>CM059433.1:81684109-84321609 GCA_030390025.1 Squalus acanthias
TCTCACCCCCCTTGTCTCCCTCTCACCCCCCCCTTGTCTCCCTCTCCCTCTCCCTCTCTTCTATCTTCTATCTTATTTTGTCCTAGAAAAGAGAAGATTCTTACACAAACATTGCAGTATATTGATTTAATTCTTGCAACAAATGAAGTAGTTAAAAGCATTTAGACGGGGCAAGTTTTGTTTTCTCTTGGTTTCATGTTTCAGTTTCTTTCAATTTAGAAGAACTGCAAATTAATTTGAAAAACTAAGTGTGTAGAATGAACCAAATGAAAAATGAATTGTTTTATAGAATTTAAAAAGATTCAAAGCTTTAGTACTCTGATTTTTTGATCTTTGTGCTTTTAACTTATGTGTCAACATGCCTGCTAACAGCAATCACACCTAGGTCCAAAATACCCGGTGATGTGCGATTTATGTTGTGCAATTGACCAAGGTCTGTCAACATTGTTAAAGGTTTATGGGAAGTTTAAGGCACTGAGGCTAAGATATGAGGTTGAAAATACATTGATTGTGTAAGATCTATTGTTCAGCAATAAGTACAACAAAATAATTTGAGAGAATTGTTTGATGCATTTAAAAAGTATGCATTATTCATGCATGGACACTTTTTTTAAAAAATAGGAACAAAGCACTTGTTAATTGTGTCATTCTTCACAGTAGAGATGTGAACTTCACCAATGCCAATCACTTGCCTTCTGTTTTTATGTTTGATTTTCCAAAATTGGTGTCAACCCATTGTGTATTTTGGTAGCACTTCTTTAAATAGGACCACTTGCTAATATCAAAAGGTACTTGAAAACTTAGAAGTGCTGTATTGTTCCATGTGTTGCCTGAGTTTTAGCAAAGTTAAGAATTTGTAGGGTTATCAGTTGATGTAGCAACTACATGTTAAGTTTAGATACTACTGTGGAGATTTGATGAGCAGAAGGGCTAATCACCATATGTTCATGGTCTCAGGATTTTTACCAAATGATATTGGCAATCAATTTAGATTGATGAGGTACTGATCAAGCCAACCAAATTTGGTGATTTTTGCATATGGATTTATAGTGTAATGTTATTGGGAGCCATTTACTATGCTTACCATTTAATAAGATTGTTTCCAACCAATAAAAACCTAAAGTGACTACTTTTGTAAGAAATCCTCTTTTTCTACTGTTGCTTAGATACTGGAGCTTTGGTAGTTTGGGTGCTAGCAGGCTGAATACATTATCACTTCAATATTCATAGTTGGTGAATAGCAATCCCAGGATGCAAAAATAATGTTTCTTTGTTAGAACTTTTAAAAATTACCACTGTAGGGCAATAACTTAAACAACAAGTTGCTTTGTATGTGTAACCTACAGTATTGCTATTCTGTCCATTATACAATTTTTATATTCATATTACATATAGATTTATTTTTTCAATCCTACTGTACTGTAACACGTAGGTTTTCAATCTGGAGTCCCTAGACCTTGGGTGGTCTAAACAGGGGCCTCTTGTTGGGTGGTGGGTGGTCTTCAAGATCGTCTGAATTCTCTACCGAGTAGAATGTTGTTTCTGTTGCTGTATGTTGCTGTTTTCTTCAATAATAGTATTGTTTTCCTTTGGGTAGAAGATGACGCAAGTTGTCCCTGGGAATGTCAATATTTGTAGGGCATTCCTCTGCACAAAAGGTTTAAAATGGTTGCTGTAAGAAAGAATCAATGTAACCTGTTCTAGTTAAACCGGCCATTTATCATTTTGCGTTGGTATAATGTTTATAAGTTACTATAGGAGTAAAATGCTTTCGCAGCTATTCCTTGGACACAAAATGTTTCTTGAAGGAAGCAAGTGCCATTGTCTACTCCCTGTGGCTAAACATATTGTGGCCTGGAGTTTCCGCTGGGTTTTGCTGGGGTTTTTTTTCAGCGCAATTCGCCCGAAATCAGCCAAACCAGCGCAAAAGATCGAGGAATTTCAAGTGCAAGTTACATCCAGCCAAATTGAGTTTTCATGATTTTTTTTTGTGCTGGTTTAAAAAAACATCGTGCTAGAAGTATGCCCTGCCCACAAAACTGGCCACATTCCCAGATCAAATTAATCACCATTGCGAGTTTCCGCTAACTGCGCCCATTTGCGAACCTTAGAGGAGGCTCTTAAAAATAAGCATTTTTTTTTAGGCGCAAGGACAGGAATAAGCATGTTTTAAAAGCTTTTAAATTTTGAGAAACTAACTACTGTACACCAATATAACTCTTTTAAATGGTTCTGTATAGTGTTTTTAAGTAATTTTCAGTTATTTAAAGTCGTAGCTGAGTTGGTAGCACTCTCGTCTCTGAGCCAGAAGTTTGTGGGTTCAAGTCCCACTCCAGAGCAAATAAAGCTAGGCTGACACTCCAGTGCAGTGCTGAGGGAGTGCTGCACTGTCGGAGGTGCTGTCTTTCGGATGAGATGTTAAACCACCTGCTTTCTCAAGTGGATGGAAAAGATCCCATGGCACTATTTCGAAGAAGAGCAGGGGCGTTATCCCCAGTATCCTGGCCACTATTTATCCCTCAATTAACATAACAAAAACAGATTATCTGGTTATTCTCTCATTGCTGCTTGTGGGATTTGCTGTGTGCAAATTGGTTGCCGTGTACCGTACATTACAACAGTGACTACACTTCAGAATACTTTGGCTGTAAAGTGCTTTGGGACGCCCTGAGGTTGTGAAAGGCGCTGTTTAAATGCAAGTCTTTTTTTAAAATCTGGTTACTCACAGGTGGTGGACTAGACACTCTGATTAAAAATGCTTATTTTTTCGTGATAAACCCATTTTCAGCTGAAGTAAGAAAACTGCACCAGGTTACCACTCTTAAATATATCAAGGAATATTTTTCAATGCATTTTTTTTAAAATTATGTTCTAAATCGCTGACCAATTGCGCTGGTTCATGGAGGGTTTTACATATGCAAACTCTTCTGCATATGTTTTACATATGCAGAAGAGTTTGAGCGGAAACTTGAGCAAACAAAACACTACTTAAAACTAGAGTAATTTTGAGTGCAATTTGCGCTCAAACTGTTGGCCCTTATTTCAGTGACCACTGATGATTGACCTTGTAGCATTTCAAAAAAGTTTTAGGATGTCTTCAGCGAATTGTAAGATCTGTTTTCTGTGCTGGAAAACAAATCCAGTTAAAATTAATTGTTTGATCTAGCCTACATGGATTTTGGTGCAATTTGACACATTCTGCATTTCAGTATAATTAATAGGTCAAGTGCATTTTTAGAGCAGCAGACTGAATTAAACCCAGCAGCTTTATATGGGCCTTGTGAATATGTAGCTCATTCTACAGTCATTGTATCTCAATGCAGTTAATTTTAAAACAATTTCCTGATTTTTTTTTTTAAATGTACAAAATTAATCTTGGAAATAGTCAAGAGGAAGAGAAAGAAAAGGCCATTTGACCCATCAAAGGTTGTCCCTCCAGTATTGTCACTTTACCAAATTGAGAATGAAATATGGGTTAATCAAATGGGTTGCAGTATTCATGGAAAGCCAAATGACTTTTAGAATAGTATCTTGAAACGTGCAGGTGAAGACTCTAATTCAGACGAGTTTTCTGTGACAAATTCTAGACCTGGAGAAAGTTTGTACGGTGAGACAATGTAATACTTGGGTGTGCATATGAAGACAAATAATTGCTATTTCGTTATATTGAAGATTTGTTGAAGTAGATTCTTGATATCTGCTGTATTTGTAGGGAGGCCAGCAGAGACTAAAGTGTTGAGAAGGGAACCAGTCTCCTTAGAAAGTCGTATTTGCTTGCTTAACTGCAACTTATTTAATTAACATTTTTATAAAATTACTCCACCATAATTCATTTACGGTTCCTGAGCTGAAAGGGCGAGCAGGCAGTCTTTCCCAGATTGCCACTTTTGAACTAGCGGCAAGGAGGTACATGAGGATGATTGATTTTTGTTCCCCTCGAACCATGGGCAGGTGCCTCTTGTCTTGCACACCTCTCCCCTCCAGTGGTTGATACTGGACCATACAGGGCACATAATGTGGACAAACTTGAATGTGTCACAGTCTTCCTTTTTTAATGTTTTATGGGGAACTGATGGTTGGGAGCTAATTCTTCCTTCACTTGAGCATCTAACATTTGGAAATGGCTCATCTGTAATTGGTGATAATCCAATTGCTGTTGTCTGATTATGAATGCCAGAAAATCATTGATAATGTACACCAGCCAGTATGTACAGCTGGAGGTATGTAGATGGGATTGAGTCCTATCTGCTTCTGTAGGGGATTTGTAATTGAGAAAACCTATAGTAATTTGTGGGAACAATTGCCATTTTGTGAATATACTTTATTCAGTCTTGAGATGTGGACGTTGCTAGCAAGCTGCCATTTATTGCCCATCCCTAGTTGCCCTTGAGAAGTTGGTGATGGGCTGCCTTCTTGAAGTGCTGCACTCTGTGTGGTGAAGGTGCTCCCACAATAGTGTTGGGTGGGATTTTGACCCCGTGACAATGAAGGAATGGCGATGGATGTTCAAGTCGGGATCATGTATGACTTTGAGTGGAACTTGGAGGTGGTGGTGTTCCCTTGCACCGGCTGTCCTTGTCCTTCTGGGTGGTAGAGGTCATGGGTTTGGGAGGTGCTGTCAAAGAAGCCTTGGCGAGTTGCTGCAGTGCTTCCGGTTGTGTACACTGCAGGCATTTAGTTACAGTCCTTTTTGTCAAAACATTTCTCTGTCATGCACTGCTGGTATCAAACCGCCTTTTGATGCAGCAGAGTAAGACCTATTTCTCTTTCAAACACATCCTCTGTAACTTGGGAATTTTATCTCTGCATTTTAAACTGTACTGTGAAATGATAAAAGGGTGGACTAGTGCATTGTGGATGAGTTCAATGCCAGGGTGAAGTATTTTTAGTTTTAATAAAGATTTCTGTTGTACAGTATATTGAGAGTTCTGCTTGTGAGTGTGTAATTCCTTGACACCTTCACACATGCACCATAGACTGTTGGATAATGCCTTCTAGTTCCATTGTGTGTGACAGAGTATAGAGATAGCAAACTCAAGGAAGAGGACCTTCAACAAATGGAAGAAAGGAAAAGAACCCTGGAAGATGTATTCATGTGCAGAAACTATACCGTGTGATTCGGATTTTCAATAGCTATTAAACTGTCCATCAATTTGTAATAATTTGACATTAAAGACTTCACTTGCACTTGATTCTGTGGCTGTAAATTAAATCAACCCATTCAATTTTATTTTTCTTAAATGGCATAGAAGCGGCAGTATTTGTGATGTTGTGATCAGCTGATGGAATAATAAATAAAGGAAAAAAGGTTGCAATGTAAGTCATGTGCACGAGAAATGAACTGCAGGAGTGTGAAATTAGTGCGGGAGGGGTACAGACAGTGTGTAACTAGTATCTCTGCCAATTGGCCTTACTGTGGCCTGACACTGAGCCACTTTTAAATCAAAGCAGTAAGCTGTCCGGCGTAGATAATATTATCCCAGCTGAATTGCAGAAATCACTCTAATTAATAGAACGTTGTTACGAATACTTGTCAAGGGCCACAGTCCAAACTAATGCCATTTTGAAGGGCCAGTCTCTCTAATTTTGCAGTGTGCTATACTATGGCGAGAGGAATGGGATGCCAGTCGATCTCTGAATTCCCTACACAGCGAACTTCTGATTTAAATCATGCCATCGTGGGCAGTCATCCAGTGAGGCCCTGTACTTCCCCACAGCAAGAAGAAAACAAAGTACAGGAAAAATAATTCTGTTATCGTTTCATTTTAATAGAAGTATTTAATTTACTCTGTTGAGGCTGGAATAACGTTGTTTTTGAGCTTTCTTTTGATGGAGAGCAAGAACAATATAACATCCCGCAGGTTGTGAATGGAGGCCCAAAGGCAAGTGGAATAACAAGTCGGCCGAGGGCTGCAGGTGAAGCAGAGGTGGGCCACAAACAGCTGTAGTAGTAGATTTAGAAGAACAAATACTTTGACCAATGCGTATTCCTGGAGACACATTTCACGAATGGCTAAAGAGTTTCGGTGTTTGTGGTTTCTGGAGATGGTTACTCAGTCAGAGTTGCATATGTAGAAATAGCTTCACCTGTTATGACCACTTCTATAAAGAAGACCTTGGATGTGGTTTGTAGAAGTACCTTTATTAGAAATTTATTTGGATTTTATTTTGTTTTCACTAGAAATTGCAGGGTGGAGCAATCTAACTCAATCCGCTAACTTCACACTAGCTATTGGCTGTCACATTTTACTGTGTTACTAGCTTCTTGATGTGAACTACACTCCTGGGATTAGGCAAGTTTGCATATTTTAGGAGGATAAATTTAGAAGTAGTGTGATTTTAAACATTCATTTAATTTACACACAAATCTGCACACTATATGGTGGAAGTGTGTTGACATGATTGGCTCCCCACTAGCACTGTTTTACATACTATGCCAAGATAATGCACCAGCATTGAGTAAATAGAGGATTCTAGACAGTATCCCCCGGATTACTGAGTCTAGATCAGTAGAGGTCCCACTTGTGGATGCACTAATTTTCTAGTAAATGTGTTGTTAACATACTAAAGAGTTTTGTTCTTACCAGTTTTTAGTTTGGATTGTCTAAATATTCTTGACCCTTCTGAAGCAGCCATTGCCTCTGAAGCTGAAGCAGATTTTGCCATCTTGAAATACCAGTTTTAAGATGCATAATGGCTAGAAAACTATGGCCAAGTACAGTGCCAACAGTTGTATACTTCAATAATTTGTGAAGGAGTTTAATATCTTAGCTTTGATTTATGTTAGTCAAATGTTTAATGCTGGTATGTAGGCTTAAGATATCTGTTTCAGTTTTAATTTAAAGATGCCCTTCTATTTACTGTGTCACTGAGTCACAAAGATGAGGTTTAGATTAGCAGTTTTCAGAGCATTAATTGGGACAGTTCTGTGGACTGACGAGAGTGCAGCAAATTAGTCTCCAATCACATCCCTAAATAAGTTATGCCAATGAGAGACCGTTGAGCAGTAGTTTATTCCTATTCTTGTTGCCCCATGAGTGCTATAAATTGGGTTAATTTACAAATGTAATGACATTCTGCTAAATTAGTAGTGAAAAGTTCTTTCTCCCAGATTTACTTGCTTTTTGAATTAGCAATGGATACAAGATAAACATTTTGTAAAAAAAAAACAGCCAGTGAAATTGCAGGAGTTATCAAATATTGAAGCCTGCTTATTAAGAATTGGAAATAATCTTGTAAACTGTTACCCAAGTTGTATGGTGCATGCTGAACAATCTGTGGGGCAATAGTTGGGAAAGATGCGTATTAATGACTAGCTGAACCATATTGATGAACTGAGGACAGGCGGGTTAGTCCAAAGGACATTGAGTACTTCAGTTGGCCTGCTACTTACTCGATCTTCCAGTGCATTGCAAGCAGTCGTCTATCACTGCTGTTAGTCACAGTTTTGATTCTATTGTTTCTGACTTTTGATAAAATGAAACTTTTCCTTTGTTGGGGCAATTTCATCAGCATGGGGTTTTCTATTTCTGAACAAAATGATGAAATGTTGGTGAATAATAACTTGGTGGTTGCCGGTCACGAGTTCAATTTTCTCAAGAGTTTCCTCAACTGAGATTCAATGTGCAGCTTTCAGCCGATTACAACACTGAATTTTCAAATGCTGTGACTGAAAATGTGATGATGCTTACAGGCTGAGTGATCATGGGTTTCTACAGAATGATGAGCTGGTTGGGCCACATTGCTTCTCTTGTCAGTACGATTGTTGACTGTGAAAAATACTTTTTTCTTGCTTTTCAGCTCAAACCTTTGCCTTGCATTCCAAGTCACACTCAGCCCCCAGATTTCTACCTATCACAATAATAGATACTGAAGCTTTGTTTCAGTGTCTTGACTATAAGTGGCTGAATTGATGGCACAGCTCCAGTTGCACCTACCAACACTCCTGGATTGCCCGTGAGTCTCCCGGAATGGGCGATTGGTCTCCTGGGTGCTGCTGCTGGCGACCCGGGAGAAACGGTCCCTGTATGCACAGTTCATGCATGTGCACCATCCTGGCTGTCATTGCTTTTAAGCCAATCAGTGATGCATTCCCTGGTCCCTGCTGGATGCCTCACCCCAGTGAAGTTATGGAGCTGCTACGGAGAGTAGAAGAAGATAGACAGAAGCAAAATGTTGAAGAACGCGAGCGAGTATTGCAAGGACCTGAGCTGCAACTGCCTGGAAGATGGGGCAAAATATTCACTGCACGTAGCCAGTCTAGAGGGTAACTACCTAAAATGTCCACTGCCTTCGTAATTTCACTCCGATTATCTTGAACCTGGGCTGGATTATTGAGTTTATTTTAAACAGGCGTTAAAGGAAGGAAAGGATATAAAATTGGTTCCTCTTTCTTTGTCGCAGTAATTTAGGGTTGCCAACCCTCACGGATTGCCTGGGAGTCTCCCGAGATAGGCGATTGGCCTCCCGGGTGCTGCTGCTGATGACCTGGGAGAAAACTACTTTTGCATGCGCGGTTTACACCTGCTCACTTCCACGGCACGGATTTTCAATTCCTGCCCTGCACCATCCTGGCTGGCAGCCCATCGAGCGCCAGGGAGATAGTCCGCCATTCATTCCATGCTGCAATTTCCTCGTGGCTGGTTGCCTCGCTGTCGGAAATACAATTTGCTGCATTTCCGGTTAAGTTAGTATGGCACAGATCCCTGCGGGGGACACGGGTTGAAGAGAGACATCGGAGACCGCATCGGAATTTTTAAAGAAGCCAAGCCAAAGAGAGCGAGAATGCAAGGGAGAGAATTACAAATCCAGTGCGATCCACAAATAAACAAGATCTATTGTGGAGAAAATGCTGCAAGCCAGGCAGTATCTGTAAGGAACAGAAAATATGAAATGTTTCAGGTATAGCCCTTCATGCAGGTATTAGAGATAAACAGTTTATCAGAATAGTGTAGCGAGGGTCAAGGGAATGGGTGTGGGGGGTGAGGGAGGGGGCAAAGGGACAAGATACACAAGAAAAGAAAGAATGAGCTATTAAATTGATTGGGTGGAGAAGCGGGCAAGGTTGACAGTCAGACTGATAATGGCATAAGACAATAGATGGCATGAAGAGAGATTAGGGAGATAAAGGGCATATAATAGATGAAGATGCAGAGAATCTGTGAATTGTTAAAGCAGGTTAGCTGAATTGCAAAGAAAGAGCACGAAAACCTTTGGTTACCATCTCCTGTTCTCTACCCGGTTCATTTTTTTTGCTGTGTACCTGATCTCTCTTCCCCGCCGCCCCCCCCCCCCTCCCCCCACTCCCTTTCCCTTGCTCTGTTCACCTGTAAAATCTTCATGTTCCAGTGAAGGACTGGCTCTGCCTGCAACATGAAAATTTTCCTTTCTTAACAGATGCTGCTTGACTTGCTGAGTGTTTCAAGCATTTTATGCTTTTGTTTTACATGAGAGAGTTGACCAGCTTCCATTTCTCAGGGGATGCGCAACTCTCTGTCGGTGGGGAATCATGGAGGCACTTGGAATTTCCTGGTTTGCCGATACCAGTCTGCCCTGCCAGTGAGCAAAAACTTTTATTTATGCTAGCGTACAGTGCAGAGCAATTACTCTTTGCTTTTTATCTGGTTGCATTCATTTTTTGTGTCATGCAATTAAACCTCTAGGATTACATAGGATATACGGCACAGAAACAGGCCATTCGGCCCAACCAGTCCATGCCGGCGTTTATGCTCCACTCGAGCCTCCTCCCATCTTTCCTCATCTAAATCTATCGGCATAAGCCTCTATTCCCTGTTCCCTCATATGCTTATCTAACCGCCCCTTAAATGCATCTATACTATTCGCTTCAACCACTCCCTATGGTAGCGAGTTCCACATTCTCACCACTCTCTGGGTAAAGAAGTTTCTTCTGATTTCTCTATTTGATTTCTTGGTGACTATCTTATATTGATGGCCTCGAGTTTTGCTCTTCCCCACAAGTGGAAACATTCTCTCTGTATCTACTCTGTCAAAACCTTTTATAATTTTAAAGACTTCTATTGGGTCACCCCTCAGCCTTCTTTTATCAAGAGAAAAGAGACCCAGCCTGTTCATCCTTTCCTGATAGGTGTACCCTCACATTTCTGGTATCATCCTTGTAAATCTTCTTTGCACCCTCTCCAGTGCCTCTATATCCTTTTTATAATATGGCGACCAGAATTGCACGCAGTACTCCAAGTGTGGTCTAACCAAGGTTCGATACAGGTTTAGCATAACTACCCTACTTTTCAATTCTATCCCTCTAGAAATAAACCCGAGTGCTTGGTTTGCTTTTTTTATGGCCTTGTTAACCTGTGTCGCTACTTTTAGTGATTTGTGTATTTGTACTCTGAGATCGGGAACGGTAGCATAGTGGTTATGTTACTGGACGAGTAATCCAGAGGCCTGGAGTAATGTCCCGGAGACGTGAGTTCAAATCCCACCACGGCAGCTGGGGAATTTAAATTCAGTTAATTAAATAAATCTGGAATGAAAAGCTAGTATCAGTAATGGTGAAACTATCGGATTGTCGTAAAAACCCATCTGGTTCACTAATGTCCTTTAGGGAAGGAAATCTGCTGTCCTTACCCGGTCTGGCCTATATGCGACTCCAGACCCACAGCAATGTGGTTGACTCTTAACTGCCCTCTGAAATGGCCGAACAAGCCACTTGGTTGTAAAAAACCGCTACGAAAAACAATAAGAATAAAACTGGACGGACCACCCGGCATCGATCGCGGCATCGGCTACAGACATGACAAAGGCACACCTAGCCCAGTCAACCCTGCAAAGTCCTCCTCACCAACATCTGGGGACTTGTGCCAAAATTGAGAGCTGTCCCACAGACTAGTCAAGCAACAGCCTGACATAGTCATACTCACAGAATCATACCTTTCAGCCCATATCCCAAACTCCTCCATCACCATCCCTGGGTATGTCCTGTCTCACTGGCAGGACAGACTCACCAGGGGTGGTGGCACAGTGGTATACAGTCGGGAAGGAGTGGCCCTGGGAGTCCTCAGCATTGACTCCAGACCCCATGAAGTCTCATGGCTTCAGGTCAAGCATGGGCAAGGAAACCTCCTGCCGATTACTACCTACTGCCCTCCCTCAGCTGATGAATCAGTACTCCTCCATGTTGAACACCACTTGGAAGAAGCACTGAGAGTAGCAAGGGCACAGAATGTACTCTGGGTGGGGGACTTCAATGTCCAAGGCTTCTTCGGCAGCACCTCCCAAACACACGACCTCTACCACCTAGAAGGACAAGGGCAGCAGGTGCATGGGAACACCATCACCTGCAAGTTCCCCTCCAAGTCACACACAATCCTGATTTGGAAGTATATCGCCGTTCCTTCATTGTCGTCGCTGGGTCAAAATCCTTGAACTCCCTCCTTAACATCACTGTGGGAGAACCTTCACCACACAGACTGTAGTGGTTCAAGAAGGCGGCTCAGCATCACCTTCTCAAGGGCAACTAAGGATGGGCACCAAATGTTGGCCTTGCCAGGGACGCCCACATCCCATGAATGAATAATTTTTTTAAATCCCTTTGTTCTTCTACCCCACCCAGACGGGCACCCTCCAAGTAATGTGACCTCCCTATTCTTGCTACCAAAATGTAATACCTCACTTTTATCAGTGTTGAATTTCATTTACCTATTATATGCCCATTCTGCAAGTTTATTAACGTCTTCCTGTAATTTGTTGCAGTCCTCCTCAGTATTAACTATTCCCCCCCCCACCCAAAATTTGGTGTCACCTGCAAATTTAGAAATTGTTTTTGATTCCAAAGTCTAAATCGTTAATACAAATTGTGAACAACAGTGGTCCCAGCACTGAACCTTGTGGAACACTGCTACTCACCTTCTGCCACTCTAAATGGCTACCCTTTACTCCCACTCTCTGCTTTCTGTCTTGAAGCCAGCTAGTTATCCATTCTGCTACTTGTCCCCTGACTCTGCATTCTCTGACCTTATTCATTAGTCTATTATGTGGTACCTTTTATTGAAGGCCTTTTGAAAATCCAGATAAATTACATCTACTGCATTACCATTGTCTACTCTCTGTTACCTCTTCAAAAAATTCAATGAGGTTGGTCAAGCTAGACTTTCCCTTTTGAAATCCATGCTGACTAATCATTATTATATTTTTGGTTTCTAGATGTTCTATTTTCTCCTTTAGTTGGGATTCTATTATTTTTCCTGCCACTGATGTTAAGCTGACTGGTCTATAGTTCCCTGGACATGTTCTATCTCCCTTCTAAAATATAGGTATTACATTAGCTATCCGCCAGTCCTTTGACACTACCCCTTTTTTTAACTAATTATTAAATATGTGTCTTAATACATCTGCTATCTCTTCCCTAGATTCTTTTAAAATACCAGAGTTGGCAACCCTATTTTGGATACATTAAATAGTTTTGCTTCACACTGACGTTTTACTCAGCCTGCCTCTGTCCATACCTGCAAGGTTGCATCAATCTTGACTTTTATTTAAAATCATGCATCGAAGCAGAACAATATTTCACAGTGTGCAGAGTGTGATGCGTGCAGTATATGATCTGATTAGGTCATGCATCTTGCAAAGATGGGTTCGGGTACAGTTACTTGTTGAGTCCATTAAACTGTTCATTCTGGCACTGATTTTGAGTAAACAAGTTGATCTCAAAATATTATGTTAAAGTTTGGTTAATTCTAGTTCTAAGCCACCGTTAACTGCATGACCGTGACATCGGCTTCTGAGTCTTAAATCTGCTTATTCCTTACTATGAAAATGTTGTTTCTATGACTCTGTTCTTCATACTGATATATCCATGCAAAGCATCAAAGCACAGCTATTTTCTTTGTGACACAAATTGTGATTGCTGCTTAAATCAGTGGACTTCAAACTTCTGTGTGGAGGTCCCCTTGCAAATATTGACGCACTTGCGCTGTTCTAATTTTTGAAAGTTAGTGTCAGCCACGTCTGCAATTTTTTTTAAAGGTATATAGCAACAGAACTGAAATGCTAGTACGCAATCAAAGGAGAAATAATGTAACGGATAAGAAAAGTCTTCGAATAAATCTAGAACGATAGGAGGGGTGAAAGAGTGCTACTTTGAATTTGGGGAGGGGGTGGGGGAGAGAATAACCCCAAATTGAAATGACGATGCCAAGGAGAAAAATGCCGAAGCATGAAGAGTTTAAAAACTCAATGCAACTTGAGCAGTGGTGGTAGCTGTAGATATAGTATACAGATTTTTACATGTGGTTGTGGCCTAATGAGCAACAGAGTGGTCCCCATAGAGAGAAATTTTGCAGAGCCTTATGCTTGTTACAGGAAACTCTTTGGTATCCGGCACCGATGGGACCGGCGTGGTGCCGGTTGATCAAAAGTTCCGGATAACAGAGAGTTATATCTACCGAGGCTATTTTTAACAAACAAAAATAAAAAAATCAAGAAATGTGCAGTATACAGTATTTGGATACTCACCTACAGAATGTTGTGTTAAATGGATGGTGGAAGATGCTTGATTAAGTACAGTACTGCCAGTTGAGGGTAATCCATAACTCTTTTGTTTTACTGTTAAGTAATTAAACTTACACACAGTAAAATGGCCGATCAGAAGAGACTCCCGGCAGCGCGGGAGAATCAGACTCCTGTTACTGCAGTGTTCGGACTTCCGACAGCACCAGGAGGCCGAGTAGTGGTACTTTGGAGAACTACCCCCACTGACTAACTCGGCGTTCGCGGGAGACTCGGACTCGGCAACATTGCCGGTTATTTGAGAGGAGTTTTCGGAGTATGATTTTTGCCGGTTAAGAGAGAATTCTGGATATTTAGGTGCCGGTTAAACAAGAGTTTCCTGTATATACTAAAATTGGAATGAAAAGTTAATAGTAAATGGAACCATTTTGACAGAGGTGCAAGTGAATTGCTTTGATGAGCTTATGCAATAAGCGTTGGTTTGTTGGGGAGGTGGGTAGTGCTTGTGGGAAAAAAAGAAATAGAGAGAGAATTTATTTACACATGAGATGGAAGAAGGCTGGCTGCAAGCTAGGAATGAATGAATTCTCTGTGGTAAAAGTTTGGTGATATGGTAAGGTTGCACTGAATAATCTTATGAGGAGAGAAGGGGATGCATTTGTGAGGTTTAGTTTCTTACAGAAATCGGAGAAAGAGGCAATGGTAACTCGGGTGAATTAATTAATTTGATGAGAGCGCACACAAATGTGGGTGTGAAATTGGTTTCTTTAGTGCAAGAATCTCATACATTAGGAATAAGGTAGTCAATTTATGGTGCACGTGTAAAGTAATGTACATGTAGTGAATTGGATGATGGCGATATTAGGAAGCAAGTTGGTCTTTAACCAGTAAGGACTCTTAATTCATCTGTAAATTTGTCTAACCCATGGGGGTGGTAATTCTTGCGTTGCCTTGATTGTGGAAGTTTCGTGACTTGTGATGTGGATATGTTTGTAAAGGGAAATGTGCTGCTCTTAATGAATATGCGGTGGAAGTACCACGTAACAATTGATGTGTGATACTGAAGATGCCAAATTAGATTCAGACAATGGCCCGGATTCAAACAATGTTTGTTTTGCTCTGTGTAAAATTTTTAAAAAGTGAATTGAATCAGTGCTTTTTATCTCCCGGTTTGCTGTCCGTGAGAATTCTTCAGTGTGATTGGCTGCTTAGACTGCTTGGCTGCTTAGACTGCTTGATGACATCATTGCTGCTGGGGGGATACCCTTTTGACAACACTACGATCAATTTAATGTAGTGAAGCCTAAAGTTTTCACCACAGGGATAGAGATCTTTTGGGCAGCTTTCTTCGAAGTCAGCAGCAACCGCCATCGCTTTGCCGCTGACCGCAAATTCCGGGCCAATGTGTCCTACCTTGAGTGCAGTTACAAGGATATGTTCTGGAAAATATAGTGTGCTATAGAAAGTATTGAAATGTATTAAGTGCTTGGTAAAAATACATTTTGGCACTCGTGGATGGTTATATAAAATGGAACAATCTGCCTGTTTGGCCTCTGAATGATGTCTCATAGCTCTGTGTTCTCAGAACTAAATGCTAAACTGGTTCCATCCTGTAATTCCATACCAGTTTGGTTTTCCTCCCAGTTTTATCCTGTCTTCTCTTGAAGCTATGATGACTTGTGCTGAGATATAGTTTTGGGACAGCCCTCTATTGAGATCAGCAAACAAGCACAGTCCAGGAATTGAACCAGTGATTTTCCTGTTCTGTATGACTTCGTACCACGTCACATCTTTAATCACCCCTTTTTAAATTTCCCTTTCCCTTCCTCCCTGTTTCTACGTTGACATCAATCAGTAAGACCTTTTGATCAGCTGCAAACATAGTCTGTAGTCTCCACTAGTGCTGCCGGTTACTGGATGATGGGAAGCATACTTTGTATTGTTAGTTAAATTGTTTTACCAATTTATATTAAATAATAATCCTAATCACCATCTTCTCTCATCATTTTTGTTAAAGAAGCCTATTTGATACACAGGATCTATACTGGAATAAAGGAGAGTGAATCAACCAAAGCATTAATTGTTATGTTATTGTCTATGTATTGCATTCCACAGGAACAGTTGAGTTTGTATACTTGTATACACTGTGTTAATGGTTCATAGCAAATATTTTTTTGAATCAGCAGTGTTCATTTCACACACAATGCAACTGTGGGCTACAGTAGTTAAATGCTAATGTGATTTTCTAGTGACCTTGAAATCCTGTGGTCCAAGGATGCTTTTATTACCAGCTACAAATATTGATAGTAAATCACTCTTGCTAAAGCCAGTTCTGCTGCCAGGATGCATAATCATGAAGAACGTCCCCATAAGGCCTTTAGTAGCCTCACATTCCAAATGTTGTGCAAGCAGTGTACTGTAATCTTCACAGATGTCATGTAAGCCCTCTTTTTCTTGGAACACAAAAGATGTTTTTAAGTCAAATGTCATCGTATTTTTTCAAAAATATTTTACTTGAAACCACCTGCAGGTTACTTAACTGTTGCAATAATCTGTTGTAATTATGTGTCAGCTGTGGCTCAGTTGGTAGCACTTTCGCCTCATTTAGAAGGTTGTGGGTTTTCAAGATACACTCCAGAAACTTGAGCACAAAAATCTAGATTGACACCTCAATGCAGTACTGCTGCACTGTCTGAGGGTGCCGCCTTTCGGGCGAGACACTAAACCGAGGCCCCACTTGTTCGCTCAGGTGGACGCAAAAGATCCCATGGCACTATTTCGAAGAGGAGCTGGGGAGTTATCCCCGATGTCCTGGCCAATATTTATCCCTCAATCAACATCACAAAAACAGATAATCTGGTCATTATCACATTGCTGTTTTTGGGAGCTTGCTGTGCGCAACTTGGCTGCCGCGTTTCCTACATTACAGCAGTGACAACACTTCAAAGTATTTCATTGGCAGTAAAGCGCTTTGGGACGTCTTGAGGTCGCGCAAGTCTTTCATTAAAAACAATGGAAAAGCTAGGATGGGGTGGGGTACAGGTAGCCCATGTACTTCTCCCATTTCTCCTTGAAAAGAATAAAATTGGCAAGCATCTCTTGCTTTGATACTCTTATTTTTGCAGTCTATTTTTCAGAACTCTACTCTTATTCCAAACTGCTTCAGTGTGCACATTATGCGATAGCCACTGTGTGTACCACACGAGTTCTGTTGATCTTATTGGGAGTTTGCACTTTGGCCAGTCTAAAGACCAATCCAGATATGAACCTTTCATTTAAGAAAATGTTTGAGTTCGATCAGTTCATGGGTCAATGTTCCAAATACGGAAAGCTTAGAGATGCATATTTTAACATATTGGTTCTGAGCTGCCTTTTTGTCTAAAGGAACCAAAATGATATCAAGAACACCAGCTTCTGTAATTTCTATAATGCCTTTAATGTAATGGAACTTCAGAGAGGAGCTAACACTGAGCAGGAGAAGAATACTTAAAGGGGTGCATGGTCGAACAAGATTTTAAGCGGGCTTTCAAGGGCTGGGAGGGAAAGGTGAAGAGGTTTATAGAGGGAGGGAGTGGTAAAGGGTAAGGCTCTGCCACTGAAAATAGAGGAAACTGCTTATAGAAAGCGTAAATTTCAAAGAATGAGGTTCAGTGTACGCAATCCTGCAATCGGAGGAATCGCTTACAGACTCATTTGGCTTTTCCTTCTTTTATGGGTGCAAAAGACAAACTATAGTCACAGTGCACATAATGAAAAGTCAGGTAGACCCATGCTTTACTACTTTATGGCATATTGCACCACTACTTTTTGACATTTGTGTAACACTTCTTGAATAATTTCTTCCTCCTACTTAGGCTTTTCATTAGATGTGTAGGGTACACATTTTGCACTAGTTATTGGATAGGGGTTCTGAGGACAAAGAATACAAAATATAAAAACTAACCCCTCTCAAAGTAGCATACAAAATCTAGTTTACTTGTTGAAACACGGCCAGATATTTGTTGACATTAGCGCAATGCTTGAAATACAAACAGCTGATAACCTTAACAAAAGTCATCACAACCCAGAACTACATCCATGTTCTTGTCTGTCCGAAGTAACACAAATAGGAGATATGCTGCTGTCATTTTGCCCAATGAGAGGCAAGAGAAATATTAAAATTTCTACTAGCCAAGTGTTTGGAAGAGCTGCAGTTTATAAACCTGTGCTTTTTAAATCTATCTATTGTGTCTTTGTAGGGGACAGTGGGGCTTCAATGCCCTGGACATCATTTGAATCGGAACCTTTTGAGACCATGGGGAAAGATTTCTGTTATTTGCTATTTATCGTGAAATGGTAAATGTGTTTTTAATAAATGCCATTTGCTATAACTACAAAACTGAAATCTTCCCTCATTGAGGCTGCTCTAAGTGATTTTGAGAATGGGGATACACTGAACTGTGCACTCTTAAAGGAGAAATGTATTCCCTTGAACTTGGAAGATTTTCACCAAACTTCACAGCTGATTTCATCTAGATTTATTTTTGAACTTCATGCTAGGAAGCACAAGTGACTCAATCTCTGCATCTGTATGCTTTCTGTAATTTAATACCAGCTTGTCACCTCCAATAACCTCTCAAGATGTGATTTTATTTTCGGCCTCTTGACACTGGCAAGCTGAAATCTGTGTGGATACACTTTTTTGACTTCTTAAATATTGACTGACAACTTTCATGCATTAGCGCTACCGTCCCCATAAAGGCGGCGTCTTTTTAAAATTAAAACCATTTGATAAGCAACTTTTTGTTTTATGTGTGTTGGTTTGGTGTTGGTGTTTTCTTGTAGCAGGGTTAGTGAGGTGGGGGGTTGATGGCGGGGGGGCAATACAGGTTTGGACTTTTTTACATCTGGGCATAAAGGTCTAGTAGATTGGTTAGAAACAAAGAGCTTGGAGGTGAAATTGGTCTTGGGCAGGAGCGCACAGTGGGAAGCAGGGAATTGGTGGCCTGTTTTATGCCCCGCCCGATTTTCTTTTCAATTGTGGAAAAGATGATGCATTCTGGGTGATTTCCTGCACTTCAAACAATTTATACTTCAGACTGTTTATGCCTTTAAACTGAATGTGAGAAGTCGCGCAACACCAGGTTATAGTCCAACCTGGTGTTGTGCGACTTCTCACATTTGTCCACCCCAGTCCAACACCGGCATCTCCATCATGTTTAAAATGAATAACCTAAATACGCTGAGTATAAAATAATCTTGCCTTTCAGGAAACAAAACAACACTTAATGAAAGCATTCTGACTAACAAAATATAAACAAGCACTGCTACAGAAAAAAAAAATTACAAACAAGTTGTAATTTATACAGATTAAACAATTTTCGGGGATTGTTCTCCACGGAGCAGAGAAGGTAAGGGGAGATTTAAAAGATGTGTTCAAAATTATGAAGGGTTTTGATCGAGTAAATAAGGAAAATCTGTGTGTCGGGGGCTTAAGATGATGGCTTCAGTCTTCCCAGTGTTGAGCTGGAGGAAGTTATGACTCATCCAAGACTTGGTGTCGAACCAATTGTCTTGGCAACACAGAGGCAGTCATAGGGCCGTCACAGGTAAATGGAGCCATAGAGCTGGATATCATCAGTGGAAGTGTGAAAGCTGATCTCGTAGTTCCACATGTTACTAAGGGGGCAGCATGTAGATTAGGAAGAGGAGCGGACCAAGGATAGATGCTTGGGAAATCTGGAAGGGTAGTCCCATGGAATTGGATGATGGAGGAGAGGCATTGGAGGAGGATGGCATTGACCGTATGAAATGCTGCAGGATGTTCTTTGTGACTTTAGCGATGGCTGCCACAGTTTCCATATGTATGTTGACAACTCTTGAGCGCTACTTCTTCACCACTTTCCTCAACCACACTGCATGTTGTTAGACTGCCTGACTGACGTTCGATCACGGATTAGTAAAAATGTCCCCCAGCTGAACATTAGGAAGAGTGAAGCCATTGCTTTTGGCTTCTTTCATAAACTTTGCTACCTTGCTACTCATTCAAGCCACTTCCTCAGGGTGAGTCCGGCTGTGCATATCCTTTGCATCCTGTCAAGCTGAATTTGAATTGCAACGTCACACACTAAACATCGCCAAGATTGTTTATTGTAATCCTGCTGAAACCCTTATCTATGCTCCTGCATCTAAAATTTCCAGTTTATTCAAAACTCGTCTGCCTGCATTCTCCTTCCTTGTTGATCTACACTGGCTCCCAGACCTGAGTGCATTAAATTCAAAACCCTTACCCTCATCCTTTATGGCCTTGGACCCCCTCTACCATTGCAACTCCCGAACTTTATGTCCCCCCCTCATAGCCCTAATCCTGCAACTTTGGCATTTGTGCACCCTCTCCCTTCAATCCATTATTGGTGGGAAAACCCTTCACTGCCTTGGCTCCACTCTGAGCAACACACTCTGGAACCCTCGCATGGATTCAGTTAGTGCCAAACAAACAGCGGTAAAGCACATTCCTATTTGCATTCAATTTTGAATAATACCCACATTTTTTTTAGTGAGGCTTTTTTTAAAGCTCATTTTGTATTTTTACAGGATTCACAAAAAGTGTTTTAATACTCCTTTGAAAAGTATTTTGGAAGTACTTTGGTAATCTGGAGTCATGTATCTATGATGTGGATGAGAGAAAAGTTTTGTGTTGGTCAGAAAATTGAAAAATTTAATGGAGGTATGATACATCTGTACATAGGTTCAATGGATTCTGAAAAGGCCACCAGACACTTGTATCTGTTCATTTACTATTCAAATTTTTTCCAAGTACACTGATAACTTAAAAGATTAAGGGGTGGGGTGGGGGGTAGGTAGAGTTTGCGCTAGTAATATCCGGGCGGAACTGGCCGAACTAGTGCAAAAGATCAGGGAATTTTAAACGTGAGTCACACCCAAAACCACTGGCGATCGTGTCTTCCGTGTTCTTTTATGCTGGTTTAAGATTCAGTTTGCTGGATCAGGCCCTGTCCACAAAACTAGCCTTGGCCCCAGGTCGAAATAGAGAGATTCCGCTGATTGCGCTGGCTTGGGAAGGCTCTTCAAATTGCACTCATTTTCTTAGGTGGATAGGCACTAGCGGGCATGTCTTAAGCTTTTTTCCTATCAAAAAAATATTTAATTTACTAAGAAACTGACTAGTGTGCACCAATGGAACCAGTAATTGGTTCTGTATAGTTTTTTAATATCATTTTCAGTGATTTTAAACCAGGTTACTCATAGGTGGTGGACTAGACAATTATTAAAAATGATAAACCCATTTTCAGCTGTATTAATAAAACTGCACCAAGTTACCACTCTTAAATACGTCAAGGAATACTTTGTAATGGGGGAAAGAAAGAAACCATTACGTTCTATTACGCTGCCCGATTGTGCTGGTTCATTCAATATTTTACGTTCGTGATTGTGAATTTTAGTGGAAACATGAATTGTAACCTAACCAGTGCATTTTGGGTGCAATTTCCTGATTGCGTCCAGAGCAGAAACTCTACCCCTAAATGTTCTTTACACAGGTTTGGTATGAAAAAGTATGAAGGGTTTCAAGGAGTGCATAACTCGGCTGTGAGTTTGTTACTTTGTTTCTATTTTTAGCTGTGGATTTTTACAGTTCTTTTTTCATGTTGCAACTTTGCTTTGTATATAAAAAGAAATGAATTTCTCATTCGGTGGACCAAGCCTGTAGTAATAAAGAGATTAGCTTTCCAGCTGGGGTCAACATTTCACAATCTTTGGTTTATTTTACAATGTTTCGAGACTATATATTGGACTGCAGTACCCTTTAATGTGTTTCTTTTTCAATAATGGGAAATTGGAGACATTTGAAATGAATATTTGTACTGTGGAGAAATGTTTCTGGGGTTAAAACATTGACTAAATGAACATGACCACTTCGTTTCCCAGTTAAAATGATTATTTTTTTAATAAAAAAGCATCTGAATATACATGGTTACCAGTACAGTGTAGACATAATTAGCTCCTTTCATCTGTGATACTTTACAATCCTGATTTGGATTTGGCTGACTGGGACTTTCTGCTGAGGGATGGAATACTTGTAGCCCCATTTGGTAGGCTGCTAAGAAAACCCCTTTTTCCTGTGTTGCCTATGTACAAAGGCTGTATCGATCAGAGAGTTTGATGAGGGTGTCCTGCCTCTTTGCTAGATTCTACCTTTTTCAGCATTGAAGACTTGTCAGATCATCCTACATGGTCACTGATTTATGATGACTGAATAGTTTAAATTCAATTTTTCCCCAATATTTTGGGATCTGAACGTTGCAATTCCAGTAATATTCTCCACCCCCCCCCCCCCGGCCCTCATAAAACTAAATCAGTAGGGTCAGCCCTCTGAAAGTTTCACAAGATTGATTGGACCAGTGCCTCAAAGGTCACCAGTGCTTGAGCCAAGTGTCCTTGTGAGGAAGAAGTACGTTGTGAAGAGTTGCTTCACTGGACAGCAGTATCCATACATGCAAACCTAAGAAGCGAGCAAAAGCTGACCAGAAACTTATTTTTAAAAAAAAAAGCTGACCGCTCAATAATGGACTTGAATGTAAAGCTGCAAGATGTGAAGCAAGCAATTACAAAAATGCAGTAGGACATGGGCTCGTGCCTTAACCTGTAAGTATACCCAACACCCCGTCACTTGTATTGGAGAAAATGAACCATAAAAAGAAAAGCCTGAAGAGATACTGATGTTAAAGGCACATTGATTTTTATGGCGGTGGGGGAACAGCGACAGTCTGGGGGCATTCTCTCTTTCCTCCCCCTCCCTCTCTCTTCCCCCCCCCCCCCCCCCCCCCCCCCCCCCGCCCAATTTCCAGGACAAAATGATGTTTTATTTGGTGCATTCACTGGTATTTGGAATCTACATTACAATAGTGACTACACTTCAAAAGTATTTCATTGGCTGTAAAGTGCTTTGGGTCGTTGTGAGGTCGTGATAGACGCTATAGAAATACAATTTTGTTCTTTACATTGAACATGTACATTGCATTTTTAGTTAAAAAGAGATATTTTATAAAGTTATTGCAAATTGCTCCCTATTTGCCATGTGGAAATTACTTTCCTCTATACTTAATAAAAATGTCTTTCTCCCACTAGCAGCAAATAATTTACTGCTGGGAGAAAAACAAATTAATTTTCTGTCTGTGTCTCGCAAAAAAAGTACCCAATAGCAAATTAGGGATTCAAACCTGATCTTATTGACCATAGGATCATAATCAAGGCCATGGGCAGTAAATTTAGAATTATGCACACCTCTTCGCTCCCTCTCCAATCTCCCAGTTTATGCTTCCCCGCTCCTCCCCCCTTCAACCTGACACCATTTTTCTCCTAGTCATAATCTCTACTCTTACCCCCTGTTAAGCTGGTACTCTTCTTCCCCTCTCCACCAACCCAGTTCATACAGACCTTCTTCCCCCACCCCCTCAAGTTCAAACAGACCCGCTTCTTGCCTTCCACTCCTCATGTGATCCTGGCATTCTCCTTGCCTCCCATCTTCTCTTCTCCACAACTGCCCCAAGTGCTGCTCCTGGCACTTGCCTCCGACTGTTGCTACTCTTAAGTAAATGAACACTTTTGCATGCTGTGGATAGGAGTTTCTGATCACAGGAGAATTCCCTCCGTAGTGTGCAGAGTGCTCAACTGTTGAGTGCAACAGCTTCAGGAAATATAAGTTGGGAGCCACACTGAGTTGTCCATGGGCACTGACCTGGAAACTTTGACAGTTTACATGAAATACTGACTGCCTCTGAAACAATAAACTGTTGAAATGTATGAGTATTCTGTATTGATCCAAAAATATAACCGCATTAGTGAAGCTCTATATACTATGGGCTAAAAATTGAGTAGCGCCCCAAACTTCGCTGGGGCGTTACCCCCGGAAAAATTAGCGCCCCCGCGAGGGAAATTGAGTAGTAGCGCCCCAAGAGGGAAGCGGGGCGCTACTGGGAGCGCCCCGCATCCGTCTTGGGGCGTTGCGAGGGAATATCACGGCACTATGTGCCGCAGCATCACGGTGTTGCTGGCCTTCCTCCCCTTCTTAAAGGGGAGGGGCCTTGCGCACCGCGGCCCAGCTGGGCCCCCGGGGATCGGGAGTGCCGGCAAAAGAGCCCGGCACTCAAAGTGACGGGCTCATGGAGCACAGGCGGCACTCCGCAGGGGGGCCATTCAGTAGGCTGGGGACGGGAGCGCAGGCAGGTGGCCAGCAACAAAAATGGCCGCCCCACACCTCGCCTTTAAATAGCGCCTTCCCGGCCGCAGGTAGGGACCCCTCTCCCTGTCGGACACAGCGTCCGTCGGTAAGTCGGGGCGCTCCCGAAGATCACAAGCGGGGCGCTGTGCACAGCGATGATGTCAGCGGCGCGGGGCGCTACCGGTTAGCACTGCCGCTAACCACCTGCTGAATTTCGCGGGTGGTGCCGCGCCCGGGCACTAGTTGCTTTGCGCCCTGTTAGCGCCCTCTTAGGGAGGCGCAAAGCAACCTAATTTTTACCCCTCTATACCTCTGATCAGGTCACCCCTCATCCTTCTCTTTTTCAGAGAAAAGAGCCCGAGCCTGTTCAATTTTTCCTGATTGCTCAGTTCTGGTATCATCCTTGTAAATCTCTTTTGCATCTTCTCTAGTGCCTCGGTATCCTTTTTATTATAATATAAAGACTCTGCACATTACCAAGTGTGGTCTAACCAAAGTTCGATACAAGATTAACATGACTTCTCTGCTTTTCAATTCTATCCCTCTGGAAATGAACCCCAGTGCTTTGTTTTCTATTTTTATGGCCTTATTAACCTGTGTCGCTACTTTTAGTGATTTGTGTATCTGTACCCTAGTTCCCTTTGCTCCTCGAACCCATTTAGACTCTTATTTTCCAAGGAACATGTGGCCTCCTTATTCTTCCTATCACAATGCACCACCTCATACTTGTATATATTGAAATTCATTTGCCAATTATGATCACGCCTAGTGCCAAAAACAAAACAATTTGTTTTCCCTTCCCAAATATAACCTTAAAGCCTCTTTAAGGGTTTGTTTTGTAGTCCTATCATCCAAAGTGGCTGAGTCTGATCTGTGACACTCGGTGCCGCATCACAAAGATCATAAGTTCATTTCCTAGTTTGTGCTGAATTGAACTCATTTCAGTCTGGCTGGCAGGTGGCTGAAGAGGGTTAAAATGGCTGTATTTTTTCCTCACCCCTGCTGGATGTGAACATTTGTTGCTAAATTGGGATTACCTATGTTGACCCCTGCCTCACGCAGTCAGTACTTACTGACTAGGAAGGCTGCCATTGTCCACGGAACTACCACATGTAAGTTATTGCCTTTAGGAGTGGAGAATTTAGGGAATTGGAGGAGAATGGAAATTACTGATCCACTAAAATGTACTTTTACTTCAGGGTGATTGCTTCCAAGATCCCCAAATTTGTTCGGCTCCTCAAAGCGCAATCCCGAAAATACATGCACTAAAAGCTTCCGGTGTGTGTGTGGGTTAGGTAACCATGTGGAAATTTATTCTGACCACCTTCTGTGGCGCTTTAATGAGCATAAAATGTGTAACGGAATAAGTGAATAAATCTGCTCTACATGAACACACAGCACAAAATAATTGCACTCTAGTGTGGAATAGCAACAAAAAACTGCAACCAAATTCTAGAGAATGCGAATCTGCTGAAATAAAATTGAGTATTTTTAAATGTGTGAAATGAAATTGATATTTAGAATACAATATTTGAAAATTTTACATGAAACAATATTCATTGTGGAATCTTCTTGCCTTGTTGAGGGATGTTCCTTATCTAAATGTGTTTGGATATACGCATGTCTTGTGTCCATATGCCTTGTCCTTTAGAAGGTCCATGCACGCCAAAGACACTAGAATACACTGAAAATTCAGCAAAGTTTGTACAAGTTGCCTTTTTGTGTTCTTGCTAGTGTTTCGCTGAATATCTCAGAAAAGACTCAAGGATTATGATTTTTGTCATTGTCCTTTTGCTGTTGCGATTGCTGGCACTATTACTGTACCACATGTCAAAGTAAATTATTGAAGAAGTATTCCTTCTTGGTCTCCCTAAAGCCCGCAGTTACATAAATATTGTATTCACTTAGTAGGGTTTGATGAGATGCACACTTTTTCTTTTAATAAAAAACAAAGTTTGAGCAGTACACCTGAGCATGAAAAATGAATGAATCTTTTGAAAGATTTTTTTTTACTGCTCAAGGAAAATTGGAAGTGAGCATACAGAGTAAGTGAGGTATGGTAATTCTTGTAATGCCCCTGTGTTCTGTGTTCAAATTCATCTGAGGTCAGAAGGAGGCCATTCGGCCCATTGTGCCTGTGCCGGCTCTTCGAAAGACCTATCCAATTAGTCCCATAGCCCTGAAAATTTTTCCCCTTCAAGTATTTATCCAATTCCCTTAGATCTGTGTCCTTTGGTTACTGACCCTTCTGCCATAGGAAACAGTGTGACTGTTAACGCAAAGCTTATATCCTAATCAGTATGAAAAGATATTCTTTCAAGAACAGCAATTCGGATCTGCAGCGGGTGAGACACTAACTTTTCACTTCTGTGATTTTGGTTTGAATCCAGCCCAAGTTAATGTGATACAAACCTCCTTATAGCTGAGTTTGGGCAATCCCAATGATGTTCCTATTGGGCATGGGTCCATAGCATAAAACTGTCCAGAATTTAGCACTAAATTGACAATTTTCACTTGGAGAAACTGCTGTTGGATGTTGTAAACATCGTATACTGGTGCACTAGAGAATTTTCTTTTAGGTCAGGCTCTGAGGAAGGAGCTTTACTTTTTGTCGAATCAAATTACATCCTGACCAGTGCTTCATGCTGACAGTTTGTGCCAGAAATGGAAAATGCTCCATTCCCCAGTATGGACATCTCTGATCTTGAGGGCCGCACAATGAACAAAAGGTCATGCAAAAATGTTTTTTAACGGTTAACCGTGCAACAATGCTGCCGACTCGGTGGGGTTCCGCAGGGCTCAGTACTATGTCCCTTGCTTTTTGTGGTATATATCAATGATTTAGACTATCACATTGCTGTTTGTGGGAGCTTGCTGTGTGCAAATTGGCTGCTGTGTTTCTTACATTACAACAGTGACTGCACTTCAAAAGTACTTCATTGGCTGTAAAGCACTTTGGGATGTCCGGTGGCCGTGAAAGGCGCTATATAAATGCAAGTCTTTCTTCATTTCAATGTAGGGGGCATGATTAAGAAGTTTGCAGATGTTACAAAAATTGGCTGTGTGATAGTGAGGAAGATAACTAGCCTGCAGGAAAATATAAATGGACTGGCCAGGTGGACAGAAAAGTGGCAAATGGAATTCAATCCGGAGAAGTGTGAGGTAATGCATTTGGGGAGGGCTAACAAGGCAAAGGAATACACAATAAATGGTAGGATACTGAGAAGTGTAGAGGAACAGAGGGATCTTGGAGTGCATGTCCCTAGATCCCTGAAGGTAGCAGGACAGGTAGATAAGGTGGTTAAGAAGGCATACGGGATACTTTATTTTAGAATATAAGAGCAGGGAGATTATGCTTGAACTTTATAAAACACTAGTTAGGCCACAGCTAGAGTACTGCGTACAGTTCTGGTCATTACAGGAAAGATGTGATTTCACTAGAGATGGTACAGAGGAGATTTATGAGGATGTTGCCAGGACTGGAGAATTCTAGCTATGAGGAAAGATTGGATAGGTTGAGGTTGTTTACTTTGAAACAGCAGGGAAATTTAATTGCGGTGTATAAAATTATGAGGGGCCTAGATAGAGTTTATAGGAAGGACCTATTTCCCTTAGCAAAGAGGTCAATAACCAGGGGCATAGATTTAAAGTAATTGATAGAAGGATTAGAGGGGAGTGGAGGAGAACTTTTTTCACCCAGAGGGTGGTGGGGTCTGGAACTCACTGGCTGAAAGGGTGGTAGAGGCAGAAACCCTCATCACGTTTAAAAAGTACTTAATTATGCACTTGAAGTGCTGTAACCTACAGGGCTACGGATCAAGAGCTGGAAAGTGGGATTAGGCTGGATAGCTCTTTTGCAGCCGGCACAGACACGATGGCCTCCTTCTGTGCTGTAAATTTCTGATTCTGTGGTTCAGTTGTCCAAAGAATACTACTTCAGCAAGAATAGATGAAACTAATCTGTGTACTATGTATTGTAGTAGATGATTGTTTGTCCTATCAAGGTTTGGTAATTATCACCATTTATTGTGAATTGGTAAGCGTGTTATGAGTTACTGTTTGTTTGTAGCTCTTCGTTGTGGATGAAAATATATTTAAAAGTTGTACGTCATATGTGGGGATGATCGAATGTGATTGTGGTTCTAATTTGCGACAACCTAATTGGTGGTTATTTAGGCTGAATCCTGACCGCAAGGATAACAAAATGTTCGAAATAAAAAGTAGCATTTGGATTAACTATGCCTGTAGGGAGTTTGTTCAATGTTTATTGGTATGTATGTTACGAATTTTAAAGTCTCGGAAAACAATGTTACAAAGACTGTTACAGAAAATAATTTCTGTTCCAATTCTCTAGGTATGTAATTTGTTGACCGCTTACACGGTCTTTAATGTGCAGCTGTTGAATAACTTTCAGGACTGGCTGGAATGCCACTGGCATCAACTATATGCACCTATTGCCTCTCAAAATAGTTGTTGCAGTAGTTGCTGCGATGCAAAAATAACCATATGATTCCGCAGTCAACGTCTAGAACTGATTTCTGGGGTGGAGTGATGAGATATCCTGCAGGAAGCTGCTTCACATTGTTTCAGTGTTGGATTGTGCTTATTTTAAAAGTGCTCACGACGGCCTCTATGGAGATTCTGGGCAGTTTATAAACCGAAGCGCAGCAGAATGAAATGTTTTTGAGGGTGCAGATGCTCCCTTCTATGCAATCAATACAATGAAAATTAAAATTTGGTGGCTGGGAAAGAGTGTTGTGTATGTGTGGCAATGAGAGTTGGATATGGAGCTGACCAATTTAAACAAGCAGTTGAAATTGATGGCTGCAGCCTGAGTCATTCAAACTGTTGGTTTTTTCCATTTATGTTTTTAAGTGTTTTTTAATGTTCAAGGGTCAATGATCTGTATTATCTTTTCTAAGTAAAGACTGACAAACCTTCCAATTAAAAGTAAATTTGGTGTGCGCACAAATAAAACATTGGAGAAGCTATTTTTGTCAAGTTAATACTGTGTGCGCAGACTGGTGTAAAGATGGTTTCTTATCGTTCGCCCAACAATATGCTGCTTTATTTCTTCTACTTGGAATAGCTTATGCATTAATATTGAGTAATCAAAGACCATTCATTTAGCTAAATTGTGAACTGTCGTATGCTACAGGGTAATAAATTGGACAAAATTCAGGTAAATCTAAAAACGGACTCATTTGGTGTTCTACAATTTGTGCCTGGTGAAAAATGGTGCTTACTAGGTCATTATTCAATAGCAGATTGTCTGCCATTTTTTAACCATCCATGGTGGGTAACTGCAGTGTGACTTATGAGATGATTTTATGTTTGTGTTCCTACTTGACCCTTCAAGTACCAGTGCAACATGTCTGTTCGCCCTCGCCTTGAGTGATTTTGTTTGCATATTGGTATGATAAAACAAACTTGAGTCATTATGTACTGTAGTCGAGGATCAGCTAATTTCTTAATGTTTGGTAAATTACATTCAAATTTATCCCACCAACATTGATCATTAAGTATTTTATTGGCTTTTTCCTTTTTGCAAAGGAGATGACCACAAGGGAATACAACTACCTTTTTTTTTCTCTCAAACATTATAAATGTGACTTTGAAAAACATATCCACCTTAAAAAGCTCCTGCACTTTTCACTTGAGAAAAAAGTTTGAATGTCAAAAGCTGCATACCTAAAGTAATTTAAATACATTACAATGTTTTAGTGTCTTCCATAGGGAGGATACATGGATTGAGTACGGAAAGTGGCAAGTAGCTTCTGAGTTGTGACATGCAAATAATATTAATCGGCAAGGCCTTGACCGTACAAGAGCAGCAGATGAATTTTAGGAACCGGTAAAGGTTATTTGTGTGTGGAAATCTCTCTTGCGAACTTGATCATCATTTCATTTAACTCCTCTTCTCATTAGTCAAAGTAGGCCAGAATGGTTGCGGCATCCTGTTCTGGCTCTTATTTCACAGGGTGCTATGGTACCACTTGTTGGGCTAGTTTTACTCCGAGTCCCAGCTGTGGCCAAAGTATGGTGCAAGAAAGCAAGGGCAAAAACTTGTCAAAATAATGGGGAGAGAATTACTAATAAAGGAAATTGCAGTTCTGGAGAAGCAGGAAGGAAAGGTCACCGAGAGTATAAGTGTTGGAATTGGGTGGGGCATTTGGCCTGTTTCCCGCCCAACCCCCTCCCCACCGACAAGCAAACAAAAATTGGCGGAACTTAGCTCGTGCTGCAAGATATTTTGGTTTAAAGCTTGTGCCTTTTACAATTTGTTTATAACAGCTGTGACATTTCCTCCTCTTATGATGGATTATCTTGCATACTTTATGGATTTTGTGGCTGTTTAATTACAAAATAAGTCAAGCCTAATTCATAACTCTTGACTGGTTTCCATGTTGTACCCTGCTGCTGTGTGTTCCTGTGTCTCTAGTGAGCAGAAATTCTTTCAGTGGAATGCAGGTACATACACTCTTAATAAAACCTGAAGTGAATGTTTTATGCTGTGATGACGGTGTTTGACCCTCAACTTGATGATTTGGAATTCTATTTGCATTTGTGAAAGAAATGAAATGTTTTATTGTCCTCTATCCTACTAAGTCTAACCCCTTAGGACTTGCACCCTGTAGCTGTTCAGTTACGTCTCCATCTGCTGCAACTTTTGCAAAGGCAAGAATCGCAGTATTAACTTGTTTTTGTTGCATCTTCACCTTCAACGTGTTGTACTTAACAACAATATGAACTGGCTGCACGAGAAATTAAATATCCATTTATTGTGAATGTAAAATAAACTGTGATAGCGTATCACGCGGTCAACAATTTCCAGACACAAGATTGCAAATTAAATTGTTAAATTCATGGAAACGAAGCGTGTTTTATAAATTTGTTATGCAACGTATGTTACTCCATAAATGAGTTCAGGTATTTATTTGCTTGGGCTCCAGTTCAATCGGTCAGAGTTTATTTGCTAAATGTATCTCCAGATAACTTGACCTATTTCCTTTCCGCTTGGTGTTTGTTTCACGTGAATGCACTCTTTTTCTCCTGTAAAGTAATATTACTTGAAATAAAATAAAGTATTTAATTTGCTGGCATAATTAGAACATGACTTTTTGAAAATATTTATCACAAGCATTGATATAAAAATGATACAATAATGAATTAAAAACTTTTCTTAATAGTCCTTATAAGCAAACATTTTTTTTCTTCTATAATATCACATTAGGAAAGTAACTATGTCAAACTACCATTGAAAATAAAGTACTAAAAGCAGATGGTGTCTTTAGACCTGAATATAAATTGAGATACATACAGAGTTTTATTCTGTGGATTCATTTTGAAAAACGCTAACATCCTTGTTAAATACAAGGCACTTTACAATCTGGAATCTTTTGATGTCTTCGGCCTGGGCTTGCTCTGAGCGATGGGATATTGGGAATTACGTAGGATGTGCTGCATCATGGTGTCCACGGTTGCTCCACTGCCATTGTCGGTCTGGTCCTAACCTTTCATTAAAATAGTAGCAGCTTCTTAATCTTGGATTGACAACAGTTGAATATACAGTACTAAAGATTACAGGAATGGTAACAATATGATACAAGGCTTAGTTATCCAGCAAAATACAGGATGATTGATTTTGTCGTGTAGAGAGGTGCATTATAGTATTTAGCCAGTTTCTAACAAAGCCGATTTTTTAAAAAAAAATTGAAAACCAGGATTAGAATTTTAAAATTGAGGCGCTGCTTAACCGGGAGGCAATGTAGGTCAGCGAGCACGGGTGATGGGTGCACGTTGGGACACTGGTAGCAGAGTTTTGGATGATCAAGTTTACGTAGAGTAGAACGTGGGAAGCCAGCCAGCAGTGCTTTGGAATAGTCAAGTCTAGAGGTAACAAAGGCATGGATGAGAGTTTCACCAGCAGTTGAGCTGAGACAGGGGTGGAGACAGGCAATGTTACGGAAGTGGAAATAGGCGGTCTCAGTAATCTACTGTATATTTCACTTAGCCGTGGGGAAATGTGTTCCCCATTTTCTATCAAAAGATTTATACTCCTTGCCGGCAGCTAGAAACAGCAACACTCTTCAAAGAGTTAAGAGGAGCAGTTCTACTGGACGCACCAAAAGCACTGCTAGAGTCATTGAACTCGGCCCACCTGAAGAGATGGAGCAAGGCAGTGGAGGGTCTTGACTTCACTCATTCCAGTTGCAAAGTCTGGGCACTCCTCTGTAAGCTTGGAGCTGCTGACCTGGTAAAATGCTATGAACCCAAAGTGACGGCCAATGCTGTCGCCTCATAGCTTCTCGGTAACTTGAAGATCAAAGCTGACTAGAAAAGGTCCATAAAGAGGTCTTTATAAATGTCTGACAAAGCCACTGCACCACTATCATCCCCAAATACTATAGAAGAATTAAACAAGTCATGGTGAATAATAATAGAAAGCTGTTGGCAAGGATGGTATTCATCCCAAAGTCCTCACAAATTTTGGGCCCACCGGGATGAGCACGGTTGGCAGACCTGTTCACTGTTGTGCATTCAATGAGTGAGATTCCAAAAAGCTGGCGTAAGGCGATCATCATTTCCCCCTCATAAACATAAACCACCAAATGATGTTGGCAGCTATTGCCCCGTATTACTCCACTCCCCAACTCGAGTTAATGGAGAAGGTCTTACTGGCCCACTGTATCTCTATCTTTGAATCCATTGTGCCAAAGGAACAGGTCGCTTTCAGACTGGGATGAAGTTGTTTACATAGGATTACATAGGATATACGGCACAGAAATAGGCCATTCGGCCCAACCAGTCCATGCCGGCGTTTGAACTCCACTCGAGCCTCCTCCCGTCTTTCCTCATCTAAATCTATCAGCATAACCCTCTATTCCCTTCTCCCTCATATGCTTGTCTAGCCTCCCCTTAAATGCATCTATACTTTTCGCTTCAACCACTCCCTGTGGTAGCGAGTTCCACATTCTCACCACTCTTTGGGTAAAGAAGATTCTTCTGAATTCCCTATTGGATTTCTTGGTGACTATTTTATATTGATGGCCTCTGGTTATGCTCTTCCCCACAAGTGGAAACACTCTCTCTCTATCCACTCTATCAAAACCTTCCATAATTTTAAAGACCTCTATTAGGTCACCCCTCAGCCTTTTTTCCAAGAGAAAAGAGACCCAAACCGGTTCATCCTTTCTTGATATGTATACCCTCGTATTTCTGGTATTATCCTTGTAAATCTTCTCTGCACCCTCTCCACTGCCTCTATATCCTTTTTATAATATGGCAACCAGAATTGCACACAGTACTCCCAAGTGTGGTATAACCAAGGTTATAATGGTAGCATAACTTTCCTACTTTTCAATTCTATACCTCTAGAAATAAACTCGAGTGCTTGGTTTGCTTTTTTTATGGCCTTGCTAACCTGTGTCACAACTTTTAATGATTTGTGTATTTGTACTCCGAGATCCCTTTGTTCCTCTACCCCACCTAGACTTGCACCCTCCAAGTAATAAGTGACCTCTCTATTTTTCCTACCAAAGTGTAATACCTCACATTTATCTGTGTTGAAATTCATTTGCCAATTATATGCCCATTCTGCAAGATTGTTAATGTCCTCCTGTAATTTGTTGCAGTCCTCCTCAGTATTGACTGTTTCCTTCACCCCCCCCCCCAAAAAAAAATTTGGTGTCATCCACAAATTTAGAAGTTGTGTTTTTGATTCCAAAAGTCTAAATCGTTAATATAAATTGTGAACAACAGTGGTCCCAGCACTGATCCTTGTGGAACACCACTACCCACCTTCTGCCACCGTGAATGGCTACCCTTTACTCCCACTCTCTGCTTTCTGTCTTGAAGCCAGCCAGCAATCCATTCTGCTACTTGTCCCCTGACTCCACTGTGACCAGGTTCTCGCTGTTACTAGACGCATTGAGGGCTAATTCTCTCAAAGTCCCCTCATTCACTCAGGCACACTGGAAAGAGTTGTGGGACAGTGCTAATGTCCCAAATAAACACTCGATTGCCGACTCCACAAAAGAGCCTACCCTGGAAACAATAGTCCATATTGAACTGTCCGAGAGCTTCGCATGGCATATGCGGTTATTTCTTGCACCTCTAGCAGATGAGAGAGAATGCACAATGTGACCACGGACACCTGTCTCAAACTATGGACTATGCTAAATCAGTACCCACTGTGGTTGCTTGCCGGAGGCATCTCAGACTTGCACCAACCCACTTCCAAAGCTACCCACTGGCTCAGCAATCTGGACTTGGTTATTTGAATGCTACTAATCACTTCTCTTGCCATTTAAAACCTTTGTATCTAATATATCAAGCTGTTGTGTTTTTAAAAAATTAAGCAATCACATAATTAAAAATAATTGCTGTGAATTTGCAAATTAAACTTAGTTTTGCTATAGTAATTTCCTTTCAGTACGATTAGAGTTTCAGTTGTTGTTTATTTGGGTCACAGAATTTTCCCTTGTATTGGCATAGAAATTAAAATGCAATAGCCGTAATCCTTGCTACAAAATGGATAAGGGCAGTTTGTTCCTGTCATTGTGGAGCGTACCGTTCCTGTGTTTTTAATCCTTTGTTGTAATTATTACGGCAAGTGCAGGCACTGCAATTAAAAAATGTAGATGAATCTTATTCCCCATTTGAGGTTTGATTAAGTGTGCATTGTAGATGAAAATGTTCAATGGCATATTATCTATTAGCTTACAGAATAAGGATTTTATTTAAAAAAGAATGTGAAAGTCAATTATTTAAAAAAAAAAAATATATACATTAAATTATGAAACTGCCACACCGTATAATTAATAAATGCATTTACTAAGAGTGTGGTTGTAACAATTTCTGGGTCTTGAAGCTGAAAAGTCAGTTTTGATTATCCTTTTTGCGCCATTATTGCTGGAAGTATGAGCAGATAATGGCGCAGCGAGGGCAATGGGACATCTGGGACCTTGGTGAACAATGGGACCAACAGGATATCTCCTTAACCAATGAGACTTAACGATTGAGAAAGAAACAGAGGAAGGACAGAGCAGGAAATAGGGCAAATTAGATGCAAGAAAGAAAAAAAGGGAGGGAAAGAAAGATTGGATAAAGAGACAAAGGAAAAGCAAGAAAAAAAATGAATACATTTTAAATTTAAAAAATCTAACAATTTTAGTACCTGTAGGAATGAGACACCACAGTTTAAATTGTTCCTTTTCTAGGCTGGAGAGGTTGATTGGCTTTGTAGGAACATAACTCTCCTCATTTAAAAAGGTACTTGCACTGTTACATAGCAGACCTAATTTTCTACAGCGAGTTTAATTGGTAATTAATGCGCAAATGCAACAACTTCATGAAACTCATAGGGAGGTTGAAGGCGAGCTACTGTTTTCGCGAGGCTAACAGTGGAGCAGTGCAAATCGTCCAGAAACTTGTGGCGATTTGCAATTCGTGGGATATCTCGTCGTCGCCATATGTTGCTGGACGATTTACGGATAAATAACGGCGAGCGTCTTTAAACTCACTGTTTTAGCAGCAAAATCCGGGCCATTGATTAAAACTATGAGCTATGACAGAGCAGATTGTGCTTGATCTATGCAAGGAGTGGACTTGATGGAACAAATGTCCTTTTTTCATTCAATGCTTATGTTATTCTAAACAAGTTCCTACTAGTTTGTACAGTGTGCACCACTGATACTGTGCCTCCTTTTACATAGGGCATGCTGGTGGCTTAATTGGAAGTTTGGCCATTTTATTTGGTGCTTCTGTCCCGTTATTAGGACATCTTAAAATCATTTTGGTCATCTATTTTCTAAAAGACTTCAGTTATATGTATGACAATGTTACGTAAATTCTTTTAAACTTGTTTCATTAAAAAATATGCATATGTGATTCTGATTTCTTGAGCTTTAATTGAAATAGCTTGAGAAGTGTGCATAGTATAGTACTATAAAAATAATAATAAATGTGACATGCACTAAAAATGAGTCTGTTTAGTATACAAATAATATTATTCAGAATTACTTCAGCATTATTTGCTTTTGAAATATATTGGATAATGAGCCATTAGAGATTTATGTAATTTTATGCTGAGCTATTTTAAGCATCATAGACAACACAATTTTTATAATAGGTAGTGTAATTTTATTTAGTGTAGCAAAATTATTCCTATTTGAATAAAACTGTCTTGAGATTTGGGGAGGAGGAACAGCATGCAAGATGACTTATTTGCAGCTTAGACAAATTAAGAGAAGACTTTGGAGCCACATTGGCTACAGTAAAATTGATAAATAAAGATAGTTCAGAAAGGTTGGAGGTGAAGATGTTGATGGCTAGAGATGAAAGTGAGATCAGCTGTTGGATGCGTTGTTTTATTCATATGTCCTGTCCAGGAGTGTGAGCGCAGTACTAAGAGTCACCCTAAATAAGGGAACAATATTCAAGCCTTGGATGGAGTTGAGCTAGAGAATTGAGTTGTTGAGGAGAAAAGTAGTGTTTGGCACAGAAGAGAGAACCAAGCTTCTTAAAGGCAGCTTTAACAATGAAAGAGATGACAAAGTTCTATGTGAAGTCAGAGGAAATAGTGAGGCTCAAAAATATTGATGAAAGAATATGAGTAGAACCATTTGTAGAGATTTGCGTATCTCTGGTAAACAGGATCAAGTGCAAACCAATATGGTGAGCATATTGTGTTTTAATTGGAGTTTAGGACGGAATATAACACACTAGTGATACAGCAGAAACATACGACCGTGACAAGCAGCTGGTACCGGACCAGATCGGACAGACGGCTGGCATACGTGAACAGTTCTGACTTGCGGCCTCTCTTCCTTTCGTCTGACTGGTGAGCATGGGATCACTCTCGAAAGAGCGCTCGACCAGCCCAACCTTTGCTTAGCTCTCCCCTCCACCGTCTGTGTGGACAAGCACTCGGGTGTTACTTTTATCCTCCTTTTTAGGGGTGGGCCCGAGGCCAAGTTTATTGACAAGACCATTTAACCTGTAGAGGTTCCCCATAAACCTCATCACCCAATGGGGCATCAGATTCTTTGTCTCGATTCTTGGATGAAAGCCCTCCCCAAAAGGGGGTCTCATTACCTCATCCAATTTGTCTTATTGTTTAATCTTTCTGAAGGTTCTTCCTTTTGGAATTCGTGTCTTATCTCTATCCTCCTTGGCACAGCAAGTACAAGGCCTGACCTTGTCCCCTTTTAATGTGGAGGTCCAAGCCAGAGCTGTCGCACTTTAGCCAGTTATTATCTCACTTTCATCTAGCAAACGGCCCATCCTAAGATAGATACCTTAACCTCCTCAAATTCCTTTCATTCTATGTCTTTTCCTAATTAACTTTTAATTACCCCTACAAGCAGCTTTGTTAAGCTAACACCATTTCCTACCTTAGCATTGTATCATGGTTATTAGTAATAAAAGAAGAAACGTAGGTTGGGCCTTCATTGGACAAATGAAAGATACATTAACAAAGTCAAAACCCTAACTTAGAAACAACAGACAGCTAGCCTGGCAGGACGAGGCCATACTATGGGCCTCTGTGTGGGATGTTTATGCCTCATCTAATCTAACTGAAAACATTTTGTCTCCAATTCTAATACGAGTTTTCCAGGAAAATGAAACTTATACATTAACCCCTTACTTGTCTCGAGCAGAAACATACAATCATTTAAACACAGTATTATTCGCGTAGCCATATACTGTACATTTTTAGGCACCCCTAGTTTCTAACACATTGAATGTATGAAGTAATAAGTCATTGGATAACTTTGCAAGAAACATGAACTGTGTTTTTTGAAGAATTGGATGAAACAAGATTTACATTGCCTGATCAAAGGCCATGAAGGAAGTTGAAATGTTGTTCAGATATATTTTGTATTGAATACCTATTTGCTTAGAGCAACCAGTGAGAAATTATTTCAGTGGTGAATCAGCAACAAGGGGTGTATAGTAGCATCAAAGGATGGAGATTAGAAGAAATTGTTTCATGCCTACAGTTATTAAAATGTGGAGTGCTGTGCTATACGTGACTATTGAAGCTGAGTCAATCGTGACATTTAAGGGGAATTAGATGTTTGAAGAAAATTATTTAAGAGTACAGAGGAAAAGCAAGGAAATGGGATTATAGTGGACACCTTTGTTGGAGGAGCTAGCACTGGCACAAGCATGAAGAGCTGGATGGCTTCCTTCTGTACTGAAATTCTATGGTTCAGTCTACATCATCTTGAGCGGACCATGCTTATGTTGTACACTGAAACATTTGACTGAGGTAGTGCAGTAAGATGCACTTAAAGGTATTCTGGAGGAAATGGAGGTGAGGTGCAAGCTCAGAGTTAGGATGAGAAAACAATGGAAGTTGTAAAGGGAGCAACGGTATATTAGTATGAGTTTTTAAGAGAATTCGGGGTGGTATTACTGGATGAGACTTGTGAAGACAGGAAACTGAGAAAATAGAATATTTGAAAACTGCTGTTCTTGTGAGCATGAAAATCAGGTGGAAATGGAGATTACAAAGTCGGTGTCTGAGAACTGAGTTCCAAATCTACTACTGTTTGAAGTTCTCGAATACTGTCTAAGTGTCAGCAACTCTGAAGTGGCAGTGGGATGGTGAAACCTTGGCCAAGAGTTTCTGCTTTGGGTGCAATCGGCGATGCGGGCGCAAATTATGCTCAAAATTGTACTTGTTTTGAGATGGTTTTTTATCTCTCTCGAGTTTCCGCTCAAACAAATTTGTATATCGCCGAACGTAAAATCTGTTATGAACCAGCGCAATTGGGCAGCGTTTTGGAATGTAATTTAAAAAAAAAAAATTTGCATTAAAAATATTTCTGATTATATTTAAGAGTGGTAACTTGGTGCAGTTTGATTAATACAGCTGAAAATAGGTTTATCACACACACATTTTTAATCAGAGTGTCTAGTTCACCACCTGTAAGTAACCTGATTTTAAATAACTGAAAATGACTTTAAAAAGCTATACAGACCATCTGCTAGTTATATTGGTGTACAGTGGTCAGTTCCTTAAGTTAAATTTTTTTTTGAAAAAAGCTTTTAAAATGTGCCTATTAGTGTCCTTGAGCCGAAATAAAAGTTTAATTTTAAGAGCCTGCTCGAAAGCCTGCAAACGAGCGCAATTAGCGGAAACTCGCAATGGTGATTAATTCGATCTGGGGGGAGTGGTCAGTTTTGTGGGCAGGGCTGGCTTCGAGCATGATGTTTTTAAAACTAGTGCAAAAAATCGTGGAAACTATTTGCGCTGAACATAATTTGCGCTTGAAGTTCCACGATCTTTTGCACTGGTTTTGGACGAATTGCACTGAAAAAAACAGTGCGACCCAGTGGAAATTCCTGCCCAAAGTGCTTCTGAATTAACATACATTTCCTGCAATGTGGGGTCATGTAAAAGTTTCACAGGCTCCTTATTTAAGCAGTAATATACACACATGCACTCTTGCCAGATTGAAGATAGGCCTGGATCTTCGAAGCATGAGTTTGAATCTCAAATTAGAACATCAGTTTATCTGTAACTTGCAAAGTAGTATATGCGAGATCTGTCTGTCTCCTGTTCAAACAATAAATCCGAAAAGTAAGTGTTGAACTTCAACAAAAATAGACAAAAACCCAAAACTGTTCACCATTCAGTCCATCTGTATGCTGTTATTTACGGCCAGGCTGTTTCTCAGTGATGTGCTACTGTTGTAGGCTTTAGAATTTTTTTAACGTCAGTGCCATTTCTGCAACTGTTGATCCATGACATAAAGACTGTTGAATACAAATCAATAGTAGCAGGGAAGAACGCCATGACTGTGTGCAGGCTGTGCAGTAGAAATGTATCAATTCATTGAAAATTGAGTACACTTTGCCCTGTAAGAGCAGTAGATTTCTTTCAACATCTACTGCTTTCTTTTTCCTCTTGCCTCCCTCCCCCTATAAAATATTCTTGGTAAAGTATATTCAGTCCCTGACATAAGTCATTGTAAGTTGAGCCTAGCAACCATTTCTTAATCGATTTTATGCCTTAAGCATTTTAGTGTATGTATTTAGTTTTGCTTTCTGTTTTTAAAAAAAAATCCTTGAGCAGTGATTGACTGGCTCGAGTGGACATGTCTCCCACGTATTCACACATTCGATTCTATAAAGCAGTAGACTGATATTTTGTCCCATGTTCATAATGGTATGAAAACCAAAGACTGATCTTAAGGGAGCACTTTGGAGTGGAAACTGTTGGTTGCCAGTTACATAAAGTTCACTTCAAAGCATTTTAATCTTTTGCCTCTTAACAAAAATACATGAACAGAACAAGGTTAACTTTTTTTTCCAGAAAACTCACTAATAGCAACGTCGCCTGTTATAGGATGGGGCACATGTCAAACACAGTAGGCGTGCATGTGACACTGCTGGAAGAATGGGAGGTGTGTTTTAGTATGTATAAACTACACTGCAAAATAAGGGAAGTCATTCATGTGCTGCCTATCTTGCTCAATATCTTCATCACTGTCAGCAAAAGTGGATTCAAAGGATTATAGTGTTAGCTAAAATTATAAAACTCTGTGCAGTGCATTGTACAGTTCAAAACTTTATATTAAATAATTCAAAAAGATTTGGGGAGGGTTTATTTTCAGAGTAGCTGTGATTTTTGTGCAGGCATCAGAATTGGGGTTAGGACTGCCTAAATAAAGTTTATTGTCAAGTAATGTTTTCTGATAGGGGTTTAACTCGGTGATAATGCATAAAAACAGTGGGTTAAACGTGCCATCTAAGCGAATTGTTGCGTCCAATTAAACTACGTAAGGTAACCAGTTTTCAGTGCTATTGAACCTTTTCAACATCTGCAGTATTTATTGGACTAGGACCAGGCTTTATCATCACCCTTGGAATAAATCATTTCAGTGTGGAGCTGCCAATGGATTTTCTCAGTGATTATCTTTGCATTTGTTTTGTCAGAGGAGGAATAGAGGAAAGTGGTAATGTGACCAAACTGAAGATGAAGAATCAAGACTAGATCTTACTCCCCAGAGCACCATCACCACAGGACTAGAATGGTACAAGAAGGTGGCTCACTAGTAATGGGCAATAAATGCAGCCTGGCCAGCACCACCCATATACTGAAAAATGAATAAAAACTCGCAGAAAGCATATACTTGTTTTACCTCCGTTATATAGGACATTTCAAAGGAGCACTGCTTTTGGAGGTTAAGGAGGTACTGATTAGGGCAAGTGATTTGTTATCTGCTCAAACTAGGATTTTCACGGCCTATGGGACTCCCTAAGCAAAATTATGTTGGTTGGCCAGCAAAGTGTGCTGCACGTGGCAAGTGTAGAAATTTTCAGAATGTCCTGACTGAATGGAGTCAAATGTTTGTTCCTGATTACAGAACAGCCCCTTGTCAATGCAGCTGTTCTGGCTGTTAACTTATCAGCAATCATCAGTTTCTTGGCCTGAGTTTCATTTCTGATTAGAGTAAGATGGCCAGCTGCTTTCAGGAGCACGACACTGTTCTGGAAGGTTCACTGATTTCTTCAGGTATTGGGCAAACAGTTGATATAAATCTTTTGCTATGTGGCCATTTCTGGTTTTGTTGCAATCCTGGATATACTAGATGGTATCTGCGTGGGAAATATAGGCAGCTTCAATTAATCCAGTTGGGTTTATCATGTGTGCAATATGATTCTTCAGATGACTAGCACTCGTGCATAATTTATTCAACAGGATCTGTAACAATTGCAAAGATGGTTTTTAAGGCATTGCTGCAAGACTGTTAGTTTGCCCTGGGATTATTATCGGACAAGTCTGCTTACAATCTATCTTTTATTACATCATTCTTACTGCAATTTTACTTACCCCTTCCAGAATTTACTCTCTCTAACCCCATTTCTCTGCTATGTTCCCTCCAATTTTGTTTTCCTTAACTAAGAATTTCTCAAATATAACAATCCTACTTTTACTAGAAGACAAGTGAAATCTGAGTGGGTGGAATAGGTCAGACTGTATTTTTCAGTTTCTAGAAATATTTTAAAAATTCATTCTTGGGATGTGGGCAAGGTTGGCATTTATTGCCCATTCCTAGTTGCTCCGAGAAGGTGGTGGTGGGCCGCCTTCCTCTGGGTTTGATACAACTGAGTGGCTCGTTGGTGTGGGACATATAAGCCAGACTGGGTAAGGCCGGCAGGTTTCCTTCCCTAAACTAGTGAGCCAGTCGGGTTTTTTTTATGACAATCCAACAGCTCCATGATCACTCTTACCGAAACCACCTTTTTATTTTGTTTGTTTTTAAACTGAAGTCAAATTCTCAAACTGCCATGGTGGGATTTGAAGTCGCGTTCTCTGGATTACTAGTTCAGGACTCTGGATTACTAGTCCAGTAATATAATTACTACACCACTGTACCCTTCTTTCTATTCTAGAAATAGATTTTAAACGAGCAATTAATCAATTTTCAACAGTCACTTGTGACAAATAAGAGGAACAGACCCATAGAACTGTTGGGGAGGCATTCTGCTCTAGTTGTGGGAGATGGCACGATCGGTGGAATAGTGCTGGCTGCATGTTAGTGGATAAAGACCCAGGCAATTGTCATGGCATTCCTGTGAAGTGCCAGATAGCCAGAAGCTTCCTCACCATTTACTGTTACCTTAATCTCAAGGGGCTATGCTCAGCTATTTTTAGCTTGTGCTCTGCTTTCCTGTAGATCCATCACGGCAACAGGGAGGAGAGGCGGAGGCGGCAAGACATTTCTTGTAGTGGAGTAAGATAGCGAAGAAGAGAAGAATGATGTGGACCAGGCCAACTAAAACATGACTCCATGTTCCTCTCCCCAGCCCCCTCAATGCCACTCTGAGTCATTGGCCATCTTACTCCGATGCACCAGATACCTTCACCCAGAGGAAAGTAGATAATGTTGGTGAGGATGTGATGCTAGGTGATTGACTAGGTGATGTGGGTGCTAGAGGAGTGAGAAGTGGGTGACGATGTGCCACTTTCTCGGCAGAGGTGGCGCTCAGCTTCAGAGTCATGGAATCCAAGTTACCCTTGGTACATTGGGGACCGAAGTCTCTGGTTTTAGCCATTCCTACACTGGCTATCCTCATTCGCATTTATCATAGTGAGCTCCAGGTAGGGTATGCGCAAGAGGGTGAGAAAGGGGAACGGAGAATTTGAGGGGGGGGGGGGGGGCGGCGGTTGGTTGTAGAACTGGAGGAAATAACAATAGGGAGGAGCAAAGTCATGGAGGCTTTTGAAGACCAGGACAAGAATTAAAAATTTAAGCTGTTGAACCAGGAGCCAAGGAGAGAGGTGATGAGTGAATGGGGCTTGGCGTAGGATCAGACACGAGCAGCAGAGTTTTGGCCGAGGTGGAGATTATGGAGGATCGAGCATGGTAGGCCAGCAAGGGATGGGAAGAGAAGCCATCGCTAAAGGTGGTCGGGCTATGATAGCTAAGAGTGGAACTAAGCAAGGGCAGTCTGTTCAGAACAGCAATATTCCATTGTGAATAAACAAACTATGACTTCTCAATGAAAAATCTTGAATTTTTGCATCCACATCAGTGCAAACATTATAGTGCTCGATTATGGTCTAGCTTTGACCTAAATAAATCCAGCTGTTGTACTAAGTTATTTTCTCAGCATTGTATAATCTAACAGCTGATGTACATGCCTCAAACTTCGTTGATCATTCAGGAATCTGGGTCACATCTATAATGGAAACTATTTACCCCTCTGACTATAGAATGCCCCAAGTCACCACACGCCCATTCTTACAACAGCAACTTGCATTTATATAACTAACGTAGTAAAATGTCCCAAGGCGCTTCACAGGAGCGTTATCAAACATAATTTGACACTGGGCCACATGAGATATTAGGACAGGTGACCAAAAGCTTGGTCAGAGGTAGGTTTTAAGGAGCGTCTTAAAGGTGGAGAGAGGTTTAGGGAGGGAATTCCAGAGCTTAGGGCCTAGGCAGCTGAAGGCATGGCCGCCTATGGTGGAGCGATTAAAAATTGGGGGTGTGGAAGAGACCAGATTTGGAGGAGCGCGGAGACCCCAGAGGGTTGTAGGGCTAGAGGGGTGAGACCGTGGAAAGATTTGAAAACGAGGATGAGAATTTTAAAATCGAGGTGCTGCCAGACCGGGAGCCAATGTAGGTCAGCGAGCACGGGTGATGTGTGAATGGGACTTGGTGCGAGTTAGGATACGAGCTCAAGTTTACGGAGGTTGTGAGTTCGGAGGCTGGCCAGGAGAGCATTGGAATAGTTGGGTCCATAGGTAACAAAGGCGTTGAGGGTTTCTCTAATGGCTCCCCATTGCCTATTAATCGCTTCTGGATACCCTCCTCTGTCTGACCCCTTTTGTCCACATCACTGATGCCTAAACAGGTATACCTATTAGACAAATCCTGCTTTACAGATGATACCTGGTCTACCCTCACCTGTTAACTTCTTGCTCTGTGTGCCAATGATCCCCCAGTCTCCATTACTACCTTCTCTACTCCTAGAAACCTGTAAGGTGACCACTCTCTGGAATGCCTGCTCCAGAAAACTTTCTCCCTCCCGCTGTTGTGGAGTGTGTCCAGTTGACTCTCGAGCTGTACAAATTGCTGCTCGAGGAGCACAACCTTTGTACACTTCATTGATATGAACTCACTTGCATGGAATGAGAGTCCAGGCAGGTCCACATCATTCATGCTGCACACGTCACTCCAGATACTGATCCTGCCATAACTATTTATATGTTTACTCCAACAGATATTTAACCCAGATCCTTTTAAGCTGTTTTTTGAATTATTTCTATTTACTCATTCAACTTTATTATTTTTTTACTTAATATGTTTTGAAAGTCTCTGTCCTACCCCTTGAAGCTATTATAATAATATCTGTAATTTAGTCCAGATGAGCAATTTCTTAAAACAAGTACTTAGTTCTTTCTTGCCAGTAGTTGTTTTTTTGGTGGGTGGAAGGTGGGTAAAACGATCGAGTGTTGGATTGTTGGGGCTTTTACTATGAAAGGGAAGGCGGCTGACTCACCTGCTGACACCAAGTGGTGCTGATACCGTATGCAAATACCTGGTCTACAATTCGCTGTATCCTAATCAGCAAATCTGAGTGTTGGGGAAAACTCCCAGCATACTTCCACTCTCTTTGCTTTTTAAAAATAAGTCTTTCAGATATTGACATAATTAGTTTCTCATTCAAATGAGCCAGTTGGTATAGCCATAAAACTGAACATAGATTGAAAATTCAGATCCTGTTTTACAGACTATTCTCGAACCAAAGATGGATTTAAATTTGAATTCTTGCGTTTACTAATGGATTAATTGAGATGGTCTACGTTTATGTGCAATATAAATCAGTTGGGCACATTCAGTATCACAGCTATATGCCGTGCAAGGCACAGAATATAAACATAATCATGTACATTTTTATGATTTGTGCAGTATTTGAGCAATCTAAATTTCAGCTTCTAAAAGACCATCGAATTGCTGATTATTTTGATACTTTGTATATTGAATCGTGCTATGTCTGGTCTTCAAAACTGCCTGCAGAGGCGGTGATAGGAATTTAAAAGAAAGATGCTGCATTGCTGCTTTACTGCAGAGAGAACAGAATAGATTCATTTTGTGTTTTTTCCGGTCTTGTATACTATCTCACTCATTGAGGAAAAAGGTGATCCTCCCTAGAAAGTGGAACACCACACACTGTGGTGTAGTGCAGTTTGTGCATTGATTATGTACCACCAGGACAAAGAATCCTGACAAAGTGCAAACCAAACCTAATTGCAAGTTTCATCACTAATGGTTAAAAATCAGAGCTGGTCTAGTATATGAAAATATCAACATCTGCATTCTCTGCCATAGGAGGCAGGAAGGCAGCCCTGTGGACTTGGGAGACTTGGCCTCTGGTATACTCAGCTAGTCCATGTTAGCTTTTTTGGACCATTTCTACCCATTTTTGTGGATTATTTCAGCTCTCCTATCTCGGATCATGGGTGAGTCATAGCTCCCCATGCAGCGTTTCCTGCATTACAACAGTGACTACTCTTCAAAAGTACTTCACTGGCTATAAAACACTTTGGGACATCCTGAGATCGTGAAAGGTGCATGCAAGGTTTTTGTTTCTTGTTTCTTTCAAGAGTGTCCATTCTAGCCTTGAGATCTAGGTAAGCTTACAGTAATGTGCTCAGGATAACCAAACAGAAAATCCTGTCAGTTTATTGTAGCTACTAGATTTATCCTACACCTTCATAGATTCTCTCATTTTTGATGAATGGAATCGAATAGAGTATCAAACCTTTACACCTCGTTTTAAGTTTAAAATGATTAAGCACATTTATTTGATGAAAGACAAACGAGCAAATAATCAGTCAGTAGAAGTCCTTCCACTTTACTTTGAGTGGAAAAGAACCAATAAAAGGATCACAACTCTATGTACTAAGCTAACCCTTTGTAAATAACTTTTATATTATACACTGTTCCTTTTCTTTGGTTCCTGCAGTGGTAAGAAACAAATCTGAACTATCTCTTGGAAGTTTCAAACCTGTTGAGTTTCCCTCTCAGGAGTTTTTAATTGACTTCTTTCTTCTGAGATTTTCAACCCGACAGTCAGATTCTAAGTGTGAATCATTCTTCTCTCATCCCTCAAACTGACCAAATTTATCACACTGTATTGGGTTAAGCCCGGTGCAAGAACCTGAACTGCATTTTGCTATTTATAAACTACTTGTCTTGAGAATTAGAAGAACAGCCACTAAACTAAAAATTAACCCAAGGTACCTCATTTTTGTCACAATCCAGTATGGTTAAAATATCAATGCCAACATTTTCCTGTGCCAGACAGAGAAGGCAATCAGGACTGGGATGACTCTCACTCAAGAAAGGTATTTCAAGAAAATACTTTGTCTCTTGGCAGCACCTCCTCTTAAAGATGGAAATGCATAAGACTCACGGTGGAAATATGCCATTGGTTTACCCTCCATGTACAAAATGCTAGGAAATCAACTTGTGGATATTATGTCATGAACTTGTTAAGGACGTAGAAAATCTGGATCAAATGGATGCAAGTAATCGGAGGTTAAACTTTGAAGATGGTAAAGGTCTAAGAAAAAGGTTTTACCTCACATTTACTCTTGTAGTTTGTGAAATTGCATGGTATAAATATTAATTTAGCATTACAGCCCATGTTATCTTGTCTCTCTCTGGCACAACGTGTTGGAGCATGAGCACCCTTCACCACTCTGTTGCAGTGTATTGCATTGCAACATTGGGCATGGAAAAAAAAATGAGGGAAATGAGATGACTGAAAATGGAGGCTTAAAGTAACTGCAAAAATGTAAAACTAGACAGGAAGATGAAAATTTGTTAGAAAATAAAAGCAAGAAAAAGAATAAAATTAGGTAATTAACAAGCTCCACATATTCTACTGCAGCAGAAATAGTTTGGCAAGAGACAAACCCGATTGTGGAAACAATCACTGGTGTGAAAAATCTACTGATGTATGCACACCTTGTGGGAGTTCATTATCTTATATACACACGTAAACTAGGAAGATCACAGCATGTAGAAAGAGTGGAAGTCTGTCACGATTACTCTTGTCAAATCTCTAGCTTAGATGTACAGCCCTGTCCAATGCAGTGAAGAAAGCTAAATATGCACCCAAAATCAGATGCTGAATATTCTCGGTATCCCACCCTCGTCACGTGTAATACAGAACCATTCAGCAGCTGATCTTGGGTGCGTATTTAACTTTGTTCACTGCATTGGACAGAGCTGTGCATCTAAGATGGAGATTTGACAAGACAAGGACTCTCTTAACAAACTCTACACTTTGGTTACCTATGTCCCTCTCGCATCCGACAAAGGCCTACAAGCGGTCAATGTTTTGTTAAAAATAATGTTCTGCGGATGCCAGAAGTTTGCTGCACTTTGCCAACTGGACTCAGCATTGCTATTCTTTCCTTCAGATCACCGATGGGAAGAGGATGCAGGAAGGCAAATGGTAGTTAAGCAGTTTGGTCAGCCCTAGTCAATGTCCTTGTATTTCAAAATATTCCTGGTAATTGCTTAGCCCTATTGTTAGAATATCCCATTCTGGAATGTCAGCTAGTTAAGCTGTCTTGAGGTACATATTTTTAAAAAAAAATCCAAACTTCTAAAGTTCCAAAAATGAAATTTCTGTGTTGTATCTTGATTTTTCAATGAAGGATAAATAAAGAAAGCATTGAATTAATAATTTGGGGACATGTTGCAACCCTATCCCTTGATACCCTTACCTAACAATTTATCAATCTCAGTTTTGAAAATTTCAAAAATCCTAATGCCCACAGCCTTTTGGGAGAGTGTTCTAGATTGCTATTGGGCCTTGATTTCCTCTGCCAAAATCACCCACTATTCCTTAAACTTCTCCATTCTCGCCTCCACCAACAAGTGCGAGGATCTCACAGACATCTTTGTCACTACGTTTATAACCATCCATTAAGTGACCTCTGCAGCATCACCTCTTCCCCGTGCTCACCAATCCAATCTCTTCCAATGTTTCCACCTGCCCTAGCCCTGAACCTGCATCTCTCTATACTTTCTCTCCTATCTCCTCTCGTGCCCTCTCTGATGAGTTCATCTTGAGCATGTCCCCACTTTCTGCTTCCTTGACCCTACTCCTACTAAACTGCTGGACACCCAGTTTCCTTTCCTGACCCCCATGCTAGCTGACAGTAAAAATGGTTCCCAATCTGCTGCTACTGAGGCCCTCCCTTTCAAAGCTACTGTCAAAACCCTGTTCCACGAGACCAAGCCTTGACTCTGCGCCCCCCCCCCCCCCCCATCTTTGCAAACTACTGCCCCATTTCCAACCTTTCTTTCCTCTCAAGTCCTTGAGTATGTTGTCACCTCCAAATTCCTTGCCCATTTTTCTTGCAACTCCCTATTTGAATCTCTCCAGTCTGGCTCTGCTCCTACCACAGCACCAAACTGGCCCTAACTAAAGTCGCAAATAACATCCACTGTGACTGTGGAGCATTATTCCTCCTCATTCTCTTTGATCTTAACTGCAGCCTTTGGCACAGTTGGGCACATCATCCTTCTCCAACGCCTCTCCTTCACTGTCCAGCTCAGTGAGTCAACCTTTGCATTATTCAACTCCTACACCTCCAATCGCAGCAACGATACCTCCAGCAATGGCTTCTCTTCCCGCACCTGCACTTTTATTTCTGAAGTCCCCCAAAGATCTCTCTGGCTCCCTCCTCCTCTTCATTTACATTTCCCTTGGCGACCGCATGGGAGCAATATGTATGCTGACGGCACCATGCTCTATCTTTCTACTACCCCTCTCGACACCTTCCACTGCGTCTTGTGTTGTCAGACTGTTTGCTCGACATCAGTCTGGGATGAGAAACCGTTTTCTCCAGTTGATTATTGGGAAGACCGAAGCTACGCCTTCGGCCCCTACTGCAAATTCCGTACTGTTGCCACCGATTCCAAAACCCTTCCGCGGCCACAGTCTCGAGCTGAACCAGACACTTTGGAACCTTGTTGTCCTATTCAACCCTGAGTTGAGCTTCCAACCCTATATCCAGGTGCTTGATCTTATGCTGATAATCTAAACTACCAATTTATGGACTCAGAACTCAACAGAGTTGGGGGCCTCCGATGTCAATCCATACTTTGCCTCGCCTCTTGATGTCATGATTGTAAATGTCACAAGCTCGTTTATTTCATTATGTACCCATCCTCTTATTGATCCTTTTAGATGTGTGTAAACACATCAGGCTGATAAATCAGTCTGACTAGATACGTTCACATTTGAACTTATCATTGTTACAACTAGAATTAGTTTCATTTTGCTATGTTTTTACAAATATTTTTGAGTGCTAGTTGTATTGAGCCTTATGACTTGGTGTATTTGAGCTTCAGAAAACCTTTGACAGAGTTCTTCACAAACAGTTGCTGCTTAAGCTCAAAGCAGGGAATTCAGAATAAAATCTGGAAAGGCAATAGAAACCGGCTGAAAGGAGGGATGCAAACAGGTACTTATTAACTGGTGCTGGGTGGGGGGGAGGGGGATGTGAAGAAACAACTGATTGTAGTAGATTCTGTGTGAGGAGCCCTACTGTTTCCAATTTATAATGATGACCTGGACTCAGTTAATGCACAGTGGTCATGCTTGCAGATGATACTGGTGGTGGGGGGGGGGGGTGAAATATATTGATTTGAGAGAAGCAGCCATGGAGTTGGATTGAAATCAGTGAATGAGTAGCACTGCTGCCACCGGTTCGTGCTTCAGGCACAGTATTCATGTTTGCCTCAAACTCAGCATGATTCAAACCTCCCGCGCTACATTGATATCGGCACATACATCAATGTCCTGTACACTCATTGACCGCATCAGTGCATGTGATGAGCAAGTCTCAGACACATTAGACTGGGTCAGAGAAAGTGGCAGCAAGAATGGTCCTGGTTACATTGATAGAATTGAGAGGTCGCACAACACCAGGTTATAGTCCAACAGTTTTATTTGAAATCACAAGCTTTCGGAGCTATCGCTCCTTCCTCAGGTGAAGTAAATTGGATACAGAATCGCCAGAGCGCATATAGATGGAAAAAAAAGCATGTGTACTTTACAATTGCAGACCAATAAATTAAATCATCCTGACTATTTATATTGATAGACCCAGTTGTGGTCTAATGCGAAAGTGTGCTGAACTACTGATTTGATCTTCCCGTACTAAATTAGAGAATATCTTCGTTTAAAAATCCTGTTAGAATGTGCTTGCTGTGAGAATCAATCAATGCATATAACAATGAAATCCTGTGCAATTTTAACTGTTTTATAGATTAGGATCACACTGGACAAATTTTGATCTTTAAAAGATTGAATATTACTCGGGTAGGTATCAGCAATTAACAGCTTGTATATGTGCAATAAAATACCTCTCAAGACCTGCACCTCAAAAAAGCCTCTGTTCAGTAGCATTGACTTTCAACTTCCTTGCAGTGTGACTGGTTTCTGTGTGAATAAAGAAATTGTGGCACCATAAATTCAGTCTGTTACAGGTAATGAGAAATCAAAACAGCTTGGTCAACAGCCCCACTACAGCTGTTTTTATATTGTCATTTGAATTTGGATTCCAGGAGCCTGGTATTAGTTATATTTGCGTCTGAGTCTGGGGCTCTGGAGAATGGACTTCCAGCATCAAAGCTCGGAGCCAGCTCACAGGCACCAGACTCCCAGAATCCAAACTGTTAAGAGAAGGACAATTCCGGGTTAAACCCTTTACATGGGGAGTTACCCATCCAGAGACACAGCCCATGGTAAAGGAAACAACAGTGAAGGTAAAATAATCCTACAAAGGATTTCGAGGGATCCATCGCAGAAGGACATTCGGAATTCCTCATGTTTGTTTCTTTCTTTATTTCCACATTCGGGAAGAACGTTCACAGTTAAAGCCGTTGGATATAACTTTTCACAGGAAAAACAAACTGAATTGCGGAATGTGATCCACTAATACAAATCCTGAAATCCAATTTAATGAAAATGAATTTATCTTATTCAGTCACCTTGAAGCAGTGGTCTTAGTCAAGGACTGATTTTCAGTTGTACGTTGTTTTTTTTTGGGTCTGTCAGCATTTCCACAGCTGTTTGTCAGTTTTTTTTTAATTTTGTAGGCTGTCTTGTATGCAGAGGCAGATGAATTTTAATATAAACGAGATGCTACAAGTTTGTAAGAAATAATAGGCAACATGCCTTATATGGATGCTGCATAAAGATCTGGGGGTGTTTGTAGATTGAACATTTAACACTGTGGAGCAGCAATTAACAAAACAAGCAGGAGACTGAAATATATTTCAGAGTCAGTAAAGTACATCTTTTCTATAACTACGGCCTGGAACTTTTTGCCGTAACTTCGGCGTGTGAGTGGCATTTTTTTTTTCCTGCGTAAATTCACGTTTAACCGATTTACGGCGGTTTTACACCAAAATATTGCTACGCGTGAATTTCCTTGCTGGTTTGTGCTGCTTTGAAGTTACGTCCACCAAAACCGTCTGCCGTTCATTTGCATAGCTTCTGTGCAAAAGACTAGTTCCCGTATGTTTCCTGCATTTCTGACAGTAAAGCGCTGGTGTAGACTGGCAGCACTACATTTGCACTTGTTTTACGGTAGTTTTTACATGCCGGCACAGGCGAATGATGTTCGCAAGAAATTTCAGTGTATGTTCCTGTCGGCAACAGCGTAGAAACGTGCTTAAATTTCAATGTAATTTCTGCACGATACGATTCAGGTAATTCCGAGCATGTATAATGCTCTTAGCAGGCTGTACCTTGAGCATTGTGTTCAGTTTTGGACAACTAACCTCAAGGGAAGGTAAAACATTCAAGCCCTCAAGGCACTCCAGGGAAAAGACAGAAGACAGAGCTATAAAGGTAGATTAGAGAAACTGGAACTCTTTCACCTCAAGAGAAGGTGAGTGAAGTGACCTTATATAAGACTACAAGGTAATAATTGGTGTTGAAACAAACCTGAAGCATTACTTCAAGGTAAACTCAAACTGATGAAGGGCAGATTTAGAACTGATTATTCTCCGAGTAATCAACATTTGTAATAGACTTCCATTAGAGTAATGGAAGTGAGAGCTTTAGTCATTGAAAAGCTAATTGGAATGTGTGAAAGGGTGTTGTAGCTTTTTTGGGGGATGAGTTCCGATAGGCCAATCGGTCTTCCTCATCCGTATTTATCTTAGCTCATGAATTCAAGTTCTAGTGTTGCACAGTGTCTCAGTGGAGCAAGGTTGTGTAGTGTTTTACATTTCTATTTTGTCACAACGTTCTGACAAAGGAAGCAATGTGAAGACTTTACTGAATTGAGTTTGAGGCTGATTCTGTTTTATGGACCTCTGCCCTGTAATGGTAGCAATGTTGTATAAAACATAAAATTGAGAGGTCGCACAACACCAGGTTATAGTCCAACAGTTTTATTTGAAATCACAAGCAACCGAAAGCTTGTGATTTCAAATAAAACTGTTGGACTATAACCTGGTGTTGTGCGACCTCTCAATTTTGTCCACCCCAGTCCAACACCGGCATCTCCGCATCATGACCAGTATAAAACATAACCAGAGCTATAGTGGGACCTGCTTAAACTGGTCTTTGAAAAGTAAAAATGTATTGTAATCTCAATTTTTTTAATAATGTAATATATGAATCCACAGCCTCCATAACAACTATCTACAATATAACCACTCCACCCGCCACTCATTTAAAATACATTTTCATTCTTTGCCCCCTGCCTGTGCTGGTGATGAACTAGCTGCTCGGAGGTGGGTATTGGAGAGCAGCTTGGGGTAATTTGCTTATTTTTTTCCCCTCTTCCCTCTCTGGAGAAGGAGCCTGGCCTTTTGCTCAGTGCCTCCCACTAACCGCAGAACTGCGATTAAAACACCTCTGTTGGAAAGTATGGGCATGAACCCACACCGAGTTACTCTGTGCCGCAGTGCACTGAAACATTAACAAATTTACCACAATAAATATAATCTAAAGCTACTGTGGAATAAAATAAATTGTAGCCATGTTTTTGATTGGATTGCTGTACATGCAGAGGAATGATCATGACTGCAAATGTAAATGTAATGCTTCCATTCTGCAGACTTTAGGCTACAACATCTTCAACATAAATGTTTCAAAAGGAAAAGAAAACAATTGGATTCATATTTTTTGTGTTTATTGAATGTAAAATTAAGGGGAATGTAATTTTCAAGATTTGTGGTTCTATGCATCGTTTGTGAATTTGGCAAAATCAGCTTATACTAAAGTCTCCAGTGCTTCATTTGAGAGATATGGGGCGAATTTCCCTCTGGCTAATGTCCTGTGTAAGCTATTTCTCTGGACCAAAGGGAGAGGAAATAAGAGCAGAGACCTGTAATGGACCGACACCCTGTTTACAGGTGATGAGCATTTTCTGGGATATACCAGGCGTTTGCGGGAAGCTCCTGCCTGAAGTTGGTGGGAACATTTTCATTGTATGTAAATAGCAGGTTTACACCATGTCCCCAGCATCAGTTTCCTCACGTTGCTGGGCAACTGCCTGGAAAGAAAACAGTCATGGAAGACATGTACAGGAGCACAAACCAACTTCCACTTTCCTTAAGTAACATTCCTTCCATTCTTCAGAGCCGCACTACAGGGGAGGAGGCCGTTTCTGCAATTCCCCTCCTTCATCCTCCCCCCCCCCCCCCCCCCCCCCCTCCCCACCCCAAGTTGTGGAGTGCGCCCTGATTCCCAGGCAGTAGTTCTTCTGGAATTTTTTGAGGATGTTTCCAATAGGGTGGACGGGGGGGGAACCAGTAGATGTGGTGTATTTGGACTTTCAGAAGGCCTTCGACAAGGTCCCACACAAGAGATTGGTGTGCAAAGTTAAAGCACATGGGATTGGGGGTAATGTGTTGACGTGGATTGAGAACTGGTTGGCACACAGGAAACAAAGAGTAGGAGTAAATGGGTACTTTTCAGAATGGCAGGCAGTGACCAGCGGGGTACCGCAGGGTTCGGTGCTGGGGCCCCAGCTGTTTACATTATATATTAGTGATTTGGACGAAGGGATTAATTGTAATATCTCCAAATTTGCGGATGACACTAAATTGGGAGGCAGTGTGAACAATGAGGAGGATGCTAGGAGGCTACAGAGTGACTTGGACAGGTTGGGTGAATGGGCAAATGTATGGCAGATGAAGTACAATGTGGATAAATGTGAGGTTATCCACTTTGGTGGTAAAAATAGGGAGGCGGACTATTACCTGAATGGTGGCAGATTAGGGAAAGGGGAGGTGCAACGAGACCTGGGCATCATGGTACATCAGTCACTGAAGGTGGGAAGGCAAGTGCAGCAGGCAGTCAAGAAAGCAAATGGCATGATGGCCTTCATAGCGAGGGGATTTGAGTACAGGAGTAGGGAGGTGATGCTACAGTTGTACAGGGCCTTGGTGAGGCCACACCTGGAGTATTGTGTGCAGTTTTGGTCTCCTAACTTGAGGAAGGACATTCTTGCTATTGAGGGAGTGCAACGAAGGTTCACTAGATTGATTCCTGGGATGGCCAGACTGACACATCAAGAAAGACTGGATCAACTGAACTTGTATCCTCTGGAGTTCAGAAGAATGAGGGGGGATCTTATAGAGACGTTTAAAATCCTGACTGGTTTAGACAAATTAGATGCGGGCAGAATGTTTCCAATGTTAGGGAAAACTAAAACCAGGGGTCACAGTCTAAGGATAAAGGGGAAGCCATTTAAGACTGAGATGAGGAGGAACTTCTTCACCCAGAGAGTGGTGAATCTGTGGAATTCTCTACCACAGAAGGTTGTTGAGGCCAGTTCGCTAAATATATTCAAAAGGCAGTTAGATATAATACTCACAACTAGGGGGATCAAGGGGTATGGCGAGAAAGCAGGAATGGGGTACTGAGGTAGCATGTTCAGCCATGAACACATTGAATGGTGGTGCAGGCTCGAAGGACCGAATGGTCTACTCCTGCACCTATTTTCTATGTTTCTATGTTCCGCCTGGCATTCACCCAGCATGTTCAAAATAATGAACAGGGCACTGCTACTGAGGCATGAGGGCGGGGAACTACTATTTGGCCTCCTATCTTTTCCAGCTTGCCATAATAAAGATTTGCTTGTCTAGTGCTAAGTTCCTGTTGTATTGTGAAATCAATTCCTTCATTACAAGTGAGTATTTATAAAAAAAAACTGTATTACATGATTTGCTTAATAGCCAAGAAAACCCTATTCACAATAACTGACTCAGGGAGCCCTTAATTTTTGAACATTGGTGATTACAGCCAAAGCAATAATGAACTGGAATTTTCTGTAATTGAAGGGAAAATAACATCAATAATACAGAAAAAGCTAGTGCCATTGGCCACAGTAGCTGATACTGGGACAGAGCTTGGAGAACAATCTTTTCTATACCGGTGTCGTGTTGTGTGATCTTTTATGCACTTTTTCGCAGAGGTTTTGCACAGAGAATTGCTGCAAGAATTTGCTTCTTGAGCAAATACTGCAAATCCACGATGGGAGTTGGGAGTTAAAAAAAAAAGTAAATGTTAATGTGACTAACTTGGTAGGTTCTGGAGAAGGAACCGCAAACTGTTACTTGAATCTTAAGCAAATTTGTGAACTGGTAAGGAAATATTAGTATAAATATTTTCTCGTGAGGCCTGTTTAATCTTGAGCCAGGTAATATTTTTTACCTTGGATTGGTCATAGCTTTAGTAAATTTGCTGGACTCCAGCAATAGGTGAACCACTAGTATCTGTTCACATTTCTGAAATTCATTGGAAGTACTGTACATACAAATGTTTCCTTAAGACAGAAATTGCTTATCATTTAAAATACACGATAAAAATGTGACAAAGAATTTTATGGTTTGAAATGGAATGTGTGTCTTTGGTAGAAAGCATTGTAAAATGTTGTCTAACTGCAGTCACAAGATATAATAGCATCAGGAAGACTGGAATATGCAAAACTAATATGCTAAATCATCCAAAAAGAAACCCCATCATGCAATCTCATCAGAGCTTGGAGAATCTGATTAAGGGGATTTTTTATCTGGAAAGCTTAACAAGTTTTGCTGAAGATGGCAGTCAGTTGAAAAAAAAATTGATAAATTTAAGATGGTAAAATACTTTACATGCCAATTTGCAGCCCATAAAATGAGAACATTTTATTTGCATGGATGAAACGGCCATTTTTTAATTTTTTTCTTGTACAACTATTTTTGTTTTCTGGAACTTCATAATAGGGACAAAACTGTTCATGTCACATTGCATCGCATTTGTTGTCTGATTTCTGTTACAGATGTAGATGTCGTGTTGCATTTAGATTTCTTTTTACTATCTTCTAATTAGAAATGGACTATTTTGGCTCAGCTGAGATTGATGTTGGCAGCTGATGTTGAGTTTGCTTCCCTCCATTTAAAACTGTACAAAAATATGTTGCACTGCATGAAATGTTAGAAAAAAGAAAAAGGACAGACTCTTATTTATATAGCGCCTTTCACGACCTAAAGATATCCCAAAACGCTTTACAGCCAATGAGGTACTTTTGAAGTGTAGTCACTGTTGTAATGTATAAAACACGGCAGCCAATTAGCACACCGCAGAGTCCCATAAACAGTAACAAGATAATGACCAGATAATCTGTTTGTGATGCTGGTTGAAGGATAAATATTGGCTAGGACTCCAGGAGAACTCCCCTGCTCTTATTTGTTTAGTGCCACGTGATCATTTCCATCCACCTGAGAGGGTAGCCAAAAGACGGCACCTCTGACCGTGCAGTGTCAGTACTCTCTGGAGTGGGACTTGAACCCACAACCTTCTGACTCGGGCAAGACTGCTACCACTGACAAAGTATCTGTTTTTATAAACTGATTGCCATAAGTGAAACTCCCTTTCTGAATGGAATTTATAATAGTGACACAAATTGACGCACTCAAAATTCCCAATGTGTTATCTCCAGCTATCTTGTATAATGAACTTTGTCTAACAGTGTTGGCACAGCAGAATTTATATAGCAGTAGCAGAGGACTGTACACGAGTGGAATTTTTCTTGCACCCTGTGGCATGTTAAAACACAAAGGGGGTGAAAGTTTCCCTGTTGATTAGCAAAAAAGTTGGTCCGAGTCCAAATGGCTATTTCGGTAAATTGATGGGATATTTTGTCTCCAGAAAGCTTAAATTGAGTATTGTAATTATTCTACTTAATCACACACAATTTTATTTTATTGTGAGTTTGTGACGGGGCTGAAAATATCTTCAGTGTTCCCAATGCTTAACTGGAGGAAGCTACAGTTCATCCAAATTTCGACATCTGACAAGTAGTCTAACAGCAGAGATTGAGAGAGGTGGAGCTGTATGCCATCGATATACATGTGGAAACTGGTCGCATGCTTTCAGATGATAAGGGGCAGCATGTAGATGACTAAGTGGAGGAAGCCAAAAAATTAATCTTCGGGGTATTCCGGAGGTGATATGGCAGGGGTGGGGGTGAGGGTTGGGAAGAGAAGCCATTGATAAAATGGTAAAAGTAGAATCAAGCAAGTGAGCAGGACACTGAATAAGAGTGGTTGGAGAAGGATTGTGTGATTGTGTCAAAGGCTACAGGGAAGCCTTTCTGCCCCCAGCAGGGCCTGATCTGCCCTCATCGTCATTAGGAACTAGACCTGACACTGATGTGATACCTGATCTCAGCCTGACTCCCAAGATCAGTCTCAACTGATATTCAGAAGCAGTTCTGGTTAGGGAGGCATCGAAGGAAGATGGAGCAAAGAGTTCAATTTTTGAAAATGAGTGGGGAAAAAAACCCCCACTCATTTACATGAATGTGACATAATGTGTTACCCCTAGCTGGGTAGTGAAGGAGTGTGTGCATCAACTGGTTTGCTGCAATATGGTGGAGAGATTTGTAATGTGTGATTTTGTTTAAATGTTACATAGAATTACATAGAATCTACAGCACAGAAACAGGCCATTCGGCCCAACTGTTCCATGCAGTCTTTATGCTCCACATGAGACTCCTCTAGCCTCCTTCATCTAACCTTATCAGCATAACCTTGTATCCTTTCTACCTCATGTCTTTATCTAGCTTCCCCTTAAATGCTTCTATGCTAGTCGTCTCAACTACTCCTATTGGTAGCGAGTTCCACATTCTGATCACATTGATTAAGAAAAAACAGCAGTAATTATACTTTGAATCGATGTAGGATTGGTGCTGTGGAAGAGCAGCAGGATTGAGGGGGGGGGGGACAGCTGTGAAGAACAAGAGTTGCCTATTTATTGGTAGGGAATTGTGTGAGCGAATTGTTTTGGTTATAACCCCACGTATGAATGAAATCAATTGGTCTTGTATGGTGGTGTCGGTTGTGTATGTTATATGATTCCATTCTTGACTTTTTTGAAGAATGCACTTTACGCTTCTGAGTGAGATTGTCCAACAAACAGCAGTGCATTCCATTACATTAAAATATGATACAGAAAATATTGGTCCTGTGCCAGATACACAGATGAATCACAGGCCATTTTAATTTAATTAGTAGTTCATGGTTTATGTCTGAAAGTGATGTTCTGAACAATTTAAAAGCTCTGCAATTGCATTTTACCTAATTAGTTGTGAGAACACTTTTTTGTTGAGTTATTAAAAGGAGGGACCAAAGCAATAGTGCAGGACACTATCAGAGTTGAAGAGAGTCTGGGGGGGAAAAAAGGAGCTAAAGTTAGTTGTGATTCGGTGGTGCTAAACCTAGGTTTTAAAAAGAAGCAGTGGAAAGTGGAGGTCGTAGAGTTTCATAGTTTTTGAGTTACTGGCAAAGAGCAAGTTGGAGCCGGAGAGAGTGTGATAGTGTTGATGAGTCTTAATTTCAGCACAGTGAAGGAGGAAGGAACATGTAGAATAGCGTATTTGGGATTTTAGGTGGAACAAGAGAGCAAAGTTCAGACATAGTGTTATCTATTGAGCGAGAGATTGACTGTAGGTTAGAGGTGTGACGATGGCACCTATTGGATAACTAGCTTTTTACTTGTGCCCTGTCCAGAAGAGGTTGGAAGGGCCTCCCCAGGTTGGAGCAGTATTCCGGTCGTCTTGTGTTTTGCAGAAAGCTAAAATATTCAGAAATGTGTGTCTAAATTATCGGTGGTATACTGGATTGGAAACAGTATTTGCACACACATGTTTTGCCTCTTCTGTGGGATTTTATTGTTTGGAAGCTGCTTCATCAACTAAATGTCTCTCTGGTGGAGGAAGAATATGTCGCTCTATGCTGACTCCTTCTGTTCTGGATGTATGTATCTTGTTCTGCCAGCACTATCTGCAAGTCCAATCAACTTGTCTTCATTCCATCTTCTTACTTGAAATAAACAAGGTTGGGAAAATCAGTGAATTAAAAAAAAACATCATATGTATGTGCTGATTCAGTCACCTTTTTTGATCTCTGGTTCATGTCCCGCTACAGAACGTGACTCGACATCGTTGTCTGTTTTTCCAGTTTTTAAAAACGGCATCTCCGCATCATGACCTTTTGATAGCATTGGTATAATAGTGCATCATCATAACTGGAAATAACTGTGGAAGAAGTGAAAAGTGTGATATCTAAATTGCATTTATTCTTTTTTGCTGACCAGCGTGAGATTGAATATGGTGGAGGCATGGTATATTCTCCGACTCCTGTAGCGAATAACATTTCCTTGACTTGGGCATGACGGTATTAGCAGAACTGTCAGATTAGAGCATTCCCAAGTTATGTGAAAGCATTGGCCCTGGATTTTGCTCTAATAATAACGGTGAGGCTGTCAGCACGCACGTTAGTACAGGGTAAATCTGATGGCAACTTCTGTCATCCGCACATGCGCAGTTAAATGTGGAAATCCAGAATTAGCTGTCAGAAATACCCTGCTCCTCCACAGGGAGCGCTGTTGCAGTCCTCGCTGATAACACTCTGCATTGAAATGACTAATAGTGTGAACTTGGGGTATGTGCCCACTAGTTCCGCACTATATAACTGAAAAGGTTAGGGCTGGTGCATTTAGGAGTAAGTGAGTTTTTAAAGGTGATAATTACTGCTGAACAACCTCTCTGGTCCTGAAAAAATAATTTTGCACGTGGAGTCTCATTCCCTCAGAAGAAAATGAATGTTGCAGATTTAAAAAATAAATTAAAAAAAAAAGCTCTTTTTTATATATCTATATCTATATCTATCCCTTAATCCCATCTGTATTTCCCAATCTTTATTTCACTTCCTGTACATGATTTAAATCATTTATATTTCCTGATTTTTTACTTCTTGGTTTGGACTTTGCATGGCTGAGTGAGGATACTGCAATCTGATTGGTTGAAGAGTCTTGCTGTTGCTTTTCCTGTTCAGACGCCACAGATTCCCTGTAGAGGGCGCCGCACTGAAACAGATGTCAGATGACTGGAAGTCTCCACTGACAAGCCCACTAAAAGTCTGTGGGTAACTGCGAGGTGAACAGCAAAAGCCGTTCCTTAGCTGCTGAGAACAAAATCTGGGCCATTGCATTCTGCATATTTTCAAACCTGCCCAGTTTAACCTTGAATATGATGAAGCATCACCAGTAATTAATTCTGTTTGGTGACATGGGGTGGGAAGTTGATGAAAGCTGAACTTAGTCAGCGAATTAGTCACTGGAGAAGGCCTTTCAAGCCTATGTTTCAATTTAGTGGATATCAGCAAAAATTGGGAATGCACAACTAGAATTATAACTAGAAAGGCTCTTCAGGAAGTTAGATCACTTAAAAATGTTGTTCACCACAGAGCTTGCATACTAATCAGTGAGTGCTGTGATGGTAAGTGCACAGCACTGATAATGACATTGAATCTTAAGAGAAACAGAACATCCAAAACTAATGTGCCAGGTTCCTTCATGACTGAAAAAAGGAACTGATCAATAATCAAAGCATTTAATAAAGAGAACATTTGTATTTTCATTTAAAAAAAAACTTTGTGCTGTGGACTGTTCTCTGGAATTTTGATTGCAACAGCCTCAACTAATATCATTTATTGTAGGGCCCTTTTCAGCTGTCAGAAGTGTCTGTCATTCTGTCAGTTGAAATGAGTGTAAAATGAAAATTCTAAAGGCCAACTGGAAACCGCTGCTATAAATCTGAGTTGATTCAGGTTTTACCCATTCAACTGAGTCAGACCAAACTAAGCTCTGCTGGTCTGTTTTCAATTCTGTCCAGTTCATGCCTTTTATTTACTTTCAAAAGGGCAGTGGAGCATGATCTATGCATACTTTGTGAGTGGGCAGTACAACAGAATATGTCTTTCAAAACTCTGCTAGTAGTGCACTGGTACGGGCAGTATAACAGCGGCATGAAAGGTGAGAGAATAACCAAAAAAAGAAAACGTTCAATGCAGAAATGTCTTGCAGTGCTCACACCAGGCCCTGCTACTCTAATGACTGGAATTGCTGTTGGGCTAATTAGATCCGGGTGGGACATGTGGTGATGCCCCACTTAAGTAATGTTCTGAAACTAAAAAGATTGAAATAATGACATCATTCAAGCATGTATTGTCTGATTCTGCAGAACATTATATTTAATTAGATTCTAAATTGTGATCATCCATCACATATTTTACCATTAGAGTATTCAAGATATGATGAATTTTTGTTGTCATACTTCTCATTGGAAATTATGTTTTTGGAGAAAAAATTCAGTCCAATTTTAAAGGACGATAACTTCACAAAGGATTAATGGATATAAATGATTCAGAAAGTATTAAAATATTGTAGGTATGAAGAGTGTCTACAGTACACCATTGCTTATAATCTTTAATTTTAAGGAGTTAAGACCTATATGTCTGATGGGCAGATTTTTATGGTGCAGATTGCAGTGAAGCAGTAGAAACCAGTCTGAAATGGGGAATGTGGTTGCCTGTCGTTGAACTGATATTAAAAGCTCCATATTTTGCTGTCTGAGGCCTTCCTTGTTGAGATGAACCACGTTTTCTTTGTCTAATCTGTCATTTTCATTATCCTCGTACTGCATTATTCTGAAATAACTTGACCTCCATGCTCTGTGACGGCATTTATAATCAGGGATAAATTGGTGCTCTAAACTCCCTCGATGTTTATGCAGATGAAACACTGTTTCAAATGACATGGTAGGGAATTCCTTCTTCATTAATTTCGTGGTTAAATAAGATTATCATTGTGTGTGGGGAAGGGTGGAGAGGGAAAGTTTGTAATGAATGATTGTCTAAATGCAAAAATTTGATTAAAATTTAAATTACTTAATTTTTACTTTCTAAAATCCATGCTTTGAAATATATTTAGAAGAACTATGGAAATTGAATCTATTTTGCACCATCAGCTTCTTGTACGTTTAATGGACTTTTTTTTTCCTGCTGCACAAACTGATAACTACATTCAAAGGTAGTTGTTTCTTCACAATATCATGAGCATTAATGTGCAGGGTATGTGTTATCACTTGTTTACTAGCTTCAGATGCTTGAACAAATTTTCCCAGGCCTACATTATGCCTTATTTAGAAGGGCATATCTGACAGCTTCATGCTATGAGAAGTATAACAATTAAAATCATTTGGTAATATTGTGAAGAATCCCAGCACGCATTAACAACAATCAGCTCGCCATTAACTGTTGGTCATTATAGCTGTATTGCTCTATTAAATCTGCATCTCAAGTGAGAACATTTTGTTTTGGAAAAACATGCAATATTTACTAGGTGAGTTACTTGAATTCTGATCATTTTGAGTGAAATTATTGTTTATTGATAAAGTAGCTGTAGAACATTTGCATTTGCCGAATATAAGCATTTTCCAGCATAGTGCCATGTTCAGAGTGTAATCACTTTGATAACATTAGAAATTTGTCTTGCAGCTGTGTGAAGCTAATTGTAAGAATGATTGATTGTTATCGCTCTCGCCCTGTTAAGGGCAAGTACTTGGAAAATCCAGCTCTCTGATACCTCACGTATTATCTACCATTCTTGCACTATGACCTCATATTAGCTGCTTTCCAGAAGGTGGTTTTATATTTTATTTGCTAATTTTAATTATATGGTGCACTGGTACTTCCAATTAGTAAATGATCAGAATTCTTCTGCTGTATATAAAGAATGAACAAGGCAAACAGTGTCTTTTTAACTTTTAAGATTGACGTTTGATTCCAGCCTTGGATAATCTACAATATATTTAAAATCTTATCTTTGCGCAATGCCTGTCTACCTAAACCATACTTCCAGTTGTCATGTTTTTGTCACACTTTGTGTCAACTTTTTCCATTTATAAATTTTTATATCCACATTTAGAATGGAAACTGTCAAGAGCCACTTGTCATACTGCAATAGCTCCCTCCTGCCAGTAGAGTTTTGTCTCTCCTGGCTCCTTGGCCTGTCCTGCAGAAAAAACATCTATGCTGCAACCAACTCTACTTCTCTGCTCCCCAAATTGCCATATCATCTGCAATTTAGTATTTGATCGTATCTTATTTATAGTTGTATTAAAAATAAGGATAGAATGTCTGACTTCAACATGGGGACTGAATTACATCTGCATGCCCTGGTCCGATTATACTGAAACCTCAAATCCCTCTTCATCTAAAGACTATGCTTGGTCAGCTTCCTATTTGCAGTGCCACGGGGATCAACAAGGAGCAAAAATAACTCTCTGGAAAGCTGTGAGACTCCTATGTCCACACAGCACAAAACTGCTTATGACTTGACTGTGTGTCAATTTGTGCTAAGTGGGCCATAATGATCACTTTTATATGGGCAATGATGGCACGCTGGGCTTCCTTGATAGCCTGATGGGTGAAGGCATTGCATGGTATAACACTGAACCATTCAAAACTCCTGGATTAGGGAGCTGAGAATTCAGCCAAGATTCTTGTCTCCAATCACTTTTAGTGATTGCTTGTGTGGTAGGAGATTGCAGTAATTATGGGGTTTCAATAGTTAGAGGGGTTCACACGATCTTTTGCAGTCCCGCGCAAGAGTCGCAGCTGCGTGATTGCCTCTCAGGATCTAGGGTAAGGGACACGACCCATAGTTTGGAAAAAATTGTATAAGGGGAGGGAGAGGAACCAGTCATCATGGTTCACGTGGCTGTGGCTAAATCCAAGTATGATTAAACTGACTTTTTTTCTCCCCTTCTTTCTCTCTCTCCCCCCCAACAAAAAGACGAGCGTCTGGCAAATAGTCAATTCCTCAACTCCACTTTCCTGCCCGCTCCCCATAACCCTCGACTCCCCAGTAGCTCAAATATCTGTCTATCTCCGCCTTGAATATATTCACTGACTCCGCCTCCATAGCTCTCTGGGGTAGAGAATTCCAAAGATTAACGACTCTCAGAGAAGAAATTTCTCCTCATCTCCGTTTCAAATGGGCAACCCCTAACTATGACCCCTAGTTCTAGATTCCCCCATGAGGGGAAACATCCTTCCTGCATCTAGCCTGTCAAGCCCCCTCAGAATCTTATATTTCAATAAGATCACCTCTCATTCTTCTAACCTCCAATGAGTAATAGCTCAACCTTTCTTCATAAGACAACCCCTTCATCTCTGGAATCAACCTAGTGAACCTTCTCTGAACTGCCTCCAAAGCAAGTATATCCCTCCTTAAATAAGGAGACCAAAACTGTACGCAGTACTCCAGATGTGGCCTGACCAGCGCCCTGTACGTTGTAGTAAGACTTCCCTACTTTTATACTCCATCCCTCTTGCAATAAGGGCCAACATCCCATTTGCCTTCCTAGTTACTTGCTGTACCTGCACACTAACTTTTTGTGTTTAATGTACGAGGACCCCCAGATCCCTCTGTACCGCAGCATTATGTAGTCTCTCCATTTAAATAATTTGCTTTTTTATTTTTCCTACCAAAGTGGATAATCTCAGATTTTCCCACATTATACAACATCTGCCAAATTTTTGCCCACTCACTTAACCTATCTATATTCCTTTGTAGACTTTGTGTCCTCCTCACAACTTGCTTTCCCACCTATCTTTATCATCAGCAAATTTGGCTGCAGTACACTCTGTCCCTTCATCCAAGTCATTGATATAGATTGTAAATAGTTGAGGCCACAGCACTGATCTTTGTGGCACCCCACTAGTTACAGTTTGCCAACCTGAAAATGACCCATTTATTCTGACTCTCTGTTTTCTGTTAGTTAGCCAATCCTCTATCCATGCTAATATATTACCCCCAAACCAGTGTGCTCTTATCTTGTGCAGTAACCTTTTATGTGGCACCTTATCGAATGTCTTCTGGAAATCCAAATACACTACATCTACTGGTTCCTCTTGATCAACCCTGTTCGTTGCATCCTCAAAGAACTCTAGTAAATTTGTCAAACACGATTTCCCTTTCATACAATCAGGCAGAGTCAACATGGTTTTATTATGATTTTCTAAATGTCCTGCTATTACTTCCTTAATAATGGATTCCAGCATTTTCCCAATAACAGATGTTAGGCTAACTGGCCTATAGTTTCCTGCTTTCTTTCTCCCTCCTTTCTTGAATAGGGTCATTACATTTGCGGTTTTCCAATCCGCTAGGACCTCTCCAGAATCCAGGGAATTTTGGTAGATTACAACCAACACATCCACTATCTCTGCAGCCACTTCTTTTAAGACCCTAGGGTGCAGGCCATCTGGTCCAGGGGACTTGTCGGCCTTTAGTCCCATTAGTTTGCCTCGTACTTTTTCTCTAGTGACAGTGATTGTTTTAAGTTCCTCCCTCCCTATAGCCCCTTAATTATCAATTATTGGGATGCTTTTAGTGTCTTCTACCGTGAAGACCGATACAAAATATTTGTTCAAAGTCTCTGCCATTTCCCTGTTTCCCATTTATTAATTCCCCAGTCTCATTCTCTAAGGGACCAACGTTTACTTTAGCGACTCTCTTCCTTTTTATATACCTGTAGAAGCTCTTACTGTCTGTTTTTATATTTTTTGCTAGTTTACTCTCATCATATTTTTTTAGTCATCCTTTGCTGGTTTCTAAAAATTTCCCAATCGTCTGGCCTACCACTAATCTTCGCAACATTGTTTGCCTTTTCTTTCAATTTGATACCATCCTTAACTTCCTTAGTTAGCCATGGATGGTTCATTGTTCTCGTAGAGCCTTTCTTTCTCACTGGAATAAACCTTTGCTGAGAGTTATGAAATATTTCCTTAAATGTCTGCCACTGCTTATCTACCATCTTACCCTTTAATCTATTTTCCCAGTCCACTTTAGCCAACTCTGTCTTCATACCTTTTGTAATTGCCTTTATTTAAGTTTAGGACACTAGTTTCAGACTCCACTTTCTCACCCTCAAATTGAATTTGAAATTCTATCATGCTATGATCACTCTTCCCTAGAGGATCCTTTACTATGATATCATTAATTAATCCTGGCTCATTACATTGTACCAGATCTAAAATAGCCTGCTCCCTGGTTGGTTCCACAACGTATTGTTCTAAGAAACCATCCCGAATACACTCTATGAACTCGTCCTCAAGGCTACCCTTGCCAATTTGATTTGTCCAATCTATATGAAGACTAAAATCGCCCATGATTATTGCAGTCCCTTTCTTACAAGCCCCCATTATTTCTTGATTTATACTCTGTCCTACAGAGTAGCTACTGTTAGGGGGGGGCCTCTAGACTACTCCCACCAGTGACTTCTTTCCCTTACTATTTCTTATCTCCACCCAAACTGATTCTACATCATGATCTTCTGAGCCAATACAATTTCTCACCACTGCACTGATCTCATTCTTTATTAACTTCCTTTTCCTTTCTGCCTATCCTTCCGAAATGTCAAATAACCCTGAATATTCAGTTCCCAGCCTTGGTCACCTTGCAACTACGTCTCTGTAATGGCTATCAGATCATACCCATTTATTTCTACTTGTGCCGTCAACTCATCTATCTTGTTACGAATGCTAATTTTGTGTCTTTACCATTTTCCCTTACTCTAACCCTATTTGCTGGTGCACTCTTATGTTTGTATGCTCTGTCTCTTCCTGTCACACTCTGGTTATCATTACCCTTATCGCTATCCTGCACTATTGCCTTCTCCTTTCTCTTGGACTTTCTAAATCCTCCTTCACCTGAACCTCCTCCTCCTCTCTTCCCCCCCCCCCCCCCCCCCCCCCCCCTCCACTATTTAGTTTAAAGCCCCATCTACCGCCCTAGTTATTCGATTTGCCAGGACACTGGTCCCAGCATGGTTCAAGTGAAGCCCGTCCCAACGGAACAGCTCCCTCTTTTCCCCAGTACTGGTGCCAGTGCCCCATGAATGGAAACCCATTTCTCCCACACCAATCTTTGAGCCACTCGTTCATCTCTCTGATCCGATTTACCCTATGCCAATTTGCTCGTGGCTCAGGTAGTAATCCAGAGATTATTACCTTTGTGGTTCTGCCTTTTAATTTGGCCCCTAGCTGCTCATACTCCCTCAGCAGAACCTCTTTCTTAATCCTTATGTCGTTGGTACTTACATGGACCATGACAACTGGATCTTTCGCCTCCCACTCCAAGATCCACTCCAGCCCCGAGGAGATGTCCTTAACCCTGGCAGGCAACTCAGCCTTCGGGACTCATGCTCTCTGTTGCAGAGAACAGTATGTATCCCCCTAACTATACTGTCCCCTACCACTGCTACATTTCCTTTTACTCCCCCAACTTGAATGGCCCCTGAACCACGGTGCTGTGGTCAGTTTTCTCATCCTCCCTGCAGTCCCTGCTCTCGTCCACACAGGCTGCAAGAACCTCGTACCTGTTAGACAAGTGCAAGGGCTGAGGCTCCTCCAGTGCTACCTTCTGGATCCCCATACCTGCCTCACGCGTAGTCACACCCTCCTATCCCTGACCACGGACCAGATTTGAAGTATTTATCCTAAGGGGGGGTGTCAGCCTCCTGGATCAAAGTGTCCAGGTAACTCTCCCCTTCCCTGATGCATCGCAGTGTCCGAAGCTCGGACTCGAGCTCATCAAATCTGAGCCGAAGTTCCTCGAGCTGCAGACACTTACTGCAGATGTGGTCGCTGTGGATCATATTGGTGTCCATCAGCTGCAACACATCACCTGCCCTGCCATCTCTCTTGTATTTTATTAAACTAATTAGGTTTTTAAGTTTGGAATATCACTTAATTATCTATGTATAGTTTTAATCTAAAATCACGCCTCTTAATTTAAACCAATGCCCTAGTTTAGAGAAAAAAGGAAAAAAAAGAGAAGTACTCGCCAACCAATCACTTACCTGCTTTCCTGTGATGTCACACTTTGATTTTTTTCGCTTTCACAGGTCTGTTCGCTCCGCAGGCAACCTCTCCCGCTCTCTGCGCTCTTTTTAAATCAACCACTCCCGCTCTCGGCGCTCTTTTTAAATCAACCACTCCCGCTCTCTGCGCTCTTTTAAAATCAGCTGCTCCCGCTGATCTCCTGAGCAAACAGATCAGTGTGAATTCCCGCTAAAGACTCCCTTCTTGGATCTGTTCAGAGCTATCAATCTTGAGTTGTTCCCACAAGTGAGGTCCACTGTCTGGAATGACAGTTAAACGAGGATCCTTTGTGGATCTCCTACAGATAGATGTTTTGTCTTACTTAAAGGAAGACTGCTAATTCAGTGTCTTCTACATTTTATGGCACACTCTTGGCATCCAGAAAATCTTTAATGTTAACATTTTTAATAGGTGCCGGGGAAAATTGCTTTACAGCCATAGATTGGCATTCTAACAACTTGAAATTATTTGGGATACTTTTTCACGAGACCATGAGACTTCTCCCTGAGTTCATTTGCATGTTCTTGTAGATTAAAATAAAATCTATAGGTGGTGGTGTGGTTACTGAAAAAGACTTGGAAAAAGAAATTTAATGTTTTAATCCTGTTCCCCCAAACTGTCTGCTCCTTTTGAGCCCATGTTGTTTTATAGCTTTGGGGTTAAGATGGTCAATCACCTGATTCTTGTTTCGGTATATTCAGTGAGGAGCTTTCAGACACTTGATTCACTCTTTTACTTGACACTTGATTGGGCTATTTACCCCATCTCAAATTGTTACCTAACATCAGAATTCCAGATTATTGTGAATCTGGATGTAGTGTTTGGTTTTAGAATTCAAATCTGGAATAAAAGAAATTATATCTGCAGCAAAGGTCATAGAGTCATAACGGCACAGAAGGAGACTATTTGGCCCATCGAGTCCATGCCGGCTCTCTGTAGAGCAATCCAGTCAGTCCCATTCCCTTGGTCTATCCCTGTAGCCCTGCAAGTTTATTTCCCTCAAGTGCCTATCCAGTCTCCCCTTGAAAACCTCGAGTGTGTCCCCTTCCACCACTTCCGTCGGCAGCGAGTTCCAGGTCCTCGCCACTCGCTGCGTAAAAAAGTTTTCCCTCACATCCCCCCTGTATCTCTTGCCCAAAACCTTGAATCTGTTTCCCCTAGTCCTTGTACCATCAACTAGTGGGAACAGCCTTTCCCCGTCTAGCTTATCCAACCTCGTCATAATCTTGTACACCTCTATCAAATCACCCCTCAACCTCCTTTGCTCTAATGAAAACAAATCCAGCTTCAACCTGTCCTTGTAGCTAAGATCCCCCATCACCGGAACCGTTCTGGTAAATCTCCTCTGCACCCTCTCGAGGACCTTCACATCCTTCCTAAAGTGTGGTGACCAGAACTGGACACAATACTCCAGCTGTGGCCTAACCAGGTGTTTTTTTTGCCCTCGGAACTGCACCTTCACAACATTTTGAGTTGGGATGATGATTGATTCAAGGATCAGGCTTTTGTACTGCTTCTGATGCCATTGCTTACTTCATGGCTTGGCTATCTGGGCACATGTCTCTACTAAATAGTGGAGTGCTAACTTTTCTCCTATCATGGGATGCACTACTTACGGACCTAGTTAAGAGCGGCCAGCACCATCACTTGTATTCACTATAATGGGTGAGAGTAATGGTCAGACTCACTTTGGATGCTATCAATTGAGTGTAAAACAAATGCTATGACCAGTACAGTACGAAGGTACTGTTGGGCTGACCTCTGAGAAATACTGAAGCACGAACATATGCTTATAGACCCATCGAAAATACAACTTGTAAGCTAAAGATTAGCTTGGTTCACTAAGATTTTTCTTTGTGGTGGGTGGAAGACAATGACACTAAAGTGAGTAAAATAAGTAAATTAGGCATCCAGTTATTTTCAAAATGTTTGTTACTATTGATCAGCGATTTTGGAGCCATCAAGTTCTATTATGGTAAATAATGTAAAGTAGTCTTATTCGTACCTGTTGCCATTACAACTGTATTAAACATTGAATAACTGTTGGGACTTATTATTTAATTATATGACTAAATTATCTATAGCTGTCACGTTCTGTGCTGGGAATTTGACTTCCTGAATAATAACCAAAAATCCAATTTTTGGTTAATTAGGAGCTTTTGACATTAAACATATGGAGCAGGCCAGTATGTTTATGTACAAGGCACAGGGAAGGTCAAGTGCTTGTTCCTAATCTGCTGCTCCTAATGTATTTTGGTGCTACGAAACTGCATAAAGCATGTGGCTTATTTTGTCTATATGTGGCCACCATGCATGATATAATAGAGAGGCAGTGGAAAGGATTCAGAGAAGGACAACAAAGACTCCATATACCTATGAAGGCTAAAGGGGTTAATTCTATTTTCATGAAAAAAAATTGAGGATAGCAGAGATGGAAATAGCTGAGATTTGGGTTTTGCTCGAATGTATACCTCGTACAGTATGCAACATTCCTTTCGGTAAGCAGGATGGAAATTTCTACTCTGAGCTGGTGCTCATTATATCAATATTATTACATCCTGCTACATCTTGCATCCTGTATCCTACTTTCGTTCCTTTTAAGATTCTTTTAACTTTGATTGAGCCTTCACCCAGATTTTGGGATAAGAGAGGCGGAAGCCTTGAGAAAGTTTGGGACATAAATAGAACTTTTGTCCATGATTTCTCCTGTCTTTGCTTAGTTTTAAACATGATCTCAAAACGGAGGTTACCTTTATTGCAAGTCAGCATGTTTTCCTCTCAAATATGATGTGTGGCACTGCCATAGTACCGCTTTGAAGGGGACAAAATAGTTCACTATGCTAATGTCTTGATTGCAAAGTTAAAAGATGACATCACAGGAATATTTCCTGTAATCCCATCAGGATATGCTCTCGTAAGAACAGAAAAATCAATAAATTAAAGTCATGGTATGAATGGAATTAATGTCCGATGTGATCATTCTCACGCCTTTGTGTTTATAGGTTGTAAATACTTTTTATATGTTCCTGGGATGTGGGTGTCGCTGGCAAGGCCAGCATTTATTGCCCTTGACGGTGGTGGTGAGCCGCCGCCTTGAATCTCTGCAGTCAGTGTAGTGAAAGTACTCCCACAGTGCTGTTGGGAAGGGAGTTCCAGGATTTTGACCCAGTGACGATGAAGGAATGGCGATATATTTCCAAATCAGGATGATGTGTGACTTGGAGGGGAACTTGGAGGTGGTGGTGGTCCCATGCGCCTGCTGCCCTTGTCCTTCTAGGTGGTAGAGGTCACGGGTTTGGGAGGTGCTGTTCAAGAAGCCTTGGCGAGTTGCTGCAGTGCATCTTGTAGATGGTACACACTGCAGACACGGTGTGCCGGTGGTGGAGGGAGTGAATGTTTAAGGTGGTGGATGGGGTGCTAGTCAAGTGGGCTGCTTTGTCCTGGATAGTGTTGAGCTTCTTGTGTTGTTGGAGCTGCACATATCCAGGCAAGTGGAGATTATTCCATCATACTCCTTACTTGTGCCTTGTAGATGGTAAAAAGGCTTTGGGGAGACCATAGGTGAGACACTTGCCACAGAATACCCAGCCTCTGGCCTGCTCTTGTAGTCACAGTACTTATGTGGCTGGTCCAGTTAAGTTTCTGGTCAATGGGGACCCCCCAGGATGTTGATGGTGGGGGATTTGGCAATGGTAATGCTGTTGAATGTCAAGGGGCGGTGGTTAGACTCCCTCTTGTTGGAGATAGTCATTGCCTGGCACTTGTGTAGCGTGAATGTTATTCATCGCTTATCAGCCCAAGCCTGAATGTTGTCCAGGTCTTGCTGCATGCGGGCATGGACTGCTTCATTATCTGAAGAGTTGCGAATGGAACTGAACACTGCAATCAGTGAACATCCTTCTGACCTTATGGTGGAGGGAAAGTCATTGATGAAGCAGCTGAAGATGGTTGGGCCTAGGACACTACCCTGAGGAATTCCTGCAGTGATGTCCTGGTGCTGTGATGATTGGCCTCCAACAGCCACAACCATCTTCCTTTGTGCTAGGTATTTGACTCCAGCCAGTGGAGAGTTTCCCCCTTGATTCCCATTGACTTAAATTTTACTAGGACTCCTTGATGCCACACTCTGTCAAATACTGCCTTGATGTCGAGGGCAGTCACTCTCCCCTCACCTCTGGAATTCAGCCATTTTGTCCATGTTTTGACCAAGGCTGTAATGAGGTTTGGAGCTGAGTGGTCCTGGCGGAACCCAAACTGAGCATCGGTGAGCAGGTTATTGCCGAGTAAGTGCCGCTTGATAGCACTGTCGATGACACTTTCCATCACTTTGCTGAGGATTGAGAGTAGACTGATGGGGCGGTAATTGGCCGGATTGGATTTGTCCTGCTTTTTGTGGACAGGACATACCTAGGCAGTTTTCCACATTGTCAGGTAGATACTATTGGGATTGTTTATCTGATCACCTTTATCTGACCAATTGGATTTCAAAGCAACTACCTGTTCAAACGAATTTGGAGCACTTTATTAAAAGCAGTTTGATTTGTTTTGCCATGAACTGAGGTACCTAAATTTGCTCTGAACATAATTGTTACAAAGGCTGTATTCTGTTTTCACTGAGGAGCAACATAGCCTGCTTCATTCCGAGATGTACTGCATATGAAATCCTGTAAGAAGAATTCAGAGGGACTTGTCCTACTGTTTTGCTTGACTAACCCCTTGTAAACTATCTCCAGACTTCTAGGACCGAGTGTTTGAACCTGAAGCCCTAGAGCCACACAAGCCCTGACAAATCAGTTTCAAAGCCAGCCAAATGAGTCTTGTTTGTGCTTATATTTCTTATTTGTTCTGTTTGAATTATGTGAACCTGGAGGCTTGGAAAGCCCTTTTTCCAATGAAGTTACCTCATTGGCAGATAAATCTCAAATATGAACATCAAGAACTTGAGATGTATGGGAACTACTGGGAACATTGATTATTGGTACCCCCGCTCCATGGTATGCACGTGTGCAACCCACAAAGATAAAAACATAGACATCCTTGCTGTATTGCTGTTTCATCTTTTTCCTGTTTTGTCTATATTGTTTGCGAGACATAGTGGAATTCTACGTACAAATATACAATATTAGTGATTGTCTATCCTGCAGCATGCAACGTCCCACAAACTAAACACATAAGGTTAGGTGTCCAATTATAAGGTTGGCCGATGGAAACTGTCTTTTGTAGGGAGGAGCCATAAAAAGTATTGGTAGCAAGCCTGAATCCTAATGCATGTTTCTGTGGCACCATAGAGGAACCATATGGTTCAAATAGTTCTGCTCTACCAATGTTGCATATTGAGGTTTTACTTGGAACACATCCCACTGACCCAACAGTTCATTCTGCCCCTACCCAAGTATGGCAGTAAAACATGTAACTTGACCATTTGGACTGGTTTTTTGCATGTTTTAAACATGATAGTACTTTTGCAAAGATTAATTTGTGAAGCTCTGGGGAAAAAATTCCACCAGAAGGTGTATTTTTGGCTCTTGCATTGATTTCCAGTCAAATGAATTTGGTTTTCACAATGTGATTGTTGATGCAGCCTGGGCTAAGTTTTGTCAACTGTCCTGTATCAGGTAAAAGCCATCTTTCATCATCTCATCTGCTAATGTTAGTGGTTCCAAGATTTGCATGCCCTGCCAATGATTGATGTCAACAAAAACTCTTGACATGGCACTCTTTCAGAAGTGCTTAGTGTTTAAGTCAAGGAAAAGGTGTAACAATAAACATTTCGTTAAGAGATCTTGCAAGGTAGGATGGCTTCATCCAGTGCACCATGCTGATGTATCTCAGGCTTCAGCTTATTGGAGGAAAGGCTCCAGGTAATAGAGTACAATAATGGAACCTAATGTTGAACCCTGACATTGGGCCGTATTTTCCGATCGGAGGCTTCCCGCGTGCGGAGGCCGCCGATCTGGAAAAAATCTGCGCACTCACCTGAGGGCTCCCGAGGTGCGTATAGTTCCGATGCTGGGCCTCCGACTCCAAGTGCGCAGGGCCTACGTATCCCAGAGGCGCGTGCAGTTCGCAGCGTCCCTGGGATCACGTGGGCCATGGGGATCCAATCAAAGAAGGGAATCTCCCTTCATACACTTGACAGATAGACCTGTCAAATATATGAATGGAGATCACCCCAAAAACATAGTAAAACTTTAAATTTTAAAAAAAAATCACCTTTTTTAAAATTAGTTGAAAATACAATAAATTAAATATTTTAAACAAAAATTAAATTAAAAAAATAAAGTTTTTTACGGGGCTAAAAATAAACGTACCTTTCTTTAAAGTATTTTTAAATGATAAATGAGTGAGAATTTAAAAAAAAACTTTTTTCAACTCATCCTGGTAAAAGCAGGCCTTACGCTTTTACCAGGCGTAAGAATTCTAAGGGTTTTCTGTGGGCGGAGAGTCTCCAGAAAGCGGAACTATCCGCCCGCAGAGGCCCTTCTCCAGGGCAGGCGTCCGATCTGTCGAGCATTCTTGACAGATCGGAAATGCCGGTTTTCAGCGCGTGTGCTGTGCATGCCTGAAACCGGCATTTCCGATGTCCCTACGGGTGGGTACACAGCGCGTACCCACCCGTAGGGATCGGAATATTCAGCCCATTATGAATATTGTTCCTGCACCTTCAGTGATACCAAAAGTATTTTGAATAAAGCTACAATTTAATCTTTGGCTGTCCGTACAGTTGAGAAAAAGAATAAAATAACATGTAGCCTCTGTTCAAAACTCTTTCTTGGACCCATCCAGAGGCCACTGACAGTAATGAGGTTGACTGTACATATTCAGGATTCTAAACTTTGAATATATTATGTAATCAGTCAGAATTCAAAAAAATTGCCTGTTGGTTTAAAATGTGTCGATCTAGCATAATCGCCAACCTAAATTGCCTTCCCTAATTTTGTAGCATGAAGCAAACTGGCTGATTAAAAGCTGACAGGAAAGCACCAGCGTCCCTGATGGTGGAACTCCCCTTGGCACAGACACTTCGGCTCTATGGCAATTTATTTTCTTCAAGCGCAGGCACCAAATATAGCATGCCGACTTACAAGTGTCAGGCTGCTTCCCCCATACTGAGATGCCAGTGTAACAAAGTGAAAGGTGAATTAATTGTGAGGCAACTTCAATTTTCAGACCAGGCTGGATACTTTGCAACTTGTACAGACTCTGATGAAAACCATTCGGTGTACGATCAGTGAGATTCTAGATCGTGCAGTGGCTGGTATGGTACTGGCAACCCACAAGGATGTTCTCAGCAGTTAGATTCTAGTGAAATACAACAACAACTTGCATTTGTATAGCGCTTTAACTTAATAAAACGTCCCAAGGCACTTCACAGGAGCGCTATCAATCAAAATTTGACACTGAGCCACATGAGAGATATTAGGACAGATGACCAAAAGCTTGGCCAAAGAGGTAGGTTTTAAGAACCGTCATAAAGGAGGAGAGAAAGGTGGAGAGGCGGAGAAGTTTAGGGAGGGAATTCCAGAGCTTGGGGCCGAGGCAGCTGAAGGCAAATGGACGAGGTGCCAAGTTTTCTCATGGCTGCTTTGTTTTGATATCCAGTTGGTAGGATCGTCTTTTATATTTGTGTTGATTGTGTGCTGATATAAAGTTGATCACATTAATGCAACTTCGATTTAGTAAAATCTCCCAGCTGTTAGGAATTCCCTACAAAATTCAACTTTGCAATTGAATTAACAGGCATGGAAACCAGTTACATCTTGGATTCTTTTGTTTGTGACGCTTAAGTGGTGTTGTTAATTCCAATGATCAGGTTTGTCCAAGAGAATCTGTACATTGGCACTGCCAGGGAGCCACACAGACATCGCCTTGCTCAAGGTAATCTACTAACAGGAGAGGAAGTAACAGGAGATAATCACAGTAGTGACATTTAGTTCCAGTTACCATGGCATTTGATAAAGTGAAATGCACTTTTTTTTATTTGCTTGTTCTCACTGATTACCAAAGTATCTGTGAATTAAAATTGTAATATACTTCTTAATAATGCTCCCACTAACCTATTTGGTATTGAAGTAAAGTATTTAATGGCCATAGTATGTCAACTTCTATAAACTTCACACTACAGTCCAAGTTATTTTTAAATCCTTCAGATCCGCAGTCTGTCATGTACACTTGATCATCAGCTTTACAAAGAAATGCCAGAGGCAGCAGTTGAACAAATATCTGGTACGGTAGCTCACAATTCTTTCTGCCTCTCTTCAAATCTGTGCAATACGTGTCCCTTGTATTGAATCCTGTACGAAGGATTTTAAGCTATTACATCAATATAAATAGATTTTTGTAAAAATGTTCTACTGTAACAACTTCCTTTTATAATTTTCTTTACTTGCATTAGTAATACAAGATTTAATTGAGAATAGGATATCAAACTAAATTTATTTTGATGGGGATTTCACGAGACGCTGAACGTTCAATTTAGTTTAAAGGGAATCGGTAGTCTGTAGGTGGTTCAGTATGAGAAGTGACAATTTAAAAAAGATACTCTGATGACTTGCAGAATACTGTAATGATGAAATACTGAAGTGCCTTACAGTAATGGAGTGCTGATTTTCTAGTGGTGTTCCTCAATTGAGAACTTGGGTAATGCTTCACTGTTTGAAGGTTCACAACCAAATTTGAACTGTTTAATTGTTTCAACCTTACGCATACGTGCCTCATAGGGTACCACCACCATTTGCTTTTTTTTAAGCAAACTGTTTTTTTCTGTTTTGCTTTTAAGCAATTCTAGAGGTGTCCCACTAAAGCTTTTAGTGCAAAAACATTCAGAAAATCAAATAGAAGATGCCATTAAATACACAGGTGGGTAGGAAACTATTAGCTGCTGGGGTGGGGGTGCGGTGAGAGGAAAGAGGGGTGAGTCATGGTTGAGGACCATCAGCCTCCTGAATGTTTTGTTAATAAGGGGCATGGTGGCAGCAGTCCAGAGAATTTCTGCTGATTCAGTCAGAGGGAGTCCATGATTTATTTCTGACTGGACCATTGCCGATTTTATCCTGCCCTTGTAGTAAAGGCTGCCTTTTGCCACATGATGGGTATGCATCGGGGAATGGCAAGAAGCAGTAAATTTATGAATCGGACAATGGGTGGGTCAAGAGGTATCTTGACCAGTACGCCAAGGGGATACGGAGAGTCTGTTGAGATGCTAGTTGCTTCAGCGGTGAGCCATTGGATCATTCAACAGTACTTTTTTGCACCACAGTTTGTTTTTAGAAGTTGCACATGTGGCTGTAGCTGGTTCAGTTGCCCACAGCGCCATGGCTGCTGAGAGAGGGTGAAATTAAATTGTAACACCTGCTTTCATTCTATTCTAGCAAGTTAATGTGAGTAACCATGTGAATTTGTTTGGTCACATTTGACATTTATTAACTTGCACTAAATTTGTTCATATTTGCTGTGTCCGAGCACAAGTGTGATATTTATAGTTGTAACTAAAACCCCAAAAGCATTAATAGGCATTCTGATTAGTGTTCCCGTGTAACCAGTCTAATTACAGGGCTGGATTCTGGTCGGACATTTGGAGCATTGTGTTTCATATACAACATGATGTTGCAAAAGAAGGAACTACACAGTGACGGCCGAAATTCAATAGAGCTCGTAGTAAAGATCTTTTCTTCCCCCCTTGAACAGTGCATCGGTGATCGAAAAGACTCAGTTGTAATTGCAAACACAGCTTTCCAAATTCATACGTCTGTGATTTTTGACTGCAACTGCACTTCAGATAAAAGCATGTGGTGGAGGCCAGTTATGGCTGACATTTTAGAATAAACCAGAATTAGATAAAGCAAATTAAAAGATTCAAATTTGTATGGGGGAGGGTGATATTAAGAAATTCAACAAAACCTGCACAGGTTGGGAAGGATGTGCCTTGCATGTGAAGTAGGATTGGTGTTAGCCGGTTTATGTAATGTTTGCTTTGACTAGTTTGTTGAGAATTTATGCTAATGTTGCTATACAAAAGTCTTATAATTCAGATTCAAATTATGTTTGAAGAATGCTTTCCAAAACAACTGCCATTACCCTGGAAGATCCACCATTTAGAGCCATGCCTGACCGTTCCGTCTAATCAGAAGTAACTGTGTGAAATGGAAATTTCAGTGCGTTTTTTTCCCCCAATCTGTTTAGCTATTGATGTAATTGAGTTGGAACACAAAAAGGTATGATTTTAGACTGTTACAATGCATGAAGTATGGAGAATGCATCTTTTTTTGGTGGTGGTGTGGTGGTGAGAATAAACTCCTGCAAGTGTGTGAGAAAGAAATCTTAGAATGTAAGCCACACCTTCATGCAATGTTTTATAACTTGTAAACCTGTCATGTGACTTGTGCACCACATGCTATGGTAGTTGAAACACTAACTTGGGGTTAACTAGCAAATTATAATTTTAAGTGAGGAGTTTAAGTGAAACTCAACCTTTGGTTAGTCTTCGGTCAGTCTGGTGCCCGTCAACTGTAGTCTCCAGTGCAGATTTTAAAAGTACCAGAGGGCTTTCGCGCGTACAAGAGGGCCAACGTCAAGAAAATGTGTCGCACAGTGTGGCGTGAGTCATGGTCCTTTTTATTTTTCTTTGGCCAACTTAAATATGGCAACAAGGAAATGATGAATGATGTCAGTTAGTTGCTGGTTCTCATATTGTACACTGTGAGCTACATCATTTTGCTGTAGAATTTTAATTATTGTGCAACACTTATTATGATAGCTGAAGAGACACACATCTGTTCTAAATTTGAATTATTTTATAACATTTTAATTATATCTTTAATAAAATTAAGTTTATTTCCATAAATCAAGCTATTAAATTGCATACAAAAGTTGATCTAAAATTTCCTTTTTGACAACAGAATTTAATACTTTGAATTACAAATGAGTTTGTAGGATTGTTAATCAGATTGTATACAATAAAGAATGGAGAAAAGAAGCAGAATTGTTAATTGTTTTTTTTCTTGTTTTTTTCTATTCAGCAGAACGGTCAGTAACTTTAACTTGGATATTGATCTGAAATGCAGACCTTTCTGCCAGTATTTACTGCAGTCTTAACAGTGGAAATATACTGCTACAGACATTTTAATAATCTCTAAGCACATTTAATAAAAGCAAATGTTTCTGCGATAGGCAACACCTGCCATTAAGTGCCCTTTTATCTGCATTTATAAAGCCTGATAAAAGGATGGGTGGGGTGGTTATGGCAAGACCACAGCAGGGTACAGTTTTAAACATGTTGAAAGTGTGTGAATATTTGATGGACAGTTTTGTGTGAGTTGATTACTTCTATCAAAAGGACGGCACTGCTCCTCATGGGAAGTTACTGGAAGAAAAATTAACTGCTTTGTAATTCATACAATGTTTAAACTTGCTCAGTAAGGATCAATACACTGAGCAGTTCAACACAGCACGTGTAGGGTGGATTCACCTGATATGTCGAACATCCTGAGTGTCTGAAGCTTTGTGACAGTTCTTATCAGTGAACATACTGCAATGTGCATGTTTTATAAAACCCAAGTCAATGAGATGGAGCAGACTCTTCGAGCCAGTAAGATTTTGAATTTGACTATCTAGTATATATTGAAGAAACACAGAGGGATCTAGGTAAAATCATTCAGATTTGGATTGAACAATTGATTTGATAATGGTGCTTATGCCCATGAGATGTGTCACCGTATCTCCTTGACTTATTATATGCGACCAGCTTTCACTGATGTGGAAAAAAAAATTGAAATCATTCATTACTTGCATAGTTGGATTAATTCCAGGCCAGCTCCTGAGCCAGAATATTGATCTAACCAGAGAACCATTAATCTGTATGTACAATTTTTTAATTGGGAAAGAAATATTGTTCATGACCACGATTGCGTCTGGTTGAGCTGACCAGTTTTGCCATAAAGTTGTTGGGCGGGTAATTTAAAATTGGCTCCTAATCTGGCAGTCAAGCTAACGAAACCTGGACTTCACTTCAAAAAGTCTAGTGTTAAACAAATAGGGTTTTTAAAATCTCTCTTTATCTTTAGGGTAATTCAGAGGTATAAAACCAACCGAGAATCAACATTTCTAAGAATTGGTTTTATTAACATTAAAACACAACAGGTTTACAGATATACAGATAGAGAACCTCAGTTAGAAGTACAACTTGAAACTCAGAATGGTCAAATTTTTCTGCTTCGGGAGTCTGAGGGGTTAATTCTTTATTGGTGTCCTCTTTGGTGGTGGTGTGGTCTGTTTCCTTTCACTTTAAAATGGCTATCTTTATACCATGGCTGCTGCTAACAAAATCGGGCTGTCGGTAGTTTTTCTTTTCTCTCTCTTCCCAAGAAGCTGCTGTAGTCATGGCCTCCTTGGCTCACTCCTTGTCCTTCGAAAGTACGGCATAGCTTGAATTAAGGCTACAGACATACTTTTAACAAAAACATCATGGACAATAAGTAAGCTGTGTCTCTAATTTATTCTTTGTTTTAAAATTCCATATTGAAAGTCCAAAATCCTTCAAACTGAATGTTATGAAATAAATCTCTCTGCTGCTGATGCTAACAAATGAAACGTGTTGTTTATGTAACATATTGTTGAAGATTTTTTGATGTGGTTGGGGGGGTGGGGGGGGAGGAGGGGGGCGCGTGGGTTGTGAATTTTTGTGTCGGTAGGTGGTCCCTTGTACATTAATGGGTGCCATTTGTCATCAGCCAGCATGGGAGTGCCACATTTCTTTTTTAACAGCAAATGCTGACATGTATATTTTAATAGATTAATTGCTATTCATTTATATTGATTCAATTCTAAGCAGCAAAGACACAATGTAGCTATTACAGGATCAGAGGTTAAAGAATGGTATTCCTAACTGGGCCACTAATTCTTATACTATTTAACAAGCACTTATTTTTGCGGTAGGTTTATGAAGTCTTTAGGTTGTGACCAAATTTGATGTGACCCCTGCAGAGAGAGGTCATTCACTTGTTCTTTGTGGATTGAAGGGGGCAGAAGAGTTTAAATGTTTTCAGGGGAGATATGCAGCAGAGAAGTGCTGTAACCTACAGGGCTACAGACCAAGAGCTGGAGAGTGGGATTAGGCTGAATAGCTCTTTTTTGGCCGGCACAGACATGATGGGCTGAATGGCCTCCTTCTGTGCTGTAAATTTCTATGATGCGGAGATGCCGGAGATTTCTATGATTCTATATGATTGATGCAAAATATACTGGAAACAATGCTTTAAAATGTGCAATCAGGGACTTAATACATAAATGTCAATCGTTAATATTTGACTGCTACTTTACATTAGGAGGGATTGAAGGTCTTGAAGACAATGTCAGAACCACCGACTCGCTCAGAGCTGCCTCTTCTGAGGCTCGTGGTTCAGATTCTACTTCAGGCATGCAAACCCTCAGATTCCAGGGCACGGTTGTGGTTTCTATTCACATAAAGGGGATCTAAGTGAACCAAAAGCTACCTGGTATCTTGCTGATATCAGTGGCTTTTAAGTTGTTTTGATCAACTGCTTTGGGGGTCCACAGAGTAAAACGGAAGGGAACGGGCTGCTCTTTCTTTGCATTTGTGAAAAATGTGTAGGGCAAGTTGTTGCTTTATACGAGGTTACAGAGCATCATAAGTTTCGGTAAGCCCATTCACATTGCTTTCATTGATATTTAATAAGGCTTTCAATCTCGTGACTGATGTTGACCCTCTTTGATAAACTGGAAGTACATAGCAAATATTAGAATTTATCTGGGATTTGCACTCCAGCTCCAAGATTCATGTAAGGCTAGATGGGAGAATCACTGAATCTATCTCTGTCAGAAGAGTAAGACCAGGTTGCCCACTGCCACCTATCCTATTTGATGTCCTTATCACTGATGTGTTGGGACGATGTTGTAAGGGTCGATTTTGAGTATCTATTCTCTGTATTTCTGAAAGATTTGTATTGCTCCTTTTCTCAGGACATTTTGTTGTTGGTAAGATCGCCTGAGGGTCTAAGGTACTCTACTCAGCATCTTGAACAATTAGCGAACCAGTGGACGCCCCCAAGCGCAGCATTATGGTATTTACCTATTTTTTTTAAGAGGAGAATCGCAAAGATCTGATTTAAAGATACAAGGGGCATCTTTCCTAATTGTTGATTCACATCAGTACCTGGGGCCTTTATGGATACCAAATTCAGCCTGGACGCAGTCCTTCAGGACCACACTGAAAAGGGCAAAGAGCACTTTGGGTGGTCTTGTCTTTCTTCAATGACGGCAAACCCCCAAACGGGTTTGGGGTACACAAGATGTTCTCACGGTTCTCCTTGGTGGTTTAGAAATCCTCAGCATGCAATAGAAGACTTTGTCTAGTTCATGTGAAAGATCCATGGCCACTTATTTACATTATTACATCACTCGCTTTGGTACATGCCAACATCTAGGCCTGCTGTGTTGTGTTCACCACGTGTTACTATCCAGTGGTGCAAAAATTGAGTCGGTTTTAACTTGTAAGAACTATTTAATATATCTGTAACCCATGAAGAATTTATTTTTGGCTTCAAAGGCAGTTTCCCATCCTAGCCTCTCCATTTCACTCCCACTTCTTCATGCTTGGTGTGCTCATGTCCTCCTCCTTAATGTAAAGTGCTCTGAAATGCCTTGCAGGTGAAGAGCATTAAATAAATGCAAGTAGATTCTGAATTGCTGGAAAATGTACAAAAGAAGTGTAAAAATAAGTCTATTTCCTGGGCAGGCAAACATCCCACAAAATCTTTCTCACATCTTCAGTGCTCATGGGCCCCATTCAAAAAAGTTTCCAAATCCAGAACTGCAAAAACACATTTTTGTACATTAATTTAGCTTAAGTTACGATAAGCTCATGTGACCAGTGTGATTACTTGTCACACATCATTGGCAAGACTACTGAGCTTTAAGAACATAAGAAATGGGGGCAGGAGTAGGCCATTTGGCCCTTCGAGCCTGCTCCACCATTCAATAAGATCATGGCTGATCTTCTACCTCAACTCCACCTTCCCGCACTATCCCCATATCCCTTAATTCCCAAAATTTATCGACCTCTGTCTCGAATATACTCAACGACTGAGCAACCACAGCCCTCTGGGGTAGAGAATTCCAAAGATTCACAACCCGTTGAGTGAAGAAATTTCTCCTCATCTCAGTCCTAAATGGCCGACCCCTTATTCTGAGACTGACCCCATGTTCTAGATTCCCCAGCCAGGGGAAACGTTTCCTCAGCATTAACCCTGTCAAGCCCCTTAAAAATTTTATGTTTCAATTAAATCATCTCTCATTCTTCTAAACTCTAGGGAATATAGGCCTAGACTACTCAATCTCTCCTCATAGGGCAATCCCCTCATCCCAGGAACAAGTCTAGTGAACCTTCGTTGCACTCCCTCTAAGGCAAGTATGTCTTTCCTTAGGTAAGGAGACCAAAACTGTACACTGTACTCCAGGTGTGGCCTCGCCAATGCCCTGTATAATTGCAGTAAGACTTCTTTACTCTTATACTCTAATCCCTTTGTAACAAAAGCTAACATACCATTTGCTTTCCTAATTGCTTGCTGCACCTGCATGTTAACTTTGTGATTCATGTACAAGGACACCCAGGTCCCTCTGAATGCAAACATTTCCCAATCTCTCACCATTCAAAAAATATTCTGCTTTTTTGTTTTTACTACCAAAGTAGATAACTTCGCACTTCCCCATATTGTATTCCATTTGCCATGTTCTTGCCCAACCTGTCTATCTCTCTGCAGCCTCTTTGCGTCCTCCTCACAGCTTACTTTCCCATCTAACTTTGTATTGTCAGCAAACTTGGATACATTACACTCAGTCTTTTCATCCAAGTCATTAACATAGATTGTAAATAGCCGAGGTTCAAGCACTGATCCTTGCAGCACCCCGCTAGTTACAGCCTGCCAATCTAGAAAAAGTCCTGTTTATTCCTACTCTCTGTTTTCTGTCCATTAACCAATCCTCAATCCAGTCTAATATATTACCCCCAATCCCATGAGTCCTAATTTTGTGCAATAACCTCTTGTGTGGCACCTTATCGAAAGCTTTTTGAAAATCCAAATACACTACATCCACTGGTTCCCCCTTATCCATCCTACTAGTTACATCTTCAAAAAACTCTTACAGATTTGTCAAACATGATTTCCCTTTCATAAAACCATGTTGGCTCTGCCTAGTCATATTCCGGCTTTCTAAGTGCCCTGTTACCATGTCCCTAATAATAGATTCTAGCATTTTGCCTACTACTGATGTCAGGCTAACTGGTCTGTAGTTCCCTGTTTTTTCTCTTCCTCCTTTCTTAAATGGCAGGGTTATGTTTGCTACCTTCAATCCTTGGGGACAGCTATAGAATCTATGGAATTCTGGAAGATTAATACCAGTGCGTCTACTATCTCTGCAGCTACCTCTTTTTTTAAAACCCTAGGATGCAGGTCGCCAGGTCCAGGGGATTTGTCGCCACTTAGTCCCATTAATTTCTCCAGTACTATGTCTTTACTTACACTGATTTCTTTAAGTTCCTCATTTTCTCTCTCGACCCTTGGTTCCCCATTATTTCCAGAATGTTTTTTTGTGTCTTCCACCGTGAAGAAAGACAAAAAGGACTGAACTTTGCCGGTGCTCAGAGTGCGGGTTTGGAGGCGGGTCAGCTGTCAAAATCACAAAGATTGACAGCAGCAGCACTAACATCCACACTAACCTTCTCCACAATCATCTGATGCTGCACTGGACACAGGGCATCATCACTCGTGCACATTGCTGCCTGGGACGTCAGCGATGGCCTCACCATGTCCAGACTTGCTTCACTTAACACTGTACACCCTGGCTGCCACATGATGTGCCAGGTTGGCACCACCCCACACCAGCACCATAAAGCATCCCTACAATGTCCAAGCCATTCCTTTCACATTCATCACCATTGGGGGAAACGTTATGTCTTACCATTCACTGGAACTCACTAAGACACTTTCAAAGGTGCATACAAGTCTGTCCAAGAAGGCAAAGTCGTGACAATAAGGATTTCAATGCTTGACAACACAATAACACAAAGTTTACGCGAACATTGGCTAAAACACCAAAGTGTCTACCCTTGTATGTTGTTAGTTGGTATGATTGAGCTAGGGTGAGTGGTGACTAGTGAGATGGGGAAGTGATGATGTAGATAGAGAGGGATGGGTGGAGGTGCAAGGTAAGTTGGTGTGAGTAAGGATGTGCAGGAGTAGGGTAGGGAAGGCAGAGTGATGGGGATGTGATGAGTGGCACAGCAGGATTGAAGTTGAGTGTGGCTTTGCAGTAATGTTTCGTGATCTACTGAGATCATTGAAAGGTTTGCGCCACTGCTGCCTGGTCCTCCTAACGACATCCTTGCTTGTGTCCTCCTGTGCAACGTGCAACCAGGCTGCGTTGGTGTCCTGGGGAGGTCTCTACCGCCCATTAGAAGGGAAGAGAGCCTCCCTGCGTGCTGTGACTCCCTCCATAAGCCTGAGTGCAGCCATGCACCTTTGTGCAGTGCTCGTCAGTGTTTGTAGCACCTCCACCAGAACTGTCAATCATTTTGGACATGGCCCCTTCAAAGAAACTGGCTGATGACGCATCATCAAATTACGTCATCAGACCTGCTTCCTATTAATTGGCCGAGAACCTCGCAGGGCGGGCTTAAGAAGCCCAATCAACATAAAATCTTGTTGGAGGCCGGGATTGAGTCAGATGCGAGGTCCCCATCGCCACGGCCGTTACCCGCCATGGACCCGCCGAGTTTGGAAAAATCCAGCCCATAGTATTTGTTTCATGTCTCTGCCATTTCCTTAGTGCCCATTATAATTTCTCCTGTCACTGCCTCTAATAGGCCCACATTTACTTTCACTAATCTCTTATTTACATAACGATAGAAGGTTTACACTCATTTTTTCTCTTTATCAATTTCTTGGTCCTCTTTTGCTGAATTCTAAAATTCTCCCAATCCTCAGGCTTACTACTCTTTTTGGCAACATTATAAGCCTCTTCCTTTGATCTAATACTATCTTTAACTTCTCTTGTTAGCCACAGTTGGACCACTTTTCCTGTGAGATTTTTGTGCCTTAAAGGAATGTATATTTGTTGCAAACTATGTATTAATTCTTTAAATGCTAGCCATTGCTTGTCTACTGTCATACTTTTTAATGTAGTTTCCCAATCTACCTTAGCCAACTCGCCCCTCATACCTATGCAGTTTGCTTTGTTTAGATTTAAGACCCTAGTTTCGGACTTGACTAAATCACTTTCAAACTCGATATAAAATTCTATCATATTATGCTCACTCTTCCCTAAAGGCCCCTTTACTACAAGGTTATTAATTAACCCTTTCTCATTGCACAGTACTAGATCTAAAATAACCTGTTCCCTGTTGGTTTCTCAACATACTGATCTAGAAAATTATCTTGTTTACATTCCATGAACTCGTCCTCCACACTATTACTGCAAATGTGGTTTGCCCAGTCTATATGTAAATTAAAGTCCTCCATGATTACTGTATTATCCTTGTTACATGCGCCTCTAATTTCCTGATTTATACTCTGCCCTACTTTACAACTACTGTTTGGGGGGCCTATAAACAACTTCCACCAATGTTTTCTGCCCCTTGCTGTTTCTTAGCTCCACCCAAACTGATTATACTTCTTGATTTTTGGAGCTAAGATCCTTTCTCTCTACTGTCTTTATCCATTCCTTTATTATCAGGGCTTCCCCTCCTCCTTTTCCATTTTGCTTATCTCTTCTAAAAGTTAAATATCCTGGAATATTTAGTTCCCAACCTTGATCACTTTGCAACCACATCTCCATAATGGCTATTAGATCAAACCTATTAATTTCTATCTGTGCTATTAATTCTTCTATTTTATTGCGAATGCTTCATGCGTGCAGATATAGCGCCTTTAGCTTTAACTTTTTTCTATTTTTCCCTGATGCCACCTAAGTCACTGATGCCCTATTACCTTTGTTACTCTCTCTGTCCCTTCCTGACCCACTCTGCTTGATTTTACCCAAAACTCTGCCAGCTCTGGAGCCTTGAGATTTTTCTTGCTGTTTTTAAATTTACTCTTTCCTGAATCCGCCCACCCCCGTTCATTAGTTTAAAGCCCTGTCTACTGCCCTAGTTATTCAATTCGCCAGTACACTGGTCCCAGCCTGGTTTAAGTGGAGCCCAGTCCCAATGGAACAGCTCCCTCGTTCCCCAGTACTGGTGCCACTGGCTCATGAAGCGAAACCCCTGCCTCCCACACCACTCGTTCAGCCATGCATTTAACCTTCTAATCGGCTTATCCCTATATTAATTGGCGTGTGGCTCAGGTAACAATCCAGAGATTATTACCTTTTGAGGTTCTGCTTTTTAATTTGGACCCCAACTGCTCAAACTCCCTCAGCAGAACTTCCTTCCTAGTTCTACCTATGCCATTGGTTCCTGCATGGACCACGACAACTGGATCCTCCTCTTCCCACTCCAAGTTCTTCTCCAGCCGCGGTGAGGCTTTGACATTCACATTACAAAATGTGACCTCCTGAAACACTGCTTCAGGAAAAATCCTGCAATCCAATATAATAAAAATGGAATCTAACTCAAGTCACAGTGAAGCTCGGGCCCTGTCATAGACTTTATTGAGAGAACTTGAGTTTTTTTTTGAATTTTCAGCTTTTATGAATCCGTTCATCAGCTTTTGCCAGTTTTCTGTGTTGGCATTAATGAATTTCACTCGCAGCTGACCGAGAAGGGGAGACAGCCTTAGTCTGGTGTACAAAGCTAGGTACCAGAAATGAAAGTACAGTATCCCCCCCCCCCCACACACACACACAGTCCTGTTTAAATATATGCCACATAGCCAAATTATCGTTCTATTGCACATTTTTCTCTTTTAGGTTGTTGCCTGCTGCGATCTCTATGATGCTTCCACCTTCGGGTGAATAGGGTAGGGAGATGCTGGCATGTTGGATCATTTTAAATGTGATCAATATGCCTGATGCAACTAATGCTAATAACCACTGTAGATGAGATCTAGGTGGGCGGACCTCTTGTTTAAAATTTTACACTTGTAGTCTTGAAGGAAAAGGAGGAATTGCATATTGACATGACTTAATTATAGGGCTTATTTTTAAGCAAGTAGCCTGCAGTATTTCTATAACAACTAAATTATTACCTTCTGAAATGGTAGTTACCTTGAGGCAAAATTTTTACAACCTTTAATTCCTTTGACAAAACTTATATAGTTTGAGATAATGGGAAATAATTGAGTTTTTCCTTTGAAGAAATTCCATAATCGATCCATAAATAAATCATTCAGAAGGGTTGAATTAAGTAGAACAAGAAAAGTTTTCTAGCTGCAAGAAATATACATTTTTCCTTTTTTTTATAACTGCTGAAAGTAACAGTACAGTACAGGGCCGTCTTTGTTTTTGACTTCAGTTGAGTAGCAGGCTTTGATTTGAAAACTGCAGAATTGGAGATTTTATGGTTATATAAATTTTTTTCAAGTTAATTTTTTTTTAAACTTCAGTTCGTGGTTTTGATCAGACACATTTGCCTTTTTAGAAAATGAATGTATTGGAAATGTCACAGATCATATAGGTGAGAACAGGTATCCAGAAGTGCTCATTAAAATTTGCATTTTAGCCAAACATCAATTATTTCTCATCATTGGTCAGTAGGTTTCTTTTACAAAAGAGCATACTGGAAGATATGCAAGTTCTTAGAAAATAATTGCACAACAAACCAGGCCATACTGCTGCTAAAAAAAAAACCTCAAGCCGTCTGACTGCCATGGGCATACTAAAATAGTTACCTATTATCACATGAATGGAACATGTGTGTATATGTTGTATATGCATAAAAATGTGCAATTAATGTACAAAGCAAATATTTATATGCCCCATTCTAGTGTCCCTTTCCAGGATGAAGGCTTTGGTTTTATTTTGCTATCAAAATTGCCCTGTGGTATTTAGCAGGTATTTGCTAAATAGTTGCGCTCTAGTATTGTTACTTGGATATAAATATTAGTTCATCTATTCCTGTGGTATGCATAGCCTTTTTTTTGTTACATTGATTAACCATGGTATTCACTCAGCGTCTGACATCTGCACCAACATCTATTGTGGTCTTACTGTGAGTGTGTTTCAAGCTTTCAAAATAGGTATTCTTACTATTCCATACAAGTCTGAATGGTTTAGATTTTGAAATTCATCTGGGTCTTGTCCTACTTACACAACATAATCTATCTTGTTCGCGGAAGCCCAGATCTGGGTTGAATGCTTCTATTTACAGTACAATACTTCAAATATAAAGAGGCGTGTACAAATGCTTTTATTTTAATGCAAACTACAGAAACTTGAGTTAATGGATGAATTATCATCTTCATTCTCAAAGACATAGTTGCTCCTGCAGAGGGATTTAGCTGGTGTTCTGGTTTGCTCTATCATGTTATAGCACCAGCACGCCAATAGCAATAGGACAGGTCAGGAGAAACTATCATGGACAGTACACAAAAAAAACTATGGATTTTACTAGCGAGTAAATTAGTTACTGGTAAAGGTGTTTTAAATGCAATATTTATTTTCAGTTGAGAGTTTTCTTAAACAAGAAAAGGAGGAGCATGTGACATCTGAAAAGCTCCCCTGCTGCAGATTTAAACTCTATTTTAATTTGCATGCATGAACTGGTCTTTTTAAATCAGCTTCTCCATTATTTCTGATGCAAACCCCATTTGCTTCTGTGTTGTTCGTTCAGAAGAATTGCTTTTGTTCATTTATTGCTGGCAGAACTTTTGGCAGTGTGTGGGCAAATCCCAGCACCTGAATCCTCTCCTCCAATCTGTACCTTGGTGAAGTTTCATCCCACTTTGGGTGCAGTCATGCTACCATTTTCATGTAATGCAAGGTCTATCTCTCTGCCTGCTCCCCGTTGAATAACCCAGAGATCCCCCTCTAATCATTGGGGGTTTCTGCAAGTGGAGTGGTTTGGATGTTGCACTCTTGTCTCACTTGCTCGAGTCGCGGGTGATTCAATCCAATCTTTCACTTTCCTACAAAAGAAGTATTTCTTTAAAATGGTAATATTTTTAGATATTTCCAGAATTATCATTCCCTTTCAACAACAAAATCTGTATGTTGGGTTTAAGGAAGATGGGTTGATTTTGCAGCTTCATTCGATATTGATTTATATGGATGTGATGAGCAATGGGTCTTAACTGTATAATTGCAGTTGAGAAGTGCGAGGCTATTTAGCTTGGAATTCCTATCTGTCCATCAACAACTACCTAGGAGGGATAATTTGGTATACATCGGTGGGCGAAACGATTGCAAAGCCAGCATGATGTTGCCAGCGAGAAGCCCAAACAAGTTGATGGTTGCACCTCATTTGCATTCAACTGGGGTGGGCGTGAAGAGGCATGAAGAGCATTATTGAAGGGAGAGGAAGGGTTAGCAGCAAGGCACAGAGGGAGAGCTGTCAAATTGTCAAAAGAAATTTTTTTTTTTACCAGACCTGTTTTCAGCGATCTCTTTAATGGACACTAGCTCTGGCTGTTTCAACCTTTGTGTAGTGGGTGGGTCCAGCACTCTGCAAGTACCATGCTTAACTGCACCGAAATGGAGTTGGGGACCAAACTACATCATAGGGCCCCTATGGGCATTGAGTAATGAGGCTTCTGCCTCTCTCTGGCGAGCGCACAGGGCGCCTAAATTGAGGCCCACTCAAAAATGGCTGTGGGCGGGCCAGCAAGTTGGCAATGAGTTTAATTTTTGTCATTTTGGTCCTGCAGTAAAATGGGTTGGCACAGAGCCCCAAATTGGGGCCTGAGATCACCAAACAGATCTAGTGGTGTCACTCCTGCTCTATTTGTTTATGCAAAATAAATATTGTTTGAGATGTCTTTCAACTGTGACAAAATGCATATCAGACAGCTCGCATTCACACATCTTCTGTAATTGTCCCTTAATCCAGCTATATTTGGCCATGCAGGAAGTCAATTTCATCGCAACGTGTTGTGCTGCACCCATTCCATTGCATTATATCTTTGGTGTTTTGTGAAAGTTCTGGAATGGCTCCCTGCTATGGACTCTATCCATCCCCTCCACCACCAGCACACAATGGCTACAGAATGTATGACCTGCAGCTTGCACTGCACCAACTCACCAAGATTACATCGACAGAATCTCCCTCTCTGTGATCTCTTCAACTGGTGAGCAGCAATTTTGGGAACACCATCCGAACCAAATTCCCCTCCAAATCACACACTATCCTGACCTGGACATCCTTGACTCTTCCTTCATCGTTGCTGGGTCAGTATCCTGGAAATACCTACCTCTCCGTTGTGGGAGAAGGACTCCAGCGGTTCAAGGGGCAGGCCCACCAACACCACCTCAGGGCAATTAGTGATGGACAATAAATGCAGCCTTGCCAGCATTGCCTACATCCAGAGAACAAATTTAAAAAAAAAACTTTGTTTTAGCTATCTGAATTTACTTAAGTTTATTATTGTTGCAATTTTACTATCATGTTTTATTCGGGTATCCACTTTTTTCTCTAAACTTGTAGTGCAAATGCACTTGCAGAGTTGGTGAGAAGCCATTTCAGCTTTTTTTTTAACTTGCATATTGTACTTGTTTCTCTAATTTAAAACTGAAAAAATAAAGTTAAATGTGGAAAGAAAAATTCAATTTCTCGAGCTAGAATTCTGCTTTCTACTTTTTACTGAAAATATATATATATAATCAAGTACAGACTCAAGAAATGTTTAATTAAACAGACTTTGAATTATTGTATGTAGAGAAAACATGACTTTGGCCTAGAACATTCCATGTACAGCTATGTGTCTTATAATTTGGATAAAACTATCAGAATTTACCTAGTGTTCCATTATGTTTTGTAGATGATGAAACATGCCTGGGAGAATTACAAACGTCACGCATGGGGATCAAATGAATTGAAGCCTTTATCTAAACACCACCATTCCAGTAGTCTATTTGGTAAGTATTTTTCAGTTGTACTTTTTTCCTTAAATTTAATATTGGGAACTGAAAGCTGTGCAGCATTTATGTATTTATTTTTTACCTGTATAAAAAGATGTATTTTATATAAAAAAAACTGTTGAAGTCACTCATGGTGCCCATAAGTTGATGAGGTTGAAAGACATCTCAAATGATGTTTATTTTGCATAAACAAATAGAGCAGGAGTGACACCACTAGATCTGTTTCCATGGTTTTGCATAATGTAACTACTCAACGTGGCTTGACTATTTAAGGATTCTGTTCTGACATTTGCGCAAAATCTACTGTAAAGGGCTGAAAAAGTGTCCGTCAATAAAGCAGCAGTAGCAATAATGTACATTTATATCATGCCATTAACATGGTAAATTCTCAAGATGCCTCACAAAGGAGAAACCTCTGTTCTCGCACTAGAGCACTTTTTGCAAACTGTGATGAGGGTTTAAGTTCCCAAATATTTCCTGTATTCATAAATTGTTATTCCTTCATCGTCCTGTTGCACTATGCTGTATTTGCTTTATTCCTCAACCTCTGCACGCATGTTTTGTACAATGGATTGTGTTATTTCTGTCAACTAATGCACTGCTGGATTGTTTGAAGAAAAGTTGCATAGATCCATTTTACAAATATGTTTGCAGCAGTGTTTCAAAGAGTCAGGAACCATGCATCACATGTCTGAATTAACTGGGAATGTTGTAGCTAAATTGTATTGATGCTTTTCATGCTTTTAATAATTTCCATTATGTCGTCTTACCTTTTTTATGATATGACAGAAAGGCCTCTTTGTTTTTTTCCAGTCGCTGCTGAGTATTTGCTACACTTACATTCGGGTGACCATACGTCCCCGTTTTCCGGGGACAGTCCCCGGGTGAGGTACTGCGTCACCGGGCAAACAATGTCCCCAGAAGAGTCCCCGGTTCACAAAACTTGTCCCTGAAGTGTACCCCTGGGCAGTGAGCGTAACCCCCTGAGCTGTCAGTTTGCGGCTCTAAGGCTAAATTAAACAACAACTTGTAAAATGGCCAGAGTGACACACTGCGCGTGCGTGACTGGGTGGTCTTTCTGCGCATGTGCCCGTTGTTGAGTTTCCGGTCGGGCTCCTGCTGCTGGATTGTCAGCGGCGGAAGAGCCTGGGAGCACGGCAACCGGAGCGAGTGAGGGAGAGACTGCGGGGGAGGGCCCCGGTCACAGTCGCCGGGGGGATGGGAGTGGGGGGCTGTGGGGTGGGCGGGCTAATCCTAGACACTGGGTGGGGGCAGGGAGGGTCAGGTGGGACCTTAGTCACGGTGGGGGTGTGGGGGGGGGGGTGGTCATCACATCCGCGGTAATTCTAGACACATTTGTTTTCCATTTGTAGTGTATATGTGCAACTGTTTAAAATATAGGCTGCGCAACCTACATTTTCCGCCCTGGCTGCTTTGCTGTGCTCCGACCCTGTGTGTCCCCGGATTCAGTTTAGGAAATATGGTCACCCTAGCCTACATATTGTATCCGAGGAATTGACTGGGTTCAGTGGGCTTAAGTCTGTCATTTCCACATCCCCAAAAGCTCAAGAATTTCCTCAGCTGGCTACTTTGTATTTTAATAATTCTTCCTCATTCATTTAAACTCTACTTCGCAAACTCCCTTCATGTACTGGGGGAAATCATTTTCACTGTCACTGATTTTCTAATTTTTTTTTTTGCATTTTTGCTTGGTTGATTTCCACTTTATTTCCACCTCACCCAAGTTCCGAAGATATACAACTTCACTTTTGCCAAGTTTCTCAGTTCTTCCTTTCACAAGATGTCTGTATGCTTCCAAACATGGTTTTAAAAAAAACTTAGCATTTTGGTGAGTAGAGATCCTGCATTGTGCAATTTTCATGCTCGGAGTTTGCTACAGCGAGTTTACTAGTTTTTTTTCTGCATTCTTGTACACGGTTCACAAGTTTTTAAATTCTGATGTCTTTGAGTTAACTCAAAGACATCACACATCCTTTACAATATGAAAGCAAAATACTGCTGATGCTGGAAATCTGAAATAAAACAGAAAATGCTGGAAATACTTAGCAGGTCAGACAGCACCTGTGGAGAGAGAAACGGAGTTAATATTTCAATTTGATTTCATTTTTTACCGAGTTTAAGTCAGTAACCAGTTTCAGAATTTCTTCGGAATGCCAGAGCCTTTCTGGTGTCAGACCTACTGACTTGTTCTCCGTCAGGATTTTAGCATGCATCATATGTGTTCAAAGCTTAGCACTCGAGCCTTAAGGGCCATGAAAATTACTGGAAAGAAAATCCTGACCTCCAGAATGTACAGAGCTGATGTGTCCCAGTGCAGCCCTAGTTTGTTAAGACCCCTCAAAAAGGTACAATGAGTAAACGATAAAGCAATGCGGTGTTTACTTTACATGGAAAAGCCTCCATCCATTTAATAAATTTTTCAACTATAACCAGACAATATCGCAAGCCAGAAGGTGCTGTAGGCAGAGGCCCTATGAAGTCAATTTGAAGGTGGGTCCATGGCCCATCAGGAGGAGGGGGACTGTGCAACAGTGCCTGATTAGTGTGGGCACTTGGATTGTGCTGTAAACAGGGCAGACACTGATTCACCCTATGAGTGACATCTGTGACGCAAACGGGAAACTATGCAAATTTGCGTAGTTTCTGAACAGTTGCATCAGCTGAATAGTGCCCTCCTACTGGGTGTGAGTGCAGGAGATCAAAAATTTTGGGTGCCATGGATGGGGGAACACAGACAACCGGGAGATCAGACGATAGCCACCGCAAGCGGGGGTTGAACATTAACAGGGGAGCAGCTTCCCCAGACTGATCCGGAGCCAGTTGTGTGTCTGCAGCCCATGGAGTGGGCGGAGGTAACAGACATCCATTCTGATGCCATGCAATAACAACTGAATAGGGGGAATAGCTGGACTGGAGGGCAGGGAGGTCGATGTCCCCACCTTGGATACTCGAGACTGATCTTAAGGGAGGGGTAGGGACTTGACAGAGGTCACCGTTAACGGAGGCGTCCTTGGCAGCGCGATCTGCGTGTGAGTTACCCTGGGTATGTACATCTGAAGAACGTGAATGGGACTTTACCTTGCCAACATAGACAGGGGCTGATCGTGAATTTAAAGAGTCCCAAAAGAAGCAGAGGTCTGCATGGAGCAGGGTCTTGCCATCGACAGTACAAAAATTATTCCTAGCATACAGCGGTAAAGATAACAAAGTGTTAATGTCTGGTCAGATAGTGCCTATGCGATTAACAGGTATGTCATGAGTAATTTGGATTGCTGTCACCAGGGATGCAACTTCGGCATATTGGGCAGAGTGGGGAATGCATTTATACTTAAGTTCTCGGTCAGGCATGACTGCTGCAAATCCAGTAAGGGGCTTTCCGTCCCTGTGATAGGATGACCCATCAATGTAGATGTTCTGGGCGTCACTTAGCGGAGTAGGAGAGGCAGGGTGATGGTCGAACTCCAGTGGTGGAAGGGGGCACTCATGGCTTCCCCCCTCGTACAGTAGGAGCTGAGGTAGTAGAGTTGTCTGCCTTGGCGTTATTTCCAAATCTCTGAGTTAACGGAAGTGTCCAGTGACTGAGTCGGGCAGAGGAGACCAAAGTGTCCCCCGGTTTGAGTAGAAGATTCAAAGGGGTGTGGGGGTTATGTATGATCGTTCTATTCAGCCCAGTAATAAATGTGAAGTGTTTGCCCAAAAAGTGGCTAGCAGATGTCGTTCACACACAGTGAAATTCTTTTCCACGCCAGTCAAAATACAGGAGGCGAATGCGATTGGCATAAGTTTACCCTGTACCTCTTGGCACAGAACAGCAGCAAGACTCTGATCGGTGGATCCCACCTCCAGGTGGAAAGGCTTATCTCGGTCAAGGCTTGTCAGGCATGTGGCTTGCATAACATCAGTTTTAAGGAGGGACACAGCCGTTGTATGTTCGGTGGTCCAGTCACAGGCCACAGCATCCTCTTCACCCTTTAACAGTTCATATAATGGTTTGGCTAGCTCCGCAAATCTGGGAATAAATGAGCGCTGGTATCCCACTAGGCCCAGGAAGGAGCGAAGTGAGGTTTTGGATGCGGGCAATGGTAAACGCTGAATCACCTCAATCTTATGCTGGTCAGGGCTGAGTCCCTTTTGTCCCACAGAAACCCCTAAAAATGTCACTTCTGGTTGTAACAGTTGTACCTTTTTGGGGTTAATTTTCAGCCCAGCTTTTAGAAGAAGGTCTAATAGCTCTTCCATTAATTTTATATGAGTCTTTTTGTCAGGCGTTGCAAGCAAAAGGTCATCAACATACTGCAGCAGGCAGTCGGGTCTCGAAAAAGGTTTGTGCCTGAGCCATCTGTTTGTGGAATATAGTTGGGGCGTTGTGAAAGCCTCGAGGTAAACATGTCCATGTATACCTTCAAAAGTGAAGGCAAACTTGTACTGATCCTCTGACTTAACCGGGATACTCCAGAAGCCGTTTGAAATATCAAAGGTGGAGAAGTAGCAGCTACCTGGTGGAATCTGGGACAGGAGAGTGGGGGTCTCCCGAACAACAGGGGCGCAAGCTGGGGTTACCGAATTAAGCTTGCGATAATCAATTGTTAGACGCCAGCTATCGTCTGGTTTCTTAACTGGCCAGGTTGGAGAATTAGTGGTAAAAGTGCCAGTGTGGATAACACCCTGCTTTATAGGTGAATTGATAGAAGACCGAACATAAGGTTTACTCTCAGCCGGAATGGAATACTGCTTAACAGGAGGGTGGGAGGGTCCATTAATCTCCTCATCTCCTGACATCCTACCACAATCATGTTTGGACTTCGCAAAAACCTCCTGAAAATTTATGAATTAATGGCCCAGAAATTCGGCGCTTGTCGGGTGAGTACGCGCTGTGTACTCACCCGTAAGGCCACTTGAAGTGCCGGTTTCCTGCATGTGCGGGAAACCGGAACTTTCGGTCTCGTGAAGAGAGGGGTTCAGAGGTGAACCGCGTGCGCGGGAGAGGCTGCGCGCACGCAGCGAACTTCGGTTTTTTTCAGGTTTCTTCGGGAAGGTAAGTATGGAAGAAGCTGCGCTTTTTTAAAAAAAAAAGGAGGCGCAAGACCCGTTTTTAACAAGGTAAGTAGTTAATTAATTACAATCTAAACATTTTTTCAACAGGTTTATCTTTTTTAGATACTTTAAAGAAAGGTAAGTTTATTTTTAGCACCGTTAAAAAGTATAATTTTTTTCAAAAATTTAAATTTTTGTTTAAAGTAGTTAATTTATTTAACATTTAGTTATTTTAAAAATGTTTTTTTTTAATTTATTTGAAGTTTAAGTGTGGTTTTGGGGCCGATTTCAATTCATAGATTTGACAGGTCTTCCTGTCAAATCTATGAATGAAAATGCCCTGCTAGGATTGGCTCTCCATGGCCCACGTGATCCCAGGGGACGCTTCGAACTAACTGCGCCCCTGGGATACGCAAGCACTGCGCGCCGGCAGCTGGAGGAGGCCCAGGACCCGAAGTCCTCGTGGGCCCAAAACACAACGGCAGGCAAGTACGCGCGCGATGCTTGCACCCGCAGGAAGGCGGAAAACCGAATTTCTGGCCCAATGTATTGACCATGGGGTCTTCAGTCTCTGGAAGGGCGAAATCCTCAGGTTTTTTAATTGCATATACCGAATGGGCATCTGAAATAGGTGTCGGTGGTCCCTCATTAAAGTGCCACCAAAGACAATCATTAGCGTAGTGGAGGACAGCACAGTGTTTATGCAGCATGTCACTTCCGACGATACCTTTCTGGTCATGGGTGGCCATATATACAGGAGAGGGGTTCCCATTGATGGACAAGACTGTTGAGCTCAATCCCTGATTAGCTAACTGAGTAGAAGCATTAAAGCCAGAAAGGTTTAGGGCGGTGCCAGAATGGGAAAAGGGAGCGGGGTCATGTAAAATAGTCACGGTAGAACCAGAATCCACAAGCTTAACATGGCGGCGGCCTCCATGATCAATGGCCCAGACAAAGGTTCGTCCATCCTCCTCGTACCAGACAGGAGAAGACGTGGTCACTGTGGAGGCCTCTGACCGTCACTGGGGCCGAGTGTCTGGAAGCGCATCTCCACTACGAGAAACAGCTGAAACGTTTTGCCCCCCTGCCTGACTGTGCTTCATGGCCTCAACTACTGCCGAAAGGCGTTCTAGCTGCTGCTGCACAGAGTTTAAATCAGACCCGTTACCTTCACGGATTGGGGGTTGGTAGCGTGGGCCATTATTTGGACGTCGACTATCGTGGCAGTCGCGAGCATAGTGTCCGGGCTTATAACAGTTATAACAGATTCTGTGGCGTTTGTCTCCCGACTGGGGAGGGCTTTGTGGAGTCAGAGGGCCCTCCACTGCCGACACTTTGGACTCCGTAGGGGTGAGGGACGATTTAACTCTGTCCCAAGCTCGAATGCAAGCGTCCTTCAGATCAGCCCACGGGGTTCCCTGATGAACAGTAATACCAAGAGTGTCCCTTACAGGGGCTAAGAGAGCATCAATGAATGTCAGCTTAAATCCCTCCGTGTCCCAAAACTCTTGATCATTACGGTTTTTCTGGGACTGGTCGTACAAATCATACAATCGATTTGCAAAGGCTATGGGATGCTCATTAGCCTCTTGCCGGGTGTCCCCAGCCGCACGGGTGAAATGAACTGAATCCATGCCCAAACGGGAACAAACTGAATCTATAACATCCCACCACCCCTTACTTTTATCATAGATTTCCCGTGAAAGTGATAACTTGAGTTCCCGTGAAATGCATGACAACAGAACTTGTTTTAAGTCTGTCCACTCTAACTCAGGGTGACAGTGATGGAATGTACCCCAATCACTTGTTAGGGCGACTGGGTTTGGCCCCAATTCTTCGGCTTCCGCCGGGGTCAAACTCCTACTGGTACTAGTAGTTACTTCCACGTTTGGGGGCAGGTTGTAGGCTACAGAAGAGGTATCATTATCGAATTCATCATCCGAGGGTGTAGGGTCACCAAATTGGGTGGTAGTAGTGACTATATTAACCTGCTTGGTTTCTACCGAGCAGTTTGTCCTGGATAGGGAGGCGGAGGCGCAGAGGGTGAGGGACTATTTTGGCAGAAGGGGTTATTATTGCACTGGGCTTTTCTTGTTAGATCGTCCCAGTTAATACCGGGATCCCCTGGTTTCAGGCGACTAACGGCCGCAACAGCAGCTGTTTCTCTCCCCAGCTTGCCCTTCAATTCCATAATTTTTAATTCGCAGTGAGTGTGGTCAGTGCTCACCAGAGGGGGTTTTTCAAGTCATTCTCTCAAGGCTCCCCTGGCGTCCTCAAGTTGAGAGATCCGGGATTCATTTTTTATTTTTAAAGCCTTGTTATCCTCAAACACCGGATGGTGGCGTCTTGAGGCAAGTCGTGCCTCATCTGCCAAGGCTTGCTCTTGATGGAGAAGGGCACAGACTGGCGTGTCGGCCTTGCCAGTCCTGTAAGTCTCTTTCAAGTTGTGCATTTTTCTCTTTCAGGAGTACAACTTCGCCTCCCAAGCGAACAGCACAGAAGTGGGCCGCGTAAGCCAGCCTATTTCTGGCTTCCTTTAACTTTACATTTCTTCGCACCCACCTGGGACACTATCTCGTCTCAAATCTGAGTAATTCTTCTCACTCTTCTCATCATCCTCCACTATTCCAATTGCTGCTTGGGCCCCCGGAGCCCCTAACTTATCCGAAAGACTGTTCGCAACCTTTTCATTAAAATACGCATCTGCCATTTCGTTTTTACTTTGCAACCCGATAAGAATGCCTAGTACCATTATAGACTGAACCCGCCCTCAACTCGTTTCGACCACAACAACCCTGTTGCACTCCTGGCTGGCTCGCCAATTTGCAGAGATTCACGTATCTCTGCTAAACGGGATCGAGTGCAAACCAATATGATGGGCATATTGTGTTTAATCGGAGTTTAGGACAGAATAAAACACGCTTGTAATACAGCAAAAACATAGGACCGTGAGAAGCAGCTGGTATCGGACCCGATCGGACAGACGGCTGGCATGCGCGAGCAGTTCTCTGGCTTCCGGCCTCTCTCTCTCTCTCTCTCTCTCTCTCTCTCTCTCTCTCTCTCTCTCTCTCTCTCTCTCTCTCTCTCACCTCCGATGGTGAGCGTGGGATCACTCTCAAAAGAGCGTTCGACCAGCCCAACTTCTGTTCGGCTCTCCCCTCCACTGTCTGTGGGCAAGCCCTTGGGGTGTCACTTTTATTCTCATTTTAGGGATGGGCCTGAGGCCAAGTTATTGACAAGACCATTTAACCTATAGGTTCCTCTAAAACTTCATCAACCAATGACAGGTCAAGTTCTTTGTCTTGGTCCTTGGATGAAAGTCCTCCCCAAAAGAGGGTCTCATTACTTCATCCAATTTATCTTGTTTTTATATTTTGAAGGTTCCTCCATTGGAATTCGTTTTATCTCTCTTGACTCGATCCTCCTTAACCTAACAAGTACAAGGCCCGGCCCTGTCCCTCTTAATCATGGCCCCAGCCAGAGCTGTTGCACGTTAGCCAGTCGCTATCTCACCTTCATCTAGCAAATGGCTCATTCTAAGATGGATACCTTAGCCTCCTTAAATTCCTTTCATTCTATGTCTTTTCCTAATTAACTTTTAATTATGTTCGCAAGCAGTTCTGCTAAACAAACTCCAAATTCTATCTGTAGAGATTACAATATGGTTATTAGTAATAATGGAAGAAACATAAGTTGGGCCTTCACTGGCCAAATTAAAGATACATTAACAAAGTCAAAACCCTAACTTACAAACATCAGATAAGTAGCCTGACAGGGCCATATATAGGCCCGCGTGTGGAATGTTTATGTTTCACCTAATCTAACTGATTAAAAAGACTGTCTCATTCTAATGCAAGCTTTCCAGGAAAACGGAACTTGGCAATTAAACACAGTATTATTCGTGTAGCCATATACATTTTTAGGCACCCCTGGTTTCTAACAATTACAAGAAATACAGGCGAAGTGGAAAAAGTAGATTGTGTGAGGAAATTTTATTTTTATCAGACCAGTACCATTAAACAAAACAGATATTTTGTCTTTTGTTGGTGTAATATATAGAAATTGGATTTCTGGATTGTATTTGGCAGTAGCTTCCACCAACAGATGAGCAGCTTACCCAATACCTTGACTTTCCTTTATTAATGGATGGAATTGCCTTTTGAACTCACCTGAGACCCAGTTCCTCTCTATTTATTGGAAAAAGCTGAATCGCAGTAAGGTTGCGGGATGAACAGATTACATTGAGTGCACATGTAATTTGTTCTATGTGCTGTGGATGTTGGAAGATAATTTTTTTTTCAATTCAGTAAAAGCTTAAGGTAAAATTATTTGTAGGCAGTATCACAATCGAGTTACCTGGACACTTGGATCCAGGAGGCAGTCACACCTTAGGTTAGGTAGTGGTACATGTCTGTTTCGTGGTCAGGGACAGGAGAGTGAGTGTGAGTCAGGCAAGTAAGAGGACCCCAAGATGCAGTGCTGGAGGAGCCTCGGCCTTTGACCTTATGCAACAGGTATGAAGTACTTGCTGCCTGTGTGGATGAGGGCAAAGTCTGCACGGTGGATGAGCAGATTGATCTCGGCACCATGGTACAGGACGCCATTCAAGTTGGGGGAGGGAAAAGGAATGTTGTGGTTGTAGGGGACAGTCTCGTCGGGATAGATACTGTTCTCTGCAGCCATGACCGGGAGTTCCGAAGGTTGTGTTGCCTTCCTGGTGCCAGGGTTAAGGAAATCTCCTCACGGCTGGAGAAGAACTTGGAGTGGGAGGTGGAGTATCCAGTTGTCATGGTCCACATAGGAACCAACGACATAGGTAGAACTCAGAATGAGGTTCTGCTGGGAGAGTTTGAGGAGCTAGAGTCGAAATTAAAAAGCAGAACCTCACGGGTAATAATCTCTGGATTGTTTGCTGAGCCACATGCAAATTGACATAGGGACAAAAGGAATCGAAGGTTAAATGCGTCGCTGAAAGAGTGATGTGGGGCGCAGGGGTTTTGATTCATGGGGCACTGGTACCAGTACTGGGGAAAGAGGGAGCTGTTCTGTTGGCGAATTGAATAAGTAGGGTGCAGTGTTCCCCCTAATTTTTTTTTTTGGGTCCCTTTAACGGGCTCCGTGGCCCATTCAAAATCTCGTGCATGCACGAAATCTCGCATTGAAAAGCTGGTGACCGACCTGCGTGCGACCTCCAGACAGCCACGTAGTTTAGCGGGAACATTGCTAGGGTGGTAGTTAGGGCTTTAAACTAATAAAGCGGGCGTTGGGAGGATTCAGGAAAGGGTAAATTCAAAAGCGGTAAGAGAAATGTCAAGGCTGTAGAGCAGAGTAGCGATTTGGATAAAAATAAGCAGAGTGGGTAAAAATAAGCAGAGTGGATCAGGAAGGGACAAGGAGCTTAACAAAGGTAATAGGGCATTCAAGACTAAGGTGATATCAGGGGAAAATAGGAAAAAGTTAAAGTTAAAGCTAAAGGCACTATGTCTGAATGCGCGAAGCATTCGCAACAAAATTAATTAATTAATAGCACAGATAGAAATAAATGGGTTTGATCCAATAGCCATTACAGAAACGTGACTGCAGAGTGATCAAGGTTGAGAACTAAATATTCCAGGATACTTGACTTTTAGAAGAGATAGGTAAAATGGAAAAGAGGTGGGGGGGGGGGGGGGTAGACCTCATAATAAAGGATGGAATAAAGATAGTAGGGAGAAAGGATCTTGGCTAGGAAAAACAAGATGTAGAATCAGTTTGGGTGGAGCTAAGAAACAACAAGGGGCAGAAAACACTGCTGGGAGTAGTTTATAGGCCTCTCCAACTGTACTTGTAGTGTTGGGCAGAGTATAAATCAGGAAATTAGAGGTGCATTGTAACGAAGGTAATACAGTAATCTTGGGGACTTTAATATTCATATAGACCGGGAAAACCAAATGTGCAGCAATAGTGGGGAGGCCGTGTTCATGGAATTGTATTCACGATAGTTTTCTAGATCAGTATGTCGAGGAACCAACTTTAGAACTGGCTATTTTAGGCAATGAGGGGGTTAATTAATAACCTTGTAGTAAAGGAGCCTCTGTGGAAGAGTGATCATAATATGATAGAATTTTATAGCGAGTTTGAGAGAGATTCAGTTAAGTCCGAAAGTAGGGTCTTAAATCTGAACTAAGCAAACTACGTAGGTATGAGGGGTGAGTTGGCTAACCTAGATTGGGAAACTAGATTAAAAGATATGATTGTAGATAAGCACTGGCAAACATATTTATAAAATTAATTCATAATTCACAACAAATATACATTCCCTTAAGGAATAAAAACCCCATGGGAAAAGTGATCCAACCATGGCTAACAAAAGTTAAAGATAGTATTAGATTAAAGGAAGAGGCTTATAATATTGCCAAAAAGAGTAGTAAGCCTGAGGTAACAACAGAAAACGCTGGAAAAACTCAGCAGGCCAGGCAGCATCCGTGGAGAGAGAAACAGAGGTAACGTTTCAGGTCGAAGACCTTTCGTCAGAACTGGAAAAAAGCAGGAAATGAATAGATTTAAAGCAAGTAAAAAGCTGGGAAAAGCGGGAGGGGATGAAAGAACAAAAGGAGACATTGAGAGACATTAAGAGATAATCAAGGCGTTAGGAGTTGTTGATGTAACAGGTTGAGGCTAAATGAAGTGTGAAATGCACTGGCAGAATGAAGGACAGCTGCCAGCTTCTGGGAGGAAAAAAAAGGGGGGGCCAAACAAAAGGGTGGATGAAAAAATAAAATATAAATGTGATGGGGGCCGAGGTTATGATCTAAAATTGTTGAACTCGATGTTGAGTCCAGAGGCTGTAGAGTGCCTAAACGAAAGATGAGGTGCTGTTCCTCGAGCTTACGCTGCGCTTCCGTGGAACAATGTACAGGAAACTCTTTATTAACCGGCACCGACGGGACCGGCGTGGTGCCGGTTAATCAAAAAGTCCGGATAATGGAGAGTTATATCTCCCAACGTACGAGAGCCCCATACACATTGACATGCGCCTGCATTCGGAGCTCCGTCTCCCCGGGGACCGCCAGCTGACCATCTGTCGTGTCCGCTGCCTACCCGGGCTGCACATTCCCCTCCCAATCTACACGCTCCGATACAAGGCAAACGCCTCGGGGTTTTTTTTTAAAGTTAATTTTAAACGAGAGATGAAGGAAAACCCTGGTTACCTACTCAAGAATTTTGCCGGTTAAGAGAGATTTCCGGATATTTGGGTGCCGGTTAATAAAGAGTTTCCTGTAATAGGCCGAGGACGTGTAGTAAGCCTGAGGGTTGGGAGGATTTTAGAATTCAGCAAAGGATGACCAAGAAATTAATAGAGAAAAGAAAATGAGAGTAAACTAGCAAGAGACATAAAAACAGATTGTAAAAGCTGCTATAGGCATGTAAAAAATAAACGTGGGTCCCTAGGAGGCAGTGACAGGAGAAATTATATAAAGGAAATGCTTTGTATCTATCTTCACGGTAGAAAACACAAAAAACATTCTGAAAATAGTGGGGAACTAAGGGTCTAACGAGAATGACTAACTTAAAGAAATTAGTATTAGTAAAGAAATAGTACTGGAGAAATTAATAGGACTAAAAGTCGACGAATCCTGTGGACCTGATCCCCGGCGTCCTAGGGTTTTAAAAAAAGTGGCTAGAGATACTAGATGCATTGGTTGTGATCTTCCAGAATTTCCTAGATTCTAGAACGGTCCCCGTGGATTGGAAGGTAGCAAACGTAACCCTGCTATTCAAGAAAGGAGGGAGAGAGAAAACAGGGAACTATAGGCCAGTTAGCTTGATATCATAGTTGGGGAAATGCTAGAATCTATTAGTAGGGAGTTGGTTATAGGTTACTTACAAAGTAATATGTTTGGGCAGAGTTAACACGGATTTATGAAAGGGAAGACGGTGTTTGACAAATCTGTTAGAGGAAACCAGTGGATGTGGTGTATTTTGGATTTTCAAAAAGCATTCGATAAGGTGCCACACGAGAGGTTATTACACAAAATTACGGCTCATGGGATTTGGGGTAGTATATTGGCATGAATTGAGGATTGGTTACCGGACAGATAACAGAGTAGGAATAAACGGGTCATTTTCAGGTTGGCAGGCTGTAACTAGTGGGGTACCGCAAGGATCAGTGCTTGAGCCTCAGCTATTTACAATCTATATTAATGACTTGGATGAAGGGACTGAGTATAACGTATCCAGGTTTGCTGATGATACAAAGTTAGGTGGGGAAGTAAGCTGTGAGGAGAATGTAAAGAGGCTGCAAAGGGATGTAGACAGGTTAAGTGAATGGGCAAGAACATGGCAGATGGACATGTGGAGAAGTGTGAAGTTACCCACTTTGGTAGGAAAAATAGAAAAGCAGAATATATTTTAAATGGTGAGAGACTGGGAAATGTTGGTATTCAGAGGGACCTGGGTGTCCTTGTACATGAATCACAGAAAGTGAATGTGCAGGTACAGCTAGCAATTAGGAAAGCAAATGGTATGTTAGCCATTATTACAAAGGGATTGGAGTATAAATGTAGCAAAGTCTTACTACAATTGTATAAGGCCTTGGTGAGACCACACCTGGAGTACTGTGTACAGTTTTGGTCTCCTTACCTAAGGAAGGATGTACTTGACTTGGAGGGAGTGAAACAAAGGTTCACTAGACTGATTCTTGGGATGAGGGGATTGTCCTGTGAGGAGAGATTGAATAAACTAGGGCTATATTCCCTCGTGTTTAGAAGAATTAAGAGGTGATCTCATTGAAACATATAAGATTCTGAGGGGGCTTGACAGGGTAGATGCTGAGAGGATGTTTCCCCTGGCTGGGAAGTCAAGAACCAGGGGTCACAGTCTCAGAATAAGGGGTCGGCCATTTAGGACTGAGATGAGAAATTTCTTCATGCAAAGGATTGTGAATCTTTGGAATTCTCTCCAGAGAGCTGTGGATGCGCAGTCGTTGAGTATATTTAAGATAGAGAGTGATAGCTATTTGGATGCTAAGGAACTCGAGTGATATGGGGATAGTGCGGGAAGGTGGAATTGAGGTAGAAGTTCAGCCATGATCTTACTGAGTGGCAGAGCAGGCTCGAAGGACCGAATGCCCTACACCTGCTCCTATTTCTTATGTTCTTAAAACTGAGTTTAATTTAGGAGGAAGTTGCTACAATTAGAAATATATTTAGAGAAACAATCACTCAGAAGCTCAAAGCTGCTAACTTGTGCTAAGTATTAAGCTGTGGACTTCAGTGGCCAGTAATGTTACTGTCCTGCTTCATTTGGATTTATTTGGCATCTGGCATAAAACATCTTCCTAATAGTGCCTAGATAAAGTGAGCAGGACAAGGTAATCACAAATGGGCGACAAAATTACTGACGAGGACATGATTACTAATATTTTTGAAATGACATTGACCAAGTCAGAGAAAAATAGTCTTTATCACTGCAGCTTATCTATCTATTTTTAAGTGCCTCTCTATGAGGTACAATTGCCAATGTTAATTTGCGTAAAATAAGAGGCAACATTGTAGAATTTGCCTATCCAGGCACTATCCTGACAGTCCTGCTTAGCCCCCAGCTGAGCTTCAAACCTTACATCCAATTAATCACCAAAACTCCCCACTTCCACCTCAAATATTCCCTACCAGCATCCCTATCTTAACCTCGCCACAGTTCAAACCTTCACTCATGCCTTTGTGACCTCCAGGCTTGACTTCTCCAATTCATTTCTTGCTGGCCTCCAATTTAATTTCTTAAAATTTCAACAGACAAAGCCATTTGAAGAACAGATCCAGAAAAGGGAGAGGGTCATCTAATCCAGCACGTGCTCGATAGTTCATGGAAGACCTGGACGACATTCTGGCTTGGGCTGATAAGTGACAAGTAACATTCGCGCCAGGCAATGACCATCTCCAACAAGCGAGAGTCTAACCACCGCCCCTTGACATTCAGTGGCATTACCATCGTCTAATCCCCCACCATCAACATCCCTGGGGGGGTCACCATTGACCAGAAACTTAACCGGACCAGCCACATAAATACTGTGGCAACAAGAGCAGGTCAGAGGCTGGGTATTCTGCAGCGAGTGTCTCACCTCCTGACTCCCCAAAGCCTTTCCACCATCTACAAGTAAGGAGTGTGATGGAATGCTCTCCACTTGCCTGGATGAGTGCAGCTCCAACAACATTCAAGAAGCTCGACACCATCCAGAACAAAGCAGCCCGCTTGATTGGCACCCCATCCACCACCTTAAACATTCACTCCCTCCACCACTACACACTGTGGCTGCAGTGTGTACCATCTACAAGATGCACTGCAGCAACTCGCCAAGGCTTCTTCGACAGCCCCTCCCAAACCCGCGACCTCTACCACCTAGAAGGACAAGGGCTGCCGGTGCATAGGAACCATCACCTCCAAGTTACACACCATCCTGACTTGGAAATATATCGCCGTTCCTTCGTAGTCGCTGGGTCAAAATCCTGGAACTCCCTCCCTAACAGCACTGTGGGAGTACCTTCACCACACGGACTGCAGCAGTTCAAGGCGGCAGCTCACCACCACCTTCTCGAGGCCAATTAGGGATGGCAGTAAATGCTGGCCTTGCCAGTGACGCCCACATCCCGTGAGCTAATTTTTTTTAAATAGCCTGTCTAACCTTGCAGTGAAGAACTGGAGCAGGCTAGAATTTTAAGGGGGACCTGTGTAACCTTTTCTTACTTTTAAGAGGAAGCCATCATTGAATAACACTTAAAAGTACTGAAATTGGTGGACTTAGGCCTAAAATAACTGCAAAAAGTCCTTGATTTGGAGTAAATTCAAAGGAGTGGGTTGATTTATTACTTGCCATCACTGGAAGTTCTAAGTTTGTCTATTTTAACTCTTACATTGAATTGATCGTTTTTTTAAAGTAAATGTTATAAACTCTTAAGACAAGTACTTATTGATATCAGTTGACTTTACCTTTCCTTTGTTTATTATGCAATTGTTTACATTGTAATTTATGCACAATTCTTGGTCCATCAGTTTGGCAAGTTGATCTCTTCGGAATATTGGAGCATGTTGGTGGCCCTGCTAATCTATGCTGCTACAAGGAATGAGGACTGTTTTTCGAAGACACCAGTGCATAGCTAGGATAACTTGAACACCGAATTCACATGTTGTGAATTAACTGTGAAGTAATTCGCCATAATATTTTAAAGTTGTACACCCTTTCATTGTAACCAACATAACAATTCAAATTTGAGTTTTAAATGCACTTATTCAATGAAGAGAAAGCAATAATAGGAGTTTAAAAGCTACTCAAATACATAATGCTTCGGAAGTATTGCCGGGTGGTTTGTGGAGAAGGGGGGGCTGGGGGTGCTGGGTGTTGTGGGAGAGAAATAGTGTGACTTTCTGTCTCGGCTTGATAACAGTATAACATCGAAGCTGAACTCTAGGTTGGCTCATGGGATTAGAATGCAATCTTTTAGTCAATTTCAAATGAAAGAAAAATAGCCACCGGGATAGTTCTCAGAAATATTATGCTTCACCAACCTTATCTGTGGCATTGAAATCTATGTTTTTCAAAATGAGACAAGGCAGTATTCAAAGTTTAATCCTGAAGATTTATTAGCAGTTGAGCAGCACTGAAAATATCGTAAAGTGATAAAGAATATTAAATCCATAACAAAAAACATTGAACCTGAATTTTTGTGCTAAACCGCCATGAGGAGCCTTATAAGAGAACCTATTTTTAAATCTGTGTACGGTCTACAGTTATTTGGGCAATCAATATTGCAATTAAAATGAAAATCTATTTGGTGATTGGGTTGTGCACTGACTTTTCCTGGGATCTGTGTTTTGAATCCTGCCCCGGCTGAAGGCTCCGATGTGAAATGAGAGTGGGCAGCCGCAATCCAGTTCTGAGAATCTGGGGCTCCAGCACACAAGCAACCAAAGTAGAACCCAGATTGGCATTAAATTGCTAAACTCAGTTACAGAACCCAGAGGGAAGATTGCTATCGATAATAGACTGCATTAGTACACCACAAGTTTTTGAGGTTTACCTTCTGGCACTGGTGTTAAGGCATAGAATTGGTGTGTGTTTGGGGGCAGGGGAGAACTTTACTACAACAGCAACAACAACTTGCAATTATGTAGTGCCTGCAAAATATCGCAAGGTGCTTATCTGACTATGATGACATCACTGGTTGCCCAAAATAGAAAAGTCCTCCCAATCCACTTTCCAGAGCTGCAATCTCCTGCTCCACACTCTGCATCACAGGAAATGAAGTTTCCTCTGCTGGGGGTGTGCATGGAAACTAGTGGGCCAACACCTGCTGTTTGAGTGTAAAAGTGTCACTGCCGTTGAAATCTGCTTTTAAAAAAAAAAATGACCTTAACTTGGTTATAAAGTAGGGGGGTTGTTTTATACGTGGATCACATTATATGCAGTATAAACAATTCCATTCTCAATAATTCAAGGAAAACTTTATCATCAACAGCTGCTTCAGGTCTATTTCCTTCTATAGAGATGCTCATGGCCATTAAAAGTCTCCTGTCGTAATTTACTGCCCTTATTTATAGCCCCCCCCCCTCCCTCCCCCGTTAATCAATGTTTACTTGTTTCCTCTGAGAAAGGGTGACGATGTACTAGAGCTCCTGAGTCCAAGTACAAATCTGCAAAAAATTTTGTTACATTTATCAAACTGATGTTTTTGAGGGGCAATAAGAGTGGTAACTCTGTCCAGTTGAAGAGGTGTTTTCCAACCTTTAAATATGGAGCTTCGATTTGTTTAAGGTCATCAGCTGCAACAAGAAAGGAAATATTGCAGCAACATCCCTTAATAATTGAGTCTAAAGATATTTGACCTTCAAACGCTACCTTTGAAACAATATAAAAGTAACATTCCACTTGAGCAAACCAGGAGAAATTAAATTCTTAATCCTTTGAAAGCTTTTGATTCAATCTTGTAATTGCATCCAGAATAGATTAGAAAATACATTCATCAAATCCACTTGGAGTACTTGGTAGCAGGATAACCTGCTTCTCTTGCTGTGCAAGAAACAAATGGCAAATCAGAGACCCTTGAATGTTTTGTATGATAATTGCAAATGAACAGCCTTCAATGTTCTGTTAATCGAGACATTACAATTACAGTCATGGAAAAATGCCTTTATAGATGACTCCAGCAGGCAGCAAGAGCAGCATCAGTAGTGGACGCTAATGAAACTAGTCTTAGATATTCTGAGACTTGCTATTGTAAAAGCTCCATCTGACTGTGTCTGCAGTGTCTGTCTTCGATCAGGTATGATGACACCTCTGCAGGGATTCTCTCCATTCATATTGCAATTAGAACTGTTCTCCAGTGATCTTATTTATAATTCACTGAAAATAAACTCAAATTTGCTTTGTCGAAAATTAAGTTGCATTCTTTTTGAATAGTCGGTGATATCATAGAATGATGCAGCACAGAAGGAGGCCGTTCGGCCTATCGTGCCTGTGCCGGCTCTTTGGTAGAGCTATCTAATTAATCACACTCCCCTGCTCTTTCCCCATAGCCCTGTAATTTTTTTCCTTTCAAGTATTTATCCAGTTCTCTTTGAATGTTACTATTGAATCTGCTTCACCACCCTTTCAGGCAGTGCATTCCAGATCATGACAACTTGCTGTGTAAAAAAAAAAAAAAAAAAATGTTTCCTTTGGTTCTTTTGCCAATCACCTTAAATCTGTGTCCTCTGATCCTTCTGCCACTGGAAACAGTTTCTCTTTATTTACTGTATCAAAACCATTCATGATTTTGAACACCTATCAAATCTCCTCTGAACCTTCTCCGCTCTAAGGAGAACGACCCCAGCTTTTCAGTCTATCCACTGGAACAAAGTTTGAGGTTTAGAAAACTGCTCTCTTCCAAGTCCTTATATCGACTAGGTGAACTCCAGTGTGGAGTAATTTGTTTTCTTGGTGACTGAAAGATAATGTTGTCTGTTGTCATAATGCAGAAGTCCATTTCTCAAGTTGATGATTTTCATTGAAAGTAAATCATAACCCTGATTTTTTTTTTTAATGCCCCATGCATTAATTTAGACACTAAATTGATTTCTACGAGTTAAGACATGTGTATAGCTTTGATTTTACAATTGTTCAGAGCTTTCACAGACTTCTGGTTTTTAGTTTGTCTTAAAGTTTAATTAGGTCGTCTTCTCACCAAACGCTTTTTGAATGGATTTATATAATATTTCTTTTAACTTATTCTGACTAGTTAATCCTGCCCACTAGCTTTGAAGAGCCACTTTCCCAGAGGATTACCTCCTTGTTCACAGAAATTCTTTCAACTGAAATCTATAGGGAAGCTCACTGTCTTTTCCTAATCACTGAGTCCAACAATCTTGGACTTGCAGGTCAGGTCTTTTTTTGGAGTAATGTAGTTTCAAAAGCAGCTGAAGCCATCTGCAAATGGCTGACTTATTGGTGTTCGACTCCTACATTTTCCAAAGTCCCAGTCTCTTCCCCCCCCCCCCCCCCCCCCCTCCCCTTGGCTTTCTATGGATATCTTCCTTTTATAATAAGTATTATTCATTAGAAAGATCTTACTAAGATAGAACTTGAAAGAATGAACTTGCATTTATATAGCACCTTTCACAACCTCAGGACATCCCAAAGCACTTCACAAAGTGTAGTCACTGTTGTAATGCAAGGTCCCACAAACAGCAATGAAATAAGCGGCCAGATCGCCTATTTTAGATGTTGGTTGAGGGATAAGTGTTGGCTAGGATCCCCGGAGAACTCCCCTGCTCTTCCAATAGTGCCGTGGGATCTTTTACTTCTACGTGGGAGGGAAGATAGGGATAATAGCTATGGGGATGGTTTTGGAAGTATATCCAGAATATTTGTGGGGCAGATCCATTCTGAAAGATAGTCATTTTAGTCTTAGTTTTCTTCAAATATGGTTTTCCAGAGAGATGGATTTCTACACAATTTCTACCTGCTTACATTTTTCCTGCTGGGTTCTCTTTGTTTTCTCTCAGCTACAGTTGTACAGTTCCTGGTCCAGATCTGGGAGTACCCCTGTAGTCATTAACCTTGTTTAAAACTGGTTTTACAGATTATTAGTTATCCAGGTCCTTGAAGTATAATACAATTGAACAGAGAATTTCTTTTGAAGTTTACCATATTTAGTGCTCTTCTGGCAAATGTGCCCAAAAAAAAAATATTGAATCTGGGATAAGCCGAGTTGTCGTATTTTAAAAATCCAATGTAGATGTAGTTGAAATACTTACTTTTTATTAAAGAAGCACAAATACTTATCTCAGTAGCTACTTTACATCAGGATGAAAGATGTCTATGGGGGACCTGATGTAGTTATGGAAGTAACATGCTGGTGTCTCATCACTTTGGCCCACATGAAACCAATCTACTCGTTTTACTAACAATGTTTTAGCAGCGACTTGCAAGAACTTGTATATGAAAGCAGAAATTGTTAGTCTTTCCTCATTCAACTATTCTCTGCACATAATTGGCCTGTTTTCTCCAGCTGGGAGAAAATAATCTGAAAAGCCGACTGAGCCACCAGTAAAACCACCAACCATCCCCAGCTCAAAACTCCTCCTACACCAACACCATTTCAATCTCTCCTTGGCTCAAGGTGGATATAATTTGTGCTTCTGATTCTGTACCTTTTTTATAACACATTTGATTTATTATCTTATTTGGTATTTAATGTTTTTAAAATGTATATAAGTTCCTGTACTTTGTGCAGATCAAGGAAATTAGAGGAATAGCACTTACAAAAAAAAAAGGTCTAGAAAGACATCCATATTGGTTGCGTCTCTATGCTCATTTCTGATGGGATGGGCTGTCTCTTGGTTTGTGGTAGCGGGATTTGCTGATTTTCACCCATACCTAGCTCAAAGCTGCTCTCCACATTCATTAAAAACTACACACTCCTCAGCCTCAGATTGCAATTTTGGAACAATGACTGTCATTACATTTCATTTAGGGTCTCTTAAGGTCACAGACATGGGTTTTGTCTGCTCCTCCAAACTGGTGTCAGCCATCATACATGCATGGTTATTGTGATACTAGCTGCTAGGATTCTGGTACTGCTCACATTTATGAACAGGCTTTATGCAAATAAAACACTTGTCTGTGTTATAAAGACTGCTCATTCCCTTTTTAGTGCGTATGACTAAAAGTAATTAATTGGATGTGTAATGCTTTGGTATGTTTTGAAGACATGAGGTAGTATATAAAGGCGTATTTGTTCTTATACAATGGAAATATTTACTCTAATTGTAAAAGGGTTTATTTTTGCTCTTAAGCAAACACAAATAATAATTTGAATTAAACCAGCAGACCAGTCCCCCGCCCCCCCCCCCCCCCCCCCCCCCCCCCCCCCCCATTAGCTTACTAGTCCCGCAGTCTAGTTCTGGCAACTGAATTTGAACCACTGGAATGCACTTCTAAAACTTCAGTCACACCCTGCTGCTTGCTTTTTCCCCTGGTTTGAGTTGGTGTGAATAGCGGTAATTCAGAATCCTTTCACAGGTCTGAAACTCTATAGCATTGCAGTCGTTACGCTGCACTCCTGCTGACATGCTATTTGGGGCTGTTGGATATAACTTTTTAACCATATTCCAAATGGAAAAAAGTGTGTTGAATTATCAGGACTAAATTTAAAAGGAATATTAGTGTAGGAGGAAGTACGTATGAGTAAGGTACTTACCTCTATGTTCCCACAATAATAAATTTTCAAAAGAAGATCTGCAATTTGCAAATAAAAATCTGGCATCAGTAAAAGTGACCGTGACGCTGTCTGATAGTTGTAAAAAAAAACCGCTAATTCACTAATGTCCGTAGGGGAAGGAAACCTACTGTTCTTATCCTGTCTGGTCTATATGTGACTCCAGCCCCACACCAATGTGGTTGACTCTTAACTACCCTCTGAAGTGTCCTAGCAAACCATTTGGTTGTATCAAACCACTACCAGAAGGCTCACCACCACATTCTCAGGGCAACTGGGGATGGGTAATACCACCAGCCTTGTCAGCGGTACCCACAGCCCGAGAATACATTAAAAAAAAACCCGTTGAAGCTTTCCTGCATATAACCGCGGAATCTCATTTAAACACTGTAGTTCTCATGCAGATACGCATTGATGGCTTTGAATAGAGATACTGGTAGCCACTAGAGAACACTGCGGTTTGCAAGAATCACACTTACTGTTGAGCTCGCACATTTAATCATCCATCATGAAACCAGATGTGACCTCAGTAATAGACTTTTGAGAGCTCCTAGTATCTATAACCTGTTTATCCAGTTCTTGAAATTCATATAATTTCATTGTTTTTATAAGCAGTTACTTCTGTTATATTACTTTCATCAATTAAAAATGGAATATGATGTGCTTTAATTGAACATCGAGAATACTGCACAGTTCTAAGTGGTTTACAAGACAGCAATCCAATCAAGAGCTTCAGATTACTTCATGTACTGCAAGAGTGAAGGTTGAGAGGTTTGTTAGTCCATTAAACCCTGAGATTGAATTATTTCCTGCAATCCTCTCTCACTAGATCAGCTTTTTTCCCCACATATATTTATTGGTGAATTTTATGCCCATCAAGGTGAGAGATGTTAAAGATGGGAAATTGAACACTTTCTGATTTCGAGCACCCATTATCAGTCCCCAAGTTCTCCCAGGTAAGGTATAGTGCAGTTAAATGCAAACTAAATTCTCTGACTACCTCAACTGTATACCTCAGTCCTACACGCAGAAGAGATTGCCAGTTAGTAATGAATTAGGGTTAGGTCTTTCCTGTGAGCAGATGCCCAATTGAATCTAAGGTGAGATTTGCCAAACTCCTTTCAAATAGGACAAAGGAATTTGTCATCTTCCGTGTAATTCAGTCTGCCTAATAGTTGGGCATGCTGCCGCTTCTTTGTGTTTCATCAACAGTTGGTATTCCCAACAACAAAAGTCAGATGTGGGCAGTTGATGCTTGTTGGTCCCTCATGATTATGTCTTGCCTAGTTTTCAAATCTGTTCAGTCTGCTGGAGAAGATATTGAGACACCTATCTTGAAGTTGAGCTCATTTGTAATTTTCCACGATCATTCTTCTCCCAAGCTCTTTTGTCTTTGTATGATTTTCATGTTCAATCAGGTCCTGAAATCTTTGCAGTATATCTTAAGAGCTTTATTATTTATTTTGATTACGTGGAATTTTTACATTGGGTTATACATAGGATTTGTTCACTTGAGGGCATTATTTTGTGTATTGATCATTATCCTGTAATATCGTGGACTTTCAGATATCTCAGAATTTTCTTTGAGAAGTGATTTGTTTAGGAATATGAGTAGACCATTCAGCCCCTCGAGCCTGTTCCACAATTCAGTTAGATCATGGTTGATCTGTATCTTAACTGCATTTACCTGTCATTGTTCCATATCCCTTAATACCTTGCATAACAAAAATCTATCAAACTCCATTTTGAAATTTTCAATTGACCTAGCCTCAACAACTTTTCGGTGGAAGAGAGTTCCAGATTTCCACTACCCTCTGTGAAGAAGTGCTTCCTGACTTCGCCCCTGAACAGCCCAGCTATAATTTAAGGTTATGTCCCTTATTTTGTTTATTATGTCCCTTATTTTTTTATTATGCCCCTTATTGTTTGTTCATGTGGCAGTAGTCTCCTCAGTCAGCTCCTGCAAATGAAGGTTTACTGCTCAAATTTAATTTACCCTTAAGTGAGCATTAAAGTGGCAACACCTGACTTGGTACATCTGAAAATGTTCTTTTAAAGAAATTTCTTGTGACAATACCTTACTATTGAGTCAAGAACATTGAATCATTTGTATGCTGAAATCAGATGTAATATGAGCAACAGACTTAAAGAACTCTGCTGCCTCCTGTGTCTCTAATGTGCTTTATCTAATGCATTAAGGTTATACAATGTCATTGTTTTTACAACTAGTTACTTCTATTATACTGGTTTCTTCAACTTAACATGTAATAATATGACTGCATAAACGGCATCCAGAAGGCTTCAGTTTTCAATTGCTTAAATGGCAAGAAAATGGCCAATCATTCCTTGTAAAGAATTGTAGGGCTTGCCACCTTAAAATAGCAATTACTCCTTATAGCAGAGTGGAAACGAAGTTTGCTTAGTGCCATCATTTATTTTGTGATGAGACCTATTCTCCCATTTTATAAATGCCTAATTTTAGAAAGAGTGAAAGAGTTCTGAGGTACAAACATTTTTATTTGAGGATGGAAACTTTGAATCCCCCTCAGTCTTGATCTGTATGCCATGCGACTGCTGACAAGTGCAGAAGATTGGTTGCTGTCTTCCTCTTTGTTTGTTGTATACAGAATACAGTTGATTTATTTTTCAAATCTTTTTGTGTGTGGTTTAAAAAAAACACTGCGTTGAAAATCGAGCCAGATGATTTAAATTAGTGACAAAAATGATGCATGGTTCATCTACGGTAAACAGGAAAGGTTTTCCGAATACTTTCTCATGCTTCATTGTTTTTTTTTATCAGGTCTATCCCCAGCCAGTGTTTTCTTCTTTTAAAAAGTTGCTGGGTTTTTCCCCCCATTATCAAATTGATCAGCCTTCCATATGTACGGGATGGTACACTATACACAAACTTGTACAAAGACTTACCAAAAATGAAACCAACAAGAGTTCTTCAGAATTGTATTTTTCTTCCCTCCCAGAAACTGGCAGCTGTCCTTCATTCTGCCAGCGCATTTCACACTTCATCTAGAGCCATCCTTTGTTCCTCAACCTGTCCCATTACCACCTCCTCTTGCCTTGAATATCTCTTAATGTCTCTCAATGTCTCTTAATCTCTTCGACCTGAAACGTTAACTGTTTCTCTCTCTCCACGGATGCTGCCTGGCCTGCTGAGTTTTTCCAGCGTTTTCTGTTATTTTGTATTCAGGGAAACCTGTTTTGGAAAATAACAACAACTTGTCTTATGGTTTAATTCCATATTATTAATAGCAAAGGAGTTGTAACTATGATCCATTTGTAAGAGTGAGTTAATAATGATTTAATTGATGGAAAATAAGCTTTTTCAAATCGATCAAGATACCAGTAACCAGCTGGTGTTGCTCAGGAGCTTGAACTGGCAGGTTCTGTGTTCATTTTGATGTCAGCAGCATCCCTGAGTGTGTGCTGCTGAGGTTGCTAATAGGATAAGTGGAGATGACTGCATGATATGTTTAGTCCTGTGAGGTTGTGGGGAGGAGGGGTGGTGGTCATGGTTGGGAGTATTTTTGATAAGTTCCCTCTGGCCTCTGGACACGGCTTCACGTGCAGGCAGGTGAAAACATAGGGGAGCTTTCAGGTGGAATTTCAGCTCGATAGTTGTAGAATCACTAGCAATGGGGGGGGGGGTATTGAAGAAAAAATGTTGTCAGCGCTGACTCCCACTGGTCTTGCACTATTGGTGAAAATTTTTGTGGATGACGGAGAATGCGGATGGTCAGGGCACAAATAACTGAGGTTTCACTGCACAGTAGTGATAGGTTGATTTGGCTGACATTTTTGGATTAAGGATATATTGAAGCTCACAGTGCAACAATTTTAATGAATTACTGGACAGGGGCACCTAGAATATTCTAAGTTTACGGCACAGAAAGCGGCCATTTGGTCCATTGTGTCTTTGCCGGCCGAAAAAGAGCTATCCAGCCTAATCCCATTTTCCAGCTCTTAGTCCGTAGCTATGTAGGCCACGGCATTTTAAGTGCACATCCATAATGGCCGTGCAAAATGTTACAAAAAGCATTGTTTGTAAGATGAAACAAATAGCAATAATTGTAATTAGAGTACATGCTAGACTTATGTTGTCATTTGTATCAGTCATCTGGTAGTTTGTGATGCAAATTAAGTGTTGCAACTGAAAAAGCATAGCACTACAGTGACCTACCCAGCAGCTGTCAGCTTGAGTTAAATTGGTTTCTAAATTACAGTAAAGATAAAACCTTCATGAATAACAAAACCAAATCTTTTGTTGCACTGGGAATTTTAAGTTTGCTTTAATTGGTACATACCTTGGAAACAATCTAGAAGTTTTAATTGTAGTGCTTTTTCACAAGTGTGTTATACAACAACTAAATAGGAAAATTATCAGATGGGGGAATAAGAGAAATCTGTGTAGATTTTAACATATTTGTGCGTGCTTTGAAGCTCCTGAAGAGCCATTACTATCCTAACGGTAGAACTCCGTGATTTGTAATGCATGCGTCTCGATAGTGTTTTCAAAAGTGTTGTGCTTCCTACATAGTTGAAGTGTCCCTGATGGCATCATACTATTTACAGTTAAAGATTTCTGTCATTGCTCACTTTTCCATTGTTTAGTGGCAAATTAATTTATATCCCATATATTCACATGTGCCTTTGTGGGTGTATCTTGGGAAATACTTCCAATATTAAATAATTTAGGAGAAACTATTACTGTCAGTTTTCTTTATCCTAAAGACCTGAGAGAAAGCTAAATCAGTCTATATCTTGCTTTGTAGGTAATATTCAAGGAGCAACAATAGTGGATGCCTTAGATACATTGTACATTATGGGAATGCATGATGAATTCAAAGAAGCAAAGGAATGGATTGAGAAGAATCTTGACTTCAATGTGGTAAGTATTTCTGAGAAAATTAATTTTTATGTTTCCATGTAAAGCAAATGAAAATGATGATGGTGTCTGGGGTGTGACCTGCCTAGATTGTGAAGAAGACCGAGGATTTGGGGTAGTCTATCTGGGCTGTGAACAGGCGGAGGAATCTGGATGGGTGTAGAGGGAAGATTTGGGGTGAGTGTCTAGGCTAAGGACGTAGCAATTGGGGCAGTCCTGTCTGACCCATAAATAGAGCCACACCACTAGGAGCGGACATCCAGAAAGCCAATTTAATATTTTTGACTCCCCTGAGTTGGAGCAGCCCACTGGAAGGCCATCACTTTGCTGGACACTGTGGTAGTACGTGCGCAGAGGCCAGAATGGTCACTCGGGCACAGAGGTCCATAAATTATTGTGAGGAAGGCTGAATTGAACAAAGTTCCAGAAAGAGAGCAACATTCAAATCCCCCAGCCCCTAAGAAAGGGATGGCGTCTGGGTGTAAAACTTATTGGACAGATTTGCAACTGAACATGTGCAATTTTGTGGGTAAGTTTGAAGATTTCATTTGTGAATTGCTCACAGTTTTAACTTTTTATAAGCCAGAAAACTTTGGTTTTAGCACAGAATGCTTATGTTACTAATGAACCATGACGTGATCTGAAAGCATTTTGGTAGTCTTTTGACCTATGTCATTTATTCTTCCTTGTTCTCCTTGCTAATTTGTGGCTATCGATTCTCCATTGGTAGCTCTTCTACTTTTCTGTCTGTTCACTAATATTTAAGACAATGGCGAATTGTTCATATTAAGTGAAACGTACAAGATCTCCTATGGTGTGGCTCACTAAGTTGATTTATTGTTTATAAAGATAGGAGCATCATACTGTGTAACAGCTGCTTACGGGCAGCTTTGTGTAATCTGCCATTTCCCTTTTAAGATAATGGGGGAAGTCCAAAAACTAGGGGCCATTGATATAAGATAGTCACTAATAAATCCAATAAAGAATTCAGGAGAAACTTCTTTACCCAGAGAGTGGTTACAATGTGGAACTCGCTACCACATTGAGTAGTTAAGGTGAATAGATTAGGACTCATGAGGTTGGGGGTAACATTCGCATGGATGGAAGATTGGTTAGCAGACAGAAAATGGAGAGTAGGGATAAACGGGTCATTTTCCAGTTGGCAGGCTGTAACTTGTGGGGTGCTGCAAGGATCAGTGCTTGGGCCTCAGCTATTTACAATCTATATTAATGACTTAGATGAAGGGACCAAGTGCATTGTATCCAAATTTGCTGACGATACAAAGCTAGGTTGGAAAGTAAGCTTTGAGGAGGACACAAAGCCCGCAAAGGGATATAGACAGGTTAAGTGAGTGGGCAATAAGGTGGAAGATGGAGTATAATGTGAGGTTATTTACTTTGGTAGGAAGAATAGAAAAACAGAATATTTTTAAATGGTGAGAAAATATTAAATGTTGGTGTTCAGAGTGTCCTCGTACAGGAAACACAAAGTTAGCATGCAGGTACAGCAAGCAATTAGGAAGGCAAATAGCATGTTGGCCTTTATTGCAAGGGGGGTTGGAGTACAAGAGTAAGGAAGTCTTGCTACAATTGTACAGGGCTTTGGTGAGACCATACCTGGAGTACTGTGCACAGTTTTGGTTTCCTTATCTGAGGAAGGACATACATGCCTCAGAGATGGTGCACCGAAGGTTCAGTAGATTGATCCCTGGGATGAGAGGGTTGTCCTATGAGGAGAGATTGAGTAGATTGAGCCTATACTCTTTGGAATTTAGAAGAATGCAGAGGTGATCTCATTGAAACATACAAGATTCTGAGGGGGATTGAGAGGGTAGATGCTGAGAGGTTGTTTCCCCTGGCTGGCGAGTCTAGAACTAGGGGATATAGTATCAGGCTAAGGGGTCGGCCATTTAAGACTGAGATGAGGAGGAGCTTCTTTACTCAGAGGGTTGTGAATTTTTGGCATTCTCTACCCCAAAGTGCTGTGGATGCTGAGTCGTTGAGTATATTCAAGGCTGAGATAGATAGATTTTTGGATTCTAGGGGAATCGAGGGATATGGGGATAGGGCGGGAAAGTGGAGTTGAAGATCAGTCATGATCTTATTGAATGGCGGAGCAGAGTTGAAGGGCTGTATGGCTTACTCCTCCTAATTCTTATGTTCTTATGAATAGCATGGATGCCTTTAAGGGAAGGTAAATAAGTATATGAGGGACAAAGAAATAGAAGGATATGCAGATAGGTTTGGATGAGGCTTATGTGGAGCATAAACACTAACACAGACCAGTTGGGCTGAATGGCCTGTTTCTGTGCTGTAAATTCTATGTAATAATATGCTCCAACCCCCATAAATAGGAATATCCCAAGATCAATTCGAGGTTCATTGTTTTTCTGTAAATTTGCAGCTACTTGTAAACTCCTGGCTCCTACCAAGGTCAGAAAAAACCAACAGGGGATGATTGGCATTCTTTGCTTAAGTGTAGGACCAAAGTTTGCATGTATGCCGAAGTATGAAGCTTGAAGTGAGATTTGAGGTGTCTCAATACTTCTACATAAACTATGGGATTTTCATGGTGTTGCTCATGGCAAGTTAGATGATGCACTATTTTATAAGGACAGGAGTATCTTACCTGGTACAATGTATTCTTCTGCTAAGGTAAAGGTGTGTCCCCTAAAAATCAGAATCCATGGGAGGACTGTGAGGCTGGAGGGCAGAACAGGCTAGAGCGGGAAGCTAGAACAGGGTATAGCAGCTGGTGGGAGAGGGAAGGCAGAGCAGGGTTAGAGAGAAGGGGTGGGGGGAGAAGTAGAGCACAGTAAGAGGCAAGATTTAGAGCCCTGGGAGGGGTTGTCATTTGGAAGGAGGAATTGTAGGCCGGCAGAGGATGCTAAAGTGGGGCTGGAACCCCGACAAGGTGGATACACCACTGGAACCAGTCACAAGCACCCGCTTGCCATTTTGGGAAGAAAAAAATTTGAGGGCAGAACTGGAGAATGGAGTCCGTTCCCAAAGATAGGTTGGAGCAGTGACTCTTCCTGAGATGCCGTTCACTGCATTTAGAAGAAAAGAATGAGGCCATGGTCAGGAAGTACAATTTGGGTGCTGGAGGCAGTTGAAAGGCCAAAGGTCGGGACTGGAAATGAGACTCTGGCCCTGAAGGAACATATTTTTTTCCTCATTTATTCATTCACAGGATGTGGGTGTCGCTGGCAAGGCCAGCATTTATTGCCCATCCCTAGTTGCCCTTGAGAAGGTGGTGGAGAGCTGCCTTCTTGAACTGCTCCAGTCTGTGTGGTGAAGGTACTCCCACAGTGCTGTTAGGTAAGGAGTTCCAGGATTTTGACCCAACGATGATGAAGGATCGGCGATATACTTCCAAGTCAGGATGGTGTGTGATTTGGAGGTGGCAGTGTTACCATGCGCCTGCTGCCCATGTCCTTCTATGTGGTAGAGGTCGTGGGTTTGGGAGGTTCTGCCAAAGAAGCCTTGGCGAGTTGCTGCAGTGCATCTTGTAGATGGTACACACTGCAGCCACATTGGGCCGGTGGTGGAGGGAGTGAATGCGTAAGGTGGTGGATGGGATGCCGATCAAGCGGCCTGGTTTGTCCTGGATGGTGTCAAGCTTCTTGAGTGTTGTTGGAGCTGTCCAGATCCAAGGTCGTCCCATCCTCTGTCGTCGAATTACAGTATGCAGACGACGCTTGCGTCTGCGCTCGCTCGGAGGTCGAACTCCAAACCATCGTCAACACCTTCACCAAAGCGTACGAGAGCATGGGCCTTACACTAAACATTCGTAAGACAAAGGTCCTCTACCAACCTGTCCCCGCCACACAGTACTGCCCCCCAATTATCAAAATCCACGACAAGGCCTTGGACAACATGGACCACTTTCCATACCTCGGGAGCCTACTGTCAACAAGGGCAGACGTCGATGACTAAGTCCAACACCGCCTTCAGTGTGCCATTGCAGCCTACGGTCGCCTGAGGAAGAGTGTGTTTGAAGACCAGGACCTCAAACCCAGCACTAAGCTCATGGTCTACAGAGCAGCAGTGATACCCGCCCTGACGTATGCCTCAGAGACATGGACCATGTACAGCAGCAGGTACCACCAACGCTGCCTCCGCAAGATCCTGCAAATCCATTGGCAGGATAGGCACACCAATGTCAGTGTTCTCGCTCAGGCTAGCATCGAAGCATTGACTACACTCGATCAGCTCCGATAGACGGGTCACATCGTCTGCATGCCCGATACGAGATCTCAAAACAAGCGCTCTACTCGGAGCTCTGACACGACAAGAGAGCCCCAGGTGGGCAGAGGAAACGCTTCAAGGACACCCTCACAGCCTCCCTGAAAAAGTGCAACATCCCCACTGACACCTGGGAATCCCTGGCCCAAGACCGCACAAAGTGAAGGAGAAGCATCCAGGAAGGCGCCGAACACCTCGAGTCTCTTCGCCGGGAGCAAGCGGAAGCCATATGCAAGGAGCACACGTCAACCCAAGCACCCCACCCACCGTCTGCCCCACCTGTGAGAGAGACTGTAGGTCCCGCATTGGACTGATCAGTCACCTGAGAACTCATTTTTAATGTGGAAGCAAGTCATCCTCGGTTCCGAGGGACTGCCTAAGACTCATCCAGGCAAGTGAGAGTATTCCATCATACTCCAGACTTGTGCCTTGTAGATGGTGGAAAGGCTTTGGGGAGTCACGAGGTGAGACACTCGCCACAGATGAGTCAACTACATTGCTGTGCGTCTGGGGCCAGACAGGGTGAGGACGGCAGGTTTCGTTCCCTGAAGGACATTAGTGAACCAGCTGGGTTTTTATGACAATCCGGAAGTTTCTTGGTCACTATTACTGATATTAGCTTTTTTTTAAATTCCAGATTTATTTAATTAACTGAATTTAAATTCCCCTAGCTGGTGATTGAATTTACGTCTCCGGATTATTAGTCCAGGCCTCTGGATTACTAGTCCAGTAACATAACCACTATGCTACCATGTCCTCAATGGATTCCCCCACCAGAAAAAAATATTTTCTCTGTATCTACCCTATGGAATCCCTTTCTCATTTTAAACTCATCGATTAGATCAGACCTCAACCTTCCAAACCCAAAGGAATACAAGCCAAGTTCATGCAACCTGTCCTCATAATTTAATATTTTAAGCCTTGGTGTCATTTTGCTGAATCTGCACTGTACCTCCTCCCATGCCAATATATCTTTGCTGAGGCTCCGTGCCCAAAATGCAACGCAGTACTCCAGATGGGGGTCTGACAAAGGTTCTGTAAAACTAATGCATCACTTCCTCACTTTTGTATTCCAACCCCCTTGAGATAAATGCCAAATTCCATTAGCCTTCTCAATTACTTTTTGTACCTATCTACTAGCTTTTAGTGTTTTGTGCACTTGGATATCTAAATCCCTTTGGTTCTCCACAGCTCCTAGTCATCATTAAGAAAATATTCTGATTTGTCTTTCTCAGATCTAAAGTGGATGACCTCATACGTCCCCACAATGAACTCCATCTGCATAGTTTTCCCCACTCACTTAGTCTGTGTATGTCCCTTTGTAACTTCCTGCTCCCACCCATACAACTTACTGTGCCTCCTAACTTAGTGTCATCTGAAAACTTGGATTTATAACTCTCTCTTCCTTCATCCAAGTCATTAATATATATGGTGAAAAGCTGAGGCTCCAGTACAGATTCCTTAGGAACATCACTTAACACGTCACACCAAACAAGAGAATTAATCCGTTATCTGTACTCTCTGTCTCCTACTTCCCAACCAGTTGCCGACCCATGTCACAAGTTTGCCTCCATTTCTGTGCGCTCTCATTTTTGCTGCTAATCTCTTGTGCGGAACCTTATTAAATGCCTTCTGGAGGTCCATATAGACAACTCCCATACACACTTCCCCTATCCACCATGCTAGTCACCTCCACAAAGAAAATCAGCTAGATTAGTTAGACATGACTCTGAACACCAAAAACTTGTCCAAGTGCTCAGTCACTCTGGCCGCGATTTTATCGGCACTGAGAGGGCGGGTTTGGAGGCGGGTCAAAGGTTAAAATAATTTTGATTGACGGGGTCCGATCCCGCCGTCAACCCGCCTCCAAACAATTTTCCCAAGTGTCGGGTCCCCCGATTTACGCATGGACCCGACACCTAGCGGCGGGAAGAGGATTAAAGCCAATTACCTGCCTGTTAACAGGTAGTTGACAGGCTATTTTTTAATTTTGCCGCTTCTGCCTCGGGCTTCCCGACGTCCGGACACCATGTCAGGTAAATGTGGCATGTTGAGAGTCTGCTGTAATGTTTCTGCATTGATGACAGCTGCAGAAGTGGTGTGAAGGATCCAATGGTGCACTGGTGAGTCTGAGGTAAGAAAATGTTGGGAAAATCATTTTTAATGCATTGACACATTTCTTTAGGTAACAAGTTTTGAAAACTATGTCCAGTGCCACCTCATTGGAAGAACCTCTCTCACCAGTGACAGATCGCTTCTGTCACCTCACCTGCAGCTGCCATCTGTTCCAGCCTATGGAGGGAGTCATTGGAGAGCCTGGGTGCAAGAGATCACCTTTGTACAGTGATTCAGTGTTTGCAGCACCTCAATGCTGTCAAACACTAAGAAATGAGCTGTCAAAAAATAATTGTGCGTGGTCCCTTTTAAGAAAACAGGCAGAACAGGTTTAACAAGGTCAATCAACGTAAAATCACATCCGTGGACCGGATGCAGTTGGGGGCAGGACCGGAAGCCGGAAACCACCTGACCCGCTCCCAACCCGTATCCATTGACAAAATTGCGGCCTCTGTCTCTGATAATAGATTCCAGTAACTTCCCCACAATTGATTTTAAACTGACAAGTCTCTCATTAGCTGGTTTATCTCTCCCTCCCCTCTTAAATAATTGAGTGACATTTGCAATTTTCCAAGGCACAATTCCTAAATCTGGAGAGCTTTGGAAAATTATGACCTAAATATATCTGCAATTTAGGTGCTTATTTCTGATGAGGCGTTATTTTGACCAGGCACCAGTGCAAGCGGAGCAGGATGACCTGAGCACTGAGAAATTTAAAGTTTAAAAATAAAATTAAAAGAACTTAAGAGGGTACCATGGGGAAAGGAAATCAAGACACTCTGAGATGTGACCAAGCTCGGTATTTTATAATTATTTGGGCAGTTACAGTTAAAATTTTATGTTTAACCTTTTAAAGATTACTTGCTTTTGAAGTTTACTAAGGTGCAAGCAGAAAAATAAGATGGCGGACAAGACTGTGTTTTGTGTAATCAAGTTAGTTTGCAAACTATTTATGTTCTAGAATATGTGCAGTAATGTAATGCTACTTCATTTTCTGTCTTTAAAGGCAAGAAATATTAATATGTAAATGATCATAAACTACAAATTTAAAATGCATTAAATATTCATTATCCTCTGAAACAGTCTTTAATTTTAATGCAGACTATAACAATGTTGCTCAGATTGAAAGGCTGTACTCAACTGCCCTCAAGCAAATGGAGGAATAAAGGAAAATGGTACAGCAGAAAGACTGCTTTGATACTTGCTAAATTAATATTTTAATTGCATAACATTATTTCAGTCACTACATGTAGTTTGAGTGCAGTAGCTAGATGTATTTGTTTTGATGTGAAATTATTATTTTAAGGTGGGCCTTGGATTCAAAACACAACTGAGGTTTCCCAAACGGAAACATTAATTAGCAGTAATTAACATGAAGCCTGTGGTGAATGCAGTTAGAAAAATCTGATCGTTCCAGGAGTAAATATTATTTATTGTACAAGGTAGTGTTAAGAAAACAAGCAAACACAAATTATCAAGTTCAATACTATAGACAGATGGATTGGGTAGTTTTATGAACTCTACAATGTAATTTTGCAGACATAATATTATACACTGGACTAGTAAAGCTGGAGTGGTTTACGCAGGTGGTCTGGATTCAGAGATAGCGTTGTAATTCCAATGGTTATGCATAGACTGTTTTTAAATTTTGTTTATGGGATGTGGGCGTCGCTGGCAAGGCCAGCATTTATTGCCCATCCCAAATTACCCTTGAGAAGGTGGTGGTGAGCCGCCGCCTTGAACTGCTGCAGTCCATGTGGTGAAGGTACTCCCACAGTGCTGTTAGGTAGGGAGTTCCAGGATTTTGACCCAGCGACGATGAAGGATCGGCGATATACTTCTAAGTCAGGATGTCTTGTGACTTGGAGGGGATCTTGGAGCTGGTGGTGTTCCCATGCACCTGCTGCCCTTGCCGTTGTCCATCCCCTTCCGTCATGTCTTTTAAAATTTGTTCTTTCAGATTCATAGTAGAATTTTCTTAAAGGCTTGCTGATTAGTGCAGCATTTGCAGGGACCTGATACACTTCCTTGAGAGATGGGGGTTGGGTTGGGGGGGTGGGGAGCAAGTCTGCCATGTGAGTTCATAGATCAGTTTTTAAATTATTTTTGTCAAAGTTGTTTTAAGTACCATTTCTGTTTCACGAGAATTCTTGTTTTGAGCCGTTGCATAGTGATGGTTTGTGATTGTCAGTACTGTTTAAGTCCCTGGATAGGAAGAAGAGGAGTGTCATGGGTTTGATAATTCCTCAAGACAAGTTACAGGAAATAATGTCATTCAAAACCGTTATGATGTCAGATTGAAAGAAAAAAAAAATTATGAAGTCTGCTTTGTACCAGTGGTCAGAAACTGTAGAAGAAACTTAAGAAGATATATAATTAACTCTAATAATAAACTGGTTCCAGTTTTATTTCTTCTTGGTTCTTTTATCTCTTTTAAGTCCCAGTTCTTTTCATGGAATCCTGATTAATTTTGCCACTTTGAATAGTTTCCCTCTTTTTTTTTAAACCATTAAATTTTAATGTGCACATGTATATAAGTTTCTTGTCAAGCCAGGCAGATGAAAGTATTTAGCACACTTTCTAGATGGAGAACATAATCAAATTCTCCACAGAATTACAACGGCAGTAACTTATTTTGAGAGTCTTTATGCCTCCTTGGAAATGTAAATTTGGATGAAAATTTGTTACTGTTTCATATATTTTGTGGATGAGGAAAGGTGTGGGTAGGGCGGAGGGTGACGCAGCTAAGGGTAGATCCTTGGGGGACTCCGGAGGTAACGGTGTGGAGGGTGGGACGAGAAGCCATTGCTGGAGATCCTCTGGCTACAATCCGATAGGTAAGAGTTGAACCAGGCTGGGGTCGTCTCACTCAGCTGGTCAACGGAGGAGAGGCTTTGGAGGAGGAGGCTGTGGTCGACCCTGTCAAATACTGCAGCAAGGCGGAGGAGGAGGAGGGATAATGCACCCCGGTCACAGTCACAGGATGTCATTTGTCACTTTGATTAGGGCCGTTTTAATGCTGTCGGGGGTGGAAACCTGGTTAGAGAGATTCAAACATTGAGTTACAGGAAAGATTGGCATGGCATTACAACAGGACACATTCGAGGACTTTGGAGAAAAAAGGGAGGTTGGAGATGGGGTGGTTGTTTGCCAGGACAGAGACCCCCCTCATCTACTGGAAAGGGTCTGCTTCTACCTACCCTACCTCATCCTTTCATAATTATAAACACTTCTGGCATATTGCCCCGTAATATGCATTGTTCCAATGTAATGTTTGTATTTCCTTAGACCAGTCAGAATCTGCATTGTATGTGATCTTCAGGTTTTCTATCGGCTCATCATTAACATTTGACTTTTGTATTCTGTATGATTTGTGATAAAGCCTAGAATTATTTTATAACCCGAGGCGCTGCCTTTAATGTCCTGTGAAGCTGTGCCCCAGAATCCCTCTGCTCTTCCACAGCACCGATCCTACTTCGAGTATAATTACAGCTGTTCTTAATCAAAGAAGCTAGAATATGGAACTCGGTATCACAAGGAGTAGCTATGGGGAGTAGCATAGATGCATTTAAGGGGAGCTAAATAAGCCTATGAAGGTGAAAGAAATAGAAGGGTTATGCTGATGGGGTTAGGAGAGGAGGCTCCTATGGAGCTTAATAGCCGAATGGCCTGTTTCTGTGCTGTAGATTCTATGTAATTTTATGTAATTAGATGTAATCACCTCACACTTACTGACATTGAATTCCATCAGCCACTTTTTAGCCCATTCTACCACATTTGCAGCTTTTTGATTACCTTTCCCCTTCCCTCATGTTTTTTATATATTCTTTCAGCGTCACCTCAGAATTTTCTTAAAAGACTTGCTGATTAGTGCAGCATTTGTAGGGACCTGAGATGAAATTGCTTAACACTTCCTTGAGGGATGGGGCTGGGGTGGTGGGAGACTGCCATGTGAGCTCACATAAATCAGGTTTTTAAATTTTTGTCAAAGTTTTTTTTTATTGAAGTACCATTTTTGTTTCATCAGGATTCCTGTTTTGAGCCGTTGCATAGTGATGGTTTGTGATTGTCAGTACTGTTTAAGTCACTGGATAGGAAGAAGAGGAGTGTCATGGGTTTGATAATTCCTCAGGACAAGTTACAGGAAATAATGTCATTCAAAACCGTTATGATGTCAGATTGAAAGAAATTTTTTTTTATGAAGTCTGCTTCGTACCAGTGGTCAGAAACTGTAGAAGAAACTTAAGATATATAACTAACTCTAATAATAAACTGGTTCCAGTTTTATTTCTTCTTGGTTCTTTTATCCCTTTTAAGTCCCCGTTCTTTTCATGGAACCCTGATTAATTTTAACACTTTGAATAGTTTCCCTCGATTTTTTTAAACCATTAAATTTTAATGTGCACATGTATATAAGTTTCTTGTCAAGCCAGGCAGATGAAAGTATTTAGCACACTTTCTAGATGGAGAACATAATCAAATTCTCCACAGAATTACAACGGCAGTAACTTATTTTGAGAGTCTTTATTCCTCCTTGGAAATGTAAATTTGGATGAAAATTTGTTACTGTTTCATATATTTTGTGGATGAGGAAAGGTGTGGGTAGGGCGGAGGGTGACGCAGCTGAGGGTAGATCCTTGGGGGACTCCGGAGGTAACGGTGTGGAGGGTGGGACGAGAAGCCATTGCTGGAGATCCTCTGGCTACAATCCGATAGGTAAGAGTTGAACCAGGCTGGGGTCATCTCACTCAGCTGGTCAACGGAGGAGAGGCTTTGGAGGAGGAGGCTGTGGTCGACCCTGTCAAATACTGCAGCAAGGCTGAGGAGGAGGGATAATGCACCCCGGTCACAGTCACAGGATGTCATTTGTCACTTTGATTAGCGTCGTTTTAGTGCTGTCGGGGGTGGAAACCTGGTTAGAGAGATTCAAACATTGAGTTACAGGAAAGATTGGCATGGAATTACAACAGGACACATTCGAGGACTTTGGAAGAAAAAAGGGAGGTTGGAGATGGAGTGGTTGTTTGCCAGGACAGAGACCCCCCTCAACTACTGAAAAGGGTCTGCTTCTACCTACCCTACCTCATCCTTTCATAATTATAAACACTTCTATCACATTGCCCCGTAATATGCTCTGTTTTAATGAAAAAATTGTATTTCCTTAGACCAGTCAGAGTGTGCGTTGTATGTGATCTTCAGGTTTTCTATCGGCTCATCATTAACATTTGTCTTTTATATTCTGTATGATTTGTGATAAAACCTAGAATTATTTTATAACCCGAGGCGCTGCCTTTAATGTCCTGTGAAGCTGTGCCCCAGAATCCCTCTGCTCGTCCACAGCACCGATCCTACTTCCAGAGTGTAATTACTGCTGTTATTTCTTAATCAAAGTGGCTAGAATGTAGAGTAGTTGAGGGGGAATAGTATAGTTGTATTGAAGGGGAAGCTAGATAAGCACATGAGGGAGAAGTGAATAGAAGGATATGTTGATGGGGTTAGATGAGCAGGCTCGTGTGAAGCATAAACACCAGCATGGACCAGTTGGGCCAAATGGCCTGTTTCTGTGCTGTAGATTCTGTGTAATAACCTCACACTTACAGATATTGAATTCCATCGGCCACTTTTTAGCCCGTTCTACTACATTTGCGACTTCCTTTGGTCGTCTAAGAAATGAACCACACCCACTATTTGGTATCATCTGAAATTTTTGACACTGCTCCTTCTGGTCTTGTATCTAAATTGTTCCACACAGTGAACAGGAGTAGCTCCAGAACTGAACCCTACCCACTTCCAAGCACTCTGGGGGGGAAAAACTCCCCTAGACTCCTATTCTATATTTTCTACATGCTAACAAATTTTTAAACTAGTTTGCTATTGTTCCCTCTAATTCCATACCCCTAAATCTTCTCTAGTACCTTGTCACAGTACCTTGTCACAGGCCTTCCTAAAGTCCAAGAACACTGTATTTCCCCCATCTACTATGTCTGTTCTCGCCTCAAAGAATTGTATGAGGTTTGTCAAAAATAATGGTCCCTTTTGAATTCCATGCTGGCTCCTTCTAAAGCTAGTTTCTCTTTATTAGATATGTGATAACTTCATCATTGATTTAAACATGCTAAAGTTTTCTACCACAGATGTTATGCTCACTGGCCTCTAATTATCCGGATAAGCTCTGTCTACTTTTAAAAAAATGGTTACTACATTGACCACAATCCACTCCTCCAGTGCGCATCCACACTCAATAGACCTCTCTCCTCCTTTAAGACTGGTTAAAACTCTCTTCTTTCACCAAGCTTTTCATCACTCCTAATATTTCCTTTTCGGTCTCGGCATTCATTATTGTCTGATTACGCCTCTGAAGCGTCTTGGGGTGTTTTTCTGCGTTAAAGGAGCTATATATATGCAACTTGTCTTCTCTTTCTTTCTTCGGTTTCTCTTCCTTTTCTCTCTCTCTTTTTTGTCTCTCCCTTTTCCTTCTCTCTCGCCCTTTCCCTCTCTTTCTTTTCCCCACTATTCCTTTTAGCCCCTGCTCTCCCTCTCGCTCCCTTTTTGTTTATAGTACAAAAAGAGGTTCTCCAGTATTGTCCAAAGCGTTATGTGCAATGACATCCACCTTGTATCTAATAAGGGTGCACATCAGAGCATTGCTCACCAAGGCTTCTTCAACAGCACCTCCCAAACCGGCGACCTCTACCGCCTAGAAGGACAAAGGCAGCAGCTGCATGGCAACACCATCATCTCCCAAGTTCCCCTCCAAGTCGCACACCATCCTGACTTGGAAATATATTGCCGTTCCGTTCCTTCATCGTCGCTGGGTTTAAATCCTGGATCTCCCTCCCTAACAACACTGTGGGAGTACCTTCACCACACGGACTGCAGCAGTTCAAGACGGGGGCTCACCATCACTTTCTCGAGGGCAATTAGGGCTGGGCAATAAATGCTGGCCTTGCCAATGACGCCCTTATCCCATAAACAATTTTTTTTTTAAAAAGCCTCATTTTAATTTGCTGTTTGCAACTTTTTCTGGTTGCTGTGCCTTCATCAGGCACACTGGGTAACAAGTTTTTTAAAAAAAGTTAAAGCCAATGCCACTGGCTAGAAAAGATGGTGATGTTTACCTTTGGCATCAACATTTCTGTTGTTAGAGGAGTGCAACTGGCTACTGAAGTGCTGGCAAAAACCACCTCGAGCTCAAGAAAATACTCATCCACCAGTGGTATTTTCAAGATACAAAACCACTTTGAAAGAGGCAAACTGATGTATTTCATCCCTGTGACTGCCCACCTAAGAATCAGAACTTTATGTATCCATTAACACTGACCTGTGACCTCTGAAATATCTAGATTTTCACTGATTCCATCAAATTCTAGATTAATGAAATGAGCAAGCGACAAGATCATTATGGTCTATTTTTGGTAGAATCTAAATCTGTGACATGCCAAAAATTGCCAGGCACTTACTGCCAATGAAAAGCATGAATCTAAAAATGGCTTTCAAGCATTAGATAAAGAACATGTCTTGCTGTATTTGAAAAGATCTAAATTTGTGAAAATGTCACTGAAGTAAAAGATATTTGCATATCTGTTCTCATAACATTTTTAATGGTTTTCACAGCATTCCCCACACGTTATTGTGAGCAGGCCTGACACATTTCCATTTTTGTTATTTTCACCTTTTAACCCTTGGGTTCAGGGAGCCTCTCATTTCTCTGGGCAGACAGAAATTATTTTCACCTCTCACACTCATTATAGTAACCAAGCAACTCAAACACCAGGAATACTCTTACTGCTGTAATATTAACTCTAAACTATTAAAAATTTAAGATGCAATTTTACCTAAGCTATCAGTTCATTGTTTTCCTCCTATTTCCCTTCTCAATTCTCTATTATTTTAGCTTTAATTTTCATAACTATCTTCAATTATACCTGTTGGTACATTTTTTTCCTTTTTTTCTGCTTTTCAATTACCTTTTACTTGTTGATTTTGGAGGCAGGATTTTTTTTAAAGAAAGGGTTGTAAATTGGCTGTAAATTGGTTTTAAATAGCTGCTTTCCAGCTAATCAAATTAACAGATTCTGTCAACTCAGATTGTTGCGTCATAAATGCAACCAGGTCTCCGCCATCCAAATTTCACAGGGCTGTTGCTGATGAGTTTATTCATCAATGCCCCCCATTGCCCAACAGTTCCCTTGCAACAAATTACTTCCATGGTACCAAGGGTTAATTCTGGCTGTAATTGCACTTGGTTGAGTTATGCTCCAAATTGTGCCCTGACACTCTCTTCTGGTTATTATGTTCAAAAAGGTGTAAAGAAGTTACCATCCAAAAAAAAACCTCTGCTTCCTGTATCCTAATTCTGCCCAAGTCCCATTCACCCATCACCCCTGTGCTCGCTGACCTAAATTGCCTCTGAATGTCTTCATTTTAAAATTCTCATCCTTGTGTTCCAATCCCTACATGGCCTCACCTCTCCCTATCTCTGTAACCTCCTCCAGCCCTACAATCCTCTGGGAACTCTGTGTCTCTTGTCCATCAACCCCAACCCCCCCCCCACCTTCCTTCAGACCACCATTTGTAGCCATGCCTTCAGCTGTCTAGGCCCAAAGTTCTGGAATTCCCTGCCTACTTCTCTCCACCTCTCTACGTCTTTAAAACCTACCTCTTTGACCAAGCTTTTGGTCACCTGTCCTAATGTCTCCTCCTTTGGCTCGGTGTTCGGCTCAGTGTTACTTTTAGTCTGATTATTTTCCTGGGAAGCTCCTTGGGATATTTTACTACCTTAAAGGCACCATATAAAAGCAAGATGTTGTTAACTATCATTGCCATTGGAGGTACTTTTCCATCTTCCCCAGTCAGGTTTCCTTGCCTTTTAAAAATGTAATACTTATTAATGTTTTCAAATGCCCTTTGACTCCCAATAGTTTGAAGTGCTTTGTTCCTGCATGTCTTCAGTTTTCAAGCTTTTTATTTTCTTTCCACCTGGAGGTGCTACTTTGCATAATACAGAATACTTGACAGTGTAGCATATGTCCTGTTGAACAGATCCAGTGATAAATTGATCAGAGTACACGGGTATGGAAAATCTAGAGTTAAACCATACTTAATGAATGCATGTGTGGTGAACTGTGCCCCTATTTCTTTCACACTACATACTGACACATTGTATCCTCCACAACCCCTTACCGCCTTGTCACTTCTCATCCTACTGACCTCTTCATTACCTAGTGTCTTCACCTATTCCCTCTGTGAGGAGGATGCAAAAAGACTGCAAAGGGATATAGACAGGTTAAGTGAGTGAGCAAGAACATGGCAGATGGAATATAATGTGGAGAAATGTGAAGTTATCCACTTTGGTAGGAAAAATAGAAAAGCAGAATTTTTTTAAATGGTGAGAGACTGGAAAATGTTGGTATTCAGAGGGACCTGGGTGTCCTTGTACACGTATCACGCAGTTAACATGCAGGTACAGCAAGCAATTAGGAAAGCAAATGGTATGTTGGCTTTTATTGCAAAGGGACTATAGTATAAGAGTAAAGAAGTCTTACTGCAATTATATAGGGCCTTGGTGAGACCACACCTGGAGTACTTTGTATAGTTTTGGTCTCCTTACCTAAGGAAGGTTAAACTTGCCTTGGAGGGATTGCAAATAAGGTTCTCCAGACTGATTCCTAGGATGGGGGGATTGTCCTATGAGGAAAGATTGAGGAGACGAGGGGGGAAAAATTCAGTTGGTTGCGCCTCCCGTTAGCGCCTTAAGAGGGCGCTAATGGGGCGCAAAGAGTCTAGGGCGCGGCAATGTTTGCGCCGCTCGCGAAATTAACTCGACATTTTGCGGCGGCGCTAAACACTATCGCCACGATCTCCTGCGCCGGCAGATCGTGACGTCAGTCGAGTGCGCAACGCCCCGGTATCGCCCCGGAGCGGATATTGAGTGGCGCCCCCTGCCTTACCGCCTGCCGCTAGCAACGACAGGTTGAGGGGAGCGTTTTGCAGTCAGGAAGGGACTGGGGGAGCGCTATTTAAAGGTGACCGCTTCCTGCCTTTTATTGTTGGTGACATTTTAGAACCACGCATTCTGAGAGAAAGAGAGAGAGACTTCTGGACAGATTCAACGCTGTGTGAAGGAGTTTTGGGTACTGAGCAGCACTTTGCAGGTTCATTTTGATTTGCCCTTGTAACGATTTAGAAGAGACTGTGGGGTCTGCACTCTGAGCTCTTTCCCTGGTACTCTTCGTTGTTCTTTCCAGCAGATTTGATGTGCAGGTCTCTCCAGGCCGAGATTCAAGGCTGCAATGAGCAGGGTGTGGATGGAAAGCAAGATTAACCATCCACTTTAAGAACTGGCCCGCGCCATTGTGTGTGTGTTCCATTGCTGATTGACATCACATGAGCTTCGCCAACGCTCTGAGGTAGCTCCTCGCTCCTCGGCCTTTGCGCCTTAAGACAGGTGTGAAGCGCCTGATTTAGCGCTCCAATCACCTCCAGGGGCGATAAAAGTCAAGTTTGCAGTCGGTGGCGATAATTAACGCCAGGCGCTAATTTTTGCGCCCGGACGATAATTGCGCCCCAAATGGGGCGATACTGAATTTCTCCCCCTAGGTCTATATTCCCTGGAATTTAGAAGAATGAGAGGTGATCTCATTAAAACATACAAAATTCTTAGAGCTGGAAGGATGTTTCCCCTGGCTGGAGAGTCTAGAACTAGGGGTCACAGTCTCAGAGTAAGGGGTCAGCCATTTAGGACTGAGATGAGGAGAAATGTCTTCACTCAGAGGGTGATGAATCTTTGGAATTCTCTACCCCAGAGGACTGTGGATGCTCAGTCGTTGAGTATATTCAAGACAGAGATCGATAGATTTTTGGATATTAAGGGAATCGAGGGATATGGAGATAGTTCGGAGTTGAGGTAGAAGATCAGCCATGATCTTATTGAATGGTGGAGCAGGCTTGAAAGGCCGAATGGCCTACTCCTGCTCCTATTTCTTATGTCATTCACGATCTGCTGCAGTTCACCTCGTCTTATGCCTCTCTTTCCTCCCCCTGCAATCTGATGGTCTGACCCTCCCATCCTGTATTTAGACTCCCCATTTCCATTCCCCTGATCCCCTGACCCAATCCTGATTCCTCTTTTGTCCCCCATTACGTATCCCCTACACTCCCCATCACTTGCCTGCTTAATTGTTATTCTACCCTCCAACATGAGCTCCCATTGCCTTACCTGATGAGCCCAATCCCTTGAAGAAATTCTGCATCCATATACCCTTCCTCTGCTCCTGATTATCAGTGATCTATCCACTCAGTCCTATTATCTTGCCCTCAACAGTGTGATCTGATTGTAAAACTCAACTCACTTATTCTCCTCCACCCACTCTGCTATTTGGCCATCTTTCTTGCCCCTGGCTTTCTTGGGCTTTGCTTCTTCCCTTCCTCCCAAATTACTTGACCCGGATCCCCATTGCACCCCCACAGTTCTCCGGCGACATTCGTTTTGTTTGCTTCTACTAGCAAACTGACTTAAATTTTTATAGTGCTGTACACGGAGCAGGACAGAGCAACCATGAGTGGGATGTGCAAGTTTATAAGACTGGCAATTGGGCATTTTAAATTTGAGCAGGACAAGCCACCAGGACTGTCTGGGAATCGGGAGGTAGTGAACCAGGGAGCCGTGCAGCAGGACTGGGAGAAGGTAGCCATCAGTAGAGAAGAGGAAGAGCAGCATGGTAGACAAGAGGTGAGCAGCATGGCAAGGCATGGAAGGCAGGCTGGCTGGGGCCAGTAAATAGGAAACAGCAGGCCCCACTGAACAGCGGAGCAACACTGTGGGGCCTCGGCCTATTAGCCCACTAGAGCAGCAGGAAGCCTGGAAGTTGGGGAGGGTGGAGAAGGGGCATGAGGATATCAGAGGCCCATGTGCCAAATAATATACAAATTATAATGGTCTTGGCCAGGCCTGTGACGATAGTTTGACACAATGTCGGGACTAGATTTTTCCATTATGTTGCTATGAAATTTTTCCGTTATAAATTTCAAAAAGCGTTATCGAAAATCATGAAAACAGGAATTAAGGTTTGTCGACAAGAAGTGCATGCTATATGTAAGACTTTTAGGTATTTCTGTAAATGTATATAATATGGATATATAGATGAGAAAGAGAGATAAAATGTACATCTGAGGTATACTCATTAGTTAAATACAACCATGGTTGGGGAAAAACAGGTGGTGATAGATTCCTAGTAAATTATATACATACAACCTGTGATTTGGGCATGTTACAACAGCATGCAGGAAATCATCCTTTCCACTCTCATGCTTAACATGATTGTGCCAAACCACACTTTCTTCACACAATCACACAATATACTCAATCACTCAAGTTGCTCTTAATCAATCAATCAACCCAGAGGAACAAAGTAAACTTAGTAGAAGAGTATGTTCACGAAACGGATGGCCAGCTGCAATTATGTCCTACTCCTACTTACCAAACTGAGTCACAGATCATTATTTCTTAGAAACAGTTATTTCCAATACGTTTTTAACTCGTTGTGTTGCACTGGATGGTGAGAGGGGAAGGATTGTATAAAAGGGAACGTGTACATCTGCATGGTTTTGCAGGCATGGAAAATATGTTTAATTTTGTCGGCCTTTTTTAATTAAAGAAGTCCCATCTGCCACGATTATCTAATCTAGTGCAGTGTTATTAGCCACTAGCCACATGTAACTAATTGGAAATCCAGATGTGGCTTATTGCAATTTTGGTTAGTAAATAAAAATGAGTAACGGACCCTCGTTGAGCATGTGGCCTCGATATTCATTTGCTCACGGCATACTTTAAGCTTTTTGTGCGTTTCTTGATAAAATGGTAAGACCAAAAGCAGAGCGTGCAAATTTTGTTTAATCGTTGTGTATCCTTTACTTCCCTGGCTACTGTTTATTGGTTATTTGCTAAAATAGCTTGTAACATGTGAAAAGGTCAGACTTCAGCACCATGGAAACATCACCTTGGAGAGGGGAGCTGTCATCGGAATCAGCTTGACAAATCAGCATAACCTCTCCAGGCCAGCAGAAGAAAGCAAGAGGTTGAAAATAATACAACTAAAAACAGAAAATACTGGAAATACTCATCAGGTCAGGCAGCATCTGTGGAGAGAGAGAAACAGAGTTAATGTTTCAGGTCGATGAGCTTTCATCAGAACTGGAAAATGTTACAGATGTAACAGGTTTTAAGCAAGTACAGAGGCAGGGAGAGGAGGGATGGGAGGAAAGAACAAACTGGAAGATCTATGATCAGGTGGAAGGCAGGAGAGATTAAATGACGAGGATGATGCTGCGAGGCAAAAGGAGATGGTAATGGGACAAGTGAAGAAACAAAAGATGGATCTAGAAGAGGTGTAAATGGGAATAGCAGAATCAGATGTTCTTTCCTCTCCCCATCCAGTGCAACATGAGTTCAAAAAGTGTTGGAAATAGCTGTTTCTAAGAAATAATGATCTGAAATTGTTGAACTCCATGTTAAGTCCGAAAGACTGTAAAGTGCCTAATCGAAAGATGAGGTGTTTACGGTCAGAGTGGGAGTGGAGCGGAGAATTAACGTGACAGGCGACCGGAAGCGCAAGGTCACACTTGCGGACTGAATGTAGGTGTTCCGCAAAGTGGACACCCAATCTGCGTTTGGTCTCCCCAGTGCAGAGGAGACCGCATTGTGAGCAGTGAATACAGTATACTAAATTGAAAGAAGTAACAGTAAATTGCTGTTTCACCTGGAAGGAGTGTTTAGGGCCCTGGATGGTGGGAAGGGAGGAGGTAGTGCAGGTGTTGCATCTCCTGCGCTTGCACGGGAAGGGGAGGGGGTGATTGAGCAGTGGACCAGGGTGTCGCGGAGAATAATACAAACCTAGAAGGTGCACGAAGATGTGCTGTGTCTGATAAATTTATAGCAGAATTCTAAATATCGGTGAAAGAGAAAGAGTTCAAAGTTTCGCACTGTATGGTGATAGATACTTGTTGAGTAAATATACGTAAAGTACAGTACATTTGCCTGTATAGTGTGTAAGGAGTTTCTTTTTACTAGAATTAGTGCATGTGATGAAACCTGGTAAGTCACTGTCGCCTGTGGCTAGTCTGCGATTTTCTATGAAACAACATTGGTCTACTGTGACAAACAGCGTTTGGATTTATTTGTTGTAAGTCACTTCAATGAAAGAGTTAGACACGGCTTCATGGAGGACTTGTAAAATTGGCATTCTTTACACAATGACTGTCTAAAAAGTACATAATTGTCTCCAACTTGTGATGAGGCAAGTACTTACAATTTCCATTGTGTACCTCGTGCACTACAATTCACGTTTAAGCTGAAAAGGGCTTTTACTATTCTCTGAATTTGGATATTAGTTGAATTCCACAAATGTTTCTTTTTGAGATCTGGAGCCTTAAGTATAGCATTTTAGGTGTTATTTTCAATTAATTAAATATTTGCAACAATACATTTGTCTAGTTTTGCACATTGGCATTGATAATTTGAGAATATCTGGTGAGCTTGCCAGCAGAGGTTCAGGCCAGGTGGATCAGGAAATGTTTGGGCCGTGCGGACTTTATTGGAACTGAGTGCAAGATGCTGTATACTCTAATTGGGGTGGAAGGAGAGAGAGGGAGAAAACACATTCTGCTATCTGAGTTCTGTGAATGCAGAAAGGTGCATTTTATCTCTACTGGAGTATTTCACTTTTCATTGAAGAAGTTTACATTAGCAAATGAGGTGCAGTGCATTATAGCTGCCGCATAAAAAGTGGGAGATTTAGTAATGACGCACAACATTCATTATGTTAAGCTTCTATTTAGAGAGCTAAGATATCAAACCTGCATAGCTGTTGTCTGCCAGGTATGAAGAACTTGTTTTATTAGTTGCCCTTAGCACTGGGATCTGACATTTTGTTGGCAAGTGAGCTCTCATTATGTCAGATGTATCTATGAGAGAGACTTGTCTCGATACGTTAGTCCTTTAATTTCCATGGCACTTCGCAAAGCTGAAGGAAAAAAAAAACCTTCTTGGAGCAGCCAAGGAGTGTACTTATTGAGAAGATGTTGATTTCAGAGGGAAAGAAGCATCTTTCCATACTATTTCTTTAGGCTGACAAAACTAATAGCTTCTACATATATTGCTTTGTACCTGAAGGCATTAGATTTCCAACTTGAGCTTGAGCAATCCCATCCAAAAGAAGTTAGTCAGTAATGCTCCCAGACTTCATTCAGGAATCTGACTATAGACCTTAAGGATGTATACTTAAGAATAATCTTTGATTGAAAATACTTGAGCTTTGATGGAGGAGGACTAAACTCCAGCGGACATCTATTGATATCAATGGAACAAAAATCGAGCAGTTTCTATAAGTGACGGACGGTCTGCTCCACCAGATAACCACTCATACAGATGAAGGCAAAAAATTACCCCAATGTGCTTTGGTTTCAATACAAGAAGGATGCAGGGAAGTGAAAGAGGATGTACTGCAGTGTATTTGGAGCTTAGAATAATGTTTAGAGCAGTAATGGGCATATGTGATAAGTACAGAAAGACAAAGGTTGGAAGAGAGAGTCTGCTGGAGTTTTTCAGAACAGGGAGCAGCATTAAGGTCTTGGATGGACTTGGACTTTATATTTAAGCGCTGTTGTGGACAAAAAAAAGTGGTTAGCACAAAAGAACAACTAAAATCTCTGAGGCAGCTTTTTTGCTCAGAAAAGATAGTGAAGCCAGCAATGTCAATACGTCTGCTAAGAGAAAAGCTGTTAAGAACAAGAGTTCCGACGAAGGGTTTCGACCTGAAACGTTAACTCTCTTTCTCTCTCCATGGATGTTGCCTGGCCTGCTGAGTATTTCCAGCATTTTCTGAGTTTATTTCAAATTTCCAGCATCCGCAGTATTTTGCTTTTGCTGAAATAAACTGTTCTTTTTAGGTATACTGAATGAAAGAGAGGTTCTGTAAGGACCTTGCATTGCATTTAGTTACTGTGGTCTTTTGAAGAAGTTGCTCTTATTTTTGATTTTTGTCAGCAAGATTATTTATATGAAATCATGATGCTGTCTTTGGTTTTTCAATATATACAAGGATATTTTTTGGACTATATGGACTTAAAAAGGTGCTATTATTCTCCTATTCTGCTATCCAATTCTGTATTCTTGCGCAACTCTGATTTTAATCTCTCCACCATTGGCAGCCGTGCCTTCAGCTGCCTAGGCCCAAAGCTCTGGAATTCCCTTCCTAAACCTCTCCGGCTCTCTACCTCTCTTTCTTCCTTTAAGACGCTCCTTAAAACCTACCTCTTTGACCAAGCTTTTAGTCATCTGTTAATATCTGCTTATGTGGCTCGGTGTCAAATTTTGTTTGATAACACTTCTGTGAAGATTCTTGGGATGTTTTACTACGGTAAAGGTGCTATATAAATACAAGTTGTTGTTACATGTACAAATTTGTTACACAGTAAATGCTCTTCCATACCCTTTTAAATCTATTGCAACTATGTTTCCAGAATTGCTCTAAGAAAATAAATTGTGTGTTGTAACAAGTTTAGTAATCTATATAATTTGAATACTGGATATTGGGTTTGATTTTACATCATTTAAATTTTCCTACAAGGCTGATTTTTGAACCACAGAATTATTCATTAAGTAAGAATGTGCATTGCTTGACTTTAGAATGGAAGAAGATTATCATGAATTACAACTATATAATGAGTTTATCAGCTTCATAACTGGTCTTGTATTTTGGAAATTTGTCAACTGATGTGTGTTGTTCAGCCATCTGTGCAAGTTAAATTTCAGCATGTATTTCTACGACGAGTGTCACCTTGAATAATTTCATGGTCTGGGTTCACTAACCAACTGTAAATTTTTATATGCCCTCTTCATTCTGATTAGAGACTCTTTAGTATTGATGAACAACAGGAGTTAGCATATTAAAGCAAGTGCGGGTATTTTTTGGTTATTTTAGATTGCTCAACGTAAGAACAACTTGCGCAACAAACAGAATAAAGTCATTTTTGACAATAGGGCAGCAACAGAATAAATATCTTCCCAGACAATGAGAAATACACACATTAGATGAAAGGTAACCTTTAGCATAATGTTAACGTGAGGATTTTATTTAACACACTGTAATACTATAAATGTTGTTTAAGGGGCACAAAAATGTAACTCTGATACTAGGAAAAACATGATTGGTGTTTTAATGAGACACAAAACTTTGTACATTGTTTCTATCCTAATGTGTAAATGATTTATGATGCGTAGAGGCTATTGTATAATTTTTCACTTTTTATTTAAAAAATTAATCTCTGATGTTTTGGACAGAAGTGCTGCTATGTACATGGTTTTATGTTGAAAGGTTAATTAAAATGTCCATTTAATATATTTTACTGAATGATTCAAAGTCAACAGATTAAGAAAATTGTTAACAATGATATCTAAAAATATTAGGGCAATTCATCTCATAACAAATGGTAGGGGAGAGGGAAAGCCAATGGACTTTCTTTCTCCCCTACTAAATATAGAGAAAATAGATTAAAAAAAACTCAATTTATTTCACAGGTCTTGCGTCCCTTACAGTACTGGTATATGTTCAGGAAGGGCATGCGACAGCAGGAAAGTTGTTTTGATGGGTGACTTCAATGAACCAAATATAAATTGGGAAAACCAAAGTGGTTTACAGTTCGAGCTGTTCAATTTAATGTATGACTGCTTCATGACCCAGTGCATCAAAGAAGCCACAAGGGGCACTTTTGATCTAGACCAAGTATTTGTAAGTGATCCAGGCAACATACAGGAAATGGAAGTCACGGTATCCTTGGGGAATGGCGAGCGTAAAATGATCAAGTTCAGAATGATCTAGAATTAAGAAATATCAAGGAATAGGAGGCAGGTATTTAATCCCAAAAAGGGTAACTTAGGCAAATTTTGGGGGGGTGTTCAACAAAACTTATGATGTGGAGATGCCGGTGTTGGACTGGGGTGGACAAATGTGAGAAGTCGCACAACACCAGATTATAGTCCAACAGCTTTATTTGAAATCACAAGCTTTCGGAGCGCTGCTCCTTCGTCAGGTGAAGTCACCTGACGAAGGAGCAGCACTCCGAAAGCTTGTGATTTCAAATAAAGCTGTTGGACTATAACCTGGTGTTGTGCGACTTCCAACAAAACTTAAGTAAAGGACAAGTGGAACAGCTTTGAGAAGCATAATTTGAGCATGCAGGATAATAACATACCTAGAAACCAGTAAGTGTGACCTTAAATGGATTAACAAATTAGAGATGAAGCAAAGAGGAACAAATGACCTGTACAGATTCTACAGGGAGAAAAGGAGACATAGTTCCCAAGGAGGAATATAGGAACATGCAGAAGTATGGTAAAAGGGTGGTTAGAGGATCCAAGACCTAGAAAGAAAGCATAGGCGCAGACGCAAAGCACACCAGTAAGAAAGTCTTTCAGTCCTTCAACAGTAAAATGGGCAGTCCGAAAGAGGCGAGAACAGTAAAAGGTCCAGAAAGCGAGAACAAGCACCTGATGGGTAATATTCTGAATGATTACTTCCTCTGAGCATTGACGAGGGAGCACGTCTTCCCTAAGCACAGCTGACCTCAGCAGAATTAATGAATTTGACATAAATGAGATAGAAGTATTAAGACAGCCGAAAATAACTCGAGTAAATAAATCTCCACGGACAGATGGCATTTATCCAAGAATACTAAATGAGACTGGGAAACATATTTGTGAGGCATTGAAGATCACTGAGAGGCAGTCAGTGGACTCTGGGGATGTATCGATAGATCGGAAATGGGCTAATATGGTGTTGATAACAAAAAAAAACTGACACGGGCAACTGCATTAGTCTTGCTTCAATCCCTCATAAAATAACAGAATTAATTATCAGAAGCGAAATGAGGATTATCTGTACAATACCCTAATAAACAGCAGTCAATATCGATTCAGAAGGGAATGATCACTGCCTGACCAACCCCCGTGACTTCTTTTTGAGGGAGTGACATTCCAAATGGACAGTGGAAATCACACCAGTGTGGTGTACCTAGACTTCTAAAAGGTCAAATATTTGATCAAGTTCCATGCTAAAAGCTATTTGTTTGACTCTCAAGAAATGAGGATTCAGGGTAAATCTGGAAATTATGATCCCTGGTATTAGTGATTTGAGTTGTGAGGAAAGATAGGAGAAAGAAGCTTGCCTTGGATACCTTCACAGGTTCACTGGCATCAGTCACTCCAGTAAGTAGTCTGAGTGTCTTAGTTTTGTGGGAGTTGGATTACATTGCCCTATATCTACTTCTATGGTAGCGTAACCCAGGGATGTAACCGTAGCATCCCCTTATGATCTCGACAGCACATTTGTGTTTTTCAGTTGTGTATCACTTCAGTGAATAGGGTTGATGCAGCAGCAGACAGTGAACGATCATCGGAATGCCAAACTCTCTTCCATTGTCTCCAGCATGCTGGTTCTGACACCATGTCTGAAAATCAGTGATGGTAGCGTTTTTAACATGGATTGTATCCTGTGGCAGCATGGCCTAAAACCCTCAAAACATGACACTTTTGGGGTTTTCAGCTTTGAAACGAGGCATCTGGCAGTAATCTTATTAGAGGTATGCAAGATAGCAAAGAGTGTGGAAAAGGTAAATCCAGAAAACTACTTGAAACTAAATTGAACAATAGAGGTGTTCAAAATTATGAAAGGTTGGTGAATTGGTGACTGGAGGGCATAAATTCCAGATCATCCCCAAAAGAACAAAAAGACATGTTAGGAGATTTTTTTTTTTTTTACATAGAGGGTTACTGGAACATAAAAGGTGTTGAAAGTAGAATGCATAAAAGCTTTTAAACGGGAGAAAAGAACAGAGAGAATTTGCATTTATATAGCGCCTTTTACAACCGCAAGTCGTCCCAAAGCACTTTACAGCCACTGAAATACTTTTGAAGTGTAATCACTGCTGTAATGTAGGAAACATGGCAACCAAGTTGCGCACAGCAAGGTCCCACAAACAGAAATGTGATGACCAGAATCTGTTTGTGATGTTAGTTGAGGGATAAATATTGGCCAGGATATCGGGGAGAGCTCACCTGCTCCTCTTCGAAATAGTGCCTTTACATCCATCTGAGCGGGCAGACGTGGCCTCGGTTTAACGTCTCACCCAAAACATGGCACCTCTGAAAGTGCCGTGCTCCTTCAGTACCGCACTGGAGTGTCAGTCTAGATTTTGTGGTCAGGTCTCTGAAGTGGGACTTGAACCCACAACCTTCATACACAGAGGTGAGAGTGCTTACCACTGAGCAACGGAAGTGTTTAAATATTTGAAAATGAAAAAAACAAACTTCTCTGGTTCAGTGGAGTTAGTCAGTTCTGTAGGTTTGAGTGTCCTTTATTGCAGCTGACTCACGCTGCCCTATATCTACTTGTATGATAGTTGGTGTAACAGTGGAACCTGCTGACTTGAACCAGGTTTATGGGTCTTTTGCACATGTATTTTTCATTTTTTTTTCTCAAGGTGGACAGAGTTAACACTAGTTGGTGCAAGGGTTAGTTTGAATCATTAAAAGCTGCTTTGGACCACAGTAAGGTAAATGTACACAGCAATAGTTATGATCAAATTCACTTGGTTCAACTGATGTAACTTATCTCTGTATAATCATGTGAAATAGTGAACATGCTACACTATTCCACTTAAGTGGGTTGTCCTGCTTGACTGACTAATTTCCATGTTATTCTTTCCATAACCGAGGACTGAACTTCCCTTCCCTGTCTTTTGCAGCTATTTGCTGCCTGATTGCCTCTGTAGGATCCTGTTTCCAAAAGCTGAACTATCTATTTGGTGTCTGTGTCTCTCTTAACCCCATTTCACAGGCAATCCGAGATCAAAGGGTTTTTCAACACAACCGATTACCAAGGCAACTCAATTAATTGTTTTGTTTGTTTTTTCTCTCCACAGATGCTGCTTGACCTGCTAAGTGTTTTCAGCATTTTCTGTTTTTATTTCAGATTTCCAGTATCTGCAGTATTCTGCTTTTGTTTAATATTTTTTTTTACTGTTTACGCTGGGGGAAAAACATCTACAGTTTGGCACATTAACAACCCTTCCTCTGGATGTCCTTCTTGGAAACTTCATGAGAATTCGCATTGCTTTTTAAAAAAAAAAACCCTCCCTAAAAGTAACACATTGTGTAAGAATGGTGAAAGAATGCATAAGAAACATGACACTATAACTTGCACATACTGTGGTAACAAGCTTACGCTATATAATGACTAGTGCTTTGATAATTGAGTCAGATTTATTTCATTTTTTTTTATTCACGGGATGTGAGCGTCGCTTGCAAGGCCAGCATTTATTGCCCATCCGTAATTGCCGTTGAGAAGGTGGTGTTGAGCCGCCATTTCAGAGGGGAATTAAGAGTCAACCACATTGTTGTGGGTCCGGAGTCACATATAGACCAGACCGGGTAAGGACGGCAGATTTCCTTCCCTAAAGGGCATTAGTGCACCAGATGTTTTTTTTTGACAATGCGGTCGACAATCCGGTAGTTACATGCTCACCATTACTGATACTAGCTTTTTATTCCAGATTTATTCAATTAACTGAATTTAAATTCCCCAGCTGCTGTGGTGGGATTTGCACTCTTGTCTCCGGATCATTAGTCCAGGCCTCTGGATTACTAGACCAGTAACTTTGCCGCTATGCTACCGTTCCCATGCTTCATTTTTTTTTTGCTGTGCAGCGCCTCTCCTCAGTATTGTCAGCAGTCTCGATCTTCAGGTCAGCTTGTCCCTTTAATGTCCAAGTTGCATTGTAACACATTGGCCCAGAATTTGCTGGAGCGGGGCATCTCGGTGTGCCCTGTGAGTTGGATTTTTTTTCCACCCTCACCCTTCCCCCTTGAAAAATTGTATGAAAAATGGTCCTTGCGTTGCTAAATACCAGTCCTAACTTTCTGCGGCGAGTTTAATTCATTTTAACTGTGCAAATGCAGCAATTTCTTGAAACTCATGGGGAGATTGACTGTGAGGCTAACAGCGGATTGGCGCAAATCGTCCAGCAATTTGTGGCGATTCACAACTCTCGCTGCGTGAGTTTGCTGGATTTTTTTTTACACACTAATGGCGTGTGCATTAAGCTTGCTGTTATTTTCCCAGCAAATTCTGGACAATTGTAGTTTACCATGCAAACCATTAAGCACTGTGACTGGCATGGAAATGAAGAATGTGACCAGAAGAGACTCAGCTGCTACCGCTTGCTAATTTGTGATTAATGTTTGATGTCATCATTCCTTTGCATTTTTTTACCTGATGAAACTATCTCACTGGTCCTGAGAGTAGGTCTAATTACTGCTGTAGTTTGTTCAATTAAAGGAGTCCAGCAGTAATAGGAAAAAATCCCCACTGCCTTTTCATAGGTCAGCATGCTAAAGTGTTTCATTTCTAATATGATAGCAAAATACTGCAGATGCTGGAAATCCAAAATAACAACAGAAAACGCTGGAAAAACTCAGCAGGCGAGGCAGCATCCGTGGAGAGAGAAACAGAGTTAACGTTTCAGGTCGAAGACCTTTCGTCAGAACTGGAAATAGCAGGAAATGGAATAGATTTAAGGCAAGGATAAAGCTGGGAAAAGGGGGAGCCATTTCCGCCACCTCCAGCATGATCCCACCACCAAACGCATCTTCCCCTCACCTCCCCTTTCAGCATTCCGCAGGGACCGCTCCCTCCGCGACACCCTAGTCCACTCCTGTACCACACCCAGCACCCCTTCCCCTTCGCCCGGCACCTTCCCGTGCAAGCGCAGGAGATGCAACACATGCCCTTACACCTCCCCTCTTCCCACTGTCCAGGGCCCCAGACACCCCTTCCAGGTGAAACAGTGATTTACTTGTACTTCCTGCAATTTAGTATACTGTATTCGCTGCTCACGATGTGGTCTCCTCTACATTGGGGAGACCAAACGCAGATTGGGTGACCGCTTTGCAGAACACCTCCGTTCAGTCCGTAAGGGGGACCCCGAGCTCCCGGTGGCCTGTCACTTTAATTCACCGCTTCACTTCCACTCTGACCTCACCGTCCTCGGCCTATTACACTGTTCCACGGAAGCTCAGCGTAAGCTCGAGGAACAGCACCTCGTCTTTCGTTTAGGCACGCTACAGCCCTCTGGACTCAATATCGAGTTCAACAATTTTAGATCATAACCTCAGCCCCAATCACATTTATATTTTATTTTTTCATCCGCCCTTTTGTTTGCTCCCCCCCTCCCTTTTTTTTCCCCCTCCTAGAAGCTGGCAGCTGTCCTTCATTCTGCCAGTGCAATTCACACTTCTTTTAGCCTTAACCTGTCACATTAACACCACCTCTTGCCTTGAATATCTCTTAATGTCTCTTAATCTCTCCTTTTGTTCTTTCATCCCCTCCCCCTTTTCCCAGCTTTATCCTTGCCTTAAATCTATTCCATTTCCTGTTATTTCCAGTTCTGACGAAAGGTCTTCGACCTGAAACGTTAACTCTGTTTCTCTCTCCACGGATGCTGCCTCGCCTGCTGAGTTTTTCCAGCGTTTTCTGTTATGTTTCATTTCTAATGCTATCTGAGGGAAAAAATATGTATATAGCGTTTCTATCTGTGGTGAATCCCTCTCCTAATTGTCCAGACCCAGTTTTGATGGTTTGCACTGTCTGGGATGGCACTGATTTAGGGGAGGGGTGAAGTCCTTCCTCGGAGGAAGAGAGAAATCGGAGTGTGTCAATTTTATTCCAGTTCTGTATCTCCTTTTGGTGTTAGCAACCATGTTTACAGAAGCCATGGGAGCATGTTGGCTGCCTGCTGTCAGCTTGTGTGTCAGTAGTGTGTAGAATGAAAACCTATAAAAGGACAAAGATAAAATAAACATTGCACCACTTAAATTTGTGATTTCATGCAAACTAGGAAAATCTGTAGTGCTTATTGTGGTTCCTTTTTTCATGTAGTTACATTTTTAATTTAATGCTTTTTAAATAGGTTACATTTCTGGAATCTAGTTAAAGTGGCTTGAATGGGGTTGAGTTTTAACTTGTGGGAAGGGAGTTAGAGTGTTTGTTTATAAATGCCAAGGAGGGTGAGATCCTTTCTTTAAAAAAAATCACTTTAACCACTGTAGTTGTGGTTGGTTCAGCAACAGCATCTGACTGTCACTAAATCTAATGTCTCTGAGCATGGTGAAAAGCTCTGACCAAATCAAAAATAACATTAAATTACATTTATTTTTATGCATCAATAAATATGTTCTATGCAAGTATGAATGTAAAGCAGCATCTCTTCCTCTGGGCTGTATCTTTTCTCTCAGTGAGCTCTCTTGCCTTCAAAAAGATGGATCCCATTGATCCAATCTGAAGCCGCAGATGTTTATAAACGGCAATCAAAGACGGTGGGGATTTTTTTCTATTACTCCAAGAGGGATTCCCTTGGTTCATGCCCACTCCAGTCTGAATAACGTAGAGTTCGAAACAAAAGTATTATAAATAAAACTGTTTCTGATGCTCTAACATTGAAAGTAATGAGTCAAGGCCAAATACCAGTCTACTGCTATTAATGATGGTGATTTAGTTTTTAACATGATGTAAAGAAATGTGGAGAATATCGCAATAAACCTGTTTATTTACAGCACATGGTAATGATGATGCGATAGAAGAGCCCTAAAAATGTGACTTTTTTTTCATTTCCTTAAACTTTGCTTTCAACTGAGGTGTAACTCAAAGTAGAAATAATATTGGTGATTTCCCTGATAGTTTGAAACTAAGTTTCTATATGAAGTCAAAATATGTTTTTGACTCTTTCCTTTTGAGAGTTATGTTAGAAATTTTAAATATAATCCAATGTACATCAATTACTGGAATCATTGTTCTGTGACAAGAACCAGATAACTTTTTAATGTTCTTGGTAACATATTGAATCAGTCGGTTGCTGGGATTGTAAGTCTGCTAAAGCTATAATTTAATAAAACTTGTTGAACTCCTGTGGTTAAACGAAGGAATTAAAAAGGGGGAAAAAACTGAAAAGGCATGAACAGCTACCACCTCTAATTGGGTTTTCTCTCGTATGTTGAGTCCTACCTCTGGGGATCCTGGGCTTGACTGTACTGGGGCCTTGGCTAGCCTTAAGGTTTCAACTTAGTTAAAATTTTGGTTGGAACTTGAATTTTTAAGTGTTTAATTATTTCAGCTTCCTCAGATAAACTTTCAGTTACAACTGTTAAGTGGTTAGAGTTATTTCAGTTTTTGGTGTGGAAGTGTAATGATTTCAATTTGTTGCAGAAACAATGTGCCACTAATCCACCTGGCTAGCGCACAACCGTCAAAGCAATTTTTAATGCTCTACACATACAATTTATATAGAGGCAATTTTAGGATGTTGTTAAGTATGCGAACAGGTAGTCTGTTAGAAAGTGATGCGTTTTATTCAATCTTGACCACATTTGTTTTCCTCTTCTTAGCATGCAGAGATATCGGTTTTTGAAGTGAATATTCGATTTGTTGGAGGGCTCCTCTCTGCTTACTACCTTACTGGCGAAGAAGTGAGTACCACTAAGCATTGTAACTTTATAAAAATATTTGCATTCCCCCTGGCCACTCATCTCCAACTTGAAGATAAATATTTGTGAAGCAGCTGGTATTAGTCCAGTTACTTGAATGGTATCTTGGTAGCTCAGTATTATGACTCACTCTGTAGAATACATTATATAAGTATAAGAATTCTGGTCAGAATTTCCTGTTTCTTCTGTGGGGTATAAGATGGTTGCATTATAAGGTGGTTGGCTGCTTCAGGTGGGACCTGTGGCTGAAAGGTTGCTGATCCATTTGCTGATAGGACGTATGGCTGATCATAGCTTTGTGGCTCAGTTGAGGCATTGGAAAATGTGCCAAGGATCCTGATGCTGATCGGTATGTAGGACCTCTGCTGGAGAATTGTGATCATTGGGTAAAGCCAGGTTCGGATCTGCCTGTGATTTTCACCCCTCCCCCTCCTGGCTCCCCTTTTAACAGCACCTGTGAAAACTGTACCTCAGCAAAAGTCAGCCTTTGAGGAGAGAAAGGGGGAGAAAATTATAAAGGGAGGTAAGAGGGAGAACAAATGTTGTAATTAACCACTGGCTCAGTTAGATCAGCGTCTTTGCAGTTAGGGGAAGGCTGCCACATCTCTGAATTAATTTTTAAAATTCTTTGTTGCTACATTGCAAGAGGTACTTGTAAATTTAGTACCGAAAAACTTAATTGGTATGTGATTTTTTGGAATATTAATGTTGCTTTTACAAATTAAATTAGTTGTCCTTTTTCTGCTTTTTGCCAAACAGCTTTTTGTAAAATCAATTGCACACAATTACTTCATTCTCTTAGATTCCCTTGCTGCACAGTGCCAACTGTACATCTTTCCTACTTGCACAGTTGCAACAAGCCCTCAAGATCAGAAATTCATCAGCAGGTCTCAAAAATTAAGTACTGCGAGAAATAAAACATTTGAAACTTACTTTTTACAGTTAAGGCTGCTGTATTAAGTAATGCTCTTCCCAGAGGGGACATGTCTATAAAATTGGATATTAAAAACATTTTTTTGTAAATGCAAACTACAGTTTTCTAATTTTCTTGGAGATCAGTTAGAAGAATACAGCTTGAACCCTTGGTGTTTTACTCCTGGTTATGTGCTCTGAAATTGGCAGGAACCAGGTATAACAGCAGATGTTATAGAAATCAGATGCTTAATATTGATGCCCACATACAACAACAAAAATCTCTGTGGCATTTAAAAGATGTTTGGCTAAAACATTGAAAATTGAGGTTTTGTTCTCTAGAATAGTGAGTTTACATAACTCTAAGTGTGGTGCTGGAAAAGGCAGTTCTTTGCTAAATGCAGCTGAAAAAATGCTTGTTCTAAATGGCCATTTTGGTTGAATTTCTGTCCCCCACATATTTTCTCCAATGAAGAGGTAGAATAGCATATTGGTTCTAGATCTCCACCAGTGCTCATCTGTAATTAGCTGTGTAGTGTAAGGAAGAAGCTAGTGGTGACTTCTTTGTGTGTTCTACAAAAATCTCTTGCCATCTACCAGCGAGGGGCATTGTTTCTTACCAGTGCCTGTCCTTATGGCTTGTTTGAGACTGGGAGCTTGACATATGGCAGAATTTCCAATGTGCACCCTACCATTCTGGTGCAGCACACATGTAAAATAAACATACTGTACCAGTACCTTTAGTAACTGCCTTTAATCAACAGCATGGTATGCTTTCTGTTATTTTGTGTGTTCAGAAGAATGTCCATGCACTGATCAACCTATTTAAGTCCAACAATTTATTCCTGAGAAGGTGTTTGGTCACACATGAGCATTTGTGCAATCTTAAAATGGATACTGAAGTCAAGGACCACAAAAATCTGTTGAATATTGCTTGCTGATGCAAAAAGGTATAATCTTTAAACAAAATGAAAATGCATTCAGTTAATTTATAATGTAAAAGAAATCATGGAAAATGATGGGATTTTTACGCTAAGCCTGTTTAACCCAGGCATTCTAATTTAAATCAGCTTATTCTTTAAGTGCTTCTTGTTAATAAACATGAAGTAGAAAAGAATGAAGGTCACTAGGGTCTTAATTTGATGACTTTGCATTATGAGCTGACCTCTTTTAACTTCCTGTTTTAAATGCATAAGATTGCTTCTTGGCATCAACCTCCATGAAGATTCTACGATTATCAGTGAGATATTTTAATGTACAATGAGACTTGTACGATAACATATTATAATAGCATGCAGATGACATATGTGAGCTTGATTATTTGCTAACTCTCACTAAGAAGGATGCTGTTTGATGTCATTCCAATGCAGTCTCCCGTTCCAGAGCGGCTCCAGATGGTGGTGGTGTTATAGCTGTACTGATTTAATGTGGGTTGTATCAAGCGACATTAGAACGGCAAATTGCAGTGAATGGGCTGAAGTACGTTGAGAGGTTTAAAATGTATTGATTTGTAGGCTTGACACGAAATATTGAAATGTATATAATGTGAGAGCCAATAGGTATGCTATAGTCCTGATGGATTTCTGGAATTATAGTGAATTAATATAATACAACAAGCGTTTTCCAAATACTCAGTTCGATGGGAAAATGGTTATAATGAGAAATTGATTTTGAATGTTAGTATTAATCTAATTCTAGTTTAACAATTTCTAGCCTTCTAACAAAGCTTAATAAGGGATTCAGTTCTGTTGAAGCTTCTTACAGGAACTCGAGCCTGAAAGGCAAAATGGAAATTACATAAGCATTGATCATTTTAGAAGGCTGCTATTAATTAGACCCTTAGGTGATTCCACTGCAGTGGAATTCTTATTGCTAACTTCTTACTGTTTCATTTGTTCTTCCCAGGATATTTTTCCACTTGTGATTTATTCAGTTATGCTTATTTCTAGTAGATTATTATTCCCCGGTGCCCTACTAGGATTACTGCCATTATATTCACTACAGAGTATGGCAGGGACGGGTTAAATCACTTTGTGCTTTACTTTAAAGTAAACTACCTCCTCAGTAAGTTGGTTCTGCACGCATCATTTCAATCCGATATTACTGAAAGGATCAAAGGTGCCAAGTTTTACAATTTAACAATATCTGACTGGGAGGCAATGGTGGGGTGGGCCAGGGGCTGGGGGAGGGCGTGGGAGTCTACTTGTGATACTTGGAAGCAGCTTAGTGGGGCTGAGAGCCGAAGAGGGGGAGGCAGGTTAGAAGAGACTGGAGGTGGGGAGGAGGTAGGGCCTGGTCAGTCTTATTGGAAGTTGATTTGGGAATACTGTGGGATGAGTTCAATTTCCTATAAATTCATAGGCTTGAACCTTCCCCCGCCCCCATAAAAAAATAGCATTTTCCAAAAACAGAGCCAGTCAAAATGACCCTCCTACCCTCTCCCTATCTTCCCAACAATGGCGTGCTATAAATCACAGGACATATATTAAGATAGAATTTGCTCTTAAATAGTCTTGGGATTTATCAAATAATGTATCACAACTTCAGTGATTGTCTGCAGCCAACAGCACGTGCACGCACACACCCTTTCATTGCCTCTTTTTCCTCCTTCAATTGAACTGCAAAACAGTCTTCACATTATATAAAATGTAGCAGAAAGAGAGGGAGAATACTGACGAAAGGTCTTCGACCGGAAACGTTAACTCTGTTTCTCTCTCCACGGATGCTGCCTGGCCTGCTGAGTTTTACCAGCGTTGTCTGTTGTTATTTCGCATTTCCAGCATCCGCAGTATTTTGCTATCGTATCGGACAATACTGCTGTTTGCTGAACAGCTTATTTCTCTCTTTCCAACTCCGCCGACCCCCACTATGTCCTGATCTTGTTTACTTTTTGCCCCACACATCCACTTCAGTGGCTTCGCACTGTGCAGATTACCACAATTGATCACTACAATCATCCATGATTCTTCATCATTGTAAGTGAGCTTGAGAAGGACATTGATGCTGTAGTGTAGGATTCATTGAAGGTCCACAACAGTGCGGTTTTTGCAAAAGCCAATAGAATGTTAGGATACATTGCCAGGTGATGAAATACAAAACAAGAAATGCTACTCTGTCTCTGTATAAAACCTTGGTCAGGCACTTCTAGAATACTGTTTCCAGTTTTGGTTCATTTATATGGCAGGTGATTATAAAGGTTCAGAGGAGGGACACTAGATTGATACCTAGTTTAAATCCCTCAGTTACCAGGATAGGCTTAGAGCTGTGGCTTTTTGACCCTAGAAAATATAGACTTCGAAGAGATTTGATTAAGGCCTTAAAAAAATGAATAGATTTGATCCGTGTGGATAGGCTAATCAATATAGATCGATCAGGAAGGACCAAGGGTCATGAGTATGCTACACAATGCACAGAACTTGGTTAGATGGCTTGTGGTACTACTTTTTAGAGATTCATCAACTACTGGAACAAGTTGCTGGCATGTGCATCAAGTGCAGATTTAGTGCAAGCATTCAAAAGGAGCTGGACGAGTTCCTGAGTGTGGCTCACATAACTGCATATAGAAGGTAGGTGGCTATTGGGGTATGTCTCCAAGTCACTTTGGTTTCCTGGAACTTGTCGGAGAGGAATTCAAGAGTTTTTTTCATAAATTGGCCTATGTTTTTCTTCCCTCTCTTTTTTGACTCTCCCAGGAGGTTGCGTGGGGGAGATGGGAGTAATGGTGTTGAAGGCACACGATGATGATATAGGATAGGCTCGATGGAGGAGCTGGTCTTTTCCTTACCTTAGTTTTTGTATGTTCGTAATGTTTCGATATGAAGTTAAATTTCTGTTGATTACCAGAGCATCGATCAGTGGTGGCGGAGACCAGAAATAGATATATATTCCTCTGTTGTTACTGAAAATAAAGTTCAACACCTTCGGTCACTCAAAATTAAAAAATAATTTTCTATGGTCCGACAGGAAAAAACCTCTGGTCCATCCAGCCTGTCCCACACAATTATAGGAACCAGGAGTAGGCCATTTAGCCCCTCGAGCCTGTTCCGCCATTCAATTAAATCATGGCTGACCTGCAACCTAACTCCATATACCCGCCTTTGCCCCATGTACCTTAATACCTTTGGTTAACAAAAATCTATCAATCTCAGATTTAAAATTAATCTAGCATCAGTTGCCATTTACGGAAGAGTGTTCCAAATTTCTGCCACCCTTTGTGTGTAGAAGTGTTTCCTAATTGCACTCCTGAAAGGTCTGGCTCTAATTTTTAGACTATACCCCTAGTCCTAGACTCCCCAACCAGTGGAAATAGTTTCTCTCTGCCCTATCTGTTCCCCTTAATATCTTGAAAACTTCCCTTAACCACCTAAATTCTAGGGAATGCAACCCTAATTTGTGTAATCTCGCCTTGTAATTTAACCCTTGGAGTCCGGGTTTCATTCTGGTAAACCTACGCTGAACTCCCTCCAAGGCCAATATATCCTTCTGAAATAACAACAGAAAACGCTGGAAAAATTCAGCAGGCCAGGCAGCATCTGTGGAGAGAGAAACAGAGTTAACGTTTCAGGTCGAAGACATTTCGTCAGAACTGGGAAAAAAGCAGGAAATGAAATAGATTTAAAGTAAGTATAATGCTGGGAAAAGGGGGAGGGGATGAAAGAACAAAAGGGAAGGTCAGTGGTAGGATAGAAAGCAGGAGAGATATTCAAGGCAAGAGGAGGTGGTAATGTGACCGGTTAAGGCTAGATGAAGTGTGAAATGCGCTGGCAGAATGAAGGACAGCTGCCAGCTTCTGGGAGGGAAGAAAAAAGGGCCAAACAAAGGGTGGATGAAAAAATAAAATAAAAATATATATCTATGTGATAGGGGTCGGGGTTATGATCTGAAATTGTTGAACTCTATGTTGAGTCCAGAGGGCTGTAGAGTGCCTAAACGAAAGATGAGGTGCTGTTCCTCGAGCTTACGCTGAGCTTCCGTGGAACAATGCAAGAGGCCGAGGACGGTGAGGTCAGAGTGGGAGTGGAGCGGAGAATTAAAGTGACAGGCCACCGGGAGCTCCGGGTCCCCCTTACGGACGGAACGGAGGTGTTCCGCAAAGCGGTCACCCAATCTGCGTTTGGTCTCCCCAATGTAGAGGAGACCACATCGTGAGCAGCGAATACAGTATACTAAATTGCAGGAAGTACAAGTAAATTGCTGTTTCACCTGGAAGGGGTGTTTGGGGCCCTGCACAGTGGGAAGGGGAGAGGTATAAGGGCATGTGTTGCATCTCCTGCGCTTGCACGGGAAGGGGGTGGTAGAGGAGTGGACTAGGGTGTCGCGGAGGGCGCGGTCCCTGCAGAATGCTGAAAGGGGAGGTGAGGGGAAGATGCGTTTGGTGGTGGGATCACGCTGGAGGTGGCGGAAATGGTGGAGGATGATCCGTTGAATGTGGAGGCTGGTGGGGTGAAAGGTGAGGACAAGGGGGAACTCTATCATGGTTCCGGGAGGGAGGGACAGGGGTGAGGGCAGAAGTGTGGGAGATAGAACGGACACGGCCGAGGGCCGTGTCAACCACAGTAGAGGGGAATCCTCGGTTGAGGAAAAGGGAAGACATGTCGGAAGCACTGGTATGGAAGGTGGCATCGTCAGAGCAGATGCGGCGGAGAAACTGGGAGAATGGAATAGAGTCCTTACAGGAGGCGGGGTGGGAGGAAGTGTAGTCCAGGTAGCTGTGGGAGTCAGTGGGCTTGTAGTGAATGTTAGTCAATAACCTATCCCCAGAGATGGAGACGGAGAAGTCGAGGAAGGGAAGAGTCGGAGACAGACCATGTGAAGGTGAGGGAAGGGTGGAAATTGGAAGCATAGTGAATGAAATTTTCTAGTTCAGGGCGAGAGCAGGAGACGGCACTGATACAGTCATCAATGTACCGGAAAAAGAGGTGATGGAGGGGACCCGAGTGGGACTGGAACAAAGAGTGTTCCACATATCCCACAAAAAGGCAGGCATAGCTAGGACCCATGTGGGTACCCATAGCAACACCTTTGATTTGGAGGAAATGAGTGGAGTCAAAGGAGAAGTTGTTCAATGTGAGAAGTTCAGCCAGGTGGAGGAGGGTGGTGGTGGATGGGGACTGGTTGGGCCTCTGTTCAAGGAAGAAGCGGAGCGCCCTCAGTCCATCTTGGTGGGGGATGGAGGTGTAGAGGGATTGTACGTCCATAGTGAAAAGGAGGCGGTTGGGGCCGGGAAACTGTTAAAGTGGAGGAGGGCGTCGGAAGAGTCGCGGATGTAGGTGGGAAGAGACTGGACAAGGGGAGAAAAAAGAGTCGAGATAGGAAGAGATAAGTTCTGTGGGACAAGAACAGGCTCAAACAATGGGTCTACCAGGGCAGTCCTGTTTTTGGATCTTGGGAAGGAGTTAGAAGTGGGCTGTGCGGGGTTGGGGAACTATGAGGTTGGCGGCTGTGGGGGGAAGATCTCCAGAGGAGATGAGGTCAGTGACAGTCTTGGAAACGGTGGCTTGATGTTCGGTAGTGGGGTCATGGTCCAGGTGGAGGTAGGAGGAGGTGTCGGAGAGTTGGCGTTCAGCTTCCGCTAGGTAGAGGTCGGTACGCCAAACAACAACAGCACCACCCTTGTCAGCAGGTTTAATGACAATGTCGGGGTTGGATCTGAGAGAGTAGAGTGCTGCAAGTTCAGAGGGAGGTAGGTTGGAGTGAGTGAGGGGAGCAGCTTCTGAAGGTGTGGTGCCCAGAACTGCTGTAGAGATTCACGTATCTCTGATAAACAGGATCGAGTGCAAACCAATAAGGTGGGTATATTGTGTTTAATCGGCGTTTAGGACGGAATATAACACACTAGTAATACAGCAAAAACATACGACCGTGACAAGCAGCTGGTACCGGACCTGTCCGGCCTCTCTCTCTCCCTCTCTCTCTCTCTCTCTCTCTCTCTCTGTCTCTGTCTCTGTCTCTGTCTCTGTCTCTGTCTCTGTCTCTGTCTCTGTCTCTGTCTCTGTCTCTGTCTCTGTCTCTGTCTCTCTCTCTCTCTCTCTCTCTCTCTCTGTCTCTCTCTCTCTCTCTGTCTCTCTCTCTCTCTCTGTCTCTGTCTCTGTCTCTGTCTCTCTCTCTGTCTCTCTCTCTGTCTCTCTCTCTGTCTCTCTCTCTGTCTCTCTCTCTGTCTCTCTCTCTGTCTCTCTCTCTGTCTCTCTCTCTGTCTCTCTCTCTGTCTCTCTCTCTCTCTCTCTCTCTCTCTGTCTCTCTCTGTCTCTCTCGCTCTGTCTCTCTCTCTCTCTCTCTCTCTGTCTCTCTCTCTCTCTCTCTCTCTCTGTCTCTCTCTCTCTCTCTCTCTGTCTCTCTCTCTCACCTCCGATGGTGAGCGTGGGATCACTCTCAAAAGAGCGTTCGACCAGCCCAACTTCTCTTTGCAACTTCTGTTCGGCTCTCCCCTCCACTGTCTGTGGGCAAGCCCTTGGGTTGTCACTTTTTTTCTCATTTTAGGGGTGGGCCTGAGGCCAAGTTATTGACAAGACCATTTAACCTATAGAGGTTCCTCCAAAACTTCATCAACCAATGACAGGTCAAGTGTTTGTCTTGGTTCTTGGATGAAAGCCCTCCCCAAAAGAGGGTCTCATTACTTCATCCAATTTATCTTTCTTGTTTTTACATTTTGAAGGTTCCTCCATTGGAATTCGTTTTATCTCTCTTGACTCGATCCTCTTTAACCCAGCAAGTACAAGGCCCGGCCCTGTCCCTCTTAATCATGGCCCCAGCCAGAACTGTCGCACATTAGCCAGTCGCTATCTCACCTTCATCTAGCAAATGGCTCATTCTAAGATGGATACCTTAGCCTCCTTAAATTCCTTTCATTTTGTGTCTTTTCCTAATTAACTTTTAATTATCTTCGCAAGCAGTTTTGCTAAACAAACTCCAAATTCTATTTGTAGAGATTATAATATGGTTATTAGTAATAATGGAAGAAACATAGGTTGGGCCTTCACTGGCCAAATTAAAGATACATTAACAAAGTCAAAACCCTAACTTACAAACAGCAGATAACTAGCCTGGCAGGGCCATCCTATTGCCCCCGTGTGGAATGTTTATGTTTCACCTAATCTAACTGATTAAAAAGACTGTCTCAAATTCTAATGCAAGCTTTCCAGGAAAACGAAACTCACAGTATTATTCGTGTAGCCATATACATTTTTAGGCACCCCTAGTTTCTAACAGTCCCCACCTTGAGAGGGAGAAAAAATCTATTTCGACCTCTCATTTTCGACCCTCTATTATCCATGCCAACTCTAAATTATTGATTCGACGGTTCAATTCACTGTTCCAGTGTTCCAATTCTGGCCCGCCTGGGGTATCCTCTGTTTCTTCTATCTTTCCTGATCTTAACCCGCCTGGGGTCTCCCCTACATTGTCTCTGATTTTCATCCAACATTAATTCATTGGTACAGTTAGTCATGATTATAGATACACATTTGGCTTATGCATCAAAGTCTTATTACACGGGTTACATATATCAAATACACTGTCATTACAAGTTGGAGAACTAGCAGAGTGTGTGAAATAATACGAGCCTAAGGATGTGCTGATGTATGAACCCCAATATCCCACCAGTGTGAATCGTCCCCTATGCTGTCAATTTCAATATCTATTCTCGAGTTGTCTTGCCCCAAAACATAAAATGCTTTAGGGTGGAGTTCAGTTGCATCACGAGCTCACTGAAGTCCTCAGACAACATGGGAATGTTGTACCCGAATTGTGACACACAACTGTACAGTCATACTGGATTGTACTGGTTTTTCCCACGCTCTGTTACCTACAAAACACAAATATTACAGTCACAGTTATAATTCAGTCTTACAATCATTAGCACGTCGACTAAGTATATACATTTCAAGCGACAATGATGCAAAGCAAAGAATACAGAAATTGTGAAGAAAGCTACAGTTTAACATCTTGTGGAATGTTTATTCTTTCACAGTTTTCAACTGATTGATGTGGTACCATTTAGCCACCTTGGCCCTCCCCTTTTTCCAAGGGAATTGCACCAGATGGACCGAAGGACTGGCCCTGTCAATAATCGGGATGGGGCCATTCCACTTTGGTTCAAAGCAATGTTGCTTCTTCCCATAGTTTAGTACCATTACAACATCTCCCACTTGATACTCAAATGGTCGGACCTTCTTGTCGAAGTATTTCTTTGCCTGGTTTTTTGATTTGCCTGTTTGTGTAGCTAAAAACATGTTCGTTTGTTCTATGTTTTCTACCACCATTTCAAGCCATTTTTGGTTGGCATTTCCCTGTACTAAGGATGTGGCTGAAGGGGTTGACAGATGGGTTGACATTCGCATTAGTCGCCCGGTCATAGCCTGGTAGGGTGAGATACCCGTTGTGCTATGCGGGGTGGATCTAATAGCCATTAGACACATTGGCAACATACTGGACCATTTGGTGGGGTGATCTGCACCAAATTTGTTCAACATAGTTTTCAGAGTTCGGTTTCCTCTTTCCACCACTCCAGATGATTGTGGGTGATGGGAGATGTGAGGTTTATGCGAGATACCCATTATCCGTTGTAGTTCAGTAAAAATTTGGCCGGTAAAGTGTGATCCCTGATCACTATCAACTTGAATTGGCACTCCCCACCTGCAGATCACCTCGACCAATAAAAGGCGAGCTGCTGTCAATGCGGTGTTTATTTTATATGGAAAAGCCTCCATCCATTTAGTAACTTTATCAACTATAACCAGACAATACCGCAAGCCAGAAGGTCCTATGAAGTCAATTTGAAGGTGGGCCCACGGCCCATCAGGAGGAGGGGGACTGCGCAACAGTGCCCGATTAATGTGGGCACTTGGATTGTGCTGTAAACAGGGCAGACAATGATTCACCCTATGAGTGACATCTGTGACGCAATCGGGAAACCATGCAAATTTGCGTAGTTTCTGAACAGTTGCATCAGCTGAATAGTGCCCTCCTACCGGGTGTGAGTGCAGGAGATCAAAAATTTTGGGTGCCATGGATGGGGGAACACAGACAACCGGGAGATCAGACGATAGCCACCGCATGCAGGGGTTGAACATTAACAGGGAAGCAGCTTCTCCAGACTGATCCGGAGCCAGTTGTGTGTCTGCAGCCCATGGAGTGGGCTGAGGTAACAGACATCCATTCTGATGCCATGCAATAACAACTGAATAGGGGGAATAGCTGGACTGGAGGGCAGGGAGGTCGATGTCCCCACCTTGGATACTCGAGACTGATCTTAAGGGAGGGGTAGGGACTTGACAGAGGTCACCGTTAACGGAGGCGTCCTTGGCAGCGCGATCTGCGTGTGAGTTACCCTGGGTATGTACATCTGAAGAACGTGAATGGGACTTTACCTTACCAACATATACAGGGGCAGATCGTGAATTTAAAGAGTCCCAAAGGGAAGCAAAGAGGTCTGCATGGAGCAGGGTCTTGCCATCGACAGTACAAAAATTATTCCTCGCATACAGCGGTAAAGATAACAAAGTGTTAATCGCATAGGCACTATCTCACCAGACATTAACAGGTATGTAATGAGTAATTTGGATTGCTATCACCAGGGCTGCAACTTCAGCATATTGGGCAGAGCAGGGAATGCATTTGTACTTAAGTTCTCGGTCAGGCATGACTACTGCAAATCCAGTAAGGGGCTTTCCATCCCTGTGATAGGATGACCCATCAATGTAGAATGTAGGAGAGGCGGGGTGATGGTCGAACTCCAGTGGTGGAAGGGGGCACTCATGGCTTCCCCCCCTTGTACAGTAGGAACTGAGGTAGTAGAGTTGTCTGCCTTGGCGTTATTTCCAAATCTCTGAGTTAACAGGAGTGCGCAGTGACTGAGTCGGGCAGAGGAGACCAAAGTGTCCCCCGGTTTGAGTAGAAGATTCAAAGGGGTGTGGGGGCTTTGTATGATCGTTTTGTTCAGCCCAGTAATAAACGTGAAGTGTTTGACTGCCCAAAAAGTGGCTAGCAGATGTCGCTCACACACAGTGAAATTCTTTTCCACGTCAGTCAAAATACAGGAGGCGAATGCGATTGGCATAAGTTTACCCTGTACTTCCTGGCACAGAACAGCAGCAAGACTCTGATCGGTGGATCCCACCTCCAGGTGGAAAGGCTTATCTCGGTCAGGGCTTGTCAGGCATGTGGCTTGCATAACATCACTTTTAAGGAGGGACACAGCCGTTGTATGTTTGGTGGTCCAGTCACAGGCCACAGCATCCTCTTCACCCTTTAACAGTTCATATAATGGTTTGGCTAGCTCCGCAAATCTGGGAATAAATTAGCGCTGGTATCCCACTAGGCCCAGGAAGGAGCGAAGTGTGGTTTTGGATGCGGGCAATGGTAAACGCTGAATCACCTCAATCTTATGCTGGTCAGGGCTGAGTCCCTTTTGTCCCACAGAAACCCCTAAAAATGTCACTTCTGGTTGTAACAGTTGTACCTTTTTGGGGTTAATTTTCAGCCCAGCTTTTAGAAGAAGGTCTAATAGCTCTTCCATTAATTTTATATGAGTCTTTTTGTCAGGCGTTGCAAGCAAAAGGTCATCAACATACTGCAGCAGGCAGTCGGGTCTCGAAAAAGGTTTGTGCCTAAGCCATCCGTTTGTGGAATATAGTTGGGGCGTTGTGAAAGCCTCGAGGTAAACATGTCCATGTATACCTTTGACCTTCAAAAGTGAAGGCAAACTTGTACTGATCCTCTGACTTAACCGGGATACTCCAGAAGCCGTTTGAAATATCAAAGGTGGAGAAGTAGCAGCTACCTGGTGGAATCTGGGACAGGAGAGTGGGGGTCTCCCGAACAACAGGGGCGCAAGCTGGAGTTACCGAATTAAGCTTGCAATAATCAATTGTTAGACGCCAGCTATCGTCTGGCTTCTTAACTGGCCAGGTTGGAGAATTAGTGGTAAAAGTGCCAGTGTGGATAACACCCTGCTTTAAAAGTGAATCGATAGTAGACCGAACATAAGGTTTACTCTCAGCCGGAATGGAATACTGCTTAACAGGAGGGTGGGAGGGTCCATTAATCTCCTCCTCTCCTGACATCCTACCACAATCATGTTTGGACTTCGCAAAAACCTCTGAAAATTAATGTATTAACCATGGGGTCTTCAGTCCCTGGAAGGGCGAAATCCTCAGGTTTTTTAATTGCATATACCGAATGGGCATCTGAAATAGGTGTCGGTGGTCCATCATTAAAGTGCCACCAAAGACAATCATTAGCGTAGTGGAGGACAGCACAGTGTTTATGCAGCATGTCACTTCCGACGATACCTTTCTGGTCATGGGTGGCCATATATACAGGATAAATGTGAGAAGTCGCACAACACCAGGTTATAGTCCAACAGTTTTATTTGAAATCACAAGCTTTGTGTTGTGCGACTTCTCACATTTGTCCACCCCAGTCCAACATCTCCACATCATATATACAGGAGAGGGGACATCGACGGGATTCCCATTGACGGACAAGACTGTGGAGCTCAATCCCTGATTAGCTAACTGAGTAGAAGCATTAAAGCCAGAAAGGTTTAGGGCGGTGCCAGAATGGGAAAAGGGAGCGGGGTCATGTAAAATAGTCACGGCAGAACCGGAATCCACAAGCTTAACATGGCGGCGGCCTCCATGATCAGTGGGTCGTCAAAGGTTCGTCCATCCTCCTCGTACCAGACAGGAGAAGACATGGTCACCGTGGAGGCTCTGACCATCACTGGGGGCCGTGAGTCTGGGAGCGCATCTCCACTGCGAGAAACAGCCAAAATGTTTTGCCCTCCTGCCTGACTGTGCTTCATGGCCTCAACTACTGCCGAAAGGCGTTCTAGCTGCTGCTGCACAGAGTTCAAATCAGACCCCTTACCTTCACGGATTGGGGGTTGGTAGCGTGGGCCATTATTTGGACGTCGACTATCGCGGCAGTCGCGAGCATAGTGTCCGGGCTTATAACAGTTATAACAGATTCTGTGGCGTTTGTCTCCCGACTGGGGAGAGCTTTGTGGTGTCAGAGGGCCCTCCACCGCCGACACTTTGGACTCAGTAGGGGTGAGGGACGATTTAACTCGGCCCCAAGCTCGAATGCAAGCGTCCTTCAGATCAGCCCACGGGGTTCCCTGATGAACAGTAATACCAAGAGTGTCCCTTACGGGAGGTAAGAGAGCATCCATGAATGTCAGCTTAAATCCCTCCGTGCCCCAAAACTCTTGACCATTGCGGTTTTTCTGGGACTGGTCGTACAAATCATACAATCGATTTGCAAAGGCTATGGGATGCTCGTTAGCCTCTTGTCGGGTGTCCCCAGCCGCACGGGTGAAATTAACTGAATCCATGCCCAAACGGGAACAAACTGAATCTATAACATCCCACCACCCCTTACTTTTATCATAGATTTCCCGTGAAAGTGATAACTTGAGTTCCTGTGAAATGCATGTCAACAGAACTGGTTTTAAGTTTGTCCACTCTAACTCAGGGTGACAGTGACGGAATGTACCCCAATCACTTGTTAGGGCGACTGGGTTCGTCCCCCAGTTTATTGGCCCCAGTAGTTACTTCCACATTTGGGGGCAGGTTGTCGGCTACAGAAGAGGTATCATTATCGAATTCATCATCCGAGGGTGTAGGGTCACCAAATTGGGTGGTAGTAGTGACTATATTAACCTGCTTGGTTTCTACCGAGCAGTTTGCCCTGGATAGGGAGGCGGAGGCGCAGAGGGTGAGGGACTATTTTGGCAGAAGGGGTTATTATTGCACTGGGCTTTTCTTGTTAGATCGTCCCAGTTAATACCGGGATCCCCGGGTTTAAGGCGACTAACGGCCGCAACAGCAGCTGTTTCTCTCCCCAGCTTTCCCTTCAATTCCATAATTTTTAATTCACAGTGAGTGTGGTCAGTGCTCACCAGAGGGGGTTTTCAAGTAATTCTCTCAAGGCTCCCCTGGCGTCCTCAAGTTGAGAGATCAGGGATTCATTTTTTATTTTTAAAGCCTTGTTATCCTCAAACACCTGATGGTGGCGTCTTGAGGCAAGTCGTGCCTCATCTGCCAAGGCTTGCTCTTGATGGAGAAGGGCACAGACTGTGGTGTGTCAGCCTTGCCAGTCCTGTAAGTCTCTTTCAAGTTGTGCATTTTTCTCTTTCAGGAGTACAACTTCGCCTCCCAAGCGAACAGCACACAAGTGGGCTGCGTAAGCCAGAATATTTCTGGCTTCCTTAACTTTACATTTCTTCGCACCCACCTGGGACGCTATCTTGCCCCAATTCTCAGAGTAATTCTTCTCACTCTTCTCATCACCCTCCACTATTCCGTTAGTGCTTGGGCCCCTGGAGCCCCTAACTTATCCGAAAGACTGTTCACAACCTTTTCTTTAAAATACGCATCTGCCATTTTGTTTTTACTTTACAACCCGATAAGAACGCCTAGTACCATTATAGACCGAACCCGTCATCAAGTCGTTTCGAGCACAACAACCTTGTTGCACTCCTGGCTGACTCGCCAATTTGTAGAGATCCACGTATCTCTGGTAAACAGGTTCGAGTGCAAACCAATATGGTGGGTATATTGTGTTTAATCGGAGTTTAGGACGGAATATAACACACTAGTAGTACAGCAAAAACATAGGACCGTGACAAGCAGCTGGTACCGGACCCGATCGGTCAGACAGCTGGCATGCATGAACAGTTCTCTGGCTTCCAGCTTTTTTTTTCTCTCTCTCTCTCTCTCTCTCTCTCTCTCTCTCTCTCTCTCTCTCTCTCTCACCTCCGATGCTGAGCGTTCGACCAGCCCAACTTCTCTTTGCAACTTCTGTTCGGCTCTCCCCTCCACCGTCTGTGGGCAAGCCCTTGGGGTGTCACTTTTTATTCTCTTTTTAGGGGTGGGCCTGAGGCCAAGTTATTGACAAGACCATTTAACCTATAGAGGTTCCTCCAAAACTTCATCAACCAATGACAGGTCAAGTTCTTTGTCTTGGTTCTTGGATGAAAGCCCTCCCCAAAAGAGGGTCTCATTACTTCATCCAATTTATCTTTCTTGTTTTTACATTTTGAAGGTTCCTCCATTGGAATTCGTCTTATCTCTTTTTTGATTCTATCCTCCTTAACCCAGCAAGTACAAGGCCCGGCCCTGTCCCTCTTAATCATGGCCCCAGCCAGAGCTGTCGCACATTAGCCAGTCGCTATCTCACCTTCATCTAGCAAATGGCCCATTCTAAGATGGATAACTTAGCCTCCTCAAATTCCTTTCATTCTATGTCTTTTCCTAATTAACTTTTAATTATCTTCACAAGCAGTTCTGCTAAACAAACTCCAAATTCTATCTGTAGAGATTATAATATGGTTATTAGTAATAATGGAAGAAACATAGGTTGGGCCTTCACTGGCCAAATTAAAGATACATTAACAAAGTCAAAACCCTAACTTACAAACAACAGATAACTAGCATGGCAGGGCCATCCTATGGGCCCCCGTGTGGAATGTTTATGTTTCACCTAATCTAACTGATTAAAAAGACTGTCTCAAATTCTAATGCAAGCTTTCCAGGAAAACAAAACTTATCATTTAAACACAGTATTATTCGTGTAGCCATATACATTTTTAGGCACCCCTAGTTTCAAACATTGCTCTCAGTACTCCAGGTGTGGTCTAACCAGGGTTTTGTATAGCTGCAGCATAACTTCTACCCCCTTGTATTCTAGTCCTCTCGCTATAAAGCATTTTTGATTTATTTTCTGTAGCTGTTCATGACATTTTAATGATTTATGTACCTGGACCCCCAAGTCTCTTTGGACCTCCACTGTTTTTAGCTATTCACCATTTAGAAAGTACCCTGTTTTATCCTTTCTAGGTCCAAAGTGGATGACCTCACATTTGCCTATATTGAAATCCATTTGCCACAGTTTTGCCCCTACACTTAATCTGTCGATATCCCTTTGTAATTTTATGCTTTCATCTACACTGCCTACAATGCCGCCTATCTTTGTGTCATCAGCAAATTTGGATATGTGGCTTCCTATGCCATCATCTAAATCGTTAACAACAACAGTGAATAGTTGAGGCCCCAACACAGATCCCTGCGGGACACCACAAGTCACATCCTGCCCATTATCCCTACTCTCTGTCTCCTGCTGCTCAGCCAATTTCCTAACCAGGTCAATAATTTGCCTTCAATTCCATGGGCTTCAACCTTAGTTAACCGTTTCTTGTGAGGGACTTTATCAAATGCCTTCTGGAAGTCCATATAAATAACATCCATAGACATTCCCCTGTCCACTACTTTAGTCATCTCAAAAAATTCAATCAGGTTTGAGATCATTGAAAGGTTTGCGCCACTGCACCCTCCTGATGACAACCCCTGCTTGTGTACTCCTCTGCAGTGTGCAACCAGGCTGTCTTGGTCTCCTGATGAAGTCTCTTCTGCCCATGGGAAGGGAAGAGGACCTCATTGTGTGCTGTGACTCCCTCCATATGGAGGGAGTCATGGGAGAACCTGGGTGCAGCCCTGCACCTCTGTGCAGTGATTGTCAGTGTTTGCAGCACTTCAATGCTGTAGAACGCTGACAGCACAAAAGTCAAAAGTAGGGTGGCCATGGTCCCTTTAAGGAAACCGGCTCAAGACGCGTCATGAATGACGTCACCAGACCCGCTCCATCTAATTGGGCCGGGAAACACGCTGGGTGGGCTTAACAAATCCCATTGAAGTAAGTTAATTTTAGGCAGATGGATGGAGCCAGCAGCGGGGCCGTGACCCACCACCGGCTGCACCGGACCCGCCGAGGTGAGCAAAATCTCGGCCAAAGTAATTATTCAACATGTCTACCATTTCCTTATTATCATTGACAATATCACCAATATCAGTTTTTAAAGGCTGACATTGCTCCTGACCACCCTCTTCTTTCCTAATATAATTGTGAAAATTTTTGTGTTGATTTTAATATCCCTTGCTAGTTTCTTTTCATACTCCCTTTTTGTAGCTCTTGCTATCTGTTTTGTGACCCTTTGCTGTACTTTGTATCTTTCTCATTCACCAGGATCGGTGCTATTTTTTGCACCTGTGTATCACAATGCACACACTTCCCACCCCACTCAAAATCGTGTGATCTCCTGGGAGAGGTGAAAAAACAGATTAAAACCCAGGCTAATTTGGGGGAAAAGAATCTGGGAAATTCCTCTCCGACCCCCTTAAGCGATCGAAACCAGTCCAGGAGATCACTCTGGCCCCGATAGTTCTATGCTGTACCTACCTTTTGTACGAGGTGTTCTGCGCCCTAACCAGAAACCGGTCCAGTTCTCGCTTGAAGGAATTCAGCGAATCGGTGTCCCCCGCACGAACCAGGAGCCTGTTCCAGAGGTCCACTGTTCTTTGAGAAAAGAACCACCTTCTGATATCTAACCTAGATCTGGTGTTATACAAATTAAAATTGTGACCCTGGCCCCGATCCTCCCTAACCTATTTAATTGGAAAAAACTGTCAACTCGAACACAATCTATTACCTTCGTCATGTTATAAACCTGAGAAAGCCAGGCAGGTAGCGTTGCCCAATATGAATTCACGTACTTTCCCTACAGGAGCACATCATAATAGCTTTTAAAACAGAAGTTGATAAATATTAAAACAAGAAGCATTTAAAAAGGCATGGGAAAGGACAGGGTAATGGGACTAAGTGGATAGCTTTGAGAGCTGGCATAGGCTAAGTGGCTTCCTTCTGTGCTGTGGAATTCTATGTAAAACTCTGAACCTATGCCTTATTTATAAAGGTCCAGAGAGCTTGGTTGCAGGCAGGCAGAGCCAAGCTATAAGGACCCCCAAGTATACATGGGGGTTGCTGGTGGAGCTTGACCAACTAAAACCGACTCAGTCTATCAGCTCAAAGCTTCCTGCTGTTTGTGCAGTCAGGACCACAGCTAGGGCAAGTGTCTTGTAGGATTATCTGCAGCTGTATCGGAAGAATCCCAACTCCCAGTAACTGGTCTACACTTCAGGTTCCACCAGCCAGCTAGCCTAGTTCACTATTCAGCCACAGTGCCCTGGAGAACCGTCTGATTCCGGTATCCTATTATCACTGCTGCCACAGGTGGTTTACTTGGTTCCAAACTTCGTTGCCAGATCTTGGAACTACCTCAATCCCAGAGATTTGGTTTTCCTCTCCACCCCAAGGAGGATAGTCTTTTGCCGGTCCGCCTGATATTTATTTACATATATGTCATAAAATGCTAAATGGGTCAAGGATGAGTTGTAAGTGTATATGAGGAATTATATGTCAGGGATGAGTTGTATATGTAAAGGTGTCAGCTTGGTTTTGAGCTTCTGTGCGCATGTAGTGATTCTACATTTTGGTGCCAAATCATTGATCATAGGTCAGCAGTATGAAGTCTATTCATTCTGTATTACAATAGTAAATATGAGATTTTATTAGACTAAATAAATCTCAGGAGCTTTTGGAGCCACGCAGTTCCCTTTTAATTGTTAACATGAAACTTCTGAAAAGTACTTCCAATTTAAATATGGTATTGACTCAAAGAATTTCATGCTATTTAGTTTTGTGTCCTGATTTTTTTTGGTCATTTTTGTTTAGTGAGTCTGTGTGCTTGCACCAAGCTTTAATTCTTGTATGTACCAATCTCCCATGGTGTTGTGCCCAAGGGGTGTACAACCTTGGGTGATGGTGTCAAACAGGTGACAATGAATTGGCCGCCCATTACACACCATGCTCGATTTTCCTTTCCATTGAAGTCAATAGAAGGGAATATCGGGTGGGGTTTATAATGGGAAGCCAATTCGATATCGCTCATTTACTCCCAAGGAGTGAAGAGCCATACCTCTACGTTCAGAAAGAATGTGATGACAGCACATCCTAAAACAGTGGGCGACAGAAGTTGATGCTATAATGACGTTATGGTGATTTTAAAAATCAAGAAAATAAAATGGAAAACTTGTGTTACAAGATATTGTGTTATTGTTACAGAGCAGAAAAACTTAACTCCCAAATTATACGTATGGCCACTCTGTCACAAAGGCAAAAGTTTATTAATGAGCATTACAGAACAGCTAAGCAGACACCAGAAAATTAATGAATTAATACAGCACCAGCACTACTGAATCAATAACTTCATAGATCAGTGAGGATGAGCAAATTAAAAAAATTAACATTGCAGTATGTAAACCTGTAATTTAATAGATCAATGGAGCAGCAGGCAAATCAACAAATGAGTAAGTTGAGAGCAGTGGGCACCAATGTATTAATGAATTAATAGGGCACCGTATACCAGCAAAATAACACATAACTAGATTAGCGGGCAAATCACTGGAGACATGGGTACCAATGAATCCATAAATTTATGGAGCAGTGACCACACAAGTAAATTAATAATACAGTGGTAGGCACCAGTTAATTAATAAGTGAATGGAGTAAATTCTGGTCTGTGCTTTACTGAAATTATTCTATTTATTTATTGGTGAAACTAATGGACCAAAGTGAACAGGCATGGTCCTAATAGTATTACTGAAAGGGCTGGAAAACAAATACAGCAGTATATAACAAAGTTTCCAGGACCGATGAAATCAGAGAAGAGCAGCTGTTGGTGCTTTCAGAACTTAAGTGCCACGGTGGGGAGCGGGTGATAGCTAGGAATGATTTAACAAATTTGTAGCTGGGGGCGGGGGAAGAAATGGACATGAGAGGGCAGGAGTGTCGTCAAAGCAGCAGCAGGGCGGAGTGAGCAGAAGTGGGTCCATTTTTCAAAACTATTTTGTGGGGGCGGAGAGGGGGGCGGGAAGCACCAGGAAAGATCTCACCAAGTGCTAACGACACTTTCAATGCTTAAAGTGCTGTTGTGGTAAGCAGGCAATAGGCGGGAGCAATTTAACTGGCAAAGGTAGATCAGATCTGGGGAATGAGGGCAGTAGAGCAGCAGCCAGCGGTGGGGCACAGCAAGCTGGGATGGAGGCCAACTTTTCCATTGAAAATAACACGTTGTCTGGTTGGTGTTGGACAGATCAACTAGAATGTTTGCCGTCTGCTGCTTCAGGCATGCACTTTGTCCAATGTGGTTATTGTAATGCATCCGTTTCATGTGATGCACAGAATCTGGCCACTTCCACAAATTGTTTGCAGATATATTAGAAATGTGAGTCTTAAGGGCAAGTGTGGGATTTTGTCTTTCTGTTTTTAACAGCTTAAATTCAGCATGAGGTTTATTTGTCTATTTATTATTGGCTGTTCTCACTTGACCTCTAAGAATGTAGTTAGGTGAAGGATAGTTTCCAGTTCCTGTTGTGTTATGAAATGAAAAATAAACAAAACACTTTGGTAAAAGTATGTAATTTTTTCGCTTAAGTAGATTTCTAGACGATCTGCTGGGGAAACAGCGGTTGCATAAATCATTGGCCAATTTTGCAAGCTGTTCTTTTGTATAGAAAGATTTGATAAATATATAAATAAATACATAATAGAAATACATAAATAGCACTAGTGAATGTGATTAAAACATTAATGCCTTTTTATTTTTTTTAAACCAACAACATGGGAGATGAGTGCTAGTTAAACCCCCATTAATAAATTGTATCATGAAGTCGGAGGTTGTGGCATTGAATTGCACGGAGTTGCCAAACTCAAGGGAGCCTAGTATCAAGTTGGAGAAGTTGCTGGACCAAAGAGAGAGAGAACCTCACATCAGCAGCTCGAAGTTGAAACGTTACATTGACAGCTCTCTCTAAGTGTAGGCCTGAATACTCAGTTTTCTGAGTGGGGTAATGGATCAAAGCAGAAGTCCAAGTTTTATTCAACTTACTTTCAGGCTGCCTATTCTAGTAGTTTTCTTTTGGCATCATGAATTGTAATTTTTTTTGTTTTTTTGTGTGTTCGCTTTGGTCTGTCAAATTGATCATATCAGGTTTTTCAGATGATGAGGTTGCAGATTGCTTCCCATTTGTTACATAAATTTGTGACTTTACAGGGATTATAGAAAGTGCTTAAACAACTTGATTGTATTCTCTTATGGCATATGAAGATCTTGTTACTATACCTCAGTGGCTGTTGACTGACGGGGATGCTTTCCAAATTAAAAGGGGTACTGCAGTTTACACAATCTCATAGTTCTGTTACCTCAAAGAATCACAAAATAGTGCTGCTTTAAAATGAAAATAATCTACTTTTGCTGGAAATGCCTGCCTGTTACAATTTCGAACTGCGAATGATTAATAAGCCCAGCTAATTATGAACATGAAGTGCAAAAGTTTAGATTATAGATGAATAGTTGTATGCAAACATTAATATATGCAAATTAATTTCTAAACCACAGTACTTATGGATTTAGTCAATATAAGCTTAAATCAACTCCTTTAAAGGTGTTTCAGCTGTGATGTAGTATTTGCCAGTTTAATATATTCATTTTTATCTAAAACTTCGAATAGTATTATCCTTAGCAGAGCTAATGGCCCGAAAATTAGACCTAATGCGGGAGAGTACGCACTGTGTACTCTCGCGTATTAGGTCCCGAAGTGCCGGTTTCCTGCATGCACTGCGCATGCGCGGGAAACCGGCACTTCGGGTATTGCGAAGGGGGTGGTTCCTAAGTGAACCGCGTGCGCGCTACAGGTTGTGCGCACGCAGCGCACTTAGTTTTTTTTTCAGGTTTGAACGCGCAGGTAAGTGTTGAAGATTTTACACAAAGAAAGCAGGCGTAGGACCCCCTTTTAACAAGGTAAGTAGTTAATTAAGTATTTTAAATTTTTTTCAACAGGTTTATCTTTTTTAGAGACTTTAAAGAAAGGTAAGTTTATTTTTATAACTTTTAAAAAGAATTAAAAAAATTTCAAAAATTTAAATTTTTGTTTAAAGTGGTTAATTTATTTAACTATAATTATTTTATTAATGTGATGGCTTTTTTTTAAAATTTAATTGAGGTTTAGCTGTTCTTTTGGGGGCTTGTTGTATTCATAGTTTTGACAGCTCTTCCTGTCAAAACTATGAATGAAAGACGGTGTGCTGCCATTGGCTCTAACTGGCCCACGTGATCCCAGAGGTAGCATCGCACTAACTGCGCCTCTGGGACACGCACACACTGCGCGTCGGCACCAGGGAGAGGCCCAGGAACTGAAGTTCGTGTGGGCCAAAACCATAAAGGTAGGCGCGGAGTGCGATATCGCGGGGGATCCTTACCCCCGTGGCAACCATCGAGGTCCAATTTCTGGGCCATTATCATTGGAGCTCAAACTGTATGCAGTCACAGCCATAGAATGCGGATCAAATGTTTAGATTTAATATTCATCGGGCGAACATAACGGCTATCAAATGACATTCAGTGGTCTTGTTTAATTCATAGGAAGTTATGGCAACTTCAAGTCCTTTGAAATATTTTTTAAATGGTTGAAAGCTAATGGCTCAAAGTGAAATGTCAAAAAAGGTCCATAAAAGAGCAATTAATTGACATCTTGTAATTTGACCACCTTGATTCTTGTGAGAAATTGTTTATCACAAAATAAAATACTTCACATAACAGCTGGCAACAACTTTGTAGTCTTGGCAGCTAAAACCCATTGCATGTCAACAAACAGTTTGCTTTTTCAAGTGGAATTATTTCCAAATATCTGTCAAGAATGACTTGATTGATGAAACATGGTTGTCTTAGGAAGATTCAGTTTAAATTTAGATCCATTAAAGTTTAAATTTTGCCAGCTTAAAAATAAAATTAAGGTGGGATAACTGGGTGTTCAAGAAAGGTATGTGTTAATGTAAGTAAGTGCTGTCCTCGTGAGGCAAAGTTGGGCAAATCATTTTTTTTAAACTGGTGCAGTAGAGATAAAGGCCCACACACACATTCTGCCACACAAGTGATGCAAGAATGTGTTTTAACATGGTTTATGGCATTGTTATATTAGCAAAAAGGTTCACCACAGTTTTGAAGACAATTCCCCACCACCACAGACATGGGATTTTAAGTGTCTGTAACTGTTGGATAGCACATTCCCGAGATTTTTAATGAACAAGACTTCTCAATCCACAATTGAAAATTAATATTGGTTCTGACTGTACGTTGAGCTGAATTGACCTGTCATGTCAAATTATTGTTTTGCTTACTAAATTAAAAGGGAAGAGTATTCTACTGAGCTGATTTATATTCCCAAGTTAGGTTCCAGTAAGTATATATACATATCAGTCATCTGGATAGGTGGGGAGGAGAGGAAACCAGATCCCAGATGAGACTGATTTGAATGGTAACCAACAGGTCGGTTTGGATACAGAAACTAAGGGCTGGATTTTCTCAATGGGGAGCTTTTGAAGGCGGGACTCCCACTTGTCGGGTTTTAGTCCCGCCTCCATCAACTTGTGGCCAACCCACGCTATTTTCCCTTGATTGACATTATTAAGCCCGCCCAGCGGGCTTAGCAGGCCAATTAAGGGAAAGCCGGTTACAGGTGACGTCACGAGTGACGTTTCACCTGTCGAGCTTTTGACAGATGAAATGTCAGCGTTTGACGGCTCTGTGAAGCTGTCAAACACTGACAATCTGTCCTCTAAGTTGAGTCCTTCCACTCAGGCTCAGTTAGAGAGCTCTCCTGAGCAGAAAGCAGAAGGCTGCAGCTTTTGACAGTTCAGCGGCCATTCTGCTTTCTGTGCCGGTGAGCTGAGGGACTCCCGAGAACTGAAGGGAGGAGGCCTGCAGGAAGAAGTAAAGGTAAGTAAAACTTATTAAAACACTTTACACTCACCTCGCACACTTACCTCTCCACACTTGCACTCATCACTCACCTGCACACCGGACATCTCGGCCCCTCCGACGGCCCGCCTCGCTGACCCTGGCGAGGTTCGGAGCCGTCGGGAAGCCCACACTTCAGGGCTGAAAATAGGGATTCTCAAAAAAACTGCCTGTTAACTACCTATTAGCAGGCAGTTAATTGGCACTAATCCCCTTTCCGCCTCGGGGAGGCGGCTCCCAGCGCGGGTCGGGTACCCGCCTCCTGGGAAGATGGCACGTAGGCGGGTTGGGGGTGGGATGGGTACCTGCCCCCAGATTCTGCCATTTTCCTGGCAGTCCTGCCTCCCCAGGGCTGGCAAAATCACCCCCTAGTCACAGAGGACCTTGAGGTCAGGAAATGCCAGATACTGAGATCTTTAAAGGAGGCAAATCTACATGAAGAATCATATGCATAAATGCTGGGAGCATTGTAAATAAGATCCAGGAACTGGAGGCTGTTGTGGCAATAGTAAACTATGATGTACTGTTAAAGGAATATCAGAAACATGGCTAACTCCAGAAGATCTCGATCACAAGATAATTATGGACGAGGCACTCGGTCCATATTATTTCATCTATCCAGAAGCACCCTACAGGACCCCTATTGCAGCACATAATTGTTTTTTAAATGCATCCAGGGTTTTCACCTCCACCACCTTACTGGGAAGGCCATTCCAAATGTTGCTCCCTGCATTGAAGAACCTCCTTGTACGAGTCTTTAAGTTACTTTTTACTAAGTTTGAATCTGCATCCTCTTGTCCTACTCCCACAATTTAATTTAAAGTAATATTTTGGATTTACCATTTGCTACCTTGTATACCTTTAAGATCACCTCTCCGCTGTCTCCTTTCCAGGCTGAAAAACTCAGATTCTCCATCCTTTGTGTAGTACTGTGCGGTTGTCTGCATTAAATTTCATCTCCCATTGATCTGGCCACATACTTATTTTGGTTAACTCATTTTGTAGTTTCTGAGCTGCTTCCTCCAATTTCATTGCCCCTCCCAGCTTGGTATCATCTGCAAATTTGACTACTTTGCATTGCGTTTCTGAATCCAAGTAATTTATGCAGATGGGAATTAGTAGTGGCCCCTGAGGCATCCCACTCTATTTTCCTTCACCACACCCCAACATAACTACTCTAAGAAGAATTCATGGCTCTCTATCCTTCAGCCAGTTTATTATCCATTCCCAAGGTTTACCCTGACTCCCCATTGCTTTCAGTTTGACTAATAGCCTTTCATAAGGGGCTTTGTCAAGTGCCGTTTGGAAGTCTAAGTACACTATGTTGTAGGATCTTCCACAGTCAATTTGGGATTTTACTTCCTCAAAGAAATCGAGGAGGTCGATTGGACACAATCTACTGCTGTTTACTACCTCCACTGTCAGTGCAATGGGGCTGCAGTATCTACAATCCACAGAATGCACTGTAGCAATTCACCAAGCAAACTTTGACAGCACCTCTACCACTGAGAAGAATGAGCAGCAATGTTATGGGAATGTCGTCACCTTCAAGTTCCCTTTAAGCCACACACCATCCATTGCTTCATTGTTGTTGAGTCAGTATGCTGACATTCCCTTCCTCACACTATTGTAGGAGTACCACCACCAGGACTGCAGTAGCTCAAGAAGCTGCTTCACCACCCCTTTCTTAAGGCAACTACAGAAGAGATCACCAGCTGAATGAAAATGGGTTAAATATGACAACAACTTGCATTTATATAGCGCCTTTAACATAGTAAAACATCCCAAGGTATTTCACACGAGCATTATCGAACATAATTTGACACTGAGCCACATAACGAGATATTACAACAGGTAACCTAGAGCTTGGTTAAAGAGGTAGGTTTAAAGGAGTGTCGTAAAGGAGGAGAGAGAGGCAGAGCGGTTTGGAGAGGGAATTCCAGCGCTTAGGGCCTAGGCAGCTGAAGGCACAGCCGCCAGTGGTGGAGTGATTAAAATCGGAGATGTGCAAGAGGCCAGAATTGGAGGAGCCCAGAGATCTCGGAGAGTTGTAGGGCTAGAGGAGGTTACAGAGATAGGGAGGGGCGAGGCCGTGGAGTGATTTGAAAACAAGGATGAGAATTTGAAAATTGAGTCGTTGCCGGACCGGGAGCCAATATAGGTTAGCGAGCACAGGGGGACTTGAAGCGAATTAGGATACGGGCAGCAAAGTTTCGGATGAGCAGAAGTTTATGGAGGGACAGCATTGGAATAGTTGAGTCTGGAGGTAAGAAAAAATGCATGGATGAGGCAATGTTCCCTCTAATCATTTTTTTGGGCCGCGCGGCCCCTTTCATGGACTGCACAGCCCATTCAAAATTCCGCGCATGCGCGATTTTTTTCTATTGAAAAGTTGGTAAGCTGGGTGCACGAGCTCGAATGCCCCGTGGCTGCGCAGCTTGAAGGGAACATTGGGATGAGGATTTAAGCAGCAGATGGGCTGAGGGAGAGGCGGAGACGGGTGATATTGTGGAAGTAGGCGGTCTTTGTGATGGAGAGGATATCACACTAAACATGCCCAACCAATGCAGCGCAGCAGTCAACAAAGTCAATAAAATGTAGAAATAGATCGTCAAAGCGGTCGAATACAGGTCAAAGAAAGATGTACTGCTGACTTGTTTGTCTTTGGGTTATTCAAGGGTGGGTGAAGTGAAGGTCTGTGACTTTAGCACCCAGTATTAAATTTGATTTGTGGTGTTAAAATATGACCGCACCAAGGGTGCAGTTTATTCAGATGGTATGGGTTAAATTTTCAACTTTCTACGCGGGTGTAAAACTGGCATTGTGAATGGGTGTCTGTTATGGAAACCGCCCAATTTTCGATTTTCCGTGCCATTTTTACACCCGAGTGGCAAGTTGAAAATCTACCCGTGTCTCGTCAGCGCTCGTATATGTTCTGAAATGTAAATTTTGTATTGGGAATCTTGCAGCTACAGTCTGATTTGGTGCTCCTTGCTTTTGAACTTGTAATCCCAGAATTCACTACAAGGCTCTGAAGTAGATTGAAGTGATTGAGGAAATAAAACACCGCAAGTTGCTTTCTCCCCCCCCCCCCCCCCCCCCCCCCCCCCCCCTATAGTATTAAATAAATTGTTGTTTTTCACTGCTCTGGTAAGATTTTGATTCTTTGAGCTGGAACATACATTTTAACTATAGGAACACGAGTGTTATTATCCAGCTTCCTCTGAATTACACCATCAACAACCAATTGGCAGAATACTTTGGAGGATACAGTCGTCAGGTTGGTCTCCTTGTAGAGTATATGAAAACTCAGCAAGGTGGTGTCTTACAAAATGATAAATTACTTCAAATCCCCACTGGTGTATAAAGATGTCCATGTCATGTGACACATGCAGTTAACGTGGGATATTTATGTATTGTACTGATAGATCATATAGTTTCAGGACATTTTAACAGCCATCGGGAGTGTTCTTTGGCAACAATGTTATTACTGTTGCAGATAACATTGGCACCCAGGCAACAACCTGTTCCATGTACACAAGTTAATCTTTTGCGCTCTGTATAAAACATAAGATAAATGAGAAGCAATACTTTTCTGAAAACAAAATCTCTACTAATAGGATTCCATGATCCTAATATCCAAAGAGTTTCTTTTTCATGAGGTATGGTGAAGTTCAGTCCCTGAACTGTTTGTCCGGTGCTGTGATGTCCAGAGAATTGCAACCCACAATAAAAATAAATTCCAAAATCGCAACATAGTGATGTGCAGTTTGGATTGTTCGGACTTGATTTGATAACTTAATTCATAATCATAGAGTCATAGTCATAACGGCACAGAAGGAGGCCATTCGGCCCATCGAGTCCACGCTGGCTCTCTATCGAACAATCCAGTCAGTCCCATTCCCCGCTCTGTCCCCGTAGCCCTGCAAATTTATTTCCCTCAAGTGCCTATCCAATCTCCCCTTGAAAACATTGAGTGTCTCCGCTTCCACCACTTCCGTCAGCAGCGAGTTCCAGGTCCTCACCACTCGCTGCGTAAAGTTTTTCCTCACATCCCTCCTGTATCTCTTGCCCAAAACCTTAAATCTGTGTCCCCTAGTCCTTGTACCATCAACTAGTGGGAACAGCCTTTCCCCGTATAGCCTATCCAAACCCGTCATAATCTTGTACACCTCTATATCAAATCACCCCTCAACCTCCTTTACTCTAATGAAAACAAATTCAGCTTCTCCAACCTGTCCTTTCTGGTAAATCTCCTCTGCACCTTCTCAAGGGCCTTCACATCCTTCCTAAAGTGTGGTGACCAGAACTGGACGCAATACTCCAGTTGTGGCCTAACCAGCGCTTTATAAACGTTCAGCATAACTTCTCTACTTTTGTACTCAATACCTCTAATTATGAAGCCCATATGCTTTGTTAACCACTCTCTCAATATGTCCTGCCACCTTCAGGGATCTATGCACATTAACTCCCACGTCCCTCTGTCCCTGCACACTCTTTAAAACTGTGCCATTAAATGTATATTGCCTCTCCCTGTACCTTCTGTCAAAATGCATCACCTCACACTTCTCTGTATTAAATTCCACCTGCCACTTGTCTGCCCATTCTGCTAGCCTTTCCCGATGTCCTGTTGCAGTCGATTGATATCATCATCACTGTTTGCCACACCCCCATGGTGTGGTGAGTTTCTGATTGATTGTGGGGGGGGGGGGGGGGGGGGGGGACTAGGAGGAGAACAGTTTGAGGTTGAGTTCGCATGGGTTAATTTCATAAAACTCGCTACTGGTAGGCTCCCTGATAGCTTACTGAGTAAATAGATGGGTGGTACGGTAGTGAGCTGTACAGGATATAAATGTCCCAGAGGCAGTGGGGTAAGAAAAAGGGACAAATTGCTGGTTCTTAGCTGGAAGTTGTGGCTGTTGGGTGAAGACAGCTGTAATACTCTTTTCTCTTTCTTTCCCTCCCCTAACCAATATTGAAAAGTGGGTGAACATTCATTGGATAGGCTCCTAATTAAAGCAATTACCACTTGATGATGTCCCAGAAAACTGCTGTTGTCAGTAGAATCATGGCCCAGAATGAGTGGAACCTTCAGGAACACTCCCGAGCATCCGTTTATCGAGCAGCTGGGAGCAAGTTGGGAATGCTCTGTGGTGTTTGGGGTGAGGGATGAGTGGAGGTTAATTCAAGTATTCTGTTAAAATACACAAGCATAATCTGAAGGTAATAACAAAATTTAAATGTATGTTGTCTTAGGTTTTAGCACTCCGTTTTGTTTTGTGGCAGAATCATTCAAGATACCATAATAAGTGCATCTTCCTTTTGGCTAATGGTTAATGTAATGTATAGTTATATATATATATAGTAATAAGAATACTGTGCTTTATAGGTAATTATGGAATAAGGCTTATTACCGCTTCTGAAGATGACCTTTTTAACAGGAGATACTTGAATTGTTTAAGTACCTCCAGCAGTGTGGGCCAATGAACTAGTGATGAACAAACTACACTGCAGATGAAAGCAATAGATTGTCTCTTAATTAACTCAATATTACAATAGATGGTTCGTAATGTTTCAAACAGAAGTACTTAACTCTACAATCTTCCTGTCCAATCATAAACAACATGTAGAAAAAACAGTGTGAAACATCTGTAGCTGTAATCTCAATGATCAGATTCACAACAAGCAAACCTTGTATTCAAAAATATCTCAAATTATTTTAAATTGGAGGGAAATAATAAAACAAAAAAAGCACACGTTGCACCGGATAAGGGTGGCAATGACATTCTATATAATCTGTTTTTTAAAAAAAAAAATCTGTTTTATGAGTGATCCCATTTTTCCCATCTTGTAGTTTTTTCTTATTGACCCAATGTGCGATTGAATTCCAAGAGGGAGCCGGTGCACTTTATTTCATCATGTGTTTCACCACAAGGTGACACAAGCTGAATGGAGAAGGTGGGGTCTCAATTTGCGAGCTCTGTGTGGTCCCTAACTTTATTCCCCTGGATCTAGTAGCAGGTGCAGTTGGATACCATAACAACAAGTAGTTCAACTGCATATAAACTCCTTTTTGTTGATCAGTGTAGCTTGGTCACTTTTTGATTTTTTCCCAATTCAAACTAGATTGATTAGTTTGAGCATTTGGGTATTGCTGCTGTTGACACTTATTGCTGGCACGTCAGTTGGTGAGATGTGTGGCCCAGTAACTTTAGCTGGTCTGAGGATTTATAACCCCTATCCTACCTCTATGATTTCTAGTGCCTCCCTGATGAGAGAGAAAAGTAAAACAGCCTAATTTGTTTCGAGGAACTAACCAGCGGAATTGGTTTTGAAATTTTTATTTTTATAAGGTAGTCTGTCAGGGCGCTTCTAACTTAAAAAAACCCACTGCTGCATTGTGGGGGAGGAAAAAAAAGGAAGTTTTGAAAGTACTGTTCAGCCTATATTTCTGTAAAACTTCCAAACAAAAAATTAAACTTTATATTATATTGGCGGCAACATTTCAGCTGCCTCAGGTGTATTTTTTCCCCAAAAAATAAAACTAAATTCTTTGTCTATTTATGTACATGGAATTGAGCTGTCAGTTCCTTACTAAATTTAAATTGACTTCCATGATGAATTTGTATGTTGCCCCGAGGGCTTTGCATGGGAAAAAAACATTTAATGTATAATCAATGTACTTCAGAATGAGAGATTGTACACAGGACATCCTCTCCTAACACTTGGGCAAAGCATTTATTTAACAGTTGATATTTAAAATGTTGATCATTAATTTAGGGATGCAAAGCTTGAAAAAAGTGGTTCATGTTTCTCTTGCCACTCGTGACGGGACTAAAATGTTCTTTTTAAATGAGACGTTGTCAGACATCAGTAGTTCTTTTAAACTGAGCCTCTGATACTATTCAGCTGTCAAGTGCTGACGTGACGTTTGCAATCTTCAAACAAGTTAACCTTTTTAGAAGTGTGTGCTGTTTTTTTTAAGCATGTGGGTTATCAAGTATGGGGCTTTTTTTGATTGGTATTCAAATGGGTTTTCAGCAGACTAGATTAAAATTATATTCATATTTTCATTTTCACACCAGGCTACAGACACAATTCTACTTTCCATCTTCTTCTTAGGCAGTCTCTTGAACCGAGGATGACTTGCTTCCACACTAAAAATGAGTTCTCAGGTGACTGATGCCCGAACTTCATTTTAAAGGGTGGAAGATGCCTGTGCATGAATTCTTTTAACGTGGGGTGGCCATTGCACACCAGTTACCACACGGGCTTGACAGAGCAAGGTCTTGGTCCAATGGCAAGGGGATCCAAGACGATTGGAGACCAGGCTCTGCTACATTATATTCTATGCCTCGGCTAATAAAGGCAAGTATCCCGTATGCCTTTTTAACCACCTTATTTACATGTCCTGCTGTCTTCAGGGATCTGTGGATATGCACTCCAAGGTCCCTCTGATCTACTGCCTTTTTCAGTGTCCTACCATTTAATGTGTATTCCCTTGCCTTGTTAGCCCTCCCCAAATGCATTACCTCACACTTCTCATTCCATTTCCATAAATGTATTTCCACTCCCCACTTTTCACCCTCTCCTGAAGCTGCTAATTTTTTTGCTAGGGTATGGATTCATAGATGTTCTGCCAGCCTTCCGGTACTGATTCCCTGTACCCATTCTTGATATTTGAGCATCAGAAACTGAATGTTGATGGGCTGTTTAACAAGTGGAGAATATTAGTCAACCCTGATTCCTTCTTCATCTGCCAACCACAAACACACTCTCCTCTCTTTCTCCCCCCCCCCCCCCCCCCCCCAAAATCCAGGAGCACATCGTGAGGCCCAGCTGCCGATCTGACTGAGATCAGCTGACTCTGCACAGATGAGAAAATTAATGTTTCGTGGTATATTGATCAGTGCTTGTTCATCCTGTTGCAAATTCCCGATTTTTTAATTTTTTTTATTTGTGCAACTTTGTAGCAGGCTCTTCAGTTTTTTTTAAAATCGGTGTGAAGTGGGAATTCTGGGTTTCTTCTGATTGGTTGTAATTTGTGTCAATTAGGGGAAGGTCCTTCCTTTCAGCACTATTTCTGGCGGCTTCGTTTCTTTAAAAACAATTCCTCATGCCGTTTGCAACCTGGCAAAGCCCCCAGACCAGCAGTGTCCTTGCTGCTGAAGTAGACCCAGCGTTACGTACCAGTTTGGTACATGAACTGTAGTCAATGCAACATCCTGTCTACTCCATCCCCCTCCCCCAACAGTCCCAGTTATTTTTTATATAATATTCAAGTGTAGCAGTGCTAGCTTGTAAACTGATTAATAAAAGTATTTTTTTTCTGCCTGTCTTGTTACAAAGTGGCCTTTTCTATTGCTGGTTAAAAAGCTACCATAATAAATTGGTGAACTGTGTATCTGGTGTAGAAGCCATGATAAATTGTTCATTTAAGCCCTCAAAATATAAGAAGGCTTAGTAATCACATCTGATGCACATAAGAACATAAGAAATAGGAGCAGGAGTAGGCCATTCGGCCCCGAGAGCCTGCTCCGCCGTTCAATAAGACCTTGACTGATCATCTACTTCTACCTCAACTCCACTTTCCTGCACTATCCCCATATCCTTTGCTTCCCTTAATATCCAAAAATTTATCGATCTCTGTCTTGAATATATTCCACAACTGAGCCTCCATAGCCCTCTGGGATATAGAATTCCAAATATTCACCACCCTCTGAGTGAAGAAATTTCTCCTCATCTCAGTCCTAAATGGCTGACCCCTTATTCTAGACTCCCCAGCCAGGGGAAACATCCTCCCTGCATCTACCCTGTCAAGCCCCGTAAGAATTTTGTACGTTTCAATGAGATCGCCTCTCATTCTTCTAAACCCTAGAGAATATTGGCCTAGTCTACTCAATCTCTCCTCACAGGACAATCCCCCCCATCCCAGGAATCAGTCTAGTGAACCTTCGTTGCACTCCCTCTATTGCAAGAATATCCTTCCTTGGGTATGGAGACCAAAACTGTACACAATACTCCAGGTGTGGTCTCACCAGGGCCCTATATAATTGCAGTAAGACGTCTTTACTCTCGTACTCAAATCCTCTTGTAATAAAGGCCAACATACCATTTGCTTTCTTAATTGCTTGCTGTACCTGCATGTTAACTTTCAGTGATTTGTGTACAAGGACACCCAGGTCCCTCTGAACACCAATATTTCCCAATCTCTCCATTTAAAAAATACTCTGCTTTTCTATTTTTCCTACCAAAGTGGATAACTTCACATTTCTCCACATTATATTCCATTTGCCATGTTCTTGCCCACTCACTTAGCTTGTCTATATCCCCTTGAAGCCTCTTTGCATCCTCCTCACAACTTACATTCCCACCCAGCTTTGTATCATCAGCAAGCTTGGATATATTACATTTGGTCCCCTCATCCAAATCATTGATGGATTGTGAATAGCTGAGGCCCAAACACTGATCCTTGCGGTACTCCACTAGTTACAGCCTGCCAACCCGAAAATGACCTGTTGATTCCTATTCTTTGTTTTCATTGCATTAACCAATCCTCAATCCATGCTAGTATATTACCTCCAATCCCATGAGCCCTAATTTTGTTTAATAACTTCTTGTGTGGCACCTTATCGAATGCCTTCTGAAAATCCAAATACACCATATCCACTGGTTCCCCCTTATCTATTCTGCTAGTTACAACCTCAAAAAAACTCTACCAGATTCTTCAAACATGGTTTCCCTTTCATAAATCCGTATTGACTCTGCCCAATCCTATTATTATTTTCTAAGTGCCCTGTTACCGCGTCCGTAATAATAGATTCCAACATCTTCCCTGCTACTGATGTCAGGCTAACTGGTCTATAGTTCACCGTTTTCTCTCTCCCCTCCTTTCTTAAATAGTGGGGTTACATTTGCTACCTTCCAATCTGCGGGAACCGTTCTAGAATCTATGGAATTTTGGACGGTGACAACCAATGCATCCACTATCTCTATAGCCACATCTTTCAAAACCCGAGGATGTAGGCCGTCAGGTCCAGGGGATTTATCGGCTTTCAGTCTCATTAATTTCTCCAGTACTACTTTTTTTTTTACCAATACTAATTTCTTTCAGTTCCTCATTCTCGCTAGACCCTTGGTTCTCCACTATTTCCGGGAGGTTTTTTGCGTCTTCTTCCATGAAGACAGACACTTAATTTCTCTGCCATTTCCTTATTCCCCATTATAATTTCTCCTGTCTCAGCCTATAAGGGACCCACATTTACTTTTGCTAATCTTTTACTTTTTACATGCCTATAGAAGCTTTTACAGTCTGTTTTTATGTGTCTCACTAGTTTACTCTCATTCTATTTTCCCTTTCTTTATCAATTTCTTGGTCCTCCTTTGCTGAATTCCAAAATCCTCCCAATCCTCAGGCTTACTATTCTTTTGGCAACATTATAAGCCTCTTCCTTTGATCTAATACTATCTTTAACTTCTCTTGTTAGCCACGGTTGGACCACTTTTCCTGTGGGGTTTTTGTGCCTTAAAGGAATGTATATTTGTTGTAAATTATGTGTTTATTCTTTAAATGCTAGCCATTGTCTACCGTCATACCTTTTAATGTAGTTTCCCAATCTACCTTAGTCAACTCGCCCCTCATACCTACATAGTTTGCTTTGTTTAGATTGAAGGCCCTAGTTTCAGATTTAACTAAATCACTTTCAAACTTAATATAAAATTCTATCATATTATGGTCACTCTTCCCTAAGGGCCCCTTTACTACAAGGTTATTAATTAACCCTTTCACATTGCACAATGCTAGATCTAAAATAGCCTGTTGGTTCCTCAACATACTGATCTAGAAAACTATCTTGCATACATTCCATGAATTCGTCCTCCACACTATTACTGCAAATTTGGTTTGCCCAGTCTTTATGTAGATTAAAGTGACCCATGATTACATTGGTATAAACAAGTTGAAAAGATGACCGGCAGTTCTGGCAGAGTTGTGGAAATCCTTAAGAATGCTTAATCTTTCATCATTGACATCTTTAAAGTGCTACAAAGCCGATACTTGTCCACTGATGAACTATTGTACCCCTGTTTGGTAAGTTGCAGAAACTTGACTATTCCTTGTAGACTGTATGATCAAATTCCGGCAGGTTAGTGGAATTGATGAGCGTCATGCCAGAGTCCGCTGTCTGCTAACAATGCGGAGATGCCGGTGTTGGACTGGGGTGGACAAAAGTGAGAAGTCGCACAACACCAGGTTATAGTCCAACAGCTTTATTTGAAATCACAAGCTTTCGGAGCGCTGCTCCTTCGTCAGGTGAAGGAGCAGCGCTCCGAAAGCTTGTGATTTCAAATAAAGCTGTTGGACTATAACCTGGTGTTGTGCGACTTCTCACTTTTGCTAACATTAAAAAAGATATGGCTGGGCTGTCAGTCCTCCACATGATTACAACTGAAGCAACAACACAGTAGTTGGCTAGTATTCACATCAGGAGTATAGGAGCTACTGTATTTGTTGTAATTCAGAAAGTCTGCCCAGAATACAATTGGCAAAGCTTCACTTTGCCTCTGTACCTACGGTTACCTATGGCACCGTCACCTATAATTCTTCAAATACATAAATAGTTAACCATCGTTCACTGAATCAGGATATCTAGAGTATGCATTAAATCTGTTTACCACTCAGAATCATTAGAATGATACAGCATAGACGGAGGCCATTCGGCCCACCGTGCCTGTGTCTGATCCCCATTAAAGAATCTTTGCTCCCAGCAGCCACATCAGTCAAACTGATCTGGCTGTACAGTGTTAAACAGCCTGAAAAAAAACATAAAAGGAAAGTAAGTTCTATATCAGTGTGCAAAATGTTTTGAAAAAATAAAACAAAATGAGACGACTTCTCAATTATATTATGTCAACATTTTGGCTGACCCCAAAATAACATTGCCTGCCTGTAAAATAACATTGACCCATTTCTGATGGTTTTGTTGCTCTATAACAGTCATTCAAGTTGATATGAACTGCCTCAGTGTATGTGTGCTGACCTACAGACTGCCTAATTGTGATCAATTCACCATTTCTTTCACAAACAGGAACAAGGTAAAATAGAAAATGCACTGAATGGGATTAATTTAACAGCCGCAACTGTGTATTTTTTTCAACAGAACAAAATTTTCAAGCTATTAGACAATAGTGATGATAAAAGTTCCTCTGGGGTAATTTAGATCTTTGCTTTGATCCAATTTAGTCTGTTGGAAAATGTAACTCATTGATGAAGATGAAAAATGAAATAGTTCTGCATTGAACAAGGAGCAGAGGAGATTTCAGTGTTTTAATTTTACAAATGTTCACACATACAGACTTTACCCTTGTGCAGAAAAGTTAGGCAATCACAATGACCCTGAATTTCCGATCGGAGGCTTCCTGCGGGCGGATGCCTGCGATCGGAAAAAAATCTACGAACCTACCTGCTGGTTCCTTAGATCCCGAGGCTTGTGATCCTGGGCGCCTCCTCTTCGGAATGCGCAGAGGCCCATACATCCCATGGGCGCGTGCGGTTCGCAAGCGCCCCTGGGATCACGTGAGCCAGGCGAACCAATGAAAGAAGGGAATCCCCCTTCATCCTTTTGACAGTTCCGTACGGACAGAACTGTCAAAAGTATGAATGGATATCACATTTAAAAACACTCCGGCTTCGCATGCCTGAAACCGGCACTTGCACGGCCCCTATGGGCGCGTACACACCTCCTACGCACCCGTGGGGGGGTCGCAAAATCCGGCCCAATGTCTTTATCCCTCCAGACCTGCAGACAGGGTGATTTAATCTTCAGCACTGTTTGTCATTCAGATAATTTGACACCACAAGAACTTAGAATGCTGCTTATTTTCTTTTAATGAGTGACTTTATTCCTGTCCTTCTTGGTTCCATCCAAGAGTGGTTTTTAAATCTGTTTTATGCAACTATGGGGTATGGTGAAGTCTATTATGTGACAAATAAAAAGCTGTAACGTGGTCTTTTTAATTTAATAACTGTAATTAATCGCTGTAATATAAAAAATGTTCCTATTATTTTGCCATTAGAATGCCTTGCACTGTGACATTATGCAAAGGGTGCGCAATGGTGAACCAGATGGCTTCACTAAAATACGTGAATAGGAAGATTCTAACTGATTTTTTAACTGAGCTATGATTATGTGTGCCTGTCTGGTTAAATTATAATCATTAAATTAGATATTGAATAGAAGGTAGTATTCTTTTCAAGGGATTTAAATTACATAACCACAAGAATAAAATGCATGAAGTTCTGAAAATTATCCAGATGCCGTTTAATCAGTGCAACATTTCTCTCTTGTTTCACTTTTTCTGGCCCCAGTGCATGTGTCATACTGCGTGTCATGTTGCTCAGATGTTCCTATATAGTTAAGTGAAGACTGAAGACATCTGGATTGAAGGATTAAAAATTCATTTGGCATCCTTTACAAACTGCTGGAGTCGAATCGACCCCAGCCAATGTTCTTAAGAAAACGATCCTAACCCAGTAACAGCAGGTCAACTGGTCTCTTGATAACTCAGCATTCCGAAGGGACCGTTCCCTCCGCAAACCCTAGTCCACTCTTCAATCACCCCCAACACCCACTCCCCATCCCACAGCACCTTCCTGTGCTAGCGTGGGAGATCTGACACTCGCCCTTTTGCCATCTCCCTTCTCACTGTCCAGGGCCCCAAACACTCCTTCCAGGTGAAACAGCGATTTACTTGTACTTCTTTCAATTTAGTATACTGTATGCATGCTCACGATGCAGCCTCCTCTACACTGGGGAGACCAAACTCTGATTGGGAGATAGCTTTGCGGAACACCTCCGTTTAGTCCGCAAGCGTGACCCTGAGCTTCCGGTCACTTGTCATTTTAATTCGCCGCCCCCCCCTCCCACTCTGACCTCTGCCTCCTACACTGTTCTCATGAAGCTCGAGGAACAGCACCTCATCTTTCGATAAGGCACTTTACGCCTTCCTCCTCTAGACCCATCTTTTTGGTTTTTTTGTCCCATTACCACCCCCTTTTTGCCTTGCACCATCATCCCTTTTGTCATTTCATTTGTCTTGCCTTCCACCCGATCCCAGAACTTCCCCTTTGTTCTTTCCTCCCCCTCCCCCACCTCACTTCCCTTGCCTCTGCTTGCTTAAACATGTTGCATAGGATTACACAGCTCTAACTTTTTCCAGTTCTGATGGAAGGTCATTGACCTGAAATGTTGACCCTGTTTCTCTCTCCACAGATGCTGCCTGACCTGCTGAGTGTTTCTAGCATTTTCTGTTTTTATTTCAAATTTCCAGCATCCGCAGTATTTTGCTTTTGAATAAGATAACTGCCTTCTATTCGGTGTCTTTTTTTTCTTGGTGGTGTTGTTTGAAGGATAATTGTTAGCCAGGACACTGACATCTTCCCTACTCTTAACAGTGCCACGGAATTTTATACATCTACCAACTAGGTAGGCAGGCTTTAACCTCTGATCCTAAAAACAGCACTTCTGATAACTTAGCACATGTCAATATTGCAGTTAAGTATCTGCCTAGATCTTGACTTCAAAGGAGTTTGAACCTACAACCTTCTGACTCCGAAGTGAGAATGTGACTACTGAGTCAAGCTGGTACTTCTGTATACCAGTAGATAATACAGATGAAAAGATAATTAATCATATAGTCGTGTTAGACATAAGGCTAACCATAGGGTTTTTCAGATTTGCTTTATCAATAGATAAATAGATTTCCCCAGTTTTCTGATCGGTGCTTTTAGAAGGGAATTCGGATTTGGGCAAGATATCTGAAGTTATTTAAATCTCATCAGTCTTTTTCACTTTACCAAAGGAGAGCTTTGCTTAGACTGGGCTACGTGTACACTAGCTTGACTGTTCAGTCTTCCACAAATTGCATTATTTATGCTTTGCAAATGAGAGTATCTGTTTTTCTTGTTAGCAAGAACTCTCTCTACTTGATACAAAAGATATTGCCTACATGGTGAGCTTGTGTTTACTCTTTATGGAGTAAATTTGTGACCCAAATAACCTGTTATTTATAAGTATTGGGATTTTTGAATGACACACTCAGTCATAAGTTGAAATGAAAATCTAGCATGGAGCTACTGCTGCCACTTAGTGCCTCTCTGCTGTATCTCATACTTTGGTGAAACTAATCCACCTCTGCCATTTCTCCACTCGAAATACAGCCATCATTAATTTCATCAAATCTCATAGATGTGGACGCAGCTGTGCTACAAAAAAAAGCTGCGACTTGTCCCAACATTGGGGTTTGAAATTATCAGGTTAATTTGTATGAGAAATGGAGCTCTCTTGTCAGAACTATGAGGAACTAAAAAAATTATTTGGAGCGGTTACCATAGATCTAAATGATAAGCTGAGCGCTGTCTGTATACATCTCAAGGTAAACATTAAGGCAGACAGAAAGCATATTTGGGAACAATCACGTTCATTTTTGTGGTGCTGATCTGGCTCGGAATGAAAATGAACACTTTCAACACCATCAATTCTGACAGTGTTAACTATTACAAGGGGTCTTGGCTTCCCCTCTCTTATAATCTTGAAACTCTCTCTGTTTTCTCTATCTAGCACCCTGAAATGGGTAGTGGATTCTCCCTAATAAGCACATAAGAAATAGCAGCAGGAGTAGACCAGGCCACCTCTGAAGCCTGCTCCGCCATACAAGAAGATCGTGGCTGAACTTCTACATCAACTCCACTTTCCCGCCTATCCCCATATCCCTTGATTCCCTTAGTGCCCAAAAATCTGTCGATCTCAGTCTTGAATATACTCATCAACTGAGCAGCGACAGCCCTCTGGGGTAGAGAATTCCAAAGATTCACCACCCTCTGAGTGAAGAAATTTCTCCTCATCTCAGTCCTAAATGACCGACCCCTTATCCTGAGACTATGACTTATAGTTCTCGACTCCAGCTAGGGGAAACATCCTCTCCGCATCTACCCTGTCAAACTGTCTAAGAATTTTATACGTTTCAATGAGATCACCTCTCATTCTTCTAAACTCCAGAGAATGTAGGCCCATTCTAATCAATCTCTCCTCATAGGACAATCCCCTCATCCCAGGAATCAATCCAATGAACCTTCGTTGCACCCCCTCCAAGGCAAGTATATCCTTCCTTAGGTAAGGAGACCAAAACTGTACACAATACTCCAGGTGTGGTCTCTCCAAGGCCCTATATAATTGCAACAAGACTTTGTAACTCTATACTCCAACCCCCTTGCAGTAAAGGCTAACTTACCATTTGCTTTCCTAATTGCTTGCTGTACCTGCATGTTAACTTTCTGTGATTCGTGTACAAGGACCCTCAAATCTTTCTGCACACCAACATTTACTAATCTCTCTCCTTTTTAAAAAAAAAAAAAAAAATCTGCTTTTCCATTCTTCCTACCAAAGTGGATAATTCCCCATGTTATACTCCATCTGCCACCTTCGTGCCCAATCACCTCACCGGTCTTATAGCCCTTTGCAATCTCTTTGTGTCCTCTTCACAGCTTACTTTCCTTCCTAGCTTTGAATCATCAGCAAACTTGGATAAATTACGCTCATCCATGTCATTGATATAGATTGTTAATAATTTCCTACATTACAACAGTGACTACACTTCAAAAGTACTTCATAGGCTGTAAAGTGCTTTGGGACGTCCTGAGGTTGTGAAAGATGCTATATAAATGCAAGTCTTTTCTTTTGCCATCCCGAAAATGACCACTTTATTCCTACTCAATTTTCTGTCCGTTAACCAATCCTCAATCCATGCTAATATATTACCCCCAACCCCATGAGTGTGTGGCACCTTATCGAATGCCTTCTGAAAATCCAAATATACTACATACACTAGGTTTTCCCCTATCTGTCCTACTAGTTACACCCTCAAAAAACTCTAATAGATTTCCCTTTCATAAAACAGTGTTAACTCTGCCTAATCATATGATTTTCCAAGTGCCCTGTTACCATGTCCTTAATAGATTCTAGCATTTTCCCTACTACTGATGTCAGGCTAACTGGTCTATAGTTCCCTGCTTTCTGTCTCCCTCCTTTCTTGAACAGCAGGGTTACATTTGCTACCTTCCAATCCGCAGGGACCGTTCTAGAATCTGGGGAATTTTGGAAGATCACAACCAATGCATCCACTATCTCTTTTAAAACTCTAGGATGTAGGCCATCAGGTTCAGGGTATTTGTCGGCTTTTAGTCCCATTAATTTTTCCAGTACTCTTTCTTTACTAATAATTACTTTAAGTTCCTTGCTCTCACTAGACCCTTGGTTCCCCACAATTTCTACTATGTTCTTTGTGTTTTCTACTGTGAAGGCAGACACAAAATATTTGTTTAATGTCGCTGCCATTTCCTTATTCTCCATTATAATTTCTCCTGTCTGTGCCTCAAAGGGACCCACGTTTACTTTCACAAGAGCATAATAGAATTAGGAGCAGGAATAGGCCATACGGCCCCTCGAGCCTGCTCTGCTATTCAATAAGATCATGGCTGATCTTTGACCTCAACTCCACTTTCCTGCCCTATCCCCATATCCCTTAATTCCTCGAGTCCAAAAATCTATCTATCTCCGCCTTGAATATACTCAATGACCGAGTATCCACAGCACTTTGGGGCAGAGAATTCCAAAGATTCATAACCCTCTGAGTGAAGAAATTCCTCCTCATCTCAGTCTTAGAAGGCCGGCCCCTTATCCTGAGACTATGCACCCTAGTTCTAGACGCTCCAGCCAGGGGAAACAACCCCTCAGCATCTACCCTGTCAATTCCCCTCAGAATCTTATATGTTTCAATGAGATCACCTCTCATTCTTCTAAACTCCAGAGAGTATAGGCCCAATCTACTCAATCTCTCCTCATAGGACAACCCTCTCATCCCAGGGATCAATCTAGTGAACCTTCGTTGCACTGCCTCTAAGGCAAGTATGTCCTTCCTTAAATAAGGAGACCAAAACTGCACAGTACTGAAGGTGTGGTTTCACCAGAGCAATTGTAGCAAGACTTCCTTAGTCTTATATTCCAACCGTCTAGCAATAAAGGCCAACATGCCATTTGCCTTCCTAATTGCTTGCTGTACCTGCATGCTAACATTCTGTGTTTCTTGCACGAAGACACCCAAATGTCTCTGAACACCAACATGTAATAGTTTTTCACCATTTAAAAAATATTCTCTTTTTCTATTCTTCCTACCAAAGTGAATAACCTCACATTTCCCCACATTATGCTCCATCTGCCACCTTATTGCCCACTCACTTAACCTGCCTATATCCCTTTGCAGGCTCTTTGCATCCTCTTCACATCTTACTTTTCCACCTAGCTTTGTATCATCAGCAAACCTGGATACATTGCACTCAGTTCCTTCATCTAAGTCATTAATATAGATTGTAAATAGCTGAGGCCCAAGCATTGATCCTTGCGGCACTCCACTCGTTACAGCCTGCTAATCTGAAAATGACCCGTTTATCCCTACTCTCTGTTTCCTGTCTGTTAACCAATCCTTTATCCATGCTAATACCTTACCCTTAACCCCATGTGCCCTTATCTTGCTTAACAACCTTTTATGTGGCGCCTTATCGAATGCCTTTTGGAAATCCAAATATACAACATCCAATGGTTCCCCTTTATCTACCCTGCTAGTTACATCCTCAAAAAACTCTAATAAATTTGTCAAACACGATTTACCTTTCATAAAACCATGTTGACTCTGCCTAACCATATTATGATTTTCCAAGTGCCCAGTTACCATTTCCTCCTTAATGGATTCCAACATTTTACCGACGACTGATGTCAGGCTAAATGGCCTTGTAGTTCCTGGTTTTCTCTCTCCCTCATTTCTTGATTCGCTAATCTCCTCCCTTTTACATACTTGTAAAAGCTTTTACAATCTGTTTTTATTTTTGTTTCTCTTCCCCCCCCACCCCACCCCTAAAAAGGACAAGAACTGCAGAACTGTCCATTTTATGACTTGACATGCCCTTTCTGATCTTGGCTAGGACTTCAGCTTAGAAGATAGAGGGTTTACTCAACTCTAAATTAGTTTTATAATGTTAGTACTTGCAGTATAATATTGAGAAACAAAATCTATTTAGGAGAACAGCATGAGCTCTTGTTTACTTGGGTCAAATATTTACTTTATCATATGCTACACAACCAATTTGAGTGGTGTCATCTGCAAACGAGTTACATAAGAAATAGGAGCAGGAGTAGGCCATTTGGCCCCTCGAGCCTGCTCTGCCATTCAATAAGAACATGGCTGATCTTCTACCTCATCTCCACTTTCCTGAACTATCCCTATATCCTTTGATTCCCTTAATATCCAAAAATCTATCGAACCCTGTCTTGAATATACTCAACGACTGAGCCTCCACAGCTCTCTGGGGTAGAAAATTCAAAAGATTCACCACCCTCTGAGTGAAGAAATTTCTCCTCATCTCAGCCCTAAATGGCCGACCCCTTATTCTGAGACTGTGATCCCTGACCCTAGACTCCCAAGCCAGGGTAAACATCCTTCCTGCATCTACCCTGTTGAGCCCTGTAAGAATTTTGTATGTTTCAATGAGATCACCTTTCATTCTTCTAAACCCCAGAGAATATAGGCCTAGTCTACTCAATCTCTCCTCACAGAACAATCTCCCCATCCCAGGAACCAGTCTGGTGAACCTTAGTTTCAGATTTAACTAAATCACTTTCAAACTCAATATAAAATTCAATCATATTATGGTCACTCTTCCCTAAAGGCCCCTTTACTACAAAGTTATTAATTAACCCTTTTTCATTGCACAATACTAGATCTAAAATAGCCTGTTCCCTAGTTGATTCCTCAAAATACTGATTCAGAAAACTATCTTGTATACATCTTGTATTAATTCTTTAAATGCTAGCCACTGCTTCTCTACCATCATACCTTTTAACGTAGTTAAGCTTCTGATCTTACAAATGGTGACTGCACCTTTGCAAAAAGCTGTGAAAAGATCTTCTTGTCTCATTTTTGCTGCTTCAATGACTTTAGCAAAGGAGCCCCTGGCAAAGCCCATTGCTCCCAGGTTGAGGTCTAGGGCATCCACATCAGAGATTACATATCCCAATCTTTGGCTGTGCTTTAACATGACAAGTATGCATAAATCTTGGGGACCATGTCCTTCTTTCGATGAATACAATCAGTGCCACTGTTCAAGAAACAAGGTAACTAAACATGATAATCAGACAAAAGCAGAGGCCGAAATTGCTTGAGAACATCGCCAGGATCAGAATCTGCTTTGCTGCAGCACTGAATGACACCCCTCATTGATGTACATTGGCCCAGAAATTCGGCCGAATACGGGAGAGTACGCACTGTGTACTTACCCGTATTCGGTCCCGAAGTGCCGGTTTCTGCATGTACTGCATGCGCGGGAAACCGGCACTTCTGATATTGCGAAGGGGGCGGTTCCTAAGTGAACCGCGTGCGCACTACAGGCTGTGCGCACGCAGCGCACTTAGGTTTTTTTTCAGGTTTGAACGCGAGGGTAAGTATGGAAGATTTTACACATGAAAAAAGGAGGCGTAAGACCCCCTTTTAACAAGGTAAGTAGTTAATTAAGTATTTAAAAAAAAATTTCAACAGGTTTATCTTTTTTAGAGACTTTAAAGAAAGGTAAGTTTATTTTTATAACTTTTAAAAAGAATTTAAATGTTTTCAAAAAATTAAATTTTTGTTTAAAGTGGTTAATTTATTTAACTATAGTTATTTTATTAATGTGATTTTTTTTTAAATTTAATTGAGGTTTAGCTGTTCTTTTGGGGGCAAGTTGTATTCATAGTTTTGACAGTTCTCCTGTCAAAACTATGAATGAAAGATGGTGTGCTGCCATTGGCTCTAACTGGCCCACGTGATCCCAGAGGTCGCATCGAACTAACTGCGCCTCTGGGACCTGCACGCTGGCACCAGGGAGAGGCCCAGGACCAGAAGTTCGTGTGGGCCCGAACCATAAAGGCAGGCGCGGTAGGTAAGATCGCGCCGGACCCTTACCCCCCGCGGCAACCATCGAAGTCTAATTTCTGGGCCATTATCTCTTGCCTAGGTGAGACCATATTAAATTAATTTTGAAAGGTAAAGAAGCTTATATCTTACAATCTAATTTCTCAAAACCTAAGATAGTGCTTGATCTCCAAGTTGAAGAAATAATTCAGAACATTCAGAATAATTCGTCCTGAGAATTTTAGATGGTTTGACCTTCAACAGAAGGCATGCAGCCATTTTCCTCTTTAAAAACATAAAAGCAGCATATTTTTTTTTTAAAAAGACACTCTCCAACATCCTAAATTTACGAACACCTCTGCTTTCAAATAATCTCAAGATTTGGTATTCAGTCACCAGCTTTTTACAGTTATCCTCCTGACAAATGTCCTGTCACTGCAACATGCCATTATTTCCAGTAACGAAATTTGATGTGGTTTTCAGACCATAGCAAGTTTGTGTGTAGATGACGTACGCAATCGTTTTATTGAGCACTTGGTTTCTCATTTTAACAAATCGAGTGAGCTACAAAGTGGAGAGAAAATCATTTTATATCACTACAGTCAACTGAAGCACTTTAATTCCACCCGTTACCTCGATACTCAGACAGACCTTGTAACCCAAATGGATTTATGTAGAGAACTGATGCGTGACAAAGTTCATTTCCAGTTTTTGTTGTATCGTCTGTTTAATGAATTTAAGTAATACTATTGTCTGCAGAGCGTGAGGTCTAGACTTGAAAACTCTAAACCTGATAATATCAGAGTGCGCATTACTCTTCTCGCTCCTGCAAAAAAAACTCCACTTTAAGATTGTAAATATTGAATTGTGACTCTCGTGACATTCCAAAGTCACTAAACAAATATTTACCATGTTAGCCACCTCACTTTGGTAGGTGCAGGAATTTCAGGGCTGTATTTTTATGGGAATGCCCGACTTTGTGCTTTTTGAGAAATAGTCTGTTTGTCTCCTACACTCACTTCCCTAACCTTTTAATATATGGAAATACATAGACGTTCCAGCGCACCGACCATTCGGCCCAACCAGTCCGTGTCGGCGTTTATCCTCAATGAGAAAATAGTTAATTATCACATTTACTCACCCTGTTCCCATATTCTTTCAACCCCTTTTCCTTCATCCACTTCTCCAAGCTAAAGTTAAATGTTGACTTAGTTTTCTCCTTAACCACTAAACCTGGAAATGAGCTCCACAGCCTCACAACTCTAAAGAAGTTTCTCCTCCTCTCTGTTTTAAATCTCTCAAATTTAATCTTGTATCTATGGCTTCTCATTCTTGACCCCTCAACTACTGAAAACAGTCTGCTCTATCTACCCAGTCCCATTATTCCATACTTTTAAACATTTCTGTTATATTGCCACATAATTTGTGTTCTAATAAGCCTTTCTTCGAATTTGTATTTCTTCATACCAGGCAGCATCCTAGTTAATCTGTGTTGTCCCCTCTGTAAAGTCGCAACACCCTTCCTATAGAGTGCAGCCCAATACTGCACACAGTACCCATACTGATGTCTTATTAAGGTTTTAAATAGACTCATCATGACTAGTTGGCTTTTACATTCTGGACCTCTCGAGAGAAAACCTCTATTCCCTTTTTTACAGCCTTATCAACCTGAAGTGCTGCATTTAATTTTCTGTGAACCTCTCTCCTCTCTCCCCCCCAAGTCCCTCTGCTCTTCATGGCACCAAATTTATTTTTTATTTATTTCATATAAATTTATGTATTACTAACTGTAAACCAACATTGTCTGGGTTTTCAAAAACAAATGCTTTTAGCACCATGCTATTATTTTGTTAAAATAGTAGAATCAAAATGTCCACCCCCTTGAAAGGTGACCCACTGGGCTCTAACTTCATCTCAATAGTGAGTAGAAAGTAGGGATTATGGGAAAATCAATTCCAGGCAAAGCTCGAGTATCTCTATCCTCATATGCTGCTGAACATTGATAGATTGAAATGCTGCCTTTCTAACCTAGACTCTGATGATGGAGTACTTTATTTTTTGTGTGCTGTTATAGTTTCGGATGATCATTTTTTTTTTCCATCTGTAATTCTGACCTCGTGCATTCAAAAAAAACAAACGAAACAGTCACAAAACAAGGTCTTGTTGCAATCTTTTTTAACTGTGCTTCTCATTCTTTCTGTTCGTGGATATTGATTTTTTTTCCCAGGGGAGAGGCAGGGAAAAGAGGGAACACCACTAACAGTGGAATTTAGAGATAGTCACGTCCGAATTTTCCACCAGATATTTAACTCTTGTTTGTGGAAAATTATAGCTTTTGTTCTCCCATTTTCTATAAGGCTTTTAAAGTTCCAGACAACAATTTAAAATCTCTACACGTTACTTTCAGATGTTATTTATTCTGTAAATTTATTGCAAATATCTCTAGTTATTAAAGTAATTTCACTAATGGGGCAACATGGAGTGCTGTTTTGCTTAAAATTGCCAAATTATCTATACTTGCATTTCTTTAGCAACTTTAAGGCAGAAAAACATCCAAAGGTGCTTCACAGAGGCATAATCAGATGAAAATAGATGTCGAGAAAATTGGGAGATATTAGAAGGGGTAATCAAATGCTTGGTAAAAGAGATGGGTTTTAAGGAAGGCACTAAAGGGGCAGTGGGAGATGGAGAGGCAGAGAGGTGTAGTGTGGAAATTCCAGAGTGTAGGGCTAGGTGTAGACAGAAGTAGTGTTGAAAGGTTGTAGGAAGATGTGGATAGTGAGGAATTGAAGAAAGTGGCCAGACATGACAATGGCCCGTAATTTGCGGTCAGCGGTGAAGCAAAGGCGTTCGCCGCTGACCCCGAAGAAAGCTTCCCACAAAGATCTCGTGATCTCTGGAGAGAAGTTTGGCTTTTTCGACGTGCAATTGAGATCAGTGCAGTGTAATGTAATGGGGAATCCCTAACGCGAGCTGCTGTGAAGTCAACAAGCTGTCTAAGCAGCCAATCACAATGTAGAATTCTCACAGACGGGCAACCAGGAAGTGAAGAAGCTCCTTTTATTCTGACTTTTTAAAATGTTATAAAGAGTAAAACACAGTTTGGGGCTCTCACATGGGGAAAAGGTAAACCTGAAAAAAATATGAACAAATTTGTAATTTTCAATATAATGGAGAAAATTAGTTTTTCAGGGCCAGAACATTTGTTCAGCAGTCAATATGCTGTTAAAAGAATATTTTTTTAAATGGTGAGAAACTTTCAAATGTTGATGTTCAGAGAGATTTGGGTGTCCTCGTGCAAGAAACACAGAAAGCTAGCAAGCAATAAGGAAGGCAAATGGCATGTTGGCCTTTATTGCAAGGGGGTTGGAGTATAAAGGGGGTGATTTTGCCAATGGGGACGTGATGGAGGCGGGACTACTGCTTGTCGGGTTTTAGTCCCGCCTCCATCGACGTCCGACCAACCCATGCTATTTTCCCTTGATTGACTTTGTTAAGCCCGCCCAGCGGGTTTAGCAGACCAATTAAGGGAAAGCCGGTGAGACACGACGTCAGCGTATGACGTTTCATCTGTCAAAAACTTTTGACAGATGAATTGTCATTTGAGAAGCTGTCAAACACTGACCGTCTCTGTTTGGTGAGTCCTAGTATTCAAGGCTCACCAAACCTGTTTTCTGAGCAGAAATCAGATGGCTGTAGCATCGGAGAATGCAGCAGCCATTCTGTCATCTCTGCCGTGGAGATGCCGGAGCCTCCGGATCCCCAACGATTGAAGCCTGCAGGAAGAAATAGGGTAAGGAAACTTTTTCTAACACTTTTCACTCACCTCACATACTTACCTCTCCACACTTACACCCATCACTCACCTCCACAGCGCACTTTTCGAACCCTCTGACCCCCGCAGACCCACTGCTCGCCTCGCTGACCCTGGCGGGGTTTCCCGACGTCGGGAAGCCAGCACTTGTGTTGGAAAAATGGCGATAATCCTCTTAACTGCCTGTTCACTACCTGTTAACAGGCAGCTAAGTGGCTGTAATCCCCTTCCCGCCTTGAGACGGGTCCCAGCGCGAGTTGGGTACCCGCCTCCCGGGAAGATGGCACGGAGGCGGGTTGGGGGTGGGTTCATTACCCCGCTCCCAGTTTCTGCCATTTTCCCAGCAGTCCCGCCTCCATACCCGCCTCCCCAGGGCTGGCAAAATCGCCCCCTTAGAGTAAGGAAATCTTGCTACAATTGTACAGGGCCTTGGTGAGACCACACCGGGAGTACTGTGCACAGTTTTGGTCTCCTTATCTAAGGAAGGATATACTTGCCTTGGAGGCAGTGCAACGAAGGTTCACTAGATTGATTCCTGGGATGAGAGGGCTGTCCTATGATGAGAGATTGTGTAGAATGGGCCTATACTCTCTGGAGTTTAGAAGAATGAGAGGTGATCTCATTGAAACATACAAGATTCTGAAGGGGATTGACAGGGTAGATGCTGAGAGGTTGTTTCCCCTGGCTGGAGTGTCTAGAACTAGGGGGCATAGTCTCCGGATAAGGGGTAGGCCATTTAAGACGGAGATGAGGAGGAATTTCTTCACTCAGAGGGTGGTGAATCTTTTGAATTTTCTACCCCAGAGAGCTGTGGAGGCTCAGTCGTTGAGTATATTCAAGGCTGAGAGAGATAGATTTTTGGACTCATGGGGAATCAACAGATTCGGAGATGGGGCGGGAAAGTGGAGTTGAGGTCGATGATCAGCCATGATCTTATTGAATGGCGGAGCAGGCTCGAGGGGCCGTATGGCCGACTCCTGATCTTATTTCTTATGTTCTTAAAACCCCAGTTGCACCTAATCCAACAAGGTCTAATGGTAGCATAGTGGTAATGTTTCTGGGCTAGTAATCCAGAGGCCTGGACTACTGATCCAGAGACGTGAGTTCAAATCCCACCACGGCAGCTGGGGAATTTAAAATTCAGTTAATTAAATAAATCTGGAATAATTACTCGCATCAGTAATGGTAACCATGAAACTATCGGATTGTCGTTAATAACCCATCTGGTTCACTAATGTCCTTTAGGGAAGGAAATCTGCCGTCCTTACCTGGTCTTGCCTATATGACTTCAGACCCACAGCAATCTGTTTGACTTTTAACTTGCCCTCTGAAATGGCCCCGCAAGTCACTCAGTTGTAACAAACCGATACAAAACATAATAAGAATGAAACCAGATGGACCACTCGGCATCGACCTCGGCACCGGCTACAGACACAACAGTGGCACACCCAGCCCAGTCGACCCTGCAAAGTCATCCTCACCAACAGCCTGACATAGTCATACTCACAGAATCATACCTTTCAGCCAATGGACTCCTCCATCACCATCCCTGGGTATGTCCTGTCCCATCAGTAGGATAGACCCACCAGGGGTGGCGGCACAGTGGTATACAATCAGGAAGGAGTGGCCCTGGGAGTCCTCAACATTGACTCCAGACACCATGAAGTCTCATGGCTTCAGGTCAAGGATGGGCAAGGAAACCTGCTGATTACCACCTATTGCCCTCCCTCAGCTGATGAATCAGTACTCCTCCATGTTGAACACCACTTGGAAGAAGCACTGAGAGTAGCAAGGGCACAGAATGTACTCTGGGTGGGGGACTTCAATGTCCATCACCAAGAGTGGCTCGGTAGCACCACTACTGACCGAGCTGGCCAAGTCCTGAAGGACATAGCTGCCAGTCTGGGCCTGTGACAGGTGGTGAGAGAACCAACACGAGGAAAAAAACCTACTTGATCTACTTGACCTCGCCCTCACCAATCTACCTGTCGCAGATGCATGCCCATGACTGCACAGTCATTATGGAGACAAAGTCCCATCTTCACATTGAGGACACCCTCCATCGTGCTAAATGGGGTAGATTAAGAACAGATCTAGCAGCTCAAAACTGGGCATCCATGAGGCACTGTGGGCCATCAGCAGCAGCAGAATTGTATTCCACTACAATCTGTAACCTCATGGCCTGCATATCCCTCACTCTACCATTACCATCAAGCCAGGGGACCAACCCTGGTTCAATAAGGAGTGTAGAAGAGCATGTCAGGAGAAGCACCAGGCGTATCTAAAAATGAGGTGCCAACCTGGGGAAGCTGCAGCATGCTATAGACAGGGCTAAGAGATCCCACAATCAACTGATCAGATCAAAGCTCTGCAGTCCTGCCACATCCAGTTGTGAATGGTGGTGGACCATTAAACAATTAACGGGAGGAGGAGGCTCCATGAATATCCCCATCCTCAATGATGGTGGAGCCCAGCACGAGAGTGCAAAGGACAAGGCTGAAGCGTTTGCAACCATCTTCAGCCAGAAGTGCCGAGTGGATGATCCATATCGGCCTCCTCCTGAGGTCCCCACCATCAAATAAGTCCGTGTTCAGCCAATTCGATTCACTCCACGTGATATCAAGAAAGGGCTGAGTGCACTGGATACAGCAAAGGCTATGGGCCCCGGCAACATCCAGGCTGTCGTGCTCCAGAACTAGCCACGCCTCTAGCCAAGCTGTTCCAGTACAGCTGCAACACTGGCATCTATCCGACAATGTGGGAAAACTGCCCAGGTATGTTCTGTCCACAAAAAGCAGGACAAATCCAATCCGGCCAATTACAGCCCCATCAGTCTACTCTCAATCATCAGCAAAGTGATGGAAGGTGTCATCGACCGTGCTATCAAGCGGTACTTACTCAGCAATAACCTGCTCACTGATGCCCAGTTTGGAATCCGCCAAGACCACTTGGCTTCCGACCTCATTACAGCCTTGGTCCAAACATGGACAAAGGAGCTGAATTCCAGAGGTGAGGTGAGAGGAACTGCCCATGACATCAAGGCAGCATTTGACTGAGTGTGGCATCAAGGAGCCCGAGTAAAACTGAAGTCAATGGGAATCGGGGCGGGGGGAACTCTCCACTGGCTGGAGTCATACCTAGCACAGAGGAAGATGGTTGTGGTGGTTGGAGGTCAATCATCACAGCCCCAGGACATCGCTGCAGGAGTTCCTCAGGGCACTGTCCTAGGCCCAACCATCTTCAGCTGCTTCATCAATGACCTTCCCTCGAACATAAGGTCAGAAATGGGGATGTTGGCTGATGACTGCACAGTGTTCAGTGCCATTCACAGCTCCTCAGATAATGAAGCAGTCCATGCCCGCATGCAACAAGATCTGGACGACATTCAGGCTTGGTCTGATATGTGGCAGGTAATATTCGCGCCACACAAGAACCAGGCAATGACCATCTCCAACAAGCGAGGGTCTAACCACCGCCCCTTGACATTCAACAGCATTATCATCGCCGAATCTCCCACCATCAACATCCGGGGGTCACCATTAACCAGAAACTTAACTGGACCAGCCACATAAATACAGTGGCTACAAGAACAGGTCAGAGGCTAGGTATTCTGCGGTGAGTGTCTCACCTCCTGACTCCCCAAAGCCTTTCCACCATCTACAAGGCACAAGTAAGGAGTGTGATGGCATACTCTCCACTTGCCTGGATGAGTGCAGCTCCAACAACACTCAAGAAGCTCGACACCATCCAGGACAAAGCAGCCCGCTTGATTGACATCCCATCCACCACCTTAAACATTCACTCCCTCCACCACCGGCGTACCGAGGCTGCAGTGTGTACCATCTACAAGATGCACTGCAGCAACTCGCCAAGGTTTTTTCGGCACCACCCCCCAAACCCGCGACCTCTTCCACCTAGAAGGACAAGGGCAGCAGGCGCATGGGAACACCACCACCTCCAAGTTCCCCTCCAAGTCACACACCATCCTGACTTGGAAGTATATTGCCGATCCTTCATCATCGCTGGGTCAAAATCCTGGAACTCCTTAGCAAACAGCACTGTGGGAGTACCTTCACCACACGGACTGCAGCGGTTCAAGAAGACGGCTTACCACCACCTTCTCGAGGGCAATTAAGGATGGGCAATAAATGCTGGCCTTGCCAGCGATGCCCACATCCCATGAAATATTTTTTTTTTTAAATCGGTGTATTTAACAGCGATATTACCACAGAAAAGCCCAAGTTTTCGTCAGTTTCAGTGATTTTCCTGACTGCACTGATTGCTGGCTTGTGGGGCGAGGTGGTGCACATAAGAACATAAGAAATAGGAGCAGGAGTAGGCCAATCGGCCCCTCGAGCCTGCTCCGCCATTCAATAAGATCATGGCTGATCTGATCCTAACCTCAAATCTAAAGAACACAAGAAGTAGGAGCAGGACCCGGCCACTCAGCCCCTGGGCCCGCTCCGCCACCCACAGGGCCTTGACCGATCCGAACTCAGCCTCATGTCCAATTTCCTGCCCGCTCCCCGTAACCCCGAATTCCCTTTACTTCTAGGAAACTGTCTATTTCTGTTTTAAATTTATTTAATGATGTAGCTTCCACAGCTTCCTGGGGCAGCAAATTCCACAGACCTACTACCCTCTGAGTGAAGAAGTTTCTCCTCATCTCAGTTTTGAAAGAGCAGCCCCTTATTCTAAGATTGTGCCCCCTAGTTCTAGTTTCACCCATCCTTGGGAACATCCTTACCGCATCCACCCGATCAAGGCCCTTCACAATCTTATATGTTTCAATAAGATCGCCTCTCATTCTTCTGAACTCCAATGAGTAGTGTCCCAATCTACTCAACCTCTCCTCATATGCTCATCCCCGGGATTAACCGAGTGAACCTTCTTTGTACTGCCTCGAGAGCAAGTATGTCTTTTCTTAAGTATGGACACCAAAACTGTCATAAATCGCAAGTAACAACTCAGGAAGTACTACTGGGCGGCCAGCTGGGGCGCCGTCCAGGGAGTATAAATACTCAGGCATGGGCCCACCTTGGGCAGAGACAATCTGGAAACAGGAAGCTAGTGACTGCTAACTAGACCTCCATGTTTTGTTACAAGTTGATTAAAGCCTTGCTTTATGTTCAAGTGCGTAGTGAGTCTTTATTACGTCAAAAACTGTATGCGGTATTCCAGGTACGGTCTCACCAATACCTTATATAACTGCAGCAATACCTCCCTGTTTTTATAATCTATCCCCCTAGCAATAAAAGCCAACATTCCATTGGCCTTCTTGATCACCTGCTGCACCTGCATACTAACTTTTTGATTTTCTTGCACTAGGACCCCCAGATCCCTTTGTACTGCAGTACTTTCCAGTTTCTCGCCATTAAGATAATAACTTGCTCTCTGATTTTTCCTGCCAAAGTGCATAACCTCACATTTTCCAATATTGTATTGCATCTGCCAAATCTCCGCCCACTCACCCAGCCTGTCTATATCCCCTTGTAGGTTTTTTATGTCCTCCTCACTTTCTACTTTCCCTCCCATCTTTGTATCATCTGCAAACTTTGATATGTTACACTCGGTCCCCTCCTCCAAATCGTTAATATAGATTGTAAAGAGTTGGGGACCCAGCACTGACCCCTGCGGAACACCACTGGCTACTGGTTGCCAGTCCGAGAATGAACCATTTATCCCAACTCTCTGCTTCCTGTTAGATAACCAATCCTCCACCCATGCCAGAATATTACCCCCAATCCAGTGATTTTTTATCTTGAGCAATAATCCATATGTGGCACCTTGTCGAATGCCTTCTGGAAGTCTAAATACACTACGTCCACTGGTTCCCCTTTATCCACCCTGTACGTTATGTCCTCAAAGAACTCAAGCAAATTTGTCAGACATGACTTCCCCTTCATAAAGCCATGCTGACTTTGTCCTATTAAATTATGTTTATCTAAATGTTCCATTACTGTCTCCTTAATAATAGACTCCCAAATTTTACCCACCACAGATGTTAGGCTAACTGATCTATAATTTCCAGCCTTCTGCCTACTACCCTTTTTAAATAAGGGTGTTACATTAGCAGTTTTCCAATCTGCCGGGACCTTTGCTGAGTCCAGGGAATTTTGGAAAATTATTACCAAAGCATCCACAATCCCTACTGCCACTTCCCTCAAGACCCTAGGATGTAAGCCATCAGGTCCAGGGGATTTATCCGCCTTGAGGTCCATTATTTTACTGAGTACCAATTCCTTAGTGATTTTAATCGTATTGAGCTCCTCCCCCCCCCCCCCCCCCCCCCCCCTGGAGCTCCCTGTTTGTCCAGTGTTGGGATATTCTTAGTGTCCTCTACCGTAAAGACTGAAACAAAATATTTGTTCAGCATTTTTGCCATCTCCATGTTTCCCACCATTAATTTCCCGGTCTCATCCTCTAAGGGACCTACGTTTGCCTTAGCCACCCTTTTTCTTTTTATATAACTATAGAAACTCTTGCTATCTGTTTTTATATTTTTTGCTAATTTATTTTCATAATCTATCTTCCCTTTCTTAATCAATCTTTTAGTTACTTTTTGCTGTCTTTTGAAGACTTCCCAATCTTCTATCCTCCCATGCAGTCAGTGTTTGAGCAATGAATGACTGACCACAGCTTCAGGATTTCCGCATTAGGATGCATATGCACTAAATCCTGAATTTGCAGTCAGTTTCAAAGGGGTAGTTGTTACCCACCGCAAATTCCGAGCAATGTCTATGATCAAGAGCAAGGGGAGTAGAGGCCATGTGAGATGGCTAGGTCGAGGAGGTGGCCGTGAATATGGTTAGGACTTGCGGCACCAGCTTATAGAAATTCATTACACAGTGAAGTTTAAGTACAGAATAACTTATAAATTTTACAGTTTTTACAAAGAGCATAGTTGCATATCTGTCACACTTTCCTCAAGGTTTACACATCTCAGAAGTGCATGAAAGTTCATAAAATTGCATGCTCTATCAGATACAGAGCTTATGCCACACAGGAGGTTGGGATTGCAGTAATATTAGGTCATATCAGTTTGTGAGATGATAAATGGATTGTATAGCTGGGTGACATGATAAATGATACAGTAAATTAGTAGACCAAAGAGGAAACCGTCATGTTTGTCAATCCATTACGATTTCTTTGAGCAGAGAAGTAATTTTGAAAGACTCCTATTGATGATCCAATATATTAAATGCAATGTTTGAAACAGAATACAGTATGACATGTTTGAAGGTTATTGTGTTAAAATAATCACATTTGCAGCATGAATACCTTTCTTTCTATTAAATGCTTAGATGTGGTAAGAATAGTAAATAGCTTTCTATTCCAATGAATTTTTAAGGAATACTCCAGGGACAGCTGAAAAAGAATATGTCAGCCAATAACTGCTAGTTGTTTAGATTAAAAACAGAATGCCACTAACTTTTGATATTGCAGTTTACATAAAGGTCTTGGGCACTGGCACAAGAATAATTATATTCAAGTTTGCTGATGACACCTAATTAAGGGGCGTAGCAAATTGTGAGGAAATATGCAGGCGGACATGGGTAAGCAGAGTGGACTGATTGTGACAGTGAAGTTCTTTACAGAGGCGATCACATTCTATTTTACTGCCTGCACTGGAACGGTGTGTTGTTCATGTTGTCTATTGATTGATGTGTAATGGCCTGTTGCAGTGTACTACAAAGAAAGAATCGGGATTTATATCTCTCATCCACAGGACATCTCAAAGGACTTCACAGCTAATAATTACTTTTGAAGTGCAGTCACTCGTTGTAGGCAAAGTGGCAGTTGGTTTATGCACATGGCAAGATCCTCTGAACAGCAGCTGAATGAATGACAAAGTAATCTGTTTTTGGTATTGATGCTTGAAGAAGGAACGATGACCAGAACACTGGGAGAACTCCCTATGCTGCTGTGACTAGTGCCATGGGATCTTTTACCTCCACCTGAACAGTCCGGGCCTCAGTTTAACATCCCATCCACAAGACGCTACCTTAAACAATGCAGAATTCCCTTGGTATTCCATTGAGTGTCAACCTGGATTATGTGCTCAAATCTTGGATTGGAACTCGAATCCACAATCTTCTAACTGAAAGGCGAGAGGGCTACAAGCTCAGATCACTTAGTTCAGTGCACTGTAGAACATTACAAACATTTTTCTTAACATGTATTCCAAATGTAATCTCAAATGTAATAATTGTAAAGCAAAAAATGACAGCCTTTAATTTCATGGTTGTCATCTTAATGTGTTGTGCAAATCCTGTTGATGAAATGAATTGGATTTACAGGAATTATGCTTAATTTTAAATCATTAATTAACTAGAACAGGTAGTAGTCTATATTTATCCTCATTTATATTCCTCTTTAATTGCCTGTAGGCAAAGTGATAAAAGCTTAAATTAGCATCATCGGGAATCTGCAAATTTTGGGACTGTATTGAAGTTGCAGGTCTTGAGTCATTTAAACCGTAACGTAGTATGTTAAGTAATGCTTGAGAATAATTGAATGTTTGTACATATAATTGAATTATGTGTTGAAAAGATCTTTTTTGCAATTGTATTGGTGATCTCATTACTGACTTATCTAAAAAGCTGTATTTCCTTAGGTAATTTGTTCAGGTAGCTCATTTTTGAACTCACGGGTGGGAGTGAAGGGAGGGAGGAATAAAATAATGATCCTTCCTATTATACATTGATGCTTCGCGTGTCTGAACTGTAACTGGTCGTTGAGAACTGTACCAAATTTATCCCACTTTAAGATTCAACATTTTAGACAGCTCCATTCTTTTCCTTCTTATGGATTCTTTGAGCCCACCATTTTTATGAAGTTAACCAAATGTAGAAAACAAACTGAGGTAGCTCAAGAGGTGAGATTCTACATTGGGATAAGGTTATTATATTGCACTCATTACAAAAGCAAAATGATTTAGTCACTTTTATATTGGCTGAGTTTTAGCTCGAATTGTGGGAGATCTGTGTCTGTGAACCAACTTCCAGCATTTACGCGAATTCTAGCTCCCAAATCATGTTTGCTCAACAAAAGCTTGCATTTATATAGTGCCTTTAACATAGTAAAACATCCCAAGGTGCTTCACAGGAACGTTCTCAAACAAAATGACACCAAGCCAGGAAAAGTTAGGGCAGGTGACCAAAAGCTTGGCCAAAGAGGTAGGTTTTAAGGAGCATCTTAAAGGAGGAGAGGGATAGAGAGACAGAGGTTTAGGGAAGGAATTCCAGAGCTTGGGGCCTAGGCAGCTGAAGGCAAGGCCGCTAATGGTGGAGCGATTAAAATTGCAAGAGGCCAGAATTGGAGGAGCGCAGATATCTCGGAGGGTTGTTGGGCTGGAGGAGATTAGAGATAGGGAGGGGCGAGGCCATGGAGGGAATTGGGGAAAAAAGGGTGAGAATTTTACCATCAAGGTGTTGCAGGAATGGGAGCCAATGTAGGTCAGCGAGCGCAGGGGTGATGGGTGAACAGGATATACGAGTTAAGACACGGGCAGCAGAGTTTTGGATAAGCTCAAGTTTATGGGAGGCCGGCCAGGAGAGAGTCATGTGCTGCAGCTAGTGGAAAGCCCAATCAAACGTGGGCACTGCACTCTGAACCGAATGCTGAAATGCATAATTTAATTCTAAGAGGAAATTCTCCACTCATACTTTTATAGGCTGTGTGGAGAAGGGAGCAGACACGGGAATCTATTAAAATATTTTGGGGTGGTTGCATATATAGCAGTCAAAGGCATTGATTGGTTTAGGGAGGGTGGATAGTCATAACCCAGCACTTTCTCAGAATTTGGGAGGGAGGGGTTAATTGAAACAGTGGTTTATGGGAGGGTAAGCAAGCGTGTAATATACAACAAATTTATATTTAAGAATAATTCATATTGTTGAGGCTTGCAGAACTTATTCAATGAGAGGTTTTTAATGATGCTCTAAACCGCGGAGGGCAGGGGATCTAATATTTTATCTTTGTGGTCTGCTTATGTGCATACCACGGAGCCTCCAGGGAATTGAATAAATACTTGAAGGGGAAAAAATTGCAGGGCAATGGAGAAAGAGCAGAGGAGTGGAACTAATTGGATCGCTCTTTCAAAGAGCCGGCACAAGCACGATGGGCCGAATGGCCTCCTACGCTGTAAGATCCTATGACTAGATATAGATTTAAATTTCACAGAATCACAGAATCCCCACAGTGCAGATAGAGGCCATTTCGGCCCATCGAGCCTGCACTGACACATATCCCACCCTATCCCCGTAACCCCACGTATTTAATCCTCCTAACACTAAGGGTCAATTTATCATAGCCAAATCAACCTAACCCGCACATCTTTGGACTGTGGGAGGAAACCGGAGCACCCGGAGGAAACCCACGCAGACACTGGGAGAATGTGCAAACTCCACACAGACAGTCACCCGAGGTCGGATTCGAACCCGGGTCCCTGGCGCTGTGAGGCAACAGTGCTAACCACTATGCCACCGTGTTGCCCAATTTATATTAATAATTTGCATATATCATGTTGCTGGTATTAATAGACCTTGGAGCTCTGATTTAAGGATTTGTTAACCAATGAGGCGACAGGATCTAAAACCATCCTTTCCAAACTTCTAGGTTCAAACAGGACAAACTAGTAAATACGAAAAAAAAAGATGGGGGAGGACTGAGGTGTCTGGGCTTTGAGCTGAATATTGGACACCTTTGTCTTTAGCAACTTGCTATCTGTGGAACTCAGACCGAATTACTGTCTTGCAGTCCTGTCTTTATATACTAACTGCAGAAATATTCTTTAAATTGTTCTGGTGAAGCAAAAATGCACCAGAGACCATCAGTGGCAGTGTCACAATGACTTTCTTGAAAGAGTAGAAACCACAATACAGTGTTTTTGCACGATTCACAGGTTTATACTGTGGTTTATTGAATTGCTCTGCAGTTACTACCTGTATAAGGAGGAATTCAGAGAACCTGCAAACACCAAATGGTTTAAAAGGTCATCTGAGCTACAGTTTGCTGCCGCACAGTAGTTGCTGTGCATTGAAGGATGGGACATATTTTCATTTACAGTACAGCTATTTACTGTAGTAGTTTTCACCCATTTTGTACTGTTGTAACCACATTGCCTGAATTCAGAACTAACTTCTATGCGCGTCTGCAGTCCGCTGTTTGTATAAGTAAAATACATGTGCAGTTTCTGAACTAGAAGATTCACTAGTATTTGTTATACTGGTAAGAGCTAAAGGCTGTGATATCTTTAGACTAGGCCAGTCTGGATTCAGCAGCAAAGTTCTGGAATGAAAATGCTACAATAACTAAATATCAATTCACAGACTTTATTAAACATCTTAGGAGAAACATGTTTCAGGTACATCTGACATTTTTGTTAATTCTATGGTGAATATTTGGTTGTGTAGAATAATGTTGAGCATTGAGAATTTTGTTTTACTGCTGGCATAATAATTATTTTGTGGTAGATGCTAGAGTGTACAAGTTTATATCAGTTGCACTGCGATGCTGTGTTTTGCACTCTGCCTATAATTTGTAGAACCGCACTGCCCCGTGGTAGATTGGTAATGGAAGATGGTGCATTAAAACTCCAGTAGTTGCCCATAAACCTATTCCTTCTATTACATTCGGTATGATTTACTGCAGTGCTGTTAAGAGATAGTAAGAAGGAAAGAATTACTTATGTGATTTTCCTTTTACTTACTGCTTTTAATAAGAACATAAGAAATAGGAGCGGGAGTAGGCCATTTGGCCCTTCGAGTCTGCTCCACCATTCAATAAGATCATGGCTGATCTGCTACCTCATCTCCACTTTCCTGCACTATCCCCATATCCCTTGATTCCCTTAATATCCAAAAATGTGATTTAAAAAAAAAAATGCTTTAAAAGAGCAAATTGAAATTTGAAAGCAAACAAAGTATCTCTCAGCGAAACGCAAGAAGGGAGGAGGGAAACTGGTTCAAAGTGAAAGGGGGCTGTGGCCTCTTCGCACCCACCATTGTGAGGGCCACAAGTGGGAGAGAACGGTGGAGGGTTAGGATGAGGTAAGCAAGGGGGAAAGGGAGGATACAGAAGTTGAGTGGATAGTTCAGAGTAAGGTAGGGATCGTGAAAGGAATGAGGAGCAAGGAAGAAGGAATGAAGGTGATGGGACACGGTGGGAGTGAGGGGGTGGAGTGAAACATAAATGATTGGCAAGATGATGAGAAAGGAGCCCCATCGAGTGCCACATTTTCTTCCTCAACTACCACCCTAAATGCAATAGTGTCTCCTTTCCCAGCAACACCACACCATACCACCCAACACCTCCCACCCAAAAGAAAATAAAAGGGCAGAGAGAATCCGAGATGGACAGAAAAGAAAGAAAAAGACTTGAGGGGAGAGAGATAAGAAGAAAAAGAAGAGATTGAGCAACAGAAGAGAGACAGAGAATTAGCAACACAAGACATTAGAGATAGCTGAGAGCATGACCATGTGCATGCAGGGACATCAGTTTTTCCTCTTTCTTCCTATTCTCCCCATTTATTCCCACAACCAATGATGCTGAGGCAAGTTTTAGCAACTCTACTGCTGTATGAGTGGCGATCAGCCTGGACTAGGGATTGAACTTGGTTTGTTTAGCACAGCCACTGAGGAGGTAAATTTGCTGAACCATCCATAGCGCTGACATATCTCAATAGTTTAAGCTACTTAATGAGTCTGCTCATGTTTATTGACAAACAGGAGATCAGATAAGGAATATGAGTATTATTGGAGTAGTAAGATTAGAAATAATGGACTATTAAAAAGCTAAAGTCGTCATTTCTTTTCTACCTTTAAAGTCATGTTTCTGCAATAAATAATAAACCTGTTTAAAGCAGTAATGGGGATGGGGAGTCTTGAGTGTCTAATGATATTCTGTTGGGTAATATTGATTCCTTGTGATTTATTTCACTTGACTCTGTGTTCCTCATTTCTAAATGTAATTTGAAGTAACATAATAGAAAATTAAATGTTTTTTATTTGGGTGGGGAGAGAATGGAAGCAGTCATTTGAACTAATGGTACTCTGTTGAGTTTTATTGATTCTTTGCGATTTATTTCACTTGACTATGTGTTCCTCATTTCTAAAAGTAATTTGAAGTTACATAATAGAAAATTAACAGTATTTTGTTTGGATCGGGGAGGGGGAGAATTGAAGTTGTCGTGGTTCTCGACCTTTTCTATAATTGGGATGTGTGAGAAATCAGAATATTTCACAACCCAGTTACCCAAGGCACTTTTTCCTCCACTTCAGGTGTAAAGCACAGGAGAGAATTGAAAAAGTTAATATGGGAGGCAAAGGAAGGTTACAAGAAAAGATTAGCAGGGAACATTAAACTGAACCCTAAAATATTTTATTAACATATAAAGTGTAAGAGATTAGCTAAGGAGGTAGTTGGGCCAATTAAGGACCCAAAGGGAAATCTTCATGTAGAGGCAGAGGACATGGCTAAAGTATTAAATGAGTACTTTTCATCTGTCTTCACAAAGGAAGTGGATGATGTGAAGGTTACACTAAAAGAGGTGAGGGAAGTTATGGACAGGATAGTAATAGATAGAGAAGATGTGCTAAAAAGATTAGCGTTACTGAAAGTTGGTAAGTCACCTGCTCCAGATGGAATGCATCCTTGGTTGCTGAAAGAAGCAAAGGTAGAAATAGCAGAGGCATTGGTCACAATCTTTCAATCCTCACTGGATACAGGAGTAGTATCCTGTAATGCCAGAGGACTGGAGGGTTGCTAATGTTACACCACTATTCAAGAAAGGGGAGAAGGATAAACCAGGAGACTACAAGCCAGTCAGCCTAACATCTGTAGTGGGGACTTTATTGGAAACCATTATCAAGGACAAAATAAACTTTCATTTGAAAAGGAATGTGTTAATCAAGGAGAGGCAGCATGGATTTGTTAAAGGAAAATCGCGTCTGACTAACTTGATTAAATTCTTTGATGAGATAACACAGAAGGTTGATCAAGGAGTAGGTAATGTTGTGTATCTATGAACTTTTGGAAGGCATTCGACAAAGTGGCACAAAGGAGGCTTGTTAAGAAGATGGAAGCCCATGAAATTAAGGGGTAAGTGGCGGTATGGATATGGAATTGGCTCAGTGACAGGAAACAAAGGGTGGTGGTGGATGGATGCTTTTCAGACGGGGAGGTGGTTTGCAGTGATATTCCCCAAGGGTTGGTTTTGGGTCTATTACTCTTCAATTTTTATAAATGATCCAGACTTGGGTGTAGGGAGCAGCATTATAAAGTTTGCAGATGACATGAAACTTGGCAACATGGTAGATTATGATAAGGATAGTTGTAGACTTCAGGATGACATATACAGGATGGTGAAATGGACAGAAGCATGGCAGATGGAGTTCAATGCAGAGAAGAGTGAACTGATGCACTTTGGGAGGACTAATATAGAAAGACAGTATACTATAAATGGCACGATTTTGAAAAGTGTAAGTGAGCAGGGAGACCTTGGTGTCCATATACACATTTATGAGGGTTAAAAAAGCACTTAGGTTACTGGGTTTATAAACAGAGGCATCAAATTTAAAAGCCAAGAGATAACGCTAGAACATTATAAATCGCTGGTTAGGCCTCAGCTGGAGTATTGTGGACAATTCTGGGCACCACACTTCAAGAAATATGTAAAGGCCTTAGAAAGGGTACGGAGGAGGTTTACCAGGATGTTACCAGGGATGAGGGACTTCAGTTATGAGGAGAGTTTGGAAAAGCTAGGATTGTTCTCCTGGGAACAGAGAAGGTTACGAGCTGACCTAATAGAGGTTTTCAAGATGTTGGGTTTTGATAGAGTAGACAGAGAAAAACTATTCCCTCTGGCAATTGGGTCAATAACCAGAGGTTAAAGATTTAAAAATCATTGGCAAAAGATCTGGATGAGGAGAATTTTTTTCACTGAGTTGTTGGATCTGGAACGCTCTACCTGAAAAGATGGTGGAAGCTGATACCATAAATAATTTTAAAAGGCAATTGAGCAGGTACTTGAGGATGAGGAACTTACTGGGTTATGGACAGAAGGCCGGGGCGTGGCAGCTCTTTCAAAGAACCAACACAGACACGACAGGCCGAATGGCGGCCTCCTGTGCTGTAAGTTTCTATAATTCTATGAAGTGCTGTTCACTGCCACTCTGCTTATTGAGATGCTCCTTGTTGCCACTGTGCTCTCCTCCCTCCCCCGCCCCCAAAGTTTCTCATTCCTGCCACTGTACTCCCAAATGGCTGTCCATGCCTATCCAAGCTCCTACCTGAAATGTTGGTTTGCTCCAGGCCTAGACTCCTGGAAGAATTCCAGATTTGGCAAAACCTATTGAGAGATCAAAATTCACACACTCGGTGTGGACCAACAGATTTAAGTGAGAGCAGAGGCAATGCAAGTTGTTGTTGTTTTTCTACATCAGGGACAGTAATGACAATATTAGATAATTTAGATAATTTTCCTGTCTTGTCTCCTGCCTGCCCATTCTTTAATGGGAGAATTTAATTATGCATAGTAATGTAATTGCAGTAATACCATGAGGTTTTCAGACTTTTTTCTGCGCACTGAAATGGCATGGTGATATTGTGCGCAATAAAGAGAAAATTGTCTAAGTGCAGGTGAGGAGAGCCAATCAATGCCTTTTTAAATTAATTTAGTGTTTGAGAAAGATGAATCTTAAAATGCAAAACCTGTTTCATCTGCTGAAAATATTTTAGATTATGTGAAGGTTTTCAGTAAATGGGCTCCACACAGCTGAGACTTGCTTGAGAAATGAGATGCATTCAATTTACAAGAATACATCCTGGGCAACCTTGCGTGTCCCAAGGGTATTGAAATTCATAAACAGTTCTTCAGATTAGTTGGGAGTCATGTAATAGTTTGTGAATGAAGTCTGTTTCATTCTTTTATAGAACTGTCAAAGTTTATTTTTATAACATTCAATTCTTTAATTTGGTGGGATTGGCTTCCATGGCCTTTCATCCTTTTAAGAAGAAAAGTTTCTGCTTTTCACGCCAGTTAGACTGGAATTGCTTTACTGCAAGATTGTTTTTGGTATACAGTCACTCACTGTTCATTTAAGTGAAGGTCGATTGGAATGTACTATAACACTGTAAAGTGCCTTGGGATGTCCCGAGATAGTGAAAGGCACTATATAAATGCAAGTCTTTCTTTTATACACGAGCATGAGTCACTCTCTGCAGGAAAGTGAGTCCTCTTCTGCAACTTACAAAGGGGAGCAGACTGTATTATATGGTGCTTTTGAAGGAAACACGCTCAATGGGAATAAAATGTAAAAGTTCTTCGGCGAGAGAATGGAATTCGTAAATTAATTTTCTTCTTCTGAGCCTCATTTTTAACTCTAGTAATTCAGTCAAACCGGAGGGACGAGGCTGTTGTAATTCTTGGTGTTCTACTCCAATCTGGTGTGTGTGTCTCTGCTACTATTATTAGTACTGATTACCATACAAGATGTTGGCAGTGCTTCAAAAGATACTGATTAATGGATGCCAATCAGTGCTAACCATTGGATCAGACACTAAAGATACTTTAATGTAATCAGTGAAAAGGTGAATTCAAAAGGAAGCATTTGTGATTTCTTTTTATTATTATTATGGTCTGAATGGTTAGAAGTGCTGCAGCATCAGGTTCTCGGAGTATTTGCAGCCACCTGTCTTGCCAACCTGGGACTGAGCTTGACATTTCAGCTGGATCATCTGACTGAGATAAATAACAAATGGCCAATGAGGTAACCTGCCATATTGTCAAGCTGCTTCATGGCTGGTCGATAATGAGTTGGTGGTGATGGCTTTTGTTGGCATGCCATTAGGCTGTCACCCTGGGCGAAATGGTTGTATGAACTCAACCAGAGAGGAAGGGGAGAAATCTGTTTACCTACCTGCCTCGTTTCTAATGTGAAGTGACTTGAATCTGCTCGGCATCACCGACAGTATCCTGGCTAAGATCAGGGCCTCTGAACATATGGGACCTGGAGCGTGAACCTGGGCTCCATCACTGCATGGCTGCAGTTCTCCAATATGCAGCACAGTATGCCGTTGAAACCGTACATTTTTAAGACTGAATCAAAGTTATGTACACAACTTGATTTCCCCCCCCCCCCCCCCCCATATTATTTGCAATTTATTTTGATCAGACTTGTGGAATCAAATTCAGTGCACTTTTCTGGCATTACAGATTTTGTTAATTTCAATGCTCGTCAAAGCTCAAAGTAAATCTCCAGAAATTATTGTTTTGTCTGCTTCCCACTGTAATTGTCACACTGCTACCTGTTACTTGGGCTGTCATTTACTGTGTTTGTAGCACAGAGGTATTATTTAAATACATGCAAAACAGTGGCCACTAGAATCTTCAATTACTGGACAGACTGGTAGGGAGGTCCTGCCAACATGCTGGCAGATGATGTGTCAGGTATGACTTTCATTTGCACAGTTGCGAGACAAAATTAGTCTTCTTATTTTTAGGTTGCACAGGGTAGAGCTATGGTTTCAGCTTCTATTACTCAGGGGCCACATGAAATGAACAAGAGCCTTTCATTGGGGTTGTGAATGATGCGTTGGGTGAAGCATTAGACTATAATTAGTTGAAAACAATCAACCTAATAAAATAACATGTCTATCTATACTGTTACAGAATATTTAAAGAATGTTTCAATTTGGTCATTTCTGGGAATTTGGTTATGCCAGGATTATATAAGAATGTATATGAATTGAGCAAAAGTACCCAGATGTGGCCCATAAAGCTCCTGACTGACTTGCATTGAAAGGAGAAGGTAACCTTGGGAAGGGAGTAAAAACAAATTATTGAAAATTCTTATCAACATTCCCCTGGCATGAAGAACTTTTAAAGGTACTGGCCTGATGCTGAAGATTTAAGGCTCAGCTGCATCTCATTTGACATCCAGGCCTTGAGGTGATGCTGCTCTGGTTTTCCTGAAGCTAACAGTCAATAACTGAGAAGCTCCCAAGTAAGTATGAAGATGTAAAATGGCAGATCAACACAGAGCTCGGGATTTTCCTTGAGATTTTGAAGTACATCTTACAAGGTAGTGTACTTGAATCTTTTTTTAAACTTAGTTCATTGAACATTCTGACGGGGGAGGGTGAACAGCCAGAGGTCGTGGTCCATATCGGTACCAACGACATAGGTAGAAAGAGGGATGAGGTCCTGCAGACAGATTTCAGGGAGCTCGGAAAGAGATTAAAAAGCAGGATCTCAAAGGTAGTAATCTCTGGATTACTCCTGGTGCCACGTGCGAGTGATTATAGAAATAGGAGAATAGAGCAGATACATGCGTAGCTGGAGAGATGGTGCAGGAGGGAGGGCTTCAGATTCCTGGGGCATTGGGGCCGGTTCTGGGGGAGGTGGGACCTGTACAGGCCGGACAGGTTGCACCTCAACAGAGCCGGTACCAATATCCTTGCGGGGAGGTTTGCTGGTGCTGTTGGGGAGAGTTTAAACTAAGTTGGCAGGGGGATAGACACCAGGATGTAGCATATTAGAAAGGAGAAACAAAGGATTGGGAGAGAGGGATAGCACTAAAGTAAGGAGAAACAATGGGCACAAAGGATTGGGGGAGACGGATAGCACTAAAGATCTGGCCTGGGTAAATTGGAATCAAAGATTGGCAGGCAAAACTGTATGGAACAACGGGCTGCCTTTAAAGAGGCAATAGTTCTGGTACGGTCGAGGTACATTCCCACTAGGGGGAAAGGGTAGGGCAATTAAAGTCAGAGCTCCCTGGGTGATGAAAGAGATAGAGAGTAAGATGAAGCGGAAAAAGAGCACGCATGACAGATGTCCGGTCGAGAATACAATTGAGAATCAGGCTAAATATAGAAAGTTCAGAGGAGAAGTGAAAAAGAAAATAAGAGGGGCAGAGAGTGGGTATGAGAATAGAATGGCAGCCAACATAAAAGGGAATCCAAAAGTCTTCTATAGGCATATAAATAGTAAACGGGTAGTAAGAGGAGGGGTGGGACCAAAAAGGAGACCTACGCATGGAGGCAGAGGGCATGGCTAAGGTGCTAAATGAGTACTTTGCATCTGTCTTCACCGAGGAAGATGATGCTGCCATAGACATAGTGAAGGAGGAGGTAGAGGAGATACGGGATGGGATAAAAATTGATAGAGGAGGTACTAGAAAGGCTGGTTGTACTTAAAGTAGATAAGTCACCAGGACCAGATGGGATGCATCCTAGGACGCTGAGGGAAGTGAAGGAAGAAATCACAGAGGTACTGGCCATAATCTTCCAATCCTCCTTAGAAACGGGGGTGGTGCCAGAGCACTGGAGAATTGCAAATGTTACACCCTTGTTCAAAAAAGGGTGTAAAGATAAACCCAGCAACTACAGGCCAGTCAGTTTAACCTCAGTAGTGGGGAAGCTTTTAGAAACAATAATGAGGGACAAAATTAACAGTCACTTGGACAAGTGTAGATTAATTAAAGAAAGCCAGCACGGATTTGTCAAAGGCAAATAGTGTTTAACCAACTAGATTGAGTTTTTTGATGAGGTAAGAGAGAGGGTTGATGAGGGCAATGCGGTTGATGTACATGGATTTCCAAAAGGCGTTTGACGCAGTGCCTCATAATAGGCTTGCCAGCAAAGTAAGGAACAGTGGTAGTATGGATACAAAATTGACTAAGTGACAGGAAACAGAGAGCAGTGGTGAACGGTTAGTTTTCGGACTGGAGGACGATATACAGTAATGTTCCCCAGGGGTCGGTTCTCGAACCACTGCTTTTCTTGATATATATTAATGACTTGGATGTGGGTGTACAGGGCACAATTTCAAAATTTGCAGATGACACAAAACTTGGAAGTATAGTGAACCGTGAGGAGGATAGTGACAGACTTCAAGAGGACTTAGACAGGCTGGTGGAATGGGCGGACACGTGGCAGATGAAATTTAACGCAGAAAAGTGTGAAGTGATACATTTTGGTCAAAAGAATGAAGAGAGAAAATATAAACGAAAAGGTACAACCTTAAAGGGGGTGCATGAACAGAGACTGAGGGGTATATGTGCACAAATCGTTGAAGGTGGAAGGGCAGGTTGAGAAAGCAGTTAAAAAAGCTTACAGGATCCTGGGCTTCATGAGAACAAAAGTGTGGAAATTATAATGAACCTGTATAAAACACTGGTTCGGCCTCAACTGGAGTATTGTATCCAATTCTGGGCACCAAACTTTAGGAAGGATGTGAAGACCTTGGAGAGGGTGCAGAAAAGATTTACGAGAATGATTCCAGGGATGAGGGACTTCAGTTACGTGGATAGACTGGAGAAGCTGGGGTTATTCTCCTTAGAGTAGAGAAGATTGAGAGGAGATCTGATAGAGGTGCTCAAAATCATGAGGGGTCTGGACAGAGTAGATAGAGAGAAACTATTCCCATTGGCGGAAGGGTCGAGAACCAGCGGACACAGATTCAAGGTGATTGGCAAAAAGAACCAAAGGCGACATGAGGAAAAACTTTTTTACGCAGCGAGTGGTTAGGATCTGGAATGCATTGCCTGAGAGGGTGGTGGAGGCAGACTCAATTGTGGCTTTCAAAAGGGAGTTAGATGAGTACCTGAAGGAAAAAAGTTTGCAGGGCTACGGGGAAAGGGCGGGGGAGTGGGACTTGCTAAAGTGCTCTTGCAGAGAGCCAGCACAGGCTTGACGGGCCGAATGGCCTTCCGTGCTGTATTCTATGAACCTATCAGCTGCCATTATTTTAGTTTTGATTTGCCAAGTGATATCTCAATGTATCATTGGCTGTGCATCTTGAATGTGCACATTTATTTAGTATGGTAACATAAAGCTCTTTCCCTTAATTAGTTTGTTCAGAAGCGCAAGAGTCTTGAAACAATTTGTTATTTGCATTTTGCTTCGTTTATTATCTCTCATCTCTGCAATATAACTGCATATTAAAATGTCTGCATGATTTCACTTGTAATGTGCCAATATACTAGTACAATTTTAATACAATAGACAAAAGGCATAGCCATTTGTAGTGCGGGTAATTCAACAGGTGATATTCTTCATCTAAGCGCTGGAAGGTGTTGGAGAACAATCTTAGGTGACTCTCTTCCCCCCCCCCCCCCCCCCCCCCAACCACTGTTTTCTCCCCTCTATTGGAAGTCCCAAGCCTTCACTTGGCATCACCTCGGATGGAGAGACTGAGGTTGTTAACTCGCCAAATAGGGAATCATAGATCAAGACCCACATCCCACCACTCCATAAAATCATAGACTGGATAGAATTAGAAAAAATAAAGAACACTACAAAAAAAAAAGCTTTTTAGAAAGGATTTCCAGTGGATCCATGTAGAAACGTGCTGTCTGGCGTGTAGGTTACAAACACATCTTCGCAGTTTCCCCACATAATCTAAATGGGGTAGAAGAGCAAAGGAATCTCTGAGTACAAATCACTAAAAGTAGCGACACAGGTTAACAAGGCCATTAAAAAAGCAAACCAGGCACTAGGGTTTATTTCTAGAGGGATTAAATTGAAAAGTAGGGAAGCTATGCTAAACTTGTATTGAACCTTGGTTAGACCACACATGGAGTACTGCGTACAATTCTGGTCACCATATTATAAAAAGGATGTAGAGGCACTGGAGAGGGTGCAGAGAAGATTTACATGGGTGATACCAGAAATGTGAGGGTACACATTATCAGGAAAGGATGAACAGGCTGGGTCTCTTTTCTTTTGAAAAGAGAAGGCTAAGGGTTGACCGAATAGAGCTCTTTAAAATTGTGAAAGGTTTTGATAGAGTAGATACAGAGAGAGTGTTTCCACTTGTGGGGAAGAGCAAAACTAGAGGCCATCAATATAAGATAGTCACCAAGAAATCAAATAGGGAATTCAGAAGAAACTTCTTTACCCAGAGAGTGGTGATACTGTGAAACTCGCTACCACAGGGAGTGGTTGAGGCGAAAAGTATAGATGCATTTAAGGGGAGGCTAGTTAAGCATATGTGGGAGAAGGGAATAGAAGCTTATGCTGATAGTTAGATGAGGAAAGACTGGAGGAGGCTCGAGTGGAGCATAAACACTCGCATGAACTGGTTGGGCCAAATGGCCTGTTTCTGTGCCGTATATCCTGTGTAATAATGAGTGAAGATAAACTGAAGATCAAGTTCGAGTCGTTTGCAGTGTCCAGCAGGTCTGGTTTCTGCTTCAGTTCAGAAATGGAGTGTGATGAGATGAACTAAAAGAATGGGAAGAAAGACCTACAAAATTTTGAGGTGAATGGGAAAAGTAAAATGGCAGTAAAAATACAAACATTTTAAAAATAATACACAAATAATAAACACAGAAGGAAAGATTGTATGAAAAAACTGGCCAAAGAAAGTGTAACAGTTTATTGATTCATTTTAATTCTCCCCCCCCCCCCCCCCCCTGTATATGTTACTTTCCCAGAAAATATTGTGAAGAAAATGATAATTGCTTATTCTGTTTGTGTATGGAGATTAAACCTTCCTTGTTCTTTGTACTTTCATGAAAACTGTGAATTATGAATGAAAGAATAACCCATCTTTATTATCATTTCATTCAAAGCTCCAAGCAGATTTGATTATACTGAATGACTTCAGAGTGCAAATTAATACTGAAATTATTCAGTGATATTCTGTTCCTCCCCCACCAGTTAGTTTGCTCTGGGTGCCATCTTTGAGCCATTTCGTGCTTCAGTACTTTAAGGTCTATCTATAGAGGAAATTTGTGTATAGTGATCAAACTTCATTCATAAACTTCAGACTCACCCATAAAGAACATTCCATCCCTCCCAAAGGCAGTTGTTCCAGTCAAATGTCATTACTTTAATTCTAAAGTTGTGCTGCCACTTCAGTGTTGTAAGCTCCAGTGCTTGAAAATTAGATATTGCAAGGTTATACATAAGGAGAATTGTCTTGTTACATAAACGCTCTTGAAAATTATAATCTGAATGATTGTCTGCATTGTTAATGAGATTGCTAATAGGATTCTAGCTTTAAGCTATATTTTTCTTATCCCTATGAGATGAATGTACAAAACATGAAAAACTCTCCAGAAAGACTTGCATTTATATAGCGCCTTTCACAACCACCGGACATCTCAAAGCGCTTTACAACCAATTAAGTACTTTTAAAGTGGAGTCGCTGTTGTAATGATGAACATTTCCTTTCAAAGAGAAACGGGGTGCCACATTAACAGATGGAGGCATCTGACTAGTAGACTTCAGCTTGCATTTAGCAGAGGGAAAGGTAGTGTAATGATTATGGTACTGGACTAGCAACCTTTCATGAGTTCAAATGCCTCCATGGCAAATTGTGAAATGAATTTGTTAGCAGGCATCAAAAACAAACCATCAATTTTGCCGGATTGTCATTAAAAACCCACCTGGTTCATTTAATGTGCTTCAGGGGAGAGAACATGGCCTCTTTACCCATTTGGCCTACGTGTGACTCTACTCCACTACATGGCTGTCTCTGAAGTGGCCCAGATGGCCCTTTTCCTGTTTTTTTTTAAAAAAAATCACTTTCTTAGGGCAACTAGAGATGAATAATAAATGTGTCCTTGCCAGTATGACCCACATCCGATAAACACATTTAAAAAAAAAAATAATGAATTGCTGATTACATCGAGTCTACAGCACAAACAGGCCATTTACTTAACTGATCTATTCCGGCTTTTATGCTCCCACCCCTCTTCATCTAACCCTGTCAGCATATTATTCTATTCCTTTTTCCCTCATGTGTTTATCTAGCTGCCATTTAAATGCATCTGTGCGCTCCACCCCAACCACTCCCTGTGGTAGTGCGCTCCACCCCAACCACTCCCTGTGGTAGTGCGCTCCACCCCAACCACTCCCTGTGGTAGTGTGCTCCACCCCAACCACTCCCTGTGGTAGTGCGCTCCACCCCAACCACTCCCTGTGGTAGTGTGCTCCACCCCAACCACTCCCTGTGGTAGTGCGCTCCACCCCAACCACTCCCTGTGGTAGTGTGCTCCACCCCAACCACTCCCTGTGGTAGTGCGCTCCACCTCAACCACTCCCTGTGGTAGTGCGATTCACCTCAACCACTCCCTGTGGTAGTGCGCTCCACCTCAACCACTCCCTGTGGTAGTGCGATTCACCTCAACCACTCCCTGTGGTAGTGCGCTCCACATTCTGGCCACTCTTTGGGTAAAGACGTTCCTCCTGAATTCCCTATTGGATTTATTAGTGACCAGCTTATATTTGTGGCCGCTAGTTTTGGACTCCCCCACGACAACAACTACTGCTACTTATATTTATATAGCGCCTTTAACATAATAAAACATTCCAAGGTGCTTCACAGGAGTGTTATATGGCTCGGTGTCATTTTTTTTTTATAAGGAGATGTTAGGGCAGATGACCAAAAGCTTGGTCAAAGAGTAGGTTTTAAGGAGAGTCTTCAAGGAGGAAAGAGAAGTAGCGTGGCAGAGAGATTCAGGGAGGGAATTCCAGAGCTTTGGACCTAGGCAGCTGAAGGCACGGCCACCAATGGTGGAGCATTTAAAATCGGGGATGTTCAAAAGTCCAGAATAGGTGGAGCGCAGAGGTCTAGGGGGGTTATAGGGCTGGAGGAGAATAGAGACAAGGAGGGGCGAGGCCATGGCGGGATTTTAAAATGAGGATGAGAATTTTGAAATCGCGGCATTGCTTAACTGGGAGCCAATGTAGGTCAGCAAGCACAAGGGAGATGGGTGAGCGGGACTTGGCGCAAGTTAGCACATGTGGAAACATTCCCGTCTACCCTGTTGAAACCTTCCATTATCTTAATGACCTCTATCAGATCACCCCTCAGTCTTCTCTTTTCTGGAGGAAAGAGGCCCAGCCTGTTCAGCCATTCCAGATAACACGGTGGCATAGTGGTTAGCACTGGTGGCTCACAGCGCCAGGGACCCGGGTTCGAATCTGACCTAGGGTGACTGTCTGTGTGGAGTTTGCACATTCTCCCCGTGTCTGCGTGGGTTTCCTCCCACAGTCCAAAAATGTGCGGGTTAGGTTGATTTGGCTATGATAAATTGACCCTTAGTGTTAGGGGGGGATTAAATATGTGGGGTTATGGGGATAGGATGGGATATGTTAGGGGGAATTAAATACGTGGGGTTACGGGGGTCGGGTGGGATATGTGTACTGTGGGGATTAAAGCAGGGACAGGGTACTGGATTTGGATGATCAGCCATGATCGTATTGAATGGTGGAGCAGGCTCGATGGGCCGAATGGCCTACTCCTGCTCCTAGATTCTATGTTTCTATATGTATATCCTCTCAGTTCTGGTATCATCCTTGTGAATCTTTTTTGCACCTTCTCCAGTGCCTCTCTATCCTTTTTATAATATGGAGACCAGCACTGTGCACAGTCCTGCAAGTGTGGTTTAACCAAGGTTCGATACAAGTTGAACATAACTTTTCTTCTTTTCAATTCTGTCTCTCGAGAAATGAATCCCAGTGCTTGGTTTTCTTTTTTATGGCCTTAATAACCTGCCTCGCTACTTTTAGTGATTTGTGAATGTGCACCCCTAGATCCCTTTACTCCTCGAACCCATTTAGACTCTTGGACCTAAAAACTCAGTTGCTTTGTGCCTCCCGTTAGCGCCCTAAGGGAGTGCAAAGCAACTAGCGCCTGGACGCGGCGCTGCCAACGCCTCCTGCGAAATTCAGCGGGAGATTAGTGGCAGTGCTAACCGTTAGCGCGGCGCCGCGCTGCCGCCGATGACATCATCGCCGTGCGCAACGTCCCGGCCACGATCTTCAGTAGCGCCCCCTGACTTACCACTGGACGCTATGTCCGATGGGGTCAGGGGGGCCTACCTGCGGCCGGGGCGGCGCAAATTAAAGGGGAGGTGCCGGGCGGCCATTTTTGTTGCTACCCGCCTGCCAGCATCTGGCCTCCTCTTCAGCCCCCGCCTCCCCTTTAATAAGGGGAGCTAGGCCTGCAGTACCGCGGCGTGACGTGCCGCAGGGTGTAGCGCTGCGGCACATAGCGCTGCGATATTCACTCGCAGCGCCCCAAGAGGGAGGCGGGGCACTTCCAGTAGCGCCCACCTCCCTCTTGGGGCGCTACCGGTGAATGTCGGCCGCGGGGGCGCTAATTGTTTTCAGGGCACTAAAAGTAGCGCCCCGGCGAAGTTAGCGTCCCAAAGTGGGCACAACTCAATTTTTCTCCCTTATTATCCAAGCAGTATGTGGCCTCTTTATTCTTCCTGCCAACTCTTAGCTATATGGAAATTCATTTGCCAATTGTATGCCCATTCTGCAAGTTTATTAATGTCCCATTCTGCCTTTGTTAACTACAACCCCCAATTTGGTGTCGTTCACAAATTTTGAAATTGTATTTCCAATTCCCGAATACAAATTGTTGATGTAAATTGTGAACAGTAGTAGTTCTAGCACTGATCCCTGTGGAACACCACTTCCCACCTTTTGCCAGTCTGAGTACCTACCCTTAACCCCTACTCTCTCACACTCACTCACACTCTCACACTCTCACACTCTCACACTCACTCACTCACTCACTCACTCACTCACTCACTCACTCACTCACTCACTCACTCACACACTCACACACTCTCACTCTCTCACTCTCTCACTCTCTCACTCTCTCACTCTCTCACTCTCTCACTCTCTCACTCTCTCACTCTCTCTCTCTGTCTCTCTCTCACTCTCACTCTCTCCTGTTTTGTAGCCAGCTTGCTATCCATTCTGCTGCTTGTTCCCCGACTCCGCATGCTCTGACTTTAGTCATGAGCAATGTTCCTTGTAAGCTGTGCTTTGTTCTGCGCAGCCTGTTTCTTTTAGTGCGTGGTCCCTTTAAATTTCCGCGCATGTGCAGTATTTACAATGGAGAAGCTGGTGAGCGGCCTGCGCGGGACTTTTCTCATTATTGCGCAGTCACACAGCTTAGAGGGAACATTGGTCATGAGTCTACTATGCAGTACCTCATCACAGGCCTTTTGAAAATCCATTACCCTAATGCTTGAAATTTAAAGGTGATCCTAACCACTTCTGTTTAATGTTAGAATGTTGACTAGCTGGCTGTCACCACTAATTAGTTCTTACTGTGTCATTTACACAGTAAAAGCAAATTTCAAATGCAAGTGTTTTCTAATTACCAAGAGCAGCATTGATTGCTTTCGAGAGATCATTAGCAGCCATTTGTCACCAGAAGTGTGACACGGTTTACAATTACAGCTAAATACATAAAAATCTATAAATATCAACTTTGAACTTTTTAAACTGCAAGATTTTTATAGAAACAAGCTTTATGCTTATGATTTGAAGAGTTTGTTGTGTGATTGTGACTGTCTTGCTGAAGGGGAGCAAATAAATGAATTTATAGATTTCCGAGTAATTTTAGAGAGCATAATGTGATTTTGTGACATGATGTTAATCCCTGCATTGCAATTAACGGCTGCTCTTTGTAAATCAAAATTGTTCATGTTGAAACTTGTTTAGCATTAGATAGGTGAAATAAGAATGAAAATAATGCTAAGAACGAAGTATTGGAGGGCTGCTTAGTGTTCTGACTGGAAGTCATTTGGAGTATGATCCTTCCCTTGTAATGCTAGTTCTGAACTTTTCAATGATTCTAACCCTAAAGCAGATAATGTTCGTGTTTCCTTTAACTTGGTAAGAAGTTTGGGTAACTGCTTCTATTTTTGCATTACAGTAAAAAGTATTGCACATTTTATCCACTTGTCTGATTATCTTAAAATATTGAGGTGTGTGTGTGTGTGTGTGTGGTAATTTCAATCATAGTTAATGGGTTCCTCATTAAATTGCTCCTCAGCACCAAGCAGTAATGAGGGTTTACTGTGTTTTGAAAACTATAAAGTAAATTCGGCGCTCAGATTGTTAAATCATGGCTCTGCCCATCTTGTAAGTAACTGAAGAAATTTGCTGACTCGGGAATAAATGATGGAACATTAGGGAATTTATAATGTCTTTTATAATATTTGCCACAGAGCTTTGGGAAGTTGACGTGTTAGTCCAGCTTTTTATGAATACAAATGGTGATTCTTGTGTTGTCAATTTACATAATTTGTTAATGCATATAGAAACACGAACCACTTGGCTCATATACAGTACAAGCTCAAAATCCATCTGAATATTGACATCTGGCAGATGTGTTAAAAACCAATGATCTAAACTGCTTTACTTTCACTTTAGATAGAAAATAGAAATAATGGGGACAGTAGCTTGGTACCTAGCAGAAGCATTTGATTTAGTTTAAACTGAAGTTGTAAACATGTTCTGTCATTTGTTCGAATGATTCTAAACATTAAAATAGCTGATCAAGTTCATTTTGTAGTATTTCTATCCAAGGAAACAAGTGTGTAATTTATGAATGAAAAGCGAAAATCATTACACTTGTTACTCGAAAACCATGACAAAAAAGACAACCTGTATATTTTGGGTTCGAATCTGACCTCGGGTGACTGTGTGGAGTTTGCACATTCTCCCCGTGTCTGCGTGGGTTTCCTCCGGGTGCTCCGGTTTCCTCCCACAGTCCAAAAATGTGCGGGTTAGGTTGATTTGGCGATGATAAATTGACCCTTAGTGTTAGGGGGGGATTAAATATGTGGGGTTATGGGGATAGGATGGGATATGTTAGGGGGAATTAAATACGTGGGGTTACGGGGGTAGTGTGGGATATGTGTACTGTGGGGATTAAAGCAGGGACAGGGTACTGGATTTGGATGATCAGCCATGATCGTATTGAATGGTGGAACAGGCTCGACGGGCCGAATGGCCTACTCCTGCTCCTAGATTCTATGTTTCTATGTTTTACCCTTCCCCTCCAAAAAAAATGTTTCCAAAAAGTAGGATGAACAAACAACGTCACATGACGGTGTATACACACGGCAAACAAGCAACAGCAACAACTTGCATTTATATAGCGCCTTTAACATAGTAAAATGTTCCAATCTGACAAAAATTGACACCGAGTCAAAGAAGGAGACATTAGGAATGGTGACCAAAAGCGAGGTAGGTTTTAAGGAGTGTGGTAAAGCAGGAAAGAGAGGCGGAGAGGGTTAGGGAGGAAATTCCAGAGCTTAGGGTTTAAACGGCTGAAGACACTGCTGCCAATGATGGGGCAAAGGAAGTGGGGGATGCTGAAGAGGCCAGAATTGGAGGAACACGGATCTCAGAGGGTTGTAGGGCTGGAGGAGGTTACTGTGATGGGGAGGGGCGAGGCCATGGAGGGATTTGAACATGAGGATAGGAATTTTAAAATCGAGGCAGTTTATGGAGGGTGTAAGATGGGAGCCCAGCGGGAATAGTAGAGTCTGGAGGTAACTACAGCATGGATGAGGATTTCGTTAGCAGATGGACTGAGGCAGGGGCGGAGACGGGCGATATTACGGAAGTGGAAATAGGCAGTCTTTGTGATGGAGAGCATACGTGGTTAGAAGCTCAGCTCAGGCTCAAATAGGACACCGAGGTAGCGAACAGTCTGGTTCAGCATCAGACAGTGGTCAGATGGAATTGGTGGCTTTGGAACGGAGTTTGTGTTGGGGGCCGAAGACAGTGGCTTCCCTCGCCACTGATTTCGATGGAAAGTAAAATCAGACAGGATTTAAAACCCGCCAGCTGGGTTAGGTTAAAATTGAGCTTTAATGTTTCAGGTATAACACTTTGTCAGAACTGACTTCTGCTGTTGATCTTTCCCATTTTCCCGCACAGAAATCGCCTTCTACCAATTTAATTTGGTACACAAGAATTATTAAAGAAAAAATAATTTCCAACCACATTTTAAACTTCCTCCCCCCCCCATATTTGGTCTCTGTGCAGTGCGTAGAGCAAAATCAGCTCTACTACAAATGGATGGTTTATTATTTCAGAGAAACACAGTTGGCAATTCATCCAGTTAACCTGTACAATTCATAGTAAAGGAACTGGGCACCAGTAAAGTATTGAACTCTCAATCAAATCCACCCGAGTCACATCTGACATCCAAATTGGTATGCACTCAGTGAGCCATATTTGATGACGCTTGGTCACCTTCTGCTTGAGGAAATGCTTCAGTGCAGTCGATCACTTACTTTCTAAAATGGGATGAAGTAGTCAGACATTGGAGCATCAGAAGAACATCTGCAGGGCTAAGAAATCCATTGTTTGGAACTGGCTGATATAGTGGGATAAATGCAGGTCTTTCACCTCTGATCCAGTTTCATATCCAGCCCAGATTGATGGGATGAATATTGTCTCTGTCTACTAGCTGTAAGGGCCATATGTAAAGTAAGTTTAGGCAATCTCAGTCCAGTTCTTAGTGGGCATGGGGCTATAGTACAAAACTCTCTGTAATTCAGCACTAATTGGCGTTCTTTGTCAGAGAGCCTGCAGGGTGGTCGGTATGAGAAGTGGAAAACCTGTCACACTGGAGGAGAGTAGAGGGGGGGCTTTACTCTGCATCTGTCTGAGCTATACTTGATCTGGGAGTAATTGCTGCTGATACTGGGTACCTGAAATGGGAATAGTTCCATTCCCTAGCACTAACATCCTTTACCTTGATGAAGTCATAAAACAAAGTCTGTGATTATGTCTACTTTAACCTGGCCACTTTTTGTTTTATAAAAATTAATTCTTCCTTTGTTTACTTTGTATTGGTCTTCAATGCTTCATTGTTGGGTTCCTTTAGATTTTTTTCTTTTTTACTTATTTCATGGCTTAATTTTTTTCTCGTATTTTAATTTTGCAATAATTCTATTGGCTGTTTTTTCTCTCTCTTTATTGTTAAATATGTTGGTTATTTTCTTTGTCCATCACTTTGTTTCCAAGTGTCAAATCTGGTCTGACCATTGGCTGGTTGATAAAGTAGCGCATTGATTATTTAATTTTGTCTTTAAATGCATTATTTGCAGGCACATCTTGATTTAGTCAGTTAGCATTTGCTGTGGAATTGAAAAAATCTGGATCGCTGTTCGCAGGAAATAAACCAGTTTTTTTAATTGTGTGCAAACAAATTATTGTTCACTACTTATTTCATAAAGACTTATTTTAGAAAAGCACTTTGTTAATAATAATCAACATCCTGTTTTACAGAAAGGGATTTATGTGCAAAACAGCAAAATGTTCCCACAGCACTGTTCACTGGTAATGCAGTTAACTAGAAATGAATGAGATCTACCTCAGGAACAAGTCTGATTTAAGAAAAGCAAATTGCAGATGTTGGTTGTCAGAAGAGCTGATGAGACTTCAGCCATGCAATAGTGTACTATCAATCAAGCAGCAGCTGCTTCGTAAATCAGGTCCTTGATCTGTTTGGGTAGCTGTTAAACTGTATTTATAGTTCTTTAAACACTGCCTTTGGCCTATTAGCACTGATAGCAATGTCACTGACAGTCATCATTTTGCTAGGTGCTTATCAAAAGGACGCACAGTTCAAAGAAGAGAGTAAGACTAGTAATCACAGTTAATTATAATTAATTTTGGAGTGGTAATCAGGCGGCATGGGGCAGAAGTCCTGACCTCCCAGAGCTCTGCCCATTTGTGCCGCGACATAGTTTGTGGTGGGTGGGACCAGTGGTCGGCAGACACTTCCTGTAAATAGCCATTTTTAGCTGTGTCAGTCCTGCACACTCTTTCCCGCCATTCTGGCATACAGGGTGGCAAATGTTAATCACAGATGGAATGACAGAAAATTGGGTGCAGTTTGTCAAAAACCCGCCAATAGCTATTCGGTTCTATACCACAACAAAAATAGAAATCTACCTTCATATCTCGTAAGTCAAGAGTTTGACTTGACAACATCTGTCGTTTAAAAATTAAAAAATTGTGAATACACCTAATTTTAGTTTTCAAAAGTCTCTCAAAGTAGCACGTCAGATGCACAGCAGATGTGTGGCTCAAATTCTGATTTGAGTAATGCTGGCAGGAAACAGCTGGCAGATCTTGTATAAGTGAAGATGATTTGAGATTTTTTTTTGGTATCTGGTGCTAATTGTTGCAAGGCCAAAAATTGTATATCTGGTGCAGCTGCAGCTTCTAAAGGTGATCTCTCCATATAATGTGCTGTCATTTTAATAATAGCTCATAATTGTATATTGTAAGAAATAGTAAAAACTTCCATGGTTACGGTCTTCTGTAGACGACTTGAAAATTCATTATTAATCGTCCATTTATACATTGAGGCTGCGGTTATACTACAACCATGGAATTTTACAGCTCTGAAGAAGGCCATTCGGACATCATGGCAGTACGAGTTCTCTGGAAGAGGTATCCATTTAGCCCCAGTTTCCTGTCCTTCCCCCCATACACTTTTTTCCCCCCAAATATTTATCCACTTCACTTTCAAAATCTGTTACAGATTGTACTTCCACCACTGTTTGTAGCACATTCCATGTCCTACCAATGCTCTGTATAATCAATAATTCTCCTATCCTCTCCCATCATTCTTTTGGTGGTGCTCATTAATTTGTGCTCTCTAGATACTGACTCACTTACCATGGAAATAGTTGATCTCGTTACCTTATCAAAACCCGCTGAATTTTGAACATCTCTATCAGATCTCCTTTTAGATCTTCTCTGTTCTAGCAAAAAGAGCTCCCTTTTCTTTAGGACCTCCTCATAACTAAACCCCCTCATCCCTGATATAATAGTAAATCTCTCTTGTACTCTTTCTGTTCTTAACATCCTTCCTAAACTGGACTGAAAATTCTAACTGAAGCCCAACCAATGATTTAGCATTACCTCTTGCTTTGTACTCAGTGCCTCTTTTATTAAAGCTGGGATACCATTTTTTTCCCCAAACAGCCGTACCAACTTGTTCTGCATTAAAAAAAAATTGGATACCTGAACCCCTAAGTGTCTACTCTTCTGTCATTCTTCCTCCAAAATGTATCACCCCATATTTCTTTAAATTAAGTTTCAACATGCATCTTATCTGCAAACTGTCTGTCCTTTTGAGGTCACTTAAAGTCCTCTTCACAGTTAACCACATTCCCTACTTTTGTGTCTCTAATGAGTCACTACAGTGTTGATTTCCAGCCAGCGGTAGTTAATTTATACTACAAACTGTAAACTGACTCTGCTGGCCAAGAGGAGCTCTGTGTATCTCCACTTTCGGGTGGTAAATTTGAAATATATCGAGAGCATAAGCAAGGGTGTTTATATTCTCAAAGCATGTAAAGCAACTTTGTGTCCAAGGAGTCCAAAAGATCAGTCAGCAGTTTTAAAGTTTGTTTTGAGAGTGCCTTGGAGCTGCACTGCACGTGGTGTCACGCCCCAGCAGTGAAAGACTGCCTCTCTGTAGCTGTTGCACACTGCTCTGTATGTTAGAATAGCACTTCTGCATTGGTGGAAAAATACCAATCTAATTGTTCCCTTGTGTCCTGATGGCCAGGTGGGTAAAGGCACTGCCCAATGTGTGTGTGTGTATATTTAATATTTACAATAGATAAATAGATATATATATAAAATATATATTATATTGATATATTTATGTGTGTATGTATTTGTGTATATTTATAATATGTATACTCAAGGCCATCAATATAAGATAGTCACCGAGAAATCAAATAGGGAATTCAGGAGAAACTTCTTTACCCAGAGTGGTGCGAATGTGGAACTCGCTACCACAGGGAGTAGTTGAGCTGCATAATATAGATGCATTTAGGGGGAAGCTAGATAAGCATATGAGGGAGAAGGGAATAGAGGATTATGCTGACCGAGTTAGATGAGCAAGGGTGGGAGAAGCCTCGAGTGGAGCATAAATGCCGACACGGACTGGTTGGGCCGTATAGCCTGTGTGTATGTGTGTGTTATATGTGTGTGTGTGTGTGTGTATGTGTGTGTGTGTGTGTGTGTGTGTGTGTGTGTGGATAGCATCGACCCATCTCGCAGTAAATGCACGCACACAGAAACTATTAGGGTACTCAGTCCAGGAAATGGAGGGGAGAAAAAGCCTGGTGCAGTTTATGAAATGTGATTCCAAATCTGGGTTTAAGCAATATTATTGTGGCAGAGCAGAGGGACCACTGGGTGGGAAAGGATTCCACTACCCAGAATTCTCATTTCCCCAGCTTGAACACACACAAAAATCAGTCTTTTAAAAATAAATTGTTTATTGGCTTGTTTGGGCAGCCTCTTCTGTGTGGAGTGGCTAATCATGTCAGTCATTGCATAATAGTAGTGGTTTTGGCTTCAGAGCAACAATAATCTCATATAATCTGTATTTGATCACCAGTATCCTGAACTCATTAAAACATTTCAAATTGAAACATAACCAATTTGATTGTTATTAACTGTGAATTGGTGTGGAACTAGATGGAGTTATTGTACGTAATAGGCACCTTGCAGTAAGTGTCATGGGCCAGTCTATGAGCTGTGGGTCTAAAAATTCGGGCGCGCCCATTTTTGGCTGCGTGGGGGGAAAATGGTGCACAATCCCTGCACCTGAAGGGGCAACACGGTGGCATAGTGGTTAGCACTGGTGCCTCACAGCGCCAGAGACCCGGGTTCGAATCTGACCTCGGGTGACTGTCTGTGTGGAGTTTGCACATTCTCCCCGTGTCTGCGTGGGTTTCCTCCGGGTGCTCCGGTTTCCTCCCACAGTCCAAAAATGTGTGGGTTAGGTTGATTTGGCTATGATAAATTGACCCTTAGTGTTAGGGGGGATTAAATATGTGGGGTTATGGGGATAGGATGGGATATGTTAGGGGGAATTAAATACGTGGGGTTACGGGGGTAGGGTGGGATATGTGTACTGTGGGGATTAAAGCAGGGACAGGGTACTGGATTTGGATGATCAGCCATGATCGTATTGAATGGCGGAGCAGGCTCGACGGGCCGAATGGCCTACTCCTGCTCCTAGATTCTATGTTTCTATGTTTCTATGAATGGTGAAGCCCGAGGTGCCCGTTATTGGGCCTCTGGCCTCATTTCCACGGAGCCGGCAAGTTGCTGTTGAAGTGTAATTGGAGATCGGCCCTTAGGTAAGTGAGGAAGGGTGGGTGATCGGGTCGGAAGGTAGCAGTGACCGGAGGGGGATGGTGGGTAGAGGTGTCTGAGGGGAGCGGGCCACGCTCTTCTATGTGGAGTCGGGAGGAGCACTCCTGCTTCTCCCGACTCCACATTCAGGTAAGTATATTTTTAAAAACTTACCTCGTTGGTTGCAGCATGTAGGCCTGGTCTTCCTTCGTGCCGCCGGTAATGGGCCTCAAATATGTGTTTGGCTCCTAATTTGCATATGCAAAGGGGTGGTTTCAGGCGTGGGCACTGCACACCAATTCTTTTTGGCCTTTACCAATATGACAGGCGACACACTACCAGCTCATAATGTGCGTGCACTTCCTGCCCGCCATATTGAAGACTCAGGAGGCCGTTTAGCACTCAGAAAACGGGCACTGCACCACCAAATTTCTAGGGCCACGATTTGTTCTCTGCAATTGCAGAATACAAATACATGCTTCTGAAATTGTGACAATACCTTTGAAATCTGATCATGGCTTTCAGTAGATTTATGATATTGTTTTCAAACTCCTAATTGGATACAAAGTATTTGATGGTTCTCCCTCTCCAGACAGTCCTGCGCCGCATTGCAGCAGGAATAAAACTAATTCTATTTCCAGAGAGAAATCCTATGCTAAAACAATTACACCACTTGAATACGCAAGTGCATGGTTGATTATTATTGGACGTACCTTGGAGTGTGTCATTTCTAAGAGTACTTTGCAACTGAAGATTGGGATCAGTGGAATTGCAGCAGTCGCGCATGCAGCAGTTCTGAACACTGGCAAAAACATGATGAATGTATGGTAGAATATTCTACCAGCTATTTGAGACTAGTTGTCCAAACTGCACTTTAGATTACTTATTCTGATGCATTATTTAAAGTTTCTGTAACAGTGGATATTAATTTTTTAAGAAACAGATGGAATCAGGTGACGGTTAAAATTAAGTATTTTGCAGTCAGAACTAGAGTCCCATTTTTCATTTGCTAATTTTTGCAGCCTAAAGGAATACCTCAAAGTAGTGCAAGAAGGTTCTGAAAATGTTGTGTTCTCAGCAATTCCTACAGTATTTTTATAGTGAAAATAGTTTCCTTATTTTACTCAAAACAAAGTTTCTGTGGCAAACGGTGTGAGATTCAGGAGAAACTGAGCTGATGTGTTTGACTTATTCAGAAGATTTTCTTTCTCTGATTGTTGACGTGGTATTGCTGGATTGTGCTGGTCCAGCTGGCCTTTCTCCTCTTAGTCTGTTCTTGAAACTAGCAAACTAGAACGGACATCTATTACAAGCACACTTAGTACCTCAACTACCTGGATTATTAATTTTTCCATCCCACCGGCCTTCACATTTACCAGATTATTTTCATCACCTGATCGCACCATCAAGGACATTGTCCCACGTTCTGGTGGAAGCAGCTTCCTTCAGTATACACGGTCTCTTTTCCACCATCCCAAACATCCAACTGCCCTCACATTATCCCACGCAGGTGCAACACCTGTCCATTCACTTCCTCTCTCACTATTGTTCAGAGCCCCAAATACTCCTTCCTTGTGGGACTGCAATTTACATCAACTTCTTCTGATCTAGTGTACTGTATTCACTGCTCACTGAGTGGTCTCCTTTATATTGGCAAGATCAAATGCCAATTAGTTAACCACTTTGCTGAGCACCTCTGTTCTGATCACAAATATGCTCCTGACCTCCCAGTACCCCACCATTTCAACTCCTCCCCCTCCCCCCACCCCCCCATTCCATTCCCACTCTGACATCTTTGTCTTTGGCTTCCTGCACTATTGCAGTCAAGTTCAATGTAGACTTCAGGAATAGTGTGTAGCCTCTCTCCTGGGCACTCTGCCGCTCTCTGGCCTGATCACTGACTTTAGTAACTTCAGACCTTAGCTTTATCACAACAAGAAAAACGTTGCAGGGACTAGAAATCTGAAACCGAGACAGAAATGCGATATCCTCCGTTTACTTTGCAGCAAGGGATGATGGTGGGCACGGTTGCTATCTAGGAGTAGGAAGGTAGGTTGACATTCTTCATCAGAAGACACTTCTGGTGGGGGGAAGGGGTTGGTGTTTGTTCCTTGAAGTTGCATTTTTTTTCTCCTATGAGATTGGTGTTTTCAGTATTTAGTTTTCATTTTGGATCTGGTTCTGCAGTTTTACTATGTTAAAGGTGCTATATAAATGTAAGTTGTCTTGCTGTGTTTCTTTCCTAATTTTCTGACATTTTCCTTGGGTTGGGCCTCTTGCCACACTAATTATTTTCACTTAATTTGTTCGTTCTTTGTTTTTTTTCCCCACTCCTCACAGAACATTTTACATCATCTAACCATTTCCTACCTTTTTTTTAAGCAGGTTGTAGCTCATGCAACCCATTAATATGTTGGCTGTCAATTGCTAGGTTTTTTCACACAGGAAATCTTCTAGTTTGTTCCTGTTGATCAATTGCATTATTTTGCCAGTTATTGATGCAAGACTCATTACTAGAGCAATGCTGAGTATTGCAAAAACAGGCAGGTTTTGATTCCAAATGCAAGTTAACTGAATTATCCAATTTAATACTACTACACCAATATAAGTGTTTCAAAGTCTAATGAGTTTTTTTAAAACTAAATAAGCTTAATGATGAATTACAGCAGTCGTGGTTACCACCCCAACCTGCATTTCCTGCCTCCCATCGGGACTGCTGCTGGCTGCTCCTTCCCTGCCTGCTGAATATAAAAAGTGATGCAAGGGCACAGGGCCCAGGCCTCTGGCTGATTATTCCTGGTGTCTGCTATAGTTGCTTCCACTTCCCGAGACCACCATGTGGAGATTGGCATTATGCCCCAGGAAGTGGTGGTAACAGCCTTGCAGACCGCCAATGGAGGGAGGAGTGGGTCTTTAGCGGCCTCCTCCCTCTTCAATCTGGGCCCCACTCACCATCCTTTGTCGGCCTTGGTCTCTTCGAGGCCCACAAGGCTGACAGTTGGCCAGTCTCCAAGGCTCTTGTGCCTCTTTAAATGCCGAGCCACTTGTTGCAGCACGGCTGGCATTTTGTGGCAGCCAGGCTCTTGGCAGTGGGAATCCCGCCAGGAGCCTGCCGTGCATCTGAAACCCCTCCTGACCCAGGAAAATGGGTCGGGGCAGCTACAGAGGGGTGTGTGGAAGTCTCACCCCTCTGGGACTCCGTCCTGAAGAGGAGATTCTAGCCCCAGGAGCTTAGAAGAATGTTGTACGTGTATGTCTTTATTGTTAAATCACAAGTTGACTTTTTATATAAACCTGCTTAGCCAAGCAACTTGGCTTGCAGTTCTGAGAAAGAGTACTGTTAAACAATGAATACACTGAATGTGTCTAATCAATCCCATTCTGTTTCCACTCTGCTGTTTTCCTCTCCACAGCTGCTTGTGCAATACTTCCTGAGGCCAGTGTGTCCAGTCACTCAAAACCTTCCTGCACGCATTCAATCAGTACTAAATGCTACAAAAATCAGTCCGTGTGTTGTAGAGCTGCTGATGTTTTGAGAAATCTGCAGTAGAATAGTCATGTTCTTCATGTGGATAGTTACATTTTTATTAGAAAATTTAGTACAGTTAGACAAATAGAGAAAAAGAGGGCGCATACCTACAGCCACCAATCTCGGAGAGATAATGTGCTAAATGACCTGCAGACTGCTAAATAGAAAACAGCTAGATGCTATAACCGATCATCAGTGAGATAATGCAGACATGAATCATAGAACGGTACAGCACAGAAGGAGGCCATTTGGCCCATCGTGCCTGTGCCTGCTCTTTGAAAGAGCTATCAATTAGTCCCGCTCCTCTGACCTTTTCCCATAGCCCTGGAAATGTTTCCCCTTTAAGTATTTATCCAATTCCCTTTTTAAAGTTATTATTGAATCTGCTTCCACCACCCTTTCAGGTAGTGCTTTCCAGATCATAACTACTCGCTGCATAAAATAAATTCTCCTCATCTCGCCTTTGGTTCTTTTGCCAACAACCTTATATCTGTGACCTCTGGTTAGCGACCTTCTGCCATTGGAAACAGTTTCTCCTTATTTGCTCTTATCAAAAACCCTTATTAATTTTGGTCACTTCTATTGAATCTCCCCTTAACCTTCTCTACTCTAAGGCGAACAACTCCCGTTTCTCCAGTCTCTCCACGTAACTGAAGTCTTTCAATCCTGGTACCATTCTAGTAAATCTCCTCTGCATCCTCTAAGGCCTTGACATCCTTCCTAAAGTGTGGTGCCCAGAATTGAACACAGTACTCCAGCTGCGGCCTAAGCAGTGTTTTATAAAGGTTTACCATAACTTCCTTGCTTTTGTACTCTATGGGCTGGAATTTGTGAATGGAGGCGAGCTGGAGGCGGGACTGCTGCTTGTTGTGTCAATGTCCCGCCTCCATCCTCGCCTGACCAATCAGAGGGATTTTCCCCTGATTGAGCTTGTTAAGCCCTCCCTGTGGGCTCAGCAGGCCAATTAGGGAGGAAGTCACTGACCGATCACGTCAACGTCAGATATGCTATCTGTCAAGACTTCTTAAAAGAGGAAATGACAGCGTTTGACAGCTCTGTGAAGCTATCAAACACTTGACATTCTCTTTAGTTTGATGAGGCTTTGTGGTGAGGACTCATCAAACCTTTCAACTTTGTAAATTTCACATGTCTGTAGGATCGGAGGATCCAACAGCCATTATGTGAAATTGACGAGGAGAATGTCGACTCTCCCCATCCAGCGTGGCTAAAGGCTGTAGAAAGAAAACAAGGTAAGTGCACCCTTTTTTAAACTTATCACTCACCTTGCATACTTACCACTCCACACTTGCACCCATCACTCACCTCTACACCTTACTTCCAGGTGCCTCCGACCGCCGCAGACCTCCTCCACGTCTCCTCCAACCCGGCGGGGTTCTCCGAGGTCGGGAAGCCTTCACCTGTGAAGGTAAAATGGCACTAATCCTTTTTTCTGCCTGTTAACTACCTGTTAACAGGCAGTTAAAAGGATTAAATGCCTTTCCCACCTCCAGGAGACGGGACCCGAAGCTGCACATCCTCCTGGCAAAAGGGCCCGGAGGCGGGATGGGGGCGGGTTTGCCATCTGCCCCCACTTTCTCCGATTTTACCGGCTGTCCCGCCTCCATGCCCGTCTCCTCGGGGCTTGGAAAATCCAGCCCTGTGTCTCTATTTATAAAGACAAGGTTCCGTATGCCTTTTTTAACAGCCTTCTCATCTTGTCCTGCCACCTTTGAAGATTTGTGTACATACACCCCCAGGTGTCTCTGTTCCTGCATTCCCTTTAAAATTGTACCATTTAGTTTGGAACAAAAACAGAAAATGTTGGAAATACTCAGCAGGTCAGGCAGCATCTGTGGAGAGAGAAACAGAGTTCACGTTTCAGATTGATGACCTTTTGTTAGAGATGTAACAGGTTTTAAGCCAGTACAGAGGCAGGGAAAGGGGGGAGGGGAGGAAAGAACAAAAGGGAAGGTCTTTGATAGGGTGGAAGGCAGGAGAGATTAAATGACAAAAGGGATGAAGGGGGAGGGGAAGTTGGAGGTGTGATATTGTCATGTTGATTGAAGAACAAAAGTAGGAGGAAAAAAGCTTGTCTATGGGGAGGGTGGAGAATCCCTGCTGAGATGAAATGGAGTGAGAGATCTGTTGGGAGTGAAAGAAATGATTGCTGCTGAGAGCTAGGTGGGCACTAATAAAACAGCACATCCTCCAATTTACTATAAGCAGCATTAGGGGAGATCCACTTCTATTTTAATAAGTCCAGAAAGATTCCTTTTTAAAAAGTAAATCATTGCAGTTATGGTTAAATCCATTTCCATTGCTTTGGTGAAATGTAGTGAAAGGGTAAGTGCTGCTGAGCTCTATGTGAGAGCTGGTTAGAAGAAACAGGGCAGAAGAGAGCTGAATTCTCTCTCAATTGAAATTGTATGATTGCTGTATAACTAATTTTTACTGATATTAATCTCCTCTCCTCCAGTTTCCCCCCAATCATTTCCTCAGTAAACTACCAATTAAAATGATGTGCAAAAGGAAAGGGATCATAATTCTTTATATATTTTGTTTTAACAGAGAGCACCATTCGGGACATTTTACTCAATGCAAGAAGCATAATGGATTTGATTTGTCTGCCTCCATTCATTCACATCATTAAACTATTTGATTTCTCAGCTGGGCATCTTCCTCCTGAAATGATGCCTTTGTAAAAAAGAAGGATTTCATAAATTCTTGATTCAATATACTTTTGTGAATGTTCAAGAAATTCTATATGATCTGCAGTCAATATTTGAGAATTAGAGCAATTCTGAAACACTAGTTTATCTCAATTAGCAAGAAAAAGGAAATATCTATTCCTGCCTTTAATTCAAATTCTTGTAGTAACTAGCACTTTCTACTGTTACACGTACCACTTTTTTTTGCTTTGATTTCCATTTACTGTACCAGGTGATTATAGCCTGCATAACTGCAGCAGTGGAGCTGAAAGCAAACCTTGTTGATGAATATTTCACCACTAGGTTCAAGTTTGCATTTCCTATGTGAGTAAGAGGGGTCAGAGCAAGGTGCATCTATTCTAAGGCGATCTGTGCCATCACCAATCATTTTCAAATTCCAGAAATTACTTGGAACATCTCCAGCATATGTTCGTTTAGAAGGGTTATGATGGAGTAGTCTGAGAAATTCAAGAACAGTGTGCCCTTGTTTTGTTTTATCCTTCGTTCCATCTGTATAGCAGTAAAATATTCCTGTTTCTCTACTGGGGTTTGTAGTCCTTTTGTACAATCAAAGCTCTGTCTTGTTTAGAAAGCTATCTTGCTTTATCTTACAAAATGGTGTATGTTTATATGTGGTTGGAGACGGCATGTCTTTTATTTTCCAAAATGCAATAGTTTAAGCAAAGAATAAACACATCAGTTTCACTTTTGAATGTTACAAAACGTTATGGAGGCGCTGCATAAAAATAGAAATAAAATGAAAAATGTGTAGACTCTGAAAGAGAGCAAAATAGCAATAGGTAGCATTGGTCTGCTCGAGCCATGTTTATGCTTAGTGTTCTGAGTCTGCATTAAAATTCACGTTCGAACTGGTGCAAAAATAAAAGCTGCTCAATATTTTAAAATCAGGACAATCTCATTTTTTGGCGTCAATTTTACTAATTTCATCCGTTGGCATTTTTAAAATCTGAAACTTCAGTTTTTCCATGATTATTTGGTAGGAATGCAGGATTGGTGTATCCTATGGCGATTTCCATGAGCACTGTAAATTACATTCTTGGTTGACTTGCAGTCATTTAGGAGCTGGAAGGGGTGTTCTCTTCATTGCCTGTCTCTGAGCTTGGACAAGTGAGCATACCAGCCAGGCTGTTTTGGTTCAAGCTTTTGAAGTTTGGAGGTTGATGTATCAAAGCTTTATTAAATGGATTGCCAGTGGCTACACCACCTGAAGTTGGATGCTGCATGAAGAAATATTTGCGTGAAATGGTTGGGTTTCAAAAATTTGCACCACTTTTCCTCAAGTAAGCAGAATTTTGAGATTTGGGTTAGTGTGTCCAATTCTGGGCACTGCACTTTAGGAAGGAGGTGAAAGCCTTGGAGAGGGTGCAGAAAAGATTTACAAGAATGGTTCCAGGGATGAGGGATTTTAGTTACGTGGATAGACTGGAGAAGCTGGGGTTGTTCTCCTTAGAGCAGAGAAGGTTGAGAGGAGATTTGATAGAGGTGTTCAAAATCATGAGGGGTCTAGACAGAGTAGAGAGAGAGAAACTGTTCCCATTGGCGGAAGGGTCGAGAACCAGAGGACACAGATTTAAGGTGATTGGCAGAAGAACCAAAGGCGACATGAGGAAAAACTTTTTTATGCAGCGAGTGGTTATGATCTGGAATGCACTGCCTGAAAGGGTGGTGGAGGCAGATTCAATTGTGGCTTTCAAAAGGGAATTGGATAAGTACCTGAAGGAAAAAAATTTGCAGGGCTATGGGGAAAGGGCGGGGGGAGTGGGACTAGCTGAAGTGCTCTTGCAGAGAGCCGGCACGGGCTCGACAGGCCGAATGGCCTCCTTTTGTACTGTAACCATTCTGATTCTATTCTATGATTTCCTAACTAGAGGTGCAACTTATGCACCACTATGCTCATAATTTTGCTAACTATTGCAACCCAACAATATGCCAATGTTATTTACATTACCAACAATGTGAACTATCCCAATTACCTAACAAGAAATAGGGGTGGAAAAGCTGAGGACAGGACTACCATATTCAATACTGAAGCTGGAGTCCAAACAGGCCTAATTTGGCTTATCTCATCCTGTAATTCCCAAGTTCTAATTTTGTTATAAAATGCAGAATTAAAGTTTTAATGAATTCTAGACACTGAATAATGAATACATAATTTTTGATCTTGCAAAAATGTGTTTTATCTTTCCTCTGTCTAGCTTTGGCTTATGCCTGGCTTTTGTTCACTGACTGACCTGGAATTCTGCTAAAAGGGTGGACAATGTGGACATCTTAGTAGTCAATCAATACTGCAGCTGGCTCGTAGATTGTGTTAAAGTATAACCCAACATGGGACGAAATAGAGCTCATTGTTCTTACATTTTATTACAGATGGGGCCATGTAACCATAACCATACTGGTATTTGACAGTGTTAGGATTTTAATGTCACTGCACCTATATTTTTCCAAGGGCTTTCATTTATACAAAAAGTGCATTTGTTCTATGTTTTCTTTTTTCTGTAGTTTTTGTTTTTTGCACTAGTGTAATATCGCTACATTGCTGTTTTTTTTTGCAGATATTCAGGACTAAAGCAGTGGAACTAGGGGAGAAGCTCCTGCCTGCTTTTAACACACCTACTGGAATCCCTTGGGCTCTCTTGAACATTAAAAGGTAACCAGTGCAGCTGTAAAGCATTCTGTTCTCTTTTCATAAAGTTGCTGGGTGTTGTTTAGTTTATTAATGCATTCGTATCTAAGAGGAATATAAATCAGCATTATCAAAGTTAAAGGCACCTACTTTAGTTTCTCTTCCTGTATTTTCTATGAGCTGTTCCAATTATTATGTTGTTAAACACACAGCTAAAACTTTTTGTTGTTCTTCCTCTCCTTGTCTCTTCTCTCAACCCCCCCCCCCGGCCCAAGATATTGACTCATCTGGTACCTTGCGCAAGTATGGAGTCGTCTTGTGTGAGCCTACACAATGAGTATTGGCAGGCTGTTGGACCGTGGAGGGTGGGGAGTATCACAGCTGATTCTGATCCTGTCCCACCCAATGTCCTGGAATTTCCAGCAAAGGCCACAATCACAAAAGTGAGGACCCTGGCTAATTCCCCTCTCCCAATTACCTGAAACCTTCCTGTTCTGAGAGAGCCAGTTTCACATTGGACAAGGCAATTACTAACTTCAGCCATTAGGACTGCTCAGGATAAAAGTTGAATGAATTACTTGATGGCGAATGTCATGCTTCTGTCGGCTCATAACAACAATGTATTTTACCCGCATTTTCTCCCCTCCAGAGCACTGACCAGATACTCATATTTGGTTTTTACCAGCTACTTTATTCAAAAAGCCCATTTTTGGAAAGGAAACTTTTTGATGAAACCTAAGTGTTATTAACCCATTTATTGTCATTGTCCAGACTTTTGATCAATTCTTAAATGGAGAAGGCCAGGTTGAAGAAGCACTTTCATTTTGAGTCTTGGCTAACACCTGGAATCACTCCAGTGTGTTTGTCTAAGAGCAGCTCTGTTTATACAGGAGTTAACTTGGATGCCAATCTGGAGCCACAGCGTGGAAATAAAATAAATACCAATTACAGGAAACGCCGGTGCCGGTTAATCAAAAAGTCCGGATAACGGAGAGTTATATCTCCCAACGTATGAGAGCCCCATACACACTGACATGCGCCTGCATTCGGAGCTCCGTCTCCCCGGGGACCGCCAGCTGACCATCTGTCGTGTCCGCTGCCTACTCGGGCTGCACATTCCCCTCCCAATCTACACGCTCCGATACAAGGCAAACGCCTCGGGGTTTTTTTTAAAGTTATTTTTAAAGGAGAGATGAAGGAAAACCCCGGTTACCTACTCAAGAATTTTGCCGGTTAAGAGAGATTTCCGGTTATTTGGGTGCCGGTTAAAAGAGAGTTTCCTGTAGATACTGTTGTGCACTCGGCCAGTGCTAATGTTTCCAATCTGGGCACCTCTGGATCACTCTATTACATGGGCGCTAAAGCTTTGACATTTGTATAACTGAATGGAAAGTAAAATCAGGTGGGGTGTTTCATGCTCTTTCAAGCTCAAGTCTGTCCAAGACTTAAATATTGCTTCCATATCTGGAAATCTCTTCTAGCAACTCTTGCATTCTTGGACGGGATACAACAATAACAACAAGTTGTGTTTATATAATGTAGTAAAACATCTGAAGGCACAAGCTTACTGTCTGATGCACTTAGCCCTTTCTCACCTCCAATCTCTTGCAACCCTTATTGTCTGTCTTTCTTTTATCGATCTGCTGTGGTCAGTGCTGCTCCAAAATCCCCCTCAATCCCTCTAAACTCCAAATATACTTTCCTGTTTGCAGTTCCTAATCCCTCCATCCCCACTAAATTGAAATCACTAAATTGCACCAACTCAAATTGTAACTTATTCTTTCCCAGGATATCAGAACAGTAGATCTCCTTGCCTCCTCCAGTCTCTGGTTCCTCTCCCAATCTTCAGGCTTTTAAAATCTAATCTAATCAGTGCTTTCTGATTTATCTTGTCTTTTCTTTTACTTATTTCAAGCTTGGTAGTGTCCTACAAATGTGGGCCTTGGGCCTTCACCTTGGTTTCTCAATGATTTAGGTTGTGACAAAGCTTCAGTGCTGCATGGAAAAGCTGTTCATACCTGCATGCGCCACCACCTACTGTTACACATAAAACTTGGACGTTTTCAGTGCATTCTGACATCAACTCATCAGCTTACCATGAAAAGGCAGAATATTTTTTTACCAGTCTCGAACATAGATTCTGATGTACCATCAATGAAAGATCATGAAACCTCTGAGCTTTTGAACTTGATTATAGCTTTGTTACAGCCAGTGTTCAAACTCAAACTATGATAGTCTTAAAAACTGTGTAGTTTACAAAACTTGTATCTGTGCACAGTTTGATTTGAATGGTCAAACATTTTACATCTTGACCTAACATTCATTAGTCAAGGAGACAGGATGTCTTTTTACTATTTATTAAAACACTGTAAATAGGACATTACATTAAGAACTGTAACAGACAGCCAAACCCCTCTCCATGAGGTAGGGGACCCAGCTCTCTGCTGAACTCCCGCCTCAGGCTCCAGCCCCTCCCTCCCTGTATGGCTGGGGGACTGGGTCAAAAGCAATCTCAAAACACAACACTCCTTTCCCCCAGATAAAACCCCTTAGTCCTCCAGACGTCTGGGACGGAATTTAACTCGACTTGAGCGCCGCGGGACAGGCATATTCGGGGTGTCACTGTTAGCCGCAGGAAAACCTTCCTCCGTGGTTGATGACTCTATGACACCCTCTGTGGACGTGGCTTCCGTCGTTGTTGCAGGAAGCAGGCCGTCACTGCTTGGCAGAGGTGGCGGAGACAATGGTCTAGCCTTTGATGTCTCAGTTACTCTCGCTGGAGTACAACCCCGTAGCTGGTCTACGTGGCGTCTGTGTAGCTGGCCATCAGGTGTACGGACGCTGTACGACAGGGGACCCGTGGCCTGCTCCACCACGGCAGGCATCCATTTGTCTCCTCCTGTATAGCAACGGGCAAACACAGTCTCTGACGGCTCGAACTGCCTGGCGGTGCCCTGGTGCTTCTTAGCCAGCACCTCTTGTTTTGTGTGCATCTCGTCCTTGTAGTCCGGGTGTAGCCGGTCCAGTGCAGTCGCCAGCCGGCGACCCATCAGCATCTCAGCAGGACTCTTCCCCGTTGCTGAGTTTGGTGTGGTATGCTGTGATAACAGGAACCTGGCCAATCTGGTTTGCCAGTCCCCCACCGATATCCTCACCAGTGCCTCTTTTGTGGTTTGCACCATCCTCTCTGCCTGCCCATTAGAGGAGGGGTGATAGGGCGCTGTGGTCACGTGGCGGATCCCGTTTCTGCTTGCAAAAGCCTTGAACTCCGCTGACGTGAAGGCTGCTCCATTGTCTGAAACCAGCACGTCGGGGACCCCATGTGTGGCAAACAGCAAACGCAACGTGTTGATCACTGCCCTGGATGTCATGGAGTTCATAATAGCCACCTCCAGCCATTTCGAATGCGAATCAACCACTATTAAAAAGACCTTCCCCTGAAAAGGCCCTGCAAAGTCAACGTGGAGTCTTGACCATTTACGAGTGGTCCACTCCCAGGGGTGAAGGGGAGCCTTGGGTGGGCTATGGCGGGTCAGCTGACATGTCTCACAGCTCTTTACCACCTCCTCCACGTCTTGGTCCAACCCCGACCACCAGACGTAGCTTCTCGCCAACGCCTTCATGTGCACAATCCCAGGGTGTGAGTCATGCAGCATTTTCAGCACCTCCTCTCTTGCGGCGGCAGGAACCACCACACGGCTTCCCCAGAGCACGCAGTTCCTGTGTGCAGACATTTCATGGCGCCTCTGAACGAAGGGCTTGAAACGCTCCTCCTGGACCTCAGAGGGCCAGCCGTGCAGCAGCCAGCGTAGCACCCGTGATAAGACTGGATCCTTCTGTGTGAGGCTGCCAATCCGCTGGGCATGGAGTGGGGCCTCCGGGACCTGCTTCAGTAGCAGCACCTCCAGGGGTGGTGGCGTCTCAGCCATCGGCCGGTTCAAAGGCAAGCGACTCAGAGCATCAGCATTAGCCAGCATCTTCCCAGGCCTGTAGCAAAGTTCATAACTGTAGGCCCCCAACATCAGACTCCACCGAAGCATACGCGGTGATATGATCAGGGGCATGGGCTTGGAGTGATGCAGGAGCCCCAAGAGTGGCTTGTGGTCCGTGTAGATGACGAACTGTCTCCCTAACAGGTACTGGCTGAACTTCTTTACCCCAAATATGATGGCTAAGGCCTCCTTGTCAATCTGGGCGTAGTTACGTTCTGTTGTTGAGAGTGTTCTTGAGGCAAAACTGATAGGCGCCTCCCGGCCATCTGGCTCTATGTGACCCAATAGAGCTCCCAGCCCGTATGGTGAGGCATCACACACCACCACCAATGGTTTGTTTTCATCATAGTGTGCCAGAACCTTATCTGCTTGTAGCAGTTCCTTTGCCTGTCTGTAGGCTGTTTCATGATCTGAGGTCCAGTTCCACACTGTTGCTTGGTCTAACAGCCTGTGCAGTGGCTCTAAGATTGTGGCTTTGCCCTTGAGAAAACAACTGTAGAAGTTTAACAGTCCGAGGAATGCCTGCAGTTCGGTCTTGTTCTTGGGGTTGGGAGCGCTCCTGATAGCCTCCACCTTCTCCGTAGTCGGATGCACACCGTCTTTGTCCACTCGGAATCCCAAGAACTCCACCCCATTGGCAGCGAACACACATTTCTCCTTCTGAAGGCGTAGTCCTACCTCAGCCAGCCGGCGTAGTACTTCCTGCAACCGCTCATCATGGGCTTCCTGTGTCTTGCCTGTAATCAGTATGTCATCCAGGTAAGGCTGAACTCCCGGAACACCAGCCAACAGGGTGTCCATGAACCTCTGAAAGATTGCCACAGCCGTCGACACCCCAAACTGCAGCCTTGCGGCTCGGAAAAGTCCTCTGTGGGTGTTGATTGTCAATAGCTCGGCTGACTTTTCATCCAGGACCAGTTGCTGGTATGCTTGCTTGAGATCCAGCTTGGTGAACAGGGTGCCTCCAGCCAGTGTTGAAAACAGCTCTGTAACTGTTGGTAAGGGATACACATCTGGTAGCACAGCAGTATTAACCGTACATCTGTAATCTCCACAGATTCGCAGGCCCCCATCCTTCTTTGCAATGGGCACGATAGGGGTGGCCCAACGGGAGTTCTTCACTGGTATAAGAACCCCTTGGTTCACCAGCTTATCCAGGGTCTCATCCACCTTCTTGCGCAACGCAAAAGGAACTGGTCGCGCCTTGAAGAACTTAGGCGCTACCCTTGGGTCCACTTCGATTGAGACTGGCGGTCCCCGACAGGCCCCGAGCTCACCAAAAACCTCTTCATAGTTCTCCAACATAGGCATTATGGGCTGTCGCTGTACCGTGTGTACTCCTGTCACTCCAATACCAAGGGGCTCAAACCAATCTCTGCCCAGCAGGCTTGTGCCCTGCCCCGCCACCACATAAAGCGGAAGTGTGTCCTTGACTGCCCGATACTTAACTTTCACATGAATCATACCCAGCACTTGGAGTTGGGCTTGGGACCACTGCCGTAGCACGCCACTGACCTGAGCCATCACCGGGGGTCCACTTGGCCACAGCCTATTGTAAGTCTCTTCACTTATCAACGAACACGCTGAGCCTGAATCCACCTCCATGCCGAGTGGTGCCCCATTCACGATCACATTTGCTGTGTATCCCCACCGTCTGTGGTGTCGCTGCTCAGCTTCCGTGGCATACACTGTATACTCATCGTTGTCCTCCCGTGTCAGGGTGTGTGTCTGCGATGCTTGTGTTGGCTCTGCTGCAGCAGCCTGAGCTTTCTTCATGCAGACACGAGCTATGTGTCCTCTTTTCTTACAGAAATGACATACCGCTGACACAAATTTGCATGTAGTGGCACCATGGAGAGCCCCACAGCGGAAACATTTTCTTCCTGTCTGTTTAGTTGCCTCCCTGTCACTCGCAGCATCAGCTGCGTGTGTGGTCTTGTGCACACCCTCGGCGGCCCGAGGTGGCGCTGCTTCTATACGTAGCATACCTGTGTTCATCGACGCAGCCTCTGCTGCTAAAGCCTTCTCCTCGGCCAGTCGGAACGTCAGGGCCTTGTCCGCTAACAGCTGTTTCTGCAATGCCGAGTCCAGCACTCCACACACAATCCGATCACGGAGCATATTGTCTAAATGGGCACCAAAATTACAATGTACCGAGCGTTTCCTCAACTCAGCAATGTACCTTGAAATAGATTGTCCAGGCTGTTGTTTACAGTTGTGAAAATGGAAACGCTGCACAATTTCTGAGGGTTTTGGATTGAAATGTTGCTGCAGTATTTCTATCAAGTGCTCATAATCCACCTCCCTAGGTTTACGAGGAACCACCAATGAACGCAGGACAGAGTAAGTAGCCGCTCCGCATACACTGAGCAACACTGAGCGCTTCTTCTCTTCTTTGTCAATATCATTGGCCTCCAAGAAACACCCCAGTCTTTCTGCGTATTCCTCCCATGAACTGTCCTCATCCCCAGAGAACTCTTCAATACGTCCCAAGGCCGTCATCGTGTTAATGTGCGCTGTCCCTTTAAGATCCACGTGGTCAGAGTTACAATAGCTAAACTCACGTTAGTTGCCTGGATGTTATTAGCTGGGTGGCCCGCTCGTCGCAATATCCAATATCAGATTCGTAGGTTCGCGTCTATCTCCGTCCTTCTAGAGAGTTCGACAACCGCCTCATCGCCAGTTTTACATCTTGACCTAACATTCATTAGTCAAGGAGACAGGATGTCTTTTTACTATTTATTAAAACACTGTAAATAGGACATTACATTAAGAACTGTAACAGACAGCCAAACCCCTCTCCATGAGGTAGGGGACCCAGCTCTCTGCTGAACTCCCGCCTCAGGCTCCAGCCCCTCCCTCCCTGTATGGCTGGGGGACTGGGTCAAAAGCAATCTCAAAACACAACAAAACATTTCATTTTTGAATGTGCGGTCATTGCTTGTTTTTCAAAATATAACTTCGGTTCAATGAGAGTTTGGAAATGTATTGAATTAACAAGATCCAATCAAAAATATGCAACAAAAAATCCTGTATGATGTAAAGTCTAAACATTCTGAAAAATAATGAACAAAATGTGTACACATCGCAGTAAATTGTTCTTCTTTTCAAATGGTGTCTAATGGATTTTTGTTTTATTAATGGGGCTGCATTTGTAATTGAGATTTGCTAATGCAAATCATCTTCCCTTGGACAAGCTTGGAAGGGCATTGTCCATGGATCAAATAAAATGAGTGATTCATAGAGAGCAGGTAGGAACAATTAGCTGTTGTACACTGTAGCTGTTGCTCAAGGACAAATAGACTATTTGGAACAAATCTATTTGCCTAAATCAGGGTAATATATAATTTTTAAATGATTTAATAATTGTACTCATCCTTTTTATAAAAAAAAAATACTTAGGTATTACGTTAGTAATTTGGCTCAGTCAGCCTTGGTGTATCAAAACAAAAGCAAAATACTGCGGATGCTGGAAATCCGAAGTAAAAACAGAAAATGCTGGAAACACACAGCAGATCAGGCAACATCTGTGGAGAGACAAACCGAGATAACGTTTCCAGTCGATGACTTTTCATCCCAACTGGAAGAAGTTAAAGATTTTTTTTTTTAATTCGTTTATGGGATGTGGGCGCCGCTGATAAAGCCAGCATTTATTGCCCATCCCTCATTGCCCTTGAGAAGGTGGTGATGAGCCGCCTTCTTGAATCGTTGCAGTCCGTGTGGTGAAGGTACTCCCACAGTGCTGTTAGGGAAGGAGTTCCAGGATTTTGACCCAGCGATGATGAAGGAATGGCGATATACTTCCAAGTCAGGATAGTGTATGACTTGGAGGGGAACTTGGAGGTGGTGTTGTTCCCATGCACCTGCTGCCCTTGTCCTTCTAGGTGGAAGAGGTCGCGGGTTTAGGAGGTGCTGCCGAAGGAGCTTTGGCGAGTTGCTGCAGTGCATCTTGTAGATGGTACACACTGCAGCCACGGTGCGCCAGTGGTGGAGGGAGTGAATGTTTAAGGTGGTGAATGGGGTGCCAATCAAGCGGGCTGTTTTGTCCTGGATGGTGTTGAGCTTCTTGAGTGTTGTTGGAGCTGCACTCATCCAGGCAAGTGGCGAGTATTCCATCACACTCCTTACTTGTGCCTTGTAGATGGTGGAAAGGCTTTGGGGAGTCAGGAGGCGAGACACTCACCACAGAATACCCAGCCTCTGACCTGCTCTTGTAGCCACAGTATTTATGTGGCTGGTCCAGTTAAGTTAAGTTTCTGGTCAATGGTGACCCCCAGGGTGTTGATGGTGGTGGATTCGGCGATGGTAATGCCGTTGAATGTCAAGGGGCGGTGGTTAGACTCTCGTTTGTTGGAGATAGTCATTGCCTGGCACTTGTGGCGCGAATGTTACCTGCCACTTATCAGCCCAAGCCTGAATGTCAACCAGGTCTTGTTGCATGCGGGCACAGACTGCTTCATTATCTGAGGAGTTAACAGTTTTTAAGCAAGTGCGGAGCCAGGGAAGAAAGGTGACCAAACGCAGATTGGGTGATCGTTTTGCTGAACTCCTCCATTCAATCCGCAAGTGTCACCCTGACCTTCCAGTCACTCGTCATTTTAATTCTCGGTCCCATTCACACTCTGACCTCTCTGTCCTCGGCCTCCTACACTGTTCCAGTGAAGCTCAATGGAAGCTCCAGGAACAGCACCTCACCTTTCAGTTAGGCACTTTGTCGCCGTCCGTCCTCAACATTGAGTCTAATAACTTTTGATCATAACGACCATTTCCATTTTCTTGGACAGCGGGTGCTGGTAATGATTCTGCTGTTGTCATTTACACCTCCTCTGGACCCCTCTTTTGTTTCTTTACTTGTTGCATTACCACCTGGTTTTTTGTCTTGCACCATATCCTCCATCCTATCACAGACATTCCCTTTTGTTCTTCGCCCGCACCCCTTGCTTTTTTTCCCACTGGTTCTGCACTTGTCCACAGATGCTGCCTGACCTGCTGTGTGTTTCCAGCATTTTCTGATTTTATTTCAGTCTTGGTGTATGTCCCCCACGCGAACATGTGCGTGCCATGTTCTCATATCCCTTTATCTTCTTCTCCATTAACCACCTATCTAACTTATTCTTAAATGTAGATATGATCTCTGCTTCAATCACTAATTTTGGGTAGTGCGTTCCGCAACATCACAAATTAGTGACGTTTATGAAACTTAACTGACCTTGCATCGTGCTGTGCTAAAATTCTACTACTTCATTTTGGGTTTTTCCTAAAGCTGAACATATGTAGGACATGGGGATTTACCCCTCGCCCCGTCCAACAGGTTATAGAGTTCAGACTTGAGACTTATGAGAAATTACACCAGACACTCGGGTTCTGCCTTTAACCTTTTATTGTTCCCAAGACAGATTCAAAACCCCAACCACTATTCGAGCAGTTCACCAATAATGTTACAGGAAATCATACATACAACCACCCGCTGATGATCAGTCCAGCGTTGGTTGCAGGCCACGTCCTTTCGACTGCAGCTCTTCGCCTTGAGACGATCAGCCAGGCCCCTCCTTCCGACTGCAGCGCCGATATTTTTTGTCACTGGTTTTTATACAGTTTTCCTTGTTTTTTCCAGTAAATCAATCATTCAGAAATGGTGAAATGTTCCTTTTTAATCCTCGACCTGAGTTGTTTGAGCTGTCAAACTTTCACACTCGCACATCCTGTGTCACTATCCATTAGTTGCCTTTATCAAAGCCCAAAATTGTTCATTCGCTCAAAGTTTACAAAAGTGGCAGAAAACCACTTGGTTACAGTTCATGTGTTACTTTGTATCCTGCATTTCAAAACTTCAAAGGTTTGACTCCTCCCCTTTAGCCACCAAAAATCATCCTGCAATCTTGTAGCCTATTTGTTGTAGACACAATGTCTGCAAATCTAAGGGGGTTTGTTTATCTCTGTTGTCTATGACTACCCCCCCGCAGTCACAACCATGTTTGCTGCCTTTTAGTAAAGCACATCAAAGCACACTCCATGTCCACTCATCAGTGAAAGACGGTCTGTTACAACTTTATTTCACTTCAAAAAAAATCTTTTGGCCTGGCAAAGCATTTCAATATAGATCAAAATTTAAAAATTAAGGGTTTGTGTATGCCTACAATATTGTGAACAGTCTATCTCTCCAACCGTATACCTGTAATCTCACTACGTTGTCAGCACAGTAAAACAATGTTATTTATTGGTTGTAATCGGACTTCATGAACAGCGCTCTGCCATCATTATTTGGGTTCAGCTATATAGTAGTAATGCTGAAAGCCATCTGTGTATTCTTTTGTGATGTGAATTTGCTCTTATGAATGCTGCATTGGATTTTCACCAAACAGCTGCTTACGCTCTTTTTATTGGGGCGGATTTTGCTCTCCACGGTGGACGAACGGCGCCAGCCGTTCATTACACTTATACTTGCCCACAGACTTTCTGTGGACTTTTGCGGTGATTAGAAATCCATTTCAGGGTATCCGAGACCTGTGTGAATACGGCAAGCAACTGTGTATCTCTCTAACCAATCAGATTGAAGAATCACTAATGAGCAGCACAGAGTCTGAACCAGGGAATGTCAGTTAGAATATTGAATTCAATGTCAAATCAGGAACAGAAAGCGAAATAGAGAGGGAAAGAAAGATGGGATTAAGAGAGAGATTTTAAAAAAAATCTCCAACACTAATTAAAATTTGAAGGAATGAAACTCCACACTTGTAAAAGTTAATTTTCAGTGCCAGAGAAGTTGTTCGACAGTAGTTAAGACTTATCGCACGTTAAAAATGTATTTACACAGAAATGGACAAGCCCTAACTTTTTCTTGCATGTTTAGTGGGTATTTATCATATAACTACCACAACTTCATGCCGTTCCATGTATTTGAATACCGAGTTTCTCGGCAAGATACTGTTATAGTGCAGCTTCTGGAGGAGCAGGACAACTTTGACAGCAACTTCCTGATTTCTGTGCTTAACTGCACATGTGCAGTCGCCGGATGTTGCTGTCCAATTTACTGTAATAACAGTGACGCTGATGGTCTTCAATAGCTTTACTTGATTTTCAGCTGAGCCAAGGGGAAGAAGTACTCCAGGAGTGTCAGAAAATGTTCCTATTCAGGACAAATGACATTCTATAGTAATTTCAACATGTAGCACAACTCCTCCACTCCAGTGCAGTACTGAGGGAGTGCTGCACTGTTGGAAGTGCTGTCTTTCGGATGAGACGTTAAACCGAGGCCCCGTCTGCTCTCTCGGGTGGCCGAGAAAGATCCTATGGCACTATTTCAAATAAGAGCAGGGGAGTTATCCCTGGTGTCCTGGCCAATATTTATCCCTCAATCAACATCACTGAAACAGATTATTTGATCATTATCACATTGCTGTTTGTGGGAGCTTGCTGTGTGCAAATTGGTTGCCATGCTTCCTACATTACAACAGTGACTACACTTCAAAAGTACCTCATTGGCTGTAAAGCGTTTTGGGACATCCGGTGGTCATGAAAGGCACTATATAAATGCAAGTCTTTCTTACTTTATTAGAATACTACAAATTTTTATGCAGATCACTCAGTTGGTTTGGATGTATGGAGTATGATCGACTTTCAAGCTCCTTCACCAACCGTTGAAACTTTTTTGTCGAATTCTGCTAAAATTGTATTGGGGAAAGTTATTTCCTTGAGTGTTAGCGAGCACTTCTTTGCTTTATATTCTGGCCTCCATTAGACCAAGTTTAGGGTTAGTATATGCAGCAGAGGGTAAAAAGTTGTTTTTCCAATGACCACTTTAAAAAAAAAAAAATAATTGTGCTGCTGTGTATTAAGAGTTCTGAATTCTAACAGCATAAATATAGATTTAGTAGCAATCAAATGATGGCCAACAGTAGTTGTTCTTCCACTCACATCATGTAAAATCTAATTGAATTCTTTCAAATTGCTTGTGAAATAAACCCTCTTTCTACTTTCAGTCTCTGGCTATAAGGAGATGCAATTGTGCCTCCTTTCTTCTCTTACTCCCCATCCTCCTCAAAGACAAAGGACCTGTCATGCTTCCCTTAAGAATGCATGTTGAAAAGATTAAACTTACTAAAGTCTCTCACGGTAACTGATCTCTGATCATCAAGGCTTGCAGGAGCAGTCAAACTTCAGATGCAGTAAGCTTTAAATTATTCCATTTATTCTGACCAGGATTTCCACTTCTTACATTGATATGTTATTGATCAATTAATGATGGAATAAACTGTCGTGATGTAATTTTCTCTGAAGAAATTTGAAAACTCTGCGAAATCTGGCACAGGCTCGACGGGCCGAATGGCCTCCAACTGTGCTGTAATGATTCTATAAAATTCACATTTCTTTGTAATTAAATTTTGGATCGTGTAGCTGGGAGCTGGAAACCTCCCAGACTGTTGGAAATAAACACACATTGGCTTCATCTCAACTGTTAATAGTTTACTAACACTCTGAGGCTGTTGTTCAATAATTTATGTGATGGTGTAGTCTAGGGACATATGGTATGTATTGTGGCCAACTATTTCTGCAGCGTTGAACTGTTGGATACTAAACATTTTGATCTCCTTAATTGTGCCTCAGACCCTAGTCTGAGAGCGGGACAAATGTGGAATCCCAGTCATTAAATACTTGACTCATCAATCCCACAGAAAGGTGACCACTGCCTGTCTGTTTAGAACAGTATCCTTTAACATTAGTCTAGGCTGGATTTGAAAAGAGGAGACCAATAAAACGAGAATTCTCTTTTGGATGTAAATGTGTTCGGGCCGTCTAAAACTCGTTCTCTAGGCCCACAGCACAAAACTGATCATTTTGTGCCAAATGATGTGTGATTGCCAGAGGCCAGAAGGATGGCAAACTGGGCAGTGGGAATTATGGCAATTATAGAACAGAAGGAGTCCACTTGGCCCACTGTACCAGTGCTAGTTCCTCAATGGAGCTGCATACTCTAAATCCCACTTCCTTGCTCTTTCTCTGTATCTTTTTACATTCCTTTTCAAATACTTATCAAATTCACTTTTAACTGATATATTCTGTCACTTTCAATGTCCCTCTGTGTATAGAACTCTTCTTCTGACTTTCCCCTCATTCTTTTTCTGATAATCCTCAGTCCATGCCTCCTTGTTACTGATTCACCAAACAATGGAAGCAACCCATATTTACCCCCTCAAAATCTTTCATAATTTTGAAAACCACTATTGGATCTCATTTACCCTCGCTGTTCCAGTGGAAAAAAGATCCAATTTTTTGCACCTTTTTTCATTCCTGATACCATTGTAGTGAATCGTTGCTGTACTCTTTCCACGGCCCTAATATCCTCCTTCTAATCAGATGCCCAGAACTTTAGATCAGCAAATTGGACTGCATGACATCAGGAATGGTGAAGAAGCCATTAGTGTGTCTGGGCCTTTACCTTTATTTTTGTTCAGCAGAATATCTGGCCTGCGCAAAAAATTGCCATCATCCTTGATTTGCCTACCTATGCAACTGGGAAATGCACACATATGTTCCGTTTGATATGAAATGCACACACTCTCCCCATTTGGGATACAGCCCACTTACCTGAGCCCAGACAAGTTCTGCACAGGTTGGTAAGAGTCGAGCTTTAGGGACTCCCACGTGTACATCAGAGTGCTGCCAGGGATTAACCGACGAATCTACGCAAATCATCAGGACAAAACACTGGGGGGAACTTCCCGCAGCTTGAATAGCTAGGATCACCCAACCTGTTACAGTACTGGCATGCAGTGCTGTCCAGAGCAGAGTGGAAACAATCTAGATCAACAGTAGCCGATGTAGCCCCTTAGGTTCCACTAGTGAGCTGGGTTAGCTTAGTCAATCATCAATAGTGCAGTATGCTGGAAATTTCAACTACTGGGGCATAAATTGGTCAATAGCAGTACACCGCCTGTTGTACATCCCGCTCGGTTTTCCTTTCCATTAACTTCTGATGGCGCCTGTTTTACGCCCCGCAGAAGTTGAAAGTTCTGCCCATAGTGTAATACAGTCCTGCCTGGATGAGTTGTTAGAATCTCAATTCTGCCGTAGAGGACTGACTCCGCTGCAATCTTTTAATCTGCCAGTGTGCCATCTTGCATCGTCTCGTAGCGTCTAGCTCAGAAACAAGCCGTTCGACCCAATATGCCGGCGTTTCTGCTCCACACTATGCTCACGACCTTTATGGGTTTTAAACTATTGAGTTTTTTAATAGCTTATTTCTTTGTCTTGTGCCACTGTAATCTCGAGCCTAGCAAAACTTCCAATTTACATATATATGCTTTCTCATTCGTTATTGTCTAATTGAGCTTATGCACAGGCAAAGCACAACTCGCCCATGTTGTCTCTGAAGCAAATTCAACTGCTGCAGTACCTAAACTTCCAATTATTCAGATTGTGTGAAGTCTGTACCTTAAATATTACACATACATGCCATTGATGTTTGCATAATCACTGTTCTAATGGCCCAGGCTGTGCACTGTTTTTAAATCATTTTCAAAACTACAGCAAACATGTTAATGGATTTTCAAAAAAAAATGCTATGAAATGTAGTAACCTGAGGGCTTACAAGAGTGATAGTAATGGATTGTAATTCAAAGCTAAAGGACAAGGACATTATTATTTTAGGTGCGCTATAAGAAAACTGAAAGTTCTAGCAAGTTGAATCTGTAAACTCCATTAGTCTTGTAAAAACCTTCTTGGTGCCTCTAATGATATTAAGGGTACTCATACCAATATCTGCTAAGCAATCAGTGAAAAGCTGTGAGTTTTTATAGTGATGTGCAGGTTGTACCATACACAACATATTTTTTGTATTTGCAAAAAATATTACAACCAGCTCAATTCAAAATATGTGGTCCAGTGTCGGAGGGTAACAGTTTAATGTTTTCGTATATAGGGTAACAGTCCTGTGTAAATGCTTATTTATCTTGAAATTTACATAAAATGTTGACTATCTTGATTCAGATAGCAGCATTTTCTTAATTTTAGCTAGTGAATTTTCAATGGCTTCGCTCTCTAAGTTAGAGGAGGGGCTGTTTTATGACTGGAGTGTAATAGCATGTATCCCAATCTATCTATTAAATATTAAATTCAATATGTGAGGTGTGTGTTTCATTGCAAACTCATTATAAATGCCTGTCATACCTGTTACTCCTATAGTTGGTGCTATGTTGGGTATTTTTGCTATTATCAGTGTCATACTGTGCGACACACAATAGCTACTATTTTATTGTTGCAGTACATCATCCTGAGATGAGTAATCTGATCACCAGGTTCCTATAAATCACTCAATGTTTTCTGGAAAAGACATTTCAGCTACCATTTTTTTTCTCGGTAATGAAATTTCTAACACCAAAAATAAGGATTTAATCAAAATAAAACATTGAAAAGTTATATATTTCACAACAGGGTGTTTAAATTGATCCATGAATTCCCTTTTGTGTCTTTTAATGCCTTTGTTAAAGTTTTTATTTCGAGACCTCATCTTCGCCCAAAAGCCAGAACGGTAACTCCGTGAGCTGAATTTGGATTGTGCAATCTGAGCATCTGCAGTGTACCAACTTCTTAGGATGCATCAGTACTGTTCAGTCAGCCGTACTGATGGGATATTTTGCTTTACCTTCCAGCACTTGCTACCCAATAGCTTTTCCACAAATAATTTTGAAAAACAAGCAGACAAATTTGATAAGCTTTACTGAGGTCCAGTTTATCTTGAGGTGTGTGTGTGGAGGGTGTGTGTGTGTGTGTGGAGGGTGTGTGTGTGTGTGTGGAGGGTGTGTGTGTGTGTGTGGAGGGTGTGTGTGTGTGTGTGGAGGGTGTGTGTGTGGAGGGTGTGTGTGTGTGTGGAGGGTGTGTGTGGGTGTGTGGAGGGTGTGTGTGGAGGGTGTGTGTGTGTGGAGGGTGTGTGTGTGTGGAGGGTGTGTGTGTGTGTGTGGAGGGTGTGTGTGTGTGTGTGGAGGGTGTGTGTGTGTGTGTGTGTGGAGGGTGTGTGTGTGTGTGTGGAGGGTGTGTGTGGAGGGTGTGGTGTGTGTGTGTGTGTGTGGTGTGGAGTGTGTGTGGAGGGTGTGGTGTGTGTGTGTGTGTGTGGTGTGGAGTGTGTGTGTACGGATGTGTAGTGTGTGTGTGTGTGTGGTGTGTGTACGGATGTGTGGTGTGTGTGTGTGTTGACAGTATTCTGATTGCACACCTGTTTTAAGTTCTGCATTTTGTTCTTTAAACTATAAGAAGTGTCTTGAACTGAGGGGGAAAGCGAGAGAGAGACGCACATTAGTCAGAGAGGAAGAAAGAGAGCATTTTGTTCATTTAATGTTAATTTAGTTTTCAAAAACAACACCAGTTGACTTTTGAATCTAACTAATTACCTCACCTAGGTTCTGTTTACAGTAAAGGCCACTGCTAATTGTGTATACCTGTGGGACAGATTCTAATTTCTAGCACATATGAGACGGGGAGAGACAGAGAAAAGTACAAATACAGAGAAAAGCATTGGCTTAACTCCTTCTAATTTGATTTCTTGTAAAGAAAAAACAAATTGAATTTTGAAAGTATGCAAAGCCTCTCTGTGGGAGACAGATAGGAAGGGGAGGGGATGAGGGTAGCGGAGGGGGCACTGGCCTCTTGACACCCACCCTTGAATGAGTAGATGGAAGGTGAGGTGAGTGACAGTGGAGCAAGTGGTTGAGTGGGTCATCCAGTGAGGGGGGTGGTAGGAAGAGCAGTGAATATATACAAAGGTGAAGAGGTTGGGGACATGATGGGAGCAAAGAGGTAGGGGGAAGAGATGGGAACATAGCTGTTGGTGCCACATTTTCTCCACAAGCCCCAACCCAACTGCAGTCTGCAGCTGTGTTAGCTCCTCCACCCTGCTTTTCCCCTATAACACATAACACTTCCCATCTTCAACCTTAAAGAAAAGAACCAGCAGAGGACAGATAGAGAAGGAAAAATTAATTAAAGGGTGAGAAGTAGCAGAGAAGAGAAAGAGAGATGGAACAACAACCTGCATTTATATAGCACCTTTAACATTAAAAAAATCCTAAGGCACTTCCCATTAACACCAATCCGAAAAGGGAGATATTAAGAGGGGTGACTAACAGCTTGGTCTTAAAGGATGAGAGTGCGGTGGAGAGGTTTAGGGAGAAAATTCCAGAGCTTCGGGCCTAGCCTGCTGAAGGCACGGTTGCCATAGGTAGGGCAAAGGGACTGGGTGATGGTTAAGAGGCCAGAATTTGAGGAATAGAGCGCTCTTGGAAGGTTGTAGGGCTGGATCAGGTTACGGAGATGGGAAGGGGTGAGACTAAAGGGATTTGGAAGTGAGGATGAAACTTTTAACTTGGGGGTATTGGGGGACTGTGAGCCAATGTAGGTCAGCGAATACAAGGGTGATGGGTGAGCAGGTCATGGTCCAGGTTAGGAAATGGGCTGCAGAGTTTTGGATAAGCCTAAGTTTATGGATGGGAGGCTGGCTAGGAGAGCACTGGAATTGTCAAGTCTGGAGGTAATAAAGGCATGGATAAGATTTCAGCAGCAGATGGGTGAGGCAGGGGCACAGTCGGGTAATATAACGGAGGTAACAGTAAACGGTCTTTGTGATGGAGAGGATATGGGGTTGTAAGCTCAGCTTGGGGTCAAATAGATTGCGAACAGTCTGGTTCAGCCTGAAACAGTGGCCAGGGAGAGGATGGAATCAATGACAAGGTTACAGAGCATGTTGGGGGAGGGGTGACTAAGACAGCGGCTTTGATCTTACCCATAATTTCCTACAGTTAAATATTGGGAAGCTAGGACTGAATGTCAGACAATACCGGCAGTGGGGGGGCGGGTGTGGGGTGTGTCGAGAGAGCTGGTGTCGTCCGCATACATAAGGAACTTGACACACAGTCTTCAGGTAATGTAGTCAAAAGGCAGCATATAGATGAGGAATAGGAGGAACCCAAAAAACAGGAGTAGGCCATATAGCCCCTCGAGCCTGTTCTGCCATTCAGTTCGATCATGGCTAATCTGTACCTCAACTCCATTTATCCATCTTTGATCCATATCTCTTGATACCCTTACCTAATAAAAATCTGTCGATCTCAGTCTTGAAAATTTCAATTGACCCAGTATCACAGCCTTTTGGGGGAGAGAATTCCAGATTTCCACAACCCTTTGTGTGGAAAAAGTGCTTCTTAATTTCACCCCTGAATGGCCTGGCTCTAATTTTAAGATGGGCATGTTTATTTGCCACACCAAAAGCTCTGATTGGTCCCCTTGGAGGACAAGTCCTGATTGCTGATTGGTCCACTTAGAGGACAAGACACACCTAGCAGTTTCTCTGGAATGTGTAATTAGATCCTCCCTGCCTATGTAATCAGCTACTTTGCAAAGTGTTATTCGAGCCATTCTGATTACCTACTCCAGACAGAATAGAGCTCACTTGGAACAGACAGGGCTCACCCTCGCGGGTTAAGACCTTCTCCCACCCGCAAACAAGTTCCTGCTTCACCCCCACACCCAAGTATGTGATCTACTCACCACCCCCCCCGATCCAAGTTCCTGACCACCTCACCCCCCCCGCCCAAATTCCTGACCTCCTCCTGCCCAAATTCCTGACCTCCCCCTGCCCAAGTTCCCCCCCACCCCCCAACCATAGATGGGGCATTGTGTGTGGGTCACTGATTGTTAACAGGTTTATTAGGTATGAAGTGAATAGTGACAGTGTCGTGACTTCCGGATTTCATCCAGTTCAATGATGTCACTTGCCACACACGCACCGAGCTTTCCGAAAAATCAACCAGGTCAAGGGGGAGGAGAGCAAGAACGTGGTGCGGGTGTGAAGGGGGGTGGAGTTGGTAGAACATGATCTGTCTTACCATCTGAATCACGTTCTCGCTCTCATTTCTCTCCTCCCCCACCACCTTAGACCTGGATCACGTTCTTCCCCCATCCCCACTCTGCTCTCCGTACTCTTTACCTCCACAAACCCCCCCCCCCCCCCCCGACCGCAGCTCCGAGTTCCTGACCTCCTCCTCTCTTTCTCCCCCCCCAATTCTCATTCATTCTCTCTCTCTCTCTCTCTCTCTCTCTCCCCTCCAATTCATCTCTCTCTCTCTCTCCCCCTCCAATTCATCTCTTTCTCCGATTCACTCTCTCTCTCTCTCTCTCTCTCTCTCTCTCTCTCTCTCTCTTCCCCCCCCCCCCCCGATTCATCTCTCTCTCTCTCTCTCTCTCTCTCTCTCTCTCTCTCTCTCTCTCTCTCTCTTCCGATTTCCCCCCCTCCCCTCTCTCTTTCTCCGATTCCCCCTCGGAGAGACTTACAGAAGACTAAGCTTCAACAGGGTAGAAAAATATAAAGGTAGAGGGCTGGATTTTTCCAACCTCGGCGGGTCCGGGGCAGGCGACATCCATGGTGTGTGGAAACTTGGCATCTGTCTCGATCCCAGCCTCCAACAAGATTTTACGATGATGGGGCTTGTTAAGCCCGCCCTGCGAGGTTCCCGGCCAATTAATAGGAAGCAGGACTGATGACCTCATTTGACGTGTCATCAGCCAGTTTCCTTAAAGGGGCCATGTCCAAATTGATTTTGACAGTTGTGCTGTCAGTGTTCTGCAGCATTGAGGTGCTGCAAACACTGACAAGCACTGCACAAAGGTGCACGGCTGCACCCAGGCTCATGCATGACTCCTTGCATGTGCTTATGGAGGGAATCGCAGCACGCAGGGAGGTTCTCCTCCCTTCCAGTGGGCGGAAGACACCTCCCCAAGACACCAACGCAGCCTGGTTGCACATTGCACAGGAGGTCACAAGCAGGGCTGTCGTCAAGAGGACCAGGCTGCAGTGGCGCAAACCTTTCAATGATCTCAGTAGATCACGAAACGTTACTGCAAAGCCACACTCAACCTCATCCTCCTGTTCCACTCATCACATCCCCATCACTCTGCCTTCCCTACCCTACTCCTGCACATCCTTACTCACACCAACTTAACCTTGCACCTCCACCCATCCCTCTTTCTATATTATCACATCTCCATCTCACTAGCCACCCCTCACACTCACCATCATCCTAGTGCAATCATACCAACTGACAACACACAAGGGTAGGCACTTGGGTGTTTTAGCTAATGTTCGTGTAAACTCTGTTAATGTGTTGTCAAGCATTGAAATCCTTATTGTCACCACTTTGCCTTTTGGACAGATTTGTGTGCACCTTTGAAAAGTGTCTTAGTGAGTTTCAGTGAATAGTGAAACATAACATTCCCCCCCCCCCCCTCCCCCAATGGTGATGAGTGTGAAAGGAATGGCTTGGACATTGTAGGGATACTTTATGGTGCTAGTGTGGGGTGGTACCAACCTGCTTCATCATTTGGCTGCCAGGGTGTACAGTGTTAAGTGAAGCAAATCTGGACATGGTGAGGCCATCGCTGGCGTCCGGGGGAGCAATGTACACGGGTGATGATGCCCTGTGTCCAGGGCTGCATCAGTTGATTCCGGAGAAGGTTGGTGTGGATGTTGGTGTGCCTGATGATGCTGGTGTTGGGGCTGATAGTTTGGAGATTCTGAAGACCAAGGTGAGATCTTTTCAAGAGCACCGATGCTGATGGAATAGATGACAGGTGAGGTTGAGATGACAGAAGTAATCTGTCAGTGTTGAGAGAAGTTGTCCCAAGGAGGTGACAGTGGATAGAGAGATTACTCCAAACACTTCAAAAGTGCATAAAGCTCAAAAGTGGGTTCCAAATACTGAAGGCTGAAGCTTCTGAGATTGGAAACTGACCAGCTGTAAAATGGCAGGTTTTAAACCACTTTTGCAGCTGTCACCTATTGAAAGAAATGGAGAGTTGTTTAGAACCCGACATACTTACCTGGCGTGATCCCCGAGTGACGGGAACCTCGTGGAAAACTTGGGAAAATGCTTTGCACCTGGTAAAATTATGATTAAATTGCTTTAAACACCCTCTTAACAAGCACAATTGCATGACCTGCCGCTTAGTGCCGTTTCTGCAAAACGCAGGCAGAGCCGGCACTAGGGAAACTCAAAAGGAGGCGGGTTTAGAGCGGAATACCGCCCTCTGAATGCTGGCAAAATTCAGCCCAGAGATTGGGAGAATAAGTGAATTCCACTTCACATCCTTCAGTTCTCCTGGTTGCACCTGTCCGAGAGGCCTGGAAAACCAAAAATGCCCTTTGCCTTTTCTCAACGTGGTCCCGAAGGACTGTGTCCAGGAGTAAGTTGGCATTGACCAGAACCCTCAAGAACTGATATAAATCAACAGTTGGGATAAATGCCCCTTCTACCTTTCAATCAATACCTTTTTAAGATCCTTTCCTGAGCCATGCAGACCTATAATACCATAATATCATCTGCAAAAAACAAGCACCAACTTTTCCAAAATGCCTGGAGCAGATTCTCAAGGGGCCATCCAATAGAATATTGGTGAAAACATTAATGGCTTGACATTGGACAATCTTGCCTTACTTATCTTTTGAGTGCGATGGGTTGAGAACCTCTTATCTATTCTTACATGGAGCAGGTGTACACATACTAAATACCCATCTGAAAAAACAAACTACCCCTTCAAAGGTAGGCATTGTGAACCATCAACTTCAATAAAATTGATATTTCTGTAAGATTCTAGAGCTGTGTTGTTGATCTGTGAACATCCATCAACTGGAATAGTCTGTTTTGCTGACCTGATTTCATCACAGTACTCTTGACGTTTTAACTGCTATAAATGTTGTTCTTTGTCGTGCAGTGTCCTGTGATTATGACAGCCAAGCATTTGTTGCTGTACTGTGTAATAGTGGATTACTATCCCTTAAACTGCATAAAACATACTGCAGCCAGCTTCAAAGTTTTCTCAATATCTTTCTCACTAAGAAATAATTCATACTGTTCTTTATCTACAGGGAAAACTTTAAAGCTGTACTTCAGTAGAATTATATTTTAAGATATGAGAAAGCACGGCTCCAGAGATACCCCTCTGATCCAGGAGCCTGCTCACATCATAAACCATGTACAATTTGCCCTGCTTGAACTCAACCAAACTTATTTAATCTTCTGCAGAGAGTTCAATGAAATTTCTCCCTGACCCCCTAAGGTAATCAAGTGAAACTCAAAGTTATCAAATGTAACATTACAACCTACACTATTCAGCCTCTCCACAGTTTCTTTCCACAGGTGACGTTTTCACTGTCCCAAGATCATAGGAATCAATCTGTTCCATAGAGTATCATTGTCCTTATTTATTTTAAATGCTGTTCTTGCTCTGGTATTTGTCCAGTATTGACTCCTTATGATGGCAGTCTGTTCCATATAAATCCTTCTCTGCTGTTTGGAGTGAAATTTCTTGGAAGCATGTCTATATTTTTGTGGCCTGGTGAATGAACCGAACACAGTACTGCAAGTGAAGTCTGACCAATGCATCACAAAGCCTTAGAATCTTATTTAGACACTTGCTATTCTGGCTTTATATTTATGACTCCTATTAGCTTTTTAATTCTTTTGCCACATTGTCTAGACATCTAAAGTGATGCGGCTACTGTCACTCCCAGGTCCCTTTCTAAGTCTTCCTTTGGCCAATTCAGTCTCATTCATTCCATAGTTGTATTGCACATTGGGCAAACAGCTGTGCATCATATTACATTTGTAAGTGTTAAATTGCATTTACTATTTGTCTTGCAATTGCATCATATAGAAATAGTTGGAAATAAACCTCTAACCCTCCATCTCCAAGTGGTAGCGCATCAGTAAACTAAATAACACTGCTACCCTGGAGTGAAACTATTGCTTTATCCAGGTTGTACAGGAAACTCTTTATTAACCGGCACCGACGGGACCGGCGTGGTGCCGGTTTATCGAAAGTACCGGATAACGGAGAGTTATATCTACCGAGGCTATTTTTAACAAAGAAAAATAAATAAATAAAGAAATGTGCAGTATACAGTATTTGGGTACTTTTGAAAAGTACCCCTACTGACTAAATCGGCGTACTCGGGATCGGCAACATTGCCGGTTATTTGAGAGGAGTTTTCGGAGTACTCGGCGTTCGCGGAGACTCGACTGCGACTCGGCAACATTGCCGGTTATTTGAGAGGAGTTTTCGGAGGATGATTTTTGCCGGTTAAGCGAGAATTCCGGATATTTGGGTGCCAGATAAACAAAAGTTTCCTGTAGATCAATTCATTCCCTTCTGAACATTCATACGGATTCCTAATATTTCACTGGGAATTTTTTTAAATACAAAAGTAAGGGTAGGGCACTAAAAACTATTGCAAATTTTGCCAGCTGTCGTTGTATATTAACTCAAATTTTGTTATGAGATTGTCATGATAATTTATTTCAGAAGTCAAATCTTTCATTTCTGTTTTTATAAACTTAACATTATCCAAAACAATAAATTGGTGAGGAAAAAACACCATGTGGATGGGCCATTTGAGTAATAAATTAAAACATTCAGTACTTTGGAAATACAACATCAAAATTTCCCCTGTTCTCTTCACCATGCAGAATATATGATCATAATACGTGAAGATTTTAAAACATAAATTGAAAATGCTTTATGCAATCGGGAGGGATAGAAGTTTCAGCTAACAAATGTTGCACTTAATTCAGGTTTTTTTCCTCAGCAGTGGCCCAATGTATTAGTGCCAATAATAAGTATTTTTGGATTTAATGATATGCTCAGATTTATATTTCTTGTATGCTCATAATCCTCTACCAGTACAGTACAGCTCAGAACTGGAACATTCCATTCACCAGCAGGCCTGGGGGCAATAATTTTTGGTGATCTGAAAACCTACATGCAAGCTACCCTAGTTTGTTTTATCTCTCCATTTCCAATTTTTCTCTATCTCTCCGCCTTCCTCTTGCTCTCTTCGCCCCTCTCTCCTCCCCCTTCTTTCTCTTCTCTCTATCTCTCTCTCTAACCACCCCCCCCTTAATGCATCTGACCCTACAGAACCTGTTGCAACTTTTCCCAAATTTTTTCGGAAATGTTGGGATTCCTGCCAATGTGAAGTTTCTATACAAACAAGCTGATTTGTCATCCCTACCTCACCGAATCATTTTTGGGTAGACATATTGCATCAGAGCCAGACTGTCAACAGTGGTGGATTTGGATATTTCTGTAAAAGGTTACAGTGATGAAATTTAATTTCTGCCCAGAGAAAAGTTCGGGTACTCCGCCTTAGAAAATGTTCATCTTAATATTTGTTTCATTATGGAGTAGAAAAATATATAATATACCACACCATATTAAAATCTTATACCTGCATGCACTTCTTCACAATTTATAATAGAAAAAAATTGACAAGATGAGTTGTAAATTCAGGAGGACCTTCCTTACCCAGAGATTTGTTAGAATGTGGAACTGTCTGCCACAAGGAGTAGTTGACGCGAATAGCATAGATGCATTTAAGGGAAAGCTAACACATGAGGGAGAAAGGAACAGAAGGTTATGCTGATAGGGTTAGATGAAGTAGGGTGGGAGGAGGCTCGTGTGAAGCATAAACACCAGCATGGACCAGTTGGGCCGAATGGCCTGTTTTTTTGCTGTACATTCTATATAAGTCTACATAAATAGCCAGATTGGAGAATGTTACACACTTAAGCAGACCATGTGATCCATCGAGTCGGAACTTTTTTCTCATGAGCCATGTATGCTATTAAGAGCAGACGCGCGCACACACACCACTCACCATATCTTTCCATTCTGAGAAGCTTCCTTTTATCCCCAACCTTTGTAACCATCCCTCTATCCATGCTATTGCCTTCCCCTTAATTCTATGTGCCTGTTATCTTTGACACAAGTCTCTCAAAAGTAAGACTTGCTGTAGAAAGTGATGGTATACTTATTATTGCAAAATATTTTAAGATCAATAACATCATGAGATTAGAAAGGATATACTTAATTGGGAATCTGGAGGCAAAAGTCCAGATACAATACACATTGTACAAATGAATATAGGCATACAGAAAAGGGATTGGATTTAGTGTGAATAGGATGCAGCCAAACATTTTTGTGAAGGGAATGGGGAAATTGTGTGAACGTCTGTTTTGGCTCTGTCTTTGTTTCTGCTGGGAGCTGAGGCCACCAGCGAGTACCAAGATCTGTGTATCTATCAGACTTCTGGATCATAGAGCCACTCCCATGCTGCTCCAGTAATAGCTGCCAGCTCCAAATTCGCTGTTGTCAGTTATTTATTTTGCTGTCAGGTATGTATATATGTGCATATGTATGTATATATGTCTCTATAAATGCATATCTATCCTCATCCATGCCTTTGTTACCTCTAGACTTGACTATCCCCATGCTGTCCTGCCCGGCCTCCCATCTTCCACCCGACATAAACTTGTGCTCATCCAAAACACTGTTGCCCGTATCTTAACTTGCACCAAGTTCACCCAATTCCCCTGTGCTTTCTGACCTACACTGACTCCCGGTCTGACAACGCCTCAATTTTAAAATTCTTGATTTCAAATCCCTCCATGGTCTCTCCCCTCCCTATCTCTGTAACTTCCTCCAGCCCTACAAGCCTTCGAGATCTGTGCTCCTCTAATTCTGACCTCTTGCGCATCCCCAATTTTAATCGCTCCACCACTGGCGGCCGTGCTTTAAGCTGCCTTGGACCTAAGCTCCAGAATTCGCTCCCTAAACCTCTCCTCCTTTAAAATGCTCCTTAAAACCTACCTCTTTGACCAAGCTTTTGGTCATCTGTCCTGATATCTCCTTCTGTGGCTCTGTATCAAAAATGTTGTTATTGATGACGCTCATGTGAAGCACCTTGGGACGTATTGCTACGTGAAAGGCGCTATAGAAATGCAAGATGTTGTTGTACCTATAAGAGGGGCCTAATCTTCTCAGGCTTCAAATAAAGTAAAAACGTTACAAGAAACGGCAATAAAGAGAAAAACATACACACAATATAAGAACCAGAAGTCATCGCCATAAAATATATTTTCAAAAATTGTACAATTTTAAACATTTTTGTTTTGTTTTAGAGAGTGCAACATTGCTGTGGTTTACTTAATGTCTATTAATATGAACGTGATAATTTTTTGTACGCTATAAATGATTTTCAAGCAAAAGTAAACTACAAAAGATGTAAAAGATAAGTTTTATTGTTTAATTAAGGATTATGGGGTAATTTTATGACTGCTCTACCATTTAAATTAATGACTGGACAGTCCTGACTGGACAATCGTGCACAGCGTGTGCTCCCAGGGGGAGGGTTACTCCATATCTGTAAGTTTATCACAGTAAAAGCCTCACTTTCTACAAACAGTTTGAAAATAAAAATTTATATTTTTAAATATAGTTCACATCTTTAAATGCAGAATCATTTTGTTTCTTTTTGGTTTTGCAAGTTTCGTATTGAAGCCCAAAGCGTTTTAAAAAAAAAAGAAAAGTACTGTTCACCACAGCTGATGAACAGGCAAAGGGGGTCTGTGAAGCTGGGAGAGAGATGGGCTGCTCCCACTGTCTGTGCATGGATGTGCATTTGAGGCGAAGGATTGCTAGATGCTGGGGTGAGGAGCAGGAGAACCACGTCTGTGTACCTGACAGTTGGGTCCAGGCAGGAAACTGTTCAGGTGATAGAAAAATGGGGGGGGGGGGGGGGGGGGAGCGGGACGGAGGCGGGCAGCCAACCCGCTGCCAGGAGGCAGGCCATGTATTTAAATATTATAATGAGGCTGGTAGCCTCTTTTTTTAACCCCCATTTTGTGTTTAACTATAGCTGATTAGGTTTTGCACACCTTGTAAAACTCGACAGCTACAGCAAGGTGAGGACTGCTCCATCCAGGAGGTAATCCAGGATCCCTGCCGAACCCATTGTGTAATAAGATTGATAAATGATTTTTAAAAATTACAGAGCCCAGAAGCAGAGACTTAATTCACTTAATTAATGAAGAAAAGTGAGTAATGACTTGATGGTTGCGATGTAGGCAGATTGCCATGAGAAGCACGAGAAATGTTATTAAAAAGATAGATATGTTGAGGCTATCCGGTTGAGTTCACTGTTCAATCTCCTTAGTTTTTCAATATAGTATACATGGAAATTAATGTTGGTTTTGGATCAAACCATTTTGAAAAAATATATTTTGACACAGAAATATTGGCCCAGATTTTCCTGTCTGAATAGCAATGAGGCTAATGGCACTCGTCGTTATTTATGTGCAAAGGGTATAAAGATAAACCCAGCAAATACAGGCCAGTCAGTTTGACCTCGGTCGTGGAGAAGCTTTTAGAAACAGTAATTGGTGACAAGTGTGGATTAATTAAGGAAAGCCAGCACGGATTTGTTAAAGGCAAATCGTGTTTAACTAACTTGATTGAGTTCTTTGATGAGGTAACAGAGAGTGTTGATGAGGGTAATGCAGTTGATGTAGTGTACATGGATTTCCAAAAGGCGTTCGGCAAAGTGCCACATAATAGGCTTGCCAGCAAAGTTGAAGCCCATGGAATAAAAGGGACAGTGGTAGCATGGATACGGAATTGGCTAAGTAATAAGAAAGAGAGAGTAGTGGTGAACGGTTGTTTTTCGGACTGGAGGAAAGTACACAGTGGGGTTCCCCAGGCGTCGGTTCTAGGACCACTGCTTTTCTTGATATATATTAGTGACTAGGACGTGGGTGTGCAGGGCATAATTTCAAAATTTGCAGATGACACAAAACTTGGAAGTATAGTGAACAGTGAAGAGGAGAGTGATGGACTTCAGGAAGACATGGACAGGCTGGTGAAATGGGCGGACACATGGCAGATGAAATTTAACGCAGAAAAGTGTGAAATGATACATTTTGGTAGAAAGAATGAGGAGAGGACATATAAACTAAATGGTACAATCCTGAAGGAGGTGCACAAACAGAGACCTGGGGGTATATGTGCACAAATTGTTGAAGGTGACAGGGCAGGTTGAGAAAGCAGTTAAAAAGGCTTATGGGATTCTGGGCTTCATAAATAGAGGTATAGATTACAAAAGTGTGAGGATTATGATGAACCTGCATAAAACACTGGTTCGGCCCCAACTGGAGTATTGTGTTCAATTCTGGGCACAGCACTTTAGGAAGGATGTGAAGGCCTTAGAGCGGGTGCAGAAAAGATTTACGAGAATGATTCCAGGGATGAGGGACTTCAGTTACATTGATATACTGGAGAAGCTGGGGTTGTTCTCCTTGGAGCAGAGTAGATTAAGAGGCGATTTGATAGAGGTGTTCAAAATCATATGGGGTCTGGACAGAGTAGATAGAGAGAAACTGTTCCCATTGGCAGAAGGGTCGAGAACCAGAGGACACAGATTTAAGGTGATTGGCAAAAAGAACCAAAGGCGACATGAGGAAAAACTGTTTTATGCAGCGAGTGGTTAAGATCTGGAATGCACTGCCTGACATGGTGGTGGAGGCAGATTCAATCACGGCTTTCAAAAGGGAGTTGGATAAGTATCTGTAGGAAAGAAATTTGCAGGGCTACGGGGAAAGGGCGGGGGAGTGGGACTAGCTGAAGTGCTCTTGCAGAGAGCCGGCACGGGCCAAATGGCCGCCTTCTGTGCTGTAACCATTCTATAATTCTAAATTGTACAGTAATTTCAGACGAGGGCAGATGCGTGGTTAAACTCATAAATCCAAAGTTGCAGTCGGAGATGCACGACTCCACCATTAGCTTGGCGAAAACGACACTTCTCCACCTGGCTCACTATTGAAATATATTAAATGGCGTTAAGTTGCTGTATTTGCACGGTAAATGCGAACTAAACTCGCCACAGAAAGTTAAGTCTTGTCCATTCCAGTCGAAGTACCCTTCTAACAACGTGATAAGTGTTAATTACTGCCAATCAACCATTCTGGCACTGAAAATTAACTATTAAAAGTGTGGAGTATTATTCCTTCAGGTTTAATTGTCGGAGATTTTAAAAATGCCAAATTTAAAATTATAACTTTTTTTTACTTTTTCCTGTCTCTCTCTCTCTCTCTCTCAATCCAGTATTTCTTTCCCTCTCTTTTTCTCTTTCTGTACCTGATTTGACATTGAATTCATCCACTCTAATTTACACTTCCTTCTCAGTCCTGTTTATTTCGCAATCCTTCAATCTGATTGGTTAAGGAGATGCACAGTTACTTGCCCTGTTCACTCAGGTCCCAGATGCCCTGTCTCCCTCGCTGCGACGTTATCAGCTCGCACTTCCAGCAACTTGTCACAGAAATTTTTTTTTAAACCATAAACATGCACGGGCAAGTCTAACTAACGGCAGGTGCCGTTAGATGCCCAGCTACAGAAAAATCTGGCCCATTAATCTGTTTTTTGTTCCTTTTTATTTATGCATGGTATTTTTAGTATGTGACTTGAGTTGTCTCAGTCATGTCTGGCTGACCATAGTTGTCTTTAAAAATGCAGCATTCAATTAATCAAGATGTTGCACTGTACTCCGTTATTTTCAAATTAGTATTGTTACAGATGAAATGGTGCCCAACCTGTATTGAGAAGCATTGCCTGTTTGGCAAATTTGTTTTTAATTCTCCAACTCATTCTTACCCAGGACCTCAAAGCTGTGGAATTCTGTACAGTACCTTGCTCACTCTTACCTTCCTGATTTACATCATCTTTTACCTCTTTTCAACCTTGGTAACGCCCGACAACATTGTGTTTGGCCCTTCACTTTGATTTTTTAGTTTAAAACAATTACAGGTAAACTTAACTCCCAATCCTATCCTCATCCAGATTTAGTACAGTTCTATTTAATATTGAAAAACACAGGACGACGACTAGCTCAGTCTTTAATATCATTTTTCATTCTGGGCCTCAACTGACTGAAAAGGAACAATCTTTGGGGCTGGTTTTGAACTAGACGCCTTTTCTTTTTAATGTTGGTCCCATTTGCAAAATGGATAGTAGGACTTAGTAGGCAGAAGAAACCATTAATTGTTTTAAATTTTTAATAAAAAATGTGGAATAGGTTAGGTTCTATACTGGATAAAATAGACAATTTTGTAATGCATTTTTAGCAATCTAGGATTAATACTAAATAATAAAACATGCTCCAGGCATTTCAATAGCTTTACTAGTGTTTACTTCCATGTTGACGTGTGAGCTGAAAACAATTTTTTTTTAAACCTAGCTGAAGGAACACCTGAAATCCTGGACAAGATTGCATTTTTAGCCTGGGATTTTCCTGTAACAAAAATGAAAATTCACAGTTGATCATCGACACATTTTTAAAAAGTAATATCTAAGAGTACAATAGTCGCATTCGTGTGTAATGTTTATTGGTATCAGAGGGTTTTACTTATTTCCCTCAGTTATTGTTCAGTAAATTGAGCCCAGCAAGCAATTGTCCCGAATAAGTGGAAGAGGAAAGTTCCCATTCTTCAAAAGGCCTTTGTGTACTGGAGATCATGTTGCTCGTAATGCTGTCGGTCCTCAAATTACACTTGTTTCGAACTGAATAGAGAAGTTTACGAGCAGTTTTTGTAAAGAGCCTTTTCCTTTTGGACATTGATTTTTTCTATTTGAAAAATATTCCCTTGGTTGCTGAATCTAGTCCAGTTTCATGACCCTGCCTAATCTTGAGATGTTGACCATCTTAAAAATATTTACTTTTCAGTGTTTTTGTTTTTTTAAGCAGGGGAAAAGATCAATAACCGCTAATGGACCTGAACGCTAAAATCTAATCTCGGAACTTTGCTATGCGTTCAATGCCCCTCGCAAATTGAGATGCTTCCAATTAAACTAGCTTCGAAGGAAAATCACTTTTAAAGCTTAGTCATGCAAGGTTAATACTGTGTCATCAAAAGGATGGATATTGTGACAAATTTCAAAATAGCTAGCTAGTTTATGTGGGTTTACAAAATTTGTTTTTGTAAAAAGTGGCTTAAATATTGTGCCATTTCCTCGCCCCCCCCCCTCCCCATTATTATTTTTTATATAGAATACTTTTTTCAGTTTGTGGATATGCATGACTTAATACTTCAACAGTTCAGGAATGGAGTGCTTTTTGGACAACAGTCCCATCCCCAAGTTACTAGATAGAGTAAATGTACAATGCTTGATAGCGAATTAAAAAAAAGTAACTACAAAATATTTGCAGTACTGTAAGTGGGTTTCTGCTTCTGATCTTAAAAAGGATTGCCTTGTATGTAAAATTACAAACCAATACAGCAAGACAGATACAGGTTGTATGAGGACAAATGCAGAATATTGTCAATACACTGCAATACCTGGATATTTACTGCCACAGAACTTCTGTACATCCAAACTTGAAGACCAGGCCTTTTGGAAGAAGACGGCTATACCAGGGTAAACATCTGGCGCTTGTGGCACAATGTTAGCTAATCTTTGGCAGGGTGGCAGTAGGATCCCGAAAATTGGTCCCAGCATCCAGATCTGGGGATAGGAAAAATCAGCCAATGTTCCCACTTCTGCTTTGGAAGGTATGCATGTGTGGACAGAATTGAGCTTGTGATACCCAATGTGGTAAAATATACTGCTGAAATTCAGTCAGTATTCACAGTTTGGTTGAGGTATCAATTTGGCTGCCAGGGAATGCATTTAGAAGAGGAAGGGGAAAAATGGGGAGGGGGTGGAGGGAAAGAGGGAAGCTATTTTTATAGTAAATAACATTTCATGATGTTTAACTCTTGATGACTGGGAAATATATAAAATGTAATATATACATTGAACACTTTATTCATTGTTTCATCTCCTCAGTCTTTCCTGGGTTGAATGGAGATGAGGTATATAAACTGAAATTAAAAAAAAAAAGCCCTAACCAGTCCCCATCCGCCACCACCCTCCTCCACCTGGCTGAACTTGTTCTCACATTGAACAACTTCTCCTTTGACTCCACCCATTTCCTCCAAATCAAAGGTGTTGCTATGGGTACCCGCATGGGTCCTATGCCTGCCTTTTCGTGGGATATGTGGAACACTCTTTGTTCCAGTCCTACTCGGGTCCCCTCCCTCACCTCTTTTTCCGGTACATTGATGACTGTATTGGTGCCGTCTCCTGCTCTCGCCCTGAACTAGAAAATTTAATTCACTATGCTTCCAATTTCCACCCTTCCCTCACCTTCACATGATCCATCTCCGACTCTTCCCTTCCCTTCCTTGACTTCTCTGTCTCCATCTCTGGAGATAGGTTATTGACAAACATTCACTACAAGCCCACTGACTCCCACAGCTACCTGGACTACACTTCCTCCCACCCTGCCTCCTGTAAGGACTCTATTCCATTCTCCCAGTTTCTCCATCTCCACCGCATCTGCTCTGACGATGCCACCTTCCATACCAGTGCTTCCAACATGTCTTCCTTTTTCCTCAACCAAGGATTCCCCTCTACTGTGGTTGACACGGCCCTCGACCATGTCCGTTCTATCTCCCGCACTTCTGCCCTGCCCCTCCCTCCCGGAACCACGATAGAGTTCCCCTTGTCCTCACCTTTCACCCCACGAGCCTCCACATTCAACGGATCATCCTCCGCCATTTCCGCCACCTCCAGCGTGATCCCACCACCAAACGCATCTTCCCCTCACCTCCCCTTTCAGCATTCCGTAGGGACCGCTCCCTCCGCGACACACTAGTCCACTCCTCTACCACCCCCAGCACCCCTTCCCCTTCGCCCGGCACCTTCCCGTGCCAGCGCAGGAGATGCAACACATGCCCTTATACCTACCCCTTCCCACTGTCCAGGGCCCCAAACACCCCTTCCAGGTGAAATAGCGATTTACTTGTACTTCTTGCAATTTAGTATACTGTATTCACTGCACACGATGTGGTCTCCTCTACATTGGGGAGATCAAACGCAGATTGGGTGACCGCTTTGCTGAACACCTCCGTTCAGTCCGTAAGGGGGACCCCGAGCTCCCGGTGGCCTGTCACTTTAATTCACTGCTTCACTCCCACTCAGACCTCACCGTCCTCGGCCTCTTGCATTGTTCCACGGAAGCTCAGCGTAAGCTCGAGGAACAGCACCTCATCTTTCGATTAGATACTCTACAGCCCTCTGGACTCAACATAGAGTTCAACAATTTCAGATCATAACCTCGGCCCCTAATATAAATATATATATATATTATATTTTTTTTTATCCACACTTTTTGTTTGGCCCCTTTTTTTCTTCCCTCCCACATGGCAGCTGTCCTTCATTCTGCCAGCCCAATTCACACTTCATCTAGAACCATCCCTTTTCCCAGCCGCTAAACTTGCTTTAAAATCTATTCCATTTCCTGCTTTTTTCCAGTTCTAACGAAAGGTCTTCGACCTGAAACGTTAACTCTGTTTCTGTCTCCACGGATGCTGCCTGGCCTGCTGAGTTTTTCCAGCGTTTTCTGTTGTTATTTCGGATTTCCAGCATCTGTAGTATTTTGCTATTGTAAAAAAAAAAATTAAACAAGCGCTAAGTATTTTATATTCAGTGGCCACAACCTCCGCTGTTGCTGACGATTTGGTTTTGTGAAGATATCTAATCTACTCAGAATAATTTCTGTTTAACTGGATTTGTTGCCTCATAAAGCCCCTCCCTCAATCTACACGGGTCTGCTTCAGGTTACAGCAGATTAGTCACTTTAGATCTCCATCAATTTTTTTGGAGGTTTGTGTAATGCTTAAAGTATAGCTTCCCAGAGATTTCTCTCTCTTTCCCCCAGATCCCAGACTAGTAAAATAGATCTCCTAAGAAAAGTCTGCATGAAGATGTCAATTGAGCCCCAGTCTCCTCCTTGAGATTCAGAACTCTAGTATAGCTGTTCCAGACCGAAGCTTTCTCAAATTTTAAGCAAATTTATGTTGTTTATTTCTAGTCAAATACTGTTTTTATTAAAAAAAAGATATACCATAAACCATTCATATATCATATCCTGTTCGGTCTGTAAAGTTCTTGTTATCTCAATATTTTAACTCTTGTTTGGGTTTGATAAAGTTAAGAGGAAATTACTGATCAAACCTATGTTGATTATGAGAATGGTGTATGCCCACAAGTATTTCTGTAAGAATAGTTTTGAAATCTGTCAACCAATATCTACTGTAAGCCCACTGACTCCCACAGCTACCGTCATTGCACTTCCTCCCACCCCGCTTCCTGTAAGGACTCTATTCCATTCTCTGTCTCTCTGTTTCCGTCCATCTGTTCTAACGATGCCACCTTTCACACCAGTGCTTCAGAGATGTCTTCCTTTTTCCTCAACCGAGGATTCCCCTCCACCGTAGCTTGACGGGGCCCTCTACCGTATCCGACCCATTTCTACACTTCTGCTCTCACCCCTTCCCTTCACTTCCAGAACCACGATAGGGTTCCCCTTGTCCTCACTTTTACCCCACCAGCCTCCACCTTCAACGGATCATCCTCTGCCATTTCTGCCACCTCCAGTGCAATGCCACCACCAAACACATCCTCCCCGCCCCTCCACTTTCAGCATTCCAAAGGGACCGTGCCCTCTACAACACCCTGGGCCACTCTTCAATCACCCCCAACACCTGCTCCCCATCCACGGTATCTTGCTGTGCAAGCGCAGGAGGTGCAACACCTGCCCTTTCACCTACTCCCTATCCCGTCGTCCAGGGTCTCAAACACTCCTTCCAGGTAAAACAACGATTTACTTGCAGTACTTTTGATTTAGTATACTGTATTCGCTGCTTACGATACAGCCTTCTCTACATTTGGGAGACCAAACACTGATTGGGTGACTGCTTTACTAAACACCCCTGTTCAATCTGCAAGCCTGACCCTGAGCTTCTGGTCGCTTGCCATTTTAATTCTCTGACCCACTCTGTCCTCTGCCTACTACACTGTTCTAATGAAGCTCGGGGAACAGCACCTCATCTTTTGATTAGGCACTTTACAGTCTTACGGACTCGACATAGAGTTGAACAATTTCAGATTATAACCACTGCTCCCATTTTTTCGTACAGCAGGTGTTGGTAATGATTCTGCTGTTGCCATTCACAGCTCCTCCAGACCCATCTTTTGTTTCTTTACTTGTCCCATTACCGCCACCTTTTGCCTTGTACCATCATCCTGTTTGTCATTTAATCACTCCTGCCTTCCACCCTATCACATTTTGTTCTTTCCTCTCCTTCCCTCACCCCCACCCCCCCCCCCCTCCCTGCCTCTGCACTTGCTTAAAACCGGTTACATCTCTAACTTTTGCCGGCTGTGACGAAAGGTCATTGACCTGAAACGTGAACTCTGTTTCTCTCCACAGATGCTGAGTATTTCCAGCATTTTCTGTTTTTATTTTTAACAGCAGAACCTCTTTTTTTGAAATTGAATAACTACAAAGAATTATAAGCTACCTTTAAATGCTGGGGCATCGTTGGTATGCATAGTCAAAGTGAAGCATCCCTTGTATGGTTCATTTGCAGGCAATCAAGAGCAGCAATTAGCACCAATTCATCCCATGATATCAGTACTCATCTTTTAAACAATATTGTTAAAATAAATCATCAAGCAAAAGGATGTTGAAATGACTTATAATTGTAACTGGTTTCGAAACCAAGTCCTAATCAGATTTACTCTTAAAATTCAACTTTTGCATATTTGTAAACGCCGCAAGATAATGATGTGACTAGGATTAATTGTTTTCTAGTTAACTGTATAAACTTGTGATATATACACCGCCCTCATTTGGGAATGCTGCAATACAACATTCCATTCATCAGGAAGACCTTGGCCTGGATCTTGCAGCCCTGATGACGGCGAACTGGCAGCGTTCGCCGTCATTTTGCCTTTGAAACTGACCGCAACTTCAGGATAAAGCACATGCGCAGCCTTAATGCAGAAATCCTGCAGTCTGTCATTCACTGCTCCTGCACAGGCTGTGCTGTGGATCCCCTCTTCGCTTCTCCCGCCCCCGGGCCAGAGCCAGGCAATCAGTGACATCACTGATCTGACGAAGACCTCCCCTTTTCTGAACAAATATCACTGTAAGAAACCCTATAATAGGTTAGACCCGTTCAAGTGGGGTGTAACTGGTGTTTAATGGCGATCTGAGTAATAATTACAGATAAACAACCGTTCTGGTCCTGAAAATCTAATTTTATATTGGTGGAATGTCAAATTTCTCCAATAAGTTTAAAAATTATTAAATTTTAAAATGAATTAAGCATATTTTTTTTTTAAAGTTTGTTCAGGATATTTCAGCTTCTAACTTAACCCAATGTGTAATGTAAAAAATCTTTATTACACTTTCTGTAAATGTTTTAAATAGTGATTATTGGTGCTTTCTATTTCCTGGTTCCCTGTCTGAGAACCCTGCATTGTGATTGGCTCGCACTATGAATTTCCACTATAGTACGTTGATTTCAGCTGCACGACGGAAAAGCCGAACTTCTCGCCACAGAGATCGCGAGATCTTTGCAGGAAGCTTACTTCGGGGCCAGCGGCGAACGCCTTTGCTTCGGCGCTGACCGCAAATTACGGGCCCTTGATTAATTCATATATTCCACAATTCCATATTGCCGCTCCTCCAACATACCCTGTGTGTTTGTAGACGGTACTGTTGCTCACTGCAACAGTAGTTCCTGCCAATCACGGTGCTAGAGGTACAAGTGTTAGGTTATCACCATTTTGTAAACAATAATAGCCCTGAATTTGCGGTCGGAGGCGTACCTCCGGAGTACGCCTCCGACCCGCAAAATATTTCTGAACTTACCTCCAGGCTCCACTGCTACGGACAGGTCGGGTCCTGTGCCGCCAGGCGTACGCCTGTATAAAGGCCCACGGATCCCAGGGACGCAGGTGGTTCAGAAGCGTCCCTGGGATCAGCGGGTCAGCTCCTCCAATGAGAAAGAAGGATTCCATTTACGAACGGAATCCCCATAAACCCTAATGGAATCACGAAATAATGAACTATTTAGACAACTGCAATAAAAATAAATGTAAATACAATATACAGGAAACTTTTGTTTATCCGGCACCCAAATATCCGGAATTCTCGCTTAACCGGCAAAAATCATCCTCCGAAAACTCCTCTCAAATAACCGGCAATGTTGCCGAGTCGTAGTCGAGTCTCCGCGAACGGCGAGTACTCCGAAAACTCCTCTCAAATAACCAGCAATGTTGCCGATCCCGAGTCCGAGTCCGCGAACGCCGATTTAGTCAGTAGGGGTAGTTTTCAAAAGTGCCACTACTCGGCCTCCTGGCGCTGTCGGAAGTATACTGCACATTTCTTGATTTATTTATTTTTCTTTGTTAAAAATAGCCTCGGTAGATATAACTCTCCGTTATCCGGTACTTTCGATAAACCGGCACCACGCCGGTCCCGTCGGTGCCGGTTAATAGAGTTTCCTGTAAATTAAATTTTTTGAAAAATTTTAATCATTTTAATCCAGGCCAAAATTTGCATAAACTAATTTCAAGTGTTTGTGCATCATTTTTTATTTTAAAATTTTTGATTTAAGATTTGTATTAACCCATACGCTGGTGAAAGCAGACCGACCCTACACCTGCTTTTACCAGGCACAAGAGTTTCGTGGGCACTCGCTGGGCAGTAGAATTCTGCGCCAGCGAAAGTGTTTTCTCAGTCGGTTCGGTAGATCTGTCGAGGCGTACCCTGACATCGCAAGTTCCAAGTTTTCGCGCACGCGGAAACCCGGAACTTGCGGGATCCTTTCAGAGGGCTTACGATGGCGTATGCCGGCATCGGGACCGCAAATTCCGGGCCAATGTGTCAAGGAATAAAAACAGAAAATGCTGGAAAACACTCGGCAGGTCAGGCAGCATCTGTGGGGAGAGAGAAAAACAAGAGTTAATGTTTCAGGACGATGACCTTTCATCAGAACAAGTAGATGTTTGAGATTAATGGTTTTAAAGCAATTAAAGAGCCAGGAAAAAGGTGGGGAGAAAACAAAGGGAAATGTCTGTGATAGGGTGTAGGGCAGGAGTGATTAAATGACGAAAGGGATGATGGTGCAAAGCACAAGGGGGGTAGTACTGGAACCAATAAAGAAACAAAAGATAGGTTCAGAGGAGGTGTCATTGGTTACAGTGGAATGGCAGAGGCGGAGGGAAGCATGGAAAATCTGGCAAAGAGGAGAAGGCACTCACAGGCCCGGAATGTGACGGGGAAGGGTATCTTGCTTTAAATGTGAGCAGTACAACTTTAAGGACCAGATTGTGCAATATGGTATGTGGGTCCTGTAGATTTTAGCATTTTGTTTGCGTGCAATAGGGTGGAATTGATAATATAGCTGATAACTCAGTCTCTAGAGTTTGATTTGCTGCTTCCTGTATTATGTTTTCAGTGAAGTTATATTTAAATTCTGTTTTGCCCTTGTCATTCTACTGCATGTCATTGTTGTGCTGTGTGTTGAAATCAATTTGTTTGCCCTTAATGAAGGCAGCCTAGAAACAGTGGTGCCAGCCATCCTAGCACCAGCTATCATTTTTGCTTAGTGTTTGTATCTCTGAACTGTCATTGGCCTAAATATGATATGGAGTCAATAGAAGTAATGGGACCAATCAATATTTGTTGAATTTAAATTCAGTGCTGTTCCGAGAAATGATTCAATACTCTGGCTGGAGTAGGAGTAGTGGTGGGTGGGGGCGGGGGGGGGGGGTGGAGGGCTTGGGTCATATGGGGATAGATTTTAGCATTTTAGTCCGCAGTATTCAGTGGCGCGTTCAGTCATTAAAGAGTAAATCTGACAGGTTGTTTCAGTCATGCCAGTATTGCCCTTTCTTTGAAATCTGAAACTCAGTTTGTTTAAAAATTTGTTTAAAGGTGAACGACTTCATAGATAAAAATGAAAACAAACTGCTTTTATTGAATATGTAAAACATATTGTAATCCATTTATTACTGAAGAGCTCAAGAACATCGTCAGATTATTTTAATTTTCAGATTTATTTTGTAACTGTTGGAACAGAGCATGTCAATGTCTTTCTAGGTTAAGCACCTCATTTAGATGAAACAAGCTTGAATTTTGACATGTGTAAGCACCTGATAATTTTTGCACTTAACCTAGATGTGAGTAGTTCCATCATTAATCCTGTGCACATCTTCTTCACTGGCATTTCTTCGGTATTTCCATTGTACCTCTTGAAAGTACATTTACAGCCTACGCCTATTGGTTCAAAGGCATAGAATTACAACACAGAAACAGGCCATTCAGCCCAACCAGTCCGTGTTGATGTGAATTAGAATTAGAAACATAGAAACTAGGAGCAGGAGTAGGCCATTCGGCCCGTCGAGCCTGCTCCACCATTCAATACGATCATGGCTGATCATCCAAATCCAGTACCCTGTCCCTGCTTTCTCTCTCAGAATCCCCATCGAGCCTGCACCGACACATATCCCACCCTATCCCCGTAACCCCACGTATTTAATTCCACCTAACATATCCCTTCCTATCCTATCCCCGTAACCCCACATATTTAATCCCCCCCTAACACTAAGGGTCAATTTATCATAGCCAAATCAACCTAACCCGCACATTTTTGGACTGTGGGAGGAAACCGGAGCACCCGGAGGAAACCCACGCAGACACGGGGCGAATGTGCAAACTCCACACAGACAGTCACCCGAGGCCAGATTCGAACCCGGGTCCCTGGCGCTGTGAGGCACCAGTGCTAACCACTATGCCACTGTGAATTAAGAAGAGTAGACTGTACTACAAATTGGCACTGTGCATTCACAGCTTGTTGTTTGACTGACTAAACAGTATTTTTTTTTCCCTCTGCGAAATGGGCTCAGCCAGCAGGGAGCTGTAAAAGGTGATCACAAGAAGTAAAAAAAACATAGCTACCTTACTCCTGACCCTATCACAAATGACGTGATTCTTGGGGGGGGCCTCCCGATGGTACCCTCACAGTATTTGCTGAGAGATTAAATTTTCTCACTTTGACAGACTTAGTACTGCTGAAGGCTCCTCATTGTAGTGACAGTGCAATATGTGAATACTGGAATTATTTTTTTTAAATCAGTAAAAATGACCACAAAGCGTTTGGATTGTCGTAAAACCCCAAATGGTTCACTAATGTTCTTTAGGCCTGCCGTACTTACCCGGTCTAGCCTACTGTCTCATAACCAACTTCTGAAGTGGCCTAGCAAGCCACCCAGTTATGTCAAACTGCTACAAAGAATAACTTGCAGCAATTTTAAAAAGGCGGCCCACCACCACCACCTTCTCAGGACAACTAGGGAAGGGAATGAATGCTGACTTTGCCAGCGACACCCACATCCCAAAAAGTAACAACAAACATTCTGCCGCCTTTGCTATTAGATTTCTTGCAATTACGTATAACCCCATCCATCCCCTTACTTTTGTCCCATTTGTAATTGAATTCCATTCCAAGGACATCTCTGATAATTTTCTTGTATCCCCCTCCACTCATATCCCCCTTCCCCCTCCCAAACCCACTTCCTTCTGTGTCCACCCCTGGAAAAAAAACTCTTTCCCCCCCCCCCACCCCTCCCTTTGCCTCCAGGTCACTTACAACGGCACTTTCAAATTGCCAACTGTCTAGCCTTTGGCCCTCCATTCACCATGACATTTCTGCAGCTACTGATCTGCTCAATCACAACTTCACCACCACCTTTAATGCCCTTGTCCCCATTAAAACCATTACTCTCTCTCACCCTGGTTGTTCCCCCTTGTATGGACCCCAACTCCACTCCTTTAAGTTCAAGGGACACAGACTTGAACGTTTGCTACCCTCAGTGCTTGGAAGAAGCACTGAGTGTAGCAAGGGCACAGAATGTACTCTGGGTGGGGGACTTCAATATCCATTACCAAGAGTGGCTCGGTAGCACCAATACTGACTGAGCTGGCCGAGTCCTGAAGGACTGACTGGGCCTGCGGCAGGTGGTGAGAAAACCAACACGAGAGAAAGACCCAATTGACCTCATCGTCACCAATCTACCTGTCGTAAATGCAGTTGTCCATGACCGTATTGGCCATGGAGTGACCATCGCACAGTCATTGTGGAGACGAAGACCTGTCTTCACACTGAGGACACCCTCCATCATGTTGTTTGGCACTACCACCGTGCTAAATGGGATAAATTCAGAACAGATCTAGCAGCTCAAAACTGGGCATCCATGAGGCGCTGTGGGCCAGCAGCAGAATTGTATTCCACCACAATCTATAGCCTCATGGTCTGGCATATTCCTCATACTACCGTTACCATCAAGCCAGGGAACCAACTCTGGTTCAATGGGGTGTGTAAAAGAACATGCCAGGAGCAGCACCAGGCATATCTAAAAATGAGGTGCCAACCTGGTGAAGCTTCAACACAGGACTGCGTGCATGCTATAGACAGAGCTAAGCGATCCCACAACCAACAGATCAGTGTTATAAAACACTGGTTCGGCCTCAACTAGAGTATTGTGTCCAATTCTGGGCACTGCACTTTAGGAAGGATGTGAAGGCCTTAGAGAGGGTGCAGAAAATATTTACGAGAATTATTCCAGGGATGAGGGACTTCAGTTATGTGAATAGACTGGAGAAGCTGGGGTTGTTCTCCTTAGAGCAGAGTAGATTGAGCGGAAATTTGATAGAGGTGTTCAAAATCATGAGGGGTCTGGATAGAGAGAAACTGTTCCCATTGGCGGAAGGGGGCACAGATTCAAGGTGATTGGTAAAAGAACCAAAGGCGACATGAGGGGAAAAAAAATTTACGCAGCAAGTGATTAGGATCTGGAATTCACTGCCTGAAAGGGTGGTGGAGGCAGACTGAATCGTGGATTTCAAAAGGGAATTGGATAAGTACCTGAAGGAAAACAAATTGCAGGGCTTTGGGGAAAGGGCAGGGGAGTGGGACTAGCTGAAGTGCTCTTGCAGAGAGCCGGCACGGGCTTGACTGGCCAAATGGCCTCCTTCTGTGCTGTAACCATTCTATGATTCTATCAGATCAAAGTTCTGCAGTCCTGCGACATTCAGTCATGAAGATGGTGGATAATTAAACAACTAACGGGAGGAGGAGGCTCCACGAGCATCCCCATCATCAGTGATGGCGGAACCCAGCTCGTGAATGCAAAATAACAAGGCTGAAGCTTTTGCAACCATCTTCAGCCATGGTTGGATGATCCAATACGGCCTCTTCCTGAGGTCCCCACCATCACAGAAGCCAGTATTCAGCCAATTCGATTCACTCCACGTGATAATCAAGCAACGGCTGAGCGCACTGGATACAGCAACGGCTATGGGCCCTGACAACATCCCGGCTGTAGTGCTGAAGACTTGTGCTCCAGAACTAGCCACGCCTCGAGCCAAGCTGTTTCAGTACAGCTACAACACTGGCATCTACCCGACAATGTGGAAAACTGCCCAGGTATGTCCTGTCCACAAGAAGCAGGACAAATCCAATCCAGCCAATTATCTCGCCATCAGTCTTCTCACAGTCATCAGCAAAGTGATGGAAGGTGTCATCCACAGTGCTATCAAGCGGCATTTACTCACCAATAACCTGCTCACCGATGCTAAGTTTGGGTTCCGTCAGGGCCACCCGGCTCCAGGCCTCATTACAGCCTTGGTCCAAACATGGACAAAAGAGCTGAATTCCAGAGGTGAGGTGAGAGTCACTGCCCTTGACATCAAGGCAGCATTTGACCGAGTGTGGCATCAAGGAGCCCTAGTAAAATTGAAGTCAATGGCAATCAGGAGGAAAACTTTCCACTGGCTGGGAGTCATACCTAGCACAAAGAAAGATGGTTGTGGTTGTTGGAGGCCATTCATCTCAGCCCCAGGACATCGCTGCAGGAGTTCCTCAAGGATGTGTCCTAGGCCCAACCATCTTCAGTTGCTTCATCAATGACCTTCCCTCTCCAGAATTGGGAATGTTTGCTGATAATTACACAGTGTTCAGTTCCATTCGCAACTCCTCAGATAATGAAGCAGTCCATGTCCGCAAGCTGCAAGACCTGGCCCACATTCAGGCTTGGGCTGATAAGTGGCAAGTAACATTCGCACCACACAAGTGCCAGGCAATGACTATTTCCAACAAGAGAAAGTCTAACAACCTCCCCTTGACATTCAATGGTATTACCATCATCGAATCCCACACCATCAATATGCTGGGGGTCACCATTGACCAGAAACTTACTGGACCAGCCACATAAATACTGTGTCTACAAGAGCAGTTCAGAGGCTAGGTATTCTGCAGTGAGCGACTCACCTGACTCCCCAAAGCCTTTCCACCATCTACAAAGCACAGATCAGGAGTGTGATGGAATACTCTCCACTTGCCGCCACCTTCTTGAGGGCACTTAGAGATGGGCAATAAATGCTGGCATTCCCAGCGATGCCCACATCCCGTGAATGAATTAAAAAAAAAAACTGGTTTAGCCATTCATCGTCAGATCTAGCTGGACCACATAAAGCACTATCGGGTCCTGCTCTCCTCGGCCAAAACTGCTCACTATTCCAGGATCATCCTGGAATATAAAGATAACCCCCAGCTTCTCTTCTCCACTACAAACTGTTTTCTTCAACCCCTCTCACCTGCTCCTTCCACCCTCACCTCCACCAACAAGTGCGAGAAGCTCATGGACTTCATCACAAAGATTGGGACCCTCCATTTAGCTGCTTCTGCCACTTCCCTCCCTTCCCCTAGCCCACCAAACCAAACTTCCCCACAGTTCCCCTATGCCCTAGCCCTGAACACTCCATCTTTCTCTAGTTTCTCACTTATCTCCCCTCATGCCCTCTCCATCACCAAGACCAACTACTTCCACCTCATTAACATCGCCTGCCTCCGCCCCTGCCTCATCATCTGCTGCTGAAACCCTCATCCATGCCTTTGTTCCCTCTAGACTTGACTATTCCAACGCACTCCTGGCTGGCCTCCGACTTTCTGCCTTCTGTAAACTTGAGGTCAGATTCTGCTGCCTGTATCCTAACTCTTACCAAGTCCCGTTCACCCATCGCCCCTGTGCTCGCTGAACTACATTGGCTCCCAGTTCGGCAATGCCTCAATTTGAATATTTTCATCCTTGTTTTCAAATCCCTCCATGGCCTCGCCCCTCCCTATCTCTGGAACCTCCTCCAGCCCCACAACTCTGAGATCTCTGCGATCCTCCAATTCTGGCTCTTGTGCATCCCCGATTTTAATCGCTCCATCATTGGCGGCCGTGCCTTCAGCTGCCTGGCCCCTAAGCACTGAAATTCTCTCCCTAAACCTCTCCGCCTCTCTCCCTTTTAGGCGCTCCTTAAAACTTACCTCCTCTTGTCCTAATATTTCCTTGTGTGGCTCGGTGTCAAACTTTGTTTGATAATGCTCCTGTGAACCACCTTGGGACTTTTTACTACGTTAAAGGCAATATATAAATGCAAGTTGTTCTTGCTTACCCTGCTGATCATTTACAAATCGGATTTGAAGAGCATCATTCATCTCGGCAGCTCTGGCACTTATTTCACAATAGTTTAAGCATTTTCTTTTATTTTATAGCTGTGTTTGGAGAAAAAGATTGCACCTAGTTCCTATTATCAACTAATGAAATCCTAAATTGATCTATAGGCAGCATGTTTATAAGAAGCATGCTTATCAATGCATTTCCTTTCAAAATGCATAAACTGATTATATTAGATTATCTGTAAATATTGCATTGCAGTAAAGTGATAAAAATTTGAGGATAGCAAATATGTGGATGTCAAAAAGCGGACAATAGTGCAAGTGAAATCTGTCACGCGCATGTGCAACAAATCATGCTGAAACCTCTAATTCTCAAACAGTGCCTGTTTTATGATACTCAATATCACCGGATGCCAGAAGGCCATTCTTTTCTCTACCTTTCAAAGAATTGGCAAAGGATCTTAATCGATGCAGCAACAATGTTAATATCTTAATACAGTAAACTCTTGTTTAAACGGCACCTAATCAACCAGATTTTTTTAATAACCGGCAAAATAGATAACTGGTAATCTTGCCGAATCCATCCATTTTTTGTTTTTCCGAGTCCAAGTTTCCCGCGGTGGCCGAGTTAGTCACTTTTTAAAAAAAAATGTTGTTAAAAATTGCCTACCTCTCTGTTATCCGGAATTTTTAATCAACCGGCACCATCCCGGTCCCGTCGGTGCCAGATACGAAAGAGTTTACTGTGTTTGACAAAATGAAATAGAACGTATAATGGTTTCCCCACCTCCTGCCACTGCTTTGGTGGCTCTGTTCCTGCCCTAGTTTGTGCGCAGACTCAACAACTACTTATATTTATGCTTATATTGATATGACTCTTGGAATATATACTCTGGCTCCTCAGCATTGTCCCTCCATCACAGCTATAATTATTTAGCAACTCAACACCATTCAAAGCAGTGGCAGAGAAAATGATTTCTATTGCTAGGGAAATGGAAGAACAAACTCTGAAGAGACAGCACCCAATAAAAAATTTTTAACCAGTCCCCTCCATTTAAAATAAATAATGTTCTCCTCTCCACCCTCTTCCATTTCAGTTTAACTTTTTAAAGCTCTTGCATTTCTCTTGAATCCATACTTTAGCATTCAACATTTCGGAGTTCTGTGGTTTCATACTGCCTCATTACTGTCATCTCTTGACTTTTGTACTTTCTTTCCACTTTTCAACCATGTACTCTGTTGACACGAGGATTTCAATAATGCCTAATGGTCGATTTGTGAAGTTTTCATACTGTTGCCTCTTGAACGAAACACTCAACTTTCCTACTTACAGATTTTGACCTTCCAAACTTGGGTTGTATCTGGAATGAGCATATTGAGATACATAAGATTACCATGGGTGCAAAATATTCTTAATATCATCACTTTATCATTCCCAATCATTCGAGGACTCGTTTCACTGTATTGAAGCAATTTAATTTTGAAAGTTTGAATTCTTTTCTTACAGCATCACCTGTGTTTTTTACAGGGTAGTAGACTTCTCCAGCCCCTTGAGGCCAATTTCTGCTGGAATCCCAATTCTGTGGCAAGAAAATTTAGATTTTGCGGCAGGGCTATTCAGTTGCTGCGGCAGGTTACAAAGCAAATTTTATTGAAAAACGCACCACAAAAAGAAAACTTAACTATAATTGTAATCAATTATCAACTGAATCACTATTGTAACCAAATATTAATTGCTTTAAAAAGCATTAGCAGCAATTTAAAATTTTAAAAATAGCTACTTTTATATAAAAAAGACACATATGACTTTTTTTTAAAGAAGTGGATTCAATATATAATCCTATTCAACATGGCATTAAAGCATTTACCAAATTGTTACCTCTAACCTTCAACTCCACCACTGTTTCCTTCCCATTTTTATCTATTGCAATCTTTCTTGTATCTCTGAATTATCAAAACTATTATGGTCATTTCTTCTGAGCTTTCCAGTCATATTTCTTTAAACTGCAAATACTCTGTCCTACATGTGTTTCCTCTTACATTCCTACTGCAAACTCTGATTTCCATAACTTCAATATTGTTGAACAGTAGAACCCCTTGGCTCTTTCAGTCTTTACCGCCTCCTACTTAAAACCCAAAGTTGGTGTCACTTAATCGCTACTTTCTGATTTATTGCCTCCTTTTTGTCCTGCATTATGTGCCTTAGCCTTTCACTTTGGTTTCTCAATAAAAATAAAATGAAGTTGCATTCTTTACTAGTTGTAAATTTAGTGTATTGTTGAAGAATCCACAAATGCTTATAGCTCAGGTAAGCTGTCTAAAGTTTTCTCTCATAATTCTTTAGTCTTTTTTCTACCCCAGTGGATAAATTAGTATTTTATAAGTGATGCTGTCCTCTTCATTTTTTGTTATGTTATTGCGATCCCTGTCGGCGGTGGGTGATGCTATATTTTACAGATGCTGCCTATGTTTCCAAGGTGGCCACTGTTAATAGTTGGTAATATTCCCTGTTACCAGACTCATAACGTATTAATGCATCTTGGAGTTACTGTGCTGGCTGAAGTGTATTCATTGATGTTAAATGTGCTTTTAGTGAATAAAATTAGGGATGTTGATTAGAGCAGCTTAGGATGGAGTGAGCATTTCCTACCTCATCCAATCACAAGCACAAATTGAAGGGACCAACTGAAGACCAATAAAAACTAATTCCACTGTGTCTGTTGGATTTGAGTTATAGACAACCTCTGTATTTTACCATTAGCCATCACATTGATAGCACTGAACAGTGATATTAACCAAGTGTGGGACGACTGAAGGGAGGGCAGAGCTCTTGTATTTTAAGAATGAATGAGCCACGGGTACTATTAATGCTCACTGTAGCGACTGAGAGAAACAAAGGTATGTATTCATTTTGACAGCTAGTGAAGCATTGTAAACTTTCAGCTCCTCAAAAATACCTGCATTTCCCCCCCCCCCCCCCCCTACGAATACATACTGGAAAGAAATATACAGGCTATATTTTAGATGTAGAGTACCAACTCATTATGGTATGTCCACAAACAGGATGCAGTAATTCTCCTGTGAATGTCTTTAATGCTACAGTACAAAATTACAGGCCTTTTGTAATGCTGGGCAGTTTTCCAGTGCAGCTGGATCTTTTGTTAACACTTCAAACACTTTGAAATGTGTTGTTAAGGTGTTCATTTTTGATTATGCTTACATGAGCAGCCTAGTTAGTGTTTCATAGAGGTTTGTAGGGACTTAGTTTTAGGCATGCACCTCACATCAGTTTTCAGCCCATTTTCTTCAATCTCCCTTCAAAATTGGAAAGCTGTATATGTGTATTTATATGGCTGCTGAAGCTGCGAGCAATTTCAGTGCTAACAAGGTCATTGGTGCGAAGCACGAAAATCATAATGACTATAGTAGACCTAACTAGCAGGAGCTGTGATGGGAGGAGCTGTTGCCCAAAAGGTATTTTTTAATCTTTAAAATAATGTACCACATCTCCAGAGACAGGCTGTATTATTTTGGAACTCATCTGTTTACTGGTAAATCCTATTCAAATTATTTTGTTCTTTTCTTCCACATTTTAGTAATTCTTATTACTATTTTTGCATAATACACACCCATTCTGATTATTTTTTTTTCCAATTTTAGCAGCATTATCTCTATCAATTAACCCTCCATTGCAAATAGAAACTTGAGGACCAGAATTATTTCAGTTATTATACACCACGTACCCATAACATTCCCCAAAATGCTGGTTTGTATCTAGTAAAATCGATGAAAAAACAAGAGCTGAGAGCACATCAGATAAGAGGAAATAATTCATACTGTACTTGGCACTAATGCCCATTTGTGGCAAGGGAGTTCAGGAACAGATTGGCTTGTTATAGCAGATCTTCATTATTGAAGATATTATTCACTAAAATTGGGTTTAATTTGCATTCAAAGAGGGTTGTAAATAGATGAAACACATTGGCGTACTACTGTACAAATTTAAGAAGTCGCACAACACTAGGTTATAGTCCAACAGTTTTATTTGAAATCACAAGCTTTCGGAGCGCTGCTCCTTCGTCAGGTAAAACTGTTGGACTATAACCTGGTGTTGTGCGACTTCTCACATTTGTCCACCCCAGTCCAACACCGGCATCTTCACATCATGTACAAATTTAGGTATTGTTGAACTTTATAGTCTACATTAAAAGTCAAGGATGTTTATGTGGGAGAAAAACATCAGGGATCAGCACTAAACTGTACTGTTGTTACACGATGAGTAGCCTAACTTTAGAAAATAACAGTTCATAATCAATTCCATCATTTCTAGTTTATTTACCAGTTAACATTTAAAAAATATATATCATTGAATCCTTTTCTTAGGGGGCAGAGATGTAAACTTCTAGCATGAGACTCTGCAGAAGTGCTGAAGCCAATGTCTGCTGATTCAGTCAGACTCAGTCCTGTTCATCAAAGTTGTTTAAGTTGCGCCTATGTAACAATGTACCTTTTTGCTGAGTCTCATTTGTAAACTACTCATCGTAAACAACATGGTAAGTGTATCACACTTTTAGATCAGCAGTTATCCATGTCAGGCCATTAAGGGATAGTGCTGAATGTGAACAAGGCGTTTTTCCACTCAAGAAGAGAAAATTGAACTCTCGAGTACTTTCATATACCTCCTCATTGCTGGCATCAGCATAAGGCTAGGACAAGATGCCTTCCCATACTTTTCAGCCACTGGTTCATACATGGTATGGGAGGAGGAGCACAGGGGGAAAGAGACTGACAGTGAAGGGAATGCAAAAGTACATATGTTTGAAAACACTGCCAGTACTTCTTATGCTTTAGGCTTCTTGGGCTTAAAAATTGTCAGCTTGATTCAGTTTATTGCACTCTCATCTCTGAGTCGTGGGTTCAAGCCCCACTCTAGGTGATTACGTTGCGTTCATACAGACATACGAACATATAAAATATGACATTCATGTTCCAAGCCAAATGCGGTTAAAATATGGAATAATCATATGCTGGCACTGAGGAAGTGTTGCATTACTGAAGGTCATGTTTTTCAGATGAAACATTAAAAAGTGGCCCTATTTGCCTGTTCAAGTGGACATAAAAAATTCCATGGCACCATGTGAAGAAGAATGCGGCGTTCTTCCTGTGTCTTGGTTCTCAAACAACACCACTTAAAATAAAAAGATCAACTGGTCATTTGTCTCATTTGCTGTGCACAATTGGCCGCTGCTTTTACCTAGTGTAATTCATTGGATGTGGAGCACATTGAGATGTGCTGAGGATGTGATGACGTGCTATATAAATGCAAGTTTCCTTTTTATATAAAAACATTGAAGCAGAGATTTTCAAACTGTGGTCCCTGGGGCCCCATTAGATTTCTGATTTTTTTTTTTCTGTACTGACTTATTAGCACATTATTTCCTGTGTACTCATAATAAAAATGCCTTTTTGCAATGCTAACACGGTTATTCTTCAGGTAACTGACACCGTCTTTCACGAGGCAGGGCTGTTGGTTCCTGACAATGTGTCAATATTTCCACAGAGTCCCCCGGAGAATATCAGTATTTTCAAAGGGTCCCCATACAGAGAGGTTTGAAAGCCCCCACAATACGACACACTTGTACTGAGGCTAAATTGTATCTCTCTTTCCCTCTCCCCCCCCCCCCCCCCCCCCACCCCCCTTTCTCTTTCCTCCATTTGGCCTTTACGCTCTGCTATGCTAAAATTTCCCGAGGTATCAAACATCCTCTGATACCTCTAGACTGTTTCAGCAACAATTAGCGGCAGAAAATTCCACATTCTAACCTTGTTTGAGTTAAAACACGAACATTGGTATTTTATGTGATCAAAATGTCTGTATGCAATGCAAGTACCTAAAAAGAGGCTTCTAAGGCACCTCGGCCTAAAAGCTGATTTCTTTTCGATTAGTTCCTGGGAGAGATGATGCCCCACAGTGTTCTATGCAATAGATATATATATTTTTAAATTACAACTTGGAGCAGGCACAGTAGAGGTGTGATCTCCACACTGCCTTAATTAAAAAGACTCATTTTGAACCTCGGTGCTGCCTCTGGATTCTGGTTTCCTCTGAAAATTTGCTCTCTTTCTGCCTCTAATTTTTTTTTTTAATTCTGGATCTGATTTATTTTCCCTCTTGCCTGTCTCTCACTTCCCAGTATTGATTCTGTAGATCTGTTTGTGAATCTGGTATCTACTATTCTAGGTTCTAATCCAATCTTAATGTATCTGTTTATAGTTGTAGGAAAAAAATAGTCACATTATTAAAATACTTTTGTGATCCTGAAATGTGCATGTAATATTCAGGCACATTTCAGTGTTTCATTAATGGTGCGTCTTATTCATCAGTGCATCAAGTAACAGATGAATGGTATGCAAGATGAGAGTATGCAATTGATTATCAGTTACATCCTTGGCCAAAGTTAAAGGGTTTAAACGTGATGAATTTTTGTTCTTAAATGCTAGCATTAGTTGGGACCAAATTGTATCTTTAGCATGAAGATTACTTTATATTGACAACATTCTCCATCAAAAAAAACAGTGATTTGCAAACATTAAATGTAATCCTGGTCATCTCATTTGGTAATTTGTAAATGCAGGGTATCACTGGTGTGGTAGAATATTTATACAATGAATGGATTTTTCTGCATAAACATAAGCAGTGAAATCGTAAGTATGTTATGCTCACACAATGTTTATTCTACAAATAGACTTGAATTAGAATGAGCCCCCATTAGTACCTACTCATACAACGAGCTAGTAATTTTAGACTTTAAAAATAAACATAAGAATATCCGGTTAATGCATATGATCTCACAATGGTATAGTAGGTGTGCTCTGATTTGTGATGTTTGAGCTACAAAAATGTGTGGCGAATGGGCCTGAAGCCTGGAACTAAATTCTAAATGTTCCCAGTGTTGCACTAGCAGTTGTTGATGTATGAATCCATTGCTGGAGTACAGAAATAGTTTAGTAATAAGTTTGTAGGAATGGAACAAGAAGTTATTTTGAACGAAGTAAAGTTGTTTGAAGGGACAAAAAAAATGTTTTAAAGTCTCCAAGACTTTTCGCAGATTTGTAGGAGCTTAAATTGGGCCACATCGTACCCGTTTTTCAGGCGCTATGTGGCCTCCTAAGGCACCAAAATAGTGGAAAGGAAGTGCGCCACCCACCATATTGGGCAAGGACAAACGAGAGGCGTCCTTTACCCACGCTTGAAGCAGGCGTTGGGTCATTTGCATATGCAAATAAGGGGCCTAACGCCTGCTTCAGGTCTGTGCTGCAACTTTGGTTTGCCCTGAGGCAGTAAGCGTGGCAGCCCCAGAGAAAACCAACTTTAAGCATTGCCTAAATTTAAAAAAAAGTTCTAATACTTGCTATCGCCGCCGCTCTTGGTCCCAGGCTTGATCCTTGTCCAAGGTCCCGACTTCATCTCCCGAACCCTGATCCTTAACCAAGGCCCTGACTACAAAGTGTCACAACTTACCTATGGGCCCTACTGTGCGCTGCCTGCTCCGGCAGCGCCGTCCTTTTTATGATGAGATCCGGGGCTCCACGGACCTCATGATTTGTGCGTGGGCTGTTAACACTGGGGGCGGGGGCGCCCAAAAATGGCCACTCCCGAATTCAACCCCTGTAATGTAACGTTTGGGACTATGGTAGTGCCTTGTGAACATATTTGATTAGTTTTAATTTTTTTGAGGGGGTTTTTCTCCGAATCTTTATATGTTTCATTTCATTGCAGGGATTTACTGTTTGGGTTGTATTTTATAAGCTGTGTGTCTTTAATTTTTTTGCAACATTTGAATAAAGAGGTGATCATGTGGTCCACTTTGCAGCAGTTTAAAGTCCTGTGAAAATGTGGTGTTGCAACACTGCTCCTGAAGCAGTTGCCATGGTGTAAACCTTTCTCACTTGTTCAGCATTGCCAACTTGTGTGACCTTATCAAAGGATTCAAAATTTTGGCCTTTTGGAGATTATTTGTGGTACTATCTAATTCATCCAACTTTGCTTATGCTATGACATTTATAAAGGTCCATACATGTGCACTAATTTTTGTGCTACATGTGATGTTTACAACTCTGATTTATATGATGCCCAACAAAAAGAAAAATACTGCAGATGCTGCAAATCTGAAGAGAAAGAAATTGAACAGAAAAGGTTGGAGACACTCAGCAGGTCAGGCAGCATTTGTTGCGGGACATAGGAACATGAGGAGGCCCTTCAGCCCCTCGGGCCTGTTTCTCCATTCAATTAGCTCATGGCTGATCTGTATCTTCATCTACCCACCTTAGTTCCATAACCCTTAATACATTTGCCTAACAAATTCTATCAATCTCAGTTTTGAAATTTGAAATTGACTAGCCTCAACAGTTTTTTTGGGGGTGTGTGGTAGAGTCCCAGATTGCCACTACCCTTTGTGTGGAAAAAGTCCTTTCTGACATCACCCCTGTATGGCCTAGCTCTAATTTTAAGATTATGCCCCCTTGTTCTGGACTCCACCAGAGGAAATAATTTCTCTCTATTTACCCGATCAAATCCTTTAATCATATTAATTACCTCAATCAGGTCACTCCTTAATCTTCTATATTCAAGGGAATACAAGCCTGATCTATGCAACCCGACCTCATAATGTAACCCTTTTAGTCCCGGTATCATTCTCCAAGGCCAATATATCCTTCCTGAGGTGCGGTGCCCAGAACTGAACGCAGTCTAACCAGAACTTTAAATAACTAACATAACCGCCACCCATTTGTATTCCAGCCCCATTCCAATAAAGGCCAACATTCTATTAGCCTTTTAAATTATTTTTTATACATGTCCACTAGCTTTTAGTGATTTCTGTACTTCAACCCCTAAATCTCTCTGCTCATCCACAGTTCTTAATTTCTCACCATTTAGAAAATAATCTGATCTATCTTTCTTGGGTCCAAAGTGGATGACTTCGTACTTCCCCAAATTTGTCATCTGCGACAGTTTTGCCCAATCAATGTCCCTTTGCAACTTTCTGCTCCCATCTACACTATTTACTGTGCCACCTAACTTATTGTCATCAGCAATCTTGGATATATGGCTCGCTATTCCTTCAACTAAGTCATTTTTAAATATAGTGAAAAGCTGAGGCCCCAGCACAGATCCGTGGTAGACATCACTCGTCATATCCTGATGATTGGAGTACATACCCATTATCACTACTCTCTGTCTCCTACCTCGTAATCAATTCCCTATCCAAGCCAATAGGTTGCCTCCAACTCCACGCGCTCTCATTTTTGTTAACAGTCTGTTGTGTGGAACTTTAGCGAATGCATTCTGGAAGTCCACATAAATAACATCCTTATCTACCTCGTTTTACTTCCTCAAAAAGTTCAACTAGATTTGTTAGACATAACTTACTCTTTACAAATCCATGCTGGTTCTCTCTGATCAGCTCATGTTTGTCCAAGTGCTCAGTCCCTCTGTCCCTAATAAGATTCTCGTAACTTCCCTACAACAGACGTTCGACTAATAGGCCTGTCATTTCCTAGTTTATTTCTCCTATGCTTCTTAAATAATGGAATGATGTTGGCAATATTGCAATCCAAGGTGACAATTCATGAATAGAGAGTTTCGGAAGATTCTCACGAGAGCATCTACAATTTCCTCACCTTTTAATACACTGGGGTGGAAACCATCAGATCCTGGAAATATATCACTCTTTAGTCTTATTTTCTCCATTACCAAAATACGAATCAGTTGACGTTTCAGGTAGAAAGCCTTCTTCAGCTTGGTCCCGCCCCAAACAAAGTAGCATTGTAAGTCACCGTTTAAAAACAAAAAGTTGTGGGTTGAGTGGTTCGGACTTCTATTATTCATATTAAGCTCTGATGATTACATAACTAAGTTCTGAACACCATTCATGAATTACAAAGATATTTATGATGTGAATTGTACACTTCGTTTAGCATGGTTAAGGTAGCATGATGGCCCCAAATCCTTTTTTATTCCTCTTTGTATTTAAAAAAAATTATCTTTTGGAGGGGGGGGGGGGACCCAAAAAAAGTGTTGATAGTAGGTTCCATCTATTGGTGGAATAATGCCAGGTAGTTGAATCATGTGAAATTCAAAACTGCCAAGATGAGAAATTGTATGCTTGGATCAAGATGTTCATATAATGCAGGTACTGCATATGGGAATAGTATTTAAGAATGTTTGAACTAGATTAAACAGTGTGAAATACTTGTTTTAAAAAAGATGTTTATTCCATAATTCCTAAAGTGCTGACATAGGAATGTTCATTTATAGAAGACACCTGAAACCTGATTTAACTCCATACTGAGTGATTTTCTATTTTGTTGTATTGAAAGTAGGCTTCTGCTGCATTTGGTGATATGAGACAGAAGTTATAGCTAAGTTCCTATCCACTCCACCTAAGCACACATACACATCAGCTTTGGTGACCTTCCTCATTCTACCACCTTCAGGCATCTGGGTCTTTAGATAGCCGAGCTTTCTCTCAGCAGTTTGTACTAAGCTAGGAGATAATAGCAGATGATACTAACTGAGTGGAACATGAATTGTGAATTGGTGGTATAGTGAATTGTGAAAAAGACCATAAAATTGCAGTTGGACATAAATAAAGTGAGTGAACAGAACAATGGCAGATGCAGCTTATCATAAAACTTGTAGTAGTACACTTTTGGACACAAGCACAACAGATGTGTGTATAATCTAGATGAAAGCAAGAAAGATGAGGAAGCATTGAGATGAATGAAGAGACTTAAGTGTCCAACTACATAAGCCATTTAAAATGTAGCTCACAGGTCCAAAAATTGATCAAAAAGATTGCTAAGATGCTGGGCTTCAACATAAATTTAGAGTTGAAGGAAAAGCAATAAACTGCTACTGCAATTATACAGAGCATATTTGGAATATTGAGCATCCCACCTTGGAAAGAATATACTGGCCTTGGAGAAAGTTTAGCTACACTTTACCAGGGTGATCCTGAGATACTTGCAAAGTATGGGTTATTAATGAATGTGGGGGGAAAAAATCAGGGAATTGGGATTCGAGCTAGAGCTGCCACAGCTAATAAAAATGGCAGAGCAGAATCAATGGGGCAAATGGCTAGCTTACTTTTCCTATGTACCTGAATCATAACTGGTCCATTAATTGCTCTAGATAATGATTGGGTCTTTGTCCATCACAGGTAGTGTTGGTTGTTCAACACGTGCTACTCTGCTCCCCTAAAATACTGATTTTTTTTCCACAGTATGGTTTGATGGGTGCTGACCAATCTTTGGTACCTTTCCAAAATAGTTATTTTTCATGTCCGAGCCTGAACAATGAGTGGCATCAAGCTATTCGGCTCCAGAGGACATCGCAGCTCCAATTTCCAGCTTGCGTACACTCTTGAAGTCTGGGATTAAATATCACTCCTTTGCAATGACGCCAAACCTTGTTAATCTGTCATCAGAAATTTTACAATAACTTGCATTTAAATTCTACCTTTAACATTAAAATCATCCAAGGCTTTAAAGAAGAGGGATAAAATAAATAACACTGGAGTGAGAGGTGACCAAAGCCATAGTCAAAAAGGGTTTTCATTTTTTTTTTTTACTAGTGGTAGTTTAATGAAGGAGGTCAGAGAGCAAGGCCGAGACAGTTGAAGGCTGTTCCATTAGTGTTGGGGCAATATCTATTAAAAAAAAATACGATAATAGGATGAATAATCAAGGTTCCACCAAATTATAATTTTGCCCTATTTTTCCTAATCATGTATGCTGCGCTCATTTATGTTGACCTCAGATTCTCCTTAGTAGCCTCTATTGATCACCACCGCTCTGGTCCATATGACTTTACATAAATTTTGAAGTCAAATTTGCAGTGAAACATCTCCAGCTCTTCGCAAGGTGATTCACACTGGTTCTCTTTTGGGTGTTCACATTGTGCTACAGAGGGGAACCTAATTGGCTATAGCAGATATCATGGAATGGTTGCGTTAAATGCGTGTGAATCTTATTTGAAAATGTTTTGTTTTTACTTCATAGAACAGCTTGAATTTATGTAGTGCCTTATCACGTATGCCACAAACATCCTGATGCACTTCACGTTCAGTGCAGTTATGTAAGCAAAAGTGGCATCGGATCATTAACGTCCATCGGGACCTCCGTTTCAAGTCTCATCTTTGACAATGCAGCACTCCTCACACTCCTTCTGTAGTTATAGCCTAGATTATGTGCTCAAGCCCTGGAGTGAGGCTTAAACCCATGACTTTCTGACTCGCAGGCAAGAGTGCTACCAACTGAGCAAGCTAACATTCAAAACTTTTTTTTAAAGTTTCTGTGCAGCACAGGCACATACAGTATAAGGCAGTCATGGATGTGAGATTCATCTCATTGTTTAAAAAAAACCAAATCCAATGTTTTGTGTGAAAATTATGGGGTTGTATATGTGAGACCATCCACATAAAGAAAGAATAATTTACTTGCAGCTGAAAGTTTGAACAATTTTCTGTCGTGTAAAAATTTGCAAATATGTAAACATAAAAATACACAGAAGTTACAGCACGGACACAGACCATTCGGTCCATCCAGTCCACATCAGTGTTTACCTTCCAGGCAAGCTACTAGCACTAATCACATTAGCCCACCCTGTTCCCATGTCCCTTCAACCCTTTTTCCTTCATCCACCTATTCAGTCTAATGTTGAATGTTGACACAATTTCTGCTTCATCCAATAACCCTGTTAGTGAATTCCACAGCCTCACAACTCTGTGTAAACCTTGCTGCTTAGCTACTTTTTGATAATATATACTTTAGAATTTGTTCATCCCTTCAATAATGCATCCACATTTGACATTATAAGTAACTTCTATCCCTTTTTATCAAAACTGAGCCCTTGATGTATTAATTTCAGCACTTGCTATGCCAAGTTAGTGGAGTTTCATCAAATAAGGGTTAAATTTAGCTTAGACAGTAATCTTTTCTGCCTGAATTATGAAAATACAAGAAAAAAGAATTAACTTTAATTTAGACAGCACCTTTATTATGTCTCTCAAGCCATCCTAAAGCACATCACATCTAATTAATTACATTTTCAAGTGTAGTCACCTGGCTAAATGCAGCAACCAATTTCATCACCGCAAAATCCTACAAACAGCAAATTAGATGGATGACCAGTTAATCTGCTTTTGGTGGTGGTTGAGGGAATAATGATGGCCTTAACATTTGGAGAACTCCCTGCTCCCTTTCAAATAGTGCCACGGGATGTTCAACACCCACTTGAACCTGCAGAACAGGCCGATGTAGTTTTGGTTTAATGTTTCATTCACAGAATGCCACCTCCAATAATGGAGCACTCCCTCAGCACTGCATTGAAGTGTCAGCCTAAATGATGTGCTGTGTCCTTCAATGAGGCTTGATTCCACAAGCTTCTGACTTAGACATGAAAGTACTGAACCAAGCTCTCACAGTTAATGTAAACCATTTTCCATTTTAAAAAGTAGTATAGTAATAAAAATACCAATTACTAGTTGTATTTCAGTACAGTCACCATCACTTATATTGGGTACGTTGGTGTTCGCATGGTTTGCCCGCAATATGAGGTGGATGGTAAAATGAGCAGTGCTTCTCAAAACATTATCCTGACATTCAAAATGCCCCAAATCGCCAGTAAATAAAGTAAACCAGCATGTATGCGGGTACACAAACTTTATTTATACCGCACTTGTTAAGTAAGGTCAAAAAACAGTAACTTCTCATTTTCATTATAGAGCACATAATTGTACTGTACTTTGCAGTTTAAACCACAGTAGTCCTACTTGTCTCCGATGAAGAACTCTGTAATCTGTGTCTGCACTGGGGTTTTTTCTGGCAGTATGGATGCCAGACTTTTACCACCATTCTTAGCATGTCCCAGTCTGGTTCTATATCGAGATACTGCTGCATAACATGTGAAAACCACAGAGCGAACATTGGCCATATTCGCTGCTGTAGTTATTGCTGTCACCCGACAGAGCACTACAAACAGATACCTGGAAGACTACTGTACTTTGGCAGGCTTCTTGAGGGACTTTCTTCTTCATCTGGATGGCTGTCTGCATAAACTGCAAGAAACTGCTCTGCCACATCATTCCATGTAGCTGCCACTATATTTGTTGAGGAGGCCGCCCCTCATAATCCAAAGATGGCATGCCTCCTTGCCTGTACCTCCTTTAACATAACTTCCAAGTTATGGGAGAGCCTGGGTGCAGCCGTGCACCTCTGTGCAGTGCTTATCCGTGTTTGCAGCACCTCAATGCTGTAGAACACGGACAGCACAATTGTCAAACTAAAGTTGGGCATGGTCCCTTTAAGGAAACTGGCTGATGACGCGTCATCAAATGACTTCATCAGACCTGCTTCCTCTAATTGGCCGGCAAACGCGCTGGGCGGGCTTAACAAGCCCAATCAAGGGAAAATCATTTCAGAGGCCGGGATGGCAATAGCAGCGGAGTCGGGACCCGTCACCGACGTCGCCCACCACAGACCTGCCGAGGTCAGCAAAATCGCGGCCTTAGTGACTGAAGAAAGATCCCTTCTTTTATGCCCTAGTGTATGGGCTGGAATATCCCTATACCAATGATTAATTGTAAGATACAGTAAATATTCAAAGAAGTCTTGGTGAGATAGCTTATATATTGGGTAGTGTATGTGCACAAATCCTGCTTGTGGCTCCCCAAGTATTGTTTATTGAAATGTGTTGCAAATTTTAATACACTGCATGAAATTCAACTGGAAAAAGTTGTCTACCCTTTTAGAATCAGATTTTTAATTTACCTGCCCAGTGACTAGCAATGTAAGGCCACCACATTCTTTAGCTCTTAAATGTTTGTTTTCCTAATTTCTTTATTTTGGGAGGGAAGTTAATTATTCAGTGGTCCTTAAGTTAACACTGCTCTACTGAATAAAAACGATGACATATGATTGGTCTAATGGACCAGTAAATATGTACTTAAGTGAAAGCGTATTTTCTGCTATGTGCGGGAAGCTTCTTGCCCAAGCTTTTTAAAAACACCTTCTCAAACTCTAGTATGTCTTTTAGGTATATGAAGTACCTATTTAGTTTCTGTTGTGCTATTGGATTTTACTGCAGTCTAATGCTGTTCCTCAGCTGCTGGTCCTGTTGTCCAGTCTTGTTCCATTGCTAATCCTGTGGTCATTTGATGTGTTTGCCATTTATAATTATATTTTCTTAATTTTTTTACATTTTGGTTACTTTTCCTCCGAGCTTGGGTTATATGATTTTTAGATGCTTTCTATATTTTGCTCTTGGTCACACATAAGCTTTGTTTCCCCTTCAAATAATCTGGATTTTTTTTCATTTTTAAGTCCTCTCAGTGCTGCTGCACCTACCCACTCCATGGCCACTAAATAATGGGCCGGATATTCCGATCCCTACGGGTGTGTACGCGCTGTGTACTCACCCGTAGGGACATCGGAAATGCCGGTTTCAGGCATGCACTGGAAACCGGCATTTCCGATCTGTCAAGAAAGCTTTTGACAAATCCTCCAGCTGCCCGGGAGAAGGGCCTCTGTGGGCGGATAGTTCCGCTTTTTAGAGACCCTCCGCCCGCAGAAAACCCTTACAATTCTTGTGCCTGGTAAAAGCAGGCGTAAGGCCTGCTTTTACCAGGATAAGAGTTGAAAAAAGTTTAAAAAAAAGATTTTTTCACTGATTTATCATTTAAAAATACTTTAAATAAAGGTAAGTTTATTTTTAGCCCTGTAAAAAAAACTTTAATTTTTTTCAAAAATTTAAATTTTTGTTTAAAATAGTTAATTTATTGTAATTTCAAGTCATTTTAAAAATGTGATTTTTTTTTAATGTATTTAAAGTTTTACTATGTTTTGGGGTGATCTCCATTCATATATTTGACAGGTCTTCCTGTCAAATGTATGAAGGGAGATTCCCTTCTGTGATTGGCTCCCCATGGCCCACGTGATCCATGGGACGCTGCGAACTACCTGCGCCTCTGGGATACGTGGGCCCTGCGCACCGGCAGTTTGGAGAGGCCCAGCACCGGAATTGTACGCGTCCAGGGAGCCCTCGGGTAAGGGCGCGGATTTTTCCAGATCGCAGTCCTCCGCCCGCAGGAGGCCTGCGATCGGAATATCTGGGCCATTATCTTTTCTCTTGGGCAGGCCCTCGGAACCGAGGCTAATGTATTAAAGGGTGGAAGATGCCTGTGCGTGAATTCTTTTAACGAGGGGTGGCCGTTGCACACCACCACACGGGCTTGACAGAGCAAGGTCTTGGTCCAATGGCAAGGGGATCCAAGTCGATTGGAGACCAGGCTCTGCTACACACACACAAACATACTCCTACCGTCCTCCTCCCCCCCCCCCCCCCCCCCCCCCCCCGCAGGTCCTCTCTGCCTGGGTTTCATAGGATGCAGTGAGGTCCTCCTGACCTCGCTGTTGGCCTGTGCTGCACCTTCCTTGGGCCCCGTCCCCGCTGCTGGTCCACGCTGCGCCGCTGCTGGGCCCCGACCCCGCTCCTGGGCCTCGTCCTCACTCCTGGGTCCCGGTCCCAGCCTCAAACATGAATGATACTGTCTTTCACAAAATCAAATTAGCACTAATATTCTGGTGAAGGTTAACCCGGGGGAGGTTAGTGGAACCCCATCAGTTTTTTGTATTTGTGCCTGTGAGCCTCACGATTCCTGGCCCCGAGCTCCCCTCGCGACCCCTGGCTCTGAACTCCCCTCGCAATAGAATCCCTTATCTACCACATTTGTTACCCCCTCAAAAAATTGAACTAGGTTCATTTAGACATGACTTACATTTTACAAATGCATGCTGGCTCTCTCTGATCAGTTCATGTATGTACAAATGCTCAGTCACACTGTCCCTAATGTGTACAAAATTTTAGCTTGAGCAGCACCACAAAAACACCTCTGTTCTATCCACAAGTGCAATGTCGAGCTCCCTGCCACTTGCCAGTTCAATTCCCTGTCCCACTTCCACTCTGACCTCTGTCTCTGGCCTTCTATACTGTTCCATGAAGATCAATGCAAGCTTGAGGAACAGCTTCCTATCTATTAGGCATTTTCCAACCCTTTGGCCTCAAAATTGACATTAAAAACATCAGATCTTAACTATAGCTCCCACTTTTTTAAAATATTGTACAAGTGTAGTTACAGATAAATCAATTATTGGTGTATAGGTAAAAGATTTAGTTAACCAAGTATATAATTTTTTTTTAAAGTAGGATTTTCTAACTAACAGATTTTGTTTGATGGGTAGATCAATCAATCAGAAAATGTTAAAGGTAGAAAATTCTAAATTGGTTATTGATGCCCTATTATAAGCTTCGGAAATCGAAACAAGCTTTTGAACATTTCCCTAATTGTGCCAGGTGTGAATGGTGTTTTTGAGCATTCTTTTGAGTAGATTGGGATGCGTACAAATCCTTATTCATAAAGGATTTACGGTGACATGCATTAAAGATATTGGGGGAAAAATTCAGTATCGCCCCGTTTGGGGCGCAATTATCGGCCGGGCGCAAAGATTAGCGCCTGCCGCTAATTATCGCCTCCGACTGCAAACTTGACTTTTATCGCCCCTGGAGCTGATTGGAGCGCTAAATCAGGCGCTACACATCTGTCTTAAGGCACAAAGGCCGAGGAGAGAGGCGCTAACTCAGAGCGCTGGCAAAGCTCATGTGATGTCAGTCAGCAATGGAACACAGACACAATGGCCCCGGCCAGTTCTTAAAGGGAAGGGTTGATCTTGCTTTCCATCCACATCCTGCTCATTGCAGCCTTGAATCTCGGGCTGGAGAGACCTGTACATCAAATCTGCTGGAAAGAACAATGGAGAGTACCAGGGAAAGAGCTCAGAGTGCAGCCCCCACAGTCTCTTCTAAATCGATACAAGGAAGGGCAAATCAAAATGAACCTGCAAAGTGCTGCTCAGTACCCAAAACTCCTTCACACAGCGTTGAATCTCTCCAGAAGTCAGTCTCTCTCTCTCTCTCTCTCTCTCTCTCTCTCTCTCTCTCTCCGAATGCGTGGTTCAAAAATGTCGGCAACAAAAAAAGGCAGGAAGCGGTCGCCTTTAAATAGCACTCCCCCGTCCCTTCTTGACTGCAAAACGCTCCCCTCAACCTGTCGTTGCTAGCGGCAGGCGGTAAGGCAGGGGGTGCCACTCAATATCCGCTCCGGGGCGTTGCGCACTCGACTGACGTCACGATCTGCCGGTGCAGGAGGTCGTGGCGGTACTGTTTAACGCCGCCGCAAAATGTCTAGTTAATTTCGCGAGCAGCGCAAACATTGCCGCGCCCGGGCGCTCGTTGCTTTGCGCCCCATTAGCGCCCTCTTAAGGCGCTAACGGGAGGCACAACCAACTGAATTTTTCCCCCATTGCCTTTTCACATCAAAAGGTCTCAAAGCATCTTACACAATCAGTTACTTTTTGAAGTAGGTAATAAATCAGGGGAGGCCAACCTTTTGCATCAGAAGAGACAGAAGTTTCAATTATATAGTGCCTTATCATGTCAATCCAATGAAATACTTTGAAGTTCAGTTACTGTTATTATGTGGGTTAGCATAGTATCCATTTTGTGCACAGCAAAGTTCTACAAACAATGAAAAGAGCCAAAAGAAGAGGCTGTATCTGACGAAGAGCCATCTCTGTTGACTGTACAGAGGCCATCATTGATTATGCAAGAACCAAGCATCTTTTTTAAAAAAAAGCCTCAACTGTTCCAGCCTGTAGCACTGTTTTTCAGGCTCTGGTGGCCCTGGAAAGACCATTAGGCATGAACTGGGCCTGGACTTTGATCTTGCCCTGTGCATTTTATTTTCTGTTTTCAGTTAGGTTCAGTTTAGCACTTCAGTTATTATTGGAGTTGTCAATAAAAAGAATATTTTGCCACAATACATATTACACAATATTTCTTGCTGTGCAATACTGACTCACGGCTGACTTGCCACAGGACCACATTTCCCACTGCTCTCTGTCGCTCCCACGCGACACTCCTGACTGAATGTTGTGTTCCATTCCTTGCCACTTTTCTTTCAATGTTGCTTCTTGCCGTTTCTTGCCACTTCTCTTCCTTGGTGCTGTGCACACTAATACTGTAGCTGCCCAATCAGCAACAGCCAGCAGCAGGGCATTCTCATACCAGTTCAGCTTATTGGAGAGGGAAGAGCTGCTCTACTGGGAATTTGAATACAGTGGAAGATCCACACTTCAGGAATAGAAGATCTCGCTATGGCTTACAAGCTGTGGGTTGGCCACTCCTGTCATAGACTGTGTACCCTGAACATGTTCAATATGCAATAAGGAGCAGTTCTAGTTCATAAAGCTTACTGAAATATTTCAATAAACTGAATTTTATATCTCCGCAGGATAAGATAAACTCCAGGGTTACTCCAGTTTTAAGATTTAGTAATTTTGATATGCTTCATCATAAATTGCATTTTTTATTCGGTGAAATTTGCACAGTCCACAGCAGTTTACTTACAAAAAATAAATGAATACAAGTGTGGATTTTATCACCAATACTGATCAATTCAGTTTTGTTGGTGATGTTGGAAATTACAGGTTATTTTGAGTCTTGACTATATGTTCCATTGTATTTAAGTATTTCACTCATCCGCTTCAAATATTTTAGTGTATTTTTTTTTGGCAGAAAATAATTTGTATATTTTAAGCAACTTTACTATATTCTACATTGAATGCTTTTACAGTGGAATTGGTCGGAACTGGCCTTGGGCCTCAGGCGGTAGCAGTATCTTGGCTGAATTTGGCACCTTGCATCTTGAGTTCATGCATTTAAGTCAGCTGTCTGGAAATCCAGTGTTTGCAGAAAAGGTCAGTCACCGTAATGTATGATTTTTAATTTATTGTTTCCAAAGTATTGAATAATATGCTGAATAATTAATACCCAAGTCATCCCTAACCTCTTTATATGTTGAACCATTTCAAACACCTTTCTCACAAAACCTCTGGAAAGATTATTGTATATTAGTTTAGAAAATGGATGTCCCACTTGACAGACAATGTCTCCTCAAACACCTTTTCCTGATCAAGGGACCCTGCAGCTAAGCCCTTGAGCTGACTGCACCATGATGTGTTAACAGCAGTCTCAGGTGACTTGCCCTCTTACTTTATTTCCCTCCTATGTTCATTTGTGAAAGAGCCTAGCACTTCATTCTGTGCCTGATCGTAGTGGCACAACCAAGATTGGAAATTCAGCTTGTGAAGAATTGTGCACACTATTCTATTTCACTCTCCCCTCGGAGTCAGAAGGTTGTGGGTTCAAGTCTCACTCCAGAGAGTTGAGCACAAAAATCTAGGCTGACACTCCCAGTGCAGTACTGAGGGAGTGCTGCACTGTCGGAGGTGCCCTCTTTCGGATGAGACCTTAAACCGAGGCCCCGTCTGCTCTCTCAGGTGAACGTAAAAGATCCCATGGCACTATTTTGAAGGAGAGCAGGGGAGTTCTCCCCGGTGTCCTGGCCAACATTTATCCCTCAATCAACATCACTTTAAAAAAAAAAAAAGAGATTGTCCAGTCATTATCACATTGCTGTTTGTGGGAGCTTGCTGTGTGCAAATTGGCTGCCACGTTTCCTACATCACATTTAGAAAAAGTCCTTAATTGGTTGTAAAGCGCTTTGGGACATCCTGAGGTCATGAAAGGCGCTATATAAATGCAAGTCTTTCTTTGCACCTACTTATCTTTCGACTGAAAACATTGTCTTGAATCACGGAAGCACACAAAACATTGCTTTTTGTCTTCAGATTTTTTTCGTTTTGCAAGTGAGAATTTTCTGACTTGATATAAAAATAAAATATTTATTTAATTTATACTGAGTTTGATGGAACAAAGAGGCATATGTGAGCCGTAATTGGAGCAGAGAGAATATTTGAAACCTAATTAAATATAAATTAGGTTTTGGAACAGAAGCTTTGATTTCTTGGTTTAGCTTTAAAATTGAATCTGCGTTTATTGTAAGTAGGCAATTTTATCAATTTAGAAATTCAAAATGCAATAATTCAGGCTATTTTGACAGATGATGAACATTCGAAAAGTTTTGAATCGTCTGGATAAACCACAAGGACTGTATCCAAATTACTTGAACCCCAACAGTGGTCAGTGGGGTCAACGTAAGTAAATCCATTGGAGAATTAACTTTTCTTTCAAAAATCACATAAGTGCATGGTCCTCGCCTACCTGTTCTCATATAAGGCTTATTCTGTAAGAACACTTCTGTTCTTTTTGTTGTATGCTGCAGTTTTATTCTGTTGAGTCACCAGGGAAAAGTGATTTTCACCATTTAATTAAATTCTTCTATGTTCTTTCTCTTGCTAAAAGTGTTTCTGAAATTTTCAATCATCAATATTGATTGGATTTCCTACATTTTATTATCTGTTTGTTATGTTGGTCAGCAACTGCTTCAGGTGATGTTGCTTTGGACAAAAATGTTCTTGAGCTAGTTGGTTGTTGACTGTATTCGATGCTGACACTCGGGTTCAAGGGATACAGATCTTCCAATGGATCCTTTTATAGTGACGATTGGCATGGATTGGAGTTTGTTTTGACTCTCAGAATTGCTTTCAGTACTGTATAGTCTCCTCTAGTTTATTCAGCTTGTATCTTCTTGAATATCCAAAACACTGGAAGGTGATCTTGGAAGGAAGTATAGAATCATTTGATACTGCATGAGGCAGTATCGTGGTCATGTTCCTCACTGAAGCCAATGAAGTGCAAAAACCCGAGAATAGACTAGGTATAGGACATAGGTTATTGCATTCACTCCCATTGAGGGACCAAAGCGCTTGCTGAGTCATGTTCCATATTGTTTCAAAGTCACTGTACAGGGAAGAAGCTGTCAGTATGCTTCATGGTTCTTCCACCTCTTACCTTGAACTTCAAATCCTGATCCAATCTGTCACTACCACACAATTTACAACAATGAGATAATTAGAATATTAGCATCAGGGAATTGTTCCTCTATAGGGGCATCAATAGTTATCTCATTAGGTTATTAATAATAGATTATTGCACAGCCCCAGTGAAAGCCAATGTAGCACCAATCAGAACAAGAAGTGGAATTTATCTTTGAAGATACCCCAATTCTTTTCTCCAGGCAACACTGGTTCTCAAAGACATCAACTTTCATATAGTGCCTTCAGCATAGTAAAACATCACAAAGTACTTCATTGTTCAATATCTGATCTGAGTAAGAGAAGATTTTGGGGAGATGGTCAAAGGCACAGTCAAAGAGGAAGATTTTAAGGAGACTTTTGAACGCGAGATGAGATGTAAAGAGTGAGCTCCATAGCATGACGGGATGTAGCTGAAGGCTCAGTAGAGGGAGCAGGCCAGAATTGGAATGCTGAGTATGAGCCAGGACATGGTGCTGGAAAGGGTGGGGTGTCGAGAGACCATGGAGGATGGGTATTGTGAAATCAATGCACCGTGTGATGGGGAAACAATGGAGGTTGGCAAAGATTGGGTGTTAAGTGAGAAGTCCTTTCATACTTGATTTAAAAGAAGGATTCTTCTCCAACTTGACAGCCATGCACAATCTCACAACCCACTTGCCAAGGCAGATACACTCTGTCCAAATTTTAGTCTCCGCTTCAACTAAAAAGGGTAAGTTATCAGTTACAGCCTCAGCTGAGGCACTTCCTCCCTTGTGGTAAGGTGCTGGTGCTGGCCCATCCAGTATCAGCCTGAAGTCAATCATGTCCTGGCTTTTCTCTTGCTTGCAATCCTTAGACTTTCAGGATTTGTCACCCAGATTGTTAAAGTTTCACATCGGTCACTGCACCTACACTGGTGGAAACTTTGGTTGGAGTGCGTACATCTGGTGCTTGTAGAGATTCATTAAAGGTGTTTTTGATCTCTTCTCCAATCCATTTGAACCCATGATACAAAATAAATGTTAAAATAGCTTTGAGAAAATTGCACTGCTTGCTCTCATTTCTTATAGTCAATGAGCTTCATGCTTAGATGGTGGAACCATCTTGTTTGCCATTTGTATTTGATAGTCCTAAGACCATATATGAAGTTTATGCCTAAAATTGGCAATTAATTGCCTCAAAAAATCACAGTACCATAATTTGTTGAGATAAAAACAAAAGTGTTATACCAAGATGAGTTTTTGCATACAGTGAGAGTTGTGGGTGTAGTGGTGAGAAGACCATGGGGGGAAATTTGGTTGATTAGCGCCTCCCGTTAGCGCCCTCTTAGGGCGCTAACAGGGCGCAAAGCAATTAGCGCCCAGGTGCGGCGATGTTTGCACCGCTCGCGAAATTGACCAGACATTTTGCGGCAGCGCTAAACACTACCGCCACGATCTCCTGCGCCCGCAGATCGTAATGTCAGTCGAGCGTGCAACGCCCCGGTAGCGCCCCGGAGCGGATATTGAGTGGCGCCCCCTGCCTTTCCGCCTGCCGCTAGCAACGACAGGTAGAGGGGAACATTTTGCAGTCGGGAAGGGACTGGGGAAGCGCTATTTAAAGGCGGCCATTTCCTGCCTTTTTTTGTCGGCGACATTTTTGCACCACGCATCCTGAGAGAGAGAGAGAGAGACTGACTTCTGGAGAGATTCAACGCTGTGTGAAGGTGTTTTGGGTACTGAGCAGCACTTCGCAGGTTCATTTTGATTTGACCTTGCATCAATTTAGAAGAGACTGTGGGGGCTGCACTCTGAGCTCTTTCCCTGGGGTCTCTCCATTGTTCTTTCCAGCAGAATTGATGTACAGGTTTCTCCAGGCCGAGATTCAAGGCTGCAATGAGCAGGGTGTGGCTGGAGAGCAAGATCGACCCCGTTAAGAACTGGCTGGCGCCAGTGTGTCTGTGTTCCATTGCTAACTGACATCACATGAGCTTCGCCAGCGCTCTGAGGTAGCGCCTCGCTCCTCGGCCTTTGCGCCTTAAGAGAGGTGTGTAGCGCCTGATTTAGCGCTCCAATCACCTCCAGGGACGATAGAAGCCAAGTTTGCAGTCGGAGGCGATAATTAGCGCCAGGCGCTAAACTTTGCGCCCGCCCGATAATTGCGCCCCAAACGGGGCGATACCGAATTTCTCCCCCCATATGTTTACAAGGCTTCTGTGTAGTACCAGACTTTTAAACAGTGTTTGTGTTTTTTCTATTGTTTGGATGAAGGCCTTTGCATTTGTATGTTGAAGAAGGTGAGTGGAGAGTTTTTCCAGTTTTGTACACTGTACCGAGTTCAAAAAATAGTTGATTAACAATGTTTCATATCTACATTGTTGCAGTATTTTGCAATCCTGTCCTGGCCAAATCTTCAGGTTTTTTATCTCCTTTGGTGGTAATGACAGTGGTCTTGGAAAATTAGTTACAAATTAATTGCAGAATGACTTTCCTGCCAGCAAAAAAAAGTTCTTGAACTAGAACAATTTATTGAGAAAAGGTCAACATTCTCTCTCCTGCTCAGATAAAATCTCTCCTGCTGTGTTGATGCAGTTTATCCTTCCCTTGTGTTCCTTCCTTTGTTGAAAGTTCATGCCAGAGTGCTGCTACATAGGCATCGAAAGTCTTCCGGTACCACTTCCAAGAGACTTTCCCCCCCCCCCCCCCCCCCCCGCCCCCCACAATTTTGTCCCCCTTCCCTCTTGCCTTGAGTACGGTTCCATAGATGCTGGCCACACTGCTATTATGCACATTATTCATGAGCGAGGCATGATGACGCTTGCTTACAGGAGATTTGATTGCAAGATGTAGAACATCAAGAGTCTGATCCTGTTCTCCCCACACAGCCGTACATTTCTAGCAGGATTGTGATCAGGAGCAAGAATACTGGATAATTTTCATCTTCATAACCTGGAAGTACTGAGAATGATTGTAGTGTCTGTACTGTCATCCCAGCTGAGCCCAGCAAACTCAGCACAGATCATGGATCAAACCAAGACCTCCTTGATCTGCATGGCTCAGATACTGAGCTATCGGGGGGGCTAAGCGACCATTCACCACCACCACCTTCATGGGTGAATCTAAACAGTAAGGGGTAGATTTTCCCTTGATGCGATTTTGTGGGTGGCTGGGCAGCAGAAAGCAACAGTGCCGACGGGAGGTCAGATCCATTTTGAGGGCTGTTCCTCATTCACGTAAGGCCAGCGGGCGGAAACTAATCGTGATCCTGGACAGCCTGCCGGCTCTGAGCTGCGGTGATATCGGGGAGTCCAGCTGGCCCCTGGACCCAAACAAAGATAGGTCTTTGTGGGGTGGGGGGGACGTATGATTTATGGAGCCTAGAGGAACACTCCTGCTCCTGCAGGCCCCATGAAAATAAATAAGTATTTACCTTTGGGCTCCTTCGGCTGGAGCACCAGCTGAATCTGGATGGTGTTTGGTTGAAACTTGGAATGATAAACAGGGTCCTGTTTACACCATAGGACCCTAATTTGCATATTAAACGGACCTTGGAAACAGAGTGTCGTTCATACCATCAGCAGCAACGGGATGATAAGTTGTACCCCACCAGTTTTAGAGTTCTACCGGCCTATTTCCGGCCAGTGGGCGGCCCTGAAAATCTCTTGCTAAGTGTCAGTGGCCATTTGACCTTGCAAGAAACTTCACCTGAGCCTGACCTCGTTCTTAGCTGGCATCCGCACATGAGCTTTTCATTAGACTCGCGAGATAGCCACCAGGAGTGGAAAGTCCGGCTGATTATCTCCTCGCTAATTTGAGGGCCCGAAGTACAAATATTGTGTACCACCACTTCTCAGTTGACGTTGGGTGACTCAGTAGAAACAAGACTTTGAATCTCAGACTTTCCGGCTGCATATGGCTCGGTATGACATCGTGTTGTTGTATGTTTACCACCTGAGCCCATTGGGGACGTTCGTTTCCTCTTATTTCACCCACCCCCACCCACCCTGCCATATTTTATTTGGCGGAGATATAAAATGTTACACAAGAATGGGGCACACAGTCAGTCTCAACAGGAATACTTTTCCTCTGTACAGCATATGAGTTATAGTGCTATAAATTCCTTTTCTTTATTTAGCTTATTGTGACTATATTTTTTGATGATTTTGTCACTTAATAAACTTCTATGTAGGTCACAATTGTTAATGTGAATATTGCCACTTATAAACAACATGGTGTGCTCTGGTTGGTACCATCTGCGCAACAACTGCTATTAGCCCAAGAAGAGTGAAACCATCACCATGAAGCGGACATTACATTAGAAAGACTTTACATTTATATAGCACCTTATCACATCCTCGGGTTGTCTCGGAAGGCTTCGCAACAAATTACAGGAAACTCTTTTTTATCCGGGACCGGCGTGGTGCCGGTTGATCAAAAAGTCCGGATTACAGAGAGGTATACTTACCAAGGTACGAGAGCCCCGTACACGGCCACAGGTGCAGGAGCCCTGGTTACACGGCACTTGTGCAGGAGTCCCGGTTACACGGCCACAGATCCAGGTGTCCCTGTTGCACGGCCACAGGTGCAGGAACCCCGGTTACACGGCCACAGATCCAGGAACCCCGGTTACACGGCCACTAATATATAGTAAAACCTACCTGAACCTACTCCTGAATTTTGCCGGTTAAGAGAGATTTCCGGATATTTAGGTGGAGCGCAGTCACTATTGTTACGTTTGCTGGACCTCAAGGCAGCCAATTGCACACAGCAGTGTCCCACAAACAGTGAATGAAATGAATGGTAAGCCAACCTGTGTTTTTGTCTTGGTGATCAGCACAACATGAGAACTCTCTGTTCTTCGACTACTGCCCTGGGATATTTTATATACATCTGATATTAGTACTTCATCCAAAAGATTGCACCTCCAACAATATGGGGAAGAGTACTAGATACACTGCAGTGATCACATAAAGAACGATGATACTCAGGAGTTATGAACAGGCAGTGATCACATCAAGAGGTTCAGCTAATGGTCATAAATCACTGTAGGTCCTGAGGTTATCTAAACCCATCAATCAGATTAGTAAATGTCTGTTATTCCACATGCAGTTTTGTTCCACATTTTCAACTTTTGTTTATACTGTCTCTGAATTTTGAAAGGACTCGCAGCTAAACTACTTGGCACAAAATTCAGATCCATAGCACCCATTTTTTTGATATTACGACTGCCCTTAGAGTTCCAAAATGGAGTCCGCGGTGCACGTACACTTCTGGTGCAAGTCGCGCCGGGCGATATATTGGTGAGGGCGTTAGCACTCATGCAGTGAATGCCCACCAGAAGTATGCAGAGCAGGCAGATCATGACGTCAATCAGCGTCCAACGCTGATTTGACGTCATGCTGCCATTTTGGAGCTCAATGCTCCAGCTAACACCCTCTCTTAACCTCGTACAGCTGAACACGCATTCAGCAGCAGGAAGGATCCCCACCAGCGCTATTTAAAGGGATCATCAACTATTTACATAAGAAATAGGAGAAGGAGTAGGCCATTCGGCCCTTCGAGCCTGCTCCGCCATTCAATAAGATCATGGCTGATCTTCTACCTCAACTCCACTTTCCCGCACTATCCCCATATCCCTTGATACCCTTAATAGCCAAAATTCTATCGATCTCTGCCTTGAATATACTCAATGACTGAGCCTCCACAGCCCTCTGGCGTAGAGAATTCCAAAGATTCACCACCCTCTGAGTGAAGACATTTCTCCTCATCCCAGTCTTAAATAGCTGACCCCTTATTCCGAGACTGTGACCCTTGGTTCTAGACTCCCCAGCCAGGGGAAACATCCTCCCTGCATCTACCCTGTCAAGCCCTGTAAGAATTTTGTATGTTTCAATGAGATCACCTCTCATTCTTCTAAACTCTAGGGAATATAGGCCTAGTCTACTCAATCTCCTCACAGGACAATCCCCCCCCATCCCAGGAATCAGTCTGGTGAACCTTCATTGCACTCCCTCTATGGCAAGTATATCCTTCCTTAGATAAGAAGACCAAAACTGTACACAATACTCCAGGTGTGGTCTCACCAGGGCCCTATATAATTGCAGTAAGATGTCTTTACTCTTATACTCAAATCCTCTTGTAATAAAGGCCAACATACCATTTGCTTTCCTAATTGCTTGCTGTACCTGCATGTTAACTTTCAGTGATTCGTGTACAAGGACACCCAGGTCCCTCTGAACACCAACATTTCCCAATCTCTCACCATTTAAAAAATATGCTGCTCTTCTATTTTTCCTACCAAAGTGGATAACTTCACATTTCTCCACATTATATTCCATTTGCCATGTTCTTGCCCACTCACTTAGCTTGTCTATATCCCCTTGAAGCCTCTTTGCATCCTCCTCACAACTTACATTCCCAACCAGCTTTGTATCATCAGCAAACTTGGATATATTTCCTTTGGTCCCCTCATCCAAATCATTGATGTAGATTGTGAATAGCTGAGGCCCAAGCACTGATCCTTGCGGTACCCCACTAGTTACAGCCTGCCAACCTGAAAATGACCCGTTTATTCCTACTCTCTGTTTTCTGTCCGTTAACCAATCCTCAATCCATGCTCATATATTCCCCCCAAACCCATGAGCCCTAATTTTGTTTAATAACCTCTTTGTGTGGCACCTTATCGAATGTCTTCTGAAAATCCAAATACACCACATCCACTGGTTCCCCCGTATCTATGCTAGTTACAACCTCAAAAAACGCTAACAGATTCATCAAACACAATTTCCCTTTCATAAATCCGTGTTGACTCTGCCCAATCCTATTATTATTTTCTAAGTGCTCTGTTACCACGTCCTTAATAATAGATTCTCGCATTTTCCCTACTACTGATGTTAGGCTAACTGGTCTGTAGTTCCCACATCTCTCCTCCTTTCCACCTCCTCCACCAAGTACAGTATTGGAAACCCTTGGAGTCCTCACTCTTTCCCAGGTCAGAATCTCTTCAACCACAACTTCCAGCACCTCCTTCCAGCCACAATGAGCCTCCCCTTTAAGAGGTGCAGACTAGCTTTAAGTAGTGCTAGCAAAGTATGATTTTGGACCCCCTGCTGAGGCGTGCAGCCAATCAACAGCGCAGTTGCACACTGCAATCATGTTAATCAGCAGGCAGCACCAAGTTGGCGTGCTGCCTGTATCGGAAGCAACGGGCGCGAGTTTATAGCGCATCGCAATCCTTGTGCCCGTTTTCAGGGGCTATCTAATTTAGCCCCCCTTGTGTTTGTGTATCACTGTTTCCACAAAATAAATGTTGAGTTAAAAATTGGCTGGAAAACTTATCATTCTGTAGGTATTGCAAAATGAAATGTCAGTATTGATTTTGGCATATCTCCATCATTTCTAGCCTGTTTTGCGATTGAGTAAAATTTAAAATCAATAAGATGATTCCACAGTAGGGATGGGAGTGCAATAATGGAACCAGGTGTCTGTTCCTTATCTGATGGCTTCCACCATGCCCAGCTCTCACCTAGTATAATCTTAGTCTTTTTTTGTATCTCCCTTCAATAGTTGTACCTGTCCCAATGACCTGTCATTTTGGTGCTCCCTCTCTTACTGTCTCAATGCTCTTTGTGCTTGTTTGCTCTCCCTGCTGCAATGACCCAGCAACCTACTCCACTATATTTAACTATTTAACCATTGAGGGGATGAAGAAGGTCATTGTACTAGAAAACCCCCCCACTATTAATAGAGGGTAAAAGCAGACCAAGGCAGCAATCTCCTTCCTGGCCTATTTTTTGTAAATACAAAAAAGGAAAGTACGCAAACACAATTGGAAATAGAGAAATTTATATAGAATTTTACAGCACCGAAACAACAGGCCATACGGCCCAACAGGTCTATGCCAGTGTTTATGCTCTACACAAGCCTCCTCTCACCCTACTTCATCTCACTCTCTCAACATATCCTTCTATTCCTTTCTCCCTTATGTACTTATCTAGCTTCCCCTTAAGTACATCTATACTAATCACCTCAACCACTCCATGTGGTAGCGAGTTACACATTCTCACCACTCTCTGAATAAAGTCGTTTCTTTTGAATTCCTTGTAGGATTTATTGGTGACTATTTTATATTCATGGTCTCTAGTTTTGGACTCCCACAAATGGAAACTACATCTAACGTCTTTTAGCTAGGAAGAAAAGTCAGAAAGGTAATTGGGATGAAAAGTGTGTTAGTAAAACCAAAACCTAAAGACTAGCATGAATGAGGAAGAAAATTAACATTTCTAGATGCATTTACACTACAACCTTATAGTTAATGCAAAGCACTTTTGCTTCACTCTGATGCTAAAGTTTTGGAGTATAAATCTGGAGTCCGAATTGACTCCGAAGCAAAGTGAAATGAGACTCCACTGTGAGTGGTGATCACCTACTGGACCCAGTCGGCTTCATAGGTCATAGGTACAAGATTAAATGTAACAGATTTAGAATAGAAGGTAAGAGAAACTTCACACACGGCTGTGAAGCTGTAGAATTCACCTCCAGGGTTAGTGATTGAGGCCGGAATTATGTCAGCATTCAAGATTAGATTAAATGGGTGGATGAAGGAAAGGGAGTTGAAGAAATATGGGAACATGGTGGGTAAATGTGAGTAGAACTATTTGCTTGCTTGGAAGATAAACGGCAACAGGGTCTCGTTGGGCCGAATGGCCTGTTTCCATGTTGTAACTCTTATGTATTTCTGTGTATTGGTCCAGCTGAGAACTGGTAAAACTCCAACAGCTTGGGGATATGAATTTGACAGGCAGCCCTGGGATTTGAATTGAGTTCGCTCGCCTGGGACTTGTGGATTCTAGTTGTGCCAATTTTGATGAGTATCTCTGTGTTCAAACAGCATTTGCTCTTTTATGTTTTGTCCAAGCACATTTAGTTTGTTACATTGCTTAGAACTTCTCTATTTAAATGCTATCTTCTGTTGTCCAGTTGGAACATGTACATGTTCCAGAACTGGTTGAATTTTCATATAATCTGATCTATAATTACATGGGGAAGGAATTGATTAGCATTGCAGGGCTGTGCTGTCATTAAATATCATAACCACTTCAAAGCTTCCAACAATATTTCACCTATGGATCTCATACCAGTAAATTAGTATGCTGATCGAATGGATTATTTCCCCTTCTCCCTAACTCCTCAAACTGTTAGAATTAATCTTGACTGCTTTGGAAACTTTTACCTCACAAAAACAGCAGTATGCATTTGAAATGATCTCTTCCTGGAATATCAGTTTTTAATCCCCCATTGTTGAAGAACTCTGTAATTTAGTGAAGAATTTCTGGCACATTGCCAATTTTTTTGTGGATTCATTTAACCTGACTAATCTGACAGCAGAGTGACAGTGAATTGCTGCAGAAATGTGCCTGTAGATTTTTGTCTGCTGTAATAATGCATACACAGGATATTATTGATGAGTGTCCCCGAAGATGAATGTGCAGTTACTTGTTTCAATTGCAAATGTCAAAGGTTTCCATGGTAATTTGTTCTTGGAAACCTAAAGATCTGGCTTCCTTTATGCCTTCATTTGCTAAAGTATGTTTTTTTTTAAGAATGTATGCCTCAAGGTTGCCACCTACACTTGGTAGCTGGTAACATGTTGAGCAACTTAAATGCCTCTTTCAGTGACCTTGTATTTGCATCAGGCTTTTTAACCTTTATTTGTAATTTAGTTGATATTCTTCCCCTTCTACACTATACACCTTATCTTTGAGGAAAGGTTAAAGACATGTTCTCAAACCTCCACCCAGCTGCTGTATAGCTGACTGCAGGGAATGCATTACAGTGACTCAAAATGACTGGCTCTTCAATTTTCCTTCTGTCCTTGTGGGGAAGTACCCGACACGGGAAAGTGCCGTAGACCTCTATCAATTTTTGTCATTCTAGTGTTCCGAATTTTGTTTGTTAAAACTGTGTGTTGAGACACTTAAGGAAACAGTGGCATATTTGAAGTGATGGTTTGTTTATCTCACATCTGTCTGCCATGAAGTGTGAAGGGATTTTCAGTTCTCAGTTGGCTGATGGTGGAAAGGTCTGGGGAAGAAATGGATGACCCCTTTTTGATCTTTCAGCCTACTGGCCAAACCAAGGAACACCATTGACATCCAAGGAAGGCATCCATTTCCACTTGTTCCTTCTCTGTGCTTAGTGGTGACGATGAAAGGCTAAAACCAAGAGCTAAGTGCATAATGTATCTGTAAATGAAGTTTGCACATAATGGTTCATTACTGCAAACTGTGTCTTTTTATATATATTCCATTATGCTAATTAAAGTGCACTATAATTAGAAATAATTGCTACCAATAATTCAGTGCTACCTTTAGTAACACTGCCTTGCTTCATGATCTTCAAGACATTGCTTTTGTGTCTTGAGAATTTATGTGGTTTGCAATATTTCTGATCTAACTGCAAGAATCTACTGATATAGTTATTGCATTCCCTTTAGAATTAACTTGAGGAAAACAACACATTTTTGTAACAGAAATTCTGTTTACTTTAAGCTCAACTTCTGACTACTACTTGAGTACAACGATCCAAAATGGCATATCACCTATATATTTAAATGATCCCAAACTATTAATTCTATGCTCTCTGTACTGTAAGGTAAATAGATTATTATTTTTGGAAGCATTGAATTCTTTAGATTGATGAAATGAGTATAGTACAATTCTGTTCCGAACCAACTTAACAAAACTACAAGAATTGCCAGGTATAATTAATGTCTCAGGATCGACATGCTGAAGCCACTGGCACTGAAATTAAAAAAAAAAGCATTCAACCAGTTGAGGCAGAATAGTCGTGATTTCAATACAGTATATAGATTATCTTTACATATGCTTCTATTTTGTAGATCTACAGAGATATGGTATAGTGCCCATTGATTACAATCTAAGCATGCAGTTATACTGCAGCTTTTGCATTGATGTGAAACATTTTCAGCTGAGCATTGATGTGGAAGTGGCTGTATAACTCTTGGCTAAAGTTAAGCTTGGGCATGATAGAACATTTCCAGGGAATTATAGACCAGTCAGCTTAACATCGGTGGTAGGAAAACTAATGGAATCCCTACAAAAGGAGAGAATAGAAGAACATCTAGAAACGAAAAGTATAATAATGAATAGTCAGCATGGATTTCAAAAGGGAAAGTCTTGCTTGACCAACCTTATTGAATTTTTTGAAGAGGTAACAGGGAGAGTAGACAATGGTAATGCAGTAGATGTAATTTATCTGGATTTTCAAAAGGCCTTCGATAAGGTACCCCATAATAGACTGATGAACAAGGTCAAAGAATGCGGAGTCAGGGGACAAGTAGCAGAATGGATTGCTGGCTGGCTTCAGGACAGAAAGCAGAGAGTAGGAGTAAAGGGTAGCTATTCATAGTGGCAGAAGGTGGGTAGTGATGTTCCACAAGGATCAGTGCTGGGACCACTGCTGTTCACAATTTACATTAATGATTTAGACTTTGGAATTAAAAACACAATTTCTAAATTTGCGGATGACACCAAATTGGGGGGATAGTCAATACTGAGGAGGACTGCAACAAATTACAGGAGGACATTAATAAACTTGCAGAATGGGCATATGATTGGCAAATGAAGTTATACACAGATAAATGTGAGGTATTACATTTTGGTAGAAAGAATAGGGAGGTCACTTATCACTTGGAGGGTGCGAGTCTAGGTGGGGTAGAGGAACAAAGGGATCTAGGAGTACAAATACACAAATCGCCAAAAGTTGCGATGTAGGTGAGCAAGGCCATAAAATAAGCAAACCAAGCACTAGGGTTTAGTTCGAGAGGGATAGAATTGAAAAGTAGGGAAGTTATGCTAAATCTGTATCAAACCTTGGTTCAACCACACTTTACTGCGTATAGTTCTGGTCGCCATATTATAAAAAGGATATCGAGGCACTGGAGAGGGTGCAGAGAAGATTTACAAGGATGATACCAGAAATGCACCAGTATACATATCAGGAAAGGATGAACAGGCTGGGTCTCTTTTCTCTTGAAAAAAGAAGTCTGAGGGGTGACCTAATAGAGGTCTTTAAAATTATGAACATTTTTGATAGAGTAGATACACAGAGAATGTTTCCACTTGTGGGGAAGAGCATAACTAGAGGCCATCAATATAAGATAGTCACCAAGAAATCCAATGGGGAATTCAGAAGAAACTTCTTTACCCAAAGAGTGGTGAGAATGTGGCACCCGCTTCCACAGGGAGTGGTTGAAGCAAATAGTATAGATGGATTTAAGGGGAGGCTAGACAAGCATATGAGGGAGAAGGGAATAGAGGGTTATGCTGACAGAGTTAGATGAGGAAAGACGGGAGGAGGCTCGAGTGAAGCATAAACGCTGGCATGGACTGGTTGGGCCGAATGGCCTGTTTCTGTGCTGTATATCCTATGTAATGATGCTATGTGGAGTATAAGGTCAGTGCAGTGTGAATCCCTGTTATAAAAAAAACCTGATTAAGCAGTCCATTGAGTTCCTTGGTTACTTTCAAAACTTACTGCAGAGTCTTTTATAATATTTTGCAGAAGCAGACAGACCCTGCTGCCTGCACTCTCAAACATTAAAATTAACCAAACCAACACACTGCACAGACCTCCCTCCTGTCAGGTAGGGTGTGATTTGAAGCCTACATCTACCTCTAATGTTTTCCAGCTGCATTTCCCACTCTGCATAACCAAAGTCTTTTTTCGCTAGAAAATGCACACAAGTTGTGTTTTTAAAAAAAATGTACAGACAGTAACAAAAGTGCAACTATTCTGTCATTGATTGCATAATCTGCTATCCATTGGATATTAAAAGTTGTCATGTAATGTTTAGCTGTGGCAGGAAAGTAACACGTAGCTGCAACTGCATCGTGGGTGCCAATTTTACTATGGTGGATCAGCTTAAAAAAAGAGCAGTTTTTGTTTTTAAAGATTTTTTTAAAGTATTAAACACATTAATAGTCATATCTTTATTGATGTTAATATTGACAGGTTAGCTTCTTTCAGCCTAACCAAATAGTGTCCTTAAGTGTCAAGCAAAATGGGTTTTACTGTTTTGTGGGCATGGTTAACTAAATATTATACAATCCTGCTTTGTGTAAAAAAAAAAAAAAAGGTTTTTGATGTGTACTTGTATTTATGTCATATTTCCTGGTATAGGTCATAACATTAGTTAATATATGAACTGTCAGTAATGTGCTATATGCGCGTGAATGATTTTATAGCCTCATTGTATGCTTCACATTGAGAATATCTGCTGGAACTTGCTAGTTTATGTACCTGTTCTTTCAGATCACGTATCTGTTGGAGGGCTTGGAGACAGCTTTTATGAATATTTGCTCAAGGCATGGTTGATGTCAGACAAGACTGATGAAGAAGCCCAGAAAATGTATTATGATGCAGTTCAGGTAAACGGGGCATTTTAATCTTCTATCTGGTCTCTTGATAATACAAGTGCACACATGTTTTCATAAAACAAAAAGTGATGCTGAAAATGTAAACCATTTAGTGCTTATATTTGACCAGTTACAAATTACAAATTAATTAGATAATGGTTTTGTAAGTTTGATTAAATATTTACATTGAAATGCTGCTTTTTAAAAAAGCTTGTGTATGTATTTTCTTTACCTGCTTGTTACAGAATGATACAGCAATCTATCTCAAATATAGGAAGTTATCACACACATCAAAGGATATCGTGCAGAACACTCTAACATTACAAAAGACTATGGGCTAGAAATTCGGTGCATTTGCGCCTCTCGTTAGCGCTCCCGGGGGGCGCAAATGACTTTTCACCCAGGCGTGGCGCGCTAACGACTCCCGCTAAGTTCAGTGGAGGTTTAGCATCAGCGGTAACCAGTAGCACCCCGCTTCACTGCGCAGGTGATCACCGTGCGCAGCGCCCTGTTTCCGTCCCGCCTGCGCCCTCTGAATCTGCGCCGGGCGATGACGGCGACCGATTCAGGGGGTGGGAAAGGAGCGGCAGGAGGCTGGTGGGGCGCTAACTAAAGGGGAGGTGTTGGGTGGGGGGGAAAAATCGTCCGACTTAATTGTCGCGGCCCGTTGCCTCTTTGAACGCTGGGTCCGTGCCGCGATCTGGCAGCCCAGCACTCCCCTTGCTGCTGGCACGGCACCCTGTTCCCCGGTGCTCCAGGTGGGGCCCCACAGAGTTGTGGGCTTGGGCCCTCCCCTTTAATGAGGAGAGGAGCCCTTCCATGCGGCAGTGCTACGTGGCCCAGTGAGTACTGCTGCAGAACGCACCGCCCCAATATTCGGGTTTAGCGCTCTAAGAAGGAAGTGGAGCGCTTGAATTAGCGCTCCACCTCCCTCTTGGGGCGCTAAAACTGAATTTACCGATCGCCGGCGCTATTTTGCGCCGGGCGCTAAATTTAGCGCCCAAGCGATGTTAGCGACCCAAAATGGTCACTAGCGAATTTTTCCCCCATGTCACTTTTAATAAAATAAAAAGTTAGCCATGTAATATAGAATGAATAATGAATTCAGTAAAACAATGAAGGCTTTATGTATTATAAATTACGATAAATTGCTAATTCTGGTTTACAGTATTATCTGTACTTATTGCTAGGAGTTTTTGATAATGTACAGTGTTTTAACAAAACTCATGAAATAATTGTTTTTAATCTTCTCACTAGTAAATAAACCGAATGTTATTTGGTTAAGATTTAAATCTCTCTCGGCTTCTGGGATGAACAAATTTATAAATATTTCTATTCCCAATCATTCCAACTGATCTGGTTCTAGAGGATACTATATGGATCTCAGTGTGACAACCACAGCTGCTGAACAAGCAGTGCCACTGCAGAATATTTTGCTGAAATGTGGTGTCACAGTAGGACCTATGTGATTGTCACTTTGCATCTCTGCCAAAGTTCCATATAGTTCTGAGATCAGGGGTCTCACCCTGGAGCACGGAGTATTATTCAGTGAGTGTCAAAGTGTTACAAGATGTCCTGGGATCTTCTAGGCACATTATAAAATTAAGCCATGTTTTTGTAATGTTTTGAGAGTGTGGATGCTCCTGCACATATTTAAAACTTTGAAAGTTTACCATTCATATGCAGAGCTCTACCTTGGCCATGAGAGTTTGATTCAGAGCCAGGCAGTTTAAACAAATGTCAGCTGGCTGGAACTGATTCTGTTACCACCACTCGCCAATCAGTAGCTGCAATATAAACGTACCCTGACTGTTTTCTAGAATTCTGAAACATTTTTATAATGAATTAAGTAACCAAATTACTTACACTTACAGTAGATGCACATATTGCAGGTTATAGATGAAAAATGATTGTATCCAGTGTCTTTGGCCCAAGTACAATGTTTGCCCAGTAAATTATCTTTATATTTTACAATATTCTAAAGTCAATGTTACCAATCATGCATTTGTTCCTGTTTTTAAAATTGGATAGTACTGTGCCTCCTAGTTGTATTAAGAAGTTGTACTATTGTCGGCCTTGGCGCAGTGGTAGCACTCTCGCCTCTGAGTCCGAAGGTCATGGGTTCAAGCCCCACTTCAGAGATTTGAGCACATAATCCAGGCTGAGACTTGGGTGCAGTTCTGAGAGAGTGCTGTAATGTTGGAGGTGCCGTCTTTTGGATGAGACGTTAAACCGAGACATCTGCCCTCGCGGCTGGACATAAAAGATCCCAAAGCACTATTCAAAGAAGAGCAGGGAAGTTCTCCCGATGTCTTGGCCAATATGTATCCCTCAACCAACACTACTGTAACAGATTATCTGGTCATTTACCTCATTGCTCTTTGTGGGACCTTGCTGTACGTTTCCCTACATTACAACAGTAACTACATTTCAAAAGTACCCCATTGGCTGGAGAGCTCTTTGGCATGTTCTGAGGACGTGCAAAGTGCTATATAAATGCAAGTACTTTCTTAAAACAAAATTGAACATCTACCTTTTGTTTATTCATTCAGAGGCATACAGCAATTGTGTCCATTAATTCAGCAATTCAGGCAAATTTGCAGCATTCCTGATTTGATTTTTTTTGTAGTGAGTTTGAATGCAGCTGCTGGAAGGGATTTTTGTTATTTTAAATTTTTTTTTCATACTGCAGATGTTTAGGCTTATTAGAGTGTTTGAATTCTTTTTTTATATATTCATTTGAATGTTGAAGAGTTGACAACAAATAGATGGTTGGAAATAGCTGTATGACAAAAGTGGTGTTGCAATTGTGTCAAACTGCCCTGGAAACCACACTGGAAATAAAGGGGGCTGGCGAAAGGTTCTTATTGGATCCAACTCCTGTTGGAGTGTTTTGCTCGATGATTTTGAAAGAGCATTAACTGTTGGTGTTCGGTAATCTCAGCATTACTGCAGCTCTCCGCAATGGGTAGTTCATTATGGGAGAAAAATGAACAGTAAATCAAATTGGCCAAGATATTGATAACTCTGATAAAGCTGTCAATAGCAGTAAATCCTACAGTGGAAAAAAATCATGCTAATACTAGAAGTTTGCTTATGACTAAATTGATTGTTTATTTTGCAGCAAAATATTTGACCTCAAACTTTTTAAGCAGCATTTTATTATTCACTTAGGCAATTGAGACCCATTTGATTAGAAAATCCAATGGAGGCCTTAAATATATTGCTGAATGGAAAGGTGGATTACTTGAGCACAAGATGGGACATCTGACTTGTTTCGCTGGAGGAATGTTCGCACTTGGGGCAGATGGTGCACCTGAAGAAAGAAGTGGTCATCATATGGAACTGGCTGCTGAGATTGCACGTACTTGCCATGAGTCATATGACCGTACAGGTAAGGCTCATCTGTTGATGTGAGTTGATGGGTGAAGTTAATTCACTTTTATTCGCAACAATTTTCTCCCCTCCCCATGATGTTGATTCTTTGCTGGGTGACATGAATCTGTCATTCATGAAAGAAAGACTTATGAAATAATACTGAGTGGCCTGCGGGTGGCGCTGTCCAGGGAGAGTATAAATACTCGGGCACGGGCCCAGCTTGCGCAGGACATTCTTAACAGGAACTAGTAAAGGACACAACTAGACCTTCATGTTGTAAAACAGTTGATTAAAGCTTTGTTTAACACTTAGACCAAGTGCCTAGTAGTTTTCTTACGTCACTGGGTATAGTTCCAAGGGTACCCAGTTGTCTGTTGGCAACTTCTCCAAGTGTCTATTATTCACACATGAAATAATATGAACAGGAAATTAAAGTCAAGGAAATTATATGGTTCTATGAGCTTGTCTAGGTTAGCAGTGTAAATAAGAGGGTGGAACCCTTCTCCTCATACAATCTGAAATACCATAAAACAATCTAATGTGTAGTTAAAGCTAATTACCATTAGTCAATGGGTCTAATTGTATTACTGACATCTTTACTGTAATCTCAGAGTGATACATTATCACTACCTCTCCACCACCTCTGCCAACCCCTTCACTGCCTCTCTGTCCTCAGCCTGCTTGTCCGATATTCAGCCCTGGATGAACTACAATTTCCTTCAGGAAGCAAATTAAACATTAAGACGACCGAAGCCATCGTCGTTGACACCCCGCCACAGACTCCTATCCTGTCAGCAAATAAAAATCAAGACCACAAAAATCTCAAACCTTTAATTGATTATTTCAACATTATATGTTTACTCCTCCCTCCCCCACTTGTTTTGAACAAAATGTCAATATTTAAGGATTCTATTTAAACCTTGTAATATACTAAACTTTTTCTATTCACAGAAATTTCTGTTTTCTCTTATATTTGTATTCAAGCTATTTTTAATGTAATTTCTGAATAGACCTTCTTTCTGAGGGGAGATAATTTTGAAAGTTGCTCATTTTAAGTTTGATGAGTGAAAGTTTTGGAGCAAATTAATTTGAAATGTGTTCGCATCTCAGCTGAAATGTATATATTTATTATATGGTTAAATTCTATTTCCATTTAATTTCCAGCCACAAAATTGGGTCCTGAGGCCTTCAGGTTTGATGGAGGTGTTGAAGCTATTGCAACAAGACAGAATGAGAAATATTACATTCTGCGTCCTGAAGTCATTGAGACACACATGTACATGTGGAGGCTAACCCACGACCCCAAGTACAGGCAGTGGGGCTGGGAAGCTGTTCAGGTATGTGTATTTCTCCCTACTTTAGTAGGATAGCATATATTTGGCCATAATGTGTCTTTTCTATTCATAAACGTTGTATCTTCATGATTCTGAGTAGTAGCACAATCTTCTGTTAGAACACAGGTTTATTTTTCATCATTTATTTGTCCTTCAGTCTGGCCGTCATACCATGAGGGGGAAAAATCACTATCTCTATTAAATAACTTTGTGCCACTAGACTATGATTTTGACCAAGTGATTTTTCCAGCACTCTGTTGTGTATAAAGCTGCCGTCTGAACTGCACTCCGAGTTGGTTTGGGCACATAGTTATCCTTTCTTTTCCGGTGCTGTCTCTGATTTAGTGGTTACAGCTTTAATGGCAAACCTGCCAAGCCAGTTGTACAATCTGGTTGACCATCTTGATGTCATTAAGCCACATACATCTCTGTCTTCCTTTTGTCCTCTTGCTCTTTTTTGTTCCATTTCTCATCAACAATTTAAACATTAGCCAACCCTATGATTCTCAAATATTATGTACGCAGTATCTGGTATTTCTTTGGGCTATGATTTCAGCAGCTCTTTTTCTTATCCTGCCAAGTTGAGCACCTGTTCTTTAATCATGCACTGCACCCAGCTTATGCTGTGATGCATGCGCGCTTCCCGTCTTTTACATGCTGTGTAGCACTTTGGTTTTGTTCGATGATGACCATTGTTTTCACTTTCTTGGCATTGATTTTTAACCCATGTTCCAGGTTCTTGTTGCTTTATCGATTGTATACCATCAATCGTAAACCTTCTACTAACCTCAATGTCATTGTTGATTATCTATCTCCACCTCGAGCATGATTTTAAATTAGAAGTTGTCCACATATCCCAAATAATTTTTTTTTTTAACTTTTTTCACTACAAGCAAGCATTGTTTAGCAGTAAATCATTCTAGAGATAGTTCTGCAGTTTTTTTTATGTTAAGTTTTCACACTCCATCCTGTCTTTCTGTCCCCCCAGTAGTATCTCAAAGCCATTGCCACTCCTACTACTGATAGTAATAGCCTGCACCTGGCTGTTTTTGGATGAGTGGGCCTCATCATGTTATGTTATATGAATAGGGAAGTAGAGAGAGAAAAAGAAGAATCTACATTTTTCAGGCCCTCCCCAAAATTCAAGGGATTATTTTGCTCCGGTTAATTGGTATGTGCTGAGCAGAGAGTTGTTAGCAGCAACGTGCAGAAATTTATGGTTCCTGGAGCTATGGAGCAACAGGCCAGGTAAAATGGAGATTTTATGCCATTGTTTTGTAGTATAAAAGTACAGAAGGATTTTTCCCCTCACTGAACCTCCAGGCCAGGAACTATTTTTAATAAAAAGAAAAGTTCAGGATGCAAAATCCCTGAGGGTGAGTGTGCCTGTGGAGTCAAGTAAGTGCTCCCATTTGGACTCCCATCAGCCCCCACGAGTTTGCTTGCAATGATTATTGGTTATTGTAGATTTCATTATGCAACTACTGCATGTCTAATAATGTTTTGAACTTCTAATTCAGTTATTATAGTCTTGGTCTTGCTGTTTTTGTCAGAAGATACCCATAAGACAATTAACTATTGGGTGGTTGACTGGGGCTGAGTGCCGGCCAGTCGGCTGCCCAGTAGTGCCAATGGGAGGCCCACTCTATGCTGTGGGGTGAGTCTCATTTCACTAGAAACACATATGTTAGCCTGGAAGTAAGTGACTAATCATTTCTAGTTGACTAAGTGCTAAATCTAATAGAACACCTGCCCTACTACTCATTCATATATTGTGCTAAGAAGCCGTTGCATATTACTTGTGCAATTGATTGCACTTTCATCCTTCCCTTGTCCACAGTCATGTTTGTGATATTAAATTCCCCCCTGATTATCATTTAATTACTATAAAGTAAGTGCCATAACCAGTTAAATGGTGTATATCCAGAATTATACTGCATGCGTCGCAGTTAATGTGAACTGTGTTTAAAAATTGTCAATTAATTTAGAATCAGAGTTTACAACCAAAAATTAATAAAGTATAATTAATGAGCTATCTGAATTGTTGAGGTTACACTGCGAGAGCAGCTTCTGTGATGGATGAATATTTTGGCTGCATAAGAGCCATTCGTTGCCTCAAACGCAGTAGTTCCAATATATGCGAGTTAATTGTCTTCATCACTGTAGTGCTATTTACTTAATATAAAAATGAGAAGTACTGACCAAAAATAATTGAACACACAAGATTTTCTAGGTAAAGCTATTCATTTAACTGACAAACTATAATGCATCAACGTCTGTGATACTTATGAGGAAGTAAACAGGAACAGTTAACTATTAAAAGTAGTATAGGATTACATTAAAGAGCAGAGAGTTTAGCCTGCTGGGAATGCATATTGAGAAATGACAAATGCACTATTTTCTGTCCATTCATTTTAATTAGATTATGGGGAGTGGTCCATGAGTTCCCAATGTGCATTCCCAGCAGGTGAGGCTCCCCACCAGGAGCACACATTTGTGAAATTGGCTCTCAATTCTTTCCATGGATATATTTGCACATATTTTTAGCTTAATAAGAAAAAGTATAGTGGTGCTTTAACTGGAACACATTTCTGCTTTTTGATCCCAGTGCTGGCGTTAACTACTTACAGGTAGGATGCTGGGTATAGCTCTCTACTCTGCCTCAATAATACACCTTGGCCTAAAAATTCGGTTGATTTGAGACTCGGGCGCTAACGGGGCGCAAAGCAACTAGCGCCTGGGCGCGGCGCTGCCAACGCCTCCTGCAAAATTCAGCGGGAGGTTAGTGGCGGTGGTAACCGTTAGCGCCCTGTGGTGCTGCGCTGCCGGCGATGACGTCATCGCCGTGCACAGCGCCCCGACCGCGATCTTCGGTAGCGCCCCCCTGACTTACCGCCGGACGCTATGTCCAACGGGGTCAGGGGGGCCTACCTGCGGCTGGGGCGGCACTAATTAAAGGGAAGGTGCCGGGCGGCCATTTTTGTTGCTGGCCACCTGCCCCCTCTGCCGTCCCTGGTCTCCACTGCAGCCCCCCACCCCCCGCGGAGTGCCGGCTGCGCTCCGTGAGCCCGGCACTTCTCTTGAGTGCCGGGCTCTTTTGCTGGCACTCCGATCCCTGGTGGCCCAGCTGGGCCCCGGGTCACGCTGTGCTAGGCCCCTCCCCTTTAATAAAGGAAGGAAGGCCTGAAGTACCATGGCACGTAGCGCCGCGATATTCACTCGCAGCGCCCCAAGAGGGAGGCGGGGCGCTTCCAGTAGCGCCCCGCCTCCCTCTTGGGGTGCTACCGGTGTATTTCGGATGCAGGGGCGCTAATTTCCCGGCGAAGTTAGCGACCCAATTTTTCCCCCCTTGAGTCTCTTTGTGCAGAACAGCACCTGTTGCACCAGACTAATTGTTTTAATTTCCTACACGAGCCATCCTTCTAACCCACTTCACTAAGATTGACAAGTTAGCCCAGAATTACGAGCAGCTTTGTGCAATGGTCTTTTTGCTCTAGGACTGGATTTAAACTCCTGTCAAGTTGGTCACTTACCGTTGGCAGAGAGAGGTGCACTTCATCCATCAATCTTGGTTGTGTTCAACCCTTGCTCCCCAAGATGAAGGACCATATTTTCACACACATTGTTATTTAGTTCTCTCTAATAATCAGTTTTACCTGAAAAGAAAGAGAGAGACTTGGCACAAGCACGTTACTTTTTGTCCATATGTTCACCAAGTATGAATGTACTAATTTTTAATGAACAGTATTAATAGTAAAGCGACCTCACATAAATTCTACCTTAAATAAAGCATTTTATTGTGCACTGCATCAGTCAAAATGAAGTTTTACAAAATATTTACAGCACAGAAACAGGCCATGCAGCCCAACAGGTCCATGCCGGAGTTTATGCTCCACACAAGCCGCCTCCCACCCCTCCCCATCTAACTCCATCAACATATCCTTCTATTCCTTTCTCCCTCATGTGCTTACCTAGCTTCACCTTAAATACATCTATGCTATTCACCTCAAATTTTGCTCAATTTAATTACATTGCAATAAATAGGAATAGTTTTGCACAGAGAAAATCTATTTTTTGTGTAAGCAGTATATTAACGTGATAAATTTGGGTATTTGCTGTAAGTTTTCAGCATGTTAACATTGAGGGTCCAGAGATTGAAAAGAATTTTGAAACTGATGTTTTCTTGTGTTGTTAAACTGAAAAAGCAATATTTTTTTGTCAAAGGAGTCATCAATTATATAGTGGTTTTTTCCCAAATTAGGCACTAGAGAAGACCTGCAGAGTAGCTGCTGGATATTCTGGGATTAGAGACGTTTATTCCAGCCAACCTACTCATGACGATGTGCAGCAGAGTTTCTTTCTGGCAGAAACTCTAAAGTAAGTATAAAAGTAAAAGAAAACTCATTAATTTAGTGCCACTTGTCTTTCGAAATGTCTAAGTCCCATTTGTAGCACTGACAACTGGATATATATAGTAAGATCTAAAAAGAGGGTTTACAATTATTTTACCAAAGCAAGATTGGGCTAAGAGCCAGTCTCCAATTCTGACTGGTGAAAGACATCCTAATTGCATTCAGAAGTCAAGCTGTGAAAAGAATGAAACTCTGGTGAAAGTTATATAATTTATTATCATCTAAAATGTCAGGTAATTACTCTAACCTAGTTCTGTGGATGTAAAAGCAGGAAGAAGCTTTCCATATATTATAATTAGTAGTTCAACTACAATCAGACTCAATTAAAAGTGCTTATGTATGCATTATGGAATTCTTTCACTATAATGTATCTGGTAAAATTCTCAGATGGCCACTTCCATCTGTCATCTTTTTCTTCTTCATAATGACAGAAGCTGTATGAATTGAATCTGAATAATTAATTTCATTGTTTAGTTTTTTGGAGGATTTTGGCATTCTCGAATTATTTACCCTCCTCAGCCTGATTACAATTCCTGTTACTGCTTCTTTCCCTGTTAGTTGTTCTGTAACAAAAGGGCCTGTTATGTCAATCTTTGTGTGACTTTTCTTGCATGCCATTGTGAAAATAAAAATATTGCATTCATATATTTATGCATCTGTGTGAAGGAAACAGGGATTCTTTACAGTTTGAATATTTTCCCCTGTATAGAAAAACAAAGGGAATTTTTTGCAGGATTTTAACAAAACAAAAACTTCCACAGGGTTACCAAATCTCAATGGTACTCTGTGCAGTGTCCTGAATCTACATGTTAATATTGTTTGCCTGGAGTGTAAAGATCATTTTGAGGCTTTTGCAGAATGAGACAATGGGCCGGATTTTGTGGTCAGTGGCGAACACCGCTCCTTGCACTTGCCCACAGACTTTCTATGGGCTTTTGCACAGGAACCTGCTGTGATTAGAGAGCCATTTTGTTGCAGCCCCCTCTACAGGGGATATGGGACCTGTGTGAACAGGGCAAGCAACTGTGTATCTCCTTAACCAATCAGATTGAAGAATTGTTGCTGAGCAGCGCAGATTCTGAACCAGGAAGTGTCGGTTAGAATATTTAATTCAATGTCAAAGAAAGATGGGATTAAGAGAGAGATAAAAGACGGAAAGAAAAAGCAAAAAAAAGATGATTTTTTTTATATATCCAACAATAATTAAAAGTTGAAGGAATGAGACTCCACTCTTGTAAAAAGTTAATTTTCAGTGTCCGAGAGGATGTTTGGCAGTAATTAAGAACATAAGAAATAAGAGCAGGAGTTGGCCATACGGCCCCTTGAGCCTGCTCTGCCATTCAATAAGATCATGACTGATCATCGACCTCAACTCCACTTTCCTGCCCAATCTCCATATCCCTTGATTTCCCTAGAGTCCAAAAATCTATCTATCTCAGCCTTGAATATACTCAAAGACTCAGCATTCACAGCCCTCTGGAGCAGAGAATTCCAAAGAATTATGACTTATCACGCCATTAAAAAAAATTACTTAGACTGGAATGGACAAGCCCTAACTTTATCTGGCGTGTATAGTGGGTATCTATCACAAGTACAGCATCTTCATGCCATTCCATATGTTTCAATGGTGTGTCTCTCGGCGAGATACTGTTATAGCGAAGCTTGTGGAAGAGCAGGACAACTCGGACAGCAACTTCCTGATTTCTGCATTTAACTGCGCATGTGCGGTCGGCAGAAGTTGCTATCCAATTCACACTTTAAAAACGGTAAGCGTTGATAGCCTCACCGTTATTTCTACTGCAAAATCCGGGCCGTAGTTTTTGGTGTGATTTTGAAATGTACAAGAAAGATTTTCAACTTACAATGACACTTGTGTAGCTGTGTTCTATTCACTTTCGTTTTTCTTTGAGTATTGATTTCCAACGTATTCTAATAACTTTTTGAGTTTTTTAGATCATTGCTTGTTGTTCTAAATATTCTGTCGGATCAAATAGCACAGTCTTCTTCGAGGATATGGCAATTCAGTTTGTCTTGATAGAATCTAGAATAGACACCCTACAATTATATATGCATGACAGAAAATCTAGAATGAAGTTGGTGAGCACAAAACATGGGTTTTAGTAAGGGTGATTAAGCAGTGGAAACATTATGCGTAGAGTTAAGACACAGCAAAGGATGCAAGACTCTGACGGGAGTTGTCTACAGACCTCCTGATAATGTAAGATGTAGTGGGGACGTATAAATTTGGAGATCAGTGATGCATATAGCAAAAAGAATGTGGTTATCATAGGAGATTTTCATTTTCACATGGACTTGGAGAAGCAGAACCCCCTCGAGTAGTAAAGACAGTTAATTTCTAGAATGTGTTCAGGGCAGTTTTCCAGAAAAATATGTTTTGGAACCGACAAGAGAACAGGCCATACTTTATTTAATGATGAGTAACAAACCAGAATTAATTAACAATTTGCGGTAAGGGAACATCTTGCAAATAGTGACCATATTATGATTGAATTTAATATTAGGTTTGAGAGGGAGAAGGGAGAGTCTTAAAGGTTTTTAATTTAAGAATGCCAACTTCGACGAGATTAGAAATTAATTGACCACAATAAACTGGGCTAAACTGTTAACTTACAATACAGGAAGTACTCTGAGTATTTGGTATGATACAAAACCAGTACATATCCCTAAAAGGCAAAAAGCCCCATTTGTGTAGTTAAATAACGATGGTCAACAAATGAGTTGAGAGACAGTAACAAGCTAAAAGAAAAGGCTTACACAAATAAAAGGAAAATTGGAAATCCAGTGGACAGGGAGAGCTATAAAAATCAACAAAGGGATCAAAAGGGACTATGGAGCTAAAGCTTGCAAGTGATATCAAAGCTAACAGCAAAAAAATTATAAAGGCCAAGAGAAAGAGAGTGTGGAATATGGGCCTTTCAAGACAGTTGCAGGTGAGACTAACATAATAACATAAGAATTAGGAGCAGGAGGATGCCATACAGCCCCTCGAGCCTGCTCCACCATTCAACAAGATTATGGCTGATCTTTGGCCTCAGCTCCACTTTCCCGCCCGATCCCCATATCCCTTGATTCCCTAGAATCCAAAAATCTATCTCTCTCAGCCTTGAATGTACTCAACGATTCAGCATCCACAGCCCTTCCGGCTAGAGAATTCCAAACATTCACAACCCTCTGAGTGAAGAAATTCCTCCTCATCTCAGTCTTAAAAAGCCGTCCCCTTATCCTGAGACTATGCCCCCTAGTTTTAACCTCTCCAGCCAGGGGAAACAACCTCTCAGCATCTACCCTGTCAATCCCCCTCAGAATCTTATGTTTCAATGAGATCACATCACATTCTTCTATACTCCAGAGAGTATAGGCCCAATCTACTCGATCTCTCCTCATAGGACAACCCTCTCATCCCAGGAATCAATCTAATGAACCTTCATTGCACCGCCTCTAAGGCAAGTATATCCTTCCTTAGATAAGGAGACCAAAACTGTGCACAGTACTCCAGGTGTGGTCTCACCAGAGCCCTGTACAATTGTTGGAAGACGTCCTTACTCTTGTACTCCAACCCTCTAGCAATAAAGGCCAACATGCCATTTGCCTTCCTAATTGTTTGCTGTACCTGCACGCTAACTCTCTGTATTTCTTGTACTAGGATACCCAAATCTCTCTGAACACCAACATTTTATAGTTTCTCGCCATTTAAAAAATATTCTGTTTTTCTATTCGTCCTACCAAAGTGACATTTCCCCACATTATACTCCATCTGCAACCTTATTGCCCACTCACTTAACCCGGCTGCAGACTTTTTGCGTCCTCCTCACATCTTACTTTTCATCCTAGCTTTGTATCGTCAGCAAACTTAGATACATTGCACTCGGTCCCTTCATCTAAGTCATTAATATAGATTGTAAATAGCTGAGGCCCAAGCACTGATCCTAGTACATTTTTTCTACTGATATTAATTACTTTAAGTTCCTCACTCTCATTAGCCCCTTGGTTCCCCACTATTTTTGGTATAATTTTGTGTCTTCTACTGTGAAGGCAGAGAGAAAATATTTGTTTAAAGTCTCTGCCATTTCCTTGTTCCCCAATATAATTTCTCCTGTCTCAGCCTCTAAGGGACCAACACTTGCTTTTGCTATTCTCTTCCTTTTTACATACCTGTAGAAGCTCTTCAAATCTGTCAAGGTCTTTAAAATGATAAAGGGATTCGATAGGATAGGTACAGAGAAACTATTTCTCTGCTGGGGGAAACCAGAACAGGAGGGCATAATCTTAACATTAGAGGTAGGCATTATAGGATTGAAATCAGGAAGTACTTTTTCACACACAGGGTAATGGAATTCTACAGCTCTCTCACCCAATGTGAATGCTGGGTCAATTGAAATTTTCAAGACTGCGATTGATAGATTTTTGTCGGGTGAGGGTATCTGGGGTTATGGAGCAAAGATGGGTAAATGTTGAAGTACAAATCAGCCATGATCTAATTGAATAGTGGAACAGGCTAGAGGGGCTAAATAGTCTACTCCTGTTCCTATGTAGGTGTAAATTCCTTACTGGGTATGTTTCTATCGGCCCTAGTCACCTTTTATTACCTTACCCAAGTAGCTGCTGTCCACGCATGATTGTTACTGGGTTATTCTACCAGCAAGCCTGATCTTGTCCTCATTTGTGAATTGAACCACTTCACTGCCTTTAGGATGTTGACTCCAACAATAGTACCATCCCAATTAAGATCAAACCTAGAAACCTCCTGGTGTATATAGTTCTATGCCACAAGTGCAGTTAGAGTAATAATTAGGAAACAAAAATAGACTGAATTTTATCCATTTTTTATTTGAATATAATGGAGGCATGTAAGTGAAGGACAGGAATAGATTTGGGAAAATGGAAAACACAAAGAATGATCAAAAGATACGTCAAAAATATCCATTTTTTATTTGAATATAATGGAGGCATGTAAGTGAAGGACAGGAATAGATTTGGGAAAATGGAAAACACAAAGAATGATCAAAGATACATCAAAAATAGTCACGCAGCCCTAGCTACAGAATTATTTGAACAAACAAAATGTCAAAAGATGGGAGAATAAATGGTAAAACTTGACATTTCACTATTCTTGCATAGTATCTTCAGTAGCATGAACATTTACTGGTCTATTTGTAAGTGTGCCCCACAAATAGGTTACCATGTGATAGTATGCCCTCAATAAAATGTTGACAAGACAAAAATAAGACCAGCTCATGAGCTTCAACTTGAATTGCATCATTCAAGACAGTGGAGAATGTGGTATATTACCTGCTAGTTCTTCACTTTTTCCCATCCAGGATTTGGGAAGACTGAGTACATAGATAGGACTAAGTCCAAATATTTGAATTTGGGGATGTAATACTGAAGTGGTCCAAGAAACTGAGTAAGTGGTTGCACCAGCCTTCTTTTACAATTCCCTTCAAATTTGTATCCCTAGGTGTTGATGTACGACAAGCTATCGGAATCTCTGTCCCACTGTCTAGTAGGTAGTACATTTCAAAGCCAGGGTAGAGCTGATGTTTAAGGAATGTATTCTGAGCTGTTTTGATACAATGTCTGTATTTAAAGATTTTTTTAGCTACCTTTGGTGGTCCTACTTAAACTTGCCCTGCTTAATTTCTTATAACCTCCGTTTGGATATTTTGTTTGAATAAAGCTTAACAGAAATGTTAGTAAGCAGGGGAGCAATAAGCAATAACACATTTCCCCCATTTTGTTGCTACTTTATGTCTTGGTCTCATGAAAGAAAGAAATAAAGACTTGCATTTATATAGCGCCTTTCACGACCACAGGATGTCTCAAAGAGCTTTACAGCCAATGAAGTACTTCTGAAGTGTAGTCACTGTTGTAATGTGTTTATTAACACAAAAAATTGCTTGTTAAGGACTCGAGCAAAACTGCAGAGGGAGGGGGGGATATAAACAAAAATTGCATGATCAAAAGATGTTAGTTATGTGAAGGAAGGGTACTATTAATTAGACCAGAATGTTATTTTTCTTACAAAACACATTGGAATAAACAATTAAATATCTGAATAAAATAGTATTTTTCCCCCAAGGGGAAATTTAAGCATTCGGTAAGAATTTGCCATCAATAGGGTTGGGTACATTTTAACAACTTTTCAAGTGATTCAACTGAATATTAATAATAGACTGATAAATGTGGGTAGATCTATATTTCCACAGTGCACAAGTTTTACACATTCCACAGATGCATGAATAAAACATTCATTACTTATACCAATCAAGTGCCAACTTAGCTACTTGAGCAGGGTGAATGGAGAATCCTAACAAGTATAATTTGTTTGGTTTTCTTCCGTTGCCACTAAAGGATTTGTATTGCACAAAGTCCGCAACAGAATTGTGCACAGCTGCCATGTTGATGGCGATCTGTTAAAACTGATGCAAAAGACATTGGCCCGTATTTTCCGATTGCAGGCCTACGATCTGCAAAAATCTGCACCCTTACCTGAGGGCTCCCGGGACACGCACAGTTCCAATGCTGGGCCTCACCAAACTCCAAGTGCGCAGGGCCCACGTATCCCAGAGGCGCAGGTAGTTTGCAGCGTCCCTGGGATCACGTGGGCCATGGGGAGCCAATCACAGAAGGGAATCTCCCTTCATACACTTGACAGGAAGACCTGTCAAATATATGAATGGAGATCAATGAAAAAACATAGTAAAACTTTAAATAATTTTTTTTTTTAAATGACTTGAAATTACATAAATTAAGCATTTTAAACAAAAATTTAATATTTTGAAAAAAATAAAGTATTTTACGGGGCTAAAAATAAGCTTACCTTTTTAAAAATATTTTAAAGGATAAATCAGTGAAAAACTTTTTTTTAAAAACTTTTTTCTACTCTTATCCTGGTAAAAGCAGGCCTTACCCCTGCATTTACCAGGCGTAAGAATTGTAAGGGTTTTCTGCGGGCGGAGGGTCTCCAAAAAGCGGAGCCGGAGGATCTGTCGAGGATTCTTGACAGATCGGAAATGCCGGTTTTCAGTGCATGCCTGAAACTGGCATTTCCAATGTCCCTACGGGTGGGTACACAGCGCGTACCCACCCGTAGGGATCGGAATATCCGGCCCAATTAATATTTGCTAAAAGTGGAACTATGACCATTTGATTCAAAAACTTGGTATTGCAAGTTTCTTAATTGGAAGATTAGTGGCAAGCCAAGACCCATGTTAGACATCAAAAATACTTCTAAAAATGTAAGTGTTGCTCACAACTTCTGTCCATGGAACAAAGTTGTTAAGAGTTGTGGAGGAATCTAAAATTTTGCATGTTAACATTAAAATCCTGTGTAGGTGCCGCACATCAATTATGTTATCCATGACTTTTCACATGCCAACAGAGTTCCCTATGTTCAGTAAAGTAATTGCATTCTTATATCTCCTTCATCATTTGTTTTACTATGAATCTTTGTTGCTTGCCTCCAGGTATCTTTATTTGCTGTTCTCTGATGATGACCTCCTTCCACTGGACCACTGGATCTTCAACACTGAAGCTCATCCATTACCAATCATTCGCAAAGATGGCCGAGCTGTTGAGAAACAAAGAGTAAAGTAGCGCAAATGTTTTGGAACTTTGAATAGTATCCATCTAAATATTCATTATTTTAATCCAAATGTGCGTGCTGTAAAACAAAGCAAAATAAATTGTAATATGCAACATGCATGCTGCCATATAATTAGTATGAGGCTGCAGGAAATGGACTGCAACAACCTTAACCTCCTCTGTGAGGAGATGTCGTCTGCTTTGAGCTGCAAATTTTGCCATGTTGCAAAAAAGCCATAATTAATTGAATATCCAGAGATTTATTCACGAGGAACCATGTTTTTTTTTTGCTTTTGTTGTTGAGCCACGCATTTATATAAAAAAAGATGATGAGACTTTCTATGTGGGGTCATTTCTATTCTGGTTTCATTGAATACTATAAATCGAGAGCTTAGCATAAATGCTATATTTAATTTTTTTTCCTATTTTATATGATGCAGATAAATATCAATGTGCTAGATAGATAAAACATCGACATTTTTATTTCTAGTAATTTGTTTGAGATCTGAAGATGAGGAAATCAAAAATGCTGTAAGAGGTGACAGTTGTGTATTACTGAAGTTCCAAATTGAGGGTATGGAATAGACCCAAAAGACAAATATTGCACTTGACATAGATCTTCTAAAATAAGTCAGGTATTCAATATGTGAATCGATTTCAACTCTTCTGTATTTTATGATTTATTTTTTACACTTGATATCTTTTTTGTGTATTTCTTCTGCAAATTAAAACATTCCCTTTATACGAAGTACATAGGTCTCTAATGTTGTAAATTGTTTGACTGTGTCTACTTCAACAAAAATAAAATATTTTTATGTACGTTTTCTAAAGCGACAAATATAAAATGTATGGGGATAGATGCATTATCTAAAGAATTGGTATTTTAATTAATGTACAAATCTCAGCCATTGTGGGCAAGATGTTTAAAATGTTTACTTTTTTCTGTTTACATTTACTGTGCAGATAAAATCTCACCAATAAAAAAAATGGCTGGTTGACCAGGATCCAAGATCATTAATCATCTTGAGTCTGACAAGAAACTCAGTTGAAATTCTTTGGCAGTTACTGTTGGCATTCTGTGTGTATGGTTTGGGAATGTTTGATATCAGTTTATACATACTCTGTGATCACAATGCTCAAAGACCGTTTGTACATTCCTTCCTGGACACATTCTATAAAAAATAAAATTGAAGAAAAGCCATTTTTGTTGTGGTTGTGTATTGTGACTAGTAAAGAAATCTAACCAAGACTCTGAAATATAGATATGTTGAGGGGTTTGGGTGTTGCTGTGTATTAGAACATAATCACAACAACTGTATTTACATAGAACCTTTATCATAGAAAAACATCCCTCGGTGCTGCACAGAGGTGTAAGGAAAGAAAAGTGGATGCTAAGCCAAAGAAGATGATATTAAAAGGGATGAGCAAAAGCTTGGCTAAAGAGGTGGGTTTTAAGAAGAGTATTAAAGGAAGAGAGGCAGAGGAGGTTAGGAAGGGAATTCCAGATTGTGGTGCCTAGGTGTCGAATGGCATGGCTGCCAATGGTGGGGTATCAGGAGAAGGAGATGCATAAGAAGAACAGAGAATTTGAGGAGGAAGGGGAGTTGTAGTGCTGGCGGAGGCTTACAGAGATAGAGGGAGGGCATGGAGGGATTTAAACACAAGGATGACCATTTTAATTTTGAGGCTTTAGGAGTCGGGAGCTAATGTAGGGGAGTAAAGGCAGACAAATAGAACTTGATTCTAGATAGGCTATGGGCAGCAAAGTTTTGGATAAAGTGAAGTTTACAGAGGATGGGAGGCTGCCCAGAAGAGTATTGGAATATTTGAGTCTGGAGTGATAAAAGCATGGATGAGGGTTTCAAAAGTAGATAGACTGAAGAGGGTTGAATGCAAGCAATATTATGGAGGTGGAAGTAGGCAATCTTTGTGATGAAAAGAATATGGGGCTGGAACCTCAACTCCGGGTCAGCACACTGAGGTTGCAAACAGTCTGGTTCAGCCTGAGACAGTGGCCAGGATAGAGGGATACAGGCAGTAGCGAGAGTATGAAGTTTGCATTGGTTCACCTTTTGGTATATGGGTTCAAATCGAGTCCAGACATAAAGGTGGGATTTACTCATTGTAACTGTCTGGGGCTTTTCAGTCCAGCTTGCAGTGGTTATTAACCCATGATGCTATTGAATCACATCCAGAGTTGGTAAATGTTGCACTGGAGGTACTACAGTATTAAGATTGGTAAACATTTATCTGTAGTTATCCTGTGGACCCATGGGACACCAACTAGCCATTCTTTATGTATGAACCTGGATAGTAAATGTTGGTAAGTTCTCAGTCAAGTTGAGTGAAGGGTTGTGTAAACAACCCAATCTTATCCTTGTCCACTTCCAGTGGAGTCACTGGATAAGAATCTAAAATAGAGCGCTGATTGGTTTTCCCAGCACACCGCCAAAATTCCACTGAAACCTCTACAGTGAACAGATGCAAACTGCATTAAACCCCAGGAGACACAAATCCATCAAATATAAAGGACTCTGCACTACACAAAGCTCTTGCTTTGTATTTGTATACCAAAAATCATACTCTTGACTGCTCATGAGCTATTACACCAGTAGGAAAAGCTACCAATCATAAATTACAAGGATATGGTAGTGTAGTGGTTATGTTACTGGACTAGTAAAGCAAAGACCTGGATTAATAATCCAGAAAGAGTGAGTTCAAATTCCACCATGGTAGTTTGAGAATTTGAATTCAGTTTAAAAAATCTGGAAATAAAAAAAGTTGGTATTTTTTTTTGGAAAAAAAAAGTGACCATGAAGCTGTCGATTGTCATAAAAACCCAACGGATTAACTAACGTCATTTACGGAAGGAAACCTGCCATTCTTCTCCCGTCTGGCCTTTATGTGCCTCCCACCAATGTGGTTGACTCTTAACTGCCCTCTGAAGTGGCCTGGTATTTGTGTCTCCTGGGGTTTAATGCAGTTTGTGTCTGTTCACTGTAGAGGTTTCAATGGAATTTTGGCTGTGTGCTGGGGAAAACCAGTCAGCGCACTGTTTTAGATTCTTAAGCAATCGTATCAAACGGCTACACGCAGCTGTTCAAGAATGGCCTCCACCACCTTCTCAGGGCAATTAGGGATGGGCAATAAATTCTGGCCTTGCCAACGATGCCCATAATCCAGAGAATGAATGAAAAAGAATTAGTGACCCACACAATCAATCTATTTTTAAAAGCTACCAATCAAGAATCAATAACTGCCACTGAAACAACTGATTTCTTTAAAGTGCCATTTTGGCTCCTCGGTTAACCAACTACTGTACATGCACCTTTTTTTTTAAATTAAAAAAAAAATTTATAGCAAAAGATGAAAAATTTGAGTAATTTACAAAAACACAGCCATAAAATTTCCCAATCCATTAAGTTTTGAGCCTCTAGCCCTACCATCCCTCATGCAACTGGTGCTTGAGTTTTGCTTCTTTCCTGGAGTTTGGTCTCTTCCACTGGATCTTCCCTCCCAATATTAACACGTGTGACATCAGCACCAATGAACAAAGTGCTGGCCCTCCAGTGAAATGCATTTCTCTCACATTTTTCTAGACATGACTTATTCTCGCCCCAAGTTCTTTGCCCAGCAAGCCCCAATTGTTTCCCAGCCAACCCCGTCTTACCTCGAGTGCTCAGGCTCCATTCCAACCCTCCATTAAGTCCAACCTGCGTCTTTTGGCCTACCCAACTCCCTTACATTCTCTCGGTACCGGCTTCTTGACAGTCTCTCTTTCCCATTCAGTCTGTCTACGTTACCAGCCACCAATGCAGTAGGAGAAATGTATCTGCCTGATTAAATTGTGATACATTTGTATTATTAAACTGTTTTTAGTTCCTCGTTAAATGTGATTAAGCCTAACTGAAAGAGCACTTGTTGCAACTTGGAGGATAGAATGCAGAGAAATCTTGAAATTAATTGAGACTTGAAAAGGAAAAAAGTTGCAGGGCTAGGGTAAAGAGCAGGAGAGTGGGACTAATTGGACAGCTCTTTCAAGGAGTCAGCACAGGCACGATAGGCCAAATGGCTTCCTTCTGCACTGAGCGTTTCTGAGAACTATTGAGAAACAGTCGAGTGCATCTCACAAATGGGAACAATAGTAAGAAACTTTATTTTTTAAAATGGCAATTGAGGCAAGCAATGTCAGCCATAGTTGAATGCAAAGCCAGAAGTGTGTTTGCAGATTTCTTCAGAATCTCTCAACAGTATCAGTGAGAACAAACATTTTACCACATGCATAATACCGGGTAAATGTCCTCTGTGTTGTCCACTTGCAATTTAAACAATATGTACAAGGCATATGTTTACTTAGGCCTAACCAGTGATTTATAAAGTTCCAGCATGATCTATTTACTTTTATATTTTATTCCTCTGTTTATAAACTCAAGTAACCCATATACTTTTTTAACCACCTTATCAGCTTGCCCTGCCACCTTTAAGGATTTGTGTATATGGCCACCAAGGTCTCTCTGCTCATCTACACTTTTCAGAATCGTGCCATTTATAGTACACTGTCTTTCCATATTAGTCCTCCCAAAGTGCATCAGTTCACACTTCTCTGCTTTGAACTCCATCTGCCATGCTTCTGCCCATTTCATCATGTCTGTCATCCTGAAGCCTATAACTATCCTTATCACTGTCTGCTACATTGCCAAGTTTTATATTATCTGCAAACTTTAGAATGCTGCTCCCTACACCTGAGTCTAGGTCATTTATAAAAATTGAAAAGAGTAATAGACCCAAACCTGATCCTTGGGGAACACCACTGCAAACCACCTCCCAGTCTGAAAAACATCCATCCATCCACCACCCTTTGCTTCCTGTCACTAAGCCAATTTTGTATTAATAGCGCCACTTTTCCCTTAAATCCATAGGCTTCCATCTTTTTAATAAGCCTTGTACATAATTTATTTTTCTATTGCACCAGATTACTATTGGGAAATTCAGGGGAGAATATTTGCCATTTTTTCCAGTTAATTTTTCACGACCTTTGAGTGCATTTACACTGCCAGTTTAACATCAGTATGCTGTACACCAATACTAAACATGTAAAAGTGTAAATCCAGAGTTTGACCCTCCTGACTCTGGAGCATATTGAAGCAAGACTTCCTTGACAGGGTGGTCTTGCACTGCTTCAAGAGTAAATCCAGTGTGGTGTCAAACCCTGGTTTGCAAAGTGGTCAGCAGATCTGTTGGCACCCTTGAACACTTTGTAAACCTAACTGAATACTTTTAATGTTTTGAAAGCTGCAATTCTCTCCTTCCCACTCTTCAAACATTTACGTTTCTAACTTTTGAGAGACAGTTCTGCGCATTCCTGTAACCAGACATGCACAAAGCTGTCTCCTAACAAGCCAGTTAACAGTTCTAACCAAGCAGGAGCTAAGCAAGGTAAACAGGGTTCTGGCTGGCTAGAACCCAAACTGCAGCTTCCAGTCTCAGACAGGTAGCTGCAGTGTAAATGAACCCTCACATTGCTTTGATGTTGGAAGTTTGTGTAGTATTTATTTTCTTCCACAAGGTGTCATCATCCTTTGCAAATATAGTGGAATCCAGTCATTGATAAAAAGGTCTGGTGCACATAATAGGGATGGCTGTATCAGTCAGTACTGATATTATAATGATTTGTTTGAACTCAGGGATTTGGTATAAAAATGATTGAAAAATAAATTTTTTGATTGCAGATAGTTGACCTCAATGATTCACTCGCTTATTTGCTTTTCTAAACTCTTTGAAGCACCACATTCAGTTTAGCGCTTCAGTTGTGGGCTTCAAACTGTTTTATTTCTAGTTAGAAAACCATTGAATGATAAAAGAGGGACTATAAGATCTGCAATAGCAAAATACTGCGGATGCTGTTGACTATAAGATCTAATTTAATTGTCAAATATTTTACATGGAGCTCATCCATGAATGAAACATTAAACTGAAGTCCCATCTACGTGCTCAATTGGATGTTAAAGATCCCATGGTGCTATTTGAAAGGGAGCAGAGAGTTCTCCTGATGTTCTGGCCAAAATTCCTCCCTGAACTGCCAGCACGATGCTGCATCAGCATGGAAGTAGGTAACTATCGACATGCTTCAGGTATCCATGCTAGGGGCATTGATGTTTACAGTGTTTGTAAACAACCTGGAAGTAGGGACAAAAACAAAACTTTCCAAGTTTACAGATGATGCCAAGCTGATCAAATACAGAAGAATTTAGGGAGTTGGGCTGATAAGTGGCAGACGTCATTTAATGTGCACAATTCTAAAGTTATGAGATTGGGAAAAGTTAATCAACAGTGGAATAAAATTAAATGTTATTCTACAGAACATAACAGAAGGATTTAGAGGTACTGGTGGATACATCACTGACGCTATTGGCATAGTGAGCGGCATCTGTAAAGAGAGTAAATAGAATCTGTAAAGACAAAGGAGTAGAGCGTAAATCTTAAAATAGTGATCTTGAGTTTGCACAAAACATTGGTCCAGCCCTCTGAAGTTGTGTGTACAGTTCTGGTCATCATATTATGAGAAGGACTTCCAGGCATTGAAGAGGAACTAAATCCGTTAGGCATCGGAGTTATAAGAAGAAGGCTGTAGAAGTTGGGGATGTTTATACTGGAGAAGAGAAGGCTCTGGTGATCTTACAGAAATATTCAAGATCCTAAAAGGTTTCGGACAAGAAAAACATAAAATGTTTAACACAGATTCAACAACAAGAGGACATAGCCTTAAATTTAGAAGAGGAAGGGTGAAAAAACAGTCTAGAACTATCCTATGCACAAGGGCAGTGAAAGTATTGAATCGACTGTCAAGGGAGACAGTGGGGGATGACTGTATCAGCAACTTCAAGACATAGTTCTACAAGTACCTGGGGAAAACGTGATAGAGGGTGTGACGGGTATCATTGGATATGGTATTTCCCAGACTCTGGGACCAGCCAGATAGATTGCAATTGTATTTTCCAGTGCTGTACATTCCTATGTAATTTAAGTTTGCAGTCGAAAACGCATCATTTGAAAGTTCAAGTTTTCAGCAGAAAATAGTGTAAATTGCGTGAACTGAAGGATAACATTTCAAATGTCTTCAGAACCCAGAGCCCCAAAAATCTAGTGGAGGGGGAACCTGCATCCTCTACACCCGCCCCAAAACAAATTGCTGAAACCACCACCAGCCCCCTTTGTAGGCTACGTTTATTTGCACCACAAGTGGGTTGGACCAGATTTCTGATTGGTCCCCTTGGAGGATGAGGCACACCCAACAGTTTTCTGGAGTGTGTAATTTGATCCTGCCTGCTGGAGAGTAATTAAAATCTCTGCAATGTGTAATTTGATCCAGTCATTATCACAGGCAGGCTCCCTGAGCCAAGCTGCTCCAGTGCAGCCATGACAGTGACACCTACTTGTTAATGTGGAGGGTAACCTAGAAAAGCAAGACAATTCTCATACAGCCACGTACGGTCTGCCCTGTCGACCTCCTCCCAATCATCAGTTGAGTGATACAACATAAAATGCTGGAAATACTCAACAAGTCAGGCAGTATCGGTGGACAGAGAAGCAGAGTTAACGTTTCAGGTCGATGACCTTTCATCAGAACGTCGAATGTCATCTCTGTTTCTCTTTTTGTAAATGCAGCCTGATTTGCTGAGTGAAATCCACAGCAGTGACTATTTTACATAATTTGAGCTGGAAGGTTGGTTTAGTGAGGCGCAGTTTCTTCAACCAGAACAGGTGAGGGTGACATCACTAGCAGAATGATAGATTTTTAGCATGCGCTGAGAATGACATCATCAAGTAGCACAGCTCATGCTCAGGATGACATCACAGGTCAACCGAAAACCAGAAGCACCCACACTGTTGCTAATAACTCATAAAACTAAACACTCTGGATGAGAGCTGCGGTGATTGATGGGGCATTGTGTGTGGGTCATGGATTGTTAACAGGTTTATTGGGTACGAAGTGAACAGTGACAGTGTCATGACTTCCAGATTTCGTTCAGTCCAATGATGTCACTTGCTGCACACGTGCTGGGCTTTCCGAGAAATCAACTCGCTGCTGTTCATGGTCAAGTGCGTGATCCAGGTCTGGGGGGAGGAGAGGGAGAACGTGGTGCAGGTGTAAAGGGGGTGAGGGTGGGGTTGGAAGAATGTGATTCACGTCGAACAGAGGGGGGAGAATGTGATGTGTCTTCCCATCTGGATCACGTTCTTGCTCTCATCCCCCCCCCCCCACATTAGACCTGGATCACGTTCTTCCCCCATTCCCACTGTTCTCTCTGTGCTCTTGCCCCCGCCCTCTCCTGAGTTCCTGACCTTCTCCCACCCTCCGAATTCCTGACCTTCCCCCCTGCCGAGTTCCTGACCATCTCCCGCCCCCCGAGCTCCTCTCTCTCCCCTCTGAGCTCCTCTCCTCTTCTCTCCCCCGAGCTCCTGTCCTCTCGCCCCTCCGATCTCATGACCTTCTCCACAGGGAGGAAACGTAGTTGAGGCTACAGGCCACAGCCCTGCAGCTAGGCACATGCGCGGTCAGAACATCAGGTGCGCATGCGCGGCTCCGGTGGGGGCGGGGCGGTGTTTAGGCTCCGCCCCCATGTTCGTGCAAATAAACACTCTGCCCTTTGTAAGGGGACAACATTAATTTTTTTCAAGAATCCAAGCCTCGATCCCAACTTGGACCCCCCATGTGGGCCCCACGGCCAGTTGTTGGCAAAATACTAGACATACCTCTGTCAACCATGAGCCAGGTCTCACAGAAGGCCCAGGACTCTTCACGTAGGGAGTCCTAGCCCTTCCTCACAATGATGGCCACATTTGAGCGGGGCAGAAGCTCCACCAACAAAACATCACAGCTTCTTCAGTTCAAGGCCGGGGCGCAGCATATCCAGATCCTAGCCTTGTTGCTGGCGATTGCATCAGGGTTTCTGCCGGAGTCTTCCAGTACAGCTGCAGATTTTCAGCCTCTAGATATCTATTGCTCCACTGGGTTTTTGCCTTTAGTACTGTTTTGATGAATTCTTTCCCTCCTCTCTGAAAGTAGCTTTAATGGAATTTATTTTACTAAAATGCCTAATTATCTGCATTTTTGGAACAGTCTATTTTTGTAATTTCAGTTCCATATATTTTTACAACATTTTGATAACACAAGCTATGTGGTAGCAGTCCTAATGTGTGCCTTGCCTTTAATCTTGATCATGCTGCAGTAATGCACAATACAGACATCAAGATAAGGTGAGCAGAACGAGGAATTTCTGTTGATCTAGTTGGAAGGCATTTAGCGCTTTCTCTGAGTGAGGCAATTTTCCAGAACATTTTAACCTGTGACTCATGAGAGGCCAGTTCTATCTGCTTCCACAGGACGGGAATGCACCTCTGTACTTTACGAAACAAAGTATATCCAAGAGTCAAGGCTAGAGGGATCTTTATGCTTGGGATCCAGGTTCATGTTAGTTCCTATAATTTGCTTGAACCTACAATATACTGCCTTCCAATATGGGCCACCATATATTCCTCGACGATGGCCAGAGCAGATAGACCTTACAGGCCAGAAAGTTCCAGATTTAATTCCTAGTTAGCTGAGATCACTTTGGCAGCATTTGGGTCCTGTAATTGACCTTTGCACCTCTAGACTAGGAAGGGACAATCAGCCTGTGTTTCTGCATCTGCTTTGTTCTCCAACGATGCCCAGTGGAAAGTTCATCTGTGTGGATGCTGGGTAAAGGCTGGGTTGGGTTGAACTGTGAAGCTCTCTGCAGCCTTAAGGCAACCTTATACCTGTCTAGAAGAAGAGACAAATTTAGAGGAAAACAAAAATGGAATGTTGCAACCAGGAACAGGTTATTCGGTCAATCAAGTCTGCATCAGTGTTATGTGACTTGTAAACCTGTATCGAACCTTGGTTAGACCATACTTTACTGCATACAATTCTGGTCACCATATTATAGAAGGGATATAGAGGCACTGGAGAGGATGCAGAGAAGATTTACAAGGATGATACCAGAAATGCAAGGGTACACCTATCAGGAAAGGATGAACAGGCTGGGTCTCTTTTCTCTTGAAAAAGAAGGCTGAGGGGTGATCTAATAGAGGTCTTTAAAATTATGAAAGGTTTTGATAGAGTGGATCCAGAGAGAGTGCTTCCACTTGTGGGGAAAAGCAAAACTAGAGGCCATCAATATAAGATAGTCACCAAGAAATCAAATAGGGAATTCAGAAGAAACTTCTTTACCCAAAGAGTGTTGAGAATGTGGAACTCACTACCACAGGGAGTGGTTGAAGCGAAAAGTATAGATGTATTTAAGGAGAGGCTAGACAAGCATATGAGGGAGAGGGAATAGAGGGTTATGCTGATAGATTTAGATGAGGAAAGACGGGAGGAGGCTCATGTGGAGCATAAACGCTAGCATGGACTGGTTGGGCTGAATGGCCTGTTTCTGTGCCGTATATCCTATGTAATCCTGGGACTTGAGCACATAAAGCTAGGCTGACACTCCAGTACAGTGCTGAGGGAGTGCTGCACTGTCGGAGGTGCCGTCTTTCAGATGAGACATTAAACCGAGGCCTCGTCTGCTCTCCCAGGTGGACGTAAAAGATCCCATGGCACTATTTTGAAGAAGAGCAGGGGAGTTATCCCCGGTGTCCTGGCCAATATTTATCCCTCAACCAACATAACAAAAACAGATTATCTGGTCATTATCACATTGCTGTTTGTGGGAGCTTGCTGTGTGCAAATTGTCTGCCGTGTTTCCCACATTATAACAGTGACCCCCCTTCAAAAAGTATTTAATTGGCTGTAAAGCGCTTTGAGACATCCGGTGGTCGTGAAAGGCGCTATAGAAATGCAAGTCTTTCTTTCCTATGTAATCCTATGTATCAATAACACCAGATCCGATGACTAATATAAAAAACGTGGAGGTAATAAAAAATAAAGTCTTGCCTTTAAGGTGAAAATGTTTCAGAAATAACTCAAAATCAGACCACCCCATCTTCCAGGAATTGGGACAGGTATTTAAGCCATTTGTCATACCATGAATAGAATCTTCTGCTCTACAAATGAGAATGAGGAGGGAACAATATCAGTTGTAGTGTTCTCCTGCTTTTCTACCTGAAATCAGCTGACCCAGCACAGATCGGTGATTGAATCAGAACCTTCTTTGTGCATACAGCTCAATTCTACACTGGCAGTGCACTAACCAACTGTGGTAGAGGGGAGGGGGGGAAAAACCTCTTGACAGTATTACCATTGGATGATCTTTGGCCAGAATTAAAAGATCATCCAGTTATCTCTGCTGCTCATCCGTGCTCAAAGAGATGTCTTTAGGTGATCCTCGAGATTGAAAACAATAGATCCCCTACACACAAAGGAACCAAAATAAACTGCGCTTAAAACTTAAATTAAAAAATGGGGGATAGGCTATGGTCAAGTAATTGACATTCATCAGATTAATTAGTGTGCCATTTACCTGTTAGTCCAGCAGCAAGGAGGACCTGTTTTTCACTGGGTCTTCCTGGCTGTTGCCAGTCTTATTGGGGATAGTAAATGTGCTGCAGCCGTGCGTTCTGGTGATAATATCGTGATGTGTCGAGCACAACCTTTTTATATTATCTTCGTTGTGAAATCAACACATCAGGCGTGTGCGCTGGCCCAAATGCCATGTGTGCATCCGTGGAATGCTGGTCTCTCACAGTCCAGTTGGTTCACAGGAAGACCAGATAAATACAGGAGAGCGACTCAGCTGGCTTGCTCTTCCAGGACCCAGGCTGTAATAGAAAAGCAACTAAATCTAACTAAGCCATCTCCTAATAATTAACTACCAGTAATAATTACCCGCAGTGTCTGCCACAATTAATGGTTTAAGTAGAACAGAATGATTGGTTAACAATTAAATACAGAATCCCAAGTATTTAAATCCATAACAACAGCAACAACAAATTGTATTTATATTGTGCCTTTAACGTAGTAAAACATCCCAAGGCGTTTCACAGGAGTATTAAAAGACAAAAAAAATGGACACCATAGATCCAGTTTAAAAAAAAAATCTTTATTCAGTTAGTTATTGCTGATTTTCAAGTGGAAGGCATGAAAACTGGAACCTGCTCCATGGCTTTGGATGCTTTTATTTAGGAGTGTGAAGCAGTATAGGTCTGCTTTTGGCAAAGTATCCACCTTGGATCGGTGGTTGCACTCTCTCCTCAGAGTCAGAAGATTGTAGATTCAAGCCCCGCATCAGAGACTTGAGTGCATAATTTAGGCTGATAATTCAGTACACTGTTGAGGGAATGCTGCACTGTGTCAAAGGTGCCATCTTTCTAATGAGATGTTAAATTGAGGCCCCATCTGCCCCTTGTCAATTAAAAATATTGTAACCACAAAACCTGAAGTGGCCAACGTGTTGGATCCTTGTAAGTAAATTTGACGGTGGGAGGAAATAGAGCCTTGCTTATTTTGTTCCCAGTTCCTGCAGCGTGATTTTACACGCTCAAACTTCCAGTGACAATTCAGATGCTCAGGGAAAATAAGTCTAAAAATAGATAACCTACCTCTCTTCAAAGGTGAGTACTTTTTATTTGTGTCTATGTAGCACCTTCTTACATTAAAGTGTCTCGAAGTATTTTACACAACAAATTACTTCTGAAGTGCAATTCTACTTTGGAACCACTTTTCTGAAAATTTAAGAAGTTCAAAACAAAGTCTTTGTCAGAAGAACAGACCCTGGGAACGACAAGTCAGATTCATTTCACAAAGGACCCTCACAGCAAACACAGGGAGTCTTTCATCCTATCAGTCGAGGATGAATTTGAGCACAATGGACAGAGGTGAAAAGACAGTGGGCTAATCCATTTTTTTCATGCAATTCCTCCTAAAGAATGATTTTAAAATCGCTTTGAGCAGGGGGTAGGAAGAGAATAAAGTTAGAGGTATCAATGCCAGAAGTCATTTTCTAATTTTTTTTTGTCCTGAAATATAGGTTTCAGTCGTAGATTATGCACAAAACTGAGATAAGTACTGTATAACTAGACACAGGCAAATTATTCAGGTTTAATGGATAGAATTTTTTGAAACCTGATTAAGAAGAAACTGGACCAGCGACATAAATACTGTGGCTACAAGAGCAGGTCAGAGGCTAGGTATCCTGCGGGGAGTGTCTCACCTCCTGACTCCCCTAAGCCTTTCCACCATCCACAAGGCACAAGTAAGGAGTGTGATGGAATACTCTCCACTTGCCTGGATGAGTGCAGCTCCAACAACATTCAAGAAACTCGACACCATCCAGGACAAAGCAGCCCGCTTGATTGGCACCCCATCCACCACCTTAAACATTCACTCCCTCCATCACCAGCGTACCGTGGCTGCAGTGTTTACCATCTACAAGATGCACTGCAGCAACTCGCCAAGGCTTCTTCAGCAGCACCTCCCAAACCCGCGATCTCTATCACCTAGAAGGACAAGGGCAGCAGATGCATGGGAACACCACCACCTCCAAGTTTCCCTCCAAGCCACACACCATCCTGACTTGGAAATATATCGCCGTTCCTTCATAGTCGCTGGGTCAAAATCCTGGAACTCCCTCCCTAACAGCACTGTGGGAGTACCTTCACCACACGGACTGCAGCGGTTCAAGAAGGCGGCTCACCACTGCCTTCTCAAGGGCAACTTGGGATGGGCAATAAATGCTGGCATTGTCAGCGACACCCACATCCCGTGAATGAATAATAATAAAAAAAGAATGTGTTGATTTTCAACAAAGAAAAGTCAAATGTTGTAAACTATAACATGATTTAATCCGAAATTATTTTAAAATGTAAGTTATATTTTACTTTCCCTTTCATCTCTAGGGTAACAAGGACAACAACAACTTGCAGTTATATAACGCCTTTAAGGTAGAAAAATTTCGTAAGACATTTCACAGAAGCGTAATCATACAACGTGGACGCTGAGGGAAAGGAGATATTGGGAGAGGTGACCTAAAGCTTGGTTAAAGAGGTGAGTTTAAATGTTAAAGGAAGAGAGGGATGTAGAGAGGATTAGACAGGTTTAATTGCAGAGTGTAGGGCCTAGAAGGCTGAAGGCACTGCTGCCAATGGTGGGGTGAAGGGAATGGGGGGATGCACAAGAGGCCAGAGTCAGAGGGAAGGAAAACAGAGTTTCAGGAGAGTTGTAGGGTTGGAGGAAGTTACAGACATAGGGAGGGATGAGGCAGTGAAGCAATTTAAACACAAAGATGAAAATTTTAAATATGAAGTGCTAAGGGACCAGGAGCTATTGTAGATCAGTGATCACAGGGATGATGGGTGAGGGGGACTTGGTGCAGGATAGGTATGGGCCGCAGAGTTTTGGATGAGTTGAAGTTAATAGAGGCCAGAGGATGGGAGGTTGGCTAGGACTGGGAGGCTGGCTAGGACTAGCATGTCTGCAGGTAACTAAGGCATGGATGAGTGTTTCAGCAGCTGATGAGCTGAGATAAAGGCAGAGGCAGCCGACATTATGAAGGTGGCAATAGGCAGACTTTCTGATGGAGAAGATATGGGGGTAGAAATTCCTCTCGGGCTGTGGCGCAAAACAGGTGGTATCGGATCAGCTGCTCGTATACGCAGCACCTGATAGTCGGTGAACTGAATATCTGCCGCTGTGTATAATGGTGTATTTCTGGGAGTAAACACCTCAAGCTATCCTTCTGTTAAAATGACCGAAAACTGGAATTTCAATGAGTAACAAAGAAAGGCACATACCCCAGGTGTTGAAAGCTCAGTTCTGGGTTAAATAATACTCCAAGTCAGTGTCTAGGTACAACATAACATCGGGCAAAGAGTCCCAATTATGTTTAGAGAAGATCAAATTGTTAAGACATTTAACAGTATATATGCCTGTAACTACAACAGAAATATAGTGCATTACCTTCCTTTGTCTGTTTTTGCTTTCTGTTCTCTTTTTTTCTCCTCTTTTCTACACTTTTATCTTTTTACCTTCCCTTGCCTACTCTGGGGCAAGGATAGTACTAGCTGAAGAGATTTCTAAGCTCTTTGCAAGAGCTGCTGTGTGGTCCTTCCCTTTGAACTGTGGTAGCCAAGCACTGGAAGAGTGGGCTGTTATAGTAAAGGGGTTCCCAGGCATGTATTCCCCATGGAAAAACACAGAGATTTACAGTAAAGTAATGCATCTGGTATATTTTCATGGTCTGTTTGATTTGTTCCGAGATACAGCCTAACACATAGGGCAGGGGTTCCCAATTATATTTGCTTCATTGATCTTACCAAGGTCCAGGTTTTTATCAGTTGGTAGCAGTATCTCTGTTATTCTCTCCCTGTGACTGTTATTTTCTGCCTTTCTCTGTGCCTTTCTTTGTTACTCGTTGAAATTCCAGTTTTCGGTCATTTTAACAGAAGGATGGTTTGAGGTGTTTACTCCCAGAAATACATCGTTTCAGTTTATCAAAGCCCTTTGCTCTGTATCTCGGATGCCTTTCCTTTTTCTCCCCATATTTCTCTCTTCCGGTATCTAAGTTATTCTCCATTTTTTCCCTTGTTTTTATGTTGATTTCTGACTGATCCCAATGCTTTCTCTGTTACTCTGGACTCTCCACACTGCATCCAATGATGTGCAACTACCAGCTTTTTCTTCAGTGATCCTTTTCAACTCTATCTCCCCGAACAGCTGGTCAATATAAATTCTGTATAAAGCATTCCTACATTCTGAACAGTTTAACAAATTAACAAACCTGAAAAGATAAATCTGAGTTGCCTAGGACTTGTGTGCCTTGGCAACAGGACCCTCTTAAGTTGAGCGGTGGGGGGGGGGGGGGGGGCGGTGGTATCACTGGTTAGTGATCAGCGGTAGAATCCCAGCCGATTTGATTTTCTCCCCTCCCTCCTTAATCCAGGGGTCCTGAGGACAATTGTAGTTCTCCTATCACTGACCTGGTTGAAATCGGGCAATTTGGCACAGAGTAAACCAACAACTTTCCTGGTTAATCATTGACTTAATCAACTGAGTCGATAGGGATAAAAACACTTTTGTTTTAGTTTCATCGGTAATTCTGAGTACAATGCATGTAACATCTTGACCTTTACCTATATTCATCAGAAAGTACAAAAAAACACAACAGCAACAACAACAATTAAGTAATCCATTGCATGGCTCTTTGGGACTGCGTGAGGATTTGACAAGATGCTATATAAATGCAAGTTAGTTTATTCTCCTTTCTATTTCTAATGATGTAATAATACAATAGGGGGACTGTACAGTGATTTGTCCCAGATGTCATAGTCATCCAGTCATAGAGTCATAACAGCACAGAAGGTGTCCATTTGGCCCATCGAGTCCATGCCGGCTCTCTGTAGAGCAATCCAGTCAGTCCCATTCCCCCGCTCTATCCCCATAGCCCTGCAAGTTTATTTCCCTCAAGTGCCTATCCAGTCTCCCCTTCAAAACATTGAGTGTCTCCGCTTCCACCACTTCCGTCGGCAGCGAGTTCCAGGTCCTCACCACTCGCTGCGTAAAAAAGTTTTTCCTCACATCCCTCCTGTATCTCTTGCCCAAAACCTTAAATCTGTGTCCCCTAGTCCTTGTACCGTCAACTAGTGGGAACAGCCTTTCCCCGTCTAGCCTATCCAAACCCGTCATAATCTTGTACACCTCTATCAAATCTCCCCGCAACCTCCTTTGCTCTAATGAAAACAAATCCAGCTTCTCCAACCTGTCCTTGTAGCTAAGATCCCCCATCCCCGGATCCATTCTGGTAAATCTCCTCTGCACCCTCTCAAGGGCCTAATGTATTTGATCAGCTCTGGCATTAGTCTGCAGGCTTTGCACCGAGCATGAATCAGAGTGGACTCGGGATGGTGCCAGTGATGGAATAGAAGGAATTGTAAATTGAAATAAAATGAAACCCAGATTCCCTGTGACACAGACTGACAGGATGCCAGCAGCTTTGGCAGTGGCAGGTCCTAACATATTCTAGTGCATGTATCCCATGCCCTCAGATCTTTTTCCAGTGCTATTTCACAAGGAAGAGTTGTTTATGTAGTTAAGAGTTGTGGTGTCTGTAGCAGTCACTGCGCACTGCAGGGCGATGGCAGGGAAAAAGAAACACTGCCCAAAGCCTAAAGAAAACAGGAAAAAATCCTGTTTGACAAAATAATGGCAGTTTTACTGATGAGCACATCTTGCTTGTGCCAGAATGGATTCAGGCAGTATCTGAGGCTAGCGTTTTATTGCATTAGTAGCTGCAGAGTGAAGAGTGCAGCGAGCAAGACTCAGCCGGAGGAAGAGACAAACAGGCCCGGCTCCAAGTTAGGGGTTAGCAGTAAAATTTAAAGCTTCTCCACTCAGTGCCGGTCTCAGAAAATAAAAGAGAACAGCACCACCACCTTAAACAGGGCACAAGAAGGACTAAATGAGAGGCACGAAAGGCAGGGCGAGTATGTGGAAGCAACAGAGAAAAGAGGTGGAAACAGAATGGGATACAGCTGGGAGGAGCACAGCAGTGGTCCCTGAGGCTGGAGTGCCTGAGGCACAGAGAAGAGCAGACTGTCTGAGAGCAGTCAGAATGGGAGAGAATCACACTGAGACTGAGGAAGCCATGATGAACTATTCTGCCACTCATTTTTGCTCAAGACATAACATAAGAACATAAGAAATAGGAGCAGGAGGAGGCCATTTGGCTCTTCAAGCCTGCGCCACCATTCAACAATATCATGGCTGATCTTCTACCTCAACTCCACCTTCCCGCACTATCCCCATATCCCTTAATTCCCTTAGTTCCCAAAAATTTATCGACCTCTGTCTTGAATATACTCAACGACTGAGTATCCACAGCTCTCTGAGGTAGAGAATTCCAAAGATTCAAAACCCTTTGAGTGAAGAAATTTCTCCTCATCTCAGTCCTAAATGGCCGACCCCTTATTCTGAGACTGACCCCATGTTCTAGATTCTCCAGCCAGGGGAAACATTTTCCCAGCATTAACCCTGTCAAGCCCCTTAAGAATTTTATATGTTTCAATTAGATCACCTCTCATTCTTCTAAACTCTAAGGAATATAGGCCTAGTCTACTCAATCTTTTCTCATAGGGCAATCCCCTCATCCCAGGAACCAGTCTAGTGAGCCTTTGCTGTACTCCCTCTAAGGCAAGTATGTCTTTTGTTAGGTAAGGAGACCTGAACTGTACACAGTACTCCAGGTGTGGCCTCACCAATGCCCTGTATAATTGTAGTAATCTTTACTCTTATACTCTAATCCCTTTGTAACAAAAGCTAACATACCATTTGCTTTCCTAATTGCTTGCTGTACCTGCATGTTAACTTTCTGTGATTCATGTACAAGGACACCCAGGTCCCTCTGAGTCCAAACATTTCCCAGTCTCTCACCATTCAAAAAATATTCTGCTTTTTTGTTTTTCCTACCAAAGTCAATAACTTCACACTTCCCCACATTGTATTCCATCTGCCATGTTCTTGTCCACTCAGTCAACCTGTCTATCTCTCTGCAGCCTCTTTGCATCCTCCTCACAGCTTACTTTCCCACCTAACTTTGTATCATCAGCAAACTTGGATATGTTGCACTCAGTCCCTTCATCTAAGTCATTAACATAGATTGTAAATAGCTGAGGCCCAAGCACTGATCCTTGTGGTACCCCGTTAGTTACAGCCTGCCAACCTGAAAAAGTCCCGTTTATTCCTACTCTTTGTTTTCTGTCCATTAACCAATCCTCAATCCATGCTAATATATTACCCCCAATACCGTGAGTCCTAATTTTGTGTAATAACCTCTTGTGTGGCACCTTATAGAATGCTTTTTGAAAATCCAAATACACTACATCCACTGGTTCCCCCTTATCCATCCTACTAGTTACATCTTCAAAAAACTCTAACAGATTTGTCAAACATGATTTCCCTTTCATAAAACCAAATCATATTATGATTTGGCAAGTGCTCTGTTACCACATCCCAAAATACAGATTCTAGCATTTTGCCTACTACTGATGTCAGGCTAACTGGCCTATAGTTCCCCATTTTTTCTCTTCCTCCTTTCTTAAATAGCGGGGTTATATTTGCTACCTTCCAATCTTTGGGGACTGTTCTAGAATCTAGGGAATTTTGGAAGATTAATACCAGTGCATCCATTATCTCTGCAGCTACCTCTTTTAATACCCTAGGATGCAGGGCGTCAGGTCCAGGGGATTTGTCGCCACTTAGTCCCATTAATTTCTCCAGTACTATTTTTTTACTAATACTAATTTCTTTCAGTTCCTCATTCTCTCTACACCCTTGGTTCCCAATTATTTCCGGAATTTTTTTGTGTCTTCTAATGTGAAGACAGATACAAAGTATTTGTTTAATGTCTCTGCCATTTCCTTATTGCCCATTATAATTTCTCCTGTCTCTGCCTCTAATGGGCCCATGTTTACTTTCACTAATCTCTTCCTATTTACATAACTATAGAAATGTATACAATCTGTTTTTATGTCCCTTGCTAATTTACTCTCATTATTTTTTCTCTTTCCTTATCAATTTCTTGGTCTTCCTTTGCTGAATTCTAAAATCCTCCCAATCCTCAGGCTTACTACTTTTTTTGGCAACATTATAAACCTTTTCCTTTGATCTAATACTATCTTTAACTTCTCTTGTTAGCCACGGTTGGACCACTTTTCCTGTGGGTTTTTGTGCTTTAAAGGAATGTATATTTGTTGTAAATTAAGTATTAATTCTTTAAATGCTAGCCATTGCTTGTCTACCGTTATACCTTTTAATGTAGTTTCCCAATCCACCTTAGCCAACTCACCACTCATACCTAAGTAGTTTACTTTGTTTAGATTGAAGACCCTAGTTTTGGATTTAACTAAATCACTTTCAAACTCAATATAAAATTCTATCATATTATGGTCACTCTTCCCTAAAGGCCCTTTTACTACAAGGTTATTAATTAACCCTTTCTCATTGCACAATACTAGATCTAAACTAACCTGTTCTCCAGTTGGTTCCTCAACATACTGATCTAGAAAATTATCTTGTATACATTACACAGATTTGTCCTCCACACTATTACTGCAAATTTGGTTTGCCTAGTCTATATGTAGATTAAAGTCCCCCATGATCACTGTATTACCCTTGTTACCTGCGCCTCTAATTTCCTGATTTACACTCTGCCCTACATTATAACTACTGTTTGGGGGCTTATAAACAACTGCCACCAATGTTTTCTGCCCCTTGCTGTTTCTTAGCTCCACCCAAACTGATTCTACTTCTTGATTTTCGGAGCTAAGATCCTACTGTCTTTATCCCAGGCTTTATTATCAGGGCTACCCCTCCTCCTTTTCCATTTTGCCTATCTCTTCTAAAAGTTAAGTATCCTGGAATATTTAGTTTTCAACCTTGGTCACATTGCAACCACGTCTCCATAATGGCTATTAGATCAAACCTATTAATTTCTATCTGCACTATTAATTCATCTATTTTGTTGCGAATGCTTCATGCATTCAGATATGGACAGACAGACTGTGGCAATCAACTCGGTCACCACGCCTTCAGCCATTACACTCAAGACCTGCAGTTATGAAAATAGGTTAGTCCTGGAACTAAGGAAGCGGGTACGAACCTATTTTAATTTGTGAAGTGTCAGGATGTTCTGGCAAGTAAATTGCAATGCAATAGGTGGAGTGCTCAAACCTGTAACTGTTACATCAAGTGAGGCAATCTAGGCCTGTTTATGGATTGCCTGTTAATAGTTATTATTCTTTAGCATTATACCAGCATTCAAGAATACTAAAAAGCAGACTGACCAGCTTCCCTGGTGGTCTAGTGGTTAGGATTCAGCGCTTTCACCACCACGGCACGGGTTTGATTTCCTGGTCAGGGAACCGTGTGTTTTAGGGGGCATAATTTCAGAATAAGGGGAAACCTTTTTAAATTGGAAATGAGGAGTAATTTCTTCTCTCAGAGGGTCGTGAATCTTTGGAATTCTCTACCCTAGGAGAGCTGTGGAGGCTGGGTCATTGAATATATTTAAGGTGGAGATAGACAGAATTTTGAACAATAAGGGAGTCAAGGGTTATGGGGAGGAAAGTGGAGTTGAGGCCAAGATCAGATCAGCCATGATCTTATTGAATGGCAGAGCAGGCTCGAGGGACCAAATGACCTACTCCTGCTCCTACGTCTTATGTAAATGTTTGATGACTTTCTGAACAGGTTACAGCCAGTGATACATTGTGAGCTGTGTCTGGCTGTGAATTGCTGTCAGTGTATAAGGAGGGAATACGTGCAGAGCTCCACTCGCCACTACATTTTTAAAGTTTGACAATGAAAAATGGGAGCATCTATTTTGTTCAGAACATAAAGAAAGAATTTCCAATGATATAGCATGTTTCACATCCTCAAAACTCTTCACAGTCAATAAATTACTGTTGAAGTATAGCCATTGTTTTACAGGTAATTGTGACTGCCAATGTGTGCACAACAAGGATTCACAAACACCAAATTAGTAAATGATCAGAGTTCTCCAGTTGTTTTTTGGTAGTGCAAAAAGTCTTTGAGTGGGGCTTGAACCTGTGACATTCTGTCTCAGAGGCAAGAGTGCAGGTGGCACTCAAGGTTGGTAACATTTGAAGGACTCAGCATTAAGTTTATAAAGAGCCCAGGAGATCTAACGGGCCACCGAAGCACTTTTTGAATCCTACTTCACACTGCACTGGAATTGTATTCATATGAAGCCAGGCTTAAGTTGGTCGCCTTGGGGGGGTGAGTTAGGAGTCAAGCGCTTGTTTGAGGTCCCCACTTCAACATCGGTTTGCCCTGAGGCAACCAGCGCCATCACTGGCAACACTCAGGGAAACTGGCCCAACCAAGCCTGTAGAAAACAAGTAAGTTACTTACCTGTAAACCACACTCCCGCTTGGCGCGGCTCCTGACCCCAAGATGCTCAAACTCCAGGCAGTGCCCCAACCTCCAATTTCCCCCCTCCCCGAGACCCGCGATCCCCTCCACTCAAGAACTGCGATATCCACTTCCCCCTGAGACCAGCGATCCCCTCGCCCCGAGACCAGCGATCCCCTCTCCCCGAGACTCGCGATCCCCTCCCCGTCCCCCGAGACCCGCGATCCCCTCCCCCGAGATCCCCTCGCCCCGAGACCAGCGATCCCCTCTCCCCGAGACCCGCGATCCCCTCCCCCGAGATCCCCTCGCCCCGAGACCAGCGATCCCCTCTCCCCGAAACTCGCGATCCCCTCCCCGTCCCCCGAGACCCGCGATCCCCTCCCGAGACCCGCGATCCCCTCCCCGTCCCCTGAGACTCGCGATCCCCTCCCCGTCCCCGAGACTCGCGATCCCTTCCCCCGAGACCGACGATCCCCTCCCCCGAGACCCACGACCCCCTCCCCCGAGACCCACGACCCCCTCCCCCGAGACCCACGACCCCCTCCCCTGAGACCCACAACCCCCTCCCCCGAGACCTGCGATCCCCTCCCCCATGACCCCCTCCCCCGAGACCTGCGATCCCCTCCTCCGAGACCCACAACCCCCTCCCCCGAGACCTGCGATCCCCTCCTCCGAGACCCACAACCCCCTCCCCCGAGACCTGCGATCCCCTCCTCTGAGACCCACGACCCCCTCCCCTCGAGGCCATCACTTATCTATGCGCTTGCAACAGCCTGAACTTCCTGCATTTTCCTGCTTGGGCATATTCCCACAGTACATTCTGTATGGGAATGAAGTCTGAGGTCCAATATCCGGGGCTCCTCGGACCTCACCATTTGTGTAAAGGGTAAGTTCCCAAAAATGGGCGCTCCCAAATTTCTAGGCACATATACCAAGTTTCTATAGTTTCTGTACTTTGGAGGTACTATGACTAGTTTATGGAGAAATCAAAGTTAAGAGTTGAGGCCCATATTGTAGGATGCCACCAAGTTTGAACAGATTAAACAACAACAACTTGCATTTATATAGTGCCTTTAACGTAGTAAAACATCCCAAGGCGCTTTGCAGGATCATTATCCAGCCAAAATTTGACACTGAGCCACATAAGGAAATATTAGAGTAGATGACCAAAAGTTTGGTCAAAGAGGTAGGTTTTAAGGAGCGTCTTAAAGGAGGAAAGAGAGGCGGAGAGGTTTAGGGAAGAAATTCCAGAGTTAAGTGCCTCAGCAGCTGAAGCCAATAGTGGAGCGATTAAAATGGGGGATGCGCAAGAGGCCAGAATTGGAGGAGCGCAGATATCTCGGAGGGTTGTAGGGCTGAAGGAGATTACAGAGATAAGGAGGGGTGAAGCCATGGAGGGATTTGAAAACAAGGATGAGAATTTTAAAATCAAGGCGTTGCTTAACTGGGAGCCAATGTAGGTCAGCAAGCACAGGGGTGATGGGTGAATGGCACTTGGTGTGAGTTAGGATACGGGCAGCCGAGTTTTGGATGAGCTTAAGTTTATGGTGGGTGGAAGATGGGAGACCGGCCAGGAGTGCATTGGAATAGTCAAGTCTAGAGGCAACAAAAGGCAAGGTAAGCAATTAAATGATGGCAAGTTTGGGTTTTAAAAGTCTGAAGATTATAGGAAGAAGGAGGAAAGATGGGTCATTTAATATCTCTGTGTAGCAGTAGCCACTGCATTTAAAATGTTATTTTTCTATCCATTCATTAATTAAGACAATATTGTTGGTGGCAGCTATCTGTCTTGAAAGACGATAGTGTAAGTGCGGCATTGGCTTGGCGGGCCGAATGGCCTCCTTATGTGCTGTAACCATTCTATGAAAAGCAGTTTAGTTACTCAGCCATGCTGTAATGTGAGTGGCTGAAGACTCCAATTTTCAAGCAACAGTACTTGCCACATGTGGTGCAGGCATAAATCACGGAGTCAGATGATGAAGCACGCACGCTATTGACTCTTGAAATCTGATGCGCTTTCCTTTTTGCTCTCTTCGCTTTCCTCTCTCTTAGCTATTGACCACTCTTCAGCCTCTTTGGCTCCTTGATGTAGCTAAGCCATTCAATGTGGTCAGTTGTTAGCCATATCTTCCCAGCTTGTGGTATCGATGTTAAAGGTTTTCAAGTCCCTCTTGCAGACATCTTTGAACCTGAGTCTAGGTTGTCCCAGCAGCCTTGAATTATCTGCAAGTTCTCTATACAAGTGATCTATTGGAATACACCAATCTTCCATCTGATATGGATGACCAAGCTACCAGATGCGTCTATGTTTGAGAAGAGTTATTAGACTTGGCAACTTAACTTCCTCAAGTACTTCAGTGTCAGGAACTTTATCTTCCAACTTGATATTTAAAATGTGGAAACAAGTAGATAAAATAGAGTAATGCGAGTAAAGTAAAAGTTCCTGGGTTATTAGCCAATTATTCAAGGTTCCACTAATCTAACTTTGACTGATAGCAGCTGTAAAAATGCTGACTATATGCTTCCCTGAATTATTTCTAACATATCTTATCTAGACACGACCATCAAATATTCATACTAGTTCCTGAATGTAAGTGGGAGAGTTTCTAGGAGCATCAATATTAGCAGCAAAAGAGATGTGCATCTCCCTCCATTGCCTCCGGCTAAACTAACAGGGCAATTTCAGGTTAGGCATTATTCAATGAGAATCTATTGGTTCTGAAAAACCTTTTGCAAATAGTCTCACAAGGTGACTTAACCCTTTTGCTTCTCCAGGCAATTTTTAAATCATTAATAAACTAGAAGTATTCAGTTGAGCAAAAGGCTAATCTACTGAATGTAATGTGCACCATTTCACCCCAAAGATTAATATTATTAGGGGGAGAAATTCAGTATCACCCCATTTGGGGCGCAATTATCAGCCGGGCGCAAAGATTAGTGCCTGGCGCTAATTATCACCTCCGACTGCAAACTTGACTTTTATCGCCCCTGGAGGTGATTGGAGCGCTAAATCAGGCGCTTCACAACTGTCTTAAGGCACAAAGGCCGAGGAGCGAGGCGCTACCTCAGAGCGCTGGCGAAGCTCATGTGATGTCAGTCAGCAATGGAACACACATACAATGGCGCCGGCCAGTTCTTAAAGGGGAGGGTTGATCTTGCTTTCCATCCACATCCTGCTCATTGCAAACTTGAATCTCGGGCTGGAGAGAACTGTACATCAAATCTGCTGGAAAGAACAATGGAGGGTACCAGGGAAAGAGCTCAGAGTGCAGCCCCCACAGTCTCTTCTAAATCGATACAAGGAAGGGCAAATCAAAATGAACCTGCAAAGTGCTGCTCAGTACCCAAAACTCCTTTACACAGCGTTGAATCTCTCCAGAAGTCTCTCTCTCACTCTCTCAGAATGCGTGGTTCCAAAATATCAACAACAATAAAAGGCAGGAAGCGGTCGCCTTTAAATAGCGCTCCCTCAGTCCCTTCCTGATTGCAAAACGCTCCCCTCAACCTGTCGTTGCTAGCGGCAGGCGGTAAGGCAGGGGGCGCCACTCAATATCCGCTCCGGGGCGCTACCGGGGCGTTGCGCACTCGACTGACGTCACGATCTGCCGGCGCAGGAGATCGTGGCGGTAGTGTTTAGCGCCGCCGCAAAATGTCTAGTTAATTTCGCGAGCGCCGCAAACATCGCCGCGCCCGGGCGCTAGTTGCTTTGCACCCCATTAGTGCCCTCTTAAGGCGCTAACGGGAGGTGCAACCAACTGAATTTCCCCCCCTTAATGTCCCTGAAGAAGGTACAATAAAATGTAAAACAAGCAGTTTATGGGGGGATGGGATAGTGAAATCACAATTTGTTCTCTTTAAAACCTTGAATTTGTAACTTTGCTTAACAGGATAATAAGAATTATAAATGATGTGATCCTCCCAATACATAGAAGAATCCTTAACTATAAAACCAGTTATGTTCATTAGTGGTTTAAGGAAGTCACTTTGCTAACTTGCTGCCACCTTGAGCCCATTATCTATGAATTCCCATTTGTAATAAGCATACTTAAATGTCCTGAATTGAGTTTGCTATAACTCGCAAGTATCAAACCCATTTATAATGAGCTAATTACTTCTATTAATCTGCAGCTTCTATTGGTGTCAAGGTAGCATCAGACCGTGTGGCACCAAGGAACTCTAGCAAAGCTGAGGACAATGGAATTCAAAGGCAAAATCCTCCAGTGGCAGGGAAATGGTGGGCTATAAATTGGTTAACCCACGAAAACGGGCGCGGGGATTGCGATGCCGATTAACCTGCGCCCGTTGAGTGGAATGCAGTCAGCACGCCAACTTTGTGCTGTCTGCTATTTATAATGATTGCTGTGTGCAGTCAGTGCTCCCAGCGCTGTTCATTGGATGCATGCATCAGCAGGGGGCCCAATATCATTAGTAACTTGCACTACATAAAGCTAGCCTGCACTACTTAACTCTAGCCTGCACCTCCTAAAGGGAAAGCACATTATGGTTGCAGTAGGTGCTGGGAGTGCGGTTTGAACAGAGTGCTGCAAGTTGGGTGAGTCAGGGAGTTAGGTGAGGAGTGGAAGGAGGAGTTCCCTTGCTTCGCCTTTGTTTTTCCTAACTTTTCACCCTGTAGGAAGAGGCCGGTGTCAGGAGCAGCAGGAGAATAGTAAGCATTTAAACTCACTTTCGCGGGCTTTTTTTCAGAGGCCGGTCAATCTCGCAGACCAGCGGTGGCGTTCCAGAGCCACGTCACGATTCAAAAAGTGGCGTGGGCAAGAGGAAGCAGCTGATTGGGTGAGTACGGCCAGGTGAGTATTTATACTACTCTATAGTTTGACAGTTAAGGTTAATAGTTTAGAAGGTCTTAATTTTTGTGGTTATAGTTTCTAACGTCTCTGTTGTGTAGCGGGGAGTGCTAGTAAACAAGGGCCCTTGAGTATATCATTTAATTGTAGTGTAATTGGTGGTATTGATTTGATTTAATTTAATTTAAATTAATTAAAGGGTAAGTCATGGCAGCGCAGCTCGGCCCCGTGGCATGCTCCTCCTGAACTATGTGGGAAATCAGGGACACTTCCTGTGTCCCTGACGACCATGTGTGCGGGAAGTGTATCCAGCTGCAGCTACTGGCAGACTGCATTGCGGCGCTGGAGCTGCGAATGGATAAATACTGGAGCATTCGCGATACTGAGGACGTCGTGGATATCATGTTTAATGAGTTGGTCACACCGCAGGTAAAGGCTGCACAGGCAGGAAGGGAATGGGTGACCGCCAGGCAGAGTAGTAGGTGCAGGCAGGTAGTGCAGGGGTCCCCTGTGGCCATCCCCCTCTCAAACAGATATACCGCTTTGGATATTGTTGGGGGGGGGATGGCTTATCGGGGGAAGGCAGCAGCAGCCAACTTCCTGGCACCATGGGTGGTTCTGCTGCACAGGACGGGAGGGAAAAGAACGGGAGAGCTATAGTGATAGGGGATTCTATTGTAAGGGGAATAGATAGGCGTTTCTGTGGCCGCAAACAAGACTCCAGGATGGTATGTTGCCTCCCTGGTGCAAGGGTCAAGGATGTCTTGGAGCGGCTGCAGGGCATTCTGGAGGGGGAGGGTGAACAGCCAGTTGTCGTGGTGCATATAGGTACCAACGATATAGGTAAAAACTGGGATGAGGTCCTAAAAGCTGAATATAGGGAGTTAGGAAGTAAATTAAAAAATAGGACCTCAAAGATAGTAATCTCAGGATTACTACCAGTGCCACATGCTAGTCAGAGTAGAAATAGAAGGATATTTCAGCTGAATATGTGGCTAGAGGAATGGTGCAAGGGGGAGGGATTCAAATTCCTGGGACATTGGAACCGGTTCTGGGGGAGGTGGGAAAAGTACAAACTGGATGGTTTGCACCTGGGCAGGACCGGGACCGATGTCCTAGGGGGAGTGTTTGCTAGTGCTGTTGGGGAGGGTTTAAACTAAAATGGCAGGGGGTTGGGAACCTGTGCAGGGAGACAGAGGAAAGGGAAGCAAGGATAGAAGCAAAAGACAGGAAGGAGAAAAGCAAAAGTGGCAGTCAGAGAAATCAAGGGTGTAAATCAAACATGGCCACAGTAAATAATAATTCTAAAAGGTCTAAGAGTGTTAAAAAAACAAGCCTGAAGGCTTTGGGTCTTAATGCGAGGAGCATTCGTAATAAGGTGGATGAATTAGCTGCACAAATAGATGTAAACGGATATGATATAATTGGGATTACGGAGACATGGCTCCAAGGTGACCAAGGCTGGGAATTCAACATCCAGGGATATTCAATATTCAGGAAAGACAGGCAAAAAGGAAAAGGAGGTGGGGTAGCATTGCTGGTTAAAGAGGAGATTAACACAATAGTAAGGAAGGATATTAGCTCTGATGATGTGGAATCTGTATGGGTAGAGCTGAGAAATACCAAGGGGCAGAAAACGTTAGTGGGAGTTGTATACAGACCCCCAAACAGTAATGCTGAGGTTGGGGATGGCATTAAATGGGAAATTAGAGACACGTGCAATAAGGGCACAGCAATTATCATGGGTGACTTTAATCTACATATAGATTGGGCTAACCAAATTAGTAACAATACTGTGGAGGAGGAATTCCTAGAGTGTATATGGGATGGTTTCCTGGACCAATAAGTCGAGGAACCAACTAGAGATCAGGCCATCTTAGACTGGGTATTATGTAATGAGAAAGGATTAATTAGCAATCTTGTTGTGCGAGGCCCCTTGGGGAGGAGCAATCATAATATGATAGAATTCTTCATTAAAATGGAGAGTGAAGTAGTTGACTCAGAGACTAGGGTCCTGAATTTAAATAAAGGAAACTACGATGGTATGAGGCGCGAATTGGCTAGGATGGATTGGGGAATATTACTTAAAGGGTTGATGGTGGATAGGCAATGGCAAACATTTAAAGATCGCATGGATGAACTACAGAATTTGTTCATCCCTGTTTGGCATAAAAATAAAACAAAAAAGGTGACTCAACGTGGCTAACAAGGGAAATTCGGGATAGCATAAGATCCAAGGAGAGGACATATAAATTGGCCAGAAAAAGCAGCAAACTGAGGATTGGGAGCAGTTTAGGATTCAGCAAAGGAGGACAAAGGGATTAATTAAGAGGGGGAAAATAGAGTATGAGAGTAAGCTTGCAGGGAACATAAAAACTGTCTGTAAAAGCTTCTATAGATATGTGAAGAGAAAAAGATTGGTGAAGTCAAGCGTAGGTCCCTTGCAGTCAGAATCAGGGGAATTTATAATGGGGAACAAAGAAATGGCTGACCAATTAAATACATACTTTGGTTCTGTCTTCACAAAGGAGGACACAAATAACCTCCCAGAGATGTCGGGGAACATAGGGTCTAATGAGAGGGAAGAACTGAGTGAAATCAGTATTTGTAGGGAAATGGTATTAGGGAAATTGACGGGATTGAAGGCCGATAAATCCCCAGGGCCTGATAATCTACATCCTAGGGTACTTAAGGAAGTGGCCCTAGAAATAGTAGATGCATTGCTGGTCATCTTCCAAAATTCTATAGACTCTGGAACAGTTCCCATGGATTGGAGGGTAGCTAATGTAACCCCACTATTTAAAAAAGGTGGGAGAGAGAAAACGGGGAATTATAGACCAGTAAGCCTGACATCGGTAGTGGGGAAAATGCTAGAGTCCATTATAAAAGATGTAATAGCAGAGCACTTGGAAAACAGTGACAGGATCGGATAAAGTCAACATGGATTTACAAAAGGTAAATCATGCTTGACTAATCTACTGGAATTTTTTGAGGATGTAACTGGTAGAATAGACAAGGGAGAACCAGTGGATGTGGTGCATTTGGACTTTCAGAAGGCTTTCGATAAGGTTCTGCATAAGAGATTAGCGTGCAAAGTTAAAGCACATGGGTTTGGGGATAAGGTACTGACTTGGATAGAGAACTGGTTGGCAGACAGGAAGCAAAGAGTTGGAATAAACGGGTCTTTTTCCGAGTGGCAGGCAGTGACTAGTGGGGTACCGCAGGGATCGGTGCTAGGACCCCAGTTATTCACAATATATATTAATGATCTAGATGAGGGAACTAGATGTAATATCTCCAAGTTTGCAGACGACACAAAGCTGGGTGGGCGTGTGTGTTGTGAGGAGGATGCAGAGAAACTCCAGTATGATTTGGACAAGTTGGGTGATTGGGCAGATGCATGGCAGATGCAGTATAATGTGGATAAATGCAAGGTTATCCACTTTGGTGGCAAAAACAGGAAGGCAGATTATTATCTGAACGGCAATAGATTGGGAAAAGGGGAAGTGCAACGAGACCTGGGAGTCCTTGTGCACCAGTCGTTGAAGGTAAGCATGCAGGTGCAGCAGGCGGTTAAGAAGGCAAATGGTATGTTGGCCTTCATAGCAAGAGGATTCGAGTACAGGAGCAAGGATGTCTTGCTGCAGTTGTAAAGGGCCTTGGTGAGACCACACCTTGAGTATTGTGTGCAGTTTTGGTTGCCTTATCTGAGGAAGGATGTTCTTGCCATGGAGGGAGTGCAGCGAAGATTCACCAGACTGATACCTGGGATGGCAGGAATGACGTATGAAGAGAGATTGGGACGATTGGGCTTGTATTCGCTAGAGTTTAGAAGAATGAGAGGGGATCTCATTGAAACTTATAAAATTCTAACAGGACTAGACAGACTAGATGCAGGAAGGATGTTTCCGATGGTGGGGGAGTCCAGAACCAGGGGTCACAGTCTAAGGATAAGGGGTAAGCCATTTAGGACTGAGATGAGGAGGAATTTCTTCACCCAGAGAGTGGTGAACCTGTGGAATTCTCTACCACAGAAGGCAGTTGAGGCCAATTCATTAAATATATTCAAGAAGGAGTTAGATATATTTCTTAAGGCTAAAGGGATCAGGGATATGGGGAGAAAGCAGGGACAGGGTACTGAATTTGGATGATCAGCCATGATCTCATTAAATGGCGGAACAGGCTCGAGGGGCCGAATGGCCTACTCCTGCTCCTATCTTCTATGTTTCTATGTTTCTATGGGTACTGCAGGAGTTCAACCAGCTAAAACAAAATATGATAGAAGTGTTTAAAATTATGGAAGGATGGGACAGGGTAGATAGGAGCAGACTGTTTCCAGTAGTTGAGGGTTCTCGAATGAGGGGCTATAGATACAAGATCAAATGTAAGAGATTTAAAACAGAAGGCAAGAAAGACTTCTTTACCACAGAGTTGTGAGGCTGTCGAATTCACATCTAGAGTTAGTGGTTGAGGCAGAAACTAAGTCAACATTCAAGATTAGATTGGATAGCTAGATGAAGGAAAAGGCGATAAAAGAATATGGGAACATGACAGGTAAATATTATTCGGACTATTTTCTCGCATGGAGGGTAAATGTTGACATGGACTGTTGGATGAATGGCCTGTTTCCATGCTGTAACTTCTATGTATTTCTATGACAGCAGCAGTGACTGGTGTCTATATCAAATACTTAAAAGCTGCTCTAGGTAAAGGGGGAATATCCAGTGCAGGAAGCATTGGTTCACCTCGGAGCTGCCTTCTGAGAATAGGGAACTGGTTAAAGCAGACGCTTCCTTGGTGCTCTATAATGTAGTTGTTTTCTATTACAGTTAAAAATGGTAATATATGGAAAACCATAAAGGTAAGAACTGTTCAGTTCATATATATCATACAGAATAACCGTCTGGATTACCTTCCAAGGCAATAATGGGAAAAGGTGATAAACTGGTGAGAACTAATTGTACAAACCATAGCAACATAAATTCCCTCCCTGCCCATGACTATAAATAAATCCTCTTAATCAATTTAAAGACTCTCTGATTGCAATAATGTTTCTACAGTAACCTTGTGGTTCATAGAATAGCTCTTTCGAAATTGTTATCAGCATGATTAATCAACAAATATTAATGAAATAAATTAGGTAAATGATTGAAAAAGAAGTTCTAAAGTAAAACTGGGAGATTTGGCAGCAAGAAATGACTCAAAATCTACTTTAAGCACCTAACAAAAGAAAACTGCATAATGCAACATTCCAATAGTACTTTAACATCAGATAATCAATGTCCAGTCGCAGATTAATGTATCATCAGCACCACCATTTCATGGAAACACGGATATAAATTAATTGCCAACCACATAGCTCAGATATAGCTGCTGGCTGATCGTACTCTGATCCTGGTCAATATAACAAATCCAGGAATTATCTTGTTGAACTGGAGTTGCTGTTTATGTGACTCCCAAGATACCAGAGACTCCAACCTCCAGGTACTGCTTCACAGGTTCTATGATGACATGTTTCTCTAATTTCTTTCCCCTCAGAACCCACTTTTTTGTCAGTGCATATACTACATTTTTAAAAATAAATTCCAGTTGTCACATGGCCCTCAGCCACTATAATAGTGTTCCACTGAGAAATTGGGCAGAGCTTTATCATGTCTCAGCTGTAGATATTTAACAAATGATAGCCAAGTTTTTAAAATGCTGAGGCATGGTGATGTAGATAAAAGCAAGCTGTTCAACGGGATTTGTGAATGCAGAACTGGAGGGCAGAAGTACAACATTGATGAGCTTTTAGCAAGGTTAGAGATGAGAAGGCTTTTGCCCTCACAGATTAGTGGATGCGTGACAAAGGATCCCAGCAAAACCACTTAATTCTGTGCAAATTAATGCCTTCAAAAAAGAACTGGAAAATATTTAGTTAGAAATTCGATTCAAGGGATAATTTTCTGACTTTGCACTCCCAGTCAAGATTAACATCCACTAATAGCATATATTCAAAATTCCAACATGCACAGCACACAATTTTCTGATCATTTATTGTCTGAAAATCATGTGTAGCATGTGCCAGAAACTTCAATATGTACTCCCAGCAAGCAAGGTTCCGAAACAGGAGCATAAAGTTGGAAATTCACCCTTAAAAGTTATCTATATAGAGAGAGATGGTGGTCTCGATATTAGACCCCCCACAACTTGCAGGAGAGGGGGTTTAAAAAGTGAAATGCGCGGAACGCGACCCCAACCCACTGCAGACACTCCCGCTGCCATTTTTGCAATAGTGGAAAGAGGGGCATTTGAATGTGCTGCTGTCGAGAGGCGGGACACCTATTAACATATTTAAATCTGGCTCCTACAGTGCAATTGGGAGCCCGATTTGAAGTTAACTGCTGCACGGGTTTCCCAGGGGTTGGGTAACTAGGCAGTGAAACAGAGGCGGGATCTGTCAGTTCATAAGAACATAACATAAGAATATAAGAAATAGGAGCAGTAGTAGACCATTTGGCCCCTTGAGCCTGCTCCGCCATTCAATAAGATCATGGCTGATCTTCTACCTCATCTCCACTTTCCCTTGATTCCCTTAATATTCAAAAATCTATCAATCTCTGTCTTGAATATACTCAACGACTGAGCCTCCACAGCCCTCTGAGGTAGAGAATTCCAAAGATTCACCACCCTCTGAGTGAAGAAATTTCTCCTCATCTCAGTCCTAAATGACCGACCCCTTATTCTGAGACTGTGACCCCTGGTTCTAGAGGCCCCAGCCAGGGGAAACATCCTCCCTGCATCTACCCTGTCAAGTCCTGTAAGAATTTTGTATGTTTCAATGAGATCACCTCTCATTCTTCTAAACTCTAGAGCATATATGCCTAGTCTACTCAATCTCTCCTCATAGGACAATCCCCCCATCCCAGGAACCAGTCTGGTGAACCTTCGTTGCACTCCCTCTATGGCAAGTATATCCTTCCTTAGGTAAGGAGACCAAAACGGTACACAATACTCCAGGTGTGGTCTCACCAGGGCCCTATATAATTGCAGTAAGATGTCTTTACTCTTATACTCAAATCCTCTTGTAATAAAGGACAACATTCCATTTGCTTTCCTAATTGCTTGCTGTACCTGCATGTTAACTTTCAGCGATTCTTGTACAAGGACACCCAGGTCCCTCAACACCAATATTTCCCAATCTCTCACCATTTAAAAAATACTCTGCTTTTCTATTTTTCCTCCAAAGTGATTTCACAAGGTAAGTGGTTGTTTCAGCACTCCTTGTGTGCAAAGAGGAGCAGGAGTGGTCCCCCCCCAGGCCCCTGAAGGAAGCATTTGTCCTCCCCCCAGCCCTGATTGCCAGTTTCCCCCCCCTCCAGCCTCGATATCCAGCTTTCCCCCCTGTTCCCCCCCACCCCCCACAGCCTTGATATCCAGTCTCCCCCAGCCCTCCCGATCGCAGGCTTCACCCCCCCTCCTGATTGCCGATCGTCCCCCCCTCGCGATTGCCAAACTCCACCCAGTCCTGATTGCCAGGGACCGTCCCTGCCTCCTGCTGCTGGTGTTCCCTTATGCCTGCTGGGCAGGCTGACCATTCGGCCGAATTCTGTTTTTATTTCAGGAATACGAATTGAACAGTTGCAATGCCCAATGCCATTAAAAGTAATCTCCAGCTCTAAGAATTGTATTTCTGAGCCTTCCCTTTATACAGTATGTGGAAGTTCCAAAGAGTAAAAAATTAAATTTAAAGATGCTTTTGATGAATTATCAATGACACTCTGAATAATCGTTGATAGATTTATCTTGCATTCTATTAGATTGTACCCAAGTGTTTATGTGATGCATGCAAAATTTATAACTGTATCTAGTTATTGGACACTCTATACTCTAAGTAAAACCTAGCTGAGTAACGATGTTTCTGGATATTTTGAGTGTACAGTTATTGAAGCTCTAGGACCTCCAGAACTGAATCTGCAACATTATATTTTTCATCCTAACAGGGCAATCCCATAGGAAGGAAGTAAAAGAAAATAAGTTCTGCAAGACCTAGTAAATGACCCTGATAGAGAAATAAAAAAGGAACTTGCATTTATATAGCACCTTTCATGACCTCAGGAAGCAACAAAGCACTTTACAGCCAATTAAGTACTTTTGAAGTGAAGTCCCAAACAGCAATGAGATAATGACCAGATAATCTTTTTGGTGGTGTTGGCTGAGGGATAAATATTGGCCGGACACCAGGGAAAACACCCCTGCTGTTCTTCAAAATAGTGCTGTGTAATCTTTTACATCCATGTAGATAGTAAAGCTTCCTTCAAGGAAAGGGTTAAGAAAGAACTTGCATTTATATAGCACCTTTCATGTTCTCAGGACATCCCAAAGTGCTTCACAACCAATTAATTACTTTTGAAGTGTAGACAAATGCAGCAGCCAATTTGTGCACAGTAAGATCTCACAAACACAATGAGAAGATGAAAGAACAGTTAGTTTATTTGTGTAGTGTTAGTTGAGGGATAAATGTTGTCCAGGACACAAGAACTCCCCTGCTCTTCTTCGAATTGTGCTATGGGATCTTTTACATCCACCTGAACAGGCATATGACTCAATAGAGAGGAGGCTAAAAGAAAAAAAAGATGATGAGGATCAGCAGGGAATAGAAAAACTACGAGAAAAAACAGGAAATACAAACCATGATTAACACTCAACAGCAAACGTAATAAGTCCCACTAGACTCTAGTAAGCTAATGAATGGATGCAAAGTGAGATAACCTCAAATAATTTGTTGTCATGAGCATATTATAGATGTTTCAATGGTCTGTTGACGTACAGATGAAAATTAGTAAACTATGTACTGAGTTACAAAGAGAAAAGAGCTATGTGCTTAAAAGCTTGTGGGCAGAAAGGAAAAACTTGAAAAGAACCTGACAGAATTAAAGAAAAAATTCACCAAATTCCTGGAATGACCAACCTTGTACAGGAACGTGCAGTTCAAAGCCATAGTAAAATAAAGAACTATTTTATAATCCCTGTAATTGGGGCTGCATCTAAATCTTGTCTTCACCAGCAGCTGAGAAAGAAATACCTGCATTTATATAGTGTCTTCTCATTTCATCAAACATTCAAAAGTGTTTCACACAGTGAATCGCATTTGGAGTGCATTCATAGTTATAGAGGCAAATTTGAGATAATGTCAGCTGTTAGATGGAATAATCAAATAAAAAGAGTTATTCTTTTAGCTAGTTTTGACTAAGTGATCAGTGTATTAGGTTTCTGAAAACTACTCTTAGTTAAAATTTAATGGCCCGGAAACTGCTGGAAAAATAATGAGAAGTCGCACAACACCAGGTTATAGTCCAACAGATTTATTTAATTTTACAAGCTTTCGGAGCTGTCGCTCCTTCGTCAGGTAAGTTAGCAATGAGAGAATCTCCCAGAATTCACAATTTAAACCCAGACAAAATCTATTCACATTATTCGCTACAACAAAGAGCACAGCCAAGACAATGAGATTTGTCCACCCCAGTCCAACGCCGGCATCTCCACATCGGGAAAAATAATGGTGAGCTTACGATGCCCACCATTATTAGTGCGTAAAAAAATGCAGCAATTTGTGGCGAGGAAGAGATAAGCCATGAGTTGCGAACGTCCACAAATTGCTGGACAATTTGCGCCGCTCTGCCGTTAGCCTCGCAGAAACAGGAGCTCGCCGTCGATCTCCTCATGAGTGTCAAGAAATTGCTGGATTTGCGCTGTAAATACGAATGAATCTCGCCGCAGCCATTTGGGGCTGGTATTTCATGTCGTAAGGACCCTGTTAATGATGTGATTTATGGTCCTGACATGCCATTCAACTTCTCTGTCCTAGAAAGGGAATAATTGAGACTGTGAAGTCTCACACCTGCAGGTTCCTAGAGGTTTTTTAAATTTTAATTTTTTTTCTTACTTTTCCATTCTGTCTTTTTTTCACTCTCAATCCAATTTCCCCCCTCTCTTTATTTCTCTTTCTGTATCTAAATTGACTTGAATTCACCCTATTTCCATCTCCATCATTCACTGTTTCTTTCTCTATCCTTAAATTTCATTGGTTATGGAGATAGACCATGGGCTCGACGTTCAGGAGGTCCCAGATGCCCCATTGACTTTGCCCTGCTGTTATCAATACGCATTTCCAGCACAAAAGTAATCTGAATTGAAGGGTGAGGAAGAAAAAATCCAATTCACGTTCCTTGCCTCGAGATGCGCCGTTCCAGCAATTTCTGAGCTATATTGTTGAGGTTCCTACATGCATTGAGATCATAACTGATGTCAGAAAACATTTCTTCAGTTAAAAAATGATTTTAACTTGGAATGATTTTTCACCTGGAACAGTGAAGCAGGAGCTGTTGCCTGAACCAAGAGGCAGTTACATTCTGTAATTGTAAAGTCCCCTGGGTTCCTTTGAACTTCAGGGGCCCAATCTTATTTGTATTCTTTTTTATGATCAGCAATAGTGTAACCAATGAGCAGGAAAGGGGTGAACTAAAGGAGGAAACGGAAGGGAGAGGGAATGGTTAATGTTAGTTCAAAACACTGCCCACCAAAAACTGAAAACTACCTCCAGCCATCTTACCCCCCACCAACACCATGAGCTGCAATGTAAGGTGGCCCTGGAGAGGGCGCACGCGGTGTCCGCCAGCATGTTGAGGCATTCTGCGGGGCCGGTGAGCACTGCAGTGGTATAGGTTGCATCCTGGGTGCTCACAATAACATTATCATTTACATTATTACAACAGCAAAATACTGCGGATGCTGGAAATCGGAAATAACAGAAAATGCTGCACACACTCAGCAGGCCAGGCAGCATCCGTGGAGAGAGAAACAGAGTTAACGTTTCAGGTCTGTGACCCTTAAGGGTCTCTCCATGCCTGGCCTGCTGTGTGTTTCCAGCATTTTCATCATTTAATTATTGTTTGTTTATTGTATTTGTGGTGCCCCACTTGATTTAACATTTCTTGTTTCCGTCTGGTGGCATTGGAGGGCAACTCAGTGTCTCGCGCTCCAGACTCACCAACTCCCCTCCCCTCGCCCCGCCCCCTTTCAGCCGCTCGAGGACTGCGCGAACGCACGCGGGGAGGGGCGGGGCTGAAGGCGGAAGTGACGCAGGGTGTAAACGGTCGGCGCGCTCCATGGTAACGGCGCGAGCGTGTGTGGGGGAGGGGGGAGCACAACAACAACAACAACAACAGCGGCAACGACGACACACCGACACCGAGAGAGAGAGAGCGCGCGGGGGGTGAGCGATTGGGTCGCGGCCATGCTGAGCCACGGCCGCCTGTAGACCATGGCGAGCCGCGAGTGGATGCCGGTCCCAGGAGCGCCGGCTCCCAGTCAGCAGCTGCCCGGGGACTCCGGCCTCTTGCTGCCCGGCTAACTTCAGGCCGGTGAGGAGGAGGAGGAGGAGGAGGAGGCTGCGGCCCCAATCCCCAGCCGCTCGTTGCGTTTCCAGGGTCAGCGCCGATTCATTTCTTTCTCCTGGTCCACTGACTCGGCGTGAAGCGGAAGATGGCGACTGGCGTGAGCTGGCAGCAGCATTACAGCGGCACCGGCTCCGGCACCGGCGGCAAGGTGGGCTCGGTGCCGGGGGGCGCCTACCCGGGAGCTGCCGAGTACAACCAGGACCTGCACTTGAAGATGAGCAAGAAAATAGCGCAGCTGACCAAGGTGAGGGAGCCCTGGAGGGGAAATGGGGCACCCGGGGAGAGAGAGGCGGGGAACCCGCAGTAACTCAAACTCCCACAAATGTCAGTCACTCACCCGGCTCCCGGGCTCATTGACATCACTTCAATAGCGCAGCATTGTCCCAAACAGCTAAATAGCTTCAGGGATTGATTTGATTTTTAAACCACGGCGTGGTTCCACTTAAAAGTTTTTTTTAATGATTACATTTTTCGTTATTATGTGTGTGCATTCATCAGTCTCTGCACTGTGACAGAAATAATCGACTTTTTTAATTACAAAGTACCTCGCGTATTATACTATGGAGGAGTAGGGGATAAGTGGGACTGTATCCCTGGATTTTTCGGTAATATGAGAAATAATCGCCTATTTATGAAATGAACTTTTGACCGGGGTTTCGTGGACGTTGTTTTGTGATCAATAGTAGTCAGTTAGAATAAAATCGAAAACTGGTCAGTTTCTGTTTGTTTTCAGTGGAATAACTTCTAAAAGCAATTGTTTACTTTATATAGTGGTTCGTCTATAGTAGTTATTGTGAAAAGCTTCAAAGTAATTTCTAAATGTAAATTAATCCATTTCTGATCTATTGACATTTAACACAATCGGCAAAGTTCATATTGGTTTAGACTTTGGATGCCAGTTTTGACTGCTATATATAAATCTATAAATTCAGAGGAAGGTGAGTTGAATAATACCTGAAGTTACCTTATTACATCAATTGTACTGAAAGGGAATGAGTCCAGATTTTAGTTTAGATTTGAAAAATCACAATCAAATTTGGATTTGAAACAATTTATCTTGTACTACAGGTTAATCTGTACAGTGAGTAGCTGCAGTGTATAGTAATTATATTGTTTACTTACAACTGTAACAAAATAAAGATGCATAGATTATGTTTGTGGAAGATTGATCTTTTGATATCGATGGTATACAGCAGAAACTTGAAACATTAAGAATACAGTGCTGTATCTGTAATTTTGTCATAAATTACTCTGCAGAAGCCCAAGTCTGAACTGCTATGCTAATCTAAGAGCATTCATCCGCAGTATGGCAGAACTGTATCAGTGCTAGAACAATATTAAAATATCTTATTTTTCTGTGAGAAGAGTATGTGAAAAATATCATTTTAATTGAAACCTGCTGTACAGAATGTGAAGTATCTGAAACAGACCGATCAGCTTTAAAATTGATTTTTGGGCTTATCTAATGCTGTACATGATGCAGCATTAGAATATTTCAAGTGTTTTTATAACATTCTGTGGAAATAAAATCATTGAGCAAACTGAAAATCACTAAAGTAGGGTATGATAATTAGATTTTAATGGATCTTTCTGACTGCTTTAGGCTACTGCTTTATAATCTCCAAGAGGAACCAGCCATTATGTGGTTTTAAATAGCAGGGTTATGTTGTCATTTAGTGTATGAAGGCCTGTTATTTGGTTTATCAAAAGCAGATGTTCAGCCTGCAAACTGAGAGTTTATCTCTCTCTTTCAGAGTGACAGAAGTCACCTTATGTGTTCATTTTGAAAGAGAAGGAAATTGTAGAATAAACTCAAGCAAGCTTGCAACTAAATTTAAAATCTGAAGGAGTTGGAGAGATTTTAAATTGGAAATAAAGTAATTTAAAAAAGTGACACAGTATTTTTTCAAATTTATTTTTCATTCTTAATCTGCCCATTTGTACTTTGCAGTATTTTATGTATTTATTTTCTGCACAATAATTCTTAGTAGACTTGTTTATGTCCTGTTTTCCCAAATCTGATATCACTGAGGCATGTTTAGTTCTATTCTATTTTTTACCATTATATATTAACACTCTTTCATTCCATTATGCCAAACAAGGTCTTTGGCATTTACTTTGCATAAAGTAGTTCTACTCCAGTGTCTTATGGTGGTGATTTAGTTTTAAATGTTGTATTTTGGTCATCTTTTTAAAAGTGAACAGTTAACTGTACCTACATCTTCTCCATTGCATATTTAATTACCTTTTTGGTGCATATGATAACATACACAAATCAGATATATCAGCCATTTGTAGTGACTAAGTGCCTGCTCTCCAAGAAGTAAGAATAAGAGTGCAAACATATTGTAACTATGTCAAAGAATATTGCAAAGAGGGTGTGGGCTTTGCATAGTTTCACTTTGTGTGTGCGGCGGTGCGTGTGGAGGGTATAACTGTTTTGCATATGGGAGGACTTGTTTTTTGGGTATGTGGGCTTGGAGTATTTCATAAACATATGCAGCCCACTCACTAGTTTTGACGTATTTATCCAACCTCCAACTCCAAAAGATTGGACATCTCTCGCTTACAAATTATTTTACAAACTGCTGTATAACCCATTTTGAATTATAGCCTGAAAGCATAAATCTTAATTTTTACTTGTGCCTTATTCAAACTGCCAAGTTAATAATGCTGAATCTCTTAGCAGTTGAAGAGCTAAATTGTTCAGTCATCATTGAAAATAATGGAATTTCCCAGAGATAAACTGGACAAAATGAGAATGTACTGGTAGCAGGGAGTAATGTTGTCATTGTGACTAGAGATGTGAATTTTCCTTAAGACAATATGTCATATGTAATATTGATACAAGTAAATATGGTTTGTGCAATGCACTACTGTAGAGTTATATGGTCTGTCATCATGACCAAAAGGAAGTATTTGGGAGAAGCAACATTGACCTATTTCGTTACTGTATTCAGTGTTAAGTTTCAGCCATTTTCTTCAGTTCAACATGTAGCACATAAGTTATTTTGTAGAGGTCACTTTTCCGTTGCTGCATAAAGGTTGTTTCCTCACCCATAACTACAAATTGAAGATTTTTTTCTTAATTCTAAATTCTTACAAAGTGAAAGATTCTACCCCTTATAAGAGGAGGAAAGGTTTGCCTTGGATCATAATTTTATATAACTAGTTCATTTAAATGCATTTTGACTGAGAATTGCTATACCTTTTTTTAAATTGCTTTACAATTCCCTCAGGATAAAGGTTTGATTTCAGTCGCAATTTCTGCAAAGAAAGCTATAATTAAAAAAAAATTGTCTCCAAATGTAATAGCTACTTTAAGGTTACCTTGTATCTTGCAAATAATGTTTAGTCACAATATTATGTTTGCTTTTTATGTAACTAGTGTAGACTTGATCTAATGGAGCAGCAATAATGAAGATCAGGCAGGATAATGTTATGATTGTGTTTTGTTTGATAGAAAAATGCAGGTGCATAGATATTAAACAGGCACTGTCTTCCTGAAAGTTGAGAAACTATTTTGATTAGGTAGAAATTAGAGTCCTTTTATCAATGCGTTTTACGTCAACTATTTGCAAACATCAAAAAAGTTTAATGCTTTTTCATCAGCTTTTTTTCATGAGGTTAATTTTACCAGTATCTATAATTTCTATATTCAACATCTAGATGTTATGGTGATAATTAAAATCAGTCTCACTTAGGTTATTTTGCCTTTATCTAATATACTGGTGATTTCTGCATTTAAATAGATAATTTTATTCTTTTCTTTAATCATTATTAATTCACCTTCTGTTCGTACTTGAATTCAAAGGAAACTGGATGCTAGTGGTCGGAAGTTATAGTTTAAATGTAGTGATAATTGATTTAACAGTTGTTGCCGGTGACACAAAACAAAGTGCTGCTGAAAGCTGTGTTAAAACTTTTTGGGTCAGGATCAACTTTTCAGGGAAGGTAGGTTTTGATTATAGGAAGCAGTACTTGCAAAGTTACTGCCATCACAAGAAAATGGGAGTAGTTAGTTTTGTAAAAAAAATCCTTGCTTTAAAACTCAGTGCCTTTTCAACATGACTCAGCTACTGAGTTTATATCCCAGATGAACAGGTGTACAAATGTTATAAACCGCTTTAGGAATGTCTTGAGGTACAAAGCTATAGGAAACTAGAGATGGTAAGTAATCTCTGTTGACTCTGAATGTCAAAACTCCATTAAACTAGTGCATACAATTTGGAAAACCCTGACCTAACTTGTTGCCCAGTTATGATCTCGCTTATCCGAAGGCAATCTGTTGTCCAAGTTATGAAACTTTACATTTTGTGAAGTTTCAAAGCTGAAAGTACTAATTTTATGAACATTATCAAAATATGCATATTCTGCATGTAAAAAAAAGAATGTGTGCAAAATGTTGCATTTTGATGAAATTACATTATCCCAACCCGTTGTAATTACATTGCTTAATTTGTTTTTGGTTATGCATAATTATATAGTGCTGATAATGAAAAGCTGATTTTATAGTTAAATTTTAATTCATCATTTCAGTTTGAAGCACATATTGCAGCTTCTGAAACACATCAGTGACAAACCTTAAATGTATTGCGATGCAGTCTATTAAAGGGAGCAAATTAAGTGTGCTTTACCAGTTATTTTAACCTCCTGAAGTATGATTGGAAGCAATAGTATTTTTTTTTTTTAAATTAGTACCATTGTACTAATTCTTTGCTAAAAAAAGATTGTTGGGTGACCTTTGACAGTTGACAATAGTTGGTATAAATAATCAAGCAATTCACCAAGTAAGAATTTCATTCCAAAAAGAAAATACTGCAGATGCTGGAAATCTGAAATAAAAACAGAAAATGCTGGAGACACTCAGCAGGTCAGGCAGCATCTGTGAAGAGAGAAACAGAGTTAACGTTTCAGGTCGATGACCTTTCATCAGAACTGGAAAAAAGCAGGAAATGGAACAGATTTTAAAGCAAGTTTAGGGGCTGGGAAATGGGGGAGGGATGAAAGAACAAAAGGGAAGGTCTGTGATAGGATAAAAGGCAGGAGAATTAAAGAGACATTAAGAGATATTCAAGGCAAAAGGAGATGGTAATGGGACAGGTTAAGAAACAAAGGATGGCTCTAGATGAAGTGTGAATTGCGCTGGCAGAATGAAAGACAGCTGCCATGTGGGAGAGAAGAACAAAAGGCACAAACAAAAAGTGTGGATAAAAAATATATATATGATAGGGGCCGAGGTTATGATCTGAAATTGTTGAACTCGATGTTGAGTCCGGAGGACTGTAGAGTGCCTAATCGAAAGATGAGGTGCTGTTCCTCGAGCTTACGCTGAGCTTCCGTGGAACAATGCAAGAGGCCGAGGACGGTGAGGTCTGAGTGGGAGTGGTGCGAAGAATTAAAGTGCAAACGACCGGAAGCTTGGGGTCCCCCTTATGGAGGTGTTCCGCAAAGCGGTCACCCAATCTGCGTTTGGTCTCCCCAATGTAGAGGAGACCACATCTTGAGCAGCGAATACAGTACACTAAATTGCAAGAAGTACAAGTAAATTGCTGTTTCACCTGGAAGGGGTGTTTGGGGCCCTAGACAGTGGGAAGGGGGGAGGTATAAGGGCATGTGTTGCATCTCCTCCGCTTGCACGGGAAGGTGCCGGGGGAAGGGGTGCTGGGGGTGATAGAGGAGTGGACTAGGGTGTCGCGGAGGGAGTGGTCCCTACGGAATGCTGAAAGGGGAGGTGAGGGGAAGATGCGTTTGGTGGTGGGATCACGCTGGAGGTGCCGGAAATGGTGGAGGATGATCCGTTGAATGTGGAGGCTGGTGGGGTGAAAGGTGAGGACAAGGGGAACTCTATTGTGGTTCCGGGAGGGAGGGAGGGGCCGGGGTGAGGGCAGAAGTGCGGGAGATAGAACGGACACGGTCGAGGGCCGTGTCAACCACTGTAGAGGGGAATCCTCGGTTGAGGAAAAAGGAAGACATGTCGGCAGCGCTGGTATGGAAGGTGACATCGTCACAGCAGATGCGGCGGAGATGGAGAAACTGGGAGAATGGAATAGAGTCCTTTACAGAAGGCGGGGTGGGAGGAAGTGTAGTCCATGTAGCTGTGGGAGTCAGTGGGCTTGTAGTGAATGTTTGTCAATAACCTATCCCCAGAGATGGAGACGGAGAAGTCGAGGAAGGGAAGGGAAGAGTCGGAGATGGACCATGTGAAGGTGAGGGAAGGGTGGAAATTGGAAGCAAAATGTATGAAATTTTCTAGTTCAGGGCGAGTGCAGGAAACGGCACTGATACAGTCATCAATGTACCGGAGAAGAGGTGAGGGAGGGGACCCGAGTAGGACTGGAACAAAGAGTGTTCCACATATCCCACAAAAAGGCAGGCATAGCTAGGACCCATGCGGGTACCCATAGCAACACCTTTGATTTGGAGGAAATGAGTGGAGTCAAAGGAGAAGTTGTTCAATGTGAGAACAAGTTCAGCCAGGCGGAGGAGGGTGGTGGTGGATGGGGACTGGTTGGGCCTCTGTTCAAGGAAGAAGCGGAGCGCCCTCAGGCCATCCTGGTGGGGGATGGAGGTATAGAGGGATTGTACGTCCATAGTGAAAAGGAGGCGGTTGGGGCCAGGAAACTGGAAACTGTTAAAGTGGCGGAGGACGTCAGAAGAGTCGCGGATGTAGGTGGGAAGTGACTGGACAAGGGAAGAAAAAATAGAGTCGAGATAGGAAGAGATAAGTTCCGTGGGGCAAGAACAGGCTGAAACGATGGGTCTACCAGGGCAGTCCTGTTTGTGGATCTTGGGAAGGAGGTAGAAGCGGGCTGTGCGGGGTTGGGGAACTATGAGGTTGGCGGCCGTGGGGGGAAGATCTCCAGAGGAGATGAGATCAGTGACAGTCTTGGAAACGGTGGCTTCATGTTCGGTAGTGGGGTCATGGTCCAGGAGGAGGTAGGAGGAGGTGTCCGAGAGTTGGCGTTCAGCTTCCGCTAGGTAGAGGTCGGTTCGCCAAATAACAACAGCACCACCCTTGTCAGCAGGTTTAATGACAATGTCGGGGTTGGATCTGAGAGAATGGAGTGCTGCAAGTTCAGAGGGAGGTAGGTTGGAGTGAGTGAGGGCAGCAGAGAAATGGAGACGGCCGATGTCACGACGGCAGTTTGCAATGAAAAGATCTAGAGAGGGTAAGAGGCCAGAGGGAGGGGTCCAGGTAGAACGAGAATTCTGAAAGCGGGAGAAAGGGTCAGCCGTGCGGGGGGAAGATTCCTTGCCAAAGAAGTGGGCACGGAGACGAAGGCGGCGGAAAAAGAGCTCCGCATCGTGCCGAGCTCGAAATCCATTGAGGTGGGGGCGTAAGGGGATGAAGCTCAGGCCTTTGCGAAGGACTGATCGTCCGGGGCCAGAGAGGGAAGGTCAGAGGGGATAGTGAAAACGCGGCAGGGGGTGAGATTGGGATAAGGGATGGGGTCAGAGGAAAGTGAAGGGGAAGAAGGTTCCGGAGGGGCGTTGGTGTCCAAGAGTTGTTGAAGCTTGCGATCTTTGACACCTGAAAGGAAGAAAAAAAGTTTTTTGTTAAAGCGCCGGATGAGGCGAAGGATGAAATGGAACTGCGGACCAGGACAGCTTTGAGATAGAGTGAGTCGGTGCTGCTGAAGAGAGAGGTCGAGAGTGTTCATGTGGCGTTGCATAGCATTCAGCGTGGATCTCAGGATATGGCGAGAGCAGTGGTTCGAGGAACGCTGAATATCTTGGTAATTTCATTACTACTGATGTCCACTGGTTCAGTTACCTAGGACCCATTTCGTTATAGTGTACTAGTTAATCTGGAATGCCTGCTATTACCAGGGAAATTGCATATTGATATTTGAAGTTACTGCAGCCTGCTTACATTATTGTAAAGTTGTTTTCTTGCAAAAGGTGCACCATCAGAACCTAGTAATTCGAAATTATTATATAAACATTGTATGGTACAAAGTAAGTTGTGCTTGCATTTCCAGACACGCAATAAAAAATGTAAAATGACTCATGCATTTTCCTTTACATAAGTCATTTATACTGTTACTCAGAGATGAAATTCACAATAGAGCTGTAATTGCGATAGTTCATTAAAGAGTGTAAACTGTAAATCCATTTGGTTCAGTAATTTCTTTCTCTAGCCCTGTTCGTGATTCTTCTGCCCTTCTAGTTTTGAGAGGGTAGAAGGGCTTTAAGTATATTGTAAATAAATAACTCTTTTGCAGCTTTCAAAACATTCCTGTTCTGCAAATCAATAAATCCTGAATATTATATATTAAAAATACTGAGTCAGTCGCAATGTTCCTTTTTCAAAATGCATTGAAAAATCCGACACCAGGCTCTGTCTATAACAAAATTGATAAGTGTCAATCTTTATCTGTGGAGCCTGTTATGCTTGTAGGTAGTGCAATGATGCAATTAAGTGTCTTGCTTTTGAGTGAACATTATGTGCGGCCTAACTCTTCATAACAGACTTATACAGTGCCAAAACTTGCAGGCTTTAACGAGTGGGTGGCATTGTGGCACCCTCTGATCTGTATGTAGCCTGTAGCTTTATACTAGGGCTTCAGTTAAGGATTTTCCTGCAACTACTGCAACACCACTACCCCTCCCCCCCCCCCCCCCCCCCCCCAAAAAAAAACCTATCAAGCATGCTCTCTGACTTATGACCATGACATCCTCTCTGGAAGCATTTGGTCCAACGGCATACTTACCACCCCTTATTTGCTTTACAACTTAAGATCTGTATGTATTGCCACCTTCCATCCCACTGCATTTCCTGTTGGGTCTCTATTCCACAATACTTGTTTTTGGCCATCTTTCCAGTGCAGCCCCTTCTGTCCATGATGTTTTCTGCCTGCTCCTCTGCATCTTTTTGCTGCTCAGTCAGCATAGTGAGATTCACTATTGGCCACTGCTCACAGCCACTTACATTCCTCTGCACCTGGACTCCATTTCCACCCAGCAGTGAACATTGGCTGCCCCCACCCCCCACCTTAAACACATGGAGAATTTCCTGGCCTAAACAGATTGTCCTCTTCCCTCCCCCCCCCACAAGACCACAAAAGCAGTTTCCTCCCTTCTGCTCGCCCTCCTGTGAACATTCAACCCCCCCACCCCAACTCGGATCATTTATCGGCACCCCACAGCTAAAAGGATTTCCCCCTTAAACCCTTCCTCATCCTCTCCGCCTCTCCCTCACTTCTGCTCTTTCTCCATCACCCTTCCCCTCATTCCTCCTCCCCCTTCCCATTGTTGTCTTCCTTGTCCTCCTTTTTCCCCTGTTGCCCACATGCCTGCTCTTTCCCATTCCCCCTCATCGCACCCTCTCCAATTCTCCTTCTCGTCCCCGTCCATTTATTCCTCTTACCCTCTAACCTTGCTTGACATGATTACTGCACTTAGTCTTCACTCTGTGTGCAGTACCACAGGAGATTGACTAGTACTTAAATGTAATCTTGGGAAGTGTCAACCGTACATTTTAATTATTCTTTCTTAAGTGTTTAAATAGACGTACAAAGGTCATATAAATCTGATGAGCACCTAGTTATGGGAGCATATTAAAGCTGATTAAAATGAAGAAATGGCAACAAATTGAAACTGCCTCAGTAGATTCTGAACCTGCCTGTTTTAATTAAAACCAAATTGAGCTTATGTCATAGCTGACTTACAGAAAGAGAAGCATCCGGTCTAGTACCAAAAGAACAGTGCTAGTTTGTGTTGCTGAAAATCCACGAGACAAACTCAATGGACCAGCTGTTTTTTGACCCTGTCCATCATTTTTGTATGTTCATATTATATATATATCATTATAAACTATGATGAAGTCAAATTGGCACTCAAACAGTTTATGTATATCTTAAAACAACTGTGTACATAAAACATGGATTTACTTTAGAAAGAAAGAATTGGCATTAATATAAGAACATAAGAAATAGGAGCAGGAGTAGGCCATTTGGCCCTGCGAGCCTGCTCCGCCATTCAATAAGATCATGGCTGATCTTCTAATTCATCTCCACTTTCCTGCACTATCCCCATATCCCTTGATTCCCTTAATATTCAAAAAGCTATCGATCTCTGTCTTGAATATACTCAATGACTGAGCCTCCACAGCCCTCTGGGGTAGAACATTCCAAAGATTCACCTCCCTCTGAGTGAAGAAATTTCTCCTTATCTCAGTCCTAAATGGTTGACCCCTGGTTCTAGACTTCCTAGCCAGGGGAAACATCCTCCCTGCATCTACCCTGTTAAGCCCTGTAAGAATTTTGTATGTTTCAATGAGATCACCTCTCGTTCTTCTAAACTCTAGAGAATATAGGCCGAGTCTACTCAATCTCTCCTCATAGGACAATCCCCCCCATCCCAGGAACCAGTCTGGTGAACCTTCATTGCACTCCCTCTATGGCAAGTATATCCTTCCTTAGGTAAGGAGACCAAAACTGTACACAATACTCCAGGTGTGGTCTCACCACCGCCCCTTGACATTCAACGGCATTGCCATCGCCAAATCCCCCACCATCAACATCCTGGGGGTCACCATTGACCAGAAACTTAACTGGACCAGCCACATAAATACTGTGGCAACAAGTGCAGGTCAGAGGCTAGGTATTCTGCGGCGAGTGTCTCATCTCCTGACTCCCCAAAGCCTTTCCACCATTTACAAGGCACAAGTAAGGAGTATGATAGAATACTCTCCACTTGCCTGGATGAGTGCAGCTCCAACAACACTCAAGAAGCTCGACACCATCCAGGACAAAGCAGCCCGCTTGATTGGCACCCCATCCACCACCTTAAACATTCACCCTCCACCACCGGCATACCGTGGCTGCAGTGTGTACCATCTACAAGATGCACTGCAGCAACTCCCAAACCCGTGACCTCTTCCACCTAGAAGGACAAGGGCAGCAGGCGTATGGGAACACCACCACCTCCAAGTTCCCCTCCAAGTCACAGATCATCCTGACTTAGAAGTATATTGCTGATCCTTCATCGTCACTGGGTCAAAATCCTGGAACTCCCTACCTAACAGCACTGTGGGAGTACCTTCACTACACGGACTGCAGCGGTTCAAGAAGGCAGCTCACCACCACCTTCTCGAGGGCAATTAGGGATGGGCAATAAATGCTGGCCTTGCCAGCGACTACCACATCCCATAAAGCGAATTAAAAAAAAAACTGCTCATAGTCCTCTAGGTGTGGTCTAACCAGGACTTTGTATAGCTGTAGAATAACTTCTACCCCCTTGTATTCTAGTCATCTAGATATAAAGGCCCACATTCCATTAGCCATTTTGACTATTATCTGTACCTGTTCATGCCATTTCAATGATCTATGTACTTGGACCCCCACGTCTCTTTGGACCGCCACTGTTTTTAGCTTTTCACCATTTAGAAAGTACCCTGTTCTATCTTTTTTAGGTCCAAAGTGGATGACCTCACATTTGCCTACATTGAAATCCATTTGCCACAGTTTTGCCCATTCACTTAATCTATCGATATCTCTTTGTAATTTTTGCTTTCATCTACAGTGCCGTCTATCTTTGTGTCATTGGCACATTTGGATATGTGGCTTTCAATTCCATCATCTAAGTCGTTAATAAATACCGTGAATAGTTGAGGCCCCAACACAGATCCTTGCGGGACACCACTAGCCACATCCTACCAATTAGAGTACCTGCCCATTATTCCTATTCTCTGTCTCCTGCCGCTCAGCCAATTTCCTAACCAGGTCAATAATTTGCCTTCAATTCCATGGGCTTCTACCTTAGTTAACATTCTCTTATGAGGGACTTTATCAAATGCCTTCTGGAAGTCCATATAAATAACATCTATAGACATTCCCCTGACCACTACTTTAGTCATCTCTCAAAAAATTCAATCAGGTTCGTCAGGCATGACCTACCTTTTACAAATCCATGCTGACTCTCTCTGATCAGCTGAAAATTTTTGAGGTGTTCAGTCACCCTATCCTTAATTATAGACTCTAGTAATTTCCCAACAACAGATGTTAGGCTAACTGGTCTATAATTCCCTGGTTTCCCCCTCTCTCCATTCTTAAATAGCAGAGTGACATGTGACAGTTCCAATCTGCAATGTGCTCACCTACTTCCTTTAAAACCCTTGGATGGAAATCATCTGGTCCTGGGGATTTGTCATTCTTTAGTGCTATTATTTTCTTCATTACTGTTATTTTGCTTATGTTAATTTTGTTGAGTCCCTGTCCCTGATTGAATATTAGTTTCCTTGGGATTTCTGGCATGCTAACCTCTTCCTCTACTGTAAATACAGACACAAAGTAATTATTCAACATTTCTGCCATTTCCTTATTAACAATGACGGTAACACCGTTATCAGTTTTCAAGGGACCAACATTGCTCCTGATCACCCTCTTTCCTAATATAATTGTAGAAAAATTTTGTGTTGATTTTGATATCCCTTGCAAGTTTCTTTTCATACTCCCTTTTTGTAGCTCTTACTATCTGTTTTGTCACCCATTACTGTTCTTTGTATCTTTCTCATTCGCCAGGATCTGTGCTATTTTTTTCATTTATGTATGCTTTTTCTTTTAGTTTTATGTTGTCTCTCACCTCTTTAGTCGTCCATAGCTGTTTTTTTTGGCAGGTAGAGCTCTTGCCCCTTAGGGGTATAAACTGGTGCTGTATCACATTAATTTCTTTTTTGAACACCTCTTGTCGTTTTACCCATTAACAGATTTGCCCAGTTTACTGTGGACAGTCTCTGTCTCATCGCATTGAAGTCAGCCTTACCTAAATCTCGAATCTTAGTAGCTGTTTCGCGTTTCTCCCTTTCGAACACTATGTTGAACTCGATCATGTTATGATTGCTATTAGATAAATGTTCACGCACCGTTAGGCTGTTAACTAAATCTGGCTCATTAATCATTACTAAATCTAATATGGCATGCCCCCTTGTTGGGACAATGCAGCATTACTGCACTAGATTGTCGGCCTAGATTTCATCATCTAAATTTATTTTTTTGCGAATGATTTAATATTAACTGTATATGTCTGTCGTCCACACTTTAAAAAATGGATTAGGAAGAATTTGCTGATTTTGTTATTTTAGATATTAACCCTTTGGAGTAAAAACATTCAGGGGCAGAATGTTTGCATATAGTTTTTCTTTTTCTCCAAGTGCCTTTATCTTTTTGCTTATAATGTACTGACTCATTTATTTTGTTTAAGAGTTAGTTGGACTAAAGCTGAAGTGATCACTCAGGGAAAGCATAAATTTCATGTGAATTAACAAACTGAAGATCTTTGAATATTAATTCAAGGTTCCTACTGGTTCTTGAGGTCAGCTCATTAGACCATGACAATGTCTGAGCAGCCCATGAGAGTATCTTGCTATGTTCAACATTATTTTTCTGTCAAAATTCAGTTAATAAAATGAGTTATTCAAGTTGAGCAGCTTCCTTGGGAATCTCATCAACTTTGATTAAAAACTTGTACCAATTATAATTTCTGGAAGCTATCATATGCAGTTTGAAGCCATGTAGAACTCAGAGCCTCCCTCCCAACGTGATCGTACAGTATTTCTAGACCTTATGTTCCCTTAATTTTTAATTTATGTTTGCATTTTTTGTTTATGAATTCTAAGATAAAAAATAAATTTAAAATGCAGATGGTGGAGAAAGAGGGAGACCCTTTTGCAGATGTGCCCTGCACCCTTAACTAGAGATATGAAAGGCTAAATTATTTTTCAGGCTCAACCTAAAAAAGTTTCAGAACTGCTGATTGAGATAGCAATCGTCCACAGGCCCAGATTAGGAGCACAGAAGTGGACAAGTAAATACATTGAAAGAAAGAACTTGCATTTATATAGTGCCTTTCGCGATCTCAAGACACACCAAAATGCTTCAGTCAGTGCCGTACTTACAAAGTGTAGTTGCAGGCAAACATAGCAGCTATTTTGCAAGTCACACAAACTGTAATAAGATAAATGACCAGATAATCTGTTTTTTTAAAGTGATGATGGTTGAGGAATAAATGTTGATCAAGACACCAGGAGAACTCCCCGCATTTCTGGGTTTCCCGGCCACTAGGACCCCCGCTCTCTCCCCGCCTCTCTGTAAATATCGGGCCCAATGTGTATGTGGAAAAGCAAATGAGCACATGGCTGTTTTCATAAACATAAATTGCACAAATAAACACCCCTTGCATACAGTTATTTACATCACCTTGCACAAATGAACACCCCTTGCATCTGCATTCTCGCAGGCAGACTCTCACATTTCAATGGATTCCAATAAAATCAACTGCGCATTGTACTTAATACACTTATCTCAATTTAACAGGTGGGCTGTTTAACTATATACACTGTGTTAGTGGCATCAGGACTTTCGGGGGTCTGATTCATAATTTCTATATTTTGTTCACCATCTGGATGTCAGTATTTTTAGTTGAGGTAGAGGTTACAGTGCAGGGTGAATTGGAGTGTGGAAATGATTTAACATGACTGTTGAAGTGAGATGATCTTTGTGACTAGACGTGAACAGCCAGACTAAGACCATGAGGACTATCTTGCATATTTGCTAGTCGAGGTCCTGTGGCATTGCTTGTGGAGGGTCAAGACCAAGTGCAGTATTTATGTCAAACCGAGTTAGAGGGCAGGGAGATATTTGGAACAAGACAGGAGAATGCCAAAGTGGGAGAGAGACTGGAGGAGGGGACAGGGGGGGAAAAAGTGCTTTCTAGGGGATTAGAATGCCAAACACACTGGTGGTTGGGGGTAGGGTGGGGGACTATTGTGTGAAGTGCAATGAAGGATCGATTCAGCAGTGTACAGTAGCATCTAGTTTGACAGTTCCTTAAATTGCGTGTTTATTGGGAATGCCTAGCACAGTGCCACCTACAGTTTAACAGGTATTGAAGAGAAAAAATGTTATGGGGAGATTGGCAGGATTTTCCATTTATTTTGAAATGGAATATCCAACCCATCCAGCAATTTTAACAGATAACACATACAAATGAAGACTGTCGGCACCGCTCATTTGGTCTACGTGGCACTACAGCTGACAGTGCTGTGCACCAGATTCCCACTTAAGCTCTCGTGTACTTGGCTGCCGCTCTCAGATACTGCCTACTGCCGAACTGCAGTTACTTCTCACTGTCCCCTTTGAACTACTGCCATCCTAAACCTGGCTACTGTCTACTACTCATGGCCACTCTCTGTCAAGCAGCAGCAGTGAATACTTAGCTGGAGTAGAGTTCCATACTATACCAGGCAGCCCATGGAGATTGCATTCAGCAGTTTAGGTAGCCTGCTGCTGGAGGAGGTTGACGTCCTCGACTTGGAGAACAGCTGCTGCAGTAGAAACTAAGATTGGTGGTATTGTTCAAATCTATTTACTGCATGCGTCATTAGCTACCAAACTGCCATTTTTAGTACTTGTTCCCTCTAAGGGAGGGTTGGCACTGAAACTGAGATACTGGGGATGATGAGGTTATGCCTTCAAGGTCTGAAAAATAGTAGCACCCAAGGCTCAGATGAAAGATCTCAGCTGCAGGAATGAGCAGAAAGCAATCTCTATGTCCGTGTGGATAAAAGTTATATCGGGGATTGGAAAATGGAATGGGTAGTTTTGTAAAATGTTTTTTTGATTGATGAGTTTATACTAGCTGGATGTTGAAGTGAGGTAATCTTTGTGACTGAACATTAGCTGCAGGTCTGAAGGCCATTATGAAAATTTTTATATTCTCTCTCTCTCTGCTCCCTCACACATTCCTAACTCCCTTGCCTTTGGCCCTCCACCCATCACAGCATCTCTGCTGCTGTCAAACTGCTTAATTGCTTCCTTGTCTCATAGGAACAGGAGTAGGCCATTCAGTCCCTCGAGCTGTTCTGCCATTCAATCAGATCACGACTGATCTGTAGCTCAACTCCATTTACCAGCCTTTGATCCATATCCTTTGATACCCTTACCTAACAAAAATCTATTGATCTCAGTCTTCAAAATTTCAATTGCCCCAGCATCCACAGCCTTTTGGGGAAGAGAGTTCCAGATATCCAACTACCCTTTGTGTGGAAAAAGTGCTTCCTTATTTCATTCCTGAATGGCCTAACTCTCTAATTTTAAGATTGTGTCTCCTTTTTCTGGATTCCCATCAGAGTAAAACAGTTTCTCTCTATCTACCGTATCAAATAATTTTGTCATTTTAAACACTTTGATTAGATCACCCCTCAACATTCTATAATCAAGAAAATACAACTCCAGTTTATGCAACCTGTGCTCATAATTTAACCCTGTACAGTATTATTCTGGTGAATCTGCACTGTATCCCCTCCAAGGTCAATATATCCTTCCTGAGGTGTGGTGCCCAGAACTGAATGCAGTACTCCAGATGGGGGCTAACCCAGGCGCTATACAATAGAAGCATAACTTCCCTTAGTATTCCAGCCCCCTTGAGATAAAGGCCAATATTCTATTAGCATTTTTGATTACTTTTTGTAGGTTTTAGTGATCTGTGTACATGGACAACCAAATCTCTTTGCTCCTTCACAGTTCTAGTTTTTCGCTATTAAGAGAATACTACAATTTGTCTTTCTTGGATCTAAAGTGGGTGACCTCACATTTCCCCATACTGAACTCCATTTGCCACAGTTTTGCCCACTCACTTAATCTGTCTATGTCCCTTTGTAACTTCCCATCTGCACAATTTACTGTGCATCCCAACTTTAATATACAACTCTCTATTCCTTCACCCAACTTATTGATATATATGATGAAAAGCTGAGGCCCCAGTACAGATCGCCGAGGAACGCTACTTGTGAAATTCTGCCAACTTAGGGTACATTCCTTTATCTCTACTCTCTGTCTTCTACCTCCCAAACAATTTCCAACCCATGTCGCAAGTTTACCTTCAATTCTATACAATTCCAATTTTGCTAATTTATTGTATGGAACCTTATCAAATTCCTTCTGGAAGCCCATATAGATAATATCAATTGACACTTCCTTATCCACCATGACCTCTTCAAAAATGTCAACTAGATTAGTCAGATGTGATTTACCCTTCACAAATCTATGCTGACTGTCTGGCTCATACTTACTGCTCAGTCACTCTGTCCCTGATGACAGATTCCAGTAACTTCCCCACAGCTGATATTAGGCTGACAGGTCTGTAGTTACCTGGTTTCTCTCTCCCACCCTTCCTTAAATAATGAGGTGACATTTGCAATTTTCCAGTCTAACGGCACAATTCCAAAATCAAGAGAGCTTTGGAAGATTATGATTAACACATCTGAAATTTCCTCACCTAATTCTTTCAATACCCTGGGGTAGAAACCATCAGGTCCTGCAGATTTGTCTATCTTAAGCCCCATTATTTTCTTCATTACCATTTTTCTCTGCTTTCATCGCCTTTGTTTCCAGCAAATCAATCAGCGTTTCCCATCCTTGTCACTCTCCCAGGGGTGCAAACTCAAATGCACTCGGTACGCGACTGGTCTAATCATCAGTTGCTAGATCTGGCTTAAAGAAAGAAAGACTTGCATTTATATAGCGCCTTTCATGACCATCGGACGTCTCAAAGTGCTTTACAGCCAATGAAGTACTTTTGAAGTGGAGTCACTCTTGTAATGTAATGTAGGAAATGCGGCAGCCAATTTGCACACAGCAAGGTCCCACAAACAGCAATGTGATAATGACCAGATAATCTGTTTTTGTTATGTTGGTTGAGGGATAAATATTGGCCAGGACACCGGGGATAACTCTCCTGCTCTTCTTCGAAATAGTGCCATGGGATCTTTTACGTCCACCTGAGAGAGCAGACGGGGCCTCGGTTTAACATCTCATCTGAAAGACAGCACCTCCGACAGTGCAGCACTCCCTCAGCACTGCACTGGATTGTCAGCCTAGCTTTATGTGCTCAAGTTCCTGGAGTGGGACTTGAACCCACAACCTTCTGACTCAGAGGTGAGTGTGCTACCCACTGAGCCACAGCTGACACTGTGCTTTGCTGTTCTCAGCCAAAACTGCAATGCAAACAATCTAAGGGATCGATTTTGCCAGTGTGGGCGGGCTGGGGCGTGTCAGGTGGCATTCGTGTCAGGACCCCGACTCCGAAGTGAAGTGAAGTGGGGAAAAAGTGCGATTTTCCCCTAATTGGGCAATTGATTTCCAGCGTGTGGGAACCCCTGGTCCAATGAGTCTTTTCATACAGAAAGTCGCCTCCGATGACCTCATCAATGCTGCTGGATTTAAGGCCTGCAAGCAGCCTTACTTCTTCTGGAGACTGCAAACTTTATGGTGATTGTAGTAAGGACTTAATTGATCGACTGTGTCCACCAGCAGGCAAAAGTGTGCTCCGCGCTTCGATGAGCCCTCCCTCCAAGCTCTGGTGGAGGGAGCAAGATCGAATAAGGAGGTGCTCTTCCCTTCTTCAGGGAGAAAAAAGCCACCCCAGCAGACTAAAGCTGTGTGGCTGCAAGTGGCCCAGGAGGTCAACTCCATATCGATGAGCCGCAGAACCTGGCTGCAATGCAGGAAGAGGTTTCATGACCTCCTCCGCGCAGGAAAAGTGAGTATGACTTTCCCATCGCCTCTCCTCACCAGCACTGTGCTTTGCTAACCTCTTCCTCCACATCCCACTTGACACTTACATCCCTGCACCCTTACCCATTGCCCCTCTCTCTATGGTCACATTCACTTAACTTTTCGACCATGTAGCCCTCAAACTCCCTATCACTGTGATGCTACAACAACAACTTACAACACACAGGGAGGGCCCTTTGTCTCCTTCTAAGCATCTATGCTATGCATTCTCTACACTCACTCCTTCATTCTCACTCAAACTCCACTTGTGTCCCTCATTGCAGGAAAAGAGAGCCCACAATAAGAGGGAAAGAGCCATGACAGGAGGAGGGCCACCCTCAGTAGCCCAGCTCACCGCCTGGGAGGAAGCGGCCCTGGAAATGGCCGGGGATCGAGGACGATTCCCAAGTGGGGGACAGACAGATGGGCGCATCACAGCAAGCTGGTAACAGAATAGTTTGGCATCTCTCTCATTGACATTGCATGAGTCACTGATAATGATTCTGATGCTCTAACAGATTGACTTATGATCATCTGCACTATTTAATGTGCATGTAACCTTGACCTCAGATCTCTAACTCTTTCCTTTACTCCCCCACAGGACCATCGAACGCCCCCGTCCCCACTGTCCAGGAGGAACAGCCTGAGCTTCCAGACTCCTCAGAGGAAGCTGCAACCTCTGAGGGCGCAGCGTCAGCAGAATTCAGCGCACCCAGCACCAGCGCAGACACTCGCACCTCGGTGGGACCTTCGCGAGATAGAGTAGTGTTGGCACCTGGCGTATCACAGCTCACAAGTGAGCATCAGCAGCTGGTGGAGACAGGGACAGCAGTGGAGAGTCCTCGTCGGAGGGCGCTGGACTCTGCCAGCTCGGCTCAGCTGCATGTTGACCCTGTGCCTCCAGGTCCATCTAGAAGGAGAGTCTTTGGCAGGTTTTGCCTCCAAGGTCGCTGCGAGTGTGGAGCGAATGGAGGAGTCCATCGCGAACATGAGCAGAGCCTTTGTGGAGGCATTGGCGCATGAACGCATCACCGCGGAAAGGATGGCTACCTCCGTGTTAAGGCTGGCTACCGTAGAGGAGAGGATGGCTACGGCCATGGAGGAGCTTAGTCGCCAGGGTCTTGAAAACATGGTCATTGTTCAGAATAGAATGACATCTCTTGAGGAGCAATAGTCAGCTATTGAGCATACAAACCAGACCTTCATGGAAGTCCTCTGGAGTAGGACTTCCAGTGCAGAAATGGGTCCTCATGGCCCCCCTGAAGTGCAGCAAAGTACTGTCAAGCCACTTGCTAGCTCTGAAGTGGGGCTGACCCATGAGAAGGATGTTGGTGGCAGACAACAAGGAAGTGGGGGCTCCTCTCCAAGTGCTCACACAACCATGCCACTGCAAAGCCCTCGGTCAGAGCCCCACCAGAGTCTTCACCCAACTGAGATGGGCGTCTCAGAGCCGCAGGAGCAGCAGACTGTTGCCGAGCCCTCACAGGTTTGCAACCCCAGAGGACGCCCGCCAAAGGCGTCGAGACAGGAGCAGCAAGAAAGTGAGCAAGGGACCTCCACATCTGCTGAAGCCACAGGGGAAGCACCACGTAGAAGCATGTGTAAGAGGAAGATAAAGCACAAGTAGTCACAAGGGTAGTCACTTGGGTGCTGTGATATATTGTATTTGGACCAGCCATCCTTGTCATGGTATCATAAACAGATTTGATGGCAAACTGTTGAAGTTGTGGCCTGTATCATTTTGCAAATGGGACTTTCACATTGAGGGCTTAGGGCGACTTGCAACTGTCAGTATGGTGGTCAGAGTGATAGGAATCCGCAGGTTCTTGTCCATTGTCGATGCTCTGTTAAGAAGGTGCGAGACAAAAGTGTTTGATTGTGCAGGCTAAGCAAATCTGGCCAACATGAGTGCGTCCCTTGCATCCCGGGCAGCAATGTGGTCGCGCGCTGGCGCCTTCTGGCCTGTGCAGCTTCAGGTGGGTGAGCAGCAGCTTGGTGCTCCTGTTGTTGCTCCTGCCGTTGTTCATGGTTCTGCTGCTGCTGCTGCTGGTCTTCGTCCGAATCTGATGTCCAGGAGAAAAGGAAATAAATGGTTCCCATGCTTCTGCTATATACATCAGTTGAGGAAGCGCTCAGTCAAGGTGGGGAGAGGGATTTCCCAGGAGGTCACACTGGAGATGGGTCTCAGGATCCAAACTTCCACAACAATGAGTAGGCCTGCTAAAAGTTCCCTCAGACCTGAGACAAAGTTCTGCCACCTGCAAATGATGATTGCTGAAAACTCCTTTTTAATGTTGGAGCTGCTGCTGTTAGTAAGCGATCCACTTGTGAGGCCGCCAGGATTAACTGGTGTGTTCCAGAGGAGGCGTGTAGGATGGGGGAATTGTCTAAAAATCAGAAAGGCCTCTCAAAATTGGATTATAGAGGCAATTAAGTGGTTGTTAAGGGCCTGGATGGAAACGGGATCTGAAACCCCGATTCAGGGAAAATTGCTTGGAGGCGGGATCGGGCCCGCATGCCATTTTTTGCGATTTTACTACCTCACACGCCTCCAAACCCACCTCCTCGTGCCTGGCAAAATCGAGTCCTAGGTCTTTTTTTCATGGGCAACTGCCTCTTTAAACACTCTTCCCAGTCCCCTCCACCCCGCCTCAAATACCAAATGTGAAGAGCTCATAGACTTTGTCTCCCATCTGTGCAACTGTCTCTGTCACTTCCACCTCTACCTTCTCCCACAGTCTCTCAGCTATCTTAGCTGATGACCCCCGTCTCTTCTCCTGCCCTCTCAACTCATCTCATCTATGAGACCCACCCCCTGTTTCCTCAATCCCCCATCCCACATAGCTGACCACTAAACTTTCCTTCTTGCCTCTGTTAGCTGATGTTAATGGTTGCCTTTCCTTGGGTGCTATTTTTCTCCCATTCAAAAATGTCATTGCTACATCCTTGTACTACCTCATCTCCAACTTTCCTTCCCCAAGGTATTTGAACATTACTTTGCAGCTCCATGTCCATCGCCTCCGAAATTCCCTGCTTGAATCCCTCCACTCTGGCTCTGTCCTTCTTACAGCACCTTCTTTGGCTGTAGCCAAATTCATGAATGACATCCTCTGTAACTGTGACTGGTTTTCTATCCCTTCTCGTCCTGCTTGACACCTCTGCAGCATTTGATATGGTTAATCACACCATCCTCTCTTTTTATTGCCCAGCTCCAAGGGACTTCCCTTGCATAGCTTCACTCCTACCTATCCAAACACAGCCAGTGCATCTCCAGCAATGGTTTTTCTTCCCTCCCTGCTGAGTTTTTCCAGCGTTTTCTGTTGTTATAATGGTTTTTCTTCCCTCCCTGCACCATCACTTCTAGGGTTCCCCAAGGATTTATTCTTGACCCTCCTTATTGTGTTCTCTATGTTGCCCATTAGTTTCCAAATGTATGCTGATAACGACGTGCTCTACCACTTCTCAACCCTCAACTACCTCTGCGCCACAGACTGCCAGTCTAGATGAATTTCTGGATCATTCACAATTTCCTCCAGCTCAATATCGGGAAGATCAAAGGCATAATTTTTGTTCCGCAACAAACCCTGCTGTCTTGCCGCTAACTCCATTCCCCTTCCCAGCCACTCAATTGGGCTGAACCATACTGTTCACAGTCTTGATGTCCTCTTCAATCCTGAGATGAGCCTTAAACCCCACACCCTATCCATCCAAAATGGCTTACTTCCATCTCTGCAACTTTGCTCACCTCTGCCCCTACCTCAGCCCCTACCTCAGCCTTTCTGTCACTGGAACCCTTATCCATGCCTTTATCACCTCCAAATTCAATTACTTTAATGCTGAAATAAAAACAGAAAATGGTGGAATTACTCAGTGGGTCAGGCAGCATCTGTGGAGAGAGAAACAGAGTTAACGTTTCAAGTCCATGACCTTTCATCAACTCCAATCTGTCCAAAAGTCTGCCTGTGTATCCTTTCTTGCAATTAGTACTGCGCACCATCACCACTCTCACCGCTGCACTCACTGACATACACTGGCTCCTGGTTCCCAATCTATCACATTTAAAATTCTTGTCCTTGTCCTTAAATCTCTCCATGGCCTTGCTCGGCCATATCTGTGCAATCTTCCTTGGCCAAATACCCTGTTGGTTCCAACCTTCTGTGCATCCCCACTCCCTTCACTCCACCATTGCGACTGAGCATTCAACAGCATGCAGTTCTTGGAATTCCCTCCCTACACCTTCCCACCTCTCATTGCCTTTGAAAATTGCCTCCTCAAAAACACTGTAACCAGTGCTCCTAATCTTTCCAATTCAGATTTCTGTCTGTTTTCCTTACACCTATTTGTGAACTTTCTTGGGATGTTTACTTCCATTAAAGGTACTATATAAATGCAGGCTGTTATCGTTGTGGCGATTGTCATTGTTACTGTTTATATTGTCTTCAAAATTTAGTTTTTAGGGGTAACCGTGGGCTATCTTCCCAGTGCAGAGCTGGAATTCTAGGGAGGGACGAGGAAATATTAAAAATACAACTACGGTTATGAACAAGCTGAGAATGATAAGAGGGCAAGGCACCCAACCCAGGTAAACTGCACACTAGCATACTTAAGGAAGTGGTGAATGAAATGGGTCACATTCTGGCAGGCATTTTTATGGATTTATTAGAAATGCTAATAAAAGTAATGGGCCAGAAATTCGGGTCTCCACGGGTGAGTACGCGCTGTGTACTCACCCGTAGACCCAACGAAAGTGCCGGTTTCGTGCATGCGCTGGAAACCGGTACTTCCGTTCCCTTGAAAGAAGGGGTTTGGAGGTCAAACGCGTGCGCCGGAGAGGCAGCGCGTACGCATCGAACTTCTGCTTTTTTTCAGGTTTCTCTGTGAGGGTAAGTCCCTAGCAGCTGTGCGGGGAAAAAGCAGGCGCAAGGCCTGCTTTTAACAAGGTAAGTGGTGAATTAAGTAAAATTTAAACATTTTTTCCACAGGTTTATCTGTTTTAAATACTTTAAAGAAAGGTAAGTTTATTTTTAGCCCTGTTAAAAACTAATTAATTTTTTCAAAAATTTTAATTTTTGTTTAAAATAGTTAATTTATGTAATTTATAGTTATTTTAAAAATGTGATGTTTTTTAAAAAAATAAAATATTTGAAGTTTTAGTTAGGTTTTGGGGCCGATGTCTATTCATAGATTTGACAGGTCTTCCTGTCAAATCTATGAATGGAGATTCCCTGCTCCGATTGGCTCTCCATGGCCCACGTGATCCTAGGGGACGCTTCGAACTAACTGTGCCCCTGGGATACGCAAACACTGCACACCGGCACCTGGAGGAGGCTCAGGATCGGAATCCCACGTGGGCCCACAGCACAATGGCAGGCGCGGTAGGTAAGTGCAAGTTGGGGGCTTGCACCCACGGGAAGCCTCTGGGCCAGAAATTCGGGTCGATGTGTTTATAAACAGAGGCATAACCGTAGGAACTTCAAGCCATTGAGCCTGACCTATATAGTAGGTGAAACACTAAAGGACATCCTGAAAGAGAGAATTTTGAAACACGCAGAGAAATATGGACTAATAAGGGAGTCAGTATAGCTTAGAATCATAGAATAGTTACAGCACAGAAGGAGGCCATTTGGCCAGTCAAGCATGTGCTGGCTCTCTGCAAGAGCACTTCAGCTAATCCCACTCCCCCGCCCTTTCCCCGTAGCCCTGCAAATTTTTTTCCTTCAGGTACTTATCCAATTCCCTTTTTGAAAGCTACGATTGAATCTGCCTCCACCACCCTTTCAGGCAGTGCATTCTAGACCCTAACCACTCACTGCGTAAAAAGGTTTTTCCTCATGTCGCCTTTGGCTCTTCTGCCAATCAGCTTAAATCTGTGTCCCCTGGTTGTCGACCGTTCTGCCAACGGGAACACTTTCTCTCTATCTACTCTGTCTAGACCCCTCATGATTTTGAATACCTGTATCAAATCTCAACATTCTCAACCTTCTCTGCTTTAAGGAGAACAACCCCAGCTTCACCAGTCTATCCACATAACTGAAGTCCCTCATCCCTCCTGGAACCATTCTTGTAAATCTTTTCTGCACCCTCTCTAAGGCCTTCACATCCTTCCGAAAGTGCGGTGCCCAGAATTGGACACAATACTCCAGTTGAGGCCGAACCAGTGTTTTATAAAGGTTCATCATAATTTCCTTGCTTTTGTACTCTATGCCTCTATTTATGAAAATGAGAAGTCGCACAACACCAGGTTATAGTCCAACAGATTTATTTAATTTTACAAGCTTTCGGAGCTGTCGCTCCTTCCTCAGGTAAGTTAGCAGTGAGAGAATCTCCCAGAATTCACAATTTAAACACAGACAAAATCTATTCAAATCTTTCCCTATATCAAAGACACACTAAGAGCACAGCCAAGACAATGAGATGTGTCCCAGGGGGTCCAACGTGTCAAACCACCTGCTGGCTGCATATCCTGTCAATTTGTGTTGGTTCTTGTGTTAGTCTTTTTAAAAAAAAAACCACCTGGGAAGACCGGCCATGATGTCAAGTCACGTTCTGTATCGTGACATGAACCCGATATCGCGATTGAGGCCATCCTCATGAGTGCGGAACTTGGCTATCAGTTTCTGCTCTATGATTTTGCGCTGTCGTGTATCCCGAAGGCCGCCCTGGAGAACGCTTACCCGCAGATCCGAGGCTGAATGCCCCTGGCTGCTGAAGTGTTCCCCGACTGGGAGGGAACCCTCCTGCCTGGCGATTGTTGCGCGGTGTCCGTTCATACGTTGTCTCAGTGTCTGCATGGTCTCGCCGATGTACCATGCTCTGGAGCATCCTTTACTGCAACGTATCAGGTAGACAACGTTGGCCGAGTCACATGAGTATGTACCGTGTACCTGGTGGGTAGTGTCCTCACGTGTGATGATGGTATCTGTGTCCATGATTTGGCATGTCTTGCAGAGGTTGCCGTGGCAGGGTTGTGTGGTGTCTTGGTTGCTGTTCTCCTGAAAGATGGGTAATCTGCTGCAAACGATGGTACTTTTGAGGTTAGGCGGCTGCTTCAAGGCGAGTAGTGGAGGCGTGGGGATGGCCTTAGCAAGGTGTTCGTCGTCATCGATGACCTGTTGAAGGCTGCGAAGAACATGGCGTAGTTTTTCCGCTCCGGGGAAGTACTGGACGACGTAGGGTACTCTGTTGGTTGTGTCCCGTGTTCGTCTTCTGAGGAGGTCTATGCGGTTTTTCGCTGTGGCCCGTCGGAACTGTCGATCGACGAGTCGAGCGTCATATCCCGTTCTTACGAGGGCATCTTTCAGTGTCCGTAGGTGTCCATCGCGTTCCTCCTCGTCTGAGCAGATCCTGTGTATTCGCAGGGCTTGTCCATAGGGGATGGCTTCTTTAACGTGGTTAGGGTGGAAGCTGGAGAAGTGGAGCATCGTGAGGTTGTCCGTGGGCTTGCGGTAGAGTGAAGTGCTGAGGCGTCCGTCTTTGATGGAGATTCGTGTGTCCAAGAATGAAACCGATTCTGAGGAGTAGTCCATGGTGAGTTTGATGGTGGGATGGAACCTGTTGATGCTATCGTGTAGTCCTTTCAGTGATCCTTCGCCGTGGGTCCAAAGGAAGAAGATGTCGTCGATGTATCTGGTGTACAGCGTTGGTTGGAGGTCCTGTGCAGCGAAGAAGTCTTGCTCGAACTTGTGCATGAAGATGTTGGCGTATTGGGGTGCGAATTTGGTCCCCATGGCTGTTCCGTGTGTTTGGGTAAAAAAATGGTTGTCGAAGGTGAAGACATTGTGGTCAAGGATGAAGCGGATGAGTTGTAGGATGGCGTCCGGAGATTGGCTGTTGTTGGTGTTGAGTACTGAGGCTGTCGCAGCGATGCCGTCATTGTGGGGGATATTGGTGTAGAGTGCCGATACGTCCATCGTGACGAGGAGTGTTCCTGGTTCAACTGGTCCATGGGTGCTGAGTTTCTGCAAGAAGTCTGTAGTGTCGCGACAGAAGCTGGGGGTTCCCTGTACGATGGGTTTCAGGATGCCCTCGACGTACCCAGAGAGGTTCTCACACAGGGTTCCGTTGCCTGATACGATAGGACGTCCGGGTGTGTTGGCTTTGTGTATCTTTGGGAGGCAGTAAAAGTCTCCTACGCGGGGAGTACGTGGGATGAGAGCGCGTAGGATGTTTTGAAGGTCTGGATCGACGGTCTTGATCAGTCTATTGAGTTGGCGGGTGTGTTCTTTGGTCGGATCTGCGGGTAGCTGTCTGTAGTGTTCCTGGTTGTCCAGTTGTCGGTATGCTTCTTTGCAATAGTCCATTCTGTTCTGTATGACGATGGCTCCTCCTTTGTCCGCTGGTTTGATGACGATGTTGCGGTTGGTCTTGAGTGCGTGGATGGCGTTGCGTTGTGCTCGGGTGACATTCTGGACTGTCTTGTGAGTACGGCTGATGAATCTGGCGTTGATGCATTTCCTGACAGCTTGAGCATACATGTCAAGCTTAGGGTTGCGACCCTCCGGAGGGGTCCAATTTGACTCTTTCTTCCTCGGTTGTAACACTGCGGTTCCCTCTGTCTGCACAAATTGACAGGATATGCAGCCAGCAGGTGGTTTGACACGTTGGACCCCCTGGGACACATCTCATTGTCTTGGCTGTGCTCTTAGTGTGTCTTTGATATAGGGAAAGATTTGAATAGATTTTGTCTGTGTTTAAATTGTGAATTCTGGGAGATTCTCTCACTGCTAACTTACCTGAGGAAGGAGCGATAGCTCCGAAAGCTTGTAAAATTAAATAAATCTGTTGGACTATAACCTGGTGTTGTGCGACTTCTCATTTTTGTCCACCCCAGTCCAACGCCGGCATCTCCACATCATGACCTCTATTTATGAAGCCCAGGATCCCGTATGCTTTTTTAACCGCTTTCTCAACCTGCCCTGCCATCTTCAACGATTTATGCACATATACCCCCAGGTCTTGGTTCATGCACCCACTTTAGAATTGTACCCTTTAGTTTATATTGCTTCTACTCGTTCTTCCTACCAAAATGTATCACTTTGCACTTTTCTGCGTTTAAATTTCACCTGTCCGCCCATTCCACCAGCCTGTCTATGTCCTCTTGAAGTCTATCACTATCCTCCTCACTGTTCACTATACTTCCAAGTTTTGTGTCATCTGCAAATTTTTAAATTGTGCCCTGTACTCCCAAGTCCAAGTCATTAATATAGATCAAGAAAAGCAGTGGTCCTAGTACCGATCCCTGGGGAACACCACTATATACCTTCCTCCAGTCTGATAAACAACCGTTCACCACTATTCCTTGTTTCCTGTCACTTAGCCAATTTCGTATCCATGCTGCCACTGTCCCATTTATTCCATGGGCTTCAACTATTAGCAAGCCTATTATGTGGCACTTTATCAAATGCCTTTTGGAAGTCCATGTACACCACATCAACAGCATTGCCCTCATCAGCCCTCTCTGTTACCTCATCAAAAAACTCAATCAAGTTAGTTAAACATGATTTGCCTTTAACAAATCTGTGCTGGCTTTCCTTAATTAATCCACACTTGTTCAAGTGACTGTTAATTTTGTCCCGGAACATTTGCAATTCTCTAGTCCTCTGGCACCACCCCTGTATCTAAGGAGGATTGGAAGATTATGGGCAGCTTTATGGGAGGGAGGTCATGTCCGACATGATAAAATGTTGCTTTGTTTAGCTGCGTATACTTACTGCTACCTGCAAATTGGCTGCCGCATTTCCAACATTACAACAATGACTACACTTCAAAAGTACTTCATTGGCTGTAAAGTGCTTTGGATGTTCTGAGGTTGTGAAAGGCATGTTCTTGCTTTTCTTTTATTGCTGCATATCTACTGATTAAAAGGAAGGGCCTGACTTGTACTGTGGGTGCCATGGTGCATATTGGTTTCAGGGCATTTTTTCAGCTCCGGTTGTTTTTCTGGAGTTGCCCCAGCACTACTTCAGCAATGAGCTATGTACTTGACCTTTCTGCCTTCAGCAGGATCAGTCAAATTGGAAGCATGATTTGCCTGCTCTATCATGGAAGTTTTGTGCCAAATCTATGGTGCCATAAATTTGGTGTGAAAATCCCAGTATAAGAAGGCTACTACTTTTTCTTCTGTCTCTTTTGAAGACTTAAGTTTCAAAATATTTTTAAGGTTGACAAAGTTTTTGATCAATTACTTATATTTACTGTTTCAGGTTTGTGCACTAAGTTTATTATCAGCTTTCTCCCATGTGGATAGTCTGTTGATCATGGCAAACCAAAGTTTGCTTTCAACTGGCTCTTGGACCTGTATCATTCATAAAAGTGCCTTGATCACTGATGATTGAAATCTGTTTTTTTTTTAAATCCATCATAATTTATAGCAGATGTGCTTTGTGTGAAATTTGAATTTCACTCTTAATTCTGTTACCTTGGATAAAAGAAGCTATATCATAATTAAAGCCTTTTTTGACAAATACACACATAACTGAGAATCCATAGACAATTTGCAAGTACCTTTTCTGTTGTCCTGCAGATTGTTCTATTGACAGTCTTTTTCAAGATGCGGAGATGCCGGTGTTGGACTGGGGTGGACAAAAGTGAGAAGTCGCACAACACCAGGTTATAGTCCAACAGCTTTATTTGAAATCACAAGCTTTCGGAGCGCTGCTCCTTCGTCAGGTGAAGTGAAGAAATACATATGGGCACAGCATAAATAGTCAGAGAACAATGCCAGACGACTACAGTTAATCTTTGTAACTGCCCTTTATCACACCTCGGCAGAGAGACAATCACGGCAATCAAAGGTGTGGATGGTGTCCAGCCAGGTCAGTCAGGAAGACATTGGCCCAGAAATTGATCTCGCTCTGTTCCCGCGGGGGTAAGGCTTCCCCACGATCTCTCACTCCGCTTGTGCTTTTTCAGATCCAGCTCGCACGAACTTGATGTTCCAGACATCAGCTGGGCAGTGCTTGCGTATCCCACCGGCGTAGTGAATTCGTGCGAGCTGTGGGATCACGTGACTCAGTTAGAGCCAATGGCAGCACACCATCTTCCATTCATAAGTTTCACTTACGTGCTGTGAAATCTATGAATCTTACACCCCCCCAAAATAACAGCTAAACCTCAATTAAATAAAAAAAAAACCATCACATTAATAAAATAAGTATAGTTAAATAAATTAACCATTTTAAATAAAAAATTAAATTTTTGAAAAAATTTAAAATCTTTTAAAAAGTTATAAAAATAAACTTACCTGTCTTTAAAGTCTCTAAAAAAGATATACCTGTTAAAAAAAATTCAAAAAAATACTTAATTCACTACTTACCTTGTTAAAAGTGGGTCTTACTCCTTTTTCCATTTCTAAAATCTTCCGTACTTACCTGCGCGTCCAAAGCATGAAGTGCACAGCGTGCACGCAGCCTGTAGCGCGCACGCGATGCACCGAGGAACCGCCCCCTTTTCAAAAGACCAAGTGCCGGTTTTCAGCGCATGCGCAGGGCATGCAGAAAACCGGCAATTGGAGAGAGAATACGCGAGAGTACGCAGTGCGTACTCTCGCGTCGCGGGATGAATTTTTGGCCCAATACATCAAAGACTTTTTCAAGTACTGTAATTAAGATGCTAGAAATAACTGAGGAATGATGGAGCTAAATTTTAAATTGGGGCTGAAAATCAAGACAGCAACACACCAGGCAGGTATATCCAGAAAAAGTCACTTTCCATGCCACTGAACAGTATGTGCACCTTTTATGATCAGCATGCTAGAATTTCAGTGCAGTACCAGCACAAAAAGTACAGTTTAGAGGTAGCATTAATCGTATACTTTCACTGTTTCTTTTTAGTCTTTGAACCACTGTGAAGTAACTCCAGAGAATTCAATTTGAGAGTGAGCAGTAAGAATGTAATTTAATCCAGAGTTCGGTTAACATAATCACAGCCATCGTGGTTTATTGACATTTTCTAGCCCCCCCCCCTCATGTCAAATGAAATATTTTTACTTGTGTTTTATAAATGTTCTCAGTAAAGTAGAACACTATGCTAATAACATACTGTGATGTCCTTAGTGAAGGTGATGCTGTCATCTGATTTATTATATAGTGTAATAGAATTATGAGCCTCATTTACCTGTCTCTCACATCATTGTGCCATAAGTATTAAAAGTAGTTATTCTGACTTCAATTTCTGTTGATGAGAGAAGTTTGTACATTGACCTGATACTGGAAATTTGCAAACTCCTTTAACCTGCAACTGACCTACAGATCACAGCCCCACAGGAGAACCTTAGCAGTGGCTTAAAGGGATAGGCCAGGTTGGTAGCTAAACAGAACTGTTCTCCAGACCCCCAGACTACCCATGAACAATGTCATAGAAGATCAGATAGTATAAAAGGTGACTTAGAATGTGGTGAGAGATACAAATGCCATAAATTATGATGGTATTAGCCTAATAATGTATTCAAGCCAGTTGTTAATGTGTATATTCTGTGCAAATTGTTTTGCATTTGAGAACTTGTTCTTGGATTTAGTGACTGTTGGAGTGGTCTGGCTTCATGTAACACAAATTGTGGTGATGACGTGCTTGAGATGTATCATAGAATCATACGACATTGAAGGAGGGCATTCGGCCCATCGTGCCTGTGCCAGCTCTTTGAAAGGGCTATCCAGTTAGTCCCACTCCCCTGCTCTTTCCCATAGTCCTGCAAATTTGAAAGTTAATATTGAATCTGCTTCCACCGCATTTTCAGGTAGTGCATTGCAGATCGTAACAACTTGCTACGTAAAAAAAATTCTCCTAATTTCCCCCTGTTTTTTTTGCCAATTATCTTGAATCTGTGTCCTCTGGCTATCGACCCTCCCACCAGTGAAAATAGTTTCTCCATATCTACTCTATCAAAACCCCATATAATTTTCAACACCTCGATTAAATCGCCCTTTAACCTTCTCTGCTATAAGGAGAACAATTCCAGCTTGTCTAGTCTCTCCACATAACTAAAGTCCCTCATCCATGGTACCATTCTGATAAATCTCCTCTGCACCCTCTCCAAGGCCTTGACATCCTTCTTAAAGTGTGGTGCTCAGAATTGAACACAATACTCCAGCTGAGGCCCAACCAGTGAATTATAAAGGTTCACCATAACCACCTTGCTTTTGTACTTCTTGCCTCTATTTATAAAGCACACAATCTCGTATTTGTATCTTGGGAAAATGGGGTTGTATAAGAATATGATTTCAGTTCATGAATTTAATAGTTGACAGGTTGTTTTCTGAAAGGGGAAATATCTTCTTGGGTTATTACTGTTGGGCATGTGGATCTTCAAGTGCTGCGATCTGTGTCAAACCTACATTTCTTGTTATGTCTCTTGCTTGTCATTAGGTGAGAGTGTCTAGATTCTTAACAAAGAATGAACCTGCTTCTTGCAGCACACTCTAACCAATAAGCATTCCATGTTTTAAATCTCTGCATAGTTGGGTGAGATTACATGAGAGGTGGTGTCCTGCACTATGAGTCTCGACCCTTTATCTAAGTTTTTCCAACCTCCGCACTGAGCTGACCTCTGAATGTATTTTTTTTAAATTCGCTTATGGGATCTGGGCGTCGCTGACAAGGCCAGCATTTATTGCCCATCCCTAGTTGCCCTTGAGAAGGTGGTGCTGAGCTGCTGCCTTGAACCGCTGCAGTCCGTGTGATGATGGTACTCCCACAGTGTTGTTAGGGAGGGAGTTCCAGGATTTTGACCCAGTGACGATGAAGGATCGGCGATATACTTCTAAGTCAGGATGGTGTGTGACTTGGAGGGGAACTTGGAGGTGGTGGTGTTCCCATGCGCCTGCTGCCCTTGTCCTTCTAGGTGGAAGAGGTCGCAGGTTTGGGAGGTGCTGCCGAAGAAGCCTTGGCGAGTTGCTGCAGTGCCTCTTGTAGATGGTACACACTGCAGCCACGGTACACCGGTGGTGGAGGGAGTGAATGTTTAAGGTGGTGGATGGGGTGCCAATCAAGCGGGCTGCTTTGTCCTGGATGGTGTCGAGCTTCTTGAGTGTTGTTGGAGCTGCACTCATCCAGGCAAGTGGAGAGTATTCCATCACACTCCTTACTTGTGCCTTGTAGCTGGTGGAAAGGCTTTGGGGAGTCAGGAGGTGAGACACTCACTGCAGAATACCCAGCCTCTGACCTGCTCTTGTTGCCACAGTATTTATGTGGCTGGTCCAGTTAAGTTTCTGGTTAATGGTGACCCCCCAGGATGTTGATAGTGGGGGATTCGGGGATGGTAGTGCCATTGAATGTCAAGGGGAGGTGGTTAGACTCTCGCCTGTTGGAGATAGTTATTGCCTGGCACTTCTGTGGCGCGAATGTTACCTGCCACTTATCAGCCCAACCCTGAATGTCGTCCAGGTCTTGTTGCATGCGGGCATGGACTGCTTCATTATCTGAGGAGTTGTGAATGGCGCTGAACACTATGCAGTCATCAGCGGACATCCCCATTTCTGACCTTATGTTGGAGGGAAGGTCATTGATAAAGCAGCTGAAGATGGTTGGACCTAGGACACTGCCCTGAGGAACCCCTGCAGCGATGTCCTGGGACTGTGATGATTGACCTTCAACCACCACAACCATCTTCCTTTGTGCTAGGTATGACTCCAGCCAGTGGAGCGTTTTCCCCGATTCCCATTGACTTCAGTTTTACTAGGGCTCCTTGATGCCAGACTCGGTCAAATGCTGCCTTGATGTCAAGGGCAGTCACTCTCACTTCACCTCTGGAATTCAGCTCCTTTGTCCATGTTTGGGCCAAGGCTGTAATGAGGTCGGGAGCCAAGTGATCTTGGCGGAACCCAAACTGGGCGTCAGTGAGCAGGTTATTGGTGAGTAAGTGCCGCTTGATAGCGATGTCGATGACACCTTCCATCACTTTGCTGATGATTGAGAGTAGACTGATGGGGCGGTAATTGGCCGGGTTGGATTTGTCTTGCTTTTTGTGGACAGGACATACCTGGGCAGTTTTCCACATTGTCGGATAGATGCCAGTGTTGTAGCTGTACTGGAACAACTTCGCTAGAGGTGCGGCTAGTTCTGGAGCACAAGTCTTCAGTACGATATCCGGAATGTTGTCAGGGCCCATAGCCTTTGCTGTATCCAGTGCGCTCAGCCGTTTCTTGATATCACGTGGAGTGAATCGAATTGGCTGAAGACTGGCTTCTGTGATGGTGGGGACCTTGGGAGTAGGCCGATATGGATCATCCACTCGGCACTTCTGGCTGAAGTTGGTTGCAAACGCTTCAGCCTTGTCTTTTGCACTCACGTGCTGGGCTCCACCATCATTGAGGATGGGGATATTCTTGGAGCCTCCTTCTCCCGTTAGTTGTTTAATGGTCCACCACCATTCACGACTGGATGTGGCAGGACTGCAGAGCTTTGATCTGATCCGTTGATTGTGGGATCGCTTAGCCCTGTCTATAGCATGCTGCTTCCGCTTTTTAGCATGCATGTAGTCCTGTGTTGGCACCTCATTTTTAGGTACGCCTGGTGCTGCTTCTGGCATGCTCTTCTGCACTCCTTGTTGAGCCAGGGTTGGTCCCCTGGCTTGGTGGTAATGGTAGAGTGAGGGATATGCAGGGCCATGAGGTTACAGATATAAAACTTTATGGTAAGAATATGCTTCCCTTCGAGCAGGCAGTATGTTTCTAGTTTTCATTTCCGATAATTTTTCATTTGTATTTTAGCCGTGGGAAATCTCACATAATAATGGAATGCGCAGAATCAAAATTGTGAGATTTCCATGGAACAGTTTTTATTTTAAAAAAGATTGCATACCCATGGCTGAATAATATAATAAATTCTAAAGTGTGCAGGTTTCTGTGCATTGCTTTGCACCAAAAGAGTTAAAACTCAGACTAAATGTGGGTCATTTTTAACATTGTACAATTTTGTGACATATGTTGTGTTTTTAAGTTCTTATTATGTTGTACTTTAAGGTACAATTCTGTTCAGGCCCGGGAATAGTATATTTCAGTCTATAAATCGTAACCTTTATGAGGTTGCTACAGTACTGTGCAGTACAGCAAATGTTTACAATACAGTGTGCAGTGTGGAAAACTGGTGACTGCACAATGTTCATTTCTTCCATTTCATCAAGCACAGCTGTCTAATTGAATCTGTAGTAAAAGGCCACTGACTGCAGTTCCTTGAGGGCTGGATTGGAAAGATAATCAGATTTGCAGGGTTCTACAGCATTTGTTCTGATGAGTGGTTTAATCTCTTGTGCTGTAAAAGTGATTAGATTTTATTTTATGGTACTTGCTGACTGTCTATTTATCTGCATGTGGACAGTTGGTTGTTCATATGAATTGTGTAGTGTTTGAACAGATTTTTAACTCCACTTCAAAGGTGACTTATCAGATGTTGCATTCCTCTAGAAAATGGGTATGCTGGGAGCCGTATGTTTGAGTATGCCTTAAAGTACTGACCGTTTTAATATCTTAAGATCACTTCACTAAAGACTACCTCAGAGCTTCAAAGTTAATGCACTGCACTCTTAATGAAAGATTGTAGTTTAAAAAAAAGCCTCTTTTAACTGGCATTATGTGATGCATTTTGATTTCCCCAGGAGGGCAGAGTTGCCGGGTATATAGAAATAGGTTAAGAAAACAGCTATGATGGGATCCTTTACTTTCTAAATGGTCAGCTTGTTACATTTTTGGATTTTACGTTAGACATTCTTTTCTGGTTTAGCATCATCAACTGCTTATGTAAATACACTTCACATACCCTCTGTTCTGAAGTGTGCCTTCACCTGTCCAATTCCTGGCTCTCGCTCTCATTGATATTGAAGAGAGAACCCTTACCACTGCACACTTGTTACTGGAATGTACCATGTACTGCCACTTAGTCCAGGAGGTACCAAATGTTGTAGATGTTCCAAAAGATCCGCCCCATGCCTTTTGCATTGTTCAACTCTCCACACCATACTGAATATAAACCTCATAAGCTCTCTCTTTTTCATCCCATGATGCATCTCTTCAGAGTGGTTTCCATAATCATGAACAATTTGTTTCTATCTTCTCACAGCCTCCATTAAATATAAACCCCTCCGGTATATAAACCTCTCTGGTATATATAGAAACATAGAAACATAGAATCTAGGAGCAGGAGTAGGCCATTCGGCCCATCGAGCCTGCTCCACCATTCAATACGATCATGGCTGATCATCCAAATCCAGTACCCTGTCCCTGCTTTAATCCCCACAGTACACATATCCCACCCTACCCCCGTAACCCCACGTATTTAATTCCCCCTAACATATCCCATCCTATCCCCATAACCCCACATATTTAATCCCCCCCTAACACTAAGGGTCAATTTATCATAGCCAAATCAACCTAACCCGCACATTTTTGGACTCATCCACCACTCTACATCTTTACCATTATTTTGAAGCCTCTTTTCTCAAAGTAAATCAGCACAAGATCCTTAAGCTGTCCTTGTAACTTAAATTCCTATTACTTTGAATCTACCAAAACATTTATTCTTTTTGGCCAATACTCCAGTAGCTGTGATTAACCTCTGATATGCACATCCATTTTCCTCTGTCCAGTATGACTCCAGCCAGTGAAGGGTTTCTCTTAATCCCCATTGAACTCAGTTTTGAAAGACTCCTTGGTGCCATATTTTTATCAAATGCTGCCTGATGTCCAGGACAGCTACTCTCCCTTCTCCTTATTAGTAGAATTATGGGCTGCTTATGCTTGATTTCATTGTTTCCTTATGTCTCTAGTAGTTTAGTTCTTTCTACCTGCTTTCCTTGTGTTAGATTTGTCTATCTCCCACCTCTGCAGTTGTGATTTTTATTGTTCTTTGTGGAAAACAATATTTGAGCCAATCAGCTGTAAGAGCTACTGCAATGCGCATGTATACCAGTTTGAAGGGCAAGGCGCCATATATATCATTGGTTGCTCTACCTTGTCCTTGCTCACTGGAAGCTGGGTTACCTTGGTTGAAAGACAAGTATGCGGAGGAAGACACCACTTGAATTTGAGGTTGCACTTAGGTGGGATGTGTATAGTAATGAGGAATAGTGCCGATCTGCAGTGGGGAGAGTAATGGATGCTGTGATGTGGGGTATGAGAGATGTAAGAGTATGGGGCGGGGGCATGTAAGAGTGGGATATTGTGGTGGAGGCTGGTGTTGAGGGTGTATGGCCTGGGTGCATGTTAGTGGTGGAAAGGTAGATCTGAAAAACCAGGAGGGAATGGTGGAGATTGGCAGAATAGGGATTGGGGGTTCTGGGGTATGGAAGTACTGTGATGAGATGTGGAAAGATTGGGAGGAGTGGTTGCAGAATATGGGATGATAGGTACTGTAATACTGTGGGAGCAATGCAAGAGTATGGGAGGTTGAGGATAGGGCACCATCATAGGATTTTGCAATTTTTATTACTCTATTGATGGAGGAGTATATTCTGGTATTTTTAAAAAATTCATTCTTGGGATGTGTGCATCGCTGGCAAGGCCAGCATTTATTGCCCATCCCTAATTTCCCTTAAGATGGTGGTGGTGCGCTGCCTTTTTCAACTGCTGCAGTCCGTGTGGTGAAGGTACTCCCACAGTGCTGTTAGGGAGGGAGTTCCAGGATTTTGACTCAGCGACGATGAAGGAACAGCGATATACTTCCAAGTCAGGATGGTGTGTGACTTGGAGGGGAACTTGGAGGTGGTGGTGTTCCCATGCGCCTGCTACCCTTGTCCTTCTAGGTGGTAGAGGTCATGGGTTTGGGAGGTGCTGCCGAAGAAGCCTTGGTGAGTTGCTGCAGTGCATCTTGTAGATGGTATACACTACAGTCACGGTACACTGGTGGTGGATGGGGTGCCATTCAAGCGGGCTGCTTTGTCCTGGATGGTGTCGAGTTTTTTGAGTGTTGTTGGAGCTGCACTCATCCAGGTAAGTGGAGAGTATTCCGTCACACTCCTTACTTTTGCCATGTAGATGGTGGAAAGGCTTTGGGGAGTCATGAGGTGAGACACTGACCGCAGAATACCTAGCCTCTGACCTGCTCTTGTTGCCACAGTATTTATGTAGCTGGTCCAGTTATGTTTCTGGTCACTGGTGACCCCCAGGATGTTGATGGTGGGGGATTTGGCGATGGTAATGCCGTTGAATGTCACTAGCGGTGGTTAGACTCTCGCTTGTTGGAGATAGTCATTGCCTGGCACTTCTGTGGCGCGAATGTTACCTGCCACCTATCAGCCCAAGCCTGAACGTCGTCCAGGTCTTGTTGCATGCGGGCATGGACTGCTTCATTATCGGAGGAGTTGTGAATGGCACTGAACACTCTGCAGTCATCAGCGAACAGCCCCATTTCTGACCTTATGTTGGAGGGAAGGTCATTGATGAAGCAGCTGAAGATGGTTGGGCCTAGGACACTGTCGTGATGAACTCCTGCAGCGATGTCCTGGGGCTGTGATGATTTACCTCCAAATGGCCAGCCCATGTAATGACGGCAGATTTTCTTCCCTAAAGGACATTAGTGAACCAGATGGGTTTTTATGACAATCCGATAGTTTCATGGTCACCATTACTGATACTAGCTTTTTATTCCGGATTTATTTAATTAACTGAATTTAAACTCCCTAGCTGCGGATTTAAACTCCTGTCTCTGCATCATTAGTCCAGGCCTCTGGATTACTAGTCCAGTAACATAACCGTTCCTGATATGAAAGGGAGAGAGGATCTGGGAGGGATGGGGAAGCTTATTAAAATGGAAATTGTGAGCTTTGATTACCATTCCCCTCAGTCATAGTGATTTCCAGCTCTTAGTTGATTGTTTACTGACTACATTAAAAAAAAACTCTGGGCTGGATTTTGCTGATGCTCAGAGGGTGGGTTTAGAGGTGGGTCAAAGGGTAAAATCTTTTTGATTGATGGTGGGTTGCGATCCCGCTGTCAACCCGCCTCCAAACGATTTTTCCAAGTGTCGGGTCCCCGATTTACACATGGACCCGACACCTAGCGGCGGGAAGAGGATTAAAGCCAATTACCTGCCTATTAACAGGTAGTTGATAGTAGTTGACAGGCTATTTATTAATTTTGCCGCTTCTGCCTCGGGTTTCCCAACGTCCGGACACCACGCCAGGTAAGTGTGGCGTGTTGTGAGTCTGCTGTAATGTTTCTGGATTGATGACAGCTGTAGAAGTGGTGTGAAGGATCCAATGGTGCACTGGTGATTCTCAGAGGTAAGAAAATGTTGGGAAATTCATTTTTAATGCATTTACACATTTCTTTAGGTAACAAGTTTTGAAATCCATGTCCAGTGTCACCTCATTGGGAGAACCTCTCTCACCAGTGACAGATCGCTTCTGTCAACCTCACCTGCAGCTGCCATCTATTCCAGCCTATGGAGGGAGTCATTGGAGAGCCTGGGTGCAAGAGGTCACCTTTGTACAGTGATTGTCAGTGTTTGCAGCACTTCAATGCTGTCAAACACTGTGAAATCAGCTGTCAAAAAAAATTGTGCCTGGTCCCTTTAAGAAAACGGGCAGATGACGTGTCATCAAATTACGTCATCCGACCGGCTTCCTCTTAATTGGCCGGCAAGCCCGCAGAGCGGGCTTAGCAAAGTCAATCAACGTAAAATCACGTCTGTGGGCCGGATGCATTTGGGGGCGGGACTGGAAGCCGGAAACCGCCTGACCCGCACCCAACCCGCCTCCATTGAAAAAATCACGGCCTCTAAATCTGTTCCAGCTCAATAATGTGAAACAGACATGAGGGCAGCAGTATGATAGACTCGGGCATGAAGGAAAATGCTCTTTGCTGGCAAAGCTGAGAGTGGGTATGGTGGAGAAACTAGGGATGGATGAAAAGGGGCACAGCTGGACGAAATAAACATCTACTGAAATAAAATGTTACCTGTGAAAAATAAATAGAAGTGGGGAGGAGGAGCATGGGTGGGGGGGAAGCAATGGAAGCAAATGCTTCCATACACGTTGGTTAATACCTAGAAGTAACACCTAATGTCACAAAATCCTCACTATTTCTATTGCCTTAGAATAGAAAATAGGTATTACACCCATCTCTACCTCACCCCCACCTGTCTCAACTCCTCCACTGTATCTGTGTTTTCAAACTGCTTGTCCAACAGTTAGTCCTGAATAAGCTACAATTTCCTCCAATTAAGCTATTGTTTTTGATCCCTGCCACAAACTCTGTTCCCTGGTCATCAATTTTACCCCCTTCCCTGGCCACTGTATCAGGCTGAATCAGACTGTTTGCAACCTCGGCATCCTTTTTGACCCTGAGCTGAGCATCCGATCCCATATCCTTTCCATCACAAAGATCGGCTACTGCCACCTCCATAACATCGCCCGTCTCCCACCCCTGCCTCAGCTTATCTTCTGTTCAAACTCTCATCCATGCTTTTGTTACATCCAGGCTCGTCTATTGCAATGCTCTCCTGGCTAGACTTCCATCTTCCACCCTCCTTAAACTTGAGCTCATTCAAAACTCTGCTGCTCGCATCAAGTCCTGCTCACCCATCACCCCTGTGCTCACTGACCTACATTGGCTCCTGGTCCACCAACACCTCAATTTTAAAATTCTCATTTTCATGTTCAAATTCGACCATGGCTTCGCCCCTCCCTATCTCTGTAGCCTCCCCAGCCCTACAACCCTCCCAAGAACTTTGGACTCTTGTGCATCACCACTCATTTCGGCCCACCATTAGTGATCGTTTCTTCAGGCATCTAGGCCCTAAGTTTTATCCATTGTACTGTAGTAATAGGATCTATTATAAAACTGAAGCTTAAGTGCTTACAACATGGACACTTTGTTGAAGGAAAGATATAAGGAAGGACAGTGTGCTCCCTTTAGCAAATTTAGCCAGCATCAATTTTACAAATCTGCAGAGAAGGCTTGACAAAAAAATAAGAAGCAATAGATAAAGTGAATATTATAGTGATGTGATCAACTCAACAGTGCATGTTTATAAAATAAAAATACATTTGATAGACACAGAACTAATTTGAAGAGAAGGGCTATGCTTGAATCAAAATTTTGCTTGAATCATGATTACTATGGACTGGGTTGAAATAGACAATTGATCATCATCACACTGAAAATAAAAACAGAAAACACACCACAAAATATAAACCTCCCCCCACATTTTCCATAAAATGATCTACTTGCAATCTTGCGGTATATTTACCACACCTAGTATGTTGATCATTACAAAATTCATAATTCATTTCGGCCGACCTAAATCATGATCAGATATTTTGTGTACATATTAAATATTTCTGCTGTATTTCTTCAAGAATTTTTTCGCTATTTGAATTCTCATTGGGTAATATGATCAGAAGGTCTGCAGCTAGAAGTACCTAAGGAAATAGTAGGAGCAGGTGTGTCCAAAATGTTTATAGCTCATTAATAGAGTGTAATACCAGATGATTTGAAAATAGCTAGTACTGTTCCAATTTTTAAAAAGGTTAAATATGTGCTTCTAGGAATTATATGCCTGTTCGCCTGATATTTGTATCTGTTTTAGGAAAAATAATGGAGCAATTAGAGAGCATTTCACAACAGCTTTGCACTACTTTTAAGCCAATCTGTGATTTTGAAAGGCACATCATACTTGTATAAAGTTATTGACATTCTTTTGAGAATGTAACAGAACTGGCGATATGCTGGATGTTAAATAGCTCGACTTTTGGAACCCATTTGACAAAGTACTTCAAAAGAGACTTATGCACGAAGAGAAAGTTATAAATTCGATAATTTGGCCAAACAATAAAGCGCGGTGGTCAATGATGGTTCAGGACAGCTGTGACTGGGGGAGTACCCTGGAATTGCACTAATTATAAATGATTTGGACAAATGTATATTATAAAAAGTGTAAGTTTGCAGATGATATCAAGTTTGCTGGAAAATCAAGGTCTTCAACAGAAAGGAATGAGAGAAATCTGGAGCATTCCAAAGACTAGCCAGTCTGACGGACTGAAAATGCAACTCTTTGATATATATCGATTTTCCTTCATTGTCGCGGGGTCAAAATCCCTCATCTCCCTACCTACCAGCATTGTGGGAGCACCTTCACCACACAGACTGTGTAAATAAAATTGAGTAATAGGCACTGTCGTTTGACATGTGATCTCAATACTCATTCCTGCAGCATCTGCATGTGTACTTTACCATTTTTGTGCATTTGTTGATATAATGGTAAGACAAAAATCAGTGTACGAGTATTTTTGATTGTAATGTTGCAAAGGTTACTACTTACTGGTTTTGTTAAAATGCTGTGTAACATGGTGGAACTCGGCACCATGGAAACACCAACAACATTATATGTAGAGGAGAGCAGTCATCATGGTCAGCTCGACCAACTGGAATAAAAGCTTCTAGCCAACAAAAGAAAAGAAGCCCAACCGATAACTAGCAGATCTAATACGGCACATAATAGCAAAAGACAAGCAGCATCCAACCGTGTTCTGGGATTCAACATTCTCAGCAATCACTCTGATGCAGTCAAAGTACCATTTGCAACTGCAGGACAAAAATCTAGAAACTGCATTAAGATATGTTATGTCTGATCAGAATTCCAAACTATGGTGAAAGAGAAGTACTGCAAAGTTTCACACTGAATGATGGGTAGATGTTTTGTTAAGTAAATATTAATGTGAAGTACATTTACTTGTATTGTGTGTAAGGCATTTTCTACTAAAATTAGTGCATGTGGCTAAAAAGGTGTTGCAGTAGCCACACTTGTAGCTAGCATTCATGATCCTCCTTTCCCGCAAAAACCAAATTGAAAAAAAAAATGAGTTTCCTAAGCGGCCTGCAGTGGTCCCTTTATTGGCCGTTATTTAGGCTGCTCACTGCCTGGTACCAGTGGGTGGAATGTGTGCGGTGCATGCTTCCGTATTGGTACCTAAAAGTTGCATCAGGTTCCTATGCACGTCATAGGACCCTGATTAGCATATTGTAATGAGGCTCCTGCCTGAAACAGGCAGGCACCTAGGCCTCCCATGTAGAGGTCCCCAGGAAAATGGCAGCTGGTGGAAATGGAGTGAGAATGAGGCAGTAAGTACAGCACTGCAATTTTTGAGCATTACTGTCCTATTCCGCCTAATGGAGCAACTTAAATTCAGCCCCTTCTCTTTGACTGACAGAGAAATAATACTCTGATAGACTCAGGCTACTACAGGTAATATCATTCAGGTTTATTGAGAAATAAAATTAGGAGCAGCAAATAGTAGTAATAAGTGGATTCTAAGTGTTTGCGCACAACTAATGTAAGACTAACTGGTCTATAGTTACCTTGTTTATCCTATTCTCCCTTCCTGTATAAGGGTATTACATCAACTACTCTCTAGTCCAATGACACAATTTAATATTTAATGCGGATTGCAAAATTGTGGCCAGGGCCTTTGTTGTCTCCTCCCTCACCACTTCTCTCAACAGCCTTTATGTAAAGAAATACTTCCTGACGGCTGCCCCAAATTTTCCCTTCATAATCTTGAATCTTTACTCTCTTGTCCTGCTGTCTGCCCATTAATTTGGCAAGTTGTTCATCAGGACTCTACCTACTGACACCTGGCATCATACTTATTGCTATTCTCTACACTGTCTCTAGGGCCTGGATGATCCCCTTATATTTTCTTTAAAATCATTCTCTGGATGTGGGCATCACTGGCAAGCTTGGCATTTTATTGCCCATCCCTAGTTCCCCTAAGATGGTGGTGGTAGACCAGAGGTGTGTAACGCCTGATTAGTGCTCAAATCACCTCCGAGGGACGATAGAGGCCAATTTTGCAGTCGGAGGCGATAATTAGCGCTGGGCGCTAAACTTTGCACCCGGCCGATATTAGCTCCCCAAAATGGGTGATCCCCAATTTTTCCTCCAATGTGTTTTAATATACAAAATCAGAAACAAAAACATAAAATACTGAAAAAGCTCAGCAGGTCAGGTAACATCTGTGGAGAGAACAGACCAGTTAACATTTCTGGGGCAAATCCTTCTTCAAAACTGAAAAATAATAGATGGACAGGCGTATTAATAAAATTAATGAGCCAAAAGGGCAGCATGTAGATGAAAAATAGGAGGAGGCCAAGGATAGATCCTTGGGGGGGACTCCAGGGGTAATGGTGTGGGAGTGGGAAGAGAAGCCATTGCAAAAGATTCTCTGGCTACGACTGGATAGATAAGAATGGAACCAGGCGAGGGCAATCACACTCAACTGGACAACGGAGGAAAGGCACGGAGGAGGGATGGTGTGGTCAACCATATTAAAGGTTGCAGACGGGTCGAGAAGGATGAGCAATAAAAGTGTGCCATGGTCACAGTCACAGGATGTCATTGATTAGGGCCATTTCAGTGCTGTGGCAGGGGCGGAAACTTGATAGGAGACATTCAAACATGGAGTTGCGGGGAAGATGTGCACAAATTTGGGAGGCAACAACACATTCAAGGACCGGAATTTTGTTTACCTGGGCGGGTTGGATGCGGGCAGTCGCCGTGGCAGGTGACGACCTCGTTGTTGATTCCATCCCATTCCTGAAATGGACTTTGCTTTTATGAAGCCTACTAAGCCCGCCCTGCGCATTACCCGGCCCTATTAAATGGTGCGGGGCTGATGATGTCAGCGATGAAGCGTTTTCAGCCGGGATATTTAAAGGAGCCATGGCCACATTGCATTTGAAGGTTCATCTAGGAGTGTGTAAGCAGCACACTGCACCATTGGAGTGTTGCAAACATTTTCAGAAATGACTGCACAGTGACAGAAGGCTGCACCCAAGTTCTCCGATGACTCCCTCCATATGCTTGTGTCAAATAGCTGAGGAGGTAAACAGCAGGGATGTTGTGAGGAGGACCTGGGTACAGTGCTGCAAATGTTTCAATAATCTCATTAGATCAGGAAAGGTGAGTACAAAGCCACACTCAACTTCATCCTGCTGTGCCTCTCATCACATCCCCATCACTCTGCCTTCCCAACCCTACTCCTGCCCATCCTTACACCAACATACCTTGCATGTCCACCCAACCCATTCTCTCTAGCTACATTATCACATCCCCATCTGACTAGCGACCCCTCACACTCACCCTCATCCTAATGAAATCATACCAACTAACAACACACAAGGAAGCCACTTGGCTTTGGCACCCCACTCATCATAGTTTCCCTCTAAAGATGTAACCCATCCATTCCTTACACCTAACCCATCACTCTCACTTAACCTTCTCTTTCCCTCCTTGCAGGAAAAGAGAGCCCACAATAAGAGGGAGAGCATCGGAGGTGGAACGCCATCATTGGCGACCCTAACGACAGCAGAGGAAGTTGCCTTAGAAGTTTCGGGAGTCGCCGAGCAGCTGGAGGGGGACATCTCAGCAACCTGGTGACTGCATTACATATGATACAGCTACATGGCATACATCAGTCACTCATGGGGACTGATGTCAGCAGCCAGTGAATGGTCAACATGTGCATAATGGTATCTGTACCCATTCTTCATATGACATATCTAACTCATCTCTTTATGCTCCCACAGGTCCATCAAGAGCTCGCCCCCCCGCCCTGGTCTGTCCAGGAAGAAGGGGAAGACGACTCCTCAGAGGAGCCTCCAGCCTTTAAGGGCGGACCGCCACCAGAAATAAGCGCACCCAGCACCAGCGCAGATACCCACACCTCGGTGGATCCCATGCGCGATAGAGTAGTGTTGTCACCTGGTGTCTCTCAATTCACAAGTGAGCAAGAGCAGATGGTGGAGACGGGGACAGCAGTGGAGACTCCTCGTCGAAGGACGCTCCCAGTTTTGCTCAGTTGCATGCAGGCGCTGAGCTTCGAGGGCCCTCCAGAAAGAGGGCATTCCTGGAGGTGCAGCAAGAAGTGCAGGAGGCTTTGACAGGTTTTACAAGCTCGATGTCTGCAAATGTCCAGAGAATGGAAGAGTCCATCTCCAACATGAGCACCACCGTGTCGCAGGCGATGACGACTAGGCTCTTCCGTGGATAGGATGGCCACCTGCATGGAGCAGTTAATGTGCCACTCACAGGAGCACCTGGTCTCTATGGAGAATAGATGGCTATCTACGGAGAATAGATGGCAAAGGCTCAGGAGTGTGAAAGGGTTGTCAACGTGGGCGTGGATCCTCATGGCCCCACTGATGTGCAGCAAGGTGCCCTCCAGCTCTTTGCTAGCAGGGAAGTGCGGGTGACCCATGAGAGGGATGATGGTGAGAGGGGACATGGAAGTGGGGGCTCTTCTCAAAGCGCTCACACTTCTCCGCCGGTGCCACCCCCTCAGTAAGAGCCCCAGGTGCCTCCCCGGACAGCGATGGCCGAGTCTGCCCCTACACAGTCGCATGAGGAGCAGACTTTGGCGGGCCCATCAGAGGCTCCAAAACCCAGAGGACGTCCGCCAAGAGTGTCTAAGCAGTCGCAGCAGGGAAGTGAGCAGACTACCTCTACCTCTGCTGAAGCCACAGGGGTAGCAGCTCGTAGAAGCACACGTAAGAGAAAGATGACATGCAAGTAGATTCATAAGGGTAGCCACTTGGGTGTTTTATTCAATGTTTCTGTAAAGTTTCCATTAGTGTGATGTCACACATAAAAATCTTTATTTTCACCACTTTCTGGTCTTGGACAAATTTGTGTGCACCTTTGGAAGTGGCTTAGTGAGTTGGAGTGAATAGTGAATCATAACTTTACCTCCGGCAATGGTGGTCAGTGTGAAAGGAATGGCTTGGTCATTGTAGGGATGTTTTATGGTGTTGTGGGATGGTACCAACCTGGCGCAGCATGTGGCAGCCATATGGGTGTACTGTGTAAAGTTAAGTAAATCTGGCCACGATGAGGCCATCCCTGGCCTCCCGGGCAGCAATGTGCTCGAGCGCTGGTTGGATCTGGACCGCCTGTTCCTCCTCCTCCTCCTCTTCCAGCTGATACTCCTCCTCGGAAGAGGCTGTGCGCTCAGTGCCTTGCTCCTCATGCAGCGCTAATCCTCGCTGCTGCGCTATGTTGTGCAGGGCGCAGCAGACCACGACAATTCTGGAGACCCTTGCTGGTGCGTACTGAAGGGCTCCTCCAGATCTGTCAATGCATCTGAAGTGCATTTTCAGCATGCCTATCGTCTGCTCTATGACACACCTGGTGGAAATGTGACTTTCTTTACATCACTCCTCGGCCTTAGTACTTGGCCTCAAGGGTGTCACGAGCCGCGTCTTCAGTGGATAGCCCTTGTCTCCAAGCAGCCAGCCGGAAGGTATGTCTGGATGAGCGAAGAGCTGAGGAATGGTGGACTAGCGCAGCTGCCAGGGAATTTGGCACGCACATGCATGATGATCTTCCTATGGTTGCAGACGAGCTACACTTTGAGCGAGTGGAAGCCTTTGCGGTTGACAAAGACTCTTTGGTGATGATGGGGTGCCCTGATGGCCACATGTGTGCAGTCAATGACGCCCTGCACCTGTGGGAAGCCAGCCAGAGTGGCAAAGCCGAGCGCCCGCTCAGTAACACTGGTTTCATCAGTGGCAAAGTTGATATAATTGGCTGACATGTCAAAGAGGGCATCGGTGACCTGTGTGATGCATCTGTGGGCAGCCGACTGCGAGATGCTGCAAATGTCTGCTGCAGATCCCTGGGAGGAGCCTGAGGCGAAGAAGTTGAGGGCATTGGTGACTTTGACAGTCACTGGTAAGGCGTGTCCACCCGCTCCTCTGGGCTGTAGGTCTTGCTCCAGCAATGTGCAGATGTCTGTGACAACGTGGCGCGATAGCCTGTGTATCCTTTGGCACTGCTGCTCAGTCATGTTGAGGAAGCTCATCCTCTGCCTGCATACCCTGTGTTGGGGGTATTACCTCCTGCACTGATGCCCTCAGTCCTGTGCAGCATCAGGTGGTTGAGGAGAAGGTTGTTGGTGCTGCTGGTGTTGGGGCTCATCGTGGCCCGATTCTGAGGACCAAAGTGAGACAGTATAAACTGCACCCATGCTGATGGAATAGATGGCAGGTCAAGTAGAGATGACAGAAGCAATCTGTTAATGATGTGATAGGTTCTAACAATGAGGTAACACTGGATGGCGACTTTGTTGGAAACACTTGCAGCCTGTAGAAAGCTAAATCTGTGCTGGCAATGCAGTCAGCAACAGTGATCAGCTGTGAGGTGGGAGTTTTTATTGTAATTTCCATGCTGAGCACTAATCAGCTGGATCAATGGCTACTCAACTTCAGCCTCAGTTTGACAGACGTGCTTCCTGAGCTGCGTGGTTCCCGTGGTCAGCCAAGGAAATTTGATAGGTAGGTTTAAAAAGACTCTTAAGGGTCTGACAACTACCTGATGATTTAAATCAGCTCGCCCACCTCTGCCGTTCGGGTTGCCGTCGTGCTGGCAAACACGCCCAAGGGAAAGGCGCGTGCGGGTGGGATGACGGCGGGGTTCTGACCCGCGCCAAGATATTGCAAATTTCCCACCCGACCCACCTCCAATCTCGCCCGCACGGACCCCAGAAAATTCCGGCCAAGGACTTTGGAGAGGAAAGGGAGGTTGGATACGGGGTGGTAGTTTGCACGGTCAAGGGTAGTCTTTTTGTGGAGCTGGGTGGTAACTGCAGATTTGAAAGGGAGCGAGACAGTATCAAAGGAAAGGGAACCATTTACAATATCAGCTAACATGGGGGCAAGGAAGGGAAGTTGGGTGGTCAGCAGTTTAGTGCGAATGGGATCGAGAGAGCAGGAGGTGGGTCTCATGGATGAGATGAGCTTGGAGAGGGCAACCTTGAACAGGGGAGATGGGAGAGAAACTAGAGAAAGTTGCAAGTTCAGGGCTAAGACAGCTTTCTGCAAGGCAGTTCTTTACACCTATTCACCAAGGGCAATCAAGGCATAAACACTCTTCTAATATAAAATATTATGTGTTATATGGTATAATATCCTTCTGATAAAACAACAAACTCTGACTTGCCATAAACAATGCTATGACCGATCTATTAGCTGTGTAAATATATTGTATGTCATAATTTTTTGCAGGTGATCTATGCTTTAAATACTAAAAATGATGAACATGAGGCTGCTATCCAGGCACTCAAGGAGGCCCACGAGGAAGAAATCCAACAAATTTTTGATGAAACAAAAGAGAAAATTCTTCAGTATAAGGGTAAAATCAATGAGGAAGTAGAACTACGGAAGAGAATCCAGTCCTTGGAAGAATCTCTGGAACAGCATGAGCAGATGAAACAGCAAGCACTGGCGGAATTTGAGACCTATAAGCAGCAGGTTGAAGACACACAACTTGTTACAGAGACCCATCAAATGCAAGGTATTGTGATTATGTCTAGAAATATGCAAGAAATTAAGGAAAACTTTGATGATAAGTTACAACGGTTTATGCAGTTAGAGTCCCAGTTTGGACAAGATAAACAGGAAACTCTGGAAGATCTGCAGTCAGCTCACAAGCTAGAGATCCAGAACCTCTTAAAGACTCATCACAGTCAGCATGAAACTTCAAATAAACAACACGAGAAGTTACAGCAACTGCTCAAAGCTGAACTGATTGCTATGAACAATAAAATTGAAGAACTTACACTTGAGAAGCAAAAACTAGTGGAAGAATTTGAAGCTAAATTGAGCAAAGCTCAGGCCTTTTATGAACATGAGTTTGAAGCCTTAAAAAAATCTCAGCAGACATCACAAAATTTGTTTCAATGGAAACAGAGGGAGTCTCAGCTAAAGATGGAATTTCAAATCCAAGAGACTGCTTTGAAAAAGGCACTTGACAAGCTGCAGACGGAATTGCAGATCACACAGGAAGATGCCAATCAACTGAGGAACAAATGCGAACAGCTTCAAGGAGCATTAAACAAAGCAGAAGACCATGTACAAGTAAGAGCTAATATAAATTATTAGATAAGGTAGATGTAAAGCATTTGCTACCCAGATTTAAAAAAAACTACAGCACAGGGCAAGGATGAATATAACACTGGTTATATCTGAAGTGGCCTCCTTTTGGAATTTAAGCCGGTTTCTTTTTTGGTTTATGCACTGATATGTCTGATGAAAAACTTCTATGCTAAAAATAGAAGTTCTGCCAATAATATTGCTTCAAATTGGTCAGTCAAATCTCTTGGTTAGTAAAATTAATGTCATGAATCATTTTTGGGTGTATGATAATACAGTAGTGGGGAATTTGTTATTCTGCCTTTTTTTTTAAAACCCTACAAGAGAGCAAGAGAAATGCATCTTAACATGGTTGGATAACTTTTGCACATAGGTCTATTGTTTTCAGTGGGTAAAGAAAATTACCTTTGTGAATTGCCTCAATGGTATCATTAGTTTTTTTTTTAACACACTCCCCAGCCATCTCCAATAGCTTGATTAATTAATCACTGCACAATGTATCACGGGACATTCAGGCCCAAACATCTCAGGTTTCAATTCTCAGGCTGTAATGAGTTTGCCGATCTCACTGGCCTGTGGCACCTTCCAACAATATCTGGATACTGAAGCCCAAGAGGTGGCTACAGTATCAAGCTTTAGAAAAGTGCAAATGGTGGGAAAAGCTGTGGAGGCCATGTTTCCTTATCTGCAACCAACTTGCATTGGTCTGTCCACACGTGGCCGGGCATACCATGGCCCGGCAGGACTTGATCCTAGAAGGCAGTGGGGAGGCTGGGACATGACAGAATGCATCCCTGAGTAACTTTTAGTCTCCACCTGTCTGAGACCTGCCGAAAGATTGGCGGGGTGAAGCAGAAAGCTGTTTTCTCTGATGTCTTCTCTCTTCAAAAGATGCATCCCCAGGACAATGCAGATATGTGCAGTGGGAATGAGAATTGCATGTGATTGTCATGGCCCATGTGTGGCATGAAACTCTTAAAATTCACTATCTCACTTTGATTTTTTTAAATTTCCTTTTTCGATGTAAGACCATACCTATGGTATGTAATATTGAATTCTGAACAGAGAGCCTAGTTGTAACAACTGATCTTTTCTTTAACAATATGGTGTGTATTCTTTCAGATGCTTCAGCAACAGCTGAAAGAGAGCCAACAGAAAGCTGATGTGACTCTTACAAAACAAAAGCAGTTAGATGATGAACTGGTTGCTTGTAAAGATCGTATTCAACAACAGTCCACAGAACTGCTACTTAAATCAAGTAGGTCCATCTTTAGTTAAACCTCGTTTAAAAAAAAAAATGGCATTTCCACTATCTGATTCACTCTACTTTTCTGGCTTTTGCTGCAGTCATTTTATTTGAAACAGCATAATGTACATCGCAGAGGATAAATTGCCATGATTTAAAGGGTTTTCTTCATAATGTGGAAAAGGACAGCTTACAGTTGATTTTTAAAAAATATGTGCGCGTGGCATTATGCATAATTTTTACAGTGTGTTGGAGTTCAGAACTCCAGAGGTATATCGCGATCCCATCTGAGAATTAACTTGTTGATCCATCTTGTGTTGAATGCCCTCCAATTTCTGAACACATTGGGCTGAATTTTTACCTGTGAGTGGGTTCGGGTTCAGGGGGGCCGCGTAGCGTGTCACCAGCACAAACTTTCCATCAGCGTGCTCTCCACTGTGTGTTTAACTTAACTAGATCAATTGACTGAGGCATGCGGGTTTCTCGGCCAATTAAATGGAGCAGGTCTGATGACGACAAGGATGACTCACCTTCAGCTCGCCTATTTAAAGGAGCTTTGCACTCATCAGAGTTGAAGGTTGTTGTAGGCGGGTCTGAGGTGGTTGCGAAAGGTGCCCTTCGCTGTAACATCCAATACTTTGACTGTGAGGGTGCAATCATTTCTAGACAACGATGCAGTCTCAGCGCCAGAATACTGCGCCCAGGTTTTCAGATTCCTCCCTGGACATCCTGCTCCAGGGAGTGAGACCAAGGAAGGAGGTCCTGTTCCCTGGTGATGACAGGAAGAGGCCAGCCAGTGAAACAAAGAGGGCATGGCTGGAGATTGCACTCTAAGTGAGCAGCAGGGGTGTTGTCAGCCTTTCCTGGATGCAGCATAGGAAGAGATTTAATGACCTCATGAGGTCAGGAAAGGTGAGTACAATGCCACATTCAACTACATCCTGATGTGCGCGTCACTCTGCCTTCCCAAGCCTACTCAAAGTATTGGATGTAACGTCACTCCTTACACCAACCTACCTTGCAGGTGCACCCATCCCTCACTGTCTATGCACGTACTCACATCCCCATCTGACTAGCCACTACTGGCACTCACCCTCAGCCTACTGCAATCATAGAAAGTAACGGCACAGAGGAGGCCATTTGGCAATGTCATGCTACTCCCTCATAGTCACCCTCTGGAGATGTAGCCCATCCATCGCTGACACTCATTCCATCACTCTCACTCAAAGTTCCCTTCTTTCCCTCTTTGCAGGAAAAGAGAGCGCAGAACAACAGGGAGAAACAGAGAACCGGAGGTGGCCCTCTAATTTACAGTACATTGACGTCAGCAGAGGAGGAGGTGCTGGAATTAAGTGGTGTGGCAGAGCTGCTGGTGGTGGGAGATGGAGAGAGGGGGACCTCCCAGCAACTTGGTGACAGAATTAAATATCATACAGCCACATGGCATACAACAGTCACTCATGGTGACTGATATCAGCAGCCAGTGAAATATCATGATGTGCATAATGACAACGTTAAAAATTCTTTTCATAAGAGCTCTAATTCATGTCTTTACTCTCCCACAGGTCCATCATGTGCCCCCTCCCCCCACCGTCCAGTCGGAGGAGAAAGACGACTCCTCAGAGGAAGCTGCAGTCTCTGAGGGTGCACCCTCACCAGACCCATGCGTATCTAGCATCAGCGCAGATACGTGCACATCGGTGGGTCCTGTGAGATATAGAGCAGTGTTGTCAACTGGTGTCTCACACACCACAATTGAGCAAGAGCAGATGGTGGAGACAGGGACAGCAGTGGAGAGTCCTCACCGGAGGGCGAAGGACACGCCAAGCTCTGTTCAGCTGGATGCAGATGATTAACCTCGGGGGCTGTCGACAAAGAGGTTGATCTTGGAGGAGCAGCAACAAATGCGCGAGGCTCTGGCAGCTTTTCCAGCCGCAATGTGTGCGATTGTAGAGAGAATGGAGGAGTCCATCTCCAACATAAGCAGCACCATGTTGCAGGCGTTGGCGACGATATGCTGTTCCATGGAAAGGATGGCCACCTTCATGGAGAAGCTAATGTGCCAGTCAAATGAGAACATGCTTGCTGTGAACAACAGATTGCAGACTCTTATTGGACTCATCTCGAGGAGGAATACCAACGTAGGCTTGGGCATTCATCGCCCCACTGATGTGCAGTAAGGTGCTCTCGAACTCCTTGCTAGCAGGGAAGTGCAGGTGGTCCGTGAGAGGGATGATGGTGAGAGGGGACATGGAAGTGGAGGTTCTGCTCAAAGTGCTTCCACTTCTCCCCCGTTGCCTCTCTCTTAGTCAGAGCCCCATATGTTGCCTTGGAGTCTGCCCCTGCACAGTTGCAGGAGGTGCAATCTTTGGTGGGACCCTCACAGGCTCCAAAACCCAGAGGACGTCTGCCAAAAGTGTCGAAGTAGTCAGAGCAGGGAAGTAAGCAGCCTGCATTTACCTCTACTGAAGCCACAGGGAGTGCATCTCGTAGAAGCACTTGGAAAAGAAAAGTGACACAATCGTAGATGCACAAGGGTATGCACATGGCTGTTTGCCAAAATGTTAGTGTTAAGTTTTAGTTCTATTTATGACTTGCACAAATTTATTTCTTTGCACCACTTTCCTGTCTTGTCAATTTTTGCCTGCTACCTGGGAAGTAGCCTTATCAGTTGGAGTGAATGGTGAGACATTACTTAAGCTCGAGCAATGGGTGGGTGTGTGACAGGAATGGTTTGGTCATTTTAGGACTGCTTTGTGGTGTTGGTGGGGTGGGGAAGTTGGTACAGCATCGGGAACCAGATGAGTGCACTGGTGCAACTTAACTAAATCGTGCCATTATGAGGCCATCCCGGGCCTCCCGGGCAGCAATGTGCGGCTGCTGGTACAATGTCCACCTCGGGTTCCTCCTCCTCCTCCTAGTGTTCCACCTGCTCCTCCTCCTCCTCTGAAGTGGCTGCATCTTGCTCCTCCTGCAGCTCCAATCCTTGCTGCTGCGCTATGTTATGCAGCGCGCAGCATACGACAATCATTCTGGAGACCCTGGCTGGTGCATACTGAAGGGCTCCTCCAGATCTGTCAAGGCATCTGAAGTGCATCTTCGGCATGCCTATTGCTTGCTCTATGAGACATCTGGTCGTCATGTGGCTTTCATTATAGCGCTCCTCCACCTCATTGCTTGGCCTCCTCAAGGGTGTCATCAGCCACGTCTTCAGTGGATAGCCCTTGTCTCCAAGCAGCCAGCCGGTAAGTCTGTTTGGAGGTGCGAAGAGCTGAGGGGAGGGTGGACTGGTGCAGGACAGAAGAGTCATGACTGCTCCCTGGGAACCTGGCACACACACGCATCATATTTTTGTGGTTGCAGATGAGCTGCACATTGAGGGATTGGAGGGCCTTCCGGTTCATGAACACACCTGGGTGATCTGGGGGTGCCTTAATGGCCACATGTATACAGTTGACGACGCTCTGCACCTGTTGGAAGCCAGCCAGAGCCGCAAAGCAGAACGCCCGCTCAGTCACACTGGCTTCATCAGTGGCAAAGTGTACATAAGTGCCTGATTTGTGAAACATGGCATTGGTCACCTGGGTGATGCATTTGTGGGCGGCCGACTGCGAGATCCTGCAAATGTCTGCTGCAGATTCCTGGAAGGAACCTGAGGTGAAGAAGTTGAGGGCAGTGGTGACTTTGACAGCCACTGGTAAGGCGTGTCCACCAGGTCCACTCGGCAGCAGGTCTTCTTCTAGCAAGCTACAAATATCTGCCATGACTTGACGTGATAGCCTGAACCTCCTGAAGCACTGCTGTTCAGTCATGTCCAGGAAGCGCATGCTCTGCCTGAATACCCTGTGTTAGGGATATCTCCTTTGGCGAGGTGCACCCCTGTGCTGATTCCCTATCTCCTGTGGAGCATCAGGTCGGTGAAGAGAAGGCTACTGATGTTGCTGGTGTTGTTGGTGCTGGAGCTCATCTTGGTCCGAATCTGAGGTCCAAGGTGAAACTGCATAAGCGGCACATATGCTGATCTGATAGATGGCAGGTAAAGTAGAGATCAGTGGCACAATCCTCCAATGTAGTCAGAGTGACTTGTAATGTAGTGAGAGTGCCTTCTAAGGTTGCAGAAATCACCTGCAAAGTCTCTGCACAAAATGGTGTCAGTAAGAGCCTCTCCCTTAGGCAAGAAAGCAGGTATAAGGTGTGACTATTTATGTGCTTTTTCCAGCTGTCACTTAATAAACTCGCACAATGGCCACTGAGCTTTCGCCTTGCTTTCACAGGCGAGCTTCAGGAAGTCCGTGAATCCCGTGCACAAGCAGTAAAAACTGAAACTTCAGGTTAAAAAGCCTCTTAAAGGTCTCTCAACGAGCTGTTAACTACTTCAATGAGGTCGCCCACCTCTCCCGAGCGGATCCGTGGCGCGCTGGGAAAGGCGCCCGAGTTAAATGTGAAAGTCGGCGGGATGATGGCGGGTTCCCGATGCGCTGTCAATTTCAGCACTTTTAATTGCCGACCCGCTCGCAAACCCGCACTGTCAGCAATGTAAAAGTTCCGGACATTGGCTTGAATTTCCAACTCGTAGCAATTTTATGGTCTGATTGCAGGAGTTCTGAGACGAAGAAGCTTGTATAGATTTTCTCGCACCAGGAGTAGGCCATTCGGGTAGTCAAATATACTCCACCATCTTGTAAGCCATTGCAGGTCTTTTCTCTCTAATCCTGAATCCACACCATTTCTGCAATCCCTTAAGTTCCTTCCTTCTCAACTAAGTATCTCCCTTTTGAGCACTCCAATTGATCCTGCATTTATGGTCTCTGGAGCAGCACATTCTGCATTCACAATGTTTTGTGTAAAGATTTTTTTCTTAGATTCAGTTTTAACTGGTTTAGTTCTAATTGTAAGATTATGCCCTGTTGCTCTGGGTGCCCTTATTAGAGGGAAGAGTCATTCCCTACCAATTTCCTTCATTATTTTAAATGCGGCAAACAGATCACCCTTTAACCTCCTCATCTTCAGGGAATATAACCCAAGTTGATGCAGACTCCAATCTCAGCAAAGCCTCTTCATCCCAGCTATCATCTGATGAATCATTGCTAGGCCTCCTCCAAGGCCTGTATATCGTTTCTGAGATGAAGTGCTCCGAACTGATCACAATACTCCAAATGAGGTCTGACCAGCACTTTGGCTTGTTTTCAATTCAGTGGGATATCCCCTGTATTATTAGCTCCCTGCTGATCACTGTCGATACTTTGTAGATTTCGTCCCTAGTGTCAGCAGCCTTGGGTACGTAGCATCCATCTTGTCGATTTATCAGTTTTGAATCCTTTAAACCTAGGGCTCTAGGACGTCCATACAAGTGAGATCAGTCATTGAGTTTAGTTGTAGGTGTAATAATAAGGTGAATGCTACTGGTGTCTTATTCAGCGAATACTAACATGAAATAGTCATTTTATATATGTTCACTCTTTTTAGTGCATCCTCCTTTTCAATTCTGTTTGAATCCTTAAGGGATTTCAGTTCTTCTCTGACAATTCTTTTGCTGTAATAATTGTGGAAGAATTGTTTATTAGCTTCTACAGCTATGGAAATTTCAAGTTCCCTATTTAGCCACTTAGACCTTTTTTGTAAAAAATATTTTGGAGGTTCCTGTATTCATCTCACTGGTTTCCTACAACTTCTTTTCCACCAGCTTTGTAGGGTTTGCTTTTGCTTATTTATCTTCATACTGTCTTATTAATCCATTTAGGGTTTAGTTTCTTTAAAATGTGCTTGCTAGCCCTTGGTATGTACAGATGCTGCATGCTCAATAGTTGTCCTCAACAGAAATTTTCTTGAGTGCTACCCTGCAGTTGATTTTGTTTAAGCTCTTTCTTCATTGCCTTGAAGTCCAAACCGTTTAAAGTTTTATACCTGAGTACTGGTTTATCCCTAACCTAGTTAAATTTCTCATGTTATGGTAGCTGTCAACCAAGGGTGCCACCTCTTCTATTCTATTAGTTATCTGGGTTACTTGTCATTACTACGTTGAGATGTGAGTTTCCTCTCCTGGCATTTCTAATACACTGGGTTGGAAAGCATTCATGAATGACTTGCACGAGTTCAGATTCTAGACCACTTGGTCATTCTATTGGAATTTTCAGAGGTCAATGAGATCTTGCACACAACAAGAGGCTTTTCAGAACATTGCAGGTGCATTGCTTGTGATTTTTTTTTTTGTCTAATAATGTGAATGGACGGAAAATTGTAGGCAGTGCACCTTTGATTGTCTGACACTTTTCTGACATTTTCTGTTGCCTGCCCTCACAATTTTTATTAGGTTGGTAATTATATTGGAGTTGGTAAAGTCCCTATTAGTATTAAATAACAACAGAAAATGCTAGAAACACTCAGCGGGTCAGGCAGCATCCGTGGAGAGAGAAACAGAGTTAACGTTTCAGGTTTGTGATCCTTCGTCAGAACTGGAAAAAGTTAGAGATGTAACAGATTTTAAGCAGGTGCAGAGGCAGGGAAAGGTGGGGGGGGGGCGAGGAAAGCACAAAAGGGAAGGTCTGCGATAGGGTGGATGGCAGGAGTGGTTAAATGTTGCAAATGGGGATGGCAGAATCATCAACAGCTGCCGCCTGAAAAAACAGGGGCAGAGGTTATGGTCTGAAATTGGTCTGAAATTGTTGAACTCAATGTTGAGTCCAGAAGGCTGTAAAGTCTCTAATAGAAAGATGAGGTGCTGTTCCTCGAGCTTACGTTGAGCTATTAGTATGACCTTTCTGACTGCATGTACCTTTCTTGTCGCTTCAAAAAGTAACCTCTATCCTTGGTTCCCCTCATCTACACTTTGCCCCTTGGTGACATCATCCGATGACATGGGTGAGCTTCCACATATGCACTGACCCAACGCTACCTCTTAATCACTCCCCCATATCCCTCCACTGCCTCTGTGCTGCCAGACTGCTTGTCTAACATCCAGTCTTAGATGAGCCACAATTTCTGCTAGTTAAACATTGGGAAGACTAAAGCCATCGTCTTCGGCCCCGATCACAAACTCCATACTCTTGCCAACAATTTCATTCCCTTCACCAGCTACTGTCTCTGGTTTAGCCAGACTGTTTTCAATCCCGGCATCTTATTCGACCCCGAGCTGAGTTTTCAACCCCGTGGCCTCTCCATCACAAAGACCGCCTAATTCCATATCTAAACATTGCCTGTCTCTGCTCCACTTCAGTCCATCTGCATCTGAAACTCCCATCCATGCCTTTGTCACCTCCAGCCTCAACTATCCCAATGCTCACCTGGCTGGCTTCCCATCCTCCTCCCTGTGTAAACTTCAACTCATCCGAAACTCTGCTGCCCATATCCTAGTGCACCAAGTGACGCCAGTCCATTACCCTTGTGCTCGCTGTCCTACATTGGCTAACGGTCCCCAACGCCTCAAATTTAAAATCCTCATCCTTGTGTTTAAATCCCTTCATGGCCTCGCCCCTCCCTATCTCTGTAACCTCCACCAGCAGTACAACTACCTGGAATGTTTCGTTCCTCCGATTCTGGCCTCTGGTGCATCCCCTCTTCCTTTGCCCTATCATTGGCAGCTGTGCCTTCAACTGTTTAGGCCCCATGCAATTCTCCCTAATTCGCTCTGCCTCTCCATTTACCTCCCCTCTTTTAAGATCCTCCTTAAAATTTATCTTTCACCAAGCTTTTGATCACCCCTTTCTTTGGCTTGGCATAAATTTTTGTCTGATTACACCTCTGTGAAGTGCCTTAATGTTTTCCAACATTAAAGTTGCTATATAAATGCAAGTTGTAGTTATATGGCATAAAGTGCGTTTTTAAAAATTTCATATTGCACAATGTTTATTGAGACTATGAAAAGACCTTTATGCAAGGAGTAAACCCTTGCTGTATCTCTTAATATTTAACCTGATAGATAAAAGAACAGAAAGACTTGTATTTATACAGCGCCTTTCATGACATCTTGACGTCCCAAATCACTTTACAGCCAATGGAGTACTTTTTGAAGTGTAGTCACTGTTACAATGTAGGAAACGCGGCAACCATTTTATGTACAGCAAGGTTCCGTAAATAACAGTATGATAATGACTGGATAATTAGTTTTAGTGATATTGGTTGAGAGATAAATATTGGCCAGGGCACCAAGGAAAACTCACCTTGTGCCATGGAATCTTTTGCGTCCACCTAAGAGGTCAGACGGGGCCTCAGTTTAACGTCTCGTCCGAAAGACGGCACCTCTGACAGTGCAGCACTCCTTCAGTACTGTACTGGAGTGTCAGCCTAGATTTTGTGCTGAAGTTTCTGGAGTGGAACTTGAACCCACAACCATTTAACTCAGAGGTGAGATTGCTGCCACAGACAGATGTCGGGATCATTTAAGTATTAAAATACGAGAGGCTTTTAGCTACTCTAGGAACAATTACAAAACTGCACCATACTGTGTTTAGGTCATATTGGGACGCTTCAAGCCACTCAAATGACCCATGAAGCTACAATCCGGGATCTCGAGTCACAGCACTGCAGGTTAAAGGAGAGGTTATCACATCTTGAAGAGGAAAGGAACATCTTGCAGAACAACAACCAGACATTGGATGAGCGACAGAGGCAGCAACTACTGGCTGTTGAGAAGGTTGTGTTTTTTATTTTTTGAAATTTCTGTCCCTAGTGTAATGAAACGGACCAAAAAAGAATATAAATAATGTGAAGTTTTTGGAAGCAGAACAAGTTACATAAAGTTCAAATTGATTGATGTTGCTGCTTAATCCTTTTAAAAGTTGACTTTCTTTTCCTATGAAGAAATGTCATTAGAAATTCGCCATATGCAGTCCACCACACAGCAGCATGTAGCACATCATTTACACTTGATTTGTTTTCTAAACTTTCAATGCCGATTACTCCAAATGTATTTCATATTATTTGTCAGGAGGTTGCTAAGCATTTATAATCTGTTCTCCCCCCCCCCCAGTGCTGAGTTTGATTTCATGTTTCTGTGACTTTGTACATATCTCTTGAATGGAGATAAAATTATTGATACTTTGACAGATCCCCTCTCTCCCAATGCACAAACCATATCATTAAATTGCCACATGGCCTCAAGTGCAAATGATGTGCTACATGCTGCTGTGTGGTGGACTGCATATGGTAAATTTCTAATGACAGCAGAGTTGTTAAGGGAGGTAAGTTGCAGAATGGGTATATAATTGGCAAATGAATTTCAACACAGATAAATGTGAGGTATTACATTTTGGTAAGAAAAATAAGGAGGTCACATATTAATTGGAAAATTAGAATCTAAATGGGGTAGAAGAGCAAAGGGATCTCAGAGTACAAATACACAAATCACTAAAAATAGTGACACAGGTTAACAAGGCCATAAAACAGCAAACCAAGCACTGGGGTTTATTTCTAGAGGGATAGAATTGAAAAGTAGAGAAGTTATGCTAAACTTGTATCGAACCTTGGTTAGACCACACTTGGAGTACTGTGTAACAATTCTGGTCGCCGTATTATAAAAAGGATATAGAGGCACTGGAGAGGGTGCAAAAAGATGTTCAAGGATGATACCAGAAATGAGAGATACCTATCAGGAAAGGATAAACAGGCTGGGTCTCTTTTCTCTTGAAAAAGAAGGCTGAATAGTGACTTAATAGAGATTTTTTAAATTATGCAAGGTTTTGATAGAGGAGACAGAGAGAGTGTGTTTCCACTTGTGGGGAAGAGCAAAACTAGAGGCCATCAATATAATATAGTCACCAAGAAATCAAATAGGGAATTCAGAAAAAACTTCTTTAACCAGAGAGTGGTGAGAATGTGGAACTCGCTACCACAGGGAGTGGTTGAAGCGAATAGTATAGATGCATTTAAGGGGAGGCTAGATTAGCATTTGAGGGAGAAGGGAATAGAGGGTTATGCTGATAGAGTTAGATGAGGAAAGGTGGGATGAGGCTCGAGTGGAGCATTAGCGCCAGCATGGACTGTTTGGGCCAAATGGCCTGTTTCTGTGCTGTATATCCTATGTAAGGGTAGCCAAGGTGCTTTCTCATAAGGAAAAAGAGAATTGGAGGGTAAATGCCACATGGGATGTGGAAGGAAGAGCTCCTACAGGGAGAAAATTTAAAAAACATTAAACAATAACAATTATTAGATTATAGATTGTTGGAATACAGTATTTGCATCTGTTAAAAGGACCTCTTAAGCCTTTGAGTTAGTAAAGTGACCAGTGAAGAAGTGTGACAGATCAGTTATCAATATGTTGAGGCAGGCGTTCTATCTGGAAAGATTTTAAAGCTGTTTTGAAGCTGAAAAGGTCTCACTGTTATTTTCCCATGAAATGTTATTGCTTTTTAAAGATCTCCTACATGCTAATGGTTCTTTAATTATAATATTTAGGTTTTTCAGTCTGTTATTCCTTAAAGCACATTGTGACATCAGAAGTAAAGCATTAGATTGATTTGTAAACTAAAGTTCTCATTTTTTTGCAGATTGCAGATTGTTAACTATGATTTACTATGCTGTGTTAAACCTTTTATAATCCTTGTGTTTTGCAGAGCAAAAATCACCTGCTTAATCTCTGACAGAAAAATGCTTACAAAGCTGATTAGTAAATAAAACTATCTACATGCATATATTAGCTATCTTCTATGTCATCATACATGTGTCCTTGTAGTAAATTGGTCTACCTGACTCTAGAGTAATATTGCTGTGAGTCCAATTAATGTGAGAACTAGAGCAAAGCAAGCAGCCATGTATGCACCTGGTTCCAGGCAGACTCTGGAACAGCCTTTTGACAGGGCACTGGCCTAACTCTTCCTTTGTCTCTTGCCACTCTTGCTTATTAGAAATATTCCAGCCCTCCGCATTGTCAGGCCCTAGGCTTCCCATTCTCTTGTGACCTCAGCCAGGCCCCTCTGCTTTCTTGGAGTCAGTGCTAGTGGCGTGCGCCTGCTTATGCTCTGCTTTCGGCACCCCAGACCATGTCCAGCTTTGCTCATGAGAATAGATTCTGGATCTTCAATGGGTGTCTGCTATAACAACTTGCACCTTTTGAGCTGTGAGAGGCCAACTAAGTGAGATGCTGATGGAGTGAGTTTCTACTGAGAGACGATAAGATAGCAAGTTTAGCCTATAAAAGGAGTTCAGTACAGAGCTAGAGTGGGGTTGAACCTATACCAGCCAGGTAGGCAGGTGAGAATTAGTTCACAAAAGTTAGGATCCAGCAGTAGGCTAGGGATGTGTGCAGCATGTATGATGTGGCATTTCTTGAATCCTCTTGGATATTTTGCACATAATGTATGGATTAAGTGCTAGAATATTTTGTTGTTTGAGTAGAGGAGGGATTACGAAGAAGTATAGTGAAGAGGCAAAGCACTCTAAAATAGTAAGCTGAATGGGAGGAATATGGAGAAATGCACTCTGTCAAATAGAAGAGAGGTTAAGGAAAAAGTTAGTGAAAGGAGGAATTGAAAAAAAGAGAAAAGTGAATTAAGGAGTATGAAGCCATCAGGGTGGCCGTATATGTGTGAAAGTGCAAAGCAGTAAAAATAAAGTCGGGGAATTGAAGGCACTAATTAGAATGGAGGGGCATGCTGTTGTAACCTTGATGGAAACTTAGCATGAGCTAAGATAATGCCAAGAACTAAATATTTTGAGCTGTAAAATTTTCCTTCTCTAGGAGAGATCAAGAAGGAAAAAAGGGAGAAGGGTTGCCTTTTTAATTAAGGACATGATTACAATCATAAAAGGAAAGTTCTCATTGGTCTGTTTCTAAATCAATGTGCTGCATGTCTAGTAAGAGAAGACACATTTCTAACTCTGGTTCTGGCTAACAAAGCCAGAGGTAGGGGAGGACATTTGGCAAATAGTGATTATAACCTGATTAGGTTCAACTGAAAATGGAAAGAAAAGTTAAAGCTATTAGACTGGAAATTAAATAACTTCACTGGGATGAAAGGGGATCTAACCCACATTAACTGTTTGGAAAAATTGACAAGTCAAATAGCAGACTGGCAGAGGGAAATATTTAAATACAAGATGGATGAGATATAGGTTAAATATATTCTGATCAGAAATAGAGAATGTGTCAAAGCTTGGGATTCTACGAATAATTTCTTAGAGTAAAAACAAGGTCTAAAAAGAGGCATTTGATAAATACAGGACTGAGAAAAGGCCATTGTGGTCCATTCAGCCGGTCCCACTGTCCAGGAAGTATTCCATGATACCAGACATAATCTCTATCAAATCATTCTCCAGGTACTTAGTCCATATAGTCACTACACTCTGTATAAAATAATTAAATCTAAATAATCTTTTCATCCTTCTCCAAAGTTTGAGGCCATAAAAGGAGCAATATAGAAATGGACGGTGACAGAATAGGGTTGTTTCTGATAGTTGTTAGTTAGGTAACTTCAATGCTGGATATAAGTGAATCAATTTGAGTCCCTGTAATATCAAACAAAAATTAATAATAAGCCATCAAAGAAAATGGATGAAATTGATAAGGAAATAGTTAGAAAAAATAATGGAAGCATATGAGTGCTGACTGATTTTTGTCCTCCCTAATCTTGGGGCATGGTGATCAATTTTTATGTTCCTGCTACTGACCTGTCTGAGATCAGCTAACACAGCATAGACTGAGGATCATACATGAGACTTTTCTTTGTCCCTGAACACCACCACAAGAAATATGTTTTTTACATGTGATTTTTTAAAATTATATAACAGTAGTGACCAAATTTAAAGGCTTGATGTCGGTGGCAATGAATGAGAAGGGAAATTTTATTTATTGTGTTGAGCCGAACAAGAGGGAGTTTGCCATAAATATTTAACTTGGATCAGTAGAAATCATTCATTCCATTATTGTCATTAGATTTCAGGTATGTTTATTTAATTTTTCTTAGTGAAGGAATAGTGTCCGGAGATTATTTTCAATTACCCCATAATCTTAAATCTATGTCCTAATTGTATAGTCTTAAGAATTGGTTTTCAGCACCACAGAGACCAATTATTATAGGTCTTTCCTTGCTGCAGGGAGCCCCTTTGGTGACATCTGTTACAGGTAGATTATGGAGCTGCTTCACAGAACATATTTGATCAACGTCATTACCTTTACTCTGGTCTAATTTGGGTCAGAGAATATTGCACAAAGTTATTGCAATGTTGTTCTTGCATAGCTCTCTGAACTGTTTGCAGATCTCCACCTCTATCTCTTCACTGTTGGTGGCCTGTAATGTACACCAAGAATTGTACTATTCTTTCTATTTCTTAACTGCAGCCAAATAGATTATATCTTAACACAGTCCCTGACGATTGCCACCGTTGAAGTATTATTCTTCAATCTGGTGCCTAACTCCTTCAACTCTCTGCAAGACCTGAAACGTGCTGCTATCTTTTCCATCGAATAAACCCTTCTTTTGTAATTGCAGTCTTTAAATGAAGAAAAACAAATGCAAAAACAATATTATGAAGAGGAGGTAACAAATCTGCACCATAAACTTGAAGAGGAAACCAGATATTTAAGAGAGACCTATAAGAAGAGTATGGAGGAGTTATCCCAAAAACATCAAGCTGCATTAGAATCTGTTCAAGACACAAGTGAGAGGGAAAAGAAAAAGTTGCAATTGGTTAGTGGAAAATATTGTAATCTACAATAACCTGTGAGTGCTAATCATGGCATGTTGTACTACCAAAAGGATGTTACTGTTAATTGAAGGTTTAACTGTTGTGTATTTTTAATGGTCAAATCTCATAGTGAAATTGTAAGATGTGGCTATTGTATATTTCCCAGAGAATGGAGCTGAATAAAGTTAATTCATGTTTGCAAGAGAAAGTTAAAGCTCAGGTCAGATTTGAGCTCACTCAGTCTCCTGGTTTTAGTATTTGATTAAATCTACTTTGCATGAAAGGTTATTGTCTTTATTCCTTGCCTTGTTTAGTCCAGTTGATTGATTGTTGCAGGATGCAGTCAGTCTCCATTCACATTTGTCCTCTGATATTTTTTTTAATCCCCTGAAAGACTATTCCAAATCTTCATGTATCTGGAAAAATGTTTTATCCCACATTCAGCCTCCCTAATTTGCTATTAAAATGATTCACTATATTTACTAACTTGTTCTAAAGGTTGGCCATTCAAATTTGGGCACAATAATAATAATATGGAAACGGATAAAGCCAATTCCCTTTGGTATGATCTAGAAGCACCCACTTAGAGGAAGAACATTATTTAATGCAGATGAATGTAAGGTAATATATATATGAGCAAACATGTACATGGTGAACGGATCCTATTTTGTGTAGGCATTATGAAAGGTGATCATTAGCAATGATGGAGAAGGAACATTATTTAATTGTTATAATCATTCACTAGTCAAAGTGAAGGTGATAAAATAACAGATTCCATACCAAGTGTGTATTTGACTATAAGTTGAAAGAAGCTTTTCAAATGTTGGACAGATCACTGGTGAGTCCACACTAGGACTATATTTGGGGATCAAATCGTATGCAGAACTTTCTTTCAGGAGATTAAATGGATAACTATTTTGAAAGCCAAAATAAGAAGGATATGTATTTGCATGAAGTAATAGCAACATTTGCATTTATTCATTTAAGAATCTTAATCCCTGTAACTATGCCCCCCTGTCCATTTAGGAAATGGACCAAAGTCTTGAGAAGGATCGGTTGCGAATGGAAGAAGAGAAAAATCAGTTCAAACAGCAAATGGAAAACCTACGGGAAGAGTTGACTGCTAACCTAAATACAGCCAATCAAGAGGCAAGAATATGATTAGTCACACTACTGATCTTAATTATGATTATGTAATTAAAAAAGTTTTATCTGGAAAATTGGCCTGTTCAGTGCCATAACTCTCTCTAAATGCCCCACAGTAAAAACAATTTTGAAAATATTCTGTCTTTTTTGAAAACAAAAGATCTGTCTGCTTGTGTCAAATGGAAAATGCCAGTTCGATTGGAATGTAGAAAGTCTATGTATGTATTATAGAATAGGAAGCTTTCAGGTCTGAGATCGCTAAATTGTTGTTAGGTAAGGATATGAAGCAAATGCAGGTAAATGGAGCTGAGGTATAGGAATGGTGGAACAGGCCTGAGAGGCTGAATGGCCTACTCTTGTTCCTATGTTCCTATAAGAGATTGAGGAAGAAGAGGAGAACTCGAGTGAATTGTTGGGCCGGATTTTGCTCTGAGCAGCTCGTTAGACTTATACTTACCCATGGACTTTCTATGGGCTTTTGCATGGCAAATTGCTGTTATTCAACCATCCAAAAAACGAAGTGCCCTCTACAGGGCATCTGGGACCTGTCTGAACAGGACAAGCAACTTTGTATCTCCTTAACCAATCAGGTTGAAGAATCATTAATGAGCAGCGCATAGTCTGAACCAGGAAGTGTCAGTTAGAATATTGAATTTAATGTCTAATCAGGTACAGAAAGTGAAATAAAGAGAGGGAAAGAAAGATAAAAGAGACAGAAAGAAAAAGTAAAAAAAAAGTATTTAATTAAAAAAAAAACTCCAACAATAATTAAAAGCTGAATCAAAGAGACTCCACATTTGTAAAAGTTAATTCTCAGTGTCAGGGAGGTTGTTTGGCAGTAATTAAGACTTATAAAGGGTACTTGCATTGGATTGGACAAGCCCAAACTTTTTTTGACGAGTTTAGTCCACATCTATGAGGTAAATACAGCAACTTTATGCCGTCCAATATATTTGAATGGTGAGTCAGATGACGATATGCTGTTTTCATGCAGCTTTTGGAGGAGCAGGGCATTTCAGACAGAAACTTCCTGATTTCCACGTTTAATTGCACATGTGCGGTCGCCAGAGGTTGCTGTCCGATTTGCACATAAGTAACAGTGAGGGCTGTTAGCCTTACCGTTATTTTTACAGCAAAATCCAGCCCACTGTTTCAATTTATGATTGGACTGATGCACATTTTTGGAGAATGCTTTTTCAAAGAGGATTCAAGCCTGCGACGGCCACAGGAGAGTATTGATGGGTTGAGGTAGGAATGCGGGGGCAAAAGTGAAGAAATAAAAGGTGACGTGACAGGAAGGGAGGAGACAGGAGAGGAGAGGCCAGGAGGCAAAATAGGGAGATTGAAGTAATGACCTCTGGTCCGGAGCAACAGCCTAAATGTCCACATGAATGGACACTGAGGGAATTCGGGTTACACAGGCATGACTGAGATTAGAAAAGACACGTCCTGGTCGGCACAGGTACGATGGGCTGAATGGCCTCCTTCTGTGCTGTATGATTCAATGGTCATAAACAGGACCACCTTCTTCCAAGTATCTTGTATCAGATGGATCAAAAATTATTACACTCGATACTTCAAGAAATGTTACAGTATCCAATTAACCAACTGTCAGCCCACAATTGCACATCTTTATTGGATTAACAACATCACCAACACTAAATCACTTCTCAAAGACGGTCACAAATACAACAGAAGTTGTCTTTTTTTAGTGAGCCTCTCTCTGTGGGATTAGTGGATAAAGGCACTGTTCTCTGGTTTGTCTGGATTCCCTGATGGTAATTGAGCAAAGGCACCAATCCTAATCTGTACCAGGTCTCCAATGGTTTTGTGGCTAAATAGTTATGGGACATACGAGCATCTCTGTAATCCTTTACATTAATATAACATAGAGGTATTGAAACCTTTCTGTACTGGGGTCTCCCTGCAAATGTCAACACACTCTACAGAGCCCTCAGCAAATATTAACACACACCCAGGGACCCTCTGCAAATATAAGGTGGCAGTTTCTAAATTCATCTTTGAGATGGTTGCAAGAAGTAAAGTTGAATGTTATTTAATTTCTTATCGATAAATCTGTTTAAAACTGAAGAAAGGCCTTGTCATATGATATAATTTCTGGCCACAAATATATATCCATGCAGTTCAGAGGGTATTCAGTGCTGTGATTGATTTACTGGTGACGGATATATTCCATGAGATGGTGGCAATGAGGCAGTGACTATGGTGGGTCCCATGGAGGAAAACAGTGGCAATAATGAGAGGTGCTTAGAATTGTAATCTTGGTGGAATAAGAAGGCCAGTTTGTTCATGTAGAGAAGTCATTCCAGATTGCAGTGAGCTATCCCTGTGGAAATTCTACCCCAGGGTCTTCAGCACCAAATCTGAAAACCTGTAATCTATCTGAATATACAGTAGGGATTTTTGATAACCGTATTGTATATTGTCCTCATTTTTCAATTTTTATAATTTTATGTGAGTGTATAAGGTCAGTGGTCAAGTCTGAATCTGAAAATAGGCCTAGAATTAATGATGGGAGAAACAGGCACCAGGTCTAGAGCTCGCAGTTGATGGAGATTTACCACAGAAACGGAGATAATATCAATGGATCACCAGTGTACCCTGAGCCAAGGATGGAAACATGTGTTGATCACCCAGATTACCATCTTGATCACCTTGTACAGTCCACAGTACCTTATAGATACATTAGTGAACATTCCTGCTCTTTATTAATGCTTCCCAAAAGACCTTAAACTCATGAGGCCAATGAAAAATGCGCTTCCTGTTTTACTAGGTGTGCCGTTTACAAGAGCTTGTGAAAAAGAGTGAGCAAGGCCTAGGATCAGCTGAAGGGCATATTTCAAGCCTGAACGATGCTCAGGAGAGGTTGCAAAAAGAACTGGATTATACCCGGGCCAAGCTCAGAGAGACAAGTGATTCCCTTTCTTCTGTGCAGGTACTAATGGCTTATCTATATTTTAGCTGTCTACCCCTATGTTTCCATTTTTTAATTCCTGTTAAACATGTGCTCTGATCCTGTTTCTTTTCATTTTTGAATGTATTGCAGTTCATCTCTTATAGGTTAGGGTAAATGGCCTATAAACTCCTCCATGGTGATGAACAGTTGGTGTGTCATAACTGACAGCTGGTGAAAAGTGCATTCCTTGAGGCAATAAGTCTATTTTCTGTAAACGCCTAAACAATCCACTGATCACAAATTTGAATCCCAATGCTTCCTGAAGCTTTGTTCGTTGACCTAATTTTTGTTCTTTCTCGACTCGGGGAATTGCCTTTTACTAGTAGTGTTTCGCATCTTGAGGGGAAGAATAATGGTGAATACCCAAATCATCATACTGAGCATTCTGGAAAGAGATCTGCTGCTGGCAAAGGCTGTACCTTGGACTGTTGTGTTGTTCCGTTGGAAGGAATCTGTATGGTTATGAGCATTGTAGGTTGGAATAAATTTTAAAAAAAACTTTTCAAGAGATAAAATAAAATGACGCTTCAAACATCAAATTAGGTTGACGGCACAATTTCCTGCAATCTCTAGTGAAACTGACTTTAAATTAAATGGTTTGAGTCCAAAGCCCTCTTTCCCCCCCCCTCCCCCCTCTCTCTCCCCTCCCCCCCCTCCCCCACTGTCTCGGGTTGAATGAGATTGCGCGCAACCTCGGTATCCTATTTGACTCCTAGTAGAGCTTCCGACTCCATACCTTCGCTATCACAACAATCTCTTACTTCCACCTCCAAAACGTTGAACGTCTCTGCCCCACCTCAGCCCATCTGCTCCCAAAACCCTCATCCATGCTTTTGTTACCTCCATGCTTGATGATTCAAATGTTCTCCTGGCCGGCCTCCCTTCCTCCACCCTATGTAAACTTCAGCTCATACTTAATTCTGCTGCCCATATCCTATCCCGCACCATGTATCACTGACCCATCACCTCTTTGCTCGCTGGCCTACATTGGCTTCCAGTTCACCAACGCCTCAAATTTAAAATTTTCATCTTTGTGTTCAAATTCCTTCATAGCTTTGACCCTCCAATCCCGGTAACCTTCTCCAGCCCTACATCCTCCGAGAATTCTGCGTTCCCCCAACTCTGGCCACTGGTGGATCTCAAAATCCTTCACCCTACCATTGGCGAATGTGCCTTCAGCCTTCTAGGCCCTAAGCTCTGGAATTCCCTCCCTAAAACTCTCCATCTCACATTCCTCCTTTAAGACCCTCCTTAAAATCCATCTCTTTTAGTCACCCCCCCCAAATATCTCTAGTTTAAATGTCAATTTTTGTCTGATTTTTAAAAAAAATTCGTTTGTGGGATCTGGATGTCGCTGGCAAGGCCAGCATTTATTGCCATCCCTAGTTGCCCTTGAGAAGGTGGTGGTGAGCCACCTTCTTGAACCGCTGCAGTCCGTGTGGTGAAGGTACTCCCACAGTGCTGTTAGGTAGGGAGTTCCAGGATTTTGGCCCAGTGACAATGAAGGATCGGCAATATACTTCTAAGTCAGGATGGTGTGTGACTTGGAGGGGAACTTGGAGGTGGTGGTGTTCCCATGCGCCTGCTGCCCTGGTCCTTCTAGGTTGAAGAGGTCGCGGGTTTGGGAGGTGCTGCCGAAGAAGCCTGAGCGAGTTGCTGCAGTGCATCTTGTAGATGGTACACACTGCAGCCACGGTACGCCGGTGGTGGAGGGAGTGAACGTTTAAGGTGGTGGATGGGGTGCCAATCAAGCAGGCTGCTTTGTCCTGGATGGCGTCGAGCTTCTTGAGTGTTGTTGGAGCTGCACTCATCCAGGCAAGTGGAGAGTATTCCATCACACTCCTTACTTATGCCTTGTAGATGGTGGAAAGGCTTTGGGGAGTCAGGAGGTGAGACACTCGCCGCAGAATACCTAGCCTCTGACCTGCTCTTGTTGCCACAGTATTTATGTGGCTGGTCCAGTTAAGTTTCTGGTTAATGGTGACCCACCAGGATGTTGATAGTGGGGGATTCGGCGATGGTAATGCCATTGAATGTCATGGGGAGGTGGTTAGACTTTTGCTTGTTGGAAATAGTCATTGCCTGGCACTTCTGTGGCACGAATGTTACCTGCCACCTATCAGCCCAAGCCTGAACGTCGTCCAGGTCTTGTTGCATGGGGGCATGGACTGCTTCATTATCTGAGGAGTTGTGAATGGTGCTGAACACTATGCAGTCATCAGCGAACACCCCCATTTCTGACCTTTATGTTGGAGGGAAGGCCATTGATGAAGCAGCTGATGGTGGTTGGGCCTAGGACACTGCCCTGAGGAACTCCCGCAGCGATGCCCTGGGGCTGTGATGATTGATCTTCAACCACCACAACCATTTTCCTTTGTGCTAGGTATGACTCCAGCCAGTGGAGCATTTTCCCCCCGATTCCCATTGACTTCAGTTTTACTAGGGCTCCTTGATGCCAGATTCGGTCAAATGCTGCCTTGATGTCAAGATTATGCTGCTGTGAAGCACCTTTAGACTTTTATTTACGTTAGTCGCGCTATAAATGCATGTTGTTGATAATTTAACAAACGTTCAATGCTGTACCGCCATCAAACAACTGAAAATAAACAACCTACAGTGATTAGATTAAAGGGGTAAATTTAACAAGTCTGTGTTGCTAGTGGGGTGCCTTACCTGCTGGCAGCCCATACTTGAAATTTGGAAACATACTGCCCATAATTTTTGACCGGATATTGGAATTTATGATGTGTACTGCCGGCAGGTGAAGCTACCCACCAAGCAGTGTGAACTCAAAAATTACCTTTTAAATGTGTCCTGTGTATAGGAGTAATTGACAGCAATGTATCGGTGCACCTTCATTTGTTGACATGGCGGGGCAGATGACGAAAAAAATCCAGATACATCAGAACTTCTAATACTTGTTTAAATGTCTTCTCTCTTAAAAGAGAGTTTAGGAAGCTAACTGAAATTTTCCTTGAGGAATGTGAATGCTTTCATAAAAACTGATCTTGATCTTTAATGTAATGAAGTATTGTGATTCTTAAGGAGAGGCTGTCTTCTAATTAAACATTTTTTATTAGTAACACTTTGGGTAGCTGGAAGACACTGGGGGATAATGGATTGATTAGTAGATCTATTTTGTTGGCCTCAAATTGTGAAATTTACAGCCCATAAAGAAACATGGAGAGGGGGGACTGTATAATTACTAGGAAACAAGTCAATTAATTCTGCTCTTTTGCTTTCCATGGAAAAATTGCATTGCCACCATGATTGACTGCACTTAGAGTTGTAATTACCTTAATTTTAACCAGAAACATCCATAATATTCCATAGTTTTGTACATTCTATAGTTGAAATAAATAAGCAGCCTTTCCAATATAGATCTTTGTATTGCTCACCACTGTCATAAATAACACCGTATTCTTCAGTTGCTCTACCTCGTCCAAGTAGGATATTGCCTACATCGCACAGGTTGAAATCACCTAGACTGCCAGTCTATTAAGAAACTTCATTCTTGCCCTTAGTTCATTTTTCTCTTGTTGTCAGCAGCTCTCTGCCATAGGCTTTTAGTTTAAAAAAAACAGTTGGAAATCCCACTGCCGAATTAGAACTCATATAGATGAGCAGTTTTCAATTGTTTTTAGAGACTTAGCTGGACCATGCCTTTTGTACACTTTACACCTGCCCCTAATATCACAGGTTATTCACAGCATTTGGGTAGAATAAATAATGAGCATTCTCATGATCCTTTAATTGTTAAGAAAGACTTGGTAATCTGACCTCTGACTAAAATGAACTTAACCAACTTTAGGCTGCCATTTTTCCTATTTTGAAGCAGTTTATTTATTGTTCAAGTCAAGTACTGTACTAATATCTTGCTGTGGTTTTCTGCTGTTGTAATTATCTCACTGTTACTTTTAGCCTGAACATGATGGTCTAACAGTGTGGTATTTTGCCAGCTTCCAAGTAGATAGAATGTGGTGGGCATCAGTCTAATCACAGGTGCATTATACCATAGTGGAGGGGTAATTAGCATCCTGTGGCATGCTATCCCAGTCATTGCGCGAAGAAGTGTGGAGGTTTTGGTTCGTAGAAGATTTGGCCTCTGTCATGAAGTAAGATAAAAGTGTTGGGATAAAGCCCTACAGTAACAATCCAATTTGTACGCTGCTTCAAATAAATAATTACGGTAGAAGTTACCTTTTTGTAGCTCTTAAACAATTAATTAACTACAGTAACAAGAATAATATACTTGTATGCCATAGGGAGAGTTGGAACAGCAAAGGCAGGACTATGAGGCAAGACTGACTGTAGCAAAAGAAGAAGAGAAATTCAAATTGGAACAATTGGAAAAGGATCTGGAACAAAAATGGAAAGCAACTGTAAGGTAATTCCAGTGTTCTGCTTGAATGCAATCTCACTGCCAGTTAACTAGAATTTTTTTTTGTAATAATGCCATTATATAATTTTTCAGTTTTTAATGGTATCCAAGATTGATTAAATCAAGTAAGGTTAAATTTTCTGTTTTATGCATAAGTATTAAAATCATCAAAGTTTGAAACAACATTTTTTTAAATCTCTATGGAAGTAAGTTTCCTTGCAGTGGTAATTTTGCCTGTGTTTTAGCAGCACAACAGTTGCCCAGGCAAGGCAGATCCCAGAGTGGTAGGTAGGGACAGATGTTTGAGGCCTGAAGTGGCAACAAGGATGGGCAGGGGGAACCAAGAGCAGGAAATGGGACAAGCTCATGAAGTGGGTGGTATCTAGGGCATAACATCACAGTACCATCTAGCTTTAAGGAGACTGAAAGGTAAGTATAATAGTAAATATCCTTATACATATCTTACAGCTCAAAACTGACACACGTGACTTGGCAGCAGCCAATCAGGAGGAGTACAATAATTCAAGATGATCTTCCAGCTGGATTTCAATCATTTGGAAAAATTAAAAAAACTTCAACTCTTCCGTTGAGAAAAAGAAATATATTTTCAATAAACAATCTTTTTTTTGTTTTCTAAGTGTCGGAAAACACAGTTCTTGTCAAATTGAGCATTGGAGCTGTTGTTAATATTATAAATGCATGACTTGCCTAAAATAAAGCTTTGAGAATTGAATTATTAGTTTGTTTCCAAGTCTTTTGGAAAAAGCAAAAACACTCAAGTCTTCATGGTTGAGGGGAGATGCCCTATTTTAAATCAAAAACCTACTGATGATTGCTGGGAAATGCTGCAAAGTCCATATGCTCAATGCACAGATAAAGTTGATGACTGGCAACATTGTTCTGGGGAAATCCAGTTGAAGCCGAGCTTTTTGCAACATGCTGAAGACTTGAAGTAAAAACATCACGGAAAGCAATAAAAGACAATTCAGTGGATAAATTTAATCATGTTATTGTAAAATATGTAATTTAAAAAAAAATGTTTCAAAACCTTATTTCAAAAAGTGTTGGTCCATTTTTTTTTTCCTTTTTGGCATGTTGACCTGACTTGGCCAGGATTTGTTACTTTCATAAATTCTCATTAATGGTTTTCTATCTGCTTTCCTTGCTTTTGAGTCATACAGTTCCTACATGATCAGTTCTGATATCCTGTTGTTTTAGAATGAAAAATTATAACAGAAAGTAAGGTGACTGTGTTCAAGACGTGTGTGCTATATGCAAAACGCACATGTGCACACACACATTCCCACAGCACATCATGGAGTGTTGGTTGATGCAGATTTTATTCCTCCACTCTGCTAAAATTCCTGATATCAGCCATGCTATGTTATAAATATAATGGCAGAATTCCAACAAGGCAGATGCTTCTGTCTGCCTGCCCCACTTGCATCCAGGCAGCAGTATAGGGCTACTCTCCAGATACTTCCCGTTAGGCTCAGCAGTACCTACATAGGGACATTGGGAAGACCAAAGCCATCCACCTCGGCAGCTACTACAAACTCTGTACCCTTGCCACTATCCTCCTTCCCGGCCACAGTCTTGGGCTAAACTACACTGTTCACAAGTTCAGCATCCTATTTGACCCTGAGCTGAGCTTCATACCCAATATCCTGCCTACTTCCACTTTTGTAACTTTGCGCTCTATCGCTACTTGTTTGCAGCTGAAATCTTCATGCATACTTTTGTCGTCTCCAAACATGACTATTCCAATGCTTTTCAGTCTGAACCTCCATCCTCCATAAACTTTAATTCAAACTCTACGTCCTGTATCTTATTTTGCACCAAGTCCACTAGCTCATCATACCTGTCCGTGCTTACCTACGTTGACTCCCAACACCCCATGCCTTTAATTAAGATTTCACATCCATGTGCTTAAATTCCTTCATGGCCTTGCCCGTCCTTATCTTTATAACCTCCCAATTTCTGTCCCCTCCCCCGGAACTCTCTGTTCCCCTGACACTGGCCTCTTATGCACCCCTCCCTGTCACCTCACCATTGGGGACAGTGCTTTCAGGTGCCCGGACTGAGTTTTCTGAGTGATCCACACTCTGTGAATAAAGGCTCGAGAACCAGGACTCATAGCAACTTAACAGAGATTTTATTTGACAACACACAAGTAATACAAGCAAGGAATATGTCTATGTACTCACCAGCAGGAGACTCATCGGGGGCTAGGAGCATCACCATTCAAGGTTGTTTCAAATGCTGTGTTCACCTGACAAAGGATTTCATTACATATTTATACCATTCTTGTAACACACTTACTTGTACAGTTTCTTTATCTGCAACTGTCACTCATACTGACTCAGTAGATGTCACATGACTGATCTCGACATGAAATTGTGGGAACTAAGGGCCGCAATTCTTAACTGTACCTCTCGAGGCCACGTTTCGTACATTATTCGGCTAAGTTCATTTCTTTTCTCTTAGTAATTTTCCATTCTCCTTGGGCCTTAATTGTATTAGTTAATTATAATCATGCTTTGTTAGCTTAATTAAATTCCTTCATCTTATATGCTAACTATCCCATCATGTTCTATTCTTATGTCCAGTCATTTAACCTGTCCTGATACACTGTCCTACAGACCGCATGCTCCATGAACCTTCCACCTCCATCCTCTATTTTTGAGACCTTCCTTCTAACCCACTTCTTTGCCCAAGCCCCTCCTTATGTCTCATTCTTCACTTAGTATCCATTTTTTAAAATTGCAGCTCTTTGAAGCACTTTAGGACATTTTCCTGTGTTAAAGGTGCTATATAAATGCAAGTCACATAGGAACAGGGAGCATACCATTCAGCCCCTTGAGCCTGTTACCCCATTCACTTAGATCATGGCTGATCTGTACCTCAACTCCATTTATTCACCTTTGTTCTATATTGATACCCTTACCTAACAAAAATCATTGATCTCTGTCTTGAAAATTTCAATTGACTCAGCATACACAGCCTTTTGGGGAAACGAGTTCCAGATTTCCACTACCCCTTGTGTGGAAAAAGTGCCTCCTGATTTCATTCCTAAATGGCCTAGCTCTAATTTTAAAATCATGTTCTGGATTCCCCCATCAGAGGAAATAGTTTCTATATCCTCCCCTATCAAATACTTTTATAATTTTAAACACTTCAGTTGGATCACCCCTCAACCAGCTAAACTCGAGGGAATACAGGCCAAGTTTATGCAGCCTGTCCTCATAATTTAACCCTTTATACCCTGGTATAATTCTGGTAAATCTGCACTGTTTCCCTTCCAAGGCCAATGTATCTTTCCTGAGGTTCGGTGCCTACAACTGAATGCAGTATAGTTGTTGGTTACTGATGATGTTGATGTTCTTACAGTATTGCACTGCCAAGAATTATGATCATCTGGGAACAAATGATCATTAAGCAGCACTGCACAAGAAAGCATGCAGTGATGGTAGTGCCACAATATTGTTAACAGTACCTATAATCTTCCATCTTCTCTTCTGACACCACTGCCACCGTGGACTTGAAGGCTGGGTCACAGATCAGAAAGGTGCTTCTTCACAGCCCGAACTCGCATCACAACGCACTGCATCAACATCACAACTTGAGACAAATGACAGCCAGAGGTACACACGCTGAACGACGTATTCAATGAGTTTGAAGAGGGATCACAGGATGAGTCACCAGGCATGGGTGAGCAAAAGACAGTACTGTTGGCAAAAGCAGGGACGTCTTGGCAGTAGACCGAAGCCACTATGATGACTGCTCTTGATGTGTCGCTTTGGGATTCAGACCTCATGGGGTCAGCTTTCATATGCTGATGGTGTATGAGCGTGAATGTATACCTCAGTCACTGTAATCTGTTTGCCACATACTGAAAAATGGTCCAGCAATGTGGTTATTGTTGTGATGGAGTACCTTCTGCCATTGACCATTTGGCAGCTGCAGTGGAGACAACAGTAGTGCCAAGAGAAAACTGAAATTTCTCACTGATGGTATTGAAGCATTGAAGTCCACACTATGATGCAGTAATGGCTAGCTTCAGAGAGTTTCGAGAAAGCATGCAGACAACTACGAGGGGCTTTAGAGACCTTGGCCTAGAAATTGGATATGGCCCAAAAATGGGCGGTGTCGTGGCCCAGCGCTATTTAGCTGTGCTGCTCATTGGCTTACCACTTAACAGGTGGGCCAATATCGGGTGCAGTCTAATTGCAAGTAATGTTTGGTCTAGGCTTTCTCCACTATTTAAAAGCGACGTGCTTTGATGCAGCAGCACCTCATTATCATTCCATTTGGAGCGCCACTTGGAATCAGAACTGATTTATCAAGAGATGGCTGAGCGGCAGCAGAGGGAGGGAGCAATAGGGTTCACAGATGCGGCTCTGCATTCACTGGTGGTGGCCATGAAGCGGAGGTGGGCTTTCCTCTTCCCACAAACCAGTAGGAAGCCACCAGCCCATGTATAGAAGTCTCTGGCAAGAGATATCTGCTTACGTGACAGCAATCAGCGTGGTCCCCAGGTCTTCCATCCAATGCCGCAAGAAGTTTAATGATCTCACACGGCCGGTCAAGGTGAGTGAAGGTTTCAGCAAATGCCATAACCCACCATCTGCACCACAAGCCCCTCACACTGCTCAATGTACCACACCCCCATCACTCACCTACCAACAACCTCTACCTATCACCACTCATACCTCACAATCATAGCTTCACTTCACACTTTGCACACACTGATAGCTATTCAACTATGGCAGGCACATCACCCAAACACATCGCATCTGACACATTTCCCTTTCTCTTGCAGGCTAAGGTCACGCACAATCGCTGGGAGCAGTGACAGATGGGCGGGGGGGGGGGGCAAGCTGCGATACAGGCCTTGAGCTAACTGGAGGAGAATGTGCTCGACATCATTGGACGGGAAGTTACCGAGGCCGTGGCAGTGAGTGAAGTTGAAGCCCTTGGGCACAACAATGGTACGCTCATTCCTAATCCTCCTTCTCACGTCCCACTTCCCCATATCCCACAATTTCTTCTCACTTACAAGCTGCTGATTCTGTATGCATGCATATCTTGCTCCCCTCGCCCCCCCCCAACCCTGACCCTTGTGCCTTTCTGCTTTCAGATAACCAAGAACAAGCAGCTGCAGAGCCTGTCCTTAAGGCGATGGAGGAGAGCGAGGGAAGAGAATACATACCATCACTACATCTGACACTCGCAGACACCAGTTCAGAAACTGGCACTGCGCATAATTTAGAGGGTAGTGTAGATGTGGGATCTGCACAGGGTGAGGCACCGTGCACGAGTGGGCTGCAGCAAGGCCAGGGGGGAAAGGGTAGTTCGGGGGCCTGCTCCCCGGAGGGTGAGTTCGCGCGTGAGTTCTGCTGCACATGACTCGGATGAGGACCTCACTGGGGTGGCCTTCAAAAGAAGGGTGATGGTCGTGCACTCTGAATTGCTAGGTGCAATGGCAAGCCTGCCAGAGAGCCTCTTGTCAATGTCAAGGAGCATGGAGGAGTTGGCTTCAACATTGGCCGGGACTTTGCGCAAAGCTTGGAGCCCATTGATTTTCAGGATGGAACTGATGGAAAACGCCAGGAGAGACCGTGTTGACCCAGACATGATGCTGCGTGTGATGGGCGATGTCGCGGCTGCCATTGCAGCACAGGCAGAAGCGACCCAGCGTCTCAGTGCGGCAGCGGTAGTGCAGACCGCTGTCCTGCAGTCTCTGCTTGGTGCCATCGAAACTCAGACTGCTCTCGTTGAGTCTCCGCTTGCTGCCACCCAAGCTCAGACTGCTGCCATCATGGCCGGGTTTACCAGTGTTGAACGGGGCTTGCAGGGTGTCGCAGCTGGCCAACAATCAGTCCTCCAAAAGATTGCTCGTCATGCTGAGGCGCCGCCCCGAGGGAGTAGCAGTTGGTCTGTGGGGCAGGAACCTGCTGTCCTCTCTCGGCATGACCGCATTCTTGTTCCCACCACTGCCACTCTGCCATTGCCCTTGCCGCTGCCTGTCTGTCAGTCAGTCAGCCAGCCCAGACTGCTGCTGCCCATGCCAAGGTGGTGCAGTCTACAGCCGGGCCTTCTAGGGCCACAGCTGCTCGAGGTCATCATGCAAGGCCATCTGAAGTCTCCCCCCACGGAAACTCAGCAGCCTTCCACCAGCCATGCTGCAGCCACTGGGGGAGCACCTCGTTGGAGCACTAGAGCAGGACAGGGCACCCAAATGACATGCACTAACAGATTGCACAAGGGTGATTAGTTGATGTCGTATTTGTGAATTGATTATTGATAAATTTATTAATTTTGTTTGGAATGTTTGTTTTGTGATGGCTCTCATTTCAGCTTTGTGACCAGGAAGACGCTATGATATTGCGTGACAGACGATGTGGTTGATGAGGATGTGGTGAACGGGGATCTGGGACTTCATTCACTGGAATTGGAATCCGATGAGGCATTCACTGACAGCCCATGCTGAAGGGGGATTTGCTGGCTCCCTCCTCCCTTCCTCCGCCTCTTTCTCCTCCTCTCCCTCATCCTCTTTCTGAGGTGGTCCCGCAATCCCTGTTGGCAAGTGCTGCGCCCTCATGATGGCCAAGTTGTGGAACATGCAGCAGACCACCACGAAATGGGACACCCATTCCGCTGAGTACTGGAGGGCTCCTCCTGAGCTGTCAAGGCAGCGGAACTGTTGCTTCAGCAGCCCAATGGTCTGTTCGATGATGGTGATAGTGGCAGCATAGCTTTCATTATATGAATGCTGGGCACGAGTGTTGGGGTTGCGGAGTGGAGTCCTGAGCCAGGTGCGAGTGGATAGCCCTTGTCCCTGAGCAGCCACCCTCGGTTTTGACATGGTGGCTGGAAGATTGCTGGCACACTGGACTGACGTAGGATGAAGGCATCATGACTGCTGCCAGGATAGCGGGCATTGACCATCAGGATGTGCTGGGTGTGGTCGCAGAGCAACTGCACATTGAGTGGTTGCCTTTGCGGTTACGGAAGATCTCAGGATTGTTATGAGGCGCCCGCAAAGACACGTGGGTGCAGTCGATGGTGCCCTGCACCATGGTGAAGCCCACTATCCTGGCAAAGCCATGTGCGCTCGTCCTGCTTGTCTCTGTTTAGAGAGAAGAAAACGTAGTCCCTTCTCCTGGTGCAAAGAGCCTCAGTGACCTGGATGCAGCGATGGACAGCAAACTGGGAGATGTTAGCTATGTCTCCTGCTCTAGTCTGGAAGGATCCGCTGGTGAAGTAATTGAGGGCCACGGTGACCTTGAGGGCCACTGTGAGAGCCGTGGTCGCCCTGCTCTGAGGCTGCAGGTCTGGTTGCAGGAGGTGGCAGAGTTCCTTGAACACCTCCTTGCTGAAGCGAGCCTATTCATACACTACTCCTCACTTAAGTGGACATAAGAGAAGTACTCTTTGAAGACCCTAGCTGGGTAAGGCCTCCTATTGAGAGCCCTCCTCCTCCGACCTCTGCGCGCTTCTTCTCCTCTTCACTGCCTCCTCTCCCTCTCCCGAAGATACTCGAGCGCGAGGGGGACTGCCACTAGAGCCCCCATGATTTTGAGCAAGTGTTGTGAGCAGAAGCCTTTAAATAAGAATGATAGTGTTCTCCACTTGCCCAAACACTCCCCGTCACCTTAACACCTTGATAGAAGTTTATAAAGCTGCTAGAGTTGCGGAGAGTTGCACAGAGCCAGTCAAACTGAAGAATCATGTCAGCTGCAAGTTGTTGCTGATGATCCCTTTAAATAATGCTGCTGGAGCCTCCTTCCTGCTTGTCAACGCTTGCTCAGTTGGTCACAATTAAGACAGGCAGGTAAGCGGAGCGGCGCAATCCAAAATGGCAGATCGGGTATCAAGTGAGCGTTGCGCACTCACTGACATCACGATCTACATAATCTCCATAACGATAGTGAGCGCAGATATCGTCAGCACTGCCGCCCAGCCAAAAATGACTCTCCCGCCATTTTTCCCCCCTGAATCGGGCCTTTACGGCCGGCGCTAAACTCCCGAATTTCTAGGCCCTTGTAGTTTAGCAGTTTTTGCTTGACCAGATTAGTCTTCAAGGGACCTTCTGCTAGGGGTATGTGTGCAGCGCACAGGAACAAGTGGTTTGCCCTTATGTTGATGCATTTGAGTTATCAACATGTATGGGCGTGTGAATATAAGTTCTTCCATAGTGAGTACAGTGCATGATATGCCTGGCACAGGTGTGAAGTCCTCAGTCACTAACATATGAAGGCAGAAAGCCATTGGAAACAAAAGCAGTTGTAAGGAAAATTTGCAGATAGTCACTATCTTCTCTTGCAAGAAGAGATACACTTCAAAGTAACACACAAAGTAGAGCATAGTGCACTAATTCGCAGTATACATACAGCATAGCTGCAAGTGACATTCACAATATTCATTAGCATGCACCATTACACAAATAGAAACAGAGCTCTTCATGTATACCTTCAAGTTGGTCCCTTTAATATGCTTATCAGAAAAGCAGACAACAGCATTAGAACACCTTTTACATTTATACAGGGAAGTGGTGGATACCAAGCAGGAAGTTGCGGGAAATTTAGAGAAGTAGGAAAGGAAGGAGGAGTACACCTTAGGCCAGAGCCAGATGAGCAGAGGATGCAAGCTGTAACATAGAGCTAGAAATGGAGTGTAGAGGTGGGTTGGGGCAAGCCATGGAGAAATTTGAAGATGAGGATATTTTAAAATGATGCCCCTGTGGCATAGGGAGTCAGTGGAGGTCAAGGGCAATTAGTTTGTAGAACTTTGTGCTGGATATGCTATGAACCAAAGAGCTGTTTGCTGAGTCAATGCATAGTGATGAAATATAACGGGGATAAACATAAAAGATATATCAAATAGAAGATATAAGCTGGAACTGTTCAGTGTTGTAAGGACCATGTGCGTGGCTTATTACTGGAATTCACTAGCAAGAGCCTGATGTATCAGTCTCTTCTCTTACATTGGCTTTGTTGCTATTGGCTTTTTGCCTTCCTGGTTTTCCTTGTCTTCTTTCTGGTCCATGGTCAATTCTATGATAAGGCAGTGGCATCATGCAGCACACAACACACAGCGTTAATTCTGACAGTTCTCTTTGGAGCATATTGATATGCTACATCCTACGGAAGTCATAGCTGTGAGAGAATATTGTGTCTTTTTCTCCTACTGCTGCTGCTCCTCCATGCAAAAGTATGTGTAGGTTTTTCTTGTGTAGCATTTCTCATTGTTTTATGCAGTGGAACATTAGCATAGATGTTTTCTGGATGCCTGGAAGGACCCATTAACATTGAGGTTGAGTGCTGTGGTGTTTGTTACTGCCTGGTAGTGCTTTATGACTGTTGGGCTGTGTGAATGTTGAGAACATCCCTGCTGACCTAGACTCTCCTCAGGAACTGATGGTCTGTGAGACCTAGCTAATGCTTTCTTATGGTACTTCCTGCGTTATAGGCAGCTCTTGGTTTTCCTCCTATGTTCTCTAAATTCCTTAGCTGGCTGCTGTTTCTCATCCTGCTGATTGACCAATGTAGCACTGAATCCTCTACGTGCCATTGAACACACAAAAAAAATACCTTTGTACTGGTGTGGCTGTTCTGCTTCCGTTCCAAACTATGCTGACTCTTTGCAGTTGCAATGCAAGGTTTAAACTGTTTATGTCAATGCATCATTTGGGGGAATTTACAAAGCTTTGGAATTTGACTCAAAGGATCTTAAATTGACTTTTCACAAGCCTTTGACAAGACACCAAGTTTCATAACTTTTTGTAACTGGTGTACACAAGGGAAGAATTTCAGGAAATGACAGTTAGGATTTTCTTAGGGTAAAACAGAAAAAATTTCAGCATTAACCATTCCTTTATTGAATCACTAAGCCTTATGAATTGAGGAAATTCACTGCCTAAATGTTTCTAGGCTTACATGTACAACCCAAAGTTTGCCAACCTTTTTGTATTTTATATTACTGAAGTAAAGTATTTATTTTAGGGAGCAACATGAGAAACTGTGTGAGAAGTTAGAAAGACAGCATGCAGATGAGAAACGGTCTGCTCTGGCTCAATTATCACATCTGAAGGACCAGGAAATCAGTGCAGAGAAAGAAGACTGGCAGAAGAAGGTGGAAGATCTTCTGAATCAGGTGACTGGGTCTTCTCAGCTATAAAAACACTGTTTCATATCTAAATGCAATTAATACTTTGCAAAACCATTTTACCTTCCTTCATCTGATACCTGCACAATTTTTTAAATAGTAAAATAGCGGTGATAAGTACAAGCCAAAAAGAAACTGCATTTCTTTAAAATGGAAGATTGCTTTTTTTTAATTGTTGCACAAATGCATCAGTATGATCGCTTTAAGTAGCCTAACAGAAATAGAAGTGGAAATAAAAATATATATAATTTTTTTTAATGTTGTAGCTCTGCTGGAAGGTTGTAACTAATTTCAGCACAGATATGTTTCTATTTTTCCCTCTAATTTTCTCATTTTACCTCTTCTCTCCTGAAGGCAGTGACTTGTGCTAGGGTATAATTCCACTGACCGCAGTGGTGGGAGCTTTTTGGTACCAAGTAACCATTCTTTGTGTGCCATCCTTGCCTGTGAGTATGGGTGGGCTTTCTATTCATGGGGGAGGACATGGAAGAAGAGCCCATTAACCAGCCAAGCCTGACCCTGTCTTTGCCCAGAATCTACATGTGCATACTTTTGCAACAAATCAATGCAACAGGAGCACTTTATTCCCTTCACCAACTCCCAGAAATTGTAAGCTTTTGGTGGAATCTTTCTAACTGCTTCTGTGTCAATGGTTAAAAAAATCCAGATTTTATCGCCATAGAAAAATATAGTGTTATTGGCTCACTGTTGTGCCAAAACTACATTTTTCGATATGCTGCAGCATGGAGATATTTGGTTTGTCAACAAGGACTGTATCATTCCCTAATGTAAATTGAAAATGTTTGTATGCTTAATTTTGTTTAAAAGAGGTTACTAGATTTCCAAATGTAACTTGATCATTAAACTTTGGAACATAAGAACATAAGAAATAGGAGCAGGAGTAGGCATATTCGGCCCTTCGAGCCTGCTCCGCCATTCAGTAAGATCATGGCTGATCTTCTACCTCAACTCCACCTTCCCGCACTATCCCCATATCCCTTGATTCCCTTAGCATCCAAAAATCTATCGATCTCTGTCTGAAACTTATATTTGCAATAATTATTGACTTCTGAGGCATTTTACAGCATACCCCACTTAGTCATGTTGCTTCATTAAGTGCCTTGGGATGTTTTACTATGTTAAAGGCAGTATGTAAATGCAAGTTGTTGTTGATTAGCATTCGGTTGAGATATGAGCACAGTCCTTGGATTGTTTGGAGCTTCTAGCTTAGCACAGATGTTATTGAGAGTTCTTTTTTACCTTTTAGTTTACAATTCTGGAATAAAACCAGTGATTTTCCTATCACAGTAGGACTGTGTTTGAACAACGTAGGCTCTAGTTTCCTTTTAATCCCTTTCCTAGGTATTTTCTTGCAAGGACTACACACACTTCTATATTTATGATGAAGTATTTTATGTTTTCTTTACAAAATATCTTTTGCAGGTTTTAAAATATGTACTTGTGCTATAAATCTGTCAGTGATCTGTAAATTTCTTGTGCCGGCAATCAGTGAAATCACTGATCTGATGATAACTTCCCCTTTTCCGAACAAATATTGCTGTTAGAAACTCCATAAAAAGTTAGACCCATTTAAATGAGGTGTAACTGGGTTCTTAATGGCGATCTGAGCAATAACTACTGATAAACAAGCATTCTGGCCCTGAAAAACTAAATTTATATTGGTGGAATGTCATATTTCTCCATTAAGTTAAAAATTATTAGATTTTAAAATCAATAAAAAATATATATTTTTAAAGTTTGTTCATGATATTTCAGCTTCTACCTTAACCCAATGTGTATGTCCCAATCTTTATTTCGCTCTCTAAATTTTTTTTAAAGTGATTGATTATTAGTGCTTTTTATTTCCTGGTTCCCTGTCTGTGAGAATTCTGCAATGTGATTGGCTGCTTAGACAGCTTGTTGCCGTCACAGCAGCTCGCACTATGGGATTCCCACTATACTACATTGATTTCAACTGCACATTGGAAAAGCCAACTTATCACCACGGAGATCGCGAGATCTTTGCGGGAAGCTTATTTCGAGGCCAACGGCGAACGCCTTTACAATAGCAAAATACTGCGGATGCTGGAAAACTGAAATAACAACAGAAAGCGCTGGAAAAACTCAGCAGGCCAGGCAACATCCGTGGAGAGAGAAACAGAGTTAACATTTCAGGTCGAAGACCCTTGGTCAGAACTGAGAAAAAAGCAGGAAATGAAACAGATGAAAAAGCAAGTTGGAGGCTGGGGGAAGGAATAAAAGAACAAAAGGGGAGGTCTGTGAGAAGTAGAGACATTAAGAGATACTCAAGGCGAGACGAGATGGTAATAGGACAGGTTAAGAAACAAAAGACGGCTCAGAAGTGTGAAATGCGCTGGCAGAATGAAAGACAGCTGCCATGTGGGAGAGAGAAAAAAAAAGGAAAAAGGCACAAACCAAAAGTGTGGATAAAAAAAATATATATATGGTAGGGGCCGAGGTTATGATCTGAAATTGTTGAACTCGATATTGAGTCCGGAAGGCTGTAAAGTGCCTAATCGGAAGATGAGGTGCTGTTCCTCGAGCTTACGCTGAGCTTCCGTGGAACAATGCAAGAGGCCGAGGACGGTGAGGTCTGAGTGGGCGTGGAGCGGTGAATTGAAATGACAGGCGACCGGAAGCTCGGGGTCACCCTTACGGACTGAACGGAGGTGTTCCGCAAAGCGATCACCCAATCTGCGTTTGGTCTCCCCAATGTAGAGGAGACCACATCGTGAGCAGCGAATACAGTATACTAGATTGCAAGACGGTGGCATAGTGGTTAGCACTGTTGCCTCACAGCGCCAGGGACCCGGGTTCGAATCCGGTCTCGGGTGACTGTCTGTGGAGTTTGCACATTCTCCCTGTGTCTGCGTGGGTTTCCTCCAGGTGCTCCGGTTTCCTCCCACAGTCCAAAGATGTGCGGGTTAGGTTGATTTGGCTATGATAAATTGACCCTTAGTGTTGGGGAGATTAAATACGTGGGGTTACGGGGATAGGGTGGGATATGTGTCGGTGCAGGCTCGATGGGCCGAAATGGCCTCTATCTGCACTGTGGGGATTCTGTGATTCTGTGAAGTACAAGTAAATCGCTGTTTCACCTGGAAGGGGTGTTTGGGGCCCTGGAGAGTGGGAAGGGGGGATGTATAAGGGCAGGTGTTGCATCTCCTGTGCTTGCACGGGAAGGTGCCGGGCGAGGGGGAAGGGTTGCTGGGGGTGATAGAGGAGTGGACTAGGGTGTCTCGGAGGGAGCGGTCCCTATGGAATGCTGAAAGGGGAGGTGAGGGGAAGATACATTTGGTGGTGGGATCACGTAGGAGGTGGCGGAAATGGCGGTGGATGATCCATTGAATGTGGAGGCTGGTGGGGTGAAAGGTGAGGACAAGGGGAACTCTATCGTGGTTCCGGGAGGGAGGGGCCGGGGTGAGGGCAGAAGTGCCGGAGATAGAATGGACACGGTCGAGGGCCGTGTCAACCACTGTAGAGGGGAATCCACGGTTGAGGAAAAAGGAAGACATGTCGGAAGCACTGGTATGGAAGGTGGCATCGTCGGAGCAGATGCGGCGGAGACGGAGAAACTGGGAGAAGGGAATAGAGTCCTTACAGGAGGCGGGGTGGGAGGAAGTGTAGTCCAGGTAGCTGTGGGAGTCAGTGGGCTTGTAGTGAATGTTGGTCAATAACCTATCCCCAGAGATGGAGACGGAGAAGTCGAGGAAGGGAAGGGAAGAGTCGGAGATGGACCATGTGAAGGTGAGGGAAGGGTGGAAATTGGAAGCAAAGTGAATGAAATTGTCTAGTTCAGGGTGAGAGCAGGAAACGGCACCGATACAGTCATCAATGTACCGGAAAAAGAGGTGAGGGAGGGGACCCGAGTAGGACTGGAACAAAGAGTGTTCCACATATCCCACAAAAAGGCAGGCATAGCTCGGACCCATGCGGGTACCCATAGCAACACCTTTGATTTGGAGGAAATGAGTGGAGTCAAAGAAGAAGTTGTTCAATGTGAGAACAAGTTCAGCCAGGCGGAGGAGGGTGGTGGTGGATGGGGACTGGTTGGGCCTCTGTTCAAGGAAGAAGCGGAGCGCCCTCAGGCCATCCTGGTGGGGGATGGAGGTGTAGAGGGATTGTACGTCCATGGTGAAAAGGAGGTGGTTGGGGCCAGGAAACTGGAAACTGTTAAAGTGGCGGAGGGCGTCAGAGGAGTCGCGGATGTAGGTGGGAAGAGAATGGACAAGGGGAGAAAAAATAGAGTCGAGATAGGAAGAGATAAGTTCAGTGGGGCAAGAACAGGCTGAAACGATGGGTCTACCGGGGCAGTCCTGTTTGTGGATCTTGGGAAGGAGGTAGAAGCGGGCTGTGCGGGGTTGGGGAACTATGAGGTTGGCGGCCTGTGGGGGGAAGATCTCCAGAGGAGATGAGGTCAGTGACAGTCTTGGAAACGGTGGCTTGATGTTCGGTAGTGGGGTCATGGTCCAGGCGGAGGTAGGAGGAGGTGTCGGAGAGTTGCCGTTCAACTTCCGCTAGGTAGAGGTCGGTTCGCCTTTGCTTTGCCGCTGACCGCAAATTACGGGCCAACCTTTGCGGTTTTGTAGAATAATACAACTCTGTCCCACTTTTTTTTAGTTGGCTTACTCTCAAGTCTAACATGTCATTGCTAGGTTGAGAGGTTGGAACGATGACCTGTTCCCAAATTTCTGCCAATAGCACTCTGTAATCAGAACTTGAATGCCTTTCCTACTTTTACTTTTCTTCTTTTCCATGGCGTAGTGTCGAACTTCTGTTTAGTGTCTTCCCTGATTGGGATCTCATTGCCATCAGGGAGAAAACTTAGAAACTACTAGTGTGTTCTGCCACTTAGCTGCCTTGTGTTTGTTTTCGTTAAGTTTTGATTCAGAATTAATAATGCAAGTTATTTAAAATTCTAGTGCATTATCATTTAAAAAAAATCTAATTCTGTTTTAATTCAAGATTTGATTCGCTATCTAAAGCAGTACACATGAAAATATTCCAATGTATAGAATGCAAGAATAGGAGAAATTTTAGTCACAGAAAAAAGGTTTAGGCCCAACAACCCTGTCCTTTTTTGATCCAACTACTCAATTCTTGTTGCCTGTTAAGTTAATTTCATTGGCCTTTCCAGATAACTTATTCCACAAAAATATTCCGCATGACTACTACTTATTGCATCTTCGTACATTTTAGACTTGTGGTGAAGGTCTAAGCCATGTTGTGGACCTGAAGTTTTCTCTTCTCGTGATTGCCAGATCCACTGCGATTGTGGTATTGCTGAAACTTAAAAAAACAAGCCGGGGGTAATGCGCTGCTGTACTGAATAGAAATAAAAATTCTTATAAAAGTACACTAACGATGACGTGCGCATCTCAGCAGCTGATTTTTAGTGCAAGGATTTCAGAACTCTAGCAGATCCATGGCGATACCCCATAAAAGAAAATAAAGAAGCGCAAGTTCAATACTTGAGGAAAAAAATCTGAATTTTCCCACCTTCATCCCATCTTCCAATCACTCCAATAACTTTCAATTGTACCATAGCCCAGTCTGTCCCGATGCAACTTCCTGGCCTCATGACCATCTTAATCCCGGGTACACCATGCCACACTTTCATACAGCATCAGACCCACCTGCACTTCTGTACTTTGAGGCCTGATGCATGCCAGACCAAAGCAAGGCTATATTTACATTCTTGCATGCACGGAGGAGACCACTGCTGGCATTTCAGTTCTGGATCTGGCTGTACCCTGAGTCTAGTTGGCTACTTACAGCCCTTCACTCTAAGACCTGCCAGCTGCTCTACATTACACTCTCAATACAAGTCCGATCCACTCCTCCCAGCACCTGTCTTGTTCATTCTCAGAGGCCCAGCCCTGATTGCCCTCTCGTCACATTTTACTCAGTGGCTTCTAAATTCTGCCACAGAGTCAACCTGACAGACCGCTTGCCTCTGGATTCAGACTCGAGCATGCTGGAAAAGTGATTGACAAAGCAGAACTGCAGGCAACCTAAATGGAAAGGCAACAGGAAAAAGACAAAATTGAATGGTCAAAGCACGATAAAGAGTAAGTAAGGAATGAGAAAAGGAAAAAGACCTAAACCTAAAGAGGGGGAGGAGCATGGGCAGAAAGCAAGAATTGGAGGAAAGAAAAGATAGGGAAAAAGAAAAGGAAGAAAAATAAGAGTTTTTAAAGAAGAGCTACCTGAACCACAGTGTGAGATGGCAGTGACTCCCTTTGATTCCTCACTTAGACACTCCCCACTTGGCTGCCTCATTATTGCCAGATGGAACCTGGCCCTCTCCTTTTATAATCTTAATTTAATTTACCTTCATGCAGAATACTGGAAATCCACTAGTTTTTAAGTTTGCTTAGTCAGTGTTTAAGAGTCACCATCGCTCCTCCATAACACACATAAAGAGGCAGTCATAGGGGCCTGAATAATTATTTGCCTCATGGCTGTAAATGTATCTGTGTCACAGACCATGACAATCACACACTTTGTCTAATATTTTAAGGGGGAGAAATTCAGTATCGCCCCATTTGGGGCGCAATTATCGGCCGGGCGCAAAGATTAGCGCCTGCCGCTAATTATCGCCCCCGACTGCAAACTTGACTTTTATCGCCCCTGGAGGTGATTGGAGCGCTAAATCAGGTGCTTCACACCTGTCTTAAGGCGCAAAGGCCGAGGAGTGAGGCACTACCTCAGAGCGCTGGCGAAGCTCATGAGATGTCAGTCAGCAATGGAACACAGACACAATGGCGCGGGCCAGTTCTTAAAGGGGAGGGTTGATCTTGCTTTCCATCCACATCCTGCTCATTGCAGCCTTGAATCTCGGCCTGGAGAGACCTGCACATCAAATCTGCTGGAAAGAACAATAGAGAGTACCAGGCAAAGAGCTCAGAGTGCAGCCCCCACAGTCTCTTCTAAATCGATACAAGTAAGGGCAAATCAAAATGCACCTGCACAGTGCTGCTCAGTACCCAAAACTCCTTCACACAGCGTTGAATCTCTCCAGAAGTCTCTCTCTCTCTCTCAGAATGCGTGGTTCAAAAATGTCACCAACAAGAAAAGGCAGGAAGCAATCGCCTTTAAATAGCGCTCCCCCAGTCCCTTCCTGACTGCAAAACGCTCCCCTCATCCTGTTGTTGCTAGCGGCAGGCGGTAAGGCAGGGGGCGCCACTCAATATCCGCTCTGGGGTGATACCGGGGCGTTGCGCACTCGACTGATGTCACGATCTGCCGGCGCAGGAGATCGTGGCGGTAGTGTTTAGTGCTGCCGCTAAATGTCTAGTTAATTTCATGAGCGGCGCAAACATCGCTGCGCCCGGGGCGCTAGATGCTTTGCGCCCCATTAGCGCCCTCTTAAGGCGCTAACGGGAGGCGCAACCAACTGAATTTTTCCCCCTAATATTTTTAAGAGCCTCCATAGATGTTTATATTTAGGTCTTAGTGCAGGCATTTCTTACCTTCAGAGCTATGCAAAAAAAGCTGGGTCTAAAACTTCGGTTGCGTAGCGCCCGTTGTTTGGGCGCTATGGGTGCCAATTTGGCTCGAAAATCGCTTCCGTACAGCGCGCGCACTTCTGGTGCGGGCTGTGCTGGACGCTATTTTGGTGAGGGCGTTCGCGTCGGTGCTGGGAGTGTGTGCCGTAAGTATGCAGAGTACGCAGATCGTGACATCATGACGCCAGTGGTGCCATTTTCGACCTCAACGTTGGAGCTAACGTCCCTCTCTTAACCTTGCACAGCTGAACATGCATTAAGCAGCAGGAAGGACCCCCAACCAGCACTATTTAAAGGGATCATCACCTACTTACAGGTTAGTTGCTGATTGATTTCTACTAGCTGTTGCTGAGTTTGTAGACGTGTTTGGTGCTTTCTAGACTACTTTAAAGTGGCCTAAAGTCTACAAGGATGGTGTGGCACATGTTCAAGGACTTGGTACTGACTTGCAAGGTGTCTGCTCAGACCAGTTGCTCCCAGACATGGGTGCAGTAGTTTGTATCCCCCTTGGTCTGCAGCATGACGGGGAGAATGAGCAGAGGTGATATAGAGCAGGACAAGCTGCGAGAGAGGCAGGAGGAGGAGGGGGGGGGAGAACGGCTGTCAGCAGGAGGCCATATCCACCAGGGAGCAATTCTCCTACCTCAACCTCAGCGAGGAACAGTGCATGCGACGTGTCCGTTTTACTAAGGAGGTGCTCACTGAAATCTGCTACCTGCTGCAGGCAGACCTGCAACCTCAGTCCAGGGCGAGGACGACATTGGCAGTGGCTGTAAAGGTGACCATGGCCTTGAACTTCTTCGTGTCCAGGCTTGAGCAGGCAACATCTGTAACATCTACCTGTTCACCGTCCACTCCTGTATAAGGGAGGTAAGAGAGGCTCTCTATGCAAAGAGAGCTGAATACATTTAATTCTCTCTTGGCAGAGTGAAGCAGATGGAGTAAGCACGCGGCTTGGCCAGGATAGCAAGCTACCCTATGGTGCATACACGTTGCTTTGCGGGCGCCGCATCTCAATTCGCAGATGTACCGCAACCGGAAAGGCTTCCACTCCCTCAGTGTCCAGCTGGTGTGCGACCATACTCAGCGCATCATGCAAGTCAATGCTCGGTATCCTGGCAGCAGATATGATGCCTTCATTCTGCGGCAGTCCGCTGTATCATCAGCATTTGAGCCACCTCGACAAAACAGTGCGTGGCTACTGGGCGACAGGTGCTATCCACTGACCACCTGGGTCATGACTCCGCTGCGCAGCCCGCGCACACGCGGGCAGCATGCATTTAACGAATGCCATGCTGCCACACTGAATCGGATAGAGCAAATCATTGGTGTCCGTAAACAAAGTTTCCGCTGTCTGGATCCCTCTGGAGGAGCTCTGCAGTGCTCAGCAGAGTGCGTCTCAAGATTCGTCGTAGTCTGCTGCATGCTCCACAACCTCTCCATTATGAGGGCACAGCCCTCGCCACCAGGCATACGGTAACCAGCTGAGGAGGAAGAGGAGGAGGAGGAAGTGGAAGGAAAGAGGCAACCCAGACAGCCCTTTTCTGCCCGGGCTGTCCGTGATCAACTCATCTGACTGCGGTACCAGTGAACGCAACCCCAATTCCACATTCAACAGTAGTCCCACACCTTACCTTCCCTGTTACTGACCATCACAAGTTCCTTTTGGCCACAATGCTACAATAAAAGTCACCACAAAACAAACATTCCAAACCAATTTTATGAATCAAATCATCACAATATTTCATTCAAAAGTCAACTAATCACCATTGTGCTTTTCCTTAGTGCCTGTCTTCAGTGTGCCTTTGCCTGTCCTAGTGCTCCTATGCAGTGCTACCTCAGTGGCTGCAGCATGGCTGGTGGAAGGCTGCTGACTTTCAGTGTGGGAGACTGCAGATGGCCTTGAAGGACGACATCGAGCAGCACTGGGCTTAGTAGGCCCGGCTTCAGACTGCACCACCTCGGCATGGGCTGCAGCAGTCTAGGCTGGCTGGCTGACAGGCAATAGCAAGGGCACTGGCAGAGTTGTGAGAGGATAAATGCTGTCATCCTGAGAGAGGACAGTAGTTTTGTGCTCCACGGAGCCACTGTCCCTTCCCCGGGACGGCGCCTCAGCAATCCTAGTAATCTGTTGGAGGACAGATTGCTGGACTGCTGTGACACCCTGCAAGCCCCTTTCAACACTGGTAAACCCAGCCATGATGACAGAAGTCTGTGCTTGCGTGGCAGCAAGCTGAGCTTGCATGACTTCAGTCTGAGCTTCCATTGCAGCATTCAGATGTTAGGTGACTGCTTCTTGTGCTGCAATGGAAGCTGAGACGTCGGCCATCAGACGCTGCATAATGGTTGGGTCCACAAGTGCGCTAATGGATCTGCCCACCCCTTCTATGCTGGAATGGATGGGCTCTGAGCAAAGCCCTGTTCAAGGTTGGAGCTGGACTTCCTCCATGCTCCTTGACATTGCATTCAGGTTTTCTGGCAGGCCTGCCAATGCATCAAGCATTTTGTTGTGCATACCCATCAGCTTTGTTCTGTAGGCCGCCCCATCGAAGTCCTCACCTGAATTCTGTGCAGCGAACTCGTGTGCGACCTCGCCTTCCAGGGAGCTGGCACCTGCCCTACCCTTTACCCCTGCCCTGGCTGCAGCCCACTCGAGCTCAGTGACTCACCACGCGCACATCCCGCCTATCCTCTAAAGTCCGCTCAGTGCCAGTATCTGAGCTGGTGACTGCGAGTGTCAGATCGAGTGACTGTGTTTCTTCTTCTTCATCACTCAATCTTCCTCTTGCACCACTGCCTGGCCAGGTTGGATTTCTTAGGTCTCTGAAATGAGAAAGGCAGAAGGGTAGGGTTGTGGTGAGGGGAGAGGGGGGGGGGGGGAGGGGAGCCAGAGGTGCATGGTTAGACCATCTGCAGCTTGTAAGTCAGAAGAAATTGTGGGATGAGGGGGAAAGTGGGATGTGAGAAGGAGGATTAGGTAGGGGCATACCGTCATGTTCACTGGTTTCAGTGCGGCCACTGGCAACGGCGTCAGTCACAGCCACTCCAATTTTGACGAGCACCGTCTTCTTGAGCAGGGTCAGGATATGGAGGCACGTCTGTCCCCCTGGTGGTTAGCTGCGACTGCCCATGTTTTTGTGCCACCTTGTCATGCATGAGAGAGGGAAGTGTGTCAGTGAGTGTGGTTCACTGTGTTTGGCTGATGTGACTGTCATGGTTGAATAGCTGACAGTGTGTGCAAGCTGTGAGATGTGGGTCGGAGGCTTGCAGCAATGGTAAGTGTGTGAGGGTGAGATAGAGCATATGAATGTGAAGTATGAATTGTGATTGTTAGAGATTGTTGGTGGGGGTGTGGTGAATTGAGCAGTGTGTAAGGCGAGTAGTGCAATTTGTGGGATATGGCATTTGAAAATGAATTCACTGACCTTGACCACGCGTTTGAGGTCATTAAACTTCTTCCTACACTGCATCCAGGTCCTTGGGGCTACACTGCTTGCATTGACAGGGACAGCTATCTGCTTCAATTCCCTTCTCAGGGTCTGTCTGGATGACCTCCTCAACCCTGTGGATACAGGACATCTCTGCTCCTGTCCACCTCCTACACCAGAGCCTAGTGTGCTACATCAGAAAATCTGGGAGCCCTCTCTCTGCCATACTGCGCCATCTTCACTCTTCCTGTAGGTCACATTCCTCTAGTGTCAGATGTGGCTAAGTGGGTAGCACACTCTCCTCTGAGTCAGAAGGTTGTGGGTTTAAGTCCCACTCCAGGGACTTGAGCACATAAAGCTACACTGACACTCCAGTGCAGTGCTGAGGGAGTGCTGCACTGTCGGAGGTGCCGTCTTTCGGATGAGATGTTAAATCGAGGCCCCGTCTGCTTTCTCAGGTGGACGTAAAAGATCCCATGGCACTATTTCAGAGAAGAGCAGGGGAGTTATCCCCAGTGTCCTGGCCAATATTTATCCTTCAATCAACATAACAAAAACAGATTATCTGGTCATTATCACATTGCTGTTTGTGAGAGCTTGCTATGTGCAAATTGGCTGCCGCGTTTCCCACATTACAACAGTAACTACACTCCAAAAAAAGTACTTCTTTGGCTGTAAAGTGCTTTGAGACGTCCGGTGGTTGTGAAAGGCGCTATATAAATGCAAGTCTTTCTTACAATGACTTCCAGTACCTGTTGCAGCCAGAATGCACCTCCCCTTTAAGAGGTGCAGACTGGCTTTAAGAACTGCAGGCTAGCTTTAATTGGTGCTAGCCTCGCATGAATTTTGGCCCCCTGCTAAGGGTGCAGCCACTCAGCAGCGTGTTTAGCGTTCTGCTACACACCGCTATCATTATAATTAGCATGCAGCAAAAGGTTTGCGTGCTGCCTACATTACTTTGAACGGGTGCGGATTAATCACGCATCGCGATCCCAGCACCAGTTTTCAGGGGCTATCCTATTTTTAGCCCATGTTTTTTAAAAGAATTCTGAATATTTGAGAATATAGTTACAGAATGGTTGTGATTTTGTGAAAATTAATTATGCCTATTAACTGGATTGAATTTACTGTAGATTCAGATGCATATTTATCAATAATATTTTCATTTTTTCCAATGGCAGTTAACATAAGAATGAATTCAATACGAGCTATGTGAAGAGCATCTTCTGGTCATTTTAAGTATATAATAGAATAAAAATGTAATGAAATTTGTTTGCTCAACTGATTAATGTATTTATCATTTATCATCTTGCACTTCCTATGACCTACAACAGATCAATGAAAAGATATTTTGTTCTTTTCTCGTTGGGAAGAATAGAAAGAGCAGAAATGCTCAATATATCGTAAGTGTAAAAGTACTGACTTCAGTCTTTGAGGACATTGGTTTAGCAGTTCTGACTTATTGGATGGAGTTACTCCAGCCAAATTTTCTCCTCAGGTGATGTTTATTAACCTATACAAAATAAAAATAAGAATTGTTTATGTCCATTATCCAGCTGTTTTGGGGCATCTTATTGGTGACTGCTATTTCTCAATTCTCTTACTCTTAACCTGAATCAGATGCAAACACTTATTGGCTGCAATCTTGTTCAGTTTCTCAGCAGCGACCCAAACCCAATACTTCCCAGTTATGCCTCCATTCCCTTTGACTTACCTGAAACTGGCCATCAGTTACAGGACCCTGGACTCATCTCTCAACATATTCTCCTGACCTTGCTTCCTCTTCCAGCCTCTACCCAAGGCCTTTGCTCTCAGTCTAAGTCCCAAGCCTCCAATTTGCTTATTGTTAGCCAGTTCCAGCCTCTCTGCTCAGTCCGAGAACTCAACCTGCCTGGTGCTTTGCATGTCCCAGCCAAGTGCCAGTACCAATCAATGCTTCAGCATCAAATTCACTGTGACAACAATAGGAAGACTACCCAACTCAGGCAAAAGTATATCCTACACAGGCACCATCTCGCTGGCTGCCCTGGACTTTAAAAGGGTGAAAGATACAAATCCAGTAAAGGAACACGTGTGAGAAACCCCTAGAAAAATAGGAGAGAGAAAAAAAATATTTGAATACAGATACAGATTAGATGATGATCAATCGGTTTGTAATTCTTGAAATTTTTTGTTTAAATCTTCCTTTCTCTTGTGCCTCATTAATAATGGAACTTTACACACAATTCTCTTTCTGGTAACTTTAAAGATTTGTGGCTGTATTGATGTACAGTAGGTTTAAAATGTCTGAGGCTGCTACCCTAGCCATCTCCAGGAATTACAGTCTCACTCCATTATATCAAAGGTAGCAGCTGATGAGGTGTGGTTCAGAACTCTCTCCCTTAACCTCTGGAACCAGGCATTATAGATAACCATGCAAATCTCTCATACAACAATATAAATATTTTAATAAAAAAGAAGAAAATTAAGCTGAGACTACTGTAATGAGTTACATACTGTAATTGTATGTTAGGTATGAAGTAAAGTGAATCTGGGCAGTTTCATAACTTGGGCATTGAACAAAGCTGCCTAGTATTAATTAGGTTGTCCCTCTCAGAGGCCATACATTAGCTGGTGTGAAAAATGGAGATATTACACTGACAAAGGGTACACTTTTGAGAGTGCATTATCATTCATTGATCGTATAATGCAGAAGGAGCTTTAATCTGCATGTAACAGTCTGGGAGCACATAATGCTAACAGTGCATGGAAGAAATAAAAAGTATTCTTTGCTTTGATCACTGCACTTCCCCACAGCCTTTCCAAAGCAAAAAAAAAGTTGAAAGGAGGGAGCAGAAATGTTTTGCTGCAGAAATGTTTTGCTGCATTGTTTATTATATGGCATTTTCTGAATATTTTTGTAGTGCACACGTTAACAGGTTTTGTAGCATCAAAAATCATAAAACCTATTTTTCCGCAGTATTTTTTAATATTTCAAAAGAGAAGCTATGTTTTGATAACTTTTGAATTTTACGCTGCTTGAATTTGTATAAATAAAATATTTTGACAAGAAACAATTGTTGAAGCAGCTCTTTTAAAATTCAGCCCATTTGTGTAAATATTGAATATCTCATTATCCTGACTATATCTTTTTTAACTGTGTGACAAAATTATCACACTGTTCATAATAAACATTTGTACTTTCTTTCCATTCTTACTCCAAATTTTGTTTCTTAGTTTCATGATTAGATTCTGAAAGTTTTTTTTATTCCTGTGATCTTTTTCATAGCGGCACTTTCTAGGTGAAGCTTTACAAAAATCTATCAGTAATGTAAGTGAGTTGCAATTTTCATCCTGCCTGATACCTGATGTGTAGGCGTGGCATGCTTGCATTACTCGATCTATTCATTTTAAAGCATAATTTCTCTGAACACATACTACTCTATATTGGAAAAATAGTGAGTTTGTTTTAAAATGTTTTAAATTTAAAAATCTAGCCTTAAAGTACATGCAGTATTCATCTCGCCTGAATATATGTGTGTGATTGTTGCATGTTTGCATTATTTGAATCGCTTTCATTTCTCATAACATGACATGCATTAACTTACAGAAAAGATTTAACCAAGAAATAAATAGATCTGAAATTGTGAAATTTAATCTGAAAGACAATGCCCAGCATATGAAGAAATAACATCCTTGTTTTAAAAGGTATATAAATTTCAATTGAATGGTCATATAATCCCAAATGTTACAAAGGGAGATATTTATCTGTCTTCCCTTATTATGTTTTATGACTTAAAAAAAAGTCTACTTGAGCACTGCTTGGGAACAGACGGTTTGTGTAGAACTGTTTCTGTTTCCCGCTTCTTCCAAAATATTCTGTTCTGTCCCAGTAACATAAGTGAGGAGTGCTGTACATAGTCCACTATTCCCACTCATTTAGTGACTTTGCAGTACTGTACTTCTCCATAAATATATGCTTCTGAGCTGTCTTTACCACATTTCTTAACATAGAGTTTTCACTTTTCCTAACATATAGGATGAGAGGGCAATTAAATAGAATGTTTAATGTGGTTGAGGTTGATGTATTTTCATTAGAAATTCTGGTAAATAGAAGTTAAGAATAATGGTTGAAATAAGTTTCCTCTCCAATCGAAAGTATTGTGGCCCAGTCAGCAGATTTTATTTAGGCCTAAGATAGAACACTAATGTAATTGAAACCCAGACTTAAAAGATGTCAACATAACCAAGCACAAAACTGGTCTGTACAAATTTTACAGTGATTTTTTTAAACCTGTAAATGCAAAAGCAGTATGAAGTTGAAATTTTATAATCAAAACATGAATATAGAATGATGGAATTTCACTATTGTGTTAGGCAACAAGCAATGTGGCTTATAAGCTTTACTCCATATTCAGCTTTTGAAGTAAAAAAAAAACTTTGGTATTTTAATATGCTCACATACTATCTGTGCATGAAAAATTGTACTAGTAGACTAGTATGTGTGCATGAGAAGAAAGTCATTTGATGGAAAACAAACTATCACTCGCGCTTGCTGTAATTTGAATGGTTGCCAATTTTGTGTTTATAGGCTGTTTATAATAGAATATTTGCATGTTAGTTTTTTAACAGTGAATTTTTATCTACAAAATGGACTACATTACACATGTTCTTAAGTACAATACAATAGGATTTGTAATAATGAATAAAATTTACTAAAGTACAATGGCCCAGAAATTGATCTCGCTCTGTTCCCGCGGGGGTAAGGCTTTCCCGCGATCTCTCACCTCGCTTGTGCTTTTTCAGATCCAGCTCGCACGAACTTCATGTTCTAGAGATCAGCTGGGCAGTGCTTGCGTATCCCAGCGGCGTAGTGAATTCGTGCGAGCTGTGGGATCACGTGACTCAGTTAGAGCCAATGGCAGCACACCATCTTCCATTCATAAGTTTCACAGCACCCTGTGAAATCTATGAATCTTACACCCCCCCAAAATAACAGCTAAACCTCAATTAAATTTAAAAAAAAAACCATCACATTAATAAAATAAGTATAGTTAATTAAATTAACCATTTTAAATAAAAAATTAAATTTTTGAAAAAATTTAAAATCTTTTAAAAAGTTATAAAAATAAACTTACCTGTCTTTAAAGTCTCTAAAAAAGATATACCTGTAAAAAAAAATTCAAAAAAATACTTAATTCACTACTTACCTTCTTAAAAGCGGGTCTTACTCTTCCTTTTTACATTTCCAAAATCTTCCGTACTTACCTGCGCGTCCAAAGCATGAAGTGCACAGCGTGCGCGCAGCCTGTGGCGTGCACAGCGTGCGCGCAGCCTGTAGCGCGCACGCGATGCACCCAGGACCCGCCCCCTTTTCAGAAGAGCAATTGCCGGTTTTCAGCGCATGCGCAGGGCATGCAGAAAACCGGCAATTGGAGTGGGAATACGCGAGAGTACGCAGTGCGTACTCTCGCGTCCCGGGATCAATTTTCGGCCCACTGTTTCTGTATTTCCAAGACAATTCATTTACAATGGTTATGTTGAAGGGTGATTTTTAAAATGTAGTGCAGTTCTTTTCAGATTTACTGTCCCATGTCTGTAGACATACTGAGGACGTGAACATAAGAACATAAGAAATAGGAGCAGGAGTAGGCCATTTGGCCCTTCGAGCCTGCTCCTGCCATTCAATAAGATTATGGCTGATCTTCTTCCTCATCTCCACTTTCCTGCACTATCCCCATATCCCTCAAATCCCTTAATATTCAAAAATCTATCGATCTCTGTCTTTAATATACTCAATGACTGAGCCTCCACAGCCCTCTGGGGTAGAGAATTCCAAAGGTTCACCACCCTCTGAGTGAAGAAATTTCTCCTCATCTCAGTCCTAAATGGCCAACCCCTTATTCTGAGACTGTGACCCCTGGTTCTAGACTCCCCAGCCAGGGCAAACATCCTCCCTGCATCTACCCTGTCAAGCCCTGTAAGAATTTTGTATGTTTCAGTGAGATCACCTCTCATTCTTCTAAACTCTAGAGAATATAGGCCTAGTCTACTCAATCTCTCCTCATAGGACAATCCCCCCCCCCCCCCATCCCAGGAACCAGTCTTCGTTGCACTCCCTCTATGGCAAGTATATCCTTCCTTAGCGAAGGAGACCAAAACTGTACACAATACTCCAGGTCTGGTCTCGCCAGGGCCCTGTGTAATTGCAGTAAGACGTCGTTACTCTTGTACTCAAATCCTCTTGTAATAAAGGCCAACATACCATTTGCTTTCATCATTGTTTGCTGTACCTGCATGTTAACTTTCAGTGATTCGTGTACAAGGACACCCAGGTCCCTCTGAACACCAACATTTCCCAATCTCTCACCATTTAAAAAATACTGTGCTTTTCTATTTTTCCTACCAAAATGGATAACTTCACATTTCTCCACATTATATTCCATTTGCCATGTTCTTGCCCACTCACTTAGCTTGTCTATATCCCCTTGAAGCCTCTTTGCATCCTCCTCACAACTTACATTCCCACCCAGCTTTGTATCATCAGCAAACTTGGATATATTACATTTGTTCCTCTCATCCAAATCATTGATGTAGATTGTGAATAGCTGAGGCCTAAGCACTGATGCTTGCGGTACCCCACTAGTTACAGCCTGCCAACCCGAAAATGACCCGTTTATTCCTACTCTCTGTTTTCTGTCTATTAACCAATCCTCAATCCATGTTAGTATGTTACCCCCAATCCCATGAGCCCTAATTTTGTTCAATAACCTCTTGTGTGGCACCTTATCAAATGCCTTCTGAAAATCCAAATACTCCACATCCACTGGTTCCCCCTTATCTATTCTGCTAGTTACAATCTCAAAAAGCTCTTAACAGATTTGTCAAACACAATTTCCCTTTCATAAATCCGTGTTGACTCTGCCCAATCGTGAAAGGCACTATATATGCAAGTTTGTTCATTCCTTAAGAAGTAGGGTAGGAATAAAATAAAACCAGAAATAAAATGGAAGATTGGTATGAGGGCGCTCCAGAATTTTTCACAAGTGCAGCAGAGAAGCCTAAACTTGCATCTTTAGCACTACATGTTGGTGCTCCAACTACATGGCACCAAGTCAACCACATGGGATAATTTCCCAATTTTGTGCTTCTGTTGGGTCGTCTTGCTTGCCAAGAGCAAGAAATGGTGTGCACTGAGAACAATTTTCTGACTATGGTCGGAAAAATGTATGTTGCATGCATTGAAATTTCCAGTAACACTTTGGGTGGGCAGAGCCAAATGTAAAGTTGGAAAATTACCCGATATATGTTCAAAACTACACTCAACACTTGCACAATTATTTTCTACAGAACTAAAAAATGAAGTGTTTGAGCAATTCAACTTCAAGAATCACTTTGCTCAAATTGCTGAACTCCAGAGAATGTTTGTATACATGGCTAACTGTGTAGTGCAGTGAAGATTATTGTCCTGATATCCATCAGTCATTTGTTGCTGCTTTTAATCTGCTGAGGGGAAATCTCCAGTCTACAGCTTGAAGTTGTTGCTTGAGGTTATATGTATGAATGTGTTTAATACCAAATCAAGCTCAACATAATTTAGTTACTGTCTTTTTATTTGATTTACAAATATTGCTATCTTTAATTCCTGTTTCACTCTGTTAAATTCTGTCTGCTGTAGATCTCCTTACTGAAGCAAAGCCTGGAAATGCAGCTATCCCAGTCCCAAGATTCCTTGCAGAAACTGCAGTGCCAGTTCAACCGTGAGAGACAGCGGCTCACACAGCAAATGCAAGGGATGGAAGATGAGCATAAACGCAGACAGGCAACTTTGGAGGATACCCACCGCATTGCTTTTAGAAATATGGAGGAATCCAAGGACCGTGAATGCAAGGCATGTTGTTGTAGTATTGTACTTTCAAATATTGAATTTACTTATTTTTTTCACTTGTTTAATTTGTGCAGTAGTCAAATAGTACATTGCCATTTATCAACCCATTAAATAAAACCTACCCCACAGTTATGGAATAATCTCTGATTGGATGACTTCCTCACACTCTACCCCTAAAATAGAAGACTTTTTTTCTATTGAAAGTGCCCCAGCAGGGGTTTAGATTATAACATTTGGCTATTATATTCCAACGAAAACTTTTTCCTCTTTTTTTTAAAGTTGATCATTGAGCTCTTTAGAACTACTGTAGCTCTATGGCTCAAATTATAGAAAGATTTTATTGTTTTGCTATGAAATCTGTTATTTTGCATAGTATCTTGAGTTCTGTCTCATAATCATAGAATCATAGAATGGTTACATCACAGAAGGAGGCCATTCGGCCTGTTGAGCCCATGCCGGCTCTCTGCAAGAGCACCTCAGTTAGTCCCACTCCCCCGCCCTTTCCCCGTAGCCCTGCAATTTTTTTTCCTTCAGGTACTTATCTAATTCCCTTTTGAAAGCCACGATTGAATCAGCCTCCACCTTTGTAAGGATTAATTTAGTAACTTAATCCGCACTTTGGGATTTTTTATGTTGAAATTGTTCTTTGGTTACAATGTATAATCATTATAATTTATATTCATAGTATGCAGTATACACGGTACATTGTGGTGGTGAGTGAACTTTACATGCGGTTTGGGTTTTGGACAACAACAAAGACTGATTCCATGGAGTAGCATCAGTGATATTGTGTACTGCTGTGCTTGCCTGCTGTGTCAGTGTTTGGTGGGTTTTGGGTGTGCTTTCTCAGCTTTGGGAATTATGCTATTTGGAGGTATAACAGATGCTTCAAGTGGGGAGAATTGAACCACTGCCCATGGACCAAGAATAGGGGTCAATATTGAAGGGGCAGTGTGTTGAATTTGTTTTGAATGCATGCTTGATGATGATTTGAATGTTGCATAGCACCTTTTGCCAATGGTCTGGATCTTTAGTCACAACCAAAAGATGTAAAGGATTATTCCCTGCTTCAGTATAGCAGGCAAGTATTTCTTTTGGGGAAGTAATAAAGTGCCTTCCACATTGATTTTTTTTGGTCACTATTTTTGCCTTCCCTTTCCACATTTTCTTCACTTCTCTCCCAATATGCACGATATGCTATTCACTGAGAGAACAAGTTGAGATCCTCTTCCCAACTTTGCTAATGATGCACTGCAACTAAATATTGCAAGAATACCTCAGACTGACAACTTTGGTTAATCCCTCGTTCTCTGTGGGAAAGAACCTGAACTCTCCCAGGCAGACTGACTAAGATAGAGAATTCCCCATGCACTGAATAACAGACATAAGCATACACTTAGTCAACAGTCTCAGCAGAAATGATTCATATCACATCTACTGAAAATCCCTTTTGAGGGGAGATTAGTTCTATTCACTAGATTGTTTGGGAGCAATATGGTTTCTTTTAAAATCCATTTTTTCAACCTATTGAAAGATATCAGAATGTGGCACTGATATTTCAGTTCCATACAGTAGCTGAACTGTCTGATTACTTTTCATTTTTGCCTTTGTGTTAAGTTATCTGGCTTAATCAACAGTAACTTTACCATTTGAGACAAGACACCTCCAGGAATTTGATTTAAGAACATAAGAAATAGGAGCAGGAATAGGCCACTTGGCCCCTCGAGCCTGCTCCGCCATTCAATAAGATCATGGCTGATCTTGGGCTCAAAGCCACTTTCCTGCCAGCTCCCCATAACCCTTCACTCCCTTATCTTGCAAAAATTTGTCTATCTCCACCTTAAATGTATTTAATGACCCAGCCTCCACAGCTCTCTGGGGCAGAGAATTCCACAGATTTATGACCCTCTGAGAGAAGAAATTCCTCCTCATCTCAGTTCTAAAAGGGCGACCCTTTATTCCAAAACTGTGCCCCTGCGTTCTAGATTTCCCCACGAGAGGAAATATCCTCTCTGCATCTACCTTGTCGTGCCCCCTCAGTATCTTATATGTTTCAATTAGATCACCTCTCATTCTTCTAAATTCCAATGAGTATAGGCCCAGCCTGCTCAACCTTTCCTCATAAGTCAACCCCCTCATCTCTAGAATTAACCTAGTGAATCGTCTCTGAATTGCCTCCAATGCAAGTATATCCTTCCTTGAATAAGGAGACCAAAACTGTACGCAGTACTCAAGGTGTGGTCTCACCAATACCCTGTACAGTTGTAGCAGGACTTCCCTGCTTTTATACTCCAACCCCTTTGAAATAAAGGCCAACATTCCATTTGTCTTTTTGATTATTTGCTGTACCTGCATGCTAACTTTTTGTGTTTCATGCACAAGGACCCCCAGGTCCCTCTGAACTGTAGCATTTTGTAATCTCTCTCCATTTAAATAATAATTTGCTTTTTTATTTTTCCTGCCAAAGTGTATAACCTCGCACTTTCCCACATTATACTCCATCTGCCAAATGTTTGCCCACTCACTTAGCCTGTCTATATCCCTTTGCAGGTTCTTTGAGTCCTCTGCACAACTTGCTTTCCCACCCATCTTTGTATCATCCGCAAACTTGGCTACATTACACTCGATCCCTTCATCCAAGTCATTAATGTAGATTGTAAATAGTTGAGGCCCCAGCACCGATCCCTGTGGCACCCCACTAGTTACCATTTGCCAACCGGAAAATGACCCATTTATCCCGACTCTCTGCTTTCTGTTAGTTAGCCAATTCACTATCCATGCTAATATATTACCCCCAATTCCGTGAGCTCTTATCTTATGCAATAACCTTTTATGTGGCACCTTATCAAATGCCTTCTAGAAATCCAAATACACCACATCCACTGGCTCACCTTTGTCCACCCTGCTCGTTACCTCCTCAAAGAACTCCAGCAAGTTTGTTAAACATGATTTCCCTTTCATAAAACCATGCTGACTCTGCTTGACTGCATTATGATTTTCCAAATGCCCTGCTACTGCTTCCTTAATGAAGGACTCCAGCATTTTCCCAACGACAGATGTTAGGCTAACTGGTCTATAGTTTCCTGCTTTCTGTCTCCCTCCTTTCTTAAATAGGGGTGTTACATTTGCGGTTTTCCAATCCGCAGGGACCTCTCCAGAGTCCAGGTAATTTTGGTATATTGCAACCAATGCATCCACTATCTCTGCAGCCACTTCTTTTAAGACCCTGGAATGCAGGCTATCTGGTCCAGGGGACTTGTCATCTTTTAGTCCCATTATTTTACCAAGTACTGTTTCCTTAGTGATAGTGATTGCCTTTAGTTCCCCCCTCCCTGTGGCCCCTTGATTATCCATTATTGGGATGTTGTTAGTGTCTTCTACCATGAAGACAGATATAAAATATTTGTTCAGAGTCTCTGCCATTTCCCCGTTCCCCATTATTAATTCCCCAGCCTCATCCTCTGAGGGACCAATGTTTACTTTACTAACCCTCTTCCTTTTTATATACCTGCAGAAGCTCTTACTATCTGTTTTAATGTTTCTTGCCAGTTTACTCTCATAATTCATCTTCTCTCTCTTTATTATTTTTTTAGTCGTCCTTTGCTGGTTTTTAAAAAATTCCCAATCCTCTGGTCTCCCACCAATCTTGGCAACATTGTATGCCTTCGTTTTCAATGTGATACCATCCTTTACTTCCTTAGTTAGCCACGGATGGTGCTCCCTTCTCTTAAAATTTTTCTTTCTCACTGGAATATATTTTTGTTGAGATTATGAAATATCCCCTTAAATGTCCGCCACTGCATTTCAACTGTCTTACCCTTTAATTTATTTTTCCAGTCCACTTTAGCCAGTTCTGCCCTCATGCCACTGTAATTGCCTTTGTTTAAGATCAGGACACTGGTTTGAGATACAACTTTCTCACCCTGCAACTGAATTTGAAATTCAACCATGCTATGATCACTCTTTCCTAGAGGATCCTTTACTATGAGATAATTTATTAATTCTGTCTAATTTTTCATCCCACAAAAGGAGTTTCCAGATTGTGAATACTTCTGGACAGAGGGTAGAGGAACACCATATGATACATGCATGTAAGATACCATCCCGCTCCAGGGCCACTGTCTCCGATAACCAGACTTCGTAACCTTGGCATCCTATTTGACCCTGAGATCAGCTTCCGATCCTGTTTCCTCTCCATCACAAAGACTGCCTACTTCCACCTCCATTATATCTCCTGTCTCCACCTCTGCTTTAGCCCAGCTGCTGCTGAAACCTCCATCCATGCTTTTGTTACCTCCAGACTCGACTATTACAATGCTCTCCTGGCTGGCTTCCCATCTTCCACCCTCCATAAACTTGAGCTCATCCAAAACTCTGCTGCCCGTATCCTACCTTGCACCAAGTCCCGTTCGCCCATCACCCCTGTGCTCACTGACCTACATTGGCTCCCGGTCCACAAATGCCTTGATTATAAAAGTCTCATTCTCATGTTCAAATCCCTCAATGGCCTCACCACTCCCTATCTCTGTAACCTTCTCCAGCCTCACAGCCCTCCAAGAACTCTGTGTTCCTCCAACTCTGGCGTCTTGTCCATTCACACTTCCTTCGCCACACCATTGGCAGCCGTGCCTTCAGCCGTCTTGGCCCTAATCTCTAGAATTCCCTCACTAAACCTCTCCGCCTCTCCACTTCTCTCTCCTCGTTTAAGACATGCCTTAAAACCTACCTCTTTGACCAAGCTTTTGGTCACCTGTCCTAATATCTCCTCCTTTGGCTCTGTTTCAATTTTTGCCTGATTACACTCCTGTGAAGTGCCTTTGGACATTTTCCTGCATTAATGGCGCTATATAAATGAAAGATGTTGTTATGTGCTGACTTGAATTGGCAATCTTACTCAGAATATGAGGGAAAATATTGTGGGAAATGGGGAAAAAAATCATTCTACTGAAGTAGCGCATGCTCTTCTGTAATTTGTCATTTAATGGCAATCTTTCTGCATACTCTACTTACCGTAGGAATATAACCAATTTGCTAGGATCTGGGGAAACCATGCCACACAAGACAGCACGCTGCAAAGTGTCTCACTATGGGCTGGATTTTACTCACCGAGACGCGTTGGGGGCGGGACTGCTGCCTTCCAGGTTCTAGTCCTGCCCCCAGCGACGTCTGATGAACAGACGCTATTTTGCCCTGATTGGCCTTGTTAAGCCCGCCCTGCAGTTGATGACGCTTCATCTGCCGGTTTTCCTAAAGGCATATGCACCACACTTGTTTGACAGATGATTTGACAGTGTTTGACAGCATTGAGGTGCTGTCAAACACTGACAATCACTGTCCAAAGGTGAGCCCTTGTACCCAGGCTCTCCAATTACTCTCTCCTTAGGATAAAACAGATGGCAGCTGCAGCTGAGATTGCAGAAGCCATCTGTCACTTCTCCCGATGAGCTGAGCCTACACAAACACTTCACGCTTGTCACCTGCAGAAACATTTAACCACATTAAAAATTACTTTCACAACTTTTCCTTAGCTCTGATACTAACCTGTGTCCGATTGCATGCTTCACACCACTTCTGCAGCTGCCATCCAAACACCAACATAACAACAGACCCACAGCACGCCTCACTTACCCTGGAGGGGTTCCCCGACGTCGGGAAGCCCGCAGCAGCAGTCGAAAAATTGGAAATAGCCTCTTAGCTGCCTGTTAACTACCTGTTAACAGGCAGTTAAGTGGCTGTAATCCTCCCGCCACTAGGAGTTGGGTCCCTGCGCAAATCGGGGACCCGACTCCCGGGAAGATTGGTTGGAGGCTGATTGGGAGCGGGTTCGGGACTCGCTCCCATTCTTTTTGATTTTCCCAGCAGTCCCACCTCCAGACCCGCCTCCTCAGGGCTGGTAAAATCCAGCCCTATGTTACAGGAGCAGAACATTCTTGGAAAAAGGGAAAGTAAGCCAGTTGTTGACCTAGGGTTTTACATTTGTGAGCAATTACTCTTGCATTGATTGCATCTTGAATGACCTCAATAATTTATAATTGCCTGAATTCACCAACTTAGCGACTGTCGCGTTCTGGGATTTTTCTACCATTTTTCCAGAAAGGATTTGGAAATGAATTACATTTAATTGCTTTGTTTTAAATTAAGTGGGTTCTCACAGGTTTTAAATTTTCCTTGCATCTGCTGAGACAAAAAGCAGTTTATATGTTAATGAACCAGCCATTGAAGATGATTCCGCAATGACTGAGGCAATTTGTTAATCATATTTCAGCCTTTCTACAAACATCCACAACAGTTATCATCAGGATGACCCTCTTCATTTAAGCCAAGCATGAGGTGTCTTTGCAATTAATTTGGGGAGGGATGGGATGAAGAAGAAAAAGAGGTAGACGGTTTTATTGATGAGTCTACTGGTGAATCACTGAAATGGGATTAAGTCAGAGGGACAGCCCCCACTTTCTATGGTCAGAAGGAACAAAAAGAAAAAAAGGAACATGTGCAGTTCAGTTTGTTGTAAAATCTGATAAGGGGGTTGAGGTTTGGCCAGATTCCCCTGTTTTAAGAGATAGCCAACTAGGCCTACAGAGAGCCAGTCAGATTTAGCAATAAAGCTGACCAAAAAATGTAAAGTAAGCCGACTATTGGGGATAGTGTGGCATATTTCATAATTTTATTTGCTGCAAGTAGTGATACAGAATCAAGCCATAGAGTCGTGAGAATTGCTACAAGTGTTTTTTTGCTTATTCACAATTCACAATTGCAAAATAAACATTCAGCTTCATCTTCTAAAAGTATGAATCAATCTGCCTTTTGAAAGATTGGAGAAGCACACAAGGGCACGTGTGAAAGACACTGGGCTGGATTTTGTCAATGGGGACGTGATGGAGGCGGAACTCCCACTTTTTGGGTTGTAATCCCGCCTCCATCGACTTGTGGCCAACCCACTGTATTTTCCCTTGATTGACCTTGTTAAGCCCGCCCAGCGGTCTTAGCAGGCCAATCAAGGGTCCCTTGGATACAGGTGTCGTCAGCCATTGAAATTTCATCTGTCAAGAGCTTTTGACAGATGAAATTTCAGCGTTTGACAGCTCTGTGAAGCTGTCAAACACTGACAATATGATTTCTAATGTGAGTCCCTGTACTCAGACTCAGTTAGAAATCAATCCATCACAGAAAGCAGAGACTGCAGCTTTTGACAGCTCTGCGGCCATTCTGCTTTCTGTGCCGGTGAGATTTCTGACTCCCGAGACCTGAAGGGCTGACACCTGCAGGAGGAAGTTAAGGTAAGTAAAACTTTTTTCCACACTTTACACTTACCTTACACACTTACCTCTGCACACATGCACCCATCACTCACCTGCCCACCGGACATATCGACCCCTCCAACCCCTGCAGACCCACGGTCTGCCTCGCTAAAACGGCGTGGTTTGGAGCCGTCGGGTAGCCCACACTTCAGGGCTAAAAATAGGGATTAGGCAACAAACTGCCTGTTAACTACCTGTTAACAGGCAGTTAATTGTCACTAATCCCCTTCCTGCCTCGGGGAGGCGGCTCCCAGCACAGGTCGGGTACCCGCCTCCAGCGAAACTGGCATGGGGGCGGGATGGGTTCGGGACCCCCGAATCTGCTATTTTAACCCCCCATACGCCTCCAAACCCGCCTCCACGGGTCAATGAAAATTCTGCCCACAGTATCCAGTTCAGATCACAAGAAGGTACTATTGTTATGTTCAGTACCCCGCCCCCCCCACCTTGTTACGCTATCCTACGATTAGATCGTAGGAACATAGGAACAGGAGTACATCATTTAGCCCCTCGAGCCTGTTCTGCCATTCAATGAGATCATGACTGATCTGTGACCTAACTCGATATAACTAGATACAGCTTGTGATCTTAAGAAAGAAGAAAAGAAAGAAAGACTTGCATTTATATAGCGCCTTTCATGACCACCGGACGTCTCAAAGCGCTTTACAGTCAATGAAGTACTTTTGAAGTGGAGTCACTGTTGTAATGTAGGAAACGCGGCAGTCAATTTGCGCACAGCAAGCTCCCACAAACAGCAATGTGATAATGACCAGATAATCTGTTTTTGTTATGTTGGTTGAGGGATAAATATTGGCCAGGACACCGGGGATAACTCCCCTACTCTTCTTCAAAATAGTGCCATGGGATCTTTTACGTCCACCTGAGAAAGCAGACAGTGCCTCGGTTTAACATCTCATCCGAAAGACGGCACCTCTGATAGTGCAGCACTCCCTCAGCACTGCACTGGAGTGTCAGCCTAGCTTTATGTGCTCAAGTCCCTGGAGTGGGACTTAGAACCCACAACCTTCTGACTCAGAGGTGAGCGTGCTACCAACTGAGCCACAGCTTAAGCGATACGGGTGCATTCCTGAACACAAGGTGCAGGAGCTGCTCACAGGAGTGCTCGAGAATATTTAAGGCAGACCTGAATTTGTGACACTGACCTTAAATTGGACTGCCGAGTTGTGCTCCTAACACCAGGTTAACAATGAGTTTTTACTAATGTTAGAGCAAATTTGTTTACCTTTTTGTTTTGCTTCAGTAAATACATTAAGGCATTGTCTTTGCACTAGTTCACTTGCTAATTCATTGAAGTTTCATTTGTGTCCAATTATGATTTTGTGGTCTTGGATTTTTCAATGTAGGATCAGGAATTATCCTGCTAACAGAAGGTCATGTAGTAATCAGAATGTTAACAGTATATTAAGTATTATGAACTGTAAACTACTGTTTGAACAAATTTTACTTTCCTTCTCAAAACCTGAAATTGTAATTTGTGAACTGATTATATTACCTGAAAAGAGCCATGAAAGAGAAAGTTGAATGGAGAAGTAAAGAATGTAATTGTGTTGAGTATGTTTTATAGCAATTGGAAGACTGCTTAAACCAGCAGCATATGGAAGATATGCAGACCCAGAAGGACACTCAGAGAATTAATTTAGAGGCTTTGCAAAAGGAAGCAAAGGAACAACTACAGGATTTGAGGACAGAGCTGCAGGATGAAGGGAAAGCACTACTTGGTATGCATTCTTAAATAATTCTACTGATTCACACCGTGTAAGGATCAGTTTTTGAATATTTAACACTTTTAACAGTAGTGAAGATCTCCTGTGGTATTGCTCACTGAAAGAAATTGTGTCTTATTGTTTCTCTGTTTCTTTCACATAATTTGATTTTTCGGTCTCGCTCTCTGTCTTTCTCTCTTTATGTTGGTCTTTCACCTTTTCTTTACCCTCTCTCACTTCCCACACGTACACGGTCTATCATTGTAGTATCTATATCTCAATCTTGCTTTTCTTTTTGTGAGTTTATTCTTCCTCTCTCTCCTTTCTTTGTATGCCTCTCATACATGTTACTTTACTGATTTACTGAACTGGCTATGGTACGCGGCAAGATGGCAGCTAATATGTACCGGAGCAAAGGTAGGTACACTGGGGAGAGGCTGCCCAGAAGTTATTGTAACACTGGCAAGTGAGAGAGAAATTAGGGGCTGGCACCTGAATGGGGCAGAAGCGCCTGGATGGAAGCAGAAGGTGGACCACCAGGTGTAGTTTGCAATGCTGCACCTGTACCCTTAGCTAGATATCTGACTTTGATGTTGTAATGGATCTGTAGCTGCAACTATGACTGGTACTGGAGTAATCAGGAGCCATTGCAACTTGTATGGGTGATAAAGGATCTGAGGGATTGGTAGTGAAGGAAGCAGGGAGACTGCAGGCATGAGGCTCTGGCAAGGAGGGAGTGGGGTCATGCCTGAGATTGGAGCAGAGAGGGAGTATAGCAAGGTTCGAAGCTGGAGCAGAGTGGTGCGTGAGGTCCAAAGCTGGTGCAGAGGGAGAACACTGAACTGGAGCCTGAGGCTTGAAACTGGAATGAGGAAGGAGCAGAGTGGGACCTGATGCCCAGAAGAGGGTAGGGGTTGGGAAAGATCCACTTTGGTGCTTGAGTGCCAGGGGAGTGTTGTCAGCATCTGAGTTGGGGGCACAGCATCAAGAGTGGGAACAGCCATTTTAAGTGGGCATATGAGTTCACTTAATATTGGAACTGGCTGATTCACTGATTTCTTCATCGCTGATCCTGCTGCTTGTGAAAAATAAAGTACAGAAGCAACAAGAACAGTGTGCAAGTCATCAGTTAATCTGTAGGTCTAGAAGTTTAGTCAGACTGTGTGCAGAAGCAGCCTACTGTGTCACTGACTTACTGGAAGAGGCATTGCTGAGGTGGGCAGAGAGGAAGGTCCTGTGCTAAGGCTGCGAAAGATATAGGTCTAGAAAGCACGTAGAGCTGTGCTACAATGTGGGAAGCATAAGAATGAGATGTCGGAATAAGGAGGATGTTGGTGATAAAATGAAGACTGGAGTTGATTAATGGTTTTGGCTACCTGCCTTGCCCATCCTATTGCTCTGGCCTCTATTACATCTTGCTGGTCGACAGCCCTGACAATGATATACATTGGACTAATCGTCAAGCATGAAACTGATCCCACAGATGCATGGTTACACAGTTACTACAGCCAGGGTTGCCAACTTTAGTTGGACGTATTCCTGGAGGTTTCATTTCATGACCTCCCGCCTCCAACTGTCCCACCCCCCACTCCCGCCATTGGTCATCCTCATGGTGCACCTCCTTCCCACTCCAATTGAAAAGTGAACAAACTTTTCATTACCTGATAGGATGAGTCTTTACTATCAAACAGACTTTTTTCCCATCTCCAATATTTTTATAACTAATAAACTAAAGTGTGTAAACTAAACAAAGAAAATGAAAAATAAAACTTTTGTTTAATATCCCTATGACTTTACTCCCAGGTTGCACTCAGCAGTGGTCAGAAGATTAATCTTCAATTTTGGGAGACTCGAGAACAATCCTGGGGGGTTGGCAACCCAAACTACAGCCTCCAGACACATGTCCTAATGATCACTACATAACAAAAAAGATTTCTATATTAATATGTTAAATATTACTAGTAGTCATTGGTACTGCTGTCTTGTTTCCCTTCTCTGCATACTGCAGTGACCTACACACAAGAGATAGAATATACAAATGTAAATAAACGTGGTGTTGAAATTGGACAGCGCTGGCCTGCAGGTGCAAATTGGGCACAGGGATCAATCCTTGCACCTAAACATTTAGGTCTGAGGCATACACAATATTTGGCCTCAGGCCTCATTAAATTAGACCGGCGAAGCAGATTTAAATTTTGGGCCACTGCGTCGCCAGCATTGACCCTCGGGTAGGGCCTGGCAGATGAAGGAGGTGATCGGGAGGGAGAGTGTACAGCTGTGCAGTTGGGAGGAGCACGCCTGTTTCAAGCGTGGGCCCTGGACGCTTATATTTCACCCATATCAGGCATCCATTTTACCCTTGTAAAACGGGCATGACATCAACTAATTTCTCGGCCCTTAACTTCTATCCATCACTAAAATCAGAGAATTTTACAGCTCAGAAGAAGGCCATTCAGCCCATCATGCAAATGACCTATCCACTTAATCCCATTCTCCTGCCCTTTCCTACTTTTTTCCAAACTTTTATTTTTCAAATATTTATCCACTTCCCTTTTGAAAGCTATTATAAATTCTGCTTCCATCACTGATTTCTGGTAGGGCATTCTGTGCCCCAACATCCTTTTGCATATAAAAAAATTCTTCTAACCTCTGTCTTTGTTCTTTTGGTCATGATCTTAAATTTATGCCCTCTAGTTACCTACCCACCTACCATTGGAAATTTTTCCCTATTTACCTTATCAAAACCACCCATAATTTTGAATATTTATTTCATTTCTTAATACTGATACAGCAAAAATACATTTCCAATTTAAAAGACGTTATATGAAATGTTAATGCCTAATTGTATGTATTTTCTGCCAGAATAGTTAATCTATCGCAAGACCTCTAAATCAGTTGGGGATTTTAGTTTTAGTTTTGTGGGGAAGGCCAGGGCAAAGGCCTTAACAACAGCAAAGAAATATTATCCCAGCATTCTTATAATTTTTAACATGTGAATATTCATTAAAAAATTTAAACTCAAGATAGATATTAAATTTTTAATCATTTTTAAATTCTAAAATTTTTGCTTATGGCAGTTTTCTTTTAACTGATATGGGATGCCAGTAGCATAGTCAGTCTTGTTTTCCTTTCTCTTGTAAATGTATTCTCTCTACAGTTTATACATTTGGTCAACAACCTAGCAATACGTTATGAAGCTGTTGCAAATACTGATGCGATATTGTATGGTCTTTCTAGCCTCTTTGCGCTCGGATCTCAACTATCAGCATTCTGTAGCCATGGACCAGCTGAGACAAAACCATCAGCAGGAAATGGCAGCTGCGAGAATGGAATTAGATCGGGCTATTGAGCTGCGCAGACAGCAGGTAGGTTAGTTCATTGTTCTGTTCAGTGTTTTAAAAAAAATGTATTAACACAGCTTACACATCATGTACTATTATTCAACATTTACCTGAAGAAGGGACGATCAATAGCTCCGAAAGCTTGTAATTTTAAATAAATCTGTTGGACTATAACCTGGTGTTGTGCGACTTCTCATTATTATTCAACAGTTCAACTAATTGCTCTAGACACAAGGCTACTCAATGATGATATTCAATATGGTTTAGTTTAAATATAATAATTATCTTAACAGAAAATGTGTTTTGTATTCCAGTGTTTCTGTGACCATAAAGTTATATCAGCAACGCCAAAGTGATTTTTTGCATTATATTATTTTTTTTCTTAAAATTTTATTTCCTTCCCTTATGGACATTCTGTGTGCCCATTGCTGCTATTATAATACAGTCTCTGACCATGGTGGTGAACTACATCTATTTCCTGGTGCTGTTTGGGAGGAAGACTCATTTGCTGAAAATCTTATCCCCTTTTACCTTATGAGGGATATGCCCAGCCTTAGAGTTTTTGAGGTTGTAACTAGCAGGTTAGATAGGAGGAAGCAGTGCATGTAGAGTATTTGGATATTCAAAGAGCATTCAATAAGGTGCCACACAAGAGGTTATTACACAAAATTAGGGCTCATGGGAATGGGGGTAATATATTAGCATGGATTGAGGATTGGTTAATGGACAGAAAACAGAGAGTAGGAATAAACGGGTCATTTTCGGGTTGGCAGGCTGTAACTAGTGGGGTCAGTGCTTGGGCCTCAGATATTTACAATCTATATCAATGATTTAGATGAGGTGACCTAGTGTAATGTATCCAATTTGCTGACGATATAAAGCTAGGCGGGAAAGCAAGTTGTGAAGAGGACACAAAGGCCGCGATTTTCTCAGCGGTGTCGGGATTGGGGCGGGTCAGCTGGTTTCCGGGTTCCAGTCCCGCCCCCAGCTGCCTCCACTCTGCAGACGTGATTTTCCCTTGATTGCCGGCCAATTAACAGGAAGCGGGTCTGATGACGTCATTTGATGACGCGTCATCTGCCGGTTTCCTTAAAGGGACCATGCACAATTTTATTTTGACTGTTGATTTTTCAGAGTTTGACAGCATTGAGGTGCTGAAAACACTGACAATCACTGCACAAAGGTGAACTCTTGCATCCAGAATCTCCAGTGACTCCTTCCATATGCTTATGGAGGGAGTCACAGTACGCAGGAAGGTTCTCTTCCCTTCCAAGGGCGGAAGAGACCTCCCCAGGACACCAACTTACCTTGCACCTCCACCCAACCCTCTCTATCTACTTTATCACTTCCTCATCTCACTAGCCACCCCTCACACTCACCCTCATTCTACTGCAAGCATACCAACTAACAACACACAAGGGTGGGCACTTGAGAGGTTTAGCCAATGTCCATGTGAAGTTTCTGGTAATGTGTTGTCATACAGTGAAATCTCTTTTTCAAAAAGTGCCCCTTATTGGACAGATCTGAGCACACATTGAGAAGTGTTTTACTGAGTTCCAGTGATTGTTCAGTCATAACTCCTCCCCCCCCCCCCCACCCCCCCCCACCCCCACCCCCTGCCCTGCTATAGTGATGTGTGTGCATGGAATGGCTTGGACATTAAAGGGATGCTTCACGGTGCTGGTGTGGGATGGTGTCAACCTGGTGCATCATGTGGCAGCCAGGATTTACAGCATCAAGGGAAGAAAGTCTGGCCATGGTGATGCCATCGCTGGCCTCCTGGCCAGCAATTTTGTCAGGGGCTGATGCCCTGTGTCCAGTGCAGCATCGGGTGATGGCAGCGAAGGTTGGTGATGAGGTTGGTGATGTTGGTGTTGGGGATGATTGTGGAAGGATTCGGAGGACCAAGGTCTGATTGTTTCATTGGCTCCGATGTTGCTGGAATAGATGGCAGCTGCAGGTGAGATGACAGAAGCGATCTGTCACTGGTGAGTGAGGTTCTCCCAATGAGGTGGCACTGGACATACAGTTGGATTTAAAAACTTTTAAGCTAAAGAAATCTGTATATGTATTAAAAATGCAGTAGCAAACATTTTCTTTGCTCTGAAACTCACCATGTGCAACATGGCATCCTTGACACCACTTCTGCAGCTGTCATCTTTTCACAAACATTAGACCAGACTCACAACACGCCACACTTACCTGGCGTGTTGTCCGGACGTCGTAAAACCCGACCCAGAAGCTGGAAAATCGAAAAAGGCCCTGAAAATTGCTCACAAGTACTTGTTAATAGGCAGTTAATTGCCTTTAATCCGTTTCCCGCCGCTAGGTATCGGGTCCATTCGCAAATTGGGGACCCGACACTTGGGAAGGTTGTGTGGAGGCGGGATGACAGCGGGTTCCGAACCCGCCGTCAATCAAAACGACTTTAACCTCTGACCCGCCTCCAAACCCGCCCTCTGAGTGCCGGCAAAATCGCGGCCAAAAAGGCTGCAAAGGGATGTAGGCAGGTTAATTGAGTGGGCAGGCACATAGCAGATGGAATATAATGTGGAGAAATGTGAAGAAAAATAGAAAAGCGGAATATTTTTAAACGATGAGAGATTGGGAAATGTTGGTATTCAAAGGGACCTGGGTGTCCTTGAAAGTTAACATGCAGATACAGCAAGCAATTAGGAAAACAAGTGGTATGTTAGCCTTTATAACAAAAGGATTGGAGTATAAGAGTAAAGAAGTCTTACTGCAAATATATAGGGACTTGGTGAGGCCACACCTGGAGTACTGTGTACAGTTTTGGTCTCCTTACCTGAGGAAGGATATACTTACCTTAGAGGGAGTGCAATGAAAATTCACTAGACTGATTCCTGGGATGGGGAGATTGTCCTATGAGGAGAGAATGAGTAGATTAGGCCTATATTCCCTAGAGTTTAGAAGAATGAGAGGTGATCTCATTGGAACATATAAAATTCTTAAGGGGCTTGACAGGGTAGATGCTGGGAGGATGTTTCACTTGGCTGGGGAGTCTAGAACTAGGGGTCACAGTCTCAGAATAAGGGGTCGGCCATTTAGGACTGAGATGAGAAGTTTCTTCACTGAAAGGGTTGTGAATCTTTTGAATTCTCTACCCCAGAGGGCTGTGGATGCTCAGTCATTGAGTATATTCAAGACAAAGATCAATATATTTTTGGATACTAAGGGACTGAAGGGATATGCAGAAGGTGGAGTTGAGGTAGAAGATCAGCCATGATCTTATTGAATGGCGGAGCAGGCTCGAAGGGCCAAATGACCTAGTCCTGCACCTATTTCTTATGTTCTTATGTTCTTCATTCAGGCTCTTCCCTGATGGCATGGATAAGATTATGAATTCTGTGCTGGGAATTGTGAATATTGTGGAACGTATATTCAGTTGCTCTACTCTGTCGACCCATCCCCCGCTCCATTGGATTTTAACCAAACTTCACAAGAGCTTCCTCTCGGCCAACATAAAATTATTCCCCCCAAATTGCCCTGTGTGCACTTCTTATTACATTAATTTGTCTATAAATAATTAGATCATATGATTTTCACTGACATTAATGACGTTCCTTTTTAGTAGGTGGACATGCTAGTTGGGAACTACCTAACTTGCATTTATGCTTGTACAGCAATTTATCACCTCTATAATTTAACATTTTATTGGATTTGTACCAACTTTGTAAGTGACTTTGGGCTCGATTTTTGTCAATGGGGACGTGGTGGGTTGTAGTCCCGCCTCCATCGATTTGTGGCCAACCCACGCTACTTTCCCTTGATTGACCTTGTTAAGCCCGCCCAGCGGGCTCAGCAGGCCAATTAAGGTACACCTGGATACTGGTGACGTCAGCGATTGCCATTTCATCTGTCAAGAGCTTTTGACAGATGAAATATCAGCGTTTGACAGCTCTGTGAAGCTGTCAAACACTGACAATCTGTCTTCTAACTTGAGTCCTTCTACTCAGACTCAGTTAGAGAGCTCTCCAGACCAGAAAGCAGAGGCTGCAGTTTTGACAGTTCAGCGGCCATTCTGCTTTCTGTGCCGGTGAGCTGAGGGACTCCCGAGAACTGAAGGGAGGAAGCCTGGAGGAGAAAGTAAAGGTAAGTAAAACTTATTAAAACACTTTACACACACCAAACACACTTACCTCTGCACTCATGCACCCATCACTCACCTGTACACCGGACATCTCGACCCCTCCAAGCCCTGCAGACCGACGGTCCGCCTCGCTAACTTGGCGTGGTTTGGAGCCGTCGGGTAGCCCACACTTCAGGGCTAAAAATAGGGATTAGCCAAAAAACTGCCTGCTAACTACCTGTTAACAGGCAGTTAATTGGCACTAACCCCCTTCCTGCCTCGGGGAGGCGGCTCCCAGCACAGGTCGGGTACCCGCCTCCTGGGACATTGGCATGGAGGCGGGATGTGTACGTGCCCCCCGAATCTGCAATTTTCCCACCACTCCCGCCTCCACGGGGCTTGGAAATTCGTGTCCTTTGTCTCCGTAAACTCTTGGTTCTTTCAGAAATGAAGTTACTAGAAACTCATTTTGGTCATCTGAGTTTTTTTTCATAAACACAGAAATGTTCAATTATTCCAACAGAACTTATTAGTATATTTCCAAATGAGATCATTGACTTCTTATCTGGGTGATTTATGACTCCCATTTTATTGCAAAATGTCTGAGACATTATGCACTTATGAATCATTTAAAATATATTAAGCTTATAAATTATTTTAAATATATTAAGTTCATGAATTTTTTTAAATTCTCTTTTGGGGAATCGTTAAGTGCTTGTAAACAATTATTTGGCAGGTGCATGAGAATTATCCTATTTTTTGTATATTCATGGTCTTGTAAACTGCTTTTGTCACACAACCACAGGTTCAGTCTGTCATGCAGGATGCCTCGGCCTTATATATATCTCAGCCTCCATCCCATGATTTGAGCACATAATCTAGATTGCCAACAGTGCCATTCTTTGAATGTGAAATTAAACCAACGCTCATCTTCCTGTTCAAATGGACATTAATGATCTCATAGCGCAATTCAATAGTAGGGAGTTCTCCCAGTTTCTTGGCCAACATTCTTCCCTGAATTAGTGCCATCAAAAAAAATTGTTTCTGGAACATTGCTGACACAGAATGGCTGCTGGACTTCAAATTAATTCATGGTATGGGGCACTTTTAAGATATTTCCAAGAGATGTGAAAAGATACTATATAAATGCAAGTATTGGATAATAAAAAAAAATGTTCATGCTATACTTTGTGGCTGCTAATTTGAGAGAGACTGGAGGTTCCTGGGTGAATCTTTTCTTTTAATTGTACTGTTTATGATATCAGTAACTTCTAGCCTATCGTCTATCTTTCCCCATACCATCAAATGCTTTACACATGAGAATCCTCTGTCATTTGTGTACTCTTTACTGAGAAATACCTCTTTCTTTCTCTTACTCCCTGAATATTTAATTTATGTCAAGAGTTGGATCATTGTGATATCTGCTTGTATTTGTGAACAGGACCTGATAAATAAGCTGGCGGATGAGTTGAATGAAAATGTACTTTTAATAAAAAGTTTTCAGAACTGATGCACATTATGCTTGTGGGGTTTTTTGGGAAGGAATTGAAAAATCAAACCATTTTGTACCTTTTGGGCTTAGATTAGAACCTCTCAGATTAATGGATGGAAATTGTGTGGGGCATGCTTTTTGATCCCTGTGGGTGTCGCTCCCAGTGGGAGTGCATTTCATAAAATTATTCCTTATATGCTTACCAATTCATGAGACTCGTTTTTTTACAATCTAGAAGAAAGAACTATTGAGCAGAGTATCTGATCTACAAGAAGAAGTACGACACCGTGAGCACCATATAAAGGAACTGGATGAGGAGAACCTGTCTATGCATGACAATTTAAGCACCTTGACCAAAGAGCTCGAGTACAAAGGGAATGAAGTTCTAAAAATACGGAGTGAAGTCAACCAGAAAATTAGGTAAACAAAGGAGAACAATTTTGAAAAAAGTTGATTGTATTTTTCTTTATCATTTTAACCCTTTTTTTTTACAGATCAGCTCAAAACTAGTTCCCATTAGAATGAACAAATCTTGAAATTGGCAATAAAAATTTAGATTTTTGATCTTTTTGACAATTTATCAAGTGCACAATGTCCAGCACAAGAACCAATTTGTAATTCAAAAAATGAATCAAAATCGATCTATGCTTGCTGACGCTGCAGGTGTATTAGACTTGCCTTTGGAGACAACTCTTCTGACTCCTTCCTTTTCTCCTCAGTGATGAGACACCTGGCCAACTCTTGGTCCCTCCCTATTTTGTGTGGCTGAGATCAGAACCTCAGAAGAGTGACTAGTTAAACATTTGTTCCTTTTTTTTGCTTTGACATACAGTTTCACCCTCTTGTCATTATTAATTTATATTTGGGTGGCATATTAACTGGTGCAAAATGAAAAAAATATGTATACAAAACATGAAGAAAGTGAAAAGAAAACAGGAAAATTAATTCTCGTCAATGTCTGCAAACTTTCTCCCTCCTTACTTGAAGGTGTTGACCCTTTAGTGGATACACCGCCACAGATGGTGCTCAGCCTTCAATACTTTGCAAGGTGCCTATTATGTGTGAAGTGTGAGCCTTGACGATAAATGTTGGCAAGATATTTGGCTTCAAGAAGCATCACAGCTAAATACAATCCCATCCCATGAAGTAACAGAGAGGGTTGATGAAGGTAGTGTAGTTGATGTTGTGTATATGGACTTTCAAAAGGCGCTTGATAAAGTACCATATAATAGACTTGGGAGCAAAATTGAAGCCCATGGGATTAAAGGGGCAGTGGCTGCATGGATACAAAATTGGCTAAAGGACAGAAAGCAGAGAGTCGTGGTGAACGATGTTTTTCAAACTGGAGGCAAGTATACAGTGATATCCGGTTGGGACCACTGCTCTTTTTGATGTATATTAATGACCTGGACTTGGGTATACAGGGCATAATTTCAAAGTTTGCAGATGACACAAAACTCTGAAATATAGTAAACAGCGACGAGGATAGTAACAGACTTCAGGAGGGCAAAGACAGATTGGTGAAATGGGCAAACACATGGCAGCTGAAATTTGGCGCAGAGAAGTGTGAAGTGATACATTTTGGTAGGAAGAATGAGTCGAGGCAATATAAACAAAATGATACAATTTTAAAGGGGATGCAGGGATAGAGAGACCTGGGAGTGTATGTACACAAAACTTTGAAGGTGGCAGGACAAGTTGAGAAGGCTGTTAAGAAAGCATATGGGATCCTTGGCATTATAAATAGAGCCATAGGGCTCGATTTTGCCAGGCCCGAGGAGGCGGAATTGGAGGCGTATGAGGTGGTAAAATCGCAAAAAATGGCGGGCGGGCTCCATCCCGCCTCCAAGCAATTTTCCCAAATGCGTGTTTTCTGACCCCGTTTCCATCCCGCCTCCAAGAGGCGGAATAGGCCCTTAAGGCCCTTAACAACCAGTTAAGTGCCTCTATAATCCCATTTTGAGAGGCATTTCTGATTTTCCCACTTTTCCCACATCCTGCACGTCTCCTCTGGAACACGCTAGTGAATCCTGGCGGCCTCACAAGTGGACTGCTTACTAACAGCTGCAGCTCCAACATTAAAAAGGAGTTTTCAGCAATCATCATTTGCAGGTGGCAGAACTTTGTTGTCTCAGGTCTGGGGTAACATTTAGCAGGCATACCCATTGTTGTGGAAGTTTGGAGCCTGACACCCATCTCCAGTGTGACCTCCTGGGAAACCCCTCTCGCCACCTTGACTGAGTGCTTCCTCAACTGAGGCATATACCAGAAGCATGAGAACCATTTATTTCCTTTCCTCCTGGACATCAGATTCGGACGAAGACCAGCCGTGGCAGCAGCAGAACCATGAACAACAGCACTGCCAACAGCAGCAGCAACAGGAGTACCAAGCTGCTGCTCAGCCACCTGAAGCTGCACAGGCCAGAAGGCGCCAGCGCGCGACCACATTGCTGCCCGGGATGCAAGGGACGCACTCATCTTGGCCAGATTTGCTTAGCCTGCACAATCAAACACTTTTGCCTCGCACCTTCTTATCAGACCATTGTTTATTTGCCGAGGTGTGACAAAAGGCAGTCAGGGATTAAATGTAGTCGTCTGCCATTGTACGCTACACATGCATTGTTCTCTATCTATATATGCTTTGTCGATTTGTATTCCTTTACTTCACCTGACGAAGGAGTAGCGCTCCGAAAGCTTGTGATTTCAAGTAAAACTGTTGGACTATAACCTGGTGTTGTGCAACTTCTCACTTTTGTCCACCCCAGTCCAACACCAGCATCTCCGCATCAGACCATCGACAATGGCCAAGAACCTGCGGATTCCTATCACTCTGACCACCATACTGACAATTGCAAGTCGCCCTAAGCCCTCAATGTGGAAGTCCCATTAGCGAAATGACACACGCCACAACTGCAACAGTTTGCCATCAGAATTTTTTATGACAATAAGCAACTGATGGCTTTTCAAAATTAAATACAACATTACACCCAAGTAACTACCCTTGTGACTACTTGTACATTATCTTCCTCTTACGCGTGCTCCTACGTGGTGCTTCCCCTGTGGCTTCAGCAGATGTGGAGGCCCCTTGCTCACTTTCTTGCTGCTCCTGTCTCGACACCTTTGGCGGGCGTCATCTGGGGTTGCGAACCTGTGAGGGCTCGGCAACAGTCTGCTGCTCCTGCGGCTGTGCAGGGGTTGAGACGCCCATCTCAGTTGGGTGGGGACTCTGGTGGGGCTCTGACCGAGGGCTCTGCAGTGGCATGGTCGTGTGAGCGCTTGGAGAGGAGCCCCCACTTCCTTGTTGTATGCCACCAACATCCCTCTCATGGGTCAGCACCACTTCAGAGCTAGCAAGTGGCTGGACAGCACCTTGCTGCACTGCAGGGGGGCCATGAGGACCCGTTTCTGCACTGGAAGTCCTACTCCAGAGGACTTGCATGAAGGTCTGGTTTATTTGCTCAATAGCTGACCATCGCTCCTCAAGAGATGTCAGTCTATTCTGAACAATTACCATGTTTTCCATACCCTGGCGACTAAGCTCCTCCATGGACGTAGCCATCCTCTCCTCTACCGTAGCAATCCTCTCCTCTATGGTAGCCAGCCTTACCATGGAGGTAGCCATCCTTTCCAAGGAGGTTGCCATCCTTTCCGTGGTGATGCGTTCATGCGCCAACGCCTCCACAAAGGCTCTGCTCATGTTCGTGATGGACTCCTCCATTCGCTCCACACTCGCAGCGACCCTGGAGACACAACCTGCCAGAGACTGCTGCACCTGTTCCTGGAGTTCCAGCACCGCCCTCCTTCTGGATGGACCCGGAGGCACAGGGTCGACATGCAGCGGAGCTGAGCTGGGAGCGTCCTCTCCACTGCGACGAGGACTCTCCACTGCTGTCCCTGTCTCCACCATCTGCTGATGCTCACTTGTGAGCTGTGATACACCAGGTGACAACTCTACTCTATGTCCCGAAGGTCCCACCGAGGTGTGAGTGTCTGCACTGGTGCAGGGTGCGCTTAATTCTGCTGACGGAGCGCCCTCAGAGGTTGCAGCTTCCTCTGAGGAGTCTGGAAGCTCAGGCTCTTCCTCCTGGACAGTGGGGACGGGGGCTCTCGATGGTCCTGTGGGGGAGTAAAGGAAAGAGTTAGAGATGTGAGGTAAAGGTTGCATGCACATTGAATTGTGCAGATGATCATAAGTCAATCTGTTAGAGCATCAGAATCATTATCAGTCACTCATGCAATGTCAATGAAAGAGATGCCAAACTATTCTGTCACCAGTTTGCTGTGATGCGCCCGCCTGTCTGTCCCCCACTTGGGAATCCTCCTCGATCCCGGCAATTTCCAGGGCCGCCTCCTCCGAGGTGGTGAGCTGGGCTACTGAGGGTGGCCCTCCTGCCCTCACTCTTTCCCTCTTATTGTGGGCTCTCTCTTCCTGCAATGAGGGACACAAGTGGAGTTTGAGTGAGAATGAAGGAGTGAGTGTAGAGAATGCATAGCATAGATGCTTAGAAGGAGACAAAGGGCCCTCCCTGTGTGTTGTAAGTTGTTGTCATTGTGTCACAGTGATAGGGAGTGTGAGGGCTGCATGGTCAAATAGTTAAGTGAATGTGACCAGAGAGAGAGAGAGGGAATGGGTAAGGGTGCAGGGATGTCAGTGTCAAGTGGGATGTGGAGGAAGAGGTTGGCAAAGCTGAGTGCTGGTGAGGAGAGGCGATGGGGATGAGATTGAGGGTGATGGGAAAGTCATACTCACTTTTCCTGTGCGGAGAAGGTCATGAAACCTCTTCCCGCACTGCAGCCAGGTTCTGCAGCACATAGAGATGGCATTGACCTCCTGGGCCACTTGCAGCCACACAGCTTTAGTCTGTTGTGGTGGCTTTTTTCTCCCTGAGGAAGGGAAGAGCACCTCCTTATTAGATCTTGCTCCCTGCACCAGAGCTTGGAGGGAGGGCTCATCAAAGCGCAGTGCACACTTTTGCTTGCTGGTGGACATGGTCGGTAAATGAAGTCCTTCATACAATGTCCAAAGCGTTTCCAGTCTCCAGAAGAATCAAGGCTGCTTGCAGGCCTTAAATCGAACAGCATTGATGATGTCATCAGAGGCGACTTTCTGTATGAAAAGACTCATTGGGCCAGTGGTTCCCACACGCAGGAAATCAATTGCCCAATTAGGGGAAAATCCCACTTTTTCAACACATCACTTAGGAGTCAGGGGTCCTGACACGATTTCCACCTGACACGCCCCAGCCCGCCCACACTGATAAAATCCAGCCCATAGAGTACAAAAGTAAGGAAGTTATGCTAAACCGTTATAAAACACTGGTTAGGCTGGAGTATTGTGGTCAATTCTGGGCACTACAGTTTAGGAAGGATGTCAAGGTCTTAGAGAAGGTGCAGAGGAGATTTACTAGAATCGTACCAAGGATGAAAGACTTCAGTTACGTGGAGGGACTAGAGAAATTGGGGTTGATCTCCCGAGAGCAGAGAAGGTTATGGGGAGATTTGATAGAGGTGTTCAAAATCATGAAGGGTTTTGATAGACTAAATAAGGGGAAACTCTTTCCAGTGGCAGAAGGATTGGTAACTAGAGGACAAAGATTTAAGGTAATTGGCAAAAGAACCAGAGGGGAGATGTGGAAAACATTACGCAGCGAGTTGCTATGATCTGGAATGCACTGCCTGAAAGGGTGGTGGAAGCAGATCCAATAATAACTTTCAAAAGGGAATTGGATAAATACTTGAAGGGGGAAAATTTGCAGGGCATTGGGGAAAGAGCAGGGGGTTGGGACTAATGGGATAGCTCTTTTGAAGAGCTGGCACAGGCATGATGGGCCAAATGACCTCCTTCTGTGCTGTATCATTCTATGATCTTCACCTGATATGAACAAGCAAGTAACTCCAGAAAAGGTGGCTCGAGGACAATTACCCCTCCCTAACCTAGGGCTTCGGAGAACAATTGTAGCACCTCGACAGCTGCTCCAGCTGAGATCAACTAACTGAGCACAGACCAGGCATCAAACCCAAACTTTACTTGCCTGACTAACCTCAGTGGGGAGTCAGTGGAGAAGCTAAAAATTAAGTGGATAATAAATGTAAAACTGAAGAGGCAATAGGCACTTAAGTTGTTCAATGAAGCAAGGGAGGATTGCAAAAACATTGCTAAAGTGAGAAGGAATGGGCCTGTTCATATCCTGGCTACATACGAAAGGTACAGGCAATGAATTTGCATTGTTTATTTCTTTTTATTGTTACCTGAGATGTTCTAACAGCTTAAATGGGTTAAAGGAAATGGATCTAACATTGTATGATTTGTCGGCACGTTGACGGTTGAAGTATTCAGATTTAGCTGTGTAAGTGAGTGGCTGTTAAGTTAAGCTGGGAGTTAGCTTCACTTTGTCTCTTTTTAAACAGGATCTATGAACAGGAGATGATAAAGAAACAGGAGAAGAAGATAAATGAAATGACTGCAGCCCATATCCGAGAAACACAGTGCATGCTAGCAGACTTCAACAAGGCTCAGGAACTCCTGAAGGATAAAATTTCTGCTCTGGAAATCTTGTATGTTGTGTGGCATTTTTAAATAATGACTTTAGGAACTGAAGCAAATAGCTGTAGTATCAGTACTAGAAAGGATACTGATTAAGTTGTTGTTCAGTACTTGGGAGAACATACAACTTGATAGGAACATAAGAACAGGAGTAGGCCATTCAGCCCCTCGAGCCTGTTAATTAGAGCATGGCTGATCTGTATATTAACTCCATCTACCTGCCATGGTTCTGTAACTCTTAATACACTTGCCTAACAAAAGTCTATCAATCTCAGTTTTGAAATTTTCAATTGACCTAGCCTCAACAGCTTTTTGGGAGAAAGAGTTCCAGATTTCCACTACCCTTTGTGTGATGAAGTACTTTCTGATCTCACCGCTGAACGGCCTAGCTCTAATTTTAAGATGATGCTCCATTGTTCTGGACTCTCCCACGAGAGGAAATAGTTTCTATCTATCTACCCTATCAAATCCTTTAATCATCTTAAACACCTAAATTACATTACCCCTTAATCTCCTATATTCAAGGGAATACAAACCTAGTCTGTGCTATCTGTCCTCATAATTTAAATTTTTTAGCCGCAGTATAAGGCCAGTATATCCTTCTTGAGCTGCAGTGCCCAGAACTGAAACACAGTACTCTAAATGGGATCTAACCAGAGCTCTGTACAGCTGTAACATAACTTCTATCCCTTAGTATTCCAGTCCTCTTGAGATAAAGGCCAACATTCCATTAGCCATTTTAATTATTTTTGTACCTGTCCACTAGCTTTTAGTGATTTCTGCATTTGGACCTCTCAATCGCTCTGCTCATCCACAGTTCCTAGTTTCTTGCCATTTAGAAAATACTCTGATCTATCTATCTTAGGTCCAAACTGGATAACCTCACACTTTCCCACATAAAACGCCATCTGCCACAGTTTTGCCCACTCACATAATCTGTCCCTTTGCAATTTCTGCTCCTGTTTACACTGTTTAATTTGCCACCTAACTTACTGTCATCAGCAAACTTAGATATACGGCTCTCTATTCCTTCATCCAAGTTATTTAAAAATATAGTGAAAAGCTGAGTCCCCAGGAAAGACCCCTGGGGGACACCACGAGTCACATCCTGCCAATTTGAGTACATACCCACTATCTATACTCTTTGTCTCCTACCTCCTAACCAGTTCCCTATCCAAGCCAATAGGTTGTCTCCAATTCATGCCCTCTCATTTTTGTTAACGGTCTCTTATGTGGAACCTTGTTGAATGCCTTCTGGAAGTTCATATAAATACCACGTTTGTTACTTCCTCAAAAAATTCAATTTAGTTAGGCATGACTTACCCTTTACAAATCCATGCTGGCTCTCTCTGATCAGTTCATATTTATCCAAATGCTCAACCACTCTGTCCCTAATAGATTCTAGTAACTTCCCCACAACTGACATTAGACTAATAGGCCTATAATGTCCTAGTTGATCTCTTGTGTGATACTGAGTCATAATAACTAGAATGGTCCCAGATTCAATCACTGGGTCTGCACTGAGGTACCTCATCCAGGCGGTCGGAAGGAAAGAAATCAGTTTGGGCTCCCCCTGCTATGCAGTGACACCTGCTGGAAAGTACATGCAAGTTGTTAGGTGAGCATCAGGCTTGGCTGTGATGCACTCCCCTCCCTTCTTTCCCTTCTGCCCACTTGCATTTAAAAAGGCTGCAAACACACTACTGAGGCTCGCACTTGGGAAATGGCCACTTGGCAAGGTATTCACGAGCTTCTGGCACCTGTGGAATCGTACCCAAGCATGCATTAACATCTTCTGGAAAGGAGATCAAATATGGCATACACCAGGTGTGTAGATAATTATTCTAATTTCAGTTTCACCCTGCAGTAGATTGCCAAACTGGTGTCAGATTTGAATGTGGTTTTCTGCTGCATGCTCCTGTATATTGGGAGTTGGTATAAATTAACAGTTGAATTCACTGTATTACAACTGTGTGCAAGGGGAAGCCTTTATCTCACTTGTTTTGACTGAATTTAAAGCAAAGTACTCGCTGTTAAAGAGTCTTAATTTAACATGATGAAACTTGGTCTCACTTGTGTTATTGTGATTCTAGTCTTTAACGGTGATTTTAATCCTGCCCACCCGATTTACGCCAGATGGGGGAGCAGTAAAAATTGCCTGGGAGACTTACCTACCGACGACCCGCTCTCTTCCTGCAGTATTCCATTTTAACCTGCTCTTCTGAGCAGGCAGGAAGAACACCCACCGCAATCCACGGGGCCCTCCTTTAAATATGCAGATTGAGCTCTGATGACATCATCGGGGTCCAGCTGCTATTTTAACCAGTGGGCTGATGAGGGAAGCCGCTGTAGCTTTCCCACCAGGTGAACCTAGCGGAAAGAAGAGTCGGGGCCTGAAAAGGCCCAGACAGGTAATTTTTTTTTTTGCTTTTACTTTCCTAGTGGGGCCAGGTGGAACAGGAGTTATCCCCAGGCCCCAGAAGGAAAGTTTAGGCCTCCCACATCCTGGGATCCTCTCTCCCCCTCACAACATGACGCCCTCCTGAAACTCCCTCCACGCACATTACCTGAGTGCCGGGGACCATTGCTTCCGCCCCGGTGCCAGCCTCCTACCGCCTGACATTCCACCCCCGCCCACCAGCCAAGTGCTGCTTCCAGCTGGTTTCAGACCGGCAACTGACCAAGGGCATGCACATGAGACAAGGGAGTTAAAATTGCCCGGGCATCTCACTGCCGAGGTCAGGACGGTTTGCCGCCCACCTCAGCCCCCCGCCTTCCCGATTTCCGCCCCGAGTTAAAATGGGTCTTTTGTCTTACATGCAGCCTCATTTGTTTTGATTACAGGAGAACTGTCACCATAAAGGGGAAGCTAGATAAGCACATGAGGCAGAAAGGGATAGAAGGATATGTTGATAGGGTTAGATGAAGTCAGGTATTGGAGGAAGCTCGTATGGAGCATAAACACCGGCATGGACCAGTTGGGCCGAATGGCTTGTTTCTGTGCTGTACATTCTATGTAATATACAAATACTCTATTTTAAATTATTATTGTAATTTGTCACTTACAATATCATCTTGCCAGACCTAGTAATTACTACTGTTATTAGGCTAGAATAAAATTGGTAAATGGAGATTGATACTTACAAGGCAATTACTTTCAACCTTCCATAGACAGGACTTGTGACACTTTGCATTTCCATAACTACAGACAAATCTTGTAGCAAAGGGTTTTCCTGGTCCTGATCATGACTAAAACTTATAACAATTGGAAGGAAGATTACATTTACAGATTTCCAGCATCCACAGTATTTAGCTTTTAAATCTTTATAGGCTGTGTTTGCTGCTCCCTCGGTTTTATAACTGGCACTTAACAGTGTTTGTAGTAATTTTATGTGTCATTGCATATGTTGCACACAAATTACAATTGCATTTAGTATTTCTATCCACATATTGAATATGTATACACAGAGGGAGAGAAATAGTCTGTAGAGTGATGTTAATGGAGCACAAAAAGGATGCTGATGAGCTTAAGTTTCACATTCACTGAAAAACCAACTAATCTGTAAACATTTCAACACTTTTTCAAAATAACTCTCATTCATGAAACAATCAGATCCCTGAATTTCAACCCCAACTGGCCTTTGAACTACCATGTTGGTTTTGCACCCTATCTGCTTTGGATGAAGATTTTAGTTATTCGTTATTTACAGCAAAACATTCTTAATATACACTTACAATTTTGAAATATTCCCCTTATGCAACTCAAAAAAGGAAATTTGTATCGACATAAATATGGAAAAAAAATCAACAATTGTGAAAAAGAACTCTCAAAATTTCAAATAAACTCACCCGTCCCATTGCAACATTATCATCCATGTCGGCTTCTTTTTTGAGAGTCCAGGCTTTGGATTTTGCTCTTTTTATGTAGATCCACACGTGACATGAGAGCTCAGTGACCCTCACTGCTGTGTTCTTGCACTTTAGTGTTACTATTTGCAGTGGTCCCATTGTGTGATTATAATCTAGTTTCTGCATACCAGAATCATCGGAAGAAAGTACAAAGATGGAAGGAGGGAAGACAAAAAACAAAAATGGGGTAGAAATGAGAACAGAGAGGAAAGAGAGAGGGACAGTTTTTAAAAGAAAAATCCTGTACAATACAGAGGGTGAGATGCTTGTGGCTCCCCTTGACTTGTCATGCAGCTCCTTACTGACGGACCTCTTCGGTGTCATTGTGCAGGTTTTGCCTTTCCCCCTTTATTGATATCCTCAATTTATTTATTTTCACTTTTGATCCACAAGTCACACCACAGAAGACCCCAAAATCTTATTTTAAAATGTTTCAAGACAAATGTGCATTTGTTTTCAATCTTTTTGTTAGTCACCTTGTGGTGACATGGTTTGTGAATCTCTGATTTTCCTGATTGTGCAAAATGTATAATATGGATTCAGCAAGTTCTAGACTATCTGGATGCTTATCCTTGGTACATAAACCCCTACAATGTGGTTGTATTTTTCTAGATTGGAAGAAGCTGAAGAGAAATACAATAGCAGAGAATCAAGAGCAGAGGATCTGCAGCTGATCGCTGAGTTAAAGGAAATGATTACAGAACGGGATCAACTCATGAAAAAACTAATGGTGTGTATTTATTAGCTTTAAATGTAGGGTCTGACTTGTAGCCAAGAAGGACAAACGGCCAATAACCAGCTTGTTACACTTTTATGGACTGTATTCAGACCTTTTTGGGACAAAAATCATAATTACAGTTTTATGGCTAGGTTGAAAGAATTGTGCCAAAGTTTTTAATTTTGCTTTGTAAGTCTGGTTTTTCAGCATAAGTTGAACTTTCAAAGTTTAAACTACTGTTAGCCAATAGGTTATTCAAATTGAATGTATTTCGAATTAAACATTGGGAAGACCAAAGCCATTGTCCTCAACCCCCGCCATAAACTGTTCCCTAGCCACCAATTCCATCCACCTCTCTGGCCACTGTCCGAGGCTGAACCTTGGTGCCCTATTAGACTGTGAACTGACCTGCTGACCCCATATCCTCTCCATCACAAAGACTGCCTACTTCCACCTCCATAACATCGCCCGTCTCCACCCCTCCCTCAGCCCATCTGCTGCAGAAATTCTTATCCATGCTTTCTTACATCCAGGCTTGACTATTTCAATGCTCTCCTGGTTGGTCTCCCCTCTTCCAACCCCTCATAAACATGAGCTCATTCAAAACTCTGCTCCCCATAGACTAACTCGCACCATATCCCATTTACCTATCACCCCTGTGCTTGCTGACCTACATTGGCTCCACCAATGCCTCGATTTTAAAATTCTCATCCTCATGTTTCAATCCTTCCATGGCCTTGCCTCTCCCTATCTCTGTAACCTCCTCTAGCCCTCCAACCCTCCAAGAACTATCAATTGGCACATACTCACCAATAACCTGCTTACCAATGGTTAATTTGGGTTCCACCAGGACCACTTGACTCCAGACTTCCTTACAGCCTTAATCTAAACATGGACACGAGATGAATTGGTGAGGTGAGATTGATTGTCATTGACATCAAGGCAGCATTTGACTGAGCGTGGCCCCTAGTAAAACTGAAGTCAATGGGATCAGGGGGAAAACTCCAGTGGCTTGAATCATGGTTACAGTTGTTGGAGGCCGATCATCTCAGCCCCAAGATATCGCTTGGGTCATTCCTCAGGGCACCATCCTAGGCCCAACTATCTTTAGCTGCTTCATCAATGACCTTGCCTCCATCATAAGGTCAAAAGTGGGGATGTTTACTGATTATTGCACACTGATCAGTCCGATTCACAATTCCTCAGATAATGAAGCAGTCCATGCCCACATGCAACAAGACCTGGACGACATTCAGACTTGGGCTGATAAGTGGCAAGTAACATTCACGCTACACAAGTGCCAGGCAATGACCTTCTACAACAAGAGAGAGTTTAACCACCTCCTCTTTACATTCAATGGCATTACCATCATCAAATCCCCTGAACTGAACCAGCCATATAAATACTGTGGCTACAAGAGCAGGTCAGAGGCTGGGTACTGCAGCGAGTGTCTCACCTCCTGTCAATGTTCCCGTTAAGCTGTGCGGCCACGCAGCTGTCTGGAGGTCCCGCACAAGCTGCTTGCCGGCTTTACAGTGGAAAAACCGCGCATGCGCGGAAATTTGAATGGGCCGCGCAGCCCCTTAACGGGGTCATGCACCCAAAAAAAAATTAGAGGGAACATTGCTCCTGACTCCCCAAAGCCTCTCGACCACCTACAAAGCACAAGTCAGAACTGTGATGCAATATTCTCTTGCCTGGATGGATGCAGCTGCAACAACACTCAAGAAGCTCAGCACCATCTAGGACAAAGAAGTTTGCTTGAGCAGCAGCCCAGCCACAATCTTAAACATCCACTCCTTCCATTAGCGGTCGTTCTTGAGACGTCTAGGCCCAAACTCTGCAATACCCTCCTAAACCTCTCCACCTCTTTATCTCTCTCCTCCTTTATGACTGTCCTTAAACCTACCTCTTTGACCAAACTTTTCGTCACCTGTCGTAATATCTCCTTTGGCTCCGTGTCAGTTTTGTCTGATTATGCTCCTGTGAAGTACCTTGGAACATTTTATTGTGTTAGAGGCACTATATCAGTGCAAGTTGTTAAAAAGTATAGTTATAGAATGCAAATTTTAATTTCTGATATTTACTTTTAACAGGATGACAAGAAATTTTACCAGCTGGAACTGGTGAACAGAGAAACAAATTTCAACAAAGTCTTTAATGCCAGCCCTAATGTAGGAGTCATCAATCCTCTAGCCAAGGTTTGTTTCATAGGAGTATTAATTTCTTAATCTGCTTAGTACTCTGTAGTTACCAGTAGGGCTTGCTATGTTCAAGGTGAATACTTTTGATCATCTATATTTACACTATGGATTTATTAAACTGATTAACAATGACCTTTCTTTGAAATTAATATTTTTGTTCCTTAATTTTTCCTGTTTCTATTGCAGCAGAAGAAAAAGAATGATAAAATTGCCAATCGTTTTGTCAGTGCCCCAAATCTAAGTGCGCTGGAATCGGCAGGAGTGGGAAATGGGCAACATCAGCATAACCGCCTGGAGCCAATTCTTAATTCCCCTGTTCATGATATTGGGTTCAATAGCAACAAGCCTCTACCCCAGCCAGTACCTCCAAAAGAGGCAAAAAGATTTCTGAGGTGAGCATCCACCTCAACGAGACTATTGAGGTGATGGTACAAACTGGCCGTGATCCAAAACTCCACTTTTGAGATTCAACATCCAATTACATAAGCTAAGATTGGACAAGTCTTTAGGATAGATCAATTATTGATTTCAAGCTCACATTTTTGCAATTAAAGCATGCTTTCCCTCTGCTCTGCAATTTATGCTTGAATTTGAAATTAACTTAATGACTGCCTTCTAGTCGATGTGCAGGCCTCATTAATATTGCTACTTCAATAGCCTAATGATTACCACATTTAATTTTAAATTAATTTGTGATTAGCCATTATTTCAACAGCTCTGATCAATATTAGTGAGACTGTTTATGCTGATTTTTTTTTCCTCTTTAACTGTCGAGCCTTCTTCTGTTATTTGCCTCCACTGCTTTAAAAACGAGCTAGTTGCACTGGTTAGGATTACAGTAATGACATGAATTGGCATAAAATAATGTATTTGTACTTTTTAATGAAATTGAAATAATTTTCCATTTTGTAAGATGCACGACTTTTTTTTTGGAAAAGCCCTTTGGTTACTAAGCAGGACTTAAAAGTTCAATGAAGAGAATACACCTGAATTTTTAACCTTCTGAAAGCAGTTTTGTCATTTTATCCACATTGATGCTTACAACCTACTCAGTATTTTAAACAGTAAAAGTAATAAATAGATTGACCTTGTCTCATACAATGTTTCATTGTACGCTTTAAATAAATGTTCACCAAAATAGAATGTAAGACCACAATAATTGCCCATGCTGATAAAAATCCATCTATGGGTTTAAAATGCATTGTAAAGATAATTGTTCATTTTTTTCCCTTCGTGATGGAGCATTGCCCACTGAGATTGCGGCATGTGCTGGGCATGGTTTTACAACCATAAAGATCAGAAAATCATGCGCCACATCAACCAGAATTTCCATTGTGCCTTCTCGGTCGCCAATGTTCCCCACCAGGAATGCCAAGTGGAAAATTACTCTGCTTCCCACCCTCTCCATCATCGCTGCCCCTCCGGAACCCCCCCCCGATCACAGGCGAGATTCCCCTGTGCTCCAGACCCTTGCGATCACCGACATGACCACTGCGATCACCGACACTGATCCCCGGTCCAACCCCCGTGATCCCTGACACCGATCTCCGACCCATGCCCCAACCTCCAGCTCCACGTTACCTGCCCGCCTCCCCCTCCACCCCCCCCCCCGAATCCCAACCCCCGGACCCACTTGGCTGAGGGCCGCTGCGATGCTAGCAGCAGCCCAATTTTTTACTACTCTTTACCAGCTGACTGTTGCACCGCACCAGCTCCTTTTTAATGAGGCTTGGTGTCCAATATCTGGGGAGCCTCAAGCCTTACCATTCTGGCACAGTGGATGCACCCTGCAACCCTTGCTGGATCTCTGTCTTTTATTTAAATTCAAATTTACCCTGGAGAACCACAGTGAATTGAAAATAAAACAAAGATTAATTTAATTGAGACATTTTAACCAAGTTGGCAGTAGAATTGCATTCCAAGTGTAAAACCATCCCAAATTTGTACCTAAATTGGCATTCAGAGTTTCAGCTGAGAACTAAGTGTGAACAGAAGTAATATCGGAGCATTAGGTTGCAATGAGAGCTAGGTGTTTAGGTGCATTCTTTAGTCAAAAGTTTTGAACTCAGCATTTTCTCACCCTGCATCTCAGTTTGCATAATACTGTCACTGTATGAAATGTAAAATATGTTGCCTCTTTCAATATTGTCATCCAGGATAAACATGCACCAAGTAATTGTGAACTGAGGTTTCGTGCACCATAGCTGATGGCATCATAGTTTAATTTGCTGATTCGATGCATATAGCGAAACATGCCATACAACCAGCATAAATATTAGTGCAGCCAAGCTTGGCAGAGGCCACTTTAGAAATAAAATGCACAGTACCTGGTGCTTCAGTGATTTGGTGGCACTCGTGTATTGTTACCATTGAGTGTTAAGTGAGTTTCGTGTGTGACGTGTGACATGGTTAATTCAATGTCTCAACTGGGTCTTTGAGAAAGAGCCTGTCATTGTTTGTCTGTTGTTTTTTTCCAGCAGGAAGGATGGCTACTTGGAGGTGTGAGGCATGCTGTAGCAGAGAATAACATAGACACATATGTGTTAATGGGTCTCCTGTCAGAGAATGGTTGGTGCATGATGTTGCAAGAAGGGAGAAAGTAACACCAGAAAATGAGATTTGTTTTTAAGAGGTTCCCTATTGACCTTTTAAGTATACAGGCTGCACAGAACTTCCTGATAACTAGTGGACTAGATCCATAGGGGTCTCTTTCCTATCTTCATTAGAAAGTGTGGCTATTTTGACTGCTGAGATGGCTTACTTTTAGAGAAAAGTTAATGGGTTTAAAACTAAGACAATGGAAGATATAAACAGTTGAGCACTTCATAATGATTACATTACCTGTGAAGCCTCCTTCCCCGTTAAAAATGAGTGAATGGCACTAGACTTTTTCCAGTACGTGTTCTGATGGACATTTTTCTTTCAAAACTGGAATATAAGGTATGTAGTGCGTATTCTAAATTTTATTTCAGGTTCCAGATCATTTGCTCATATCAATTGTTAACTATTGTGTTTTGTCCAGTAGCTGTGTCTCTGCTCTGTCATTAAAGCTACAGCTTCCACAGCTATATTTTTTTGTCACTTTCAACTTAATTCCATAAATTTAAAATCGAGTGATTTATAATCTGGCCAAATTAAAAATGACCATTAGAAACTAGATTGCTGCAACATATTGTAAATAATTTGTAAAAGCAAGCATAGTTAATATGAATTATTTATAATTGTACAGAAGCTGCTACACCAATTTTCTAAGATTTGCATATATTTATATAACTATATTTAAAAGCAGAAAAGGGAATGGTGCAGCTTTATCTGAAAGCATCTGTATGAGTGCTTTCACCTCGTTTATTTGCTGTTATATATTTTTTCTTTGCCATTGATTGTATTTGTGAATTTGTTCCTGTTTTAAGTTGTTAATTTCTTATCATCTGGGCCTTAGTTGTAATGGCTTACTGTATCTGTATCTTGCTTTGTTTGGTAGCTACTACTTGATGTAAAGCATGCACTTTTTAAAGTATACATTTTTTATTTTAATAAATACATTTTGCAGACCAGCTGTTGTTTTGGTTCTGTACTTATGCCTGTAGCATGTTAACCAAAGTATGCTGGTGTCACTAATTAAACATTATTTATACTCCTTTATGCTATGAAGATGTTTTAAACTAAACCTGCATGTTATCTTTTATTTTGGGTTCTTGTGTTGTACTTTGTGTAAGTTTTCTGTATTTTAAAATTATGATTTAGTTCAATTGAACAAATTTTGGTGCCATATTTTACTGATTTGTAATTTGCAGTACTTCTTTTCCCATTATCACATAGATATTAGCTTGCACAAATTGGCCATTCGCGCCAACCAGTCCGTGCTGGTGTTTCTCCGACACACAAATAATAATGCTAATCCCATGGCCCATTCTATTCCCATATCCCTTTATTCCCCTTACCTTCGATTTAATCTATTGGGCAGGATCTTGCTGGAAAAATAGTGTCATGTTAGTGACGCACGGCATTATTAATGCGCAAATCGGCCAGCAAATTTGGGGGATTAAGAGATACGCCATGAGTTGCAAATCTCCAGAACTTGCTGGTCGATTTATGCCCCTCCACCATTTGCTTAGCACAAACGGCATCTCACCCTTAATCTCCTCGTTATTTTTAAGAACTTGCTTGATTTGCACATTAATTGCCCATTAAACTCGCCGAAGAAAGTTGGGACTGAAATTTAACAGCGTAAGTACCTTTTTAATGATGTGGTACTTGTTAATGCAATGCCAATCAACCTCTCTGGCCCAGAATTGGAAAAATATAAACTGTTAAATCTCATTTCTGCACGTAGCCAATTGTTGGAGATTTAAAAATGTAAAATTTGAAATTTAATTTTTTTTCTTACATTTCCTTTCTGTCTCTTTGTTTTCTCTCTCTTAATCCTATCTTTTGTTCCCTCGCTTTATTTCTCTTTCTGTACCTGATTTGACATTGAATTCACCCTCCTTCTTCATCATTCCTCTTTCTTTCTCAATCCTTAAAACTCAATTGTTAAGGAGATACACTGTTGGTTCACCAAGGTTCCAGATGCCCCTTTCCCTCGCCACGCCGTTATCAGCTTTAAATTCCAGCAAGTTACTGCGCAAAAAATTTTTTGAGCTGAAGAGTGCAGAAAAAGGTCTAACTAATGGCGTACGCTGCAAGCTGCCCATTCCAGCAAGATCTGCCCCATTATTAAATGTTGACATGGTCTCTTCTTCAGTTGCTAACTCTAAGTGCATTCCACAGCTTCGCAACCCTCCTATGTAATTTTTTTTTTCCACTTTCTGTCTTTAATCTCTTACATTTAATCTTATCTATGTCTCCTCATTCTAGACCTCTTAATTACCGGAAATAATGGGGTCGAAATTTATCCTGGGCCGTATCACAAAACAGGTGGCATCGCTTTGGATAACAGTTATACACCCCGCCCAATATTTCGTTCCACTGAAGTGGTAGCACTCTTCGCTTTGAGTCAGAATGTTGTGGTTTGAAGCCCACTTCAGAGCTTTGAGCGCATAATCTAGGCTGAAACTTCAGTGCAGTACTGAAGGAGTGCTGCACTGTCAGAGGGGCCATCTTTCAGGTGAGCTGTTAATCTGAAACCTTGTCAACGGTCTAAGATGGACGTAAAAGATCCTGTGATCCTTCAGGAGAAAATTTAAAGAAAAGTAGGGCAGATTATCTGGTCATTTAGCCCAATGCTATTTGTGGGACTTTGCTGTGTGCGAGAGCAATATACCATGGGAAGGACACGTGAATAATTTGAAAGGTTATTTTTTATAATGATTCCTTTCTTTTCCATCAACCAACTTTCCGGCGTATTAATAGGTTTTTTCATCACATTGGCATCTTCAACATTCTATGCTTGTTTATGTACCAAGATGAGAAAAGGCCATCAGGTCCATCTGTGCTCATCTTTAATATACTGCTCCACTGCAAAACAAAGTTTTGTCAACGTTGTATTTTGTTTGAATTCCTCAATTTAATTTTTGGAAAATTACTCGGATTGCTTCAGCGTGCTTTAAATTCTAGAACTGCTGGAAACCTTTTTCTCTGTTGTGTCTGACTTGATCTTGATTTTTCAGCCTGTGGAATCTGACAACAGATTGAGGAAGGGACAGTATAAACATTTTGTATGGGAAAAGGACATTAGAAGCACAAGGCAGATGGGTTGTACAATTCAAATCGTATTTTTTCTGGGCCATTTATTCTTTCAAAATAAATCTAATGGGAAGGTTAAATTGAACGATGAATCAGATTCTCATCAAGGCCAGCAGCTGCTCCTAGCTCATCATCCTTAACAGCAGACAGCAAGCATACTTCCAAAACAAAACACCTTTACAAATAAACCAGATAACTGACATCTAATGTTATACACAAGAAAAAGCTAAGCATTTATATGGCGTTGTATTAGCTCGTATCTTGATCAAGGACGCTGGTCGCAGTTTGGGCTCTGGTGAGTCTCAGCGGACCCTTTTCTCTCTACCTATTCTTTCATTATATAAGCATGCACACACAGGCACACACACACATTGCAGTTTTCCTTCAAAAGGGTAGCTGTTACCAAGCTTCTTGTTATCAGAGTTTGAACCTTTCAATAGAGAGTACAAAGTGGCTACTTTTGCCTCAGCAAAAAAAAGTTAGAAACTAGGGCAAGACTCTGATAAACAAAATGCAAAGTATTTTGAGTAAAATGTATGCCATTCTGGCCGCTTCCCCTCCGCCGCCGCTACCTATCTGTTGCAGGGCATCATACTCAGCTGAGTCCAAGAAAACTGTTTAGGAACATAGGAACAGGAGTAGGCCATTCAGCCCCTCGAGCCTGCGCCGCCATTCAATGAGATCATGGCTGACCTGTGACCTAACTTCATTTACCCGCCTTTGTCCCATATCCCTTAATACCTTTGGTTAACAGAAAGCTATCAATCTCTGATTTAAAATTAACAATTGATCAAGCATCAATTGCCATTTGCGGAAGAGAGTTCCAAACTTCTACCAACCTTTGTGTGTAGAAGTGTTTCCTAATTTCACTCCTGAAAGGTCTGGCTCTAATTTTTAGACTATGCCCCCAAGTCCTAGAATCTCCAACCAGTGGGAATAGTTTCTCTCTATCTACCCTATCTGATCCCTGTAATATCTTGAAATCGTCGATCAGATCACCTCTTAACCTTCTAGGGAATACAACCCTAATTTGTGTAATCTCTCCTCGTAATTTAACCCTTGGAGTCCAGGTATCATTCTGGTAAATCTACGCTGCACTTCCTCCAAGGCCAGCACATCCTTCCTAAGGTGTGGTGCCCAGAACTGCTCACAGTGCTCCAGGTGTGGTCTAATCAAGGTTTTGTATAGCTGCAGCATAACTTCTAACCCCTTGTATTCTAGTCCTCTAGATATAAAGGTCAGCATCTCATTGACCTTTTGATTATTTTCTGTACCTATTCATGACATTTTAATGACATTTGCCCTTAATTCCGTGGGCTTCTACCTTAATTAACAGTCTCTTATACGGAACTTTATCAAATGCCTTCTGGAAGTCCATATAAATAACATCGATAGACATTCCCCTGTCCACTACTTTAGTCACCTCTTCAAAAAATTCAATCAGGTTTGTCAGGCATGACCTACCTTTCACAAATCCATGCTGGCTCTCTCTGATCAACTGAAAATTTTCAAGGTGTCAAATCACCCTATCCTTAATTATAGACTCCAGCAATTTCCCGGCAACAGATATTAGGCTAACTGGTCTATAATTCCCTGTTTTCCCTCTCTCACCGTTTTTAAATAGCGGAGTGACATGCGCACTTTTCCAATCTAAAGGAACGGTTCCTGAATCGAGAGAACTTTGGAAGATTATAGTTAGGGCATCTGCAATGTACTCACCTACTACAGGGAACTACAGGCCAGTTAGCCTGACATCAGTCGTCGGGAAAATGTTGGAATCCATTATTAAGGAAGTGGTAACAGGGCACTTAGAAAATCATAATGGGCCAGAAATTCGGCTCTCCGGCTTCCCGTGGGTGCAAGGATCGCGTGCGTACTTACCTAGCGCACCTGCCGTTGTGCTTCGGGCCCACGTGAAATTCGGCTCCTGGGCCTCCTGCAGCTGCCGGCTGGAATCCATTGTTAAGGAAGTGGTATCAGGGCACTTAGAAAATCATAATATGATTAGACAAAGTCAACATGGTTTTATGAAAGGGAAATTGTGTTTGACAAATTTATTAGAGTTTTTTGAGGATGTAACTAGCAGGGTAGATAAAGGGGAACCAGTGGGTGTAGTATATTTGGATTTCCAAAAGGCGTTTGATAAGGTGCCACATAAAAGGATGTTACGCAAGATAAGGGCACGTGGGGTTGGGGGTAATATATTTGCATGGACCTTGGGCCTCAGCTATTTAGAATCTATATTAATGACTTAGATGAAGGGACCGAATGTAATGTATCCAAGTTTGTTGATGATACAAAGCTAGGTGGGAAAGTAAGTTGTGAGGAGGATGCAAAGAGCCCGCAAAGGGATATAGACAGGTTAAGTGAGTGGGCAATATGGCGTATAATGTGGGGAAATGTGAGGTTATTCACTTCGGTCGGAAGAATAGAAAAGCAGAATATTTTTTAAATAGTGAGAAACTATTAAATGTTGGTGTTCAGAGAGAGTTAGGTATTCGAGTACAAGAAAAACAGTTAGCATGCAGGTGCAGCAAGCAATTAGGAAGGCAAATAGCATGTTGACCTTTATTGCAACGGGGTTGGAGTACAAGATTAAGGAAGTCTTGCCACAATTATATAGGGCCTTGGAGAGACCACACCTGGAGTACTGTGCATAGTTTATGTCTCCTTATCTATGGAAGGATATACTTGGCTTGGAGGCGGTGCAATGAAGGTTCACTAGATTGATTCCTGGGATGAGAGAGTTGTCTTCTGAGAAGAGATTGAGTAGATTGGGCCTATACTCTGGAGTTTTGAAGAATGAGAGGTGATCTCATTGAAACATATAAAATTCTGAGAGGGATTGACAGGATAGATGCTGAGAGATTGTTTCCCCTGGCTGGAGAGTCTAGAACTAGGGGTCATAGTCTCAGGATAAGGGGTCGGCCTTTTAAGACTGAGATGAGGAGGAATTTCTTCAGTCAGAGGGTTGTGAATCTTTGGCATTCTCTGCCCCAAAGAGCTGTGGATGCTCAGTCGTTGAGTATATTGAGAGATAGTTTTTTGGACTCCAGAGGAATCAAGGGATATGGGGATAGTGCAGGAAAGTGGAGTTAAGGTCGAAGATCAGCCGTGATCTTATTGAATGTGGAGCAGGCTCGAGGGGCTGTATGGCCTACTCCTGCTCCTAATTCTTATGTTCTTATAGTTCAGGTACAAACCAAGCATATTCCCATAAGGAGGAAAGATGGGGCATCTAAAGCTAGAGCTGCTTGGATGACAAAGGAAGTAGAGGTTAAAATAAAACAGAAAAAGGAGGTTATGACAAATGTTAGGTATAGAATACAGAGTGCGGGGTAAATAGAAAATGGATATAAGAAGGCCAATGAAAGAGTATGAGAAAAGATTAGCAGGTAACATAAAATGGAACACAATAACAAGTAAAAGGATAGTTAAATAGATGGTGGAGCCGATTAGGGATAAAAAAGGAAATCTTGTGGAGGCAGAGGGCTTGACTGAGGTACTGAATGAGTACTTTGCATCTGTCTGGGAGGTCACTTATTATTTGAAGGGGGTGAGTAGGTGGGGTAGAGGAACAAAGGGATCTAGGAGTACAAATACACAAATCACTAAAAGTTGTGACACAGGTTAACAAGGCCATAAAAAAGCAAACCAAGCACTAGGGTTTATTTCTAGAGGTATAGAATTGAAAAGTAGGAAAGTTATGCTGAACCTGTATCGAACCTTGGTTAGACCACACTTGGAGTACTGTGTACAGTTCTGGTCGCCATATTCTAAAAAGGACATAAAGGCACTGGAGAGGGTGCAGAGAAGATTTACAAGGATGATACCAGAAATGCGAAGGTATACCTATCAGGAAAGGATGAACAGGCTGAGTCTCTTTTCTCTTGGAAAAAAAAAGGCTAAGGGGTGACCTAATAGAGGTCTTTAAAATTATGAACGGTTTTGATAGAGTGGACACACAGAGAGTGTTTCCACTTGTGGAGAAGAGCATAACTAGAGGTCATCAATATAAGATAGTCACCAAGAAATCCAATGGGGAGTTCAGAAGAAACTTCTTTACCCAGAGAGTGGTGAGAATGTGGAACTCGCTACCACAGGGAGTGGTTGAAGCGAATAGTATAGACGCATTTAAGGGGAGGCTAGACAAGCATTTGAGGAAGAAGGGAATAGTTATGCTGATAGATTTAGATGAGGAAAGACGGGAGGAGGCTTGAGTGGAGCATAAACGCTGGCATGGACTGGTTGGGCCGAATGGCCTGTTTCTGTGCCGTATATCCTATGTAATGTAAAAGAAAGAGGATGAAGTTAGTGTCAGAGTAGAAGAGTGGAGAGTAGAATAAAATTCGATAGAAAGGAGGTGCTAAATAGGTTGACATCACTCAAAGTTAGCAAGTCACCTGATCCAGATGGAATGCACCCTAGGTTGCTGAGGGAAGCTAGGATGGAGCTCTGACCACAATCTTTCAAACCTCCTTGGATATTGGAGTGGTGCCAAAGGACTGGAGGATTGCAACTGTTATACCCCTGTTCAAAAAAGGAGAGAGGGATAAACCTGTTAACTGCAGACCAAACAGTCTGACGTCAGTGGTGGGAAAACTACTAGAGGCCATTGTCAAAGACAAAAGTAATTCACATTTGGAGATGCATGGGTTAATAAGGGACAGCCAGCACAGATTTGTTAAAGGCAAATCATGTCTGACTAACCTGATTGAGTTCTTTGATGAAGTAACAGAGAGGGCTGATAAAGGAAGTGCAGTAGATGTTGTAAAGATGGACTTTCAAAGGCATTTGATAAAGTACCTCAAGACAGACTTATTTGGAAAATAAAAGCACTTGGTATTAAAGGAACAGGGGTAACTTGGGTACGAAATTGGCTAAGGGATAGGAGGCAGAGAGTAGTGGTGAACAGATGTTTTTCTGACGGGAGAGAAGTATGCAGTGGGGTTCCCCCAGGGGTTGGTATTAGGACCATTGCTTTTCTTATATATAAATGACCTGGACTTGGGTAAAGGGAGTATGATTTCGAAGTTTGTGGATGATACAAAACTTGGCAACATAGTAAATAGTGAGCAGGATAGTAGCAGACTTCAGGAGGACATAGACAGACTGGTGAAATGGGCAGACACATGGCAGATGCAATTTAATGTGGATAAGTGTGAAGTGATGCACTTTGGGAGAAGCAACATGGCGAGGCAGTATAATCTAAATGGTATTATTTTGACGGGGTGCCAGAACAGAGGAACCTGGAGGTGCAGATTCACAAATCGTTGAAGCTGGCAGGGTAAGCTGGTACAAGTTGGGCAGCTCTTTCAAAGAGATGGGGCGAATGGCCTCCTTCTGTGCCGTATGATTCTATGAAGACCAATCTGTATTTTTGTCCCATGAGTTCTAACTGGGCCAGGTGTCATCTTTCTACCCTGCTCCTGACAGATCAAAGGCACAACATAAATTCCACTGTGCGAAAATCAAGAAGGCTCTCGTACCATGTTGACACGATTAATTATCAGACTGTCACCACAACTATATGCATTTTGTGACTCCAGTACTCAATCCTGTTAACATCACGTTGGCTGATTAGGTTTATTAATTGTTAAGGCAAGAGTTCTCAATGTAGTTTGTGACTAAGTCTATTTAGGCAGTAGGTAAAGCTGGAATAACCTTACTTGGAGGTGCTGCTTGAAGTTTTCTTGAGCAGCTCCTTGCAGTAATGTGCACAACTTCACCAAATTCACTACTTTGTCTTTTATAATCATAATTATGAATACCCCTATCAGGTCTCCCCTTAAAAGATAAAGTAGCCAATTTGGTTAAGATCTCTCTGGACCTGCTCAAAAACTCAGGAAAGCTTGCTATGAGATATTTCTATGGGAGAGAGCATATGCAATGTGAGAAATTAAGTAGAAATGTAGTAACTCACTATTAGTTGCAGTATGCATCATTTTCTGAATTAAGATTAAGGGGGTGATTTTGCCAATGGGGACGTGACGGAGACGGGACTGCTGCTTGTCGGGTTTTAGTCCCGCCTCCATCGATGTCCGGCCAACCCACGCTATTTTCCCTTGATTGACCTTGTTAAGTCTGCCCAGCGGGCTTAGCAGGCCAATTAAGGGAAAGCCGGTGACAGAGAACATCAGCGTTTGACAGATGAATTGTCATCGTTTGACAGCTTTGAGAAGCTGTCAAACACTGACATTCTCTGTTGTTTGGTGAGTTCTTTTACTCAAGGCTCACCAAACCTATTTCCTGAGCAGAAATCAGATGGCTGTTGCATCGGAGAATGCAGCAGCCATTCTGTCATCTCTGCCGTGGAGATGCCGGAGCCTCCGGATCCCCAACGATTGAAGCCTGCAGGAAGAAACAAAGGTAAGGAAACTTTTTCTATCACTTTTCACTCACCTCACACACTTACCTCTCCACACTTGCACCCATCACTCACCTCCACAGCGCACTTTTCGACCCCTCCGACCCCCGCAGACCCACTGCTCGCCTCGCTGACCCTGGTGGGGTTTCCCAATGTCGGGAAGCCCGCACTTCTGTTGGAAAAATGGGGATAATCCTCTTAACTGCCTGTTAACTATCTGTTAACAGGCAGTTAAGTGGCTGTAATCCCCTTCCCGCCTCGAGGAGACGGGACGGTACGGAGGCGGGCTGGGGGCGGGATGGGTACCCGCCCCCAGTTTCTGCCACTTTCCCGGCAGTCCCACCTCCAAACCTGCCTCCCCAGGGCTGGCAAAATCGCCCCCACAGTCTGTACAATCACTGCCCCTCTTGCCTGTGGACTTGTCTGTGGAACATTTGGTTGCAGGCATTTCCTCAGGTACTTGAGTCCCTGTTTTTACTGTTTTTCAGAAGGCATTTATATGTTGTATGGAACAAAAATGCTTTCCAGTTTATATAATGCTTTCATATTGCATTTTGTTACTCTTGTCAGTGTTGTTTTTTACAATTTAACAAGTTGGCTTTAAATTAGTGCTTCTTTCCCCAATTTGATTTTCTCCCCTCCCCTTATTTAGGTTTCCTCTATTACACACTGTGCACAAACGATTATGCATGTAATCTCATCCCAGGCCAGTGTTAAATCTACACTAAGCAGCTGTTAGACGGTACTTGAACTCAGTCATCCATTTGATATTTCCTTGATTTGAATCGCAGTAATGCATTTCATTAATGTGCAGGGAGTAGATTTGATTCTGTAGCAAGAGCCATATTTTCTCATCCTTCCTGTCATACAAGTGAAAAGATCTTGTGGTATTATTGCTGCACTTAATGCTAAGTTGTCTCGTGCAGTTATAAAAATTAGGACTTGAGGAGCCAATGTTACGGGATACAGTAAACGAAGGTGATGTGGGTTTCTTGTTAGAAATTCTCATTATTAGGCCAGCGGGTCACTGATTTTCTAAGCTGTAATGCTATCTTGGTATATGGAGTATAATTTTGTTTGGAGAATGATGGCTACAACATGTACAGTAACTAATGTATCAGTAAAACAAAAGGCGAAACTGCAGATGCTGGAAATTTGAAACAGCAGGTCACTCAGCATCTGTAAAGAAAAAGATAGGCTGTGACATTTTGGGTGTTTATCCTTCATCAGAACTGAAGCCTGAAAGGTAAATGAGCATGTTAGTGATAAAGAGAAAAAAAGGGGGGAGGGAAGGAGAGAGTCAGCAGATACACCAATCACTGAGGGGGAGTTGACGGGTTAATTGACCTGCAAACTGCTTAATAGAAGGCTTTTAGAAGATATAAAAGATTATCAGTGAGGTGACGCAGAGATATAAAAAGGACAAATTGGTAGAGGGGGGAAAGACGTAGGAAAGGTCCACACAAACAAATCGTGAGAAATGAAGGAACAATAGAGAGAAGAAAAAAATGCAAGTGCAGCAGATCTGAATTTAAAACAGAAAATGCAAGCAAAGCACAGTAGATCTGTCAGTCTTGAGAAGAGAAAACACATCACAAGCTCACAGATCTGCTAGGACGGTGCTCTGATGAGGGTTTCCACCTCAAACGTTGACCCATCTCTGCACCTCCTAGCCACTGACAGACACTCCCCACATCACAAGAACCCATTGCTGTTGAGAAAATGGAGGGTATAGCTATGGTCTGACGTTACTCATGTCAATGTGGGTCAAATAGAGAACACTTAATTTAATTAATGGCGGCAGATACCCACGCTGATAAGGGTGGACCTCAGGCACCCACCATGGGCGAGTCTGGAAACTGCAGGCTAGGGTTCCAGGTCTGGGGTGGAGCCCACTTCAACTGATCTGTGAGCTGGTATGCCCGGTTTCACTCAGTTGATGTTTTGCCAGACCAAGGATGAGAGAAGGCCCAGCCCTGCAGAATGGAGGGCCTCGATATTAACCCCTCCCACGGGTTGGGGGGGGGGGGGGTTTAAACGGGGAACACGTCCCCAACCTGCCGCATACTTGCCCGTTGCCGTTTTTATGGCGGCGGGTAGCGTGCCGTGCGAGAGTCCTGCTTTTCATAACATATTTAAATTAGGCACCCTTCTGCCAATCGCGCCCTCTCTTCGCCCCACCCCCCACCCGCTGTGATCGATGACCTTGTCAGCGATGCCCATATCTCGAGATTGAATTAAAAAAATTTTTTTTATTTATCTCATTGCTGTGTGTGATGTTTCTGTACATTACAACAGTGACTATACTTCAAAAGTACTGAAGTACTTTAAGACATCCTGAGGTCATGAAAGGCACTATATAAATGGTGGGGAATACTTGGGGAACAAATTATCAGAGCTGAAGTTATGAACACGCACTACTGGCAGGAAGCTTCAGCCACTGACTGTGCATATCAGGAAACTGCCAGCTCACTGCTTGTGATTTTCTGTTCATTAATTTTAATGGATGGAAAATAAATGGATAGCATTCCTGTGAATGCCCAATATGTGTGGCCAGTGAGTGAGGTTCCCTGCCAATAACATGCCAATTAGTTCTATGATGTTCAAACTTAGGAAGGCAGCTGAAAAGTCGAGCTTTGCATTCAACAGTTATCTCCTGGCAGAGATTTGAACTGGTTCTCTACAAATTGATAGAGTTCTGACGAAAGGTCATCGACCTGAAACGTTAACTCTGTTTCTCTCTCCACAGATGCAGCCTGACCTGCTGAGTATTTCCACCATTTTCTATTTTTATTGCAGTGTAGTTGACCCTGTTCGTTCTGCGAAACTTAAACCTGATCCTTTTTACGTGGCCTTTATACCGACTGACTGCACCTAGTTTGGCATACGAATAGCACAGTTGTTCGTATACTTTATTTGCTGCAAATTGTATGAGTTTCAATTATTTCAGGAAATCAGTGTTGAGGTTTTAGCTGTCATTTCATTCCATTAATAGAAGCTTTCTTTATCGTTTAAATGGAAAGTTTATGCCAATTTAAGCAATTGTTTGCCTCTTACAAACACATAACCTTGTTAGACCTAAGGTTAGAAAAATTGGTTGTCATAGAGTCATAACGGCACAGAAGGAGGCCATTCGGCCCATTGAGTCTGTGCCGTGGTTGTTGAATACATCTCCCTGTGTTACTTCCTGAGGTAGGATCCACTGAGGAAAGTCAATGCCCATTCTAATCATGCAATGGCCAACCAGCATGAGTGAGCATGAGCAGTTATTTGGGGCAATTTATATGCTTTTAGCAAGTAGTATTGTCTTAATCTGACATCTCCTTGGTGCTACTGTGCAGACTACATCTAGGTTCTAAATCCCTAGCCATTTTTTTCACTACTTTGTATGTGGGGGTTGAATGAATGTTCAGTAACATACTCTAGGTAAGCTCTTCCTTATTCTTTCACTCCATGTGCAAAGCTACCTGACAGCCTTTATTCTCTTTCAACCATTACTTGGAGCTGCTTTGTTCTCTTTGTGTTTATGTTTTCATCATTGGTATAATTGAGGTCTCAATGTTGCTTTGTCCAGTTAAAGAAACCGATTCAGAATGAAGTCTTGTGTACAAAACTTCATTATTAGAATGCGGAAAGACCACCTGATCAAAGCGCCAACATAATGGTCCAAATTTCTTGAAAGAACATTGTTCAATTGTGAAATGGTCGCAGTTCTTATTTGTATGCAGAAATTGAACTTCTTTCCAAAGAATGCGGTAGACTGTGCCAATGGATGTGATTAATGTGATCAGATGTCTTTTGAACTTTCACTGTCATTGTTCAAACTTATAAAAATGGTTTCTCTCTCTTAATGTAGTCCTACACAGATGGAAACCACACCAGTTACAGAGCCTTCATCTGATCCACAGCATGAGGAATGGTTTGCAAGATATTTTACTTTCTAAAACTAGCCAAACTCCTAATGGATCTTTAAAACCATATAGTTCTGCAGTATGAGCATGATGCTGTAAAAATCCATTTTCAGCACGTTTGAATATATATATTTATTGTGATAAAATCTTTGAAAAAGGACCAGTTACAGCATTAACTGCGCTAATTGTGAGGAGTTGTTATTCGCCTGGGTCAGTTTGAAATGCCATCTAGGACTTAAAAAAAAAATCTATGTAATATTTCCAGCAGCACAAGATGTATTTTTATTTTGTTTACCCATTTCAATTTTAAATTATGATTTTGGACTCCCTACTCCTTACACAGTTCCCCAGTTGAGAGGTTGAACAGGTGACGTTCTTCCAAGTCTGCCAAAAACACTCTTAACTGACTAATAGAGTGGCTTACTTTCCCTGTGATTATCTCTTGCCCCTTTGGGAGAAAAGCCTTATATCTGCTTGGCATCTCCCCAGTATGTATTTACCTCTTTAAAGTTACATATATAATTTAATGTACAAATGTGCAATATGTTGAAATATAATGTATATGTGAAATATAATTTGTATTTTACCTTGGGATGCCTCAGTGTCTGAAAGTTTGTATTGATTGCTAAATAAACTTTTGTTCCTGTAACATAGAAGTTTTTTTGTTTTGTTCAGGGATATGTTTAATTGCTGAATCAATTCATGAATTAACCATTAGCATTGCTTGACATTTGGATTTTATGCACTGTTTGCTCATTCCAGTTCACTAGAGCAAATGCAATAATACGCTACTCAGAGTGCCATAAAAATGTGCTGCATATAAAATAAAACAAAATCAAATATAACATTGTCAGAGCTGGGTAAGTGACTACTTGGGTTCCTCGCAGGCTGAATAAAGAACTTAACAACAAATGCATGTTGAGTCCTTTTCATTTATTTTGAAATACAATATGCAGTCTCAGTTTGAGTTAGGTCCCAAAAGAAATACAGTAACAGCCAGTGTATAAAGCCACACTTGTATGGTTGTCATTTCAGAAGAAACCCTTTAAATCTGCTGGATATAAGCCGCCACACTGTACTTACAGGATATCAAAAACATGCACAAAAGTTGTGGCTTACACACCAAATTTTACAATCAAACCTTTCCACCATGAGGAAATGATGCAGATGAGCAAAGTATATTGTTTATTCCACGCACACTACGGCAGCATAGCCTAGCTTGGTAGGTTCTGGGGAAATTATGTGCTGAGCATGCAGATAAAGATGCCATCACGATGTTGCAGACAGGTGGTCTCCTGTACAAAACCTGTGATCTTGTACCAATTCATTCTCCACAGTTGAAGGTACTCTGTGCCTGCTGTTTGGGATGCAAGTCGACAGTCCCTCTACTGCAGTAACTTAAACTAGTCAGACATTAATGCCTCAAACAATCAGTTAATTTAACTGGCATGACTGAATTTTCTTTTCAGGTTTCCCAGGAGAATGGAGTGTTGGCATTGAACGATAAATCTTCAGAAAATATTATATTAAGCTGTCTTTTTCAGGATAAACATACAAAAGAAAAGAAAAACGATACCCTTTAACTTATAGATATGGTTAAGTGTCATGAATGCTCAGAGAAACAATTGTTTAGTTTATATAATAACACCAGGGAATTGGCAAAATTGGCATTAGAAAACGACAAATATTCTGTTTGCCCCTGTAGTTCTTGCAGTGTAAATGCAATCTTTTATGAACTAAGGAAAAACTAAAAAGAGATTTAACCTGAAAATTATAATCTATAGTAGATGAAAAATGATGTATTTATTTCAAATTAATGTCTGCACTACTTGTGTAATAAACGTAGTATTTAGCAGCTGTTGCGTCTTTTTCTAACGGAGCTTTGGGGACGCCTAGGATTCTGCTCGCTTTGTAATGTATGGTTATGTATATTTTTATAATGAGTAGGAAAAGTTGGGAATACTAATGGCAAAGATCCCGGGGTATTTAGTTTACTGTTGGATCGTTGCTTGCCCCCCTGAGTTCTTTCCACCTTATGTTGTGTGCTCTTGTAATTTTTGTGCAGAGCACTCCTACAGCTTTCTTCAGTGTTCTTTTTTTTCCTAAAACAGACTGTGTAACCAACGGGAATAAAATGGCAACATAACATTCCATAATTTGAAGCTAAAATTGCAATAATTTCAACAGTTGGAACATACTTATTGCCTTGCATGTTAATATTAGTATACACTATTACGAAAGAAATCCACACTATTAGGTAAATGAGCATGCTGAATGTGATAAACCGAGCCTCATTGTAGTTTCCTGGCAACTTTCTTCCTTTGAAAGCGATCATGAAGCACAAACATGCAAGAATGGCTAGGTACCCTATCATTGCACCAAATGCAATGTGAGAGCCTTCATTACATCTTAGGAATATCTTCTTAACATCATATATTTTCTCAGGCTGTGAACCTTGAAACACTTGCCATAGTGTACAAATTATTACTTGGATTCCTGTTCCAACTAATGTAATTAGCACTGGCTTGTGCAATTGAACCAGTTTTCTATGGATGCTGGGTTTAAATTTAAAAGCCAAAATGATCCTAAAAGTTTTCACCAAAATACATGACATACAAAGTGTAAAGCTTATACCAAAGGCAGGCTGCCTGATTTTGCAGATATGGTCTGTTGGTTCTGCAACAAAAAATGCAACACTGCCGAAGCTAAGAACCAATGAGATTAGAATTGGGTAACAGAGTTTCCCATCTGCAGCGTTTACAGCAGGTGTGTCCAAGTTCTTTGTAAATATTGCTGCCATTGCAAAAATTATGAGCACCCCGAATGCACTGATTGCAATTAGTGTAATAGCAAAGCTGTCTGTCCATTGAAGGATCTCGATTGTTTTGTCAATGCATTTTACACTGTTCTCAAGAGACCATTGTTCCTTTGGGCATTTGTGACACTCAGCCATATCTAGAATGGAAGATAGAAAAACATTTACAATAGTAAACTGGTGATTTTAAACTGTTTTAGTTTATTATTTGTATCACGATTCCATTATACAATTTTATAGCAGCTGTATTTTTTATTTCTCATTATTGGTGGTATTCTACCACCGATAAACTGACAATTCATATGGACATCTGAAAAAGGACATTTGATCCATTGGGCCTATCCTATACTGTCATGGTGTAACTTCTGCACATTCATCTTCCCAAAGCCTCTCCTGGGAAAGGCAGAAAAAAAAGAAATACTTTAGGCCAATTCAGAAAAAACTGTCAAGTTCCTTTCCAACCCCTGAAGTAAATCAAACAAGTTCTGGTAGACCACAGTGACTGGGAGACGAATCCTCCAACACCTACCTACCTTCTAAATGCAGTTAAATTGGCCACTCTCAGGAACTCATCCAGTTCCCTTCTGAATGTTTTCAGTGAATTCACACTCACTGCTGACAACTTGTTCCATAGGACAATGACTCTCTGCAAAAAGTACCTCCTGACATCTAATCTAGTTCTTTGCTTACATAACTTCAAAAACAATTTGTATTTATATAGTTCCTTTAACATAGTAAAACATCCCAAGGCGCTTCACAGGAGCATTATTAAACAAAATTTGACACTGAGTCACATAGGAGATATTAGGGCAGATGACCAAAAGCTTGGCCAAAGGGGTAGGTTTTAAAGAGCATCTTAAAGAAGGAGAGCTAGAGAGGCGGAGAGATTTAGGCACTGCCGCCAGTGGTAGAGCGATTAAAATCAAGGACCCGCAAGAGGCCAGAATTGGAGGAGCGCAGAGATCTCCGAGGGTTGTAGGGCAGGAAGAGGTTACAGAGATAGGGAGGGGACGAGGCCGTGGAGGTATTTGAAAACAAGGATGAGAATTTTAAAATTGATGCTTTGCTGGACTGGGAGCCAATGTAGGTCAGGGAGTACAGGGGTAATGGGTGAATGGAACTTTGTGAGAGTTAGGATATAGAGTTTCGATGAGCTCAAGTTTATGGAGGGTGGAAGATGAAAGGCCGGCCAGGAGAGTGTTGGAATAGTCAAGTCTAAAGGTAACAAAGGCATGGCTGTGGGTTTCAGCAGCAGATGAGCTGAGGCAGGGTCGGAGTCGGGTGATGTTATGGAGGTGGAAGTCAGCAGTCTTGGTGATGGAGCAGATATGTGGTCGGAAGTTCATCTCGGGGTCAAATATGACACCAAGGTTGACTTATACTCATGTCCCATGGTCCTCCCTAACCTGTCTAACTTAAATAGCCTGTCTACATGGACTGTGTATCATACCTTCATTATGTTAGAGACCTCAATCAAATCTCCTCAAAGTCTACACTTTTCTAGAGTTCAAAGCCCCAGCTCGTTAAACCTATCGTGGCAACTAAGGACCTTCAAACAATGTAGTGGCCTTCCTCTGAACCTTTTCCAGGGACCAAAACTCGATATAATATTCTAGCTTGACCAAGGCCTTAAACAGTGGTAGAATAGTACTTCTTGTTTTATCATTATCATGGCAATATATCCTAACACCTATTTGCTTTTGCAATAGCCTCGTGGCAGTGGTCATGGACTTTCAATGACTCAAGCAGTATAACACCCAGGTCTTTCTCTTGCTCATCAGCCTTGAGCATCAACCCTGCAGGATGTACACATACTTGTAGTGGTCTCTATCTAAGTGAATAACGCTGTATTTATCCATATTAAAAGACCTCTGCCAGATATGGGTCCATTTCTCCATTGCCTCTAGATTTTCAATGAGTGGCGTGATACAGATAGGTCTCTTGTGAACTTTTTATAACAATAAAAGGCGCATTTATACAGTGCTTTATCATGTCTCTCAGAAACATCTCAAAGCCTTTCACATAGAATTAATTATTTGAAAAGTGGAGTGGTTTCAATGTAGGTAAATAACAGCAAAAGCAGAAGACTGCTGAGATTCAGTTGCTGAAACCAAGAAACATGTTATCCTCTCAGCAAGGAACCCTGGGCAATTTTCTCCTCCCTAATCCAGGGTTATTCAAACCAACTCGTGTCCTGACTGAGGTCATCTAATTTAGCATAGACCAAAGCTAGAACCTGGGACCTTCCTGATCTGTATGGTTCAGCAATTCACTGGATCAGTCTGGATTTTGTTTAAGAATAAAGCAGATGCAAATAAACAGGTGAGTAAGACTCGTAGAAAGCGGTAATGGACTTCAGTCTTGAATTTTCCTTTTACCAGTTTTTACCTAAAGTTGTGTTTTAACATCAAATAGCACTTATGATCAACCTTCTCTACTCCATTTAATATTTTATCTTTCTCTATAAGATCCCTCTCATTCACCTTCTTTCAAAGCTGAACTTTTCATTACAACTTCTCCTGACTGTAGGACTTGTGGTCTTTGCTTCCAGAGATAGTATGGGCTGAATTTTACCAGCCTTGAGGAGGCGGGTTTGGAGACGGGACTGCTGGGAAAATGGGAAAAATTGGGAGCGGGTCCCAACCCGCTTCCGAACCATCTTCCCGAGAGGCAGGTCCCCGACTCATACAGGGAATCGTCTCCTAGCGGCGGGAAGGGGATTAGAGCCAATTAACTGCCTGTCAACAGGTAGTTAACGGGCAGTTAAGAGGCTTTTCACCATTTTCCGCCTGCTGATGCGGCCTTCCCGACGACGGGAAACCCTGCCAGGGTCAGCGAGGCGAGCTGTGGGTCTGCTGCAGTGTAAATGTGCAAATGACAGCTGCAGAGGTAGTGTGATGGGTGCAATGATGCACAGGTAAGAATGACAGGTGAGAGAAGGTAGTGAGAAATATTTTTATTCTGTTTATATGTATCTGCAGGTGACAAGATTTGATGTTTCTGTGAAGCCTCATCTGATCGGGAGAATTGACAGATGGCTTCTGCAATCTCACATGCAGCTGCCATCTGTTTTCTCCTAAGGTGAGAGTCATTGGTGAGTCTGGGTGCAAGGGCTCACCTTTGGACAGTGATTGTCAGTGTTTGACAGCGCCTCAATGCTGTCAAACATTGACAATTCATCTGTCAAAAAATTATGGGGCCTGTCCCTTTAAGAAAGCAGGCAGATGAAGCATCATGCACTGAAGTCAGCTGACACCAGCTTTCCCTTAATTGGCCGGCAAGCCCACAGGGCGGGCTTAACAAGGCCAATCAGGGAAAATAGCGTTAGCTCATCAGACGTCACTGGGGTCGGGACAAGAACCCGGAAACCAGCAGTCCCGCTCCCAATGCGCCTCCTCAGGTAAGATCGCGGCCAATGTTTTCCTTATGCATTAGTGATGAGAACCAAGCGCAATATTCAAAGTGCAGCCTGACCAGAGCAATAATTATGGAACCTTTGTTGTAAAATACAATAGTTGAACTAAAACAATGCAATGGTAATATTAAATTAAAGTCCACCCCAGTCCAACACCGGCATCTCCGCATCATGAATATTAAATTAGCCATGCAATGTGCTTTGTCCATCTGGCTTTTTGCTGACTTGTGAAGACTGTTCCCCACTGTTATTGTCAAGCAGGTGTGACAATTCCTGCAAATATAGTTTGAGACCCTGCTCCACATCTTTGTCACCTCAAGGCTTAATTTCTCCAATTCTCTCCTTGCTGGGCTTTGTAGCTTCACTCTACAAAAATGTCAAGTCATCCAGAACTCTGGGGCCCAATCATATCCTGCACAAGGTCTTGCACACCCATCACTCCTGTCCTCACTGACCTCCACTAGCTCACTGTTTCCCAGGGCACTGATTGCAAAATCCTTCTGCTTTCACCAACCACCATGCCCACGCACCCTGGGATTCTCTTCACCTTGCTATCTCTTTCTCCTTATTCACAAACCTGCTCAATACTCCGCCATCTGACCGCAGGGGTGAATTTCTGTGGAAGTTCTCCTGCTCGTTTGCCATAACGGTGTTTACGCCATCTTTTTCAGGGTTTCCACGGCTCTTCCGCCAAAGTTACGGCAGACAAGCGGGAGAAGCCTTGCAGAAAATTACCCCCAATGTTCCTCTTACTTCCTACTTAGTCTCCACTGCTTGACAGTTAAAGATCCTTGGAACATTTCATTATGTGAACAGCACCATATAAAAGTAAGTGGTTGTTGTTCTCAATGTTCACATAAAATATAGCAACATTTACCATTCTGTGAAGAAAAATGATTCTTTTCACAAGGTACACATTCATAACAGCACACGGGCATACCAGGCTTCTTCCTTTTTCCAGCTTTACACATCTTTGAGCAGTTAGAAAATATATTCTATGGAAAATAGACCAAGGACAAATTAAATGGATATCTATCAAATATTAATGTAAGCCATACTTGCAATTATTATGTTTAGTCTTTTTTTTACAGTTTTTAATACAAGTGCATGTCTCATGACCCAATTTTCTCCTTAACACAATCCTACTGGTGACAGGATAAAGCTAGTGGGAAATCCTATGGATAATGCAAACAAATATTTCCTCGAGTTGGGTTCGGATATGTATGGAGAAGAAAGTTGAAAAGAGAAAAGTTTATTTAAATGTCAAAATAGATATTTATAGCACAACAATGATTATTTTACCTACAGGGTAGTATATAGGAAGAACTGTAGTACAAAGCAGTGATACAGAAGAGGTGGGAGTGAGATGTGTACCAACATTATTTGTACCTTGAGAGTTGGTATATCCTTGAATCAAACTCCTTCCCATGTCGCTCTATGCTATTTACCAGATAAGTTTATAGCTTTATTCAGGTGGCAGGTGTTAAAACAGAGGGTGAGAGGTAGCAGGCTTGTTTGAACATTATTTGGACAAAAGGATGCTACTTATTCTGCAGTCATTTTGGATTTATTTCGCTGCATGTTACAAGGAAATAACATACCCAAAATATGTTATAAAACAATATATACAAAGTTATCTCCTTGGGTGTTTAGTTTACTCTTGCTGCATTAATTTCAATGAATTAAAAAAGCTGAGTAAAGGGCAGCTACCAAAGGATGGGTGGTTACTGTAAGTCTGGAGCCAGAAAAAGCCCACGCCTTCAGGAGCAGAGGGAAGCAAATCGATAACAAAACAGGCAAGTAGAAGTTTGAAAAAAAAGGAAAAGGTGTTAGAATAAATAGGATAACCAAAACTAGGCTGAAAAAGTTTAAAATAAATATCAAAAAATAAAAATAGGCAAGAAAGAGAATGGAAAAGAGAGAATTGGAGGAGACCAGATTAAGTAGAACTGAAGTGCTTTATTTTTTTTAAATTCTACTTTTAACTAAAACGAGCACTTAAAATAATTATGTAGGGTTGATATTACACTAGTAAAGCTGCAACTGACAATTACTGTTGTAATATGAGTGTTCAGTTTAACGTCATGGTGTGTGAACTGAAATAAAATTATCTGATCCAGGATTTATGGCAGTCTAAAGGTTAAAATGATGAGATGCCTAATTAGTGTAGATGTAAGGAGATTATTGAACTTAGATTGTGATCACAGAACTAGTACATGAATACAAAATTAACAAGCCTCCAGCAAGACTAAAGATTAAAAGACATTTTTTTTTCTTTTTCTCACTGAGTAACAGACTCAATTCCCTGAAAAAGCAATTAATGGTATGATGATTAACTCTTTAAAATAGGACTGGATACACAGAGGATCAAATACTCCATGGAACATAGTGGTTCGTGGATAGAGTCACAATAGGGCAAATGGTACAGTCAAGATGGTGATGTTGTGTGGTGAGGTTTGATAAGGCTAAAACAAATAGGGCTATCCTTCATTCTTACACATCATAAGATTGTAACTTTTATTGTAAGACAGCACAAATCTGCAGTTTAGATTTGGGCCTGAAACATTTTGAGTGGAACTGCATGCTGGAATAAAGCATGATGATTGTATCAGTATATGTCACCTGGCTGTTGCTGAACTAATAGTATTATTAAAATATTTTCTACCTCCCGCCGAATATAGCGGGAGTCGATCTTCTTGCCGCGCCCGGTCGGTAAGTGCTTAGCGTCCTGTTATCGCCCCCCCGGAGACGATAACGGGAGGCGCTAAGGAGGCCAATTTCTGGGCCCAAATTTCTTTCTTTTATCCCCAGTCAGTCACTCTGGCCTTATACCAGAGTGCTGGGAGGTCTGCTCTGTTTAGCAGCTCCCTACAGCAGATTAACCAGAATCATCATCCCAGCAGACCAAAGGATCCAAGCCCCCATCATCCCTTGTTGCTGTGGTGTCTGCATTGGTATTACAATGCGTTGTCCCACTGGGCAGTCTCCAAAGTTGGATGTTTATAAGTTGCACTTAACGACTGGCATTCAAATAGTTGAGATATTTTGCTTGCTGTCAGCATTGATTATAGGGACACATTCACCTGGATTGACACCTTATTTGCATCACTAAAAATAATTAGTTCTTACTGCATTGGATTATCAAATTCATACAAATATCAACTTTTTCTTTCAAATAGCATTTTATGTCGTTGAGGAACATTGTAATCAAAAGTTTATGAATTCTACAGCTGGGACCGTGGAACTATGGACACGCCAATCTCCCCACTTCTGATATCTGCAGCCCAAGGTGGCAAATCACCTTGGAGAAAATCAAATTTCAGTGTCCTTCCTGGCTGCTGATCCAGAATGACACTGGCGTATGTGATTTATAGATGACTAGCACCCTCTCTTGGTTGAAATAGTCTCAAGGCAGTGAGCAGCTATGGAGTGTGAAATAAATGGTGCGAAAGATTAAAGAAAGAGATAAGTGTAAGAAAGTGGGCTTGAGTATACACATCTAAAACCACTACAACGCGCAGTAGGGTTCTGAGGTTATAGAGATAGGAAAGTGAGAGGCATTGAAGAGATTTAAATACAATGGCCTGGAGTTTCTGCTCAATTGTGCAGGTTTTTTCAGTGCAATTCATCGAAGATCGGCATAACTGGCGCAAAAGATCACGGAATTTTAAGCACAATTTGCGTTCAGCGCAAGTCGAGTTTCTACGATTTTATACGCTAGTTTTAAAAACATTGCGCTGGAAACAGGCCCCGCCCACAAAATTGGAACGCTCCCAGGATGAATTAATCACCATTGGGAGTTTCCACTAATTGCACTCGTTTGCGGGCCTTCAGGGAAGCTTTATAAACTAAGCTGGTTCCTTTGGGAGCAAGGACACTAATAGGAATGTTTTAAAAGCTCTTAAATGTGATTTTTGTTTTAATTTACTAAGAAACTGACTAATGTACCCCAATATAACTAGAAAATAGTTTTTGAAAGTGAATTCCAGTAATTTAAAATCGGGTTACTCAGCTGTGGTGGATTGATACTGTGATTAAAAAAGCTTATTTTTTTGTGATAAACTGCTGTGCTTTAATCAAACTTCACCAAGTTACCACTTTTAAATATACAAAGGAAAAATGTTTGAAGCAATTTTTTTTTTAATTACATTTTAAAAACGCTGCCCGATTGTGCTGGGTCCTGGCAGATTTTGCTTTTGGCAATAGGCAAATGAGTTTGAGCAGAAACGCGAGGAAAATTGGCAATTGCATCCAAAGCTGAAACTCTACCCCAATACCGAGAATTTTTTGTGAATGTTTGGGGACTGGGAGCTAATGTAGGTCAGCAAGGTCAGGAGCGAGGGATGAGTGGGTGTTGCTGCAGGATAGGATACGGGCAGCAGAGGCTTGGACAAGCTGAAATTTACAGAGCAGGGAGGATGGGAAGATGAGCTATGGCATTGGGTGGAAACAGGTGATGGAATGGAGGTGGAAGTGGGCGGTCTTTGTGATGGAAAAGATATGGGGTCAGAAACTAAGCTAGGGATCGAATAGTACATGGAGGTTGTGAACAGTCTGGTTCAGCCTGAGAGAGTGGCCAGTGAGGGGGATAGAATAGCGGCAAGGGTACGGAGTTTATTGTGCGGGCTTCAGCCTTCCCAATGTTTAACTGGAGGAAATTGCAGCTCATTCAAGACTGGATGGGACTGACTGGATTGCTCTACAGAGAGCTGGCATGGACTCGATGGGCCGAACGGCCTCCTTCCGTGCCGTAATAACTCTAATACTGACTCTCCATCGGAGAAACTGTTTGACAGCACAGAGGCCGTGGAGAGATCGAGAGAGGTGGTGGGGAGGTAGATCTGGGTGTCAGCACTGTACATGTGGAAGCTGACCTAATGGGCTCGATTTTGCCATTGGGGTCGGGCTGGGGCGTATCAGGTGGTTTTCGTGTCAGGACCCTGACTCCGATGTGAAGTGGGAAACAAGTGCGATTTTCCCCTAATTGGGCACTTGATTTCAAGCGTGTGGGAACCCCTGGCCCAATTAGTCTTTCCATCCTGAAAGTCACCTAGGATGATGTCATCAGTGCTGCTGGATATAAGGCCTGCAAGCAGCCTTGCTTCTTCTGGAGACTGGAAACGCTTTGGACATTGTATGAAGGACTTCATTTACCGACCATGTCCACCAGCAAGCAAAAGTGTGCACCTCGCTTTGATGAGCCCTCCCTCCAAGCTCTGGTGCAGGGAGCAAGATCTAATAAGGAGGTGCTCTTCCCTTCCTCAGGGAGAAAAAAGCCACCACAATAGACTAAAGCTGTGTGGCTGCAAGTGGCCCAGGAGGTCAATGCCATCTCTATGTGCCGCAGAACCTGGCTGCAGTGCAGGAAGAGGTTTCATGACCTTCTCCGCACAGGAAAAGTGAGTATGATTTTCCCATCACCCTCAATCTGATCCCCATCGCCTCTCCTCACCAGCACTCTGCTTTGCCAACTTCTTCCTCCACATCCCACTTGACACTGACATCCCTGCACCCTTACCCATTCCCTCTCTCTCTATGGTCACATTCACTTAACTATTTGACCATGCAGCCCTCACGCTCCCTATCACTGTGACGCAATGACAACAACTTACAACACACAGGGAGGGCCTTTCGTCTCCTTCTAAGCATCTATGCTATGCATTCTCTACTCACTCCTTCATTCTCACTCAAACTCCACTTGTGTCCCTCATTGCAGGAAAAGAGAGCCCACAATAAGAGGGAAAGAGCGAGGACAGGAGGAGGGCCACCCTCAGTAGCCCAGCTCACCACCTCGGAGGAGGCGGCCCTGGAAATTGCCAGGATCGAGGAGGATTCCCAAGTGGGGGACAGACAGGTGGGCACATCACAGCAAGCTGGTGACAGAATAGTTTAGCATCTCTCTCATTGACATTGCATGAGTGACTGATAATGATTCTGATGCTCTAACAGATTGACTTATGATCATCTGCACAATTCAATGTGCATGCAACCTTTACCTCACATCTCTAACTCTTTCCTTTACTCCCCCACAGGACCATCGAGAGCCCCCGTCCCCACTGTCCAGGTGGAAGAGCCTGAGTTTCCAGACTCCTCAGAGGAAGCTGCAACCTCTGAGGGCGCTCCGTCAGCAGAATTAAGCGCACCCTGCACCAGCGCAGACACTCACACCTCTTGGAGGTGGGATGGAAACGGGGTTAGAAAACACGCATTTGGGAAAATTGCTCGGAGGCAGGATGGAGGCAGGATCGGGCCCACCCGCCATTTTTTGCAATTTTACCACCTCACACGCTTCCAATCCCACCTCCTCGGGCCTGGCAAAATCGAGCCCAATGTCTTCGAATGATGTCACCAAAGGGCAGCATGTAGATGAGGAAGAGGAAGGGGGCAAATATAGATCCTTGGGGGATGCTAGAGGTAATGGTGTGGGGGCGGGAACAGAAGCCAATGCTGGAGATGCTCTGACTACAACTAGATTAGATCGGCAAGAGTGGAACCAAGCGAGAGCCCCACTAAGTGGACAATGGAAGAGAGATGTTGAAGGAGGCCTGTGGTCAACTATGTCAAAGACTGCAGAAGGGTGAAAAGGGCAAGGAAGGATCATGCATCATAGTCACAATCACAGAGGATGTAATTTGTGAATTTGATTAGGTTCATTTCAGTGTTGTATCAGGGGCAGAAAACTTATTATGAGATTCAAACAAGGAGTTTTGGGAAGGCAACAACCTGATCAAGGACTTTGAAGAGGAAAGGGAGGATGGAGATGAGGGAATTGTTTGCAAGACCAGATGGTTTGAGGAGAGACATTTACAATGTCAGCTAGCAAGGGGGCTAGGAAAAGTTGAGTAGTCAGTAGTTTAGTGGGAATGATATCAAGGGAGCAGGAGGTGGGTCTCCTGGACAAGATCAACTCAGAGAGGGCATGAGAGAAGATAAGAGAGAAACTAGGGATAGAAACCAGGGCTAGGGCAGGGGGCATTCTGAGGAAGGTTTGGCATGATGGGCAAGGGGAAAAGCAGCAGAGGCAGCTAAACAGATGGGGGGGGGAGCGGTGGGGGGGGGGGGGGATTTTGGATTGGGGTCAGGTGGGAGGTTATTTGTTAAGAATGTGAATCCCAACCCCGACCCGCCTCTGACCCGTCCACATCCGGGTTTCATAGAATCATAGACATTTACAGTACAGATGGAGGCCATTTGGCCCATTGTGTCTGTGCCGGCCAAAAAAGAGCTATCCAGCCTAACCCCACTGTCCAGCTCTTGGTCCGTAGCCCTGTAGGTTATGGCACTTCAAGTGCATATCCAAGTACTTTTTAATTGTGATAGGTTTTCTGCCTCTACCACCTTTTCAGGCAGTAGGTTCCAGACCCCCACCACCCTCTGGGTGAAAAAGTTCTCCTCAACTCCCCTCTAATCCTTCTACCAATTACTTTAAATCTATGCCCCCTGGTTATTGACCTCCCTGCTGAGGGAAATTGGTCCTTTCTATCCACTCTTTCTAGACCCCTCATAATTTTATACACCTCAATTAAATCTCCTCTGTTCCAAAGTAAACAACCCCAGCCTATCCAATCTTTCCTCCTAAGTAAAATTCTCCTGTCCTGGCAACATCCTCGTAAATCTCCTCTGTACCTTCACTAGTGCAATCACATCTTTCCTGTTAAACGGAGGCGGGATGGGGGGGTGGGGGGGGCGGGTGCAGCCAACCTGCTCCCAGGAGGGGGTTGGCTGCCTGCCTTCTGGGTCTCCCTTGCTCTACTGGGCCAGACTTCTGGGTTTCCCTTGCTCTACCAGACCAGACTTCTGGGTTTCCCTTGCTCTACTGGACCAGACCTCTGGGTTTCCCTTGCTCTACCGGGCCAGACTTCTGGGTTTCCCTTGCTCGACCGGGCCCTCTGCGCCCAGCAGGTCAAAAACTTAAAATTCCAGCCATGGTCTCATTCTCCTCGCATTTCTTTTGGAGGTGACGGTGGAGGGCACAGGGGAGAGGAGTTTAAGGAGCTGCTTGATAGTGGAGAAAAGAAGACAGGGGTTATCTTTGTTCTGCAGAATGATCCTGGAGTTCTGAGTAGTTTTGGCAAATAAGAACAAGGCTCGATCAAGCTTGATGTTGTCCAGCCAGATCTGGTGATGGACGGCTCAATCAGTCGTGCGGCAGTCTGTCATTGGCTAGGCAATGTGCTGTGTTATGCAAGGATAAATTATATCCTGGGATACATGCTTTTATTCTTATAAATGTGTTTTAATAGGAAATATATCTTAATGGATACTCATTACACTTGGAGAAAAGAACTGCAGGGTTTATCAAGCAATATAAAAGTTACCTGGATAGCATTCTGGAAGCTGTGATCACTAATGTATATTTTTTTGTTGACCAGTCTATATTCACCAACAATGTTAAACTCCACACTTCCATTGACCGTCTTCCAGTTTAGTAAATCGTATCCATTTGTGGAATCTCCTGCCTCGTTAAATTTAAATTCACCATCTTCTTCAACAAAGCTAATATTCTTCAGCTCTTTTAATAGCTGCAAATGAAAATGGAATTTACTTAAAAAAATATTGAGTGTACATTAGAACAAGTTCTAATTATGCTAAGCTTCACTGCATATGTAATTACATTAATTTACAAGTTCGGTTCAGTGCTAGGACGTTAATTCATGCTCTAAGAATATAAATTAAAGTATTAATGTTTATGTAAATTTAAAACAAAATAAGAACAAATAGGAGTTTTACTAAATAGCAAAGGTAAGTTTATTTTTAGCACCGTTACATCGCACAGATTTTACGGCACTTGCTTATTCTAATATGTGATGTCATTACAGCAATTTGTGATTTAACTATTAAAAATAGATTACTAAATCAGGGATGAATATTTTGACCCTTTAGAATACAGCTTTGAAATGAGCAAAATTCAAGAGTTTAGTAAGTTGGAAGCAGAAAGTACCAGCAATGGCACTGACTTATGTAGACTCAGTAAAACAGCCAGGGTTCTGTCACGAGGCCTGATTTTAACGGTACGGGAATCATGCGGGTGGGAAGCCCCCATGACGTTGTCAGTGTGAGACTCGAGCCATCTTAACTCCCAGACTTCATTAACATTTGAAGGGTGGGCTGCTCTCCTGACCGCCTGCAGCTCTCCCGTGTGGCCCGTGCAATTTCCGGTGTGTTCCATGACTGTACTCAAAGTGAGGGTGCACCTCTTAAATCAAGCTTGTATCCCCAGCTTGCATTTTCCAGTCAACAGAGCTTAGTTAAAGGATTGCCATATGCTTTCCTGATCCATCCCTGGAGGTTCTAGTGAGAGCCAGGAGGGAGGTATTGTTCCCCAGCACCCCCAGGAGCTGCAGAAGGTTCCCCAAGGCCTCTGTCGAGCAGGTCAGACAGGGTCAGTGCCAGCAGTATCACCCCTAGCACCTGGGGTCAAGGTAGATAGAAGTTTAATTACCTCCCAAGAGCAGCAAGGGTGAGTACACCTCTTCATATCTCACCTCGCTCAACACCATCTGACAACACACCTCTCACCCCCTCCCCCACCACTCAACTATTACCTTCACTCCTTCACATCCTACAACATACAATCACAAAGCTATACTAAAACACCTTTTTCTCATTCCAAACACGTTCACCTCTTACTCTCCTCTCTTCACACCATAGAGTAACACCAGTCTCTTCTCACATACTACCACTTGCACAACCACCAACTCATCCATTGGCTGCCATGCAGACCCTGGACTCCACAATGGGGAGAATGTTCAATCAAATGGATCGGGGCTTTGAAGCAGTCAGTCATCTTCTACAATCTGCTCTCCCGGAGATCACTAGAAATGATGAGCCCCAGACCCAAGGGAGTGGCAGTGGTGCAATGGGAGCAGTGCGTGCTGCCCGCCCCCCCCCACCAAAAAAAAACAGTACCCGCCATGGTGCCAGCAAGTCAGCCGGGCCAGACCGCTCTGGCAGTAGTCTAGTTGCAGCAGTCTGCGGCCCGGCCCTCACAGACTTCAACATCTCAAGGGTCCCCACATGAGGAACAGCAGCCTTCCACCAACTCTGCTCATAGGGAGCACCTCATAGACGTAGTAAAGTTAGGAAACCTTCTTTAAAGAAAGATGTTGGACTACTGTTAGAAATCAAGGATGTCCAAAATATATATGGTTTTGCGGATAAAACTGTGATGCGAGTAATGCTGCATTTACATGATTGTATTAGAACTAGAGACAGAAAGTCTCTTCAGACTAGTATTATAATAATTAGATAGATGCATAGAACCTGCCTGTGTTTTGGTTCCCTGCGGATGTTATAGCATTCTGCAGTGTGACGGTCATAAATAATCTTGTTTTCAAGTTAGGATTTCAACCTTGTTGATGTTTCTCTAAAAGGACTAACTAAGGCTCAATGCCTACGTTTCTTCTATTATTACTAATAACCATGATATAATACTAAGGTAGGAATTGGTGTTAGCTTAACAAAACTTGCAAGGATAATTAAAAGTTAATTAGGAAAAGAAATAGAATGAAAGGCCCACCCCTAAAAAGAGAATAAAAGTAACACCCCAGGGGCTTGCCCACACAGACGGTGGAGGGGAGAGCCAAGCAGAAGATGGGCTGTTCAAACGCTCTTTTGAGTGTGATTCCATGCTCACCAACTTGAAGGCTCCAGAGAGAGAGAGAGAGAGAGAGAGAGGCTGAAAGCCAGAGAACTGTTCACGCATGCCAGCCGTCTGTCCAATCGGGACTGGTACCAGCTGCTTGTCACGGTTGTATGTTTTTGCCCAATAACTAGCATGTTATATTCCGTCTTAAACTCTGATTAAACACAATATACCCACCATATTGGTTTGCACTCGATCCTGATTATTTGAAAGACTGGAGATAAGCTACCAATTAGCCAAATCTCTACACTACTTTCTTGTTCTTTTCCATCTCGTTACTTTAAACGCCAGATTACACACACACTCAGTTGTAGTAATGCAGGATCAGGTCTTTATTGAAACCTCATATTATCCACAACCAGTATGAGTGCACAAGTCTTTTCATACTACACTACTCCAGTATGAGAGCGAGCTGCTGTTGAGACATCAAACTATCCACGATTCTAGTATGAGCTCTTGAGACATCATACGCTCACGAATCCAGTGTGAGCTGCTAAACAGTCATTCCCTCACATTTCTTGTACCATTCTTTACCTTTGATCACTACATTCTATGCATATTACCAATAAATCATGGGCCAGAAATTCGTCTCTTGTCGGGTGAGTACGCGCTGTGTACTCACCCATAAGGCCATCTGAAGTGTCGGTTTCCTGCATGCACTGCGCATGTGCGGGAAACCGGAACTTCCGTTCCCCTGAAGGGAGGGGTTCAGAAGTCGAACGCATGCGCGGGAGAGGCTGCGCGCATGCAGCGAACTTCGATTTTTTTTTTCAGGTTTCTCCGGGAAGGTAAGTATGAAGAAGCTGCGCTTTTAAAAAGGAGGCGCAAGGCCTGTTTTTAACAAGGTAAGTGGTTAATTAATTACAATGTAAAAAATTTTTCAACAGGTTTATCTTTTTAGATACTTTAAAGAAAGGTAAGTTTATTTTTAGCACCGTTACAAAGTATAATTAATTTTTTCAAAAATTTTAATTTTTGTTTAAAGTAGTTAATTTATTTAACTTATAGTTATTTTAAAAATGTGATTTAAAAAAAAATGTATTTGAAGTTTAAGTGTGGTTTTGGGGCCGATCTCTATTCATAGATTTGACAGGCCTTCCTGTCAAATCTATGAATCAAATTGCCCTGCTAGGATTGGCTCTCCATGGCCCACGTGATCCCAGGGGACGCTTCGAACTAACTGCGCCCCTGGGATACACAAGCACTGCGCGACGGCAGCTGGAGGAGGCCCAGGACCCGAAGTCCTCGTGGGCCCAAAGCACAACTGCAGGCGCGGCAGACAAGTACGCGCGCGATGCTTGCACCCGCAGGAAGCCTGAAAGCTGAATTTCTGGCCCCATAGTACATCAAAGATACATACAAATGACAACAGAATAACAATTTAAACTAAACAACCAGGCACTTTACTCTTCTACAAAAGCAAAATACTGTGGATGCTGGAAATCTGAAATAAAAACAGAAAATGCTGGAAATACTCAGCAGGTCAGGCAGCATTTGTGGAGAGGGAAACAGAGTTAACATTTCAGGTCGATGACCCTTCGTCAGAACTGGAAAAAGCTGGAGATGTAACAGATTTTAAGCAAGTGTTGGGGCAGGGAAAGGGGGGAGGGGAGGAAAGAACAAAAGGGAAGGTCTGTGATAGGATGGAAGGCAGGAGAGATTAAGAGACATTAAGAGAGATTAAGAGATGGTGCAAGGCAAAAGGAGATGGTAATGGGACAAGTTAAGAAACAAAAGATGTCTCTTGATGAAGTGTAAATGGCACTGGCAGATTGAAAGACAGCTGCCATGTGGGAGAGAGAAAAAAATGGAAGGTGGCATCGTCAGAGCAGATGCGGCGGAGACGGAGAAACTGGGGGAATGGAATAGAGTCCTCACAGGAAGCGGGGTGGGAGGAAGTGTAGTCCAGGTAGCTGTGGGAGTCAGTGGGCTTGTAGTGAATGTTTGTCAACAGCCTATCCCCAGAGATGGAGACAGAGAAATCGAGGAAGGGAAGGGAAGAGTCAAAGATGGACCATGTGAAGGTGAGGGAAGGATGGAAATTGGAAGCAAAGTGAATGAAATTTTCTAGTTCAGGGCGAGAACAGGAAACAGCACCGGTACAGTCATCAATGTACTGGAAAAAGAGGTGAGGGAGGGGACCCGAGTAGGACTGGAACAAAGAATGTTCCACATATCCCACGAAAAGGCAGGCATAGCTGGGACCCATGTGGGTTCCCATAGCAACACCTTTAATTTGGAGGAAGTGAGTGGAGTCAAAGGAGAAGTTGTTCAATGTGAGAACAAGTTCAGCCAGGCAGAGGAAGGTGGTGGTGGATGGGGACTGGTTGGGCCTCTGTTCAAGGAAGAAGCGGAGCACCCTCAGGCTATCCTGGTGGGGGATGAAGGTGTAGAGGGATTGGACGTCCATAGTGAAAAGGAGACGGTTGGGGCCAGGAAACTGGAAACTGTTAAAGTGGCGGAGGGCATCGGAAGGATGTAGGTGGGAAGAGACTGGACAAGGTGAGAAAAAATAGAGTCGAGATAGGAAGAGATAAGTTCCGTGGGGCAAGAACAGGCTGAAACGATGGGTCTACCGGGGCAGTCCTGTTTGTGGATCTTGGGAAGGAGGTAGAAGCGGGCTGTGCGGGGTTGGGGAACTATGAGGTTGGCGGCCGTGGGGGGAAGATCTCCAGAGGAGATGAGGTCAGTGACGGTCTGGGAAACGGTGGCTTGATGTTCGGTAGTGGGGTCATGGTCCAGGCGGAGGTAGGAGGAGGTGTTGGAGAGTTGGCGTTCAGCCTCCGCTAGGTAGAGGTCGGTTCGCCAAACAACAATTACTCTTCTAATTGTTTTATTACCATAAACTTCCAATTCCCCTAAATACAAGTGACCAAGCTGACATATCCAGACCATTACAGATATGGCTGACTGACTCTTACACATTCTACTATTTCACTTTCCTGTGAAGATATCCGTGCTTTAAAATCCCCTTACACAATTTACAACCCATCTCAGCAGAAAGCTAGTTTAACTTTTAACTCATCGTGCTAGTCTCACAGACGGCACAGAAAGAGTAGGGTAATACAGACTGTCGCTCCCACAAAAGGTACTATGGGTTGATCCCTTGACTGAGAAATGAATGAAAGTAAAATCTTTGAACGTGTCCAATGATTGTCTGACTGTAAGCTTCAAGCTTTCTAATTGGCTCACTGGTTTCACTGTGAAAAACAACAAATCATATTGCTGGTAAACACATTTCACCCTCCTATCAGTCACTATGAGAATTCCCTGCTGGAGTCTGCCACCAATGTGCAACTTGTCTGTATTACACAGTCTGCAGTCACTTTTAGCGCCTCCTCATCTCTAACCTGCCTATTGCTCCCCATGCCTCCTACTGCCTGCTTGTTGGTCTTCCACTCTCTAGGGGTCTTGGTCTTTGGTTGCTTCTCTTCCTGGTCTGACCATAGACTTACCTCCTCTCGCTCCCAGGCCCTCACACCTCAAGCTGTGAATGATACCACAGGAGATGTATTAGTTTTTCTCAAGCTTCAGGACAATCAACTGCTGAAACACCGGAAAAACTGGGATTATCCAAAAAATATGAGACTTGCACTAATTGTAATCTATTCATTCAATATCATCCAGTGAGGATATTCACATCAGAAAATATTAACATTTTGTAACTCATGGAACATTTTATTATCCTCCTTTATTTAAAACTGCAATAAAACAAATTTATGTAAAATAAGTTCATGGTAGGAACTCTTTCACACAGCAAAATCTGTCAGTTCGAAGGATTTTGTTTTGTTATTTGTTGGGTGAATACTGCTAGAAAGAATACAATAGGAAGTGGAGTTGTAAAAGACCAAGTTGGCTGCACCAGTTTTTCTTTCTCTCCATTATAGAGCATCTCACCACCATCTAATAGGCGAACAACCTATCTGACACAGAGAAACATTTATTCCCAAGCATTGACAAGTACTCCTGCCTGAGACATGAACATATGACATCTTGTTGGCAGCCAAATACCCTGTGACTTGTGCTACTTACAGTGTTAACATTTTTTTAAAAAGTTACATTTTTACTTCAACTAGAATTCATTAGACTCGGGAACAGTGCCCATGGATTGGAGGGTAGCTAACGTTACCCCACTATTCAAAAAGGGGGGTAGGGAAAAAGCAGGTAATTACAGACCTGTAAGCCTTACATCAGTTGTGGGCAAAATGCTGGAGTCCATCATTAAGGATGAAATAGCCGAGCACTTAGCAAATGGGGACAGGATAGGACAGAGTCAACATGGATTTACAAAGGGTAAATCGTGCTTGACTAATCTATTGGAATTTTTTGAGGGAGTAACTGGTAAAATAGATGGGGGAGAGCCAGTAGATGTGGTGTACCTGGACTTCCAAAAGGCCTTCGATAAGGTCCCACATAAAAGATTAGCATGGAAAATTGAAGCTCATGGGATAAAGGGGAAAGTATTGACGTGGATAGAGAACTGGCTGTCAGATAGAAAACAGAGAGTTGGAATAAACGGCTCATTTTCTGAATGGCAGGCAGTAACAAGTGGGGTACCACAGGGATCTGTCCTGGGTCCCCAGCTGTTCACAATTTATATTAATGACCTGGATCAGGGAGTCGAATGCAGCATTTCCAAATTTGCAGACGACACTAAACTAGGAGGGGTGGTGGGCTCAGAGGAGGAGACCAGGAAGCTCCAGAGCGATTTGGACAGACTGGGTGATTGGGCGGATAAATGGCAGATGCACTATAATGTGGACAAGTGCGAAGTTATCCACCTTGGGTGCAGGAACGGGAGGGCAAATTATTATTTAAATGGCAATAAATTGGGAGAGGGGGAAGTACAGAGAGACCTGGGTGTTCTTGTACACCAGTCACTGAAGGCGAGCATGCAGGTGCAACAGGCGGTCAAGAAGGCAAACGGTATGCTGGCCTTCATAGCAAAAGGGTTGGAATACAGGAACAGGGATACCTTGCTGCAGCTGTACAGGGCACTGGTGAGACCACACCTCGAGTACTGCGTACAGTTTTGGTCGCCTCATCTGAGGAAAGATGTTCTTGCCATGGAGGGGGTGCAGCGGCGATTCACCAGGCTGATACCAGGAATGGCGGGATTGACCTATGAGGAGAGACTATGTAGTTTAGGGATGTACACACTGGAGTTTAGAAGATTGAGAGGGGACCTCATAGAAGTGTATAAAATTCTGACAGGTCTAGACAGATTAGATGCAGAAGGAATGTTTCCCTTGGCGGGTGAGAACAGAACTAGAGGACATAATTTAAGGATAAGGGCTAAACCATTTAGGACAGAAATGAGGGGGAATTTCTTCACTCAGAGAGTGGTGAACCTGTGGAACTCATTGCCACAGAGGGCAGTGTACGCCAGCTCATTAAATATATTTAAGAGGGAATTAGATATATTTCTACAGGCAAAAGAGGTTAAGGGTTACGGAGAGAAGGCGGGGACGGGATACTGAATTGAAGGATCAGCCATGATCTCATTAAATGGCGGAGCAGGCTCGAAGGGCCGGATGGCCTACTCCTGCTCCTATCTTCTATGTATCTATGTATAAACCTCCACAGCCAATAATTAACACCAGCAAAACTTAATTACCTTCCATGGAGGGAAATCAAATGTTGTGTCACATGTTCCTTTTCGACAGTTCAGCAACTTCTGAAGAGCGTTAGCTATTGCTTTGACTGCAAGGTATGCTCCATAAGCTCCACCATGCTGAGTATTTTTAAAGAAGAAGTCATCCTTGACAGATTCATTCGTGTTTGGACAAGCAAGAGATGACACGACTTTTAGAGAGTCAGGAAGTGTAGAACTCTGTGAGTTTGGTTTACATGCCTTGGTATCATTGATAGACTCACTTACGTGAGTTAATGTTTTTTTGTATTCCTCGATGAATTTATTTGTCGCATCAGGACCTGGATTCAACTTTTGTAAATAATCAGCAAAACCTGCAATGTTTCCATTTTTGAAGGACAGGCCAAATATGTGTCCAACTTTCCCAATTTGATCCATGGTTGCAACTTGCCTAGAATTGGACCAACCATCTGTAGCAATCCAGATCTTACTTACATTCTGTTTAGTTAACGTGGTGAACAATTTGATGACAATTGGTATATGTGCAATCAAAATAATAACTTCTGTTGATGAATTTTTAACAGTTTCAGCCACTTTTCTTATTATTTCATCACTTTGTTGATGATTGGCATAACTTGGAATAAGTTCACGAAAATTAATACATATTTTGAACTTATCTGCATTGGAGATGAAACTGTCTATTGCAGCTCGTCCATAGTCATCATCAGTGGCAATGGCTCCGACCCAGTTCCAATTAAAGTGATTGACAAGTGCAGCTAAGGCTTCAGTTTGATGGACGTCACTTGGAATAGTCCGGAAAAATGATGCAAATCTCACCTTGTCACTGAGAATTTCTGCAGATGCTGTATAACTGATCTGTCAGAACATCAAAATAAAACAGTAACCATTTTCATAGAATCATAGAAATTATTTTAAATAACCAGCAGATATTTTTAACATTTATATGGCAGTAAAAGTCTGGGAAATAGCCAAAGATGAAAATGTAATTGTCAATAATCTTGCCAATAAATAATCAAATATTGCAAACTAAAAGTGATGTGTCAACCTACTATGGTTTGGTATATCGCAGTACCAATTACTGTTTAAGGACAAAGTGTTTATACTTCAATTGTTAGTATGTGTTTGAATATTATAAAAGCTGGAGAATATTCCAAATATTGCTAGCTACAGTTAACCCTTACATTGTGTGTGTGTGGTTGGACTCTCTGGACCGCTGACGAGTTTAATGTTTATTGCCCATTCTTCCTTGTTTAATGCATTGTTACATTTCCTGCATTGAATTGACCATTTCTGTGACAGGGCCAAGTCAATCTTCAGCCTCAGGAGTTTTAATTGGCTGCAAAACTGTTGCTTTGAAATGTTTTTTAGCCCATTAAAACCCAATTTCTGGAAGCTGCACCACATATAGTATTACGGTAGTAAAGATACTCTTGACATTTAATGAGTTTTATTACTGTACTATTAATATTTGTTTCAGTGTGACAATGTGTAAACTGAAACCATATAAAAAAAAATAGCTGCCTCATTTCCCAGGAGCTGCAAATAGTCCAAGGCTGAATTATATCCCAGAACGATGTTACTCCATGTGACAGTCTAACTGTTTCTGTCATTTAAAATGATTCCATGTGACAACATGGTTCATGTTGTGCAAAGTTTTTCCATGTGATCTGCTGACACAAGTCTGGGCATGTGACAGATAGACAGATTAATTTACAGAAACAAGCAATAAGCAGGCAGGTACTGAAATCAGCTAAACTAAACAGCAGGGTAGAGTTTCTGCTTTGGGCACAATTGGGAAACTGGGCACAAAGTGGCCCAGATATTCCGATCCCTACGGGTGAGTACGCGCTGTGTACCCACCCGTAGGGACATCGGAAATGCCGGTTTCAGGCATGCGCTGAAAACCGGCATTTCCGATCTGTCAAGAATGGTCTTGACAGATCCTCCAGCTGCCCTGGAGAAGGGCCTCTGCGGGCGGATAGTTCCGCTTTTTGGAGACCCTCCGCCCGCAGAAAACCCTTACAATTCTTACGCCTGGTAAAAAGGCGTAAGGCCTGCTGTTACCAGGATAAGAGTTGAAAAAAGTTTAAAAAAATTTTTTTTCACTGATTTATCATTTAAAAATACTTTAAAAAAAGGTTAGTTTATTTTTAGCCCCGTAAAAAATTTAATTATTTTTTCAAAAAATTACATTTTTGTTTAAAATACTTAATTTATTGTAATTTCAAGTCATTTTAAAAATGTGATTTTTAAAAAAAAATTTATTTAAAGTTTTACTATGTTTTTTCATTGATCTCCATTCATATATTTGACAAGTCTTCCTGTCAAAGGTATGAAGGGAGATTCCCTTCTGTGATTGGCTCCCCATGGCCCACATGATCCCAGGGACGCTGCGAACTACCTGCGCCCCTGGGATACGTGGGCCCTGCGCACTTCAAGTTTGGAGAGGCCCAGGAGCAGAAGCGTGTGCGTCCCGGGAGCCCTCAGGTAAGGGTGTAGATTTTTCCAGATCGCAGGTCTCCACTCGCGGGAGGCCTGCGATCGGAAAATATGGGCCATTGCGCTTGAAATTGTGCTGTTTTTCCGAACTGAAGTTACGGTTCAAGTTTCCACCCAAATTCATTTGCATAATCACAAACATAAAATCTTCAATGAACCAGCACAATCAGGCAGCGTGATAGAACATAATCGCGTTTTTTTTTGCATTGCATTAACAAATATTCCTTGATATATTTAAGTGTAGCAGTTTTATTAATACAGCTGAAAATGGGTTTATCACAAAAAAATAAGCATTTTTAATAAGTGTCTAATCCACCACCTGTGAGTAACATGATTTTAAATCACTGAAAATGACTTTAAAAAAAACTATACAGAACCATTTACTAGTTTCATTGGTGTATATGAGTCAGTTTCTTAGTAAATTAAATATTTTTTAATATGTAAAAAGTTTTAAGATGGGCCTACTAGTGCCTGTGCACCTAAAAAAACAAGCTCAATTTGAAGAGCCTCCTCGAATGACTCTTTCAGCAGCCTAGGATGTGTGCTGTTGGTGACTTATTCACCTTCAGTTCTGCTAATTCTTTTCAGAACCAATTCCTTTTCTGCAGATGGTTCCATGTCCTCTTCTAGCACACCTAAAACCGTTAAGCACTTGGTTCATCCAAAGTGCCTGATTCTTACACCTATAAAGCTATTTGAAAGAGTCTTGCCTTTGAAAAGTTAGACTTTGAGTTGGAGCTACTTTACTTGAACAATAGACAACAAACTTCATAACTGGATTTCCACATCACTTCAAAACATGATTATTATCACTTATTTCAGACTCATTCAAAACAGCTGATGGTACCTGAAATGATTCTAACGTTGATCAATAGGCCAGTGATACACATTCATTGAGTCTCGCACTTAGGGTGTGTTTGGTAACTACATTTTCCCAGATGCCTGTGTCTGTTAGAAAATCAACTGTGTTATAGATACTTTATGATGCGGAGATGCCGGTGTTGGACTGGGGTGGACAAAATTGAGAGGTCGCACAACACCAAGGTTATAGTCCAACAGTTTTATTTGAAATCACAAGCTTTCGGAGCTATCGATTTGCTCCTTCCTCAGGTGAAGTAAATTAGATACAGAATCTCCAAAGCATATATAGATGGAAAACAAAGAATGTGTACTTTACAATTGCAGACCAATAAATTAAATCATCCTGACTATCTGCCGAGGTGTGATAAAGTTAATTAAGTCAGCCAGGAAGGTACCACATCAAAGACATAGCAAGATACAACTGAGACAATGAGGTGTAGTCGCAGGGGTTCTAACGTGTCAAAAGCTGCCGTCTGTATGTAAAACGAAAAGCTTTAACATTTTTTTACTTTTTTACTGGGAAAATTTTTACTTTTTTTACTGGGAATCACATCTGTGAACAAGCTAACGACGACTCGAGTCCGGATCACGTCATGTATCGTGACATAAACCCAAGATCCCGATTGAGACCGTCTTCATGAGTGCGGAACTTGGCTATCAGTTTCTGCTCGATGATTTTGCGTTGTCGTGTGTTTCTAAGGTTGCCTTGGAGAACGCTTACCTGCAGATCCGAGGCTGAATGTCCTTGACTGCTGAAGTGTTCCCCGACTGGGAGGTAACAATCCTGCCTGGCGATTGTTGCGCGGTACTCGTTCATACGTTGTCTCAGTGTCTGCATGGTCTCGCCGATGTCGGCGAGACCATGCAGACACTGAGACAACGTATGAACGAGTACCGCGCAACAATCGCCAGGCAGGATTGTTACCTCCCAGTCGGGGAACACTTCAGCAGTCAAGGACATTCAGCCTCGGATCTGCAGGTAAGCGTTCTCCAAGGCAACCTTAGAAACACACGACAACGCAAAATCATCGAGCAGAAACTGATAGCCAAGTTCCGCACTCATGAAGACGGTCTCAATCGGGATCTTGGGTTTATGTCACGATACATGACGTGATCCGGACTCGAGTCGTCGTTAGCTTGTTCACAGATGTGATTCCCAGTAAAAAAAGTAAAAATTTTCCCAGTAAAAAAGTAAAAAAATGTTAAAGCTTTTCGTTTTACATACAGACGGCAGCTTTTGACACGTTAGAACCCCTGCGACTACACCTCATTGTCTCAGTTGTATCTTGCTATGTCTTTGATGTGGTACCTTCCTGGCTGACTTAATTAACTTTATCACACCTCGGCAGATAGTCAGGATGATTTAATTTATTGGTCTGCAATTGTAAAGTACACATTCTTTGTTTTCCATCTATATATGCTTTGGAGATTCTGTATCTAATTTACTTCACCTGAGGAAGGAGCAAATCGATAGCTCCGAAAGCTTGTGATTTCAAATAAAACTGTTGGACTATAACCTTGGTGTTGTGCGACCTCTCAATAGATACTTTATACAGAGCTAAAAGAATAAGCATTGTTCTCCCATCATATAGTTGCAGAAGCCATTTTGAGGAAGATGTCTTTCTGACAAGAACCCATTTTGAACTAAGAATGCATTACAAAGAAAGAATCCATACATTATAGTCAAAAACACTCAATTGTTATCATAGCTGCTGCTCATTTGTGAAGCTCCTAAATTGAAGCAGCAGTCGTACAAAATCTTATAAAAATGCTTTTGACTTCAGTCACACTTTTCTATTTTAAATGAGCGGCTTTCTGTTTCATGATCTTACCTGCGGCATGAGGTAACGGTTCATTATCCTGGCAACTGGAATGGTAACTTCAGAATAAGCATCTCCTACAACAGCTTTTACAACTGGGATGTAATCAGAGTAGTTGCAGCGCACGTCCAAATGGCTGTCAGCAGAGTTAGATGCAGACAGAAATCTCATGGTTGCTTTTACGGCTTTTGTGGAATCTGCACAGGAGTCGTATATTTCATAACCCAATCTTACCCCAGGCAACAGAGAAGAGTTATTTATAATTTCGACCGTATATATCATTGCACTTGCTTGTACAAATCCTCGTATATTAAATCTGCAGAAAGAAAAGAACAAATGCTCTTATATATCTGGGCTATTTTAAAAAAAAAATTTCTTGCCTCGCATCCTGTATGGGAATGTGCACAACAGACCTTACTCAGAGACAACCTCATTATTTCCCCAATGTACAGGCGAAGTAGAGGCACGGCTTGACCCCCGTGGTACCTTTGAACATGATAACCTGGGCACAATTTATACCCAGGTGAACCTAGAACTAAACCCTTTGTCTCATTGAGTAGCTGGATTTAATGTTCAAAAAGGTCTCCTTCAAATGAAACTCCTGATTTATTCAAATTTATCATCGGGAATAAAATAATTTTCAATGGTTAGGGTAAGTTGCCATGAACTCCTTGCACTTACTGTGAGTCAGTTTTCATGAAAAATGTATTCATTTCGATGTAACCATAGTTATCAAAATAATTATGTGAAGAGATTACTGGGGCTTTTATCTGATGCATTAGCATTCATTTTAGTTGTGTAATATGTCAGAAAACATGCTACCCAATGTTAATCCTTTCAGAAATACATTACTTTCTCCCTCCTCCATTCCTCGATGTGGTCCCATGCAATTAAGCAAACAACAACAAACTATACAATTAAAAATCTTGGGCTGAAAATTCAATTGCCCTGCGGCAGTTTTACAGGCATATGATCCAATATGGTAGGTGACGTGCACACTCATTCCTTGCTGGAAGTGCGCCGGCCGCCATATTGGACCGGGCTCTTCCGTAGGTGTCCAGGGCGCAGGCTGGAAGTATTAAAGAACCTCATTATAATATTTAAATAAGGGTCCTACACTTGTTGTCGGACCCTTTTGTGAAATTGGGCTGCCCAGCGCCTGACTCACCACGTGATAAACTCGCTCAGCAAATCATGGTGCTAACAGGCAGCGAGAACCCTGCAGCAGTGCTATTAAAAGGGCTCATCCACTCCATACAGGTTGGTTTGTCCTTTTAGGCTGCCGGTTAACTTTTGGGTGTTTTTTGGCCTTTTTTCTGCCTTCTACAACTGAATTGTGACTTTGCTAACAACTTTTTGCTGGTGCTGGACTGCTTTTGTCTGCCTTCAAAACAGTTTCACTGCAGTCATGGGTGGTCTGGTAGGTCTGCCTTTGGGGCTGGAGGAGGAGGGGGAGCAGTATAGACAGGAAAGAGATCAAGCAGCTGGGAGAAGAGGGTGGAGAAGGGCATTGCGCAGGAGAACATTCCCACAGTGTGTCTTCAGGGAGAGCTTCTCCTGCCTTAACTTCACTACGAAGCAATGTGTCGGGTGTCTTCACTTCACCAAGGAGGCTGTCACCGAGCTAGGTCACCTGCTGCAGCCACAACATGAGCCTCAAAGCAGGGCATGGTCAGCACTGCCTGTGGCCATCAAGGTCACCGTGGCCCTTAACTTCAATGGCACAGGCTCCTTTCAGGCTGAATTCCAGCGACATCTTTTTGACAAATTTTGTTTGATAACGCTCCTGTGAAGCACCTTGGGATGTTATACTATGTTAAAGGCGCTATATAAATACAAGTTGTTGTTGTTGTTTGCCATTACTTCCACTGATGTTGCAGCAAATGATTGGTAAAACACTGCAGAAATTCTACCCCGAAAGGTTTTGCATCTAGAAGCATAGAATGATTACAGCACAGAAGGAGGCCATTCGGCCCGTCGAGCCCGTGCCGGCTCTCTGCAAGAACACTTCAGCTAGTCCCACTCCCCCGCCCTTTCCCCTCAGCTCTACAAATTTTTTTCCTTCAGGTACTTATCCAATTCTCTTTTGAAAGCCACGATTGAGTCTGCCTCCACCACCCTTTCAGGCTGTGCATTCCAGATCCTAACCACTCACTGCGTAAAAAAGTTTTTCCTCACGTCGCCTTTGGTTCTTCTGACAATCACCTTAAATCTGTGTCCTCTGGTTGTCGATCTTCCACCAGTGGGAACAGTTTCTCTCTATCTACTCTGTCTAGACCCCTCATGATTTTGAACACCTCTATCAAATCTCCTCCCAACCTTCATTGCTCTAAGGAGAACAACCCCAGCTTCTCCAGTCTATCCACGTAACTGGAGTCCCTCATCCCTGGAACCATTCTTGTAAATCTTTTCTGCACCCTCTCTAAGACCTTCACATCCTTCCTAATGTGCGGTGCCCAGAATTGGACACATGCATGTCCTGGTTGTCACACTTACCTCCACTTAACATGATTTTGTTTCACCGGGCATAACACTAGGAATTGCTTTTATACTGTAAGGCTTGTATAGGTTTCTATAGTGACCATTATTTACTTTTGGCCTTCCAACACTAGGTAACGTTGCTGCTGCTCCTACCTGGATCTCCCAACTCAGTTTGTCTAGGTAATGCTTTAGGTAATTTTAAGTTTTATTTTAAGTTTATTTAAATTTATAGACTATGAGCAAAATTTTCCAAGGCCTTTTTCATCAGCAGGGTCTTGCACACTGTGGACGGCTCATTCTCCCTGGCCACTGTCTGAGACTGAACCAAACTGTTTGCAACCTCCGCATCCTATTTGACCCTGAAATGAGCTTCCGACCCCATGTCCTGTCCATCACCAAGACCACTTACTACCACCTCCGTAACATCGCCCGTCTCTGCCCCTGCCTCAGCTCATCTGCTGCTGAAACCCTCAGCCGTGCCTTTGTTACCTCTAGACTTAACTATTCCAATGCGCTCCTGGCTGGACTCTCATCTTCCACTCTCTGTAAACTTGAACTCATCCGAAACTCTGCTGCCTGTATCATAACTCGCTCCAAGTCCCATTTATTCATCAGCCGTGTGCTCGCTGACCTACATTGGCAACGCCTTGATATTAAAATTCTTATCATTGTGCTCAAATCCCTCCATGTCCTCGCCCCTCCCTATCTCTGTAATCTCCTCCAGCCCCACAACCCCCCGAGATCTCTTGCGCTTCCTCAATTTTCATCACTCCTCCTTCAGCTGCCTAGGCCCTAAACTCTCGAATTCCCTTCCTAAACCGCTCTGCCTCTTTATCTCTCTTGCCTCCTTTAAGTTGTTCCTTAAAACTTAACTCTTTGAGCAAGATTTTGCTCACCTGTTCTATTATCTCTTTATGTGGCTCAGTGTCAAATTTTGTCTGATACTCGCTCCTGTGAAGCGCCTTGGGACGTTTTACTACATTAAAGGTGTTATATAAATGCAAGTTGTTGTTGTTATATAATAACATATTGGGGGAAAAATTCAGTATCGCCCCGTTTGGGGCGCAATTATAGGCTGTGCGCAAAGTTTAGCGCCTGGCGCTAATTATCGCCTCCAACTGCAAACTTGGCTTTTATCGCCCCTGGAGGTGAATCAGGCGCTACACAGCTGTCTTAAGGCGCAAAGGCCGAGGAGCGAGGCGCTACCTCAGAGCGCTGGCGAAGCTCATGTGATGTCAGTCAGCAATGGAACACAGCCACAATGGCGCCGGCCAGTTCTTAAAGGGGAGGGTTGATCTTGCTCTCCATCCACATCCTGCTCATTGCAGCCTTGAATCTCGGCCTGGAGAGACCTGTACATCAAATCTGCTGGAAAGAACAATGGAGAGTACCAGGGAAAGAGCTCAGAGTGCAGCCCCCACAGTCTCTTCTAAATAGATGCAAGGAAGGGAAAATCAAAATGAACCTGCAAAGTGCTGCTCAGTACCCAAAACTCCTTCACACAGCGTTGAATCTCTCTAGAAGTCTCCCTCTCTCTCTCTCAGAATGTGTGGTGCAAAAATGTCACCAACAAAAAAAGGCAGGAAGCGTTTGCCTTTAAATAGCGCTCCCCCAGTCCCTTCCTGACTGCAAAATGCTCCCCTCAACCTGTCGTTGCTAGCGGCAGGCGGTAAGGCAGGGGGCGCCACTTAATATCCGGTCCGGGACGCTACCGGGGCGTTGCGCACTCGACTGACGTCATGATCTGCCGGCGCAGGAGATTGTGGCAGTAGTGTTTAGCGCCGCCGCAAAATGTCTGGTCAATTTCGCGAGAGGTGCAGATATCGCCGCGCCCGGGCGCTAGTTGCTTTGCGCCCCATTAACGCCCTCTTAAGGCGCTAACGGGAGGCGCAAACCAACTGAATTTTTCCCCCATTGTGTGTTATATGATATAACACCCTCTGGTCTTAAAACAGTGTATCCGAGTCACTGTAAGCAGCGCCATTGGAAGAAAAACTTACTTACCCCGAGCAGTGTAGTGGTCCCGGCTGAGTCCAGTTTACCAAGTTTTCCCCCTTTTCGTGGACTGGAAAGAGTCCTCCGATGATGATGTCTCCCGGAGCTCTGGCTCCTACAATATCATCAGGGATATTGCAAAGTCTGACTGGCTGGTAAAATATAAGGAATGAAACAATAACTGTAACAGGCAAGGGTGACATCTTTCTCAGGGGTTTTAACAGTTTGAAAATGTTTGGAATTATAGAAAACCCAAAGAGATCACTTAAGAAGTATGGAGATCATTTCTGTTGCACACAATACCAATCTGTGCACATTTAGAAACATTGCTCTATCTAGATATAGGGAGGGTTTGATTATCATCCTTCCTGTTTTTGAAAGAGTAAATCCCACCCTGTTTTTACCATTACATTTTTTCTAGAACCATGTAGACTGGAAGTCAATAACTCAGAATCGTTAAATACCATCTGTATGGGTGAAAGAACTGTTTGCATACAATTCTATTTATGAAGCCAGGCGTAGAAAGCATTTTCTACAGTTCCCTAAGGAAGTAAAACTGTACTTAAAAAACTTCCTCTTAAATGTGCTACACAATTGTATTTAAAGGGATGTTTTTATGATTAGGAATAATTGGGTCGGGAAACATATTGTTCAAGTGAGATTAATTCAGCACTTGGCTCAGTGTTGAAATTGCCAAAGGTCTCTGAAGTTCCGCCTCGGTGGAGAGGAGAGGATCCCCTATCTAACAGGCATTCATTTACTTGACCATTTTACTGGGTGTGGTTTTTAAGTCAAATTCAGGCTGCTTTATGAATTTCACACGCTGGGGGTAATTTTGACTTTGATCCAATGTTGCCCATTATACATCACTCTCCTTTCCATTGAATCCAAAGTCAAAATTACATAGAATTCACAGCACAGAAACAGGCCATTTGGCCCAATAAATCTATACCAGTGTTTATGCTTCACATGCGCCACCTCCCACCTTATACTTCATCTAACCCCATCAACATATCCTTCTATTCCTTTCACCCTCATGTACTTATCTAGCTTTCCCTTAAATGCATCTATGCTATTCGCCTCAACTACTCCTTGTGGTAATGCATTCCACATTCTCACCACTCTCTGGGTAAAGACATTACTTCTGAATTTCTTGTTGGATTTATTAGTGACTAAAATTTATGGCCCCTCGTTTTGGACTCCTTCACAAGTGGAAACCTCTCAGTCTTCTCTTCTCTAGACAAAAGAGCCACAGCCTGTCTTTCCTGATAGTTATAACCTCTTAGTTCTAGTATCATCCTTGTAAATATTTTTATCTATTTGTTGTGGAGACCAGAACTGTGCACAGCACTCTAACTGTGGTCTAACCAAAGTTCTGTATAAGTTTAACATAACTTCACTGCTTTTGAACTCTATTCCTCTAGAAATGAACCCCAGTGCTTTGTTTGCACTTTTTATGGCTTTGTTAACCTTGCGTTGCTACTTTTAATGATTTGTGAATCTGTACTCATAGATCTCTTTGTGACTCTACCTTATTTAGACTCTTAGGCCTAGAAATTGGACAGTGCGAAAAAACAGGCACAGGCACAGCAATGCGAGATATGCCCACTCAAAGAGTGCAGGCAGCACGCCAACTTCATGCTGCCTGCTAATTATAATGATTGCAGCGCACAGCCTAGCGCTGAGCACGTTGCTGACAGGTCCTCTTAAATGCAGTCTGCACCTCCTAAAGGTGAGCTGCCTTCTGCTGATGAAAAATGGTGGAAGTGCTTTTGCACTAACCCAAATGGTTCAACAGGCCAGGGAAAGGGCACCCAGGGTCTCGAGCTTTGTGCAGGAAGTCAACACTGGAAGAGAGGTCCTCTACCCACAGGGGGCCAGGAGGCCCTCCAGAAAGAAGGATATGGGACCAGATCGCCGAGGCAGTTACTGCCAGCAGTGTCGCCCCCAGGACCTCCAGTGCCCAAAGAAGTTTCATGACCTCAGATGAGTGGTCAAAGTCAGTGGATGCATCTTCAAAAGCCGTCTCCTACCAATGGCATCACTAGCCTCACACACTGCTCAATGCATGGCCCACCCCCCCATCACTCACCTACTAACAATCTCTACCAAACACGAGGCACACCTCACATTCCTAGCTTCACCTCACCCCCTTGGAGGAGACGGTGCTGGCCATTCTTGGAAGGAGCATGGCTGAACCCTTGGCCACGGTGGGGCTGAAAGAATACAAGATGCCAGTATCCTCATAGGTTATCTTCCTTCGCTCATGCCACTTACCTCTCATCCCACAATATCTTCTGATTTACAAGCTGCACATGATGTAAGCATGCACCTCTTGCTTTACCCCCTCCCCTCACCACAACCCTACACTTGTGCCTCCCTCATTTCAGACACAAAAGAAATCAGCATGCCTAGCCAGTGGGTCAACAAGAAGAGGGAGAGGAGAGCGAAGAAGAAGAAGAAGAAGAAACACCATCACTCGATTTCAAACTCCCAGCCAGCAGCTCCTCGAGGTCGTCTTGCAAGGCCATCTGCAGTGTCCCCCACTGAAAGTCAGCAGCCTTCCACCAGCCATGCTGCAGCCACTGGGGTAGCACTGCGTAAGAGCACTTGGAAAGGCAAAGGCACATGTATGACACTCATTAAGGGAAAGCACAAGGGTGATTAGTTGATTTTTTGATGTAATATTGGATGCATATATGGATAAAGTTGGATTGGAAAGTTTGCTTTGTGGTGGCTTTTATTTCAACATTGTGGTCAAGAGGACACTGTGATGGTCAGTAACAGAGGGAAGGTAAGGTGTGGGACGAATGCTGAAAGGGAATTGGGGTTGTGTTTACTGGTACCGCAGGCAAATGATTCAATCTCAGATATCCCAGCCAGAAAGGGGCTGTCTGGGTTACCTCCTTCATTCCACTTCTTCCCCTTCTGCTTTTTACTCTTCTGCTTCCTCCTCTTCTGCTTCTTCCTCTTCCTCCACCTTCTATTCCTCCTCCTCCTCCTCCCTCTGCGAGCAGCTTGTCACCTTTGCAGCCTCTGCTCCATCTCCATGTCATGCTGCAGCCCAAGGGGGACTGCAACTAGAGCCCCCAGGACTGGGAGCAAGTGGTCTTCTCAGAGACCTTTCTTTAAGAACCAAAGCCTTGCAAACATCCAGCAGCACTCCCTGCACACCCTTCAGACTTTAACAACTTTTTAAATGTAGTACACCAATCTACTACTCCAATAAAATGTAAAGAAACCAGTACAAAAGCAAAAATCTAAATTTACCTGAAAGTTGCATGTCCCTTTAAGAAGCATTGGTAGGGGGTCCATCATACAGCTGCACGCGACATCCAAAATACCAGATCATGCATCAATTCAGCGTTGCACGTTGATTGACGTCACGATCTGGCTCATCTAAATATCTGGAGTGAGCGCAGGCAATGGCAGCACTGCCAACCTGCCCAAAATGCCAGCCGTCGTGTTTTGTGCTGGAAGTGGGCAGAAGTGAGGCGGCCACCATTTTTTCTTCCAAACCGGCCTTAACGGCTGGCGCAAATGGGTCCAATTTCCCAGCCTTTTTTTCCAAGGAGTAGATGGCCTCCATATTCCCCCTACCAAAATGCACCACCTCACATATATCTATATGAAAATTCATTTGCTATTTACACACCCATTCTGCAAGTTTGTTAATGTCTTCTTGTATTTTGTCGCAGTCTTTCTCAGTACTAACTATACCTTCCAATTTGGTGTTGTCTGAAAATTTTGATTTTGTGCTTCCGATTCCTGAGTTCAAATCATTTATGTAAACGGTGAACAACAGTGGTCCCAGCACCGATCCCTGTGGAACATCATTTCCCACCTTCCGAAAACTACCTTTAACCCCTATTTTCTGTTTTCTGTTTAGTAGCCAGTTTGTTATCCATTTTACTATTTGTCCCCTGACTCCGCATGCTCTAATTTTAGTCAGGAGTCTAAAGGCTCTTTGAAAGTCCATGTATATTACATTCACTTCATTACCCTTGTCTACTCTTTCTGTTACTTCTTCAAAGAATTCAGTAAGGTTGGTCAAGCATATTTCCCTGGATTTGTTCTATCTCCCTTTTAGAATATCAGAATTTTTTTTTATTCGTTCATGGGATGTGGGCGTCGCTGGCAAGGCTAGTATTTATTGCCCTTCCCTAATTGCCCTTGAGAAGGTGGTGGTGAGCCGCTGCAGTCCGTGTGGTGAAGGTACTCCCACAGGTGCTGTTAGGGAGGGAGTTCCAGGATTTTGACCCAGCGACGATGAAGGAACGGCAATAATAATATTAGCTGTCTGCCAATCCTGTGGCACTATTCCCTTTTCTATTGATTTTATATATTATATATATATATATATACTAACATCTCTGTTATCTCTTCCTTAGTATTTTTGAGTATGTGCAGATGCAATCCATCCGGACCTGAGTTTTTATCTTCTCTAGGCTTGTCTAATTTATCAATTATTTCCCCTCTGTTTTGTACATATTTGTATATTTATCATCTCATTCCTCTCATTTTAATCTTTCTAGGGTGATGTCTCTTCTGTATCCTTTCAATATCCTTTATGTACTTTGGTGACCAGAATTGCACATTTTCAAATAGGACCTCCAGATCCCATTCATTTTTCACGCACATCATTTTCTTTCCATTTAAGTAATAGTCCCCATAATTCCATTTAAGTAATAGTCCCCATGTGAAGTACTTTGCATTTCTTTACATTGCATTTCAACTGACACCTGTTTGCCCAATTCCCAAATTTATTCAAATCCTCCTGCAGCTTATCTTGTTCAGCTTTGGAGACTGCCACTTTCGTTAGCTTTGTATTATCTGTAAACTTAGCCATTGGCCCAAAAATTAGTGCCTCTACGCGAGAGTACGCACTGTGTACTCTCGCGTATTCTGTCTCCAATTGCCGGTTTTCTGCATGCACTGCGCATGCGCTGAAAACCGGCACTTGGTGATTTCAAAAGGGGGCGGTTCCTAAGTGAACCGCGTGCGCGCTACAGGCTGCGCGCACGCAGTGCACTTAGTGCTTTGGAAGATTTTGCACATAAAGAAAGGAGGCGTAAGACCCTCTTTTAACAAGGTAAGTAGTTAATTAAGTATTATTTTGAATTTTTTTCAACAGGTATATCTTTTTTAGAGACTTTAAAGAAAGGTAAGTTTATTTTTATAACTTTTAAAAAGATTTTAAATTTTTTTCAAAAATTTAATTTTTTGTTTAAAGTGGTTAATTTATTTAACTATACTTATTTTATTAATGTGATGGTTTTTAAAAAAAATTTAATTGAGGTTTAGCTGTTCTTTTGGGGGGGTATAGATTCATAGCTTTCACAGCACTTATGTGAAAACTATGAATGAAAGATGGTGTGCTGCCATTGGCTCTAACTGAATCACGTGATCCCACAGCTCGCACGAATTAACTGCATCTGTGGGATACGGAAGCACTGCCCAGCTGCTGTCTAGAACATCAAGTTCGTGCGAGCTGGGAATGAAAAAGCCGGCGCGCAGTGAGATATCGCGGGGAAGCCTTACCCCCGCACGAAGGCTCCCTCACTAATTTTTGGGCCATTATGTTTTGTACTCCTAGCTCCAGATCATTTACGATGGGTTGCCGATCAAGTGGACTACTTTGTCCTGGATGGCGTTGAGCTTCTTAAGTGTTGTTACAGCTGTACCTATCCAGGTAAGTGGAGATTATTCCATCACACTCCTTGTGCCTTGTATGTGGTAGAAAGGCTTTGGGGAGTCAGGAGAGTGAGCCACTCACTGCAGAATACCCAGCCTGCTCTAGTAGCCATGGCATTTATGTGGCTAGACCAGTTAGGTTTCTTTCAATGGTCCCCCAGGACGTTAATGGTGGGGGTCTTGGTGATAGTAATGCCATTGAATGTCGAGGGGAGGTGGTTAGGCTCTCTCTTCTTGGAAATGGCCATTGTCTGGCATTTGTGTGGCGTGAAAGTCACTTTGCACCTCTCAGCCTGTGCCTGGGTGTTGTCCAGGTGTTGCTGCATTCAGACAAAGATTCCTTTGTTATCTGGGAAATTGCAAATGGAGCTGAACAAAAACAATATAGAAACATAGAAACATAGGAGCAGGAGTCGGCCATTCGGCCCTTCGAGCCTGCTCCGCCATTCAATATGATCATGGCTGATCCTCTATCTCAATACCATATTCCTGCTCTCTCTCCATACCCCTTGATACCTTTTGTGTCTAGAAATCTATCTATCTCCTTCTTAAATATATTCAGTGACTTGTCCTCCACAGCCTTCTGTGGTAGAGAATTCCACAGATTCACCACCCTCTGAGTGAAGACATTTCTCCTCATCTCAGTCCTAAATGTCCTACCCCATATCCTGAGACTGTGTCCCCTCATTCTAGACCCTCCAGCCAGGGGAAACATCCTCCCTGCATCCAGTCTGTCTAGCCCTGTCAGAATTTTATACGTTTCAATGAGATCCCCTCTCATTCTTCTAAACTCTAGTGAATACAGGCCTAGTCAACCCAATCTCTCCTCATACGACAGTCTTGCCATCCCAGGAATCAGTCTGGTGAACCTTCGCTGCACTCCCTCTATGGCAAGTATATCCTTTCTTAGGTAAGGAGACCAAAACTGCACAGAGTACTCCAGGTGTGGTCTCACCAAGGCCCTGTATGACTGTAGTAAGACATCCTTGCTCCTGTACTCAAATCCTCTTGCAATGAAGGCCAACATACCATTTGCCTTCCTAACTGCTTACTGCACCTGCATGTTTGCTTTCAGTGACTGATGTACAAGGACACCCAGGTCCCTTTGTACATCAACATTTTCCAATCTATCACCATTTAATTAATACTCTGCCTTTCTGTTTTTCCTACCGAAGTGGATAACTTCACATTTATACACGCTATACTGCATCTGCCATGTATTTGCCCACTCACTCAACTTGTCTAAATCGCCTTGAAGCCTTTTTGCATCCTCCTCACAACTCACAATCCCACCTAGTTTCGTGTCGTCAGCAAACTTGGAAATATCACATTTGGTTCCCTCATCCAAATCATTGATATATATTGTGAATAGCTGGGGCCCAAGCACTGATCCCTGCAGTACCCCACTAGTCACTGCCTGCCACCCCGAAAAAGACCCATTTATTCCTGCTCTCTGTTTCCTGTCTGTTAACCAATTTTCAATCCATGCCAGTATATTACCCCCAATCCCATGTGCTTTAATTTTGCACACGAACCTCTTATGTGGGACTTTATCAAAGGCCTTCTGAAAATCCAAATACACCACATCCACTGGTTGTCCCTTATCTATTCTGCCAGTTACATCCTCAAAAAACTCCAGTAGGTTTGTCAAATACGATTTCCCTTTCATAAATCCATGTTGACTTTGTCTAATCCCGTTGATATTTTCCAAGTGTCCTGTTATCACTACCTTTAAAGTAGACTCGCATTTTCCTTACTTACTGATGTTAGGCTGTAGTTCCCCGTTTTCTCTCTCCCTTCTTTTTTAAATAGTGGGGTTACATTTGCCACCCTCCAATCTGCAGGAACTGTTCCATAATCTATAGAATTTTGGAAGATGACAACCAATATTCAGCAAACAGCCCTACTTCTGACTTTAAGATGGAGGGAAGGTCATTGATGAAGCAGCTGAAGATAGTTTGGCTTTGGACACTGCGCTGAGGAACTCCTGTAGCAATGTCATGAGGCTGCGATAATTGGCCTCCAACAACCACAACTATCTTCCTTTGTGCTAGGTATGACTCCAGCCAGTGGAGCCTTTTTCCCCTGGTCCACATTGACTTCAGATTTACTAGGGCTCCTTGGTGCCACACTTGGTCAAATGCTGCCTTGATGTCACTCTCACCTCACCTCTGCAATTCATCTCTGGTGTCCATGTTTGGACCAAGGCTGCAATGAGGTCTGGAGTTGGTGTTGGTGGAACCCAAACTGAGCATCAGTGAGCAGGTTATTGGAGAGTAAGTGCAACCTGATAGCACAGTTGATGACACCTTCCATCAGTTTTCTGATGAATGGAAGAAGGCTGATAGGGTGAAAATTGGCTGGGTTGGATTTATCCTGCTTTGTATGGACAGGACATACCTGGGTAATTTTCCAGATTGTCAGGTAGATGTCAGTGTTGTCGCTGTACTGGAAAAGCTTGGCTAGGGATGTGGCTAGTTCCGAGCACTGGACCTCAGCACTACAGCTGGGGTGTTGCTGGGCCCTGTAGCCTTTGCTGTGTCCAGTGCACTCAGCCTTTACTTGATGTCGCGTGGAGTGAAGACTGACCTTTGTGATGGTGGGGACCTCAGGAGGAGGCCGAGAAGAATCATCCACTTGGCATTTCTGGCTGAAGATGGTTCCTTCATTGTTGTGGATGAGGATGTTCATGGAGCCTCCTCCTCCCATTAGTTTCTTAGTTGTCCAGTACCATTCACAACTGGATGTGCAAGGTAGCAGAGCTTTGACCTGAGTTCCCGCATTGGTCAGCTTGCTTGGGATTAAGGGTGGGGCTGAGCATTCTCCTCTCACCATGGGTGGCTGAGTGTCTGGGCACATAGAGCAGGCGGGTACCAAAGCTGCACCTGAAGTGTTGCTTGCACCTGCCTGCCTCATGCAGGTGAGATGCCCTCCCACTGACTGTGAACACTGGCGGGGTCAGTGCTTGAGTCCAGCGCAGCTGCTCTGATCACAGCCCATGAAATCTTGGGACCAAAGATTTAAAGTTTCATTTGTCATGCATGTAACATGCTGTAAATAATGCCTTGAATCTAGTTTTTAATTTTAATTTTTTGAGGAAAATTAATTCAGAAAAAAATTGAAGAGGCTATGTTTATAATGGCTTATGTGGGAAAAAAATCCGGTTACTTTCACCATCCTAAAATCGTTTTAGGACTGTAAGTGGCATGCTCTCTGAATGGCCAATCTGGCTGTCAATCAAAATTGCTAGCAGTTGTACATACAGGTGCATGCTAGGAGTCTATTCAGTTGACAGCAATGAGTTTGGGAATATAAATAAACTAAACACTCAGACATCTCACATAAGCACAGGCCGATTCGGCTTTTTAATATTATTTTCATGCAATTTTCAACCCCAAGTAAAACATACAAAAGAAACAAAACTAATGTAAAAATGCTTTGCAGTTTTACTACATCTTGTAAAATGCAAACTATTTCTCTTAAATCTGACTTGTAAAAACAAAACTTGAATGAACGTAAACGCCTTGGCTTTTTAGAATTAATTCTTGTGTTATCTAGTAACTAAATTACTTCGTGAAATTTATCATTCACATAATCATTTGCTGCAAAATTACCATTTATGACCAGCTTATAATGTCATATAGTCCTGTTGGAAAAGTAGTCCAAGGTTAATGCATCATTGAAGTTCAAATCAACGTAATAAACAATCATTTTGACTCTCTCTGCATTTCAGTGCCATAATAGAAAATATTTACCAACTTCCACGTCTTTTTCTGAGCATGTTTGGTGCGACTATGTAACTCTGGGTTGTTTCGAACATTTTGATATGCTCCTTATTGAAAGGATAAGCTGGACATCCAGGAACAAAATTCAGATTCATTGGTACAGAAGTGGTGAGCTGCCCTGTTCTAGAAATTTCAGAATCTCTTCTTGTATTTGGGTTGGGACACAGAAACTGCCCTCTCCGTTTAAAATGCTCTCTCACATGCACCAGATATTTCAACTCAACATTACTTTCTTTCTTGAAACAAATTATATAACAGTTTGGAAAGAAATGGCAACATAAAATGCCGTAGCTCGATGCTAAAATCGCAACTGACTCAATCGCTGGGAAATACTTGTCAGCTTGTATGTTAATATATGCAGGAACAAAAGAAATCCACACAATTAAGTAAATGAGCATGCTGAATGTGATAAGTTTAGCCTCATTGTATTTATCAGGAGCCTTCCTTCCTTTAAAAGCAAGAACGAAGCAGACACATGCAAGTAAAGCGATGTATCCTAACATTACACCAAATGCTACATGGGAACCCTCATCACATAACAGCAAAATGATTTTGGGGAAGTCTTTATATTTTATAATTTGCGGACTATTTAAACACAACCACATTGCACAAATGATTACTTGAATTCCTGTGGTAGCTATCATAATAGGCACTGGCTTGAAGACATACTTTATCCTTTTACGGGTAATTGGATTAAAACTAAAAGCCAGTATGATCCTAATAGATTTCACCAAAATACAGGAAACGCACAAAGTAAAACTTACACCAAAAAGTGGTTGCCGGATTTTACAAATGTAATCAAATGGCTCTCCAATAAACAATGTCACACTGACAAAGTTAAGTAACAGTGAGAACAGCATTATGTAACACATCCAACCTCCAGCAGCTTTCACAGCTGGTGTGTGCAGGCTTTTTGTGATTATTATAGTTATTACAAAGATTACAAAAGTTCCTAGGCTGGCAGCTGTTATCAGCACAATCGATGCTATTTCATTCCATCTAAGAAACTCTATAGTTCTTTCCTGGCACGTCGGGCTTCCTGCCTCAGACCAGTGATCCTTGGGGCATTCTTCACAAAGATTGGAATCTGCAGAGAAAAGGGCAGTACTGGTAACTGATGGAATCCTATAAAAAGTAGAATAGAATTTTCTAGTGATTTATCAGCATTTGTAAACTGAAGGTCCAGCCAACTATTCTTTGCTTCTTTATTTCACAACTGTTCCAAGATGTGCATCACAGTTGATTCCTACCATTTCTTGCAGAGTAGTATCCCACTGGACAGGGTGTACACCCATAACAGCAAGGGCTTCTGGAGCTTGCATTCTTCCTCTCTCCAGGCATACAGGTTCGTGAGCAATTAGATAATATAACCTATGGGAAATACAACACAAAGACACTGCCGAACTGACTAGGTTGATAACTGTGGTGATCATTCTACTTGGGCCAGAGCCTTGTGCAGACTGAACTTTTCTGCCCTGGCTCATGATCTTATCTTCTGTGGTCTGTCCAACTCGGGGGTGATGAGATCTGAGGCCTGCTGCTGAAATACCATATCTCAGCACAATATCATCTCAGCATCCAAACATCAGACATCGTGAGGAGTTAGTGGCTCGAATTCGTAGACGAGACAGCTGTAAGCATGCTTTTTGAACCATGACATACAATTGAATAAAAAAGTGGCTGCAATTATATTTGGATAACTCAGTGATTATAGAGTCATAGTTATACAGCACAGAAAGAGGCCCTTTGGCCCATCGTGTCTGCGCCGGCCATCAAGCCCTGTCTATTCTAATCCCATTTTCCAGCACTTGGTCCGTAGCCTTGTATGCTATGGCGTTTCAAGTGCTCATCTAAATGCTTCTTGAATGTTGTGAGGGTTCCTGCCTCTACCACCCTTTCAGGCAGTGAGTTCCAGATTCCAACCACCCTCTCGGTGAAAAAGTTTTTCCTCAAATCCCCTCTAAACCTCCTGCCCCTTACCTTGAAACTATGTCCCCTGGTTATTGATCCCTCTACTAAGGGGAAACGTTCCTTTCTATCTACCCTATCTATGCCCCTCATAATTTTGTACACCTCAATCAGGTCCCCCCTCAGCCTTCTCTGCTCTAAGGAAAACAACTCCAGCCTGTCCAGTCTCTCTTCATAGCTGAAGCGCTCCAGCCCAGGTAATATCCTGGTGAATCTCCTCTGCACCCTCTCCAATGCAATCACATCCTTCCTATAGTGTGGTGACCAGAACTGCACACAGTATTCCAGCTGTGGCCTAACTAGCATTTTGTACAGTTCCATCATAACCTCCCTGCTCTTATATTCTATGCCTCGGCTAATGAAGGCAAGTATCCCATATGACTTTTTAACCACCTTATCTACCTGTCCTGCTGCCTTCAGGGATCTATGTACATGCACACCAAGGTCCCTCTGATCCTCTGTCCTTCCTAGGATCCTACCATTCATTGTGTATTCCCTTGCCTTGTTTGTCCTCCCAAAATGCATCACCTCACACTTTTCAGGGTTAAATTCCATTTGCCACTGTTCTGCCCATCTAACCATCCCGTCTATATCGTCCTGTAGCCTGAGGCTTCCCTCCTCGCTATTTACCACTCCACCAATTTTCGTGTCATCTGCGAACTTACTGATCATACCTCCTACATTCATATATGAGGAAGGCAATTTGACCCATCTGTGTTCATCCATCCATAAAGACCTCAAAGTCCCCCACTGCAGTACCCAATTTATTCTTAGCTGATTCCAGAGATATCTTTATCTGGAACTCCATTTCATGCATTGATCTGTGTGGGAAGAAAAACTTCCTGATATCTGGAACTCTCTCCTCCAAGAAGCCGTTGAGACTAGGTCAATTGAAAATATCAAAGCTGAAATGATTTTTGTTAGGCAAGTACCTTAAGAGATATGGAGCCAAGGCGGGTAAATGGAGTTAAGATAATGATCATCCATGATCTGATTGAATGGTGGTGGAACAGGCTCGAGGGGCTGAATGGCCGACTCCTATTCCTATCTTCCTATATCAGTCCTAAATTTGTCTTTTACTAATTTGAGCCTGTGTCCCTTATCCTACTCTTACAATTTAATTTAAAGTAATTTTCTGGATTTATTTTTTCTATACTATTTACTATCTTAGATACCATTCAGGCACATCCTTTCAGGGCTGAAGCGTCTGGGGGGAGAAATTCAGTATCGCCCCGTTTGGGGGCGGTAACTTTTGAAAGCTGGGAAACTTACCGCCAGGCGCTAATGATTCTCAGCTTTTAAAAAATTGGGTTTTAGCGCTCCAGGAAGGAAGTGGAATGCTAAATCAAGCGCTTAAAGGGAAGGGCCATCGCTGCAGGTTCTGCAAGGGGAAAACTTACCTGGTCCCCGACGGAAGCCGCGATCCAGCCCGATCAGCCCGATGCACCGCAGCAGAGTGCCGGGCTGATCGATCGCTGGCAAAGGCAAAGGAAAAAAAAAAGAGAAACAGCATTTCAGAATTTTTTTTACTTACCTCGGCCACCTCGCCTTTAAGTATCAACCCCGAAGCGCCCGGCCTCCCGATGAACGCCTCCTGCAGCTGCCGGTGTTTTTGCCCGGCGATGCTGCAGGGGGCGGAACCGAAGTTCGGGTCTGGGGCGCTACCGGGGCATTGCGCAGCCGGATGATGTCACGATCTCCGGGCGCAGGAGATCGTGGCGCTAGGGGTTACCGCTGCCGCAAACCGCCAGGTGAATTTCGCGGGCGGTGGTAACATCACCGCGTCTGGGCGGTAAGTCATTAGCACCCTGTTATCGCCCTCCGGAGGCACTAATGGGAGGCGCTAAGGAGGCCAATTTCTAGCCCCAGGTTTCGCCAGTCTTTCCTCAAAACTCAGACCCATAACACTAGGGATCAGCCTTTTGGCTTGTCTCTACATTGCCACCAATGCTTAAATGTCTCTCTTGGTGACCAGAATTAGACACAATACTCAAGGTATAGTCAGACGAGCACACCATACAGTTTTATCATGACTTCCCCGACTTGTATTCTACTTTTTATGGCTAAATATTTCATAACTAGATTGGCTTTATTGATTGCTGCTCTACACTGGTTGGACATGCTGACTCTTGAGTCTACTAACATTCCTTCAACTTCATCCTTAGCTATTTCAACACCATTCATGATGCCACATTTCCTAAATTACAACAATGACTACACTTCAAAAGTATTTCATTGGCTCTAAACCGCTTTGGGATGTCCTGAGGTCGTGAAAGGCAGCAGAGAAATGTAAGTTCTTTCTTTACCATTTATACTTCCAGTGTGCAGCCCTTTATACATGTCCTCATTAAGTTCTATTTGCCATTGTTCTGTCCACTTACATATTTTGTTCAACTCATTCTGTAATTTCTGAGTTGTATCTTTTGATTCCACTGCCACTCCTAGTTTCCATATCACCAATTTGCATTGAGTTTCTGATTCCAAGACATTGATGACAGTAGTGGTCCCAACACCAATTCCTGGGGCACCGCACTCAATACTTCTGCCACCCTGGCATAATTTCTCCAATGAATACCCATTGTTTTCTACCCTTCGACTACTTATAACCATAAATCCTCACAGCTTTGAGTTTAACTCATAGCCTTTTGTGTGGAACTTTGTCAAATGCCTTTTGGTAGGCCATAAGCAATAGAAACTTTGGGCCACACATTTAGGGGGAAAAATTCAGTTGGTTGCGCCTCCCGTTAGCGCCTTAAGAGGGCGCTAATGGGGCGCAAAGCATCTAGCGCCCAGGCGCGGCGATGTTTGCGCCGCTCGCGAAATTAACTAGACATTTTGCGGCAGCGCTAAACACTACCACCACGATCTCCTGCGCCGGTAGATCGTGACGTCAGTCGAGTGCGCAACGCCCCGGTATCGCCCCGGAGCGGATATTGAGTGGCGCCCCCTGCCTTACCGCCTGACGCTAGCAACGACAGGTTGAGGGGAGCGTTTTGCAGTCATGAAGGGACTGGGGGAGCGCTATTTAAAGGCGACCGCTTCCTGCCTTTTATTGTTGGTGCCATTTTTGAACCACCATTCTGAGAGAGAGAGAGAGAGACTTCTGGAGAGATTCAACGCTGTGTGAAGGAGTTTTGGGTACTGAGCAGCACTTTGCAGGTTCATTTTGATTTGCCCTTCCTTGTATCGATTTAGAAAAGACTCTGGGGGCTGCACTCTGAGCTCTTTGCCTGGTTCTCTCCATTGTTCTTTCCAGCAGATTTGATGTGCAGGTCTCTCCAGGCCGAGATTCAAGGCTGCAATGAGCAGGATGTGGATGGAAAGCAAGATGAACCAACCCCTTTAAGAACTGGCCCGTGCCTTTGTGTCTGTGTTCCATTGCTGACTGACATCACATGAGCTTCGCCAGCGCTCTGAGGTAGCGCCTCGCTCCTCGGCCTTTGCACCTTAAGACAGGTGTGAAGCGCCTGATTTAGCGCTCCAATCACCTCCAGGGGCGATAAAAGTCAAGTTTGCAGTCGGTGGCGATAATTAGCGCCAGGCGCTAATCTTTGCGCCCGGTCGATAATTGCACCCCAAATGGGGCGATACTGAATTTCTCCCCCTTAGTTCCCATTATAATTTTTGCTGCTTTAATCAAGCACATGCTACATATAAAGGGTAATATGGAAAAAATAACAAGTATTATTTTATATTTTAATTTTTTTTCTCCTAGGTCGGCTTATTTAAGCCTAAAATTACGCGAACTAAACATAAAAGTCTTCCTAAAACATGTCCCGTAAGTAAAGAAAAAAAACTAGAAATGACTGTCAGTAAAGATACTGGATAAATGGATAAATGCTTAATGTGCTAGAATTACATTTCTCTATCTGCTATTTTATTAGCGGCATTAACATATTTAAAATAAATGGGTTAATATTTAAATTCAAATCGTGGTCAAATTGTCCAGGGCTGTGTTAAATGTTTCTCCGCTCATATTACAACGGTAATTTCATATTTGATATAAAATGAATACACAAGAAAATTGATGTTACTCAATTAAGCCCACTGCCACCCCCCACCTCTCGCAAAAAAGTAAATAAGCAAGTTAATCACCTTTGTAGTTTTCAGGAAAGTGTAGTTAGTGAAGTTTATCTTACTGTTTACTGCATTATAGCCGCCAACAGAGACAAATTGTACAGATGCTTTTGCAATCTTCCAGCTGATTAAATCATATCCATTTCTGAAATCTCCTGAATTGTCAAATTGAAATGGCCCATGTTCTCCCATGAAGTTAACATCCTTTAGTTCATTAACCAACTGAAAATGAAATATTCTTTAATTATTTGTCACTTGTATTATTTATGGAACATACAAAGGCAAACAATGCAAGTTCATGGAGGCACAATATCGCTCGGGCTCTGAAGCTTTGTGACCTCAGTCAAGATCCAACTCAGACAGTGAACACCAAATCGTCTTTTTCAAGTGACTCTGAAGGATCATAATTAGCATTAATCTGTTTTGAAAAAAGCTCATATCCATCGACTTGAATTCACTATCTGAAATGTACTGCTTGCAAAATGCCTTGTAACAAACCAACCCCGTCTCTCTGGCACAGCAAGCTGGGATGGTCATTGAAAATTCTTTGCTTCTTTCCCTAGTCCAATTGCTACTTTCACTCTTATGACCCTTCCAGCAATGCCACTGAAGTAATTGATGCTGTTTTAGATGTTATAGATGGTGTTGTATGTGTCTTTTCCCCTTCTTTCAGGTCTGGCACTATATCTTGGTCAAGTATGCCTGTTGTCTGGCTGTCTCATAAAATCTCTGCCTATTGCACTAGTTTTTAATCAGTAGATATCTCGTACATGTGGAAACTCCTCACCATTTCTAAATGTCTCTGAACCAACTTGCTGAGAAATCTACACAAAATTTCTCTTTGCCCACTGTGGAGTGCACAAGCTCTGTCCATAGGGACTCATTCACTTATCAAAGTCCTTAGATGCATCCTGGCAGAGTTAATTCTTAGTGGGGAAGCTTTTCTTTTCTTGTGCGTTCACATGTGCGTTAAATATTCACTTCAGTCGTGTGAAAGGAGGAAAATCAACCAGCACAAAGTACTGGTATGGTTCCTGCTGCTTGTCCAGCCGGGACCATCTTATCTGTTGGCTTGAAGAGTTTTCTGGAACCGAGTAGGAAGAATCCTGTTAATTTCTGGGCCACTGTCTTACCTGCTTCTCTCTATATCCCCACAGCTATAATCATTATGAGTCTTCAGTGCCATTTCAAAGTGAACTGAAAAATTTGACTGAGTTTAATTAAATTGCAGTCTCAATAAATTTACAAGAAAATAATGTAAACTTATTTACCTGCCAGGGTTGAAGATTAATATTTTCATTACAATTTCTTTGTTCACAATTAAGGATCCTCTGTAGAGCATGAGCTACGGCAGTGATGGCTAAATACACACCATAGGTGGTGCCTGGATGAATATTTTCAATTAAATCATGATCTTTCAGAGCGTTGTTTGATTTGGTACAAGCACAGTGAGACACCAAATTAAAAGTGTCAAGAGGTTTGTACTGCTGTGAGTTTGCATCACATGTCCCTGTGTCGTTAACACATTGATCTGAGCAGTTTAAATAGAGTTTCTTGTATTCTTCAATGAATCTGTTGGCACCTTTGGGACATAGGTCCAACTTTTTTAAGTAGTCAGCAAAGTTTGGAATGGTTCCATTTTTGAAGGAAAAGCCAAAGATGTTTCCAACTTTTTCAATATGATGCAAGCTGGCAACCTGTCTAGAAGTGGACCAGGAATCACTGGCAATCCAGGTCTTACTCACATTCTGCTTAATTAATGCAGTGAACAATTGGATGACTATTGGCACCTTTGCAAATAAAATTATAACTTCTGCCGATGAATTCTTAATGGTTTCAGTTATTTGATCTATGCTCACTCCATCAACATCTTGGTGATTAATATAACTTGGAATAACTTTATGAAAAGCAATACATATATTAAACTTCCCTGCATTTGAGATAAAACTGTTCATTCCAGCCTGGCCATAATCATCATCACTGCCAACTGTTCCAACCCAGTTCCATTTAAAATGATTGACAAGTTTAGCCGTAGCTTCAGTTTGATGGACATCACTTGGAATAGTCCGGAAAAATGATGGAAATCTCACTTTATCACTTAGAATTTCGGCTGATGCTCCATAACTGACCTGATCAAAGATCAAAATAGAAAATGCACGTTTAGTTATCCTGAATTATATTGTGCTGTTTAATTGATGGACAAAATACTTATACAATATAGAATAAATTCGTTATTTAATAAATGGTAATAAGATGAGGCAGTTCGTCACAAAATATAGGTGATAATTGGGGAGTATTATGAATAAAGTTCCTAATTTTCAGTTGTTAATTTCCCAGGAAATGTAAGCTTTTATTTAAAGGAATTTAATCCAGCCAAATATCAAGGCAAACAATATGGGGTAAAAATTCAGTTGGTTGCGCCTCCCGTTAGCGCCTTAAGAGGGCGCTAATGGGGCGCAAAGCCGCTAACGCCCGGGCACAGCGATGTTTGCGCCGCTCGGGAACTTAACTAGACATTGTGCGGCGGCGCTAAACCTTACCGCCGCGACCACCTGCGCGCGCAGATTGTGACATCATTCCATGGTGCAACGCCCTTGTGGCGCCCCGGAGCGGAAATTGAGTCGGCGCCCCCTGCCTTACCGCCTGGCGCATCCAACGACCGGAAGACTGGAACGCTATCAATCGCTGTGGGGCTGTGGGGGGCGCTATTTAAAGGGGGCCTCTTCCTGTCTTTTTCTGTGGTTGACATTTTTGCACCACTCGTTCTGAGAGAGAGAGAGAGATTCGGAGAGAGAGAAAGAGAGACTTCTGCATTGAGTCAACGCTTTGTGAGGTAGTTTTGCCTACTGATCCTAACAGTTGGCCCCCCCCCGCTTTAAGAACTGGCCGGCGCCAGTGTGTCTGTGTTCCCTCGCTAACTGGCAGAACCTGCGCTGCGCTCGCGCGCTGAGTTAGCGCCTCACTGCTCGGCCTTTGCGCCTTAAGACAGGTGTGCAGCACCTGATTTAGCGCTCCACTCACCTCCCGGGGCGGTAAAAGTGAAGTTTCCAGTCAGTGGCGATAATTAGCGCCAGGCGCTAATATTTGCGTCCAGACGATATTTGCGCCCCAAATGGGGCGCGACCTAATTTTTCCCCCTATATGTTGTATTTTTTGGGTGGAAACAGGAGGGGGCAGAGGAAATTTAATGTTACAGAAAAAAACAACCATTGCGGATTTAACAATAACAACAACAAGAACATGTATTTATATAGTGCCTTTCACACAGTAAAACGTCCCATGGCGCTTCACAGGAGCGATTATCAAACAAAATTTGACACTGAGCCACGTAAGGAGATATTAGGGCAGCTGACCAATAGCTTGGTCAAAGAGGTAGGCTTTAAGGAGCGTCTTAAAGGAGGAAAGAGAGGTAGCGAGGTGGAGAGGTTTAGGCAGGGAATTCCAGAGCTTAGGGCCGAGGCAGCTGAAGCCATGGCGCCAATGATGGAGCGATTAAAACCGGGGGTGTGCAAGAGACCAGAATCAAAGGAGCACAGAGACCCCGGAGGGTTGTAGAGCTGGCGGAGGTTACAGAGACAGGGAGGGGTGAGGCTATGGAGGCATTTGAAAACTAAGATGAGAATTTAAAAATCAAAGTGTTGCTGGACTGGGAGCCAATGTAGGACAGCGAGCTCAGGGGTGATGTGTGAACGGGACTTGGTGCGAGTTAGGATACGAGCAGCAGAATTTTGGATGAGTTCAAGTTTATGGCGGGTGCAAGATGGGAGGCCAGTCAGGAGAGCATTGGAATAGTCGAGTCTATAGGCAAAGCAGAGGGGTTAAAACTTTACAGTCTGCAATGTGGATATATTGCTGGGGAAATAATGCAGAGTTGGGGTGGCATTCTTCGCTCTGGAGGCAAGAAATCTGCCCATGCAGCTGCCCGTGTGATATTGACAAAGGTGGCAGTGGCAATAAGTGTTACCTCCATGACCACAAGGACCCCGTTGCAATGTCAGAATAAATGTAATCATCTGACATGGGGATTGGGGAGTAAAAGTAAGTGACATGTCAACTAAGTACAAGACTGCCTGGTGAGACCCTCAGAGAGAAACTGTCAATCTCCACCCTCAATGATTAGGAAGTGCATTATTGGGTTTCACAGAACATATATACCTCACACCATATATACCTCACACCATATATACCTCACACCATATATACCTCACACCATATATACCTCACACCATATATACCTCACACCATATATACCTCACACCATATATACCTCACACCATATATACCTCACACCATATATACCTCACACCATATATACCTCACACCATATATACCTCACACCATATATACCTCACACGTACACACACCATGTTTTTCTCACGTGGATTCTCCATTTCAACATCCTCATATCTTGCCATGCATGTTAACCCTTAAAAGTTCATCTCCCATCTCCAAAAAGGAGTACAGCTCCTTCCTTTTCTATATCAAGTGTAGGCATTATTCTTCAAAGAGAAATTAGCACACAATGCAGAGAACAACAGCCTAAGACGGAGGACCCCTGACATCTTGCATTGTATTGTTTTACTCTATTTATCTGAGCAGCTGAGAGTCATAGGGCTGGATTTTGAATGACCCGTGGAGTCGGGTTTGGAGGTGTGTGGGGGGTTAAATTTGCGGGGTCGGGGGTCCCGACCCCATCCCACCTCCACGCAATTTTGACAAAATCAGTCGCGGGGTTCCCAACTCCGTCCCGCCTCCAAGAGGCGGGAGAGGCCATTAAAGGCCTTAACAAGCTCTAAATTGGCTCTGTAATGCAATTTTGAAACGTTTTAGCTAGTTTAACCCTTTTCTGACGTGAAGCACGCCTGGTGTGAAACACTCCAGTGAAACCTGGCGGGAGCACAAGTGGATAGCTGACTATCGGCTGCAGGTCCACTATTACAATGGAGATGTGATGAAGGTAGTAGTATTAGGTGGTGTGAAAGTCGCGTTTGATGCTGCTGCATTGAATGTGTTCAAAGACTGCATGGCATTTGGTGAGCCAGTACTTGGCTGCAAAAAATCTCTCTCTCTCTCTCTCCCCCCCCCACATCTTGCATCCAGGTCCACTCACATTAAAGCAAGCCAGGCAGGTCCTCTCTCTCCAACAGTCTCTCAGACTAGGCAGTCAGCAATGATGACATCATCAGAGGCGAGTTTCAGACTCAAACCACTAATTAGTTCATGGGTTCCCACATGCTGGAACTCAATTGACCAATTAAATGAAAATTGCTTCATTCATCCACATTCAACTGGAGTCGGGGGGGGGAAACACGAAATGCGGATGACATGACCCCAACCCGACCCCAAGACAAAATCCAGCCCATATCTTCCTGTATTTTTAACACAGAATAACTTGAAGTAAAAGGAGCACAGTATCAGTGGTGCACACTGTACAAGCTAGTAGGAACTTGTTTAGAATAACGTAAGCATTGAATGAAAAAAGGACATTTGTTCCAAGTCCACCCCTTGTATAGACCAAGCACAATCTGCTCTGTCATAGCTCAGTTTTACTCATTGTTTTAATGTCAAAATATAAGATAGGAACATATCACTTACTGCCAGCATTTAAATGCAACTTCATTTCAGACATATGAAAATAAGTAATACACATACCTGTGGGATGAGGTACAGAGTCAACAATCTTGCAACTACAATCGATATTTCTGAGTGTGCGTCCCCTACAACTGCTTTTACACTGGGTAAATAGTCTGTGTAATTGCAGTGAACTTCAACACTGCTGTCCGAGGAATTAAATTTGGAAAGAAACCTTGTGGTCGCTTGTATTGCAGCGATGACATCAGAGCAGGTGTCATAAATTTCATATCCCAGTTTGACACCCGGTAACAAAGTAGAATTGTTTATCTGCTCAATGCTATATATCATAGCCTGGGCTTGGAGAAACGCAGAAAGGCTAAATCTAGACAGAATATAAAAATACAAACACGTTTACAATTTACATATTTTGAAGCTATACTTGGCATTGATATTTTACCCAACAGCTAAAAAATCATTTTAAAATTCATTTTTATTTGCAAATTTATTTCTACATGCATTCACTTATGTTTTATTTGGCAATCTGGTTCTGCCCATTTCTTAAGATACAATCCACCAGCAGAAAGTTAAGAGATCCAGTCAGCAGGATTTACCACCCTAAACTATTTGAGTTATGTAGCACTCATTGTAATTAATTCAAATTTTATAATGTACATCGCTATAATATGTATAGTTGAAATAAAATTTAGTAAGTGCATTCTTGCTGGGTCCACAAGTGAACTCAAAGAAGCCTAAATTTGTTTGCGTCCCAAACTGGGCTTGATTCCACCGGCGCCACAGAACTAAGTTCATCCTCGGGCCTCATCATCATAATTCAGGAGAGCTGCGAGTACATGTAGTGCAAAAGTACTACCATCTAGGCAAGATGACTTAATCAATCTCGTCCTGATGGATCTTTAGTCTGTTGCTTTCAATTATGGATCTATTCATTAGCTAAAAAAAACATTTGTTTGTATTCATTAACACCAATAACATGCAATTTTGAGAAGCTACACAAGTTGTTTGAATGTGTAACTACGCATAATTCAGTTAATGTTTTGTGTGACATCTGCAAGTTGCATGATATTTATTCAAAATAGTGACAGCATTCCTTCTCCCAAACTTCTAAACTAAGGCTAGAAAAATATAACTTACCCTGAGCAGTGTAGTGGTCCCGGCTGAGTCCGGTTTGCCAAGTTTTCCACCTTTTCGTGGACTGGAAAGAGTCCTCCGATGATGATGTCTCCAGGAGCTCTGGCTCCTACAATATCATCAGGGATATTGCAAAGTCTGACTGGGTGGAAAAGAAAAGCCCAGCAAGAAATTGCGAGTATGACAAGTGTGGAAAACATGTTCAACAATTCATCAACGCATCAGGCTGGATCTGAACTTAGAAAAGGAACAACACAGGTATGTGCTCAATGAAAGAATGTGAATTTTAATATAACAAAGCATTAACTACACCTACTTTTATTCCTGTTCCTCAGGGAGGGGCTGGAAGGATGGTATTATTTTGAGTACATGTGGCAGTGTATGTTCCAGTCTCCGTTCTCTGTTGATTAGTACACAAAGTTAATTAAGCTTGATGTTAAGCAAAAGCATTGAGCAGTTGGTTGCCCGGGATGTTAAAAATTGAGTGATTGCCTGAGATAAGCACGTCAGAAAAATTGGTATGTGAAACGGAAAAGACTGGCGAAGGTAAATGTAGGTCCTTTACAGACCGAGATGGGAGAATTTATAATGGGGAATGAGGAAATGGCAGTGAAATTAAATCAATACTTTGGGGTAAAAATTCAGTTGGTTGCGCCTCCCGTTAGCGCCTTAAGAGGGCGCTAATGGGGCGCAAAGCCGCTAACGCCCGGGCGCAGCGATGTTTGCGCCGCTCGGGAACTTAACTAGAGATTGTGCGGCGGCGCTAAAACTTACCGCTGCGACCACCTGCGCGCGCAGATTGTGACGTCATTCCATGGTGCAACGCCCTTGTGTCGCCCCGGAGCGGAAATTGAGTGGCGCCCCCTGCCTTACCGCCTGGCGCATCCAACGACCGGAAGACTGGAACGCTATCAATCGCTGTGGGGCTGGGGGGGGCGCTATTTAAAGGGGGCCTCTTCCTGTCTTTTTCTGTGGTCGACATTTTTGCACCACTCGTTCTGAGAGAGAGAGAGAGATTCGGAGAGAGAGAAAGAGAGACTTCTACATTGACTCAACGCTTTGTGAGGTAGTTTTGCCTATTGATCCTAACTTCGCTGGTACTTTAGTTGCTGTCCTTCATTACTTTTGCTTGCAAAGAGAATATGGGGGCTGCACTGATTGGGGGCGTCGTCCTGCTCCAGCTGAATCGGAGGATACAGAGACGCAGAGAGAGAGTGGCAATGATGGCCAGATGGAGGAGGGCCATCAGGCGTATGTACAGGAGAGCTTACCCTCCCAGGGTATATCGTGAACAGCTCTCCTACATCCATATGTCTGAGGAGCTGTGTTTGCGAAGGCTGCGATTCAGCAAGGAGGTGGTCACTGAGCTCTGCCACCTGCTGCAGCCAGATCTGCAGCCTCAACTGAGGTCCAGGACGTCTCTGTCGGTGGCAGTGAAGGTCACAGTGGCTCTCAACTTTTACGCTACTGGCTCATTTCAAGCTGCTGCTGGGGACCTCGCCAATATCTCCCAGTTCGTGGTGCATTGCTGCATCCGGCAGGTCACAAATGCCCTCTTTAAAAGGAGACGAGAGTTCATCTCTTTCCCCATGACCCCAGACAAGCAGCGTGACCGCGCTCTGGGCTTTGCGAGGGTAGCGGGCTTCCCCATGGTGCAGGGCGCCATTGACTGCACGCATGTGGCTTTGCGTGCTCCGCATGAGAATGCCGAGGAATTCCGGAACAGAAAGGGGTTCCATTCCTTGAATGTCCAGTTGGTCTGTGACCACAGACAGCTGATACTCGTTGTCAATGCCCAGTATCCTGGCAGCTGCCATGATGCTTTTATCCTGCGCCAGACTACTGTGGCAGAACTTTTCGAGGCACCGCATCAGCCAGTTGGTTGGCTTCTCGGGGACAAGGGGTATGCATTGAGCACCTGGCTGATGACACCGCTCCGTACGCCCAACACCCCTGCTGAGCTGCGGTACAATGAGAGCCATCAAGCTACCAGGAACATAATTGAGCGCACAATCGGCGTGCTGAAGCAACGGTTCCGCTGTCTCGACCATTCTGTAGGAGCCCTGCAGTACTCGCCTGAGCGAGTATCGAACTTCGTAGTCGTGTGCTGCATGTTGCATAACATGGCAATCCTCAGGACCCAGCCAATGCCACCAGGCCTTGGAGCACCACCAGAGGAGGAGGAGGAAGAGGAGGAAGAGGACGAGGAGGATGATCATCAGCAGCACCAAGGCGGGAGGGCGGCCCACAATGGTCAAACTGCAAGGGCCGTCCGTCAACGGCTAATAGCAAGCCGCTTCTAGGGCCCCTGCTGTGGAAATGGCTTCTGCCATTGCTAACAACATCAATGAACCCAGCACGCAACCCCTAAGCCGGCCAAGGCACCAATAATTCCAACCACCAACCATGTATATTTTGAATACAGAAACTTATTTATTTTACAAACTCTGTGTGTGTCAATTCCTCATGACAAACTCATAGAAATAAACACAAAAAAACAGTCAATAACATAACTGGTTCTCACAACCTGGAGATAATGTCCAAAACACTAAACAAAAGTTGGACCATGAACCTCGACCTTTAATAAAAAAATGACCAGCATTTTGTCACACCTCCTACTTTTTGCCCTTCGAGGGTGATCTCCTTCCCTTGCGCACTTCCCCCCTTCTAACCCTACTGCTCCTCCGTAATGGGACCTCAGTGGCTGCAGCAAGGCTGGTGGAAGGCTGCTGCTCGTCAGACCCTGACACTGCAGATGCCCCTGAAGGACGGCCTCGACCAGTTCTGGGCCTGGAGGGCCCGGCTGCAGACTGCACCAACTCTGCATGGGCGGCAGCAGTCTGTCCTACAGGCGGTGGCAAGTGCAGTGGAGAAGTGACAGTGTTGGCAGCAGGAATGCTGTCATCGTGAGAGAGGACAGCAACTCCCTGCTCGCCCGACACACTGGCACTCCCACGGGGCAGCACTTCAGCATCCAGAGCAATCTGCTGGAGAACAGATTGCTGGCCTGCTGCGGCGCGGTGACAGCCCCGGGGACATGTGCACGAACCATCGAGGTTGGCAGCAGTCTGTGTTTGCGTGGCCTCAATCTGAGTCTGTATGAGAGCAGTCAGAGATGGGATCACGGCAGCCAGTGACTGAATTGCAGCACTAAGCGTTAGTGTGGCATCCGCCTGTGCTACAGCGAAGTGCTCCACACTCCTTGCCAGTGACTCAATGCATTCGGGCACCCTTCCCACTGCACCCATGAGCTCAGTGTGCATGCCCACCGCCTGGGTGTTCATTTCTGCGATCAGCCGCTCCTCCTCTGCGTCCATTGCAGTAGGAGTGTCTGGCATACTCTCCCTCTGGGGAGAAGGCCCCCGTTCTTCCCTACCCCCCCATGGCGTTGCTGCAGCCCGCTGGGTCCTGGAGCTTCACCCTCATCAGACCCTTCCCCCCTGCTCCCCTCCAGGGAAGGCGTGTTCCCAGTGTGGGCATGGGCTTCCTCGGGAGAGGGTGGCACTGATGCTCCGGCTTCCTCTTCCTCCTCAGCTGCAGCATCACTCCCAGTGGCAGCTTCAGGGCCCGTCTCCTCAGCTGGTGAATCACCATCTGAAAGCAGGGAGGTACAAGAGTGGCTTTAGCGTGAGGACAGGGTGGCAGTAAGGGAGGAATAAGTGCAGCGAGTTAGCAAGTTGGATTGAAAGTGTCAAAGGCTGGTGTTGTGAGGGACAAGTGGAAGGACAGAGGACAAAAAGGTGATGACCTTACCATTGCTGTCCAGAACGGGGTCGGCGTCTCCAGTGGCGACGGGACCGATCACCCGGCTTGCCACAATCCTGTGGACGCGCTCCTCAAGATCGCTGAGGGGTTGCAGCTGAGGCCGCCCTCCACCTGTCCGTTGCTGCTGTCTCCGATTATGCGCCAGCTTGGCCTGTAAGAAAAAGGACAGCATCTGAGTAAATATACAGCCATGGTCTTGCCTGATGTGCCTCCCATAGGTGAATAGCCCTTACTGTATACAGCCATGGTCTTGCCTGATGTGCCTCCCATAGGTGAATAGCCCTTACTGTATGCAGCCATGGTCTTGCCTGATGTGCCTCCCATAGGTGAATAGCCCTTACTGTATGCAAAGTGTGGAATGTGTGTGTGTGTTTCATGAAAGGGCCATAGGTGTTGGATGAGTGTTGTGCATTGGGGTTTTAAGACCCTCTGGCCATAGAGTGAGGTTGAGATGGAGGGATGGAGAGGTATTGAGAAAAAGCCACTCACCCTGACGACCCGAGTGAGGTCGTTGAACTTTTTGCGGCATTGAGTACGCTCTGAGCCACCTCCCTCCACACTCTTCTGAACTCGCGTGGCAAAGGCCTCCTGCCACTCTCAGGGAAGAGCATACATCTTCTGCGCTCCACCGCGCCAACCAGAGCATCCAAGGCCCGCTCGGTGAAGCGATGAGCGCGTTCTCTCACCCTCTCCATCCTTGGCAGCAAAATGGATTCACAGGTCTCTCCAGGCCGAGATTCAAGGCTGCAATGAGCAGGGTGTGGCTGGGGAGCAAGTTGGCCCCCCCCGCTTTAAGAAGTGGCCGGCGCCAGTGTGTCTGTGTTCCCTCGCTAACTGGCAGCAGCTGCGCTGCGCTCGCGCGCTGAGTTAGCGCCTCACTGCTCGGCCTTTGCGCCTTAAGACAGGTGTGCAGCTCCTGATTTAGCGCTCCACTCACCTCCCGGGGCGGTAAAAGTGAAGTTTCCAGTCAGTGCCGATAATTAGCGCCAGGCGCTAATATTTGCGTCCAGACGATATTTGCGCCCCAAATGGGGCGCGACCTAATTTTTACCCCTTTGTTTCTGTCTTCACGGAGGAAGACACAAAAAACCTCCCAGAAATACGAGAAAACCAAGGGTGTGGTGCGAATGAGGAACTTAAAGAAATTATTATTAGTAAAAAAACAGTACTAGCAAAATTAATGGGACTAAAAGTCAATAAATCCCAAGAACCGGATGACCTACATCCTAGGGTTTTGAAAGAGGTGGCCATTGGTTGTCATCTTCCAAAATTCTACAGATTCTAGAACGGTTCCTGCAGATTGGAGGATAGCAAATGTAACCCCGCTATTTAAGAAAGGAGGGAGAGAGAAAACGGGGAATTGCAGACCTGTTAGCCTCACATCAGTAGTTGGGAAAATGCTGGAATCTATTATAAAGGATGCAATAACTGGGCACTTAGAAACTAATAGTAAGATTGGGCAGAGTCAACATGGATTTATGTAAGGAAAATCCTGTTTGACAAACCTATTGGAGTTCTTTGAGGATGTAACTAGTGGAGTAGACAAAGGGGAACCGGTAGATGTGGTGTATCTGGATTTTCAGAAGGCCTTCGATAAGATCCCACACAAGGTGAACAAAATTAGGGCACATGGAATTGGGGGTAATAGACTAGCATGGATTGAGATTTGGTTAACAGACAGAAAACAAAGAGTAGGGATAAACGGGTCTTTTTCAGGATGGCAGGCTGTGACTAGTGGGGTACCACAAGGATCGGTGCTTGGTCCCCAGCTATTCACAATCTATATCAATGATTTGGATGAGGGAACTAAATGTAACATTTCCAAATTTGCTGATGATACAAAGCTAGGTGGCAGTGTCAGTTGCGAAGAGGATGTGAAGAGGCTTCAAGGGGATCTTGACAGGCTCAGTGAGTGGGCGAGAACATGGCAGATGGAATATAATGTGGATAAATGTGAAGTTATCCACTTTAGTAGAAAAAACAGAATGGCAGAGTATTTCCTAAATGGTGAAAGATTGGGGAATGCAGATGCTCAAAGGGACCTGGGTGTCCTTGTACATGAGTCACTGAAAGTGAATGTGCAGGTGCAGCAAGCCATTAGGAAGGCAAATGGTATGCTGGCCTTCATTACAAGAGGATTTGAGTACAGGAGTAAAGAAGTCTTACTCTAATTATTTAGGGCCTTGGTGAGACCACACCTGGAGTACTGTGTACAATTTTGGTCTCCTTACCTAAGGAAGGATATACTTGCCATAGAGGGAGTGCAACGAAGGTTCACGAGATTGATTCCTGGGATGGCGGGACTGTCGTATGAGAAGAAATTGAGTAAACTAGGCCTGTATCCTCTTGATGACATCCCTGCTTGTGTCCTCCTGTGCAATGTGCAACCAGGCTGCGTTGGTCTCCTGGGGAGGTCTCTTCCGCCCATTAGAAGGGAAGAGAACCTCCCTGCGTGCTGTGACTCCCTTCATAAGCATATAGAGGGAGTCATGGGAGAGCCTTGGTGCAGCCATGCACCTCTGTGCAGTGTTTGTCAGTGTTTGCAGCACCTCAATGCTGTAGAACACTGACAGCACAACTGTCAAAGTAAACTTGCTCATGGTCCCTTTAAGGAAATCGGCTGATGACGTGTCATCAAATGACGTCATCAGACCCGCTTCCTTCAATTGGCTGGCAAACGCGCTGGGTGGGCTTAACAAGCCCAATCAGGGGAAAATCATTTTGGACAGCGGGCTGGAGCCATCAGCGAGGCCGGGACCCGCCACCGACGTCGCCAGCTCCGGACCCGCCGAGGTTGGTAAAGTCCAGCCCATTGAGTGGGGGAAAATCTCACGGCCTCCAGCACAAATTCTTAAAGGGACAGTGCCCCAGGTCATACTTCCTGTGGGAAGATGGCAATATCCTAGTTATATGCGTAGGGAATGGAGAAGCCCAATCATGATAGGTAATCTAGCCCTTTTACCCAGGTGCACATTGTTATGCATTTTTATAAATGAATACAACAGACAGCTTAGGACCTTCTGGAATGTTAAGGATACATTTTCGTCTCATATTGGTTAAGCTCCCATAGCAATATTCACAGACAAAAAATAAATAAATCATTTATGGCCTGAAATGACACACAATGGGGGTAATTTTGACTTTGTGTGATAGTGTCAAACGGGTGATGGTGAATCGGCAGCCTGTTGACTTCAATGGAAACTAAAATCGTGAAAGATGTAAAACGGGCGGCCGCTTCTCTATCACCCGTTTTACATTATCGCATAAAGTCCAAATTATCCCCAGTGAGTTGAGGCAGATTTGTGCCAATGCCTCTGGAATTACAGCCGCTGATGCTCTATACAACTAATCTTGTCAGAATTTCCTAGGTCAGCTCATTTGCTCTGGGGTCCAATTAGAATGCAGTCTATAAAAAGGCATGTCTGGTTGAAGATTGCAGTAGCAGGCTGGGGGAGCAGCAGACAACTAGGAAACTGTTTGGATCATTGAGTTCATTTGTCAGGTAGCTGCACTGGATGGATGTGTGATCTTGTCTCATTTTTCAAGAATGTTTTCCACTGGAGGATCTAGTATAGATAGCTGAGGAATGGACAAGAGCATTGCAAGAAGGAAGAAAAGAAGATCTCACAATTTCAGTGAGACTGATCTCCAAACCGTTCTTATGAAGACTGAACAGAGAGACAGACTGTTGGGTCTCCATGGGAGGAAGCCACAAAAAAATGTATTTCGTGCTGCGTGGAGGGCGGTGGCACTGGCATTGTGTACCAACTCTTTCAGCCCCAGAACTGCAGACCAGAGTTGTGAGAAGTTCATTGACTTGACCAAAGCAGGCAAGATAACACACCATCCACTTTCCTTTTTCTTTCCAGCCCTAGCACACACTTCACCTTCTAAAATTAAGAGTTGTACAATTAATTGTTCACGTTGCACTCTGGTTAAACTAAGCACAAAATAGGGATCTTACAGTATGTGCCACCATCTCCCCTAACACTACATGCACAGCATTAAAACCCCTGCCTCCAGGTCGCGACCACCAGATCTATTACATCAGCTGAAAGACCACAATTACTGGTTTTCACCTAATTCACTCAGTTTTGTTGCAGGAGAAACGGAGGCACAATGCCTGTGAGGGCAGGATACTGGAGGGAACATCTTTGTCATTCAATATCTCAACAAGTATGACATGTCATAGAGCTTCTGAGAAGGCACACTACTCTTGCTGTGGGAAATGGTAAGGTCAGAGGGACAGTGCCAGTACCAGTGGCAGGTTAGTGACGGCACACCTATACAGTTGTCATAGCAGCCCTGTGAAACAGCACACTGTCACAAGCTTCCACCCCTTCTTTGTCCTCATCCAAAGGGGGTAATGCTCACTCATTTTTAGCTTGTACCCTTCTTTCCTGCAGATCTGCAACAGCAATAGAGGATGATGAAGAAGAGGAAGATGCTGATGAGAAGAGTAGGAGGAGAGACGGTACTTCTCCATGTCGGTTATGAGGATGACAAAGAACCGGATAATGATGAAGAAAGGATAGGAGGTCAAGGTCAAGCCCACTCATGAATTCCTGCACCAAGACCCTGCTCTGTGCTCCTCTGCCAAAATCCCATCAATCTCACCCTGTGTATCATTTGCTTTTTCACTACATTACACCAGCTCATATACTTGTGCCTGAGGGGAATTACATCGTGGCTGTGAAGATGTGGCACCAGGTAATATGCAGAACAGGAAGGACTCAGAGGACTGGGTGAAGTTGTACTGGAAGGGAGAGGGGAGGCTGCAGAACATAAGGATGGGGCAGAGAATGAGTAGGGCCCGAGAGTGGGATCAAGTGGCACTGATCGGGGGAGATCCCTCGATTTGCATTAAAGGGTGGGTGCTCATGCCACTAGAGGTGCATCTAGGGTACCTGCCTGTCCCCACAGGCCAGAAAATTGCCATCCTCCTGAGTGCCCCCATTTAGTTCGGGGTGGGGTGGGGGTGGGGGAGGGGGGGCGGGTGCTGAATTTGAAACATTTTTATATTTAAAAATAGTCCCTGACTTTTTAAGAAAATCTAAATTTCTTATGACAACAGAGACATGCCAGGTCAGGTCTCTTGGCTCCAGGCCAGTTCTGTAACATAATGGGGTGGAGGGGAGGATTCCCATGGATCCTAGAACAGATCATTCATTATAAGGGGACAGTGTCCCTGACCAACCTAGGAGCTGATCCAGAGCTACCTGCAGCGAGTACTATGAACTCAAAGCACTTTCCCTAGACTTTCCTTTCCTTTTAAAAAAAAAGCAATTCTGTTAGTAACTTAGGGTTGGCATCCTCCCCCATCCCATCATCCACATTTAGAAGATAGTGATTCCATCTGCCCGATTAATATATTTCGCCCACATGGACATTAAGGGGGTAAAATTCGTCCCCTTAGCGCCTCCTATTAATGCCAGCAGATGGTGCGAGACCGGTATCGCCGGGGCGAGGCGAATCCAGCGCCGCACGCCAAATCCAGCCCCCCCAATAGCTCTGGCGGTAAGAGGTATCGCCGGGAACATCAACGACAGGTTGATCGTGACGTCAGTGAATGTGCAACGTTCACTGACCGCTCGATCTGCTAAATTGATTGTTGCCATCTACCTTCGCACCTGGAGTGAACACCGACAGGGAGAGTTGGTGTGAAGCACCAGGAGAGCACTTCTCCTACCTCCAATTAAGCGAGGAGCAGTGTATTAGAATGCTACGCTTCACCAAGGAGGTGGTCACAGAACTCTGCCACCTCCTGTAACCAGACCTCCAGCCTCAGACCACAGCTCTCCTAGTAGCAGTCAAGGTCACTGTCACCCTCAATTTCTTTGCCAGTGGATCCTTCCAGTCTACAACAGGAGACATAGCTAACATCTCGCAGTTCACCATCCATTGCTGCATCCGAGAGGTCACAGAGGCTCTCTACAGTAAGAGAAGGGACTACATTTCCTCCCCCATCACCCGACAGAAACAGGACGAGCGTGCATGTGGCTTTGCCAGGATAGCGGGATTCCCCATGGTATAGGGCGCCATTGACTGCACCCACGTGGCTTTGCGGGCACCGGAACAGCAACTTGTATTTATATTGCGCCTTTAACGTAGTAAAACATCCCACGGCGCTGCACAGGAGTATTTTAAGACAAAAAATTTGACACCGATCCACATAAGGATAAGTTAGGGCAGGTGACCAAAAGCTTGGTCAAAGAGGTAAGTTTTAAGGAGTGTCTTAAAAGAGGAAAGAGAGGTAGCGAGTTGGACAGGTTTAGGTAGGGAATTCCAGAGCTTAGGGTCTAGGCAACAGAAAACACGGCCACCAAAGGTTGAGCAATTATAATCAGGGATGCTCAAGAGGGCAGAATTAGAGGAGCGCAGATATCTCGGGGGGTTGTGGGGCTGAAGGAGATTACAGGGATAGGAAGGGGCGAGGCCATGGAGGGATTTGAAAACAAGGATGAGAATTTTGAAATCGAGGTGCTGCTTAACCTGGAGCCAATGTAGATCAGTGAGCACAGGGGTGATGGGCGAACGGGACTTGGTGCGAGTTAGGACACGGGCTTTAAATTACCTCAAGTTTACGTAGGGTGGAATGTGGGAGGCCAGCCAAGAGTGCATTGGAATAGTCAAGTCTAGAAGTAACAAAGGCATGGATGAGGGTTTCAGCAGCGGATGAGCTGAGGCAAGGGCGGAGACGGGTGATGTTACGGACGTGGAAATAGGCGGTTTTAGTTATGCTGCGGATATGTTGTTGGCAGCTCATTTCAGGGTCAAATATGACACCAAGGTTGCGAACAGTGTGGTTCAGCCTCAGACAGATGTTAAGGAGAGGGATGGAGTCAGTGGCTAGGGAACGGAGTTTGTGGCGGGACCGTAGACAATGGCTTCGGTCTTCCCAATATTTAATTGGAGAAAATTTTTGCTCATCCACCACAATCTTGAGATCTTCCGTAACCGCAAAGGCTACCATTCACTTAATGTGCAGTTGGTGTGTGACCACAGACAGCGAATCCTCAATGTCAATGCCCGCTATCCTGGCAGCAGCCACGATGCCTTCATCCTGCGCCAGACCGGTGTGCCAGCACTCTTCCAGCCACCACGTCAAGCTTGTGGTTGGCTGCTCAGAGAAAAGGGCTATCCGCTCTCCACCTGGCTCATGACTCCCCTCTGCAACCCCAACACTCCTGCCAAGCACTCATATAATGAGATTCATGCTGCCACCAGGAACATCATCGAGCAGGCCATCGGCTTATTGAAGCAACGGTTCCGCTGCCTTGACCGCTCGGGAGGAGCCCTCCAGTACTCACCGGACCGGGTGTCCCATTTTGTCATGGTCTGCTGCATGCTCCACAACTTGGCCATCATGAGGGCCCAGCCCCTGCCGCCAGGGATTGCGGGACCACCTCAGGAGGAGGAGGAGGTCGAGGAGGAAAAGGAAGACGATGAGGAGGGTGAGGAGGAGGCAGAAGAGGAGCGAGGGAGGGGGCAGCCACTGAATCGGCTTTCCGGAAGGGCAGTCTGTGATCGCCTCATCAGACTGCGGTTCCAATAAATTAAGCCCCAGATCCCCGTTGCTCACCACATCCCCATCATCCCATCCCTGTCGCAGGCCATATCACAGTGCAAAGCTGAAATGAGCCACACCACAAAAGAATCCAAACTGAATTAATAAATTTATTAAAAATCAGTGAACATGTATTTACAACAAAAATATTAGCTATTCACCCTTGTGCAATCCCTTAGTGCCTGTCGTTACTGTGCCTTTCCCTACTCTAGTGCTCCTATGAAGTGTCGGCCCAGTGGCTGCAGCAGTACTTGTGGAAGGCTGCTGAGTGTCCGTGCGGGAGACTTCAGATGGCCTTGCAGGATGCCCAACTCTGGACCTGGAAGGCCCGGCTGTAGACTGCACCACCTCAGCATGGGCGGCAGCAGTCTGGGCATGCTGGAAGACAGGCAGCGACAAGGGCAATGGCGGAGTGGCAGTGGTGGGAGCAGGAATGCTGTCATCCTGAGAGAGGACAGCAGGTTCTGCTCCACTGACCCACTGCCACTCCCCTGGGGCAGCACCTCAGCATCTTTAGAAATCAGTTGCAGCACAGATTGCTGGCCTGCTGTGACACCGTGAAAGTCCCGGTCGACGGTGGTAGACCCAGCCACGATGGCAGCGTGAGATTGGACGCCACCAAGCATAGACTGCATTACAGCACTAAGACATTGCATCGCTTCCACCTGTGCTGCAATGGAAGCTGCCAGATTGCCCATCACACGTGACATCAGGTCTGGGTCACCACGGTCTCTCTGGGAGTCTACCATCCTTTGCAGACTGCAAATGATGGGCTCCATGGTGTGCGCAGAGCTCTGTGCAATGTTGGAGGCGGACTCCTCCACTCTCCTTATCATTGCTGAGAGGCTCTTGGGCACCCTTGCTATTGCACCTATCATCTCCGTGTGCATGCCCATCACCCTTCTTCTAAAGGCCTCCCCATCGAGGTCCTCATCTGAGTCCTGTGCAGCAGAACTCATGCGCGAACCCGCCCTCTGGGGAGCTGCCCCCAAGCTATTATTTCCCCCTGGCCTTCCTGCAGCCCACTCATTCCCAGTGCCTCACCCTGTGCAGATCCCGCTACTATACTAGCCACTAAAGAACGCGTAGTGCCTGTATCTGAGCTGGTGTCTGCGGGTGATACATGCAGTGACACGGTGTGTTCTTCCTCCTCCTCTTCTCCCGCCTCGCTCTCTACGGTGCTCTCAGGGATAGGCTGCTCAGGTGCTTGCTGATTATCTGAAAGCATAAAGGCACAAGAGTCGGGTTAAGGTGAGGGGAGGGGGGCAGGAAGGGAGAAAGGCAAGCATACAGCATGAGTAGCTGGAAAGTGCAAAACGCTTGTGGGGTGAGGGGAAATTGGGATGTGAGAAGAAGGAGTAGGAATGAACATACCGTTGTTGTCCCAAAGGGGGTCAACATCGCCAGTGGCCATGGCGCCCACCATCTGGCGCCCAATAATCTGCAGCACTCGATTCTCCAGCACAGACAGTGGTTGGGTGTCGGCTTGTCCCCCGCCTGTGTGCTCCTGCTCCATCCTGTTGTGAACCACTTTGGCCTGCAAGAGAAAGGAAAGTGTGTGGTGAGTGTGGAGAAATATGTTTGGGTGATGTGCCTGCCATAGTTAAATAGCTGTCATTGTGTACAAGGTGTGAGATGTGGGTGTGAGTGTTGGTAGGTAGAAATTGTTGGTGGGTGAGTGCTGGGGGTGTGGTGCTTTGGGCAGTGTGTGCAGACTATGGTGAAGACGGTGGTATGTAGCATTTGTTGAAGCATTCACTCGCCCTGACCACCCGAGTGAGGTCGTTAAATTTCTTCCTGCACTGTGTGTGAGTCCTGGGGACCACAGTGCTGCCCGAGACCCGCTGGGCTACCTCCCGCCACATGGTGCAGAAGACTTGTGGCGAGGGCCTCCTGCCACTTGCTGGGTAGAGCACCGCCCTCCGTCTCTCCACAGCGAAAACCAGTGCCTCCAATGCTTCATCACAGAATCTGCGGGCTCTCTCCCTGGGATGTGGATCTGCCACAAGTACACCTGGTTCAGTCCTCTGGCTCCTTCTCCTTGTCCTGTTTCTGCATGCTGAGGCAACTGCACAGCCAGCAATGCTGGGAATGACGTTCTGCAGCATCAATGAACCTCCCCTTTAAGTACTGAAAAAATCCTGTGGCAATCATGACTTGCGATTAGACTGCACCTGATATTAGTCCACCCTTGGGTAACGCAAATGAGCTTGGGCTTTAAGACTTGATTTAGGACTCCAATCATTTTTTTGAGCATTGAGCACGAATTTTGCATGCAGTCTAAAGCAGTAGTGCCTGGCGCTAATTCTCCAACTTTTCCACTGACACCGCCCATTCCTTGGCTATAATGAATTTCTAGCCCTAAGACTTTACTTCCAGTTTGGGTGCATAGTACAAAATGGGTTTACCTGATAGAGGTCCGCCATTGAAAAGTGTGTTACCAACCAAGTGAAAATGTAGATCATTAAGTTGCTTTATATCAGAATTTTAAAGTGAGTGAATAATGTTTTTTCTCCTTTTGTGTACAGTAAGAAGCCTTGGTTTAGAAACCAGTACGAGTCAGGACTTTAAAGGGGAGTAGCAGCGCCAGCATTGATGTTGAGAGTTGGAAGGGAGGGACAAGTGGAAGTCAGCATTAAAGTTGGGAGCGGAGCGCCGTTGGAGTAGGCATTAAAGTCGGGAATTGGGAGGTTGACCATCAATTAAATTGAAAGTCAGAAGAGGAGGGAATAGTGGAAGCCAGTACTGAACTCGGAAATCGGGAAGAAGTAGAGAGAACCATCATTGAACTTAGGAGTTAGGAGGGGAGGGAACATTGGGAGGTAGCATCGAACATGGGAGTGAGGAGGGAGGGAGCGGTGGAAGCCACATTCAATATTAACTGCTATTCATGTGTAGTATGCTTCCAAATTTTCAATCCTGGTGGGCAAGTCTTTCTACTAGAGTCAGAAAATGATCCTCAATGTTTGCCCTTATTAGCTGTTTATATCAATTTCTATTATGAGCACTCCAGATTTTTTATGAGCTGGATCAAGGCTCTCTATGGCAATCCTTAACATGCCATGACCATGTCTTAGGCTTCAGTATTTCACCATCTTAGAGTAATGGTTTGCAAGTAATGGCTGGAAAGCCGCAGGCAGAAAATACTTACAGATGGATTTGAATCTGTTTGGAGACTGGGCACCAGTGGTGTCCTGTAGGGATTGGTGTTGGGACCGTTGCTCTTTACTATTTTTATCAATGATCTAGATGTAGGTGTTGTGGGCATGATCTGCAAATTTGCAGATGATACTAATATTTGTGTGAGTGTTCGGACTGTAAAGATGCTCGACGGCTTCAGGCAGATATTGATGTGTTGGGGGATTGGGCTCATGACTGGCAAATTTGGAAAAGTGCAGTGTTATGCATGTGGGCAGGGTAAATACTGAACATGCATACAGCCTTCAGGGAAAAGCATTAAAGCAGGCGATGAACAAAAGAGATCTGGACGTTCTAATGCATAGCTCTCCAAAGGTGCATGAACAATGCAATGAAGCAATAGCTAAAGTGAATAGGGTGTCGGGGTGCATTTATTGACTATAAGACAATGCATAATATTTTGTCCTTGTACAAGACCTTGGTCAGGCCTCAGTTAGAACACTGCCCAATTTTTTGTCCCCTCACATGGTGGATGATATTGAGGCTTTGGAAAGGGTGCAGAGAGGGCCACTAGACTAATTCTCAGTTTAACACATCTTAGTTATCAAAATAGGCTAATAGAACTGGGACTCTACACTTTAGAGAAGCGTAGAATTAGGGGTGATCTGATCGAGGTTTATAAGATAATGAAGGGCATAGATTGTGTTTGATTTGACAGTTTGTTCCAATGAAATAGGTTAGGGAGGACCAAGGGTCACAATTTTAAGTTCCATTAAGCCAGATTGAGGTGAGATGTCAGGAGGTGGTTCTTTTCCCAGAGATTAGTGGACCTCTGGAACAGGCTCTGGAACAGGATGCCAGCTTGTGCGGTGGACGCCAATTTGCTGAATTCTGTCAAGCGAGAGCTGGACCAGTTTCTGGCTAGGGCAGAGATCACCTCTTACAGAAGGTAGGTAGTGCATAGAGTTAACAGGGTCAGAGTGATCTCTTGGACTAGTGCCAATTGCCTAGGGGGGGGGTCAGAGAGGAATTTCCAAGATTTTTTCCCCCCCAAATTGGCCTGGTTTTTCACCTCTCCCAGGATATCACATGGTTTTGGGTGGGGTGGCGTGTATGTATTGTGATACACAAGGGGGGGCGATTTTGCCAGCCCTGGGGAGGCGGGTTTGGAGGCGGGACTGCCGGGAAAATGGCAGAATCTGGGGCTGGGTATCCATCCCGCCCTCAACCCGCCTCCGTGCCATCTTCCCAGGAGGCGGGTCCTCGACTTGCGCTGGGACCCGTCTCCTGGAGGCGGGAAGGGGATTACAGCCACTTAACTGCCTGTTAACAGGTAGTTATCAGGCAGTTAAGAGGATTACCCCATTTTTCCATCATAGGTGTGGGCTTCCCGACGTCGGGAAACCCCGCCAGGGTCAGCGAGGCGATCAGTGGGTCTGCGGGGGGTCGGAGGGGTCCAAAGTGCGCTGTGGAGGTGAGTGATGGGTGCAAGTGTGGAGAGGTAAATATGTGAGGTGAGTGAAAAGTGATAGAAAAAGTTTACTTACCTTTGTTTCTTCCTGCAGGCTTCAATCGTTGGGGATGCGGAGGCTCCAGCATCTCAATGGCAGAGATGACAGAATGGCTGCTGCATTCTCCGATGCAACAGCCATCTGCTTTCTGCTCACAAAACAGGTTTGGTGAACCTTGAGTACAAGAACTCACCAAACAACAGAGAATGTCAGTGTTTGACAGCTTCTCAAAGCTGTCGAATGATGACAATTCATCTGTCAAAATATTTTGACAGATGAAACGTCATACGCTGACGTTCTCTGTAACCGGCTTCCCCTTAATTGGCCTGCTAAGCCCGCCCAGCGGGCTTAACAAAGGTCAATCAAGGGAAAATAGTGTGGGTTGGCCACAATTTGATGGAGGCGGGACTAAAACCCGACAAGCAGCAGTCCCGCCTCCAACGTGCCCTCATTGGCAAAATCACCCTAAGGTATCAGAATTGTGTGGGAAAGGCTGGATGGGCCAGAGGGTCCGTCATTGTTCATATGTTCGTAAGTATTGGCACACTTCTATGTTCCCTTGTTCTAAAACAAACTGCAGAACATGATGTGATAAAATTTATGCGCTGGTGCTCTCTAGTAATGAGATTTTTATTTCTACCATTATCTACCTACTGGGGCATTAAATAAAATTACAGCAATTTTTTATATAATCGATCATTGTTTAATATTCAAACAATAAAATTATTTTAAAATCAACACCTACATCTGAACTTCAGAAGGCAGACAGAGATGAATTGTATAAATCAAGTTTTCATGGATTTGGAATCTGAAGTTTTAGAAGTTGCAGAACAAAAGTATTATATTTTTGTCACTTTCATCGCTGGCATTATGCATATTTCTTTCAGCATTTTTTCATTATTGTGGGCATAAACCTGTAGCATTTACAATAAGCAAATCTTACTGGGCTGAAGGCCCATTTTTATACTATTACAGATTTCAGGTAGTAAAATACATCCGTTCCACCAGTATAATATTAAGCTATTTAATTCAAGCTATTACAGCCAATATTTATGGCCAGCAATGCAGCTAATTCCCTTGGACAATAAATCCTCTTGTGCACTCACTGGAATATTCTGATATTTATGGCCAGTGGGAGCAGTTTTCATTGATCCGCATGAACAATGAAAGATTAATGCTCAGATTTTAATCTGAGGGAGGTAGTAATTTCATTATCATAACAGTGTTATTCCAGCCTGATGCAAATTAAATAAATTGGGTAAGGGAATTTATTGAACAGGCTTCCACTTAATGTGAGTTAAAACAAATTTCATTGTGTTATACTTCTATGAAATGAAAAGACAAAACACAAATGAAAAGGGAATTATTTTAGAATTCAGTTCCCATTACTTATTTCTCATTTTAGCAAATGCACGACATGTGTGCCAGATCTTATTTTTTAATCGCTTATGGGATCTGGGCGTCACTGGCAAGGCCAACATTTATTGCCCACCCCAGTTGCCCTTGAGACGGTGGTGGTGAGCTGCCTTCTTGAACCGCTGCAGTCCGTGTGGTGAGCGGTTTGTTACAACTGAGTGACTTGCTAGGCCATTTCAGAGGGCAGTTAAGAGTCAACCACATTGCTGTGGGTCTGGAGTCGCATATAGGCCAGACCGGGTAAGGATGGCAGATTTCCTTCTCTAAAGGACATTAGTGAACCATAACTAAACAGTAATTAGCAAAAAATGCATCAAATAGAGACTGCATTAATATTAGGAAAAATATCTTCTAAAATGATCGTTATGCAACACAAATATTTATCTAATGTGATACAAGTACATATAAAAAGCTAAAATGATAGAGACAGTTGATAGATTTTTTAATTTTTGTGATTCCCTTTTAATGTAAAAGTACCTTGCAAACAGAAATCTTAAATAACAATGAAAGGCTTAGTCCCAAAATTGTTAGAGGTCGGGTGTGGCGGAGCGGAACCCCCTGTCCACCCTAACTCCAGGCCGAAGACACCGTTCCAAATTCTGCCGGCATCTTCAAATCAATGATGCCTGTCCCGGCCAGGCCTAATCCACCCTTATTGGGTGGAGCAGCATTTATCCGCTCCGCCTGAGGTCACCGATGCCCAACAACACACAGTGGAGCCATTCTGCAGGGATCAATGACCTTATTCTGGTGGTAGGCTTCGAAGGGAGTCACACCAGCTCTCAACATGAGTTCCACTGTTAAAAGGCAGAATTCCTGGGGTAACCCAGTAACTTCCGACATACCCCCTTGACATGGGGGGCAAAAGCTCCACTCATGCTCCCCACTGGAATGTCAAAGGCTTGGATAAATGGGCAGAATCCTGAAGTAACAGGGTTTTGCTCCAAATTCTGGCCCTCCAAGCTAAAATGCTGCCCTCCTCAGCCCCAGGAATTTTGGGCCTTGGGCCCTGAATTTCCATGGGGTCCTCCAAATTTCCCAGTGCAATTTCAGCAGATGATTGTTGGAAACCCTCGAGAAATGGTGTTAACAGCTCTTTTTGGTTATTTATGCAATTTTTCTGGTGATTCTGCCACAGGAGATCGGCTGCAGCCATTGAGCAGCTGACTGAATTCATATTGGTAGCTGACACTAAAAATATACGCCAGGAATTTCCTCAGGGGTTCTCCTGATTGGCCGCTGTACCTTGTGCAGTAGATTGGCGAAAACCCCAGATAGACGTGTAAATGGGGGTTTGCGACGATCTTCTGCCAAAGTTATCCTAGCCAATCTGGAGAATCCCTAAGGGAATTCACAGTTAAAATGTTTGAGTAGATCCTAATGCTACTTAATCTTGTTGAAAATCTGGTAGGTATAAAAGTAATTAACAGAACATTCGTACTAAAATCAGTATTATATAAATAAACAATCATTTGATTTTGTATTTCATGCTGAAAGTCGTATAAGATTTTGTAACATTTACCAACTTCTGTGTCTCTTCCTCAGAGAGCTTGGTACAAATGTACGACTCTGGTCATTTTTGAACATGTTGACATGTTCCCTGCTGTAACCTGGTGACCCAAATTCAGAATCATTTGTCACTGTTACAAAAGCGGAGGGCAGTTCTGCGAAAACATTTTCAGAGTTTCTTTTTGTATTTCGGGCCTGACACACAAACTGCCCTCTCTGTTTAAAATGCTCTCTCACATGCACCAGATATTTTAGCTCAACATTACTTTCTTTCTTGAAACAAACTCTATAACAAGTTGGAAAGAAATGGTAGCATATAATGCCGTAGCTCGATGCTAAAATTGCAACTGATTCAATTGCTGGGAAATACTTGTCAGTTTTTATGTTAATGTACATGACAACAAACAAAATCCACACAATTAAGTAAACGAGCATACTAAATGTGATAAATTTTGCCTCATTATACATTTCTGGAGCCTTCCTACCCTTAAAAGCAAGAACGAAGCAGACACATGCAAGAAAAGCGATGTATCCTAACATTGCACCAAATGCTACATGGGAACCCTCATCACATAACAGCAAAATGATTTGGGGGATATTTCTATTTTTCACAAGTGTTGGAGTATTCAAAGATAACCATGTTGAACAAATGATCACTTGAATTCCTGTGGTAACAATTATAATGGGTACTGGTTTATAGAGAAACCTTAAATTTTTACGGATAATTGGATTAAAACTAAATGCCAGGATGATCCGAAAAGATTTCACCAAAATACAGGAAACACACAAAGTAAAAGTTATACCAAAAAGTGGTTGTCGGATTTTACAAATGTAATCAAACGGTTCTCCAATAAACAACACAACACTGACAAAACCGAGTAACAGTGAGAACAGCATTATGTAACACATCCAACCTCCAGCAGCTTTCACAGCTGGTGTACCCAGATGTTTTGTGAACAATATGATTATTATACATATTATAAGTGCTCCTAAGGTGGCAAATGTGATTAACACAACAGAAAGAGCATCTCTCCATTGAAGAAACTCTATAGTTCTATCCTGGCACATTGAACTTCCTTCCTCAGACCAGTGATTTTCTGAGCACTGCGTACATTCGTTGGAATCTGCAGAGGCAAAAAAAAACAATGTTTAGCCAATGGAAAAGCACAAAACAATGCACTGGAATTCTTGCTTAACATATACCTCTATCTCCTGAGGAAAGTTTCTAAAAATGTCTTCTTGTTTCCCAAAGGTAAATTAAACAAAACTCCAGAACATCTCTTAAACTTTATATATTATTATATTCATCCTTATATGCTTACTCGGCAAGATATTCCACTGCCCTGGCAGCACACAAACAATTTTGCTCCATATCGTATCTCTATGTGTACTTATCTTTAAAACCATGAATCCCATTTTTAGCTAGATATTCAGCCCATAGAAAAGTTCTTTGCAACTCTTGAAAGAATGTAGGAGATACAGAATTTTTTAAAAAAGAAATTAAAATTATAATGATAAAGGCAACAGGGTAAAAGGTGATTAATGTAATAGTTAACAAATATATCTATAAAAACAAATAGTTATTTTGTTGGCTTTATTTTAGAAAGTAGTGAGCATGTATTGGAGAGACAATTAATGGAAGAGGTTTATTACACTGCCTGAATTCCTTGTAATCACTATTATTATTGCTTGAGTGTTATCCCATACACAGAATTTATTGAAAACCAGGCCACTTATTTTGTCTATAGTTTCCATAGAAATTATGGGGCAGAAATTCGGGTCTCCACGGGTGAGTACGCACTGTGTACTCACCCGTAGGGCCACCGGAAGTGCCGGTTTCGTACATGCACTGCGCAGGCACGGGAAACCAGAACTTCCGGTCTCGTGAAAGAAGGGGTTCGAGGGTCAACCGCGTGCGCCGGAGAGGCAGCGCGCACGCAGCGAACTTCATTTTTTTTTTCAGGTTTCTCCGTGAGGCTAAGTACGGAGAAGCTGCACAGGAAAAAATGAGGCGCAAGGCCTGCTTTTAACAAGGTAAGTGGTGAATTAAGTACAATTTAAACATTTTTTCAACAGGTTTATCTTTTTTACATACTTTAAAGAAAGGTAAGTTTATTTTTAGCACCGTTAAAAAGTGTAATTAATTTTTTCAAAAATTTTAATTTTTGTTTAAAGTAGTTAATTTATGTAATTTATAGTTATTTTAAAAATGTGATGTTTTTTTAAAATGTATTTGAAGTTTTAGTTAGGTTTTGGGGGGTGATCTCTATTCATAGATTTGACAGGTCTTCCTGTCAAAATCTATGAATGGAGATTCCCTGCTCCGATTGGCTCTCCATGGCCCACGTGATCCCAGAGGACGCTTCGAACTAACTGCGCCCCTGGGATACGCAAGCACTGAGCGCCGGCAGCTGCAGGAGGCCCAGGAGCCGAAGTCCACGTGGGCCCAAAGCACAATGGCAGGCATGGTAGGTAAGTACGCGCGTGATCCTTGCACCCGCGGGAAGCCGGAGAGCCGAATTTCTGGCCCAATATATTTTGAGCCAGTGGATACTCTATTTTGCCAAGACTGTCAGATGGCATGCTGCACTATTGATTCCTACCATTCTTTGCAGAGTGGTATCCTGGTGGACAGAATTCACACTTATAACAGCAAGTGTTTACAGGTATTGTATTCTTCCTTTCTCCAGGTTTGCAGGTTCGTGAGCAATTAGATGATACAGCCTATGTGAAATACAACATGAATGTGAAAGAAAGACACTCAGGATATTTTTCATGTGCATTAATATTACTACCAGCTTAACTTATGTTGTTTTTGGAGATAATTAGATGCAAATCATTACTATTAAAATAAGACAAACTCTAAGGCCGCGAATTTAATTCTGGAAGTGGGATTGGGTCGGGTCAGCAGGTTTCCGGGTTCCGGTCCTGCCCCCAGCTGCCTCCGCTCTGCAGACATGATTTTCCATTGATTGGGCTTGTTAAGCCCGCCCTTACCGGCCAATTAACAGGAAGCGGGTCTGATGATGTCATTTGATGATGCGTCATCTGCCGGTTTCCTTAAAGGGACCACATCCACATGGAGTTTGACAGTTGTTCTGTCAGTGTTTGACAGCATTGAGGTGCTGCAAACACTGACAAGCACTGCACAAAGGTGAACACTTGCACCCAGGCTCTCCAGTGACTCCCTCCATATGCTTATGGAGGGAGTCACAGCACGCAGGGAGGTTCTCTTCCCTTCCAAGGGCAGAAGAGACCTCACCAAGATACCAACTTACCTTGCACCTCCACCCAACCCTCTCTATCTACTTCATCACTTACCCATCTCACTAGCCACCCCTCATACTCACCCTCATCATACTGCAAGCATACCAACTAACAACACACAAGGGTAGGCACTTGAGAGGTTTAACCAATGTCCATGTGAAGTTTCTGGTAATGTGTTGTCAGACAGTGTAATATCTTTTTCCAAAAGTGCCCCTTATTGGACAGATCTGAGCACACATTGAGAAGTGTCTTACTGAGTTCCAGTGATTGTTCAGTCATAACTCCGCCTCCCCCCCCCCCCCCCCCATTATAGTGATGAGTGTGCATGGAATGGCTTGGACATTAAAGGGATGCTTCACGGTGCTGGTGTGGGATGGTGTCAACCTGGCGCATCATGTGGCAGCCAGGGTTTACAGCATCAAGTGAAGAAAATCTGGCCAGGGTGATGCCATCACAGGCCTTCCAGCCAACAATTTTGTCAAGGGCTGATGCCCTGTGTCCAGTGCAGCATCAGGTGGGTGAGGAGGAGGTTGGCGTTCCTGGTGCTGGTGCTGCTGTTATGGCTGGTTGTGGTGCTGCCTCGGCTGCTCTTCCTCCGAATCTGACGACCAGGATGAGAGGATGTAAATGGTTCCCATCCCGTTGCTATAGATTTCAGTTGAGGCAAGAAGTTTGCAAGCGCACAGTCAATGTGGCCTGAAAGTATTCCAATCAGGTCACACTGCAGATGGCTGTCAGCTTCAATATTAGTGAGAAGTCGCACAACACCAGGTTATAGTCTAACAGTTTTATTTGAAATCACAAGCTTGGTGTTGTGCGACTTCTCACTTTTGTCCACCCCAGTCCAACACCGGCATCTCCGCATCATAGCTTGAATATTCACAAGGTCAGTAGAGTTGCAAAATCTTATCCCAAACCTCCAACAACAAAGTTGTTGCATTTGAAGGTCAGCCATGTTACAGGAGCACTTTTAAAGTGCTGCACCAATGACTACAAATCATGTCCTCAAGAAACTCGTCTCCTTGCAGCTGGCCTGTTTCTGACAAGATGGGAAACAGGAGCCAGAAGCACGAAAATGAGAAACAACTATCAAAATAGGATTAGCAAGGCAGTTAGCAGGCTCGAGGGGCCAAGTGGCCTATTCCTGCTCCTATTTCTTATGATAACTGCCTTAACTACCTGTCCCACCGGTTGGAGTTGGGTCAGTTTGGGAGCGGCTGACCCGACACTCACGAAAATCGCGTGGGGGTGGGATGGAGGCGGGTTGGCAGTCTGAAGCCATTTTTTCTGATTTTCACTACCCACCCGCCTCCAAATCCGCCTCCTCAGGGCTATTAAAATTGAGCCCATAATTTCTGCATTTTTTGATACATATTTTCACATGTTCCAGTCTGTTTAGCTATTGTTTTCGTAGATATGACCTTTTTTATGCAACATATTTTGCACTAATTTACTGTGAGCCTTCAGGCTGTGATCCAGTTATGCTTAATTTTAATAAATTATATACAATGTGTACAGAAACTACCTACTGCAAGTACTTAATATGGTCAGTGTGGCCTTACACAGAACTTTTGATACAACAGGACAACAGGACCTACTAAAAGCTTATATTAAGGAAATTAACACCAAAAAGGATAAAAGAGCACTGAGCAGAGCACACTAGAACGAAATTTTGACAAAGCACCATCATTGTAGGCTGAAGAACTTTTTTGAAATATGTAATGTTAGCCTTTAACCTGCAGAGAGAAATAACCAACTGGTCACAGAATTGGTAAAAGAGTTATTCGTTAAACAAATATTGTAAAATTAAAAGGTAAATAAAGTAATAATTAGGACATTTATCACAGCTCTGTCTAGCATTTCAGCATTGCTTAAGCAGTGACAGGATATTTTACTGATTTACTTCATCAAAATCTCTGATAATTTTGAACTCCATTAGATCAACTTAATCAGCATTGTTCTAATTTTTTCTATTTTCTATTTTTTTAGTTTATCCTCATAACTAATACATTCATCCCTGGTGTCATCTTAGTGAATTACTTCTGCACCTTCTCCATGTCCTTCCTAAATTACTTGCTTTTCTGCATCAAATGTTGGGGTGTCATGGACTGCCTTAAATATCTGGTTGTTGAAAGGCTCAAGTGATGACAGAAAAGAAGCAAGAGAAAAGCTTCAGCAAAGGCTTGACAATGTGCCTCTATTACTACTGATTTCCAACCTGAAATGCTCATGGGTGGATGAATGAATGATTGAAAAGGATGGAAAATGACACTATTGCCCATAAACTGGCTGATGCTTCCTGGAAATCGGATGGAGGGGAGAGGGGATTAGGGAGAGATCCAGCGTTATGGATATATGCCCAACTTTCTGATTGGATTAGGACTACTGGAAGACATGACTAAATGTGTAAATTAGCACAAGGGAAACAATAACTTAGATATGACATGAGCAGCCATTTTGCAACTCAGCTCTCAGGATGCCAAATTTCAAGATTTTAAGAAGCCCTTGCCACCAGTAATGGTGAATACTGTAAATATTTACTGGTCCATTATAGGCACTGCATGTGCTAGTATACTAAGACCAATAACTTTGTAGCCAAGATGCATTTAATGCCATAATTGTTATTCACGTTCATTCCTCAATATTTGATATTGCAAAAATAATCTTCAATTAATCTGGAAAAAAAGTGTTTTAACATAAATTGACTGTTTTGGTTTACCTAAGGAGTGAGCTAACTAAGTAAGCATAACAGCATTGCTAAATTGTGCACAATACTTAATGACATTCATCTGTATTTGAAAACTGTTTAAAATATAAGATATAAAAGCACTGCAATAAATCAATCAACAAGTAAAAAAATATACAGATTAAATCACCTGGGTGTTGTTAAAGAACATGTTGTCAATGGATGTCATTCTCTTCCTCTCCACATCATAGTTAGCAACTGTAATAAATTTAATGGTTCCATTCACCATCTCCCAGTTGGTTAGGTCATACCCATTTGAGGAATCTCCAGAGTGGCGAAAGTAAAAGTAGCTATCCTTCTCAGAGAAGTTAACTTTCTTCAGTTCATTGAGCAGCTGTGAATGAAGTGCTTTTAAAATAACTGAATTTTTACAGCAAATTATTAAACACAATGCCAGAGTGTGATTCATACAACTATGAGACGTGTTAATGAGAGCATTTAAAGACAGTATAATATCCATAATAAAAACAGAAAATGCTGGAAATAATTTCTAGCATTTTCTGTTTTTATTTCAGATTTCCAGCATCCGCAGTATTTTGTTTTTGTATTAGAGTATAATATCCATGTCTTACTTCATAGATTTTCAGGAAATAGATCCCATTATTATTCATTCTTCTGGTTATTTGCTCTTTATTTTTTTATTTATTTGTTATTTTACTCTCCCTCTTTAGGTCCATTTGCTTTTCTCTCCAACCAAAAAGGCAAATGCCAGTACTGTTCCTGAGACAGCCTCGGAGCTGCAGTACAGTGGAATTTGTTGATTTACTTTCCAAATTCATTTTGTTTGCTCATCTTTCTCCTGGTAGCTGACTCCGGTTGGGAACTGACCTAGGGAATAGCAAGGAATAGCAAGGCTCAACGCATTTTCAACCACTATGTGAAACACAACAGCAGTGAATCGACATAGGGCGCCACTGACATGCTCACATTTCTCACCATTTATCTTTCTTAATGATAAAGAAACCCAGTGGGGTTGCATACTGCTCTGTAGTGAGAGAAAGGACAGGCATACGACCCATTGTGATTTCCATAACAGTAGTTCATGGGCAAGAAGACAGAGTCCACGTAGACGGGATCTTGGGCTTTATAAATACAGGCATTGAGTACAAAAGCAAAGAAGTTATACTTCATAAATCACTGGTAAGGCCTCAGTTGAAATATTGTGTCCAATTTTGGACACCCCACTTTAAGAAGGATGACAAGGCCTTAGAGAGGGTGCAGAGGAGATTTACTAGAATGGTACCACGGCTGAAGGGCTTCAGTTACGTGGAGAGACTAAAGAAGCTGGGATTGGTCTTTTTAGAGCAGGGAAGGTTAAGGAGAGATTTAATTGAGGTGTTCAAATTTTTTGAAGGGTTTTGATAGAGTAGGTGGGGAGAAACTGTTTCCACTGGCAGGAGGGTTGATAACCAGAGGACATAGATTTAAGATAATTGGCAAAAGAACCAGAGGGGCGATGAGGAGAAATTTTTTTACGCAGCGAGTTGTTATGATCTGGAATGCACTGCTTGATGGGTGGTGGAAGCAGATTCAATAGGAACTTTCAAAAGAGAATTGGATAATTACTTGAAAAGAAAAAAAATTCAGAGCTATGGGGAAAGAGCAGGGGAGTGGGACTAATTGGATAGATCTTTCAAATGAATGGCCTCCTTTGTTGTAAGATTCTGAAGTAAAATGCTCTCCCCATGTGACAACGTAACCTGCCCAGCAGGAGAGACATACCTGTACCTGGCAACCTGAATTTACTGTTGACCAATTGAAGTGGAAATTATCTTTCATGACCACATAAATTCAATAGTATAATTTTAAGGTGTAAACATTCTTTTTTTTTAATAAAATGATAAAATTGTTAACTTAAATTTTTTTTTGTGTGTTAGGGGCCTTTTTACACAGAGAGAGCCCTGGAGTGATATTGAAGTAAGTGCCGCACAGAAGGACGTCACATACTGCCAATGTTTGCTGTTTGGACTACCTGCGAAGAAGTCGCAGAATTGGGCAATGATGAGAAAGTAACTTTACACGTTGAGGAGGAGAAAAGTGAATGTACCTGCTCCAAGTGTAATGATAAGACATGGCTGTAACTGCCACTTTCACCTCAAGGAGCTGGGCCTTGATTTTGGATGCATGGAATCCTTTGAGCCTTTCTTACACCATCACAAGGCATCCCATATATATGTATGGCACACCTTCTAGCTTCCAAGGAAAACTTCCAGTATTTTGGCTGACCTATCTCAAATCTGACACTAATAATGTTACCACCAGCAGTCACTTACATGTTGCATTGACTCATATTTTGGGAAGCAGGGTAGCTAATTGCATAGCAATGGAATCATTCAGGAGGCCAATGCACATCCCCAGGGTAGTGCTCATCACTGTTGCTTTTTCTTTCTGTGCCTAATCTTTCACACACTCGGGCACTCTGTGCGGTCTAAATTTAGCAGACAGTGTAACATCGCAACAGAGAAAGCCTTGGCTAGTCACAGTTGTTACGAGTGTGTTAATTAGATAATTTCTTCCTCTTGTGTTTCCCTAGGTATTTCCCAAGAACAACAATCTGCTAGACTGGTAAATGCTGGGGCTAGCGCTCAAAACAAATGGTGACATTCACCTCACCTGGAGCAAGCAACAGCACAGGAATATCCACTCCGGATTCCAATGTAGCGTTTGAGTCAGGAACAAGGAGCTGCTCCAAAATCCTGCTGGATCCAGGGGGCAATCGCCTCAGTAAATCCTTTACTTACACAGGCACCAGCCCTTATTATTTAAATGACTCCATCCTCGTGGTTTGGGAGAGAGTCAAGGTGAGGGCAGATGGGCAGGCCAAAGTCTTGCCCTCCTAGATGTCCAGCAATGGAGTGGGACTTCAGGACTTTCTAGGCCCTTAACTTGAGTTTCGGAAAAGCATTCCTACCACAACAGTGCTACATTTTCCCCATAATCGGCTTTCTATTTTGTCTAATTTCTGCCAATTTATGGACAGTTTATGTTGTTGACTTGCATCCAAAAAACAGAGTTGATATTACGTAAACTCTTATCAATAAAAGCCTTAATAATCACTAGAAAGAGGAGACTTTCACCACCTTGACATGTGTTGAATTTGTGACCAAGTCCAAGAAGTGCAGTTCACTGTGCCATTCCTTATTGACAGGAAAGTACCTTAAATAGATTGATTAATTATTATGTAATAATTACCTGCCATGGTGCAAAGTTAGAAATGCTTGAGCATTTTTCTTCACTACTGCTGATGATCCTCTGTAGAGCATGAGCTACGGCAGTGATGGCTAAATACACACCATAGGTGGTGCCTGGATGAATATTTTCAATTAAATCATGATCTTTCAGAGCGTTGTTTGTTTTGGTACAAACACAGTGAGACACCAAATTAAAAGTGGCAAGAGGTTTGTACTGCTGTGAGTTTGCATCACATGTCCCTGTGTCATTAACACATTGATCTGAGCAGTTTAAATAGAGTTTCTTGTATTCTTCAATGAACCTGTTGGCACCTTTGGGACAGAGGTCCAACTTTTTTAAGTAGTCAGCAAAGTTTGGAATGGTTCCATTTTTGAAGGAAAAGCCAAAGATGTTTCCAACCTTTTCAATATGATGCAAGCTGGCAACCTCTCTAGAAGTGGACCAGGAATCACTGGCAATCCAGGTCTTACTCACATTCTGCTTAATTAATGCAGTGAACAATTGGATGACTATTGGCACCTTTGCAAATAAAATTATAACTTCTGCCGATGAATTCTTAATGGTTTCAGCTATTTGATCTATGCTCACTCCATCAACATCTTGGTGATTAATATAACTTGGAATAACTTTATGAAAAGCAATACATATATTAAACTTCCCTGCATTTGAGATAAAACTGTTCATTCCAGCCTGGCCATAATCATCATCACTGCCAAGTGTTCCAACCCAGTTCCATTTAAAATGATTGACAAGCTTAGCCATAGCTTCAGTTTGATGGACATCACTTGGAATAGTCCGGAAAAATGATGGAAATCTCACTTTATCACTTAGAATTTCGGCTGATGCTCCATAACTGACCTGATCAAAGATCAAAATGAAAAAAAAAATTATATTAATTTTACGTAATCAAAGGACTTGCACCTGCACAATTGTTTGCCTAGTGTTCTGGTGCTGTAGAATCTGCCTCGCACCATAGATGGTGTATCCCATAACACCAACAGTTTTTACTACATTAAAGAACCAGTTGATGCAGCACTTCTCCAACGTAAAAAGCGCATTGGATAATTAAATGTTTTATCAAAATAAGATGGTCCTTCTGTTCCTGGGATGCTGGGTGAGTTATCTGCGGAATGCAACTGGTCAGAGTCCAATAGTAGGGGCTACAAGTTTGGATTAATAGTTTGAAGCGGCACTTCCTTTCTTTCAAGGGTCAGGAAGAAATTACACAGAACTTTTTACCCATAGCCCCTGCCGGGAGATTGAGCAGACTGGGTAGATTCCATGACAGAGCAAATTGTACATGGCCTGCAGTTGAAATGGGCTTGACAGGCTGCGTGACCTTTTCTAGTTCCATTTTCTTATGAATTCTACAACAACATAAGAACATAAGAAAAGTCAGAGATGAAAAGAAGCCATTTAACCCATCAAAACTTATTAACTCATGGCTTCTAAAGGTATTTTAAATAATCCTAATGCTTTTACTTGCATTACCTTGATGGGCAAATTAGACCAAACGCTGTCCACTCTTTGGGTAGAGATGATTTTCCTGATATCTGTTGCAGATATACTTTACACGGATTTTCATTTGCCTTCTTCACTCCTACTTTCTTGCTGTCACTTGAAATAAAAGTCTGGGTTTATCTTACCTATATAATTTAGTATTTCATGTACTTTTATGAGGCCTCTCCTTAACCTTCTTCTTTCTAGACTTTACAACTTTAACTGCTCTAATCTGTCCTCATAGCTTTACATTTAGGATCAGTCCTGATGCTCTTTTCTATACCTATTCTAATGCAGGTGTATCATTTTTGTGGCAAGGTAACTAAAACTAATTGCAATAGTTTAAATCAATTGCAATCAATACATTAATACTTGGCATAGCTTCTAAGTGTTTTTCTGGCTATATATTCTAACATTTTATTTGCTTTTTAATTGCTTCTATGATGTCTGGATATTGAAACCAATGTGTCTACCATTACTCCTATGCGTCATTCTGTCCTAATTCTGCTAATTGTAAATTTATGTCACACATTTTTGAACTATATATAATGTTTTATATTTATCAGTGTTATATTTAATTTCCCACGTGCCTGACCAATTACATACTGAGCAAATTCCTTTTGCAAATCTTTAGTTGCATCATCTGGGCTTGAAAATACTCAGCTCTTCCAGTGAACTCCTGCTGTAACTCTAATGACAGGGCAATAGATATACCAGAAAATAGATTGGGAACTAGCCTGTCCTTGGAGCTCTTATGGGGCCTCCATCTGCCTTTTACAAGGCCAGTGATATGGAGCGGGAGGCATGGTAACTATGGCTGCTCAGAGGTCTGGTGTCCAGCCCCCGGAGGGAGGTGGTGTGGTGTAGGGATTCCACCCCGGAAAGCCAACTTCAGCCCCCAGGACCTGGTTTGTAAGGGGCCTGCATTGAACGAAAAATAAATTAACTTATATCTGGACCCCAAGCAGGGCTCCACAACCATCATGGAAGAGGCTTCTACTTAGTTTCTTTAGTATACTTTCTACTTTGTGTACTGGCCTCGAAAGATGTACCAGGCCACAGCGAGGCCAAAGTCACAGGAACTTCCAACATATGAAATTCCCTGCCACACTCCTGCTTCCTCTGTGCTACTGGTATTGCAAAGAGTGGTGTAAGGGCTCTGCTCCTTCCAAGGCGAATTGCAAACTGGCAAGTAAGGTCAGGACTTGGCATGTCTAGGTCCGGGCCTGGTTTATAACCCATCTGCCAAATTCCCACCGGAGTTGCAACAAAACAAACAGAGGCAACTAACAACCCATTAGTCTTAGTTCCATTCCATGTAAAATAATGGAATCGATGATCAGAAGCAAAGGTGAGGATTATCTGTACAACAATAACCCGGTTAACAGCTGTCAAAATGAGTTCAGAAGGGGAAGCTCCTGCCTCATCAAACTCCTCGGCCGCCATTTTGCCGGCGCTCAGAGGGCGGGTTTGGAGGCGGGTCCGGAGTTCAATCCAAAGTGTCGGGTCTGTGACTCCTGATCAGACCCGACACCAAGCGGCGGGAGTGGCAGTCAGGGTAGTTATGTTAACTACCTGTTCAATTCTATTTTGAGAGGGCTTTTAAATTTTGCAACATTTTCAGCGTGTTCCACGGCGTTCCAGGAACACGCCAGCTGATTGTGTCGGGTGTTCCAACAAGCCGAATAGTTCACAGCTGCAAGAGCAGCATTAAAGCGAACCTGCCACTTTAGTTGAATTTCAAAGTCTGAACTTTCTGATTGCAGGATGTTGAAGACATTTTTCATGTGTTTTGAGGTTGTAAGTGTGTGTTGTGAGATCTATATACACTGTGACCTCCTTGAATAACCTCTCTCCACTTTGACTGAGCGCTTATAACATTTCATCCTCAAGTGACATTTTCACCAGCATAATAGGAACGATTTATACTCTCTCATCATGGTCCTCAGATTCGGAGGACGAGCAGCCGCGGCAGCAGCAGAACCAGGCACACCAGCAACACCGACAACAAGAGCGCCAACATTCTCCTGAGCCACCTGATGCTGCACAGGGCAGAGGCTGCACCGCGCCGCAGGAGATACCCCCAAGACAGGGTTTACAGGCCAAGGATGAGCTTCCTCAACATGAGTGAGCAGCAGTGCCAAAGGAGGCTGAGACTTTCGTGAGAGGTAGTCACTGACATCTGCACAATGCTGCACCAACACCTGGAGCCCAGAGGAGTGGGTGGACACTCCTTACCAGTGGCTGTCAAAGTCACCACCGCACTCAACTTCTTTGCGTCAGGGTCCTTCCAGGGATCAGCAGCAGACATTAGCAGCATCTCCCAGTCGGCTGCACACAGATGCATAACACAGGTTACTGATGCCCCTGTTTGGCAAGTCGGCCAAATACATCCACTTCTCAATGGATGAAGCAAGTGTAACCGTGTGGGCGGTTGGGTTTGCCAATATGGCAGGCTTCCCAAGGGTGCAGGGCGTCATCGACTGCAGACATGTGGCCATCAGGGCATCCCATCACAACACAGCTGTATTTGTGAACCGCAAGGGCTTCCACTCCCTTAACGTCCAGCTGGTGTGTAACCACAGGAAGATCATCATGCATGTTTGCGCCAAGTTCCCTGGCATCTGCCATGACTTGTACATCCTGTGGCAGTTTACTGTGCCTCAGCTCTTCAATCTGCCAACTCAACTTTCCAGATGGCTACTTGGAGACAAGGGCTTTCCCCTGAAGCTGTGGCTAATGACACCGATGAGGAGGCCATCAAATGAAGCTGAGGAGCGTTACAATGTGAGCCACATTTCCATCAGAAGCATCATAGAGCAAACCATCGGCTTGCTCAAAATGCGATTCAGATGCCTCGACAGATCTGGTGGAGCCCTACAGCACGCACCAGCCAGAATCATCGTGGTCTGCTGTGCCCTGCACAACATCGCACAGCAGCGTGGCTTACCGCTGCCCGAGGAACAAGTGACAGAGGAAGAGGAGGAGGAGAAGGAGGAAGAGCTGAATGAGGCTGCAGATGAGGAACACCTGGCAGAGGCGGCTGTCCCAGTGCTACCAGCATGCAACCTCATTGCTGCCTGTCAGGCAAGGGATGGACTAATCCATGACAGATTAGCGTAACTTTACGCTGTACATACATGTGGCTGGCAGGACCTCCATTCCACACAATACAGCATCCGAGCAATGAACTATGCATTCCTATCACTCTCCCCACCATCACTGCAGATGAAAGGCGACCTCACCCCTCACTGTGACACTTCCAATTCTGAGCACACATAGGGCAATGCATTGAATCATTCACATCGCATTACTTTAATACACTAGAAATAAACATCACAAACGTAAATTGGTATACTATGAAATCACCCAAGTGACTACCCTTGTGACTATTTGTGCTTTAGCTTTCTCTTACGCATGCTTCTACGTGGTGCTTCCCCTGTGGCTTCAGCAGATGTAGAGGCAGCGTGCTCACTTCTCTGCTGTGCCTACTTAGATGCCTTTGGCGGGCGTCCTCTGGGTTTGGAAGCCTTGGAGGGCTCCGCAAAAGTCTGCTCCTTCTGCGGCTGTTCAGGGGCTGAGATGGCCATCTCAGTTGCGGAGGTATCTGGGGCTCTGACAGAAGGCTCCACAGTGGCATGAGAGTGTGAGCGTTTGGAGAGGAGCCTCCACTTCCTTGTTGTCGACCACCACTATCCCTCTCATGGGTCACCCGCACTTCACTGCTAGGAAGTAGCTGGAGAGCACCTTGCTGCACATCAGTGGGGCTTGAGGACCCATTTCTGTGCTGACATTCCTCATTCATGAACCTCTGGTTTTGCTCCTCAATAGATGCCCATCTATTTAGAAGTGTTACCATGTTCTCCTGAGTCTTACGATTTATGTCCTCCATGGAGGTTGCCATCCTTTCCATGGCGGTACCTACATTCGCCAATGCGTGCACCATGGCATTGCTCATGTTTGACATGGTCTCCTCCATTCTCTGCACACTTGTAGTTACTGTGGTTGCAAAACCAGTCAGAGCCTTCTGCACTTGTTCCTGAAGCTCCAGCACCGCTCTCTTACTGGATGGCCCCAGAAGCATAGCATCCACATGTAGCTGAGCAGAGCTAGGAGTGTCCTGCGGCCTCCGATGAGGACTCTCCACGGCTGTCCCTGTCTCCACCATCTGCTGATGCTGACTTGTGAGCTGTGATACACCAGGTGACAACACTAATCTATCTTGCGAATGACCCACCGAGGTGTGCGTCCCTACGCTGGTGCTGGGTGCGCTCATTTCTGCTGATGCTGCTCCCTCAGAGGCTGCAGGTTCCTCTCAGGAGTCATCGGCTCTTCCTCCTGGACAGTGGGGAGGGGTTCTCTCAATGGTCCTGTGGGGGAGTAAAGGCATGAGTTAGACATGTTATATTTAGGTAGCAGACCCATCCCATTGTGCAGATGATCATAATTATATTTCTATGAGCATCAGATGCCATATCAGTCACTCATGAAAACAAAATGATAGGTTTGCAAATCAATTCTGTCACCAGCTTGTTGTACTGCGCCCGTCTCTCCGTCCCCCACTTCCAGCTCCTCTGCACCTCTGACAATCTCCAGAGCTGCCTCCTCAGCAGTCATTATATGTGCCAGAGACGATAGGCCTCCTCCTGTCCTCTCTCTCTCCCACTTATTGTGGGCTCACTTTTCCTGCAATGAGGGACACAAGTGGAGTTTCAGCGAGATTGATGGATTCAGTGTTAAGAATGGATAACATAGATGTTTAGAGTGAGATAAAGATGGAGTGAGGTGCCAATACCTGTATGTTGTTAGTTGTTGTCATTGTATAACAGTGAGATTGAGTGTGAGGGGTGCATAGTAGGATGGTGAAATGATTCTGTGCATAGAGAGAGAGGGATGGGTGAGGGTGCAAGGGACATTAGGGTCAGTTGGGATGTGCAGGAGTAGGTTGTCAATGTAGAGTGATGGGGATGAGAAGAGATGGGAAGCAGATTGAAGGTAAGTGTGATGTTATACTCACTTTTGCTGAGCGCATCAGGTCATTGAACCTTTTTCTGCACTGCACCCAGGTGCGTGTACACACAGACCGTGCACTTACCTCCTCAGCAATTTGCAGCCAAGCTGCCTTTGTGTGCTGAGGAGGCTTCCTCCGTCCATTGGAAGGGAACAGAACCTCCTTTCGTCCTCGTACTCCCTCCACAAGAGCATTGATGGAGTCATCATCGAAATGGGGAGCAGCCTTGGACCGTTGTGCTGCCATTCCTGCAGCAACCAGCATTCAAAAGCAGAAGAAAGCAAGTGAAAAGCAAATGGGACATGGCCCCCTTAAATATCCAGGCTCCTAGCGCATCATCAAGCGCAGACAGCTGACCCGCACCCACCGATTGGGCCGGCTAGCGCGCATGTCGGCCTTAATGAGGCCAATCTAGGGAAAATCCTTAATGGACGGCAGCTGCAACAGGGAGCGGGACCCGCTGAAGACCGAACCCGCCATCATCCCGCCTCCGGATGGAAAATCCAGCCCCTCATTTCTTTGAGAAAGTGACAACCCAAATGGACTTCAAAAGACTTTTGACAAAGTTCCACATGAAACACTATTAATTAAATTGATAGTTATGGGGACCCAGTGTGAACCCAGTTAATAGTTAAGAAACTGACCGAATGGTAGTGATATTGGAGTGGGGATAAGTACTGAGTGGTGTGTCTTAGGCGTCAGTGCTGAGAACAATCTTAGAATCATAGAATGGTTACAGCACAGAAGGAGGCCATTTGCTCCATCGAGCCCGTGCCGGCTCTCTGCACGAACACTTCAGCTAGTCCCACTCCCCCACCCTTTCCCCGTAGCCCTGCAATTTTTTTTCCATCAGGTACTTATCCAACTCCCTTTCTCTCTATCTACTCTGTCTAGACCCTTTATGATTTTGAATACCTCTATCAGATCTCCTCTCAACCTTCTCTGCTTCTGCAGTCTATCCACATAACTGAAGTCCCTCATCCCCGGAACCATTCTCGTAAATCTTTTCTGCACCCTCTCTAAGGCCTTCACATCCTTCCTAGAGTGCAGTGCCCAGAATTGGACACAATACTCCAGTTGAGGCCAAACCAGTGTTTTATAAAGGTTCATCATAACTTCCTTGCTTTTGTACTTTATGCCTCTATTTATAAAGCCCAGGATCCTGTATGCTTTTTAACTGCTTTCTCAACCTGCTCTGCCACCTTCAACGATTTGTTCACATATACACCCCGGTCTCTCTATTCATGCACCCCCATTGTACCCTTTAGTTTATATTGCCTCTCCTCGTTCTTCCTACCAAAATGTATCACTTTGCACTTTTCTGCATTAAATCTCATCTGCCTCGTGTCCGCCCATTTCACCAGCCTGTCTATGTCCTCTTGAAGTCTATCACTATCCTCCTCGCTGTTCACTACACTTCCAAGTTTTGTGTCATCTGCAAATTTTGAAATTGTGCCCTGCACACCCAAGTCCATGTCATTAATATGTATCAAGAAAAGCAGTGGTCCTAGAACCGACCCCTGGGGAACACCACTGTATACCTTCCTCCAGTCTGAAAAACAACCGTTCACCACTGCTCTCTGTTTCCTGTCACTTAGCCAATTTTATTCCATGGGCTTCAACTTTGCTGGCAAGCCTATTTCTACATGGTTAACCCGATCTACATGCAGCCTGAAAGGTATCGTTGCAGGCCACAACCACAATGTAAGTGTTTAAAATATACTTACCTGAATGTGGAGCTGGGATGTGAAGGAGTGCTTATTCTGGATCCACATTCAAACCACACGGGCTGCTGCCAGCCACCTGTCCCCCCTTGATCATGACCTTAATCCTCCCTGATCACCAGCCATCGTTTTCCAGCCTTCCCAATCCTGATCACTACCACCCTCCCTCCCGATCACCTCTACCCACCCTCCTGATCGCTGCTATCATGAAATTCATAGAATCTATCCTATAACGCAGAAACTTTCCCTACTGGATATATGACAAAACTCTACTTTCGTCACCAAAGGTTAAACGTGATATTTTATGTTACAGAGAAGTGATGAGTTATTTCAGTCATTTGTGATTCATCTCCTAGTGATGTGGGCTTAACAAATTAACAGCAGCATTGCTTTAAACAGCAAAACTGGACAGTGAGAATAAGTAATACACATACCTGTGGGATGAGGTATAGCGCCAACAATCTTGCAACTACAATCGATATTTCTGAGTATGCGTCCCCTACAACTGCTTTTACATTGGGTAAATAGTCTGTGTAATTGCAGTGAACTTCAACACTGCTGTCCGAGGAATTAAATTTGGAAAGAAACCTTGTGGTCGCTTGTACTGCAGCGATGACATCAGAGCAGGTGTCATAAATTTCATATCCCAGTTTGACACCCAGTAGCAAAGTAGAATTGTTTATCTGCTCAATGCTATATATCATAGCCTGGGCTTGGAGAAACGCAGAAAGGCTAAATCTAGACAGAATATAAAAATACAGCTTCAATATTTTCCCCTTATGACCCATTAGACAGGTATTTATCAGTAAATACAATCAATTACAAACCAGGTTAGTATGTAATTTTTGGATAAGCAACAGCTTAACATACTATCAGTGGTAGATTGAGACCTTCAGGTTAGCAGGTTAGAACCATGATAAACATGAACTAAGGCCCCAAGTTGCCGCGAGTCACCAACCCTGACTTAAGTCCTGGGATCTGCCCACTGGGAACCTCTGCTGTTGACTCTGCCAGAGTATGCAGGGTCAGTGGGAGATTCAGTCATTTAAATATTTCCAGCGAGTGCCCGTGCCACATGAACTACATCTCAGGCACCTGCCATTGTGGGGGGAGGAGAAGGAAATAGCAGCTGAGGTTAGCTGCTTCAAAGGACCCTGGCAGCCCAGTTTCTGAAATGATGCAGTTGGAGCCGATCCAGTCAATCAGGCATAGGAATTGTTTGCATTGCTGGCATATCTTGAAATATGCAAACTTTCAGATGAATGAGTTACTTTCTAGTTGGCTGAACTACCAAGGGAGCTTTGTTCTAAAAGGAGTTCAGCATGTACACTGACAGATGTGCGAGGAGTGAAACAGACTATGAGGTACCCTGCCTTTACATCAAAGAAAGGACACCCAATAAAAATGTGGGCCTGCCCAGTGGTTTATGTTCCTGCTTTATGCTATAGACACCACCTTAGATGGCTAAAAGGAGCTCATCTCTCATATAGTGCCCATCATTATTTTAAACAGCACAGGGAGGAACTTAGTATGAGCGCATTAAGCATTTGGGCCTGAATTTAACCAATCAGAAGATTTATGCCCAGGATTGATCCCTGATTTGTATGAATTAACTCATCCTAATCAGGTGCTACAATTGCTCTTAGTGTGCCTGGTTCCAGAGAGTGGGAAAAAGTTGCTGACTGCTGTCTGGAAATTCCTACTGGAAGGGCACGTTTGAGATTGATTGACTGTGATCCATCAATGGATGAATTGCACATGCATGAGCAATGGCTACTGGGGCGAAGTACTCAGGGGCCTTTGTTGTTCTTGGAATTGTACATAACAGATTGTATTGTTGCCTTCAGGTGAGGGATATAAGGAAAGAAAATTGTAAAGGGAAAGTAGTTACCAATTCTTCTTACAAAGTTTGTAAAATAACTTGCTTAATTTTATAATACATTGATTGAAACAAATTGAAAATAAGCATTGACTGTATGCATAATATATCCTCTGTAAAAAAGTCTCTATGCAGCAGTTGATTACTATATTTTGGGAAGAGACATTACTGTAAGAAAAGTACAGGTATAAACAGAGAGTGAAAAACAGGGAAATACAGGCAAGAGAGAAGCACGGGAATGTTGATAGAAAAAAAGAGCTATAGACTTGCATGGAGTAAGCAAATTAATTTGTTCACTTATTAATATTAGCTAAGAGTGAATTCTTTCTGATTCTCAACTTCAAATGTGACAGTGCCTATTTTGTAATGTAAAATGCATGTTGAACAAATGATACTGTATTTTCTAATCAATATTTCTAGATCAGTGCAAAACTAATTGACTATATATCAATAATGCAACTTACCCTGAGCAATGTAATGGTCCCGGCTGAGTCCGGTTTTCCAAGTTTTCCACCTTTTCGTGGACTGGAAAGAGTCCTCCGATGATGATGTCTCCCGGAGCTCTGGCTCCTACAATATCATCAGGGATATTGCAAAGTTTGACTGGGAATGAAGTCCAGCAAGAAACTGCGAGTATGACAAGTGTGGAAAACATGTTCAACAATTCATCAACGCATCAAGCTGGATCTGAACTTGGATAAGCTGGTTATGCATTTAAGGGCTAGCATGTTAAACGTTAAACTTCTGTGCAATAAAATGCTAACCACAACTGCCTCTTAACAGGGAGGTGCTATCCATTTCTACAGACTGGCAGGAGAAATGAGCAACTGACAGAATGCATGTGGCGCTCAAAGCCCCAAAAGCCTCAATTTTATAAAGAGTAAATGCTTTAATTTTATTAATGTACTGCTAGTGTGCAATACCAATGACTGTATCCTGCGTGTTAGTGTCAGATACTCCGGAAGCTTGTAAGGGGTTCGCGTGGCTCTGTGCTTAGCCTGGGTGCTAGTGCGGGGCTAGGCCTTGTTGCCTGTTCTGGTCTCCAGCCAGCCTGGTAGCACTAGACACCTGTGAGTGGTTCGACCCACTCGCCCTTACGGTTCTGACACTGGACTTAGGTGCGAGAGCAATAATGCAGAGAAAACTCAGGTAGACCCGGTTGAATAGTACGAAATGGAAAATCTTTATTGCATATTGTTCAAGATTACGAAATACATGTCATAAGCACAGATTAATGACAGTACAAGCTTACATACATTTAGGAAACTAGGTTTAGGGAAACGAGGAGCGCACGACACATCGTAAAAGGGGACACACATTATAATTATCCTTAAAACAAAAACCCTCCCCTATCAATACCTGTCCTAATCTAGATCTGTAGGATCGAGACTCATGCTCACCACTCGTGATAACTCGGAGAATTCCGAAACGCTGCTCGGATGTTTTCGCCACAGCACCTGACTATTCACGTGTTGATCAGGGGTCTCTGTACCCCACTTGTTTACTCGCTTTGCTCCGGCTAGCAGGCTGGACCGTCTGCTGTCATGAAGATCTGTGTTGACCTCGGAACTCTGATAAAACTCAAAGAAGAGTCTTCCTGTGCCCGACACCAGTTAGCCGGTAAAATTCAAAGAAGAGTCTTTCTGGACCGACACCAGTTGACGGTAGAATTTGTGTGGTAACCTGTAAATGGTCTTTATAGTTCGGGCGCGGTCGGGGTTTACTGACCGCGGCGGCACGTGCAGTCGTCTTCTTCTTCTTGTCTTGTTTCGTCTCGTCGGGCCTTCGGGTCCTTACACCGTCTACCGACCCTCGGGATGGTGTACCCGCTTACCGGCCTTCGCAGCCCAGCTCTTCACAGATCTTCGCGGCAAGCCACGAGGTTGACTCCCGGAAGATCAGCGGACCAAGAGCTCGGTGGGCCGCAAACGAGAGCCAGGGGTCGAATCAAGAGAGTCAAGAGAAAGATGGACGTTTGTTTACTACAGTTATAGTACTGTAATTCTTTATCTCCCGCCCAATCTTAATGTTCATCTTTTGTCATGTTTTGGCGCTCAAACTTCTTGTATGGGGTGGTACTTGTCGTTAATGGGTTTCGGTGATACTTGTAACTGTCTGAGTACCCGTTAATATTTCTCCCCTTGTGGAACCGGCTAGGAGTCTCCCTGGAGGGGTTTTGGGGGCCTCCGAATTCTTGCTGTGAGTACCCGCGAACGGCTCTCTCATCGTAGAGCCGTGGGGAATTTGCGTATCAATGTCTTTGGATGGGCCCCTTGATTGCCCAGTACAATAGCTCTCATTTGTGCATGGAAAACCCGATTCCAGCACTTATATTCCTTGCTTGGGTGTTAAAATGCAAAACGATCTCGTCTTGTCTTATCTCAATATGCTGAGTCCTGTCCGATCTTGCTGAAATGTTTATTGAAACTCCATCTTGTCTGCCTACTGAAAGTCTAGAACCTTCTGCCACGAGGCGTGGCGGCCATTTTACAGGCTGCTTGTGTCCGTTTTGAAACCTGACAGCATTTTGCTGAAATAAAGCCGTTTTACGAAACTGTATGTCTCTTTCTCATTATTTTCAAATCGCGATAATTTGCGAATTCTACAAGCTGCTATAAAGCTTTTAAAAATGTAATAACTTCAAAAAGTGCCAAAAATTCCAAACACCGTATCGACAGCTATTTCACAACCGTGTCTATCCTTTGTTCCATGCTCCTAATCTGCTACTCCCATCAGGTGTTCCCTGAGTGAGATGAGGTTGAGAGGAATGATCCCATAGAGTTCTAGAGGTCCAAGGTGAGTCTTGTCTCAGGGAAGCGGCTGCCCCAGAGGGACCATCCTCCGGCAGCCTTTCTCTTGCAGTGGCAAGGTGATTGGTGGTGGGGGAGGGGGGGGGGAGGGGTGGTGGTGGTCGGGTGCGGGCGGGCGGGGGCAGAGTGTTCTGCAGGTTTTTGGAAACTTCTGCAATGAGTTGCAGATGCGGATAGTGGACTTGGCCCATTTGTCCATCATCTCAACCATATGTGCGGAAACTGTCTCCATTGTCTCCACGTGAGACTGATACTTCTAAATCATACCTCTTTTGAAGACTGGACCCTTGAGGGCTAGGCCTCTATTCCTCAGCTGGGGATATTTGTTTCTCCACCCTCAGTGGAGGAGCAGCATTATCCCTCTCTTCCACTCCTAGGTCTTCATTCTCATTAATGCTCAGTGCTTCACCCAGTGACAGCCCTTCTGACCCACCAATTACTTACACCTAAGTGGGTGTTTCTGTGCTGGTGTGTGCATAAAAAAGATGCTTTGACAGAATTGGTGATGAAGTGGCAGCAGTTGAGGCTGTGGTTCTGGTAGCTAATTCCCCAGTGAAAATGTCTGAGAGTTCATCAGTGTGGCCGACCTTTCCTTACAAGGTACCCCTTATGATGTTAAAAGAGCTTGTTTAGCTGTGCATGTTGTGACATTCTCCCCTTGAAGAAATAGTTGCTAAATTAAAGGGAATTGCAATACTTTGAGAAAGCACATGGAACTGAGACTACCTATGGTGATCATTTCCCACCACTCTCTGTTGCCACCTCGCCTCCACCCTCAGCCTCTCCCACAGGTTCTCATCTCTGCTTGCCCACGATGTGCAGCACTTCCTCTTCAGGTGCACTCGGGGCTTTCAGCACTGCTCCTCCTCCCCAGTTGTATTTCTTTGGTGCTGGTTGTGGACCATATGCTCCTTTGAAGGGACAGAAGACCAGGTTAAGTGCATGCCTTAGACACTTTCCTCCATATAAGCGTGTGCATCCCATGTTGATGAGATGTGCATTGTCCCTTTAAAACAAGTGTCCTTGAAGACTAGCAGTAGCCCTTTTGGCAGAGAATGGGAGTTTCCAGAGTACTTTTGAATAAAGAGGGTGCTTGACTGGTTGAAGAGGTTTCCCTTTGCTGAAATGAGTTTCATGATATCCAGATGCCGAAAGAGAAGGAGTATGAGAGACAAGAGCTGACAGCTTCTTCCACCTCCCTCTAGACACCCTCTTATGCGGTTTCCTGCCCTCAGTATCCAGCATTTTTGCTCTTCTGGCTCTGACATCTGCCAAAAGGACTTCCAGGGAGGTGTCTTAAGAATCTAGGCGACCTTCAGTATCTGACCCCCTCCCTGAGGCTGCTGCAGCTTCAGCTATTCTTGAAGAAAAGTGGTGTTGCCCTTGAACTGGCTTTTAAAGGCTGCACCAGAAGTGTATTTCCTTCTCTTGTCAATTCTGGTCCAATCATTACATTTTTCCCTCATTGCTGATCTTGGTTGTGCAGGGGCCCCTAACGGCTTCAACTAATCACTTCACTGTGCTCTCACTGTGGCCCAAGATGGTCTCCTTTCTTTTTATTAATTCATTCTCGGGATATAGGTTGCACTTGAGAAGGTATTTGTGGGCCTTCTTCTTGAACTGCTGCAGTCCATGTGTTGAAGATGCTCTCACAAACAGTCATGCCCTTGTCCTCACACCTTTCATTTGTATATCTACCTCCCTATAGCTCTTGTTGGCTCAGTTGGGAGCACACGCACCTCTGAGCCAGAAGGTTGTGGGTTCAAGTCCCACTCCAGGGAGTTGCGCACATAAAGCTAGGCTGACACTCCAATGCTGTGCTGAGGGAGTGCTGCACTGTCGGAGCTGCCGTCTTTCAGATGAGATGTTAAACCGAGGCCCCGTCTGCTCTCTCAGGTGGATTTAAAAGATCCCATGGCACTATTTCGAAGAAGAGCAGGGCAGTTATCCCCGGTATAACAACAGAAAACGCTGGAAAAACTCAGCAGGCCAGGCAGCATCCGTGGAGAGAGAAAGAGAGTTAACGTTTGAGGTCGATGACCTTTCATCAGAACTGGGAAGAGCCGGAAATCAAATAGATTTAAGGCCAGGGTAAAGCTGGGAAAAGGGGGAGGGGATAAAGGAACAAAGGGGGAGATGAAGAGACATTAAGAGACATTAAGAGATATGCAAGGCTAGGGGTGGTGTTAATGTGACAGATTAAGGCTGAAAGAAGTGTGAAATCCACTGGCAGAATGAAAGACAGCTGCCAGCTGTCCCCGGTGTCTTGACCAATATTTCTCCCTCAACCAACATAACAAAAACAGATTATCTGGTCATTTTCACATTGTTGTTTGTGGGAGCTTGCTGTGTGCAAATTGGCTGCCACGTTTCCCACATTACAACAGTGACAGTGCTTCATTGACTGTAAAGCGTTTTGAGACGTCTGGTGGTCGTGAAAGGTGCTATATAAATGCAAGTCTTTCTTTCTTTCTTCTGGCTGCCATGCTCTCTCAGCTCCTCTCCAATGCTATAATTGGTGCCACGTCCACTTTAAGCTGCTACAGACCTTTCAATTGTGTAGCAGTTTCCCAGTTTCTGCCCCCCTCACCCCCCCCACCTTACAATTATTTGCATCTAATCACTGGCAGTTCTCCACCATGCTGATTTTCATGCAAATCCGCTGTCCCTAGGAAAATGCGCTGAGGCTAGCAGCAGGGTCAACATGCAGGTGAAAGTTCATGTTCACTGCATTTCTGGTAACACGTACATTGGAAAATCCAGGCCATGATTACAGAGAAAAGCATGGACCAAGAAATGATTACAAGGAGAAACTGACCACTGATCGGGTGAGTGCTTTGCCAAACATTTCTAACTGTAAGCATGATGTTGACTTTGCTACATGGTTCATCCCTTCAACTCTGCCCTCCCATTCTCACCCTGACCTTTCCATTATTTGGTCCCGACAACCAAGCTCAACACAAACTTCAGGAACAGTATCTTGTTTTCTAGCTGGCACTTAATTGACTTCAACCACCTTCATAGCTTATGTTCTGTTCTGTTTTTGTGCTACCAGGGGCTAAGGATCCAGGAGCAATGGATAACATCTCTGCAGAAAGAGGCTCATTGCCATGACATTCCAGACTCGAAGATCATCGTCCCAGGGAAAGGAAAGCAGCCAGTTCAGCCACACAGCTCATAAGGACAAGGTTGTATAAGCTCTGGAAACATTGCTAAACACCAGCACATAGATTCTAATATATCCAATAGACTGGCTATCTAACGCTGTTAACTTTTCAGCTATTTGAGGAATTTAAGTCTAATTTAATCTCACCAATACATATCAATCTCAGACACTGATCTCAAATACAATTTAATAATCAGCAATTCAGCTAATGATGAATTACAGTGATACACAGAAATATCTTTATAGCCTATTATTCATTTTGTTGTTCATGAATATTCAAATTGCTAGAAGACCCTATCTGTAACTAATTATTTGTATACTCATTGTTTAAGTTTAAGTAGTGATAATCATGTTTTTTAAGTTAATAAGTAGTTTTTAGTACATAACTTGTTGTCTGACTTCTTCTTTGATGATTGGCAAGAAAGGGTTAATTCCTTCACGCAATAGCTTGTCAGCTGGTGAATTTGGTGGTATAAGCCAGTTTCCAAACCTTGGCATCTTCTCGCCTAGACCTCAACTGGGTGGTAAACTACAGACGGTTCCTTGGTGAAGAGTTAAGGTGAACGGGGTTAAGGATTTGTCTGTTTCCTTGAAATATATTTGACAGGATACCAAGCCCAGAGTTTTTACATTTATGTTTGGATTCTGCTGGTGGGTGGGATTAAAATCATCCTCGACCACCTGCTTGATATTTCTGCACACTGCAGATTGATTGAAAAAAAAATTGTTCCTGGATGTGGGCATCGCTGGCAAGGCCAACATTTATTGCCCATCCCTAATTGCCCTTGAGAAGGTGGTGGTGAGTGGCCTTCTTGAACCGCTGCAGTCCACGTGGTGAAGGTACTCCCTGTTAGGGAGGGAGTTCCAGGATTTTGACCCAGCAACTATGAAGGAACGGTGTTATATCTCCAAGTCAGGATAGTGTGAGACTTGGAGGGGAACTTGGAGGTGATGGTGTATCCCATGCGCCTGCTGCCCTTGTCCTTCTAGGTGGTAGAGGTCGTGGGTTTGGGAGGTGCTGTCGAAGAAGCCTTGGCGAGTTGCTACAGTGCATCTTGTAGATGGTACACACAGCAGCCACGGTGCGCTGGTGGTGGAGGGAATTAATGTTTAAGGTGGGGGATGGGGTGCCAATCAAGCAGGCCGTTTTGTCCTGGATGGTGTCGAGCTTCTTCAGTGTTGTTGAAGATGCACTCATCCAGGCAAGTGGAGAGTGTTGCATCACACTCCTGACTTGCGTCTTGTAGATGGTGGAAAGGCTTTAGGGAGTCAGGATGTGAGAGACTTGCCACAGAATACCCAGCCTCTGTCCTCCTCTTGTAGCCACAGTATTTATGTGGCTGGTCCAGTTAAGTTTCTGGTCAATGGTGACCCCCCAGGATGTTGCTGTTGGGGGATTGGGTGATGGTAATGCCATTGAATGTCAAGGGGCAGTGGTTAGACTCCCGCTTGTTGGAGATAGTCATTGCCTAGCACTTGTATGGCGCGAATGATACTTGCCACTTTCAGCCCAAGCCTGAATGTCGTCCAGGTTTTGCTGCATGTTGGCAGAGACTGCTTCATTATCTGAGGAGTTGCGAATGGAACTGAACACTGTGCAATCATCAGCGAACATCCCCACTTATGATGGAGTGAAGGTCATTGATGAAGCAGCTGGGCCTAGGACACTGCCCTGAGGAACTCCTGCAGCGATGTCCTGGGACTGAGATAATTGACCTCCATCAACCACAACCATCTTCCTTTGTACTAGGTATGACTCCAGCCAGTGGAGAGGTTTTCCCCTGATTCTCACTGACATCAATTTTACTAGGGCTCCTTGATGCCACACTCGGTCAAATGCTGCCTTAATGTCAAGGGCAGTCACTCTCACCTCACCTCTGGAATTCAGCTCATTTGTCCATGTTTGGACCAAGGCTGTAACGAGGTCTGGAAATGAGTGGCCCTGGCCAAATCCAAACTGGGCATCCGTGAGCAGGTTATTGGTGAGTTGGTGCCGCTTGATAGCCCTATCGACGACACCTTCCATCACTTTGCTGATGATTGAGAGTAGACTGATGGGGCGGTAATTGGCCGGATTGGATTTGTCCTGCATTTTGTGGACAGGACATACCTGGCCAGTGTTGTCGCTGTACTGGAAGAGCTTGGTTAGAGGAGCAGCTAGTTCTGGAGCACAAGTCTTGTAAAATTCGCAATTATCGCGATTCGAAATAACGAGATAAAGCAGATTCGTTTCATCAGTTTTATTTCAACGAAATGCTGTCATGATTAAACAGCACACAGAAGCCTGTAAAATGTCCGCCGCGCCTCGTGGCAGAAGCTTCCAGAATTTTCAGTGGGCAGACAAGATGGCGTTTGAATAAACATTGGTTAATACGCAGCAAACACTGATAAAGACAGGATGCAACCTGTCTGCATTCGACACAATAGCAAAGATATAAGTGCTGGAATCATTTTCCATGCACAAGTAAGGACCATTGTAATGGGCAATCAAAGGCCCATCCAGATACATCAATACGCAAATTCCCCACGGCTCTACAATGAGAGAGCCATTCTCGGGTGATTAAGTCAGTATTCGAGGAGGCCCCAAAACCAGTCAGGGAGGCTCCTAGCCGGTTCGACAATGGGGAAAGCATTAACGGGTAGTTGGCCAGTTTAAGGTGCTACCGAAACCCATTAAAGGAAAGAATCGCCCCATGCTGGGAGTTTTGTGCACCAGTATTACACAAAGGACAAACATCAAGATTTGAGCGGGAGATAAGGGAACACAGCACTATAACTATAGACAACAAATGTCCATCGGTCTCTTATTCCTTGATTCGTGCTCTTATCTGGCTGATGACTGCTGAACTTTATTCTCCTATTCTGATCCTCGGGGATCGCTCTGCTGGACGAGCAGCCTTCTATGTTTTCTCTGGACTCTGTTGACTATGTTGGGTGGGGCTCAAACGGAACGAGTCGCCTCGACGAAGGCCAGTGACCGGGTGCACCATCCCAAGGGTCGGTAAGCGGTGTTCTGGACCCGAAGGCCCGAAGAGACGAGACGAGAAGAAGAGGAGAAGAATCCGAGCACTGTCGAGTTCTTCATGACAACGGGGAGCCCAGCCTGCTAGCCGGAGCAGAGAAGATAAACAAGTGGGGTACAGAGACCCCTTTCAACACGTGACAGTCAGGTGTTGCAGCGAAACAAGCCGAGTGCCTCGTTTAAAATTCTCCGAAGTATCACGAGTGGTGAGCATGTTTCCCGATCCTACAAATCTAGATTAGTGTAGGTATTGATAGGGGAGGGTGGTTTTTATTAAGGATAAATATAATGTGTTCCCCTTTTTACGATGTGCCGTGCATTCCTCATTACCCTAGACCAAGTTTTATGAATGTATGTATACTTGTACTGTCATTAATTTGTGCCTATGACATGTACTTCATGATTTTGGACGTTATGCAATAAAGATTTCCATTTCGTACTATTCAACCGGATCTATTTGAGTTTTCTCTGCATTACTGCTCTCGCACCTAAGTCCAGTGTTAGAACCGTAAGGGCGAGTGGGTCGAACCACTCACAGGTGCTTATTGCAACAAGGCTGGCCGGAGACCAGAGCAAGCAATAGTATTAGCAACGAAGGCCTAACCCCGCATAAGCACCACGACCGAACCCCTTACAGTCTTCAGCATGATAGCCGGGATATTGTCGGGGCCCATAGCCTTTGCAGTATCCAGTGCACTCAGCCGCTTCTTGATCTCATGTGGAGTGAATTGAATTAGCTGAAGACTGGCATCTGTGATGGTGGGGACCTCAGGAGGAGGATGAGATGGATCATCCACTCGGCACTTCTGGCTGAAGATGGTTGCAAATGCTTCAGCCTTGTCTTTTGCACTCGTGTGCTGAGCTCCGCCATCATTGAGGATGGGGATGTTCTTGGAGCCTCCTCCTCCGGTCAGTAGTTTAATGGTCCACCACCATTCATGACTGAATGTGGCAGGACTGCAGAGCTTTGATCTGATCCATTGGTTGTGGGATAACTTAGCTCTCTCTATAGCATGCTGCTTCCATTGTTTACCATACATGTAGTCCTGTGTTGCAGCTTCCTCAGGTTGGCACCTCCTTTTTAGGTACGCCTGGTGCTGCTCCTGACATGCTCTTCTACACTCCTCATTGAACCAGGTTTGGGCGCCTGCCTTGATGTTAATGGTAGAGTGAGGAATATGCCAGGCTATGAGGTTACAGATTGTGGTGGAATACAATTTTGCTGCTGCTGATGGCCCACAGCGCCTCATGGATGGCCAGTTTTGAGCTGCTAGATCTGTTCTGAATCTATCCCATTTAGCAATGTGGTAGTGCCACACAACACAATGGAGGGTGTCCTCAGTGTGAAGACAGGACTTCATCTCCACAAGGACTGTGCGGTGGTCACTTCTACCAATACTGTCATGGACAGATGCATCTGTGACAGGTAGATTGGTGACGACGAAGTCCAATTGATTTGATGATGTCCCAAATTGGTAACCTGGGCTCACCCTGAAGTATAAAAGTTTAGGGCTGAGGTGACTTTGACAGCCACTGGCAGTGCCATGTCTGTAATAGCATTTGGTTGGATTTCTAACATTCATCACAACTCTAACGTGCCCTCTAGTGAATCACAGCCAAGGAAGACAGAGTTCCTCTGATGAATCCAGGTAAAATGGATTCTACCTCTATATGCAAGTTAGAGTGTAATGGCTGATGCAGCAGTACCTTATCCACCTGGCATGCACCATTGCTCTTCCTTTCCATCCTCCAAATAACATAAAGTAAGAGGTATTCCAATTGGGATAACCAAGGTCCAAAGTTTGATGGCACAAGATAAAATTCTTTGGGATAAGGGGTGGTGGGATTGGTGCGCAGGAGGGCCGGGCCAAGTGCCAAGTGCCAAGCTCGCATGCTGATGCCATGGGAGGTCCGTTTTAACTCCTGGACCTCATTTTAATATGGAAGGTTGCACTCCCGCCTGAACCCGGCAAGAATCAGTACTCAGCCGGCAGGCAGGAGTGCAACTTTGGGCAGCAAGAGGCTGCCACCGGCAACCCAGCAGAACAATCCCCAGTACTATGGAGGTTACATACATAGATACATAGAACAGTACAGCACAGTACAGGCCCTTCGGCCCTCGATGTTGTGCCGAGTATTGTCCGAGACCAAGATCAAGCTATCACACTCCCTATCACTCTGGTGTGCTCCATGTGCTTATCCAATAACCGCTTGAAAGTTCCTAAAGTGTCCGACTCCACTATCACAGCAGGCAGTCCATTCCACACCCCAACCACTCTCTGAGTAAAGAATCTACCTCGGACATCCCTTCTATATCTCCCCCCATGCACCCTATAGTTATGCCCCCTTGTAACAGCTGCCTCTACCCGAGGAAATAGTCTCTGAACATCCACTCTATCTATCCCCCTCATCATCTTATAAACCTCTATTAAGTCACCTCTCATCCTCCTCCGCTCTAAAGAGAAAAGCCCCAACTCCCTCAATCTTTCCTCATAAGACCTCCCCCCCAAACCAGGCAGCATCCTGGTAAATCTCCTTTGCACTCTTTCCAATGCTTCCACGTCCTTCCTATAGTGAGGTGACCAGAACTGCACACAATATTCCAAATGTGGTCTCACCAAGGTCCTGTACAGTTGCAGCATAACCTCACGGTTCTTAAACTCAAACCCTCTGTTAATAAACGCCAACACACCATAGGCCTTCTTTACTGCTCTATCCACTTGAGTGGCAACCTTCAGAGATCTGTGGATATGAACCCCCAGATCCCTCTGCTCCTCCACGTTCCTCAGAACCCTGCTGTTGACCCTGTAATCCTTATTCAAATTTGCCCTACCAAAATGAATCACCTCGCACTTATCAGGGTTAAATTCCATCTGCCATTATGGGGGTTGGTGGGGGTCTGGTTAGAGATCGCAGTCGGGGGAGAGGGGACATAGTCTGGGGCAGGGGAGGCCTAAGGTTTCCTCGTGGGACAAATTTGCTGGAGTTCTTTGAGGAAGTAACATACAGGGTGGATAAAGGGGAACCAGTGGATGTGGTGTATTTAGACTTCCAAAAGGCATTTCACAAGGTGCCACACAAAAGATTATTGCTTAAGATAAAAAATCACGGGATTGGGGGTAATATTCTGGCATGGATAGAGGATTGGCTATCTAACAGAAGGCAGAGAGTTGGGATAAATGGTTCATTCTCAGACTGGCAATCAGTAACTAGTGGTGTTCCGCAGGGGTCAGTGCTGGGTCCCCAACTCTTTACAATCTATATTAATGATTTGGAGGAGGGGACCAAGTGTAACATATCAAAGTTTGCAGACGCTACTAAGATGGGAGGGAAAGTAATGAGTGAGGAGGACATAAAAAATCTGCAAGGGGACATAGACAAGTAAGTGGGCAGAGATTTGGCAGATGGAATACAATCCTGGAAAGTGTGAGGTTATGCACTTTGGCAGGAAAAATAGTAGAGCAAGTTATTATCTAAATGGCAAGAAACTGGAAAGTACTGAAGTACAAAGGGATCTGGGGGTCCTGGTGCACGAAACTCAAAAGGTTAGTATGCAGGTGCAGCAAGTGATTAAGAAGGCCAATGGAATGTTGGCTTTCATTGTTAGGGGGATAGAATATAAAAATAGGGAGGTATTGCTTCAGTTGTACAAGGTATTGGTGAGACCGCACCTGGAATACTGCATACAGTTTTGGTGTCCATACTTAAGAAAAGACATACTTGCTCTCGAGTCAGTACAAAGAAGGTTCACTCGGTTAATCCCGGGGATGAGGGGATGGACATATGAGGAGAGGTTGGGTAGATTGGGACTCTACTCATTGGAGTTCAGAAGAATGAGAGGCGATCTTATTGAAACATATAAGATTGTGAAGGGGTTAGATCGGGTGGATGCGGGGAGGATGTTCCCGATGATGGGTGAAACTAGAACTAGGGGGCATAGTCTTAGAACTGAGATGAGAAGGAACTACTTCACTCAGAGGGTGGTAGGTCCATGGAATATGCTGCCCCAAAAAGCTGTAGAAGCTACATCATTACATAAATTTAAAACAGAAATAGACAGTTTCCTAGAAGTAAAGGGAATTAAGGGTTACGGGGAGCGGGCAGGAATTTGGACATGAGTCTAGGTTCGGATCAGTCATGGCCCTGTGGGTAGCGTAGCGGGCCCAGGGGCCGTGTAGCCTGATCCTGCTCCTATTTTGTGTGTCCAATTCTGTTAGGTTCAGGAGATGGTTCTGTGATAGTAGATTGGCGGTTAGGATCAGATCAGCCATGATCTTATTGAATGGCGGAGCAGGCTCGAGGGGCCAATTGGCCTACTCCTGCTCCTATTTCTTATGTTCTTATGTTCTTATGACCTGGAGGTACATTCCTACTCTTCCTGGACCACAAGAAAACCTTACAAAAATTAAAAGTTTTAAGTTACATGGGCCTCAATTCAGCGCCTGGTAGGTTTGGCCAGGTGGGGAAATCACCAGTGCTCCCCTGCTTTAGGTCTCAGGTCCTTGCTGCCTAAAAGTAATAATTTCAGTCAGCCTACTTAGGTCGGGAAGCCAGTGGGAAATTACCCTGCTCCATTTTAACTGCTCCCCCTGCCGGTTTCTGCTGGGCAGGGTGGGGGAGTTAAAATTCCCCCCTCCCCGTCAAAACCATTGGCATAGCCATGTACAATTGAAGGAGTGACCCCAAGAAATGTTAACAAAAAAAAACTGCAGCAATCTTCTTTTACTGCAGCCTCCAAAATATAGTCCCACTTGGTGTCTGTTTCCCTTTAAATCCCTAATGCTCACAAGACAGAACTGAGCAAACCTAAATGCGGTTTTACAAGGAATTCATTAACTATGACTAAACTCCCAGCATCCAAACTGGGAGATCGTGTGGCCCTTTAATCATTTGCAAGACTTCACCTTATTACAAAGGAGTTGCTGTCTGCTTTCAGTCAGAGCTCCTGTGCCCAAGTATTGCCCAAATGGAAATGCACAGGATGCGTTTTATGAGTGGAGATCTGGTGAATGTGGTCTCTGATATTATTTCCAGTCCCCACTCCTCTGTTCACATTAGAGGTGGCACAAAATATCAGAAAATCAGTCCTTTTATTTCTGTAATTATTTTCAGTGTGGCCCTGTCAGGATAATGCACTAATCTAATGATATCTGTGAGATCTGGAACTCACCATGTGGGGAATCAGAGCAACAATTTTGCATTTTCTATCACTGAACTGTTTAATTTCCTCTCTATTTATATTTATCAGTTTCAGATTTTTTTTAAACCACAATGGTCAGGTCACTCTCTAGTGGGAACGTCAACAATACGTGCTGTGGTCATCTCCTGTGCCAACTATGATGCATTTACCAGTGTATAAAAATGTATTTCATTGAATAGAGGCATTGGTGTGTGTCACATGATCATAAATAAGAAACAAATAACTCTATGAATCTTGTCTGTCCATGTGACAAAATCTATCCATATATCCTGGGGTAATTGCAGTTCAGCTCTGCTGAACTATCTTACTGCAGCAGACACTCACCTCAGCTGCACTCTACTTAATTGAGTGAGAATGTGGTTTCCTTATTTCCTTTTTTTAACACTGTAAGAAAGGAAGTTCTCAGCATTGGACACTTCACTTTTCTCCACTCTAATTACTGCCCAGCAACAGACTATGGTATCTGGTACGAAAGTGCTCTGGTAATCTGTGGCCAATTCAAGAGTAAGCAGCAGACTTTACATTAAACAAGACTGTTACTACACACTGGGAAATCTCTTCAGTTCCTGAAATACTGTTATAAACCATTAGCCATCAACAGAAAAATGAGTAGACCAACTAGATATTGCAGGATTTTTCATATTTTCTTCTAGTTACATATGTCAACGTTTTATTAATACATATTAATTGATCTCCCATGGCATTGCTGACTGGACCCTTCCTCTTCCAGTTGTTACCGGTGACTGTGCTCAGTGCATTGTGACCAGAAATGAAGTCATTACTCTCACCAAGCGTCCAAATCCTTTTTCTCCCTCTGTAAACTAATTTCCCGCTCCTCTCTCTCATGTCATTAATTTCATTCATAAGTTAATCTTTCCACTCCATGGTAGTGTTCTGATTTGATTTGCTATACGTTTATATCTGGCTTGGTTGCTACACTATTCTGGTTTCCGTTTGTTTTTTGTGAAACCATAAAATGAATTAAAGTCAAAAATCAACTAGGTTTACAACGAGCTCCCAGCATTATTTAATTATTTTTTTTGATCAAATATTTGACTTTACTGTATTTAATTATTTCCTTTCAGCCTGTCTTGTGTGTTTTTGTGGAGATAGTGGCCCAAAGATTGGTGAGAATGTGGAACTCGCTACCACAGGGAGTGGTTGAGACGAATAGTATTGATGCATTTAAGGGGAGGCTAGACAAGCATATGAGGGAGAAGGGAATAGAGGGTTATGCTGATAGATTTAGATGAGTAAAGACGAGAGGAGGCTTGAGTGGAGCATAAACACCGGCATGGACTGGTTGGGCCAAATGGCCTGTTTCTGTGCCATATATCCTGTGTAATCCTATGTAAGAAATTGGATTGCACCTGAATTGGGGCGTAAACCGGTTGCAGCGCACGTTGCATGTACCCAACAAGGCCAATTGCAGGACATGGGGAAATTGGACCGCCGGCCTCACTTGTTCATTACCAGCGAGCCACAGGCACCAGTCCCAGTCCCAGGAAGCACCAAGATTGGCTAGCTCAGACAATGGCTTATGTGGTAAAGAGAGTCTGGGGGAAAAATCGGTGGGGGGCGTGGGTAGTTATGGCTTGCAATGGCCCTTGGACTTAATGTAGAGCCAGGAGGAGCAATCTTAAGGGAAGTAAAATAATTCAAACTTACCTTTCCAGTGGCAGCCTTAAGCGATCCCTTTAAGGACTTCCATGAACCTGAAGAAATGGACCGCAGCATGCACGGCACATGCTGTGGTCATGCACAATCTAATTTTGAAATGGGGGCCTTGAACAGCTGTTCAGCCCGCTATTCGCATAGACAAAGAGCCTAACGCTTATTTCAGGTGCATACCCTGGACGCCTATGGAGGATCCCTTACCAATATGGTGGGCGACGCACTTCTGGCGCGGAATGAGCACACACACTCTGCCTGCCATATTGGACTGTTAGACACCCGTTTTACACCTGTAAAATGGGCACAGCACGATCCAATTTCTAGGACATTATAGAAGCATAGAAGCATAGAAGATAGGAGCAGGAGTAGGCCATTTGGCCCCTCGAGCCTGCTCCGCCATTTAATGAGATCATGGCTGATCATCCAAATTCAGTACCCTGTCCCTGCTTTCTCCCCATATCCCTTGATCCCTTTAGCCTTAAGAAATATATCTATCTCCTTCTTGAATATATTTAATGAATTGGCCTCAACTGCCTTCTGTGGTAGAGAATTCCACAGGTTCACCACTCTCTGGGTGAAGAAATTCCTCCTCATCTCAGTCCTAAATGGCTTACCCCTTATCCTTAGACTGTGACCTCTGGTTCTGGACTCCCCGCCATCGGGAACATCCTTCCTGCATCTAGTCTGTCTAGTCCTGTTAGAATTTTATAAGTTTCAATGAGATCCCCTCTCATTCTTCTAAACTCTAGCGAATATAAGCCTAATCGACCCAATCTCTCTTCATACGTCATTCCTGCCATCCCAGGTATCAGTCTGGTAAATCTTCGCTGCACTCCCTCCATGGCAAGAACATCCTTCCTCAGATAAGGTGACCAAAACTGCACACAATACTCAAGGTGTGGTCTCACCAAGGCCTTGTACAACTGCAGCAAGACATCCTTGTTCCTGTACTCAAATCCTCTCGCTATGAAGGCCAACATACCATTTGCCTTCTTAACCGCCTGCTGCACCTGCATGCTTACCTTTAGCGACTGGTGCACAAGGACTCCCAGATCTCATTGCACTTCCCCTTTTCCCAATCTATTGCCGTTCAGATAATAATCTGTCTTCCTGTTTTTGCCACCAAAGTGGATAACCTCGCATTTATCCACATTATACTGCATCTGCCATGCATCTGCCCAATCATCCAACCTGTTCAAATCATACTGGAGTTTCTCTGCATCCTCCTCACAGCACACACGCCCACCCAGCTTTGTGTCGTCAGCAAACTTAGAGATATTACATCTAGTTCCCTTGTCTAGACCATTAATATATATTGTGAATAGCTGGGGTCCTAGCTCTGATCCCTGCGGTACCCCACTAGTCACTGCCTGCCACTCGGAAAAAGACCCGTTTATTCCAACTCTTTGCTTCCTGTCTGCCAACCAGTTCTCTATCCAAATCAGTACCTTACCCCCAATCCCATGTGCTTTAACTTTGCATGCTAATCTGTTATGCGGGACCTTATCAAAAGCCTTCTGAAAGTCCAAAAACACCACATCCACTGGTTCTCCCTTATCTATTCTACCAGTTACATCCTCAAAAAATTCCAGTAGATTAGTCAGGCATGATTTACTTTTTGTAAATCCATGTTGACTTTGTCCGATCCTGTCACTGTTTTCCAAGTGCTCTGCTATTACATCTTTTATAATGGACTCTAGCATTTTCCCCACTACCGATGTCAGGCTTACAGGTCTATAATTCCCCGTGTTTTCTCTACCACCTTTTTTAAATAGTGGACAAAAGTGAGAAGTCGCACAACACCAGGTTATAGTCCAACAGTTTTATTTGAAATCACAAGCTTTCGGAGCTGCTGCCCCTTCGTCAGGTGAAGTAAAGGAATACGAATCGACAAAGCATAAATAGATAGAGAACAATGCATGTGTAGCGTACAATGTCAGACGACTACATTTAATCCTCCTAACTGCCTTTCGTCACACCTCGGCAGAGAAACAATCAGGTCAGCCAGGAAGGCACCACATCAAAGACATAGCAAGATACAACTGAGACAATGAGGTGGGGTTACAGGGGGTCTAATGTGTCAAATGCTGCAGTCTGTATGGAAAACCATAAACTTAAAAATTTTACTTTTTTTTACTGGAAATCACATCTGTGAACAAGCCAACGACGACTCGAGTCTGGATGACTTTACGTCATGTAGCGTGACATGAACCCTAGATCCCGGTTGAGGCCGTCCTCATGAGTGCGGAACTTGGCTATCAGTTTCTGCTCGATGATTTTGCGTTGTCGTGTGTCTCGAAGGCCGCCTTGGAGAACGCTTACCAGCAGATCCGAGGCTGAATGTCCTTGACTGCTGAAGTGTTCCCCGACTGGGAGGGAACACTCCTGCCTGGCGATTGTTGCGCGGTGTCCATTCATACGTTGTCTCAGTGTCTGCATGGTCTCGCCGATGTACCATGCTCTGGGGTATCCTTTCCTGCAATGTATCAGGTAGACAACGTTGGCCGAGTCACATGAGTATGTACCATGTACCTGGTGGGTAGTGTCCTCACGTGTGATGATGGTATCTGTGTTGATGATCTGGCATGTCTTGCAGAGGTTGCCGTGGCAGGGTTATGTGGTGTCGTGGTCGCTGTTATCCTGAAAGCTGGGTAATTTGCTGCAAACGATGGGACTTCTGAGGTTAGGCGGCTGTTTGAAGGTGAGTAGTGGAGGCGTGGGGATGACCTTAGCGAGGTGTTCGTCGTCATCGATGACATGTTGAAGGCTGCGAAGAACATGGCGTAGTTTCTCTGCTCCGGGGAAGTACTGGACGACGTAGGGTACCCTGTTGGTTGTGTCCCGTGTTCGCCTTCTGAGGAGGTCTATGCGATTTTTCACTGTGGCCTGTCGGAACTGTCGATCGATGAGTCGAGCGTCATATCCCGTTCTTACGAGGGCGTTTTTCAGCGTCCGTAGGTGTCCATCGCGTTCCTCCTCGTCTGAGCAGATCCTGTGTATTCGCAGGGCTTGTCCATAGGGGATGGCTTCTTTAACGTGGTTAGGGTGGAAGCTGGAGAAGTGGAGCATCGTGAGGTTGTCCGTGGGCTTGCGGTAGAGTGAAGTGCTGAGGTGTCCATCTTTGATGGAGATTCGTGTGTCCAGGAATGAAACCGATTCTGAGGAGTAGTCCATGGTGAGTTTGATGGTGGGATGGAACTTGTTGATGTTATCGTGTACTCTTTTCAGTGATCCTTTGCCATGGGCCCAAAGGAAGAAAATGTCGTCGATGTATCTGGTGTACAGCGTTGGCTGGAGGTCCTGTGCAGCGAAGAAGTCTTGCTCGAACTTGTGCATGAAGATGTTGGCGTATTGGGGTGCGAATTTGGTCCCCATGGCTGTTCCGTGTGTTTGGGTAAAAAAATGGTTGTCGAAGGTGAAGACATTGTGGTCAAGGATGAAGCAGATGAGTTGTAGGATGGCGTCTGGAGATTGGCTGTTGTTGGTGTTGAGTACTGAGGCTGTCGCAGCGATGCCGTCATCGTGGGGGATACTGGTGTAGAGTGCCGATACGTCCATCGTGGCGAGGAGTGTTCCTGGTTCAACTGGTCCGTGGGTGCTGAGTTTCTGTAAGAAGTCTGTGGTGTCGCAGCAGAAGCTGGGGGTTCCCTGTACAATGGGTTTCAGGTTGCCCTCGACGTATCCAGAGAGGTTCTCACACAGGGTTCCGTTGCCTGATACGATAGGACGTCCGGGTGTGTTGGCTTAGTTGGTTAAATAGTGGGATTAAATTAGCTGCCCGCCAATCCATGGGAACTGTTCCATAGTCTATAGAATTTTGGAAGATGAGAACAATGCATCTACTATTTCTAGGGCCACTTCCTTAAGTACCCTAAGATGTAGATTATCAGGCCCTGGGGATTTATCGGCCTTCAATCCCGTCAATTTCCCTAACACCATTTCCCTACAAATACTGATTTCATTCAATTCCTCCCTCTCATTAGACCCTATGTTCCCCAACATCTCTGGGAGTTTATTTGTGTCCTCCTTTGTGAAGACAAAACCAAAGTATATATTTAATGTATTTATTTCTCCGTGGTGTCATGTGGTTAACATTAATGTGGGCTTATGACAATATTACAGACACATTGTAAAATTCGCAATTATCGCGATTCGAAATAACGAGATAAAGCAGATTTGTTTCATCAGTTTTATTTCAACAAAATGCTGTCATGATTAAACAGGACACAGAAACCTGTAAAATGGCCGCCGAGCATCGTGGCAGAAGCTTCCAGAATTTTCAGTGGGCAGACAAGATGGCGTTCGAATAAACATTTCAGTATAAGATTGGTTAATACGCAGCAAACACTGATAAAGACAGGATGCAACCTGTCTGCATTCAACACAATAGCAAGAGATATAAGTGCTGGAATCATTTTCCATGCACAAGTAAGGACCATTGTACTGGGCCATCGAAGGCCCATCCAGATACATCAAAACGCAAATTCCCCACGGCTCTACAATGAGAGAGCCATTCTCGGGTGATTAAGTCAGTATTCGAGGAGGCCCCAAAACCAGTCAGGGAGGCTCCTAGCCGGTTCGACAATGGGGAAAACATTAACGGATAGTTGGCCAGTTTAAGGTGCTACCGAAACCCATTAAAGGAAAGAATCGCCCCATGCTGGGAGTTTTGTGCACCAGTATTACACAAAGGACAAACATCAAGATTTGAGCGGGAGATAAGGGAACACAGCACTATAACTATAGTGAACAAATGTCCATCGCTCTCTTGACTGTCTTATCTCGCTGATGACTGCTGAACTTTTATTCTCCTATTCTGATCCTCGGGGATCGCTCTGCTGGACGAGCAGCCTTCTGTGTTTTCTCTGGACTCTGTTGACTATGTTGGGTGGGGCTCAAACGGAACGAGTCGCCTCGATGAAGGCCAGTGACCGGGTGCACCATCCCGAGGGTCGGTAAACGGTGTTCTGGACCCGAAGGCCCGAAGAGAGGAGACGAGACGAGATGAGAAGAGAAGAAGAAGAATCCACGTGCCGCCGCGGTCAGTAAACCCCGACCGCGCCCGAAAATATATAGACCATTTTTGAACTCTACAGGTTACTGCACGAACTGGTCAAAGACTCTTCTTTGAATTTTACCGGTTAACTGGTGTCGGTCCAGAAAGACTTTTTCTTTGAGTTCTACAGCCGGGCCCGAGCACTGTCGAGTTCTTCATGACAATAGGGAGCCCAGCCTGCTTGCAGCAGCAGCGAAAGTAAACAAGTGGGGTACAGAGACCCCTCAAAACACGTGACAGTCAGGCGCTGCAGCGAAACGAACCGAGTGCCTCGTTTAAAATTCTCCGAAGTATCACGAGTGGTGAGCATGTTTCCTGATCCTACAAATCTAGATTAGTGTAGGTATTGATAGGGGAGGGTGGTTTTTATTAAGGATAAATATAATGTGTTCCCCTTTTTACGATGTGCCGTGCGTTCCTCATTACCCTAGACCAAGTTTTATGAATGTATGTATACTTGTACTGTCATTAATTTGTGCCTATGACATGTACTTCATGATTTTGGACGTTATGCAATAAAGATTTCCATTTCGTACTATTCAACCTGGTCTATCTGAGTTTTTCTCTGCATTACTGCTCTCGCACCTAAGTCCAGTGTTAGAACCGTAAGGGCGAGTGGGTCGAACCACTCACAGGTGCTTATTGCAACAAGGCTGGCCAGAGACCAGAGCAAGCAATAGTATTAGGCAACGAAGGCCTAACCTCGCACCAGCACCGTCTGCGATACAAGCACCTACGACCGAACCCCTTACAACATGTATCATTTTTAGTAATTTAAATGCATGTTTAACAATAAATAGACATGCTAATTACTTTGGTCTTTCATTGGGTGAAGTTGTTTTAAAGGATTTATTTCGCCTTACCAGCAGAAATCTGACCAATCAGGGCTAACTTGCAGTAATGCTAATTTTGCACCTCTCAAGTGACTTAACAGTTACTTACCTAGTAATGTAACAGTTAAGGGCATTAATCCAGCTATAGGGAGTGAGAATTGTAGGAAAATAAACAGAGTAATGAATTTCAAGATTGAAAGACTGATTTACAAATCAATGGCATTGGAACTGTGATTTTCAAAGTGTGATTCATAAGACTATCCTGTGAAAATAAAGTAGCATACTATTAAAGGAGCTTTTTGAGTTATAGAAAATAAAAGGAGAATTCTCAGGTGTGAAGAAAGGCAACAAATCCTGCCTCCTAAATAAATTCCTATTAAAAAAAAGTTCCCCAGTGCTTCCGTAAAAAACAAAGCCCAACTTTCCTCTTTTGGAATTTTTCCCTTCAGAAATAATGCATCTATGGGCCTCTAGGCTTGACTCAATCTCCCTTCCCAACTGCCACCTCTGGCTTATTCCTGGGGTGTGTTACCTTGGCCGATCTTCATCTGCTCCGACAAGTGCAACTGGGGTGGTAGCAGGGTTAACATTATGGTACAGTACTTACTGCCCGACTTGCGCTTGCGTGGGGTTCGCCACCATCTTGACTTGGATTAGGACCCAGGTGGCCCAGGCGCCTGCCTGTATCCAGTGCCAGCATTATTTAAATATGGGTCCTGTCATGCAGATAGGAACCCTTTGCAATTTTACGGGGATTCCCAGGTAAGTGGCTGGATCATAGGACCTGTTCTGGTAAGAATTACCAGTTTTTCCCAGAGTGCTGTATTCTTCGGCGCCCCCAAGTGAAAATCTACCTCAGCGAGTCTCTGTATATGTAATGAGCACTATCAAATTATAAGTTATTGTTAAGGTAGGAAGGAAGTAACTGTCAGTATAGTTAGCAGCTTTGCATAATGGATAGGAGTTGTATAGTAATAGGATACTATTTTTGAAAGCTTTCTGTTTACAGAGTTGTATATTCAAATCCTTGAAGTATTATTTGTATTTTGAATAAAAAATGCTCCAGTTTATATGCAAGATGAGAATGATAAACACTCTACATATTGAAGTAGACTTTCCATGTAGTTCCTTGATCGGCCGCCATAAGTTTTGCGGCAGGTTTTGGAAACTCCGGAGAAATGGCGTAAATGGCCATTAATGTTGTGTCTATGGGGTTTCTGCCAATTTTTGCACCGAAGTTACGGTGGAGATCGGGAGAACCTGTGCGGAAATGTCATCCCATTATTTCCATTTGTAGCTTTTGATTATGTATTGCATCATTCTGTCACTGAGAACTTGGCCTCTTATTCCGTTTACTCTCGGGTTCAGCACCACCAGTTCCTCCTGTAGGTGGATCTCATGGTCTGGAGTTTATCTAGTCCAATGACCCAGGGCCGAAACAATAAAAACATCTTGTTGCATGAACTGGATACTGTGATCTCAAACCTGCTTTACTACTCCAATCTTCCAAAAGGCAGGGTAATTATCACTTCAGTGAGCAGAGTCCAGATACTAATCATCAAGCTGCTTTGTGCTCCAGTCAGTAAGTGAACTACAGAGTAGCAGTCATAGTAAATCTCACCGTACTTTGACTTAATTCGGTATCACCTCATGGACAAACAAATAATAATAAACATGCCAGGCTGTCCTTGTTAGTGGACTAAACATTACTCTCCTGGTCTGTCCTTCCTCTGATTCTGACTGGCTTAATCTTGGGGGAGAACTTTCCCCTTGTCTCTCTCTCAGCACACCTCTAGAACCCTCTTGTAGATCGTATGCTTTTCCAAATGCAGTATGGAGGCTGAAGAAGGGTCAAAGAAGAACAGGTGAGAAAGTTATAAAATGCTCCTAAGGGAGCAGGTGGGCCTTCTCTTGATTACTGAGATCAATTACCTTGGTCCTGGCCTTGAGGCTTTAACAAGGCCCTCAATGGAACTCACGGCAGGACTCAGTCGACAAACACTCCTTGTGCCTTATAAGGACGTAAGGGATGGAATTGCAGGATAAGCCAAAAACTCCACTAGACAATCCCCCAGAACAGCATAGGGGTGACAAATGTGAGAAGTCGCACAACACCAGGTTATAGTCCAACAGCTTTATTTGAAATCACAAGCTTTCAGAGCGGCTGCTCCTTCGTCAGGTGAAGGACTTCACCTGACGAAGGAGCAGCGCTCCGAAAGCTTGTGATTTCAAATAAAGCTGTTGGACTATAACCTGGTGTTGTGCGACTTCTCACATTTGTCCACCCCAGTCCAACACCGGCATCTCCACATCATGGCTAGCATAGGGGTGGGCAGAGGATTTGCCTGCTTCCCCTCCCCTTGATTGGAATCTTCAGTGCTTTTTTGACAGGGTGGAATCCCAGTTTATCTGTTGTTAAATCAATAGACCGATGCTCCAAAAGCTTTTAAGGCTGATCACCTAACCCACTGAATTTACAAAGGTGTTGTGGAGTTGAGGCTGCAAATGCTCATTTGACTTAGGACCATTAACAGTCACCAAAGTGAGGAGTTTCCCCCACCCACCCCCCATCATTATGGGTTGCATCGAACCCAGGACAGGGTCAAGATAGAAATGAGAGATTTGTCACATTAGCAGCAATGATGTAAAACAGTTTTATTTGTTATATCTGATTATTAATTATGAAAAATATGCAAAGTGAGAAAAGTAGAATGTAGTTAAAGGAAGTTACATATGTCAATTGAAGAAAAGGATTGTTAGCATTTGCATTTTTGGGAGGGTTTAAAGTTCAATAATTTACAAAGCAGCAGCTGAATTTCCATTTCAAATGTAAAATGGGGAAGTGCAACTACATAAACATTATTACAAAGGATTTTACTTTAAGGTTGGCTAAAAACTGGTCCCAATTTTATTTGCATTAGAAAGGGTAAAGGTACAAAATGGAGTCCAGAAAGAGACAAAGAGATCACAATTTTCAAGCCAGAATAATTTATTCTTGTATAATGGTTTGTAAATTTAAATATATACTTTTTTGAAAATTACATAGATTTTTTCAGAAAATAATGGGCTGGATTTTGCAATAGAAATAACAGTGAGGCTAACAACGCTCACGTGGAAATTGGATTGCAACTTCCAGCAACTGCACATGCGCAGTTAAACGCTGAAATCAGGAAGCTGCTGTCCGAGATGCCCTTCTCCTCCAGAAGCTGCATGATAATGGTATCTCGCTGGTTGATTACCATTGAAATACATTGAAAAGTGTAAAGTTGCTGTACTTACCTCATAGATATAGACTAAAATTGCCAGAAAAAGTTGGGGCTTGTCCATTCCAGTGTAAGGGGTAAAAATTCAGTTGGTTGCACCTCCCGTTAGCGCCTTAAGAGGGCGCTAATGGGGCGCAAAGCCGCTAACGCCCGGGCGCAGCGATGTTTGCGCCGCTCGGGAACTTAACTTGACATTGTGCGGCGGCACTAAACTTTACCGCTGCGACCACCTGCGCGCGCAGATTGTGACGTCATTCCATGGTGCAACGCCCTTGTGGCGCCCCGGAGCGGAAATTGAGTGGCGCCCCCTGCCTTACCGCCTGGCGCATCCAACGACCAGAAGACTGGAACGCTATCAATCGCTGTGGGGCTGGGGGGGGGGCGCTATTTAAAGGGGGCCTCTTCCTGTCTTTTATTGTTGGTGGCATTTTTGAACTACACATTCTGAGAGAGAGAGGGAGAGACTTCTGGAGAGATTCAACGTTGTGTGAAGGAGTTTTGGGTACTGAGCAGCACTTTGCAGGTTCATTTTGATTTGCCATTCCTTGTATCAATTTAGCAGAGACTGTGGGAGCTGCACTCTGAGCTCTTTGCCTGGTACTCTCCATTGTTCTTTCCAGCACATTTGATGTGCAAGTCTCTCCAGGCCGAGATTCAAGGCTGCAATGAACAGGATGTGGATGGAAAGCAAGATTAACCATCCCCTTTAAGAACTGGCCCGTGCCATTGTGTGTGTGTTCCATTGCTGACTGACATTACATGAGCTTCGCCAGCGCTCTGAGTTAGCGCCTCACTCCTTGGCCTTTGCGCCTTAAGACAGTTGTGCAGCGCCTGATTTAGCGCTCCACTCACCTCCCGGGGCGGTAAAAGTGAAGTTTCCAGTCAGTGCCGAAAATTAGCGGCAGGCGCTAATATTTGCGTCCAGACGATATTTGCGCCCCAAATGGGGCGCGACCTAATTTTTACCCCTAAGTATCCTATTAACGGCGTGGTACATCTTTATTACTGTCAAACAACCTCTCTGGCACTGAAAATTAACTTTTACAAGTGTGGAGTCTTATTCCTTCAGATTTTCATTATTGTTGGAGATTTAAAAAAAACATTTAAATAAAACATTTGTTTTTACTTTTTCTTTCTTTTTATCTCTCTCTCTTAATCCAGTCTTTCTTTCCCTCTTTTTATTTTGCTTTCTGTACCTGACTTGACATTGAATTAAATATTCTAACTGACACTTCCTAGTTCAGACTCTGCGCTGCTCATTAATGATTCTTCTATTTGAATGGTTAAGGTAATACACAGTTGCTTGCCCTGATCACACAGGTCCCAGATGCTCAGTAGAGGGCATCGCGCTTTTTCGATAGTTGGCTGACAGCAACTTCCAGCGCAAAAGCCCATAAAAAGTCTATGTGCAAGTGTAATGGCTGGCGTCGTTTGTTCACTGCTGACTGCAAAATCTGGCCCAATAGGATACAGTATATGATTAATTTGAGAGATGACATGTAGTATGCTTGGGAGGAAAAAGGTAATATTGGACCTATTGTTCCCAAAGCTCTCCCCCACTGGGGTTTTCCTCTTGGCTAATTGATAGAGATTGATTGCTATGATTAGTCAACAACTCTATTATCATTGTATCATGTGACTACCAGGATGGTAGAAGGCGAACTAGCTGGATCTTGGTCTTTTTTCGTTTAGCAATTCTGAAGTTCGTATGTCCAACACGACCAGTTACCAGTACCTGAAGGAACATCATATGCATAGGCCATCATGATACCGGAAAGGTAAATAAAGTTGAATTTCACAAAGTTGTCAAAAAAATAATTAATGATCTGCGAAGGATGATAAAAAAAAATATTTAATTTCAATGCTCAAAAGTCAAAATGACATTCTGTTGTGTGCTGTTGTCAAGTTCTCCAGAGGGCAAGTTCCTCAAATGTTTGGGTGGTTCTACACAAGAAGGGACACATCAGCCACAAGATGGCAGCCTATAACACTCTAAACATCCCTGAGAGTTTTGTACTGAGATATTCTGCATGATTATAAAAATGCTTATCTATTAAATTGACTTTAAATCATCAACATTCAATTAACGATTGGTCTGAGTACAATTAATATCTACAGGTGCATGCATGTGACAATAATTTTGAACTTTCAGCCTTAATTGGATCTGATGTTTAATAATTGGCATAATTAATGTTTTCACTCCACTGATGTTAAAACTTTACCACCATGTTTATACTATGCTATAAAATATTGAAGTAACATTACACCAACTCAGCTGCAATTTTATGACAAACATTTTGGGGGAAAAATTGGGTAGGGACGCTATCCTTTGAGCCGCTACTTTCGCTGGGGTGCTAATTTTACCCGAAAAAGTTAGCGCCCCCGAGGCCGATTTTCCCAGATAGCACCCCGAGAGGGAGGAGGGGCGCTACTGGAAGCGCCCCGCGTCCCTCTTGGGGCGCTGTGAGCCAAAACCGCGGCGCTATGTGCCGCAGTGCCACGTGCTGCGACACATCGCGCCGGTACTGCAGGCCTTCCTCCCCTTATTAAAGGGGAGGGGCCTGGCACAGCGCGTCCTGGCACCCAGCTGGGCCACCAGGGATCGGGAGTGCCAGCAAATGAGCCCAGCACTCAAGAGGGGGCCGGGGCCAGCAACGGGGGCAGGTGTTGGCAGGCGGCCAGCAACAAAAATGGCCACCCACCACCTCCCCTTTAACTAGCACCTCCCCGGCCGCAGGTAGGCCCCTCTGACCCCGGTGGACATAGCGTCCGGCGGTAAGTTGGGGGGCGCCACCCAATATTACAGCCGGGGCGTGTGCGGGGCGCTGCGCATGGCGATGACGTCATTGCCGGCGGTGCAGCGCCGCCGCTAACCTCCTGCTGAATTTTACGGGAGGCGTTAGCGGCGCCGCACCCAGGCGCTAGTTGATTTGTGCCCCATAACGGGAGGTGCAAATCAACCGAATTTAGCCCCTTTTAGCTTTAGCCAAGCTAGAATTCTCAGATTAGACAGCTCTTGAATTTACCACCAGACACCATATCATCTAAGGTTCTTTTTCTTCATAGCTAACGACTTCTGTAAATCCATTTCAGCTTCCCCTCCACCTTCCCCTCCACTGCCAAGTGGGAAGAGCTCATGGATTTTACTGTCTCTAAGATTGATACCATAAGTGCAGTTGCCACTACTTCCTTTTCCTTTCTCTCCAACCTCCTCTCATTTTAGCCTTGAATCCCTTACAGTTCCTATCATTGATCCTTCTATCTTCTACCACTGTCCTATTTCCAGCCTTCCTTGTCAGCTGTGGCTCAGTTGGTAGCACCCTCACCTCTGAGTCAGAAGGTTGTAGCTTTTGTGCTCCAGAGACTTGAGCACAAAAATCTAGGCTGACACTCCAGTGCAGTACTGAGGGAGTGCTGCACTGTCTGAGGTGCTGTTTTCCAGATGAGATGTTAATCCAAGGCCCTGTCTATCAAAAATCTATCAATCTCAATTCTGAAATTTTCAATTGACCTAGCCTCAACAGCTTTTAATGGCAAGAGAGTTCCAGATTTTCACTACCCTTTGTGTAAAGAAGTGCTTCCTGACATCACCCTTGAATGGCCTAGCTCTAATTTTAAGGTTATGCCCCCTTGTTCTCGACTTCCCCACCAGAGGAAATAATTCTCTCTATCTACCCTACCAACTCCTTTAATCATCTTAAACACCTCAATTAGATCACCCTTTAATCTTCTGTACTCAAGGGAATACAAGCCTAGACTTTGCAACCTGTCCTTGTAATTTAACCCCTTTAGCACAGGTATTGTTCTGATGAATCTGCGCTGCACCCCTTCCAAGGCAAAAAAAAGACTGATGTGAGGTCAGAGCTGGGGTGAGGGGTGCACTGGGGCTAGAGGAGGTTAAGGAGGTTAATATTGATTGGACAAAGCAAATTGGCAAAGGTAGACTTGAGGAAGAGTTCTCAGAGTGTATACGGGATGGTTTCTTGGAACAATATGTTGTGGAACCAACCAGGGAGAAGACTATTGTAGATCTGGTAAAGTGTAACGAGGCTGGATTAATTAATGATCTCGAAGTGAAGGATCCTCTTGGGAAGAGTGATCATAGCATGGTAGAATTTCAAATTCAGTTTGAGGGTGAGAAAGCTAGGTCTCAAACTAGTGTCCTGAAATTAAACAACGATAATTACAAAGGTATGAAGGCAGACTTGGTTAAAGTGGACTGGGAAAATATATTCAGGGTAAGACTGTAGAAAAGCAGTGGCAAACATTTAAGGAGATATTTCATAACTCTCAGCAAAGATATATTCCAGTGGGAAAGAAAGACTCTAAGAGAAGGATGAATCATCCTTGGCTAACTAAGAAAGTAAATGATGGTAACAAATTGAAAACAAAAGCATACAATGTTGCGAAGAATAGTGGAAGGCCAGAGGATTGGGAAATTTTTAAAAACCAGCAAAGGACGACTAAAAAAAAGATAAGGAGAGAGAAGATAGCTTATGAGAGTAAGCTAGCAAGAAATATAAAAACAGACAGTAAGAGCTTCTACAGGTATATAAAAAGGAAGAGAGTAGCTAAAGTAAACGTTGGTCCCTAGAGGATGATTCTGGGGAATTAATAATGGGAAACAGGGAAATGGCGGAGACTTTGAACAAATATTTTGTATCGGTCTTCACGGTAGAAGACACTAAAAGCATCCCAATAATGGATAATCAAGGGGCTATTGGGGTGGGGGGGGGGGGAACTTAAAACAATCACTATCACTAGAGAGAAAGCACTAGGCAAACTAATGGGACTAAAAGTGGACAATTCCCTGGACCCGATGGCCTGCATCCTAGAGTCTTAAAAGAGGTGGCTGCAGAGATAGTGGATGCATTGGTTGTGATCTACCAAAATTCCCTGGATTCTGGAGAGGTCCCAGTGGACTGGAAAACCACTTGTAACGCCCCTATTTAAGAAAGGAGGGCGACAGAAAGCAGGCAACTATCGACCATCTGTCATTGGGAAAATGCTGGAGTCCATCATTAAGGAAGTGGTAGCAGGACATTTAGAAAATCATAATATAATCAAGCAGAGTCAGCATAGTTTTATGAAAGGGAAATCATGTTTGACAAATTTGCTGCAGTTCTTTGAGGATGTAACGAGTAGGGTGGATAAAGGGGAACCAATAGATGGCGTATATTTGGATTTCCAGAAGGCATTCGATAAGGTGCCATGTAAAAGGTTACTACACAAGATAAGAGCTCACGGGGTTGGGGGTAATATATTAGCATGGATAGAGGATTGGCTAACTGACAGAAAACAGAGAGTCGGGATAAATGGGTCATTTTCAGGTTGGCAAACTATAACTAGTGGGGTGCCACAGGGATTATTGCTGGGTCCTCAACTATTTACAATCTATATTAATGACTTGAATGAAGGGACTGAGTGTAATGTGGCCTAATTTGCTGATGATACAAAGATAGGTGGGAAAGCAAATTGTGTGGAGGACGCAAAGAATCTCCAATGGGATATAGATAGACTAAGTGAGTGGGCAAAAATCTGGCAGATGGAGTTTAATGTGGGAAAATGCGAGGTTATCCACTTTGGTAGGAAAAATAATAAAGCAAATTATTATTTAAATGGGGTAAGATTACAAAATGCTGAGGTACAGAGGGATCTGGGGGGTCCTTGTACATGAATCACAAAAAGTTAGCATGCAGGTACAGCAAGTAATTGGGAAGGCAAATGGAATGTTGGCCTTTATTGCAAAGGGAATGGAGTATAAAAGTAGGGAAGTCCTGTTACAGCTGTACAGGGCGTTGGTGAGACCACACCTGGAGTACTGCGTACAGTTTTGGTCTCCTTATTTAAGGAAGGAGATACTTGCATTGGAGGCAGTTCAGAGAAGGTTCACGAGGTTGATTCCGGAGATGAAGGGGTTGTCTTATGAAGAAAGGTTGAGCAGGTTGGGCCTAGACTCATTGGAGTTTAGAAGAATGAGAGGGGATCTTATTGAAACATATAAGATTCTGAAGGGGCTTGACAGGGTAGATACAGAGAGGATGTTTCCCCTCGTGGGGGAATCTAGAACTAGGGGGCATAGTTTCAGAATAAGGGCACCCTTTTAAATCGGAAATTATGAGGAATTTCTTCTCTCAGAGGGTTGGGAATCTTTGGAATTCTCTTCCCCAGAGAGCTGTGGAGGCTGGGTCATTGAATGTATTTAAGGTGGAGATAGACAGATTTTTGAATGGTAAGGGAGTCAAGGGTTATGGGGAACGGGCAGGGAAGTGGAGTTGAGGCCAAGATCAGATCAACCATGATCTTATTGAATGGCAGAGCAGGCTCGAGGGGCCAAATGACCTACTCCTGCGCCTACGTCTTATGTTCTATGTAAGACATCTGAGTAGACAGCCTTAGTTTTGCAGACAAAGAAATCATGAGCACCTCACAACTGGTATTCAGCATGAGGATGGTGAGGGCAGGGAGAGAGAGGCTGGATGAGGAGGTTTGTTGCAGAGGAATTTTGATTTATTTGGCCTTCCAGGATGATCCTGAAGTCATAGGACAATTAATGCTGGTCTTGTGCTTAAGCGTTTAAACCTGTGGCCTTTGGATTTGAGAATACAAAGATAAGTGTTGTACAAGGGTTAGCAGCAGGGAGGGGAGTTCTTGTGGGGATGAAAGTGTTGAGGGAGGGAAGCTGTTAATTGCACCAAACATAGACAGAATTATGCTGGGTGGAGGAACAGAGTAGAGGCCGTTACGAGTTTGTAAGGCTACTGAAGTGTGAGTGGGGGCTAGTAGAACGCAACTTGTTTTTTCCCACCCAAAACTTCTTATTCCCCATTACTTACATTCCAAAATGTTTTATTTGTTCTACCTCCCATGGTGGATTTGTAGCATTTGCTTAAAATACAGATACTTTAATTATTCTTCCCTCCTCCATCCAGAATCTTTTTTTCTCAATCAATTACATGATTAGAAAAGAAACCTATTTCTCCCTCTTACTCCATGATGGATTTATAGCTGAAACGGTTGTTGTGTAAGATTCTCAAAAGTCACGGATCCCCCTAACTCTAAGAAAAACCCTAAGGAAAAAGACTTTGAACTCTTTTCTAGCTATTACAGGGTGGTGAAGTGCATTGGGCCTAACCGAAGGACATTTTAGAGCAAAAACCGAGATTTTGGTATTTTAAAACATGTCTGGGCTTGTAAGGGAGAAAAGGCTGTGAAGGGAGGTGGGCTCAACCTCTGTAAAACCAGTTTGGGTATAGGAGCTAATGGAAACTGTCTGGGGAACCGCATGATCTCGCTGGGAGTTTAAATCGGCCCCTATCAGACATTAGCATCCCAACAATAAACCCGAGGAAAAACAGTCTCCACCCCAAGTTACAGAGCCCATTAAAACATGCATAAAACAGATCACTTTGGCTTACTCTATAGAAATCCTAGGCCCAGTCGAGAAACCAAAAACATAAGGACAATCAAACTACGATTAAGTGGCAGATCGACAGAATGGGGTCATCCCGGAACCACTTCACACCTTAACAAACCAATTACCATTAACGAGCCCGCCAAAATCTAACAAAGACCGGGACCTGATTTGGCGCGCAGATAAGGGAGCTTCAATGGGTATAATTGAAGGCCCATTCTCAACCTGAAAAAGAAGAAGAGGAAGGAAGAACAAGAAGACATCGACGGAGGCATTCTCCGCAACACAGTTCTGCAACACCACCGTTCAGCGTTCCGTGTCCAGCCAGGAGGTCGACAGCTCGAAGGTCAGACCATCCAACAAAGTAGGCCGACACGAGAAGAAGCCAGAACGACCGCCTCAGTGGCCATCGGACACCTCACGGCAACAAGGCCCTCACGAAACAACCAACCGAACACCAAGTACCAATATTTGGGCCACCGCGACCAAAGAAAACCAACTCGAAGAAAACCCGAAGATCTGCAAAGTTTCCACTCTACAATCTACTCCTGACTTACCCCTGGGTAAGATTTTCCCTTAAAAAACTCTAAACCCTACTTCTAACCAAGGAAAAGTGGGTACTCACCTGATAAATCCAATACGCACCCTACCGTATCAGCAGACTCGCGAAGACTGACCAGATACGCAGTTGAAGTCCTCTACCGTGTATGGGGTATGGCAGACACCAACTGACATATAAAGTGAACCCCAAAACCGCGAACTAACCTAACTGTCAAGGATTCTGGTGAGTATCATCCCTGGTCCTCTGGAGTCCAACCTAGCTAGTAAAGTGGGATTGGGAGGGGTGAAGTATTCTTCTAATATCATTTCCCTCACTTGTACCAAAGTGTTCCCCACTTTTAGAGTGTTAAGAGTGTTTGTGTTGTGTTTTACTTTCTTAAATAAAGATCAAAGTTCTTGCATCAAAACCAGTTGTCTGCTGCACTTTTTATCACAACCCCCAAATAAATCCAAGGTCTAGAACCAAGGGAGTGGTAGCGATTCGAACCGCTCAGAAGTCAGAGGCAAAGCTGACACAAACCACCACCCCCTACATAATGGCGACCGCGGCAGGACCTTGGCAAAAGGGATGTGATGCAGTGGAAACTGTTTTTGAGGAGAGAACCAAGATGGAAGAGAGGATTTCCTCTTATGTGTTCAAGAAAGTGAACATAACCAAGAAATGAGTACTCAGTCTGTTGCGTGCTGAGCGTCCAATAGACGCTGCAGCTAAATGGACTGAGAGCAAAGACCACAAGAAATCTGTGGAAAAGGCCATCTGGTTTATCTGCTCCCAACGACAGATCCAACTGTTAGACAAACGTGTTGAGGCACTTAAGGCAGAGCTGCGGGAGTCTGCTCAGCTGTCTCAAACAAGGGCCCTAGCAGGGGAAACATTACTGAATGAATTAACCACCCGAAATCAGGAAAAAATGCAGCTAGTGGAAACACATAGGAACAGGCAGGAATATTTTCAGTGTCAGGTCACCGAAGCTAAAACCAGTGAACTGGTGTTGTGGGAAGTGAACGCCTGCCTGGCCAAACAAGTAAGAGAGCAGGAGGAGAGGTTGAGAGACGTCCAGGCAGCTTACAAGATAGCAAGCACTAGGGTGTATGAGACGGGAGATCACCGCCCCTGCCAGAAATAAATCGAGAGTTTGAACCTTGCTCTGTCCAGGGCGAAAGGCATGGTATGCCGACTAAGCCCGGGTGTGGCCCGGGTGGACCTAGAGGGGCAGGGGGAAACTGTTCGGACGCCACCTGTGGCGCCGGGGAACGACCCAGTTGGGCAGCAGGAGGGACGGGCAATTTGTCAGGCCGGCAGGGAGTGCACACCACCACCTGTGGCGCCGGGGTTTGACTCGGTTTGGCAGCAGGGAGGGGAGGGTGAACCAATGCAGGAAAGGTCGGAGCCGGGGCCGATGTGCCCGGTCCGGCAACAAAAGTTTGGCCCGCCCGGCGGTGGTGGGGGTCAAGGACCCCTTGAAAGCCAATTCGTGGCTCCGCATGGCACCCAACAGCTTAGGGCTATGATAAGCCACCTGGGCAAGCTCACCCAAAAAGGGGACCCCTCGGTCCACTTCATGGAAGTGGAACAGGCAGCGGGCATCAACGACTGCGATGATGCCGAGATGGCAAAAATGCTCCTGTTCTCCCTAGATAGCAAAATCTACCAGTCCCTCTCCGCAGAGAGTAAAAGAGGGCAGGGTGGATACGCTGCTATCCGGGAGGGAGTTCTGGAGGCATGGGCATGAATGATGGTAGTCCCTTCTCCCAGGTGGAGAAGACAACCCAGCTAGTAGGGGAGACCCCACAGGCTTTCGCAGACCGACTGTGGCCTGTGTACAGGAGTGCCTGTAATGGGGCTCTCGACCGGGCTCACCAGAATCAGGATGAGCTGGCCCACTGGCTCCGAAGTCTGGTGGCAAACAGCTTGCCACGGATCAGAGCCAAGGCTGAGCTGTGGTTTGACCCGAAAGACCCCCGGGTCACCGAGGAGACAGTGGTCAGACAACTGACCCTGGCTTACCGGAACGGTAGAGGGACAGAAGAGCACCCACCTAAGGGAAAGGTACACGAAATAAGGCCTAGTAAAAAGAAAGAGTGGCACCAGGAAGGGGGTAACCCTTCCGACACGAAGCGTAACTGCTTCGGGTGCGGGAAGAGTGGGCATTGGAGAAAAGACTGTAGGAATCCGTGGAAGGATAACATAGGGAAGAACTCCCCAGCTCCTGCCCCAAGCACCGAAGCACCGACCTCTTCCCCCACGTTAGACTCGGTCATGGCTGCGATCCGAGCTCTAGTAAACGGCCCAGGGAAAGTAGCCACCGCCACTGGTGCTTTAGCCCCATCTGCCCCCCCAACGCAGACTTATGACTAGAGCCAGCGCAGCCTGTCTACCTGTGTCCCCTGGAGTACGACGCGTGGAAGAGACCACTCGTTAGGATGGAGGTGGAGAAGGTGAAAGGGACTTATCTGTTAGATACTGGAGCTTCCAGCACCATAGTCTATTCAGCCAACCCCGCCGCTTCACCTCTGTCTAACGGGTCCCGTACAGCTTAGTGGGGTTTACAGGTAACGAGCAGGCTGGCTCGTTATCCATCCCGCTGTCCATTCATTTAGGAGCACACCACACCAAGTGGACCTGTGTCCTGATGAAATGGGAGCGGGAAGGGACGGGGCTCCTGGGGGCCGACTTTATCACAGGCCACAGGATTCTAGTGGATCTTAGGAACCACTGTTTGTGGGGAGCATGTACTGGCAGAGAAAGTGAAGTGGCAGTCATCCCAGGGAAACAGGGCAAGGGGACCTTGTGCACCCTGAAACCAAAGGAAGGTTACGACCTTGAACAAATGGTCAGTAACACTCCGATGGCATACCAGGCATTTGTGCGAGCACACCTCGCAGCATTTGCCACTCACAAGCACGATTGTGGGAGGGTAAACGGGGTCGAGGTTAGTGTCAGCGGGGACCCCATGACCCGACCACAGAAGCAATACAATTTCCCCAGGGAGGCGGAAGCTGACATGGAAAAAGCCATGGCTTCTTTAGTAACACAGGGGGTATTGAGACCGATAGCCACCCACATAAACTCTCCACTGTGGCCGGTTAGAAAACCGGACAACTCCTGGAGGGCCACAGTGGACTATCGGGTACTCAACCGTAACATCCCCGCCTGTGCACCCACGGTAGCAGCCGTCGCCGACCTCATCGGAAGTATCCCAGCATCTGCGACCACTTTCACAGTGCTGGACATTTCCAACGGGTTTTGGTCCATCCCTTTACGAAGAGAGGACCAGTACAAGTTCGCCTTCACTTTTAAAGGCCAACAGTACACCTGGAACTGCCTACTCAGGGCTTCCACAACAGCCCGAGCATTTTTCACCAATGCAGGACGAATTGTTTGAAGGGCTTCAGCCGGCCCCGGCAGTTGGTACAGTATGTGGATGACCTACTCCTGTTCACCAATGAGGGAGAGGAATACGGTCCACTACTGGCTTAACTGCGGGAGCTGCTCCGGCAAGAAGGCTCAAAGTGAACCCAAAGAAGGTACAGATCGGCCAACAGGAAGTAAAATTCCTAGGGCTAACTGTGCGCACTGGGGAAAGGGCCATCGACAAAGCTAGGAGGGAAGCAGTGCAGGAGTTACCAGCCCCCAACACAGTCACAGGAGTGAGATCCTTTCTAGGGCTAACCGGGTACTGCAGAGATTTCATTGAGGATTACGCAGCCACCGCAGCCCCTCTGCTCCGACTCCTACATAAAGGTGTGGAGTGGGCCTGGGACGAGGGTTGCGAGGCAGCATTTCTCAAGTTAAAGAAAGATCTGCAGACCGCGCCGGCTCTAGGGGCTATTGATGGGGAGAGGGAGTTTTTCCTGGAGGTGGCAGCCAGCGGGGACAGTCTGAGTGCCGTGCTGCTCCAAGAGAGGCACGACCGGCTGAGACCAGTGGTTTACTCCTCCAGGATACTCACCGATGTGGAGAAGGGCTATTCCAACTGTGAGAGGCACCTCCTCGCCACTCACTGGGCTGTGAAAAGATCATTGATCTTCACAGGCACATCTCCCATCACCCTGCTCACCCATCACACGCCCACCCAGATGCTCCTAGATGGGAGAATCAAAGACGGGACAGTGAGCAGTGCCCGTATTGCTCACTGGACCCTGCTTCTCTCCCAGATGGACCTAAGGGTGAAAGGTCTCTGCGAGCCGAAGCTCGCAGCCAACATGATCTACCCAGGGACTGCCCACCGGTGTTCCATTGAAGGGGTATGGGAAGTCAACATAGGTTTTCGAGCCGGGATACACCCCACAGGCCGCAAAATCTATGTGGACGGTTCGAACACAGTATCTGCTGGCGAGCGACTCACCGAGTGTGGAGTTTATGACCAGGAGGCAGGCATTGCCCTGGCAATCAAACTCCCCAGCACCATGAGCGCCCAGCAGGCTGAACTGTCTGTGGTAGTGTACGTGGTTACACAACCCGAGAAGTTCCCTACCCCATACACGATTTGCTCGGACAACATGTTCACATGCAATTCGTGTACGGAGTACCTGGCCATCTGGTCCTGTCGCGGATACACCTCCGCTGATGGGAGACCCCTCACCATAAAGCCCCTGTTGGAGAAAATCATGGCAGCTGTGGGGGAGGTCTATATCCATAAGGTCAAGGCCCATCCAAAGACAGAGCCCAGGTGGGAGAGTAACTGTAAGGCAGACGAGTTGGCCAAACAGGGGGCCAGGGAAGGGGTATTCTGGGATCCGTACCAAACAGGTCCGGTAGCCGCAATCCGGAGCAAGGGAGGCACCCAGGGGGTAGCCTTGGCCCCGGACTTAAAGCAGGCCCAAGCCCAGGATACCATCCTCAAGGCCATCCTGAACGCCCTGGAAAAAGGTGAAAAGATAGAGGGCCCGTACGGCACAGCAGCCATCACCGTTAAGGAAGGCATGCTGTTCAGGGGGGAGCAGTGGGTGGTGTCGCAGCAGCACCGAAGGGAATTCCTCCAACTGGCCCATGAGGATCCAGGAGCGGGGCATCCCAGACCTGAGACCACCTGGCAATGGGTGGAACAGACAGGATGGTGGCCAGGACTCAGGGAAGAGGTCTGCAAGTTTTGTGCCAGCTGTTTGGTGTGTGCTGCTAACAACCCAGACCCCCAGAAAAGGAAGGTATCTATGGGACACATCAGGAGGGTAGAGGGACCATGGCAGTCGATCCAGGTCGACTACATCGGGCCCCTACCCACCGCCCAGGGAGGCTTTAAGTACTGCCTAGTCCTGGTGGATGTGTTCTCAAAGTGGGTGGAAGCGTTCCCATGCCGTACTGCTACCGCATTGGGTACGGTTAGGATCCTGGTCAGGGAAGTGTTCTCACGATTGGGACTACCGCAGTATGTGGAGTCCGACCAGGGGAGTCATTTTACCGGGCAGGTCATGCAAGAGACCCTCAGGGTACTCGGCATTGAAGGGAAATGGCACGTCGCCCACAACCCGCAGTCATCGGGTCTTGTGCAGCGTTTAAACCGTACCATTAAAGAAAGGCTACGGAAGGAAACGGGAGACTCACCCAAGAAGTGGGTAGAAGTCTTACCGTTGGTCTTAATGGGGATCCGAGCCAGCCAGTCAAAAAGCACGGGGTATTCCCCACACCAGCTCATGACTGGTAGGATTATGCGGACCCCCACCCATGTGCTAGCCCCGGTGCTCACGGAGGGTCAGCTCAGAGAGGTGAACCGGGACAGCTTCGTCAGGAATCTGTTTGAACACCTTAAACAGGTTCACTGGCAGGCTGCTAGCAACATGGGAAAACAGCATCGGAGTAACCGACTGCTGCTAGAACCCCGCAAGCACCACGAGTGGGAGATAGGGGATCAGGTCATGGTTAGGAATTTTGCCCGGGTGGGGAGTTTCGAACCACTGTACATGGGCCGTACAGCATTGTCGACAAGGCAAGCCCCATGGTCTACGCCATAAAGATGCCCCGCCGCACGAAGTGGTTCCACATTAACCAGTGCAAGCTGTTTAAACCTAAAGGGGAACAGCCAGCAAGGGCAAACCGCCCTAAAGGTAGAGAGCCTCAGCAAGCAGCTGTGGCAGACTCACAGACCGCACCAGTAGGGGCAGTGGCTTGTGTCACCGGAGGGGCCACCCCACCAATTATGTGGGACTCGGACGCACCCCCGGTAGCCGGAGTCCTGAGAAGGTCTCCTCGCACACCACAGCCAAAACTACCATGGTCACCAGAGTTTCAATGGTTCAGCCCAGCAAGGGCCACAACCCGAAAGAGAATACCCAAAGTCAGGGGTCATTCTATGAAGAGGGATCCCCAGCCTGCGGCCTCAGGCTGCGGGGGACCCACAGGACAGGACAGGGACTCAGCAGCCACACCAAAGGGGGTGGTGTGCTGCAGCACAGGAGGAGACACTCCCCGGATTATCATGGATTCAGGGAAATCCTCAGTTGTTTTAAGAAGGACTCTCCGGGTCCTGCGGTACAGGCCACCTTACGACCAGGCATACAGGCTGCTCAGAAGCTGCCCAAGGCAGAGGCCATACAGGAATTAGCCTGACCGTCCGGAGACGGGCGGCGGATGTACAGAGTTTTAGGTATTTTAGGTGTGTTTTACAGTTTTGGTTGTTTTAGATTTTAGTGAATTTATTTTACTTAAGTAAGTTTAAATTTTCGAGACTCGATCACCTGTCAAGCCAGAGAATCTTCTCGGGACATGGCTATCTGTTTTGTGTGTCCCTACAGGGAGGAAATCGGCATGACAAGGGTTCTGCTCCTGCTCGCCCTGGTAGGGGTGAGCATCGGTGACCGAGGTGATGTGGAGGACTCCCACATTTATGGGTGTTCGGGAGAGAGAGCGGCGATCGTTACCGCTGGGGGTGGCAAACCGGGTGTGGAGGAGCTCGCTATTTACTTCCATGAGGGAAGCTGGCCAGGGTGGCTGGGGTCTAACTCTACTAAATACTCCAGCCAGACCGGGTTCACAGACGGGGAGGCCTCCATCCCGTGCCCCAGGGTACAAGTCGTTGCTACAAGGGTCAGCGTCATAAGAACATAAGAACATAAGAAGTAGGAGCAGGCCATATGGCCCCTCGGGCCTGCTCCGCCATTCAATAGGATCATGGCTGATCCGAACCTAGACTCACTTCCCTGCCCGCTCCCCATAACCCTTAATTCCCTTATCAGCTAGGAAACTGTCTATCTCCGTTTTAAATTTATTTAATGTCGCAGCTTCCACAGCTCTCTGAGGTAGCAAATTCCATAGATTTACTACCCTCTGAGTGAAGAATTTTCTCCTCATCTCAGTTTTGAAACGGCAGCCCCTTATTCTAAGATTATGCCCCCTAGTTCTAGTCTCACCCATCAGTGGAAACATCCTCCCCGCCTCCACCCGATCAAGCCCCCTCACAATCTTATATGTTTCGATAAGATCGCCTCTCATTCTTCTGAATTCCAATGAGTAGAGGCCCAAACTACTCAACCTTTCCTCATAAGTCAACCCCCTCATCTCCGGAATCAACCGAGATAACCTTCTCTGAACTGCCTCGAGAGCAAGTATATCTTTTCTTAAATATGGAAACCAAAACTGCACGCAGTATTCCAGGTATGGCCTCACCAGTACCTTGTATAACTGAAGCAAGACTTCCCTGCTTTTATACTCCATCCCCCTTGCAAAAAAAGCCAAGATTCCATTGGCCTTCCTGATCACCTGCTGTACCTGCATATTAACCTTCTGTGTTTCATGCACCAGGACCCCAGATCCCTTTGTACTGTAGCACTTTGCAGTTTCTTTCCATTTAGATAATAACTTGCTCTTTGATTTTTTCTGCCAAAGTGCATAACCTCACACTTTCTAACATTATATTCCATCTGCCAAATTTCCGCCCACTCACTTAGCCTGTCTATGTCCTTTTGCAGGTTTTTTATGTCCTCCTCACTCACTGCTTTTCCTCCCATCTTTGTATCGTCAGCAAACTTGGATACGTTGCACTTGGTCCCCTCCTCCAAATCGTTAATATAGATTGTAAAGAGTTGGGCTCCCAGCACTGACCCTTGCGGAACACCACTAGTTACTGATTGCCAACCCAAGAATGAACCATTTATCCCAACTCTCTGTTTTCTGTTAGATAGCCAATCTTCCACCCATGCCAGTATATTACCCCCAATCCCATGATTTTTTATCTTGTGCAGTAATCTTTTGTGTGGCACCTTATCAAATGCCTTTTGGAAGTCCAAATACACCACATCCACTGGTTCCCCTTTATCCACCCTGTTTGTTACGTCCTCAAAGAATTCGAGCAAATTTGTCAAGCATGATTTCCCCTTCATAAAACCATGCTGACTCTGTCCGATTAAATTATGCTTATCCAAATGTCCTGTTACTGCTTCCTTAATAATGGACTCCAACATTTTACCAACCACAGATGTTAGGCTAACTGGTCTATAGTTTCCAGCCTTTTGTCTACCTCCTGAGGGGAAACGTGTGTGTCTCACCTGTAAGGGACGGATTCCCCTGGATAGGTGGTGGTGGCTCAGGAAGCTGAGCAGGGACATAGGGGACCGTACAGCTGACTGGGAACGACTGGGGAACGACACCTACCGGACGATCACAGGGACCCAAGGGGGTGTGAGTGTGTGTTGGGATAAGTGGTGGGAGTCGGAACAGGGAATCTATGTCTGCATGTGGGGATCAGAGAGAGCCTGCCCCACAGGCATATCCATCATCTTCTCCAGACAATTGCAAGATACCGGGAAGGGGATGGGGTGGGATTCTAGCCTGCATGCGTGCGCGCTCCCACACTCCCCGATCCCAGTCAACGCCACAGAACTAGTAGCACGCCCCCGAAAGCCCCTGCCCACGACCACGACATCACGGACAGTGATAGAGAGGTGTCCTACCACCACCAAGGGACCAAAGAATGGGCTAGTGCTAGTGCCGACCATAAAGGTACTCTACCAGGGGGTACACTATGCAGTAGCTTCAGTTATCTTAAACCTTACCGAAATACACTTACCTGAGTGGTGTCCTAAGGAGACAGAACAGCTATACAGTGGGCAACACGGTGGCATAGTGGTTAGCACTGGTGCCTCACAGCGCCAGGGACCCGGGTTCGAATCTGACCTCGGGTGACTGTCTGTGTTGAGTTTGCACATTCTCCCCGTGTCTGCGTGGGTTTCCTCCGGGTGCTCCGGTTTCCTCCCACAGTCCAAAAATGTGCGGGTTAGGTTGATTTGGCTATGATAAATTGACCCTTAGTGTTAGGGGGGGATTAAATATGTGGGGTTATGGGGATAGGATAGGATATGTTAGGGGGAATTAAATACGTGGGGTTACGGGGGTAGGGTGGGATATGTGTACTGTGGGGATTAAAGCAGGGATAGGGTACTGGACTTGGATGATCAGCCATGATCGTATTGAATGGTGGAGCAGGCTCGACAGGCCGAATGGCCTACTCCTGCTCCTAGATTCTATGTTTCTATGTTTCTATACCAGGCCCTGCTGAAAGAAATGTTTAGGAAATTCTACGAATTTGACTTTGCCAACATAGACAAAGCAGAGCTGTACAAACTACACGCAGAGCACACTATGGGCGCAGGGAGACAAAGAAGGGGGACCTGGAACGATATTTTCACTACCTACAATACAGGATCCTCTGTAATAAATAGCCTGGATGATATAGAACTGCAAACACAGATAAATGGTCTAAAAACCCAACTACGAAAGATCCTAACGGAAGAAAACAAAGTGGTAGGCTCAGAGCTACACGAGGACCAAGCTATGACGGTCCATTTAAAGGAGATCATTGCTGAGCTAGAGAGACACGCAAAAACAGTAAATGCACTCATACGGGAGGATAGGAATGCTTTGGATCAGGCTGCACAGAATGAGGTGTGTGTGCTATACGGGGCATGGTTACTGGGCGAGGGCCGTAGCATCCTGGAGGATTTAAAACAAGGTTTAGTCCCCTCCTGGATTAGCAACAAACACCTCGCAGCCCTCCACCCGTTTAGCAATTCGCTGAGCCCATGTCAGCTCCGCCTAGCCTCTGAAGCCTACCCTGTCCCAGTAGATTGTGGGCATTCCAATTACTGTATCATGGGGATAGTAGTGAGAATGCCGGTGATGGGTGGGACAGCCCAAACTCGCACCGGTATACAAGGTGGAGAACATTGGGATCATTCAAGGGGGTGCACACGTCTGTTTCGCAGCGGTCCCACCTTATGTCAAAAAGTGGGAGCACGCTATGACAGGTACTGACCTCTCTGGGTGCCGGAGCCGGGCTGCACACATAATACTGTGTCCCGAGCACTTGAATGCCTATTCTAGACCACAGTGCGGGTTTAAAGCTGCTGGCGCACGACCTATCAACTGTACCATGGAGGTAATGGCACAAGGCCATGTTCCCCCACAGGTAGCATTCATAGGGGGTGGGACATATTGTGTCACCACAAGTGCGCCCCACTACCAGCATGGACAGCACATCTGGTGTCCGGTAAGTGACAGCAGTTTCTGCTTTAAACCCGAGGCAGAAGTTCAAGTAGCCCAGGAACGGATTGTCCCCATTCCTGAACCCTCAACTGTTCACCTCACTGTCAGGGAAAACATTACCAACCTGCAAAACTATGTCACCTTCTTCCACTATAAGATTCCCCCTCTACCCGAACATCTTACCGCCCTACTCAAAGCAGTACAAGTATCGCAAAAAACATTTCTATTCTCTGGAACAAAAGACAGTCGAGATACGGGGCCGAGATTTCGGGCATCATAATTCCACCCTGGTAGGATATTTTCAAAAATATAGAGGTCCCTTCCTGGATCAGAATGGCTTCCCACATTTTAGTGATCTGCCAGCTTGGTATAGTTTTCTACTTACTGTGCACAAAATGCAAGGGAAAGGACAGAGTGCTCTGATCCCGACATGAGAAAGCATGGGACCAGCATTACAATAAAGCCTATGGCCAGGTTTAGGGTGAGCCTTAATTGTTTTATTAAAGTGAATAAAGTTTTTGTGACTGTGTATTATTTTTACTATGTATGTATTGTGTTTTTCCAAGTGGTGCAGGGGTGTTGGACCCCCACCGTGCTTGGATGTGAATGTAACTGAATTCTTACCTGTGTCTGCATCTGAACACTACACCTAAAGGGAAATGTGTGTTTTGGGTCTTAGGTAGGTAAACTACAGGGGAAGGTTGGCTCTCGGGGATCAGGAATTTTGCTCACCCAGTATGATACACTAGCGAGTAAAGTATCAGAGGGGGGACTGTAAGATTCTCAAGATTCACGGATCCCCCTAACTCTAAGAAAAACCCTAAGGAAAAAGACTTTGGACTCTTTTCTAGCTATTACAGGGTGGTGAAGTGCATTGGGCCTAACCGAAGGACATTTTAGAAAAAAAAACGAGATCTTGGTATTTTCAAACATGTCTGGACTTGTAAGGGAGAAAAGGCTGTGAAGGGAGGTGGGCTCAACCTCTGTAAAACCAGTTTGGGTATTGGAGCTAATGGAAACTGTCTGGGGAACCACATGATCTCGCTGGGAGTTTAAATCGGCCCCTATCAGACATTAGCATCCTAATAATAAACCCGAGGAAAAACAGTCTCCACCCCAAGTTACAGAGCCCATTAAAACATGTATAAAACAGATCACTTCGGCTTACTCTATAGAATCCTAGGCCCAGTCAAGAAACCAAAAACAAAAGGACAATCAAACTACGATTAAGTGGCAGATCGACAGGATGGGGCCATCCTGGAACCACTTCACACCTTAACAAACCAATTACCGTTGAGGAGCCCGCCAAAATCTAACAAAGACCGGGACCTGATTTGGCGCACAGATAAGGGAGCTTCAATGGGTATAATTGAAGGCCCGTTCTCAACCTGAAAAAGAAGAAGAGGAAGGAAGAACAAGAAGACATCGACGGAGGCATTCTCCGCAACACAGTTCTGCAACACCAGCGTTCAGCGTTCCGTGTCCAGCCAGGAGGTCGACAGCTCGAAGGCCAGACCATCCAACAAAGTAGGCCGACACGAGAAGAAGCTAGAACGACCGCCTCAGTGATCAACGGACACCTCGCGGCAACAAGGCCCTCACGAAACAACCAACCGAACACCAAGTACCAATATTTGGGCCACCGCGACCAAAGAAAACCAACTCGAAGAAAACCCGAAGATCCGCAAAGTTTCCACTCTACAATCTACTCCTGACTTACCCCTTGGTAAGATTTTCCCTTAAAAAACTCTAAACCCTACTGCTAAACCAAAGAAAAGTGGGTACTTACTTGATAAATCCAATACGCACCCTACCGCATCAGCGAACTCGTGAAGACTGGCCAGATATGCAGTTGAAGTCCTCTACCGCGTACGGGGTACGGCAGACACCAACCGATATATAGAGTGAACCCCAAAACTGCGAACTAACCTAACTGTCAAGGATTCTGGTGAGTATCATCCCTGGTCCTCTGGAGTCCAACCTAGCTAGTAAAGTGGGATTGGGAGGGGTGAAGTATTCTTCTAATGTAATTTCCCTCGCTTGTACCGAAGTGTTCCCCACTTTTAGAGTGTTAAGAGTGTTTGTGTTGTGTTTTACTTTCTTAAATAAAGATCAAAGTTCTTGCATCAAAACCAGTTGTCTGCTGCACTTTTTTCATCACAACCCCCAAATAAGTCCAAGGTCTAGAACCAAGGGAGTGGGAGCAATTCGAACCGCTCAGAAGTCAGAGGCGAAGCTGACACAAACTACCACCCCCTACAGTTGGTGTAACATCTGGCCAGAGAGAATTCTCCTGTGGCCATCACTTGAGTAGGTCCATGATCTGGGCTGATTGATTGATCTCAACTGTAATGTCCAAGGTCAGCGTCAAAACTCATAAGTATCTCACTCTAGCCCGAGTACTATCAATGCATTTCAGTGATTAAAAAAGAAGCATCATTTCAACAACACTGTCAGATGAGAATTTTTGTTTAACTGTATGCAGCACAGAAAAAAATGTGTTATTATTTTGATGATTTTTCCGACACATTGACCTCATGGTTGTAAATTATCTGCCTGGTTGTCATGTAACATGGGTTGTCTTAGTCCACTCCAGGTGTTGTTGTTTCATAGGACCAGAGTGAAAACTACTACTTACACAATTCATTTCTCTGACACACACAATTTGATCACAGGAACTAGAAATCTTCAGCCTGCAAGTTCAGGTGACATTTTCATCTCAAGACCCACACTCCAGATAGAATGGTAATCCAATGTAGGAGAACTTCTTGCAAGCCATTCCAACATTAAAGGATAGAAAGTTATGAACCCTTAATGCACTTGTGCCAAATTTCTGTCACCATTATTTTAACTGAGAGTTAATTACTCCAACAATCTGCAGCCGTTCTGGCAGACTCCTGCTGTAACTTTGACAGGAGTCTGTCGGACGGCTGAAAATATGGCTAGGACCTGGATACATCAGGTCCCGGCCATGCGCCCAACTTTCTGAGATGGCCATGTAGATGAGGAGTCTCTGCCTGTCTGTCACAAGGTCATCGATGCAAGTGGGAGCAGAGAAACATCTTGAACACTCATCATGGAGAGGCTGGAAATCCCAGAGCAGGTTGCGGGTATCAGGTTAGAGTTGGGCAGACCCAGAAAGAAGTACTTGTCCCAGCATTTGATGTAAAAAGATCTTGATATTCAGGGATCCAGGTCCCCAGTTGCATCGTTTGGCTGGTCAGTATCCTAATTACATCTGGAGTATGCTGCCAAAGATACACCAGGTCTCTTTGCGGGCCAGGGATGTGGAAACCCCCGGCATTGGGAGTCCCCACTCTTGATCAGGCATAACCGGGCCCTGGCCTAATTTGTGGCCCTTCTGGTGCACACCTTACAGAGTTATGGTGGGAATGCACCAGAAGGGCCGTGGATTTTCAGCCCCATTATTTATAGCTATATACACACCTGAGAGAAGAAGGAAAATGGCAACTACAAACAGTGTGACAAAATTATTTAAGCAATTTGGTTGATCAGTTTTGTGATACTTGCTGGTTTGTGAATGGAATGTTTGAAAATATTCAGGCATTTAATAGCTTGGGTTTCTGCACGTTACTCATTTTTTTATTGGTATTTTTTGCTATTTTTAATTCCTTCCTATTTGATCAATTGGACAGTATGTTTGGTAATTTAACTAATTATAAGTAATTGTTTGAATCAATATGGCTTTTTACCTTATGGACATAGAAAGTTTTGATGAAGTGACATTTTTTACTATGATTTTTTTTAAATTCACTTATGGGATCTGGGCATCGCTGGCAATGCCAGCATTTATTGCCCATCCCTAGTTACCCTTGAGAAGGTGGTGGTGAGCCACCTTCTTGAACCGCTGCAGTCCGTGTGGTGAAGGTACTCCCACAGTGCTGTTAGGTAGGGAGTTCCAGGATTTTGACCAGCAACGATGAAGAATCGGTGATAAACTTCTAAGTCAGGATGGTGTGTGACTTGGAGGGGAACTTGGAGGTGGTGATGTTCCCATGTGCCCGCTGCCCTTGTCCTTTTAGGTGGAAGAGGTCGCGGGTTTGGGAGGTGCTGCCGAAGAAGCCTTGGCGAGTTGCTGCAGTGCATCTTGTAGATGGTACACACTGCAGCCACGGTACACCGGTGGTGGAGGGAGTGAATGTTTAAGGTGGTGGATGGGGTGCCAATCAAATGGGCTGCTTTGTCCTGGATGGTGTTGATCTTCTTGAGTGTTGTTGGAGCTGCACTCATCCAGGCAAGTAGAGTATTCCATCCGAAAGGTTTGGTGCTACGGATATGTGCAAGACGCAAGACTTTTAATTCTTATAGATGCTGAGTAATTAATGGCCTAGGTGAAACATTTGGTTCAATTCAGTGCAATGGATTTGAAAAATTGAGATTCAACAAAATTCACAGTAGAAATGCTTTATCATATGGACAGCATATGCGCCGTTCTTTTTTACACACCGCAAAACAACTCTTAATTTCACATTTTGGGGTAGATTTTAACTTTCACCACTGGCCGGTAAACTTGGCATTGTGGATTGGCTGCCCGTTTTACACCCCACCACCTTTTCCTTTCCATTGACTTCAAAGGTGTATAACAGGTGGCCCATCCAGCCACCAGGTGGTGAAAGTTAAAATCTACCCCAAAGTGTCTTACCCCGTCAGCCAAACTCCTCGAGGAGGTGTTGTTTTGTGTCACCTTATGTGAAATAACAGTTCACCACTCATATGATCAGCTTATATGTAGATATTAAAAAAACACATGTATTTGCATCTGAAGGATATTGCTGCAAAGTGTGAGGAGACCCATTTTAATTTAATACAATTTTTAAAAACTCACTGTACATGGCAATGCAACAGTTAAAGGTGTTCATGTGAGGGAAGGTAAATAATTTAATAAACTACTGTGGCGTGCTTCCACAATTTATAGTGCTATCTCTGAATACTTGTTTAGTGTTGATGCTTTGTTTTATATTTTTAGCACCTATTGTTCCACATGTAAATGCATATTTAACCACAGAGACTGTGCTACTTGTTCCAAGAGGCAAATAAGAGTTAGGGAATGAATGAATGAATTATCCTTTAAGAGTGTCAGAATAGATGTCGGAAGAAGATTATGCGATCAACCATGTCGAGGGCTCCAGAGAGGTCGAGGAAGATGAGGGGTGGATAATGTACCATGGTCACAGTTGCAGAAATTGTTGTTACTGATTTTGGTTAGGACTCTTTCAGTGCAGTGGGAGGGGCAGAAACCTGATTGAAAGGAGCATAGGAACATTAGGAGCAGGAGTTGGCGATTCAGCCCCTTGCGCCTACTCCGTCATTCAGTTAGATCATGGCTGATCTGAGTTGCAGGAGAAATTCACAAGGCAACGACATGTTGGGGATGGTGTGGTATTAGAGAGGACGGAGGGAATGGGGGTGGATTTTTTGAGGAGGGGGGTGATAATGGCAACTTTGAAAGGGAGGGGGACAGTGCCTGAGAAGAGGGAAGCATTTTCAATGTTAACTAGTATGGGGATCAGGAGGGGAAGCTGGATGGTTAGGAGTTTAGCAGGAATGGGGTCGAGGGAGCAGGCGGTGGGTCTCATGGGCAAGATGAGCTTGGAGGAGGCATGGAGCAGATGGAAAAGAAACTAAAGAGAGACGGGAGTTCAGAACTAGGGTAAGAATGGGATTGAGAAATCTCCTGTGGAAATTCAAACCCCATCTGCTGTAGAGATTCACGTATCTCTGGTAAACAGGATCGAGTGCAAACCAATATGGTGGGTATATTGTGTTTAATCAGAGTTTAGGACGGAATATAACACAACTAGTAATACAGCAAAAACATACGACCGTGACAAGCAGCTTGTACCGGACCCGATCAGACAGACGGCTGGCATGCGTGAACAGTTCTCTGGCTTCTGGCCTCTCTCTCTCTCTCTCTCTCTCTCTCTCTCGCCTCCGATGGTGAGCGTGGGATCACTCTCAAAAGAGCGTTCGACCAGCCCAACTTCTCTTTGCAACTTCTGTTCGGCTCTCCCCTCCACCGTCTGTGTGCAAGCCCTTGGGGTGTCACTTTTTATTCTCTTTTTAGGGGTGGGCCTGAGGCCAAGTTATTGACAAGACCATTTAACCTATAGAGGTTCCTCCAAAACTTCATCAACCAATGACAGCTCAAGTTTTTTGTCTTGGTTCTTGGATGAAAGCCCTCCCCAAAAGAGGGTCTCATTACTTCATCCAATTTATCTTTCTTGTTTTTACATTTTGAAGGTTCCTCCACTGGAATACATCTTATCTCTTTTGATTCTATCCTCCTTAACCCAGCAAGTACAAGGCCCGGCCCTGTCCTTCTTAATCATGGCCCCAGCCAGAGCTGTCGCACATTAACCAGTCGCTATCTCACCATTCTGAACTTCACAAGTAAGGTCTATGATTCCCTCCCCTTTTCTGCTGTGAGCTTTACTATGAGAAATACATAGCAACTTGCAGCTGCTTGGGCTCTCTCACCTTCATCTAGTAAATGGCCCATTCTAAGATGGATACCTTAGCCTCCTCAAATTCCTTTCATTCTATGTCTTTTCCTAATTAACTTTTAATTATCTTCACAAGCAGTTCTGCTAAACAAACTCCAAATTCTATCTGTAGAGATTACAATATGGTTATTAGTAATAATGGAAGAAACATAGGTTGGGCCTTCACTGGCCAAATTAAAGATACATTAACAAAGTCAAAACCCTAACTTACAAACAACAGATAACTAGCCTGACAGGGCCATCCTATGGGCCCGCGTGTGGAATGTTTATGTTTCACCTAATCTAACTGATTAAAAAGACTGTCTCAAATTCTAATGCAAGCTTTCCAGGAAAACAAAACTTATCATTTAAACACAGTATTATTCGTGTAGCCATATACATTTTTAGACACCCCTAGTTTCTAACACTGGTCCCGTTTAGGGAAGATATCAAGATGATACTAAGATGATACCAGGGATGAACGGCTTCAGTTATGGGGAGAAAGTGGAGAAATGGGGGCTCTTTTCATTGAAGCATAAAGTGGAAAGCTAATAGAAGTTTACAAAATTTTGAGGGCTTTTGATAAGGTAACGAGGAAAAAGGTATTTCCACAGGTCAATGGGTCAGAAACTGTCAGATCATCAAAAGAACAAAAGAAAAGGTTGGAAATGTTATTTTACACAGATGGTTGGTAGGACATGGAATGGCCTATCAGAAACAATGATGGAAGCAAAATCCGTAGTACCTTTTTAACTTTGCCTTTTTATAGTCAGTTTCACTCTTCTCAACAAGCTAAAGAACTGCTCAATTACTTGAAAAATCAGAAAATTAATTATTCCAGCTTTTTACTGACACTGATAGGTAAGTAAACCGCATTGCTGTCAGGAAATGCTCTTACATCCTGATTTTCTCCTCAGGATACACAGATTCTGTGACGGGGTGTTTGAGCATTCTTAATCTGACTCCTACCAATAATCTTCACTGATCCCCACTACCATTGCACATCTCTCTCCTGTCAAAACAGCTCGCAGCAATCCCTTGACAATTCCTGCCAGGGTATCCCTCAGCAATCCCAGGCCATGCCAGACCTCAGCAATTCCTGCATGGCAGGCCTCAGTGATCTGCACCAGGGCAGGCTTCAGTGATTTCAAGCCACAGCAACCCTCAGTGACAGTCCACATACTGAAATGAATTCAGTCGCAGTTCACCCGTCGGCTGTAACTTAATTGGTTTCTGTGCATGAGTGTCAGTAATAGATTCTCATCATCCATAAGCCACGGAAGTTAACACTTTACAAAAAAACAAACTTCTTTCCATATTATGCATACTGACAGCTGAGAAGTCAGTCATTCTAAAATGTTGGCCATAAATGGAGGATGTGCTAACTGGATCTTTGCTCATAAATCATCCACTTCAAATCATGTTTGTTCTGGCGAAATCATTAGTTGTTTCATTGGAGTGCTTCAACAAGAAAGTGGTCAACAAGCACACTGCAGGTGGTAACATGCAGCTAACAGATTTTTTTTTGTCTCTCTGCTTTTATTACTTACATACTACTATTTTATGATTTGAACTACACTTACTAGCAACTTTAAGAGAATTTACAAAACCTGCTCACTGATTTACATATTACACATTGTTGTGATGTTCTGCACCATGAGGAAGGTATAGGCCATAGCATTCAATATGCCACAACTTCTCAAATTATAGTGAAGGAATAGAAGGATATGTTGATGGGGTGAGATGAAGTAAGGTGGGAGGAGGCTCGTGTGGAGCATAAACACCAGCATAGACTTGTTGGGCCGAATGGCCTGTTTCTGTGCTGTAAATTCTATGTAAAGGAAACTGATACAGTCATTTTTGAAAGTGAAATTCACAAATTGCCCAAACAGCAATGTACAAGTGAGTTCTGCATTGTGCAGCAACTCAGGAAAACAAGCTACAAATTATTTGCTTCCTCCATTTTCATCACCGCCCTAAGACATTTTGGAGCCGCTTTTCCTTCCTTCCTCACCCCAGTGTAAGTCAGATGGTGCGCTCTTCACAAGCACATGACTTGACCTTTGCTGAGCCTGGCTGGTTTCCTGGGTTCAGCTCTTTTAAATGCCACGACTGAGTAACAGGTGGGATTGCCACCTCAGATTTGGCACTTGCTTGCGATAATGGGTGGGAAGTTGTATGTGGGACAGGATTCTCAGCAGGGTAAAGGTAAGTGAGTGAGTGTAGTGCTGGGGAGTGGGTACTATTCTTTCTGACATCAGGTAGATCCTCTCAACCCATATATGACAGCCCTTGCTGTATGGAAAACTCTTCACCATGGACCGCACCACCACCCCCACCTCCCCACACACTTCCCCAATCTACCTGAAAATTGCCGGTTGCCCCTTTGAAGATCCTCTGATCTCAAGGCATAGCCCAGCAATGCCTAATGTGTAGTTTCATTTCATGTCCTTGTAACCAGTGTTAGAAACTAGGGGTGCTTAAAAATGTATATGGCTACACGAATAATACTGTGTTTAAATGCTAAGTTTTGTTTTCCTGGAAAGCTTGCATTAGAATTTGAGACAGTCTTTTTAATCAGTTAGATTAGGTGAAACATAAACATTCCACACGGGGGACCATAGGATGGCCCTGCCAGGCTAGTTATCTGTTGTTTGTAAGTTAGGGTTTTGACTTTGTTAATGTATCTTTAATTTGGCCAGTGAAGGCCCAACCTATGTTTCTTCCATTATTACTAATAACCATATTATAATCTCCACAGATAGAATTTGGAGTTTGTTTAGCAGAACTGCTTGTGAAGATAATTAAAAGTTAATTAGGAAAAGACACAGAATGAAAGGAATTTGAGGAGGCTAAGATATCCATCTTAGAATGGGCCATTTGCTAGATGAAGGTGAGATAGCGACTGGCTAACGTGCGACAGCTCTGGCTGGGGCCATGATTAGGAGGGACAGGGCCGGGCCTTGTACTTGCTGGGTTAAAGAGGATCGAGTCAAGAGAGATAAGATGGATTCCAATGGAGGAACCTTCAAAATGTAAAAACAGAAAGATAAATTGGATGAAGTAATGAGACCCTCTTTTGGGGAGGGCTTTCATCCAAGAACCAAGACAAAGAACTTGAGCTGCCATTGGTTGATAAAGTTTTAGAGGAACCTCTATAGGTTAAATGGTCTTGTCAATAACTTGGCCTCAGGCCCACCCCTAAAAAGAGAATAAAAAGTGACAACCCAAGGGCTTGCCCACAGACAGTGGAGGGGAGAGCCGAACAGAAGTTGCAAAGAGAAGATGGGCTGGTCGAACACTCTTTTGAGAGTGATCCCATGCTCACCATCGAAGGCCCTAGAGAGAGAGAGAGAGAGAGAGGCCAGAAGCTAGAGAACTGTTCACGCATGCCAGCCGTCTGTCCGATCGGGTCTGGTACCAGCTGCTTGTCACGGTCGTATGTTTTTGCTGTATTACTAGTGTGTTATATTCCGTCCTAAACTCCGATTAAACACAATATACCCACCATATTGGTTTGCACTCGATCCTGTTTACCAGAGATACGTGAATCTCTACACCAGCTGCTTGGCCAGAATATGGAATGGGAGGTATTATTACATTAATCCTACCTCACTTGACTGGGATTTAAATGCTCAATCTGCTTCAGGGAGAAGCTTCCCGCCCCTGTTCATACAGCGACAGGGAATGCATTCCGTGCGTAAATGAGACAGAGGCCCGGCAATATGGGTCTCCAAGCCTATTTCCTTTTCTGAACGTCCTGGGGATTGGCACACACAGAGCATTAAGTGGAGCAAAATTGCCCCCTTTAAATGAGTTAGCAACTGTAATAAGAACATAGTTGGAATGTTCAGAATCCATTTCTGATGTAACAGAAGTATTGAATACCATAAGCTACGAATAGACTGGATACTTTCACTGGATTGTACAGGAATGCATCGCCAGATTTTGCCAGAAACAACATTTAAACAGATGAACGAAAGCTCTCTTAACAGTTCTACTGGTGTGTCAAACAGAATAACTAGATTTGAATTTAATAGACTCAAGCCAGTTTCTTTTGGGTGTGACAAAAATGAAGCATTTTTTGTCTGTGATGTATGGTCGATATTAGCTTCTTTCTTTTTTATTATGATTAACTTTGGGGTTAAAATCTAGATCAATGGAAGGAATGAACTCCCCTTGGCTGACATGGTTTGGGACCACAGATGATGTGACTACAGGTTGTTGCAATGAGGTCAGGTGAAAAATAGGCAAGTAGAAATTGCTGGTCAAAAAAAGACCAATGTCCATCTAGTTTGCCTTCTACCAACTTGTTCGTCACATGATACAACAATAATGGAGTTGTTGACTAATCATGGCAATCAATCACTATCAATTAGTCTATAACAGACTCAAACATGAGGTGAGGAAAACTCCCAGTGGTAGAACGCTTTGGGAATAATGGGCCGGATTTTCCGACCCCCACGGGTGCGTACGAGTTGTGTACACACCCGTAGGGGCCTCGCAAGTGCCGGGTTTAGGCATATGAAGAGCATGCGCTGAAAACCGGCACTTGCGATCTGTCAAGAATCCTCTTGACAGATCATCCGCCTGCCCTGGAGAAGGGCCTCCGCGGGCAGAGGGTTCCACTTTCTGCACAACCTCCGCCCGCTGAAAACCTTTAAAAATCTTATGCCTGGTAAAAGCAGGCATAAGGCCTGCTTTTACCAGCATAAGAGTTTAAAAAAATAACAAAATAACATTTTTTCACTCATTTATAATTTAAAAATACTTTTAAAAAAGGTAAGTTTATTTTTAGCGAGTTCTGATCAGACCCGACACCAAGCGGCGGGAGAGCCACTTAAGGCATACTTTGGGTCAGTCTTTACGAAGGAAGACACAAAAAACCTCCCTGGGATATCGGGAAAAATAGGGACATTGGCAAAGGAGGAACTGACGCAAATCAATATCTCTAAGGATATGGTGTTAAGGAAGCTAAAGGGATTGAAGGCGGACAAATCCCCAGGGCCTGATAACATGCATCCTAGGGTACTGAAGGAGGTGGCCCTAGAGATAGCGGATGCACTAAGCATGATTTTTCAGAATTCATTAGACTCGGGAACAGTGCCCATGGATTGGAGGGTAGCTAACGTTACCCCACTATTCAAAAAGGGGGGTAGGGAAAAAGCAGGTAATTACAGACCTGTAAGCCTTACATCAGTTGTGGGCAAAATGCTGGAGTCCATCATTAAGGATGAAATAGCCGAGCACTTAGCAAATGGGGACAGGATAGGACAGAGTCAACATGGATTTACAAAGGGTAAATCGTGCTTGACTAATCTATTGGAATTTTTTGAGGGAGTAACTGGTAAAATAGATGGGGGAGAGCCAGTAGATGTGGTGTACCTGGACTTCCAAAAGGCCTTCGATAAGGTCCCACATAAAAGATTAGCATGGAAAATTGAAGCTCATGGGATAAAGGGGAAAGTATTGACGTGGATAGAGAACTGGCTGTCAGATAGAAAACAGAGAGTTGGAATAAACGGCTCATTTTCTGAATGGCAGGCAGTAACAAGTGGGGTACCACAGGGATCTGTCCTGGGTCCCCAGCTGTTCACAATTTATATTAATGACCTGGATCAGGGAGTCGAATGCAGCATTTCCAAATTTGCAGACGACACTAAACTAGGAGGGGGGGTGGGCTCAGAGGAGGAGACCAGGAAGCTCCAGAGCGATTTGGACAGACTGGGTGATTGGGCGGATAAATGGCAGATGCACTATAATGTGGACAAGTGCGAAGTTATCCACCTTGGGTGCAGGAACGGGAGGGCAAATTATTATTTAAATGGCAATAAATTGGGAGAGGGGGAAGTACAGAGAGACCTGGGTGTTCTTGTACACCAGTCACTGAAGGCGAGCATGCAGGTGCAACAGGCGGTCAAGAAGGCAAACGGTATGCTGGCCTTCATAGCAAAAGGGTTGGAATACAGGAACAGGGATACCTTGCTGCAGCTGTACAGGGCACTGGTGAGACCACACCTCGAGTACTGTGTACAGTTTTGGTCGCCTCATCTGAGGAAAGATGTTCTTGCCATGGAGGGGGTGCAGCGGCGATTCACCAGGCTGATACCAGGAATGGCGGGATTGACCTATGAGGAGAGACTATGTAGTTTAGGGATGTACACACTGGAGTTTAGAAGATTGAGAGGGGACCTCATAGAAGTGTATAAAATTCTGACAGGTCTAGACAGATTAGATGCAGAAGGAATGTTTCCCTTGGCGGGTGAGAACAGAACTAGAGGACATAATTTAAGGATAAGGGCTAAACCATTTAGGACAGAAATGAGGGGGAATTTCTTCACTCAGAGAGTGGTGAACCTGTGGAACTCATTGCCACAGAGGGCAGTGTACGCCAGCTCATTAAATATATTTAAGAGGGAATTAGATATATTTCTACAGGCAAAAGGGGTTAAGGGTTACGGAGAGAAGGATCAGCCATGATCTCATTAAATGGCGGAGCAGGCTCGAAGGGCCGGATGGCCTACTCCTGCTCCTATCTTCTATGTATCTATGTAAGGCAGTTAACAGCTTGTTAACTGCCTGGATAATCCGATTTTGAGAGGCTCTTTCCATTTTGCAACATTTTCAGTGTGTTGCACGTTGTGCGACAAACACGCCAGCTGATTGTGCCGGGTTCAGCAACTACCTGAATAGTTGACAGCTGCACCTGCACCATAAAAGCTGACCTGTAACATCAGTTCACTTTCAGATGCCAGAACTTGTGTTTTGAGGATTTGGAACACATTTTGCAGGTCTATTGAGCTTCTAAGTGTTTAAGCTGAGATTCATATGCTCTGTGACCTCCTTGGAAAACCCTCTCCCCACATTGACTGAGTGCTTATAACATCTATTCCTCAACTGAGATATATACCAGCAGAATGGGAACCATTTATACCCTCTCATCCTGGTCCTCAGAATCGGAGGAAGAGCAGCCGTGGCAGCAACAGAACCAGGCACAACAGCAGCACCAACAACAGGAGTGCCAAACTTCTTCTCAGCCACCTGATGCTGCACAGGGCAGAGGCTGCACTGCGCCGCAGGAGATGCCCCCAACACAGGGTTTACAGGCTGAGGATGAGCTTCCTCAACATGAGTGAGCAACAGTGCCAAAGGAGACTGAGACTTTTACGAGAGGTAGTTGCTGACATCTGCATAATGCTGCACCAACACCTGGAGCCCAGAGGAGCGGCTGGACACTCCTTACCAGTAGCTGTCAAAGTCACCACCGCACTCAACTTCTTTGCTTCAGGGTCATCCAGGGATCAGCAGCAGACATAAGTGGCATCTCCCAGTCGGCCGCACACAGTTGCATCACACAGATTACCGATGCCCTCTTTGCAAAATCGCACAATTACATCCACTTCTCCATGATGAAGCAAGTGTAAACGCGTATGTGGTTGGCTTTGCAAATATGGCAGGCTTCCCAAGGATGCAGGGCATCATAGATTGCACACATGTGGCCATCAGGGCACCCCATCACAACCCAGCTGTATTTCTCAACCGCAAGGGCTTCCACTCCCTTAACGTCCAGCTGGTGTGTAACCACAGGAAGAATATTATGTATGTTTGCGCCAAGTTCCCTGGCAGTTGCCATGACTCGTTCATCCTGCGACAGTCTACTGTGTCTCAGCTGTTAAATCTGCCAACCCAACTTTCCGGATGGCTCCTTGGAGACAAGGGCTTTCCCCTGAAGACGTGACTAATGACACCGATGAGGAGGCCATCAAACGAAACTGAGGAGCGCTACAATGTGAGCCACATTTCCACCAGAAGCATCATAGAGCAAACCATCGGCTTGCTGAAAATGCGATTCAGATGCCTCGACAGATCTGGCGGAGCCCTACAGTACTCACCAGCCAAGGTCTCCAGAATCATCGTGGCCTGCTGTGTTCGGCACAACATCGCACAGAAGCGTAGCTTACCGCTGCCTGAGGAACAAGTGGCTCAGCACAGAGCCTCCTCGGAAGAGGAGGAGGAGGATGCAGATGAGGAAGACCTTGCGGAGTTGCATGTGCCAGTTCCACCAGCACGCGAGCACATTGTTGGCCGTGAGGCAAGGGAAGCACTAATCCATGCCAGATTCGCGTAAGTTTACACTACCAACACATGTGGCTGGCACATGGAAATGAGTGGCTGGTTGACCTTCTTAACAAACCATACAGCATCTGTACAATAAACTGTGGAATTCTATCACTCTCACCACCATCATTACAGATGAAAGGCGCCCTGACCCCTCACTGTGCAACTTCCATGTCTGAGCACACATAGGCCAACTCTTTGAATCTTTGACATTGCATTTCTTTAATACAATTGGAATAACGATGAGAAATGTAACTTTATATTAAATCCAAACACCCAAGTGACTACCCTTGTGACTATTTGTGAATTAACTTTCTCTTATGCATGCTTCTACGTGGTGCTTCCCCTGTGGCTTCAGCAGATGTAGAGGCACCTTGCTCACTTCTATGCTGCGCCTGCTTAAGTGCCTTTGGCGGGCGTCCTCTGGGTTTGGGAGCCTGGGAGGGCTCTGCAACAGTCCACTCCTCCTACAGCTGTGCAGGGGCTGAGACGGCCATCTCAGTTGGGTAAGGAATCTATGGCTCCGACCGAGGGCTCCGCAGTGGCATGGGAGTGTAAGCGCTTGGAGAGGAGCCCACACTTCCTTGTTGTCAACCACCAACATCCCTCTCATGGGTCGCCTGCACTTCACTGCTAGCAAGTAGCTGGAGAGCACCTTGCTGCACATCAGTGGGGCCATGAGGACCAGTCTCTGTACTGACAGTCCTCATAACAGGGACGTCCATGTACCTCTGGTGTCTCTCCTCAGTAGATGCCCATCTATCTTCCATAGCAGACCATCTATTTAGAAGAGTCGCCATGTTCATTTGCATCTGACGATTTATGTCCTCCATGGAGGTCGCCATCCTTTCCATGGCGGCACCTACATTCGCCATTGTGTGCACCACAGCATTGCTCATGTTTCAGATGGACTCCTCCATTCTCTGCACACTCACAGTTACCGCGGATGCAAACCCTCTCAGAGATCCCAGCCAGGCTGCCTTTGTTTGCTGAGGAGGCTTCCTCCATCCATTGGAGGGAAACAGAACCTCCTTGCCCCCTCTCACTCCCTCCACAAGAGCATGGAGTGAGTCATCATCAAATTGGGGAGAAGCCTTGGCTCTTGAAGCAGTCAGCTCGCTATCAGTAACACTGAGAAGCATCAGAATGTGAATGAAACACCACAAGGCTGCATGGGCCCCTTAAATGCAGCTGAATCGAAGACGCCAGCAGAGGCGAGCAGCAGACCCGAACCCACTGATTGGGTCGGGCAACGCACACGGCGGGCTTAATAAGCCCAGTTAAGTCAAAATCATTATTTCATTGCGGCTGAAACCGGCAGCGGGACCGGAACCCGCCGACCAGCCAACCCACCTCCGCTGGTAAAATCACGGCCAAAGACTCACCATGGGCAATGTCACGGGAGAATAACTGGTTATAGCCTAAAAGCAGTGAGGCCGATTTTCCTCTCAGTCCCTACAGCAACGCAATTTTGGCAGAGCGGGACTTCTATCCACCCCATGACTACACCCCTGACCTGGTCAATTTCCTGTGGTCAGATTCATTACTATAACTTCGGCAGATTCCCAGCGATGTTTTTACTATTGCTGGGTCAGTTGCAATGGATGAACTGGGACGGAGGTAATTGTTAGTTGTTTAATTGTTCACCACCATTCACGACTGGACGTGGCAGGACTGCAGCGCTTTGATCTGATCCAATGGTTATGGGATCGCTTAGCTCTGTCTTTAGCATGCCGCTTCCGCTATTTAGCATGCATGTAGTCATGTGTTGTTACTTCATCAGGTTGGCACCTCATTTTTAGGTATGCCTGGTGCTGCTCCTGGCATGCTCTTCTACACTTCTCATTGAACCACGGTTAGCCGCCTGGCTTGAGTGTGATGGTGGAGTGAGGGATATGCCAAGTCATGAGGATACAGATTGTGGTGGAATAAAATTCTGCTGCCGCTGATGGTCCACAGCGCTTCATGGATGGCCAATTTTGAGCTGCCAGATCTTTTCTTAATCTATCTCATTTAGCACGGTGATAGTACTACACAACACGATGCAGGGTGTATCAGTGTGAAGACGGGACTTCTTCTCCACAAAGACTGTGCGGTAAACACTCCTACTTGTACTGTCATGGACAGATGCATCTGTGACAGGTAGATTGGTGAGGATGCGGTCAAGTAGAATTTCCCTTGTCTTGGTTCTCTCACTACCTGCCACATGCCGAGTCTGGCAGCTATGTCCTTCTGGACTCGGCCAGCTCGGTCAGTGGTGGTACTATCGCGCTACTCTTAGTGATGGACATTGAAGTCTCCCAACTAGAGTACATTCTGCCCTTGCTACCCTCAGTGCTTCTTCCAAGTGGTGTTCAACATGGAAGAGTACTGATTCATCAGCTGAGGGAGAGCGGTAGGTGGTAATCAGCAGGAGGTTTCCTTGCCCATGTTTGACCTGATAGCTTGAAACTTCATGGGGTCCAGAGTCAATGTTGAGGACTCCCAGGGCCACTCCCTCCTGACTGTATATCACTGTGCTGCCACATCTGGTCGGTCTGTCCTACCGGTGGAGCAGGACATACCCAGGGATGGTGATGAAGGAGTCTGGGACATTGGCGGAAATGTATGATTCTGTGAGTATGACTATGTCAGGCTGTTGCTTGACTAGTCTGTGGGACAGCTCTCCCAACTTTGGCACAAGTCCCCAGATGTTAGTGAGGAGGACTTTGCAGGGTCGACTGGGCTGGGTGCACCTTTATCATATCCAAATCCGATGCTTGATTCGAAGCTGAGTGGTCTGTCCGGTTTTATTCTTATTATACTTCTTCGTAGCAGTTTGATACAGCTGAGTGATTTGCTGGGGCATTTCCGAAGGCAGTTATGAGTCAACCACATTGTTGTGGGTCTGGAGGCCAGACCGGGTAAGGACGGCAGATTTCTTTCCTTAAAGGACCTTAGTGAACCAGTTGGGTCTTTATGACAATCCAATAGCTTCATGATCACCATTACTGATATTAGCTTTTGATTCCAGATTTATTTAATTGTTTTATTTTAACTGAATTCAAATTCACAAACTGCCATGGTGGGATTTGATTACCACAGATGTGGAGAAAGTGAAATTTTACCCCAATGTGTTTGTGTGACATCCCTCTGATCACCAGTTGAATGGAGGCATTAGTTAACGGCTTTGTTAAAATAGGGATGTTGAATGAATATGTTAAGCGTTTGCATGCTAATATCACAAACAGCAATTTCTGGGCTAAATCCTTTTAACTTTACTCACAGAAGAAATATAGCATGAGACCACATGATCCATTCCCACTGGACCACTCGGAATCAGACAATAACTACACTGATAACTGCCACAAGGGATATGTTATTTAACTAAGATTTGTTTTAAAGCCTTTTACAGTGTGTTTATTAAACTGACAGCAACTCATTTGCCTACTACACACAGTTATGGCAGAGGACCATGGAGTAAGACTTGCAAATTATGACCATGGATGGACAAAGAGACATTTCATTTCTGTGCTCATGGACATTGTTATTTTTTTTCAGAGGAGCAGTTGACCTAAACCTGAAAGATCCCCAATGGACAGTTGTTTTGCAAATTAAGTAAACTGCCCCAATTTGGTTATTTTGCGAGGCTGTAGTGGCAGTGTGAAACCTTGATATTGGTGTAAGGGGTTCGGTCCTAGGTGCTTGTGCGGGGTTAGGCCTTCGTTGCCTAATACTTGCTCTGGTCTGGTCTTCGGCCAGCCTTGTTGCAATAAGCACCTGTGAGTGGTTCGACCCACTCGCCCTTACAGTTCTAACACTGGACTTAGGTGCGAGAGCAGTAATGCAGAGAAAACTCAAATAGACCCGGTTGAATAGTACGAAATGGAAATCTTTATTGCATAACGTCCAAAATCATGAAGTACATGTCATAGGCACAAATTAATGACAGTACAAGTATACATACATTCATAAAACTTGGTCTAGGGTAATGAGGAACGCACGGCACATCGTAAAAAGGGGAACACATTATATTTATCCTTAATAAAAACCACCCTCCCCCATCAATACCTACACTAATCTAGATTTGTAGGGTTGGGAAACATGCTCACCACTCGTGATACTTCGGAGATTTTAAAGTGAGGCACTCGGTTCGTTTCGCTGCAGCGCCTGACTGTCACGTGTTTTGAGGGGTCTCTGTACCCCACTTGTTTACTTTCGCTGTTGCTGCAAGCAGGCTGGGCTCCCCGTTGTCATGAAGAACTCGACAGTGCTCGGGCCCGGTTCGAAGAAGAGTCTTCCTGTGTCCAACACCGGTTGCCGGTAGAATTCAAAGAAGAGTCTTTGACCAGTTCGTGCAGTAACCTGTAGAGTTCAAAAATGGTCTATATATTTTCGGGCGCGGTCGGGGTTTACTGACCACGGCGGCACGTGGATTCTTCTTCTTCTCTTCTCATCTCGTCTCGTCTCGTCTCTTCGGGCCTTCGGGTCCAGAACACCGTTTACCGACCCTCGGGATGGTGCGCCCGGTCACTGGCCTTCGTCGAGGCGACTCGTTCCGTTTGAGCCCCACCCAACATTCGAGTAACCGTTCAGCACGGCTAGAGTCCAGAGGCAACAGATGGCTGCTCGTCCAGCAGAATTCAGCCTGAGTCAAGAGTCCGCAGAGATAAGAGCACGAATCAAGGGAATAAGAGAGAGATGGACGTTTGTTCACTATAGTTATAGTGCTGTATTTTCTTATCTCCCGCCCAAATCTTAATGTTTGTCCTTTGTAAAATCTTGGCGCTCAAAATTCCCAGTATGGGGTGATTCTTGTTTGTAATGGGTTTCGGTAGCACCTGAGACTGGCCAACTACCCGTTAATGTTTTTCCCATTGTGGAACCGGCTAGGAGCCTCCCTGACTGGTTTTGGGGCCTCCTCGAATACTGACTTAATCACCCGAGAATGGCTCTCTCATTGTAGAGCCGTGGGGAATTTGCGTATTGATGTATCTGGATGGGCCTTCGATTGCCCAGTACAACGGTCCTTACTTGTGCATGGAAAACGATTCCAGCACTTATATCTTTGCTATTGTGTCGAATGCAGACAGGTTGCATCCTGTCTTTATCAGTGTTTGCTGCGTATTAACCAATCTTATACTGAAATGTTTATTCGAACGCCATCTTGTCTGCCCACTGAAAATTCTGGAAGCCTCTGCCACGAGGCGCGGCGGCCATTTTACAGGCTTCTGTGTCCTGTTTAATCATGACAGCATTTCGTTGAAATAAAACTGATGAAACGAATCTGCTTTATCTCGTTATTTCGAATCGCGATAATTGCGAATTTTACATTGGTGAGTGGGGCTTGTGAGATTTAGGGTTGAATTTCTGCAGGGGGTTGTAAGATTTGGATCACAGGTCACACTTAGATTACCCAAAAGGTCTTAGGAATTGTAAGGCTTTTTATTAGAGAGCTACAGTTTAAGCATAATCAGATGCTACATTCGATTGAAATAGATATAGTAGACATACAACCCGTGACAGATGAGAACGATCTACGGCCCTGCAATGGAACGAACGGAACGAGATGACCGGACGGACGGACGGACGTCAGATGGACGGTGGATGGACGGACGTCGATGAATGTTGACGGAAGTCTCTGTCTGCAACAATGGTCACTTCTGTTGGGTCTCTCCTTGAGATGTTCGAGGTGTTAGGTTGTCAGCCAGCACCTCAGGGGTCGAGCCTGATCAGAGTGTTAAGCCGAAGCTAGCATTTCATCCACTCCGAGGAATCCCTTCCTCCTAACAGCGAGCTTCTCTCTCTCTCTCTGGCCTATTTTTATATCTTATTTCGGTGGGCTGGGATCATAGATGTCGATCATTTTTCATTCACCTCATGACTTTTATTACCAGGGCAAAGGTACTTCCTGACCATCTTATTCTCTGAGCTGGAATTCAGTTATTTATTATCTTTTTGTGTTAAATGTTTTATTATGATTAAGAGTGTTTTGCTTATTCGACTGACTGGTTCCCTGTCTCCCTTATCAAACTTGCTATGTCTGTTTGGGAGGCCTGCTTGTGCTTGTGCTTGTGTTGACCTAAAGCCTCTCTCTGGGCAAAAAGTCAGTGGGTTCGTAGATCTATTTCCTATGGAATCATTAAGTACCTTATAACTTGCAACTTTCTTTAGGATTACATATTTCTTATAGGGTTCTCCTGATTGCCTGCTGTAACATTGGTGAAAGAACCATGAAAACCTGGCGAACAGTGTGAACCCCTGTGGAAATTCAATCCCCGAGTGTGGGGAGCATTGCATGCGCATAGTGGAGCTATTTAGATTAATGGACATAAATTCGAGATGGGCTCCATTTTGGAGGTTCGATCCGACCTACCTAATTTTTTCTATGTGCTGTGCCCAGGCGATCCCTTTTGCCCGAGTTCACGAAGAGGATAATGTGACCCATAATTCTTTTTCTTGCAGAAGCATTGATATGTAATTGCATTCTGCTCCCTGCATTCATTTCTGTTGCTATGAAGGGCACCATTTTTACACCGTAATATGTTTTCCTTAATACTTAATTACAGTATTGTTGCTTGCTGTTGCAATCCATCTTGCTGCAATCAAAGTGCTGAGGCTTGGAAATCCTTTGGGCATTCCTATAGTACCCTACCCTTCAAAGAGTTTCTGGACTCACTTGCCCTCCACATCTGTCTCTGAACCTAGACATCAGTTCGTCGATGCTCCAAGGTGACTCCACCCTATCCACGACAACTTTGTCCCACCACGGGACCGCTGACTTTAACTTTGGACTCCCTCATATGGTCTCCTCAATATTCCCTTTTTATTACCAGGATATACCTATCCTAATCTTGCTATGTAACCTCGCCTATGTATCTTGAGATTCCCTGTGTGCATTTGCATGTGTGTTTTGGCTGCCGCTCCGGACCCAAGCCCATCACTTCGACTTCCCTTTTTTGTTCTTTTCTTTTTACCCCTCCTAGGCCCTTCTCTTCTGACATCATGTCTCCTTTCATTTCTCCCCTCTAGGGTACTCTGCTCACCTAAATCTCTATCGTAACCCTTCAGCACTCCTCAAACTTCCTACTCTTATGCCGCTGTCCCAGCTTGACTCCCTCTTAGATGATCCTACAACTTCCCTCTTTGCCTCTCTTGGCATCCTCCATAGGGCCCATCGAAGCCCTCGTCGCTGCCTCCTTACGAGCAGAGACCCCAACTGCCCCATGCTACTCTCTCACCGACCTTGCCACCCAGCACACATGCTGGGGGCTAACCTTGCCAATTTCCTTCCCGTCCCACTCACCACCCCCAGCGATGACCCTGTGGATTCTGCCAGCGGATCATCTTTCCCCGCCCCTCTCCGCATCTCCCTCCAGAATATCCACTTACTTGTGAACAAGGCCCTTGCCATCTATGAGCTTATTGTAAATGATGGCATCGACATCATGGCCTGGATGGAAACTTGGCTGACGGGTGATAACACCTTCCCCCTTGATGAAGCATCCCTGCCTGGCTATATCTTCCACCATTTTCCTTGACCCCTCTGTCCTTGTAAACTACCGCCCCATCTCTAACCTCCCTTTCTTCTCTAAAGTCCTTGAACGTGATGTTGCCTCCAAAATTTGTGCCCGTCTTTCCCACAACTCCATGTTTGAAGCCCTCCAATCACATTTCCACCCTACCACAGCACTGAAACGGTCCTCCACAAAGTCACAAATGACATCTTATTTGACTGTGACCATGGTAAGCTATCCTTTCTCACCCTTCTTGACCTGTCTGCATCGTTTGACACAGCTGACCACACACCATCCTCTTCCAACTCCTCTCCTCCGTCATCCAGCTGGGCGAGACTGCACTCGCCTGGTTCCATTCTTATCTATCCAGTCATAGCCAGAGAATCACCTGCAATGGCTTCTCTTCCCACTCCCGTACATTTACCTCTGGATTCCCCGAAGGATCTGTCCTTGACCCTCTCCTGTTTCTCATCTACATGCTGCCCCTTGGTGACATCATTCGAAAACACAACGTCAGTTTCCACACATACACTGATGATACCCAGCTCTACCTCACCACCTCCTCTCTCGACCCGACCACTGTCTCTGATTTGTCACGCTGTTTTTTCAACATCCAGTCCTGGATGAGCAGAAATTTCCTTCAACTAAATATTGGGAAGAACAAAGCCATTGTCTTCGGTCCCCACCACAAACTCTATTCCCGAGCCACTGACTCCAACGCTCCATCACTGTCTGAGGCTGATCCAGACTGTTCACAACCTTGGCCTCCTATTTGACCCTGAGATGAGCCTCCAACCCATATCCGCTCCATCACCTCCGTAACATCACCCGTCTGCACCCATGCCTCAGGTCATCTGCTACTGAAACCCTCATCCATGACTTTGTTACCTCTAGATTTGACTATTCCAATGCACTCCTGGCTGGCCTCCCAACTTCCACCATCCATCGACTTGAACTATTCCAAATCTGCTGCCCATATCCTAAATCACACCAAGTCCCGTTCATTCATCACCCTTTGCTCGCTGACCTACATTGGCTCCCGGTCCGGCAATGGATCGATTTTAAAATTCTCATCTTTGTTTTCAAATCTCTCCATGGCCTCGCCCCTATCTATGCCTGTGTCCTCCTCCAGCCCTACAACCCTCTGTGATATCTGAGCTTCTCCAATTCTGGCCTCTTGCGCATTTCTGATTTTAATCGATCCACCATTGGCGGACGTGCCTTCAGCTGCCTGGGCCCTAGGCTCTAGAATTCCCTCTCTAAGCCTCTCCACCTCTTTACCTCTCTTCCTCCTTTAAGACGCTCCTTAAAACCTACCTCTTCCTGTCCTAATATCTCCTCATGTGGATCAGTGTCAAATTTTGTTTGATAATCGTTCCTATGAAGCGCCTTGGGACGTTTTACTATATTAAAGGCACTATATAAATGCAAGTTGTTGTTGTTGTATTCCATGATTTAGCTGAGGAAGACTAGTTCATGAGGAAGAACAAATGCAGGTGCACCAATATTGGAGGTTCAATATCCCCATGAACAATACCCCTGGACGTGTATTTACAGATCCCAATACTTTAAACTTGACACATAGGGCTACACCATTTACTTTTCTGTCAACTCTGTCTTTTCTAAATGCTCAATACCCCTAAATGTTATACTTATTACTATCCTCTAGATTTAGCTGTGTTTCTGATATTCCCACCACAGTTCCCATCTGCCGTAACAGCCTCCAGTTCTTGCACCTTATTTCTCCCATGTCCACCTATTCCTGGTTTCTGCTTCATGTCACTCTCTGGGTATCTCATAGAGTCATATTAGGTCGCGCCCCATTTGGGGCGCAAATATCGTCCGGACGCAAATATTAGCGCCTGGCGCTAATTATCGGCACTGACAGGAAACTTCACTTTTACCGCCCCGGGAGGTGAGTGGAGCGCTAAAGCAGGCGCTGCACACCTCTCTTAAGGCGCAAAGGCCGAGCAGTGAGGCGCTAACTCGGAGCGCTGGCGAAGCTCATGTAATGTCAGTCAGCAATGGAACACACACACAATGGCACGGGCCAGTTCTTAAAGGGGATGGTTAATCTTGCTTTCCATCCACATCCTGTTCATTGCTGCCTTGAATCTCGGCCTGGAGAGACTTGCACATCAAATGTGCTGGAAAGAACAATGGAAAGTACCAGGCAAAGAGCTCAGAGTGCAGCTCCCACAGTCTCTGCTAAATCGATACAAGGAATGGCAAATCAAAATGAACCTGCAAAGTGCTGCTCAGTACCCAAAACTCCTTCACACAACGTTGAATCTCTCCAGAAGTCTCTCCCTCTCTCTCTCAGAATGCGTAGTTCAAAAATGCCACCAACAATAAAAGACAGGAAGAGGCCCCCTTTAAATAGCGCCCCCCCCAGCCCCACAGCGATTGATAGCGTTCCAGTCTTCTGGTCGTTGGAAGCGCCAGGCGGTAAGGCAGGGGGCGCCACTCAATTTCCGCTACGGGGCGCCACAAGGGCGTTGCACCATGGAATGACGTCACAATCTGCGCGCGCAGGTGGTCGCAGCGGTAAGTTTTAGCGCCGCCGCACAATCTCAAGTTAAGTTCTCGAGCGGCGCAAACATCGCTGCGCCCGGGCGTTAGCGGCTTTGCGCCCCATTAGCGCCCTCTTAAGGCGCTAACGGGAGGCGCAACCAAGTGAATTTTTACCCCATAGAGTCATAACAGCACAGAAGGAGGCCATTCGGCCTATCGAGTCCGTGCCGGCTCTCTGTAGAGCAATCCAGTCAGTCCCATTCCCCCGCTCTATCCCCGTAGCCCTGCAAGTTTATTTCCCTCAAGTGCCTATCCAGTCTCCCCTTGAAAACATTTTTGTGGAGTATTTTAAACCAACACTCGACACAAGGCTTTCAGATCGATAATCAAGTCGTCTTTATTACATCGGTGGGGAGACAGCCTACTCTGTCTTAGCCAGACTTCTCCAAATTGTTACAGCAAACACTACATTTTTATACATTACAATACATATGTCCAGCTCATGAAAAATTCATTCCTGCCACCTGATTGGACCTTGGCCCGCATGCATCTTCACTGATTGGTTGTCTATGCCGTGTTACATTAAAGTACCGCCTTTATTATCGGAAAAGTATATGTCCGTTATCCCACAAGCTGTTGTTGCACCTATGACCTTTGTTTATGCCAGATGGGGTCTCATCAACATTGTACTTCTGACTCATTGTCCTGCTTTCCTGCCTCTCTAGGCCTCTTTACTTCCAATTCATCGTTTTACTTTCCTGCCAGAACAGAACTTACATCCTCTAGGCCACTTATGGTTCAACATCTGGCTATTTGCAATTGTCTCCAAATGATACAGTTTGCAGTCGTCAATCATTCTAACACTACTGCTTAGGTTATCTCAACTGCCAGTTCAGCAATTTCGAAAAAGCTTACTACTGCAAAGGCCTATTAGATTATTGTCTTTATTACACCATTCAGTGAAACTGCCAGCGATGTCAGTTTAACTCTTTCCCCACTGCAACATTGAGTGTGTCCGCTTCCACCACCTCCATCGGTAACGAATTCCAGGTCCTCGCCACTCGCTGTGTAAAAAGGTTTTTCCTCACGTCCCCCCTGTATCTCTTGCCCAAAACCTTAAATCTGTGTCCCCTAGTCCTTGTACCATCAACTAGTGGGAACAGCCTTTCCCCGTCTAACCTATCCAAACCCGTCATAATCTTGTACACCTCTATCAAATCACCCCTCAACCTCCTTTGCTCTAATGAAAACAAATCCAGCTTCTCCAACCTGTCCTTGTAGCTAAGATCCCCCATCCCCGGAACCATTCTGGTAAATCTCCTCTGCACCCTCTCAAGTGCCTTCACATCCTTCCTAAAGTGTGCTGACCAGAACTGGATGCAATACTCCAGTTGTGGCCTAACCAGCACTATATAAAGCATAACTTCTCTACTTTTGTACTCAATATCTCTATTTATGAAGCCCAAGATCCCATATGCTTTGCTAACCACTCTCTCAATATGTCCCGCCACCTTCAGGGACTTATGCACATTAACTCCCAGGTCCCTCTGTCCCTGCACACTCTTTAAAACTGTGCCTTTCAGTGTATATTGCCTCTCCCTGTTCCTTCTGCCAAAATGCATCATTTGACACTTCTCTGCATTAAATTCCATCTGCCACTTGTCTGCCCATTCTGCTAGCCTTTTTATGTCCTGTTGCAGTTGATTGGTATTGTCATCACTGTTTGCCACACCCCCAAGTTTGGTGTCATTGGCAAATTTAGAAATTCTACTCTGTATTCCAATATCCAGGTCATTTATATATATCAAAAAAAGCAGTGGCCCCAGCTCTGATCCTTGGGGAACACCACTGTCTACCATCCTCCAGTCTGAAAAACAGCCATTTACCACAACTCGCTGTTTTCTGTCCTTAAGCCAATTCCTTATCCAAGCTGCCACTGACCCACCTATTGCATGAGCCTCAATTTTGTTAACCAGCCTTCTATGTGGTCCTTTGTCAAATGCCTTCCGAAAATCCATGTAGACAATATCCATTGCATTCCCATTATCAATCCTCCCTGTTACTTCATCAAAAAATTCAATTAGATTAGTCAAACACGATCTGCCTTTTACAAATCTGTGTTGGCTCTCCTCAATTAGCTTAAACCTCTCCAAGTGCCCGTTAATTTTTTCCTTGATTATTGTTTCTAAAATTTTACCCACCACTGATGTTAAACTGACCGGCCTGTAGTTACTAGGATTGTCCTTACACCCTTTCTTGAACAATGGTGTCACATTTGCCACTTTCCAATCCTCAGGCACCTCCCCCGCATCTAGGGAAGATTGGAAAATTATGGCAAGCCCTTCCGCTATCTCCTCCCCCAATTCCCTTAGCAACCTGGGATGCAAACCATCTGGACCAGGTGACTTATCCACTCTAAGCATACCCAGCCTTTCTAGTACATCCTGTCTATCAATTTTCACCCCTTCCATTGCTTCTACCTTTTCCACTTCTACTGATATTTTGTCAGCATCCACCTCCTTAGTAAACACCGATACAAAGTACTCATTGAGTATCCTAGCCTTGCCCTGCGCCTCTAAGAATATATCACCTTCTTTGTCCCTAATAGGTCCCACCCCGCCTCTTACTACCCGCTTATTGTTTACATGCCGGTAGAAGATTTTTGGGTTCCCTTTTATGTTAACCGCCATTCTACTCTCATATTCTCTCTTTGCCAATCTTATTTTCATCTTCACTTCCCCTCTCAACTTATTGTATTTGGTCTGGTTCTCCCTTGAAGAATTCACCTGACACTCATCATACACCCTCTTTTTTTGTTTCATCATCTTCTCTATCTCCCTCATCATCCAAGGAGCCATTGCTTTGGTTCCCTTACCCTTCCCTCTTGTTGGAATGTACCTAGCCTGTACTTGGAACATCTCCTCGTTAAAGATCTCCCATTGTTCCGTTACAGTTTTTCCTGTCAGTCTTTGGTTCCATTTTAATCTGGCTGGATCCTTTCACATCCCATTGAAGTTAGCCCTATTCCAATTTAGAAGTTCCACTCTAGATTGTTCCTTGCTCCTCTCCATTGCTAATCTAAATCTTATGATACGATGATCACTCGTACCCAAGTGTTCTCCCACAGACACTTGGTCGACCTGGCCCACCTCATTCCCCAGCACCAGATCCAGCCTCCTTCCTAGTTGGGCCAAGAACATACTGGTCAAGGAAATTCTCCTGAACATATTTCAGAAATTCCTCCCCCTCCTTTCCCTTTACCCTAGCATTATCCCAATCAATATTTGGGTAATTAAAGTCCCCCAATATCACCACTCTATAGCTCTTGCATATCTCTGTGATTTCCCTGCAGATTTGCTCCTCTACCTCCCTCTCACTATTTGGAGGCCTGTAGAATACCCCCAATAGCATGATCATACCCTTTTTGCTCCTCAACTCTAACAAAATGGATTCTGTCCTTTGCCCCCTCAAGAACATCCTCCCTTTCCAACACTACAATGTCTTCCTTAATCAGCACTGCCACCCTACCTCCCTTTTTTCCTTCCCTATCTTTTCTGAACACCTTGTACCCTTGAATATTAAGTGCCCAGTCCTCACCGTTTTTAAGCCACGTTTCCGTTATTGCCACAACATCATATTGTCACACAGCTAATTGTGCTTTTAGCTCACCAACCTTATTCACCACACTTTGTGCGTTTACGTACATGCATTCTAAACCCATTTTTGAATTTTTCGTAGTCTTTCTTAGTCTGCTCCTATCTAATATGGTACTACTTCCGCCTCCAGTACTATTTTCTTCTCTAGTACTATCCAACACACTCACTCTTTTATGCACCTTATTCCTCTTTTCTACTCCTATATGGTGGTGCCCATCCCCCTGCCAAGCTAGTTTAAACCCTACCCAACAGCATCTGTGTCCATACCTACCTGTTGACTGTGTTCTTTCCTATTATCTATCTCATCTGGGATACTGTTTACTTCCCCCCCACCCCCACCAGCACTTGTCCAGTTTAAATGATTTTCAATTGCTTTCTCAATGTTCCTCACAAGTCTCTTTTCCCTATTTGGTTAAAATGTATTCCATCTCTTTTGTACCAGCCCATTTTATTCTGGAAGAATTCCCAGTTATTGTTTTTCTCATACCATTCTGGTAGCTGCCTCAATGGTTTGCTGAACTACCCTTCATTCCCAAATACCAGAAGACATTACTAAGTATCCTCTATCTTTGAGTTTTAAACCAATTATCATATATGTTGTATTCAAGGCCCATATGTTAATTCTCCTTATGTCATTAACCCCTATATGCATTACTACCACTGAAATCTAATCTGTCTATTTCAGTATCCCTTCTAACCTTTCCTCTATATATACTGCACCAACTCCAGGTAGACAGCTCATCGTCCTGTAGGTGTTGTTCTAACGACACACATGGCTATCCAATTTCCTGAGCAAAGAATGCTCTATGATTACAATCTCTCTGTGGCCTACAAACTTGCCTTTATCCAAGCTTCCCTCTATGAATTACAGACTATCTTTTCTTCTGGGACCTTATTACCTTTTGCAATGTTGGACAGTGCCTGGTGTCTGTCCACCAATATAATCTCTTGGGTAGTTTTGTAAGTTTTCCTTTCGTGTCAGCTGTGGCTCAGTGGGTAGCACACTCACCTCTGAGTCAGAAGGTTGTGGGTTCAAGTCCTACTCCAGGGATTTGAGCACATAAAGCTAGACTGACACTTCAGTGTAGTACTGAGGGAGTGCTGCACTGTCAGAGGTGCCGTCTTTCGGATGAGATGTTAAACCGAGGTCCCGTCTGCTTTCTCAGTTAGACGTAAAAGATCCCATGGCACTATTTCGAAGAAAAGTAGGGAAATTATCCCCGGTGTCCTGGCCAATATTTATCCCTCAACCAAAACAACAGATTATCTGGTCATTATCACATTGCTGTTTGCGGGACCTTGCTGTACGCAAATTGGCTGTCACATTTCCCACATTACAACAGCGACTCGACTTCAAAAAAGTACTTCACTGACTGTAAAGTGCTTATGAGATGTCCAGTGGTGGTGAAAGGTGCTATATAAATGCAAGTCTTTCTTTCTTTTTCTTTTACCAACCTTATTCCAGCTCATATTACCATTTCCTTGGCTTCATTTAACACTTGTCACAGTAATGCTGTTCCTGATTATTCTGGTCTACTATTCCAATCCTTAAAGGTTGACTCTTGATTAATGATGCTAGCCTGGCATATCACTTACCTGAGATAACTCACTTACTGAATCTAACTCTATCCACAGGCCCACAACACCACCAGAGGAAGTCTGGAACATTGACTGATAGGTATGATTCTGTAAGTATGAACATGTCAGGCTGTTACTTGACTAGTCTGTGGGACAGTTCTCCCAACATTGGATTTGGTTCGCAGATGTAAGTTTAACTCATCACTCCATCCTCCTGACCCCAACACATTATATTTAAAATCCTTGACTTCATTTATACATAACTCTAATATTTTGCTTCACCCTGTTGTCCAGCCTTATAACCCCTTCCTCTGACTCCAGCCTTCTGTGCACCCCTGCCCCCTCCCCTTTTACCCAACCATTGGTGGAAAAGCCTATAGCCAGCTTGGCTCCCAATGTTTGGAACTCCTTCCCACCATCTCTCTCTCCATCTTTGCAAACCTCCTAATTTCTCTACTCTTGGATCAGTATGTATTTTCCTTACACCTATTTGTTATTTTTTATTCATTCATGGGATGCAGGCATCACTGGTAAAGCCAGCCTTTATTGCCCATCCCTAATTGCCCTTGAGAAGGTGGTGGTGAGCCGTCATCTTGAACCAGTGCAGTCCGTGACATGAAGGTTCTCCCACAGTGCTGTTAGGGAGGGAGTTCCAAGATTTTGACCCAGCGATGATGAAGGAATGGAGATATATTTTCAAGTCAGGATGGGCACATATGGGCACATACAAAGTTAGTTTGAATGCTAAGGTTAATTTTTAGAAGCAAATCGACAGAACTTCATGAATGTAAGTAACAAATAGTTCAAGAATCATAAAATAACAACTGGTATTAATGAAGCACCTTTAACGGGAAGAAACACCCCAAAGTACTTCACAAATGGAAAATAGCCCAGGTATGTCCTGCCTACAAAAAGCAGGACAAATCCAATCCGGCCAATTACTGCCCCATGAGCCTACTCTCAATCATCAGCACAGTGATGGAAGTTGTCGTCGACAGTGCTATTAAGCGGCACTTACTCACCAATAAGCTGCTCACTGATGCCCAGTTTGGGTTCTGCCAGGACCACTCGGCTCCAGACCTCATTACAGCCTTAGTCCAAACATGGACAAAAGAGCTGAATTCCAGAAGTGAGATGAGAGTGACTGCCCTTGACATCAAGGCAGCATTTGACCGAGTGTGGCATCAAGGAGCCCTAGTAAAACTGATGTCAATGGGAATCAGGGGGAAAACTCTCCATTGGCTGGAGTCATTCCTAGCACAAAGGAGGATGGTTGTGGTTTTTGGAGGCCAATCATGTCAGCCCCAGGACATCGCAGCAGGAGTTCCTCAGGGCAGTGTCCTCGGTCCAACCATCTTCAGCTGCTTCATCAATGACCTTCCCTCCATCATAAGGTCAGAAGTGGGGATGTTTGCTGATGATTGTACAGTGTTCCGTTCCACTCGCAACTCCTCAGATAATAAAGCAGTCCATGCCTGCATGCAGCAAGACCTGGACAACATTCAGGCTTGGGCTGATAAGTGGCAAGTAACATTTGCGTCACACAGGTGCCAGGCAATGACAATCTCCAACAAGAGAGAGTCTAGCCACTGCCCCTTGACATTCAATGGGATTACCATCGCCGAACCCCCACCACCAACATCCTGGGGGTTACCATTGACCAGAATCTTAACTGGACCAGTCACATAAATACTGTGGTCAGAGGCAGGTCAGAGGCTGGGTATTCTGCAGCGAGTGACTCACCTCTTGACTCCCCAAGGCCTTTCCACCATCTACAAGACACAGGTCAGGAGTGTGATGGAATACTCTCCACTTGCCTGGATGAGTGCAGCTCCAACAACACTCAAAAAGCTCGACACCATCTAGGAAAAAGTAGCCCCATTGAGCATCTTAATCATTCACTCCCTCCACCACCAGCGCACCGTGGCTGCAGTGTATACCATCTTCAAGATGCACTGCAGCAACTCACCAAGGCTTCTTCAGCAGCATCTCCCAAACCCGTGACCTCTACCATCTAGAAGGACAAGGGCAGCAGGCGCATGGGAACACCACCACCTCCAAGTTCCCCTCCAAGTTACACACCATCCTGACTTGAAGTATATTGCCGATCCTTCATCGTCGCTGGGTCAAAATCCTGGAACTCCCTCCCCTTACAGCACTGTGGGAGTACCTTCACCACACGGACTGCAGCGGTTCAAGAAGGCGGCTCATCACCACCTTCTCGAGGGCAATTAGGGATGGGCAATAAATGCTGGCCTTGCCAGTGACGCCCACATCCCATGAGTGAATGAAAAAAAGCTCACAAAGCCAATGTACGACTGAGAGGAGAAGTTGCTCTTCACTCTTGAGACAATTCGTTACCATTCGTTTTCTATTATTACCTTTCAATGAAATTCTCTGACTTCATGATCTGAGTATGATCATCTCTGACAGGTTGTTGAATTTCATCACTGGATTAGTTTTCACTGCAGTAAGTCTGTTGCATTGGTGTTTCATGTTAATTTCAAGTGTTCCTTCATCTGATGACTGATGAATGTCTCATTGATTTCCGGGACACGTGTCATTATTGTCTGTCTTTACTAAGTATGTTCTAAGTGCTGTTTCTTATTGAATGACACCTTATGTAGTCCACAGGGCTAAATTGCAGAGTTTAGAAAAGTAGAAATTAGTTTTGGCCCCAAATGCAGTCTTTAAGGGGCTGAATCCCTTAAAATTTTTGAAGCAGCCCTATAACAGCTGCTGGTTTGTACTGGATATCCTGCCCACACATCTAGGCTGCCTGCAATGTGCAGCTGGACTGCATAATTAGGCTGTAGTTCCTTTCTGTTATAGCTGAACTGAATTCAAACAATGAAAAATTGCTAGTAAATGGACTTTAATTTTATTTAATTTCACTATGAAAAGTTCCATTGCATTATAGCTCTGAATATTACAGTCATGCTATAAAATAAAGTTCCTTTATTTAAGAATTCAATTTGTCATTCCATAAATGAAATGGCTGGCACGCACATACCCTGTGTGCAATACAAATACATGAATGATTAAGAGATACAAAGCAGAATTAACCTTTCACTTATGTGACTAAAAACCATCGATTGTAAAGTGGGTTTCCATACCCTCAACCATTTTCTTTCTCACTTTAAAATTATGAGCATCTATTATGAACATCGTAAAAAATTATTTTGAAAATTATGAAGTTTTTAAAAAAATGAATAAAACAATATTACTTATATATATATCTCTCAGCCATATATGTCCAAGTTAAATTAATGCAAAAATGATTTAAAATATTCTGTAACATTTTTGAGCAAAGTAAAACGACCTTCTAAACACAAATTTTAAATAACCATTAAAGTTTTGTTTCATCAGAATTTGATGTCCTGTCACTTAATAGCAGATAATGGCACATATTTTCTTCTGGATATAAAGCTAAAGAAAACTCCTTTAACTAAACTGTCATGATAAATCAACGACGGATTCATAAAAAAGCTGTGCTCTGAAAGCCCACGGGTCATGATCCCAGCAGTAACGCTGACCCCGCAGTGCTGACCCTGTTGGAACAGAGAGGGTTGGGGGGGGGGACACCTCATTTAAATGGGGCAGGTGGGTGCAGCATTACTATAGGTGCATCTTGAGCACCCACCTATCCCATTCTGCCAGAAACTCTGGTGTTCATCGACACTGGGGGTAGCCCAAGCCACCCCCCTCCCAAAGAGATCCCATTTGATCACCTTCTCACCAGCTCCCCCCCACCCCCCACCCCCACCTGTGTAAGGGGGCCAATCTATAATTTAAAAAAAACTCCCTATCCTTGGGGGATCTGAGCTGCTTCCATAGCTTGGGTGGGTCTACTTCTGCCCTTCTGAAGACCATTATGCCTCATGTCACTGAGTGTGTTGGCCTCCGGTGTTACACCATGTCCCTCATGGGCCAGAGAAATGGGAACTCCCACTGTGGGAAACCCTGTCCCTGCCCCCTCAGTGGCCATTTAAGGGATAGACAGACCACCACCCCTTACAAGGCCGGAGGGGCAATTCCAAACTAATGTCAGGATTCGCCACATCTGCATCCCAGCCTTTTTCCAAGCTATTCTGCTGGGGTCCCACCATAACTCTAGCAGAATGGATGAGGGAGTTCAGCTCCTTTATCTTTAACCTTACAGAGGAAAATATATCCCATAGCTGTGATCTTCAAGCAGTTGCATCTCTCAATTAAGTTATTCAATTCATGCACATAGTAATTTGCTGCAAAACTATCAGCCCTGTTTTTAATCCCCCCGTCTCCCCCACCAAAGAGTCCTATGATGCAGTTAGGACCCTGCCGCAATGTTAACCCTGGGTCACGCAAGTTGCACACAGTGCCGAACCCACCAGTGAAATCTGGCGGCAAGCAGTAGCGTGGGCAAAGAGGGCCAGGAAAGTACCATCTTTTTAGTTTAGTTTAGTTTCCTGTAACCTTATATTTAGAATCTTTTTATTGTTTTCATGAGTGCTCCTCCTGGCCCCACGAGGATGGCGAGGGCCTTCTCTGCCCCAGGCTTCTCTTCCACTCCCCCAGCTCCAATCCCCTCCGGGCCACTCCGCTAGCTTACCATAGTGCCGGGGACCATTCCCTGCAAAATCCTGCTCCCACCAACAGGCCAAGTAGTGATTCCCACCGCCACACTCACGCCCCAAGTTCAAATCAGAGCTCGTGGGCTGGATTTTATCAATGGGGGCGCATTGGAGGCGGGACTGCTGGTTTTCAGGTTTTAGTCCCACCCCCAATGATGTCCAGCCAACCCACGCTATTTTCCCTTGATTGACCTTGTTAAGCCCGCCCTGCGGGCTTAGCCAGCCAATTAAGGGAAAGCCGGTGACAGAGGACGTCAGCGTATGACATTTCATCTGTCAAAAATAAGTGGCTATAATCCCCTTCCCGCCTCGAGGAGATGGGTCCCTGCACGAGTCGGGGACCCACTTCCCGGGAAGATGGCACGGAGGTGGGTTGGAAGCGGGTTCGGTACCCGCTCCCAGTTTCTGCCATTTTCCCGGCAGTCCCACCTCCATACCCGCCTTCCCAGGGCTGGCAAAATTCCCCCCAGTGTGTCGGAACAGACTATACTGTCACTTAATCCCTTTGGAAAATCTGGGTCTTGAAATTATACTGTGCAATATTAGTGTACAAATGGTCAATGTGTTTATGGGGAATTTTTTTGAATTCTAATTTAAGAAATGCTAACTGATTTATTTTAACCCAGTTAATGCTGCCTTTTAAAATAACAGACAAATGAATTTCATACAAACATGTTATGTATTTATTTGCTAATATTGCAAAGCATAATTTCAAGGATTGATTTTTATATTGTCCATACTTATTGCAATATAAATGTTGATATCAAAGTAGTCAAAATACAGAATAAACTACTTTTTCTCTGTATTTCACTCTATAGCAAGAAGCAATTACCAGCTTTTATTTCTTTTTCTCAGGCAGTTTGATTCAAGTGTTTGATTCTGGCCATTCTTGATCTGGTTTGTATGATTCGTTTTCTGATTAACTTGACATTCAAATTCAGAATCTGCTATCACTTGTACCAAGGAGGAAGGCCGTTCTTCAGTAGAAATTTCAGAGTTTCTTTTTATATTTGCAATTGGACACACAAACTGTCCTTTCTGCTTGAAATGCTCTCTTGCACGTGTCAAGTAATTTGACTCAACATTACTTTCTTTCTTGAACAAAACTATATAGCAGGTTGGGAAGAAATGGCAGCATAAAATGCTATAGATTGATGCTAAAATTGCAATTGATTCAATCGCTGGGAAATACTTGTTGCTAGCTTCTGTGTTAATATATACAACACCAAAAGAAATGCACACAATTAAGTAAACGAGCATACTAAATGTGATAAATTTTGCCTCATTATACATTTCTGGAGCCTTCCTACCCTTAAAAGCAAGAACGAAGCAGACACATGCAAGAAAAGCGATGTATCCTAACATTGCACCAAATGCTACATGGGAACCCTCATCACATAACAGCAAAATGATGTTGTGGATATTTCTATTTTGATCAGGTTTTGGAGTATCCAAAGATAACCATGTTGAACAAATGATCACTTGAATTCCTGTGGTAACAATTATAATGGGTACTGGTTTATAGACATACTTCAACTTTTTACGGATAATTGGATTAAAACTAAATGCCAGGATGATCCGAAAAGATTTCACCAAAATACAGGAAACACAAAGTGTAAAGCTTATACCAAAAAGTGGTTGTCGGATTTTACAAATGGAATCAAACGGTTCTCCAATAAACAACACAACACTGACAAAACCAAGTAACAGTGAGGACAGCATTATGTAACACATCCAACCTCCAGCAGCTTTCACAGCTGGTGTACCCAGATGTTTTGTGAACAATATGATTATTATACATATTATAAGTGCTCCTAAGGTGGCAAATGTGATTAACACAACAGAAAGAGCATCTCTCCATTGAAGAAACTCTATAGTTCTATCCTGGCACATTGAACTTCCTTCCTCAGACCAGTGATTTTCTGAGCACTGCATACATTCATTGGAATCTGCAGAGGAAAGAATAGAGTCATAGAGTTATACAGCACAGAAAGAGGCCCTTCGGCCCATCATGTCCGCGCCGGCCATCAAGCCCTATCTATTCTAATCCCATTTTCCAGCACTTGGTCCGTAGCCTTGTATGCTATGGCGTTTCAAGTGCTTATCTAAATGCTTCTTGAATGTTGTGAGGGTTCCTGCCTCTACCACCCTTTCAGGCAGTGAGTTCCAGATTCCAACCACCCTCTGGGTGAAAAAGTTTTCCTCAAATCCCCTCTAAACCTCCTGCTCCTTACCTTGAAACTATGCCCCCTGGTTATTGACCCCTCTACTAAGGGGAAAAGTTCCTTTCTATCTACCCTATCTATGCCCCTCATAATTTTGTACACCTCAATCAGGTCCCCCCTCAGCCTTCTCTGCTCTAAGGAAAACAACCCCAACCTGTCCAGTCTCTCTTCATAGCTGAAGCGCTCCAGCATGAATATGGAATAGCATGAAAGAGGTGCAGTGAAATTCTGAAACTAAATATTTTGATATTATGGGGGTAGTTTTATGAGTTTGTGCGACCAGTGTGAAGCCTCATCCACTGGAAGTGCATCTTCGGAATTTGGGAATGCACTAAAATTCCTGAAAGGCACTCCTGGCAGGCGAGGCTTTTGCGCAGGTAGCAACAATTTGTAAAATTATTCTAAACATACGAAAGCCATAAATGTTCAAACAAACTACAGGATACATTCACCAATCCTGCACTCCCAGTAGGAAGCTGCTCTTAAAGGGAGCTTGGAACAGAGATAGGTCTGCAACACTGTCGCACTGACTTTCTGACCCTGCTCCATGGAGTACAGGATCAGGTGAATTTACCCTTAAATGTTGATAAATCTGAAGTAATGATCCACATTCATTAATCACTTTTCTAAATTTTGGCATGTATCAAGTGCATGGATTACACTGACATTTAACCTCCCGACTGATAGCTGCTCTTGGTAGTTGTGCTGATAGCACAGGAGCTGACTAAAACAGGACAAAACCTCCACAGACAACTGAAACATTTCTAATTTTTTATACCACACAAATAGAAGTATAAAGGTCTCGCGTTTAGCATGCATTTTCCATTACACCTCAGACACACTTTTTTCTGTTATTCACACACATATTGGCTACAATTTCATATTTGTAAAACAGAAAAAAAAACACATTGACTGGTAAAGGAACATGTCAATGAGAAGCCGATTAAAAAAACTTGGACGTATATATAAAAACAAGCAATCAACAATGAGCAGTCATCAAACGCTACCAATAATATAAAGAAGGGGAACCAATCAAATCATTTCAAAAGAAAAATCCTGCAGATGCTGGAAATCTGAAATTGAAATAGAAAATGCTGAAGAAAGGTCATCAATCATTTCATTTTTTGAAAATTCTTTCAACAACCCTCTTAAGCTGTCACTAAGGTGAGATACGTAGTACTGGAAATAAGTTTGTAACAGGACGAATTAAAAAAATACAACATTTTTAAGAAAATGATCGTACTTATCTATGCAATAGGATTCTCTGTGCCTCGCTGAAAAGACTGATGCTTGAGTTCTTGGGGTTTTGCAAACCTTTCACTGTAGACTGAAAGGCTCAGCAAGGTGGCAGACTCCAGCTCTCAGCAGGCTTCTGTGTCTATAACTCTTAGAATTTGTTTTATCATTGACAGCAAGAAGGGTTGTTCACAGACCATGCTAGGACTTGCTGCTTGTAAGCCCCAGTCTATTCTTTTCCAGAACCAATTAAAAAAAAATGAATTCACTGTATTTTAGAGGTCTCTTACAAACTTCTTTCCATACCCTTTTAGTGGAGCGTCCACCCCATTCCACTTCCACAGCCTAATATTCCCCCTTGTAACAGCATAACCTCTGGCTCACTGACCAAGTGAGATCTGCAAGTACGTATACTATAAAAGTAACAGACATAAGTAATGATGTTAAGACTGAAGTCTACCTTTGGAGTTCAGATTACAATCAAACTACTCAATTTTTGCTGTTATGGTTTATAACTATTTGGAGACTTTGATTAGATTACAATTAGATTTAGTAATTGGTACTAAAAATTATAAGTAACTTTACAAACTGGAAGTCCAATCACATATTCAGTCTTATGTTTGTACATACTTTTGTATCTGGAACTAATTGTGCTAGACTTTCTCCCTGCCATCTCACGCTTGATACCTACCATTTTTTTCAGAGTAAAATCCTCTTGAGCAGTTACCACAATTATAACAACAATTGTTTTTAAGTGATGTTTTCTTCAATTCTCCAGGTTTACAGGTTCGTGAGCAAGTAGACACCACAATCTATGAGAAACATAACATGAAAATACACGAGTAACTAGATTTTGTTAACAGTGCTTCTCTTAAGCTACCGCCTCAAGTCACCACTACAACCAGCCCAGGAGAACAAAGACTAAATGTAACACTAGCAAAAGTAGTGAAAAACAAAATGGTAATGGGAGAGGGGTTGGGGAGCGGGGAGATCTGTTGATACAGTGGATAGGAAAACCTTTGTTTCAATTATGGTACCAGGAATTAAATCATTCTCAGGCAAATAGAATGAAAGGTTCTTCCCTTTAACAGTCATTTAGAAGCAAGCTCAACCAGGCTTGCAGTGATGGCCAGTCCATAGCAAGATATGTCCAACAATTCAGTACAAACTGGTAACATTTCTATCTTGGAAAATATTGTGTTGGAAATGTAAATACAGGAAACTCTTTTTTATCCGGCACCGACGGGACTGGCGTGGTGCCGGTTGATCAAAAAGTCTGGATTACAGAGAGGTATACTTACCAAAGTACGAGAGCCCCGTACACGGCCACAGGTACAGGAGCCCCGGTTACACGGCACTTGTGCAGGAGTCCCGGTTACACGGCCACAGATCCAGGAGTCCCTGTTGCACGGCCACAGGTGCAGGAACCCCGGTTACACGGCCACAGATCCAGGAACCCCGGTTACACGACCACTAATATATAGTAAAACTTACCTGAACCTACTCCTGAATTTTGCCGGTTAAGAGAGATTTCCGGATATTTAGGTGCCGGTTAAAAGAGAGTTTCCTGTATTGACATCATTGCTGCAGGAAATCAGCATTAAAGCACATTGTTGAGATGGAATAACAGAAAATATGGGGAAGGCTGTAAGCAACAATCCTGTCTTTTTCTTTTTGTCTCTTTTCCTGAGGAACTCCAGCAATCAGAACTAGGATTGGCTGGAGAGAGGTTCTAAAGGCTTGAGCAGCAAATATGGCGAAGGCAAACCTGACGAAGAACTAGGCTGAAGTACCAACTGTTGGGACTCGCAGAGAGGGAGAACGAGGGAATGTGCATCTCTCAAAACAGCAGGAAAGCTGCGTACAAGAACTTGTAACATATTCCTTCACTCGGACTACTTGCAGTGTTTAGGCTTAACTGGCAGATTTGTGTTATATAAGTTATTAGAGGGAACAAATCACAGACTATACCAGGTATATGATTCAGATTATGGAGATAGTTAATTTGTTAAATTGCATGGGGTAATAAACCTTTGTTACTGGTGATTGGCAGCCTATTCCATTTATTGCAACACCATTCTACCTCTGTGCTTGGATTTTTAAAGTAATTCTTGCCTTATTGTTTCATTTCTGTTTCCTTCCTTGATTTTTCTATGTTTGATCATTTGAAATTTGAAGGTTGCATGACATCCTCAAGGGCCATGTAACATTTACAGAAGTTTTATTTCCAAATTGTCATTTTTCATGTTCCATCATTCGATCCCCAATATTGTGGTTGATTGTAGGTGACTGGGCATGATCTGTGATTGGTGCCAACAGCAACACCAGTACATGCTTATATTTGTTTATAACTTTTTTACCAATCATGTAAAATACATCAACACATGTAAAATAAATTTCAGATAATGGTAATTAGCAGTCCACACCTGATTCATGGTGATCCAGTAATGATTTTGTTTTACTGTTGAGAAATACAAATAAAGTGCCAAGGCCCATAGTTCAGGATACCACCAAGTTTGAAAAGAATAAGAGAGAAGATGGGATAAATGAAGAATTAGTGATTATGCAATGCAAAGGTTGAGTTTTAAAAGCTGGTAGATTATAGGAGGAAGGGAACAATGAAAATGGTAGCAGAAAATGCTGGAGACACTCAGCAGGTCAGGCAGCATCTGTGAAGAGAGAAACAGAGTTAACGTTTCAGGTCGATGACCTTTCGTCAGAACTGGAAAAAAGCAGGAAATGGAACAGATTTTTAAGCAAGTGTAGTGGCTGGGAAATGGGGGAGGGGATGAAAGAACAAAAGGGAAGGTCTGTGATAGGATAGAAGGCAGGAGAAGTTAAGAGACATTGAGAGACATTAAGAGATATTCAAGGCAAAAGGAGATGGTAATGGGACAGGTTAAGAAACAAAGGATGGTTCTAGATGAAGTGTAAATTGCGCTGGCAGAATGAAAGACAGCTGCCATGTGGGAGAGAAGAACAGAAGGCCAAACAAAAAGTGTGGTTAAAAAATATATATATGATAGGGGCCGGGGTTATGATCTGAAATTGTTGAACTCGATGTTGAGACCAGAAGGCTGTAAAGTGCCTAATCGAAAGATGAGGTGCTGTTCCTTGAGCTTCCGCTGAGCTTCCGTGGAACAATGCAAGAGGCCGAGGACGGTGAGGTCTGAGTGGGAGTGGAGCGGTGAATTAAAGTGACAGGCGACTGGAAGCTCGGGGTCCCCCTTACGGACTGAACGGAGGTGTTCCGCAAAGCGGTCACCCAATCTTCGTTTGGTCTCCCCAATGTAGAGGAGACCACATCGTGAGCAGCGAATACAGTATACTAAATTGCAAGAAGTACAAGTAAATCACTGTTTCACCTGGAAGGGGTGTTTGGGGCCCTGGACAGTGGGAAGTGGGGAGGTATAAGGGCATGTGTTGCATCTCCTGTGCTTGCACGGGAAGGTGCCGGGCGAAGGGGAAGGGGTGCTGGGGGTGGTAGAGGAGTGGACTAGGGTGTCTCGGAGGGAGCGGTCCCTATGGAATGCTGAAAGGGAGGTGAGGGGAAGATACGTTTGGTGGTGGGATCACGTTGGAGGTGGCGGAAATGGCGGAGGATGATCCGTTGAATGTGGAGGCTGGTGGGGTGAAAGGTGAGGACAAGGGGAACTCTATCGTGGTTCCGGGAGGGAGGGGCAGGGGTGAGGGCAGAAGTGCGGGAGATAGAACGGACACGGTTAAGGGCTGTGTCAACCACTGTAGAGGGGAATCCTCGGTTGAGGAAAAAGGAAGACATGTCGGAAGCACTGGTATGGAAGGTGGCATCATCAGAGCAGATGCGGCGGAGACGGAGAAACTGGGCGAATGGAATAGAGTCCTTACAGGAGGCGGGGTGGGATGAATTGTAGTCCAGGTAGCTGTGGGAGTCAGTGGGCTTGTAGTGAATGTTAGTCAATAACCTATCCCCAGAGATGGAGACGGAGAAGTCGAGGAAGGGAAGGGAAGAGTCGGAGATGGACCATGTGAAGGTGAGGGAAGGGTGGAAATTGGAAGCAAAGTGAATGAAATTATCTAGTTCAGGGTGAGAGCAGGAAACAGTTCCATTTCCTGCTTTTTTCCAGTTCTGACAAAAGGTCATCGACCTGAAACATTAATTCTTTTTTTCTCTTCACAGATGCTGCCTGACCTGCTGAGTGTCTCCAGCATTTTCTGTTTTTATTTCAGATTTCCAGCATCTGCAGTATTTTCTTTTGAATGAGAATGGTAAGTAGTTCCAGAGTTTTTTGGGGAAAAGTTTGTTATCTTAGCACCTCCCGTTAGTGCCAGCAGATGGCACTAACGGGGCACTAGAGCATTATCACCAGGGTGAGGCAAATCCAACGCCGCACGCCAAATTCCGCCCCCCAACCCGCAGCGCCGCCACTAGCAGTTATCGTCGGGAGCCTCCATGCTAGGTGGATCATGACGTCAGTGAGTGTGCAACGCTCACTGACTTCCCAAGCTGCAAAATTGATTGTCGCCACCTACCTTAGCGCCTGGAGTAAACAGTGACAGGGAGAGCTGGTGTGAAGCACCAGGAAGCCGGGTCCAGGGACGTTATTTAAAGGGATCATCAGTAATGAGTCACAGCTGTAGGTCAGTGGAGTTTCAGTGATTTCTTGTCAGTTTCACATAGTCCAACAATCTCATTCCGTAATTTCAAGGTTATTTAATATCAGGAGTGTTGTGGCAACTGAAAAGTAGCTACATTTATTATTAAAAAAATCAAACTGCTACACTTGGTTACATTAATGGGAGCTGTACCTCGCCCTCCAGGATCTACGGCAGAGGGAGCAGAGGCAGCGAGAAAGATTGGAATATGTGGCCAGAGGGAGGAGGAGGGCCATTAGAGCTCTCAGCAGGAGGCCTTACCCTCCGAGGGTATTTGGAGAGCACTTCTCCTACCTCCAATTAAGCGAGGAGCAGTGTATTAGAATGCTCTGCTTCACCAAGGAGGTGGTCACAGAACTCTGCCAACTGCTGCAACCAGACCTCCAGCCTCAGATCAGGGCAACCATGGCTCTCTCAGTGGCAGTCAAGGTCACCGTCACCCTCAATTTCTTCGCCAGCAGATCTTGCAACAGGAGACATAGCTAACATTTCGCAGTTTGCCATCCATCGCTGCATCTGGGAGGTCACAGCGGCTCTCTACAGTAGGAGAAGGGACTACAAGGCTCGATGGGGATTCTGTGTGGGAAAGCAGGGACAGGGTACTGGATTTGGATGATCAGCCATGATCGTATTGAATGATGGAGCAGGCTCGACGGGCCGAATGGCCTACTCCTGCTCCTAGTTTCTATGTTTCTATGTTTCTATTATGTAAAGCTTTTTCTCATACCCTATGCAGGAATGTAAGTAGAGTTGCTAGAAGAATCTCTCCAGGTATTGGTGCAGTGTTAATGGAACTGAAACTCAAATAGTTACTGAGAGGAAAAGAAGTTTGGCACAAAAAAAGCTTCTTGGAGCCAACTTTAGCAGTAAAGGAGATATGAAAGTTCAAGTTGAGATCAGAGGAGGTAGCGAAGCTAAGAATATCAATAGATGAGGAAGGGCTGACTGTTTCCATCAAGGTAAGAGATAATAGCTGTTGTTTGGACTTGTGAAAGACATTGAGAAAATGTGGACAAAACTGAGGTCCTAGAATAATGTGAAAATGAGCTGAACTTGCACGATAATACGAGGTCAGCTCATTAAGATAATTTAGTGTTGCATGGCATGCTGAGAGCAACACAGGTGGTTTTGGCTAAAAGGTGGGTTCCAACAGCAATAGAATAGTTGATGGTTGCCGTATAGTGATGCTTTGATTTAAATGTCCTGGAGCACAAAGTCCTATTGAAGAATTTATCATTTGAGGCATGGACAAAGGTTGGGCATTAAGTAAATGTGTAACACTAAACAGCACCCTGAAACAAAACTTAGATTTTTTTAGGCAGATTTTCCCTTCAGTACCTGTTGGATATGGGCACTCGGTGACTAGAATGCTTTTTAGGCACTCCAGCTACATTATTCGGGGACCCCCTAATTTAAATAATTTCTGGGGTATTGATGATCCATATGTCAATGTGCAGGTTTCTAGCACACTCGGTCCCGCTTGCCTGCATTGGGTGCATGGAGCTTATTGGGAGCAGAGTAGGCCTCAGGCTTCTATGCCCATTAATACAGATCCTGGCACCTGAAGCACCTGCCACAGTGTTATTGGCCCCATTGAGTCTGAAGAATTGAAAGAAGAAGATTTTCATCCCCCACTGAAAGGTAGATGGAAGATATTGAGGAACAATGAGAACCAATCACAACCTAAACACTCGTCCGTAACTTTTACCTGGAACAGTGACTTTTCAAAGTAAACTTAACACCATTGCAAAACTTTATACTATAAAGAAATCCAATTCTAGCCCAAATTGTTTTATATTAGATATTAAAAAAAACTTCTGTACTGAAAAATGTAGAACTCAAACACCAATTCTTGAATTGTTTTAAATAGATCACCTTTGTGGTATTCCTGAAGCAATCCTTGATACTTATCATTTTCTTTATCACATCGTAGTGGCCAACTGTGACATACTCTATAGAATCTTCCACCATTGTCCAACTGATTATGTCATATCCATTTGAGGAATCTCCTGAACTGTCAAATTGAAATTGCCCATGTTCTGTCTTAAAGCTAACATTCTTCAATTCATTGAACAACTGCAAATAAAACATTATTCAGTTATTGGAAGTTTATACAGCAATATGTTGAACACACAAAGCAGAAATACCTTATTTTCATTGTGAATGCTAAGGTATGTAATAGTAACGGACTTCAGGTAGAGTAAGACTTGGGCAGCAGGAGAGAGTTTTACAACAATGGCATTGTGACTGAGGGAGTTGGGACTGTGGCAAGTTAGGGTTAGATATTATAGTTAACGGCCAAGAGTTTTACACAGTTTTGTTTCATTTTTACTTTCTTGCTTTATCATTTCAGGTACCAAAGAAAGAACTTCAGAGGAGGACTATGACTGCCAGCACTTCCAAAGAACAAGTTCCTCTGTGTTAAATAAAAACAGAAAATGCTGGAAATACTCAGCAGGTCAGGCAGCATCTGTGGAGAGAGAAACAGAGTTAACATTTCAGGACGATGACCCTTCGTCAGAACTGGGTTTCATTTGTGTTTCTTGTGCACGTATACATTTCAGCTAACTTTGGAAAGCAGGAGGTTCCCAGCACTACAAGTAGTTCACCTGTTGCAAGTGTCAGGAGATAGTTATAAGGTTAGTGAAGCAGGTGAGTGAACTTAAGTTTTTATGGAGTATGAGGTTTTTTCTGCAGAAGGTTGTCTTCTGCACTTCTTACCCTACAGGATGCTGAGATTAGTATTCACACTGCTAACTGATATCTGCTCCCGAGCCAGATGAGAGCTTACAGGGAGAGTTTTTTTTTAATTTGTTCATGGGATCTGGGCATCGCTGGCATGGCCAGCATTTATTGCCCATCCCTAATTGCTCGCGAGAAGGTGGTGGTGAGCTGCAGTCCATGTGGTGAAGGTACTCCCACAGTACTGTTAGGGAGGGAGTTCCAGGATTTTGACCCAGCAACGATGAAAGAATGGTGATATACTTCCAAGTCAGGATGGTGTGTGACTTGGAGGGGAACTTGGAGGTGGTGGTGTTCCCATGCGCTTGCTGCCCTTGTCCTTCTCGGTGGTAGAGGTCGTGGGTTTAAGATGTGCTGTCGAAGAAGCCTTGGCGAGTTGCTGCAATGCATCTTGTAGATAGTACACACTGCAGCTACGGTACGCTGGTGGTGAAGGGAGTGAATGTTTAAGGTGGTGAATGGGGTGCCAAATCAAGCGGGTTGCTTTGTCCTGGATGGTGTCGAGCTTCTTGAGTGTTGTTGGAGCTGCACTCATCCAGGCAAGTGGAGAGTATTCCATCAAACTCCTTACTTGTGCCTTGTAGATGGAGGAAAGGCTTTGGGAGTCAAGAGGTGAGACACTCACTGCAGAATAGCTAGCCTCTGACCTGCTCTTGTTGCCACAGTATTTATGTGGCTGGTCCAGTTAAGTTTCTGGTTAATGGTGACCCCCAGGATGTTGATGGTGGGGGATTCGGTGATGGTAATGGCATTGAATGTCAAGGGGCGGTGGTCAGACTCTCGCTTGTTGGATATAGTCATTGCCTGGCACTTGTGTGGCGCGAATGTTACCTGCCACTTATCAGCCCCGAGCCTGAATGTCGTCCAGGTCTTGTTGCATGCGGGCATGGACTGCTTCATTATCTGAGGAGTTGTGAATGGCACTGAACACTGTGCAGTCATCGGCGAACATCCCCATTTCTCACCTTATGTTGGAGGGAAGGTGATTGATGAAGCAGCTGAAGATGGTTGGGCTGAGGACACTGCCCTGAGGAACTCCTGCAGCGATGTCCTGGAGCTGTGATGATTGACCTTCAACCACCACAACCATCTTCCTTTGTACTAGGTATGACTTCAGCCAGTGGAGAGTCCCCCCCCCCCGATTCCCATTGACTTCAGTTTTACTAGGGCTCCTTGATGCCACACTTGGTCAAATGTTGCCTTGATGTCAAGGGCAGTTATTCTCACCTCACCTCTGGAATTCAGCTCCTTTGCCCATGTTTGGACCAAGGCTGTAATGAGGTCAGGAGCCGAGTGGTCTTGGCGGAACCCAAACTGGGCATCAGTGAACAGGTTATTGCTGAGTAAGTGCCGCTTGATGGCACTATCGATGACACCTTCCATCACTTTGCTGATGATTGAGAGTAGACTGATGGGCGGTAATTGGCCGGATTGGATTTGTCCTGGTTTTTGTGGACAGGACATACCTGGGCAGTTTTCCACATTGTCGGATAGATGCCAGTGTTGTAGCTGTACTGGAACAGATTGGCTCGAGGTGCAGCTAGTTCTGGAGCACAAGTCTTCAGCACGACAGCCGGGACCCATAACCTTTGCTGTATCCAGTACGCTCAACCGTTTCTTGATATCACGTGGAGTGAATCGAATTGGCTGAAGACTGGCTTCTGTGATGGTGGGGAGCTCAGGAGGCGGCCGATATGGATCATCCACTCGGCACTTCTGGCTGAAGATAGTTGAGCTCCACCATCATTGAGGATGGGATATTCATGGAGCCTCCTCCTCCCATTAATTGTTTAATGGTCCACCACCATTCACGACTGGATGTAGCAGGACTGCAGACCTTTGATCTGATCTATTGACTGTGGGATCGCTCAGCCCTGTCTATAGCATGCTGCTTCCACTTTTTAGCATGCATGACGTCCTGTGTTGCAGCTTCCCCAGGTTGGGGCCTCATTTTTAGGTACACCTGGCATGCTCTTCTACACTCCTTATTGAGCCAGGGTTGGTCCCCTAGCTTGATGGTAATGGTAGAGTGAGGGATATGCCAGGCCATGAGGTTACAGATTGTGGTGGAATACAATTCTGCTGCTGCTGCCCCACAGCGCCTCATGGATGCCCAGTTTTGAGCTGCTAGCTCTGTTCTTAATCTATCCCATTTAGCAGGAGGGTGTCCTCAGTGTGAAGATGGGACCTTGTCTCCACAATGACTGTGTGGTGGTCACTGTTACAGGCATGCATCTGCGACAGTAGATTGGCGAGGACGAGATCAAGTAGGTTTTTTCCTCGTGTTGGTTCTATCACCACCTGTCGCAGGCCCAGACTGGCAGTTATGTCCTTCAGGACTCAGCCAGTAGTGGTGATGGACATTGAAGTCCTCCACCCAGAGTACATTCTGTGCCCTTGCTACTCTCAGTGCTTCTTCCAAGTGGTGTTCAACATGGAGGAGTACTGATTCATTAGCTGAGAGAGGTAGGTGGTAATCAGATAATTTCCTTGCCCATGATTGGCCTGAAGCCATGGGGTCCGGAGTCAATGTTCAGGACTCCCAGACTGTATACCCAGGAGATGGAGGAGTTTGGGACATTGGCTGAAAGGTATGATTCTGTGGGTATGACTACTAAAGGACATTAATGAACCCAGATGGGTTCTTACTGTAGTTTCATGGTCTGATACTAGCTTATTTTAAAATTCCAGATTTAGTTAATTGACTGAAATTAAATTCCCCAGTTGCCGTGGTGGGATTTGAACCGATGTTTCCAGAATTACTGGCCCAGTAACATTACCACTATGCTACCGTACCCTAGACACTGAGTAAGAAAGCAGAAGAGGTTAGGGAAGAAAAGCCAGTCAAAGGAGATAATTGTAACTTTTATCACCTGGCAATAAACGGGCAATAGCAAATCGGTCACCTGTTTTACATCCATGGAGAAGAAAATTGTGGGGGGGAGGTGGTGCAAAAATGAGTGGTTGGTTTGCTAACGCCTGTTTTTTGCACAGTGATAAAAGTTAAAATTACCACCAAAGAGTTAAGTTTTGTGGAGACTTTTGAGGAGAGAGGTAGCTGGTAGCTTTGTCACTAATGGTGGAATAGACCAGAGGCAGAAGACTGGCATGTATATTTGGAGCATAGATATGGAGAAGACTGTAAAGGTAGGATTGAGTGAGGTGATGGAGGAATTTGAAGATGAGGACAGTGCATACAAGACTTTGTTTGGAATAGGAAAGAAGCTGCAAAGTTCTGGATGAGTTCAAGCTTGTGAAGGGTGAGGCGGAGTGTCAGTTATGAAAGGGTTGGAGAAATCAAGTCTTGGGAAGATAAAGGCATGGGGATGAGGGAGGTGAGTAGGCTCTCAATGTTCTGGAAGTGCCTGGGTAATACAGAAAGAATCTTGACATTTTTTTACCTGCCATGGTGGGAAATAAAAATTTCGATTGCACTTTACTTGATTACATTTGAGCATCCTCCGAAGAGCATAAACTGTGGCATTGATGGCTAAGTATATTGCATAGCTGGCAGGTTTATTAATAGTTTCAATTATGTTGTAATACGCCTGAGATTCGTTTTGCTGTGAGTTTTTATCATTCTGAGTTGGTTTATTTGTATCACTTTTATTTGCATAGCTGAAATATTGTTTAAGAAGCTTGTTAGCATCTTTGGGATGTGTCTCCAACTTTTTTAAGTAGTCTTTAAAGTTTGAAATGTTTCCTCTTTTGAATGTAAAGCCCAAAATAGTTCCAATTCTTTCAATATGATTAATGCTGGCAACCTGCCTAGAACTGGACCAGCTATCACTGGCAATCCAGGTTTTAGTTACATTCCGTTGAATCAGTACAGTGAACAGTTTGGTGATATCGGATGCCCTTACAAATGCAATCATAACTTCTGCAGTTGAGTTCTTAATTTTTTCAGCTATTGCATTGATTTTATCACTTTGTTGTTCATTGTTAGAAACTGGGATCACTTCCTGAAAATCAACACATATATTGAGCTCTTTTGCCCGTGAGATGAAACTGTTTATTCCATCCCGTCCATACGTATCATCAGTAGCAATGGCTCCAACCCAGTTCCAATGGAAGTGCTCAACAAGTTTAGCCATGGCAAAAGTTTGATGGATGTCACTTGGAATAGTCCGTAAAAATGATGCAAATCTTGTGTTGTCACTGAGCACTTCCGCTGATGATGCATAACTGATCTGTCAAGAGTTCAAGGAAAGGGTCATGTTTCAAGACAGAACCATTTTGTATTGTTAGAAGAAAATGTATTTATATACAAACATAAACTCTTTTATGCAAGTATTTTTAAGCAAATATCAAAAGTGTGAGGCAGTTTTTTGTATCTTTTTTACAAATGACCAGAATACAAGATGCAAAATAGAAATAAGTTTGTACAGTCTCAATCCAGTTTTAGTGGTACTATGTCCACAGCCAAAAATGTCCTATAATTCAGTACTCATCGGAACTGAGTTCTACTCAGTCGGGTCAGACGTAAGGCTGATATAAGCAATGAAATGTCACACTGGGGTAAAGTATCAAGTAATAGGTGATTTTAATAGCTTAAAGTGAATTTTGTAAAACCACTACACAGAGTCGCTGACCGACTACACTAGGGTGCATTAAAAATCCGGTTTGCTAACATAATAGATATGAAAACTTTTTATTGTATCGTATAGAAACAGCTATTTCTAGGGACCCATGAATAAAATCCTCCACAAAAAGCATGTCAGAGCAGAGCGCAGTGGGCATATGTTGATGCTGCGATGCATTCTCCAGTTCATCAGACAAGTCAAATCTTACTGACGCCACTTCGTTAATATAACAGGCCAAATGTTATCAGTGGCTGTCAGTAGTATGTGAGCCTTCAAGTCTCACCACAAGTGTCCCAATTTTGCTTTGTGGATTCCTCTTCCCATCCCCCATTTTTATGCATCTCTCTTGAAGGCAGTGACTCACACACATACACTTTGCTGCAGGGATCACCGAATGAGGATGAGGATGGGACCCTTGTCTGATTTTTCACCTTCCTAGCCCAGGGACACTGAGACCAATTGCAGCACTGCTACTATTACCCTGAGGTTTGTTTACTTCAGTACACATTGAGGATCAAACCTGAGCCTTTCCTAGTCTCTATGCGAAGTATTACCCCAAGCAGTGCTTTCACTGCTAAAGGCATCTGAGGAGTTACCATCAGTGTTACTTTTGAATTAACATTGAGCATTGCTTTTGTCAATTTTGACAACATTTTAATCTAATTCTTTGATTTTTTAAAAATAATTGTTGATGGCGAGACTATTTTTTAGAAGTTGGTAATGTATGTGGCAATTTCTGCCCCATCAGCCTACTTTCAATCATCAGCAATGTGATGGAAGAAGTTGCCAACAGTGCTATCAAGTGACACTTACTCACCAATAACGTGCTCACCGATGCAATGTGTTCCACCAGAACCACTTGGTTCCAGACCTCAGAGTACAGCCTTGGCCCAAACATGGACAAAAGAGCTGAAAACCAGAGGTGTTGTGTGGCACCAAGGAGCCCTAGTAAAACTGAAGTTAATATGAATCAATTTGGAAAACTCTCCAGTGGCTGGAGTTAAAACTGACATAACAGAAGATGGTTATGGATGTTGGAGACCAATTAACTCAACATTGGGCAAGAGCTACTCAGGGCAGTGTCCTAGGTCTAACTATCTTAAGCTGCTTCTGAGCTTTCCTCCATCATAAGGTCAGAAACGGGGCTATTCACTGATGATTGCACAGTGGTCAGTTCCATTCGCAATTCCTCAGATAATGAAGCAGTACATGATCGCATGCAGCAAGACTTGGACAACATCTAGGCTTGAGCTGATAAGTGGCAATTAGCTTTTGTGGCACACAAGTGTCAGGCAATGTTACTTGCCACTTGTTGGGAGCCTAATCATCTCCCCTTGACATTCAATGTCATTACCATTGTTGAATCATCCACCATTAACATCCTAGGAGTCACCATTGACCAGAAACTGAACTGGACCAGCCACATAAACGCCATGGCGACTAGAGTAGTTCAAAGGCTGAGTATTCTGTGGTGAGTGGCTCACCTCTTGGTTCCCCAAAGCCTCTCCACCGCCTACAAGGCACAAGTCAGGAGTTTGATATAATACTGTGCACTTGCCTGAATGGATGCAGCTCCAACAACACTCAAGTAGCTCAACACCATCCAGGACAAAGCAGTCCGCTTGATCGGCACCCTACCCACTGAATTAAATATCCACTCCCTTCACCATCAGCCTACCGTGGCTGCAGTGCATACTATCTCAGGAGCATTGCAGCAACTCACTAAGGCTTCTTCGGCAACACCTCCCAAACCTGAGACCTCTACCACATAAAAGGACAAGGGCTGCAGATGCATGGGAACACCACCACCTCCAAGTTCCCCTCCAAGTCACGCACCATCCTGACTTGGAAATACATTGCCGTTCCTTCATCGTTGCTGGGTCAAAATCCTGGAGTTCCCTCCCTAACAGCACTGTGGGAGTACCTTCACCACACGGACTGCAGCGATTCAAGAAGGCCCACTACCACCTTCTGAAGGGCAACTAGGGATGGGAAATAAATACTTCCCAGCCACATAAATGCCTTGCCACTGCTCTCACATCCCGAAAATGAATTATAAAAACTTATAGTTGAAATTAAGAAACAATGTTACTTTTCAGGTAATAAAGAATAAGTAATACACATACCTGTGGGATGAGGTACAGGTTCAACAATCTTGCAACTACAATCGATATTTCTGAGTATGCGTCCCCTACAACTGCTTTTACATTGGGTAAATAGTCTGTGTAATTGCAGTGAACTTCAACACTGCTGTCCGAGGAATTAAATTTGGAAAGAAACCTTGTGGTCGCTTGTATTGCAGCGATGACATCAGAGCAGGTGTCATAAATTTCATATCCCAGTTTGACACCCGGTAGCAAAGTAGAATTGTTTATCTGCTCAATGCTATATATCATAGCCTGGGCTTGGAGAAATCTAGAAAGGCTAAATCTAGACAGAATATAAAAACACAACAATTTTTACTCAATTTTGAATATATCCTTTTTCTTGTAAATATTTGCTCTGTATTAATGTACTGATCTAAGACATAATGGAGTGTATCTTCCAATTGGTATTATTTTGATACAAATAATTTTAAATATGTTAAATCTTATGGTAAAGTAGCACAGACAGAAATTAATTGTTTATACTGAAACAGTGTTGATTGGAAAATATACCCCAATGTGTCTATCATTTATTTGCAAAGACCAGAATGTTCTGGCTTTACTGCAGAGTTGGTACAGTATGGCACTTCCTGATACAAATAAATGTTACTATAAGTTACACACTTTTTATGAATTAATACTCCAGTCTTCCTTAAGAGTGTTGGATATCAAGGGAGTTTTAACTTGCCGGTGTTGGGAAGTTAAACTCCCCAATCATTGGAGACCAGTAATAATCAAAGTAAATGATCTAAATAAGCCAGAGATCAGGTCGTTGACAACTACAAATAAAAAGTATAATATCCAGTTAGAAAATGTTGCACATAATTAAAAAGTACAGAAATAAGGATGTTTTGAACAAGAATTAGATCTGCAAGTCAAGGAGGATAAAGATGCAGGTCCATAATATTTAAAATTGAGGTCAATTTACCCAACACAGGATGAGAGGGAGGCCTGGTTGGAGTTGCTAAACAACTAAATAAGGAACTAATGTACCTACTATGAGGTATGTCAGTATTTTAGCAATATGACATGACATTGGATGATGAGATTAGTAATGAGACAAGTGCATTTAAAATAAAAAGAGGGAATATATTAAAAAAAGCAAATCAAACTCAAAGAGGATAAAAACCCTGGTCCGGACGGATTACATCCGCGCATTTTAAAAGAATCTAGGGAAGAGATAGCAGAGGCATTATGACACATATTTAATAATTCGTTAGAACAAGGTGTAGTGCCAGAGGACGGGCTGATAGTTAACATAATACCTATATTTAAGAAGGGGGATAGAACATGTCCAGGGAATTATAGACCAGTCAGCTTAACATCGGTGGTAGGAAAAATAATGGAATCCCTACTAAAGGAGAAAATAGAAGTACATCTAGAAACCAAAAACATAGTAATGAATAGTCAGCATGGATTTCAAAAGGGAAAGTCTTGCTTGACCAACCTCATTGAATTTTTTGAAGAGGTAACTGAGAGAGTAGACAATGGTAATGCAGTTGATGTAATTTATCTGGATTTTTAAAAGACCTTCGATAAGGTACCACATAATAGACTGATGAACAAGGTCAGAGAATACGGAGTCAGGGGACAAGTAGCAGAATGGATTGCTGGCTGGCTTCAAGACAGAAAGTAAGAGTAGGGGTAAAAGTTAGCTATTCACAGTGGCAGAAGGTGGGTAGTGGTATTCCACAAGGAATCGTGCTGGGACCACTGTTGTTCACAATTTATATTAACAATTTAGACTTTGGAATCAAAAACACAATTTCTAAATTTGCGGATGACACCAAATTGGGGGGGATAGTCAATACTGAGGAGGACTGCAACAAATTACAGGAGGACATTAATAAACTTGCAGGATGGGCATATAATTGGCAAATGAAGTTCAACAGAGATAAATGTGAGGTATTACATTTTGGTAGGAAGAATAGGGAGGTTGCTTATTACTTGGAGGGTGTGAGTCTCGGTGGGGTAGAGGAGCAAAGGGATCTCGGAGTACAAATACACAAATCACTAAAAGTTGCGACACAGTTTAACAAGGCCATAAAAAAAAGCAAACCAAGCACTAGGGTTTATTTCTGGAGGTATAGATTTGAAAAGTAGAGAAGTTATGCTAAACCTGTATCAAACCTTGGTTAGACCACACTTGGAGTACTGCGTACAATTCTGGTCACCATATTATGAAAAGGATATAGAGGCCTTCTGTTCAGATTCCTTCATGATGGTGTCCCATCCTACCTGTTTGATCTTTTCCAGCTATACGTCCCAGCACATACTCTTTACTCTTCTGCAACTGAACTACTTCTGGTTTCCTACTTCTTTTGCTGTACCATTGGCAGCCATTGCTTCTCCTCTTTCTGCTGGAATTCCCTCTCCAAGCCTTTTCATTTCACTACCTCCATTCATGTTTTCAAAAACCTGTTTGAAACCCATCACTTTGTGCTTTTTTGCTCCCTTCCCCAAAACTGTTTCCCTCTCCCCCTTTCTCCCCTGCTCAGTGTCCACCTTTTCTGTAAAGCACTTTGAAATGCTGCGTTCTCCCATCACCCCTGTGCTCGCTGACCTACATTGGTTCCCGGTCCGGCAATGCCTCAATTTTAAAATACTCATCCTTGTTATCGAATCCATTCGTGGCCTCGCCCCTCCCTATCTCTGTAACCACCTCCAGCTCTACAACCCTCCGAAATCTCTGCTCTTCTTCAATTCTGGCCTCTTGAACATCTGTGATTTTAATCACTCTACCATCGGTGGCCGTGTCTTCAGCTGCCTAGGCCCTAAGCTCTGGAATTCCCTCTCTAAACCTCTCCGCCTCTCTACCTCTCTTTTGTCTTTTCAAACGCTCCTTAAAACCTAACTCTTTGACCAAGCTTTTAGTCATCTGCCCTAATGCCTCCTTATGTGGCTCGGTGTCAAATTTTGTTTGATAACGCTCCTGTGAAGCGCCATGGGACGTTGTAGTATGTTAAAGGTGTTATATAAATACAAGTTGTTGTTGTTTCTACTTGTGCTATACAAGTGTAAGTTGTTGTTAAGATACTGGAGCAAATGCATTAACCAGTTTGCTAAAAGTAACGGATAAGAATGTACATTGCTCAAGTTGAGTAAAGAGCTTGGGTTTGTGACCCTCCCCCATGGCATCAATATTTATGGGGAGGTGAGGAGGGTGCGGGGGAGCACATTAATGCGGGTAAGATCTGGCAAGACCGGGGACACGGAGGTCCTGCTGATGTTTCCCCTCATGGAGGAATCTAGAACTAGGGGTCACAGTCGCAGAATAAGGGGTCGCCCATTTAAAACGGAGATGAGGAGGAATTTCTTCTCTCAGAGGGTCGTGAATCTTTGGAATTCTCTACCCTAGAGAGCTGTGGAGGCGGAGTCATTGAATATGTTTAAGGTGGAGATAGACAGATATTTGAGCTACAGGGGAGTCAAGGGTTATGGGGAACAGGCAGGAAAGTGGAGTTAAGGCCAAGATCAGATCAGCCATGATCTTATTGAATGGCGGAGCAGGCTTGAGGGGTCAAATGGCCTACTCCTGCTCCTATTTCTTATGTTCTTATATTCTTAACGGCAGGATCTCATTATAATTATTTTCTCCCATTTCGGGCGGGAAAACCAGCGGCAGGAGGCCGCAGCTGCGGACCCTTGGGGACGGTCCCTGGTAATTGGGAGGGGTGAGGGAGCAAATGATCAGGGCTTGAGGAGGGGGAGAGAGGCCATCGTGGAGGGAAGGGGGCGAGAGATTGGGGCTTGGGGGATGGGGCGGGAAGTCGACCATTGCAGGATGGAGGAAGGCCTGAGATCGGAGCTTGATGGGGTAGGTCTACAATCGTGGCTGGGGTGAGAGAGAGGCTGCGATCGGCAGAGGGGAGACTGAAGGCTTCCTTGAGGGGCCGGGGAGAGCACTCCTACTCCACCTGGATCACAAGGAGTGCTGTTAAAGGCACTTGAGCCGGGAGCTCCCACCTTCCTTTCGCTGCTGGATTTCCCCTGCCCTGGGAAAACCACACGGCAACTGTTAAATACAAATCAGGCTCCCAATCTCAATCTCTCCAAGGTGGAACACTTTCACGACATGAAACCCAGCGTCGTAAACAGCAACAGACTCATACACGGCAGGTTAGGGACACATTCCCCATTTAAAATTTTTTAACCCCCGTCCTGACCCTCTCCCACCTGTCATAGGAGGGTTAATATCGAGGCCCATATGCCTGAGAAGTACCTTGGAGGCACTGGGTAACCTATATGTTAATAATAATTCCAATTTACTTAATCATGTGAGGTAATAAGGCGGAAGCTTTAGAAAAGATAATTAAGATAGCTTATTTTTCAACACTATATTATTCCAGAACAGTTTTGTTAATATTCGGGTTTTCAGGCCAAAAGGTCCTACATTCATTTCCTGCTCTGTGCCGAGTGATCTGATCTCAGCTGGGCAACAGTTAGTGTCTCAGCTGCCCTCAGTGCTCCTGAGTCCAAGTGTGGAGAAGTCAGCTAGGGTCACTACTCCTCATTGTTATCCAGTGCCTCATGGTGGACGGTGGATGTGAGGGAGTGCTGGATAAGGACAGGATTGGGCTGAGCTGTCATGCCTTCCAAAAGCCTGCTGTCATTTCACTGCCTGGCCTCATACATGAACGGTGGTCATTTGCGTCAGGTACCAGAGGAGGGGAGGGTAGGTGACCGTGTAACTGTAGCCCAGCAAAAATCAGCTCCTTCAGGAAAGAAGAGATAAAAAGGGAGAAGAGAATGGCGGGGGTGGGGGTGGGGGGGGGGGGGTGGGGGGGGTGGGGGTGGGGGTGGGGGGGCGGGGTGGGGGGTGGGGAGAATTTTTTTTTTTCTTTCCATCCAAATGTCTGTTTTCCAACTTTGCTACAACAATTTAGGAATGTCACCTTCAAAGTTAGGGAAAGCAGCTTCTCAGACATATTCTCCTTACCTAAGGAAGGATACATTTGCCATAGAGGGAGTGCAATGAAGGTTCACCAGACTGATTCCAAGGATGGCGGGATTGTCCTATGAGGAGAGATTGAGTAGACTAGGCCTATATTCTCTAGAGTTTAGAAGAATGAGAGGTGATGTCATTGAAACATACAAAATTCTTACAGGACTTGACAGGGTAGATGCAGGGAGGATGCTTCCCCTGGCTGGGGAGTCTAGAACCAGGGGTCACAGTCTCAGAATAAGGGGTTGGCCATTAAGGACTGAGATGAAATTTCTTCACTCAGAGGGTGGTGAATCTTTGGAATTCTCTACCCCAGAGGACTGTGGAGGCTCAGTGTTGAGTATATTCAAGACAGAGATCGATAGATTTTTGAATATTAAGGGAATTAAGGGATATGGGAATAGTGCAGGAAAGTGGAGATGAGGTAGAAGATCAGCCATGATCCTATTGAATGGCAGAGCAGGCTCGAAGGGCCAAATGGCCTACTCCTGCTCCTAGCTCTTATGTTCTTATGTTCTTATTGTTGAGATACAAGAGAAAAAGGGTGGAGTCAGATGGATCAAAAAATGCTGGATTGAAAAAAAAACAAATGGTAGACAAAAAACATTAAAACATGAAGGAAATTTACACTCATTTGGTTTTATCTAACTCTATCGTTAGTTCTATCAAACAAGCTATAATCTCCAGAAGTAAAAAATGAGGTGTTTCTAGGTGGACAAGTGTCAGCTGCATCTTTGATTTGGTGAAGAAAATGCCTATATTCTAATTGTCTGTTTATTCGATAATTTTAATGTAGCCCAACCTGAATAAATAAATAATAGACTAAATAAGGAGAAACAGTTTCCAGTGGCAGAAGGGTTGGTAACCAGAGCACACAAATTTAAGATAATTGGCAAAAGAACCAGAGGCGACATGAGGAAAACATTTTTTACGCAGCGAGTTGTTACGATCTGGAATGCACTGCTTCAAAGGATGGTGGAAGCAGATTCAATAGTAACTTTCAAAAAAGGAATTGGATAAATACTTGAAATGGAAACATTTGCAGGGCTATGGTGAAAGTGCAGGAGAGTGAGACTAATTGGATAGCTCTTTCAAAGAGCCAGCACAAGCACAATGGGCTAAATGGCCTCCTTCTCTGCTGTATCATTGTGTGATTCTATGAAGCCACTTTTGCTTTAAGCAGAAGTTATTGTCCTTAAACCACACATGACACTCACACACACAGACCCCTGTGTCTATTTGAAATTGAGAGAGGGTGACATAAAAGTAAGATAATAAAACACAATGCAGAATATCCAATATAACCAGCCAAATTCTAGCAGAAAGTAGAATTCCTCCCTTCCGTCCATGTGATGCTTCCTTGCTGAAAAACTTTGCTGCATCTATTTTTTTGGAGTTTGTTTGGATGGTTTTATTTTTGTTTCCTTCACTTGGACAGCTGTATTGCACACATTTACAATTGCACTGTGCCTTAAAGTGCATTTCAAGTTCATATGCCATTCATAAAATGGTCCACAACCCATTTGTGTCTATGACTGTAAAAATAGCTTTTGTTTCTGAGTAAAATAATGCACAACTTTGGGCATTGTATAACTCAGAGTAGCATCAGCATGCACAATAAGGAAAACTGGGACCCTCACCTCAACGGCCACCCACCCCCGCCCCCCAACCCCACCCACCCCCAGACCACTGCCTCTGTTACAAATTACTGCTTGAGACTGTAATTCCTCACTTTTCAGTTTACATTTTGTGCTATGTTAAAACTACTGTGCTAATGAGGATGAAATGTATGTAAGATGTAGATAGAGTTTTATGTAAATGTAATGTTATTGACTAAAGAGCTATTGCATGCAATGTTTGCAAATGGTTTCTCCTATTATTTTACAATCAAAGGTTCCATTCAAAATAATCTTCAGCGAATTGTGTTAGCAGACATTAACAAAATGGCTCTCAACCACTGCACTGTCAGAGGTGCTGTCATTCAGATAAGATTTTAAATCAAGGCTCTATCTGATCTCACAGGTGGACATAAAACATCCCATGGCACTATCCAAAGAAGAGCAGGGGAGTGCTCCAGGCCTCCAGGCCAACATTTATCCCTTAACCAACATCACTAGAACAGATTAACTGGTCATTTATCTCATTGCTGTTTGTGGGATCTTGCTGTGTGCAAAATGACTGCCGTGTTTCCTACATTACAACAGTGGGGGTAATTTTAACCTAACTGCTCGGTGGGAAGCTGACGCCACCCTATTTTACTTCATTATTCATCAAATTATTGCATTCCTCATGCACCACAATCCCTCCAGCCCTCTGCTCAGTTTGTTATCCTTGTAAAATAGTTCAGGACTTTTGATGGAAATCATTTTTAGTTAGTGTAGGTTTTCCAGCGGGTGGATTAGGTTAAGATTACCACGAATGACTACACTTCAAAAGTACCTCATTGGCTGTGAAGCACCTTGGGACATCCCGAGGCCTTGAAAGGCACTATAAAAATGCAAGTTTCTTTTCTTCTGTCCTCCTTTTTCCTTCTTTCATTCTTTAAAAATCTCTCAGAGCTCAATTGAAAATAAGCACAGTCTTAAAATATACTGTAATTTATATCAAAAGGAAAGCTAATTGATAATGATGCAAAACTTACCCCGAGCAGTGTAGTGGTCCCGGCTGATTCCGGTTTGCCAAGTTTTCCACCTTTTCGTGGACTGGAAAGAGTCCTCCGATGATGATGTCTCCCGGAGCTCTGGCTCCTACAATATCATCAGGGATATTGCAAAGTCTGACTGGGTGGAAAAGAAAAGTCCAGCAAGAAACTGCGAGTATGACAAGTGTGGAAAACATGTTCAACAATTCATCAACGCATCAGGCTGGATCTCAACCTAGATGCAACACATGAGAGGTGATTAGTACCTGTGAAAAACTGAATTCTAATGTAACACTACCCTAATCTGCCTTTACTATCATTCAACAGGGAGGAGCTATGCTTGTATCAAATTCCTCTCTCCGCTATTTTAAAGGACATTTTAACTTGTTTATTTTAAATGGTTGATGGCTTGGTTAAAATATGAGAGACAAATTTAACACCGCACATGAAACAGTTGTACAATAACAGCATTAATAGTAAATTCTAAACATTAAGGAAGGCAGTTGCTTTTTTATTCCTGTCAATGTCAATTGTGGTTGGAATGATAACTAGTTTCACTAGGCAGGGTTTGTTGATATGGAAAGAAATCGATCTTATACGTTTGAGCAGCAACTTAAATTTGATTTCAAATTAATGGTATCAAATGAAATTTCCTCTGGCACCTTTGACTTTGCACATTTGCTTACTTCTCATTCGGTCTATTTATAAACCTCAATTTCTTTCTTTTAGAAATACATGCATAGTTTTAAAAGCATCTAGTCACTGTAGAAATCACTCCAGAATATAGACAAGGTGGTTTCTGCAACAGCTAAAGATTTTTAAAGGGCCGGATTTTGCAGTAAAATTAACGGTGAGGCTAACGGCCCTAACTAATTCTCCACATGCTTTCTTAAATCTTTCGGGCAGCTCACAAATATCCTGTTCCTGCCACCTGATGAAAGATCCAACGCTTTGCAAGAAAACATTCTGCCCCCATATATTCATGGTATGGATATGCTCTTAAATATAGTTTTGCGCTTCATCTAGGTGCTACCTGAGTGGCAGGAATACCTGAGGTGCCTGGCTGATATGTGTGAATAAGAATCTCTTTGGATTGAGGAGGCCCTTACTTCCACGCAGCTGACTCCCCTGATGGACCAGCTGCAAGCACTGTATTGCTTTATTGAGAGACAACAGCATCATCCATTCCCATTTCAGCCATGCCTCTGCTGCTGGACACTGTCTCACCATGTGGCACAACTGACCGCAAAACATGTGTTTGCTATTGCCACCATCCTTCTTACAACTCCATGGACACACATCATGCATCATTCATGGAAGAGTGGTTCCACTAGTTGGAGGTGCACAATTCTGTAGCAGCTGCTTGCCTCTCTGCAACTATGATAGGCACTGATCCCTGGATATACAAGCACGTGTTCTTATACCCAGCCTCTTGCTAATGACTTCTAGTAGCTGTTGTCCCAAGTCTGAGTTTCCTCATTAGCTATACAATGGCCATCTGCACTGTGGAAGGACTTACACAATGAAGTTTGTGTCAAGCAAGCTTACTTAATATTCTAGACGTCGAAGTCCAAAGGCACACACTAACCTGACTCATAACTGCTTAATCCAGGCCCTGATGCGAGGGGCTTTGGCAAAGAGGCTTGCCTACTGTGGGACTGAATCCCTCGCCAGAGTACCACGTGACAGATCAATGTGGGGTGAAGTTCTTCCTCTTCAGCTGCTTTCCCTTCTTGCTTCAAATCCACCCCAGTGCTGCTCCTGGCACTTGCACATGGGCCAGAGGCAGTCCATCCATTGCATTGCTGGGATTCTGAACAATGATGGAAAACTGTGTCTATGTACCATAAGCTTAACCTGTATTAGAATCTTGCAGTCACTGAAAAAAGACGAGAAAGACTAGCGAGCCCTTCACCCCTTCTCAGCACGAAGGACAGTATCCATCCTTGAGTGGCCTACCACACTCCCATATCTTCCAGTCAGTACCTTTGAGGTATTTTCTTGGGCCATAAAATCCATAGCACTACATTTTCCTACTGTTCAGCCCATTGTTCAAGATGATGGGTAGAGACACTAGATCTTCAGTTGAGTCCACCAACAATACAATATAATCTCTGAAAAGGGGAATCATAAACTTTCTGGGGTCAGGGAAGTTGCCCAATTTGCTTGCAAATAGCAGGCACCCACACCACCAGGGGCACGTTGAGGGCATCTGGTATATAAAGCCAACTGAAGGGCTTTCTTCTCCCGGGAAAGACATTGTAGATGTCCCCAGAGGCTGTTTAATTTAAAAAAAAGTTTCCAAATCTTCGGGAGTCCAGGCCACATTCCCAGCCTGGATCCCTGGTGATTCCCACATCCTCGGTGGGCCGCTCGCCTGGTCTCACCAGGTATACCAGTGTAACCCAACCCCGGGTCCAAATGAAGACCTGGGTCACAGGAACTCCAATATTTGGAGCCCACATTCCCTTGCATCAATGGCCGTGTTTGGGGTGGACAGAAGCTCCAACTGGAAGCCCTGGTACTAGGAAGGATCCTGGAGTACCTGGATCCCAGCTTAGCTTTTGGCCATTCTGACGTTTTCCTGCCAAAGTTACAGCAACAACTTAAAGAACCACCCAAAGAGCCAGTAATAGTGTGATTCCCCTGTAGTTTTTGGGCCGCTTTTTTGTGGAAAGAAACTGTAAGTGCAGTCAAACACCAAGGGTATGTGTTCCCCAAGCAGAATCGTGTTCACCAGTCTCAGAAAGGCAGCTCCAAACTGAGCTCCTGGTACTGTTTAGGAAGACTATTGTCACTCTCCCCCTCTCCCCCTCTCCCCACACAAGCTTTTAGGAATTTGGCACAACTACTATCAATGCCTGCTGCCCTCTTAGCTCGGCATTCACTTCCCCCTAAAGCCTATTATTTGTGCAGCAGGCTTCATTGGGTTTTTCAACCTTCACGCAGATGAATTCTTGTTTTGACCTTTGGGACAGATGCCAACTCATTTATAGCCTTCTTTCCAGACTTGTCAGGACATGAGAAGAACACATCAGGCTGGAGTGTTAAGTTGATCATAAGGAATTAAATACTATTGTTAATATCCCATAGCTGCGTGCATTCACTTTTTCCCCTATATCACTGAAATCTGTTTAAATATCATTAAATTAAATTATTATTCATATCATGCATACAACTGTCCTTTTAACTGTTCTTTGCTGTCTTTTCATGCAGTTTTTCTGATGTACATTCAAATGCGTGCATAAGCTACAAGTGAATTTGTTATTCAAATTTTTTGTTTTTAAATTCTATAAACAAACCATTAGTTGATGGAAGCATTTGACATTTTGACATGCACCCTATGTACAACAGTGTAAGACCTAATCGGCCAGGCTTATTGACTAGCTTTCCCAAATAGAAGGAGACAGTTACCACCATTCACAGTGCCACTACTGCCATGGGGGTCTGAACACCCTCAAATCAGTAGGCAGCATGATGTGGAGGCCAGGAGCAGAGGTCACCTAGAGCTGCCAATGGATGATGTTGCTATCTCTCCAGATTGCTATCCATCCACTGCGGGCTGCCTCCCCGTCTTGATAGCTCAGAAACTTGAACACGTTGTAAGAAATCGTGGATTGAAAGAAATAATAGTCTGTTACGGGTTCCCTAGATCAGCAATTTGCCTAAGTTGATGACACAGAAAGATTCCAGTCATGTCAGAAAAATAGCTGTACAGAGAGCTGAATTACGAGGTCAGAACACAAAAACAGGCCTTCGAGTGGGCATAACTAGGGCTGATAAGGGATGCAGCAAGGAGCTGTGGGATAAACAAGCTGTCTACGAGAGGGCAACAAGAGCTTTAGAACAGAGATAAGGAGCAAAATGACCTCATGAGGCTGGGAGGGGGCTGTCATAGGTAGCCTCTCCCTTGTAATTGGATAATAGGATGGGGAACAAATGATTGACACCAGGTAATCACCAGCCCACCGGAATAACTATAAATATAGACGACCGAGAGAGGAAATCAGGCTGTTAGGGGCGAAGGCTTGTACGAGGTGGCTACGGCCTAACACCTTGGTCAAGTCTAGCCTCTGAGGTGGCACACGGCCTAACACCTCCAACAGCTCGAGGGATGACCCAACGGAAGTGACTGCTGCAGCAGACTGGAGGAATCCACCCAATCCGAGGCCACCGTACTGCCTCACCGTCCATCCGGTTGTTTTGTTCCATTCCAGGGCCATAGATCGCCCTCATCTGTCACGGGTTGTATGTCTACTGCATCTATTTCAATCGCATCTAGTAATATCTGATTATGCTTTAAACTGTAGCTTTTTAATAAAAAGCCTTACAACTCCTAAGACCCTTTGGGTAATCTGTGTGTGGCCTGTGATCCAAATCTTACAACGTACAGGACCAGTGCATGAGCCACTGCCTCAAGCTGGCCCACGTAGAGGGGTTGGGGGGGGGGTGGGGGTGGGGGTGGGGGTGGGGGTGCGGTGGTGTGGTGGTGCGGTGCTTGCTCACAGAGAACAGAAGATGCTTTGGTGCCATGAGCCTATCAATGACAATTATCTGACATCCTCCTGTCTGGTTCCTGCCACAAGATTTGCATCAGAAAGAAGCACGGGTTTAGTTAGATGAGCACGACACATGTCTACTGGCAGGAAGTGGAAGCACTGTGGTAGCAAGAACAATTTATTGGTTTAACTAGCTGATCATGAGAATGTTTCCTGAATCAAGTGTAAATGGCAGATGTTAACTGAGCACCTGGAGCTGAGCCACGTGCCTCATCAGCTTTCTCAAAAATGTCCTCCTGCTCATCTTTTGCAGACTCCAGCTGCTGTTCCTCCATTTGGATGCCTCTGTCAATGGCAATGTTATATAGAATGCGGCAAGCAATAATAATCCAGGGCAGTTTGCCAGGATTGAATTGGAGCACCCCACCTGATCAGTCCAGGCAGCAGAAACTTTGGTTCAGCACCTCTATGGCATTCTCTATGAGAACTCAAGTAGAGATATGGGTTTCATTATATATATACGCTGCACTGCAGTGGAAGCCCAGCTAGATGTGCGGGAGGTAAAGGAGGAGGGAAACCTTCAAGGTGTTACCATGCTGTAAGAATATATTGCCCCCAAATGCCCTTTTCCGATTTCTGCAAGGATGAATGATTATGTTGGCTGAGGTTTAGCAGGGAAACATTGAGGGAGCTTTACGAGCACCCTATAGGAGTAGGACTATTCTACCTACCAGTGAAGATCATCATGGCCTGAATTTTTTCAACATACAAGGGCAGAGTGAGAGCAGATCTGATGAAATTTGGGGCCAAAGTTTATTAATCCCATGGGAGCAATAAGCTTAAGCACTAGGCTTCCATGGCTCAGTGGTAGCACTCTTGTCTTCTGTGTCAGAAGGTTATGGGTTCAAGTCCACTCCAGAGTCTTGAGCACATAATTCAGGCTGACACTGCCAGTGGAGTACTGAGGATGTGCTGCACTGTCAGAAGTGCTGTCCTTCAGATGAGAAATTAAACTGCGGTCCCATCTACCCTCTCAGGGTGGATGTAAAAGATCCCATGGCACTATTTTGAAGAAGAGCAGGGGAGTTCTCCCCATTGTCTTGACTAATATTTAGTCCTCAACCAACATCACTAAAACAGATTATCTGGTCGTTATCACATTGCTGTTTGCTATGTGCAAATTGGCTGCCACATTTCCTACTTCAAAAGTACTTACTTGGCTGTAAAGTGCTTTGGGACGTTCTGAGGTTGTGAAAGGAGCTATAGAAATGCAAGTCTCTCTTTCTTTTTATTGCCTGGCTGGATTTCCCAAACTTCAGGATTGATGGCACTCATGTTGCCCTTCATGTTGTCTCTGAGAGGATTGCCCCCTATACGAAGAGAAAGGGTTTTTCTCAATTAATGTTGAGCTGGTGTGCAACCACTACCTTCAAATTCTATATGTTAATGGCCTAGAAATTGCGGTCAGAGGTATACCTCCGGAGTACGCCTCCGACCCGCGAAACAGTTCCAAAAGTACCTCCTGGCGTCCAGGCTGCGTAGAGTTGCGGTCTCGGGCCTCCAGGCAGACGGCAGCGTAAAGGCCCACGGATCCCAGGGACGCAGGCGGTTCGGAGGATTCCATTGCAATCATTTACGAAGGGAATCAATCCCCTAATGATATCCAATGGATTCCCCAAATAATCATACAATGTACAGAATTGCAATAATTAAACAATGTACTGAATTGCAAATTTATTCATAAGTTCCTTCATCACACCAACCTCAATAAAAATTAAATTTTTGATAAATAATTTTAAACAGCTAAATCTGGGCCAATATTTGCATAAACTCATTTAAAGTGTATGTGCATAATTTTGGATTTTTAAGTGTTTTATTTAAGCCTTATATATACACTTACACTGATGCAAGCCGGCCCTACGCCTGCCAAAAGAGTTGCCTGGGCAATTGCGGAGCAGTTGTTGGGCAAATAGCTCAGCGCTGCGCCAGCAATACACATTTTTCAGGCGGTTCGGATGATCTGTCAAGGCAACTACATGTGGAATTACAGAAGTTACGGGCCTTTCAAATGGATTACGATGGCATACTCTGAGAGCACACGGTCACGGAGACCGCAATTTCGGAGCCAATATTACGTCCAACTCCTCTTCCTCCAAATAACACATAAGTAAGAACCCCCAATCCTGCCGAAGTCAAGTGCCCTCCCAACACTCCCAGGTGGGCCCAACAACAACAACTTGCATTTATATAGTGTCTTTGATGTAGTAAAACGTCCCAAGGTGCTTCACAGAAGCGTTATCAAACACAATTTGACACCGAGCCATATAAGGAGATATTAGATGACCAAAAGATTGGTCAAAGAGGTAGGTTTTAAGGAGCGTCTTAAAGGAGGAGAGAGAGGTAGAGAGGCGGAGACGTTTAGGGAGGGAATTCCAGAGCTTAGGGCCTAGGCAGCTGAAAGCACGGCTGCCAACGGTGGTGTGATTAAAATAGTGGGATGGGCAATAAATGCTGGCCTTGCCAGCGACGCACAGATCCCATGAATGAATAAAAAGAAAAGGATGCACAAGAAGTCAGAATTGGAGGAGCGCAGAGCTCTCAAAGGGTTGTAGGGCTGGAGTAGGTTACAGAGATAGGGGAGTGAGGCCATGGAGCGATTTGTAAACAAGGATGAGAATTTTAAAATTGAGACGTTACTGGTCCGGGAGCCAATGTAGGTCAGCGAGCACAGGGATGATGGGTGAACGGGGCTTGGTGCGAGTTAGGATATAGGCAGCAGAATTTTGGATGAGCTTAAGTTTATGGAGGATGGAAGATGCTTAAGAACTGTCCAGATTGTGGTTACAATACTTTTCAGCTATATATTCTTCTCATTTTATGGTATAACTAATTTCACATGAAAGTTTTCATATCAGGAATTTGTGGTCAGCGGCAAAGGGACAGCACTCGCCGCTGACCTAGAAAAAAGCTGCCCTTTGAGATGTAGTGCGCTCCAGAGCATAGATTTCCTCATTTCTGATGTCAGTTTCAATTTGGCGCCATCTACAGGGGATCTGTGGCGTCCAGGAACAGGGCAGGCAGCAGGAAGGCTGATCAGCCAATCAGATTGAAGAATTGTCACAGACAGCAAAGCAGAAAGTAAAAAGCAGGGAATATAAATCACATTTAAATCATTGTACAGAAAGTGAAATAATGATTGGGACATACACATGGGGTTAAGGGAGAAACATAAATATCAGAATGAAAACTTAAATTCTTTTTTCTATTCTTTTAAAAATCTGCAATTTTTAAACATTCTTCTGAGGGAATGAGACTCCACACTCGTAAAATTAGTTTTGCAGGGCCAGAGAGGTTGTTCAGTAGTAATTGTGGCTTAGTATGCCATTCAAAACTCAGTCCTCCTGATTGAACAAGGCCTAGCATTTTCATTGTTTTTAAATCGGAGATTGATAGCTTTTTGTTAACCAAAGGTATTAAGGGATATGGGCCAAAGGTGGGTATATGGAGTTAGATCGCAGATCAGCCATGATCTCATCGAATGGCGGAACAGGCTCGAGGGGCTGAATGGCCTACTCCTGTTCCAATGTTCCTATGTTTACAGCGAGAATAGTGTGTAACTAATTGAAGTTCATGACAAAGCAGTGATTTCTAATGATTCCATCTGCCAAGACTGCGTCAGCGCGGCCTGTGGAGGAGCAGAGTATCACTGACATCAACTTCTGGATTTCCGCATTTAACTGTGCATATGCGGACACCAGAAGTTGCTGTCAGTTTTACCCAGTAATAACAGTGAGAGCTGACAGCAAAATCCATCCAATATTAATATTTATTACATCACTAATTAATTGAAAATTGACCAGCTAAAATTTAATTTCATAATTCCAACTTGCAGTTTCTTTAAGAGAAATGCAAGCTTATTAGTATTCTAAAGTGCTCCAAAAGGGATGACTGTGCAGTTATAACCTCAAGCAAGCTGCCAGAAATATGCTGTCTTGCCCTTGAGACACCTAGCAACCTGTGCAGATACTAAAGTTAACTGAGGTCCTCTAGTGGTATGACTAAGATATTAAAGCTGCAGTGTCCAATAACTACATTTGTTCCTTAACCAGTACAGGCAAATAAAAAAAAAACCCCTAGCAGGGCCATGTGTGGGTTATGTACTTATAACACTAACTTCTATCCATTTAAAAAAAAATTGTTTTATGGGATATGGGCGTCGCTGGCACTGCCCATCCCTAATTGCCCTTGAGAAGGTGGTGGTGAGCTGCCTTCTTGAACCGCTGCAGTCCGTGTGGTGAAGGTACTCCCACAGTGCTGTTAGGGAGGGAGTTCCAGGATTTTGACCCAGCAACGATGAAGGATCGGCGATATACTTCTAAGTCAGGATGGTGTGTGACTTGGAGGGGAACTTGGAGGTGGTGGTGTTCCCATGCATCTGCTGCCCTTGTCCTTCATTGGTCCATTTCTTCCAATCATTGAACTAAGGATGAAAAATAGATCACGGGGCCAACAATCTGACCTGCAATGCCTGAAACACTTCAGCACTTTGTGTGTCAGAGCCCTGCATTTTTTGGCACATAGGCCTCCTGGCTCCTCTGTTCTCAGTGTGCTGAGTGTTGGGCAAAGAGGGCAGGAAGTGCCAAGGGCACACAGAGCCTTCACACCAATTGTGCCCAGGGCTCATCAAGGCCCCATTTGCAAACAGGTGCTACACGGGAGGCCTGTGGGGAAAGGAAGCAGATTTTCCTCAGTGGCCTTGATCTTCCATTAAGAATATCCACCTTACCTTATCTTGTGAAGTTTAGCCTCAAAAGGCTAATGTGCTGCTGTCACCTCCATCCCCAGAAAATAATCTAGTCAAAGTGCCTGCAGCCCTTTATGAGCTGCTGGCGTAGAACACCCTTTCCCCGTGAATTTAGTGACCTCCCAGTGTGTGACATGAGCAGCATGCTGGGAGCAGCGTTTAAATATTATATTGAGTGAACCTCATATCATAGTGCAACGCCAGCACATTTGTGAGCAGGAGCACATAGTTCCTCTCGATTACAATCCTGCATCACATTATCAGATCGCCGGTATACAAAATCACCCCCATTGTGGAAATAATTAAACTCCATTGAATTCAGAAGGAACTATTTGTCCATGTAGCCTTCAGCAAGTAAATAGAGGAGAACAATCAATACTTATGGGACACTTGCAGCTTCAAAATATAAATTAAATTATACTTTATTGTTCAGTTAATTTAACCTTCATAGATGTAATGGCAATTGGTGTGTATATCACAGTAGAGCAGGAGGCAGTGGAGGAGAAGGTGAGCTGGGAGCACAGAGGGCATAGAAGGCACTCAAGTTATAATAGCTACCCTAGGAGCTGGGTTTAATGAATTAGAATTAGCGACCTGGTCGTGGTGGTGAGCAGTTCCTGAGGAAGCTCGGGCTCACCAGGGAGGTGCAACTAATCACTGCCACCCTGTTCTACAGTGACTGTCAACCATCCACAGCGCACTAATTATGGCAATGAAGGGCACCAATGCACTCACACTTGATCTTACAGGAATCTTGGAGGTCCCCAGAAGGAACATCTCAGAAGTGATCCACTTTGATTGCTTAGCTTTTGGGAAACCACAATTTTATGTTTCGCATTTTGGAAGTATGACAGAATGCAAGACATATTAAAAGTGAATTCAGTTCATTCATTTTCACAGTGCCAGCATTGTGTGTGTTTAAATTGTTTTGCTGCCATGTTTGTCTCTTGTGTGTTGTAAACTTCTCTTTGTTTGTTGTTGAAGTGCCCAATTACTAAGTGCTCCCTTAACTGGAATATCACTGCATAGCAGCATAGACATCTGGTGAGCTACAGGGGATGCAGAAGGCCTGCTGTCTGTATCTGTGACAAACCTGATCCATCAGTGCCAGCCTCTATTACGATAATTAATGTGGACTCAGTGCTTTCAGACATGGCATCCACTGTCATTTGTGCAAGGTTTCATGGTAGCACAGAACTACCAGCCAACTAGCTACTTCTGCCCTAATCTATACATGCCACTGATGGAGGAATCTCCTCGTGCTGCCCACTGCTTTGTGTGAGCTTAATAGGCATCTATGAGGCTTTAGAATCCCTTTATGTGGTTGCCTTTAACCATTCCTGAAGTGAGATAAAGATGAGTGTATCTTGGAAGTTGAATCCCAAACCTCCATAGTAGCAGTGAGAGAATTGATGTGAGATGTTCCTATTGTGTCCATGCCCTGCATAACTGTTTCTCCAACGCAGCTGCCATAGGGGTTGCCATGAGCTCAATAGTAAACTGCAGTACAGAAAACTACGGTATGTGTGATATGGCAGTGTATATCTGTGCACTGGATTCCCTCACACTACCCAGATCACTATTCACTGCTGTGTACGAGGAGGCAACTGATTCCACAATAGAGTGCTTAAGAGTTGTGTTGCTGTAACAGATGCTAAGGTCTGGTTCCCCATAGGGAGGCACAGAATGAATGGAGGCCCTAAAATGGTCAGTGAGGTTGAGCCCTAATGAAGAGTGAATGCTCGGGTGAAGAGTGGGAGGTCTTGAAAGACCAAGGGCTAAAAATTGAGTAGCGCCCCTGCACCGGAACTTGAGTGGTTGCACCCCAAGAGGGAAGCGGACTGCTACTGGAAGCACCCCGCATTACTCTTGGGGCGCTGCAAGTCAATATCGCGGCACTACGCGCCGCGGTATTGCAGGCCTTCCTCCCCTTCTTAAAGGGGAGGGGCCTTGCGCAGAGCGAAGCCGGGGCCCAGCTGGGCCCCCGGGGATCGGGAGTGCTGACAAAAGAACCCAGCACTCAAGAGAAGTGCCGGGCTCTTGGAGCGCAGCCGGCACTCCGCGGGGGGGGGGGGGTATTCAGGAGGCCGGGGACGGGAGCGCAGGCAGGTGCTGGCAGGCGGCCAGCAACAAAAATGGCCGCCCCGCACCTCGTCTTTAAATTGCGCCTCCCCGGCCGCAGGTAGGCCCCCCTGACCCTGTCGGACATAGCGTCTGGTGGTAAGTCAGGGGGCGCTCCCAAAGATCGCGGCCGGGGTGCGTGTGGGGCAATACGCACGGCGATGATGTCATCGCCGGCGGCGCAGAGCTGTGGGGCGCTACCGGTTAGCGCCGCCGCTAACCTCCCGCTGAATTTCGCGGGAGGCGTTGGTGGCACCGTGCCCGGGCACTAGTTGCTTTGTGCCCCGTTAGCGCACTCTTAGGGAGGCGCAAAGCAACCTAATTTTTCCCCCAAGACCTTATGAAAGAGTGACAGGCCCAGGGGGAGGCGGGGGTGGGGGTTGGGGTGAAGTTAGAGGAATTGGAAGATGGTATAAGTAATTAGTGAATAAGAATTTGATTGTTTTTGTGAGTTGTTGAATTTTTATGTATTTCTTAAGGTTATTGATAAATCCCCAGGGCCTGATAATCTACATCCTAGGGTACTTAAGGAAGTGGCCCTAGAAATAGTAGATGCATTGCTGGTCATCTTTCAAAATTCTATAGACTCTGGAACAGTTCCCATGGATTGGAGGGTAGCTAATGTAACCCCACTATTTAAAAAAGGTGGTAGAGAAAAAACGGAATTATAGACCGGTAAGCCTGAGTGGGCAAAATGCTAGAGTCCATTATAAAAGATGTAATAGCAGAGCACTTGGAAAACAGTGACAGGATCGGACAAAGTCAACATGGATTTACAAAAGGGAAATCATGCCTGCCTAATCTACTGGAATTTTTTAAGGATGTAACTGGTAGAATAGATAAGGGAGAACCAGTGGATGTGGTGTATTTGGACTTTCAGAAGGCTTTCGATAAGGTCCCGCATAAGAGATTAGCGTGCAAAGTTAAAGCACATGGGATTGGGGGTAAGGTACTGACTTGGATAGAGAACTGGTTGGCAGACAGGAAGCAAAGAGTTGGAATAAACGTTTTTTTTCCGAGTGGCAGGCAGTGACTGGTGGGGTACCGCAGGGATCGGTGCTAGGACCCCAGCTATTCACAATATATATTAATGATCTAGTCGAGGGAACTAGATGTAATATCTCTAAGTTTGCAGATGACACAAAGCTGGGTGGGCGTGTGTGCTGTGAGGAGGATGCAGAGAAACTCCAGTATGATTTGGACAGGTTGGGTGATTGGGCAGATGCATGGCAGATGCAGTATAATGTGGATAAATGTGAGGTTATCCACTTTGGTGGCAAAAACAGGAAGACACATTATTATCTGAATGGCAATAGATTGGGAAAAGGGGACTTACAACGAGATCTGGGAGTCCTTGTGCACCAGTCGCTGAAGGTAAGCATGCAGGTGCAGCAGGCGGTTAAGAAGGCAAATGGTATGTTGGCCTTCATAGCGAGAGGATTCGAGTACAGGAGCAAGGATGTCTTGCTGCAGTTGTACAAGGCCTTGGTGAGACCACACCTTGAGTATTGTGTGCAGTTTTGGTCGCCTTATCTGAGGAAGGATGTTCTTGCCATGGAGGGAGTGCAGCGAAGATTTACCAGACTGATACCTGGGATGGCAAGAATGACGTATGAAGAGAGATTGGGTCGATTAGGCTTATATTCGCTAGAGTTTAGAAGAATGAGAGGGGATCTCATTGAAACTTATAAAATTCTAACAGGACTAGACAGACTAGATGCAGGAAGGATGTTCCCAATGGCGGGGGAGTCCAGAACCAGAGGTCACAGTCTAAGGATAAGGGGTAAGCCATTTAGGACTGAGATGAGGAGGAATTTCTTCACCCAGAGAGTGGTGAACCTGTGGAATTCTCTACCACAGAAGGCAGTTGAGGCCAATTCATTAAATATATTCAAGAAGGAGATAGATATATTTCTTAAGGCTAAAGGGATCAAGGGATATGGGGAGAAAGCAGTGACAGGGTACTGAATTTGGATGATCAGCCATGATCTCATTAAATGGCGGAGCAGGCTCGAGGGGCCGAATGGCCTACTCCTGCTCCTATCTTCTATGCTTCTATTTGTTTTATTTTTATGGATACAGTAGTGACTCTACTGTGGCATTGCACAGTGAGTCACAGAATATTGTCTCTCTCTCTCACCTGTCTCCTCTCTCTAACTCTTGTTTTTGTCTTTTCTCTCTGTCTCTTCTCCTTCTTTCCTTTCAGGTGGTAGCTTGGCCTGGTCTGGTATGGAAAGGAGCCACTGCTGGCTACAGGCTGCATTTTCTAAAAGGAGGTTGTGGCAAAAATATGACACTTAGTGGCTCCCTTCCCATTCCCCTCACCCCAGCCCTCATTTTTTCCCTACCACGCTATTCTCATCAAGTTCCACAATCCCTTCACCTTCCCACTATCTTCTCCTTGATCCACAATTCCCTCACCCCCATTGCTACCCTTACACATTCCCTTTAGGGCTCCTACCTCTTGCCCTTTTTTACTATCCACTCAACTCTTGTACTTTCCCCTCCCCCTCATTCCACTCACCATGCCATTAACTTTCACTCCTCACCCTGAACCTGTTTCTCTCCAACCATTCCTCTCTGTTCTTCCCTCCTATTTATTTCTCTCAAAGTCATTTTGTTTGCTTTCAAAATGTGTCTTTTTTTAATTAACAACCAAGAAATCAAATTAGGATGAGAAAAGACATACTGCCTCTCTTTGTGTCTCTCTGTCTTTCAGCCTTTCTGGTGACAGCAATTAGAATGTTTACATTTTCTAAATGTCAACAAAATACAGATTAGTTAATTAGAGGCTTTCCTTTTGCTCCAAAATTTAACTGCTTTTTTGAAAATGAATTAAAATTAGCATGAGGAAAGACACTCTCAGCTGATTTTAACTCCTGGCCGAGAATGGGTGGGCAGTGGAACTCTACCCAAGATGCCAGCAGCCGGAGTGGTAGCGTAAACGAGCTACAAAAAGGAATACAAAAAGAAAATTGCGAGCAACATCAAGATTAACAAAAAAGGTTTTTACAATTATATTAGAAGAAAAAAGGTAGTCAAGTGCAATGTTCACTCTCATTTTCTTTTCTTGCGCGGTGCTTTTAAATTTGCTGCACAGTATCTCTTTCAGCTTGTGAGCGGCCTGCGCGGGACCTCCCGATTGATGCGTGGCTGTGCACTTTAGGGGAAATATTGGTTAAGGGTAATGTGGGCCCTGGAGAAACAGATGCAGGTAATATTGCAAATTAAAATAAGGAAATGGCAGACTTGTTGAATAATTATTTTGTGTCAGTCTTCACAGTAGAGGAAGAGGATAATATACCTGACATTCCAGGGAAACTAATTAATGAATCAAGGACTAGAACTCACTAAAGTTAACATAAGCAAGAAAATAGTATCAGAAAAAATAATGGCACTAAAGACTGACAAATCCCCAGGACCTGATGGTTTCCACCCCAGGGTTTTAAAGGAAGTAGGTGAGGAAATTGCAGGTGCTTTAGGCATAATCCCCCAAAGCTCTCTCGATTCAGGAATTTTCCCTTCACATTGGAAAATTCCAAATATAACCCCAGTATTTAAGAAAAGTGAGAAAGAGAAACCAGGAAATTATAGACCTGTTAGTCTAACATCTGTTGTGGGGAAGTTATTGGAATCTATAATTAAGAACAGAGTGACTGAGAACTTAGAAACATTTGAGCTGATTAGAGAGAGCCAACATGGATTTGTAAAGGTCATGTCTAACGAACCTAATTGAATTTTTTGAGGAAGTAACTAAAGCAGTAGACAGGGGAATGTCTATGGAGATAGCAAAATACTGCAGATGCTGGAAATCCGAAATAACAACAGAAAACGCTGGAAAAACTCAGCAGGCAAGGCAGCATCCGTGGAGAGAGAAACAGAGTTAACGTTTCAGGTCGAGACCTTTCATCAGAACTGGAAACAGCAGGAAATCAAATAGATTTAAGGCAAGGATAAAGCTGGGAAAAGGGGGAGGGGATGAAGGAACAAAAGGAGAGATTAAGAGGCATTAAGAGATATTCAAGGCAAGAGGTGGTGTTAATGTGACAGGTTAAGGCTGAAAGAAGTGTGAAATGCACTGGCAGAATGAAGGACAGCTGCCAGCTTCTAGGAGGGAAAAAAAAGTGGGGGTGCAAATAAAAGGGTGGATGAAAAAATAAAATATAAACGTGATTGGGGCTAAGGTTATGATCTAAAATCATAAAATCTAAAATCTAAAATCCCCTTCACTTTCCTCTGACCCCCCTTCTCCCAATCTCACCCCTGCCGCTTTTTCACTATCCCTTCTGACCTTCCCCTTTCTGACCCCGAACGATCAGTCCTCAGCAAAGGCCTCAGCTTCATTCCCTTACGCCCCCACCTCAATGAATTTCGAGCTCGGCACGATGCTGAGCTCTTTTTCCGCCGCCTTCACCTCCGTGCCCACTTCTCTGGCCAGGAGTCTTCCCCCCATACGGCTGACCCTTTCTCCCGCTTTCAGAATTCCCGTTCTACCTGGACCCCTACCTCTGGCCTCTTACCCTCTCTAGATCTTTTCATTGCCAACTGCCGGTGTGACATCAGCCGTCTCAATTTCTCTGCTCCCCTCTCTCACTCCAACCTACCTCTCTATGAACTTGCAGCACTCTATTCCCTCAGATCCAACCCCGACATTGTCATTAAACCTGCTGACAAGGGTGGTGCTGTTGTTGTTTGGCGTACCGACCTCTATCTAGCGGAAGTTGAACGCCAACTCTCCGACACCTCCTCCTACCTCCGCCTGGACCATGACCCCACTACCGAACATCAAACCACCATTTCCAAGACCGTCACTGACCTCATCTCCTCTGGAGATCTTCCCCCCACGGCCGCCAACCTCATAGTTCCCCAACCCCGCACAGCCCGCTTCTACCTCCTTCCCAAGATCCACAAACAGGACTGCCCCGGTAGACCCATCGTTTCAGCCTGTTCTTGCCCCACGGAACTTATCTCTTCCTATCGCGACTCTATTTTTTCTCCCCTTGTCCAGTCTCTTCCCACCTACATCCGCGACTCTTCCGACGCCCTCCGCCATTTTAACAGTTTCCAGTTTCCCGGCCCCAACCGCCTCCTTTTCACTATGGACGTACAATCCCTCTACACCTCCATTCCCCACCAGGATGGCCTGAGGCTGCTCCGCTTCATCCTTGAACAGAGGCCCAACCAGTCCCCATCCACCACCCTCCTCCGCCTGGCTGAACTTGTTCTCACATTGAACAACTTCTCCTTTGACTCCACCCATTTCCTCCAAATTAAAGGTGTTGCTATGGGTACCCGCATGGGTCCTAGCTATGCCTGCCTTTTCGTGGGATATGTGGAACACTCTTTGTTCCAGTCCTACTCGGGTCCCCTCCCTCACCTATTTTTCCGGTACATTGATGACTGTATCGGTGCCGTCTCCTGCTCTCGCCCTGAACTAGAACATTTCATTCACTATGCTTCCAATTTCCACCCTTCCCTTACCTTCACATGGTCCATCTCCGACTCTTCCCTTCCCTTCCTCGACTTCTCCGTCTCCATCTCTGGGGATAGGTTATTGACTAACATTCACTACAAGCCCACTGACTCCCACAGCTACCTGGACTACACTTCCTCCCACCCCGCCTCCTGTAAGGACTCTATTCCATTCTCCCAGTTTCTCCGTCTCCGCTGCATCTGCTCTGATGATGCCACCTTCCATACCAGTGCTTCCGACATGTCTTCCTTTTTCCTCAACCGAGGATTCCCCTCTACCGTGGTCGACACGGCCCTCGACCGTGTCCGTTCTATCTCCCGCACTTCTGCCCTCACCCCTGCTCCTCCCTCCCGGAACCACGATAGAGTTCCCCTTGTCCTCACCTTTCACCCCACCAGCCTCCACATTCAACGGATCATCCTCCGCCATTTCTGCCACCTCCAGCGTGATTCCACCACCAAACGCATCTTCCCCTCACCTCCCCTTTCAGCATTCCGCAGGGACCGCTCCCTCCGCGACACCCTAGTCCACTCCTCTACCACCCCCAGCACCCCTTCCCCTTCGCCCGGCACCTTCCCGTGCAAGCGCAGGAGATGCAACACATGCCCTTATACCTCCCCTCTTCCCACTGTCCAGGGCCCCAAACACCCCTTCCAGGTGAAACAGCGATTTACTTGTACTTCCTGCAATTTAGTATACTGTATTCGCTGCTCACGATGTGGTCTGCTCTACATTGGGGAGATCAAACGCAGATTGGGTGACCGCTTTGCGGAACACCTCCGTTCAGTCCGTAAGGGGGACCCCGAGCTTCCAGTCGCTGTCACTTTAATTCACCGCTTCACTCCCACTCTGACCTCACCGTCCTCGGCCTATTACACTTTTCCACGGAAGTGCAGCGTAAGCTCGAGGAACAGCACCTCATCTTTCGTTTAGGCACGCTACAGCCCTCTGGACTCAATATCGAGTTCAACAATTTTAGATCATAACCTTAGCCTCAATCACGTTTATATTTTATTTTTTCATCCACCCTTTTATTTGCCCCCCCCCCCTTTTTTTTCCCTCCTAGAAGCTGGCAGCTGTCCTTCATTCTGCCAGTGCATTTCACACTTCTTTCAGCCTTAACCTGTCACATTAACACCACCTCTTGCCTTGAATACCTCTTAATGTCTCTTAATCTCTCCTTTTGTTCTTTCATCCCCTCCCCCTTTTCCCAGCTTTATCCTTGCCTTAAATCTATTTGATTTCCTGCTGTTTCCAGTTCTGATGAAAGGTCTCGACCTGAAACGTTAACTCTATTTCTCTCTCCACGGATGCTGCCTCGCCTGCTGAGTTTTTCCAGCGTTTTCTGTTGTTATTTCGAATGTCTATGGATGTAGTTTATATGGACTTCGATAAGGTGCCACTTAAGAAACTGTTAGTTAAAATTAAAGCTCATGGAATTGAAGGCAAATGATTGACTTTGTTAGGATAATAATTAGGCAGTAGAAGACAGAGAGTAGGGATAATGTATATGTACTCAAATTGGAAGGAAGTGACGAGTGGTGTCCTACAAGGGTCTGTGCTGGGGCCTCAACTATTCACTATATTTATTAATGACTTAGATAACACAATAGGGAGCCATATATCAAAGTTTGCCGATGACACAAAGATTGGTGGCACAAAAAGTAATGTCGATGGGAGCATAAAATTACAAAGAAACATTGATAGGTTAAGTGAGTGGGTAAAACTGTGGCAGATGGATTTGAATGCAGGTAAGTATGAGATCATCCATTTTGGACCAATAAAGGATAGATCAGAGTATTTTTTAAATGGTGTAAAGCTAGGAACAGTGGAGGTCCAAAGAGAGTTAGGGGTCCATGTACACAGATCACTAAAATGTAGTGGTCAGGTACAAAAAATAATCAAAAAGGCTAATGGAATGTTAGCCTTTATAACTAGAGGGGCTAGAATATAAAGGGGAGGAAGTTTTGCCACAGCTATACAAAGCCCTGATTAGACCACATCTGGAGTACTGTGTACAGTTCTGGGCACTGCACCTTAGAAAGGATATATTGGCTTTGGAAGGATCGCAGCGCAGATTCACTGGAATGTTACAGCAACAACAACTTATATTTATATAGCACCTTTAATGTAGTAAAACGTCCCAAGGCGCTTCACAGGAGTGTTATAAGACAAAAAGTTGACACCAGGCCCACGTAAGGAGAAATTAGGGCAGGTGACCAAAAGCTTGGTCAAAGAGGTAGGTGTCAAATTTTTTGTCTTATAATACTCCTGTGAAGCACCTTGGGATGTTTTACTATGTTAAAGGTGCTATATAAGCACAGTTGTTGTTGTTAAGGAGCATCTTAATGGAGGAAAGAGAGGTAGAGAGGTGGAGAGGTTTAGGGAGGGAATTCCAGAGCTTAGAGCCTAGGCAGCTGAAGGCATGGCCACCAATGGTTGAGCGATTATAATCAAGGATACATAGATACATAGATACATAGAAGATAGGAGCAGGAGTAGGCCATCCGGCCCTTCGAGCCTGCTCCGCCATTTAATGAGATCATGGCTGATCCTCCAATTCAGTATCCCGTCCCCGCCTTCTCTCCGTAACCCTTAACCCCTTTTGCCTGTAGAAATATATCTAATTCCCTCTTAAATATATTTAATGAGCTGGCGTACACTGCCCTCTGTGGCAATGAGTTCCACAGGTTCACCACCCTCTGAGTGAAGAAATTCCCCCTCATTTCTGTCCTAAATGGTTTAGCCCTTATCCTTAAATTATGTCCTCTAGTTCTGTTCTCACCCGCCAAGGGAAACATTCCTTCTGCATCTAGTCTGTCTAGACCTGTCAGAATTTTATACACTTCTATGAGGTCCCCTCTCAATCTTCTAAACTCCAGTGTGTACATCCCTAAACTACATAGTCTCTCCTCATAGGTCAATCCCGCCATTCCTGGTATCAGCCTGGTGAATCGCCGCTGCACCCCCTCCATGGTAAGAACATCTTTCCTCAGATGAGGCGACCAAAACTGTACACAGTACTCGAGGTGTGGTCTCACCAGTGCCCTGTACAGCTGCAGCAAGGTATCCCTGTTCCTGTATTCCAACCCTTTTGCTATGAAGGCCAGCATACCGTTTGCCTTCTTGATCGCCTGTTGCACCTGCATGCTCGCCTTCAGTGACTGGTGTACAAGAACACCCAGGTCTCTCTGTACTTCCCCCTCTCCCAATTTATTGCCATTTAAATAATAATTTGCCCTCCCGTTCCTGCACCCAAGGTGGATAACTTCGCACTTGTCCACATTATAGGATGCTCAAGAGGGCAGAATTAGAGGAGTTCTGGGGCTGGAGGAGATTACAGAGATAGGGAGGGGTGAGGCCATGAAAGGATTTGAAAACAAGAATGAGTTAAATTATGAGGAGAGATTACATAAACTAATATAAAAAGTTAAGGGATGAATTGATTGAGGTTTTTAGGATTTTGAAAGGAATTGATAGGGTGGAGAGAAATTTTTTCCGCTGGTGGGGAAATCTAGGACAAAGGGACATAACCTTAAAATCAAAGCCTGGCAATTCAGGAGAGAACTTAGTAAACACTTCTTCACATAAAGGGTGGAATTCTCTCCCACAAAAAGCAGTAGATGCTAGCTCAATTAATAATTGTTAATCTGAGATCAATAGATTTTGGCTAGCCAAGGGTATTAAAGGATATGGAGCCAAGGCAAGTGGATGGAGTTAGGATACAGATCAGCCATGATCTCAGTGAATGGCAGAACAGGCTCGAGGGGCTGAATGGCCTACTTTTTTTCTTTTGCAATTATATTAATCAAGTCACTTGTAAACTGAGATAAATAAACCATGTGTTAATGTACATACAAATAAAAAATGTTGCAAGCTAGGTTAACTATTGGCAATGAACAGAATCAGGTTGCCCTCACTGAGAAAATGAGCTCTTCTAATATTACAGATCACCAATAGACACATCAGGAATTTAACAAATAATTTGACATGAACAGTAAAATAATGAAGTTATAAGTAATCACAAGCCTCTTACTGTTAGATTAAAAATACTGTTTATAAAATTAATCCAATATATAGATAAGCATATACACAATTCCAATTTCCTCAGAAGTGCTCAATTAAAAACAGCTGTTACCATAGCTATAATGTCTTGTCATGCTGTGTCCAAGATGCTTAATTATCACACAGAGCTGGATTCAAAACCCATAATTAGCAAACAAACGTAAAACGCAAATGTTTCAAATATAACTTCCGATTACGTGACTCGTAAAAACACAATTTCTTTGATAGTTTTGTTGTACCTGAAGGTATCTGAAGCTGTTAGTTATTTGGCATGCATCGTAGAAACAGATTGTGACAATCATCCATAATAATTCAGTAAAAGGATTTTGTCACTGTAGTAACAAGTTTACTTTCAACAAGCAGCAGAAGACTATGAAAATAAAGTAAGAATGGCTGGATATTTCTGAAATAAATAGATCGGAAATTAATTTGAAACATTTGTGTTTTACGTTTGTTTGCTAATTATGGGTTTTGAATCCAGCTCTGTGTGATAATTAAGCATCTTGGACACAGCATGACAAGATATTATAGCTATGGTAACAGCTGTTTTTAATTGAGCACTTCTGAGGAAACTGGAATTGTGTATATGCTTATCTATATATTGGATTAATTTTATAAACTGTATTTTTATATACATCTGTATCTTTCTAAAAATACATGTCTGTATATGTGCAAGCTATGGGAAGATTTGACTCAATAATGGTATTAAATATCACTTGGAACATTTTTTATTAGTATGTACATTAACACACGGTTTATTTATCTCAGTTTGCCAACAAAATTGATCTAATCAGTGACGTGATTAATGTAATTGCAACTCTCTCTTCTTTTGAAAAATTCCAATTCAACTACAGAATCATCTGCTAAATTGTCTCGCTATAATTTGTTTACAATCTCTTTACAATTATGTACTTGCATGTCTACATTGTGTGGCATTTATTTTTGAAACTGCAAGATAAAACATGGTGCACATCATTTCCAAATTAACCTTTCAAAGCACTGCATCAAATAATAGAAAATGAAATGAAAATGTGGAGCGACTGTTACGGGAAAGAAGAGTGAAGAAGGGAATTACTTGCATCCTGTGTGTCATTGACTGGTATCATAGCAACAGCAGAATCAGGGTAACATTAGCTACATCAAGCTGCCATCAGCATTCAGCAACCTTACTAAGTCAACAAATAGAAATCAGGCAACTCCAAAATAACAAGATGTGCTCTACTCCTCCAGACAGCAGTTCAAAACCTCCTGACTAGTGAGATTGGGCTAGCACCTATTGTACTTCTGAATTATTTATTTTCTGCCCACCAAACATTGGAAACCTGCTGGATTTGGTCAACCTCTGGCTCAGCTCTACGCGGTCCGTGCAAATGACTCTGACATACACTGGCAATGCTGAAAGGGTTACATGTTGTTTTGTGCAGCTCTGACAGACATTTTCTCTCAATCTCTCTATTAACATTGGTCTTTGAGCCTCAAGATCAAACAAAGCTTTCGAGGTAAGTGGAAATTATTCTATTTTTGTCTACAATTGCTGCCATTTTGGACAATCGTTTGACTGACAACATTCTCTCCAAAGTTCAATCGACCATTTTTTCCCCCTGGTGATTTGATGTACCAATCAGGGGTTAAACTTTTATAGTAGAATTCATAGGATGAGACCCAGAGGTTTTTTAATGCATAAATAACTGTATTTGTTTGCACTGTCATAGAAGACACACATTAACATTTTGTATTCTGGTATTTACACTTCTCATAAATAATGCATCTGTGGTTAACAGGATTGTTAATAGGATTATTATTGCACTTTATTAGTGAGACTTGAAGGGACTGGTTGATAACAGGGAGGATTGCCTCTGCACTGTGTAGCAATATCATAAACCCATTCTTTATAAACAGGCTTCTGATTTCTTTATGCATTGTGCATAAAGGAAGTCATCAATATCTTTGCAATAGTGCTGAATAACTTGCTATTAAATACATGCCTTAAAAATTCACCATAATGTAATTAATACCAATAAAAATTGTATTTATATTTGGGCAGCACCCAGCCAGTAATAAAGTTTTAATTTTATATAAGATAGCATTGTAGGTTGTAGTGGGAGCAGCAAGACCAACTGATCTAATGTCACAATAGACACAATAATTAAATGAATACACATCCATCTGTGATAATAATCTGATTGTGTATAACACATAGTTCAAAATTATGACAAACAAGTATGTTTGTTTCTTGAGAGTGAGAATCTTGGAATTAAAGAGACTTGGCACAGAGAGAAAGTGAGTGAGAAAGCACAGTAAATGATAGCTATCGAGACAGTTTCTACTATAGACTGGTTCTATAGTAAACCTGTTTAGTAAACCTTACCAGTTTAGTGCAGTTACAATAGAAATGTATGGAAATAGTTGAGTTTTTATATACACCTCTTCATAAAAGCTTTAAAAAGTCAATAGGGCAATTCTGATGTTGATGGTTTTGTTTTTGGCTTTTTCTACCCTTCTTACTCTAGGGTTTTCAGCTTCTGAATTTTATGCCTTTGAGTGTCTTCAGTAGCCTTGATATCCAGATGTGTTTTCAGTAATGCACCCAGGATAATAAAGAGAACAATCTTTCTATTAATTGTTTTTAGCTGCTGTAAATTTATTCTACCTCATAGTATCTCTCTCCCTTCATTGTTAACTGCTAGAGAATTTTATCTTCAGACCCCATTTTGAGTTAATATAGTACATGCATTTACTTACAGTGGATATCCTCCTTTCTAACACCTCAAAAGGAATACAATAAAAAGGTCATAATCTAATACAAGTTTATTCTTTGTGGAATACTGTTGTATATGCAGTTTTCATTCCTTGTATTTCTTACCACTGTTGGAGCTGAAACTGGCTTGAACTATTCTCCTGAGAAGTCCATGGCCAATTTTCAGATGCAAACAGCTACAGATCCATAAATAGCCTGAAAAACAGGCCTCCTAGATTTGAATAACTGTTCAAGTTAAGCTTGGTATAATTCTGAATGCAGCTGGCTTTTAAATTCTTTATGGACTGTGACTGGATTTAAAAGGATAATCACCAAGCTAAAACTACACATTCATTTTTGTCACAATTATGACCCGTCTGTGCCCAAATACGAGCACAGACAAGCTGTAATAGACTGAAATTAGGCAGAATCAGGTCTCACCCACTAAAGTTTCTGGTCAGTTCTAGGCAGGTGGGTAGAATCCCCATCTGAAGCAGTCAGGATTGTTGAGGCGGACCTTTTAGGCTGGAGGTCATTTAAAAGAGAGAAATATTGAAGTAAATATTTTTAGGCCTTTTCTGGGACTTATTTTAAAGTTTTATTTGTTCAAAAAACATTATGACATCACTGCACAGTTTCTTAGCGCAATACTTTCAAGACAATACAACAGCAAAGTAATTTTTTTTTATTCGTTCCTGGGATGTGGGCATCGCTGGCAAGGCCAGCATTTATTGCCCAACCCTAATTGCCCCAAGAAGGTGGTGGTAAGCTGCCTTCTTGAATCGCTGCAGTCCGTGTGGTGAAGGTACTCCCACAGTGCTGTTAGGGAGGGAGTTCCAGGATTTTGACCCAGCGACGATGAAGGATCGGCGATATACTTCCAAGTCAGGATGCTGTGTGACTTGGAAGGGAACTTGCAGGTGGTGGTGTTCCCATGCGCCTGCTGCCCTTGTCCTTCTAGGTGGAAGAGGTCACGGGTTTGGGAGGTGCTGCCGAAGAAGCCTTGGTGAGTTGCTGCAGTCTATCTTGTAGATGGTACACACTGCAGCCATGGTATGTCGGTGGTGGAGGGAGTGAATGTTTAAGGTGGTGGATGGGGTGCCAATCAAGCAGGCAGCTTTGTCCTGGATGGTGTCGAGCTTCTTGAATGTTGTTGAAGCTGCACTCATCCAGGCAAGTGGAGAGTATTCTATCACACTCCTGACTTGTGCCTTGTAGATGATGGAAAGGCTTTGGGGAGTCAGGAGGTGAGACACTCGTCGCAGAATACCCAGCCTCTGACCTGCTCTTGTTGCCACAGTATTTATGTGGCTGGTCCAGTTAAGTTTCTGGTCAATGGTGACCCCCAGGATGTTGATGGTGGGGGATTCAGCGATGGTAATGCCATTGAATGTCAAGGGAAGGTGGTTAGACTCTTGCTTGTTGGAGATAGTCATTGCCTGGCACTTCTGTGGCGCGAATGTTACCTGCCACTTATTAGCCCAAGCCTGAACGCCGTCCAGGTCTTGTTGCATGCGGGCATGGACTGCTTCATTATCTGAGGAGTTGTGAATGGTGCTGAGCACTGTGCAGTCATCAGCGAACATCCCCATTTCTGACCTTATGTTGGAGGGAAGGTCATTGAAGCAGCTGAAGATGGTTGGTGACATGAATCTTGTCATTCATGTATGAATAATACTGGGCGGCCTGCTGGTGGTGCTGTCCAGGGACAATATAAATACGCGGGCATGGGCCCAGCTTGCTTAGGACATTCCTCAACAGGAACTAGTAAAGGACACAACTAGATCTTCATGTTGAAAAACAGTTGATTAAAGCTTTGTTTAACGCTTAGACCAAGTGCCTAGTAGTTTTCTTACGTCAGCTGGGACTAGGACACTGCCCTGAGGAACTCCTGCAGCGATGTCCTGGGGCTGTGATGATTGACCTGCAACCACCACAACCATCTTCCTTTGTGCTAGGTATGACTCCAGCCAGTGGAGCGTTTTCCCCCCCGATTCCCATTGACTTCAGTTTTACTAGGGCTCCTTGATGCCCTACTTGGTCAAATGCTGCCTTGATGTCAAGGGCAGTCACTCTCACCTCACCTCTGGAATTTAGCTCATTTGTCCATGTTTGGACCAAGGCTGTAATGAGGTCGGGAACTGAGTGGTCTTGGCGGAACCCAAACTGGGCATCAGTGAGCAGGTTTTTGGTGAGTAAGTGCCGCTTGATAGCACTGTCGACGACACCTTCCATCACTTTGCTGATGATTGAGAGTTGACTGATGGGGCAGTAATTGGCTGGGTTGGATTTGTCCTGCTTTTTGTGGACAGGACATACCTGGGTAGTTTTCCACATTGTTGGATAGATGCCAGTGTTGTAGCTGTACTGGAACAGCTTGGCTAGAGGCGCAGCTAGTTCTGGAGCACAAGTCTTCAGCATGATAGCCGGGATGTTGTCGGGGGCCATAGCCTTTGCTGTATCCAGTATGCTCATCCATTTCTTGATATCACGTGGAGTGAATCAAATTGGCTGAAGATTGGCTTCTGTGATGGTGGGGACCTCAGGAGTAGGCCGATATGGATCATCCACTCGGCACTTCTGGCTGAAGATGGTTGCAAACGCTTCAGCCTTGTCTTTTGCACTCACGTGCTGGGCTCCACCATCATTGAGGATGGGGATATTCATGGAGCCTCCTCCTCCCGTTAGTTGTTTAATGGTCCACCACCATTCACGACTGGATGTGGCAGGACTGCAGAGCTTTGATCTGTGGGATCGCTTAGCCCTGTCTATAGCATGCTGCTTCCGCTTTTTAGCATGCATGTAGTCCTGTGATGCAGCTTCCCCAGGTTGGCACCTCATTTTTAGGTACGCCTGGTGCTGCTCCTGGCATGCTCCTCTACACTCCTTATTGAATCAGGGTTGGTCCCCTGGCTTGATGGTAATGGTAGAGTGAGGAATATGCTGGGCCATGAGGTTACAGATTGTGGTGGAATACAATTCTGCTGCGGCTGATGACCCACAGCGCCTCATGGATGCCCAGTTTTGAGCTGCTACCGAGCCAATCTTGGTGATGGACATTGAAGTCCCCCACCCAGAGTACATTTTGTGCCCTTGCTACTCTCAGTACTTCTTCCAAGTGGTGTTCAACATGATTCATCAGCTAAGGGAGGGCGGTAGGTAGTAATCAGCAGGAGGTTTCTTTGCCCATGCTTGACCTGAAGCCATGAGACTTCATGGGGTCCACAGTCAATGTTGAGGACTCCCAGGGCCACTCCTACCCGACTGTATACCACTGTGCCACCACCCCTGATGGGTCTATCCTGCCAGTGGGACAGGACATACCCAGGGATGGTGATGGAGGAGTTTGGGGCATTGACTGAAAGGTATGATTCTGTGAGTATGACTATGTCAGGCTGTTGCTTGACTAGTCTGTGGGACAGCTCTCCCAATTTTGGCACAAGTTCCCAGATGTTGGTGAGGAGGACTTTGCAGGGTCGACTGGGCAGGGTGTGCCATTGCCGTGTCCGTAGCCGGTGCCGAGGTCGATGCCGGGTGGTCCGTCTGGTTTCATTCTTATTATGTGTTTCGTAGCGGTTAGTTACAACTGAGTGACTTGCTAGGCCATTTCAGAGGGCAGTTAAGATTCAACCACATTGCTGTGGGTCTGGAGTCACATATAGGCCAGACCAGGTAAGGACGACAGATTTCCTTCCCTAAAGGACATTAGTGAACCAGATGGGTTTATACTGATACTAGCTTTTTCTTCCAGATTTATTTAATTAACTGAATTTAAATTCCCCAGCTGCTGTGGTGGGATTTGAACTCACGTCTCTGGATCATTAGTCCAGGCCTCTGGATTACTAGCCCAGTGACATTACCACTGCGCTACCATTCCCTAAATTTAGTGACATAGAATCATAAAGCACTGAAGGAGGCCATTTTGCCCATCGTGCCTGTGCTGGCTCTTTGAAAGAGCTGTTCAATTAGTCCCACTCTCTTGCTCTTTCCCCATAGCCCTGCAAATTATTCCTTTTCAATATTTATCCAATTCACTTGATAGTTACTATTGAAATTGCTTCCACCACCCTTTCAGGCCGTGCATTCCAGATCATAGCAAATCTGTGTCCCCTGGTTACCGATCTGACTGCCAGCGGAAGCAGTTCCTCTTTATTTACTCTATCAAAACCCTTCATAATTTTGAACACCTCTATTAAATCTCCCCTTAACCTGCTCTGCTCTAAGGAGAACAATCTCAGCTTCTCTAGTCTCTCCACATAACTGAAGTCCCACATCCCTGGTACCATTCTACTAAATCTCCTCTGCACTTTCTCTAAGGCCTTGACATCCTTCCTAAAGTGTGGTGCCCAGCATTGGATACAATACTCCCAAGTCCAGGTCATTAATATATATCAAATGGAGCAGTGGTTCTTATACTGACCCCCTAGGGGACATCACTGTATTCATCCCTACAGTCTGAAAAACTACCGTTCACCAACGTTCTCTCTAAGCTGCGCGTCTGCGCAGCTCTCTGCCGGTCCCGTGCAGCCCGGGACCGGCTTTTCCAGTGTTAACTTTCGCGTATGCACGAAACTGTGAAATAAAAATTAGGGGGAACATTGCCGTTCACCACTAGTCTCGGCTTTCTGTCCCTTAAATAATTTTATATCCACACTGCCACTGCCCCTTTCATCCCATGGGTTTCAATTTTGCTACCAAGTCTATTATCTGGCACTTTATCAAACGCCTTTTGAAAGTCCATATAGACAAGATCATCCACACTACCCTCGTCACTCCTCAGGTTTCTCTGAGTTAGTGATGGCTACTAATGTCTGAAGCCATCCTGTTCAGTTTTTGCCAAAAACGCTTTGCCCCAACACCATCCCCCTTCCCTGGCTGCTTGCTCAGACTGAACCAGATTGAACCTTGGTGTCTTGCTAGACTGAACTGAGCTTCAAATGTCATATTGTACCCATCACTGACTGCTCACTTATACAACAAAACCCACCTCTGCCCTTAAACAAACGCAAAGTACTATGGATGCTGAAAATCTGAAATAAAAACAGAAAAGGCTGGAAAACTCTCAGCAGCACCTGTAGCGAGAGAAACAGAGGGAAGAATTTTAACCCCCCACGATGGGCGGGAGTGGGTCGGTTGGAGGTTTAAAAATCGCATGAGGCAACCCCAACCCACCGTGTACATGCCTGTCGCCAGTTTTAGGCAGTAGGTTGCATGGCCTGTCCCGCTCGCAAAAGGCGGGCACCTCATTATAATATTTAAATCAGCCTCCCTCCTTCCCGATTGCCGGTCCAACCCTCCCTCCTTCTGCCGCTGGTTTTCCCGATTGATAGGCTGGCCGGCTGCCAGGCGGGAAACAGAGTAGAAATATGATATTGTTGTCCTGCCGTTAAATTCAGCAGGATCTCCGCATTCCTGGGATTTCAACAACAACAGCTTGTATTTATCTAGCGCCTTTAACATAGTAAAACATCCCACGGCGCTTCACGGGAGCGTTATCACCCCGCAACCATGCTCCCCCGTTCCCTCCCCACCTCCCCGTAAATATCAGGGCCAGAGTTAGCGTTTCAGGTCAATGACCTTTTATCAGAACTGGAGATTAGCAGTTTTTAAGCAAGTACAGAGGTCTGTGATAGAGTGGAGGGAAGGACTGATTAAATGACATCGGCCCTTACTTCACACCAACAGTCACCAAAATCCTTATCCATACTGTTACGTTCAGATGAGTATACCCCTGCCCATTCCTTACTGGCCTCCAAAGCTGCACCCTATATAACCGCCAGCATTTGAAAACTACATCATCTGCATCCTGTCTTGCATGAAGTCCCGCTCGGCTATCATCCTGTCCTCCAACCTTCAACAGGGTGAACTCAAAATCCTTGTCCTTACTTCCACATCGATCCATGACATTGCCTCACCCTACCTCTGCAACCTCCTCCACCACTACATCCCAGCCTGTGCCCTTCAGTCCTTTCCACTCTAGTCTTCTGTGCATCCTCTTTGCCCTCTGCTGCATCGTAGGCAGCAGAGCCTATTGCAGCCACACTCCTTCCCACTTTTCGACCCTCTTTTGAAAGCCTCCTCAAAACTTATCTCTTTGACCATGCTATCCAAACAAAAATTGAGTTGCGCCCCCTTTGGGGTGCTAACTTCACCGGGCCCTACTTTTAGCACCCCCGCGGCTGAAATTCATCGGTAGCGCCCCAAGAGGGAAGCGGGGCGCTACTGGAAGGGCTCCGCCTCCCTCTTGGGGCGCTGCGAGGGAATATCGCGACACTACGTGCCGCGGTACTGCAGGCCTTCCTCCCCTTCTTAAAGGGGAGGGGCCTTGCGCAACGTGACCCGGGGCCCAGCTGGGCCACCAGGGATCGGAGTGCCGGCAAAAGAGCCCGGCACTCAAGAGAAGTGCCGGGCTCACAGAGTGCAGCCGGCACTCCGCGGGGGGGCGGGTCAGGAGGCCAGGGACGGGAGCGGAGGCAGGTGCTGGCAGGTGGCCAGCAACAAAAATGGCCGCCCGGCACCTCACCTTTAATTAGCGCCGCCCCGGCCGCAGGTAGGTCCCCCTGACCCTGTCGGACATAGCATCTGGCGATAAGTCAGGGGGCACTACCGAAGATCGCGGCCGGGGCGCAAGCAGGGCGCTGCGCACGGCGATGACGCAGGAGGTGTTGGCGGCGCCGCGCCTGGGCGCTAGATGCTTTGTGCCCCGTTAGCGTCCTCTTAGGGCACTAACGGGAGGCGCAAAGCAACCAAATTTTTAGGCTGTAGTGTAGGAGATACATTAACAGCTATTTTTTAAATAAGAACGTAAGAACTAGGAACAGGTGTAGGTCATTCGGTCCTTCGAGTCTACTGCGCCATTCAATAAGACCATGGCTGGCCTTCCACCTCAACTCCACCTTCTCGCCCTATCCCCATATCCCTTGATTCCCTTAGTATCCAACAATCTATCGATCTCTGTCTTGAATATACTCATGATGTGGAGATGCCAGTGTTGGACTCAATCGCGATATCGAGTTCATGTCACGATACAGAACGTGACTTGACATCATGGCCGGTCTTTCCAGGTTTTGTTTTAAAAAGACTGACACAACAAATGGAGAGGATATGCGGCCAGCAGGTGTTTTGACACGTTGGACCCCCTGGGACACATCTCATTGTCTTGGCTGTGCTCTTAGTGTGTCTTTGATGTAGGGAAAGATTTGAATACATTTTTCTGTGTTTATATTGTGAATTCTGGGAGATTCTCTCACAGCTACCTTACCTGAAGAAGGAGCGAACAGCTCCGAAAGCTTGTAAAATTAAATAAATCTGTTGGACTATAACCTGGTGTTGTGCGACTTCTGATTTTTGAATATACTCAACAACTGAGCATTCACAGCCCTCTGATGTAGAGAATTCCAAAGATTCACAACCCTCTGAGTGAAGAAATTTCTCCTCATCTCAGTCTTAAATGGCCGATCCCTTATTCTGAGACTGAGACCCATAGATCTAGACTCCCCAGCCAGGGGAAACATCCTCCCAGCATTCTCAAGTCCCTTAAGAATTTTATGAGCCGTAATTTGCGGCCCCTACGGGTACGTATGAGGTGCGCATGCACCCGTAAGGGCCGTGCAAGTTCCGGGTTTTTGCGCGCAAAGTGCATGCGCGAAAACCCGGAACTTGTGATCTGTCAAAAATTTTCTTAACAAATCCATGCATCCCCGGGAAAATGGCATTCGCGGGCGGAGAGATGGGCTATTTGCCCAACTTCTGCCCAGCTATTTGCCCGTGAAATTCTTACGCCTGGTAAAAGCAGGCGCAAAGCCTGCTTTTACCAGTGTAAGAGTTTAAAAAAACATAAAAATAAAATTTTATCACTCATTTATACATGAAAGACCCTGTGCAATAAGTTATGTTTATTTTTAGCCCTGTTAAATCATGTAAATTCATTTTTCAAAAAATTAAATCTTTGTTTTAAATATTTAATTAAATGCCATTTTAATTCGTTTTAAATATGTAATAAAAAAAAATGTATTTGAAGTGTAGATGTATTTTTGGGGTATTCCCATTCATACTTATGGGATTTCCGTACATACGGAATCCCCATAAGTATGAATGGGGATCCCCTTCTTTTATTGGTTGGACCGGCCGACGTTATTCCAGAGGCGCTTGCAAACCGCCTGTGCCCCTGGGATACGTGGGCCTCTACCCACCAGAACCTGGAGAGACCCAGGACCGTGAATCTCTGTACCTCCCAGATCACCAGGTAGGCGGGCATTTTATTTGCGGATCGGAGGCATTTCCCCGCGGGTAGCCTCCGACCGCAAATTCAGGGCCAATATGTTTCAATGAGATCTCCTCTCATTCTTCTAAACTCTAGGGAATATAGGCCGAGTCTACTCAATCTCTCCTCGTAAGACAATCCCCCCCATCCCAAGAATCAGTCTAGTGAACTTTTGTTGCATTCCCTCTAAGGCAAGTATATCCTCCTTAGATAAGGAGACCAAAACTGTACACAGTACTCCAGGTGTGGTCTTGCCAAAACCCTATATTATTGCAAAAAGACTTCTTTACTCTTATACTCCAATCCTTTTGTACTAAAAAGAATCAAATGGAATGTCGGAGCTACTAACTATCTACTGAACAAGGTCTGGAAATCTGATAACATATGAAGATGGGCGGTGCACCACTGTAGGCCGAGGTTAATTCATGCTCATAAAAAGAGCAAAGGCAGCACCATTATTTTGATGCTGCCTGCTGATTTAAATGATTGGATCACAGAACCTACCATGCAATGCGCTGTTTCAGGCAGTGCGCTCAACAGGAGGTCCAATCTAGCATGGTTGTAGCGTCCCTGGAGTGAGGCAGCGTTGTCTTAAAGCTAGGCTGTCATTTTAGAAAGCAGTCTTGAGCCCTTAAAGGAGAACTGCCTTCTAAAATAAAAAAAATAATTTTTTTTTTAAAATAGGCAGTCTTTAGCCCTTAGAGCTCAACTGCCTTCTTAAAAAAAATTAAAAGAATTCCTAAATGGCAGTCTTCAGCTCTTAAAGCTGAACTGCCTTCTGCACATAAAAAAATGGTAAAGCTGCTTCAGCACTAACGCAAAGGCTCAACAAGCCAGGGAAGGGGCACTCAGGGTCTCACACGCAGCACTCCAGCTTTGTGCAGGGCGGTCAACACGGGAAGAGAGGTCCTCTACCCACAGGGGGTCAGGAGGCCCTCCAGAAAGAAGGTTGTGGGACCAGATCACTGAGGCCATCACTACCAGCAGTGTCGCCCCCAGGACCTGGCTCCAGTGCCCAAAGAAGTTTCATGACCTCAGACAACTGGTCAAGGTCAGTGAATACATCTTCAAAAGCCATCTCCTACCAACTGCACCACTAGCCTCACACACTGCTCAATACAAGACCTCCCCCACCCCATCACTCACCTACCATCAATCTGTACCAAACACAAGGCACATCTCATGTTACTAGCTTCACCTCAGCCCCTTGGAGAAGACAGTGCTGGCCATTCTTGGCAGGGGTATGGCTGAGCCCTAGGCCAGCGGTGGGGCTGAAAGAATACAAGATGCTGGTATCCTCATACGTTATCCTCCTTCTCAAATCCCACTTCCCCCTCATCCCACAATCTCTTCTGATGTAAAGCTGTGCATGGTGTAAGCATGCACCTCTTGCTTTCCCACCCTCCCCTCACCACAACCCTACCCTTGTGCCTTCCTCATTTCAGAAACCCAAGAAATCCAGCCCACCAATCCAATGGTTGACCAAGAGGAGAGTGAAGAAGAAGAAGAGGAAAAAACACCGTCACTCGATTTCACACTCCCAGCCATCAGCTCCTCAAGGTTGTCCTGCAAGGCGATTTGCAGTGTCCCCCACTGAAAGTCAGCAGCCTTCCACCAGCCATGCTGCAGCCACTGGGATGGCACTGTGTGACATCACTAGGATAGGCAAAGGCACACACAAGACAATCACTAAGGGAATGCACAAGGGTGATTAGTTGATTTCTTGATGTCATATTAGATGCAAATATGGATAAAGTTGCATTGTAAAGTTTGCTTTGTGGTGGCTTTTATTTCAGTATTGTGGCCAAGAGGATGCTGTGATGGTCAGTAACGGAGGGAAGGTAAGGTGTGGGACTAATTTTGAAAGGGGAATTGGGTTTGTGGTCACTGGTACCGCAGGCGGATGATTTGAACCCGGATATCCCGGCCAGAAAGGGGCTCTCTGGGTTGCATCCTTCCTTCTGCTTCCTCCTCTTCTGCGCCTTCCTCTTCTGCTTCCTCCTTTGCTATGTCTTCCTCTTCGGCTTGTTCCTCTTCCCTCTGCGAGCAGCTTGTCCCTTTGCTGCCTCTGCTTCATCGCCATGTGCCCCCCCCAGGACTGTGAGCAAGTGATCTTCGCAGAGGCAACATACTGTGGATGCTGGAAATCTGAAATAAAAGCAGTAAATGCTGGAAATACTCAGCAGGTCAAGCAGCATCTCGACCTGAAACATTAGCTCTGTTTCTCTCTCCACAGATGCTGCCTGACCTGCTGACTATTTCCAGCATTTTCTGTCTTCTCAGAGGCTTTCCTTTACCATCCAAAGCCTTCCAAGCATCCAGCAGCACTCCCTGCGCACTTTAACAACTTTTAAATGTATTTCACCAAGCCACTACTTCAATAAAATATTTTTTTAAAGTCCAAAAGCTGAAATCCAAACTTACCTGAAAGATGTGCGTGTCCCTTTAAGAAGCGCTGACAGCGTCTCTTGAGGGCTGCTACACACACTTCTTTCTGTGTATTTAGGGCGTTATGGCGTGTGAGAACGTCCAAAATCGCAGTCGTGGCGTCAAATCAGGCGTCGAATGCCAATTGACGTCACGATATGCTCATTTAAATTTGAGAGGCCAGCGCTGGCAACGGCAACGCTATGGCCCTCACTAAAATGGCGGCCGCCGTGTCCCGCACTGGAAGCAGGGCGGAAGCAAGGCGGCCGCTATTTTTTCAACAAAACCGGCCTTAACGGCTGGTGCTACAATGGAGAATTTCTAGGCCTAGATCTCCTGAACAGATACCAACAGTACCTTGAATAAACAGCCAACTATGTCGGTGATATACTGGACAAGTAATTGCAACATGTTTTACTACAAAATATCGTGGATATTTCACTATTCTCCAATTACAGTATTAAAGAAAGACTAGCATTTATATAGCACCTTTCACAACCACAGGATATCCCCAAGTGCTTTACAGTCAATGAAGTACTTTTTGAAGTGTAGTCACTGTTGTAATGTAGGAAATGCAGCAGCCAATTTGCACACAGCATGGTCCCACAAACAGCAATGTGTTAATGATCAGATAATCTGTTTTAGTGATGTTGGTTTAGGGATAAATATTGGCCAGGACACCGGGATAACTCCCCTGGCTCTTCTTCGAAATAGTGCCATGGGATCTTTTACATCCACCTGAGAGAGCAGACAGGGCCTCGGTTTAACGTCTCATCTGAGAAACGGCACCTCTGACAGTGTAGCACTCCTTCGGTACGGCACTGGATTGTCAGCCTAGACTTTGTGCTGAAGTCTCTGGAGTGAGGTTTAAACTCACAACCTTCTGACTCAGAGGCGAGAGTGCTACCAACTGAGCCACGGCTGACAATCCTCATTATGCCACGTGAGCTGTCTTTCACTCCTCCATAGCATGTACATTATTCATTCACTAATTAGCATTTTTTCTTTCAGGTATATCTGTTAAGTGGATCGATCATGATAGCAACAGGAGGTCTTCTTCGTATTGCAGCCAGGGCAAATGATTCCTTCCAATCTTGTGAGCTTGCCAATAAGCACAGAAGGAAAGTGTCCAAAAAGAACAAGAATGATATGGTAATGGTGAAAGCCAAATTGAAGTTGTGTTCTGTTTCAGGACTGATTACTGCCTTTGGGATCTTGGTGATGTTGGGGGGCATTGCAATGGTAGTAATGGGCTATTGGCCCACGGCCTACAAGATTTCTGAAACAGATGCAGAGTCTCGTAACGCCAGCAGCAATAGTACGACAGCAGAGACAACAACTTTGGAGATTGTTTCTGAATTTGTAGCCAGCTACATACAGTCTGAAAAGCTGAAGATTTTAGGACCACTGGTTATGGGAATTGGCATATTTCTCTTTATCTGTGCTAATGCAGTTCTTCATGAAAACAGAGATAAGAAAACTAAAGTAATTAATATGCAAGATATTTACTCCACAGTGATAGATATTCACAATATAAAGAAAAAGGAATATGGACGTTTTAATGGATTTGTGAATTATGTGCAGTGCAAAAGCATCGACAATCTCAAGTCTCCAGATCCTTACGATGCAGTAATATTGGCTAAAAGTTCCTGTCAGATACCTACTGCAGATGGCGTAAAAAAAGTTTGATTCAATGTAGAACCCAAGAGATAATAACAATTAATTTGCAAAGGAGCTGGAACTTGACCACAAGAACAATAAGACATTATCATGGACACTGTTCAGTATTTGCAGAGACAGAATCAGTGCAAATGAATGAGAGAAGATGCCTGGACTAAATGGCACCAAATTCCTTGTTACTTCTTCCATTGATACACCCACACTCCCCATAATAAAAATGAACAATTACATTCACACTGAGGAAGACACCAGATCTGCCAAAGATGATAATGAAGCACAGATGTCAAAAAAAATTAATAAATTCAGTAAGACTTGCTCTATAATGTCTCTGATCACAGAGAAGCTGTTGGATACATTTCAAGAGGTTGTGCCCCAGCTAATCACCTTGGAAACAATACAGATGGCATCAAGGCTGTGGCTTCAAATGTTCTATGGTTAGGTAATACCCAACTGGTAACCACCAAAGTCTGCTCCTACATGAGTCTCAGGCAGATATTTCATAAGGAATGGGGCTCCAATGTTTTATCCGCTCACTTCATCTCTCCAGGCCTTCCACCAGAACAATGTAGGGTGAGAGGAGACATTCAAGCTGCTCACAGTTAGATCACACCAACAGTAAAGGCCCGATTTTAACTCGGGTCAAGGTTCAGATGGGCGGAGCAGGCGGCAAGTCCCCGCTAGCCTGAGGCCCGGGTGGTTTTAACTCCTGAGCCTCATCTGCATGGGTTAGTCAGTCTCCTGCCCGAACCCAGTGGGAAGCGTTAACACGAAACAGGATTTCGGGCGGCAGGAGACCGAGGGAACGGTCCCTGGCACTCAGGTAAATGGTTGGGGGGTGGGTCAACGAGAGGGCATCAGGTCGGGGAGGAAGAGGCAAGCCCAGAGCAGGGGAGGCCCAGGGTTTCCCTGTGGGACCTGGAGGAGCACGCCTGCTCCTCCTGGAACCACAAGGAGACAAAAAAATTAAAATGACTGACTTTTCTGGGTCTCTTTTGGCCCCGGATCTACTTGCTGCCAGGTTTTACTGGTGGCGCTGGCACTGGGTGGAACTGGCATGATTCTTAGTTAAAATTGCATTGGAGTCCGAATTGTGTCATAGGAGCCCATTTAAATATGCTCATGAAGCCCCTGCCTACCTGTATTGGGTGCCTCGGCCTCCTCTGAAAAGTGCGTGGTTGAAGTGGCGGCAGTGGGGAGCGCATCAGGAACACAGCAGTAAGTACGCAAGCGTTATTTTAGCCACAGGCCTGCCTCATTGCTGTCAGGCGGGCAGGGTTAAAATCAGACCTTAAGAGCCAACATTAACTAAGGTGAAAAAAAGTACTCCTTATAGTGTATTAATGTTCTTATGTTCTTATTAAGCCGCCAGAAGCTTTAGACAAGCCTGATGGTTACAATATAGAGACTTTGGAAAAGACAGCAACTACAGGAAACTCTTTATTAACCGGCACCGACGGGACCGGCGTGGTGCCGGTTAATCAAAAAGTACGGATAATGGAGAGTTATATCTCCCAACGTACGAGAGCCCCGTACACATTGACATGCGCCTGCATTCGGAGCTCCGTCTCCCCGGGGACCGCCAGCTGACCATCTGTCGTGTCCGCTGCCTACCCGGGCTGCACATTCCCCTCCCAATCTACACGCTCCGATACAAGGCAAACGCCTCAGGGTTTTTTTTAAAGTTAATTTTAAACGAGAGATGAAGGAAAACCCCGGTTACCTACTCAAGAATTTTGCTGGTTAAGAGAGATTTCCGGATATTTGGGTGCCGGTTAATAAAGAGTTTCCTGTAGTAGTGTACCGGTGGTTAAACCATAGTGACTAGTATGGAAACAGCACACAAACATTGAGAAATTGGTGAATTCCAAATTGTACAGTAGCCTAAAGATGATCAATACAGTGATGAATTTCAGAATGCGTCATCCTGCATCATCAGTCACAAAAGCATCCATATTAAACACACTGAAAGTTATAAAAAAAACTACTGGTAAACCACATAGTTACTTGTCATTACAGATTACTGAAATTTAATCAAGCTCCAAAGACTCGCAGATCATTTGTTATTCTTGAAGTTATCAAGCAAGCTTCTTTAGTTGCTGTCAAGAGTAAACGCAGTAAATCATTTCAGTAAATCAGTAAGTAAGAGTTTTTAATATCACCAATTAGGAGCGTTGTCTGCACTAGGTTTGTAAAGATTTCCAGTTTGGATGGATTACATATCTTGAATTCATATTGTAATATCAGGTCCTGTAAATCGAAGGAGGGAACTAACAGAGGACATTGTAAGCTTCATACAAAATGCTGGTAATTCTTCCGCAGTCTCTGAGTTCTGAAATGACTGGTGAAAACAGATTTAATTTTAAATACTTGAGACGGTACAAAATATACTTTTGTGCTGTGATACGACCAATTTTAAACTGCAATAATATTTAGCCCATTGATTTATTTGGGCCTTTTCATTCTGTGTATTAACTTTTGAGCATGTTGAATGCAATGATGACTTTCCATTGTGTTTTTTTTAATTGTTATTCATTCAAGTGTTTTGTACATTGTTAGCTTCTGGAAGATACAAATTGATGATCAAATATTTATCTTAAAGAAAAATAATGTTAATTTAATGCATTTGTCTTCATGTGCAGTTACTGGTGCCCATTCTTAACAATAAAGATTTCTAGAAAATATTTGGGGGTAACTTTCCAAGGCCTAGAAATTTGATTAAGCCCGAAAACGGTCGGTGCCACCGCAGGCCAAGGTTAACGTTCCCCCGCAAAAAGAGCACAGGCAGCACCGGTATTTTGGTGCCGCCTGCTGATTTAAATGAGCGCAGCACAGAAGCTCCTGTGCAACATGCTCTTTCGGGCGGTAAGATCGGCAGGAGGCCGAAGGTCGGGTCTAAAGGATCTGTGCGGCGTTCTCAGGGGATCGTGATTTCTTAAAGTGAAGTGCAATGTTTCCGGTTATGTTTCTCGGTTGACAGAGAGGGTATGCAAGATAAATGAAAGCATGAAAATAGACTAATCTGTCAGATTTTAAAGAATGCAACCAATATTTCTGATTCTACTCCCTTGAATACAAATAAAAGCAACCTATTCTTTTAATACACATACATAGTGAATAAGCTTTGTTATTACAGAGGCTTTACGCTGGACGTCTTTTTAGGAGTATAACTCTCTCGAAAGCACTTCTAGATAAGCATTTTGAAAGGGCAGTGATGTACTGGAATTGAGAGATTTGTTTGCAATACTGGATGTCAGAGCCAGCATAGGTGATCCATGATTCCTCCCTGAATAGGCCAAGAGATGTGAAAAGTTTACTGGATATCCTGAACACCTGAAATATCGATACGAGTAAATGCAGATGCACAACTTCCTTCAGAAACAGGAAAAAGTCGTTAGGTCTCCTTTCATTGAAAATGTAATAAGCACACACCTGTTACTTCAGAGAGACAGGATGGATATTCAATACAGACGTTTGGAACAATAAAAGTAAACATTTAGAAAGCCCAAATATCATTTCATTTCTAGCTTACTCACACAACTGTAAGCGACAGTACTGGATCAGGCCTTTAGATGCAGTACAAGTCCCCCAGACTGTTTGTAACCAGATGCTGTTCTGTACACATTGTGCCAGAACTCACTGACCGGCTCCGGTTGAGTGCTGACATCTAATATGTACAGAACAGGCATTCAATCTGCTGATGTGTTTCTGCAGCAATCACCATGAGCCATCTCACTGGACTGGACATACTCTGCAGAGTTATTGAAGACTTTGGCGGAGATCTATAGATTTCCGCCGCTTTCTCCCGGCTTTATGCGCTGTCAATGGCTGCACACACAGGCGTGCTTTGGAGAGGACGGTAAGAAGAGTGCCGATGTCCAAAATCACTGAGCATGTGTCAATGTTGCACGCCGATTGACCTCACGCTTCTTGTCATTAAAATACTTGCGGCGAGCGTACGCCACGGCAGTGTTGCCGACCTGCCCAATATGGCAGCCGCCGTTCTGCACCAGAAGCGGGCGGAAGCAAGGTGGCTGCCATTTTTTCTTCAAAACCGGCCTTAACGGATGGTACTAAAGGTTCCAATTTCTAGGCCCAAGTATACATTGATAAAAAGGAACCCAGCACCCCCCCACCCCCCACCCCCCACTAACCCGCATCAGAACATTATGGGCGGTGTACCTGTGATTTTCTGAGACGTAATGATGGCGGGATAGGTTCCTCACCATCAATGCATAGTCAGAAAATTTAGGCTTTACCTTGCAAGCCTTATACACAGACGGAACTCTCAAGTTCAGATGTTGGTGAACTTCAGGGGAGATCGGAGAGAAACCGGGGAAAGGTGCAAGTTCTGGGCTAGGGCAGGGGGGAACCTTAGGAGAAGTTTGGAATCCTGGTGTTCCGACCCTCCCGGCCTTCTGAACCCCTCAACGATCCCTTCCTCTCTCCTCTCTGCAGCCTGGTGCCGCAGGCCTACCCGCCCGACAGCCAGCCAGCCTCTCCATCTGGCTGGCTGCAGGCGGGAAACAGAGATGCAAAATGTTAAATCAGACCCTGCCGTTATATTCAGCAAGGCCTGAGGAACCCGGCCGCATTCCAGCCCCCCCCCCTCCCCTGCTTCCTACCCGCCTCCAAGTTAAAATTCCAGCCATAGTTTTTGCATACTTTAGCTACAACCTATCTACAGCATGTTACGGTTACATTACTTCCACTCGGGCCCATACATGGACAAATACAAAACTTGGAAAAGCTGAAGAACAGCTTCCAAAAAGCTGACAACCCCCTCATAAAACTGACAACTCAAAAAACAATGTACAACTGAAAAAAGCCCTGAATGACAGCCTATGACTAAGGTTGCTGCTTCAGTACAAATGAATAAGTTAAATTTCCTTTTATTACATTAGATTTCAGGATTTTATTATTATTTTGGAATCATATTTCACAATTCAGTTTCTGTGAAAACTGAAACCCAATGGCCTCGTGTAAGACGTGTAAAAAGTAGTTACAATGGGACACTGTCATGACTTAAGTTGCAGCTATACCCAATATTCCATCAATTGTGTTATAGGGAAAAAAAGTGCAATTTTTGCAATGCTGGATTTAGAGGTTTTTGAAGGGGGAAGTGAGCTCTGAAGTTGCAAAACTGATTTATGGGGTGGGGGGTGGGGCGTCATTGGGCTGTACTTCAAGGAAACGAATATGTCTCCTTGCCACAGGTACTTTTTTTAGGATGTCACATGTTACCTGTACTGTTGCTGTTGTATGTGACCATATCCTTGTCAATCGGAACAGAGGACTTAGAATTATGATTTGCAGGCAAAGCCTTTGCGAGTATCTCATTGCAATGTTTCAGTGCACACATACAAGAGGTGAGTCACAGGTGCATTATAGGGTGAGCATGGTGTTCTGAAAACAGCTGGTATTCTGACCAATCTGCAAACGGGTTCGAAATACTGATCTTTGCACACAGTGTGGATAGTTAACAACGATGCTGACTTGTGATATACTGTAAAACCTATGTAGAGACTAACAGGAGTCTTTGCATCAGCTGATTTTTAGATTTTTGGTGCTGCTAATTCGGTGACAACTAATTTTGTCATGAAGTTGCTGAAAAGTTCTACTAAAGAGGGTGCTACAAATACAATTTTTTTTTTGAAAATCTTAATATAAAAATGTGATTGTGTAACTTTGAGATCCTACGCTTTATATGCCATTTCCTGGATGCGAGATTGGCACCAGGTCACAGAAGTCTCAATGGAATAGGAGATTGCAGTGCTAGACTTCTGTTTTGGTATGGGATTTAAAAAAAGGGACTTTTACGTCTAGCTTAATCTCCCAGCACCATCTGTCACTGCACTCTCTCTCTCTCCACAGGCCCCATTCTGCCATTGCATTCTTCCTTTTCCTCTGGGCCCTGCTCTTTACTGATCCTTTCTCTGTTGCAGACTGATCTTGTGATTTATCTTCTCCAGGCTGCTTCCACTCCTTATTCTCTCTCCTATTCTATATTAAACTTGGCTGTTGCTCTTTCCTGCTTTATCTCCCGGTCTCCCTCCTCTCCGAGTAGTGCCTCACATTCTTCAAATTCTGCTCTGCCCCTCTTTTACTCATACAATCTTTCTACAGTGATCAGCAAAAAATCCCCTTTAAGAATTCCCATATAGATATACATCTGGAAACCGAAGTAAAGTAAGTTAACCGCTGTTTGATTGGAGTGTGCTTGCAATTAAGAGAATTATTAGGTAAGAAAAGATATTACCTCTGCCCCATAGGATGGTTCTGTGTATGCTCTGTATGTGTACTATAATGAATGGTAACTCCATTGAATAATAATCCAATACAAGTAAAATATTTTTGCCTTGATCGCTTATTGCTCGGGCTTGCACATTAAAAGCAATAAAGTTAACAACTGTTTCACCACACATTTTATAACAAAGGTTGGAATTAGAGGAATAGTGTTTGGGATGAGGGATACATAAGGCTGGGAGAAATTGCAGAGATAGGATGGGTTGAATCCATGGAGAATTAAAGATGAGGATTATTCAGAGGATCCATCTTAAAAGTAAGAAGGAAAGATGTCGCAGAGGTTTGAATGAGCCTGATGGGAACAAAACCTCACGCAATTTATGACTGGCTCCTTTAAAACCAGTTTCCTGTTATCCAGCTGTAAGAGGTGAAATTCTGGTACATTTTCCTATAGAGGTGGACCCACGTAACCACGGAAATCTATAACATAGACATTGGCCTAGAATTTGCTGGGAGAATAACGACGAGTTTAATGCGCACACCGTTATTAGTGTGTAAAAAAGTAATCAATTTGTGACGAGGAAGGGATATGCCATGAGCTGTGAATCACCACAAGTTGCAGGACGATTTGCGCCACTCCGCTGTTAGACCCGTGAAAACAGGAGCTCGCCATCAACTTCCCCGTGAGGTTTGAGAAATTGCTGGATTTGCGCTGTTAAAATGAATTAAAGTTGTCGCTGAAAATTAGGGCTGGTATTTAACAGCGTAAGGACCCTTTTAATTGAGATTTATATTTCTGCAATACCACTCAACCTCCGAGGCCCAGGAAGGGAACAATTGAAACTGTGGAGTTTCATTCCTGCAGGTAGTAAATTGTTCCTAGAGGTTTCCAAAATTATTTGTTTTCTTACTTTTCCTTTCTGTCTCTTTTTTCTCTCTCTTAATCCAAACTTTCTTTCCTTCCCTTTATTTCTCTTTCTGTAGCTAATTTGACTAATTCACCCCATCTCCTTCTCTGTCATTTCTGTTCTTCATCCTTAATTATCATTGGTTAAGGAGATACACTGTTGGTCCCGTCATTCACCAAGGCCCCAGATGCCCCCTTGGCCTTGCACTTCCAGCAATTTCCGGCGCAATCATTTTTTGAGCTGAAGGGTGAGGATAAAAATCCAACTCATGGCGCACGCTCCAGATCGCCGCTCCAGCAAATTCTGGCAAGTTAAAATCAGTGGCCGCGAATTTAATTCTGGAGGCGGGGCAGCTGGTTTATGGGTTCTGGTCCCGCCTCCAGCTGCCTCTGCTCTGCAGACGTGATTTTCCCTTGATTGGCCTTGTTAAGCCCGCCCTTACCGACCAATTAACAGGAAGCGGGTCTGATGACGTCATTTGATGACGCATCATCTGCCGGTTTCCTTAAAGGGACCATGTCCACATGGAGTTTGAAAGTTGTTCTGTCAGTGTTTGACAGCATTGAGGTGCTGCAAACACTGACAATCACTGCACAAAGGTGAACGCTTGCACCCAGGCTCTCCAATGACTCCCTCCATATGCTTAGATTTCGTGCTCAAGTCTCTGGCGTGGGACTTGAACCCACAACCTTCTGACTCAGAGGCGAGCCACGGCTAACACCTGAGGGGGGATGATGGAGGAGGGGGTGAGAAGGAAGGGGGTGAGAAGGAGTGGGAAGGGAGAGGGAGGTGAAGGGGAGAGAGATGGGAATGGAAGAGAGAAAGGAGGGCAGGGAAGAGATGGGGACAGGAAAGAAAAAGAGGATGTGAGAGGAGGATGAGAGTTAGAGGGAAGAGTTGGAGAGGTGAGAGAAGGGAATGGGTGGAGATGAGTCAATGAGAACAGGAGAGTAAGGATGGGAGAGAGGATTTGAGGGAAACAAGGGAGAGGAGGGAATGGGAGTAGAGCAGATGGAGAGAAAGGGAAGAGGAGGGAGCGGGAGAATGAAGGGAGAGGGAAAAAGATTTTGGGGAGAGGAAGAGGCATAAGGAGGGAGCGGGTGGGGTTGAGAGGAGGGGAGTGGGGAGGGATGGAGAGGAGTGAAGGGGGCAGAGCTAAAGGGAGGGTTGGTTGATATTTCTGCTCGGTGGAGGGATTGCTACAAAAGTTCGTTTCAGAAGTGGCAGATCAGTATATCGACGTTCAACTGCGGACCTCATTGCATACAGGTTCCAGTTGACATCAGCCAAACTTCAGAAATGTTTTTTTCTTAAGAGGCCGAGATTCAGTTTGGCTACTCAGTCACTCTCCACACCTTCAGCCTGTGAGTCGGAGAGACCTCGGGGTGTTTTTGTACTTTTAATTTCACGGCATCCCACGACTCGTCACACCGGCTGTTGGGCGGACAATCTGGTATTTCAAAAAAGTCTGCGTGAGTGGGGAGAGGAACTGTGTCTTCTTTACCACCTATAAAGTGTGGTACCTGGGATTTCTTGTGTTTAGAATGTTATTTGTGCCTCAAGGAGAGTGAGAAACTTACCGCTACACAGGTGACCACCCTTCTCCAAGGAAAGGCTTGGTACAGCGCCACCCGGTGGACCAAGATCTGAATCACACCAAGATCAGCCGATTGACAGTCAGCTCATGTTATGTGGGATGTAATTTAAGTTAATGAGTCATGTAACGTTACCCTGACAGCGCCATCTACAGGCACAACACAATCAAACTGTTGCAACCACATACACTGGCTGCGAATTTAATAGCGCTGAGGGGGTGGGTTTGGAGGTGGGACCGCTGTCAAAATCACAAAGATTGACAGCGGTAGGAAACCCGCTGTCAACCCGCCTCCACGCGAGTCCCCCAGGTGTCGGGTCTGTCAGCGGAGAACTGACCCGACACCAAGCGGCTGGGGATAGAATTCTGGTACTTAACTGGCTTGTTAAGAGCCAATTTAAGAGTATTTTGAGGCTTACTTGTAATTTTACCTTCTCCCCCACTGGTTACCCGCTGTTCGGGGAACACGCCAGCCCAACCTGGCATTTTGTGAGTCTGCACTGATGTTTGTGTAAAGATGACAGCTGCAGAAGTGGTGTTTCAGAGCAAAGAAAATTTTGATTACTGCATTTTTAATACATATACAGATTTCTTTATCTTACAAGTTTTTAAATCCATCTGTATGTCCAGTGCCACCTCATTGGGAGAACCTCTCTCACCAGTGACAGATCGCTGCTGTCATCTCACCTGCAGCTGCCATCTATTGCAGCAACATCGGAGCCAATGAAACAATCAGACCTTGGTCCTCCGAATACTTCCACAATTATCCCCAACACCAACATCACCAACCTCATCAGCAACCTTCTCCACCATCACCTGATGCTGCACAGGACACAGGGTATCAGCCCCTGACAACATTGCTGCCCAGGAGGCCAGTGATGGCATCACCATGGCCAGATTTTCTTCACTTGATGCTGTAAACCCTGGCTGTCACATGATGCGCCAGGTTGACACCATCCCACACCAGCACCGTGAAGCATCCCTTTAATGTCCAAGCCATTCCATGCACACTCATCACTATAGCGGGGCGGGGGGGAGGGGGAGTTATGACTGAACAATCACTGGAACTCAGTAAGACACTTCTCAATGTGCGCTCAGATCTGTCCAATAAGGGGCACTTTTAGAAAAAGATATTTCACTGTATGACAACACATTACCAGAAATGTGGCTAAACCTCTCAAGTGCCTACCCTTGTGACTTGTTAGTTAGTATGCTTGCTGTAGGATGAGGGGTGGCTAGTGAGATGGGGAAGTGATAAAGTAGATAGAGAGGGTTGGGTGGAGGTGCAAGGTAAGTTGGTGTCCTGGGGAGGTCTCTTCCGCCCTTGGAAAGGAAGGCAGAGTGATGGGGATGTGTTGAGTGGCACAGCAGGGTGAGTTTGAGTGTAGCTTTGCAGTGACGTTTCGTGATCCACTGAGATCATTGAAAGGTTTGCGCCACTGCAGCCAGGGACCCCTGACAACATCCCTGCTTTTGCCCTCCTGTGCTGCGTTGGTGTCCTGGGGAGGTATCTTCCGCCTTTGGAAGGGAAGAGAACCTCCCTGCGAAATCTAGAATGATACTCCAGTGCAGTACTGAGGGAGTGCTGCACTGTCGGAGGTGTTGTCTTAGACACTAAACTGTAGCCCCAAAAGATCTTGTGGCACTATTTTGAAGAGTAGGGAGTTATCCCTGGTTTCCTGCCAATATTTATCCTTCAAACAACATCACTAAAACAGATTTTCTAGTTACATTGAGATTTGTGGGAGTTTGCTGTGTGCAGATTGGCTGCCGCATTTCCTACATTACAACAGTGACTACACTTCAAAAGTACTTAATTGGTTGTAAAGTGCTTTAGGATATCCTGAGGTTAAAGGCGCTATAGAAATGCAAGTTCTTTCTTTATTCATCCACCTTTCTTGATTTGTGTACAAAAAATTGATGTTGTAACAGGAAACTGCAGTACAAAGTGCAAAATGCACATTTTTTGCAACAAAACAATTGGAGCTTCCAAATTGTTTAAATCGTTTTTCTTTTTATGTTAAAAACAAAACGAAAGTCTTATTGAGCGCGCGCTGAAACTTCCCGCTGGGAACCTACCACTGTCACTAGAGGGGGAGCGATTGGCAGCTTCGTTAGTTGTATGTATTATTAGTACACAGTATCTACTATCGAAGATGGCACATTAGTGCACTACGTTTAACTCAATTTTCAGTTAAGCCGGAATTATTAAAGAGGTGGAGAAGTAAGAGGAGCCGCTGTAATCTGACTCCGGCCCCTGTTCCTCTCGGTGGTGGCGCGGCTGGCGGGAGATGTGAATGGACGGAGGAGATTCCCTCGCTGTTGCTGGGCGACCGCGCCAGGTAATGTAGCAGAATCTGCGGCACATTATCACCGGTCCTGCTGATAATTGTGATGTCACTGAGTTCCACGAACCCTGCGTTCGCCTTACTGTGATGTCACTGGGTTCCATGAGCCCTGCGTTTGCATTACTGTGATGTCACTGGGTTCCACGATCCCTGCGTTCGCCTTACTGTGATGTCACTGGGAAATACCCGGGTTTGTGCGCGAGCATTCTTGACCCCCTGGCGCTGCATTGTTCCAGCTGGCGGTGGCCGTGGATTGAATGTTACCCCCCTGTGTCATTTCAGGAACCTTGCGAGTTGACCTCAGCACCGTCTGTGTGTGCACATTGGGAAAAGGCTTGCGACCCACAATTACCGTTTTCACAAGAGTCCTTGGTTAGCGGTTTATTTCAAATAGTAAGCTAGGCCTAATGTCACATTACCTGACACGGTTAAATGATTTGAATCCAGTGACGAATCAATTGAAGTAAGTAGAACTTGCACCTAGGAGTGTGAATCTTGCTGGAAATAAATGAGACTTGACAGTTCAGGAAACTATATGGGGCGGGGCCAAGCAACAAGTTGCATTTATATAGCACCTTCAGAAAATATATCCCAGGCTGCTTTATGGAAGAAAATGAAAGAATTAAAAAAAAGGAATGCGTGCTGAGCTACGATGGAAGAGTTTAGAGATGTGATCATCTTTTAAAAAGTGAAACGAGATTTGAAGAGGCAGAGGGGTATTGGAAGGAGTTCTAGAGACATTAATGGTGTGCCACTAAGGCGGGTGAAGGGAGGAGACATGCCTTAGTTGGAGGGACTAAGGAGGAGGTTGTAGAGATAGAGTTCACACAAACTGAGCGGTGACTGGGTAGAACAGTGTTTTTTTTTGTTACTAGTCCATCTCCTGTGGCATTGTGTATAGGCAGTCAAGACCAAATCTAGTCTTCAGGTGAAGTGGGGTTAGAGGTCAGGGGATAATTGAACCACGGAGTGCAGATCCAATTCAGTTCTCATTTATTCTGTCCTTTTTATATTTCTACTATATATTCCTAATTCCACATTTATAATGGAAAATGCCAATGTAAACTTGTCACACTGTAATTACACCTTTCTGCCAGTGATGGTGTTACAGTGCCTCCAGTGGAGGGAAGTGTAATTACAATGTGACAAGTAAATGTAGATATACAAATATATAATTGGGGAGTTGACTGGAAGTGAGCATAGATTTGTTCTTGGAATGAGACCTATATATTGCCTGCCCCTGTTGGCCCTGAGAAGGCTCCAGTGGACATTTTTCTAGCAATTGTTTTTACAACTGAATATCTTGCTAGGCCACTTCGGAGGACATTAAGAGTCAATCCCATATTGTGGGATTGGAGTTGTGAGTGGGCCACTGGATGGGGTGGTATGTCCCCTTCCTTTTAGGACGTTAGTGAACCCGGTTGGATATTTATGACAATCTGGCAGTTTTCGTGGTCATTTTTCTGGTGCCAGCCCACAATTGACCAGATGTAGTGAATTTATTTTCCGAACTTGGCACGGTGGGTTTATGAACTCAAGACTTCTGGGTTACTACTCCTGTACAGTAACCACTACACTACCTACCTGCTAGACACTGGCCTTTCATCTTTGGACCTGGATTCAATTGCTGTCCAGGCTGATGGGATAAAAGTGGTCCCTTCTGTCTGCTGGCTGTAAAGATCCTATTGAAATCAGTTTAGTCAGTTTCAATCCAATTTCTCGTGGGTATGATAACCAGAATGCTCCATGATCCATCTTGTGTGTGATTACACCATCTCATGATTAGTCTTGTGAAAGTGGTATTCATGATTGGCCTTTTAATTTTGCTCAGTGTTTATTAATGCTCCAGTTTAATTTCAGGCGCCAGCACCTGCTTTAATGAGCGAGGGGAGTCACTGAATTACTTTGCTGCGCTTGCACCACTTCCTAGTGAGGGAGATGTACTTAAATATATGCACACAGCTCTGCCAGTGAAACCTTTTAATATTAGAAAAGAGCCTGCTGCTTTGTTGACTCATTGAAAGTTTAAAAATTGGTATTGGACTGGTTGGGTCTATATTGTGGCCAGTAGCAGGCTGAAGTGGTATAAGATTACAGTCTTAACCTGGTCCCACACCAGATAGCAAATGACAAACTGATACTGAATTGGCCCTAGGTATACATGATTCAGTAGAAAGCGTGTGCAGTAGAACTGCCCTTTTAAACAGAGTGCTTTTGTTACCGCTAGGCAAAATATTCACAGTTGTGGGGAAAAAAATAGCAATTATGAATTGCTTTGAAATCAATATAGAATATATTTGAATGATCACATCTTAACCGGATGCAATATTTCGATGGGGCTGTAAACAATTCAAATTTATAACAATCCACTTAAGCCCATCTGCTGGGTGTGAGGAATTTCTATACTATATTTGTAAGGATAATTACTACATTTTATTCATGATATTGCATCATCAAATTCAATATGAATTTGATAAAGTGAGTTGAAAAGCAAATTGATGGTTTAAGACTGAGGCCTGAATTTTGCCGGCGCTCAGGGAGTGGGTTTGGAGGTGGGACATTTGGCAAAATTGCAAAGATTGACAGTGGGTCAGAAACCCGCTGTCAAGCCGCCACCAAACAATCTTCCAGGTGTCGGGTCCCCGATTTGCGCATGGACCCGACGCCTAGTGGCGGGAAGAGGATTATAGGCCCTTAACTACTTGTTAACAGGTTGTTAACAGGCAGTTAAGAGGCTTTTTGCAATTTTGACAAGTCTACTGCCAGGTAAGTGTGGCGTGCTGTGGGTCTACTGTAATGTTTGTGCATTGATGACAGCTGCAGAAGTGGTGTGAATGATCCAATGGTACACTGGTGAGTTTCAGAGGTAAGAAAATGTTGGGAAAATCATTTTTAATGCATTTACACTTTTCTGTAGGTGACAAGTTTTGGATTGTGTGTGTAGTCCCACCTCATTGGGAGAACCTCTCTCACCAGTGACAGATCGCTTCTATAACCTCACCTACAGCTGCCATCTGTTACTACTCCTACTAGCCTAAGGAGGGAGTCACGGGAGAGCCTAGTTGCAAGGGCTCACCTTTGTACAGTGATTGTCAGTGTTTGCAGCACCTCAATGCTGTCAAACACTGAAAAATCAGCTGTCAAAAAAAATTGTGCGTGGCCCCTTTAAGAAAACCGTCAGGTGATGCGTCATCAAATTACGTCATCTGACATCGGCTTCCTCTTAATTGGCCGGCAAACCCGCAGGGCGGGCTTAACAAGGCCAATTGACGCAAAATCGCGTCTGTGCATCTGATGTCATTGGGGGCGGGACTGGAACCCGGAAGGCAGCTGTCCCGCCCCCAAGCCGCATCGATAGGAATAATCGCGGCCAATCTACATTAGGCTACATATTGGTGCAATTGTACAGTTTCTTAATCTCCTTTTGTTTAAAGGCAAATGCTACATTATTGGTTTCCAAAAGCACTGATTTACCAGTGCTGTAACAATATTTGCGTCCCATAGTCAGATAAACAAAATTTCACTCTTATAATCTTTTTTTTTTATTTTCCAAACAGGAAGAATGCATCTGAATCCAGAACAAGTTGCCTTAATTGGACAAGTATTTGAATCTTATGTTGTAGAACTCCACAAAAATGATATCATCCATATTCTGCAAGAGCCAGATAATGGTGCTCACTATCCAGTCACTGTGAATGCGCTGACACTGTTTGAAATCAGTATGGAGATTGGCGAATACTTAAATGCATTCCCTAATGAACTGTTTCCAATATTTGACAATGCACTGCACAGAGCAACTATAACAATTCTGCAGTCATATCCAGAGCCACATGATTTGGTCATGAAACAAAACCTTCACGTGAGAATTTCAGGTCAGTAGGTTAAATACTGATCCATAAAATCTTTAGCAGCCTGAAATTTATAGTACAGTGCGATCACTGCTTTTTACAGTTGACTTATTACTTGGATTTTCATATTCTGTTTCTCATGTTTATTAGACATGTTGTGGGTGGAGGGGGGGAACGAATCTAGGAGTCTCGCCAATCGTGCTTCAGCTGCATGGTCTGTTTTACATGACTGTTCTGGGGTGGGGCGGAGGGCAAGGCAGGTATCTGAGTGTAGTGTTGGTGTCTTCTTCTTTAGTTAGTTTTATTTCTCTTTGTTTCTTTTGTGCTGCCTCAAATTGCTCCCAGTTGGGGAGAGAGGCTCTGAGCAGGGCTCTAAGTCTAGAAATTCATTGGCGTTGCATCCAGCGTTAAATAGGCACCTAGGTGTCCAATATGACGAGAGGTGTGCATGTGTAAATTCCGACCCAGAAGTACGCTGCCCACCATATTGGTACGGACTTCTGCATAGGTGTCCAGGGCCTGCGCCAACAGCATTACCTCCTTTGCATATGCAAATGAAGGCCCTGCCTGCTCTCTTAAGTGGATATAAAAGATGTTATGGCACTATTCGGAACACCAGGAGATTTGTTCTGCTGTCCTGGCCAATATTTATCCCTCAAACAGTATGACTTAAAAAAAACCCTGATAATCTGGCCACTTATCTCATCGCTTGTAGGACCAAATTGACTGCTGTATTTCCCTACATTACAACAGTGACTACACATCAAAAGTACTTCATTGGCTGTAAAGCGCTTTGGGGCACTATATAAATGCAATCTCTTTCTTTACAGAGAACTACAGAAGATTGTCAGTGCTAATTAAATTATAATTTCATGTTTTAAGTAATGTGTGAATCTTATTTGTTTCTTTATTTGTCAGGATTGCCACTTTGTCCTGAATTGACCAGGGATCGTATTCCAAAAACCAGAGATGTAAGTCATTTCCTTTCAGTCATTGGGACGGTAATCCGTACCGGAATGGTGAAGGTGCTGGAATTCGAGCACGAGTACATGTGTAGCAAATGCAGGCACATCTTCACCGTGACTGCAGACTTTGAGCAGCATTACACCTTCTGCCGTCCTACATCCTGTCCTAATCCAGAAGGTTGCAACTCCGTGAAATTTACATGCCTGTCTGGGTCCTCGTCTTCTCCCTCAAGTTGTAAAGATTACCAAGAAATCAAAATTCAGGAACAGGTGATATAAAAACTACACTTTCGATTGCTTGCCATTAACATTAAAAATGTATTCTTTTTGTAATTTTCAGGTAGCAAATATTTAGGTGAGTAAAATGCAGTATAACAGTTTAAGTGTGGTTCACAGTGTCTTTTTAAAACCTGAATATGAAACCAAATACTTGTAACCGTGTTGGAGTTCAATCAGAGGGTCTGAATTCAAATTCTTTATCAATTTTTTACTATTCCTCGATGAAGGTTTTATGGAACACTAGCATTTAATTTCAAGGATTTTGGGAAGGAGGGCATCCCATCCCATTCCTTCAATCCCACAGCGCTCACCTTCTGTTGCTTTGTGTGTAACAGTATGGAAGGTAACTGTGGACCAGATAGTCCCAGTCCTGCTATGTGACCACATGGTGGCAGTGAACAATTACAAATTTATTGGGAAAATGTCAATGTAGATCAGAGAAAGAACAAAATGAAGAAAGGATTGCAAACAGAGGCAAGAATGGTGTGCAGCTGAACAGTGAAACCTATGCAAGTTTGGAGCTATTTTGCAAATTGATAGGATTCACTGCCAAGAAATGGAAGGCCTCAGAACAGCGGGCTGATTTTATGAATGTACCCTGCTGGCAAAAAGCCTCACCTGCTGGCCACACACACACTGGGACACTGCAGGCATGCTGTGCACATGTTTCCATCTATCTATTTTAATGGATGGAAATTCATGAGCAGAGCCCCTGCAATTTTCCAATCCGTGCAGCAAGCAGGCAGGCAGGCAGGCAGGCAAGGCTCCCTGCCAGCAGAGTGTATTCGGCTCTTGTGTCTCCAGCCTGTGCTGTCCTCTGAGGAAAGTTGACTGAGGATGATGGAAGGATAGAGGAAAAGTAAAGGAGATAACTACAACTATTTCACTTTTTTTTTGAAATTGTGCTGAATAAATAGCATTACTGTGTGTCAAGTGTGAACAACATTGGCCCGGGCAACAGCGCGACAGCCTCTACAGGGGATCTGGGACCTGTGTGAACAGGGCAAGCAATAGTGTGTCTCCTTAACCAATCAGATTGAAGAATCCTTACTGAGCCACACAGTGTCTAAACCAGGAAGTGCCAGTTAGAATATTTAATTCAATGTCAAATCATGTACAGAAAGAAAAATAAAGAGAGGGAAAGAAAGATGGGATTAAGAGATAGATAAGAGACAGAAAGAAAAAGTTAAAACAGAAAGTATTTAAATTTTTTTTAATTTCCAGCAATAATTAAAATGTGAAGGAATGAGACCCCACACTTGTAAAAGTTAATTTTCAGTGCCAGAGATGTTGTTTGGCAGGAATTAAGACACATCACGCCGTTAAAAATTCACTTACACTTGAATGGACAAGCCCCAACTTTTTCTGGCACGTTTAAAAAAGAAAGACTTGCATTTTATATAGCGCCTTTCACGTCCCAAGCTGCTTTACAGCCAATGAAGTACTTTTGGAGTGTAGTCACTGTTGTAATGTAGGAAATGCAGCAACCAATTTGCACACAGCAAGCTCCCACAAACAGCAATGTGATAATGACCAGATAATCTGTTTTTGTTATGTTGATTGAGAGATAACTATTGGCCAGGACTCCCCTGTTCTTCTTCAAAAAAATGCCATGGGGTCTTTTACCTCCACCTGAGAGCAGACGGGGCCTCGGTTTAACGTCTCATCCGAAAGACGGCACCTCCGACAGTGCAGCACTCCCTCAGCACTGCACTGGAGTGTCAGCCTAGATTTTTATGCTCAAGTCTCTGGAGTGGGACTTGAACCCACAACCTTCTGACTCAGGCAAGAGCGCTACCAACTGAGCCACAGTTGTTAGTGGGTAACTATCACTGGTGGGTAAAATTCACGCCCTTCCATGTATGTGAATGCCGAGTCTCTCGGCGAGATACTGATATAGTGAAACTTCAGGAGGAGCAGGGCAACTAGGACAGCAACATCCTGATTTACACGTTGTGCATGTGCGGATGCTGGAAGTTGCTGTCAGATTTACTAATGGTGAGTGCTGATAGCCTCACTGTTAATTCTGCAGCAAAATCTGGGCCATTATTTCATTCCAAATCTTAAGTTGCACTAACCTCAGCTTGGTAGTTGAAGGCCCAGTCCTGGCATTTTTCTGTTCTGATACTGAAGCAGAACAAAGGAAGGGTAATTAACCATCTAAACATTCCAACGTTGCACTGTATTGCAATATATTGGCTTTCTATCTAGCAACATAGAATCTGAGGTAATATCAGACTTGTACAAGACCTTGATTCGGCCGCAGTTGCCTATCTTATTATAGGAACGATATAAAAACGGTGGAAAATTGCAGCATAAGTTTACTGGGACTAAACCAGAATGAAGAGTTACATATATGAAGAGAGGATTAAGAAGTTGGATATTTTTCACTGAAGCTGAGAATAGAGTCTTCAAAATTATGCAGTGTTATATTGAGGTAAATAATCATGGACTGTTTCTACTGGTCAGCGAGATCATAACAAGAGGGCACAAATTGAAGATAATTACAAAATAATTTAAAGGAGAGGTAAGAAAAGAATTATTTTCACAAAGGGTGGTTAGAATGTGGAATTCTGTGTCACAAACTGTTGAAGCAAAGTCATAAATTCTTCTTAAAAGAAATTAGTTGCTTGAAGTAGAGGAGTATTTTCTTTGACAGCATCTCCCAAACCCGCGACCTCTTCCACCTAGAAGGACAAGGGCAGCAGGCGCATGGGAACACCACCACTCCCAAGTTCCCCTCCGAGTCACACACCATCCTGACTTAGAAATATATCGCCGTTCCTTCATCGTTGCTGGGTCAAAATCCTGGAACGAACTCCCTCCCTAACAGCACTGTGGGAGTACCTTCACCACACGGATTGCAGCGGTTCAAGGAGGCGGCTCACCACCACCTTCTCAAGGGCAGTTAGGGATGGGCAATAAATGCTGGCCTTGCCAGCGGCACCCACATCCCACGAATGAATAAAAAAAAAAGTATTAATGGGTATGTGAAGTGAACAGGTGAGTGAGATTAAACTTGTATATAGAACAGCCATTTGCATTATTCCTTACTTACCTTTCCTGGTTCAATAATAGGTTCAGAGGCTGTCTGTGGGAAGCATTCCTCGATCTTTATTGGTTGTACTAGAAGATGACCTTGTGGACACTTGCAAATCTGGTAAGAGTTACTGATTAGGTTGCGTGCAACAGTCCAGGAGCCAACTTACGAAAACGGGCTAATGAAATCATAGCAAAAGACCAGTCCCCATAGGTACAACCTGAAAATGTTCCTTGATTTGGTCTTGGTCACAATTCAAGCCTCAAACCATTTCTATAAGGGGTGGGGTGGTACTATGGTTTCATTCCGAACTATAAAGGTTCAATAGCTTACATCTATAATTCTCTTTAATTCTAAATTTTAAATAAAAACTCCCATTACTTTCTGAAAATCACTTTTTTATATGGCTGCCAAAGACAACGTTATAAACTCGGTCTGCTGTATTTCAAAAGAATGTGTTTCTAATTGGTGCAAGCAGAACTTTGTCAATCGTTGTTCAGTATTAAAATTAAAGATTTATCTTAAAGTAGAAATGAACTTGAATAATAGGTAGTTTATATTATTATATTTTTTATTATATTTGTGTGGAAAGAAAGAACATGCATTTTATAAAGCACCTTATCACCTCTCAGAAACATTCCAAAGACCTTCACATACAATGAATTCATTTTGGCGTGCAGTCATTGTTGCTTTGTAGGCAAACATGGCAGTGTATACACACAAGATCCTACAATAGTACTGAGATGATTGACCAGTTAATCTATATTTGTGGTGATGCTGGTTGTGGGAAGGTTGCTGGTGAGTACACAGGGAGAACTAATACAAAAGCAAAATACTGTGGAAATCTGAAATAAAAACACAAAATGCTGGAACTACTCAGCAGGTCAGGCAGCATCTGTGGAGAAAGGAACAAAGTTAATGTTTCAGGTCGATGATCTTTCGTCCGAGCTGGAAAAAGTTAGAGATGTAACAGGTTTTAAGCAAGTACATAGGCAGGGAAATGGAGCGGGGTGGAGAGAGGAAAAAACAAAGGGGAAGGTCTGTGATAGGGTGGCAGGCAGGAGAGATTAAATGACAAAAGGGATGATGGTGCAAGGCAAAAGGGCTGGTAATGGGACAAGTAAAGAAAAAGAAGTTGAGTCTAGAGGAGGTGTAAATGGGAATAGCAGACTCATTACCAAAAGCTACTGTCTGGGGAAAAAATGGGGTTATGATCTGAAATTGTTGAACTCAGTGTTGAGTCCGGAATGCTGTGAAGTGTCCAATCGAAAGATGAGGTGCTGTTCCTCAAGCTTACATTGAGCTTCGTTGGAACAGTGTAGGAGGCCAAGGATAGAGAGGTCCCACTCCCACTCTGAACTCTTTGCACATAGGGAGAACTCCCTGATAATCTTTAAATAGTGTTCTGGGATGTTCAGTGTCTACCTGAATCACCTGAACAGACAGATGGGGCGTCTGTATGATGTCTTATCCAAAGGAATGCACCTCCGAGAAAACGGCACTTCCTCAGTACTGCATTGGAAAGTCGGCCTAGATTATGTGCTCAAGTCCGGGAGTGAGGCTTGAATACACGACCTTTATGACTGAGAGACGAGAGTGGCGACACATTATAATACATCACATAAATTGTGACTACAACAGATACATAAATTCTTAACCCAACATTAGTTTGAATGTTTTGATTGTTTCAATTTGACAAAATCCCTGGGACATAGTGCAGTTTTCTTGAATAATTGTTTTCAGTTTTAGTATGAATTTTGGAAACCGTGAAACAGCAAACTATAGGTGCACAAAATCTTTAAGATTTTCAGTGCTGTTGACGGCATTACGTATAGTATTGTTATGGGTACCAAAGGAAAATAATGAAGCAACTTCCAGTTTATGGCGGCGATTCTCAAGTAGCGCCCAAAACGGGCGCAGAGTTGGTGGAGCGGCCACTCCGCCTGTCCAGTTGTGCCCGAGCCATTTTGAAGTTTGGGTCTCTTTAACATGCCACCGGTGGGCTTAACGCTTTTGGGAAGGCAGGAAATCATCCGGCTCCCATGCTGAGCTGGCCCAGTTTGGCCCTAGTGGAAGAGGAGGGTCTTGAATGGGTCGGCAGCGGGAAAAGCTTTTTTTTGGTGGGTGGGGGGGGGAGGTGGCGGGGTGGGCAAGAAAAGCAGGAGTGCTTCTCCTGGGCCCACCAAAAAGATGGAAAGTTTCCTGGGCCGTTTTCTGAGGGGCCGCCAGTGATCCCTTTTAAGGTCTGCTGATTGGTGCAAAAGGGCGGAGCATGTGAACCTGAAAAAATGCAATTGGGGTCCTACAACTGGCGTGGGGTCCCGATTACCATATCTCAGCAACGTTCTGACGAAGGGTCATCGACCTGAAACGTTAACTCTGTTTCTCTCTCCACAACTGCTTCCTGACCTGCTGAGTATTTCCAGCATTTTCTGTGTTTATTTATAATTATTTATAACTTTTTTTATAGAACAACACTACATAAATGTTTAAAATAATACATAAGGTTTTGTATTGAATACATCCTAAATGTACATTTTTCCTACTGTACCACAGGGAATGTGGTTTATGCATACATTTCCCCACAGTGAATTCCCCATCCTGTTTGTGCTATCAGGAGAATTAACCGAGGCAAGGCATTTCTCCATAGAAAGCGATTACAAATTGAAAGTTGAATCATCCTGAACCATATTTGTGTAGCTTCAGAAGACCTAAAGCAGAAAAGGAGTTAAAATATAAGTACAACTGAAATTTCTATAAAAAGAAGATAACTGCTGTAGATGTGCAGAGCTGATTGGATGTTTGGGCTTTATAGTAGGCTGTAGTTTACGGGGGAGAAATTCGGTATAGCCCTGTTTGGGGCGCTAAAATTTTGAAAGTTGAAAAATTAGCGCCAGGCGCTAATCATTCTCGCCTCCCACGAAATTCAGTTTTAGTGCTCCAAGAGGGAAGTGGAGCGCTAAATCAAGCGCTGACCACTTCTCTTAGGGCGCTAAATTCCGAGAGCAGGGCGGTAGCGGCAGAGTGCTAAACAATTTCGAGCGCATTGTAAACGGCACTCTTTCATCACAGAGGCTGCTTCCCTCGCTTAAAGGGAAGGGCCAATGATGCTGCACAAGCTAGTTGTCGTCTGTTCTGTGTTGCAAGGTGACCTGGTCGACTGCCATTACAGCCCCAGACTCTCCTACAAAGTGGAGGCCTTGGACATCTTGCACCAATGAAACAGTAAAAACTTTGCGCAGGCACCAGACTGGTGCAAATAGGAAAGGTTGCGCGAGCTGAAAAGCATTCCCTTTAATTCCCGCTCCCGAAGCGGCCAGCCGAGTTCACAACGCCTCGTCTTGCTGGCGTTGTCGGCATGAGGCGATAAAGCAGGGAACACGAGTGAATTTTCCATCCGGGGCGATAACGGGGTGCTACGCACTTTATGACGTCACGATCTGCGAGGCGCTAGAGGCCCAGGCGCTAAGAGTTGGCGCCAGCGCTAAAGCGGCACTGAAGTTCGCGGGCGTCACTACAATCGCCACGCCCTGGCGATAACACCTTAGCGCCCCGTTAGCACCCCCACCAGGCGCTAACCGGAGGCACCAACATACCGAATTTCTAGCCCTATGTTTAGTACTTTCAATGTTCTGCTGTTAGTCAAAAAAGAATAAGACATGAAACTGAAAATTAGACTGGTTAGCAGGGCTGGAGAGATGATCTACAGCTTATTATAATAATATCAGTGTTCATCTAATCAAGTGGAGACCATAAGGAATAATCAACATGCAGGAAGAAGCTACTGAAATTCTTCAAAGAGTTAACTAAATCAGTGGATGAAAGTTGTGCAGTTGAGATAATATATTGAACTCTTTGAAATCATTTCAGAAGGATATGTGTGCGAGACTGTTAAGATTATGCCTTTTGAAATTAATAAATAATTGGCCAGCTGGATTAAAAAGCTATCCCGGCAACCAGAAAATAAAAGAGGATATTTTCAAAAAGCTCTGTCAGAGAGGGGCAGTGACTTTTGAGCTCCAGGGGAATTCTGATATGGCTCTTCTGTTCATTCTATTCATAAATAATATAGGAGGAGCATATTTGTAATGTAAAATCTGCTGAAGACATCAAGTTAGATGGCTAATTTACAAGCGTAACAGATTGAAAACATTCGTAGTGATTTGAATCAATTGAAAAGATGGGCTATCCACTGGGAGACGTATTTTGATCTGAATAGGTGTAAGGCAGTGAACGTTAGAATAAAAACAAACATGAAATGTGTACATATTTAGTAAGTATGCAAATGATTTTGCTCAATTTTATGTAAACATAATTTATGCAAAATATTATTGCTGGTATATAGGCTCCTATGCTGAACAGACAATTCCATTTACTTGTCCATTGTAAATTTTAACAATTTTAACACTACACATTTCAGGTACTGTGGGCTATGGGGCGAGAGTGGGTCAATGGGATTAGTTTTGGATTGCTCTAGGAAAAAGCTATACAGAAATGATGGGGCAGATGGCCTCCTTCTGTTGTGCCAGGGACTGTTGACTAAAGATTTTCAAATAGTTTGTTTACTTTTCTGTCCCAGAATAATATAGGAGGAGCAGCCAAATGCTTAGAAATAATGAATGTGATTTTTTGTTTTAACCTAGGTGATGATATTACTGTTTATGGTGTGGTTATGCAGAGGTGGAAACCTCTCACTCAGGACTCCCGTTGTGACCTAGAACTTGTCCTGAAAGCCAATAACCTTGAGGTGAACAACGAGCAGCCGACCGGAGTTATTATTGATGAGGATGTCCGGAAAGAATTTGAAGACTTCTGGGAGAACTACAAAGATGATCCTCTAGCAGGTGCAGTTGAGTGTCTTGCGTATAGAATTGTTTAACACGAGACAGTAGATTCTTCAAGTCTTCCACTGCGCGGGGGTATAAATCAACTACATTGATTCTAGACAAAATTTTAACTGAATTATTCCAAGCTGTGCGATGGTTGACTTAGTTTTGTCAAAGATAAATGTAGGCTATTAACATGGAAGAACGTATATTAAAGGTAATAGACTGGAACAGCTAAAGCAGTTAATTTTATGAAAAAAGTGATTTTTTTTTTGGCCAGAAGTTATAAAAGTACTTCACTGCATTAAGCGCAGTAATTGCCTCAATAAATCATTGCTGAACTGGGCTGGCTAAAGCATTTCAGTGGTAGACACTCACTTGTAGTGAATGTATTGAAACGGATGCAGAAAGGTCAATAGTCGTATCCAAAGGCAGCTGTTCAAATGTTATATCTGGTAACCATGAGCCCTTTTGCAAAAAATCCACTAAAAAGTAAGTGCTAAAAGGTGAACTGTAAGGCCTTAAATTTCTTTCTTTGTTACCAAAGTTTCCAAAACTAACAATTGAAAATGTAAAAGTCCCGAAATTCAGGACAGCGTGGTGGAGCAGTGTGCACACAGGTTGAGTCTCCTGAGTTTCCGACATTACAACAGTCACTACACTTCAAAAAGTACTTCATTGGCTGTAAAGCGCTTTGGGAAGTCCAGTGGTCGTGAAAGGCGCTATATAAATGCAAACCTGTCTGTCTGAGTGGAAGTATGCTGGGAGTTTTCCCCAACACTCAGATTTGCGGATTAGGATACAGCGAATTGTAGACCAGGTATTTGCATACGGTGTCAGCGCCACTTGGTGTCAGCAGGTGAGTCAGCCGCCTTCCCTTTCATAGTAAAAGCCCCAACAATCCAACACTCGATTGTTTTACCCACCTTCCACCCACCAAAAAAACAACTACTGGCAAGAAAGAACTAAGTACTTGTTTTAAGAAAGTGTTCATCTGGACTACAATTTACATTTTTTAACTATATATAACTAAATGTATACAGCACTTTCAAAACATATGGGCCCAGATATTCCGATCCCTACAGGTGGGTACGTGCTGTGTACCCACCCGTAGGGACATCGGAAATGCCGGTTTCAGGCATGCACAACGCATGCGCTGAAAACTGGCATTTCCGATCTGTCAAGAATGGTCTTGACAGATCCTCCGGCTGCCCTGGAGAAGGGCCTCTGCAGGCGGATAGTTCCGCTTTTTGGAGACCCTTCGCCTGCAGAAAACCCTTACAATTCTTACGCCTGGTAAAAGGCGTAAGGCCTGCTTTTACCAGGATAAGAGTTGAAAAAAATTTTTTTCACTGATTTATCATTTAAAAATACTTAAAAAAAAGTAAGTTTATTTTTAGCCCCGTAAAAAACTTTAATTAGATTTTTCAAAAAATTCAAATTTTGTTTAAAATACTTAATTTATTGTAATTTCAAGTCATTTTAAAAATGTGATTTAAAAAAAAAAATTATTTAAAGTTTTACTATGTTTTTGGGGTGATCTCCTGTCAAGTGTATGAAGGGACATTCCCTTCTTTGATTGGCTCCCCATGGCCCACGAGATCCCAGGGACGCTGCGAACTACATGCGCCTCTGGGATATGTGGGCCCTGCGCACTTGGAGTTTGGAGAGGCCCAGGATCGGAAGTGTGTGCGTCCCGGGAGCGATCAGGTAAGGGCGTAGATTTTTCCTGATCGCAGTACTCCGCACGCGGGAGGCCTGCGATCGGAAAATACGGGCCATTAAGTAAATAAATTAGAGTGAGTAAATGGAAATAATTCAACAAACAGCTTAAAAGGATCTGAGTTAAACATCTGTTGGATTAAATGTATAAATAGGTATGTCGGGGTCAGTGTCTGGAGTGGTGTCCCGCTCCCATCACCCCTGTGCTCACTGACATATATTGGCTCCTGGTCCACCAACACGTTGATTTTAAAATTCTCATCCTAATGTTTAAATCCCTCCATGGCCTCGCCCCTCCCTATTTTTGTAACCTCCTCCAGCCCTACAACCCCCTGAGATCACGGCGTTCCTCCAACTCTGGCCTCTTGTGCATCCCATACTTCCTTTGGCCAACCATTGGCGGCCGTGCCTTCAGTCGTCTAGGCCCTGAGCTCTGGAATTCCTTCCCTAAACCTCTTTGCCTCTCCACCTCTCTCTCCTCCTTTTAGTCCCTTCTTCAAACCTACCTCTTTGACCAAGTTTTTAGTCACCCATCCTAAAATCTCTGGCTCAGGTGTCAATTTCTGTCTGATTACTCTCCTGTGGAGTGCCCTGGGACGTTTTTCTATGTTAAAGGCGCTATACAAATGCAAGTTGTTGTTGGGGGTAGAAAGGGGATCATCTGTGGAGCTAGATTTGTCTAATAGGTACACCTGTTTAATTATCAGTGATGTGGACAAAAAGGGTGACACACATGAGCAACTAAAAGGCACTAGAGTGCGAGTGGTTACACATGGGGGAAAACAGTGTAGGTAGTAAAAATAGACGAGTGGTGATTGTGGAGGATTGTATAGTCAGAGGGGTAGATAGTTTCTTTTGTAAATGTGATCCAGAGTCCCGAATGGTATTTTACTTCCCAGGTGCCAGGGTTTGGGACATCACAGAGTAAGTAAGCAAAGGCTTCTCTTTTGTAGTTAAGCAACCATGGTCAACAAATGAGATAAGAGACAGTATCAAGCTAAAAGAAAAGGTTTGCAAAGATAAGTAGAAATCCAGTGTGAGAGCTATGAAAAGCAACAAAGGGATACAAAGAAAGTCATAAGAGGTGCAAAAAGAGAATATGAAAAAAAAACTTAAGGGCTAACAGCAAAAGTTTTTAGAAATATATTTAGTGAAAGAGAGTGGTGAAGGGGAATGTGGGCCCATGAAAGATGGATGCAGGCAAGACTAATGGATAATTAGAAAATGACAGACTTGTTTAATGAGTACTTTATATCTATTTTCACAGTGGAGGAAAAGGACAAAATACAAGCGGTACAAGGGAACCTAAAAATAAGTCAATGGGAGGAACTTAGTGGATTAATATAACTTTAAAAGAATGATGATGGAGAAAGTAATGGGACTTGAGTCTCCAAGACCTGATGTGTTCCACTCCAGGGTATCAAAATAATTAGGTGAGGTAATTGCAGATGCCTTAGTCATAATTTCCCAAAGATCTCTAGATTCAGGAATTGTGCTTTTGGATTGGAAAATTTCATTATTTAAGAAGGGAGGGAGGGAGAAACCAGCTAACTACAGATCTGTCAGTTTTACATCCATTGTGGGGCAGTTACTGGAATCTGTCATCAGAGACAGAGGCCCTGATACTTACAGCGGGGGAGCCAGGAACGTGGAGGTCCTGCCAAATTTAACAGCCAGATTGACAGTTTTGCATATTTGCCGATTTAATCACCCACCCCCCGACCCTCTCCCGCCCATCATGGGGGTATTAAAATTCCTCCCAGAGTGACTGAGCACTTGGACAAGTATCAGTTGATCAAAGGAAGTCAGCATAGATTTTTGAAGGGTAGGTCATGTCTGACTAACCTGGTTGAATTTTTTTAAAGGTCACTAACATGGTGGATAGAGGAGTACCTATGTATGTTGTCTATATGGACTCCCAGAAGGCAATTGATAAGGGTCTGCACAAGAGATTATTAACAAAAATGAGAGGGCGCAGAATTGGAGGTAACCTTGTGACATGGGTTGGTAATTGGTTGGGAGGTAGCAGAGCGATTAGAGATAAAGGGTTCGTTCTCTGATTGGTGGTATGTGACAAGTAGTGTTCCCCAGGGATCTGTAGTGGGGCCTCAGAGTTTAATCATAGATATAAAAGACTTGGATGAAGGAATAGAGAGTTATATATCCGAGTTTGCAGATGACACCAAGTTAGGAGGCAAAGCAAATCGTGTGGGTGGTTGAAGTTGATTACAAGGGAGAAGGGACATAGAGAGATTAAGTGAGTTAGTAAAACTATAGCAGACAGAGTTCAATGGGGGGAAGTGTGAGGTCATCCACTTTGGAGTTGAGGAAGACAAATCAGAATATTTTCTTAATGGTGAGAGACCCAGGGCGTGATTTTGCCAGCCCTGGGGAGGCGGGTCTGCCGGGAAAATGGCAGAATCTGGGGCCGGGTGCCCAACCCGCCTCCGTGCCATCTTGCCAGGAGGCGGGTAGCCGACCCGCGCCGGGTCCCGTCTCCTTGGAGGCAGGAAGGGGATTAGTGCCACTTATCTGCCTGTTAACAGGTAGTTAACAGGCAGATAAGAGGATTATCCCCATTTTGCGCACACAAGTGCAGGCTTCCCGAAGGCTGCGAACCCCGCCAGGGTCACCGAGGCGAGTAGTGGGTCTGCGGGGGTCGGAGGGGTGCAAAAGTGCGCTGTGGAGGTAAGTGATGGGTGCAAGTGTGGAGAGGTGAGTATGTGAGGTAAGTGGAAAGTGATAGAAAAAGTTTACTTACCTTTGTTTCTTCCTGCAGAATTCAATTGGTGGGTATGCGGAGAGTCTCGCATCTCCGCGGCAGAGATGACAGATGGCCGTTGCATTCTCCAATGCAACAACCATCTAATTTCTGCAAAAGAAAGAGGTTTGATGAGTTCTTGTATTCAAGAACTCATCAAACTACAGAGAATGTCAGTGTTTGACAGCTTCACAGCGTCATACGTTGACGTTCTCTGTAACCGGCTTTCCCTTAATTGGCCTGCTAAACCCGCTGGACAAGGTCAATCAAGGGAAAATAGCGTGGGTTGGCCAGAAGTTGATGGAGGTGGGACTGAAACCCGACAAGTGGGAGTCCCGCCTCCAAAAGCTCCCCATTGGCAAAATCCAGCCCCAAGAGCTGTGGAGGAGCAAAGGGATTTAAGTGTCCAAGTACACAAATCACTAAAAGCTGGTGGACAGGTACAAAAAGTAATCAAAAAGGCTAATAGAATGTTGGCCTTTATCTCAAGAGGGCTGGAATACCAAAGTGAGGAGGTGATGCTTCAGTTATACAGAGCCTTGGTCAGACCCCATCTGGAATACTGCGTTCAGTTTTAGGCACCACTCCTCCGGAAGGATATATTGGCCTTGGAGGGAGTACAGCACAGATTCACTAGAATGATACCAGGACTTAAAGGCTTAAATTGTGAGGACAGGTTTCATAAACTTGGCTTTTATTACCTTCAGTTTAAAATTATTTATGTTAGGTAAGGGTATGAAGAGATATGGATCAAAACGGGTAAAATGGAGTTGAGGTAAAATCAGCCATGAAACTAATTGAATGGTGGAACAGGCTCGAGGGGCTGAATGGCCTACTCCTGATCCTAGGTTCCTATGTCTAGGCTGATGTATGAGAAAACACCATTTGAGCAAGGTCCCGGAGGGCTGCTGCCTGTGTTTTCATAACCCAGCAAGAGTCTATCCCTGCATGAGATGAGAGGAGAAGACTGAAGGAAAACTTTTCCAAAAATTGGTTTAATTTTGAAGAGAAATTATTTTAAAATAGAATAGGCTGACTACATCTGGCTCTATGTCTGAATTCCTCACTTTATATCAGGGCTCATGATCTGTAGCTCAGTGTGTGAAGAGTTACCCTTCAGCACATCAATGTTTCCTGTCCTTACTCATGTCTATCATTCATGAACATGATGCGGAGATGCCGGTGTTGGACTGGGGTGGACAAAATTGAGAGGTCGCACAACACCAGGTTATAGTCCAACAGTTTTATTTGAAATCACAAGCTTTCGGAGTTACTACTCCTTCGTCGGGTGAAGTAAAGAGATACAGAATCGCCAAAGCATATATAGATAGAGAACAATGCATGTGTACCTTACTGCATTGTTCTCTATCTATATATGCTTTGGCGATTCTGTATCTCTTTACTTCACCCGACGAAGGAGTAGTAACTCCGAAAGCTTGTGATTTCAAATAAAACTGTTGGACTATAACCTGGTGTTGTGCGACCTTTCAATTTTATCATTCATGAACACAGGGTTAACTTAGGTTTCATTGTGCACAACCTGCACCGGCTAAATCAATTATATAAATCAAATATGCTGCAATTTTATTAGATAAAATCTTTGTGTCTTTAAAACTGAACCAAATATGTTTACATTTCCCCCACCGCCACAAACTCATCACTGTAACGAGCAGCGGTAACATTTTAAATTTAATCTAAATTTTTAAATTAAGCTATTAACATTTTTTTAAATGAACAAGTATATATAATATTAGTATTTTTTTACTATATTATGAGTGGACTTCTTGCCAACAGTGCCAATGTGCACATAGGACAGAATTCTTGCATGGCAGAATTCTGTTAATAAGAAATAGGAGCAGGAATAGGCCACTTGGCCCCTCGAGCCTGCTCCACCATTCAATAAGATCATGGCTGATCTTGGGCTCAAAGCCACTTCCCAGCCTGCTCTCCATAAGCCTTCACTCCCTTATCTTGCAAAAATCTGTCTATCTAATAGCTGGACTAGGTCCGAATGAACAAAATAAATGGACTAAGTTGGAATGGACAAAACAATTGCATGCAACCCAAGGTCCAACCTTTTATGTAAGGACTAGAACTGGGAGTTAGCGGCATATAATGCTAGCACTGAGATTTGTTTATAATAGGATTTGTGTATATATCGACTTGCTTTGTGTTCTATTTGGCAGTAAATAATGGTGTGTGCTGCTTCCTTTCATCATAGAAGCTCTTCATGTTTTTATTTTCAAGGAAGAAATGAAATTCTGGCCAGCCTTTGTCCACAGGTATTTGGAATGTACGTGGTTAAGCTAGCTGTTGCCATGGTGTTGGCAGGTGGAGTGCAAAGAACTGATGCAGCAGGCACAAAGGTTAGAGGTTAGTACTGCAGCAATAGACATGAAATCTTGATGAATTAAAATCCTTTAATTAGTCTGTACTACTCAGATATTTTTCACACATGTCTAGACTGGAACATATGTTTTAATTATTTCTATCGGTGTTTATTCTATTTAATCTGCAAAGTTTGATGCAGCACTTGAAGCAAAAATCACAAGATCAGAAGTAGTTCTGGATGAGGAAAATCATTCAGCTTATTCAACAACAAAAAAAACGCTACAATCTCCCTATCTGGTTTTTACCTGACTCTGAAGTCCATTCCATGTATTGATCTCTTAGTCAAAAGTAATTTCCTAAATTCCGTCTTAATTTTGCCTTTCACCAGTTGGAACTTTATACCATTGTCCTACTGTTACAGTCTGATTCGAAGTAATGTTCTAGATTTACTTTATCTATACCTTTTTATTATCTTGTATACGTCTGTAAGATCACCTCTTAGTCTCCTTCTTCCAAAGCCCTACTTTGTCCCATCTATAATTTTATTTCGGTTAAATGGGTACAAGGTCCAGTAGTGTTTGATATATGAATATGTGAACATTTTAATGAAGGTAATTTCACATATAGAGCACACATACATTGGTGCATGTGTCTTCCCATGGTATTTGCTGCAGACAATCATAGTACTTCTAATTTTTTTTTAGAAGTGTGAAGACATACTTGATAATGCTTATGCACAGTGCAAAATCACTGAGGGGAGATGTTTAATGCAAATTTGACTTCAAAATTGATTTAAATTTTGGCCCAGAGAGGGAGGAGATACTAGGTTAGTCCTTCAGGGTGATGAGGAGGAGATAGAAGCTGCTGAGAAGAGGAACAGAGCAACAACACATCTGTTCATAAGAACATAAGAAATAGGAGCAGGAGTAGGCCAATCGGCCCCTCGAGCCTGCTCCGCCATTCAATAAGATCATGGCTGATCTGATCCTAACCGCCAATCTACTATCTATCACAGAACCATCTCCTGCATCTAACAGAATTGCACACACGAAATAGGAGCAGAATCAGGCTACACAGTCCCTGGGCCCGCTCCACTACCCACAGGGCCATGACCGATCCGAACCTAGACTCATGTCCAAATTCCTGCCCGCTCCCCGTAACCCTTAATGCCCTTTACTTCTAGGAAACTGTCTATTTCTATTTTAAATTTAATTAATGTTGTAGCTTCTACAGCTTTTTGTGGCAGCATATTCCATGGACCTACCACCCTCTGAGTGAAGTAGTTCCTCCTCATCTCAGTTTTGAAAGAGCAGCCCCTTATTCTAAGACTATGTCCCCTAGTTCTCGTCTCACCCATCATCGGGAACATCCTCCCCGCATCCACCCGATCCAACCCCTTCACAATCTTATATGTTTCAATAAGATCGCCTCTCATTCTTCTGAACTCCAATGAGTAGAGTCCCAATCTACCCAACCTCTCCTCATATGACCACCCCCTCATCCCCGGGATTAACCGAGTGAACCTTTTTTGCACTGCCTCGAGAGCAAGGATGTCTTTCCTTAAGTAAGGACACCAAAACTGTATGCAGTATTCCAGGTGCGGTCTCACCAATACCTTGTACAACTGAAGCAATACCTCCCTATTTTTATATTCTATCCCCCTAGCAATGAAAGCCAACATTCCATTTGCCTTCTTAATCACTTGCTGCACCTGCATACTAACCTTTTGAGTTTCGTGCACCAGGACCCCCAGATCCCTTTGCACTTCAGTACTCTCCAGTTTCTTGCCATTAAGATAATAAATTGCTCTAGGATTTTTCCTGCCAAAGTGCATCACCTCACACTTTCCAGTGTTGTATTCCATCTGCCAAATCTCTGCCCACTTACTTAGCCTGTCTATGTCCCCTTGCAGGTTTTTTATGTCCTCCTCACTCACTACTTTCCCTCCCATCTTTGTATCATCTGCAAATTTTGATATGTTACACTTGGTCCCTTCCTCCAAATCGTTAATATAAATTGTGAAGAGTTGGGGACCCAGCACTGACCCCTGTGGAACACCACTAGTTACTGATTGCCAGTCTGAGAATGAACCATTTATCCCAACTCTTTGCTTTCTGTTAGATAGCCAATCCTCTATCCATGCCAGAATATTACCCCCAATCCCGTGATTTTTTACCTTAAGCAATAATCTTTTGTGTGGCACCTTGTCAAATGCCTTTTGGAAGTCTAAATACACTACGTTCACTGGTTCCCCTTTATCCACTCTATATGTTACTTCCTCAAAGAACTCCAGCAAATTTGTCAAACATGACTTCCCCTTCATAAAACCATGCTGACTTTGTCCTATTAAATTATGATTATCCAAATGTCCTGTTACTGTTTCCTTAATAATGGACTCCAAAATTTTACCGACCACAGATGTTAGGCTAACCGGTCTATAGTTACCAGCCTTCTGTCTACTGCCCTTTTTAAATAAGGGTGTTACATTAGCAGTTTTCCAGTCTGCCGGGACCTTAGCGGAATCCAGGGAGTTTTGAAAAATTATTACCAATGCATCTACAATCCCTACCGCCACTTCCTTCAAGACTCTAGGATGTAAGCCATCAGGTCCAGGTGATTTATCCGCCTTGAGTCCCATTATTTTACCGAGTACCACTTCCTTAGTGATTTTGATCGTGTTTAGCTCCTCTCCCCCTATAGCCCCCTGTTTGTCCAGTGTTGGGATATTCTTAGTGTCCTCTACTGTAAAGACTGATACAAAATATTCATTCAGTGTTTTTGCCATCTCCATATTTCCCACCATTAATTTCCCGGTCTCATCCTCTAAGGGACCAACATTTACTTTAGCCACCCTTTTTCTTTTTATATAACTATAAAAACTCTTACTATCTGTTTTTATATTTTTTGCTAATTTACTTTCATAATCTATCTTCCCTTTCTTAATCAATCTTTTTGTTATTTTTTGCTGCCTTTTAAAGTTTTCCCAATCCTCTGTCCTCCCACTAGATTTCGCTACCTTATATGCCCTTGTTTTTAGTCGAATACTATCCTTAATTTCTTTACTTAGCCACGGATGACTGTCCTTTCTTTTACACCCTTTTCTTTTCAGTGGAATATATATTTTTTTGGAAGTTGTAAAATAACTCCTTGAATGTACACCACTGATCATGTGTCGTCTTACCCTTTAATCTATTTTCCCAATCTACTCTACTCAATTCCGCTCGCATACCTTCATAGTCTCCTTTATTCAAGCTTAGCACGCTTGTTTGAGATCCAACCTTCTCACCCTCTAATTGAATATGGAATTCAACCATGTTATGGTCACTCATTCCAAGGGGATCCTTTACTAGGACATTTTTAATTAATCCTGTCTCGTTACACAGGACCAGATCTAAGGTTGCTTGCCCCCTGGTCGGTTCAGTTACATACTGCTCAAGAAACCCATCCCTAATACACTCAATGAACTCATCCTCAAGGCAGCCCTGCCCCATTTGATTTGTCCAATTAATATGATAGTTAAAATCCCCCATAATTATAGATGTTCCCTTATTACATGCCTCAACTATTTCCTGATTGATACTCCGTCCAACAGAGTTGCAACTGTTCGGAGGCCTATAGACTACGCCCACTAGTGTTTTTTTCCCCTTATTATTCCTTATCTCCACCCAAATTGTTTCATTATCATGATTTTTTGACCCAATATCATTACTCTGTATTACAGTGATTCCTTCCTTTATTAACATAGCCACCCCACCTCCCCTTCCTTCCTGCCTGTCCTTCCTGATCGTTAAATAACCTGGTATGTTTAATTCCCAGGCATTGTCACCCTGCAGCCATGTTTCTGTAATGGCCACAATATCATAACCGTATGTAGTTATTTGTGCCATTAACTCGTCTATTTTGTTACGAATGCTACGTGCATTCAGATAGAGAACTTTCAAATATGCTTTGTGGCACTTAGTTCCTTGAAATGGTCTAAAAAGAAAATGGCCTAAAAAAGAAAAGAAAATGATGGACTAAATGGTGATAAAAAGACCGGTGGAAACATCAGTCATCACTCTCAAAATTTAACTGCAAGCTGCAAAGTATGTCACAAAGATGAACTTCAAGTTTCAGCTGCAACCCAGTCTGGTTTTATTTCAATTTTTGAAGAATGTACATACCCAGCTACTGCGCCCGGTATTGCTACCAGACCATCTGGAGATGACGACCAGTTTTCAGAACTCAGTTTTACAGAACATAGAAAGCATCAGTTTCCATCAGGAGACTGCAAAAAAGGACAACATTTTAGTGAGCTTCAGAGCACCAAAAAATAGAATGGGTAGCCAGCAAGGAGAGCAGTCCATGTTGGTAGTAACCAGAGCCCTCAAACAGACCAACTTTACCATAGCATTGGCATGTCTAATTAATGGTGATAATACGAACTACAGGTGTTGTCAAGCATAATGCAAATGCTTGGACAACTGGCGACCTGATGGTTTGGGTTGAGGAGACCTCATGCCAGTACAAAGAAAAGATGTTTATTCCAGGGCTCTGTTGGCAAAGAATGCTCTACAAGCCTACTATCTAGAGTTGACAGTGTTAACAATCAAAAAAACAAACAAACTGTTAAGTTTATGGTCAGTGATAAAGAATAGTTCCAAGGCTGTGATATCTGAAAACCTAATCAAATGCCATCAGCGAAGAAATGTAGCAGTCAGTTGATCATTTGCAGTTTATTGTGAAGAAGTTGTGGGGAATCTGGATGTTTGAAGGCCTGCATACCACCTTTGCAGATGATAGAAGGCAGCCATCATATCTGGGTAGCTAGTGCTTAGGAATCTGCATCCTGACCATCCTTTCTCAAGGGATGCAGCTGAATTACAATCTGAATCTTGTGATGTTGACTCTCAGAAGGATTGTTAGAGATGTCTGTGGGGGAGGATTCTACGGTGGATTGTTTTTCTAAGTTGATATATTTAGCCATTAACGATGAATGGTTTCTTAGCTCTGACCCTGAAGAGTGACTGTGGCCATAACATACGACTCGCTGCTTTAGTCTTCTTTATTTCTGTACTTCTTTGTTGGTAGCAACAATAGGTGACCTTCAGGGGATGTGTAAGTTTGCCTTTTTAAAAACTTAAAAATTCTTGAATTATACTAATTTTATCTGGTGTTTTGTGCACCAGTAAAGAATGCATATGTAATTCAAAAATAATGGCATGGTTTTTAGGGGATTCAAATATAAATAGTGAGATTTATAAATCCACAGTTTTGAATATTGTTCTGAACCACATACAGTAGTACAAAATAAGTATATTATTGCAACTTTGTGAGTTTTCTCTTTCTTCCACTCCACTCCACCCCCCTCCCCCCCCCCCCCCAACCCAAAGAAAAGATTGAATACAAGTGGTGATCTACAATCTGGCACTCCCAGAAAGGAGTGGTGCTTGCACATACTGCTTTTTGGAAAATCGCAGACATGTAACCCCTGATTTCCCACGATGTGTTGTCTGCGGTTGTTGCTCCTTGCTGGACACTCCCAATAATGCTGTGCTTCACCTAACTGTGTCACCCTTCAATGAGCGATGCATGCTCAGTTTCTTGGTACAGTTTGATTGTGTGTAATTACTTAATAAAGGAATATGTACTCATTAATACATTTCCTTTGTTTTGAAGGGGAGCCCCATCTCTTACTGGTAGGGGATCCTGGTACTGGGAAATCTCAATTTCTTAAATATGCAGCAAAAATTGTACCCAGGTCAGTACTAACAGCTGGAATTGGATCTACCAGTGCAGGCAAGTATAATATTTATATATTATACAATTTAAAAATCTTGAAACATTTACCTTGAAATTTAAAATTAAGAAATATGTGGTACATCTAATATTCTCAGTTACTTTTACAGTATTTTGTTTGGAATTTTGATTTAAACACTCATATTTTGGCCTGACTAGTTTAAGTAGTCAGCCTTTATTTGAGAGAAGTTATATATATATATATATATACAGATTCCTCTGCTGTGATTTGCTGTGTCGCATAGAGCAAATGAGTATGTTAATAATTATAAAAGGGAAAATTGAATAATGTAGTGATGAAATATTATACTTTAGTAAAGACATTCAAAAGGGAGATGCCAGAGTTGGTTGAGAAAAGTACATACAGAAAGAATTATGTAAACTCAGACCTTTTTACATCAGTGATCACAGAGTTTTGCATATAACAGCAAGCCATGATGATTATAGGGGAGACTGGTAGGGCGGAATCTTACCTTCCAGGCTGAGTTCGAGGCGGAACTGCTGGTTTTTGGGTTCCAGTCCCGCCCCCAGCGACGTCTGACGCACAGACGCTATTTTGCCCTGATTGGCCTTGTTAAGCCCGCCCTGCGGGCTTGCCGGCCAATTAAGAGAAAGCCGGTGTCAGATGACGTCAATTGATGACGCTTCATCTGCCGGTTTTCTTAAAAGCATATGCACCACACTTGTGTGACAGATGATTTGACAGTGTTTGACAGCAATGAGGTGCTGTCAAACACTGACAACCACTGTACAAAGGTGAGCCCTTGAACCTAGGCTCTCCAATTACTCTCTCCTTAGGATAAAACAGATGGCAGCTGCAGCTGAGATTGCAGAAGCCATCTGTCATTTCTCCCGATGAGATGAGGCTACACAAACACTTCACAGCTTTTCACCTGCAGAAACATCTAAGCACATTAAAAATTACTTTCATAACATTTCTTTACCTCTGATATTAACCATTGTCACTTTGCATCCTTCACACCACTTCTGCAGCTGTCATCCAAACACCAACATAACAACAGACCCACAGCACGCCTCACTTACCCTGGCGGGGTTCCCCGACGTCGGGAAGCCCGCAGCAGCAGTCGCAAAATTGGGAAAAGCCTCTTAACTACCTGTTAACAGGCAGTTAAGTGGCTATAATCCTCTTCCCGCCGCTAGGAGTCGGGTCCCTGCGCAAATCGTGGACCCGACTCCCGGGAAGATTGTATGGAGGCAGGTTGGGAGCGGGTTCGGGACCCACTCCCATTCTTTTTAACTTTCCCAGCAGTCCCGCCTCCTCAGGGCTGGTAAAATCCAGCCCATAGTGTTCAAAGGTCTGGAAAATTAGATAAATAGTAAATGTATATTATAGAAAAATGGAAGATAATGCAAATGAGTACAGAATATATTAAATAGCTTGCTATTGATAGGTATGGAAAGAAAAGATTTGAGTGTGATTATCAATTGTTCACTGAAATTGTTCGCCGTTTTAGACTGTTGTTGATGATGAAAGTGAAGTCCTTAGATAGTACTTGTTTGTAAGTCAAAATAAGTTATTTTAGCCATGTACAGCTTATTAATAAAGGAAGATTGGAATCATGTGTAGAATTTTGTAATCTTGTCTACAAAAGCATTTTGATGCATTGCCAAAAGTTCCGAGGAAGGTATTGAGGCTAATTCCAGGATCAAAATGGCAAGTTCTGTTGATAGACTGATGGAATTGAATGTGTTCTCTTTGGAGAAAAATTGACAAGGAACATGATTCACATCTTTTAACACATTGAAAGACTTGAGTGATGTGTATAATGAGGGGCTGCAAATTCCTATTTTAGAAAAAACACCAGAATGCTTGTTTTTCTCTAGAATTATTGACTCACAAATGATGCAAATGTGCATCTTTGAAAAATGCAGTTTGTTGTCAGATTGTTAATTCCTGAGTAAAACAGGTAGTCTTCAATTTTTTGTTGAAAAGTAAATTTTGCATCTGACTTTTGTTTGAATCTTGGTCCTCAGTATTTTTTGCGGGGGCCTTTTTTTGAATACTTTTGCTTGGTTATGGGTTAATTTCTGACCTTAAGCCAGATTGGTTTTGCTATGTTGTGAAAGCAGGAACAGTAACAGTGTTTTCTCTTTTTTTTTTTCTTTCCCTCCCCAGCCCCCACCTTAAGATTAATTTTAGCTACTTATTGCCATATAACTGAGATTGACTAACCCAGCACTTACCAGTGATTGAACTTGTCAAACCAGGTTTTCCTGGTTTGACTTGCTCAGCATTGGGAGTGCAGTTATCCAATGAGCCATTATGGAGCTTACTGCGTTTGTATTGCAAATGATTCCTTCAATCCCACCAGTACTGTGGCTGAATTACCTCATTATTTCCTTTACATCCCCCACCCCGAACATGCTCCCGCCTGGATTCACTCCTGAACCTTTGATGTCAGCAGAATTGTATGTGGCTTGTTGGAAGGAACAAACTCGATTGATTTTGTGAAGTTCCTTAAGTAACCTATGCTCAGCATTATGTCATTATCTAATTTTCATATCAAATATTTTGTCTTGACATGCATTGTGAATTTATGTCTCTTTAAAGCTGATAGTTTTAGGGGGAAAAAAATCACATTGAACTACCAGCAGGTTAAGCTGCATAGTACATGACACCATAAACTATTAACTTAAAATCCCTAAGAAAAACATTAAAAACATAGTCAACCAAATCATAGGTTCTACACATTTTATTTATTTTATATCTGCAGTTTTAGTTGTAATCCATTTGGTTGAAGACATTACTTGCAGAGTAACCTCTTCATGTCGCATCTGTATCCAATTTATATAAAAAGCAGTTCTACCAGTGAATTGCATGGCTTGGGGTGCTTCTCCTTTTAATTTTCAGTTATTTGAACTCATTCATTTACTACATTTTTTCATTTGGTGTGATCTGGACTTCAGAGACATGCCAGATGGCATCATTATTGCAGTAATGACAGTGCATAGTGGTAGACGCTACTTCTGCTAAATTATTTCATTCTAATTGGATCAGTACTGTGGCAAAGGGGAAAAAAGCTCCATTTGCCAATTTTATAAGATTATCACCATTTGTCAGACATGATGAGCCCAACTGTTATTCCAGGATGAAAACTTAATGACCCCAACTCCTTACTTGTTCAGTTACTTTTACTTTATCTTCCTCCTCCCCTTCCCAACAAAAGCTTATTACTTCTATGTAGCACCCTATAACGGAGAGTTGACGTGGCCCATGATCATTGCCAGTGCCACTCTAAGCTACTGATCAATGGCATGCATTCTGCAAGGAGTGGCAGCTGTGTAATAACAAATTATGCAAGAATGCTTATTCCCACTAGAGTTCGGTGAAGCTGTTGGCACATATTCTCCTCCTCCCTAGTGTTTTTGTTACACTTCCTCTCCTGAAGGCTGGGATACGCGTGCTGAGGTACAACCCAAAGCTGGCAGCAGCCATCCTTAATCTTGCCCAAGTACCCATTCTCCATCTGTGAGTCTAGACAGTGAGTGTCGACCGTCTGTCTGATGTTAGAGGGCATCACATCCAAGCCTGATCCTGCTCTCATGATGTACACTCTCCAGCAGAGATCACTGTCAGGAGCAGGAACCCTGGCTGTTTTTCACTAATTTCTACACCTGCCCTGTGTGGTATTGGCTAACTCAACACAGACCAGTAATTAAATCTGGGATTTTCCTTGTCTATGTGGTTCTGAATATGTGTTGCATTTACCCATTGGAAAACTCACTTTTTCACGATTATAAATGATTCCCCTCAATCCTTCTAAAGGGCAACTAGGCATGGGTAATAAATGCCGGCCTTGCTAGCGACACCCACATCTGGAGAATGAATGTATTTTTAAAAAAAGGTGGTGGGGACTGTACTGCAGTTGACCTTCACTCCCTGTGTGAATCTCCACACTAGATTAGTATATATTTTTTCTCCCTCTTTTGTAGGTTTGACTGTGACTGCAGTAAAGGATTCTGGTGAGTGGAATTTGGAGGCAGGAGCACTGGTTCTGGCAGATGGAGGTCTGTGCTGTATTGATGAATTTAACAGTATTAAAGAGCACGATAGAAGCAGCATCCATGAGGCAATGGAGCAGCAGACTATAAGCGTGGCAAAGGCAGGGTAAGATGCTTATTCCCATTTCTTGAGGTTGTTTCCTGCAAAGACCAAAGTACTGTGACGTTTGCTTTCAGATTGGTCTCCAAAATCTTAAAATATCTGTGCAATCAGCCGATCTGACAGCACAAAAATTATCAATGACATTTTAACCACAAACCATTTCTGTGCTCATTTGGAGAGCAAGCCAAATATTGGTAATGCAACCATAAGACTGTTCTGATGGCAATTGCATGATCAATGTCTGATCCAAATGTGCTAAATGATCTTGTATTAAAAAGTGAAATGTTTGTACAGAATTTTAGAGAAGTTGTATTCATTTCATGCATACAATTTGTTCTTTGTTGATGGTTTAATTAACTTACAGAATGCAGTGCTAATAAAATAATTTTCCCCAAATTTGGTATTAGTATTTGGTGCCATGTGATCCATTTACAGTATAACTTGTTTTGCTATTACTGCAGTTCCTCAGCTGGCACCTGAGGTCATGCTTTAAGATGGTGACTGCTTAACACACTTTCCATGCAAGGCTCTAAGAGTGCATTCCTGATCTACAGCTATCATGCATCTGGTATTGGCATTCCATGTACAGTAGCCTAGTGGTTATGATACTGGACTAGCAGCCCAGAGGTCAAGGATTCAAATCCCACCATGGCAAGTTATGGAATTGAATTCAATAAATCTGGTACTTTGTGAGCTAGCTGCCAGATTGTTGTAAAAATCCAACTAGTTCATTAATGTCTTTCAGGGAACCTACATGTGACTCTAAATACCCTCAAAGAAACTGGGCATGGGCAATAAATGCAGCCTTGCCTATATCACCTACATCCTGAGAACAAATGGAAAAAGAGCCCTTTTCCTTCTACCTGTCCGCGCGGGCTCCAATCCCTTCCTACCAGTATTTCTAGATGACTTTTAAAATTGGAAATCTTGGAATCGCTCCATCTCTAGATTGATTAGGCAGAGGGATGAGCCTCTAATAGCGGAGGCGGAGGTGAAACTCTACTGTGAACTCCCCAGTCCAGCTGCTTGTCCAGCATCAAAGCATGGGTGAATCGACACCTTCTACATAACATTGCAGCACCATAATGTTGGGAAGACTAAAACCATTCTGTTTGGCTCCTGCCAGAAAAGGTGTACCTTATCCCTAATTTCATCCCCCTTTCTGGCTGCTCGCTCCAGTTTGAATGTGATTTTTTTTTTTTGCACAAGTTCAGCACCCAATTTAACCCTGAGCTGCGCTTCAAACCTGACATTCAGTCTCTGTCCCTACTTCACCTTTACTATGCTGAAATCCATGCCTTTGCCACATCCAGGCAAAAGTTTTCCAACATTCTCCTTGCTGGCTTTCCAAGCTCCAACACATCCAGCATTCTCATGTCCACATCCTGTACTTAGTCCTGCATGCCTATCACTCCTATTCTCCCCAATCCTTGTGGTTTCCTGTTCTTCATTCACAAATCCCTCCATTGCTTCATTCCAACCTACTACTGCAGTCTGTTCCAGCTCTACATCCCTAGTCGCACGCTCTGCAGTTCGGACCCTGGTCCACCATGGTCTCTCCCTTCCTCCTCTCCACCATCAGTAGCAGTGTATTTAATCACGCCACCCCGACACTCTGGAAATCTCCTCCCAAATCTTTCTACATTTCTCCTCACATTCAAAAATATCCTTTAAAACCTACCTCTTTGATTACATCTTTGGACACCTTGCCTGATTCAACCCTCTACTCGTACCCAGGTCTGACCCTCAATTTGTGAAGAGCCTTGGTGTGTTTCACTACAACTTGCTGTAAGTTTAAGCTTTAAATTATGCTGGTTAAGTAGCTTTTCTATGTTACAGTAATGTGATATATCTTGGATATTAAATTTCTTCCTTCTCTGTCCTGGCCTGTAATGTGTATCGAGACCTTGGCCGCGATTTTGCAACTGGATGCGGCTTGGGAGCGGGTCAGCTGGTTTCCGGCTTCCAGTACCGCCCCCAACTGCATCCGGCCAACGGACGTGATTTTACTTCGATTGGCCTTGTTAAGCCCGCCCTGCGGGCTTGCCGTCTAATTAAGAGGAAACCGGTCAGATGACGTCATTTGATGACGCGCCATCTGCCGGTTTTCTTAAAGGGACCACGCACAATTTTTCTTTGACAGCTCATTTCTCAGTGTTTGACAGCATTGAGGTGCTGCAAACACTGACAATGACTGTTCACAGGTGAGCTCTTGCACCCAGACTCTCCAATGACTCCCTCCATAGGCTAAAACAGATGGCAGCTGCAGGTGAGGTTACAGAAGCGATCTGTCACTGGTAATAGAGGTTCTCCCAATGAGGTGGGACTAGACAGCCAATTCAAAACTTGTTACCTACAGAAAAGTGTAAATACATTAAAAATGGTTTTCCCAATATTCTCTTACCTCTGAAACTCACCAGTGCACCATTGGATCCTTCACACCACTTCTGCAGCTGTCATCAATGCAGAAACATTACAGCAGACTCACAACACGCCACACTTACCTGGCGTGGCGTCCGGACGTCGGGAAACCTGAGGCAGAAGCGGTAAAATTGAAAAAGAGCCTGTTAACAAGTATCAAGTACCTGTTAACAGCCAGGTAAGTGGCTATAATCCTCTTCCCGCCGCTAGGTGTCGGAGACCCGACACTTGGGAAGATTGATTGGAGGCGGGTTGACAGCAAGTTTCCTGCCCGCTGTCAATCTTTGCGATTTTGACAGCGGTCCTGCCTCCAATCCCACACTCGGAGGACCGGCAAAATTCCGGCCATTATTTCTATGTGGGAAGCACTATATAAATAAAAGTTAGTTGCTGCAGTTGTAACTGGTTTCAATACAAGAACACAGGATGTGAGTAACGAGAACTGTATTTAAAAAGTATGAACAGAAGGTTTTTCCATGCAATATTCTAACCTAATACATAGGTACTGACCATCTTTTCTACACATTTAGTCTAGTATGCAAGCTGAACACACGAACCACTGTACTAGCAGCTACAAATCCAAAAGGCCAGTATGATCCTGAGGAATCTATTACTGTAAATACAGCGCTTGCTAGCCCACTCCTGAGCAGATTTGACCTAGTATTGGTACTCCTGGATACCAAAAATGAAGAATGGGACAAAGTCATAGCTTCTTTCATTCTGGAAAACAAAGGTCTGCATTTAAGATCAAAGAAACATTTTTATTTCTTTTTGCGATTTTTATTTAATACACTTGCAATGACATTTTAATAGTTTTAACAAATATTTTCAGGTTGCGTAGAAGAGTGTTGTATTCATTATAAAGCAATATCTTTTATTTTCCTAAAATTATTTAGCCTGCCCAACGATCTCTGACAAATTGTGGAGCATGGAGAAAATGAAAACCTACTTCTGTCTCATCAAAACTTTACAACCTAAAATTTCTGAACAAGCAGATAAAATCCTCGTGAAATATTACCAAGTGCAGCGTCAAAGTGGGTTCAGAAATGCAGCAAGAACCACAATACGCATGCTCGAGAGCGTGGTCCGTTTAGCTGAAGGTAAGATTCTTCGAATTTTTAACAATCAAATCAGTATTTGTGGATATACAAACAGCTTTTCTGAATAGGTTTGTTTGTAATACACTTTAATGTAAATATAGTACATAGAAAGGCTGACAGTAATTAGACAAACTTTGAGGTACAATTGTTCCTCTGCATAAAAAGATCTGGTCTTTTGATGCAACAATGATTTGTTTGTAACCACTCTGGAGAGATTATTAACTTTATGGTATTTTTGAAAACTGCATATTTTATTGCATAGCTTTCCTGTCAAATCCTAGATATAAAAGGTAGATTGATAAGATTGAGGATATGACAATTTTTTTCATGCAGCAGCCTTTCTTCTCCCATGATTATATTGAGGCTGTGTTTTATTTTATAAAATGTCAATGGGTCATTTATTTTTTGAAATGAACATCAGGTTTTGTAGTAAAGATGTAATTATTTAAAGAGACTTTAGTCACTTGAACATTGATTCTAATAAAATCTTCTTTTAACACTATGTAGTCTGCAAAGATCACAACTGTATTACAGAGCATCAAAACCTCCTGGTCCAACGACTCCTTCGGTCAAGTTCTGCATGGTGCTGCTACATAATGCCACTCATCCCATTTAGCTGTCGAGAGCACAACTCTGTTGGGTTCCAAATTGTTTTTTTTAATTCGTTTATGGGATCAGGGCGTCGCTGGCAATGCCAGCATTTATTGCCCATCCCTAGTTGCCCTTGAGAAGGTGGTGGTGAGCCGCCTTCTTGAACCGCTGCTGTCCGTGTGGTGAGGGTACTCCCACAGTGCTGTTAGGGAGGGAGTTCCAGGATTTTGACCCAGCGATGATGAAGGAACGGCGATATACTTCTAAGTCAGGATGGTGTGTGACTTGGAAGGGAACTTGGAGGTGGTGGTGTTCCCATGCGCCTGCTGCCCTTGTCCTTCTAGGTGGAAGAGATCGCGGGTTTGGGAGGTGCTGCCGAAGAAGCCTTGGCGAGTTGCTGCAGTGCATCTTGTAGATGGTACACACTGCAGCCACAGTAGGCCGGTGGTGGAGGGAGTGAATGTTTAAGGTGGTGGATGAGGTGCCAATCAAGCGGGCTGCTTTGACTTGGATGGTGTCGAGCTTCTTGAGTATTGTTGGAGCTGCACTCATCCAGGCAAGTGGAGAGTATTCCATCACACTCCTTACTTGTGCCTTGTAGATGGTGGAAAGGCTATGGGGAGTCAGGAGGTGAGACACTCGCCGCACAATACCTAGCCTCTGACCTGCTCTTGTTGCCACAGTATTTATGTGGCTGGTCCAGTTAAGTTTCTGGTTAATGGTGACCCCCCCCAGGATGTTGATAGTGGGGGATTCGGAGATGGTAATGCCATTGAATGTCAAGGGGAGGTGGTTAGACTCTCGCTTGTTGGAGATACTCATTGCCTGGCACTTCTGTGGCGCGAATGTTACCTGCCACTTATCAGCCCAAGCCTGAACGTCGTCCAGGTCTTGTTGCATGTGGGCATGGACTGCTTCATTATCTGTGGAGTTGCGAATGGCGCTGAACACTGTGCAGTCATCAGCGAACATCCCCATTTCTGACCTTATGATGGAGGGAAGGCCATTGATGAAGCAGCTGAAGATGGTTGGGACCAGGACACTGCCCTGAGGAACTCCTGCAGCGATGTCCTGGGGCTGTGATGATTGACCTTCAACCACCACAACCATCTTCCTTTGTGCTAGGTATGACTCCAGCCAGTGGAGCGTTTTCCCCCTGATTCCCATTGACTTCAGTTTTACTAGGGCTCCTTGATGTCAGACTCGGTCAAATGCTGCCTTGATGTCAAGGGCAGTCACTCTCCCCTCACCTCTGGAATTCAGCTCCTTTGTCCATGTTTGGACCAAGGCTCTAATGAGGTCGGGAGCCGAGTGGTCTTGGCGGAACCCAAACTGGGCATCAGTGAGCAGGTTATTGGTGAGTAAGTGCCGCTTGATAGCACTGTCGATGACACCTTTCATCACTTTGCTGATGATTGAGAGTAGACTGATGGGGCGGTAATTGGCCGGGTTGGATTTGTCCTGCTTTTTGTGGACATGACATACCTGGGCAGTTTTCCACATTGTCGGATAGATGCCAGTGTTGTAGCTGTACTGGAACAGCTTGGCTAGAGACACGGATAGTTCTGGAGCACAAGTCTTCAGCACGATAGCTGGGATGTTGTCGGGGCCCATAGCCTTTGCTGTATCCAGTGCGCTTAGCCGTTTCTTGATATCACGTGGAGTGAATCGAATTGGCTGAAGAATGGCTTCTGTGATGGTGGGGACCTCGGGAGTAGGCCGATATGGATCATCCACTCGGCACTTCTGGCTGAAGTTGGTTGCAAATGCTTCAGCCTTGTCTTTTGCACTCACGTGCTGGGCTCCACCATCATTGAGGATGGGGATATTCTTGGAGCCTCCTCCTCCCATTAGTTGTTTAATGGTTCACCACCATTCACGACTGGATGTGGCAGGACTGCAGAGCTTTGATCGGATCTGTTGATTGTGGGATCGCTTAGCCCTGTCTATAGCATGCTGCTTCCGCTTTTTAGCATGCATGTAGTCCTGTGTTGCAGCTTCCCCAGGTTGGCACCTCATTTTTAGGTACGCCTGGTGCTGCTCCTGGCATGCTCTTCTACACTCATTTTTGAACCAGGGTTGGTCCCCTGGCTTGATGGTAATGGTAGAGTGAGGGATATGCCGGGCCATGAGGTTACAGATTGTGGTGGAATACAATTCTGCTGCTGCTGATGGCCCACAGCGCCTCATGGATGCCCAGGTTTGAGCTGCTAGATCTGTTCTGTATCTATCCCATTTAGCACGGTGGTAGTGCCACACAACACGATGGAGGAAAGTCGGGACTTCGTCTCCACAATGACTGTGCGGTGGTTACTGCTGCCAATGCTGTCATGGACAGATGCATCTGCGACAGGTAGATTGGTGAGGACGAGGTCAAGTAGGTTTTTCCCTCTTGTTGGTTCACTCACCACCTGTCGCAGGCCCAAACTGGCAGTTATGTCCTTCTGGACTCAGCCAACTCGGTCAGTAGTGGTGCTACCGGGCCACTCTTGGTGATGGACATTGAGTTCCTCCACCCAGAGTACATTCTGTGCCCTTGCTACTCTCAGTGCTTCTTCCAAGTGGTGTTCAACATGGAGGAGTACTGATTCATCAGCTGAGGGAGGGCGGTAGGTGGTAATCATAGAGTCATAGAGTTATACAGCACAGAAAGAGGCCCATCGGGTCCGCGCCAGCCATCAAGCCCTGTCTATTCTAATCCCATTTTCCAGCACTTGGTCCGTAGCCTTGTATGCTATGGCGTTTCAAGTTCTCATCTAAATGCTTCTTGAATGTTGTGAGGGTTCCTGGCTCTACCACCCTTTCAGGCAGTGAGTTCCAGATTCCAACCACCCTCTGGGTGAAAAAGTTTTTCCTCAAATCCCCTCTAAACCTCCTGCCCCTTACCTTGAAACTATGCCCCCTGGTTATTGACCCCTCTACTAAGGGGAAAAGTTCCTTTCTATATACCCTATCTATGCCCCTCATAATTTTGTACACCTCAATCAGGTCCCCCCTCAGCCTTCTCTGCTCTAAGGAAAACAACCCCAGCCTGTCCAGTCTCTCTTCATAGCTGAAGCGCTCCAGCCCAGGTAACATCCTGGTGAATCTCCTCTGCACCCTCTCCAATGCAATCACATCCCTCCTATAGTGTGGTGACCAGAACTGCACACAGTATTCCAGGTGTGGCCTAACTAACGTTTTGTACAGCTCCATCATAACCTCCCTGCTCTTATATTCCATGCCTCGGCTAATGAAGGCAAGTATCCCATATGCCTTTTTAACCACCTTATCTACCTGTCCTGCTGCCTTCAGGGATCTATGTACATGCACGCCAAGGTCCCTCTGATCCTCTGTCCTTCCTAGGATCCTACCATTCATTGTGTATTCCCCTGCCTTGTTTGTCCTCCCAAAATGCATCACCTCACACTTTTCAGGGTTAAATTCTATTTGCCACTGTTCTGCCCATCTAACCATCCTGTCTATATCGTCCTGTAGCCTGAGGCTTCCCTCCTCGCTATTTACCACTTCACCAATTTTCGTGTCATCTGCGAACTTACTGATCATACCTCCTACATTTATATCTGAATCATTAATGTACACTACAAACAGCAAAGGACCCAGCACCGATCCCTGCGGTACACCACTGGACACAGGCTTCCAGTCACAAAAACAACCTTCGACCACCACCCTCTGCCTCCTGCCACTAAGCCAATTTTGGATCCAATGTGCCAAATTGCCCTGGATCCCATGGGCTCTTACCTTCTTGACCAGTCTCCCATGTGGGACTTTGTCAAAAGCCTTACTGAAGTCCATGTAGACTACATCAACTGCACTACCCTCATCCACACACCTAGTCACCCCCTCGAAAAATTCAATCAAATTGGTCAGACATGATCTCCCCCTGACAAAGCCATGCTGACTATCCCTGATTAATCCCTGCCTCTCCAAGTGGAGACTAATTCTGTCACTCAGAATTTTTTCCAATAATTTCCCTACCACTGATGTTAGGCTCACTGGCCTGTAATTCCCTGGTTTATCCCTACTACCCTTCTTGAACAATGGTACTACGTTAGCTGTTCTCCAGTCCTCTGGCACCTCCCCTGTGGCCAGAGAGGTTCTGAAAATTTGTGTCAGAGCCCCTGCAATCTCCTCCCTTGCCTCACACAGCAGCCTGGGATACATCCCGTTCGGGCCTGGGGATTTATCCACTTTTAAGCCCGCTAAAACTGCTAGTACCTCCTCCCTCTCAATACTAATTTGTTCAAGTATATCACAATCCCCCTGCCTGATTTCTATGCCTACATCACCCTTCTCCATAGTGGACACAGATGCAAAATATTTATTTAAAACTTCACCTACATCTTCCGGCTCGACACACAGGTTGCCACTTTGGTCCCTAATGGGCCCTACTCTTTCCCTGGTTATCCTCTTGCCCTTAATATACTTATAAAACACTTTGGGATTTTCCTTTATTTTGCCCGCCAGTGTTTTTTCATGCCCCCTCTTCGCTCTCCTAATTTCTTTTTTTAAGTACCCCCCTGCACTTTCTATACTCCTCTAGGGCTTCCACTGTTTTTAGTCCTTTGTATCTGCCAAAAGCCTCCCTTTTTTTCCTAATCCATTCTTGTATATCCCTTGACATCCAGGGTTCCCTGGGCTTGTTGGTTCCACCCTTGACCTTTACGGGAACATGTTGGCGTTGTACACTCTCTCTTTCCTTTCTGAAAGACTCCCATTGCTCTGATATGGAATTTCCTACAAGTGGCCGATCCCAGTCCATTTTGGCCAGATCCTGCCTTATCATATTAAAATCGGCCTTCCCCCAATTTAGAACCTTTATTTCTGGTCCATATTTGTCCTTTTCCATGACTACCTTAAATCTCACTGAATTATGGTCACTGTCACCAAAATGCTCTCCTACTGACACATCTACCACTTGCCCGGCTACATTCCCTAGAATTAGGTCCAGTATTGCCCCCTCTCTTGTAGGACTTTCTACATGCTGGCTCAAAAAGCTCTCCTGGATGCACTTTAAGAATTCCACACCCTCTAAGCCTTTCACACTCTGACTATCCCAGTTAATATTGGGGAAGTTGAAATCCCCTACTATTATTACCCTATTATTTCTACACTTCTCTGAGATTTGCCTACATATCTGTTCCTCTATCTCCCCCTGACTGTTTGGGGCCGATAGTACACTCCCAGCAAAGTGCTTGCCCCCTTTTTGTTTTTAAGTTCTACCCATATGGTCTCATTAGAGGAATCTGCTAAGATATCATCCCTCCTTACAGCAGTAATTGACTTTGATTAATATTGTGACACCCCCTCCTCTTTTACACCCCCCTCTGTCTCGCCTGAAGATTCTATACCCCGGAATATTGAGCTGCCAGTCCTGCCCCTTCCTCAACCATGTCTCTGTGATAGCAAGGAGGTTTCCTTGCCCATGCTTGACCTGAAGCCATGAGACTTCATGGGGTCCACAGTCAATGTTGAGGACTCCCAGGGCCACTCCTTCCCGACTGTATACCACTGTGCCACCACCCCTGGTGGGGCTGTCCTGCTGGTGGGACAGGACATAACCAGGGATGGTGACGGAGGAATTTGGCTGAAAGGTATGATTCTGTGAGTATGACTATGTCAGGCTGTTGCTTGACTAGTCTGTGGGACAGCTCTCCCAATTTTGGCACAAGTTCCCAGATGTTGGTGAGGAGGACTTTGCAGGGTTGACTGGGCTGGGTGTGCCGTTGCCGTGTCAGTAGCCGGTGCCGAGGTCGATGCCGGGTGGTCCGTCCGGTTTCATTCTTATTATTTTGTTTCGTTGTGGTTATTTACAACTGAGTGACTTGCTAGGCCATTTCAGAGGGCAGTTAAGAGTCAACCACATTGCTATGGGTCTGGAGTTACATATAGGCCAGACCAGGTAAGGACGGCAGATTTCCTTCCCTAAAGGACATTAGTGAACCAGATGGGTTTTAATGACAATCCGATAGTTTCACGGTTACCATTAATGATACTAGCTTTTTATTCCAGATTTATTTAATTCACTGAATTTAAATTCCCCAGCTGCCATGGTGGGATTTGAACTCACGTCTCTGGATCATTAGTCCAGGCCTCTGGATTACTAGCCCAGTGACATTACCACTACGCTACCGTTCCCGTCACTATGCTACTGTTCCCGTACAAAAACATTAACTCACTCCCTGCCAAAGTCTCAAACTGAGCAGGTTATATTTAATGCTGCAAAACACCAGAGCCCCAATTTTGCGAGTCCAGGAAAGTGGGGTTGTGTTGGCTATGCCTGCACCAGCCGCTCAGAGGGCAGGTTACATCTAATTTTGCAAGGAGAATTCCTCACCCTAACGTGAGTGGGCTCCTGGCACATACAATGTTTGCTGAGAGAGTTTGGCCTGTACCACACTTGGCTGTGGAGCACAAAATTTACTGAGGTAACAGGACTTAAAGGGCTGCAGCTTGCTGTAAAAGAGGAAGGGGAGAAAATTCAGTTGGTTGCGCCTCCCGTTAGCGCCTTAAGAGGGCGCTAATGGGGCGCAAAGCATCTAGCGCCCAGGCGCGGCGATGTTTGCGCCGCTCGCGAAATTAACTAGACATTTTGCGGCGGCGCTAAACACTACCGCCACGATCTCCTGCGCCTGGCAGATCGTGACGTCAGTCGAGTGCGCAACGCCCCGGTATCGTCCCGGAGCAGATATTGAGTGGCGCCCCCTGCCTTACCGCCTGACGCTAGCAACGACAGGTTGAGGGGAGCGTTTTGCAGTCATGAAGGGACTGGGGGAGCGCTATTTAAAGGCGACCGCTTCCTGCCTTTTATTGTTGGTGCCATTTTTGAGCCACGCATTCTGAGAGAGAGAGAGAGAGAGACTTCTGGAGAGATTCAGCGCTGTGTGAAGGAGTTTTGGGTACTGAGCAGCACTTTGCAGGTTCATTTTGATTTGCCATTCCTTGTATCGATTTAGAAGAGACTGTGGGGGCTGCACTCTGAGCTCTTTCCCTGGTACTCTCCATTGTTCTTTCCAGCAGATTTGATGTGCAGGTCTCTCCAGGCCGGGATTCAAGGCTGCAATGAGCAGGATGTGGATGGAAAGCAAGATCAACCATCCCCTTTAAGAACTGCCCGGTGCCATTGTGTGTGTGTTCCATTGCTGACTGACATCGCATGAGCTTCGCCAGCGCTCTGAGGTAGCGTCTCGCTCCTCGGCCTTTGCGCCTTAAGACAGGTGTGAAGCGCCTGATTTAGCGCTCCAATCACCTCCAGGGGCGATAAAAGTCAAGTTTGCAGTCGGTGGCGATAATTCGCACCAGGCGCTAATCTTTGCGCCCGGCCGATAATTGCGCCCCAAATGGGGCGATACTGAATTTCTCCCCCGAAGTGTTAACAGTGGGGGAAAAAAAGGTGGGCTAATTGTTCACAATAACACAACGGAGACCCGTGGACATCTCCCGTTAGTACTGTAGTATTGGAGGTGCTGCTGCGGGAGGTACACCAAAGGAATGACAGACACGATATTGATGTTCGTCTCTGATGTGGTTGCGGTGGATGAGGTAGTGAATGAAGGAGTGGTTCTTGAAAAGCTGACCACAAACCCTCAGCTAGACCATTCCTCTGGTTATTTTGCCAAGGAACATGGCGACCATGATGTCTGCATGGTTTAGCGGTAGCACTTTTACCTCTGAATCAAAAGGTCATGGGTCCATGCCCCACTCCAGGACTTGAGCATGTCATTTAGGCTAACACTTGAGTGCAGCACTCAGGGAGTGCTATATAGTTGGAGGCGGTGACTTTTAAATTGCCTTTTTAAACTGAGGCCCCATGCATCAACCTGCTACCTATGGAGTGTATAATTGAAGGAACAGCGTGATGACGATACAGTAGATAGATAGAGTTGTCAGAGGGAGCAGCATTTGAGGAAATGAGGAAAACCAAAAGGGAGGGCCAGCGAAGTTTACCCTGCTACAATAATAGGTAAATGTGGGAAACTTGCTGATTGTGTAAAGGCGATAACACTGGTCATGCCCTTCACATTTAAACAATGAGATATGAATGGGGTTTCCTAACGTGAACATTCTGTGACAGCATTGAACTTTGTGTGGTACTGCAGCCAAGTTCTTAGAACTATGCTGCTGGCAGTCACTTATTGCCCATCCCTAGTTGCCCTTGAGAAGGTGGTGCTGGGCCTTCTTAAAGCACTGCAGTCCATATGGTGAAGGTACTCCCACAATACTGTTAGGGAATTCCAGGATCTGGACCCAGCCACAATGAAGGAACGGTGATATATGTCCAGGTCAGGATGGTGTGTGACCTGGAGGGAAACTTGGAGTTAATGGTGTTCCAATTCTAGGTGGTGGTGGTCGCAGGTTGGGAGGTGCTGCTGAAGAAGCCACGGTGAGTTGCTGCAGTGCATCCTGTAGATAGTATACACTGCAGCCATAGTACGCCAGTGGTGGAGGGAACAGATGTTTAAACTGGTGGATTGGGTGCTGATTAGACGGACTGCTTTGTCCTGAATGCTGTAGAGCTTCCTGAGTGTTGTTGCAGCTGCACCCATACAAGCAAGAGAGTGTTCCATCACACTCCTGACTTGTGCCTTGAAGCTAGTGGAGAGACTTTGACGAGTTAGGAGGTGAGCCACCCATCACAGAATACCAGCCTGATCTAGTAGTCATGGAATTTAAGTGGTTGGACCAGCTGAGTTTAGTCAATAGTAACTGAAGTAAGCCCCCAAAGTGCGGACCAAGTGATATACAAGGTCGACGCTACTGGCTTGTTGAAAGAAAGACAGACCAAGTAATTGAAGTCACAACGGTTTATTCAGGCCTGGGGAGAACCTCTTATGTCGCTGCGTAAGTCCAACTCCACCGAGCTAATCAAAGCACACACATTTATACAACATTTCTGCCTTACCCTTACGGAGATCCAATTAATTTTAAAAGTTACACATTTACTCATTATCCGAGGGTGGCTGTTTATACAAAGATAACACATAATTTACACACAATGCTGTCCTAGCCCATGATGTGGTTTCCAGAACTGTACGCTCCGTTTTCTGTTAATCTCGTTATAGGCCTGCTTCTGTTAATCTCGTTATAGGCCTGCTTTTCTGCAAATGAGTCATGCCCGTCTTGCCCTGGTTATGTTCAATTTTTAATATCTTACTTCAGTAACCTACCAGGATATTGATGGTGAGAGATTTGGTGAGGGAAATGTCATTGAATGTTGAAGGGAGGTGGTTAGGTTCTCTCTTGTTGGAGATGGTCATTGCCTGCCACTTGTGTGGCTCGAATGTTACTTGCCACTTAGCAGCCCAAGCCTGGATGTTGTCCAGGTCTTGCTGCATGCGGGCATGGACTGCTTCATTTAACTTGTGACTTACATCACCATTAATGCTTTAGTATAGATGTTGTAATGCATGAACCACACGGCCATTGTAGCTGCCAGTGCCCCCCCATGAGACCCGTTTGGAGGGCAACATTAAAGGAAATGAGATGAAATAAAATTGTCCTCACCTGCTCCGCACGTCGCTGCTGAATTCTAGACAGTGGTCTCATTTTTAGATTACATTGTTATCCGAGTCCTTTGAAGAGACTGCTGCCTTGTAAGCATTCTTGGGTTACATCCATGAACTAAAGTGATACGTATAATTAGTAAAGAACCATTAATTCTGAGAATAGTTTTTAGTAAAGTCAAAAAACATTTCTCTACAAAATGGATAAAAGGGAAAATAATAAATGAATCTGAGATTGTTCACAACTGAGATAAACTCCCTCAAATGTGTTCATTATTTGTATATTTCCTTGAGCTTCCTAGGGAATGTATGTGGGTTCTCGTGTTGAAATGGTTTATTCAAATAGGTCAAGTGATTACTAATTTATGTTTTAATATAACAAAACATGTTGGAAACTGCCAGGTTCCAAAAAAAAGGTAATAAAAGCCTTACAGGCTTTTATGGTTTTAATTCAAACAATAAGGAGGGAAGATTTCCTCTGTGCATTCAGATGCAGTGAAATTGTAAACGTGTCCTTTATTTCTGATTTTATTATGGGTAGTAGCTGGATGAAATCTCCTTCCACTGCATTTTCAAATCGTAAATGTTTGCTGGTATAGTTAGGTGATGTAAATTTAATTAGGTTGTACAGATTTTGTGATCTGTTTTCTATTTCTTTGCAATTTTTAAAAACTGTTTTCCAGCTCACGCGAGGCTGATGTTTCGGGATACAGTAACTGTTGAAGATGCCATCACAGTGATCTCTGTAATGGAGTCTTCCATGCAGGTATGCATTTATTCCAAATGATTAAAAACGTTTTTATGCAGAAATGAGAATAAAAACAGTCACCTCGTGTGAAGGACGCAAAGTTGAAAGGTCAGTGCACTATACCCTGGGGCGCAAGTAAAAATGAAAAGCAGATTCATTCCAATAAAATAAAATCAACAGAAAATCTTTTCCTTTTGTATCCTCTTTTTGTAATTTATGATTGATGAACAAATGTTCATTCTGAATAAGACACATATAAAGTTAACATAAGAATGCTGGATTCAGACAAAACTGATATTTTGCAGGAGGCGGGGGAGGGAGATGGATTTAAATGGTGTGGCAAGATGGCACCATATTGGGACAGGACGGGCTTGAAGGGCCGGCTGGCCTTTTCCCGTCCTTATATAGTTTATATAATGTGTTCATTTTATTAAAGATTCTGATGCTTCTCATTTCCAGGGAGGTGCTCTTCTTGGTAGTGTGAATGCTTTGCACACTTCCTTTCCAGAAAACCCAAAAGAGCAATACAAAATGCAGTGTGAACTGTTGCTAGAAAGACTGGGCCTAAATGATATTCTCCATCAAGAGCTCCAAAGACTTGACAGGTAAAATGTCAGACTCAGCCCACGGGAGGCTGAGAAACATTACAAAGATTTACTTTATTTGTTTACATTTATGGAATAGTAAAATTTGATATTTAGTTATTTATTAAAAACACCGAAAACATAACCACTATACCTTTGATGAGCATATAATGTCAGAGGAGGGTCTACTAGCTGTTTATTCGGCAGGATGAACAGCTTTATTAATGACCTTGTAGCTGCCAAAACATCATAAGAATATTGCAGCCAAAATTGAAACTGCTTTGGAGTCACGGAGAAAAATAAATATCAAGATCTTGAATATACTTTACTATTTTTTTTACAGTTAGCCCCCTTAATAGAGTTACACATAGAATGTTTTTTCAGATAAAAACATGAAACAGAGCTTCGCAATGCACCACAAGGTAGTTTCTGCTCACCAGAGAATACCCTGAATAACTTGAGTCTGGCACATTTTCGAGGCCTGCAGCATTTATTTACATTTGGGAGTTCTTGTGCTGTATTCAAATGCATTAGTGCAGGTGTACGGTGCCGTTTTAAACTCATCACTGTTCGATTAGATAAATCAGAGTCTTCCTTTTGGGAAAGAACATCAAAAATACTAAATATGTACTATGACATTTGAGGGCTGATTTTAATCTTCGGCGCGAGAGGAAAACGGGTGGCAGTAGATCAGCCGCCCGTGATACACCCGGCCCAATTTTCCTTTCCATTGACTGGTGGCCGATCTACTCCCCATTTTCCCCCACTGCCGAAAGATACAATCAGCCCTTTGGTGTTGATATGAATATTGCATTAAATATATAATAAAACTGGTTTTGTGGCTGTTATATCACCTGAGTGTTTTTAAAAACTGTGAGAAGATCATCAGTTTACTTCATTGAGATGCAATAAGTTTCACATCACATTTAGTGGGCGGTTGGAGGAGGGAAGTCCTCGTTTTTGATTGGATATTAATTTCTATGAATGCAATAATTTTGTTACATCTGTAAACGTATTTCATAACGATCTGATAATGTTTTCTTTAAGAGTTCAAAATGAAAACGGGCACCAGCCACCTACTGGAAATACAAACTCAAGTGACAAATCCGATCTGTTATCTGATTCCACTGTTTATTCAAAAAATGATGAAATGAAGCCCAGCGCCGTTCAAGATGTTGATCAAACTGATTGTGGTCTGACCTGGTTTGTTGATTTTCAAAGTGAAAATCGTGAAACGGAGCCAAAAGGGGATGAAGTTGTACAGAATGAATCCCCCACACGAAAAGCACCATCAGAGAATTCTTATCGAAACCTTTTTCCTGAATTAAATGCCAATCCACAGCCAATAAAAAATACAGAGGTTGTTTCAACAAATGCAAACATTTCTAACAGGACTTTGCAGCCTGAAAGTTCTTGTGGTCCAAATAATGTGAAGTCTGCTGGTCCAGCCATCGAGAATTCAGAAGTTGATAAAACAGCTTGCACTGACTACTTAAAAAGGCAGACAAATGATAAGATTTGTGCTTCTTCAAACACGTCTAGTTCTGCTGTAACAGTGCGGGTACCAAAGAAGCTTCATGCCACTCGGGTTTCACAAAGTGGAATGTTGTACAAAAGCGATAAAACGCTCAGCAAAAATCACTCACCTGAATTAAGTAAAACGAGTGCATTTTTGAATCTGGATAACTCATGTTCAGATGGCCTCTGCACATCAAATAGTGGCAGTTCAGACCAAGGTCCTCCACGCAGAATGCAGGCTGCAGCAAATAAGACAGTATATCCATTTGGAACAAAGAATGCAGACCAGGACAATGGCGCCGCTCCCCCAGATTCTGAAACTAATGGGAATTCTAACTGTCTGCTGACCAAACTGAAAACTTTTGCATTCAAACCAAAGCAAAAGCTAAGCCATTCGGCTGTAGACAATTCTACTTCTGACTCTTTGATCCTGCATTCTGAGACTGCTGAAGTTGGGGAATCAAATACTCAATTGACACATGCTTCTGAGCAGCCAACAGAAGCCAGTCATCACAGACAAAATCTCCAAACACTACATGCTTGTACCTCTAAAAGTAGATTCCCACATAAAAAAACGAGCAAAGGGCCATCTGTCGTAGACTGCAGTAGAACAGAACCATCACTTGAATTGCAAAAGAGTTTTAATACCACACACGAGGGTGAGATGCAAAAATTGGCACTGGATAAATCAAAATATCCACTTCCTAATACAGACCAACAAATTAGCCGAGGTTCAGCTGCGACAGGCCAGGCGAAAGTGTCCTCCAGTACATTGACAAAACTTGCCAGTTTCTCTTTTAGTCCACCTTCAGAAAAGAAAACCGAAAAGAACACGACTGAAAAGAAGGTAACTGTTGAGAAGCTGGATAGTGCGGCACAAAATGCAGATACTGACTCTGCAGCATCATCTAGAAAAAGAAAGACCTTTGGATTTCCATCAGCTGGCACTACGGCAGCTGTTCTGAGCAAGTACCTCTTCTCTACTGATGAGCTGGAAGATGATTGTATTCTGGATTTTGACTGGGATGAAGAAGCAAGGAAAAAACCCAGAGCATAATTGATGTATTTCAGAAGTGTACCTCAGTAGTTTTCTTTAAAAATAGATGCATTTTTTCTACTTTATGATTAACCCATCTGACACTACAAACATAGTGGTGCGTCACACCTTCAGTGAATCAGAATTTTGAAGATTGCATGCTAAAAAGGAGGGAAAAAATAGTCTTTCATAAAGAATCAAATCTATTGTTGGAAGAGACTATTATTAGAAAGCTAACATTCTGTACCTAACCATCGAGACTTGGATACATTTTATGAATGCGCGCTTCTGACTGAAAATTCTGTTTAGGCGTATGCACAATTCCCTCGTGTGTGTTCCCAGTGTGTAAAGGTGCACACCCGTAGCACATATTTGTAAAATTTCTACATGTCTATAAAGAGGCAAAGGAAATGAGCTGAGTTGATTCAACCCACCTGAAATCCACTGATAGTAGTTGAGTATTAACTACCACCAGGGAGGTTGCAAACTACAAGATGCTACAATCAAGAAAAAAAGGAAACATTTATTTTTTTGTATTTGAAACTCTTTTTGCTTAATAACAAGTCAATCAGTCGCATTCAGTGAACTTCAGATTATTGTGTCAACTGTGTGCATTTTATGCTGAAGAATTATAAATGAAAATAAACAGCTCTTTTTGGTATTTGGTGATGGGAAAGAAACCAAATAGTCTATTAAAAGGACACTTAATTCCAGGATGAAGTAATGCACTTTGTTATATTACATTCTCACTGTAACATGTGCTTTCCTGATCTTTTTTATCTATCTGAGAACAATCTGTAACTAATTATCTCGGCTAAGTTGTCCTTCCTTATGAGAATTGCTGGTAAATTAACCAAGTCACACACCATCCTGACTTAGAAGTATATTGCCGATCCTTCATCGTCACTGGGTCAAAATCCTGGAACTCCCTCCCTAACAGCACTGTGGGACTACCTTCACCACACGGACTGCAGCGGTTCAAGAAGGTGGCTCACCACCACCTTCTCACGGGCAATTAGGGATGGGCAATAAATGCTGGCCTTGCCAGCGATGCCCACATCCCATGAACGAACAAAAAAAAAAGATACTCCCGTTCCTTGGTTTGTGAAAAAGTAGGCCAACATCCCATAAGTTTTTGTTGCAGAGCCTTAGGGGGGAATTTTCTGGGGTTCAGCGGGTGTGATTGGTGGTGGGTCAGGTGGGAAAATGTATTTTTTTGACAGTGGGTCGGGACCCCGCTGTCAACCCATCGCCACGCGCCTTTACCAAATTTCGGGTCTGTCAGCACTGAGCAGCGGCGGGGGAGGCAATTAAAATCATTAGTGGCTTGTTTACAACCACTTACCAATGCTTTTTTTCCCAGCTTTTTGAATTTGACAGGTCGGCCACCAGTTTCCCGCTGTGCCTAGACCTCGTCTGTGAAGCTGAGGCGGGAGGTCAGTGGCCATTGAATCAGCTGATGAGTTGACAGCTTTAAATGTCAAGTCAAAGCTCCCAGCTGATTGAGATATGTTCCCTTAGTTACTAGCTTCTCTAAACTGCATTTCCACTACAGATTCACCATGCTGCAAGTCTTTACACAAGTCTCCATCCAGTCTGACCCCACTGACAGATCGCTTCTGTCATCTCTACTTCACCTGTCATCTATTCCATCAGCATCGGTGCACTTTATACTCTCTCACCTTGGTCCTCAGAATCCCACCACAATCAGCCCCAACACCAGTATCACCAGGAACACCAGCAGCACCACCAACAACAACACCAACTTTCTCCGCAATCAACTGATGCTGCACAGGACACAGGGCATCCGCACCCAACCACATTGCTGCCCGGGAGGCCAGGGTTAGCCTCACCATGGCCAGATTTATTTCACTTGACGCTGTACACCCTGGCTGCCACATGATGTGCCAAGTTGGCACCTCCCCACACCAAAACCATAAAGCAACCCTAAAATGTCCAATGTTCTACAATGTCCAAACCATTCCTTTCACACTCATGACCATTGCAGGGGGTACTGTTATGTCTCACCATTCACTGTAACTTCACTAAACCAAAGATGCACACCAATCTGTCTAAAAATGCAAAGTGTTGAAAATAAAGGTTTCAATGTTTGACAGCACATTAACAGAAACTTCACATGAACATTGGATAAAACACCCAAGTGCCTACCCTTGTGTGCTGTTAGTTGGTATAATTGCATGAGGGTGAGGGTGAGTGTGAGGTGGGTGGCTAGTGAGATGGGGATGTGATGATGTAGATAGAGAGGGATGGGTGGAGGTGCAAGGTAAGTTGGTGTGAGTAAGGATGTGCAGGAGTAGGGTAGGGATGGCAGTGTGATGAGAGGCACAGCTGGATGAGGTTGAGTGGCTTTGCAGTAACGTTTTGTGATCTACTGAGATCATTGAAATGTTTGTGGCACTGCAGCCTGGTCCTCCTGACAACATCCCTGCTTGTGCCCTCCTCTGCAATGTTGATCTCCTAGGGAGGTCTCTTCTGCCCATGGGAAGGGAAGAGAACCTCCCTGTGTGCTGTGACTCCCTCCATAAGCATATGGAGGGAGTCATGGGAGAGCCTGGGTGCAGCCCTGCTCCTTTGTGCAGTGCTTGTCAGTGTTTGCAGCACATCAATGCTGTAGAACACTGACAGCACAACTGTTAAATTAAACACTCCTTCCAGGTGAAACAGCGATTTACTTGTACTTCTTACAATTTAGTATACTGTATTCGCTGCTCACGATGTGGTCTCCTCTACAATTGGGGAGACCAAACGCAGATTGGGTGACCGCTTTGCGGAACACCTCCGTTCAGTCCGTACGGGTGACCCCGAGCTTCCAGTCGCCTGTCACTTTAATTCTCCGCTCCGCTCCACTCCCACTCTGATCTCTCCGTCCTCGGCCTCTTACACTGTTCTAACGAAGCTCAACGTAAGCTCGAGGAGCAGTACCTCATCTTTCTATTAGGCACTTTACAGCCTTCTGGACTTAACATCGAGTTCAACAATTTCAGACTATAAATTGGCCCCATGTAGTTTTTTTTTCTCTTGTTTGTTCACATGGTAGCTGTTAATGTTGCTGTCATCATCATTCACACCTCATCTAGAGCCATCTTTTGTTTCTTAACTTGTCCCATTACCTCTCTTTATGCCTTGCACCATCATCCCTTTTGTCTGTCGATCTCTCCTGCCTTCCATCCTATCACAGACCTTCCCTTTGTTCTTTCCTCCCCTCCTCCCTGCCCCTGCTTAAAAATATCTCCTCCCTAACCTTTTCCAGTTCTGACGAAGGATTCGACCCGAAACATTGACTCTGTTTCTGACCTGCTGAGTGTTTCCAGCACTTTCTGTTGTTGTTTCAGATTTCCAGCATCTGCAGTATTTTGCTATTGTCAAATTAAAGTTGGCCATGGTCCCTTTAAGGAAACCAATTGACGACGCATCATCAAATAACGTCATCAGACCCGCTTCCTTCAATTGCCTGGGAAACTTGCTGCGCGGGCTTCACAATCAGGAGAAATTCATTCTACACAGCGGGCTGGAGCCAGCAGTGAGGCCGGGACCCGCCGAGGTTGATAAAATCCAGTACTTGGTGTTTCCACCCAATATTCCTCAGTGGGCCACCCCAGGTATGGCTGAAAATGGTGGCCAAAAGGAGAAAATTCCAACCCTATGTGTTATAATGGGAGATAAATGTACTGCAGGAAAGAATTTCCATGGGCAAATCACCATTTCTTACTCTCCACTGCAGGTACATTTAAAGGCAAAACTCTTTCATAACAGAATGGCATAGCACACAACAGGTGAATAACTCCCCAGACTTGAATGAATTTATAACCTCAAAAAGCAGTGGTGGATTTGGGCATTGGGACTGTGCAGATTGGAAGGGAGGGCGCACTTGTGGCAAGTATCATATTAATTTGCTATTTCTGTTATTTGCACAATGTTAAATGTGCATGTCCATATACATTAGATTGTGCAATATAACAACCTCACCATGAGAAATACCATGGGGGATTTGTCAATACGGTCCTGTCAAATTATTGATGGGAATGCGGAGGATATAGTGTTTAATAAATAAATGGATGTGGTGTGATCGGAGAGGATGTTGATTCTGTGCTAATTTAAGAGGTATGTGGGAGTATTCAGGGACTGGGAAGAAAGATGCATTGTAGGGCAGTAAGCAATTCTGGGAGAATGAAGAGTAGTTGGCGGAGGAGATAGGATATTTAAGGTAGAGTACTAAGTAGTGAAGCGGTAGGGATGTGTAGTTAGTAGTTATGGGGGGAAAGGAGTACTGTGGCTAGGAGTATTTCAAGGGAGTTCGGGTAGTCAGTAATCAAAGTGAGCCATGTGGGTAAGTAACAATGTGTATTCCATTCACAACTGCACATTATTAGACGAATTTGGTGAATTCTATTCACTTAGTGACACATTAATTCATTCTCTGGATTCCATTGACTTTCTAACACATAATATAATTAATTGACTGGTTCCCTTGGTTCCGTTCAGTCACGTGTTGTATTTCTGTGGATTCCATTGCCTCATCAGCACATTATGTAATTCATATGATGGATTCATTTGGCTCAGCCACACAAGTAAATTAATTCACGGTTTCCATTCTCTCAACCAGGAAGGATAATTTAATTACAAAATGAATTGGCTAAATTTAATTTACTTTGCCATGGGTCATTTAATTAATTAATTTTCTGGATTCAATTTAGTAATAAGCAGGTCTGAAGAGGAAGGGCTTCCAGCAGAACATAGGAAGGAGTCATCAACAGGGCTGCCTGGATGTAGGGTATAAGGGCTGGAAGTGCAATAGTAGAAGGAGCAGGGCCCAAAAAATGGTTTGGAGCTGGGAAGAAGGGCTGAGTGTGGTAGTAGAGGGTGCACGGCCCAGGAGCAGGAATGAATGGGAGCGGGGCCCTGAAAACAGTAAGCAATTGAGTGGAATTAATTGAATCAGGCACAGATCAGAGAGCCGGTATAGAGTAACTGAGTGATTAGAAAAGCAGTGATTGAAACAGAAAGGGCTGGATTTTGAAGTTGGAGTCATGTTGAGGTCGGGAATCACACATTCTGGCTTGTGAACCCGCCTCCATCGAGATGTGGCCAACCCACTGTATTTTCCCTTGATTGACCTTGTTGAGCCCGCCCAGTGGGCTCAGCAGGCCAATTAAGGGCCACCCGGCAACAGGTGACGTCACAGACTGACATTTCATCTGTCAAGAGCTTTTGACAGATGAAATATCAGCGTTTGACAGCTCTGTGAAGCTGTCAAACACTCACAATATGATTTCTATCTTCAGTCCTTCCTTTCAGGCTGAGTTAGAAGTCATTCCACCACAGAAATCAGAAGGCTGCTGTTGTTGACAGGTCCACGGCTTTCCTGCTTTCTGTGCCGGTGAGATTTCTGACTCCCGAGAACTGAAGGGCTGACACCTGCAGGAGGAAGTTAAGGTAAGTAAAACTTTTTTCAACACTTAGCACTTACCTTACACACTTACCTCTGCACACATGCACCCATCACTCACCTGCCCACCGGACATATTGACCCCTCCAACCCCTGCAGACCCATGGCCCGACCCGATAACTTGGAGTGTTTGCCACCTGTCGGGAAGCCCACACTTTTCCTTTGAAAATAGGGATTATGCAAAAAACTGCCTGTTAACTACCTGTTAACAGGCAGTTAATTGTCACTAATCCCTTCCCGCCTCGGGGAGTCGGGTCTCAGACCAGGTCGGGTACCCGCCGCCAGAGAAACTGGCATGGAGGCGGGTTGGAGTCGGGATGGGGTCGGGACCCCCGAATCTGCAACTTTAACCCCCCCCCCCACCCCCGACTCCAAACCCGACTCCACGGGTCATTGAAAATCCAGCCCAAAGAGTCCAGGACCCAAAAGCAGGACCGGGAGGAGAAGATCTGCCAGCAGAACAGAAGAGGGAGCAAGGTGCAAAAATGGTTCAGAGTAGGACAGAGAGATGGAAGGAAGTGTATCTTGAGCTGACAATTTGAATTGTTGGAGGGGGAGATAGAGAGACAAGCAGGAAAAAAATAGCAGCAACTGAATGATGGGAAGCCCAAAGCAGAGCAGCGACAGGCTGGATGCCTGAAGTTGAAATTTGCAGAAGCCAGAAGGAAGCAGGTGGGGAAACATGAACAGGTAAGAATACATATAATTAACATACTTAAAAAAAAACTTTTAAAACCCACCCAATTCGCTGAAATTGGGCTGAACAGCTGGTAAGAGATCTTTTTCCTAAATTTACCTGAAGTAAGGCTGAAGTAGCTGTGGTGGACAATGTGGAGTCTCGACAGCTCCACATGCTGGTTTGACTGTGACAGCTAATTGCTTCTGAGTTAACAATGGGAAACCTTATTGAGGGGACACCTAGAGGCACAACAGAGAATTGTTAATATTTTAACATGGCAAAACCCCACAGGAGATGTTTGCCTATCTCTAAAATGGAGTGTGTGACTCATACCGATTTTAATATGTAGTATATGAATTTATTTAACACACACGGCTTGTCTCTCATACGGCCTATGTCAAAGTTGAGTGTCAAACCTATAATGTAACTCGGGCAGATTTTTGTCATACTTGCTCTTGATTGGCTGAAATTACATTATTTATAAAACTGCCAAATCACAACTGAACAGGTAGGGAACAGACCAATCAAAAGTGGGTGCATAAATGTCCAGTGAAAGACTATGAAAAACATGTGAAAACAACAAATCAGCAATGAGTAGTCAGCAAAAGCTGCCAATAACAAAGAGAAAGTGAACCAATGAAATGCTTCAAATATTTTTGGGGTGATTTGTTTTGGCTGTCAGTTACTCTCATTAAACATTGAAAATGAGGCTTATGACATAATTAAGATCTAGAACATTACAAAATTATGTGACAATTGTTAGTTATGTGTACAATGGCATTTTTACTGTTTAACATGACTCTAATAACATTTTCATCTGAGACTTGAGCACTTGGGGCTCCCGGAGCTTTTATTGTCATCAGGCTGCAACTCCCAGTATGCCTCTGTGCCCACACCTCTCAGAATCTTTTTATGATTGACAACAAACTGGCCATTCACACATCACACCAGGATTTGCTACTTCCATGTCATCCCCTGCTTTCTCTCCACCCTCCTGTCCAGTGATGGAGCTGCATTGATGGGGTTGTATTTGAAGGGAACAAATTTATTTATCTACCAGCAGGGGGAAAAAACTTTATGAGGAACCAAACTCTGAGGAGATCTCTTACTAATTTCGACCAAATCCTTTCATAGAGACATCTATCTCTGCAGAAAGAAAGATTTTATTTATATAGCGTCTTTCACAACTTCCGGATGACCCAAAGCGCTTTACAGCCAATGAAGTACTTTTGAAGTGTAGTCACTGTTGTATTGTAGGAAATACGGCAGCCAAATTGCACACAGCAAGCTCCCATAAACAGCAATGTAATAAATGACCAGATAATCTGTTTTAGGTGTTGGTTGAAGGATAAATGTTGGCTAGGACACCCAGAAAACTCCCCTGCTGTTCTTCGAATAGTGCAATGGAATATTTTACATCCGCTTGAGAGGGAAGACAGAGCCTCGGTGTAATGTTTCATGTGAACGATGGCACCTCCAACAGTATAGCACTCTTTACTACACTCAAGTGCCAAGCTAGATTATGTGGTCAAGTCTCTGGATTGGGGGCTTGAACCCATGATGCTCTGACTCAGAGGTGAGAGTGCTACCATTGAGCCAAGGCTGACCCACAAATTCCCATATACTTGCACTGCTCTCTCTCTCCATATGAAACACCACAGGAGATCTGCTAGTTTAATTTGAGGTTTTGTTTTGCTGCAAGAATTTATTCCAGAATATATTTATGCTGCTAACATATTAGCACTAGAATATGCAATTGTATTCTTGGTGAAGTAATACCAGTAGTTATCAGTACTAGGTGCAAAACAAAAACAAACTGTTTATAATCCTCTTTATAATGCTAAAGTAAATTTCTCAAGATAAATAAAACTTAAACATCGCAGTTCTTTTAAAAAAAAAAATAGTTATAAAGAATTGAGATTAATAACTTTTTTTCTATCTCTGCAAGAATAATGGCCCATATTTTCCGATGCCTACGGGTGTGTACGGGCTGTGTACACACCTGTAGGGACATCGGAAATGGCGGTTTCAGGCATGCGAAGCACATGCGCTGAAAACCGGCATTTCCGACCAGTCAAGAATGCTCTTGACAGATCGGATGCCTGCCCTGGAGAAAGGCCTCTGCGGGGGGAGAGTTCCGCTTTCTGCAGAACCTCCGCCCGCAGAAAACCCTTAGAAATCTTACACCTGGTAAAAGCAGGCGTAAGGCCTGCTTTTACCAGCATAAGAGTTGAAAAAAAGTTTTAACTTTTTTTTCACTCATTTATAATTTTAAAATACTTTTAAAAAAGGTAAGTTTGTTTTTAGCCCCGTAAAAAATCTTTAATTATTTTTTTCAAAAAATTAATTTTTTGTTTAAAATATTAAATTTATTGTAATTTTAACTCATTTTTAAAAATTTGATTTTTTTTTTTTAAATTTATTTAATGTTTTACAGTGTTTTTGGGGTGATCTCCATTCATATATTTGACAGGTCTATCTGTCAAAAGTATGAAGGGAGATTCCCTTCTCCTATTGGTTGGCCTGGCCCACGTGATCCCAGGGACGCTTGCGAACCGCATGCGCCTCTGGGATACGTGGGCCCTGCGCATTTCGAGTTTGGAGAGGCCCAGGAGCGGAAGTGTCCGGACCTCGGGAGCTCTCAGGTAAGTTCGTAGATTTTTTTCCGATAGGAGGCCTCCGCACACGGGAAGCCTCCTATCAGAAATTACGGGCCATTATTGTTCAGTCAGTGGCAGTGACATCAACAAGGGTTACTGTTTTGAAGGAGTAACTAATTAATTGTTAACTTGCTAAATTGTCATTAGTTAAGAATCAATAATAAACTCCGAGATGATTCAGCATCAGCTGTGTTTGTGGCTCCAACACCCTCAAAATGTTGGACTTTAGTTGTCACCCTTCCAAACTCTTTCCTCAATGATGACCTCACTGTTTAAATAGGCACATAAGTAAAAAAAAAAGAGCAAAACAAGATGTCAACGGTAATATTAATTATTTGTAATTGAAGAAGCTCCGATGAGACTTCCTCTTGCATCTCAGCAATCACAATCCAGAAAACTCAAGATTTTTTTAAATCATGGAGGAATGTGCTCCCCCAACAGTTACAGGATTGCAGGTTGTGTGCATTTTTGTTGTCTTGACAAATCTGCGTCACTTTTTTCATCAGTATTATTTTAGTCTTTATACCAATGGCATATTTTATGGTGGACAGTGCCAAATAGTAGGCTCCTGCAATTGAATCACCTGATTTAACCCACATTGGTTCTGGATTCTATTTTGTTGCTTACGTGCTGAGTAGATATTGTGGGGCATTAACGGTATGTGGAAGGAACTGTTGTAACAAGCTAAACCTGAATGCTTCTTTTACCGCATTAACATCTCAACGGAAAATATCTAATAATCCTGTCTACACTTGTGAATCTGGCAGATTCAGGAACAACGGATAACTGAACATGTATGAGATTTTCACAAATGCAGTTGCTCTGAAGTGGCAAACTTTAAAGCAAATGCGCAAGTGTGAAATTCACACATGCACAACTAGTGAAAAGTCACATTAGCGCCTTTTGTGGATTTGGGCTGAACCTCCCCCATTTGCTACCTATGGCCGGACCCCCCCAAAGTGGTGACCCAACCTAAATGCTATAACGGCCACTGTTCATGTTTGCTGCCACCGGTGAAAACCACCCAGCAAAAGCCCCTTCTGAAGGGGAGTTTTTGTGTCTCCAGCAGGTATGGAAGCTTAGATTCTTTTGCTGACTATAAATTTCAATTCAGTAGGTAAAGATCTAAAACTACAACTGAATTATTTAAGATAGATTTTAAGTGTGTGTTATTATGAAATGTATCTGTTACACTTCTGAAAGGGAACTTACATGTTGGCCAAAACAAGTTGGATTTATAAAACAAAGTCCATGTGCTTTGTTTGATCCATTTCTGATTGGTCGTAAGCCCAACTAAAGGTAGCCAAATAAGGGCAGTTCTTTACTACAGTGAGAAGCCTTTATATTTATAGGTGGTTGAGAAAAAAGCTTAAAACATTAAGGGGGAAAAATTCAGTTGGTTGCGCCTCCCGTTAGCGCCTTAAGAGGGCGCTAATGGGGCGCAAATCATCTAGCGCCCAGGCGCGGCGATGTTTGCGCCGCTCGCGAAATTAACTAGACATTTTGCAGCGGCGCTAAACACTACCGCCACGATCTCCTGCGCCGGCAGATCGTGACGTCAGTCGAGTGCGCAACGCCCCGGTATCGCCCCGGAGCGGATATTGAGTGGCGCCCCCTGCCTTACCGCCTGACGCTAGCAACGACAGGTTGAGGGGAGCGTTCTCCAGTCATGAAGGGAGTGGGGGAGCGCTATTTAAAGGCGACCACTTCCTGCCTTTTATTGTTGCTGCCATTTTTGAACCATGCATTCTGAAAGAGAGGGAGAGAGACTTCTGGAGAGATTCAACGCTGTGTGAAGGAGTTTTGGGTACTGAGCAGCACTTTGCAGGTTCATTTTGATTTGCCATTCCTTGTATTGATTTAGAAGAGACTGTGGGGGCTGCACTCTGAGCTCTTCCCTGGTACTCTCCATTGTTCTTTCCAGCAGATTTGATGTGCAGGTCTCTCCAGGCCGATATTCAAGGCTGCAATGAGCAGGATGTGGATGGAAAGCAAGATCAACCATCCCCTTTAAGAACTGGCCCGTGTCATTGTGTGTGTGTTCCATTGCTGACTGACATCACATGAGCTTCGCCAGCGCTCTGAGGTAGCGCCTCGCTCCTCGGCCTTTGCGCCTTAAGACAGGTGTGAAGCGCCTGATTTAGCGCTCCAATCACCTCCAGGGGCGATAAAAGTCAAGTTTGCAGTCGGTGGCGATAATTAGCGCCAGGCGCTAATCTTTGCGCCCGGCCGATAATTGCGCCCCAAATGGGGCGATACTGAATTTCTCCCCCTAAAATTCTGGGTCTGTGAATCTCTTTAAAGTATGTTTTTGGCCTTTTGGATCCCAAAGCTCATCACCACTGGGATTTTTTTTTGTGTGTCATCTATGGGTCTGTTGTCGGTTAATTGATAGAGATTGATTGCTATGATTAGTCAACAACTGCATTATCGCAGTATCAGGGGACTACCAGAATGGTAAAAGGTGAACTAGATGGACCTTGGTCTTTTTTTCGTCTAGCAATTCCTATGTTCCTATGTAAGTATATTGTAAAGGACTAAATGATAGTTTTTTTCCTTTTTGTTGTTTTCTTGTATTTAGAGGAGGAAATACATCTGTGAAGCTGAAAACTGTAGTATGCATTAGACTGCTAAGTTATTGGAAAAAGGTTTTTTTCACTAAAGGGACGAACCTGATTCTTATAAACTTAGAAAATGACATCGTAACTGACCAGTAATATAAAAATGTTATCCTGTTCTGTTGGCAAATCCATTGAATTTATTGATTGAGAGGAGAGGGAGCCTACACTTAGGGTTATATGGTCCTCCTTTTGCAAGTAAAGGGAACAAAATAGCTCCTGTTGAACATAAGGCTAGGTATTCTGCGGCGAGTGTCTCACCTCCTGACTCCCCAAAGCCTTTCCACCATCCACAAGGCACAAGTCAGGAGTATGATGGAATACTCTCCACTTGTCTGGATGAGTGCAGCTCCAACAACACTCAAGAAGCTCGACACCATCCAGGACAAAGCAGCCCGATTGATTGGTACCCGATCCACCACCTTAAACATTCACTCCGTCCACCACCAGCCCACTGTGGCTGCAGTGTGTACCATCGACAAGATGCACTGCAGCAGCTCGCCACGGCTTCTTCGGCAGCACCTCTCAAACCCACGACCTCTACCACCTCGAAAGACAAGGGCAGCAGGCGCATGGGAACGCCACCACCTCCAAGTTCCCCTCCAAGTCACACACCATTCTGACTTGGAAGTATATCGCCATTCCTTCATTGTCGCTGGGTCAAAATCCTGGAACTCCCTCCCTAACAGCACTGTGGGAGTACCTTCATCACACAGACTGCAGCGGTTCAAGAAGGTGGCTCACCACCACCTTCTCAGGGGCAACAAAGGATGGGCAATAAATGCTGACCTTGCCAGCGACACCCACATCCCATAAATGAATAAAGAAAAACACCAACTTTTCAGCAAAATTATCAAAGGAGAAGAATTTCAACGTCAAAGAATTAATTGCTCTTTTTTCATCAATTTTAGCAGATCCAAATCAAAATGGCAAGCGCGCACAATTTATCGTAAATGCAAAATGCATGCCATGCATATTTGATAGTCTGCATCTTTATACATTCAGGAAAAGGGAAAACCATAATGTTCACATCCCACTGCAGCGACTTGAGCACATGATCTAGACTGACACAGTGCAATACTGAGGGAGTGCTGTACTTTCGGAAGTGCCGTCTTTCAGAGGAGACATCACACTAAGTCCCTGTTTGCCCTCTCAGGTGGATGTAAAAGATCCCATGACACTATTCGAAGAAGAGCAGGGAGGATATCCCAGTGTCCTGGCCAACATCCCTCAAGCAACATCATTAAAATAATTCATCTGGTCATTTATCTCATTGCTCGTTGTGAGACCTTGCTTCATGCAAATTGCAACGGTGGCTACATTTCAAAAAGTACTTCATTGGCCGTAAAGCACTGGGATGACCTGAAGCCGTGAAAGGTACTATATAAATTCAATTTCTTTCTGACAAAATGCTGATGTCAGCCGAGGCTGAATACCAAGCCTGGTTTGCTCCTCCATGCTGAAATACAATTAGGGGGTTAAACATTCCACAACGCTGCTCTTTGGGAGCATATTCTAAAATTGTGTATTCCCAGCCTGCAAGTTTCCATCCATTAACTTTAATCAGCAGAAAATCATGAATTGGGAGTGCACTGGAATTTTTATACTCGGATTGTCACTTCTCTCAATTTTAAAACTTTTCTAACACCCATTTAATTTCCAATAGAAAGGAATGTTTTTATTGATGGTGTGCTCCGAGAGTCTGTCTGGGTTGAGTTAAGAAATAATAACAGATTTGCTGCCATATTGGAAGTAATTATAGACCCATTTTGTTACCAAATTTGGGAGTAATTAAAGACCACTGAATAGTGGGAAAGAATTCAAGGATTAGATTTGTGGGCAATAGTATTGCAATAGAAGTTTTTAATAGTACAAATTGTGGAGGACTTTAATTATCCTAAGGCAGACTGGGACAAGATAAAAGTATGTGGTCAAAATGGGGAGGGGTTCTTTGCATCTGGGGCTGGTTCCTTAATCAGTATATTGCTGTTTCTGCATAATAAAATAGATCAAGTAATGGAGCTGAAGGTAGGAGAACACTTGGGGAAATAGTGACTGTAACATAATTAGGTTCATATTGAAAATAAAAGGGGAAAAAAAGAAAATCAAGGATAAAGGTGTTGGACTGGAAATTAGCTAAATTCAGTGGGATGATAGGGGACCAAGGCCAGATTCATTGGTTAGATTCATAGTAAATGAAACAGCAGTGGAAGATATTACACAATTGATGAGGTACAGGTCAAATACATTCTGTTAGGAGTAAAGGCAACTGCAAAAGAATCTGGGTATCATGGATAAATATGGCATTGGACTATATTGGGTAGGAAAAGACCAGCTGGTCCATCAAGCCTGTCCCGTACTTTCATGATGCAATATATGCACACCATGGCCGCAAATTTAATGGAGGAGGTGGGATGGTGGCGGGAGAGGTGGTTTCCTGGTGTCGGTCCTGCTCCCAGCTGCAGCCGCTCTGTAAACATGATTTTTCCTTGATTGGCCTTGTTAAGCCCGCCCTGCGGGATTCCCGGCCAATTAACAGGAAGCGGGTCTGATGACGTCATTTGATGATGCGTCATCAGCCGATTTCCTTAAAGGAACCACGTCCACATGGAGATTGACAGTTGTTCTGTCAGTATTTGACAGCATTGAGGTGCTGCAAACACTGGCAATCACCGCACAAAGGTGGATGCTTGCACTCAGGCTCTCCAATGACTCCCTCCATATGCTTATGGAGGGAGTCACAGCACGCAGGGAGGTTCTCTTACCTTCCAAGGGCGAAAGAGACCTCCCCAAGACACCAACGCAACCTAGTTGCACATTGCACAGGAGGGCAAAAGCAGGGATGTCGTCAGGGGTCCATGGCTGCAGTGGCGCCAACCTTTCAATGATCTCAGTGGATCACGAAACGTTACTGCAAAGCCACACTCAAACTCACCCTGCTGTACCACTCAACACATCTCCATCACTCTGCCTTCCATACCCTTCTCCTGCAGATCCTTACTCACACCAACTTACCTTGCACCTCCACCCAACCCTCTCTATCTACTTTATCACTTCCCTATCTCACGAGCCACCCCTCACACTCATCCTCATCCTACTGCAAGCATACCAACTAACAACACACAAGGGTAGGCACTTGAGAGGTTTAGCCAATGTCCATGTGAAGTTTTTGGTTATGTGTTGTCATACAGTGAAATCTCTTTTTCCAGCACTGCCCCTTATTGGACAGATCTGTGCGCACCTTGAGAAGTGTCTTACTGAGTTCCAGTGAATGTTTAGACATAACTTTCCGCCCCACCCCCCCACCCCGCTATAGTGATGTGTGTGCATGGAATGGCTTGGACATTAAAGGGATGCTTCACGGTGCTGGTGTGGGGTGGTGTCAACCTGGCGCATCATGTGGCAGCCAGGGTTTACAGCATCAAGGGAAGAAAATCTGGCCATGCTGATGCCATCGCTGGCCTTCCGGGCAGCAATGTTGTCAGGGGCTGATGCCCTGTGTCCAGTGCAGCATCAGATGATGGCGGAGAAGGTTTGTGATGAGGTTGGTGATGTTGGTGTTGGGGCTGATCGTGGAAGGATTCGGAGGACCAAGGTCTGATTGTTTCATTGGCTCCGATGTTGCTGCAATAGATGGCAGCTGCAGGTGAGATGACAGAAGCGATCTGTCACTGGTGAGAGAGGTTCTCCCAATGAGGTGGCACTGGACATACAGTTGGATCTAAAAACTTGTAATCTAAAGAAATCTCTATGTATAAAAAATGCAGTAAACAACATTTTCTGCCCTCTGAAACTCACCATCTGCAACATGGCATCCTTTACACCACTTCTGCAGCTGTCAGCTTATCAGAAACATCAGAGTAGACTCAACCTGGCGTGTTCCCTGAACAGCGGGTAACCCATGGGGGAGAACGTAAAATTTGAAGGAAGCCTCAAAATAGTCTTAAATTGGCACTTAACAAGCCATTTAATGAGCTTAATTGTCTCCCCCGCCGCTTGGTGTTGGGTCAGTTCTCCGCTGACAGACCCGACACCTGGAAGACTCGTGTGGAGGCGGGTTGACAGCGGGTTTCCTACCCGCTCTCAGTCTTTGCTATTTTGACAGCGGACCCGCCTCCAAACTCGCCCTCTGAGCACTATTAAATTCGCGTCCCATGACTCCCATCCGCCTCCCCACCCAACAGCCAGCCACGCACTATTCTGGGACAGGCAACAGACCAGAGAAAAATCTTAGGCCCATTTGGGTGGTGGTTGGGGGGAACCCTGGGAACTTCCTGGGGAGGGGGGAACCCTGGGAACTTCCTGTCAGACCGCCCCCACCCTCCACCTCCACAGAGGTGACCAAACAAGTTCCAGGAGACCATGGTGTCTCCTCAAATACCCCAGCTACCTTTTTATATATACTCAGCCATAGTGAGGAAGTCAGCCAGCTCCCTTTTGAAAATTTGTAGCGCCCACACTCTGCACTTCTGAAGACTTTGGATTAGCTTCTTAGCTGTTGCATTCTGTCTGAAAGAGACTGGTAGCTAGGAATATAATTAGCAACACTACTATAATATTGTTCTACAACAACATCGCTGGAAACATTTGACTGAAAGTAAAAGTGTTTCAGACTTGTTTATTTGTTTTTAAAATGGATTTGGTAATCAGATATACAAGAGAAAAATCAATTTCTAACTAATAGCAAGGCATTGCTTATATTCATAGTAAAAGCTGATAGCTCTTGGGAAGCATGTGACAACATTCTTGTTTTCCTCCTTAAGTCATCATGTGACTACAGTCTGTAAACAGCCAGATGGATGGATAGGAATTTAATGTGTGATCAGTAATAATTGATCTCAGTTGACCTTTCCACCTCAGCGGCTCAGTAAAATTAGTTCTTGCGACTAACTGAATTTAGACACATCACAGCTTGTCAGTTTACTTTCATTTATTTTTGGAATTGTTTTCAAGCATTTAATTACAACACACGAGTCCTGTTACAGTAAGAGCGTGTGGTTTATTACATTTCATTGAAACTTGTACCCAGAACATCAGAATTGTATTTTCAATGTGCATTATTTACTATCTTCGTTTGCCCTGGAAACTTCTCCATAGCGTCACACATTTTAATGTATCAATATACTTGCATTCATTTAACAATTACGCACTTGTGTAACTCAGTTCATAGAAGTCTTCAGGACTAGCTACATACTCCTGTTTACAATTCTAATGATCTACAAATACTAATTATTGGCAACAACATTTTTAAAATGTTTCTATCTTCTTCAATTCACAATTATTTTCACGAACAATGTGGAGCACAAATGCCAATTTTATTGTTTGCCAATAACATTGCAAATCACTTGTGGCATTTGCAAGTCATGAAGTCTTCCTCATTCATGGAGTAAATGGTATATTCCAGTATTCCTCATTGGCTATTGTAGAAACAACATGTGAAAAGGTATGAAGGAGCTATAATAAGTGCTGTATATTAACCAGAGCTAATCATGTGAGCTTGATGCACGTAATCAGCAAAGCTGAACTTGCAATGTTCTCACCTTCCAAAATATTTTATTTCATCATATCATCTTTCATAAGATCTGTAAATGTTTAATGAAGACAGAAAATTAGCATTGTGAATAAACAAAATAGTGCATGTACAGGAAATGCACATGACCATATAATCTTTGAAGATTTATGTTGCTGGAGGAATTTTAGATAAGTACAAAATACTGTAATCAATGGTTAATGATGTGATAAATATTTGTGTGAATGAGCTGACCAAATATATGAAAGAGGTGACAAAATGTCGAAGTGCAGTCAGAAATAAGGTGTTATGTACTTGTATGTACAAATACTTCACCTCTCACAGAAAATAATTCATTATAACCTGTACAAAAATTGTTCTGGTGTTGTTAAAGTTTTGTTTAATTAACCGGATTGTTAACAAATAATCTATTTCTTTTAATTTAGATAACATTAACTTTAAAAAACACATCTTTTCAATACTTTTTATGATTACATACCTGGCTTCTCTGATTAAAAAGCAATGAAAATTGGGGTGCTATACAGGACATATGAAGACGATCTCGCCTGTTTCCCTAGAGCTCAGATTCTAGCTCCCGAGCCTATGGACTCAATTTTCTGGGCTGTTACTCATCCAACATCTTTCCTTTTAGAGCATCACACTTACACGGAGGCACTGAGAACCATCTCAGAGAATCTGAGACAAATGGCAGAGATCATGTGGACTCCAATGCCATCCTCAGTGCCAATATGCCCGAGAGGGATTTGACCCAATGCAGCACTACCTGAACTGGGTGGTGGCACCACAAACATCAGCATCTGTCTGTTCCCCCCGACAGAGAGGACCGCAGACCAATCCGTGCGTCCTAATTGGATGCTTTGACCACTGGCCTTCAGGCCTTGGGAGAACTGTTTTGAGAGAACGATGGAAAGCGGCTTCTAAGAGCTTCAGAGTGACCTCTGCAACAAATAACTGATTCTTTTAGGTCTGCCCTCTTGCTGACCTTGGACACTCAGATTCGGGACTCAGCACAAATGGGGTGGCTAGAATCTGCCTTCATGATGCCATCGTCTCCTGGTGACAGCTCATGTGACCTTTCTAGCCAGCTTTTCCTAAGGTGTCATTATAGCACTGCACCAGGATAGGTTTCAGAACAGCATGAGAAGCACCAGAGGTCGGCACGGTGGTAATAGGAAGCACTTTCTGTAAATCTATATGTGCACTTTGCACTATCAAGTCAAATCTTCTAAAATTAATCTGTTCTTTGTTTTTTGTGTTAGAAAGGATGTTCGAAGGTCAGTTTGCCTTGGGAGGCAGTTTCTTCTATGTCTCCTCACTGAACCATTGCCTCCTTCTGAGACATCACTGAGGGAGAGGCTTGGCCTGTAGTCTCTAGTGGAAAGGTACCTCCTGATTTGTCTTCTCCATAAGTGGGGCCTTATCTTGTGTGACTCATTTCCTCTTCCTCCTGCTCCTGTTCCACCTCTGTTATAAGGACTTACCATAGTGAACCCTATGGTAAGGGCTCCAGGACAGAAGGGTGGGAAGAAAAACATTTCCCTGAATGAAACTGTGGAAAGGCAGTTTTCAGAATTATTTCCCAATTGCACAGCTGAAAAAGATTTTTCGAATCCATTCAATCAAATCTGACGTTTCAGACAAGGTTTGTGGGCACTCAAAGCCTGTGAGTTCAACTACTAATTGGTTCTACAGGTAACTTACTCCTCTTCTACAAGCTTAACTTAAGTTGGGTGTAATTCTGGTGTAAATGACTATCTGAGAGCAGCTTTGACCCATTTGCATACATGCACCACTTTGGGGGCGGACACATCTTTCTCCAGCAGCCAATTCTGCCAGTATTTTGGAATGGTGTAACTTAGGTGTATCTGATTTACACCCCAAATATTGGTCCCCTATGGTAGTACTACAGCACTTTCTCACCTAGCCTCTGATTGAAAAGAACTGACGTTTGAGGTGCTCTACAGGACATGTGAAGACCTGATTCCAAGGATGCTACTCCGGGCAACCATCTCGAGTGATTTACCCAGCTGCTTGTTCTATGGTGAATTAGTTACAATTTATTTTAAGTATATATAATATACCTAAAGGTGCATAATTTGCTCAATATGTTTCAGGAATTAAAAGTATGTAAGGTCCTATTGCAATTTCAGATGCTCTTGGAACAGGCCTGAGGAGCCCTGAAGACAAGCTTCATTGCCTCTCACATTTTCAGCACCGTTGTATATAATTTAGTTGGACAAATGTAAGAGTATGGTTCATTTAACTTTTCATTGCCTAAGCTTCATATGGATAACACATAATGATGAATAACATGGTTTATACTAGTTTAATATTCAATAAATAACAATGATGTCCAGCTTCATGCTTTTCACAAAGGAGTTGTGTGCAGCATTAATAATTTTGAACGTTGGAATGATTTTGTAAAGGATGTAGTCTACAGTGGTGATGAGGTCACAGTGCTACATTTATGATGGCTTAAAACACACTCCAAATAAACAATAGTAATGATTTCCATCCAGAGACTAATGAGATGTTGGAAATGAGTTGAAAAGTGATGAACTACACTGTGGTGCAATGAGCACTTGCACATCTTGAAACTAAAATGTAGTCAGAAGGAAATAAATCCATTATTGCTATAATTTGCCTGATTATACTTTCATAGAACATGTTTGTTGAAGCTAATTGAGATACGTAGGCTGCAACTAATAATATTTCTGACTTTGTAAAAGGTTATAGGCACTGGAAATTATTTCAATTCAATATTCTAGGCGTGTGGATAAACAACATGTTCTGGTGTGGGAGAGGATTTGTTCACTCTGCAGCTGTTTTCTCTCAAAATTGGAGTATACAGTTACAAATAAGTGAAACCTATGACATAATGATAGCACTATTTTCCATTTCCTATGTTGCTTTAACAGCAACTGACCTCTGGCTAATTTTATGTGGGGCTGTGCTGGAGTGATTTTCAACTATCTGTTTCTCGCCTGCAAACAAACCGCCTTCACTTGCAAATCGGGGGGTGGGGAAGAGGGTGGGGCCACTCAGCCACTCACTTGACACCCAAGGCCCGCCTGATGCAATTTTCAGGTAGGCCTGTAAATAAGCGATCAGCAAGTACCCTTTAAATGGACGTAAGGCTGCTTAAATATGCAAATCGGGGTTCTCTATGACTGTAGGACCCTGATTGCAAATTTCAGGTACAAATGGGGGAGTGTGCATCGCGCGCGCTCGGTCCATTTCTACCGGGCATTGAGCAGCCTAATGAGCTTTTTTTTGGCGGGACCAGGAAAAGCAGGCCAGCTCCTCTTGTGCCTCCCAAAAGACCTCTGGCCCATTGCCAGAATTGCTTCCAACACCCCCTGACCTGGACACGACCGGCCAGCCAGCTCGCCTGATTTCCCGCTCTCCAGAAATGGGGAGCTGCAGTGGGCACCCGTAGCTCACCTGGCGACCTGATTAGCGAGGCCCAGGCCTCAAACTGCTTCTGGCTTGGTGCCCGACTTCACGCCCGTTTTTTGGTGGAAATCCAAGACCTCTTCCGCTTGAGTACACCATGGATCTGTCCTTCACTTGACACTTATTATATTGTAGTTAATTACAATTTCAATGCTTTGTGATTTAACATTTTTACATGTTGTAAGAAATGTCATATTTACAGTGATATTTATGAAACCCTCTGTTTGATTCATTTCAAAGCATTAACCTTACACAGAATGAGCCCCTGAGCACTGTAGTGTGGGAACATTTTTCCTCTATCTAACATCTACAGGAATGATTTGTAAAGCCACAGTGCTAAAGGAAAATGTGGCTAAACAAATGAATATAGATTATTTAATATAGATTACTAATTAATTATACCCAGATTATGGTATTACTTAAAAATTAGAACTTAATTATGGTTGTGTAATAGTAACAATACAATACACATAATACAAAACTTATTCAGAGATCTCTTACAAAGCAATTAATATCTGATACAACAAAGAATTAACAAATATACACAAGAGTACGTCTCATAAAACAATGTGATTTTTGCTTAGACGTTTTAAAAGAAGTTAATATTACTATATTTGATTAATTGCATATTATTATGTTATTACTCCAGGCTATCCCCACTCCCCAGTTTTTGCTTCCCATCTTCAAACTCCCCTGGAAACGGATGAAGACTTAAATTCACACAGACTGGTTGGCTCAAAATAGAATGTGCAGCAGTTCTGATATGCAGGATTAGAATATGACTAGATTTAAAGACAGAAATGCTTTTAAAACAAGAGCCTGAGACATTCCATTTTATAAGCAATTTAATTACTCATTCTGATTGTGTGAATTTTGATCAGTTACTTGTTGTTGAATGTGAGGAGTACTGACACACCCTCCAGACTTGGAATAGTCCTAAAATAGTGAATTGCATTAAAAAAATACTTACTAGAAATGAATTTTAACACTACACTATAACCTGCAGAATAATTGGCCTTCCCTGTGGTTACTGATATTTCTGAATACCCACTGATCAAGAACCTCACAGTAACATTGTTGCAGAAGAATCTGTTACTGTGTTCATATGTAGGTCTGAATCTCCTTTTTTGGAACATAACGGTCCTTAATTTGCGGTCAGCGGCGAAGCAAAGGCGTTCGCCGTTGGTCCCAAAGTAAGCTTCCCACAAAGATCTTGCAATCTCTGTGGCAAGAAGTTCAGCTTTTTCCGATGCATAATTGAAATCAACGCAAGTTAATGGGGATCTCCTAGCGCGAGCTGCTGTGACGTCAACAAGCTGCCTAAGCAGCCAATCAAAATGCAGAATTCTCACATACAGCGAACCAGGAAGTGGGTAAACTCCTTTGGATTCTAACTTTTTAAAAATACTATAGAGAGAGCAAAACAAAGATTGGGGCTCTCACATGGGGAAAAGGCAAACTTGAAATAAAGATGAACAAACTTCAAAAAAATTAAAACATTTTTAAAGTTTCTTAATTTTAATTTTTTATTAAAATGGATAAATTTGCCACTCCACCAAATTAAAATTAGTTTTTCAGAGCCATAACCTTTGTTCAACAGTCAATAAGCTGTTAAAATCCCAGTTACACCTAATCCAAAAGAGTCTAACTTTAATGGAGTACTTAACAGTGGTAAACAGGGTGGTGGTTGGGGCGGGGGGCTACAGCGCAGCCGGTGGAGGAGCAGTGAATGACGGACCGCAACTTCAAGATTTCCGCATTAGGCTGCGCATGCGCCGAGTCTTGAAGTTACGGTCAGTTTCAAAGGCGAAATGACGGCGAACGCTGCCAGTTCACTGTCATCAGGACTGCAAGTTCCAGGCCAATAGTAATAGATCAAGCTCTCAGCATATTACAGTACGGCTTTATATAACATAACATAAACCATTAGGATTTATTTTGCAAAGTTATATACAGTTCAATACCCTTTCCATAAATACTAGTTCTAGGCCTAGACTGACTCCATTATACTTATAGATCTCCAGTAGCAAAGATTGGCCTTAATGTCCAATGTCATGATGGCTGGAGTCGGTCGTCGCTGTCCTTTTCAAATCTGGATGAGCTCAGGTTGGACTGTTCAGCTTGGCTTTGTTGGTCTTGTTACTCTATCTCACATCTCTGGTTCCTGACAGCTCTCTCTGTCTGTGTCTTTGCTACTCTGGTGTCACATAGCAAACCGTTTTTCTACTTTTTCGCTAGCTATGCCTCAGTCCCAAGTTTTGCCTCTTAGCATCGACTGCTCTCCTGGTGTTGGGCTCGGCTCTAGCCCTGCTTTCTGTCTGGGTCTCCACCCTGCCCTGATTTCCCACTCTTCTAACGCTCAAGCTTTAAGTGTGTGGGGGGGGGGGGGGGGGGGGGGGGGAGTGGAGGAGGCAAGGGAACTACTGCTGCAGGTTAACAGGAGAAGTTAAAGATAGTATTAGATCAAAGGAAGAGGCTTATAATGTTGCCAAAAAGAGCAGTAAGCCTGAGGATTGGGAGGATTTTAGAATTCAGCAAAGGAGGACCAAGAAATTGATTAAAAAAAGGGAAAATAGAATATGAGAGGAAACTAGCAAGAGACATAAAAGCTTCTATAGGTATGGAAAAAGAAAAAGATTAGCAAAAGTAAATGTGGATCCCTTACAGGAGAAATTATAATGGGGAATAAGGAATTGGCAGAGGAATTAAACAAATAGTTTGGCCGCTAATTTAATCGCGCTGAGGGGGTGGGTTTGGAGGCAGGTCCGCTGTCAAAGTCACAAAGATTGACAGCGGGTAGGAAACCCACCCGCCTCCACGCGAGTCTCCCAGGTGTCGGGTCTGTCAATGCAAAACTGACCCGACACCAAGCGGCAGAGGAGAAAATTCTGGTACTTAAATGGCTTGTTAAGAGCCAATTTAAGAGTACTTTAAGGCTTACTTGTAATTCTACCTTCTCCCCCACTGGTTACCCGTTGTTCGGGGAACATGCCAGCTCAACCTGTCGTGTTGTGAGTCTACTCTGATGTTTGTGATAAGCTGACAGCTGCAGAAGTGGTGTCAAGGATGTCATGTTGCAGATGGTGAGTTTCAGAGCGCAGAAACTTTTGGTTACTGCATTTTTAATACATATAGAGATTTCTTTAACTTCCAAGTTTTTACATCCAACTGTATGTCCAGTGCCACCTCATTGGGAGAACCTCTCTCACCATTGACAAATCGTTTCTGTCATCTCACCTGCAGCTGCCATCTATTCCAGCAACATCAGAGCCAATGAAACAATCAGACCTTGGTCCTCCAAATCCTTCCACAATCAGCCCCAACACCAACATCACCAACCTTGTCCGCCATCATCTGATGCTGCACTGGACAAAGGGCATCAGCCCCTGACAAAATTGCTGCCTGGGAGGCCAGCGATGGCATCACCAAGGCCAGATTTTCTTCACTTGACACTGTAAACCCTGGCTGCCGCATGATGCGCCAGGTTGACACCATCCCACACCAGCACCGTGAAGCTTCCCTTTAATGTCCAAGCCATTCCATGCACACTCATCGCTATGGGTGGGGTGGGGGGGGGGGGGGAGGGGGGGGGGAGTTATGACTGAACAATCACTGGAACTCAGTAGGACATCTCTGAAGGTGCACTCAGATCTGTCCAATAAGGGGCACTTTTTGAAAAAGAGATTTCACTGTATGACAACACATTACCAGAAACTTCACATAGACATTGGCTAAACCTCTCCAGTGCCTACCCTTGTGTGTTGTTAGTTGGTATGCTTGCAGTAGGATGAGGGTGAGTGTCAGGGGTGGCGAGTGAGATGAGGAAGTTATAAAGTAGATAGAGAGGGTTGGGTGGAGGTGCAAGGTAAGTTGGTGTCCTGGGGAGGTATCTTCCGCCCTTGGAAGGGAAGAGAACCTCCCTGCATGCTTTGACTTCCTCCATAAGCATATGGAGGGAGTCATTGGAGAGCCTGGGTGCAAGTGTTCAACTTTGTGCAGTGTTTGCTGCACCTCAGTGCTGTCAAATACTGACAGAACAACTGTCAAACTCCATGTGGATCAAATGACGTCATCAGACCCGCTTCCTGTTAATTGGCCGGTAAGCCCGCAGGGCGGGCTTAACCAGGCCAATCAAGGAAAAATCACGTCTGCAGAGCGGATGCAGCTGGGAGTGGGACCAGAACCTGGAAACCAGCTCTCCTGCCCCCATTCCGCCTCCTCCATTAAATTTGCAGCCTTTGCATCTGTCTTCACGGAAGAAGATACAAAAAACCTCCCAAAAATAATGGAGAACCAAGGGTCTAGTGAGAATGAGAAACTGAAAGAAATTAGTATTAGTAAACAAAATAGTAACATAGAAACATAGAAACATAGAAGATAGGAGCAGGAGTAGGCCATTCGGCCCCTCGAGCCTGCTCCGCCATTCGATGAGATCATGGCTGATCATCCAAACTCAGTACCCTGTACCTGCCTTCTCCCCATAACCCTTGATCCCCTTAGCCTTAAGAAATATATCTAACTCCTTCTTGAATATATTTAATGACTTGGCCTCAACTACCTTCTGTGGTAGAGAATTCCACAGGTTCACCACTCTCTGGGTGAAGAAATTCTTCCTCATTTCTGTCCTAAATGGCTTACCCGTTATCCTTAGATTATGACCCCTGGTTCTGGACTCTCCGACCATCAGGAACATTCTTCCTGCATCTAGTTTGTCCAGACCTGTCAGAATTTTATATGTTTCGATGAGATCCCCTCTCATTCTTCTATACTCCAGCGAGTATAAGCCCAATCGACCCAATCTCTCCTCATATGTCATTCCTGCCATCCCAGGTATCAGCCTTGTGAATCTTCGCTGAACTCCTTCCATGGCAAGAACATCCTTCCTCAGATAAGGCGACCAAAACTGCACACAGTACTCAAGGTGTGGTCTCACCAAGGCCCTGTACAACTGCAGCAGGACATCCCTGTTCCTGTACTCAAACCCTTTCGCGATGAAGGCCAACATACCATTTGCCTTCTTCACCGCCTGCTGCACCTGCATGCTTACTTTCAGCGACTGGTGCACAAGGACACCTAGGTCTCGTTGCACTTCCCCTTCTCCCAATCTATTGCCATTCAGATAATAGTCTGCCTTTCTGTTTTTGACACCAAAGTGGATAACCTCGCACTTATCCACGTTATATTGCATCTGCCACGCTTCTGCCCACTCACCCAACCTGTCCAAATCATCCTGGAGTTTCTCGGTATCCTCCTCGCAGCACACACTCCCACCCAGCTTTGTGTCATCTGCAAACTTGGAGATATTACATTTAGTTCCCTTATCTAGATCATTAATGTATATTGTGAATAGCTGGGGTAGTACTGGAAAAATGAATGGGACTGAAAGCTGATAAATCCCCTGGATCTGATGGCCTACATCCTAGGGTTTTGAAAGAGGTGGCTATAGAGATAATGGATTCATTGGTTGTCATCCATAGATTCTGGAACGGTTCCCGCGGATTGGAAGGTAGTAAATGTAACCCCACTATTTAAGAAGGGAAGGAGAGAGAAAACGGGGAAATACAGACCAGTTAGCCTGACATCAGTAGTAGGGGAAATGCTAGAATCTATTAATAAGGATGTGGTAACAGGGCACTTAGAAAATAATAATAGGATTGGGCAGAGTCAACACGGATTTATGAAAGGGAAATCATGTTTGATAAATCTGTTAGAGTTTTTTGAGGTCGTAACTAGCAGAATAGATAAGGGGGAAACCAGTGGATGTGGTGTATTTGGATTTTCAGAAAGCATTAGATAAGGTGCCACACAAGAGGTTATTAAACAAAATTAGGGCTCATGGGATTGGGGGTAATATACTAGCATGGATTGAGGATTGGTTAATGGACAGAAAACAGAGAGTAGGAATAAACAGGTTATTTTCGGGTTGGCAGGCTGTAACTAGTGGGGTACCACAGGGATCAGTGCTTGGACCCCAGCTATTCACAATCGATATCAATGATTTGGATGAAGGGACCAAATGTAATATATCCAAGTTTGCCGATGATACAAAGCTAGGTGGGAATGTAAGTTGTGAGGAGGATGCAAAGAGGCTTCAAGGGGATATAGACAGGCTAAGTGAATGGGCAAGAACATGGAAAATGAAATATAATGTGGAGAAATGTGAAGTTATCCACTTTGGTAGGAAAAATAGAAAAGCAGGGTATTTTTTAAATTGTGAGAGATTGGGAAATGTTGGTGTTCAGGGGGACCTGGGTGTCCTTGTACAAGAATTACTGAAAGTTAACATAAGGTACAGCAAGCAATTAAGAAAGCAAATGATATGTTGGCCTTTATTACAAGAGGATTTGAGTATAAGAGTAAAGATGTCTTACTGCAATTATATAAGGCCCTGGTGAGACCACACCTGGAGTACTGTGTACAGTTTTGATCTCCTTACCTAAGGAAGGATATACTTGCCATAGAAGGAGTGCAACAAAGGTTCGCCAGACTGATTCCTGGGATTGGGGGGGATTGTCTTATGAGGAGAGATTGAGTAGACTAGGCCTATATTCTCTAGAGTTTAGAAGAATGAGAGGTGATGTCATTGAAAGATACAAATTCTTACAAGGCTTGACAGGGTAGATGCAGGGAGGATGTTTCCCCTGGCTGGGGAGTCTAGAACCAGGGGTCACAGTCTCAGAATAAGGGTTGGCCATTTAGGACTGAGATGAGGAGAAATTTCTTCACTCAGAGGGTGGTGAATCTTTGGAATTCTCTACCCCAGAGGGCTGTGGAGGCTCAGTCGTTGAGTATATTCAAGACCGAGATCGATAGATTTTTGGATATTAAGGGATATGGGGATAGTGGAGTTGAAGTAGAAGATCAGCCATGATCTTATTGAATGGCGGAGCAGGCTCGAGGGGCCGAATGGTCTACTCCTGTACCTATTTCTTATATTCTTATGTTCTTATGTCTGAGAGGTGATGGAATAGTCATAAAGGTTACATGCCACAATCCTCTTGTTCCTGAACTTGAAAAAGAAGGTACTTTCCTTCTGCATGGCTCCAAGTGGAACTGTGGTGAAGTGAAGCTCAGATCCTCTGATCTGAGCAGGGCTCGCTGTAAGGCTTACTTCCAAATGGGCACCTGCCCACATTCTGACAGGAAAATAAGGTGGGAAGCCCTGTTATGCCCCTCCTGTCTAATTTGCACGAATGACCATGCTTATGTCTGATGCGGGTGTAACCGTTTCACCCTGGAAATCTCCAAGAAATCTCGAGGGAACACAAAGGTGGCAGAGACCAGGTGTGATAGGTTTCCACTATCTTCCTCTGTTTTGCCCCTGGGAATTGAGAGTTTCCCAGATACACTGCAGAGGAGAATCGGCCCCTCATTTATAGAATAACTTTAGTGTTTTATATTTTACTAAGAGCATCCTCTATGTATTTAGACATCTCAGGTGTACAATATTTGAGTGATGAAACTACAATACAAGAGAAACAAAATATATAAATAAGGATCTTGTCACACACTTCATTTTAGCCCATTGCTCAGTGCAGAACTGAGAAATCATGCTTTTAAAGATGAAAGTTAGAAACAGACAATGGTTGGCCACTTTCAGGAACCGTTTGGAGTATATCACTGAAATTCACACTTGTCTTGCTTCATCTGAGTGAAATAATCTGCATTGCAAAAGACATTTTTACATGCCATGAACCATGTCAGATTTCACTTTTACTGTGACAAAAACAGAAAATGCTGAAAACATTCAGCAGGTCAGGCAGCATCTGTGGAGTGAACAGAGGAATTAATGGTTTGGACTTTTACTGTGTTTTTCTTGATAAATCTGTTCTACAGGCATTACTGTTGCTGATCCTCAAGCCCATTGGCAGTGCTTACTGAAGAACAATGAGGTAACCCAGTTTGGCTATTCCAATGGAGTTGGCAGTCTTGTGTATGTTGGGGGAATCTAAATCCAAACTCAAATTGAATTTTTCATTTTTTAATAATTGCTTCTGCAACATCAGCAGATCGTAATATGTCTGGGAGTGTCTTTAAAAAAAAAACTAAAATCCAACATATAACTCAGCAGATTATATTTAATTCCAAACTTTTTAGGCTCGTACCTTTACAAACTACAGACAGGTTAATATCCGATTCATGAAAACAAGTAATAGGAAGTGTAAATATCGCTCACTATTTCTGGTAATGAAACACTGCTGATTTTGTAATTCAGATTGGGATTAATGGCCTACTCCTGTTCCTATGTTCCTTATAAGATACCTTCTGGTAGAATCATCTGGGATGGTGAGACATGCCATCGGAACTTGGAGAATTCAGGGAAAAATTGTACTAATTCAGTTTCAGAAATAATGTTCAGATATGCTTTCTGTTTCTGGTTCTTGAAGCTTTAGTATCCCTATTTTTGGGTCTATTAATGCTCCCATTCTTTCATCTGAAGTTCCATGTATTTTTTTGTAGGGGTCAATCCATTACCTCTTTGATCTTAGTTTCAATGCCAATAATCTAGCATTATATCTGGTGACCCTGCCACTGGACTCCATATCCATCCTTTCCACAACTGGGGCACTGTGGCTGCAGTATGCACTCGCCAAAGCTTACTTTGACAATACCTCCCAGCCCCTTGACCTCTACCATTGAGGGAGGCAAAAAAGGCAGCAATGTCATGGCAGCATCATCACCTGAAATTTCCCTTTCAAGTTACACACCATGCTGCCTTGAATATATATTGCCATTTCTTCATCACTGCTGGGTTAAAATTCTCGACCTAACATCATTGTGGGACTAATATTACCACAGGGACTGCAGTCGTTCCAGAAGCTCCACAACTACCTAGGGCAATTAGGGAAGGGCAATAAATATGGCCTTGGCAGTGTATCTTCAGATCTTGTCCACATAAAAGTGTTGAGATAAAATGTATTGACAATTTAATGAAATAAAGAAAACAAAAAGTTCACATCTAGTAAATCTCAACTCGACAATCTTACACCCACCACATAGATCCTCAATCGAACAGAAGCGGCGAGCTGCGTGCGCCAAACGGGCATCCCGATGTAGCTCACTGGAATTGGTGTGGCCTGACCAATTCCAGCCAGCTCAAAATGCTAAGCCGGCCTGCAGTTAGGTCCTGGGGGGTGAGGCAAAGCCGAGGGGGTGAGCCCAGGCCAGGAGTGCCCTGCGGTTTATTTGTGGAGCCAGGAGGAGCGCCCCTGCTTCTTTCGCCTTCACAACAGTATGGCTTCCAAAAAAATGTTGAGCCTTTTTTGAACAGCTTCCAGTGTCTTTTCAGGTTAGGCTGCTCAAGACCTGGTACAATTCGACGGAGCTCTGCCCATTTGTACCGGAATTTTGCAATGGGGTCCTACAGCTGCCACCGGTCCTCTATTTGCATAATGAATCAGCCTGATGTCTGTTTCAGGCGGGCATGGCCGCTTGCCCATTTACAGGCCTGCCTGAATATGGCATCAGACAGGATGTGGGCGTCAATGGGGCGGATGAGGTGCCCCACCCAGATTTTCAACACCTGGCTGCCCGCTTTTCAAGCACAAAATGAACAGCTGCGAATTTGTTATCTTCCCCTTGTTTTCTTTCCCATTATTAATGAAGTTTCACTCTATCTGGGTTTTCTGTAAGTTCCATACTAATGTATTTACCATCGTCCGTATCTACAAAGATGAGTATAGAATTAAGAAGAAGTACACAATATAAGGAATACTGGCTTGGAGTTTCCATTTGATGGAAATCAGCAGAGCTCCTGAAAGATGCATAACTTCCCTTTATTGGTCCATACAACAGCATTAGAAAACATCTTTGTATCGCTTCATGATGAATTGTAACGCATCACTATAAAGAAACTATATTAGTCTGTCATAATAATGTTAAAAAAACCTGAAATTAAACATCTTGATTTTTAAGTCTATGGGCATGATAAAACCTGATTGGATTATGTCTTACAGCATTGCTGGTACATAACAGTTCTCCGTTATCACAGAATGGCGGACTAACCAAAATCAATGTGATCTGCCCATCATAATTGAATAATAAATTGTTATTTTTTAGTTCCCTAGCAGTAAATATCTGCCACAGTGTTAAACCCACTTTAGAAAAACTTAGTTCCACCATTAAAAATAACCTTACTGCTTAAAATGATATTTTTTGCCAGATGGTAAGAAGGCAGTAAAATTACTGACAGTGAAAACCACACTCCCTTCAGGTTTTTGCTCCAAAAGGGACTTAATGATGGTTTGAATTTGACTGATTTCTTTGTGTAGTTACCAGATCTCCAAGGACTGAAATAAACTGATTTCATAGGGAAGCAGCCCAATTAGTTTCCATGTAAAAAGCAAGATGTGGTCAGATGAATAGATCAGAACTATAAACTGATTTACTGGGTAATCCTCACTTGTGGGATTGCATACCATATAACATTTCACAATTCTCTATGAACTATACTCAAAGTTATTTAAATTTTATGTTTTATCTTTAGTTGCGCAAAGTGACCTGATTTCTGTCTTGTCGGATGGTTGTATAATCTAGTCCACAGTTACAGTCTCCTCACATGAGCATTTACACTTTACATATGTGCACAACTCCTAACCACATTTGTGATTTATTTCCTGCACCGTGACAATGTACATTGTATGTCGCAGTGCAAAAGTGTAATTATACAAGCCCTCTGAACCTTTCCATTAACCAGCAATGTTGGCATTGATACTGCAAAGGACGCTGGTTAAGAAACTGCTGTCATGATGCAAACATGCTGGCACAAACCCAATACAGTCTGGTGATGATTCAAGCTCATTTACTGCACTAACAAATTTGATCTAACCAATAAATTGAATTAAGCAATGTAAGTAACACTGCAAATTTAAAATTTAATGTTAAAAAATAGAATTCTCAGATAATTTGAATTAAGCAATTTTAAATTAAGAGGAGTAGAGTGCTGGTTTCATTTGAATCAGCTAAAGCCCAGGATAGTCCACATTATCTTAGCACTGTTTTCAGAATGATATAACGTGATCGTAGTATTTAAACAGCAAGCTTCACCCTACTTTCTCAGTGATATAAAGCACACTGTGTCAACTGGAGTTTAGGAATTTAAATAAACCCCATTCATTTAGGTTACTCTTTGGGACAATAGTCTTTGTTTTGCCACTGTGCCTGCACTAGTTAAAGCCTTTTATTACACTGGCACAAACAATGATTTCTAAAATGAGACTAAAAGCTCAAGAGGACTGATGGACCTTGGAGATCTGGTACCATTGAGACAAAAGGGAGAATGGGAGCCCAAGAGTGATTGGGCCTAGACTGTTCTTGGATGTATAATTTAATTCAGTTCACAGTATGCATGTGAATTGGGAACAGTCTAGGGACAGTGAAAGAGTTACGGCAGATGGAAGACAGCAGGGATCCAAACAACACAGTACAAGGACAGTGGGCATGAAGCAGTAGATCCTAGTTTGATATAATTTAGCTAACAATTGGTTATCACTTCTATAATGAAATGATTGTGTATCTCTAATCTAGATTAAACAATTTGTAACATTTGGACACACATGGTAATCAGTATTGGGACCTACAGCCTAATGATGGGACAAAACCTGTTGATGGTCTATTTGAACACAAATGAGGAGAAAATCCATAGGCCTTTGATCGTGGCAGCTGATCCCACCAGAGTATCCAGGTTCTCTAATTTTAATAAGTCAGGCAAGCATATCTTGGGAGCCCGCCAGAACAGTGAAGACCGGAAAAATAGTGTTGGCCAGCTGTTCGTGAGCTGCCAATACCATTGGCCCAAGACAAATTTTTTGATGACTCACCAGCCTCCTTTAAAAAGATGGGGGTGCATTCTTCAGAAGCCCAGGCCAGGACCTATGCCTGGACCTCTAGGTGAGCCCCACTTCTGGCAACTGGCAAGCTAGTATGCCTCCTCTCAACATCATGAACTGCTAACTGATTCCCAGCCTTCTCTCTCCAGCCACGTCCCCTTTGATGTGGGTAAGATTTTTTTGGGGTGAACAGATGTTCTGGCACAAATAAGTCCCTGCAGAAACTAGTGCAGAAGGCAGCAATCCAGTGTATTTGGGTCCTGGTCTAATTCATGGCCCTTCTGCTGCTCTTCCGCTGAACTCACAATGGGAGCGCACTGGTTGGGCCACAGAATTTTGGTCTCAAATACCTTGCAATTTTTCCTTTGTCCTTTTTTGTAAGACAACAAAAAGCACCCTAAAACTGATCCCACTTACAATAACAGCAACTTGCATTTATATGGCACCTTTAACATAGTAAAACATCCCAAGGTGCTTCACAGCAGCGTAATCAGACAAAATTTGACACTGAGCCAAAGAAGGGGACATTAGGACAGGTGGCCAAAAGCTTGGTCAGAGGTAGGTTTTAAGGAACTTCTTAAGGGAGGAGAGAGAGGTGGAGATGCGAAGAGCTTAGAGCCTAGACGGCTGAAGGCACGACCGCCAATGGTGGGGCAAAGGAAGTGGGGGATGCTCAAGAGGCCAGAGTTGTAGGAACGCCGATCTCTTGTAGGGATGTAGGGCTGGAGGAGGTTGCAGAGATAGGGAGAGGTGAGGCCATGGGGGGATTTGAACAGGAGAATGAGAATTTTAAAATCGAGGCTTGGTGAACCGGGAACCAATATAGGTCAGCGAGCACAGGGGTGATGGTAAATGGGACTTGGTGCGACTTAGGATTCGGACAGCTTCGTTTTGGATGTGGTCAAGTTTATGGAGAGTGGAAGATGGGAGGCTGGCCAGGAAAGCATTTAATTAGTCAAGTCTAGAGGTAACAAAAGCATGGAGGAGGGTTTCAGCAGTAGATGGGCCGAGGCAGGGACAGAGACGGGTGATATTTCGCAGGTGGAAGTAGGCGGTCTTTGTGATGGAGCGGATATGGTGTCGGAAACTCAACGTCAAATAGGACGGCGAGGTTGTAAATAGTTTGGTTCAGCCTGAGAAATTAAATTAAATTAAATTGAAACTAAAGGAGAGGAAAGGAAAATAGGTGAGGAAAATGAGAGCCTGAAGTTCCCGGTTGACATTGCAATACATAAATCACATAAATGGGTTTAAAATACTGAATTAGAAATCAAATTAAAATGGAACCTTCTTGACCCTGATGGACAGCTGAATCTGATTTCTACATACAAGCTAATCCCCATGGGAACTGTGACCCAGCTGGTTAAAATTAATCCTGCTCCATGGAAACACAACTCTACACCAATCATTTTGTTTCGCAAGACAGCAAATGAATATTTAATACTCTAAGACAAGATAGATGAATAAGCTGTGTAAGATATATTCACACTGTAATATAAAATAATTTCTTCTAATTCTAATAGTCTCTGAAACAGTACCAGATCTTTATCATAAGGTGAGTTAGCCCTATATTATACAGTACATATTGGGATGAACAACCAAATTATTTGGCTTCCTGTTTGAAATCAATAACAAAAGAGTTAATTCTGAAGGTTTTCTCATCTTCCCAGGCTATCAAGAAACATGAATTCACCTTTTACAAAATACTAACGAGTCTGTGGATTCATCCACAGGTGCCACATCAAAGGTTATTGCAGAACATAAAAGCTCATGGTGTAGGGGGTAACCTATTGGCATTGATAGAAGATTGGCTAGCTAACAGGAAACAGAGAGTAGGCATAAATGGGTAATTTTCTGGTTGGCAAGATGTAACAAGTGGTGTGCCACAGGGATCAGTGCTGGGCCTCAACTTTTTACAATTTATATAAATGACTTAGATAAAGGGACCGAAGGTATGGTTGCTAAATTTGCTGATGACACAAAGATAGGTAGGAAAGTAAATTGTGAAGAGGACATAAGGAGGCTACAAAGGGATATAGATAGGCTAAGTGAGTGGGCAAAGATCTGGCAAATGGAGTATAATGTGGGAAAATGTGAAATTGTCCATTTTGGCAGGAAGAATGAAAAAGAAGCATATTATCTAAATGGTGCAGAGGGATCTGGGTGTCCTAGTGCATGAATCGCAAAAGGTTAGTATGCAGGTACAGCAAGTAATTAGGAAAGCTAATAGAATGTTATTGTTTATTGTGAGGGGAATTGAATACAAAAGTAGGGAGGTTATGCTTCAGTTATACAGAGCATTGGTGAGACCACATCTGGAATACTGTGTACAGAATTGGTCTCTTCATTTAAGGAAGGGTGTAAATGCATTGGAAGCAGTTCAGAGAAGGTTCACTAGACTAATACCTGGAATGGGCGGGTTGTCTTATGAGGAAAGGTTGGACAGGCTAGGCTTGTATCCGCTGGAGTTTAGAAGAGTAAGAGGTGACTTGATTGAAACATATAAGATCCTGAGGGGTCTTGACAAGGTGGATGTGGAGAGGATGTTTCCTCTTGTGGGAGAATCTAGAACTAGGAGTCACTGTTTAAAAATAAGGGGTCGCCCATTTAAGACAGAGATGAGGAGAATTTTTTTCTCACAGATGATCGTGAGCCTTTGGAACTCTCTTCCTCAGAGGGCGGTGGAAGCAGAGTCTTTGAATATTTTTAAGGCAGAAGTAGATAGATTCTTGATAAGCAAGGGGGTGAAAGGTTATCGGGGGTAGGCGGGAATGTGGAGTAATCAGATCAGCCATGATCTTATTGAATGGCGGAGCAGGCTCGAAGGACCGAGTGGCCTACTCCTGCTCCTAATTCGTATGTATGTTCATATCCTCACTATTACACCAGTAAGGAACAGATTCAGCCCTTCAACATTGCCAAGCAATATAAGTACACCTCCTGACTCCCCAAAGCCTTTCCACCAACTACAAGGCACAAGTAAGGAGTGTGATGGAATACTCTCCACTTGCCTGGATGAGTGCAGCTCTAACAACACTCAAGAAGCTCAACACCATCCAAGACAAAGCAGCCCGCTTCATTGGCTCCCCATCCACCACCTTCAACATTCACTCCCTCCATCACCAATGTACCGTGGCTGCAGTGTATTCCATCTACAAGATGCACTGCAGCAACTCGCCAAACCCGCGACCTCTACCACCTAGAAGGACAAGGGCAGCAGGCGCATGGGAACACCACCACCTCCAAGTTCCCCTCCAAGTCACACACCATCCTGACTTGGAAGTATATCGCCGTTCCTTCATCATCGCTGGGTCAAAATCCTGGAACTCCCTCCCTAACAGCACTGTGGGAGTACCTTCACCACACGGACTGCAGTGGTTCAAGAAGGCAGCTCACCACCGCCTTCTCAAGGGCAACAAGGGATGGGCAATAAATGCTGGCCTTGCCAGTGACACCCACATCCCATGAACAAATTTAAAAAAAAGTAACCCCCTCACCAATACACATACATAATCACACACAAATGTATCCATGCGGGGGACATGGGGGCAGGCATCAGAAATAAATCTAAATAAATAAAAAGACACAGTCGCCTTCTGCTGCAGTCGCAGAAAACAGCTGCTCATCCTCCACATAACATGATTGTGGTAACCTAATAGCAGGATATGGAAAATGTGCTTCTGCATATGTACAGTGAACAAAATATCACTGCACAAATTTGTAGCATAATCAGCAACAGGGATGGAAATGTAAATACATGGAGGGATGTTTTATCCATTTGCCCTGAATCTGAACCAGTGATTTAAACTGGATAGCCTGTTCATTATTTCAATGTTATCTGATGCTCATTCCATCTACTTTTCTATCATAGCATAATGGATTAAGATGACTAACGTATTGGCATTGCCTCACTAGAAATAAAGATTGTTCACCACAATTAGATGTTTGGATTCCTTATAAAAATAGCAATTAAATAACTAAACAGATATGGCCACATGGAGCAGTGGATTTAGACATTTTCCCTTCACCTAAAGATGTTGGTTTCTAACCAGCTTCGACTAATGGGCTAATGGGTTTCTCTGCCAGCTATAAGAGTTCCAAGTGAAATGCTTTTAGACAATCTCAACCTATTACAAATGGGCACAAGTTCACTACATAAATTATCTGTAATTTGGCACTAATGGATTGTCTATAGCTATTTTTAAACTGACGCCGATTTAATTTAAATTCCAGGAGACCAGTGCCCAGGAGCTGACTACCTGAGTTTGCACTATTAAATCAGACCTCCTTATCCCGGTGGCAGAATTATCGACTCAGTTCTTCTGCGGCTACAGTTCTGATGCTGGGATAATGCAGTTGATTTAATAGTGTGAACTCGGGAGCAGGCAATTGCATAGTGGCGAGCAGTGTGAAAGATGATGTTTGGCCCACAAGCTCATTCAATCAACCTCACAGTTCATTACATTTGCAGGCTTGTGTACAATGAAGACTTTCCTGAGTGGTTCAAAGTCTCTGGGCCTTGAGGATTAGAGAAGCGGTTTCCTGATTAGTACATTTCGACCAGTGACGGAGCAGCATCTTTGCACCAATCAGGAATAAGCTACCAAGGCCAGGAAATTTAAGAAAGCTGTAAGAGCTTCCAACTTGTGAATTGTGGGATGGATCCAACAGTGGGCACATTGACCCTGACAGTAGCCCCAACAGCTGTGTGTGCACAGGAAAGGAAACTGTGGTGAATGCAGAAGTAGCAGGAGTAGGGGCAGCAGAAAGGTTATCAAATGTCGGCAGAAAGAGCCGCATGTTGGTGGACCGGGCTAGGCTGTAGAAGATGATGTAAGAAATCAGGCCAGAAAGAACAAAAAAGGTAAGTGTGTCAAGTTTTTGGGTTGGTATGCTAGATCTTTTCTCAGGTTCACCTACCCTGGCCACTCCCGTAGGTGATGATTCGGATGAACGGACACCGCGCAACAATCGCCAGGCAGGAGTGTTACCTCCCAGTCGGGGAACACTTCAGCAGTCAAGGACATTCAGCCTCGGATCTTCGGGTAAGCATTCTCCAAGGCGGCCTTCGAGACACACGACAACGCAAAATCATCGAGCAGAAACTGATAGCCAAGTTCCGCACCCATGAGGACGGCCTCAACTGGGATCTTGGGTTCATGTCACGCTACATGTAACCCCACCTGACGTAGAGTCATCCAGACTCGAGTCGTCGTTGGCTTGTTCACAGATGTGATTTCCAGTAAAAAAAGTAAAAAGTTTAAAGTTTTTGGTTTTCCATACAGACTGCAGCATCTGACACATTGGCCCAAAAATTAGTGCCGCTACGCGAGAGTACGCACTGTGTACTCTCGCGTATTCTGTCTCCAATTGCCGGTTTTCTGCATGCACTGCGCATGCGCTGAAAACCGGCACTTGGTGAATTCAAAAGGGGGCGGTTCCTAGGTGAACCGCGTGCACGCTACAGGCTGCGCGCACGCAGTGCACTTAGTGCTTTAAACGTGCAGGTAAGCATGCAACATTTTAGACATAAAGAAAGGAGGCGTAAGACCCTCTTTTAACAAGGTAAGTAGTTAATTAAGTATTATTTTGAATTTTTTTCAACAGGTATATCTTTTTTAGAGACTTTAAAGACAGGTAAGTTTATTTTTATAACTTTTTAAAAGATTTTAAATTTTTTCAAAAATTTAATATTTTGTTTAAAATGGTTAATTTATTTAACTATACTTATTTTATTAATGTGATGGGTTTTAAAAAAAATTTAACTGAGGTTTAGCTGTTCTTTTGGCGGGGTATAGATTCATAGCTTTCACAGCACTTATGTGAAAGCTATGAATGAAAGATGGTGTGCTGCCATTGGCTCTAACTGAGTCACGTGATCCCACAGCTCGCACAAATTAACTATGCCTGTGGGATACGAAAGCCCTGCACAGCTGCTGTCCAGAACATCAAGTTCGTGCGAGCTCGGACTGAAAAAGCCAACGCGCAGTGAGAGATCGCGGGAAGGCCTTACCCTCGCACGAAGGCTCCCTCACGAATTTTTGGGCCATTAGACCCCTTGTGACCCCACCTCATTGTCTTTGTTGTATTTTGCTATCATCTTTGATGTAATGTCTTCCTGACCTGGTTGGATTTGATTGCCGTGATTGTCTCTCTGCCGAGGTGTGATAAAAGGCAGTTAGAAAGATTAGCTGTAGTCATCTGGAATTGTTCTCTGCACAGGCATTGTTCTCTGACTATTTATGCTGTGCCCATTTGTATTTCTTCACTTCACCTGACGAAGGAGCAGCCGCTCCGAAAGCTTGTGATTTCAAATAAACCTGTTGGACTATAACCTGGTGTTGTGCGACTTCTCACTCCCGTAGGTGGACTTTGGGTCCCCTATGATCCAGAGAGCAACTTTTTTGCCCAATATCTCGGAAAACACTAGCAAGACCTAGGAATATTAGAGAATCCTTACTCTGTATATTGGCTCTTGGGACACATCATGTTCCATCACATGATTCTCCTCCGTCCCAAAGCAGATTGAATTATGTACTCTTACTAGGCTTTCAATTGACGAGTGATGTTTTGACATAAGACAAATGAATGAACAATAATCAATAGAACACAGTAAACCATACATTACCGTTCTCTCCTTGCTGCATAAAATAATAAATGAGCTATTCACTTTCTATCTAAACATAGGGCTAGAAATTGATTGCAATGGAGCTGAATATCAGGTGCTGTGTATAACGGGCGGCCGGTCTGATACCGCCCATTTTGCACCATCGCCCAAGACGAATTTCTAGCTCAAAGACTTTAAAATATAGATTCACTTCTTAGCCTGTAAAACGAACTTATTCACCCTGTAGATTGTTTGCTGAAATACACAAAGAGGGTATAATTGCTCTTGGGCGGTAGTGCAAACTGGGCGATAGCGATGGTGCAAACTGGGCGATTGCGATGGTGCAAACTGGGCGATAGCGATGGTGCAAACTGGACGATAGTGATGGTGCAAACTGGGCGATAGTGATGGTGCAAACTGGACGATTGCGATGGTGCAAACTGGGCGATCGCGATGGTGCAAACTGGGCGATCGCGATGGTGCAAACTGGGCGATAGCGAATCGGCAGCTTATTCCACACACCACAGAAGCTAATGGAAAGAAAATCCGGGTGTAAAATGAGCAGCCAATTCATTATTGCTCGTTTTTGTTCTTTGGCTCGATCACGAGGTGCTGCTCAGAATTCTGGTGCCCTTGAAGGCCAGGTACCCTTCCCACTTATTGCATTCACAAATTACTCTCTGCTTGGGACTTGGGATGGTCATCACCAAGGCAGATGGGTGGACAGAAGTCGTGCCCGACTGCACTTCTAGCAGCACAGCTAGACTTCGATGCATACTGCAGTTTTATTGTCACTGTGAATTGGAAACCTCTTCACAACAGTGCTCAAGTTGTAGAGCAATCACACCCTTGGACCCTCTGGATGCAGCAGTACCATCTTGGTTATATTTGTTGCTCTGTAAAGTAAACATGTTATAAACTATCACGTGCACTCCAGACACTGCACAGATGGCTGTTTTGACTAATATAAATATCACACTGATCCACTAATTCTTGTTCTGAAGTCTGAGTTAAGAGCACATTGTTTAGATGGAGTAGAGGGAATTGTACCCTGCATCTAAACTCTCCTATCCTGACCTTGACCTGCATGTTGCTGACACTAAGGCCGCGATTTTGCAACTGGATGCGGCTCGGGAGCGGGTCAGCTGGTTTCTGGGTTCCAGTCCCGCCCCCAACTGCATCCGGCCTACGGACATGATTTTACGTCGATTGGCCTTGTTAAGCCCGCCCTGCGGGCTTGCCAGCCAATTAAGAGGAAGTCGGTCAGATGACGTCATTTGATGACGCGTCATCTGCCGGTTTTCTTAAAGGGACCACGCATAATTTTTCTTTGACAGCTCATTTCACAGTGTTTGACAGCATTGAGGTGCTGCAAACACTGACAATCACTGTACAAAGGTGAGCTCTTGCACCCAGGCTCTCCAGTGACTCCCTCCTTAGGCTAGGACAGATGGCAGCTGCAGGTGAGGTTACAGAAGCGATCTGTCACTGGTGAGAGAGGTTCTCCCAATGAGGTGGTACTAGACAGACAATTCAAAACTTGTTATCTACAGAAAAGTGTAAATGCATTAAAAATTATTTTCCCAACATTTCCTTACCTCTGAAACTCACCAGTGCACCATTGGATCCTTCACACCACTTCTGCAGCTGGCATCAATGCAGAAACATTACAGTAGACCCACAGCACGCCACATTTACCTGGCGTGGTGTCCGGATGTCGGGGAACCTGAGGCAAAAGCGGCAAAATTGAAAAAGAGCCTGTTAACAAATATCAAGTACCTGTTAACATCAGATAAGTGGCTATAATCCTCTTCCTGCCGCTAGGTGTCGGGTCCATGTGCAAATCGGGGACCCGACACTTGGAAAGATTGATTGGAGGCGGGTTGACAGCAGGTTTCATAGAACATAGAACATAGAACAGTACATCACATTACAGGCCCTTCGGCCCTTAATGTTGTGCCGAGCATTGTCCGAGACCAAGATCAAGCTATCACACTCCCTATCACTCTGGTGTGCTCCATGTGCTTATCCAATAACCGCTTGAAAGTTCCTAAAGTGTCCGACTCCACTATCACAGCAGGCAGTCCATTCCACACCCCAACCACTCTCTGAGTAAAGAATCTACCTCGGACATCCCTTCTATATCTCCCCCCATGCACCTTATAGTTATGCCCCCTTGTAACAGCTGCCTCTACCCGAGGAAATAGTCTCTGAACATCCACTCTATCTATCCCCCTCATCATCTTATAAACCTCTATTAAGTCGCCTCTCATCCTCCTCCGCTCTAAAGAGAAAAGCCCCAACTCCCTCAATCTTTCCTCATAAGACCTCCCCCCCAAACCAGGCAGCATCCTGGTAAATCTCCTTTGCACTCTTTCCAATGCTTTCACGTCCTTCCTATAGTGAGGTGACCAGAACTGCACACAATATTCCAAATGTGGTCTCACCAAGGTCCTGTACAGTTGCAGCATAACCTCACGGTTCTTAAACTCAAACCCTCTGTTAATAAATGCCAACACACCATAGGCCTTCTTTACTGCTCTATCCACTTGAGTGGCAACCTTCAGAGATCTGTGGATATGAACCCCCAGATCCCTCTGCTCCTCCACGTTCTTCAGAACCCTGCCGTTGACCCTGTAATCCTTATTCAAATTTGCCCTACCAAAATGAATCACTTCGCACTTATCAGGGTTAAATTCCATCTGCCATTTTTCGGCCCAGCTCTGCATCCTATCAATGTCTCTTTGCAGCCTACAACTGCCCTCCACCTCATCCACTACTCCACCAATCTTGGTGTCATCAGCAAATTTACTGATCCACCCTTCAGTCCCCTCCTCCAAGTCATTGATAAAAATCACAAACAGCAGAGGACCCAGCACTGACCCCTGTGGCACACCGCTGGTAACTGGTCTCCAGTCCGAAAATGTTCCATCCACCACCACCCTCTGCCTTCTATGAGATAGCCAGTTACTTATCCAATCGGCCAAATTTCCCTCTATCCCACAACTCCTTACTTTCTTCATGAGACGACCATGGGGAACCTTATCAAACGCCTTACTAAAATCCATGTATACGACATCAACTGCTCTACCTTCATCTACACACTTAGTTACCTCCTCAAAGAATTCAATCAAATTTGTTAGGCAAGACTTACCCTTCACGAATCCGTGTTGACTATCCCTGATTAAGTTGCCCCTTTCCAAATGGTCATAAATCCTATCCCTCAGGACCTTTTCCATTATCTTACCAACCACCGAAGTAAGACTAACCGGCCTATAATTACCAGGGTCATTCCTATTTCCTTTCTTGAAGAGAGGAACAACATTCGCCACTCTCCAGTCCTCTGGCACCATCCCCGTGGACAGTGAGGACCCAAAGATCAAAGCCAGAGGCTCTGCAATCTCCTCCCTTGCCTCCCAAAGAATCCTAGGATATATCCCATCTGGCCCAGGGGACTTATCGACCCTCAGGTTCTTCAAAATTGCTAAAACATCTTCCCTCAGAACATCTACCACCTCCAGCCTATCCATCTTTATCACACTCTCATCCTCAAGAACATGGCCCCTCTCCTCGGTGAACACTGACGAAAAGTATTCATTCATCACCTCTCCTATCTCTTCTGACTCCATGCATAAGTTCCCACTACTGTCCTTGACCGGCCCTACCCTCACCCTGGTCATTCTTTTATTTCTCACATAAGAGTAAAAAGCCTTGGGGTTTTTCTTGATCCGACCCGCCAAGGACTTCTCATGCCCCCTCCTAGCTCTCCTAAGCTCTTTTTTTAGCTCATTCCTTGCTACCTTGTACCCCTCAATCGACCCAACTGAACCTTGTTTTCTCATCCTTACATACGCTTCCTTTTTCCTCTTGACTAGACATTCAACCTCTTTTGTGAACCATGGTTCTCTCACTCGGCCATTTCCTCCCTGCCTGACAGGGACATACCTATCAAGGACACGCAGTAAGTGCTCCATGAAAAAGCTCCACTTCTCGTTTGTGCCTTTCCCTGATAGTTTCTGTTCCCATCTTATACTCCCTAATTCTTGCCGAATCGCATCATAATTACCCCTCCCCCAATTATAAACCCTGCCCTGCCGTATGGCCCTATCCCTCTCCATTGCAATAGTGAAAGTTACCGAATTGTGGTCACTATCTCCAAAGTGCTTTCCCACATACAAATCAAACACTTGGCCCGGTTCATTACCCAGTACCAAATCCAACGTGGCCCCACCTCTTGTCGGCCTATCCACATATTGTGTCAGGAAACCCTCCTGCACACACTGTGCAAAAACTATCCCATCCGAACTGTTTGACCTATAAAGGTTCCAATCAATATTTGGAAAGTTGAAGTCACCCATGACAACTACTCTGTGACCTCCACACCTATTCATAATCTGCTTTGCAATTTCTTCCTCCACATCTTTATTACTATTTGGGGGCCTGTAGAAAACTCCTAACAACGTGACCGCTCCTTTCCTATTTCTAACTTCAGCCCATATTACCTCAGACGGCAGATCCCCCTCGAACTGCCTTTCTGCCGCTGTTAAACTATCCTTGATTAACAATGCTACTCCTCCACCTTTCTTACCAACTTCCCTACTCTTACTGAAACATCTATACCCCGGAACTTCCAACAACCATTCCTGTCCCTGTTCTAACCATGTCTCCGTAATGGCCACCACATCGTAGTCCCAAGTACCAATCCACGCTCCAAGTTCTCCTACCTTATTCCGGATGCTCCTTGCATTGAAGTAGACACACTTCAAGCCATCTTCCTGTCTGCCGGTACATTCCTGCGACCTTGATACCCTCCTCAGTACCTCCCTACACTCACCACTGGCTCGTGGACTACAGCCCTTTTTCCCATCCCCCTGACAAATTAGTTTAAACCCCCCCGAAGAGCCGTAGCAAATTTCCCTCCCAGGATATTGGTGCCCCTCTGGTTCAGGTGCAAACCGTCCTGTTTGTACAGGTCCCACCTTCCCCAGAATGTGCTCCAATTATCCACATAACTGAAACCCTCCCCCCTACACCATCCCTGCAGCCACGTGTTTATCTGCACTCTCTCCCTGTTCCTCAACTCGCTAGCACGTGGCACCGGCAACAAACCAGAAATTACAACATGGTTTGTACTAGCTCTCAGCTTCCAACCTAGCTCCCTAAATTCCTGTTTTAAATCCCCGTCCCTTCTCCTACCTATGTCGTTGGTACCGATGTGTACCACGACTTGTGATTGTTCCCCTTCCCCTTTGAGGATTCTGAAAACACGGTCCAAGACGTCACGGACCCTGGCACCCGGGAGGCAACATACCATCCGTGAGTCTCTTTTGCTGCCACAGAACCTCCTATCTGTCCCTCTGACTATTGAGTCCTCAATAACTATTGCTCTCCTGCTCTCCCCCCTTCCCTTCTGAGCCACAGGGACGGACCCAGCACCAGAGATCCGGTCACCGTGGCTTACCACTGGTAAGTCGTCCCCCTCAACAGTATTCAAAGCGGTATACCTGTTACTGAGGGGAACGACCACTGTCCTACCCGCTGTCGATATTTGCGATTTTGACAGCGGTCCCGCCTCCAATCCCGCACTCTGAGGACTGGCGAAATTCCGGCCTAAGTCAAATAATAATGGTAGCTCTGACATCCTGTACCTTAATGAAAAAAATACAAAAATACACACACACATCCCATCCAAAACAAGTTATTTGACTGGTCATTGTTTGAGAGCTAAGCTTTCTCACAAACGCCTCACTGATGATGATGTCCTGTAATTGGCTGTCATTGTGTTTTACTTGTCATTTGCTCAACTTTCACAATCCTTTCAGCAATTCATTAGGTGTTGTAATCAAAATCAACTACAGTGGGCTTCCATGAGTGCTTTTTAACGTAGGACTTTACAACTGAAATGAAGGCACAAGTTTCAGTCTAAATGAAGATGGGCAGATTGAGTCAGACCAATAAGGCATAACAATATGAATTATTGTAATTAAATCAACACATTTAATTTGGTATTTTTGGATTTAAAAATAAACTAGTATGAATGTGTTACTAGGCATGGATTTTGTTGGTGAATTTGCTGGCTGTTATTTGTTCAAACTGTGCTTGACTTTCTTAATATTTAATGAAGTACAATAAAGGCATAAAGAACCCAAATAGGCTTCCTGTTTCCTAACCCTTTCTCAGTAAATGCTTCTCTTTAAAGGGAAATGAAACCCCAGTGGTGTGGCATTCTTTTATTATATTAATGGACTTTACATTGAATTAGTGTGAATGCTTGTCGGCTATACCTTATTGCTCTGGCCACAGCACTCTATGCTCACTTCCTTAGATCACCCCCCTTGTCTTGACATTCTTTTCCTAAGATTTATGAATCATCACATATTCCTTGCTTGTAAATAGCAACATCCATATCCAACCCCACATTAGTGGTTTCTGAACTTAAGTGCAGGTTACATCACAGGAAATTAGTGCTATGCATGGAATTGTGGGTACAGAATAACATTGTTTACTTACAACCCTTGGCAGTAAAAAATGTAATGGTAACCTGAAAGGTAAGGACTGAGTGGTCTGACCAGAGAAGTGAGAACCAGCTGATTAAAATTCACAGTAACTAAATGCAGAGAACTGTGTGAATAATATAATGAAATAAATTGAATATTTTAACTTCCTCCAGCTAAAACCTTTAGAAACGCTGGACTACTTTGTTCTGTTATGCTTCCAATTCATCATTCATGATAGTAATTACTAAAGGAGCATGAATCGTGTTAAAAGTGAATTCTTGACTCTACTTCTGTTGCAGCAGAAATTTTATTAACAGTTTCACCCTGGTTGACTAAGGATCATTAAAAACTTCGATAAGAACTGGGCTGAGATCATTCCTGTAGCTGTCCACATTCAGGGATGTTTCTCATTAACTGAGCTACTAGAAAGCCTTTCCAAAAGCAGCCAAAATGCCTCCGAATCTCTTTGACAATCCTGACATTTTCAGGTGGGAGAAGTTCATCTAAATAATTGGGTCCTTTCGTCAATTGTGGGAACTTTCAAGTCCTGAATTCAGACATAAATCAAGACTGTTCCAATTTACAAACAGCGCTATGTACCATTCACAGCCAAGTAAATCCCATTGACATTTTCATTTATACATCTATTGCTTAACCTCCTTTAACCTACTGACATACAACTTATTTCACTCCTGTTGGTGACAGACTGGCACAAAATGCTTCAGGGAAAACAATTACAGAGTTATCGTCAAGGTCAGAGAGTAAAATAATTTGATGCCGAGTCTGCAAATTTTATTTTTCAGCAGGCATTCAAATGGACTCCAGTTTACTCCATTCAATTCAGTCTAAATGGAAACAGAATCACCAACATCTCAACTAAATATTTTAATTAATCTTTAATTAATCCCAGTGTTGACAGTTAGATTGTTACAGAGGAAACGGGATCAGAAGCAAGCTCTGCTTTGAGTTTGCTACTGCCATTAGATGGCAAGCTTTTTTTTAAGCATTTTAATTTGCTTCATTATCATTAATTATTACAAGCACTGTTCAAGGGAATCAAATTTGCCGCAGAATTCTAGCTGAAACAGAAAATTTGTATTCACCTGCATTAATCACGTGCTGAGAATTTATACATTTCATATGAGAAGCATTGCGTATTTTAAGATTGATTTGTTACCCTGCAAATGTATGCAGGTATAATTATACCAGGCAGGAGTACACATATTTACAGAATAAAGAGGCTTTTATCTCTCATTAGTGGTTTACATTAGAGCTCGGCCATTCAGGAGTAAAATTGGGAAGCACTTTTTCACACAAAAGGTGGGAGAAATTTGGAACTCTCTCCCCCAAAGGTAGTGGATGCTGGGACAATTGGAGCTTTTTAGACTGATATAGATAGATTTTTGTTAAGATAAGGGTATCAAGAGACATGGAGCAAAGGCAGGAAAATGGAATTGAGGTACAGATCAGCCATGATCTAATTGAATGAGGAAGCAGGCCCGAGGGGCTGAAAGGCCGACTCCTGTTCCTAAGTTCCAATACAGACACTTCACTACAATTGGAAAATCTCCTAAATTTCTAATTTTGATGGAATGTAACCTATACGTACATTTGTATATTGTTGGAGTGAATTTATACTCTGCTTGCTGTCAACAAAAACTGTTTACTTGTGCAACCTATTTTGGTGCTCACTTTAACTCCACAAAACACAAAATAATTGAACAGTGACGCATACAGCTTCTGGCAAAAAGCATTTTAAATGGAAAGCGACTGTTTCATTGAATCTAATGGCAGCTGTACAGGTTCCATTATATCTAAACAGTACATAAGTGCTGTATATGGTGCGGGATTTTGTAAAGCTGAAATCCTTTATTGGCAGTATTCTAAGCTCATCAGTCGCTATTACATGAGTAGTGGTGTGATTTATATTGCTGACTCCCAACTGGGTATCTTCATGGTTGCTACTTATTTTTATAAACAATTCACCCATACCAACTACATTTTGCCCATCACATGTCCATGATTGAATACTCATGTAAAAACTATAGTTATCCTTTCTCCTTTTCTCCAGTTTAAAAGGTAACCTGAACAAATGATTCACAGAATAGGTTGAATGTAATGGGTGAATTGAAGGTTAGTCAGATAAATAAGGGATCCAACAATGAATCTGCTTGCTACTAACATTGACATAAATTCAAATAGGTAACTCTGGCACCTTTTCCGTGTGGGTAATTTAAACATTTTTCATTGTTAGACACCAGGTAGGCTGATATCAGGTCCAATTATGACTTGCATTAAGCAGCATTAAATGGATATTTAATGTGACTTGATTGTAAATAGTGTGAAATTTGAACCAATGACAGAAACAGGGAGGGAACAAAGGCAGACACCTTGACCTGGACCCAGGGAGGGGGGTTAATTGGCTGTAAAGCATCTGGGATGTCTTGAGGTCGTGAATGGCACTATATAAATGCAAGTTCTTTCTTTCTATCTTCTATTGAAAATGTTGAGGAACATCCTTTTAGGTGGGAGCATCCCTTTAAATATCGCTAGAAGTCACTGCCCCCTGACTTGTTCTGCCTATGGTTTACGAGTGGGTAGAGGAACCGGCAGTAGCAACATCTTTAGAGACAAAAATGGCATCAGGGTCTTAACGGTGTCATTTGACCCTGATTTGCATATATTAATGAGGACCCCGCCTGTTTCTGGCAGGAGCTCTGGTTTCCTAAATCAAGGTCCGCCAAAAATTGCAACGGGTGGACAACCAGTGGTAAGTTTGCGTGAAATTCTTCCACACGATTTTGGTCCTGCTACCATCCCATTTTCAGGCACAAACAAGGCAGTAGCAAAACAAAAATCACCCCTCTGTTTGCGCCATACTTAACTAGGAGTGTAAGATTGTCACTTGCTGTGCTACAAAAATTAACATCCTCACAGCATGATATAAAAACGATCCGGGTCCCCTTCAAAAATGCCGATGTCAGCTAAATCAGGTTGATACTAGCTTACAAATGTGTCATTAATCAAAGGAAAAACGACATATTTTAATTGAGAATGAGTGTTTAAGCACAACCTAATTATTTCGACAACAAAATAATTTATGTTTTTACTTTTGATTTTTCTTAAGTTTACTAAATCATCCAAAATTAGATTCTGTGTCATTAATTGAACTTAAGATACCAAATACAAATAAAATGAAGCTAATTAATAACATAAGAAATAGGAGCAGGAGTAGGCCATTTGGCCCTTCGAGCCTGCTCCGCCATTCAATGAGATCATGGCTGATCTTCTGCCTCAACTCCATTCACCGGCCCTATCGCCATATCCCTTGATGCCCTTACTAGTCAGAAATCTATCGACTTCTGTTTTGAATATACCCAATGACTGAGCCTCCACAGCCCTCTGGGTTAGAGAATTCCAAAGATTCACCACCCTCTGTGTGAAGAAGGGTGACTCAACCGTGGCTAACAAGGGAAATTAGGGATAGCATAAGATCCAAGGAGAGAGCAAATAAATTGGCCAGAAAAAGCGGTAGCCCTGAGGATTGGGAGCAGTTTAGGATTCAACAAAGGAGGACAAAGGGATTAATTAAGAAGGGGAAAATAGAATATGAAAGTAAGCTTGCGGGGAACATAAAAACTGACTGTAAGAGCTTTTATAGATATGTGAAGAGAAAATGATTAGTGAAATCAAGTGTAGGTCCCTTGCAGTCAGAAGTGGGGGAAGTTATAATGGGGAACAAAGAAATGGCAGACCAATTAAATGCATATTTTGGTTCTGTCTTCACAAAGGAGGACACAAATAACCTCCCAGAGATGTTGGAGAACAGACGGTCTGATGAAAGGGAGGAACTGAAAGAAATCAGTATTTGCAGGGAAACGGTGTTAGGGAAATTGACGGGATTGAAGGCCGATAAATCCCCAGGGCCTAATAATCTACATCCTAGGGTACTTAAGGATTGGCCCTAGAAATAGTAGATGCATTGCTGATCATCTTCCAACATTCGATGGAATCTGGAACTGTACCCATGGATTGGAGGGTAGCTAATGTTACCCCACTATTCAAAAAGGGTGGTAGAGAGAAAGCGGGAAATTACAGACCGGTAAGCCTGACATCGGTATTGGGGAAAATGCTAGAGTCCATTATAAAGGATGTAATAGCTGAGCACTTGAAAAACAGTGACAGGATCGGACAAAGACAACATGGATTTACAAAAGGTAAATCGTGCTTGACTAATCTAAGAGATTAGCGTGTAAAGTTAAGGCACATGGGATTGGGGGCAAGGTATTGACTTGGATAGAGAACTGGTTGGCGGACAGAAAGCAGAGAGTAGGAATTAATGGGTCTTTTTCCGAGTGGCAAGCAGTGACTAGTGGGGTACCGCAGGGATCGGTCCTTGGACCCCAGCTATTCACAATATGCATTAATGATCTAGATAAGGGAACTAAATGTAATATCTCCAAGTTTGCAGATGACACAAAGCTGGGTGGGAGTGTGTGCTGCGAGGAGGATACCGAGAAACTCCAGGATGATTTGGACAGGTTGGGTGAGTGGGCAGAAGCGTGGCAGATGCAATATAACGTGGATAAGTGTGAGGTTATCCACTTTGGTGTCAAAAACAGAAAGGCAGACTATTATCTGAATGGCAATAGATTGGGAGAAGGGGAAGTGCAACGAGACCTGGGTGCCCTTGTGCACCAGTCGCTGAAAGTAAGCATGCAGGTGCAGCAGGCGGTGAAGAAGGCAAATGGTATGTTGGCCTTCATAGCGAAAGGGTTTGAGTACAGGAACAGGGATGTCCTGCTGCAGTTGTACAGGGCCTTGGTGAGACCACACCTTGAGTACTGTGTGCAGTTTTGGTCGCCTTATCTGAGGAAGGATGTTCTTGCCATGGAAGGAGTTCAGCGAAGATTCACAAGGCTGATACCTGGGATGGCAGGAATGACATATGAGGAGAGATTGGGTCGATTGGGCTTATACTCACTGGAGTATAGAAGAATGAGAGGGGATCTCATCGAAACATATAAAATTCTGACAGGTTTGGACAAACTAGATGCAGGAAGAATGTTCCCGATGGTCGGAGAGTCCAGAACCAGGGGTCATAATCTAAGAATAACGGGTAAGCCATTTAGGACAGAAATGAGGAAGAATTTCTTCACCCAGAGAGTGGTGAACCTGTGGAATTCTCTACCACAGAAGGTAGTTGAGGCCAAGTCATTAAATATATTCAAGAATGAGTTAGATATATTTCTTAAAGCTAAAGGTATCAAGGGATATGGGGAGAAGGCAGGTACAGGGTACTGAGTTTGGATGATCAGCCATGATCTCATCGAATGGCGGAGCAGGCTCGAGGGGCCGAATGGCCTACTCCTGCTCCTATCTTCTATGTTTCTATGTTTCTATCTCAGTCCTGATGGCCGACCCTTTATCCTGAGGCTGTGGCCCCTGGTTCTAGACTCCCCAGCCAAGGGAAACATTCTCCCAGCATCCACCCTATCAAGCCCTATAATAATTTTCTATGCTTCAACGAAATCCCCTCTCATTCTTCTGAATTCAAGAGAATACAGGCCTAGTTTACTCAATCTCTTCTCAGACAACAGTCCCACCATCCCAGGAATCAATCTCGTGAACCTTCGTTGCACTCCCTCTATGGTAAGTATATCCTTCCTTAGGTAAAAATAGGTTTCTAAAGTATGTTTCAAATATGGATGTAAGTACTTATTTAAAAATCGAAGGGCTGATTTTAATCCCCCTGTCCAACGGCAAAGACGCGGGTGAGAGGTAAGATGGCGGAAGGGTTCGCACCCCTCATTATTAATTTTTCAGAGTACTGCTCTTGGTCAAACAAAGATACTTTGGGTCTCCTTTTCCCCAGGCTTTCCCTTCTCCCCAGTTGCAGAATTGGCAAACTCCCCCAATCCATACTTATCGTGCCGGGGACCATTTCTGTGGGACCCCGGTGGCGGCCTAAACCTCCCCGCACCCCCCCCACCCCACCCCCCACAAATTTTGGCGTCCATCCGCCCGCCAGCCTGCCGGTGGTGATGTCAGAGTCGAGGCATGTAAATGAGAGTTAGGAGTTAAAATCTCATTACCCAAACCCCCAATTCCTGGCCCAAGATAAAATTGTCCCTCTAGTTTTATTTTACTTTTCAGGATTACAGCATCCTCATGACTAAGGTTGTTTAAAACATCAGGTCAATGACCTGAAACGTTAACTCTGTTTCTCTCTCCACAGATGCTGCCTGACCTGCTGAGTATTTCCAGCATTTTCTATTTTTATTTCAGATTTCCAGCATCCGCAGTATTTTGCTTTTGTTATTTAAAACACGCCTGCCTTGCCATGATCACTGATGTAACTAAAACATGACATACCTTTATCTTTAAATCCAATCACACAAATGCAGGGGTTAATGCCTGTAAACAACAATCTGTTGCTTTGTAAAACATATGTTTATGACAAGTTCATGCCGAACACAGATGTTAGTCAAAGTCTGTAATTCAGTCGATCAACAAATTTGTTCAGTACTGTTTGAAGCCTGTAGTAATAGTAAATATAAACTTTCACAATTCCTTGATGATTTGCTTTTCCCAGTTCATATAATTTTATTGTTTTTTTCAGATGAATGTGCATCGATGCTAGATCAATTGTTAGTTTTAAATCTGAGATTGATAGATTTTTGTTAACCAAAGGTATTAAGGGATATGGGGCAAAGGTGGGTATATGGAGTTAGGTCGCAGATCAGTCCATGATCTCATTGAATGACAGAACAGGATCGACGGGCTAATGGCCGACTCCTGTTCCTATGGCCGGAACATTCTGGGGTCCGTACGGGCGCGATTGGAGGCGGGTCGGGTGGGAAATTTGAAAAATCTTGCAGCGGGTCGGGAACCCGCCATCGTCCCGCCCCCACACTCCATTCCCTCGGGCGTGTTTGCTAGAGCAGCAGCGACCCAAACGTCAGAGGTGGGCGAGCTAATTTAAATTATTATTTGGTACTTGTCAGAACCTTAAGCGTCTTTTTCACCCTAACTTTCAAATTTCCCTGGGTGAGCACAGGAATCACGCAGCTCGGGAACCATGTCTGTGAACCTGAGGCGGAAGTTGAGCGGCCATTGATCCACCTCATTAGTGCACAGCATGAAAAGTACAATAAAAACTCCAACCTCAAAGCTGATCACTTACATAAGACAGATGCTGTTGGTGACTGCATTGTCAGCACAGCTTTAACTTTCTAGAGGTTGCAAGTGTTTCCAGCAATGTCGGCATCCAGTGTCACCTCATTGGTGGAACCTATCACACCATTGACCTTACACAGTATACCCACATGGCTACCACATGCTGCGCCAGGTTGGCACCGCCCCACAGCAACACCATAAAACATCCCTACAATGACCAAGCCATTCCTTTCACACTGACCACCATTGCTGGAGGTAACGTTATGTCTCACCATTCACTCCAACTCACTAAGCCACTTCCAAAGGTGCACACAAATTTGTCCAAGACCGGAAAATGGTGAAAATAAAGATTTTTATGTGTGACATCACACTAACGGAAACTTTACAGAAACATTTAATAAAACACACAAGTGGCTACCCTTGTGAGTCTACTTGTGTTTCATCTTTATCTTAGACATGCTTCTATGAGGTGCTACCCCTGTGGCTTCAGCTGAGGTAGAGGCAGGCTGCTCACTTCCCTGCTGCAACTGCACAGATCCTTTTTGCAGACGTCCTCTGGGTTTTGGAGCCTGTGATGGCCCCGCCAAAGTCTACTCCTCCTGCGACTGCAGGGGCAGCCTTGGCCATCGCGATCTGAGGAGGCATCTGGGGCTCTGTCTGAGGCAGGGGGGTGGAAGGCAACGGGGGAAAAGTGTGAGCGCTTTGAGAGGAGCGCCCACTTGCATGTCCCCTCTCACCATCATCCCTCTCATGGGCCACCCACACTTCCCTGCTAGCAAGGAGCTGGAAAGCACCTTGTTGCACATCAGTGGGGCCATCAGGACTCACTTCTACGTTGACATCCCTCCTAGAGAGGAAGTCTATGAGCCACTGCCATCTACTCTCCATAGATAGCCATCTATTCTCCATAGAGACCATGTGCTCCTGTGAGTGGCGCATCAGCTGCTCCATGCAGGTGGATATCCTTTCCATGGAAGAGCCGACAGTCACCATCGCCTGCGACATGGTGGTGCTCATGTTGGAGATGGACTCCTCCATTTGCAGACATCGCAGTCGCAAAACCTGTAAAGGCCTCCTGCACTTCTTGCTGCACCTCCAAGATCACCCTCTTTCTGGATGGCCCCCGAGGCTCAGCGTCTGCATGCAGCTGAGCAGAGCTGGAAGTGTCCTGCGCCTTCCGGCGAGGAGTCTCGACTGCTGTCCCTGTCTCCACCATCTGCTCTTGCTCACTTGTGAGTTGTGAGACACCAGGTTGGACCCACCGAGGTCTGCGTCTCTGTGCTGGTGCTGGGTGCGCTTATGTCTCATGACGCTGCGCCCTCAGAGGCTGGAGGCTCCTCTGAGGAGTCATCTTCCTCTTCCTCCTGGACAGTGGGGTGGGCTCTTGATGGATCTGTGGGAGAGTAAAGAGATGAATTAGATATGCCATATCAAGAATGGGTACAGATACCATTATGCATATGATGAGCATTCACTGGCTGCTGACTAGTCCCAATATGAGTGACTGCTGTATGCCATGTAGCTGTATGATATGTAATTCTATAACCAGGTTGCTGAGATGTCCCCTCTCTGTCTCCCACCTCCAGCTGCTCGGCAACTCCAGAGACTTCCAAGGCAGTCTCCTCTGCTGATGTTAGGATGGCCATTGATGGAGTGCCACCTCGGGTTCTCTCCTTCTCCCTCTTATTGTGAGCTCTCTTTTCCTGCAAGGAGGGAAAGAAGAGAAGGTTGAGTGAGAATGATGGAATGAGTGTAAGGAATGAATAGGTTACATCTGTAGAGGGTGACTATGATGGAGTGGGGTGGCAATGCCAAGTGGCCTCCTTGTGTGTTGTTATAGAATCATAGAATCATAGAATAGTTACTGCACAGAAGGAGGACATTCGGCCCATCGAGCCCATGCCGGCTCTCTGTCTCTCTCTCTCCGTTCATCGGGTGCTTACCGCTGTTGCCTCAGGACCTAGCACCACCTGTGTTCTCCCGATGATCGCTGAGGTTGGCAGAGACGATAGTGGTAAGAAGAGAAGTTGGCCGGGCACCCTGCCCACCCCCCCAGCCTGCATTTACATGTGGCAGGTGGGGGAAGAGGCAGCCGGCAGCCACCCCAGTGAGAGTAGGTGGGGGGGGGGGTGGGTGCGTGGAAGAAGGAAATTGAGATCCTAGTGGGGATCCTTGATCATCCCTGATTGTAATCACTCCACCATTGGCGGCTGTGCATTCAGCTACCAAAACCCTAAGCTCTGGAATTCCCTCCCTAAACCTCTCCGCCTCTGTACCTCTCTTTCCTCCTTTAAGATGCTCCTTTAAACCTACCTCTATGACCATCTGCCCTAATATCTCCTTACGTGGCTCAGTGTCAAATTTTGTTTGATAACATTCCTGTGTAGTGCCTTGGGACGTTTCATTACATTAAAGGCGCTATATAAATGCAAGTTGTGTTGTTGTTGTTGTGCATCTGCTCTCTCAGGTGGATGTAAAAGATCCCATGGCACTATTTTCAAGAAGAGCAGGGGAGTTATCCCCGGTGTCCTGGCCAATATTTATCCCTCAATCAACATCACAAGAATGTATTATCTGGTCATTATCACATTCATCTTTGTGGGCCCTTGCTGTGTGCAAATTGGCTGCTGCATTTCCCACATTACAACAGTGACTACACTTCAAAAAGTACTTCATTGGTTGTAAAGCGCTTTGGAACGTCCTGAGGTCGTGAAAAGTGCTATATAAATGCAAGTCTTTCTTTCTTTTCTTTGTAGTGCCTAACCACCTGATTTTTTTCCCCACCCCCGATTTTGGGTGGAAAATCTAACTCACTTACACAATTTATGTATCAGTATATTGCAAAAATTATCCGTAACTCTTCCGGCTCTTCTCTGTCCCCAAACAAAAAAGATTTGTTAAATATTTTTGTAATAAAGGCAATGTGTTTTTAACTTAAAATGCTGTACCATTTGCACTTTATTCCGTTGTCTAATTGAATTAATCTCCCAGTGGAGGAGATGCTATCACTCAGCAGCAACACATGGCAAAGTGTTGCCTCTTCTGGTTACTTCATGTCGCTGATCTTAAAGCCAGGTACAGGCTGCATTTGACAATCTGGCTGTTAAATAACAGTGGGCGTAAAAAGGTGATGATGCTTTTTGTAACTCATTCCAGTCAACAGAAGTTGCATTCTTTGTGCCTGTGAAATGTCGTTGTCGCAGTAGGCGACTGAAATCGGAGTTCCTGTCTAAAGAGTTTTGCAACTTACCCAAGGCACCGCAACTTCCTGATATGCTGAATTACTATTCAAAGTAAAGCAATGTGGAGACAATGAGGAAAGCAAGTAAGTCGACCCCTTACTGCGTTTTGTTTTTAAGTTCAAATTCAATCTATAGATGGGCTGATGAGCAAGATGTAAGTGTGCTTGTTTATTGATCTTATATGTTGAGGGTTATGTTTCTGATGGTTCTGAAAAGATCACTGTTTCTTCAAATAAGAGGAAATGGGGGAGGGGAAACGAAAGATTGTGCACTGTCTAAAGTGCACAAGCAGATGTTAGAAACTGATTTCTCTTCTGTGAGCGTGACGCACATGCTATATGTTTTGTAAAAATAAATGAAGTGGTACAAGATAACGTCTACTTTATACCATATTTTAACGTAGGGTTTTGATTTTTGTAGTTTACAACTGTTGGGTCTTTTGAGCACATTACAAAGCTGTAAACGAACCATAAGGTTACAAACTGCAACAGTGAATTCTCCAGTGGTTTATAAACATAATCTGAACTCTGACATGGGATGATCAGTTTCCTCCCTGTTAGCTGTTACTTTATATGTGATATGTTTATCTGATTATGCTTCTGTGAAGTGTCTTGGGACATATTAGATTAAAGGCACAATATAAATGCAAGTTGCTGTTGTAGTTACATGTATATTTTTTCTGTGACAGCGCCAGGGGTTCTTACCAATTTCAACCAAGTTCCTGTATCTCAGTATGAGCAGGTATTATACTTCACTGTGCAGCGGGTACAGGAACAGAGAGACCTGGGGGTGTACGCACACAAATCTTTGAAGATGGCAGGACAAGTTGAGAAGGCTGTTAAAAAGGCATATGGGATCCTTGGCTTTATAAGTTCTGTATCTATTTACTTCACCTGAGGAAGGGGCAATCGATAGCTCCGAAAGCTTGTGATTTCAAATAAAACTGTTGGACTATAACCTGGTGTTGTGCGACCTCTCAATTTTATAAGTAGAGGCATAGAGTACAAAATCAAAGAAGTTATGGTGAACTTTTAACACTGGTTAGGCCTCAACTGGAGTATTGTGTCCAATTCTGGGCACCAAACTTTAGGAAGGATGTCAAGGCCTTGGAGAGGGTGCAGAGGAGATTTACTAGAATGGTACCAGGGATGCGGGACTTCAGTTATGTGGAGAGACTGGAGAAGCTGGGGTTGCTCTCCTTGGTGCAGAGAAGGTTAAGGGGAGATTTGATAGAGGTGTTCAAAATCATGAAGAGTCTTGATAGTGTAAATAAGGAGAAACTGTTGCCACTGGCAGGAGGGTTGGTCACCAGAGGACACAGATTTAAGGTAATTGGCAGAGATGACATGAGGAAAAAAAAATTACACAGCGAGTTATTATGATCTGGAATGCACTGCCTGCAAGAGTGGTGGAAACAGATTCAGTTGTAACTGTTGAATGGGAATTGGATAATACTTGAAGGGGAAACATTTGCGCAGGGCTATGGGGAAAGAGCAGGGGAATGGGACTAATTGGATAGCTCTTTCAAAGAGCCAGCACAGACACGATGGGCACTATGATTCTATGATACCAGTATTGCACATTTATTTGAGCAAGAATAAAGAGCAAGATATTCATATATTGGAAGTGATACAGAGTCAACTATTGTTTTGGAATGAGGCAAACCTGAGAGCTAAAGAAATTAATACAATTAAATTAAACAAAGTAAAAATATTACTTTAAAAAGATGCAAAACAAGAGTTCAAACTAACAATAGTTAAACCAGAAGGGTGAACTAACCTCATGGTGAGGTGCACAGACACAATGAAAATTCAAAAATTAACATTCTATGTGAGCATACTGAGTGATTACAACAGTTTGATGGGCAATCACAGCATTGATATTGTTTGAGTTGTGAGCTAATTAAACCTAATCTGCAGCAGGTTACAAGACAATTTCACAGTTCCTATTACACTATTTATACTGCTTCTAACAATCTGTTGCTGCCCTCAAGTCACAAGTTACACACAGTAAAAACTTATGGCATGATGGCTGTCCCACCCTCTGAGGCATGAAGAACATTAAATGCTTCATTTGTATTCTATGGTAGGCTTGATATTTTGGGAGATGATGTGAAGTTCCTTCTTCATTCAAACCTATCCTGTCAATCTCAAATATTATCAAGGAACTTGGATAGGAGACACATTCCATTTTGCTAGCTATCTCTGTCAATGGCAGCCTACAGAAGACTAAGGAGAGGAAAACGGTAATTTTCAAGTGTCTTCTTAAAAACTATTATCAGGTAAAGTGGGGAAACGCACTGGTAGTTATGATTAGGGCAGTTGTTTTGTTCTTCATGTGATTTGTTAGCAGTTGGGTCTGCTTAGAGATTGAGGCTCACTGAGTTGGGGGGCGTTTACTGTCAAATTGTGGTATTTGGCAGTAAATCGTGTGACACGTGTGAACTGTAGAAATCCCTGCAGGATATTGTATAATGCCAAATGACTTGCCCTAGCTATGTACCTTTTTAATATAATTTAATAGATGATGTCCTAGAAATTCGTCTCGGGCGGTGGCTCAAAACGGGCGCTATCGGATCGGCCGCCCGTTACGCGCAGTGCCTGATAGTCAGTACTCCGTTCCATTGACTGCACTAGAACTGAATATCAGGCGCTGTCTATACTGCGCGGCCGATCCGATAGCGCCCGTTTTGAGCCACTGCCCGAGGCGAATTTCTAGCCATCGATGTTCTTTCTCTGTCTTATCATTCGCACGGTGGCCAATAGTTTTATATACTGGCTACAGTGTTTAGTGAAAACAGTAACAAGTTGTAATGATGTACAATCTGGAGCATCATTTTTTTAATTTTGAATAACAGCTGATAGAAGTTAGGACAATACTGGCAACCTCTTGTTTCTTCTGGCACTGGACCTGTTGTTTGGAAATGTTTTTGTGGAATAATTGGTCACTAGGCAGCACCTGCCAGCATTTGTTGATGATTTATGGTAAAATTACAAAGGAATATGACTTGGTCAATTGTTCTAAATTAAGAATTTTATTCAATACCCTCATTAAATAGCTTTCAAATCGCATTCAATTCCCAGTAAAAATGTAGCTTTTGAATATGACAGTGATATTTCAAACACCATGATAATTCATCACTACTATTTAACTAAAGGGACCTACAAAACTGCTTGTTAATTCCAAAATATGTTTTAAACAAAAATATAAGCTTGCTGAAGGGATGGGGTTGGTAGTATTGAGGGAGGTGCAATGATGCTGAAGGGATGGAGTGATGTTGAGGGCAGTGCAGTGATGTTGAGGGCAGTACAGTGATGTTGAGGGTGGAGTGATGTTGAGGATGGTGCAGTGATGTTGAGGGTGCAGTGATGTTGAGGGTGGTGGAGTGATGTTGAGGGCGGTGCAGTGATGTTGAGGGTGGTGCAGTGATGTTGGGGGTGGTGCAGTGATGTTGAGGGTGGTGCAGTGATGTTGGGGGCGGTGCAGTGATGTTGGGGGCGGTGCAGTGATGTTGAGGGTGCAGTGATGTTGAGGGCGGTGCAGTGATGTTGAGGGTGCAGTGATGTTGAGGGCGGTGCAGTGATGTTGAGGGTGCAGTGATGTTGAGGGCGGTGCAGTGATGTTGAGGGTGCAGTGATGTTGGGGGTGGTGCAGTGATGTTGAGGGTGCAGTGATGTTGAGGGTGCAGTGATGTTGAGGGTGGTGCAGTGATGTTGAGGGTGCAGTGATGTTGAGGGTGCAGTGATGTTGAGGGGGGTGCAGTGATGTTGAGGGTGGTGCAGTGATGTTGAGGGTGCAGTGATGTTGAGGATGGTGCAGTGATGTTTGGGGCGGTGCAGTGATGTTGAGGGTGCAGTGATGTTGAGGGCAGTGCAGTGATGTTGAGGATGGTGCAGTGATGTTGAGGGTGGTGCAGTGATGTTGAGGGTGCAGTGATGTTGAGGGTGCAGTGATGTTGAGGGGGGTGCAGTGATGTTGAGGGTGGTGCAGTGATGTTGAGGATGGTGCAGTGATGTTGAGGGTGGTGCAGTGATGTTGAGGGTGGTGCAGTGATGTTGAGGGTGGAGTGATGTTGAGGGTGGAGTGATGTTGAGGATGGTGCAGTGATGTTGAGGGTGGAGTGATGTTGAGGATGGTGCAGTGATGTTGAGGGTGCAGTGATGTTGAGGATGGTGCAGTGATGTTGAGGATGGTGCAGTGATGTTGAGGATGGTGCAGTGATGTTGAGGGTGCAGTGATGTTGAGGGTGGTGCAGTGATGTTGAGGGTGGAGTGATGTTGAGGGTGGTGCAGTGATGTTGAGGGTGGTGCAGTGATGTTGAGGGTGGAGTGATGTTGAGGGTGGTGCAGTGATGTTGAGGGTGGAGTGATGTTGAGGGTGGTGCAGTGATGTTGAGGGCGGTGCAGTGATGTTGAGGGCGGTGCAGTGATGTTGGGGGCGGTGCAGTGATGTTGGAGGGCGGTGCAGTGATGTTGGGGCGGTGCAGTGATGTTGAGGGTGCAGTGATGTTGAGGGTGGTGCAGTGATGTTGAGGGTGGTGGAGTGATGTTGAGGGTGGTGCAGTGATGTTGAGGGTGGTGCAGTGATGTTGAGGGTGCAGTGATGTTGAGAGTGGTGCAGTGATGTTGAGGGTGCAGTGATGTTGAGGGTGCAGTGATGTTGAGGGTGCAGTGATGTTGAGGGTGGTGCAGTGATGTTGAGGGTGGTGCAGTGATGTTGAGGGTGGTGCAGTGATGTTGAGGGTGGTGCAGTGATGTTGAGGGGGGTGCAGTGATGTTGAGGGTGCAGTGATGTTGAGGATGGTGCAGTGATGTTGAGGGTGCAGTGATGTTGAGGGTGCAGTGATGTTGAGGATGGTGCAGTGATGTTGAGGGTGCAGTGATGTTGGGGGCGGTGCAGTGATGTTGAGGGTGCAGTGATGTTGGGGCGGTGCAGTGATGTTGAGGATGGTGCAGTGATGTTGAGGGGGCTGCAGTGATGTTGAGGATGGTGCAGTGATGTTGGGGCGGTGCAGTGATGTTGAGGATGGTGCAGTGATGTTGAGGGGGGTGCAATGATGTTGAGGATGGTGCAGTAATGTTGAGGGCGGTGCAATGATGTTGAGGGCGGTGCAGTGATGTTGAGGGTGCAGTGATGTTGAGGGTGCAGTGATGTTGAGGGCGGTGCAGTGATGTTGGGGGCGGTACAGTGATGTTGAGGGCGGTGCAGTGATGTTGAGGGCGGTGCAGTGATGTTGAGGGCGGTGCAGTGATGTTGAGGATGGTGCAGTGATGTTGGGGGCGGTGCAGTGATGTTGAGGGTGGTGCAGTGATGTTGGGGGTGGTGCAGTGATGTTGAGGGTGCAGTGATGTTGAGGGTGCAGTGATGTTGAGGATGGTGCAGTGATGTTGAGGGTGGTGCAGTGATGTTGAGGATGGTGCAGTGATGTTGGGGGCGGTGCAGTGATGTTGAGGATGGTGCAGTGATGTTGGGGGTGGTGCAGTGATGTTGGGGCGGTGCAGTGATGTTGAGGATGGTGCAGTGATGTTGGATGTGGTGCAGTGATGTTGAGGATGGTGCAGTGATGTTGAGGGCGGTGCAGTGATGTTGAGGGCGGTGCAGTGATGTTGAGGGCGGTGCAGTGATGTTGAGGGCGGGGCAGTGATGTTGAGGGGGGTGCAGTGATGTTGAGGGGGTGCAGTGATGTTGAGGGTGCAGTGATGTTGAGGGTGCAGTGATGTTGAGGGTGGTGCAGTGATGTTGAGGGTGCAGTGATGTTGAGGGTGCAGTGATGTTGAGGGGGGTGCAGTGATGTTGAGGGTGGTGCAGTGATGTTGAGGGTGCAGTGATGTTGAGGGTGCAGTGATGTTGAGGATGGTGCAGTGATGTTGGGGGCGGTGCAGTGATGTTGAGGGTGCAGTGATGTTGAGGGCAGTGCAGTGATGTTGAGGATGGTGCAGTGATGTTGAGGGTGGTGCAGTGATGTTGAGGGTGCAGTGATGTTGAGGGTGCAGTGATGTTGAGGGGGGTGCAGTGATGTTGAGGGTGGTGCAGTGATGTTGAGGATGGTGCAGTGATGTTGAGGGTGGTGCAGTGATGTTGAGGGTGGTGCAGTGATGTTGAGGGTGGAGTGATGTTGAGGGTGGAGTGATGTTGAGGATGGTGCAGTGATGTTGAGGGTGGAGTGATGTTGAGGATGGTGCAGTGATGTTGAGGGTGCAGTGATGTTGAGGGTGGTGCAGTGATGTTGAGGGTGCAGTGATGTTGAGGATGGTGCAGTGATGTTGAGGGTGCAGTGATGTTGAGGGTGGTGCAGTGATGTTGAGGGTGGAGTGATGTTGAGGGTGGTGCAGTGATGTTGAGGGTGGTGCAGTGATGTTGAGGGTGGAGTGATGTTGAGGGTGGTGCAGTGATGTTGAGGGTGGAGTGATGTTGAGGGTGGTGCAGTGATGTTGAGGGCGGTGCAGTGATGTTGAGGGCGGTGCAGTGATGTTGGGGCGGTGCAGTGATGTTGGAGGGCGGTGCAGTGATGTTGGGGCGGTGCAGTGATGTTGAGGGTGGTGCAGTGATGTTGAGGGTGCAGTGATGTTGAGGGTGCAGTGATGTTGAGGGTGGTGCAGTGATGTTGAGGGTGGTGCAGTGATGTTGAGGGCGGTGCAGTGATGTTGAGGGTGCAGTGATGTTGAGGGTGGTGCAGTGATGTTGAGGGTGGTGCAGTGATGTTGGGGCGGTGCAGTGATGTTGAGGATGGTGCAGTGATGTTGAGGGTGCAGTGATATTGGGGGCGGTGCAGTGATGTTGAGGGTGCAGTGATGTTGGGGCGGTGCAGTGATGTTGAGGATGGTGCAGTGATGTTGAGGGGCTGCAGTGATGTTGAGGATGGTGCAGTGATGTTGGGGCGGTGCAGTGATGTTGAGGATGGTGCAGTGATGTTGAGGGGGGTGCAATGATGTTGAGGATGGTGCAGTGATGTTGAGGGCGGTGCAATGATGTTGAGGGCGGTGCAGTGATGTTGGGGGCGGTGCAATGATGTTGGGGAGGGTGCAGTGATGTTGAGGGCGGTGCAATGATGTTGGGGAGGGTGCAGTGATGTTGAGGGCGGTGCAGTGATGTTGAGGGGGTGCAGTGATGTTGGGGGCGGTACAGTAATGTTGAGGGCGGTGCAGTGATGTTGAGGGGGTGCAGTGATGTTGGGGGCGGTACAGTGATGTTGAGGGCGGTGCAGTGATGTTGAGGGCGGTGCAGTGATGTTGAGGGCGGTGCAGTGATGTTGAGGGCGGTGCAGTGATGTTGAGGATGGTGCAGTGATGTTGGGGGCGGTGCAGTGATGTTGAGGGTGGTGCAGTGATGTTGGGGGTGGTGCACTGATGTTGAGGGTGCAGTGATGTTGAGGGTGCAGTGATGTTGAGGATGGTGCAGTGATGTTGAGGGTGGTGCAGTGATGTTGAGGATGGTGCAGTGATGTTGGGGGCGGTGCAGTGATGTTGAGGATGGTGCAGTGATGTTGGGGGTGGTGCAGTGATGTTGGGGCGGTGCAGTGATGTTGAGGATGGTGCAGTGATGTTGGGGGTGGTGCAGTGATGTTGAGGATGGTGCAGTGATGTTGAGGGCGGTGCAGTGATGTTGAGGGCGGTGCAGTGATGTTGAGGGCGGGGCAGTGATGTTGAGGGGGGTGCAGTGATGTTGAGGGGGTGCAGTGATGTTGAGGGGGGTGCAGTGATGTTGAGGGGGCTGCAGTGATGTTGAGGGGGGTGCAGTGATGTTGAGGGTGGTGCAGTGATGTTGGGGGGCGTGCAGTGATGTTGAGGGGGGTGCAGTGATGTTGAGGGCGGTGCAGTGATGTTGAGGGGGGTGCAGTGATGTTGAGGGGGTGCAGTGATGTTGAGGGTGGTGCAGTGATGTTGGGGGGGCGTGCAGTGATGTTGAGGGGGTGCAGTGATGTTGAGGGTGGTGCAGTGATGTTGAGGGTGCAGTGATGTTGAGGGTGCAGTGATGTTGAGGGTGGTGCAGTGATGTTGATGGTGCAGTGATGTTGGGGCGGTGCAGTGATGTTGAGGGCGGTGCAGTGATGTTGGGGGTGGTGCAGTGATGTTGGGGGTGGTGCAGTGATGTTGGGGGGGGTGCAGTGATGTTGGGGGGGTGCAGTGATGTTGGGGGCGGTGCAGTAATGTTGAGGGCGGTGCAGTGATGTTGGGGGGGTGCAGTGATGTTGGGGGCGGTGCAGTAATGTTGAGGGCGGTGCAGTGATGTTGGGGGTGGTGCAGTGATGTTGGGGTGGTGCAGTGATGTTGAGGGCGGTGCAGTGATGTTGGGGGTGGTGCAGTGATGTTGAGGGTGGTGCAGTGATGTTGAGGGTGGTGCAGTGATGTTGAGGGTGGTGCAGTGATGTTGAGGGTGGTGCAGTGATGTTGAGGGTGGTGCAGTGATGTTGAGGGCGGTGCAGTGATGTTGGGGAGGTGCAGTGATGTTGGGGTGGTGCAGTGATGTTGGGGGCGGTGCAGTGATGTTGGGGGTGGTGCAGTGATGTTGATGGTGCAGTGATGTTGAGGAGGGTGCAGTGATGCTGAAGGGGTGGTGCAGTAGTATTGAGGTAGTGATGTTGTGGTGCTGAAGGGTGACATACAAACACTCATTGCATGAAGTGGGGATTTAGTGTTTGAGACTTCTCTGCTTCATTTCCAATCCGAGCCATATGTAGCGGGGAAGCCTCAGTGGGGGAGGGAAGATCAAAGGGACCAGTTATAGGGAAGCCTGGGGGCAGGCCATGTGCTCCCAGATGCTGATGTTAAACCAAATAACGGAAGAAATTACATTTTAAAAAGGTCACAAAGAGGAGGGGAAAAAATTGGTGTTTTTGGTAATAAGAATATGATGTGATGTTATACAATATTAAAAGTAATTTGATTTTTTTTAGCTTTTAAATATTATGTCTGTAATTTTTTATAACATCAAAAATAAATATATTTGGATGCAGGGAGAGGAAGAAGATTGTTATCAAGATGTGCCTTATCTGGGTGCTGATACTACAGAGTTCCTGATCATCCAATGCCATTGCTTGCACTGATAGATTAGCCTGCTTGACTTTGTGCCTGTGGATGTTTATGTCTGATAATTTGACAATGTTCACAGAAATACATTTAAAAATAATGACATCTCAACTCTATGAAGGACTCAGTACTTATTTCAGATCTTGCTGAAGTATTTTGCATTACACAGAATCAATCAGCCCTATAATTCTGCACACAGTTTTTTCAGTGAGGTGGAATCTAGCTCCAGACACAAGTCAAAAACACATGGGAATTAAAACTAATTTGCAGATGTGGCATTCAGATATTATGTGAGCCCAGGAAAGCCTCATTCCAGTTAGGTAAACGTGTTTTCCCTACTATGTCTAAAAGAGTATTGTACACTTGAGCTATGATTAATTGGATCATTCTTGCTTAGAATATATAACCAGCAGTTAATGAGATCAAAAGACGACAAAGAAAAGAAGTGAATGCTCTGTGATGATATCAAAACTACAGATGGTGTGAGATTGTGGTGTGAGTTCCAAAAGCATGCATGTAACTGCAGGCAGGAAGAAATGGTAACCAGTTTGGGAAAGAACATGGCCGAATTTGACTTTTGGTCGTCCGACCAACAGATCACTCCGGCCCGTACCAGCGAATTCACTGGCCACCCGTACCGGGGGAGAGCATTGGCCACCCGTACCGGCGGAGCGCATTAGCCACCCGTACCAGCGGGGCGCATTGGCCACCCATACCGGCAAAGTGCATTGGCCACCCGTACCGGCGGAGCGCATTGGCCACCTGTACCGGCGAACGCATTGGGCCCCGTACCGGCAGAGAGCATTGGCCACCTGTATTGGCGGAGAGCATTGGCCACCTGTACTGGCGGAGAGCATTGGCTACCCGTACTGGCGGAGAGCATTGGCTACCCGTACTGGCGGAGAGCATTGGCCACCTGTACTGGCGGAGAGCATTGGCCACCTGTACTGGCGGAGAGCATTGGCCACCTGTACTGGCGGAGAGCATTGGCTACCCATACTGGCGGAGAGCATTGGCTACCCATATGGCGGAGAGCATTGGCCACCTGTACTGGCGGAGAGCATTGGCCACCTGTACTGGCGGAGAGCATTGGCCACCTGTACTGGTGGAGAGCATTGGCCACCCGTACTGGCGGAGAGCATTGGCTACCTGTACTGGCGGAGAGCATTGGCTACCTGTACTGGCGGAGAGCATTGGCCACCTGTACTGGTGGAGAGCATTGGCCACCTGTTCTGGCGGAGAGCATTGGCTACCTGTACTGGCGGAGAGCATTGGCCACCTGTACTGGCGAAGAGCATTGGCTACCTGTACTGGCGGAGAGCATTGGCCACCTGTACTGGTGGAGAGCATTGGCCACCCGTACCGGCGAATGCATTGGCCACCCGTATTGGCGAACGCATTGGCCACATGTACTGGTGGCAAAGAGACAATCGCGATTTTGAGGCCCCAGCCTCATTTGAATTTAACAGGTGAGCTGCGGACGGTGAATGGGCTTCCCGATGCAGCTCGCCGGCCCTTGGCCTCTAGAACGCCATCTAGCTGGGCAGGAGTAGGCCTTGCGGCCCCTTGAGCCTACTCCGCCATTCAATAAGATCATGGCTGATCTTCTACATCAACTCCACTTTCCTGCGCCATATCCCTTGATTACCTTAGTGCCCAAAAATCTATCGATCTCGGTCTTGAATATACTCATCGACTCAGCATCCACAGCCCTCTGGGGTAGAGAATTCCAGAGATTCACAACCCTTTGAGTGAAGAAATTTCTCCTCATCTCCGTCCTAAATGGTTGCCCCCTTATCCTGAGACTATGACCCCTAGTTCTAGACTCTCCCGCCAGGGGAAACAATCTCTCAGCATCTACCCTGTCAAGCCCTCTAAGAATTTTATACATTTCAATGAGATCACCTCTCATTCTTCTAAACTCTCGAGAACAATTCAATCTCTCCTGATAGGACAACCTTCTCATCCCAGGAATCAATCTAGTGAACCTTCATTGCACCGCCTCCAAGGCAAGTATATCCTTCCTTAGATAAGGAGACCAAAACTGTATTCAGTACTCCAGGTGTGGTCTCACCAAGGCCCTATATAATTGCAACAAGACTTCCTTACTCTTATACTTCAACCCCCTTGCAATAAAGGCTAACATATCATTTGCCTTCCTATTTGCTTGCTGTACCTGCATGTTAACTTTCTGTGATTCGTGTACAAGGACACTCAAATTCCTCTGCATACCAACATTTACTAGTCTTTCACCTTGTAAAAAATATTCTGCTTTTCCAGTCTATAACAGGTCTATATCCCTTTGCAGTCTCTTTGCGACCTCCTCACAGCCTACTCTCCCTCCTAGCTAGTTTTGTATTGTAAGCAAAAATTGGATGATTTAACTTGGTTCCCTCATCAAAGTCATTGATATACATTGTAAATAGCTGAGGCCCAAGTACTGATCCTTGCGGCACCCCACTAGTTACAGCCTGCCATGAGTGCCTTGAGCTTGTAATGTTTATAATTATTTTGGTGAGAATGCATCCAACACAGGATCTCCAAACAGTAGGTTATCTTTTAAACTTTCATAATGGCTCACTAGCGCAACCAACAATAAAGACACACGCCCTGCCTCTGGGGATGCCACACACATAGCTGAAAAAGAGCTCAGTGGCAGCAGTACATAACATAAGTAAAACACATTTAACCCAATACACAGCTCTTCATCCTCCCCACAGCACAGAAAAAGACTTGTCATTAACTTTGTCATGATAACAGATATTTTTTAATGTGTGCAATACATCCAGGAATCTCTAATGTTCTGGGAAGGCAGTATATGTGGTACCCACAGCATAAAGGGAGCAATAATAAAAACAGATAAAGCAGATCAGGCAGCATCTGTGGGGAGAGGAAGGCAGGGTTAACATTTTAGGTCTAGGAGCCTTCCTCAGAACCCAAAAGAGAAGAGCAGAACTTCTTTAAGGTGAGCATTCCTGGGTGACAACTGGCCGTGACTTAAACAATAAAACAAAAAGCAAAATAATGCAAATGCTGGAAATCTGAAATGAAAACAGAAAACGCTGGAAGCATTTAGCAGGTCAGGCAACGTCTGTGGAGAGAGGAAGGTAGGGTTAACATTTCAGGTCGATGGCCCTTTGTCAGAACAAAGGGAGCAGTCTTCACTCAATGCCAGCATCACACATCTTGAGTAGAACATTTAGAAAGAGAAATTCCTGTCCATTATGAAGTTTGAAAAACAAAGTTGTTGGTCAGTAAACTGTGTTAATGCCCTCTTTCTACATATTAAGGACAGGTGGAATCTCTGAACCAACTGATCAGATTTGTAAAATATTTTACACAAATTAGTTCGCGTAATATTCAGTGGTGCGAAGATTTATAAATCAATAAATTAAACACACTGTTTAATATATTTCATTCTATTTTGTAATTACAGTTTTTGATAATGTTCAATTAAAATTGTAACCATAGTGTGACCTACAAACCATGACAATTATACACCAACTCCTGAATGCCACATCTAGCTTGCAGCAAAGTAAACATTCTCTCATATAACCTTTAGAAATATGGATTTATGTACATTTTCAGTTTTGAACATTGCGTTAGATTTTTTCATAAATACCGACAGTATTAATCAGAGTAGATTTTCCATTTATTGTTGATTTAAAAATGTCAATAAAGATCATAAGCTTGTTATATTTCTCTATTTTATTTAAGAAATGCTTCTTAAAACTTAGGAAGATTAAAAATAAAAATCTCCAAAATAAAAATCTCCAAAAAGTTAAGGCAGCCTTTACAGCGATCGGTAATCCTGTTTTGACCGAAAGGAGGACAGTCACCGCGCTGCAAAGTATTTTGTTGTGCATGTAATGCATTGAGACACTTGAGAGAGGTGACCAGGTGCAATATAGATGTCTTTCTTGTCTTTATTAAGAGCGTAAAAAATAGGAGCAGGAGTAGGTCATACGGCCCCTTGAGCCTGCTCCGCCATTCAATAAGATCATGGCTGATCATCGGCCTCAACTCCACTTTCCCTCCTGATCTCCATATCCCTTGATTCCCCTAGAGTCCAAAAATCTATCTGTCTCAGCCTTGAATATGCTCAAAGGCTCAGCATCCACAGCCTTCTGGGGCAGAGAATTCCAAAGATTCACAACCCTCTGAGTGAAGAAATTCCTCCTCATCTCAGTCTTAAATGGCCTACCCCTTATTCTGAGACTATGCCCCCTAGTTCTAGACAATCCAGCCAGGGGAAACAACCTCTCTGCATCTACCCTGTCAATCCCCTTCAGAATCTTGTATGTTTCAATGAGATCACCTCTCATTCTTCTAAACTCCAGAGAGCATAGGCCCATTCTACACAATCTCTCATCATAGGACAGCCCTCTTATCCCAGGAATCAATCTAGTGAACCTTCGTTGCACCGCCTCCAAGGCAAGTATATCCTTCCTTAGATAAGGAGACCAAAACTGTTCACAGTACTCCAGGTGTGGTCTCACCAAGGCCCTGTATAATTATAGCAAGACTTCCTTACTCTTATACTCCAACTCCCTTGCAATAAAGGCCAACATGCCATTTGCCTTCCTTATTGCTTGCTGTACCTGCATGCTAGCTTTCTGGGTTTCTTGCATGAGGACACCCAAATCTCTCTGAACACCAACATTTAAAAGTTTCTCACCATTTAAAAAATATTCTGTTTTTCTATTCTTTCTACCAAAGTGAATAACCTCACATTTCCTTACATTATACTCCATTTGTCACCTTACTGCCCACTCACTTAGTCTATCTATATCCCTTTGCAGACTCTTTGGGGGGAAGTTTGCCGGCGCTCAGGGAGCGGGTTTGGAGGCGGAACTGCTGGCAAAATTGCAAAGATTGACAGCGGGTCACAAACCCACTGTCAAGCCACCTCCATACAATCTTCCCAAGTGTCGGGTCCCCGATTTGCGCAGGGACCCGACACCTGGAGGCGGGAAGAGGATTATAGGCACTTAATTGCCCGTTAACTGGTAGTTAACAGCAGTTAAGAGTCTTTTTTCAATTTTGCCAGGTCGACTGTCGGCTTCCCGACATCCGGACACCACGCCAGGTAAGTTATGAGTCTACTGTAATGTTTCTTCATTGATGACAGCTGCAGAAGTGGTGTGAAGGATCCAATGGTACACTGGTGTGATTCAGAGGTAAGGAAATGCTGGGAAAATCATTTTTAATGTATTTAGGGGGAAAAATTGAGTCGCACCCGCTTTGGGGAGCTAACTTCGCCGGGGCACTACTTTTAGTGCCCCGAAAAAATTAGTGCCCCCGCAGCCGAAATTCATCGGTCGCGCCCCAAGAGGGAAGTGAGGCACCACTGGAAGCGCCCCGCCTCCCTCTTGAGGCGCTGCGAATGAATATCGCGGCGCTATGTGCCGCGGTACTGCAGGCCTTCCTCCCCTTCTTAAAGGGGTGGGGCCTTGCTCACAGAGCACAGCCAGCTCTCCACCAGGGGTGGGGGGCGGGGGGTGCTGCTCAGGAGGCCGGGGACGGCAATGGGGGCAGGTGCTGGCAGGCGGCCAGCAACAAAAATGGCCGCCCGGCACCTTGCCTTTAATTAGCGCCGCCCCGGCCGCAGGTAGGCCCCCCGACCCCGTCAGACATAGCGTCCAGCGGTAAGTCAGGGGGCGCTACCGAAGATCGCGGCCGGGGCGCGAGCGGGTTGCTGTGCACGGCGATGATGTCATCACCTGCGGCGCAGCGCCACGGGGCGCTAACAGTTACCGCCGCCACTAACCTCCCGCTGAATTTCGCGGGAGGCGTTGGCAGCACCACACCTGGGCGCTAGTTGCTTTGCGCCCCGTTAGCGCCTGGAGGTGCAAAGCAACTGAATTTTTCCCCCTTAGACTTTTCTGTAGGTAATAAGGTTTGAAGTGTTTGTGGAGTCCCACCTCATTGGGAGAACCTCTCTCACCAGTGACAGATTGCTTCTGTAAACTCACCTGCAGCTGCCATCTGTTTTATCCGAAGGAGAGAGTCTCTGGAGAGCCTGGGTGCAAGGGCTCACCTTTGTACAGTGATTGGCAGTGTTTGCAGCACCTCAATGCTGTCAAACACTGAAAAATCATCTGTCAAACAAAAATGAGCGTGTCCCCTTTAAGAAAACCAGCAGATGACGTGTCATCAACTGACGTCATCTGACACCGGCTTTCTCTTAATTTGCCGGCAAACCCGCAGGGCGGGCTTACCAAGGCCAATTGACGTAAAATAGCGTCTGTGCTTCGGGCGTCATTGGGGGCGGGATCGGAACCCGCAAGTCAGCTGGCCTGCTCACAACTCGCACCAAAACAGGGAGGTATTGCTGCAGTTGTATAGGGTATTGGTGAGACCGCACCTGGAGTACTGCATACAGTTTTGGTGTCCATACTTAAGAAAAGACATACTTGCTCTCGAGGCAGTACAAAGAAGGTTCACTCGGTTAATTCCGGGGATGAGGGGGTGGACATACGAGGAGAGGTTGAGTAGATTGGGACTCTACTCATTGGAGTTCAGAAGAATGAGAGGCGATCTTATTGAAACATATAAGATTGTGAAGGGGCTTGATCGGGTGGACGCGGTGAGGATGTTCCCAATGATGGGTGAAACTAGAACTAGGGGACATAATCTTAGAATAAGGGGCTCCTCTTTCAAAACTGAGATGAGGAGAAACTTTTTCACTCAGAGGGTAGTGGGTCTGTGGAATTTGCTACCCCAGGAAGCTGTGGAAGCTACTTCATTAAATAAATTTAAAACAGAAATAGACCGTTTCCTAGAAGTAAAGGGAATCAGGGGTTACGGGGAGCGGGCTGGAAATTGGACATGAGTTTGACTTCGGATCGGTCAAGGCCCTGTGGGTGGCGGAGCGGGCCCAGGGGCCGAGTGGCCTGGTGCTGCTCCTACTTCTTGTGTTCTTTAGAGTTGAGGTTGGATCAGATCAGCCATGATCTCATTGAATGGCGGAGCAGGCTCGAGGGGCCGATTGGTCTACTCCTGCTCCTATTTCTTATGTTCTTATGTAAAAGGTAAGATTGCGGCCTTTATGTTCTCCTCACAGCTTACTGTCCCACCTAGCTTTGTATCGTCAGCAAACTTGGATACATTACACTCTATAGGTCATTAATATAGATTGTAAATAGCTGAGGCCCCAGCACTGATCCTTGTGGCACCCTACTAGTTACAGCCTGCCAACCTGAAAAAAACCTTTTTATCCCTACTCTCTGTTTTCTGTCCATTAACTAATCCTCTATCCATGCTACTTTATTACCCCCAACCCCATGAGCCCTTATCTTGCGTAGCAACCTTTTATGTGGCACCTTATCGAATGCCTTTTGGAAATCCAAATATACTACATAGATTGGTTCCCCTTTATCTACCTTGCTAGTTACATCCTCAAAAACTCTAATAAATTTGTCAAACACGATTTCCCTTTCATAAAGCCATGTTGACTCTGCCTAATCATGTTATGATTTTCTGAGTGCCCTGATACCACTTCCTTAACAATGGATTCCAGCATTTTTCCGATGAATAATGTCAAGCTAATTGGCCTGTAGTTCCTGTTTTCTCTCTCCCTCCTTTCTTGAATAGAAATATCTGCTACCTTCCAATCCGTTGGGACCGCTCTCGAATCTAGGGAATTTTGGAAGCTCAAAACCAATGCATCCACTATTTCTGCAGCCACCTCTTTTAGAACCCTAAGATGTAGGCCGTCAGGTCCAGGGGATTTGACGGCTTTTAGTCCCATTAGTTTCTCTACTACTTTTTCTCTACTTATATTAATTACGTTAAGTTCCTCACCCTCATTAGACCCTTGGTTCCCCACCATTTTTGGTATGCTTTTTGTGTCTTCTACTGTGAAGACAGATACACAATATTTGTTTAACATTTCTGCAATTTCCTTATTCCCCATAATAATTTCTCCTGTCTCAGCCTCTAAGGGACCAACGTTTACTTTAGCTAGTCTCTTCATTTTTACATAGAAGCTCTTACAATCTCTTTTTATATTTCTTGCTAGTTTTTTCTCTCATTCTATTTTGTCCCTTTTAATCAATTTTTTGGTCATCCTTTGCTGGTTTCTGAAACTCACCCAATCCTCAGGCTTACTACTATTCTTCGCAACATTATATGCTTCTTCTTTCAATCTAATGCTATCCTTAACTTCTTTAGTTAGCCACAGATGGATCACTTTTCCCATGGAATTTTTGTTTCTCAATGGAATGTATTTTTGTTGAGAATTATGAAATATTTCTTTAAATGCTAGACACTGCTTATCTATCACCATACCTTTTAATCTATTTTTCCAATCTACCTTAGCCAACTCACCCCTCATACCTATGTAATTGGCTTTATTTAAGTTTAAGACTCTGGTTTCGGACTTAGGCAAGTCATTTTCAAACTTAATATGAAATTCTATCATATTATGATCACTCTGCCCCAGAGGATCCTTTACTATGAGATTGCTAATTAACCCTGTCTCATTACACAATACAAGATCTAAAATAGCCTGTTCCCTGGTTGGTTCCATGACGTATTGTTCTAGGAAACCGTCCCGAATGCATTCCATTAACTCGTCCTCCAGACTATCTTTGTCAATTTGATTTGTCCAGTCTATATGAAGCTTAAAGTCTCCCACGATTATTGTCTACCTTTGTTACAAGCTCCTACTATTTCTTGATTAATATTCTGTCCAACGCTATAGCTACTGTTAGGGGGCCTATATACTAACCCCACCAGTGTTTTCTGCCCCTTGTTATTCCTTATCTCCACCCATACTGATTCTACTTCCTGATCTTCCGAGCTGAGATCCTTTCTCTCTACTGTCCTCATGTCATCCTTTATTATCAGGGCTACCACCCCGCCCACCCCTTTTCCATTTTGCCTGTCTTTTCGAAACGTCAAGTATCCTGGAACATTTAGTTCCCAACCTTGGTCTCCTTGCAACCACGTCTCTGTAATGGCTATTAGATCAAACCCATTTATCTTTATTCGTGCCACTAGTTCATCTAGCTTGTTACGAATGCTTCGTGCATTCAGATAAAGAGCCTTTAATTAATTTTTTTTACCATTATTCCCTGCTTCGACTTTATTCCCTGTTGCACTGCTACCGTTAAACTCTCTGTCCCTTCCTGTCACACTCAGCTTTTTTTTTCAAATCGCTACACTGCTCTATTGCCTTGACCTTTCTCTTTAGATTTCTAAATTTCCCCTCACCTGACCCCTCCCCCCCACCTTTTCTTTTAGTTTAAAGCCCTATCTACAGCCCTAGTTATTCGATTCGCCAGGATGCTGGTCCCAGCCCAGTTTAAGTGGAGCCCGTCCCGACGGAACAGCTCCCTCTTTCCCCAGTACTGGTGCCAGTGCCCCATGAATTGAAACCCCTTTTTCCCACACCACTCTTTGAGCCACGCATTTAACTCTCTGATCTGCTTGACCCTATGCCAATTTGCGCGTGGCTCATCTCCAAAGATTATTACCCTCGAGGTTCTGCTTATTAATTTAGACCCTAGCTCCTCAAACTCCCTCAGCAGAACCTCATTCTTAGTTCTACCTATGTCGTTGGTTCCTACATGGACCACGACAACTGCATCCTCCCCCTCCCACTCCAAGTTCTTCTCCAGCCGCGAGGAGATATCCTTAACCCTGGCACCGGGCAGGCAACACAGCCTTCGGGACTCTCTTTCGCGGCTGCAGAGAACAGTATCTATCCCACTGACTATACTGTCCCCAACCACTACCACAATCCTTCCTTCTCCCCCCACTTGGTTGGCCCCCTGCACCACGGTGCCATGGTCAGTTTGCCCACCTCCCTGCAGTCCTTTTCCTCATCCACACAGGTAGCAAGTACCTTGTACCTGTTGGACAAGGTCCGAGGCTGAGGCTCCTCCATCACTACATCCTGGGTCCCCATACCTGCCTGACTCGCAGTCACACCCTCCTGTCCCTGACCACTGACGAACTCTAAAGTATTACTTAACCTAAAGGGTGTGACTGCCTCCTGGAACAAAGTGTCCAGGTAACTCTCCCCTCCCTGATGCATTGCAATGTCTGCAGCTCGTACTCCAGCTCAACAATTCTGAGCCGAAGTTCCTCGAGTTGCAGACACTTACTGCAGATGTGGTTGCTCTCGCTGCTCTCCACAAACTCCCACATGCTGCAGTTACGTCACACCACCTGACCTGCCATCTCTACCCTTGTTTTATTTATTAATTAATTAGTTAAAGCTTTTATTCAATCGATATTTTAGTTTTATTGGTTGATTATTTTATTTAGTTTAAGTTATTAATTTAATAAGTACTAGCAAGTTATAATTTCTCAGCTCTTAATTTAACCCCCTTCCCTAACTCAGAGAGCAAAAAAAACTGTAAAACTCACCAACCAATCACCTATCTGCTCTCCTGTGACATCACCCTTTGATTTTTTTGTTTTGTTTTTCAATCGGAGCCTCACCGCTGCCTCTGCTTTAATTCAGCTCCACTCTCGGGCCGCTCTTTATCCTCTCGCCGCTGCCTCTGCTTTAATTCAGGTCCACTCTCGGGCCGCTCTTTATCCTCTCGCCGCTGCCGCTGCTTTAATTCAGGTCCATTCTCGGGCCACTCTTTATCCTCTCGCCGCTGCCTCTGCTTTAATTCAGGTCTGCTCTCGGGCCGCCCTTTATCCTCTCGCTGCTGCCGCTGCTTTAATTCAGCTCCACTCTCGGGCCGCTCTTTATCCTCTCGCCGCTGCCTCTTCTTTAATTCAGCTCCACTCTCGGGCCGCTCTTTATCCTCTCGCCGCTGCCTCTGCTTTAATTCAGCTCCACTCTCGGGCCGCTCTTTATCCTCTCGCCGCTGCCTCTGTTTTAATTCAGCTCCACTCTCGGGCCGCTCTTTATCCTCTCGCCGCTGCCTCTGTTTTAATTCAGCTCCACTCTCGGGCCGCTCTTTATCCTCTCGCCGCTGCCTCTGCTTTAATTCAGCTCCACTCTCAGGCTGTTCTTTAGCCTCTCGCTGCTGCCACTGCTTTAATTCAGGTCCGCTCTCGGGCCGCTCTTTATCCTTTATTCCCTTAAGATACCCTACATGGTTATAACTATACACTGTGTATATATGTATATATATATATATATATATATATATATATACATATAGACAGTATGCTCTTAAAATCATAGAATGATACAGCACAGAAGGAGGCCATTTGGCCCATTATGCCTGTGCTGGCTCTTTGAAAGAAATATCCAATTAGTCCCACCCCTGCCCTTTTGCTGGAGCCCTGCACATTTCTCCTTTTCAAGTATTTATCCAATTCCTTTTTGAAAGTTAATAGTGAATCTGCTTTCACCACCCTTACAGGAAGTGCATTCCAGATCATAACAATTTGCAGCGTAAAAGCATTTCTCCTCATCTACCCTCTTTATGCTTGATTATTTAAACTTTACACGCAAACTTTGGAAGCCTTCTTTATTTTACTTCAGTGTTGGAACAGTGAATAAATAAAAGAAAATATTTCATACAGTACTGCTTATGCAAAAAAGGGGCTCAAAGACATTTACTCTGTGACATTTTGTAAATATAATGAAGCCCAACTACTAGACCAAACAGTAAGTTGTTTGCAAACTTAAGATTTTGTTAAATATCTAATGTCATGAAATACTAAACACAACTTCCATCAGGAATATAACACATATCAGAGGAAGAGGAAAATTATTCGGACAAGAAAGCAGAATATGGTTTCACTGCACCACATATGGGGTGCATTTCCTGTCTAAGAAGCATAATGCAGAAGTGACGCCATAAAAACTGAGCAAGCTCTAAACAGTCAGAACTCTTATCACAGGAAGGGCCTTGAGCAAAGGAAGTTGTTAATGACAAAGGTCAAAGAGGCCACGTTCCATCTGCAACTGTGCTTTACTTAAGGGATTGGCATCATTTTAAAACTGAAAAACAGAACAAGAACTGGCCTCGTTAATTTCATCTCACAGCAGCTAACAGTGACAGCTCATTTTTCATACAGGTTATGTAGATGTTCTGCCTAATTACTGTTGCTGTAGCTTATTTGTATGAAAGAAATAGTATTATTTGCCTATGCCAGAGAGTTGGTTCTGTTGGAAGTTGGAAAGAAAAATGTATATATAATCAGCATTGTGAAAACACAGAATACTCCTGGTTTGTGACTGAAATACCATTTTTTCTCTCTTTTCCTCCTCTGCTCTTCTGAAGGTACTATACATGCTGTGGCACAGTTCCATTATGGATAACTTGATAGTGAGTGAGAGCAGGCTATTTGGCCGTGTGGAATACCACATTTGAGCTTGGCTTCAATTTTCAGCAGCTTCTGATCGGAAGCACAAACACCGGTTGGTTTCCGTACACACAATCCTCACTTAAATAGTATAAACTAGGTCCCACATTGAATTCCATGGCCTCTGGTGAGGCTATGCCCACAGTGTGTCCATATGAAATGAGTACATTTTGAAGCATTTTGCTTCAAGCATTAGTTGGTGTTGCTGGTAGTCTTATCTTTTTTGATTTTATTTCCTTCATTATTCTTGGTTGCTGCTACTGGCATTTAAATTGCATTAAACATTTAAATTGCATTAAACAAAGTGATGTGGCTGTGTATTCTTTTATGCACTGCATGATTCAAATGAGGAAGAATAGTTCATGAGGGGCCAGCAAATTCAGGTGCTACGACACTGCGACATTTTGTCTGGCATTGTCGCTTTCCTGTCTGGACTTGTGTTGATGGACTCCTCCACATCTATCTGGACCCGTCAGGGAAGACTCTTCCTCGCTACCTCTGTTTCACACATTTGTACTGTCCGCTGCAGGATGACTTGTAGACATCGTACGGAATGGGGACATTTCTTCCAGTAGAAGTGAAGGTTACTAGTGTGAAGCTTTCACTAGTAACCTTCACTTATCTTCAAGGCACTAAAGATTGCACCCATGTGGGCATCATTTCAAACACATGACCTACATAAACAGCAAGCGTTTTCAGTCAATTAATCCTCACAGAAGCATCATTTTGTACGTCCGTGCCCATTGAGGAAGCAGCCATGCATCCTTAGGCAGAAGTCCATGATGCCTGTATATAAACACGAGATCAATGGTCTTAGAAGAAGAGGGATACATGGCTGCTTCACCCACTGAGAAGCTCTCTTACAGCAGAGGAGTACCTCATGCAGGATGCCTCAGCATCTGCTTGCTGTTCCACTTCAGTACCCTCCGCTTGTGAGAAAAATGTGCCGTTCAGCTTTGTCACAATGAAAGTGTATGCAAAATGGTTGTGCAGAATACTTCAAATGGTACCTCGCTCAGGGTGCGGAAGTTCCCAACTTAGATTTGTGTCATACTTGATGAAATATGTGCAAAAGTGTGGAGCAAACTTGCCTTCCCTGCTGATACCAGCAAACTTGCTCCTCATTCATAATCAGGTAGGAGGAACCTGGATGGCGGCATTAATTTGGTCAGCAACCTCTCTCCATGCTGCTGACACCTGTATTTTTACTGGAGTGTGGCCTTCACTCCCAAATTGGGCTGTTCTCCTTTGGTGCACATCTTGCAGCAGGACCTCCTACTCTAATCAATGGGAGAGAAAAGAAAGAACACATTTCCATTCATATAATACCTTTCACATCCTCAGTACATGCCAAAGCAACTTATGGGAAAGTAATTAATTTTTGAAGTTATTGTGTAGGTAAACACAGCAGCCAATTTGCACAACACAAGGTCCCACAAACAGCAATGAGATAACAATCAGTTCATTTTCTTTTTGAGGAGGGATGTTGGCCAGGACAACATGCCTGCTCTTCTTTCAATAGTGCCAGAGGATCTCTTATGTCCACCTAACAGGCAGAGGGGTCATGGTTTAACATCTGATGCAAAAGATGGCACCTCTGATAAACCAGCGCTCCCACACTGAAGTGTCAGCTTAGATTCTGTGTTCAAGTCCTGGAGTGGACTTTGAACCCACAATCTTCTGACTCAGAGGCAAAAGTGCTACCACTGAACCAAAGCTAACTTTGTTATTTGTGTATGATGCTCCCCACCTGATTTTTCTCTCTGCGCTCCGCCAGGTAGTAAAGATGAAGATCTACCCCAATTTCTTTCTTTATCTGCCATCACTTTAACTTCCCCTTTAATGTCGAGCTACAGCCCTTTAAAAGTTGCTGCCTCTCCTAAATCTTTTTGCTCCCCAGCCAAGTGTGCTACGTGACACTTTCTCTGGATGTGCTTTTCATGTGCTAGCAGTCTATTCAAACTAGGGGGAGGGGTCCACCACTAAATTTGATGTGGCCTGCTCCTGAGCTGTTGGCTCAGGCAAGCCTGTGTCTTGGGCCAGTACAACTCCATTTTTGCTGAACTCAAGGTCAGGATTTAGATGTACAATCGGAAGACACATATTATTAAGAAAAAGATCTCATAAAACATAATCACCTGGAATTTATGTGGGGGTTTTCCCGATCTCCCACTGGGACATCAGCAGAAGATTGGCAGAGACTGTGGAGAAATGGTGTTAATGCCTAAACATTTTCTCCCAGGATTCTGCCAATCTTCCGCCGAAGTGACAGTGTAAGGATGGGAGAACCCTGGCGGAAATTCCACCCGCAGTAATTAAATTATCAAACATTAGACAAATAATATCTGTAGATGGTGCCAGGCCAGTGGTGCTGTGATATTAGCAACACTTTACCCATGCAGTTTTGCTGTGGCATTTTCCTGGTTGACTACTAATGTATATCTTGCAGTGTTTAGTGATATTTGTAGAAGCAGCATCCTTTCCTGGATCACTTTCACAGTTAGCAGTTCTTACAACGAATGCTCTTTGTCTTCTAAGGTAAGTTTCCATTATGTGTCAGCAAGTGGCTCAGTTGGTAGCACCCTCACCTCTGAGTCAGAATGGTTGTGGGTTCAAGTCCCACTCCAGAGACTTGAGCACAAAAAATCTAGGCTGACACTCCAGTGCAGTACTGAGGGAGGGCTGCACTGTCAGAGGTGCCGTCTTTCAGATGAGACGTTAAACTGAGGCCCCGTCTACTCCCTTAGGTGGACGTAAAAGATCCCATGGCACTATTTCGAAGAAGAGCAGTGGAGTTATCCTGGTGTCCTAGCCAATATTTATCCTTCAATCAACATCACTAAAACAGATTATCTGGTCATTATCACAGTGCTGTTTGTGGGAGCTTGCTGTGCACAAATTCCTACAGTGACTACACTTCAAAAAGTTCTTAATTGGCTGTAAAGCGCTTTGGGATGTCCGGTGGTCGTGAAAGGCGCTATATAAATGCAAGCCGTTCTTTCTTTTTTCATCGTTACAACCCATCTCATCATATAATGGCTTTGAATAAAATTGACAAAATGCTTCCTCTAACTCAGATAAAATACATCAAATTATGTGCTAATTGATTAGTGTTTGAAGTATTGCTTCCCTTTATGGCTTTCATTTACATTTATATAATCAGACACAGTGGCAACATGGCTACTTTGTTTACCGCACCATTGTTCTTCACTCATGTCCTCTCTTGAAAGCATTGACTCCTCACTGGGGCACGTCACACTCCAGGGCCTCGTCCAATTAGCTGTTATTCATGTGCATTGACAGTGAAGGGGAGGATTTTCTTCTGCAATTGAGCCTGATTTTGGGTGGAAGTGCACAAGAAATGGTGGGGAAATGGGGTGCTGAGGCATACTGCTGTCTCATCTCCTGAGCAGAATTTCCTTTCCCCACACCCGACACTGTCTGGTCCTTCCCTACCTGCTGCGTGCGAATGGCGGGGGAGTGAGGACAAGGTTCCCAGCAGAGGGTCCTTCTTTCTGCCTGTGTTACCACCGCTTCCTAGGGCCCCCAATCGGGAAGCTGGTGATGGACCCCGAATGTAAAGGCCCTGAGGTGCCCCTATGGAGGAAGAGGGCCTTGTAGCAGCCTCCTCTCCCCCCAGTCGGTCACAGATACTTTCCTGTTGAAGACTCTAGTCTTGGTTGAGCGCTTGTAATCTTTGGGGTGTTTCTGCCCCTTTAAGATCCCTTGCCTGATGTTCAGGAGCGACAGCACTACTGGGATATTCTGTGTTTGCCCTGGCAAAGAGATTTGCTCTCTTGATGGCAAAAATCCCACTGGGAGCCCACCATGCAAATGTAATAAGCCCTTACCCAGGGAAAGCAGTTGGGTATGGGGTGGATATGGATGGCTGGGTGGAAGTCCCACCCTGTCGGAACTCTGACCTGAAGAGGAGAATCTTCCTGAGGGTTTACAGATTATTCAGCTGTGGAGATCATCACAGCTGACCCCGATCCTTGTCTGTACCCAGCAAACAAACATGTATATTGACAGCAGGAGTTACTTTATAGCATTAGGTGCAGGAGCCCAGGATGATTGCCTCCTCTTTACCTGGAGTTCTGAGGCAAATTGTAGCGTCCCTTACCGCTGCCTTAGCTCAGATCAGCTGACTTAGCAGAGACCATCAGAGATCGAAAGGGGGAGCTTGCTCTTATTTGAATAAATGTGCTGAGGTAGTGGGGTTGCCTGTTATGCTTTATCATTCACAATAAGAATTGATTATGCTCCTGGCAGAGAACCCAGGCCTAAACAGCGTTAAAGGAAGCAGCTGTTCTGTGCTAAGCCAGTTCTTTTAGGTTCTGTGTACACTGAAGAAACTGTACATAAGGTCAGAAGCAAACCTTGCACTTTGTGCAATAGTTTGTTTTGAAGGAAAGGAACAGCTGAAGATCTTTTTTTGTAATTTGCACATTGACGCTGAAGAGCAAGCGCCTGTAATTCTATATCGTGAAACGGTGAGAAAGACGCAGCAGGTCATCTGATTACATTCTGACTGTGGTGTTTAGCGGCTGTGAGTGAATCATTCATAGAATCATAGAAATTTACGGCACAGAAGGAGGCCATTCAGCCCAGCATGTCTGTGCCGGCTGACAAAGAGCTATCCAGCCTTATCCCACTTTCCACCTCTTGGTCCGCAGCCTTGTAGGTTACGGCACTTCAAGTGTATATCCAAGTACTTTTTAAATGTGATGAGGGTTTCTGCCTCTACCACCCTTTCAGGCAGTGAGTTCCAGAACCCCACCAGCCCTCTGGGTGAAAAAAATTCTCTTCATCTCCCCTTTAATCCTTCTACCAATTACTTTAAGTCTATGCCCCCTGGTTATTGACCTCTCTGCTAAGGGAAATAGGTGCTTCCTCTCCACTCTATCTAGGCCCCTCAGAATTTTATACTCCTCAATTAGGTCTCCCCTCAGCCTCCTCTGTTCCAAAGAAAACAACCCCAGCCTATCCAATCTTTCATCATAGCTAAAATTCTCTGGTCCTGGCTACATCCTTGTAAATCTCCTCTGTACCCTCTCTACTGCAATCACATCTTTCCTGTAATGTGGTGACCAGAACTGTACACAGTACTCTAGCTGTGACCTAACTAGTGTTTTATGCAGTTCCAGCATAACCTCTCTGCCATGGTCCAGGTGGAGGTAGGAGGAGGTGTCGGAAAGTTGGTGTTCAGCTTCCGTTAGGTAGAGGTCAGTTCGCCAAACATCTCTGGGGATAGGTTATTGACAAACATTCACTACAAGCCCACTGACTCCCACAGCTACCTGGACTACACTTCCTCCCACCCCGCCTCCTGTAAGGACTCTATTCCATTCGCCCAGTTTCTCCATCTCCGCCGCATCTGCTCCGACGATGCCACCTTCCATACCAGTGCTTCCGATATGTTTTCCTTTTTCCTCAACCGAGGATTCCCCTCTACTGTGGTTGACACGGCCCTCGACCGTGTCCGTTCTATCACCGCACTTCTGCCCTCACCCCTGCCCCTCCCTCCCGGAAGCACGATAGAGTTCCCCTTGTCCTCACCTTTCACCCCACCAGCCTCCACATTCAACGGATCATCCTCCGCCATTTCCACCACCTCTAGCGTGATCCCACCACCAAACGCATCTTCCCCTCACCTCCCCTTTCAGCATTCCGTAGGGACCGCTCCCTCCGCGACACCCTAGTCCACTCCTCTACCACCCCCAGCACCCCTTCCCCTTCGCCCAGCACCTTCCCGTGCCAGCGCAGGAGATGCAACACATGCCCTTATACCTACCCCCTTCCCACTGTCCAGGGCCCCAAACACCCCTTCCAGGTGAAACAGCGATTTACTTGTACTTCTTGCAATTTAGTATACTGTATTCGCTGCTCACGATGTGGTCTCCTCTACATTGGGGAGACCAAACGCAGATTGGGTGACCGCTTTGCGGAATACCTCCGTTCAGTCCGTAAGGGGGATCCCAAGCTCCCGGTGGCCTGTCACTTTAATTCACTGCTTCACTCCCACTCAGACCTCACTGTCCTTGGCCTCTTGCATTGTTCCACGGAAGCTCAGCGTAAGCTCGAGGAACAGCACCTCATCTTTCGTTTAGGCACTCTACAGCCCTCTGGACTCAACATAGAGTTCAACAATTTCAGATCATAACCTCGGCCCCTATCACATATATATATATATTTTGTATCCACACATTTTGTTTGGCCCCTTTTTTTCTTCCCTCCCACATGGCAGCTGTCCTTCATTCTGCCAGCGCAATTCACACTTCATCTAGAGCCATCCTTTGTTCCTTAACCTGTCCCATTACTACCTCCTCTTGCCTTGAATATCTCTTAATGTCTCTCAATGTCTCTTAATCTCCCCTGCTTTCTATCCTATCACTGACCTTCCCTTTTGTTCTTTCATCCCCTCCCCCTTTTCCCAGCCGCTAAACTTGCTTTAAAATCTATTTCAGTTCCTGCTTTTTTCCAGTTCTGACGAAAGGTCTTCAACCTGAAACGTTAACTCTGTTTCTCTCTCCACGGATGCTGCCTGGCCTGCTGAATTTTTCCAGCGTTTTCTGTTGTTATTTTGGATTTCCAGCATCCGCAGTATTTTGCTAAAGTAATTCAGTCTATGCACGTTTGTGCTTTAATGGCCTTGATCCGATTTGCACTGGTATTACGTCGAAACCTACACCAGAACTTATGCTAGTCTTGCCATCGGCATCTTAGGCCAAAATTTCCTGTGATCTCATTCACATACACCGAAACATAAAACCCGATCTAAATCAACACAAGTTAAGCACAACCATTACGGGCCTGGAGAAGCAGATGCTATCTTTTTTCTTTAAGACCTTCTTTATCTTACTGATGTTATGAAAATTAGTTTGAAACCATCATTTATGCACATTGAGCAGTGCTGCATGTGTAAGAAAGTTGTAATTGTGGAAACTTTTCTCTTTTTATGCTGTAGATTCTGATACCTAATAAAGCATTCAAAGATATAGGAAATATAGTACAGGTCACAGTGAGAACATTTTTTTAAAAATTGCCCAGAAAATTACTACCAGACTATCGCAATACAATTTGGGGCCTGATCCTAGGCCGCATCTCCTCAGTTACGATCATTTTGCGTTGAGTGGAGATGTGCTGCCCCATATTCTTTGGGCAGAGGAAATAACACAGGAAATCAGCGTTCTCTGGTCTTTTGCATGGTGCGGAGCTATTTTAATGAGTTTAGATTTTGGTGGACATAACTTTGGAGCGGAGCAAATAAAAGAGGAAATTTGCGCGTAGTGAGGTTCCAACGTAAAATCGGTGTAGGTCCGTTATGTGCAAAGTTCCTCCACTGGCGAAATGCAACCCTTATGCTGAAAATTACGAGGAAATTCCGGGCCAGTGGTATGTTGGTTGCAGTGACATTGCTGCATCAAAATAGTTTAATCGGAGAACATTGACTACTGAGAAACCTTCTGCGCCGCATATTTAGGGCCTCAATTGCTCTGTCTTAAAGGCACTGACCATTGCTGAGATATGGTTCTACAGATGGCAGTAGCCTTCCAGTACCTCACCCAGTGGATATTTGTTGATGTGTGTGCCTTGATAGTGATTGTTGCCAGACTCTTTTATCATGGAGGGCCTTACCACCAATACTGACCCTGTCCTCATCCACACTGTTCTCACACATATATTCTTCAACAGGCTCACTGGACAGCAATCAGGAGGGGGGATCACTGGATGATTTCCTCCCCCTTCTTAGCTCAGTGGTACTGAGGCCAATGGTAGCTCGAACTGTTGCCCAGCTGAAATCAATCAAAAGCAGCACAGACCAGGGGGGGCAATTTTAACCCACCCCGCCCAGTGGGAACGGGGCAGCCACGCAGTTAAAATTGCTTCCGAAAGCTGACTGCCCCCGTTACTGATTCAATCCTGCCCACCTCTGCTTTAAATCAGCCCTATTTTTAGGTGGCCGAAGTGCCTGCCCAACTTAGGTGGGAGCCTCATTAATAGATGCAAATCGCGGTCTTATGAAGTCATTATGAAGTCCTATGATGAGGTGCCCGCTGCTTACACCCCACTCAGTAAAATCTGTTGGCGGGGGGGGGAAAAGTGCAGGCCCTAAAAGGTAAGGTTTAAACGTATCTTTGTGGGGCCAGGAGGAGCAGGAGTGCACGGGAAGTCTTGGCCTGTGCTGCCCATGGTCCACCCCCTTCCCATATCCGTGACTCTGCCAAAAACCCTAGCTGTGACTTACCTGAGTGCCTGTGGGTGGCTTCTGGGCCACCTGATCTTTGTCTGCTGGCAGCCGGCCAGCTGTACCTTTACACATGTTTTGGGCAGGCAGCTGACTAATGAGATGTAAAAGAGGCCCCAGAATTAAAATAGAACGGGCCCCAAATTGATGCCATCCAGGAGGGGGTTTAATAATAACTTCGCCCCCATCACCCGCCTAAAGCCCGCTCCCAGTTAAAATACCTCTAAGAATCAATAGTGGGCCCTTCTGGTCTGTATGGCTCAGTGACACACCACGAGGTGCGTTTACTTGTTGAGCCATTATGGAGCCTGGAAGTCCTCTGCTTCCATCAGCTGTGCCTTTGGAACTTGGAATGCACATTTTCCATTACACCAGCCCTGGAATTTTTCAGGAGCTGTTTAAAGATGCTGATACATAGATACATAGATACATAGAAGATAGGAGCAGGAGTAGGCCATCCGGCCCTTCGAGCCTGCTCCGCCATTTAATGAGATCATGGCTGATCCTTCAATTCAGTATCCCGTCCCCGCCTTCTCTCCGTAACCCTTAACCCCTTTTGCCTGTAGAAATATATCTAATTCCCTCTTAAATATATTTAATGAGCTGGCGTACACTGCCCTCTGTGGCAATGAGTTCCACAGGTTCACCACTCTCTGAGTGAAGAAATTCCCCCTCATTTCTGTCCTAAATGGTTTAGCCCTTATCCTTAAATTATGTCCTCTAGTTCTGTTCTCACCCGCCAAGGGAAACATTCCTTCTGCATCTAATCTGTCTAGACCTGTCAGAATTTTATACACTTCTATGAGGTCCCCTCTCAATCTTCTAAACTCCAGTGTGTACATCCCTAAACTACATAGTCTCTCCTCATAGGTCAATCCCGCCATTCCTGGTATCAGCCTGGTGAATCGCCGCTGCACCCCCTCCATGGCAAGAACATCTTTCCTCAGATGAGGCGACCAAAACTGTACACAGTACTCGAGGTGTGGTCTCACCAGTGCCCTGTACAGCTGCAGCAAGGTATCCCTGTTCCTGTATTCCAACCCTTTTGCTATGAAGGCCAGCATACCGTTTGCCTTCTTGACCGCCTGTTGCACCTGCATGCTCGCCTTCAGTGACTGGTGTACAAGAACACCCAGGTCTCTCTGTACTTCCCCCTCTCCCAATTTATTGCCATTTAAATAATAATTTGCCCTCCCGTTCCTGCACCCAAGGTGGATAACTTCGCACTTGTCCACATTATAGTGCATCTGCCATTTATCCGCCCAATCACCCAGTCTGTCCAAATCGCTCTGGAGCTTCCTGGTCTCCTCCTCTGAGCCCACCCCCCCTCCTAGTTTAGTGTCGTCTGCAAATTTGGAAATGCTGCATTCGACTCCCTGATCCAGGTCATTAATATAAATTGTGAACAGCTGGGGACCCAGGACAGATCCCTGTGGTACCCCACTTGTTACTGCCTGCCATTCAGAAAATGAGCCGTTTATTCCAACTCTCTGTTTTCTATCTGACAGCCAGTTCTCTATCCACGTCAATACTTTCCCCTTTATCCCATGAGCTTCAATTTTCCATGCTAATCTTTTATGTGGGACCTTATCGAAGGCCTTTTGGAAGTCCAGGTACACCACATCTACTGGCTCTCCCCCATCTATTTTACCAGTTACTCCCTCAAAAAATTCCAATAGATTAGTCAAGCACGATTTACCCTTTGTAAATCCATGTTGACTCTGTCCTATCCTGTCCCCATTTGCTAAGTGCTCGGCTATTTCATCCTTAATGATGGACTCCAGCATTTTGCCCACAACTGATGTAAGGCTTACAGGTCTGTAATTACCTGCTTTTTCCCTACCCCCCTTTTTGAATAGTGGGGTAACGTTAGCTACCCTCCAATCCATGGGCACTGTTCCCGAGTCTAATGAATTCTGAAAAATCATGCTTAGTGCATCCGCTATCTCTAGGGCCACCTCCTTCAGTACCCTAGGATGCATGTTATCAGGCCCTGGGGATTTGTCCGCCTTCAATCCCTTTAGCTTCCTTAACACCATATCCTTAGAGATATTGATTTGCGTCAGTTCCTCCTTTGCCAATGTCCCTATTTTTCCCGATATCCCAGGGAGGTAATTGGGAGATAATTGGGAGAGTTTATTCCTTGATTGAGATAGATAAGAACTAGGAAATACCAAGAGCATTAATGATTGCTGTCAATCATGAGGCTCCCTAGTGTCAGGGGTCTGAGTTATAAGAAAAGATCGCGCCCAGAGAGTCGGGATAAATGGGTCATTTTCAGGATGGCAATCTGTAACTAGTGGGGCACAAAGCAATGAGCGCCTGGGTGCGGCACCGCCAATGCCTCCCACGAAATTCAGCGGGAGGTTAGTGGCGGCGGTAACCGTTAGCGCCCCGCGGCGCTGCGCTGGCGGCAATGACGTCATCGCCATGCGCAGCACCCCGCTTGAGCCCTGGCCGCGATCTTCGGTAGCGCCCCCTGACTTACCGCCGGACGCTATGTCCGACAGGGTCAGGGGGGCCTACCTGCGGCCAGGGCGGCGCAAATTAAAGGGGAGGTGCCGGGTGGCCATTTTTGTTGCTGGTCGCCTGCCAGCACCTGCCCCCTCTGCCGTCCCCGGCCTCCTCTGAACACCCCCCCGCGGAGTGCCGGATGTGCTCCATGAGCCCGGCACCTCTCTTGAGTGCCGGGCTCTTTTGCTGGCACTCCGATCCCTGGTGGCCCAGCTGGGCCCCGGGTCGCGCTGCGCTAGGCCCCTCCCCTTTAAGAAGGGGAGGAAGGCCTGCAGGAACGCGATATTCTGTCGCAGCACCCCAAGAGGGAGGCGGGGCGCTTCCAGTAGCACCCCCCTTCCCTCTTGGGGCGCTACCGGTGAATTTCAGCTGCGGGGGGTGCTAATTTTTTCAGGGCGCTAAAAGTAGCGCCCCGGCGAAGTTAGCGCCCCAAATGGGGTGTGACTCAATTTTTCCCCCTTGGGCTCTTCAGCCCGAAGAAGAGGCATTTGAGAGGTGATCTTATAGAGGTATACAAGATAGCAAATGGTATGGAAAAGGTTAATCTGGAATACTACTTTAAATGTGAGAGTAGGACAAGGGGAATACAAGATCAGACTAGTAAATGGTAACTTTAGGACCGACATCAGGAGGTTTATCTTCAGGCAGATCAACACTTTGAATGGACTTCTGAGCAGAGTGGTGGATGCAAAATTATGTGGAATCATTTAAGAAACAACTAGATACAGCAAAGAGGGAGTGTAGGGTTGTTCAAGATGAATGAATCAAGATTAACCAAATTGCCTTCCTCATACTTAAGTACATTATGATTTGTGATCTTGTACATTTCATTATAACTATATCTGCCTGTGTCCGGTATCAAACTAGTAAAACTACATTGTACCTTTTTCACAGCTCCAATATCCTTTTTAGAATGCAGAACCAAAACTACGTACAGTATCCCAACTGTGGCCTCTCAATGTCTTGTACAGATGTATCATTACCTCCTTACATTTGTATTCAATGCCCCCCATATAAATCCCAGACTATCACTTGCCCTTTTAAATTTTTACCACCCACAATCCTACTTTTACATATCTGTTCATCTGTACCCTAGATCTCGCTGTTCCTCCATTTTACTAAGAATTTACTGCTTAGGGTATGTCTCCAATCTCTCTTTTATCCCCAACATGTACTACTTCACACTTATCTACATTGATCTGCATTGATCGGCCTGCTTCCCTACCCTGCGCATGTCCTCTGCAGTCTCATGCATTCTCCTTCACAGTTTATTGGTGCTGTCAGCAAAAGTTGATATTAGTCCCTGCCCATGTCCAAATCATTTCTGTATATAGAGAATGGGAGAGGTCCCAACACAAACCCTAGGAAACATCACGAACTACATTCCACCCTTTTATTTGCCCCCCCCACCTTTTTTTTCCCCCTCCTAGAAGCTGGCAGCTGTCCTTCATTCTGCCAGTGCATTTCACACTTCTTTCAGCCTTAACCTGTCACATTAACACCACCTCTTGCCTTGAATATCTCTTAATGTCTGTTAATGTCTCTTAATGTCTCTTAATCTCTCCTTTTGTTCTTTCATCCCCTCCCCCGTTTCCCAGCTTTATCCTTGCTTTAAATCTATTTGATTTCCTGCTGTCTCCAGTTCTGATGAAAGGTTTTCGACCTGAAACATTAACTCTGTTTCTCTCTCCACGGATGCTGCCTCGCCTGCTGAGTTTTTTCCAGCATTTTCTGTTGTTATTACGAACTACATTTTGCTACTCTGGGGAAAAATAACTTGCTCCTACTTTCTGTATCCTTTAGCCACCCCTCTATTCACACTGTGTACCTTTAATACCCTGTGTCTTAATCAGCGCAACAAGCTTCTTATGTAGCACTTTATCAAGCGCTTTTTAAAAGTCCAAATATACCACTTTCATTGCATTCCCTTTTGTCTACATGAGCAGCAATTTCCTCAAATAACTCTTGATTAAATTAATCATCATGACCTGCCCCTTACAAATCCATATTCCCGATTAGCCCATACCTTTCTTCCCTAATCTTATCCCTTATTATGGTTTCTAGCAGTTTTTTTTTGACTTATGATCTTGCTGCTGATTGATCTATAATTTTAAACAGATTCACCAGCTTCTCGTCCTTTGGTACGATTCCCTTTTCTGAAAATGTTGTAAAATTATGGTTAATGATTCTGCTATTTCATCCCTCAGTATTCTTCAGTGTTGACCACACCTGGTGACTTGTCTACTTTAAATCATATTAATTCTTTTAATATTGTTTCCTTTTTAATATTTGTGTCACAGTGCTTCTTCTAAATCATATACCTGGGTCTAAGACTTTATCGTTGTCCTAATATCCTTATTCATCCATAGAGCTCCAGCCTTTGCTTCAACCTCATTACCTTTGGGCAGAATCTTTTTAGCCTGCACCTTACTCATCAACTACTTTGTTTTGCCTTTTCTTTTTAAATTCTCCGAAAAAGTGCATTTGCACATATCTTATGGCACCATTGCATATTTTGATTGTAAGGTGCTAGTGGGAGGAGTGCATGATACATCCAGGTTTCTTGACTTGACTGTGCTTGTGCTGGGAGCAATGTAGGTCAGGAGCTTGAGGCAACTTGTTTGCTTCTTGTTTCTGAAGATCAGTTAGGCCTGGGGTGGGGTGAGACACTGTCTACCAGTGGTCATATCAGTTGGTTCATTGCTTTTCATGGTCAGTCGATGGGTTGCTGTAGTGGAGGACTAGTCTGCACTGAGTGAGTCTCCAAGAATGGGACCTAGGCTGCCTGTTATTTCTCCATTTTTAGGCAGAGATTGAACACCATTTTTCTGATTGGTATATGTCTCACATGTTTGTGGTGTGGCGGGCTAGACTTTGAGGAAAGGAGTAGGAGTTATGCGAGCCTGCTCATTGCAGGGGTTCCTTGTTTTCTAGTGGGCAGGCCCATCAATCAATAAGCTTGGTCCTCTGGGATTGCATGACTGGTTATGGTGCTCATAGTCTCCTAGACTGCTGTCCAGAATGGCTGAATGTGGGGGGATCCACCTCATATTTAAATAATTTTCATTGGTTGTCTGTTGTTTTATCTGTAAACTTTTCTTTCCAATTAATCTGGGTTAGGTTCATTCCTCTAAACTTTGGTCTTTTCTAGACCAACACTTTTGCTGTTGATGTTATCTATTCAGCTAACCTAATTGCAGTACTGACACTTAGCAAAAGAGAAAGACACCTGTGGCCAATTTCAGGGGAAATTCTGAGACATAAGAACATAAGAAATAGGAGCAGGAGCAGGCCTTTCGGCCCCTCGAGCCTGCTCCGCCATTTAATGAGATCATGGCTGATCCGATTTTGGCCTCAACTCCACTTTTCTGCCCGCTCCCCATAACCCTTGACTCCCCTGTTGCTCAGCCTTGAATATATTCAATGACTCAGCTTCCACAGCTCTCTGGGGTAAAGAATTCCAAAGATTCACGACCCTCTGAGAGAAGAAATTCCTTTTCATCTCCGTCTTAAATGGGCGACCCCTTATTCTGAAACTATGCCCCCTCGTTCTAGATTCCCTGACGAGGGGAAACATCCTCTCAGCATCTACCCTGTCCAACCCCTCAGAATCTTATATGTTTCAATAAGATCACCTCTCATTCCTCTAAACTCCAATGAATATAGGCCCAACCTGCTCAACCTTTCCTCATAAGACAACCCTTCCATCCCAGGAATCAACCTAGTAAACCTTTTTTGAACTGCCTCCAATGCAAGTATATTCCTCCTTAAATAAGGGGACCAAAACTGTACGCAGTACTCTAGGTGTGGTCTCACCAGCGCCCTATGCAGTTGTAGCAAGACTTCCCTACTTTTATACTCTATCCTCCTTGAAATAAAGGCCAACATTCCATTTGCCTTCCTAATTACTTGCTACACCTGCATGTTAACTTTTTGTGTTTCATGTACGAGGACACCCAAATCCCTCTGTACCGCCGCATTCTGTAGTCTTTCTCCATTTAAATAATATTTTTCTTTTCTATTCTTCCTACCAAAGTGGATAACTTCACATTTTCCCACATTATACTCTATCTGCCAAATTCTTGCCCACTCACTTAACCTATCTATATCCCTTTGCAGACTCTTTGGGCTGGATTTTACTCACCGAGACGAGTTGGGGGCGGGACTGCGGCCTTCCGGGTTCTAGTCCCACCCCCAGCAACGTCCGACGCACAGAGGCTATTTTCCCCTGATTGGCCTTGTTAAGCCCGCCCTGCGGGCTTGCTGGCCAATTAAGGGAAAGCCGGTGTCAGATGATGTCAGTTGATGACGCTTCATCTGCCGGTTTTCTTAAAGGCACACAAACCATAAATTTTTGACAGATGATTTGACAGTGTTTGACAGCATTGAGATGCTGTCAAACACTGACAATCACTGTACACAGGTGAGCCCTTGACTCTCTCCTTAGGATGAAACAGATGGCAGCTGCAGGTGAGGCTACACAAGCGATCTGTCACTTCTCCCATTGAGGTGAGGCCACACAAACACTTCAAAGCTTGTCACCTACAGAAAAATCTAAACATATTAAAAATAACTTTCCAAACATTTTCTTACCTCTGATACTCACCAGTGTCCCATTGCATCCTTCACACCACTTCTGCAGCTGTCATCTGTACACCAACAGTACAACCGACCCACAGCATGCCTCACTTACCCTGGCGGGATTCCCCGAAGTCGGGAAGCCCGCAGCAGAAGTCGCAAGATGGGAAAAAGCCTCTTAACTGCCTGTTAACTACCTGTTAACAGGCAGTTAAGTGGCTATAATCCTCTTCCTGCCGCTAGGAGTCAGGTCCCTGTGCAAATCGGGGACCCAACTCCCGGGAAGATTGGTTGGAGGCGGGTTGGGAGCGGGTTTGAGACTTGCTCCTATTCTTTTTGATTTTCCCAGCAGTCCCACCTCCAAACCCGCCCCCTCAGGGCTGGTAAACTCCAGCCCTTATGTCCTCCTCACAACTTGCTTTCTCACCTATCTTTGTATCGTCCACAAATTTGGCTACAATACACTTGCTTCCTTCATCCAAAATAGTTGAGGCCCCAGCACTGATCCCTGTGGCACCCCACTAGTTACAGATTGCCATCCTGAAAATGACCCATTTATCCCGACTCTCTGGGCGCAATCTTGCCAGCCCTGGGGAGGTGGGTTTGGAGGCAGGACTGCCGGGAAAATGGCAGAATCTGGAGGCGGGTGCCCAACCCGCCCCCAACCCGCCTCCATGCCATCTTGCCAGGAGGTGGGTAGCCGTCCCGCACCGTCTCCTTGGAGGCGGGAAGGGGATTACAGCCACTTAACTGCCTGTTAACAGGTAGTTAACAGGCAGAAAATAGGATTATCACCATTTTGCCCTCACAAGTGCGGGCTTCCCGAAGGCTCCGAAACCCGCTAGGGTCACCGAGGTGAGTAGTGGGTCTGCGGGGGTCGGAGGGGTCCAAAAGTGCGCTGTGGAGGTGAGTGATAGGTGCAAGTGTGGAGAGGTGAGTATGTGAGGTGAGTGTAAAGTGTTAGAAAAAGTTTACTTACCTTTGTTTCTTCCTGCAGGCTTCAATCGGTGGGTATGCGGAGAGTCTCGCACCTCCGTGGTAGAGATGATAGATGGCTGTTGCATTTTCCAATGCAGCAACCATCTAATTTCTACAAAAGAAAGAGGTTTGATAAGGTCTTGAATTCAAGAACTCATCAAACTATAGAGAATGTCAGTGTTTAACAGCTTCACAGAGCTGTCAAACGATGACAATTCTAACAGATGAAACGTCATACGTTGACGTTCTCTGTAACCGGCTTTCCCTTAATTGGCCTGCTAAGCCCACTGGGCGGGCTTAACAAGGTCAATCAAGGGAAAATAGCATGGGTTGGCCAGAAGTTAATGGAGGCGGGACTGAAACCCGACAAGTGGGAGTCCCGCCTCCAAAATCTCCCCATTGGCAAAATCCAGCCCTCTGTTTTCTGTTAGTTAGCCAATCCTCTATCCAATCTAATATATTACCCCCAACACCATGAGCTCTTATCTTATGCAGTAACCTTTTATGTGGCACCTTGTCGAATGACTTTTGGAAATCCAAATACACCACATCCACTGGTTCCCATTTATCCACCCTGCTCGTTACCTCCTCAAAGAACTCTAATAGATTTGTCAAACACGATTTTCCTTTCATAAAACCATGTTGACTCTGTTTAATTGTATTATGATTTTCTAAATGCCCTGCTACTACTTCCTTAATAATGGATTCGAGCATTTTGCCAATGACAGATGTTAGGCTAATTGGCCTATAGTTTCCTGCTTTCTGTCTCCCTCCTTTTTTGAATAAGGGTGTTACATTTGCGGTTTTCCAATCCGCAGGGACTTTTCCAGAGTCAAGGGAATTTTGGAAGATTACAGCCAATGCATCCACTATCTCTGTAGCCATTTCTTTTAAGACCCTAGGATGCAGGCTATCAGGTCCAGGGGACTTGTCAGCCTTTAGACCCATAATAGAGACGGTACACCAAAAAAAAACTAAAATTATGTGGAATTTTCTTCCCCCAGGCTAGCTTTGGTAAGCATTGTTAACCAAGGGTACATACAGAGAGGAGTATTTGTGAAATGTGTAATGAAATTGATAGATAACAGATCGTAATGTGTTATCCTCCTACATTGTACCATGAGGCAAGTTAAAGTTATTTTGCAATTTTTGTAAATTGAATTCTTGTACGTGAATTTTAAAAAGTAATTTGAAAAATAAATCACTATTATTATGCAATACAAAGCCAATGCTTGCATCATTAAAAAATATGATGTTATATTTCTTCCTGACAATTTGGTCAGTTCTGCAGCAGAGAAAACTGGGGCATTCATCTGAGTAATTCGCATTAACTGGAGCCATATGGCAAATCATAACAGTTCAAAGGGAGTCTCCATAATGTGTGCACTTTCCTCTGGAGCCCGGGGTGATATCAACAGACTGAGGAGAAATTAACATGATATATTATGCAGCAGATGCATGACCACATGAAGTACTGCCTAGAGGCGGACCTTGGGGCACAGGCAAGCGAAATAAAGAAACAATCCCCACTGGAAGCCCTGTACATTTAACTGGCTGCAGTTAAGTGCTAGCAGTGTAACGAGGCCCATTCTGTAAAACTGGAAACCATGTGTGAAAAAAAAAACTTCTAATTCTTTTAGGACGGACTGATTTTTTTTCAGCTCTTGGCAGCCAGTGATGGCTCACAGGCTCAGCTAATAAGTGGCAGCCCAGAGGTTTGTGGGAGGAGATTCAGCTCTATTGAATTTGTCTGTGAGCACAGTGCAGCTCAGAGTGAGATCACATCCTAGCAATACAGCCAGGCTGTCTGTATCAGTGTATCGGAGCAGCTCGGGGGGTGGGGGGGGCTGCATGATATCCTCAGGATTACAACAGCAGGAAACTAAGAAAATCTGTTGACTTCACCCTCGGGAGTCACGTCCGTACACAGTCTTCAAAATGGGCCTCAAGTAGGACACTTTTTCAAAGGAGTATTAAGGAACTGGATTCAGTACTTTTATGGTCAATTCTGGATTACTTTTTGTCTTATATCTAACACTTCGCTATGTGGGGCAGAGTAATTTCAGACTACAAGAATGGATTTATGAGCTGCAGCAGACAAACAGGTAAAAAAGCAAACTGAAAGAAATCCTGATTCATTCAGTAAGCAGATTTATTTTTGCTGAATAAGAAAGGAGCAGCTGGAGTGGGATGTTCCTACCAGCAGCGTGGCTAATCGGGGTACGATTCAAGACTAGCCACAGTATTCAGAGAAGTGAGCCACTGTTTAAGCTTTTAGAGCACAAGGATTGACAAGGACAAGAAAACCAAAGCTGAGGACATATTCTGAGCTTGTTAGTAGAGATTGTGAAGACACTGTGCTAGTTGAGGTTGATTAGTGAATAGTGGTTCTGTTCCAGAAGGTGCAGATGTGCCTCATTTAAATGGAAATTAGGCATGTTTTAATGAAGCCGAAGACTATGCTTTCCTGTTCTTCATTTTAATACCGTGTTTTTAGAAGAGACTCAATTACATGTTTGTTTTACAGGTTAAATGTAAATCTCATGTGACAGGCCTTGAACTTTAATGCCCTTACTTTGAAAATGCTGATATTGTTTATCTAAAGAGATTTACTTGCTGTGCCCATTTAAATCCATTTACGACTTGATTTTGAGAAAGTCTATAATTTGAAATGTTGGAGTAAAATTTCCGCTGTTCACTAATTTATGACAAAATCGTAAACGCGTGCAAAAGGAGTGGGGTTACAATTCCACGTAGTAACAGCGGAAAACTTCCTGCGTGTTTTCTTTAACAAATTATGTATTTTGCCTAAAATATTGGTAGTTTCTTCAAGTGTGTGCTGATTGATGTTGGAATCATAGAAATTTACGCACAGAAGGAGGCCATTCGGCCCATTGTGTCTGTGCCAGCCGAAAAAAAACCATCCTGTCTAATCCCACTTTCCAGCTCTTGGTCCATAGCCCTGTAGGTTGCAGCACTTCAAGTGCATATCCAAGTACTTTTTAAATGTGATTAGGGTTTGGTCTCATCATTTTTTTGCAGTCAAGACTAATTGATGGCCCCATCTCAGCCCTGGGCCAGGAGTTTGCCGAAGACAAAATCTTTGTGTATTTGAACTTCCAGGCCCAATTTCAATGGCAGGAATGTGTTTAATGTTTGAAGGGTTTTTTGATTAGGATCTACTCCTATTTGGGATCTGATTCTATGAGCAGCAGTAAGTCAGATTAATACTCTGTGTTGTGACATACCAACTGCTAGTTAAATTGAATTTATCTGCTGTTGTACAATTGCTGCCTTAAGAAAAGAATCAAGCTTTAGTAAATTAACCAAAGCAATAGGTGGGATATCTCAGCAAATTATCCTGAGGTAACCCACCTATTACGTAAAATAACAATGCATAATATACATGGAAAGCTCAACACTGCACATATCTTTTGCCCCCAAAGTTCTCCCCTTCTCTCCTAAAGAAGCTAACTCAGCCTGGGGTATTGGTCCACAGGCATCTTCAGTACCTCAAAGAAGTGATCATTCTTTACGTATGAACTTAAATGGTGAGCATCAGCAGGCTGTGCACCGCTGACCCTGATCCTGTCCTCATCTGCTGTCCACATTTTCCAGCAGGGGTCACTGAATAGCGGTCGGGAGAAGGGAACCCTGGCTGAGTTTTTGCCCCAAACTCGACAGGGCACTGAAGCCGATTGTAGTGCTATTATCACCACCTTGGATTAAGTCAGTAAGCTCAGTGCAGACCAAGGGTTGTACGTTACATGCTTAAGAATGCAATACAACAATAAGTTAGATCTTGATCATGAAGTATTGAAACTATGAGGCTCCAATGTGAAGCAAGTTTGAATAGTCCCAAACTACGACAGGTATGTTCAGATGTAAAGCCACCCATAATTCGACACAAATTGGCAATCACCCTCAGAGAAGTAACAAAGTTAGTTGGTGTGTGGGAAATGGAAAAGTTCCCACTCGTATGATATCAATAGAGAACTCTCTTCTGAAGAAAGGATCAAGTACATTGTTGGTGGCTCCCTCAATGTCCCCTGTGGTAAATGCAACACCTGAGGGGTGTGTTGCTAAACCATGCATACCAGCCAGGCATCCCAATCAATCCCTGGCATGCTGAGTTAGCTGATATCAGGCAGGGCAGTGGCAGGGGCACTACAACTTTAGTGGTTCCTGGCTAAGAAGGGGAAATTACCCCAAATTACTGCTTTTATTTGCCATCCAGTGACCATTCATTGAAATGTGCATGCGTGAACATCAGGGAAGGATAGGCTTGGGCTTAACTGTGATGGCCTTCATAGTTAAATAGACTTTTGATACTCACTGTCTCAGGCTCACCCAAGAATAGTGGCCATGTGGGTGAGGTGCCAGAGGGTTGTCATTGCCGTTGAACCATACCCCAAAATGAATGACTATCCTCAGCAGGGGGAGTGAATTGTTGGAGCATTGTAGACAGAATTTTAATATGCTTCTGGCTGTTCTGTACTTGAGTTGGAGGTTATGATGCTGACAATGGGTGTAAACAGTGGAAAGTTCTATTGCCAAACACTCATGTACCTCTCTCTGTGATTAGCACAAATACATTCACAATTTTTTTTAAAGATTTCACAATCATATCTTAGTGCTATGAAGGTATTCAGAAAGCTCATTAGCAATATAACTCTGCAGTCTTGCTTTGCATATTGATGTAATGTATTTTGGCCTGGTGGGACTGAAGCTAGTGTAGGATTAACGTCAGAACTAATCAGTGATAGCTTTCTCCCTCACAAGCAGCATTTCTAAAGAGTTGGCACTGCTGGGGGAGAGTTGGCACTGCAACTGATTCTTCCCCTTTGCAGTGACTCTCCAGCTTTTCCTCCCAAAACATGGAACGTTATAATTTTATTGCCTCCCTTAGATAATCTCTCAGGTGCAACATTGCTGGTCATTCTCGTGTGCGGTCTGACAATGTTTGGGGTGTGTCTGTACTACCAACATCTTACTATACGGTAGCAGAACCCAGGGGTGTAACAATAGGAGCCCTTTGTGATATCAATTGGATATTGTGGCCAAGAGTTTCCACTTTGGGTGCAATCAGTGATCCGGACGCAAATTGCGCTCAAAATTGCGCTAGTTTTACAAAGTGAATTTTTTTTTTGCACAAGTTTCTGCTCAAACTCATTTGCATATCGCCAAATGTAAAATCTTCCATGAAGCAGCGCAATTCAGTAGTGTTTTAGAAAGAAATGAAAAAAAAATTCTTGCATTAAAAAATATTCCTTGATATATTTAAGAGCGGTAACCTGGTGCAGTTTAATGAATACAGCTGAAAATGGCTTTATCACAAAAAATAAGCATTTTTAATCACAATGTCTAGTCCACCACCTGCGAGCAACCCGATTTTAAATCACTGAAAATGACTTAAAAAAAATTATACAGAAGAGTTTACTAGTTTCACTGGTGCACAGTAATAAATTCTAATTTTTTAAAAGCTTTTAAAATGTGCCTATTAATGTCCTTGAGCATAAAAACAGGTTAATTTTAAGAGCCTCCTCGAAGGGCCGCAAACGGGTGCAATTAGCAGAAACTTGCCATGGTGATTAATTCGATCGGGGGGCGTGGCCAGTTTTGTGCTGGGGGGTGGGCGGGGGCAGGGCGGGGGAAGGTGGCTGGCTTTCAGTGCGATGTTTTTTTAACTAGCTCAACAGATCGCAGAAACTCGATTTGCGCTGGACATAATTTGCGCTTGAAATTCCTCGATCTTTTGGTTTGGCCGGTTTTGGGAGAATTGCGCTGGAAATACCAGCGGAAACTCCAGGCACCTACCCTTGTGTGTGCAGCTTCAATCATTAAGAAGCTGGGTGGAGAAAACACTTAGTAAGACGAGGCCAGGTACGAATCATTAAGTTACTTTATTTCACTGATGGCAAATGAACATTCAGAATAACAGTCAGAGTGAATTCCACATACTTACATAAAATCTACAGCACAGAAACAAGCCATTCGACCCAACTGGTCTTTGTCGGTACTTATACTCTACAAGAGCCTCCTCCCACTGTAATTACCTCTTCCACTCTGCCCTCATATCCCTCTATTCTCTTCTCCCTCGTGAATGCAGTCTCACAGCTCAAGAGAAGTGATATTGAGCTGTGAGATTCAATACATCACTTCTCTTGTCAAAATCATGACAAGAAATAATAAACCATGCACCATGTCCCTTTCATGGCCCACTTACTTATTTTTGGCACTACCTTTCTTTCAGAATACTAACTATAAAAACTAGCCGCTTGCATTTTTAGCTTTTAGTGTGGTGTCTCACAGTCCTCTGTTCAAAATCTGACTTTGTCCCTTTTCTCTGTTAATTCCGCCCCCTGGAAGCAAAGGGGCAGTCTCCTTGAAATCTTCATGAGCAGGAATCGCCAGCAGGCCTATTAACCAAACTGACTACCCCTCTCCCTTTTATGGGTGTGTGGGGGGGGGGGGGGCGGGGGGGGGGTCACTTACTTTGTAAGGGTGACACTTGGGGCAGCCAGATTTCTTTTAGGGGGATCCAGCACCCAAAGCAGGCCAGCCAGCCATTGCTGATATTTCTGGAGACTTTGACAGGGGGCCGCACAGATGTATCCCCACACTGCCAAAGGCCCACTCCTGCAGGCTCCTTCCCCTGACCAGCCCAAAGCTCAATCAACTACGGAGCTCTGCAATGGATGTGACCCCACCATGAATGCAACTGCTGGAATTGTACCCCTGTGGGTTTGTGTGACAATTCACGCTCCATTTATTCAGTAATAATACCAATTGTCAGCGGGCAAAATTCCTTTTTCCAATGAAAGGTAGGAGAATGCCTGGCCCTGTAATACTGCAGTGTTTTCCAACAGGAGTTATGGGGGGAGACCGCTAGAACAACTCCCGCCCCCCTGTGGACTTTCAGGGCCCTGATATCTTCTGTAATTAATAACCTGCTCACAAAAATTACAGGATTGCATAGTCTTAAATCCTGAACTTTCAGAGAAGGCAATTTAGTTTGTGGGTCACTAATTACAGAGATAAGTAGACATTTGGATAAATTTTCGTCTTTGCCTGGGTGGTAACTCGGCAGAGTGAAGCATCTGCCTGTTGTAGAAACCCCCTATTTTACACAGTAGAATGTGTATCAGGTGGTTACTACGATGGGCGCCCAGCCAGATTACTGCCCAGGCGGTGAAGGTGAAAATTTATCCCATTGCCTCCTTTTTTTCTTTAAAGAGGAACTTCACCCTAGCGTTACTACAACACATTAGTCAAAGAGCAGGGGCAGGAAGGAATTAATTGGTCTCCTCAGTTAAACAGGAGGACAAGCTTGCATCTTGGTTTGTGATCCAAATTTTGCAGCATCAAAATTAAAACATTGGCATCTCACCTTTTATTTGCACCTGGAAGTAAGCTGATACACAGTTATTTTCCTTATTATCAGATATATAAGAGCTGGAGGGAAGGCAAAGTACAGATATTATTCCCTAATACCACTACAACACACTTTTTTACCGAGCAGAGAGAGAGAGAGCACTGTGTCATTTTGGTGGTCATTTGTCAATGTCTCCGAAAGCCCATTTTATTGAAAAAACCTCTTGCTATTTCATGCAAGTTGCAAAAATATTTTTGAAGTGGTTTCATCTGAATGCAAAATGAATCAGTACCCCGATAGACAGGAAGGCTAATTGAGATGTGGGAGATTTCCATCATGTGATCACTCGCCCTCTTGTGCATCTCTTCAAAGTGTCTCAGTTCTAGTCACAGAATTCTGACAACCATTGTTAAGATGTGCTGCAACAGGAGCTGAGCTCACATGCAGACCTCATGGGGCCACTTCTGTGATGTGGTCCAACAAGGTACTCTGATATCACTTCACGGCTTCTCTGCTTACACTAACATTAATTGTGCAACTTATTTCACTCTTTCATGCATGGCTCAAATTCTATGTTCCTCCACCTATTTTCCTGCTCCTTGGCCAAGGGACATGAAGGTCAATTGCCACAGGTTGTAATCATATCTTTTAAGAGAAAAGTGGGTAACCATTTGAAGTAAAGAGAGGGGAGGGTGGCGGGATTAGTTTGGAATTACACCATTGTACCAACAAAATTCAGCTAATTTCCTCAGAATATAAATTAAATTTGTGACTTTCCTTTTTATATAGCTCAGTGCAACACATGGGGTAATTCATTCATCTTATTTAACCCCTAGAATGCTGACAATGGAGTAACTCATTCCAGAAGAGTCCACTTCACTGGGCTACAGAGGAGTCACCTCATCAAACAGCCAAAGCACTCAAAAATATATCTAAATATTAATCTGGTCACTCCAATGATGCAACCAGATCAATCTTTAAAGCCTCAGCTTTGAAACGTCACTTTTTCACCTGTGTTTACAGCACAGAAGGAGGCCATTCGGCCCATTATGTCTGTGACAGCCCTTTCTAGAGAATCTAAAACAAATCTCGCTAACCTGATAGTCCTGTATCTCCTTCCACTTCAAATGTTCATCCACTTTTCCCATTGAAAGTTCTCACTTCAGGCTTTGGTTTTTATGCTAGTTGCTCAGGCACAACACAATCATCTGGAGTGGATACTTGACTAGGGCATAACACCAGAACAGTTGGATCTTCATGCATTGCTGGTGGTACCTCAGTCTTAGTCTGCAAATCTTGATCTGTCCCATCTCCTTTGAACTTGAAATCAGTTGTAAATGTATCTGATTCTTGCAGATAGCTCCATTAGGTACCAGCACTCTATATCATTCTGGAGTTCAGTCCTCGTCTGTCACTGTAGCAGGATGTCCCGAACCTTTCTCTCCATCAAGCTTGAGAAGCAGATTCTAGCTCTGGAAGTAGTCAAACTGACTATTTCTGGTTAAAGCACTGCTGGTAAGACTCCTTGGCTTTTTTGTCAATCTGCCTTATCAACGTTATCCTTAGTTTTGAACTGTCTCCCTATTATTCACTGTATTTACCTGTAGCTGTAATTGGAGCTGCCCTGCCGTGTTACTTAGTAAAGCTAGAAAAGGATCCTCAGGATTATTTTTACAGTTTGCACAGTTCTCTCAACCTTCCCATTTATCTGTGGATAATAAGGTTATTTTCTTTAAATTGCTTTACTAACCTGGCAAAACTCAACAGAGGATACATCTGATATGCTTACTGACATCCGGAACTCTGTGGGTGTATTCAAGCTGTACCAGACTCCATTGCCCTTAAACTACATCTTTACAGCTTCCCAATGCTACAAAACACATCTTTATTAATCTTCTATGCTCTCTATACCAGGCCCATTTTGCATGCTGGTTGTTGGCCAAGCAGATGATGTGATCCCCGATCAAGAAAATTTGAAATTTGACTTTCCTCTCTTGTATTTAGTGTGCTCCATAAATTCCCCCAGCAAGTCAGTTCCTCCCTGGGTTTTGCAGTATAAAATTTGACAGCTCTAACTGGGGACTCTGTTGTGGACTATGGCATGTAAGCTGTACTCTAACAGTGATTTTTGCACTGGTATCAGCCTTAAAATTTACAATCTTGCCAAAAGAACCAAACGCGACATGAGGAAAAACTTTTTTACGCTGCGAGTGGCTAGGATCTGGAATGCACTGCCTGAAATGGTGGTGGAGGCAGACTCAATCGTGGCTTTCAAAAGGGAGTTGGATAAGTACCTGAAGGAAAACAATTTGCAGGGCTACGGGGAAAGGGCGGGGGAGTGGGACTAGCTGAAGTGCTCTTGCAGAGAGCCAGCACGGGCTCGATGGGCCGAATGGCCTCCTTCTGTGCTGTAACCATTCTATGATTCTATAATTTATTTTCAGGTGTACCCCCGCCCCATCATTTATCTGTGTCATCACCACACATCACTGACCCAAGAAAGAATGACTCCTGATCAATGGTTATTACTGCTTTAACAACACTATTTCAAAATGCCCAGCTTATTATGTTGCCTCCATGTTTGATTATGCACTGAACAGTTATCTTCTTGATTGTAACTGTGATTACATCACACACAAGGCACTGGTACTTTCTGGTTTGGTGAAGCTCTCTCTCTCTGAGCTTTTTTCCTTCTCATACCTAAGCTGTGGCTTCTGTGCAACCTGTTTGAGCTCCTTAGTTGGCCTCTAACCTGCTACCTGGCATTTCATCAGCTCTGAGTGCCATGCCATTTGGACAGCTGTGTCAGGCATTAGCTCTGATTTCATTTGCAGATTCTTTGTCTGCAATGCCAATCACAACACTGTCCCAAACTAGCTCATTGTTGCTTTATATAAATTCACCAAGTTCATCAGTTTAAAGAGATCTCAAATGATTCAAGTTTCGACTGTGCTGGTGGAAGAGCAGCCCCTTTATAAAGCAAGTTACTTTTTGGAACAAAGTATCACTTTCTTAGTTATTTTTATGATCTGCGAACTTAAATAGGAAAGCTTTACAAAAGTGCTCTGCTTCTCATCCCATACACAAGAGTACTAACCTATACATATCTTTGTGCAGCTTTGCCATAGTCTTAGGTTTAAAAACAAGTTTATTTACAAAAGAGTAATAACATTTGACTCTCCTTTGACAACAGTCTCAGAAGGACGGAAACAACTGCTGAAGTAAACAGTAATTGTTCTACTCTTAGTCACGTGATTCTTGAGCTCATTCTCTTAAAGTGGAAATGCATTCTCATCACACTGGTTTGGGTAAACTTTCGTCTTCACTGCCTGGCCAGTAATCTAGCAGAGCAGAGAAATATCAAGCGGGTTCTACAATGGGCAGGTGATCTGCTCCACCACCATAGCTCAAAAATTTACGCCATCTGTATCTTGCGTTCCCAGTCAAATTGATTGCCACTCCTTATGTTTATATCAGATTCCAGTGGAAGAAGATTAAAGAAGGATTTTCATCATAATCACTCACCCACTTGTATTGGAAATAGTACAAGGCTTTTTCTGAAGACTTTGCCTCTTTAAAATGGGGTTGAATCCCATTTTAACTTCCTTTTGCTATTCTACCTACTTTGATTTCTTTGAACATTCTTATTTCATTGGTTAATGTTAATGAAATATTTGAGAAACTGGCCAAGAGGAGTTACCGTGCACACAACAGTGTAAGAGAGTTGAATCAACACGCACGGTTGAAATAACACAATCGGTAAAATACCCTGGGCTAACGATTATATCCACTATTATTAATTCAGCTCAGCCAATTCCCCAAGCCCTTTGTTTCCTGATGTTATCACTCGTAGTTCAAACAGAAATACACAAAAGGATGTTAAAAAGGGGATAAAGAGATGCACCATGTGCGTCAGTCGCCATTCCATAGAAAGGCTGGATGCAGAATCACATCTAGGGTTTCCCCTTGAGTGAATTGTCCACCTCAGCTATGCTATAATAATTACCCGCAGATCCGAGGCTGAATGCCCCTGGCTGCTGAAGTGTTCCCCGGATCTGCGGGTAAGCGTTCTCCAAGGCGGCCTTCGAGATACACGACAGCGCAAAATCATAGAGCAGAAACTGATAGCCAAGTTCCGCACTCATGAGGATGGCCTCAATCGCGATATCGGGTTCATGTCACGATACAGAACGTGACTTGACATCATGGCCGGTCTTCCCAGGTGTTTTTTTTTAAAAAGACTAACACAAGTAACACAAATTGACAGGATATGCAGCCAGCAGGTGGTTTGACACGTTGGACCCCCTGGGACACATCTCATTGTCTTGGCTGTGCTCTTTGTTGTAGGGAAAGATGTGAATAGATTTTGTCTGTGTTTAAATTGTGAATTCTGGGAGATTCTCTCACTGCTAACTTACCTGACGAAGGAGCGAACTGCTTCGAAAGCTTGTAAAATTAAATAAATCTGTTGGACTATAACCTGGTGTTGTGCGACTTCTCATTAAGGAAGGACCAAGCAGTGAGGAAAAGCAGAGGGGTTGGTGAGTCGCTCTGCACTGCATCCCATTCGGCTCCTACTGGTTGGCTACATTTGGAGAGCCACAACAACAACAACAACAACTTGTATTTATAATAAAAACAGAAAATGCTGGCGGTACTCAGCAGGTCAGGCAGCATCTGTGAAGAGAGAAACAGAGTTAACGTTTCAGGTCGATGACCTTTCGTCAGAACTTGTATTTATATACAGCACCAGGTCACCTGTTTTTCCTCTTATTCAGTGATAGTGCGTGGCATAAGGAGATGTATCACGGTAGGGGAGAAGATACAATAGAACAAGTAAACTGTATAAAAGAATATTAGGGAAAATTTAGTGAAACTGTAAATGTGTTTTATAAACATATTTATAATTTCACTACAATTAGCGCATCGAGAATTGTTCCCCACTATCTGTGCAATTAATTTTTAAGTATGCCCCCCAACATAACAATCTCGGTGCTACAAATACATTAACATTAATACAAAAATAGCACATAGAACTAAGCTGAAGAAAAATTAAAAATGTACAATTTCATTAAAGCTGGTGTTTGTGTATTGTAATCAGTGAACCAACTTCAAAACATTCATATGTATGCACCGATTATCAAAAAATTGGATCAAAATGGTTGATTTTCATTTTAAATTTGATCTTTCACCTCTACACTTTAAAATGCAAAGGAGAGAGGGGATGCTACTCAGTTACTCTTCTCCATAATACTGCACTTTGACAGTAATATGCTGAAAATTACCATTTTAAAATGAAAACTGTTTTTCTGCCAGTGTTAAGGGGTAGTTCTTTTTAGTTCCAGAACAAGCTTCCTACGTTAAAAGTCTGACAATAATGCACATTGTCAGCAGCCGTGGAACAGCCAGGAAATTCTGCCTTCAGCTCACGCGCTTCTCAAAGTTATATGAAACTGAAGCACAATTATGGAGAGAGTTTGAGAGAAATTGGACATAAAGTTTCTAAATAGTGAGTAGCCTTCAGGGAAAAGCAGTGTGTTCCGAGCGTTATTTGTTCTATTAGTATATTTCTTCATGCGTTATTAACTTGTTTACAAAACAAAGTCCAGCAGTATTTTTAACCTATGGTTGGATCTGTCACTGTGCAGGCCCTGATGTCCCACCTACAGGATGGGTTCCAGGTTGTGAAGCAGTGTGGCGGGCCCCCACACTTTTGACTAGTGGTCGGAATAACACCAGCAGAAGATTCAGCGCTACCTCCGATAGTGGAGACACTGGAATAGGCACTTCAAGTTCAGACAGCATTGAAGGTGGGGCGAGATTCTGATAGCTGAGTGTGAAACGTTTACTTTAACATGTTACTGTGTCTTCTTCTTAGGCAGTCCCTCTGAACCAAGGATGCCGTGTTACTGTGTGTGTTGGTGTTTATGGGTGAGAGTAGATCTTTTATAGATGTTGATGACAACTTTTGACACTTTACCCTTAGCTGCCTGCGGCTCTGACTATACATTGAAAGTAACGTGTTAAACGTGAAAATACTTCATTTTAAAATGCTGAGGGCAATGTGTTTTTATGCAGTTCTGGACACAGCCGGTTCATCTGAGCTGTCTACTGTTTCGGCTATAAACTAATTTAATTTTGTATAATTTGAGTGGTTGTAACTTTCTAGCTTTGTTACATCATAGTAAAGGGACTCTGAAGAAACCACCATGCTAAAATGTATTAACATATTTCACTTGAATAACATATATAACTGGGCCCAAATGGCCGCTTTGGCACGCTGTTGTTAATATAACCATTTGTCCTGGTGTGAAGTGTCCGTGCTGTCTAGTCACAACCACAAATGGAGGCGTTGAATTTTTTCCACACCATCAACTAGTAAGCTAACACTGGCTCAGATCTGTGGGTATGTCAGTTATGGATATGTTGTCATCTCTATGCTGGATTAGTATTTTATGTGTCTGTCTACTCATGGACCATGTAACTTTGCTTTCCGTACATAAAATCTGGCACTGGTGCACATATCACAGGTGATTCAAATACGTATCATATGGTAGCAGTACACCATTTGCGTAGGAGAAATGGGTCAATTATATTTGAGGCTGACTTTATTTTTAATTCGTTCATGGGATGTGGGCGTCGCTGGCAAGGCCAGCATTTATTGCCCATCCCTAATTACCCTTGAGAAGGTGGTGGTGAGCTGCCTTCTTGAACCGCTGCAGTCCGTGTGGTGAAGGTACACCCACAGTGCTGTTAGGGAGGGAGTTCCAGGATTTTGACCCAGTGACGATGATATACTTCTAAGTCAGGATGGTGTGTGACTTGGAGGGGAACTTGGAGGTGGTGGTGTTTCCATGCACCTGCTGCCCTTGTCCTTCTAGGTGGTAGAGGTCGTGGGTTTGGGAGGTGCTGCCGAAGAAGCCTTGGCGAGTTGCTGCAGTACATCTGGTAGATGGTACACACTGCAGCCACAGTACGCTGGTGGTGGAGGGAGTGAATGTTTAAGGTGGTGGATGGGGTGCCAATCAAGCGGGCTGCTTTGTCTTGGATGATGTCGAGCTTCTTGAGTGTTGTTGGAGCTGTGCAGTCATCAGCGAACATCCCCACTTCTGACCTTATAATGGAGGGAAGGTCATTGATGAAGTAGCTGAAGATGATTGGACCTTGGACACTGCCCTGAGGAACTCCTGCAGCGATGTCCTCGGGCTGTGATGATTGACCTCCAACAACTACAACCATCTTCCTTTGTGCTAGGTATGACATGACAGCTGGACCATCCAATATATATATATATATATATATAGAGGCCCTCTAATGTCAATAGCGATTGTCTCTCCCTTCAATATCAGTTTCTCTACTATGGTGGGCACTCAGTTATCCCAGTTTCCAGCACACATACAAGAGCTGGGGACATTGAAACTAGAGCAGCTACATAATGGCCCAGAATTTACGGTCAGCGGCGAAGCAAAGGCGTTCGCTGTTGGCCCCAAAGTAAGGATCACAGAAAGATCTTGTGATCTCTCTGTCGAGAATTTGGAGTTTTCCGATGCGTAGTTGAAATCAACGGAGTTTAGTGGGAATCCCATAGTGCGAGCTGCTGTGACGTCAACAAGCTGTCTAAGCAGCCAAACAAAACCTAGAATTCTCACAGGCAGCGAACCAGGAAGCTCCTAAAATTCTAACTTTTAAAAAATGTTCGTGAGAGCAAAACAAAGATTGGGGCTCTCACATGGGGAAAAGGCAAACCTGAAATAAAGATGAACAAATTAAAAAAAATATATATATTTTTTTTAAAGTTTCTTAAAAAAAATTTAATCTTTATTAAAATGGATAAATTTGACACTGCACAAAATAAAAATTCGTTTTTCAGACCCATAACTTTTGTGTACCAGTCAATACGCTGTTAAAACCCCAGTTACACCTACTCCAACAAGGTCTAACTTTAACGTGTAATTACTGCAGAAGAGCCGAAGTTTTCGTCAGTTTCCCTGATTTGAGAGATTTCACTGATTGCCGGCTGGGGGTGGGATGGTGGCGGGGGGGAGGGGGGGGGCGGCACAGCACGGCACAGTGCAGCCCTGTGTCGGAGCAGTGAATGACAGACCACAACTTCAGGATTTCCGCATGCGCATGCACTAAATCCTGAAGCTGCGGTCAGTTTCAATGGCGGAACGATGGCCAATGCTGCCAGTTTGCCATCATCCGGACCACAAATTCCCGGCCAATATTAGGTAGAAAAGAAAGACTTGCCTTTATACAAAACCTCATCACATCTCTCGTATGTCTCAGTGTTTCACACACAATGGATTACTTTGAAGTTTAACAGCTGTTATTATGTAGGCAAATGCAGCAGCCATTTGAAAGATGAGTTGTTACCTAGTGTGTACTGTAGCTTCTTTGTAATATTAAAAATAAAATTAGTTTTTTGAATGATCAACAAAAAAGTATTTGGTACAGATAGCTCTGATTATTAAGTATCCTTTTTAACATGTCAATACCTATAACACAGAGATTTAAATGTTTTAAGCTGCACGGTGTTAATCAATGGTAATAATTCTTGCATATAGCAAGTGGATTAATTGTTGACAATATTAAATGCAATTTAGGACATTTAAATCTGGACGGTCAAAGCTGAATCAAGTGTCAGAGATGATCATCTTTATGTACTGCTGTTCTACGATCCGTCCAGCTTTGTTCAAGTGTCAAGGAACAGCACTGGATTATTTCCCCATTATAACCACCATGTCATCACAGGACAGCACAGTCCACAACCGTGCTGTGCAAATTCAGCACAGAAGAGGGAGAACCCATAGTTAACTCTGCATTCAATGAGCACCCCACGTAACTGATGTCCAATGCGGCAAGGTGGTGATTGTTATATGTGGGGTAACTATATCACATTCTCACATGCCGCCCCCCCCCCCAAAAAAAAAACGAGTTACTGATTAAACAAGGAACAATCCATTGAATACACATTGTTGTATATAGAAACATAGAAGATAGGAGCAGGAGTAGGCCATTCAGTACCCTGTCCCTGCTTTCTCCCCATATCCCTTGATCCCTTTAGCCTTAAGAAATATATCTAACTCCTTCTTGAATATATTTAATGAATTGGCCTCAACTGCCTTCTGTGGTAGTGTGGGGAAAAAAAGATTCTGTGCATTACACCGCAAACACAACTGATCTGAGCATCATAAATACTTAGAATAAATTATTTGGGACAATAGGCCAGTGCAGTTTATCAAGCTTTATTATAATATTTCTTAATTCATAGCACCATCATTTTCATATCTTCTGAACAGTTGAAGCAACCGTTCTCTTCCCATGGTTTATCCTGTGGACTGTTCAATGGTTAGTGTTCTTTGAGGGAACTGATGAATAAGTGTAAATACTGGATAATTGTAAATACACAAAGATGAGTGTGGAACTTAACATACTACGTTATGAGGATAGGCTGCCAAAATTAGCCTTTTATCATTGGAGAAAAGATTAAATAAGCTCTGAAGTACATGGTTAATGCAAATGTAGATGTATTTAATTTAAACTGTAATTGGAGTACTGCAAGACATGGATATAACGAGATTCAAGCAGCCTTTTTCTTCCATATTTTCTGATGTTCTTAAATAAAAAGACAATCAGGGCACCCATGTGAATGTGGTCAATCTGCTAACATAGGGCTGATTACAAAGCCAGTTGGGACAGTAAGCTGTGAGGAGAACACAAAGGGGGCGAAATTCGGTTATGCCCCGTTTGGGAGGCGGTAACCGAATTAGCGCCTGACATTTAGTGCTCGGTGCGGGAATACCACCCCGGCCGCTAAATTGAGCTTACCGCCCCAGCGAGGAAGCGAAGCGCTATCTCGGGAGTTCCACTTCCTCTTGGGGTGGTCTCTGAGGCGCAAAGCGCGGTAGCACCGGAGCACTATGCAGCCGCTCCCCGTAGCGCTGACGCGTTTCAGTGCCCCGCCCCTTCCGTTAAAGGGGAGGGCCGCTGCGCACTCTGCAGACCATTTGATGGCCTCCACTAGCCCATCAGGGCGACGTGGTGCTGTGGCCGCAGCCCTGCACCGAGACGTGGTGCCGGATGGCGCGATGGCGGCCATGGACCATGCCAAGGGCTGCCGAGAGGGGCCGACCTCAAAATAAAAAATGTCGGTGTGGGATTGCAACCGGACCGTCCCTTTAATTACCACCCTGCCAGCGGTGTGTGACCCGGTTCGCGACCTGCAAGGCTGGCGCTGATATTGCCCGTGGTAGCCTCGCGAGGCGCAGCCGAATTTCTACCACGGGGTGCTAAGGGGTCGCATTGCTCGGTGATGACGTCATTGCTGGCGGCGCAGCGGTTTGGGGTGCGGCGCTATTGGCTAGTGCCTCAGTAGCGCCCCGCCGAATTTCTTGGCAGGCACTATTAGCGCCCTCGCCCGAGCGATAAGCCCTTTGTGCCCCAGAAGCACTAACGGCGGGCGCAAAGGAGGTGAATTTCGCCCCCAAAGAGTCTGCAAAGGGATATAGATAAACTAAGTGAGTGGGCAGTAAGGTGGTAGATGGAGAATAATGTAGGGAAATGTGAGGTTATTCACTTTGGTAGGAAGAATAGAAAAACAGATATTTTTTAAATGGTGAGAAACTTTTAAATGTTGGTGTTCAGAGAGATTTGGGTGTCCTTGTGCAAGAAACACAGAAAGCTAGCATGCAGGTACAGCAAGCAATAAGGAAGGCAAATGGCATGTTGGCCTTTATTGCAAGGGAGTTGGAGTACAAGAGTAAGGAAGTCTTGCTATAATTGTACAGGGCCTTGGTGAGACCATACCTGGAGTACTGTGCACAGTTTTGGTTTCCTTTACTAAGGAAGGATATTCTTGCCTTGGAGGCGGTGCAATGAAAGTTCACTAGATTGATTCCTGGGATGAGAGGGCTGTCCTGTGATGAGAGATTGAGTAGATTGGGCCTCTGCTCTCTGGAGTTTAGAAGAATGAGAGGTGATCTCATTGAAACATACAAGATTCTGAAGGGGATTGACAGGGTAGATGCTGAGAGGTTGTTTCCCCTGGCTGGAGAATCTAGAACTAGGGGGCATGGTCTCAGGATAAGGGGTAGGCCATTTAAGAAGAGGAGGAATTTCTTCACTCAGAGGGTTGTGAATCTTTGGAAATCTTGAAAGGCCGTATGGCCTGCTCCTGCTATTTCTTATGTTCTTAATTCAATGCTGTACTGCATATAACAGTGCTAGAGCATATTATACTGCCTTACATGGCTAGTGTACAATTTTAGCAATTTCTTTGACTCCAGTCATACTGTACTAACTTTAAGCATATTGCTAAAAATAGAATGCTGCATGCAAGCATATTTTTTTCGGAATTAAATCTCCTTGGTAACTAAATAACCGCTCTGCATATTTGCCTTCTTTATACTTAGACTGGTTGTTTGAGCTGGTCTCAAAATCTCAGCTTCAGTGGAGTGTTTTCATTTACGTTGCAGATAAAATTAGATTTTTGGAAGATCAACAAAGAAGTATCTAGTCTCTAAGTGACTAGAAAGAAAGAACTTGCATTTATATAGCAACTTTCACATCTTCACGACATCCCAAAGCACTTTAAAGCCATTTGGCCAGATTAGGCGTCTGAACGACGCTCGTCGTTATTCATGTGCAAATTGACCAGCAACTTGTAGCGAGGAAGAGAAAACCCCACGAATTACGAATCACCACAAAATGCTGGCCAATTTGCGCCGCTCCACTGTTAACTTCGTGAAAACGGCATCTCGTGCTTAAGCTCTCTGTGATTTTCATGAAGTTGCTGTATTTGCACATTAATTGCCCATTAAACTCACCACAGAAACTTACGTTTAGTAATTAACAGTGTAAGTACCCTTTTAACGACATGATAATTGTTAATGACTGCCAATCAACCTCTCTGGCCCCAAAAATGAACAATTATAGAATCATAGAATGGTTACAGCAAGGAAGAAGGCCATTCGACCCATCGAGCCCGTGCCGATTCTCAGCTCGTCCCACTCCCCTGCCCTTACCCCGTAGCCCTGCAAATTTCTTTCCTTCAGATACGTATCCAACTCCCTTTTGAAAGATAAGATTGAGTCTGCCTCCACCACCGTTTCAGGCAGTGCATTCCAGAATTCCAGATCTTAACCACTCGCTGTGTAAAAAAGTTTTTCTTATGTCGCCTTTGGTTCTTCTGCCAGTCACCTTAAATCTGTGTCCTCTGGTTCTCGACCCATCTGCCAATGGGAACAGTTTCTCTCTATCTACTCTGTCCAGATCCCTCATGATTTTGAACACCTCTATCAAATCTCCTCTGCAAATTTTGAAATTGTGCCCTGTACACCCATGTCCAAGTCATTAATATATATCAAGAAAAGCAGTGGTCCTAGAAACGACCCCTGGGGAACACCACTGTATACCTTCCTCCAGTCTGAAAAACAATTATAAGTGTGGAGTCTCATTCTTTCAGGTTTTGAAATGTTTTAGGAAATTTTAAAAATGTCAAATTTATAAAAAAATTATTTTCCTTTCTGTCTCTTTTTCATTCTCTCTTAATCCAATCTTTCTTTTCCTCTCTTTCTTTATTTCTCTTTCTGTACCTGATTTGACATTGAATTCACCCACTCTAATTCACCCTCCTTCCCAGTCTGTCCTCAGTTTATTTCTTAATCGAAATCTCATTGATTAAGGAGATACAATGTTTAAGAACATAAGAATTAGGATCAGGAGTAGGCGATAAGGCCCCTCAAGCCTGCTCCGCCACTCAATAAGATCATGGCTGATCCTCGACCTCAACTCCACTTTCCCGCCCAATCCCCATATCCCTTGATTCCCCTAGAATCCAAAAATCTATCTATCTCAGCCTTGAATATACTCAATGACTCAGCATCCACAGCCCTTTGGGGCAGAGAATTCCAAAGATTCCCAACCCTCTGAGTGAAGACATTCTTCCTCATCTCAGTCTTAATTGGCCAACCCCTTTGTTGCACCATCTCTAAGGCATGTATGTCCTTTGTCAGATAAGGAGACCAAAACTCTGCACAGTACTCCAGGTGTGGTCTCACCAAGCTCTGTACAATTGTCGCAAGACTTCCTTACTCTTGTACTCCAACCCCCATGCAATATAGGCCAACATGCCATTTGCCTGCCTAATTGCTTGCTGTACTGGCATGCTAACTTTCTGTGTTTCCTGTACGAGGACACCTAAATCTCTCTGAATACCAACATTTAATAGTTTCTCACCATTTAAAAAATATTCTGCTTTCCTATTCTTCTTACCAAAGTGAATAACCTCACATTTCCACACATTATACTCCATCTGCCACCTTATTGTCCCATTGTTCACCAAGGTCCCAGATGCCCTGTTGCCCTCACTGTGCCGTTATCAGCTCGTACTTCCAGCAACTCTGTGGGAATTTTTTTTTAAACCTACACATGCACAAACAAGTCTAACAGGCTGCCCCACCCCAGCAAAATCTGGCCCAATGAATTGTAGCCACTGTAGGCAAACACAATAACTAATTTTCACACAACAATGAGATAAATAACCAACCAATCTATTTTAGTGATATTGATTGAGGGAAGAATGCCATGGGATCTTTCACATCCACCTGAACAAGTGGTAGGGGCCTCTTTTCAATGTCTCAATTGAAAGAAGGCAACTCTGACAGTGCAACAACTCTGTCAGTGAAGTGGCAATCTAGATATTGAATTCCGTTCGCAGCCCTCCCGCGGGCGGAGGGCTGCGATTCGGAAAAATCTCCGCTTGGACCAGAGGGCTCCCGGGACGCGCACACTTCGGTTGCTGTGCCTCTTCAATCTGCTGGTGTGTAGTGCTCGCGTATCCCAGGGGTGCAGCTAGTTCGCAGCGTCCCTGGGATCACGTGGGCCATGGGGAGCCAATCAGAGCAGGGAACCAATAGAGATGAGCCCCAAAACATAAGTAAAACTTCAAATAAATAAAAAAAAAATCACATTTTAAAATGACTATAAATTACATAAATTAACTATTTTAAACAAAAATTTAAATTTTTGAAAAAAATAATTAAAGTTTTTAACGGGGCTAAAAATAAACTTACCTTTCTTTAAAGTATTTTAAAATGATAAATCAGTGGAAAAATATATTTTTTTAAACTTTATTAAACTATTAGCCTGCTAAATGCAGGCCTTGCGCCTGCTTTTCTAGGCACAGCTGTTCCCGACTTACGTGGACTCAAGCCAGTGTGGAAAAAACCGGAAGTTTCTAACGTACGCGCTACCTATCCGGCACAGGCGTTTGTCCAGTCAAGCCCTTTCTGCAGAGAACGGAAGTGCCGGTTTCCAGCGCATGCGCAGTGCATGTGTAAAACCAGCACTTCCGTTGGCCCCACGGGTGAGTACACAGCGCGTACCCACACGTAGGGAATGGAATTTCTGGGCCAGTGTGCTTAGTCCTGAAGTGAGGCTTGAACCCACGACCTTCTGACACAGTGCAATCCTGAGCTAAGGCTGATACTTAGTATACGCATGGTGTCAGACTCATATGTCGCCTGTCTTGCAACTTCGGTGTCATTTTCAACTTTGAGCTGAGCTTCATATCCCAGATTCTCTCCATCACCAAGATCATTTGCTTCTACCTCCACAGCACTAACTGCCTTCGCACCTGTTTTGCTCCCCCTCCCCACCCAATGAAACCCTTATTGACACTTTTGTCATCTCCAGCTCCATTACTACAATCCCCTCCTTGCTGACCTTCCATCATCTACCCATCATAAACACCAACTTGTCCGAAACTCTGCTGCACATGTGTGCCAGACAAAGTCCTGCTCACTCACCACTCCTCTCCTCACTGATCTATATTGGCTCCCTGTCCCCCAATGAATTCAATTTAATTCAATCCTTGTTCCCTTCTTTGAATTTCTCCAAGGCCTCACACCACCCAATTTTTGCAATCTCCTCCAGCACTTTAGCCCCCCCCCCTTAACATTCAATTCCTCTCACTCCAGCCTTTTATTCATTCCCCCTCACTTTCCCTACCATTCGTGACAGAGCTTTCAGTATTGCTCTGTGGACCTACCTCCCTAAATCCCTCTGCTTCTCTTCTTTCCTGCTTTAGAAACCTTCTCAAAGCCTATCTATTTGACCGAGCCTTCAGTTCTCTCTGATAACGTCTCACCCATGGTTCAGCATCCATTTAACTGTGAAGCCCTTTGGGGGTTTTGTATGTTAAAGGTGCTTATATAAATGCAAGTTGTTGTTGTCACTGTTGATGCTAACTGCCATTTATTTGCCTATCAATAGATGCCATGTACTTATTATTCTGGAGGAGGAGGCAGTCAGTTGGCTGCAATGATCTTTGGAGTGTTTTTAATACTGCAATACAAATAATATACTCTTCCCTTAACTTTGCAGATTATTTGGGTTAATTATGTTTGAATATTTTCCACATGCAATTAATCAGTAATTATCATTTTAATCCTGTAATTATAAATCAGGATTCAGATAAACAGAAAGCAGGAAGGGGAAGGGTTTTCCACAATGTTGGGGAGCTGCTTTAATAATGGCTCCCGATAATATTTTCAGAATGTTTTCCTGCAAGACTTTTATGTTGTAGTCTAAATCTTCTGAGTATGCAATGGTGGCAAGAAAGCTCACCCATCACTATCGCATATTGGAAAATCACTCCATATATCTAAAGTGGATTAATGTGTGGTGACATGATTGGGTAAATTTTCTGCTTCTTGCTCTCGACAAAGAGCATTGGCATATCGGGCAAGAGGATCACGCACCTGTTGTGCAGGTTGCCTGATTTTCCAATATTCGTCCCTGGAGTGCAATGCTCTTTACTACGAATGAAAAGTGGAAATTTATTCCTCGTATTTGTCTTCGCCCTGCCTCAGCTCATCTGCTGCTGAAACCCACATCCATGCCTCATGACCTTCTGACTCGACTATTCCAATGCTCTCTTGGCCAGCCTCCCATCTTCCACCCTCCATAAACTAAAACTCATCCAAAACTCTCTGCCTGTACTCTAACTTGCACCAAGTCCTGTTCACCCATCACCCCAGTGCTCGCTGACACTATTTGACACCCTTTAATCTTCTCGACTCCAGTGGAAAAACCCTATCTTCTTGTCCCCCTTCATAACTGTAACCCCTCATCCCTGGTAATGGCCTAATGAATCTATGCTGCACTTTTCCACTGTTTTTTATATTCTACCTATAATAGGAAGCCCAAAACTGCACACCATAGTTCAAACACAAGCTAACAAAGCTCTTGTAGTTTAGCTGCTTGCTTTTGAATTCTATGGCTCTAGATACAAGACCAATGATTCATTTTGACTTTTTATGGCCTTACCTATATGCGCTGCTACCTTGAGCGACCTTAATATCTGCACACAAAATCCCTCTACTCCTCTACTCAATTTAAAGTCTCACCATTTAAGGTGTATTTTTCTCTATTCCTACTTCGAAAATGAATTTACATTTTTCTGCATTGAATTGCATCTGCCATGTGTTGGCCTATCCTGCTAACCTATCTATGTTCTCCTGCAATCTTTGGTTCAATTGGCCATACTCCCCAGTTTGGTGTCATCAGCAAACTTTGATATTGTTGCCTCAATTCCATGCCCATGCCTTTTATATTTTAAGAGCTGCCCCATATGGAACTCCATTCATCACATCTTGCCAGTCTGAGAAACTTCCTTTTGCCCATGTCCTTTTTTTTGCTTTCCTCCTCCTGCAGTCTCCTTGTGCCATGTGACATCAGCCAAAGACTATGGGCTGGATTTTGTGAATGGAGGCAAGTTGGAGGCGGGACTGCTGCTTGTCGTGTCAATGTCCCGCCTGCATCCTCGCCTGAGCATTCAGAGAGATTTTCCCCTGATTGAACTTGTTAAGCCCACCCTGCGGGCTCAGCAGGCCAATTAGGGAAGAAGTCACTGACAGATCACGTCAACGTCAGACGTGCTATCTGTCAAGACTTCTTGAAAGAAGAAATGACAGCGTTTGACAGCTCTGTGAAGCTGTCAAACACTGACATTCTCTTTAGTTTGATGAGTCTTTGATGTGAGGACTCATCAAACATTGCAAATTTGTAAATTTCAGATATCTGATGGATCGGAGTCCATCAGCCATTACCTGAAATTGACAAGGAGGATGTCCGCTCTCCCCATCCAGTGCGGCTAAAGGAAAACAAAGTAAGTGAACACTTTTTTAAACTTATCACTCACCTTGCATACTTACCACTCCACACTTGCACCCATCACTCACCTCTACACCTTACTTCCAGGTGCCTCCGACCGCCGCAGACCTCCTCACGTCTCCTCCAACCCGGCGGGGTTCTCCGAGGTCGGGAAGCCTTCACCTGTGAAGGTAAAATGGCACTAATCCTTTTTTCTGCCTGTTAACTACCTGTTAACAGGCAATTAAAAGGATTAAATGCCTTTCCCGCCTCCAGGAGACGGGACCCGAAGCTACACATCTTCCCGCCTCCTGGCAAATGGGCACAGAGGCGGGATGGGGGCGGGTTTGCCATCCGCCCCCAATTTCTCCGATTTTACCGGCTGTCCCGCCTCCATGCCCACCTCCTCGGGGCTTGGAAAATCCAGCCCATGGCATCAGGTTCCACATGTATGCTGACGACACCCAGCTCTACCTCTCCACCATCTCTCTCGACGCCTCCACTGCCTCTCTGTGCTGTCAGCCTGTTTGGCCAACATCCAGTCCTGGATGAGCCACAATTTCCTCCAGTTAAACACTTGGATGATTGAAGCCATCGTCTTCAGCCCCCATCACAAACTCCATAACCTTGCCGTCAACAATGCATTATTAGTAACTGAATTGCGTCTCCTAGGCTGTATAAAACCTTTGAGCGATGCCTCAATTTTAAAATTCTCATCCTTGTTTTCAAATCCCTCCATGGCCTCACCCCTCCCTATCTCTGTAATCTTCTCCAGCTCTACAACCCTCCAAGATTTCCGTGCTCCTCCAATTCTGGCCTCTTGAGCATCCCCCATTATAATCGCTCCATCATTAGCAGCCGTGCCTTCAGCTGTCTTGGCCCTAAGCTCTGGATTCCCTCCCTAAACCTTTCTGCCTCTCTACCTCTCTCTCCTCCTTTAAGACACTCTTAAAACCTACCTATTTGACCATGCTATTGGTCATCTGCCCTAATATTTCCTTATGTGGCTCGGTGTCAAATTTTGTTTGATAACGCTCCTGTGAAGTGCCTTGGGCCATTTTACTACGTTAAAGGCGCTATATAAATACAAGTTGTTGTTGATGAGTCCAACTAAATCTGTCCTGAGGAATCCTTCAATGGCCTTATGCAGTTCTTAGTGGTCCTCTGACTCCGATTATAGCTGAAATAGTTATCTACTATCTTGTCCTTTGGGCTGGTCTGATAGTAGCTGAGCTCGATATCTACAACTGTTCTCCTGAGTGCTATTTTCTTTAAGTTTGTAAAGTATTTTTGCTTAAGTCTGAAAGTAACTCCATTAATTGGTTCTAACAGTCTTCAATCTCACAGTCCAACCATTGTGATTCACTGTCGCTACCCTCAATAGACAAGTAATTGTGTCTATCTATGCTCATCTGTCCAGGCTCACACATGAATAATGGTCAGGAGGGCGAGTTACCAGGGCATTGCAAATGTTCTGGAACTATGCTCCAGTATGTGTCAGTGTCCATGGGAGGGTAAGAAAAAAACAACCTAATTTTCACTGCAACCCCAATTGGTCCTGTTGTACAGTTGGTCAGAGTTCGAACGTTACTCGAAGGAGAAATATCTCTGTTGCAAATTTGAATTTTGAATTCAGCTAAGTTTGCCAGATCGCAGATTTTCCCTTATCCTCTTTCCTCTTAATGGGTACATTTTAATACTGTTTGTATGTTTTATTTCTTTTTTCTTGAAAGACCAATACTTGATTGAATCTTTATAATCCAAAGCAAGAGGTCCAGAGAAGACAGGATTGACGCGTTCATGTTGATTTTGCACTTTGTGTTACTTTGTGTCTCCTTGCCTGCTTGCAATATTCTGGGTGAGCACTGCAGTGATTTTAGCTGTAGGGCTGCAGAGCCAAGGTTATTCAGAGGATGGAAACAGAAGATGACATTTCACTAAAAGGTTACAAGGTAACTTGAGCAGCACAGTCAACAGGATGGCACCAGGGCTGCTAAAGTAAGATAGGGGATTATTTTAGTTTCAGCATTTCCCATATATTATTACCTTTAGGATGACAAGAAACAGAATCACAAAGTCACAGAGTATCTGGAATGGATAGCCTTGTCTCACCCCATTCTTCTGTTGTCTTCAGAAGCATTTTTGCATTTACCTGGTTGCAAGCCAAGTAAACTTAACTTAATTAACATCGGATGGCGTAGAGGATTGATATGCAAACTGTTACAGATTTAATTACACTTCTTCAAACACATCAGCCTGATGCGTCCAATATTAGTGAGTTGTGGTGTACTAAATTATCAATAGGACTTGAGGATCTCTGAAATAATATATCCATCCTCATAATACAAATTTATACCAATTAAGCTGTTTTTTTTAAGTGAAATTCATAAAGTTAATGAAAAAATGTCGATTTTTTTTTTCTATTCTGAATATTTTATTTTGCCTGTGCATCTCCTGTGGTTCTGCTCACAGGCTTAGGAGCATAGGTCTGGGAGTGAGCAGATATGCAGCACTGGAAAGCAGTGCACGGAGTGAGTGACAACCAAGGGCCAAGGCTTGTAAGACAGTGGGGAGTTTAGGGGAAATGGGAAGGTGGTTTGAGTGTAGGATAGGAAGCCAATGACAAGCCCCATTACATGAGAAGCCTTGGGAGCAAGCAGTACCCTTCAAGGGAATGGCAGCTGGTACTGAAGGTCATTGGGTTGGAAACATGCTGATGTGTTAAAGAAGTAAATTGCAACTTACTTGTTTGCTCTTTAATGTTTGGTGAGTGCCTCTTCAGATTTAAATGATAAACTATAATGGTGGAGGAAAGGGAGATTTTTTTTCCTATTATCAAATTATTTTTACTGAAGAAACAGTGAGCCAATCAGATGGGGGAGCACAGCAGTATTCCTGTTACCCTATTGACAGTTTCTCACAGTAGGAACACTTACTAATGTCCGGTTAACTCAGTGCTACCAACTGAGTACTACTGAACATGACAATAGAAACCGCACTTCAAATAATTCACTATATATGAAATCGTGTGAAATATTTTTTGAGTGATGCGATGAGGTGCTCTATAATCCAATTCCAGTCAGAGAGCATTCGTGTGAAACTTCAGATGGAAAGACACTACAAACTGAAAAATATATTTTTGGCTCCAAGAATCCCATGGCTGTTTCATTGTATTTAGTCAGAGTCCACCAGGATGGCCAGGAACTAGGCTTAGACTTGGATATGCTGGGTCCTTACCTTGGCCCCAATTTTCTGGGATGGCCGTGTGGTGGCAGAGCCTCTTTACTACCCTTAGAAGACCATCAACATAAATGGGTGAAACCAGGTATACCGGCTGCACAAAGGGAGGTGTGGCGCTAACATGGGTGCCCAGGCTCGGATCATGCTCTGGACCCCCAAAGATTTGGACACCCTTTTTTTGTCTTAGGTGACCCCTTTATAAGTGGGCACCTACATGTTTCTTCTGGGTGGGGGGAATTGGGAAACTCTCCCACCCTCCCCAGCCCAGAACTCTTCGGATGGATTTTTAGATCACTTCAGCTGGGGATGCCCAGATACATCCCAATGGACACCAAAGGCATGTCAATCTCAGGCCCTCCACCAACCCTTTGATCTTTGATATGATCAGCACCATAATATAACCATACAAAAAGCATATTATAGAGAGTGTCTTCTGTGATTTCCTATCAGAGAGGAGGACATAAGCAATGCATTATATCAAAGGTTTGGGTATAAGAGAAAGTGTGTAGAGTAAGATACATGTTAAAGAGAGAGGTTTTATGTGAAGAGAGATCTACAGAAAACTTTCGTTTATCCGGCACCGACGGGACCGGCGTGGTGCCGGTTGATCGAAAGTGCCGGATTACAGAGAGGTATACTTACCAAGGTACGAGAGCCCCGTACACGGCCACAGGCTGAACAATTGGGACCCGGAGAGGGAAGGTAAACGAGACTCCGGCTTTTTCCTCCGTGGCGGCGACAGGTCGGAGTCGGAAGAACGTTGACCCCCCCTTTCGTGGGGGCGAAAGGTCAGAATCGGGGTCTTGTCTGTATAATAAAACTTACCTGATTTTTGCCGGTTAAGCGAGAATTCCGGATATTAGGGTGCCGGATAAACGAAAGTTTCCTGTATAAACAATATGGTAATCTGAATATTGAGACTCATCTGCACAAAATCCAAAATTTTGAACTCTTGAAAGGGTGAAAAGCAACATGCTAAAACAATACAGCTGGATCGAATATTTCTCAGAGATCTGTGTCATTGTTTGCAAATTGACTGCAAGCTTCTATTCATTGTAAAAACGCACTGGTTTCCCATATATACAAAGAATCTCTACAAAACCTCTACAAAAATCCAAGTAACTGCAAGAAATCCACTTACTTAAATATTAAAATTTGACTAAATATTTACTAAATATTGAAGAGTGAGCTTGATGGACAAAATAGCTTTCCTCATCTATGCTTATCTTTGTGAAAATAAATGTAACACTGGTAAAACAATTGACTTTCTTGTATTTGAAATTAAAAGTCATTCTCACACCGACCTCCTGCTCACACATCCACCCATGTACAGAAGGGTCAAGTTCTGAGCTTTTTCATGAATGTAGTATTACTCTTGTTACTAATAAAAGTGCAAGGCCAACTAACTGGACCTCTTTGGACATATCTGCATAGCAATGATTAGTGTAGAATCAGAATCTTTGTAGCATATAGGTTTTCACATTTTTATTATTAATGATTTTGAATTTTTTTTTAATGCTTCTGGCTGAACATTCATTGACTGCCATCCTGTCATGAATGAAGCTGGAACCCAGAGCCATTGGTGCCATAAAATATACATTACATGCTGCATTAGAGCCTTAGACATTATGACCTCAGTGTAAAGCTGGCCTGTTCTCCTGCTGTGAAAATGGTTTGTTTGAGATCAAATATTGTTTACAGACAGAGCAATGAGGAGAGGGCAGGCGGTCTATCTTTGACTAATGAGTTGAAATCTCCTCTGTTTGCAAGCTGTAAGGTTTGTAGGTGAAATGAATATTACATTTTGGGGTTTTACTCAGATATATTCCTCATGCTGTGTGCCATAGACCACTCCCATAAGAGAGCCCTTGCTCCGTACAAGCTGGAATGAAATTTAATATGCCGATGTCTGGCAATGTAGCAATCCCAACGGTCAAGCAGAGAAACCCTTGTATTTCGAATGCTATTATATGTCACAAGGCCTCTCATGATCTCCCAGACTTTGAAAACTGGTAGAATAATTACTTTACCAGACCATGGCTTAGGCTATAAACTACAGAACAGATTTATTACTACAAAAACAACAACTTATATTTATATAGCACCTTTAACAACAACAACTTGCATTTATATAGCACCTTTAACATAGAAAAACATCCCAAGGCACTACATAGAAGCGTAATCAGACAAAAATTGAGAAAATGTCTTAAAGCGCTTCACAGAAGTGTAAGGAAAATGGACGGTGAGCTCAAGAAGGAGCGATTATGAGGGTGATCAAAGGCTTGGTGGGTTTTAAGGAGGGTCTTAAAGGTGGAGAGGTTTAGGGGTGGAAATCCTGAGAGCTGGTCTTAGGTGGCTGAAGACATGGCTGGCAATTGTTGGGCGAAGGGAGGGGGATGCACAAGAGACTGGAGAGTACAGAAATTGTAGGGCTGGAGGAGGTTACAGAGATAGGAAGAGGCATGGTGATGGAGCGATTTAAAAGCAAGAATTTTTGTTTTAAATTTGAGGCACTGAGGGATTGGGAGCCAATGTAGGTCAGTGAGGATGAGTATTAATGACAAGTGTACCTCGGTGTGGGATAGGATACAGGCAGCAACATTTTGGATGAACTAAAAGTTTATGATGGGTGAAAGATCGGAGGCTAGCCAGGAAAGCATTGGAATAGTGGAGTCTGGAGGTGACAAAGGCATGAATGAGGATTGTAGAAGCATATGGGATGAGGGAGAGGGAGAGATGGAGGTATAATGAGTGCACTATTACTATGATGGAGAGGTTATGAAGTTGGAATCTCACCTTAGGATTGAACAGGATGCCCAGGTTGAGAACAGTCTGGTTCAGCCCGAGACAGAAACAGAGGCCAAGAAAAAGGATGGAGTCAGTGATGAGGATAATGAGTTTGTGGGGGACCAAAGATAATGACTTTGGTTTTCCAAATGTTTAGGTGGATGAAGTTGCAGCTCATCCTTAACTGGAAGTTGGATACACAGTCTGCCAGCACAGAAACAGTGGAGGCATTGAGAAAGGGGAGGTAAAGCTGGGTGTCATTAGCATACATGTGGAAGCCAACTCCATGTGGGCAAATGATGTCACCAAGGTGTAGCACTTAGATGAGGAGCAGGATAGAATCATAGAATCATAGAATGGTTAAAGCACGGAAGAAGACCATTCGGCCCATCAAGCTCGTGCCGGCTCTCTGCAAGAGCACCTCAGCTAGTCCCAGTCCCACGCCCTTTCCCCGTAGCCCAGCAATTTTTTTCCTTCAGATACTTATCCAACTCCCTTTTGAAAGATAAGGTTGTGTCTGCCTCCACCACACTTTCAGGAAGTGCATTCCAGATCTTAACCACTTGCTGCATAAAAAAGATTTTTCTTACGTCACCTTCGGTTCTTTTGCCAATCACCTTAAATCTGTGTCCTCTGGTTCTCAACCCTTCTGCCAATGGGAACAGTTTCCCTCTATCTACTCTGTCCAGACCCCTCATGATTTTGAACACCTCTATCAAATCTCCTCTCAATCTTCTCTGCTCCAAGGAGAACAACCCCAGCTTCTCCAATCTATCAACATAACTGAAGTCCCTCATTCCTGGAATCATTCTCGTAAATATTTTCTGCACCTTCTCTAAGGCCTTCACATCCTTCCTAAAGTATGGTGCCTAGAATTGAACACAGTACTCCAGTTGGGGCCGAGCCAGTGTTTTATACAGGTTCATCATAATTTCCACACTTTTGTACTCTATACCTCTATTTATGAAGTCCAGGATACCGTAAGCCTTTTTAACTGCTTTCTCAACCTGCCCTGCCACCTTCAATGATTTGTGCACACATACCCACTGACAATCACTGTACAAAGGTGAGCTCTTGCACCCAGGCTCTCCAATGACTCCCTCCATAGGCTAGAACAGATGGCAGCTGCAGGTGAGGTTACAGAAGTGATCTGTCACTGGTGAGAGAGATTCTCCCAATGAGGTGGGACTAGACATCCAATTCAAAACTTGTTGCCTACAGAAAAAGTGTAAATGCATTAAAAATGATTTCCCCAACATTTTCTTACCTCTGAAACTCACCAGTGCACCATTGGATCCTTCACACCACTTCTGCAGCTGTCATCAATGCAGAAACATTACACCAGACTCAAAACATGCCTCACTTACCTGGCGTGGTGTCCGGACATCGGGAAGCCCGAGGCAGAAGCGGCAAAGTTGAAAAAGAGCCTGTTAACAAGTATCAAGTACCTGTTAACAGCCAGGTAAGTGGCTTTAATCCTCTTCCCGCTGCTTAGTGTCGGGTCCATGCGCAAATCGGGGACCCGACACTTGGGAAGATTGATTGGAGGCGGGTTGACAGCAGGTTTCCTACCCACTGTCAATCTTTGCGATTTTGACAGCAGTCCTGCCTCCAAACCTGCACTCTGAGCGCTGGCAAAATTCCGGCCTATCACTCTCCTCCTCACTGTTCACTATACTTCCAAGTTTTGTGTCATCTGCAAATTTTGAAATTGTGCCCGGTACACCCACATTCAAGTCATTAATATATATCAAAAAAAGCAGTGGTCCTAGAACCGACCCCTGGGGAACACCACTCCCTCCAGTCTGAAAATCAACCGTTCACCACTAGTCTCTGTTTCCTGTCACTTAGCCAATTTTGTATCCATGCTGCCACTGTCCCTTTTATACCATGGGCTTCAACTTTGCTGGCAAGCCTATTATGTGGCACTTTGTCGAACACCTTTTGGAAATCCATGTACGCTACATCAACCGCATTACCTCATCAATCCTCTCTGTTACCTCATCAAAAACTCGATCAAGTTGGCTAAATACGATTTGCCTTTAACAAATCCATGCTGGCTTTCCTTAATTAATCCACACCTATCCAAGTGGCTGTTAATTTTTTCCCTGATTACTGTTTCTAAAAGCTTCCCCACTACCGAGGTTAAACTGACTGGCCTGTAGTTGCTGGGTTTATCTTTACACCCTTTTTTGAACAATGGTGCCAAGGAAGGAACCTTGGTGAAATCTGGTGGTGATGATGAGAAGAGAAGCTATTGCTGGCGATTCTGTGGCTATGATTGGATAGATATATGTGGAACCAAGCAAGGGTAGTCTCATGGAGCTGAACAGTGGATGAGGGGCATTGGAAGAGACTCTTATAATAAACTGTGTGAGAAGGAGGACGAGAAGGGATAATGCACCGCAGTCACAGAGAACGTTGTTCATGTCTTTGGTTAGGGCCATTTTGGTGCTGTGGGAGGGGTGGAAACCTGATTGAAGGAAGAGGTGGGCACAGATCTGGAAAAGCAGCAACACATCAAAGGACCTTGGTGAAGAAAGGGGGATTTGGAGATGGATCAGTACTTAGTGAGGACAGAATGATTAAGGGTAGGTTTCAACAAGCCACCTCCACATGTGATGTGGTAGGAGATGAACTGGGAGCACGCTCTCTGAGATATACTTCTGATACCCTTTACATTTGGAATAATGCCTTTGAAGTGATCTTTTGCATAGCAGACCATAATGAGTATTCTTTGCAGCCTGGGGGAAGCAGGCTGGTAGCAAAATTAAAATAACCAGTCACATCTCATAAATAGATATTAAAAATGTAGACGTTCTTACTATTTGAATTGTGACCAGACTCCCATTAGTCACAGTGAGTTTGGTGAATCTCCGCCCAGTTGCCAGTGGGTATCGGCCTACAACACAAAAAAAACTGCAGCTAATTTTGCATTAAATTTGCGATCTCACTCAGAGACACCACAAGGATGGCTGGTGTGGGAAATAGAAAATGTCATGTTAATGCAGTAAGGTACTGTTGTGAGATTTGGACTGAGGCACATTATTGGGGTAGAATATTCTACATCTTCTTATGCTATTGACTCTGGGGGTAATTTTCCTGCGTTTCTGGCCGGGAACATCACCTGCTGGGAGCACATATTGGAAATTCCGCCACTTGCTATACAGTTTTCCGACCATTAGTGTAAATGCATGAACAACTATCTGATCTGTGCTCCTGGTTGGTGCGGCTTCCTGCTGGAAGTGCATTCTTGGTTGCCCAAAATGGGAAAGTGTTCCTTTTCCTCGCACCAACGTTCCTCACTCAATGAGCAAAAAACTTGACAAAAACAGCAGTGCACTGAGGCTTTTTAAAATCTATATTTCACAACAACTCGATTTTTGTTTATTGGTCAGTTGGATGTTTGATGCACGTGGAAAGCCATCATCGTGCTTTTCCAAGCCAAGCTACTGTAAAATCTGCACAAGGAGAGTTTCCAATTGTCACACTCTCTCCCCATAGTGATGTACCCTACTTACCAAATCCAGATAATTTGCTGCAGGTTGGAAAGAGCCAAGGCTTTGGGATATCTTGGAGTGCATAGACGTACAGCTAGAGTTTAACCAGCTAAAGCTGTGCAGTTTATTAATCCAGGGCAGTGGTAAGCATCCCACTGCTTGTCTAGACTGCATGTTAGGGCTTTGCCTTGCAGGATTAGATGGAGCTGAGGGAGAAGACTCCCAAAGTCTAGTCACAGGTCTACCCTTTCTAGGTCTCATCAATGAGCCAGGCAGGATGGTCTATTATTATCAGTGCTCTGGATTAGTGCAGACCTCCCTGGCTGAGGTAGTGGGTTACCGGGTCTGCCACAGAGAGTTAATTTAGTGCCAGTCTTCAACACACATCATGTTGGAACCATCTTGACCCCAAAGAGACCACCCTTGCTCCCTCCCAAGGATAGTTATTAATTAGGTTATTTATAACTCTTGCTAGGGGACAGTAGGTACTAGGAATTCCTCACAAGCATAATGTTGAGCATGTCGACACCATCCAGGACAAAGCAGCCCGCTTGATTGGCACCCCATCCACCGCCTTAAACATTCATTCCCACCACCACTAGCGCACCGTGGCTGCAGTGTGTACCATCTACAAGATGTACTGCAGCAATTCGCCAAGGCTTCTTCGGCAGCAACTCCCAAACCCGCGACCTCTACCACCTAGAAGGACAAGGGCAGCAGGCGCATGGGAACACCACCACCTCCAAGTTCCCCTCCAAGTCACACACCATCCTGACTTAGAAATATATCGCTGATCCTTCATCGTTGCTGGGTCAAAATCCTGGAACTCCCTACCTAACAGCACTGTGGGAGTAACTTCACCACACGGACTGCAGCGGTTCAAGAAGGAAGCTCTCCACCACCTTTCAAGGGTAATTAGGGATGGACAATAAATGCTGGCTTTGCCAGCAATGCCCACATCCCATAAACTAATTTTTAAAAATGTATGAGTGGATTGTCACCATCCTCCTGACCACAGCATAGGCACACATCATAGTGCCATCCTATCTCTATTATCTTAAAAAGATGCAATGAGATGCTGGATACCAGACAGCTTGTTACCACAAAACATGATGTAAGGCAGAAAATACTGTAAAAGCACAGATCATTTAGTATCTGATTGAGAAAGAAAGGTTGATATTTCAGATGTCTCCTGCTTTATACCACATCTACTTTTTTGTAGCTGAAATTTTCAAACAGAAGAAAATATAGCCCTAGGTGTTTGAAACGGATGTGATCATGTGCAGTATATTGTTGGGAATGTAAAAAAGATGCTGCCACTTTCAATGTAAACAGTAGTGTGGAAAGGATAACAAGGCTTGATAGCAGTGTGGTAGTGTGGTCAATGGTGATCTAGTAAGTGACAAGTCACATGCCCCTTAATGTTAATAGTCACAATGCTTTTCAAAAAAATTATATCAGACGCACTGAGCTCTGCATTAGTACATTATTTCTGGATCATTACATGTCAGCGTAATAGCAGATGACAGTGTTGTAAGTGGGACAATATTTTGCAATGCCACATTTCCATTCCATTGCTCATCTTTTGGGACTAATCATAGTGACATAAAAAGACATGCTTCAAGGATTCCTCTGGGAAAAATGGCAGCAAAGGATTGCTTATGTACAAGTAAAACTTTAAATTCCCACTCTAACCAAGATCTCAGTGAGCTTCACATCTGATCAAAGTATCAACATACTGGGGATGGAGTAAGCCATTTTGTAGGGTTTCATTACTCTCACTGCTGCCCAGAGGTCTGCCCCCATTCAATACATGTTGAGGGAATGTCTAGCAAAGGGACATGGCTGAAGCAGGCACAAAGGAGGGCGATACCATATTCGCACCATCCAGACCACTTGCTCATGTGACAGCAGAAAGCAGGCACAACCAGGTACCTACCGCAGCAGCGGACATGGTGGAAGTAATTGCAGGGTCATCTTAAGACCCACCATAGACAGGCAGAGGTTACACTTTAAGCAGCTCTCAATGTCATCCAGCAGTCAACTACCTCACTTACAAGGAGCATAGGTTCGGTTATTACAGCACAGAAAAGATACATAATTGTCAGCAAGGGGAAACATTGGGGCAGAGACTACTAGCCACATACACTAATTACTCTTGGGGAATTAAATTAACTTTATTAAAACTATGTCCAAAGAGTTTTCTTCTGATGATGCCAAGGTATTAGCAGATCAAAGAATTGACAGCCCTTGTAGTTGAGTCAGTGGGCTGGATTTTGCCAATGGGGAGCTTTTGGAGGCGGGACTCCCACTTGTCAGGTTTCAGTCCCGCCTTCATCAACTTCTGGCCAACCCACGCTATTTTCCCTTGATTGACCTGGTTAAGCCCACCCAGCGGGCTTCTGATACAAGTGAATCTCCCTTGCATCCCATCTTTCATCCTCCTCCATACAGCACACAAATGGAATACCAAAATGAATTCTGTTATTCTGATTTTTAATTGGAGCAATCAAAAATCCATACAATAAACTGTCACAAAGATCAAACTTTTGGAAATTCAGCACTCAGAAATCTATTGTTGAAGTCCACCTTCAGAAATTGTCATATGAGAAGTCTAGCTGGTCCTTCTGTAACCAGTCACTTGCTATGACCCCCGTTGACTATATAAATGGGCGGATTGTGAGCACAAGGCATTATCTTCACTTAAATCAGGGCTCATTATACTACTTTTATAATTAAATTCAATATTGAAATGAAGCTCCCACACATTTTATGTGAGGGCACTTTAGGTTAGTGTCGATGGCCACCCGGAAGATCCTGAGCTGCAATATGGATCTCCATCAGATTTCTCAGCCAGCGCTTGACTGTCGAATTGCCTTTGTAGGCTCCACTTTACGAGGGAGGTAGTGATGGAATTGTTGTTGTCTGTCAGACCTGCATATACCCTATGGCTTAATACTAGGTATGATTCGCTACTGAAAGGGCTACCATTAGTAGAAGACGGGAAACCTCCAATTTAATGCTAATTTTTCACAATTGAAAATGCATACCAAATGTGACCTACTATTCAGAGCAGTGATGGAAACCAATGCCGGACATTAATCCTGGTGTTGAACGCAGCTTTTCCAGTCCTTTGCTACTTCTTTTCAAATCATAAGAGAAATCAATAGCATGTAAGATTTACTGAGACCATTAAATCCACCCACCTAACCAGCAGAGAGCAAATGACAAGCTGCAATAATGTTACGTAGTGGGAACAGCATAGAACATTTTCATCTAAAGAGTGAACTAGCTTCACCCCTTGTGGCAACATGTATAACTCTAACGAGATATTATGTAGAAGGTTGTACAAATTCTGAAGAAAATAAATACGTCTCACCATAAACACAATAGTTATTCTTGTTAAAGGGGTGTTGCCACTTCACTGGGATGTTTCCAGTCAGGTCAATTCCTGGAACAATCTGTTCTAAAAATTCCACTGCCGTCATGCTGGTCCCCAGGGGTAGTTTGCCCCGAGCAGATGCTATAATTGTTGCACTATGAACTTTCACAAAGTGCTTTTTAAAGTGTATGTACTCTGATGTGAGGGCACCCACTTTTTTATTCCCTTGATAGTTCCATCCTTTCCTTGTGCGCCCCCCCCCCCCCCCACCACCCCTCAATCTATGCACCTCCATCTGAGAGGACAAGGCAGTCTAGTCCCATGCCATCCCAAAACAACTCTTATGTGGTTCTGGAGGCATGTGCAGACAAAATGAGGCGATCACCCTCTGCTTGGTAGCTCCCTGATCATTGTTGCAACCCGCTTCATTTGTGAACATAAGAACATAAGAACATAAGAAGTAGGAGCAGGAGTAGGCCAATTGGCCCCTCGAGCCTGCTCCGCCATTCAATAAGATCATGGCTGATCTGATCCTAACCGCCAATCTACTATCACAGAACCATCTCCTGAACCTAACAGAATTGGACACACGAAATAGGAGCAGGATCAGGCTACACGGCCCCTGGGCCCGCTACGCTACCCACAGGGCCATGACCGATCCGAACCTAGACTCATGTCCAAATTCCTGCCCGCTCCCGGTAACCCTTAATTCCCTTTACTTCTAAGAAACTGTCTATTTCTGTTTTAAATTTATGTAATGATGTAGCTTCTACAGCTTTTTGGGGCAGCATATTCCATGGACCTACCACCCTCTGAGTGAAGTAGTTCCTTCTCATCTCAGTTTTGAAAGAGCAGCCCCTTATTCTAAGACTATGCCCCCTAGTTCTAGTTTCACCCATCATCGGGAACATCCTCCCCGCATCCACCCGATCCAACCCCTTCACAATCTTATATGTTTCAATAAGATTGCCTCTCATTCTTCTGAACTCCAATGAGTAGAGTCCCAATCTACCCAACCTCTCCTCATATGTCCATCCCCTCATCCCCGGGATTAACCGAGTGAACCTTCTTTGTACTGACTCGAGAGCAAGTATGTCTTTTCTTAAGTATGGACACCAAAACTGTATGCAGTATTCCAGGTGCGGTCTCACCAATACCTTGTACAACTGAAGCAATACCTCCCTATTTTTATATTCTATCCCCTTAGCAATGAATGCCAACATTCCATTGGCCTTCTTAATCACTTGCTGCACCTGCATACTAACCTTTTGAGTTTCGTGCACCAGGACCCCCAGATCCCTTTGTACTTCAGTCCTTTCCAGTTTCTTGCCATTTAGATAATAACTTGCTCTACTATTTTTCCTGCCAAAGTGCATAACCTCACACTTTCCAGTATTGTATTCCATCTGCCAAATCTCTGCCCACTTACTTAGCCTGTCTATGTCCCCTTGCAGAATTTTTATGTCCTCCTCACTCACTATCCCTCCCATCTTAGTATCATCTGCAAACTTTGATATGTTACACTCGGTCCCCTCCTCCAAATCGTTAATATAAATTGTAAAGAGTTGGGGACCCAGCACTGACCCCTGCGGAACACCACTAGTTACTGATTGCCAGTCTGAGAATGAACCATTTATCCCAACTCTCTGCCTTCTGTTAGATAGCCAATCCTCTATCCATGCCAGAATATTACCCCCAATCCCGTGATTTTTTATCTTAAGCAATAATCTTTTGTGTGGCACCTTGTCAAATGCCTTTTGGAAGTCTAAATACACCACATCCACTGGTTCTCCTTTATCCACCCTGTGTGTTACTTCCTCAAAGAACTCCAGCAAATTTGTCAAACATGACTTCCCCTTCATAAAACCATGCTGACTTTGTCCTATTAAATTATGATTATCCAAATGTCCCGTTACTGTCTCCTTAATAATGAACTCCAAAATTTTACCTACCACAGATGTTAGGCTAACTGGTCTATAGTTTCCAGCCTTCTGTCTACTGCCCTTTTTAAATAAGGGTGTCACATTAGCAGTTTTCCAGTCTGCTGGGATCTTTGCTGAGTCCAGGGAGTTTTGGAAAATTATTACCAATGCATCCACAATCCCTACCGCCACTTCCCTCAAGACCCTAGGATGTAAGCCATCAGGTCCAGGTGATTTATCCGCCTTGAGTCCCATTATTTTACCGAGTACCACTTCCTTAGTGATTTTGATCGTGTTTAGCTCCTCCCCCCCATAGCCCCCTGTTTGTCCAGTGTTGGGATATTCTTAGTGAACCTGTGTATCTCAATGTTACTATGCTCAATACATTTTATTCTGATAGTTTGAAAATACTTTTTGGGAACCTGAGCAGGTGTTTCACGTATTCAGTCAACTGACTACACCCATTCTAGTTACACACAAAAAGAAGTCACCTTGATCCAAAAATAAACTATAGTATTTTGTAAAGGAAACAAATAACTCCTGCCTAATTTCTGTATTGTTTTGTTCTCCGAAGGGATACATGGCAACACTGATTACATTCAAATGAAATTCTCAATCACTGCATAAATATTAAAAGAATAGGGCAGAACATTTTAAAGGGACACTGTTACTTCGCGGGGGAGTTTCTAGGCACATTCTATTCCTGGAACAGTCATGCGCAACACATTCCCAAATCTGGGCTGAAAGATGTTGGTTGTGAGGGAATATTTGTACTGTAGCAGATACTGCATCTATTACTGTATGAACTAATTCTTGTACTTTTATTCTAGTTTGTATTAAATGAAAGCAATTTATAGGACCACCTGTGATCACCAAACAGCAACAATGTAGTTGTTGTTTATAAGCGTGGCAATTTTTGCCTTATAAGACACTTACTTGGATGACGTCTCTAACTTGCACAGCACTTGCTATGCTAACCAGATAGAGTTGATGGAAAGACTACATTATAAGGAATACATTTATTGTAATTCCATTTCATTTACTTGTACATAGAAAAGAAAAAGAGTCATATTATTATTTAATGCTCGTGTGGGTGTACACGTTTTCAGAACAATCTCATGGCAGCGTGTGCATACAACTGTTCTTGCTTTGAAATGTTTTTCTGGGCTACTGGCTGTGTTTAAGTATCATTGGTGTTACCCTTTTTTCAGCATTTTATCTCTTGAAGAATTAACAATTAAATATTTTATACTTAATGCTGATAGCAACCAGCTAAATAAATACTTATGGGCCAAAAATTCATGGCCCTTCTAGCACACTCCTGCTGTAACTCTGATGGGAATGCACAGGGAAGGCTTGAAGTTAGGCGAGGAGCCAGATACATCAAGCATACCAGGCCATCAATTGGTGGTTGTAGGGCACACAATCCAGGCATGGACCCCCAAAAGATTCTGCACTATTATGCCCCCTTTGTAAGGGGGTCAAAAGAACTCATTACCCTTCTTTCTGGAGGACCTGATACACTCTCTGGAACTGACAACTTGTGTTACAGTATATAGCATGGGCTCTCGCCATTGCCACAGTTACTAAGGGACCCTGTGAACTTCGGCAGTGGAGGTCCAGGGTGGGCACATTCCTGTACTCGTTTTGGGATGTGGCTGGTATAGATTTTTGACTCATCCAGCATTCAAAGCTGATGGAAAATACTTTTCATGCTGCATACTTGAGATGTGAACAAATCTCTTTACAAAGGGATTTTATAATTTCAGTGGGAAGTTTTTACATAGGTTCAGAACATAGTTTACATATGTGAGAAGTCGCACAACACCAGGTTATAGTCCAACAGCTTTATTTGAAATCACAAGCTTTCGGAGCGCTGCTCCTTCGTCACCTGATGAAGGAGCAGCGCTCCGAAAGCTTGTGATTTCAAATAAAGCTGTTGGACTATAACCTGGTGTTGTGCGACTTCTCACATTTGTCCACCCCAGTCCAACACAGGCATCTCCACATCATAGTTTACATAGAACAGCCAGGAGCAGTTTGCTAAAAAGCTTGTGTGCTGATAAGCAGAGAATATACAGAGTAATCTGCTGTAGTGCAAACATTTAAAAAATGGTGCTTTGACATTATTAGCTTAACTTTCTCACTTTTAGTTTCTATAAAGAAAAATATCTTTTAGTGGCAGATTAGTGATGGGATAATGCAACTGTATCTCATATTGATGATGGTGCTCTCCTCAATTCACAAACCTGCTGGAATTAACTTGCAAGGGATGACAATCCCCCACATAAAGGTTGCATGCAAAATGTTAACCTCTCCAGCATTTTGGATAATAATTTCATATTTTATCAATAAGGGTTATGATTTTAATACTCTTTTGCAAGATGGGTTACGGTATGAATGTTAATTTGTAAAGTCAATGCAGATTCACTAAGTCTCTTTTGTTACTGTGCATTCCACTGTGCAAATGTCATCTTCTGGTTTAAACAGGTCCAAAACAATGTTTGAATTATTCTGTCATTTTTTTCCCTGAGAATTACACTCTAGTGATGATCATGTTACTCATGCTCATTGATGCCAGTCTCAAAGTGCTGAGGTAGACCACAGCCTCCATTTGCATTGATTTATATCTTGAATGAGATTACAATAATAAAAATCTCAGTGTACTGGGAAAATCCATATCCTGTGTGAGTCTACTGTGTCAGCACCATCGATGAGTAAGTGCATATTGTCTGAATCTTGAGTTTGCTTTTGGGATTTGCAGAAGCTATTGAGTTACAAAAGCAATCAGTTTACAACCAAGCTTGTGCCGTTTTGACCTCTGCAAGAACAGCATGTTACTTCTATATTTCATAGTTACAGAACATTGTCTTTTGCAGTATCTCCCACTCTTACTAAAATCTTACTGACTCCTAGGGGTACAAGAAAACATCTTGAATCATTTATACTGAAAGGTATGGCAGGAGCCAAGTTTGGTGTTCAGCTGGGCTATCTCTCATTGTTGTGCAGGCCTGCTGGATTTTTGCATATTCTGTTAGGAATGAAAGGGCTATTTTCATAGCTGTGTTTGGATGATTGACTACATGTTGCACATAATAGGAAGCCACGTGCGAAACAAATAGGCTCTGTGATTTGAACAGTGTATTTGTTCCCTATCTACCCGCCTTTATTTTGTTTTTCATTACACTAATTTTTTAAACCAGTAAAACAAATGCATTATTTATGTATTTTAGTGTAGGCCTGCTTTGAGAATACCTCTGTGCAATATATACTTTAGAAATGTATAATTGCACAGGAAATACAATATAGGTGAAATTAGCGGTTACTCTAAAATATACAGGAAATTCATGCAGCCCTCACAACAAAGTTTGTGACAAGTGATTGCAGGTAAAAGGGCTTATCACTTCCATGGAGAATTTTACAGCCTAAGTCTCTGGCTCCAAAAACTATTGCAACAGTGTCATATCGGCTACCAGGAAAAGAGTTCAAAAGCAGCAGGAGCAGAGCGAGAGCGCCAAAACCCGGGAGAGTTCAAAAGCAGTGGGAGCAGAGCGAGAGCGCCAAAACCCGGGAGAGTTCAAAAGCAGTGGGAGCAGAGCGAGAGCGCCAAAACCCGGGAGAGTTCAAAAGCAGCGGGAGCAGAGCGAGAGCGCCAAAACCCGGGAGAGTTCAAAAGCAGCGGGAGCAGAGCGAGAGCGCCAAAACCCGGGAGAGTTCAAAAGCAGCGGGAGCAGAGCGAGAGCGCCAAAACATGGGAGAGTTCAAAAGCAGCGGGAGCAGAGCGAGAGCGCCAAAACCCGGGAGAGTTCAAAAGCAGCGGGAGCAGAGCGAGAGCGCCAAACCCGGGAGAGTTCAAAAGCAGCGGAGCAGAGCGAGAGCGCCAAAACCCGGGAGAGTTCAAAAGCAGCGGGAGCAGAGCGAGAGCGCCAAAACCCGGGAGAGTTCAAAAGCAGCGGGAGCAGAGCGAGAGCGCCAAAACCCGGGAGAGTTCAAAAGCAGCGGGAGCAGAGCGAGAGCGCCAAAACCCGGTAGAGTTCAAAAGCAGCTGAGATACAAAGGACCGGTGAGTGTAAAGAAGTAAAAAGTAATCGAAGTGTGACGTCAGCAGAAAGCAGGTAAGTGATTGGTTGGTGAGTATTTCTCTATTTCTCGCCTTTTTTTCCAAACTTGAGCGTCTAAATTTAAGTGCCTTGGTGTAGATTAAAAGATATAAGTGTTCCAAATTTTAAAACTAATTAATTAATTGAGATGGGAGACCAGGCAATGTGTTGTTGTTGTTGCATGTGGGAGCTCGTGGACACCATTGAGGTCCAGGGCGACCACATCTGCAGCAAATGTTGGCTGCTCGAGGAACTTCGGCTCAGAGTTGATGAGCTGGAGTCTGAGCTTCAGACACTGCGACACATTAGGGAGGGGGAGTGTTACCTGGACACTATGTTCCAGGAGGCAGTCACACCCACTAGAATAATTACTTCCAATTTGGCCCATGGTCGGGGACAGGAGGGTGTGACTACAAGCGAGGCAGGTATTGGGATCCAGGAGGTAGTGGTGGAGGAGCCTCAGCCCTTGGCCTTGTCCAACAGGTACAAGATTCTTGCTCCCTGTGTGGACGAGGGCAGGGACTGCAGGGAGGATGAGCAAACTGACCACAGCACCGTGGTACAGGGAGCCATTTAATTGGGGGGAGCAAAAAGAAATGTTGTAGTGATTGGGGACAGTATAGTGAGGGGGATAGATACTGTTCTCTGCAGCCGAGAGCGTGAGTCCCAAAGGCTGTGTTGCCTGCCTGGTGCCAGGGTTAAGGACATCTCTTCTGGGCTGGAGAGAAACTTGGAGCGGGAGGGGGAAGATCCAGTTGTCATGGTCCACGTAGGTACCAATGATATAGGTAGGACAAAGAAAGAGGTTCTGCTGAGAGAGTATGAGCAGCTAGGGGCTAAATTAAAAAGCAGAACCACAAAGGTAATAATCTCTGGATTACTACCTGAGCCACGAGCGAATTTGCATAGGGTAAATAAGATCAGAGAAATGAACGAGTGGCTCAAAGACTGGTGTGGGAAAAATGGGTTTCGATTTGTGGGGCACTGGCACCAGTACTGGGATAAGAGGGAGCTGTTCCATTTGGACGGGCTTCACTTGAACCATGCTGGGGCTAGTCCTGGCAAATCGAATAACTAGGGCTGTAGAGAGGGCTTTAAACTAAATAGTGGGGGGGGGGAAGGATCCAGGTGAGCGGGAAAATAAAAAGTCAATGAGAAATGAGAAAGCAATAGAGTAGGCTAGAGATGGGGGAAATAATAGGAAGGGACAGAATGTTTAAAAATAAGAGTGCAACAGAAAAAAAGGCCAAAACAAGGAAAAATGGTTAAAAGCTCTACATCTGAATGCACGCAGCATTCATAACAAGATAAATGATACAAATAGATACAAATGGGTATGATCTGATCGCCATTACAGAGACATGGTTGCAAGGCGACCAGGGCTGGGAATGGAATATTCCAGGGTATATGATAATTCGGAAGGATAGAAAGAAAGGAAAGGGTGGTGGGGTGGCTTTGTTGGTAAAGGATGGGATCAGTGCAGTGGTGAGAAGTGATATTGGCTCAGAAGATCAAGATGTAGAATCGGTTTGGGTGGAGATAAAAAATAATAAGGGGAAAAAGTCTCTGGTGGGCGTAGTCTACAGGCCCCCGAACAGTAGCAATGCTGTTGGACAGAGTATAAATCAAAAAATAATGGAGGCCCGTAAAAAAGGTACGGTAATAATCATGGGTGATTTTAATCTCCATATTGATTGAACAAATCAAATTGGCCATGGTAGCCTGGAGGAGGAGTTCATAGAGTGTATCCGGGATGTTTTCCTAGAACAGTATGTAATGGAACCAACCAGGGAGCAGGCTATCTTGGATCTGGTACTATGTAATGAGACAGAACTAATAAATGATCTCATAGTAAAGGATCCTCTAGGAAAGAGTGATCATAGCATGGTTGAATTTCAAATTCAGTTGGAGAGTGAGAAAGTTGTATCCCAAACCAGTGTCCTGATCTTAAACAAAGGCAATTATAATGGCATAAGGGCAGAACTGGCTAAAGTGGACAGGAAAAACAAATTAAAGGGTAAGAAAGTTGAAATGCAGTGGTGGACATTTAAGGAGATATTTCATAACTCTCAACAAAAATATATTCCAGTGAGAAAGAAAGATTTTAAGAGAAGGGAGCACCATCCGTGGCTAACTAAGGAAGTAAAGAATGGTATCAAATTGAAAACGAAGGCATACAATGTTGCCAAGATTGGTGGGAGACCAGAGGATTGGGAAATTTTTAAAAAACAGCAAAGGATGACTAAAAAAATAATAAAGAAAGAGAAGATGAATTATGAGAGTAAGCTGGCAAGAAACATTAAAACAGATAGTAAGACAGGTATATAAAAAGGAAGAGGGTAGCTAAAGTAAAGGTTGGTCCCTTAGAGGATGAGACTGGGGAATTAATAATGGGGAACGGGGAAATGGCAGAGACTCTGAACAAATATTTTGCATCTGTCTTCACTGTAGAAGACACTAACAACATCCCAATAATGGATAATCAAGGGGCCACAGGGAGTGGGAAACTAAAGACAATCACTATCACTAAGGAAATAGTACTCAGTAAAATAATGGGACTAAAAGACGACAAGTCCCCTGGACCAGATGGCCTGCATCCCAAGGTCTTAAAAGAAGTGGCTGCAGAGATAGAGGATGCATTGGTTGCAATATACCAAAATTCCCTGGACTCTGGAGAGGTCCCAGCGGATTGGAAAACCACTAATGTAACACCCCTATTTAAGAAAGGAGGGAGACAGAAAGCAGGAAACTTAGACCAGTTAGCCTAACATCTGTCGTTGGGAAAATGCTGGAGTCCTTCATTAAGGAAGCAGTAGCAGGGCATTTAGAAAAACATACTGCAGTCAAACAGAGTCAGCATGGTTTTAGGAAAGGGAAATCATGTTTAACAAATTTTCTGGAGTTCTTTGAGGATGTAACAAGCAGGGTGGACAAGGGTGAGCCAGTGGATGTGGTGTATTTGGATTTCCAGAAGGCATTCGATAAGGTGCCACATAAAAGGTTACTGCATAAGATAAGAGCTCATGGAGTTGGGGGTAATATATTAGCATGGATAGAGAATTGACTAACTAACAGAAAGCAGAGAGTCGGTATAAATGGGTCATTTTCTGGTTGGCAAACGGTAACTAGTGGGGTGCCACAAGGATTGGTGCTGGGGCCCCAACTATTTACAATCTACATTAATGACTTGGATGAAGGGATCGAGTGTAATGTAGCCAAGTTTGCGGATGATACAAAGATGGGTGGGAAAGCAAGTTGTGCAGAGGACTCAAAGAACCTGCAAAGGGATATAGACAGGCTAAGTGAGTGGGCAAACATTTGGCAGATGGAGTATAATGTGGGAAAGTGCGAGGTTATCCACTTTGGCAGGAAAAATAAAAAAGCAAACCATTATTTAAATGGAGAGAGATTACAAAATGCTACAGTTCAGAGGGACCTGGGGGTCCTTGTGCATGAAACACAAAAAGTTAGCATGCAGGTACAGCAAGTAATCAAAAAGGCAAATGGAATGTTGGCCTTTATTTCAAGGGGTTTGGAGTATAAAAGCAGGGAAGTCCTGCTACAACTGTACAAGGTATTGGTGAGACCACACCTTGAGTACTGCGTACAGTTTTGGTCTTCTTATTTAAGGAAGGATATACTTGCATTGGAGGCAGTTCAGAGACGATTCACTAGGTTAATTGATGAGGGGTTTGACTTATGAGGAAAGGTTGAGCAGGCTGGGCCTATACTCATTGGAATTTAGAAGAATGAGAGGCGATCTTATCAAAACATATAAGATACTGAGGGGGCTCAACAGGGTAGATGCAGAGAGGATGTTACCCCTCATGGGGAAATCTAGAACTCGGGGGCACAGTCTCAGAATAAAGGGTCGCCCTTTTAGAACTGAGATGAGGAGGAATTTCTTCTCTCAGAGGGTCGTAAATTTGTGGAATTCTCTGCCGCAGAGAGCCGTGGAGGCTGGGACATTAAATACATTTAAAGTGGAGATAGACACATTTTTGCAAGATAAGGGAGTGAAGGCTTATGGGGAGCAGGCTGGGAAGTGGCTTTGAGCCCAAGATCAGCCATGATCTTATTGAATGGCGGAGCAGGCTCGAGGGGCCAAGTGGCCTATTCCTGCTCCTATATCTTATGTTCTTATGTCTATCATAACATTTTTCAAAGTGGGATTCCAGTTTACTTTCTTAGTTTTTATTACTATTTTTAGATATTTTCCATATAACTGTGTCCTGCTGGTGATGCAACCAGGGCAAGAGGGCACACGTTATGAAGGGCAAATTTAGGACAGATGTCAGGAAATATTTCTTTACGCAGAGGATGATCAACAGCTGCAGCAGGTTGGCAGGAAGGGTAGTTGAAGCCAGGACAGTGCACTCATTTAAGAAACAGCTCAGTGCTGCAATGGGAAGACTGTATAGCTGGTATTCTGAATTGGAGCAAATGGGCCGAGGGGCCTACATCATCCAAATCTAATTTATGACCTTAAGCTCCACATCTTCATAATAACATTCAGCTGTGCCTTAATAGCTACAGGCACAGCTTCCTGTTACCTTCAATTGGTGCAAACATTTTAAAAGGTTTTCCAGGTTATTCTCTAATTTTAATTGTTTATATAGAAATGTTTATGGGCAGTATCCAATTAGTGTAATAGTTTTAAGAATAGCTTCCTTCTAAACGAATATAGTTTTGAGAGTTAAAGTGGACAAATAGTGTCTCGGACCTCACCACCCAAAAACCGGGCGCTCCTGAATTTCTCGGCCAATGTCCCTTAAAGACATGGGCCCAGAAATTCGCGTGTCCGGCTTGCCACGGGGGTAAGGATCGCGCGCGCTCTTACCTACCGCGCCTGCCGTTGTGTTTTGGGCCCACGGGAACTTCGGGTCCTGGGCCTCTCCCAACTGTCGGCGCGCAGTGCTTGCGTGTTCCAGGGGCGCAGTTAGTGCGATGCGACCCCTGGGATCACGTGGGCCATGGAGAGCCAATGGCAGCAGACCATCTTTCATTCATAGATTTGACAGGAGACCTGTCAAATCTGTGAATTGAAATCGGCCCCAAAAGAACAGCTAAACTTAAAATAAATTTAAAAAAACCATCACATTTATAAAATAACTATAGTTAAATAAATTAACCACTTTAAACAAAAATTTAAATTTTTGAAAAAATTAAAATACTTTTTAAAAGTTATAAAAATAAACTTACCTTTCTTTAAAGTATCTAAAAAAGATAAACCTGTTGAAAAAATTTTAAATTATACTTAATTAACCACTTACCTTGTTCAAAAGGGGTCTTACGCCTCCTTTTTATTAGCGTAGTATCTTCAATACTTACCCTCGCGTAGAAACCTGAAAAAAAATCTAAGTGTGCTGCGTGCGCGCAGCCTCTAGCGCACACGCGGTTCACCTAGGAACCGCCCCCTTCACCATACCGGAAGTTCCGGTTTCCCGTGCATGCGCAGTGCATGCAGGAAACCGGCACTTCGGGAAGCAATACGGGTGAGTACGGACTATGTACTCACCCGGAAAGGGCCGATTTTTTGGGCCATGGTTTAAAGTTGCAGCAAAAGCATTGTTTTGCGGTTTGAATTTTTTTCTGAATTATCTGATTATCCGTTATACCCACATTCAGTTTAAATGGAGGCACTTGTAATAAGAAAAATTAAAATGACTTGAAATTTTAAAAAAATATTGATTTCTCTAAAAGCAAGGCAGCTCTTTAAAAAATATGTGTAACACTTAAAGGAGTATATATTTCACACTGAAAATAATCATCGTGACAGTCACCTTCTCCTTTAAATTTTTTGTTGTTATACTCATGCTTGTCATGTGAACCTGACTCCCCAAAGGGAATGATTCTCTGCTAATTCTACAGTTTCTGATTACTGTGCAGCCTGTGCATTTGAGATGGTTTGAGGCAGAGAGAGAGAGCTGAATAGATCGTGTTGTTTTGATTGTGCAGACGCAGCAGATGTCCAATAGAAAGAAATGCAATGGCATTTTTCTTGGCTTTGGGGCTTTACCAACTGAATCGTTCAGTCATAAGGCAGGCCAGACCAGATGAATTTTGCTTTGAAAAGCATTAAAAATCCAAACAAACTTTTGCAATATTTCAGGGAACCCTACCACTGTTCCAACAAGTTGTTTGGACTGTTTTTACTCTCTTAAAACTTAAAGGGGCTCATTTTGACTTTGTGCGATAGTGTAAAACGGGTGATAGAGGTTCAATAGAAATAAAAATCAGGAGAGATGTAAAACGGACTGCCAATTCACTATCATGCATTTTACACTATCACACAAAGTCAAAATTACTCTAAACATCTCTTTTAGAGCTCTTAAAGTAAACAAAAGATTGGGTCTCAAATTGAAATGAGCTAACACCATGCTTGGTTTGGGGATGCTGGGTGTTTGTCTCAGAGACACAGATGCATTGTTGCTATTTCATTTAACCAATCACAGATTAGGGTCACTCTAAGTTATCTGCCGAGAATAAAAACAAGGTTATTGTTTCCTTGGTTGTGTTATTTTCAGACTATTGAGAATAGGTTAAAAATTAAGTTTTCCAAACATGATCCCTTTATAGAACAAATTTCCTGCTAACTTTGCACAGCATGTGCCTCTGTGTCATATCCACATCAATTATATAGAATAGTAGCTTGTGTTCTTATTTAGTACATATCAGTGAAGGAAATAAAGTATCATTGTCCTGTAGTGAAACACATGTAATCCAGCGATTGCCAAATTGCATTGCCTAATCACTTAGCAGCATATCATTATGCACAATACTTCATTGTCCCCCAAATTCACATTCATTTCATGGTAGACTTTAATTTTACTGCCCAAGTTTATATTTGTCACAGCCTCTAAACTCTTTGGGGGAGAAATTCAGTATCGCCCCATTTGGGGCGCAATTATCGGCCGGGCGCAAAGATTACGGCCTGGTGCTAATTATCACCACCGACTGCAAACTTGACTTTTATCGCCCCTGGAGGTGATTGGAGCGCTAAATCAGGCGCGTCACACCTGCCTTAAGGCGCAAAGGCCGAGGAGCGAGGCGCTACCTCAGAGCGCTGGCGAAGCTCATGTAATGTCAGTCAGCAATGGAACACACACACAATGGCACGGGCCAGTTCTTAAAGGGGATGGTTAATCTTGCTTTCCATCCACATCCTGCTCATTGCAGCCTTGAATCTCGGCCTGGAGAGACCTGTACATCAAATCTGCTGGAAAGAACAATGGAGAGTACGAGGCAAAGAGCTCAGAGTGCAGCCCCCACAGTCTCTTCTAAATCAATACAAGGAATGGCAAATCAAAATGAACCTGCAAAGTGCTGCTCAGTACCCAAAACTCCTTCACACAACGTTGAATCTCTCCAGAAGTCTCTCTCTCTCTCTCTCTCTCAGAATGCGTAGTTCAAAAATGGCACCAACAATAAAAGGCAGGAAGCGGTCACCTTTAAATAGCGCTCCCCCAGTCCCTTCATGACTGCAGAACGCTCCCCTCAACCTGTTGTTGCTAGCGTCAGGCGGTAAGGCAGGGGGCGCCACTCAATATCCGCTCCGGGGCGATACCGGGGTGTTGCGCACTCGACTGACGTCACGATCTGCCGGCGCAGGAGATGGTGGCGGTAGTGTTTAGCGCCGCCGCAAAATGTCTAGTTAATTTCGCGAGCGGCGCAAACTTCGCCGCGCCTGGGCGCTAGATGCTTTGCGCCCCATTAGCGCCCTCTTAAGGCACTAACGGGAGGCGCAACCAACTGAATTTTTCCCCCTTTATGTTCTAATGTCAAAGGACTGCTTTCAGTAGGTCTCTTCCAAATCTACTGGTCATTCGACTTAATGGAAGTAAACACTTACTTTAATATCTGGTGTATACATTACACTCTAGTACATACTTGATGTGATGTAAATATAGAGAATCAACTTGCTGAGCAGAGTCACTATAAAAGTGATTTATGCATAGGTGTGATTTATAATTTCGATTCTACAATGTTTCCTTTTAGCATTGATAAAAAAATGTTCCTTGGCTTTTTTCTTGCTGAGTGTTTTACTTGGGCATTACAGGCATCGAAGTGTTAAGTTTTAATTTACAAATATGGAAGGTCTTGTCCTGACTTAACAATCTGCTTATGGCTGATGTTGGTCTGCCAACACTCACGTTCATTCAGTCTGTTAATTTCTATCATTTCAAGCGCTCCTGTCAGAGAGGAAACTGAGCTATAAAGCCTTTAAAGTCTGAATGGCTTTTAAAAAAATCTGATGCATGAAATTCCAGGGGCTGGGGTGGGCATGGAGTGGGAAGATCACCCACAGAGGGGGCCACGATTTTGGGTGGAACCTGAATTCACTGGGTTACTGCTCGGGGGGGGGTGGGGGGGATGGGGGGGGCATAGGCGAGTCTTTTGCTCACCTCTCTAGATCAAAGTACTGCTTTGGGAGCAAGTCTAGGGTGTTCCTGGGCTACTCTGGGAATTCCAGTGTGCTACCAATAGATCTAGTGGGACCTACATCAACTGAGAGCTGACATAGGTCCAGTACTAGGCCTCATTAAGGCCCCAAGAAGATTTTCCAGCCAAAGTAATCAATCCCAGAGGGGATCAACTACCTAAAAATTAGATGCAATGATTCCTTCAAGGAAATTTTAAAAAATTGCAATTTCTCTTGATCCCGAGATGGCCTCAGACCCCGTCATCTGAGCGGCGTCTGTCGCAAATACCTTCTTAGATTCACGGTCATTAGTTATTCCTGTAAGTAGATCCTACACCCTCTATGTGCCGGAGTAGACACACACTGCCCATTATCTACTTATACCGTAGTGTAACCCAGGGGTGTAACAATAGTTCCCCTTCTGATCTGAACTGTATATTTGTGTCTTTCCCATGTGCCTCCATGTGTCTTTCCAATATTTTCAGAGGTGGTCTGAGAAAATACCTAAGAGTAAATTTACATCTTCACTTCCTGAGCGGTGATCTGGCAGAGAGGACGGCAGCTTTTTGTAGAACCCACCCGATTTTCATTCCATTGAAATCAGTGGAATGAAAATCAGGCAGGTTCTACAATGGGCAGGCGATTCGCTCTGCCAGATCACTGTCCAGGTGGTGGAGATGAAAATTTACCCCATGGTAAGATGAGACCAGATATGAATCACGAAGCTGCTTAATTTCACAGCAAGTGAACATACAGAGTAATAGTTATGATCGGACTCACTTAATTCAATCAGTACAAATTGTCTTCACATAGTAATATAAAACAATAAACACACCATGCTCCCCACATTAGTGGGTCATCATGTTTGATTTAAAGAAAATAACTTCTTATTACCTTTTCTGCATTCCCCTTCTGACCCTCACCAAAACTTGCTGTTGCAGGTTTCTGTTTAAAACTAGAATGACTGCCTGTGTCTCTGTCTGTCTTATTTCCCTGTGTTCACAACCTGAAGAAGGACCTACAGCAGACACTCACTGCCAAATGTCTGGGACAAATGCTTCCCAATACAACAACAACAACAACAAGTTGCATTTATTTAGCGCATTTAACGTAGTAAAGCGTCTCAATGCAATGGGTGTGAGGTGTTTATCGATTTCCAAGACAGGGTAATAGATTCCTAATAGTTTGAAGTTTTGGGGGGAAATTAGCATTTTAACCACCTTTTTTATACATATGTGAATTCACTTTGCTTCAAGACCTCAACATTTAAAAGCCCCTTTTTCTCAAGTCCTTCTGTGGAAAAAAAAATCCCAAAGCATAAGCCACCCTTATAAATGTGGGTTGTTAGCCCTAACTGAATAAATGAGCCTGATGCTGTGATTTGGGACAAGGTGCATGTGAGTGGATGGTAATCCTGCTCTGCTACGCTTCTGCCAACAGTGAGATTCCCAGAATTGTGCGCTCCATTTCTGCTGCATTTTATTCATAAACATGATTCTTTAAGCCTGAATGTTACACAGTGCCATTATACATTTATAATGACAATTAGATTTCTTCAAGGGCACTGTCTTCATGAAAAGGTTTTTAGGAAATCTTTCCTTGTTTGTTTACAACCACATACTGCAATGTCTTGTATCATATTAAAAGGCATTGTTATGCCACTGATGTAATTGTGACAAAAATAACACACGACTCCTCTGATTATTTTTCCCTCAAACACACAAAGATTGGCCAAAGATTTTTCTGACAATAGCAATGTAACAACACTGTTCAAATAAACTAAATGTAATTTGTGACATTATTATGATGCTGTTGTGATAAAGACTCATAGTGAACTTACAGTTTTTACAGTGTTGGAGTTTGCAGAAGCAATCATAACAGCTTCTGTTGTTTAATTGTCTATTTACAAAATTGCTACTATCTTATTGATGTAACTTCACAGGCTATTTAGGAAATAATAACTGGCTGCAAAACTCCTTCCTAGTTCTGTGCTCCTAGAATGTAAACAGTTCCCTCTCTCTCTATCCTAGGTCAGTGGGTAGGGACCAGAGAATCAAATAACTGTGGGATAGCTATTTGTGGAAAAGCTTAGTAATTATAACATAAATCTGACTAGACTGCATACTGTTCATTACGATTAGATGTTATCCTGGTAGACAGTCTTATAAATGGTTCAGGAAACACAGAAATAAAATAATAAGTCAGAATTTGCTGAGAAAATAATGGCTTTATTATTGGTGTGTAAATAACTCAGCACTTTGTGGAGAGGAAGAGATACTCCATGAGTTGCGAATTGCCACATTGCTGGATGATTTCCGCTGCGCGCCGTTAACCTCCTTTGAGTTTCAAGAAATTGCTGCATTTGCACATTAATTACCAATTAAACTCACCGCAGAAAGTTAGAGCTGGTACTTAACAGTGTAAGTACCCTTTTAATGACGAGATTTATGTTCCTGCAATGCCACTCAACCTTGCAGGCCCAGAAAGGGAACAATTGAAACTGTGGAGTCTCATTCCTGTAGGTAGTGAATTGTTCTTAGAGGATATTAAAATTTAAAATTTTTACCTTTTTTTACTTACTTTTCCCTTTTGTCTCTTTTTCTCTCTTAATCCGATCTTTCTTCCTCTCTTTATTTCTCTTTCTGTACCTGATTTGACTCTAATTCATCCTATTTCCTTCTCTGTCGTTGCTCTGTTTTTTTTCTCAATCCTTAAATCTCATTGGTTAAGGAGATACCCTGTTAGTCCCATCGTTCATCAAGGTCCCAGATGCCCCATTGCCCTTGTCGTCCCATTATCAACTCGCTCTTCTTTGTGGGGCAAAAAGTTTTCGAGCTGAAGGGTGAGGGAAAAAGTCTAACTAACAAGGCATGCCATGAGATGCCTCGCTCCAGCAATATCTGGGCCAATGAGATGAATAATCATTTTAATTTCAACAGCTCTTTTCTTGTGTGTAGATAAATCCCTCAGTACCTGTTAGGTTTACATTTGCTCTAATTGGTCCTCCACTGATAACAGTGCTTCATATTCCTGCTAGTTCATCTATTGGTTATTGAAACTATATTAATTGCATCTCAGCAAATTCTAAATTAATTTTCTAGCAATAGGGCTCTGATTGGTTCATAGCTGTTATTTCTCAATCCTTAAATCTCATTGGTTAAGGAGATACACGGTTTGTCCCGTTGTTCACCAAGGTCCCAGATGCCCTGCTGCCCTCGCTGTGCCATTATCAGCTCACACTTCCAGCAACTCTGTGGGCAAACATTTTGAAAACCTAAATGTGCATGAACAAGTCTAATTAACATGTTGTGAGATGACCCACTCCAGTAAAATCGATCCCATTAATTCAAACACTGCTGCTTGAGTGATATCATGGTACTGTTTCCTACATACTGCTACAGCACGGTACCATCTGAACATACAATTTCAGCTTCAATTATTTTCAATATTAGTTGATCCCTTTACTCGTCGGTAAAACTGTCTGCTTCTCTTACTCTATTTTTGCCACTCTCCTTTCTGTTTTTCTTCCACTGTATCTGTCTTTCTCTCTCCACAGCCCTCACGCACTTGATGCCATCGTCACTGTACCCTTGCTTGCCTCTGACTTTACTCATTTTTTCCTTTGTTCTGTAAGAAAAAGAGGCAGACGTCCCTTTTCAAATAGATCTACACGACCTTGTGATCTGGTTAGAGTTCCTATGGCAACAGTTGTGGGTATTGCTGCAAATATTTTTTTTCAGCTGATAAGTATGCACATCCAGAATTGATACTTGACCTAATTTAATTCCTGGAAATTCCCCCATCAGCCATGCTAAAAGAGACATCTGGGGCACGTGTTTTTCTTTAAATGTTTTCTCATTTTCTGTGCTACAGTAATGCCCTGAGGTCTGGGCTAAAGCTCTCGGCTCCCTCATGTTACCAAGTGAGACGGACTGTCTGAGCTTTCTCTGAGGGTCTCCCTCATCCCTATTCTCTGCCTGTTCTCCAGAGGCTAGAAACATATTCTCTTCTGATTGTGTTTCCCATTTGTTACTTTATATCAAAATATTGAAACGGTTTTAAAATGGAAGCACCACTAATCACAACCCCTCTCTTCCCTTCTCCAGTTTCTCTCTCAGCTTGTTACTGTATCCAGGAGAACACATGTCCAATGTAATATGTTACAATGATGTCATTGTGGGCAAGGAATGTTGGATATTGAGAGGGCTAATTATTAGCAATCTATATCTAATGATACAGCTTTTAGAAATCCAGAAAGGAAACATTTCTAGAAACTGAAAATGGAGATTTTGTGGTGTAAAATCACAATGTGTGATAATAACAAATTCAGATGTAATACGTTCATATGAAATTCCTATGTCTTCCATTTTGATAGAAATATTAACCCATTAACCTCTGTTAAAATAGTGGACAAAAGAATGTGCACAAAATGCATTACATAGAAACATAGAAACATAGAAGATAGGAGCAGGAGTAGGCCATTCGGCCCCTCGAGCCTGCTCCGCCATTTAATGAGATCATGGCTGATCATCCAAATTCAGTACCCTGTCCCTGCTTTCTCCCCATATCCCTTGATCCCTTTAGCCTTAAGAAATATATCTAACTCCTTCTTGAATCTATTTAATGAATTGGCCTCAACTGCCTTCTGTGGTAGAGAATTCCACAGGTTCACCACTCTCTGGGTGAAGAAATTCCTCCTCATCTCAGTCCTAAATGGCTTACCCCTTATCCTTAGACTGTGACCCCTGGTTCTGGACTCCCCCACCATCGGGAACATCCTTCCTGCATCTACGATAGCAAAATACTGCGGATGCTGGAAATCCGAAATAACAACAGAAAACGCTGGAAAAACTCAGCAGGCCAGGCAGCATCCGTGGAGAGAGAAAGAGAGTTAACGTTTCAGGTCGATGACCTTTCATCAGAACTGGGAAGAGCCGGAAATCAAATAGATTTAAGGCCAGAGTAAAGCTGGGAAAAGGGGGAGGGGATAAAGGAACAAAGGGGGAGATGAAGAGACAATAAGAGACATTAAGAGATATGCAAGGCTGGAGGTGGTGTTAATGTGACAGATTAAGGCTGAATGAAGTGTGAAATCCACTGGCAGAATGAAGGACAGCTGCCAGCTTCTAGGAGGAAAAAAAAGGTGGGGGGGGACAAATAAAAGGGTGGATAAAATAAAATATAAATGTGATTGGAGCTGAGGTTATGATCTAAAATTGTTGAACTCGATATTGAGTCCAGAGGGCTGTAGCGTGCCTAAACGAAAGATGAGGTGCTGTTCCTCGAGCTTACGCTGAGCTTCCGTGGAACAGTGTAATAGGCCGAGGACGGTGAGGTCAGAGTGGGAGTGAAGCAGTGAATTAAAGTGACAGGCCACCGGGAGCTCGGGGTCCCCCTTACGGACTGAACGGAGGTGTTCCGCAAAGCGGTCACCCAATCTGCGTTTGGTCTCCCCAATGTAGAGGAGTCCACATCGTGAGCAGCGAATACTCCCTGCATCTAGTCTGTCTAGGCCTGTTAGAATTTTATAAGTTTCAATGAGATCCCCTCTCATTCTTTTAAACTCTAGCGAATATAAGCCTAATCAACCCAATCTCTCTTCATATGTCATTCCTGCCATCCCAGGTATCAGTCTGGTGAATCTTTGCTGCACTCCCTCCATGGCAAGAACATCCTTCCTCAGATAAGGCAACCAAAACTGCACACAATACTCAAGGTGTGGTCTCACCAAGGCCCTGTACAACTGCAGCAAGACATCCTTGCTCCTGTACTCGAATCCTCTTGCTATGAAGGCCAACATACCATTTGCCTTCTTAACCGCCTGCTGCACCTGCATGCTTACCTTCAGCGACTGGTGCACAAGGATACCCAGGTCTCGTTGCACTTCCCCTTCTCTCAATCTATTGCCGTTCAGATAATAATCTGCCTTCCTGTTTTTGCCACCAAAGTGGATAACCTCGCATTCATCCACATTATACTGCATCTGCCATGCATCTGCCCAATCACCCAACCTGTCCAATTCATACTGGAGTTTCTCTGCATCCTTCTCACAGCACACACGCCCACCCAGCTTTGTGTCGTCTGCAAACTTGGAGATATTACATCTAGTTCCCTCATCTAGATCATTAATATATATTGTGAATAGCTGGGGTCCTATCACCGATCCCTGCGGTACCCCACTAGTCACTGCCTGCCACTCGGAAAAAGACCCGTTTATTCCAACTCTTTACTTTCTGTCTGCCAACCAGTTCTCTATCCAAGTCAGTACCTTACCCCCAATCCCATGTGCTTTAACTTTGCACGCTAATCTCTTATGCGGGACCTTATCGAAAGCCTTCTGAAAGTCCAAATACACCACACCCACTGGTTCTCCCTTATCTATTCTACCAGTTACGTCCTCAAAAAATTCCTGTAGATTAGTCTAGCACGATTTACCTTTTGTAAATCCATGTTGACTTTGTCCGATCCTGTCACTGTTTTCCAAGTGCTCTGCTATTACATCTTTTATAATGGACTCTAGCATTTTCCCCACTACCGATGTCAGGCTTACCAGTCTATAATTCCCCGTTTTCTCTCTTCCACCTTTTTTAAATAGTGGGGTTGCATTAGCTACCCTCCAATCTAGGGGAACTGTGCCAGAGTCTATAGAATTTTGGAAGATGACCAGCAATGCATCTACTATTTCTAGGGCCACTTCCTTAAGTATCCTAGGGTGTAGATTATCAGGCCCTGGGGATTTATCGGCCTTCAATCCCGTCAATTTCCCTAACACCATTTCCCTACAAATACTGATTTCATTCAGTTCCTCCCTCTCATTAGACCCTATGTTCCCCGACATCTCTGGGAGGTTATTTGTGTCCTCCTTTGTGAAGACAGAACCAAAGTATGTATTTAATTGGTCAGCCATTTCTTTGTTCCCCATTATAAATTCCCCTGATTCTGACTGCAAGGGACCTACGCTTGACTTCACCAATCTTTTTCTCTTCACATATCTATAGAAGCTTTTACAGTCAGTTTTTATGTTCCTTGCAAGCTTACTCTCATACTCTATTTTCTCCCTCTTAATTAATCATTTTGTCCTCCTTTGCTGAATCCTAAACTGTTCCCAATCCTCAGGTTTGCTGCTTTTTCTGGCCAATTTATATGTCCTCGCCTTGGATCTTATGCTATCCTTAATTTCCCTTGTTAGCCACGGTTGCGTCACCTTTTTTGTTTTATTTTTATGCCAGACAGGGATGAACAAATTCTGTAGTTCATCCATGTGATCTTTAAATGTTTGCCATTGCCTATCCACCGTCAACCCTTTAAGTAACGTTCCCCAACTCGCGCCTCATACCATTGTAGTTTCCTTTATTTAAATTCAGGACCCTAGTCTCTGAGTCAACTACTTCACTCTCCATCTTAATGAAGAATTCTATCATATTATGATTGCTCCTCCTGTTGGCACACTGATATTGCACAGTGCGATTTCCCCCATCAATACGTTTAGCTCTCCTGTGGCATTGCTCACCTGATGCTAGTGTTTTTTTTAATTGTGTCGCTGTGAGCTCTGTGTCTGTGGGAGACGATTTTCAACTTCTGCCCGAAACGGGCGTGGAGGGATGATCAGCCGTGCCGCCAGCCTGTTGGTGCTGACATGAAGCCCGAGCCATTTGAGGCCTGGTTCTCATTAACACACCACCGGCAAGCTGTGGGCACCAAGCAGGCGCTGAGCTGCAGCACGTTGGGTGTGGGAGGGCGGGTCATTGGCTGGGTCCCACGCTGAGCCAGCTGGCTGGATGGATCTGGGAGGAGGAGATGTGACCCCGGGGGCACACTCCACCCATTTGTACCTGAAAATTGCAGTCGGTCCTATAACTGGCATCGGACCTTGATTTACATATTTAAGTAGCCTCTTGGTTGATTTAGGATAGATGGGCTGCTCATTCATTTACAGGCTTACCTTAAAATTGCATCAGGCTGGCCCTTGGCATCAATCAGGTGGCTGAGGTGCTTCCCCATGGTCAATTGCTGACTGAATGTTTTTCAGGTGAGAAACAGGCTGTATTGCCCCTGTGTCTCTTTCTTACTCAAATATGTGTTTTCTCTTGGAGGTCCGATCTCCCTAATCTTTCTTTGTCTCTGCACCAATTTATGTCACAGTGTTGGCAATATCTTTCTCTTTATCCAGCCAATTTATTAATTTTTCTATCCACAACCTCTGTGTTTGTCCCCCAATGCCTGTCTCTCTGGCTCTCCTACCTCTCTCTCCCCCAGTCTCTCTCTCTCTCCCAATCTCTCTCTCCTCCAATCTCACTCTCTCTCTCTCTCCCAATTTCTCTCTCTCTGCTCCAATCTCTCTCTGCCCCAATCTCTCTCCAATCTCTCTCTCTCTATGTCCCCAATCTCTCTCTCTATGACCCCCAATCTTTCTCTCTCTCTCTCTCTGCCCCAATCTCTCTCTCTGTCCCCCTGTCTCTCGCTCTCTCTGCCCCCAGTCTCTCTCTCTCCCTCTCTCTCTGCCCCCAATCTCTCTCTCTGCCTCCAGTCTCTCTCTCTCTGCCCCCAATCTCTCTCTGTTCCCCAGTCTCTCTCTCTCTGCCCCCAGTCTCTCTCTCTCTCTTTCTCTCTGCCCCCAATCTCTCTCTCTGCCTCCAGTCTCTCTCTCTCTCTTTCTCTCTGCCCCCAATCTCTCTCTCTGTCCCCCAGTCTCTCTCTCTGCCCCCAGTCTCTCTCTCTCTCTGCCCCCAATCTCTCTCTCTACCCCCAGTCTCTCTCTCCCCCAGTCTCTCTCCCTCTCCCTCTCCCCCCCAGTCTCTCTCTCTCCCCCAGTCTCTCGCTCTCTCTCCCCAGTCTCTCTCTCTCCCCAGTCTCCCTCTCTCTCTCCCCGTCTCTCTCTCTCTCCCTCAGTCTCTCTCTCTCTCTCTCCCCCAGTCTCTCTCTCTCTCCCCCAGTCTCTCTCTCCCCCAGTCTCTCTCTCTCTCCCCCAGTCTCTCTCTCTCTCTCTCTCTCCCCAGTCTCTCTCTCTCTCCCAGTCTCTCCCTCTCTCTCTCCCCCAGTCTCTCTCTCTCTCTCTCCCCCGTCTCTCTCTCTCCCCAGTCTCCCTCTCTCTCTCTCTCTCTCCCCCAGTCTCTCTCTCTCTCTCCCCCAGTCTCTCTCTCTCTCTCTCCCCAGTCTCTCTCTCTCGCTCTCTCTCCCCCAGTCTCTCTCTCTCTCTGTCCCCCCAGTCTCTCGCTCTCTCTCCCCCATCTCTCTCTCTCTTTGTCCCCCAGTCTCTCTCTCTCTCTCTCCCACTCTCTCTCTCCCCCCCAGTCTCTCTCTCTCTCTCCCCCCCCAGTCTCTCTCTCTCTCTCCCCCCCGTCGCTCTCTCTCTCTCTCCCCCACACTCTCTCTCTCTCTCCCTGCCCCAATCTCTCTCTCTCCCCCCCGTCTCTCTCTCTCTCTCTGCCCCTGAAGACTCTCTCTCTCTCTGTCCCCAATCTCTCTCTCTGTTCCCCCATCTCTCTCTGCCCCTGAAGACACTCTCTCACTCTCTCCCCATCTCTCTCTCTCTCTCTCTTTGTCCCTAATCTCTCTCTCTGCCCCCAGTCTCTCTCTCTCTCTGCCCGCAATCTCTCTCTCTACCCCCAGTCTCTTTCTCCCCCAGTCTCTCTCCCTCTCCCTCTCCCCCCAGTCTCTCTCTCTCCCCCAGTCTCTCACTCTCTCTCCCCAGTCTCTCTCTCTCCCCAGTCTCCCTCTCTCTCTCCCCGTCTCTCTCTCTCTCCCCCAGTCTCTCTCTCTCCCCAGTCTCTCTCTCTCTCTCCCCAGTCTCTCTCTCTCTCCCAGTCTCTCCCTCTCTCTCTCCCCCAGTCTCTCTCTCTCTCTCTCCCCGTCTCTCTCTCTCCCCAGTCTCCCTCTCTCTCTCTCTCTCTCTCCCCCAGTCTCTCTCTCTCTCTCCCCCAGTCTCTCTCTCTCTCTCTCCCCAGTCTCTCTCTCTCGCTCTCTCTCCCCCAGTCTCTCTCTCTCTCTCTCCCCCCAGTCTCTCGCTCTCTCTCCCCCATCTCTCTCTCTCTTTGTCCCCCAGTCTCTCTCTCTCTCTCTCCCACTCTCTCTCTCCCCCCCAGTCTCTCTCTCTCTCTCCCCCCCCAGTCTCTCTCTCTCTCTCCCCCCCGTCGCTCTCTCTCTCTCTCCCCCACACTCTCTCTCTCTCTCCCTGCCCCAATCTCTCTCTCTCCCCCCCAGTCTCTCTCTCTCTCTCTGCCCCTGAAGACTCTCTCTCTCTCTGTGCCCAATCTCTCTCTCTGCCTCCAGTCTCTCTCTCTCTCTTTCTCTCTGCCCCCAATCTCTCTCTCTGTCCCCCAGTCTCTCTCTCTGCCCCCAGTCTCTCTCTCTCTCTGCCCCCAATCTCTCTCTCTACCCCCAGTCTCTCTCTCCCCCAGTCTCTCTCCCTCTCCCTCTCCCCCCCAGTCTCTCTCTCTCCCCCAGTCTCTCGCTCTCTCTCCCCAGTCTCTCTCTCTCCCCAGTCTCCCTCTCTCTCTCCCCGTCTCTCTCTCTCTCCCTCAGTCTCTCTCTCTCTCTCTCCCCCAGTCTCTCTCTCTCTCCCCCAGTCTCTCTCTCCCCCAGTCTCTCTCTCTCTCCCCCAGTCTCTCTCTCTCTCTCTCTCTCCCCAGTCTCTCTCGCTCTCCCAGTCTCTCCCTCTCTCTCTCCCCCAGTCTCTCTCTCTCTCTCTCCCCCGTCTCTCTCTCTCCCCAGTCTCCCTCTCTCTCTCTCTCTCTCCCCCAGTCTCTCTCTCTCTCTCCCCCAGTCTCTCTCTCTCTCTCTCCCCAGTCTCTCTCTCTCGCTCTCTCTCCCCCAGTCTCTCTCTCTCTCTGTCCCCCCAGTCTCTCGCTCTCTCTCCCCCATCTCGCTCTCTCTTTGTCCCCCAGTCTCTCTCTCTCTCTCTCCCACTCTCTCTCTCCCCCCCAGTCTCTCTCTCTCTCTCCCCCCCAGTCTCTCTCTCTCTCTCCCCCCCGTCGCTCTCTCTCTCTCTCCCCCACACTCTCTCTCTCTCTCCCTGCCCCAATCTCTCTCTCTCCCCCCCGTCTCTCTCTCTCTCTCTGCCCCTGAAGACTCTCTCTCTCTCTGTCCCCAATCTCTCTCTCTGTTCCCCCATCTCTCTCTGCCCCTGAAGACACTCTCTCACTCTCTCCCCATCTCTCTCTCTCTCTCTCTTTGTCCCTAATCTCTCTCTCTGCCCCCAGTCTCTCTCTCTCTCTGCCCGCAATCTCTCTCTCTACCCCCAGTCTCTTTCTCCCCCAGTCTCTCTCCCTCTCCCTCTCCCCCCAGTCTCTCTCTCTCCCCCAGTCTCTCACTCTCTCTCCCCAGTCTCTCTCTCTCCCCAGTCTCCCTCTCTCTCTCCCCGTCTCTCTCTCTCTCCCCCAGTCTCTCTCTCTCCCCAGTCTCTCTCTCTCTCTCCCCAGTCTCTCTCTCTCTCCCAGTCTCTCCCTCTCTCTCTCCCCCAGTCTCTCTCTCTCTCTCTCCCCGTCTCTCTCTCTCCCCAGTCTCCCTCTCTCTCTCTCTCTCTCTCTCCCCCAGTCTCTCTCTCTCTCTCCCCCAGTCTCTCTCTCTCTCTCTCCCCAGTCTCTCTCTCTCGCTCTCTCTCCCCCAGTCTCTCTCTCTCTCTGTCCCCCCAGTCTCTCGCTCTCTCTCCCCCATCTCTCTCTCTCTTTGTCCCCCAGTCTCTCTCTCTCTCTCTCCCACTCTCTCTCTCCCCCCCAGTCTCTCTCTCTCTCTCCCCCCCAGTCTCTCTCTCTCTCTCCCCCCCCGTCGCTCTCTCTCTCTCTCCCCCACACTCTCTCTCTCTCTCCCTGCCCCAATCTCTCTCTCTCCCCCCCAGTCTCTCTCTCTCTCTCTGCCCCTGAAGACTCTCTCTCTCTCTCTGTCCCCAATCTCTCTCTCTGTTCCCCCATCTCTCTCTGCCCCTGAAGACACTCTCTCACTCTCTCCCCCATCTCTCTCTCTCTCTCTCTTTGTCCCTAATCTCTCTCTCTGCCCCCAGTCTCTCTCTCTCTGCCCGCAATCTCTCTCTCTACCCCCAGTCTCTTTCTCCCCCAGTCTCTCTCCCTCTCCCTCTCCCCCCAGTCTCTCTCTCTCCCCCAGTCTCTCACTCTCTCTCCCCAGTCTCTCTCTCTCCCCAGTCTCCCTCTCTCTCTCCCCGTCTCTCTCTCTCTCCCCCAGTCTCTCTCTCTCTCCCCCAGTCTCTCTCTCTCTCTCCCCAGTCTCTCTCTCTCTCCCAGTCTCTCCCTCTCTCTCTCCCCCAGTCTCTCTCTCTCTCTCTCTCTCCCCCCAGTCTCTCTCTCTCTCTCCCCAGTCTCCCTCTCTCTCTCTCTCCCCCAGTCTCTCTCTCTCTCTCCCCCAGTCTCTCTCTCTCTCTCTCCCCCAGTCTCTCTCTCGCTCTCTCTCCCCCAGTCTCTCTCTCTCTCTGTCCCCCCAGTCTCTCGCTCTCTCCCCATCTCTCTCTCTCTTTGTCCCCCAGTCTCTCTCTCTTTGTCCCCCAGTCTCTCTCTCTCCCACTCTCTCTCTCCCCCCCAGTCTCTCTCTCTCTCTCCCCCCCAGTCTCTCTCTCTCTCCCTGCCCCAATCTCTCTCTCTCCCCCCCGTCTCTCTCTCTCTCTCTGCCCCTGAAGACTCTCTCTCTCTCTCTGTCCCCAATCTCTCTCTCTGTTCCCCCATCTCTCTCTGTGCCCCTGAAGATACTCTCTCACTCTCTCCCCATCTCTCTCTCTCTCTCTTTGTCCCTAATCTCTCTCTCTGCCCCCAGTCTCTCTCTCTCTCTGCCCCCAATCTCTCTCTCTACCCCCAGTCTCTTTCTCCCCCAGTCTCTCTCCCTCTCCCTCTCCCCCCCAGTCTCTCTCTCTACCCCCAGTCTCTCTCTCCCCCAGTCTCTCTCCCTCTCCCTCTCCCCCCCAGTCTCTCTCTCTCCCCCAGTCTCTCGCTCTCTCTCCCCAGTCTCTCTCTCCCCAGTCTCCCTCTCTCTCTCCCCGTCTCTCTCTCTCTCCCTCAGTCTCTCTCTCTCTCTCTCCCCCAGTCTCTCTCTCTCTCCCCCGTCTCTCTCTCTCTCTCCCAGTCTCTCTCTCTCCCCCAGTCTCTCTCTCTCTCTCCCCAGTCTCTCTCTCTCTCCCAGTCTCTCCCTCTCTCTCTCCCCCAGTCTCTCTCTCTCTCTCTCTCTCTCTCTCTCCCCCAGTCTCTCTCTCTCTCTCCCCAGTCTCCCTCTCTCTCTCTCTCTCCCCCAGTCTCTCTCTCTCCCCCAGTCTCTCTCTCTCTCTCTCCCCCAGTCTCTCTCGCTCTCTCTCCCCCAGTCTCTCTCTCTCTCTGTCCCCCCAGTCTCTCGCTCTCTCCCCCATCTCTCTCTCTCTTTGTCCCCCAGTCTCTCTCTCTTTGTCCCCCAGTCTCTCTCTCTCCCACTCTCTCTCTCCCCCCCAGTCTCTCTCTCTCTCCCCCCCAGTCTCTCTCTCTCTCTCTCTCTCCCCCCCAGTTCGCTCTCTCTCTCTCCCCCACACTCTCTCTCTCTCTCCCTGCCCCAATCTCTCTCTCTCCCCCCCAGTCTCTCTCTCTCTCTCTGCCCCTGAAGACTCTCTCTCTCTCTCTGTCCCCAATCTCTCTCTCTGTTCCCCCATCTCTCTCTCTGCCCCTGAAGACACTCTCTCACTCTCTCCCCCAATCTCTCTCTCTCTCTCTTTGTCCCAAATCTCTCTCTCTCTGTCCCTAATCTCTCTCTCTCTGCCCCCCAATCTCTTTCTCTCTCTGCCCCTGAAGACTCTCTCTCTCTCTCTCTGTCTCCAATCTCTCTCTCTCTGCCCCTGAAGTCTCTCTCTGCCCCAATCTCTCTCTCTGTTTCCCTTCTCTTTCTCTCTCTCTGCCTCCCAATCTTTGCCTTTCACTGTCCTCACAATCACTGTTTCTTCCAACTCTGGTTGAACTATTCCTGGAGGTTTCATCACATGACCTCCCGCCTCCTCCCGTCCAGTCAAGCAGCCTTTTGTTTCCATCTCCAATATTTTTATAAGATATTCAAAGAAAAGTGTTAACAGAAAATTAAAATCAAACACACAATTTCTTACTGCCCCTATGATTGTTCTCTTGGGTTGCTTGCAGCTGTGCCCAGGAGATTAATCTTTAATTCATGGAGACTCCAGAACAATCTTGGAGAGTTTTAACAACCCTACGTCTGGCCCCAGTGTCTGTTTCTTTGTTTCTTGAATCTCTCTCTCTCTCTCTCTCTCTTTCTCTCTGTCCCTCCCAGTGTTGCATTCTCTGGTGTCAAATCTTGATCTCTCCTCTCACTTTACTCTCTCTGTGGCTCTAGAGAACTCTGCGGATCAGCAGAGGGTTGTTGGACTGACGCAGTGCCCCCCTTCCTTCCCCTGATGCCCCCCAATCAACCTCATCTGTGTGGAGGGCTAAACTTTGCTTTGCCTCAAACCATGGTATTCTTCTCAGTGTGCACAGGAGGGTCTGGGGTTAACTGAAGCTTAACTCCCACGTTACCAGCTGGGGGAGGGGTGTTGGTAACTGAAACCTCCCTCTTACTAATTCCAAAATTCTTCTCTGTGTGGGGGGCAGGATGAGCGAGCTCAACATCCCCTCGATCAAATGCTCGAATTTCTTCACATGAGGAATGGGGGGGTGGGGGCATCTTATTTCTTTTCAGACTGCAATTTTCCCAGGTTGGCGAGGTGTGTGTGTGTGTGTGTGTGTGTGGGTGGGGGGGAGGTGCGGTTGGGGTTTCCAATATGGCAATTATTCCTCGCTGTAAATGGGGGGAGAGAACCAACATAGCCCCTGAATGATGAGGTGAGGGCTGTTGCCATACAAACCACATAGTTTGTCTCAGCTGATTAGGTTCAGATGACCCACGCTGAGATGCGCACGAAAGCCGACCCGTGACATAGTGGTGATAATCAGTGAGTGACAGAGTTTGGAGAAGGGAAACTTCATGAAGTTGGATTTCCAGAAAAAGGCCACCAAAGTCAGTGGGGAGAGTGGATTCCATGTTCAGTTCATTGCTGTGCCTTCTGCTTTTCCTGGATGCACCACTAGGCTTCAGGAGGCCAGCCATGGCCTGCTGGAAGTACTGTATCAGATTGTTGCAGAGCCACCAGGTGGCCAGTATGTGGAACCTCAGGAATCAAACTTGTCTTTCTTGGATTGCATACCCTGAATGTCTCTCAATGTAAAATACAGATGTATCAGTTCTCCGCACAACTTATCGGTGAACTACAGAGATCTCTCAAGTTCTTAAAAACTCACATGGCAAAGCATCTGAATCGTACTCTACACTTACAGTTATAAGGCTGGTATAATTGTGTTTTAAAGCTACTACATTAAAAAAAATGTCAGCATTGTTAAAACTCACGATGAAGCAGGAATTTAGTAAAATGAATGCTATTATGGTTCGGTATTCCAGTTATAAATTTGTGTTGGGATTTACAGTAATAAATCTTATTTCATTTTAATATTTGCTTTAAATGGTCTCAGCAACATGTATGAGGCAATTACAAAGCGAATACAATAATCAAGGCCAGTGGCTTGCAGTTTTCGTGGAAAATTGATTGAAGAAGGGTCCCCAAAACTCCAGTAAAAGTCCGGGATTCCCGTACAATAAAATCGGAACTTGAGGACTTGACTTCTTCAGTTACTGTTAACCAGCGAGACTAATTATAAATGGGCAGAACTGCAGAATGTGATCTTAAAACACTGACAAAAAATCCCAGGATCTCCTGTAATAAAAATAGAATTTGACTGTAACAAGTCACCAGTGACCTGACATTTAAAAAAATCTTCAATAGTTGTTCAGTTTTTACGCCATTTAAAAAAAAAATGTTCTGGGAATGTGGGCAACACTGACAAGGCAACATTTATTGTGCATCCCAGGTTGGCCTGAGTGCATTAACTGTCAACCACATAGTTTAGGACTGAGGTTACATGTAGGGCCAGACTAGGTAGGGGTGGTAGACTTCCTTCCTTGAAGGACATTAATGAATCCGTTGGGTTTTTAGGACAAGCCAGAAGCTTTCATGGTCATTTTTCTAGTGTGAGCCTACAAATGACCAGATTTATTGAATTCAATTTCATAAGTTGCTGTGGTTGGTTTTGAATTTACAAACTAGTGCTAGTACCATAGTCACTAGGCTCCCGTACTTTGAGTGGCGTGTTCATACGTCAGCCTATGCCTGCCAGTGCACAAGTCAGGAATTCATATGCCGGGAACTTCCTCGGGATTTTTCCCGCTCCGCTATCGTAACTTTGGCGTAAATGGGGTTTCTGCTGAACTTCTGACAAAGTTCCGGCGACGGAGCGGGAGAAGCCCCAAGGAAATTCCTGACGGTAGTCACAGTCATGTTATCAGGGGAGGTGTAAAGAAAGGCCAGGCACTTCCTCATAAACAAAAAGCTAGAGTGAGAACTATCCCTGCCACTCTTGGACATCTCCTCGTGGCCATCTGAAGAGTAATATTGGAAGAAGTCAGGCAGTAAGTCGCCAGCCTGCTCACTCACTCACTCAGCAGGGAAATCATATACGGCATTTATCCCAAATAGCTTTATACTGCCAGCATTAGAGAGACAATGTTTACTATCTAACAAGGGAAGAAACAATAAAAAAAAATTAATCAACTTTTTAAAAAATAATTTAGCTTCCTTAATGATTAAGATGGAGACGGTAAGATTTGGTGCACGATCTATAATTGTAACTGCTTGACTGTTAATAATAAAGTAGAAATGATGACCTACATTCAGGTGCTAAAGTAATGCCATCTGAAGAAGTACTTTCCAATGGAGCAATTTATATCTGTCTCCTTCCTTAGCAACCGTGCTTCAGCTGAACTCAGCAGAGGTTTATTTATTAGATGCTTCTTCTTCTGGCCAGTAAAGTTAGTGCAATGTAAATCAGCGGAGCTGTCGGTGCAATCAGTTTAGTTAAGCCCACTAAAGAAGATGGATCCATCGCAGAGATGTTCTCTGCTGTGCAGAGTGATTTCTGGGCTAGGAGACTGGAGGTTTCATCATCACAGACCAAAATTAAATCATCAATTGTAATCAGTGAAAGTAGAATAAGGGGAAGTTTAACCTGAAAGATTTCAATTAAAGGGAAAAGGTCATTATCCATTGTGTGAAAGGATTAGTCACACGAAGAATTAACTTATTAACTAACATATTCTGCTATAAATTTGATACAGGATTAGGTGTACTGCTACTTGATCTTTAAGCCCTGTAAGGAAACGTGTGATTAATAGACCTGAGTAATTGTGCACCAAGGTGGGGGGGTCGGGAATGGGCCGCATCGGGAATGCAGAGCGAAACCCCTCCCCGCCGTCATAACCTCCCTTCAAATCAGGCCTTTAGGAATATTGCTTGTGGATTCCCTATTGGCTTGTCCAGGGTCTCAGTTTAAACTGGAAAACAAGCTTTCACATTTTCAGGTTCAAGGGCATTGATTTCCACAACTCACTCACTTGTTCCAAACATCCCCAGTTCAAGTAACATGAAATCCATTCTTTCAGGGGTACACTCACCAGTGATTATAATCACCAGACATAGATGTTTCCATTTCAAAGTAGCACACTCAGAGAGAGCTCCACAATACAGTGGACAGTCAAATTGTTCCCTGCCCAATTATCCACTAACATTTTTGTGAGACAAAGACTTGCATCAGACACTGTACAGCTTGTTTTGGTATGTGTATTTCATCTCCTTTTCTTGTTGAATAAAACAGCAGGATTTTCTGCTATTTATATTGTACTTGTCTTCAATCCCCTGCCCAGAGTATTGCTAGGGAATGACAACAAGTCAATACAAACAAGTACAATACCAATAGCAAAAATACACGTGAGACCAAAATTGGTCCTGTCAATTATCTTACAGTTTCTGTTATCTGTGTCCTCCATTGTGGGGATAATGGAAGTTCCACTGTGGATAAACATAAAACCTAAGCCAGTGGTGTAGTAGCAACTTTGGAACTGGTGTATTGTACAGCAAAACTAAAGGCCATCAATATAAGATAGTCACCAAGAAATCAAATAGGGAATTCAGAAGAAACATTTTTACCCAGAGAGTGGTGAGAATATGGAACTCGCTATCACAGGGAGTGGTTGAAGCAAATAGTATAGATGCATTTAAGGGGCGGTTAGATAAGCATATGAGGGAGAAGTGAATAGAGGGTTATGCTGATAAAGTTAAATCAGGAAATATGGGAAGAGGCTCGAGTGGAGCATAAACGCTGGCATGGACTGGTTGGGCCGAATGGCCTGGTTCTGTGCTGTATATCCTATGTAATCTTATGTGTAAGATTTATCTTCTAGGGTGGTCTTAAGGCACACTCCCCCAGAACATTTTGATTTCTGATACTTTGTTTAGTACATTTTCCAGCATTTTGAAATTGGCCTTTGATATATATATATATATATATATATGTGTGTTTATTAGTTCATAGGAGAATATATCCCACTAAGCTGAACAGAAAACAACTATAATGGTGAATTATATATGTAGTGGTAATCTATTATTGGCATCCTGACCAACACCCATCCTTGAACCAACACCACGGAAAACAGATTCATTTTATTCTGTTTGTGGAGCCTTATTGTTACATAACAATTTCTTTTTAGATACACAATGGGGTAGAAATTGGTCTGCATTGCACCTGTTTTTCTGGTGTAAAATGGGCACACAACACACCAATTTAGCAGTGGGATGGCCTGCGTCCAATCTGCATGGTTTTGGTCGCACTGCTAAATCTGTGGGGCCCATTTATTAGGCGTCTGATACTAGGCCCCTGGGATATGTTAGTAGGGGCCTAACACCTGTTGAAATTAGTCAGTGCTGAGTGGAGCAGGCGTTGGGTCTGTCCGCTCAGGATTCTTCAGCGGCCAACAAAAGGTATGTTTCAGAATTATTAAAAAAAAACCCTTCCTGTGGATCCAGGAGATGGAGGAGTGCTCCCCCATCAGCCTCGGCCCCCCACCCCCCATAGCCCACTCCAGGGACGTACCTGAGGGCTGCTGCTGGCGAGGCAGATGGTCCGACATTGATGTCTTCCCTTGGGCAAGCTGCCTATGGAGGTGTGGCCGGTAGACACAGCTCACCCTCAAGATGAGGCCCGAGGACCAGTTTCCATCAAAACTCAGGCCTCTTTGTTGTGGCGTGTGCTTCCTGCGCAGCATTGAGTCTGGTCCAAATATGGGCTCCGACAATTTTTTACCCCAACATGTGTCCATTGCACATTATTGAAAAGTAGATCTTTATTGGTTGATGAAATGGTTAAAACTGCACCTGTTCACTTTTGGAAGCTGGGTTTTAATCGATGGCAGACTCGTAGGAAGAACATTTCTTCCGTTTGCCACCTGTTGTAATAAGTTCAGGAAGTCTCAACCTAGCTTCCTGTCAGTAATGGACGGCAGCACAGAATTGCTCACTTTTTGGCTTAAAAGTTGTGAATCTCAGAGAGAACATATAGATGGCTGAGATTGCACTATTGCAGTAAGAGACTAAGGCCAGGCTCCATTGTTGAAGTAGAGTAGAGGGAGCTTGACTTGGCATCTGGCTGTGCTACAGCTGGTCCAGGATTCCTTGATGCTGACACTGGATGGCAAAAGTAGAAAGGTGTTCTATTCCCACACACAGGCTTCCTCTGTCTTAAGAAGCACAAGACAGATGCCACAAATCGTAAAGAGAAAAGTAGAAACTGAGCTTTTTGTTCATCTCACAATAGAGCATTTCAACACAGAAAGCCTCTTTCTTTTCGAGATCTCAGTGCTGTTTGGCTTTATTCTACTTGGCATTTTTTGCTCAGAAAGTCATGGGATTTTGAGCAGATGCTAATTCAGAGAAGTCTTTCATTTTTGAATTAGCCAGTCCAACAGAATGTGGATGTTGTTAGTGCTGGCCCGGAATGAATACTTTTATTATCAATTTTTATGGGAATTAATTTGTTTTTGACCCTTAATACAATATTTCAAACCAGTTAAAATGAAAACCGTATTACAAGCATCCAAAATATAATGGACCAAAATTCCATGCGGGCTGGCACATCCTGGTGTAAGTGCCAGCATGTGACTTTCACCACTGACTGATGGAGTTTGGGAGCTGAGGGGAGCTCATTCCATTTATGTACTTCAGGAGGAAGCCTGCGCCACTAGGGGTGCACATCAGGCACCCGTCAACCGTTGGACAATTTGGCAGCTGCTGCTGTGTCTTCTGTGGTGTTAGACCCCCCCGCTTCCTGGAAAAGAACACAGAAATGCCCCAGTGGATCACTTTGTAAAGGGCCCACATTCAAAACAAAATTCCACCTAGTTTTCTTTAGGAGTCCATACCATGATCCTGCCTTGGACCCCATAAGGGTCTCACAGGTGCCCTTCAGCACGTTGATATGCATCTTCTCACTGGGCATATCAGCGGTCAATCCTGCTCCAATCTGCTGCTAGGCCGAGGATGTGACAACTCCTCACGTTGAGAGACCCCCAACACTGCTCCCACTTAAGACACTGACCTTGTAAAGGGCGGGCAGAGGCTCTGCCGATTACAAAGTTTGTGAAAACTTCTACATAAGGTTTGGACCTGGCGTAGCTGAGTCCCAGACTTTATTTTGAGTTATGGTGGGAGTGCTCTGAAAGGGCCAAGAATTTTCTGCCCCAACATCTGTTCCATCATGTATGCTGTATTTAATCCTCAACTTAACAATGACCAATAATCAATATTACCATCATGGGAGCACCATCAGTACAAGGACTGCAGTGTAACTAGGGATGGGCAATATATACGGTCTTGCTAGTGTCGCCCGCACCTTGAGAACAAATTTAAAGAAATATAACACACTGAATGCCAGCTTATTCCCATTATTTTTAATATTAACCGAAACCGAGTTTATCTGGGTCTTTGTTTTGAAAGACCTTGAATGTATTTTAATCTTGGGAAGCAACATTTGCATTTTGGTACTTTTTCCCTGAGAGCTATTTTCATAAACAAAATTTAGTGCTCATCAAGTATTAAAATTGATTAATTACCAAGTCTGTGTCTTATCTGTCATAATTATAACATGCTAATGAGTGCTGCTAGTCATTAATTATTCTTGATGCTGTACTAAATGCAGGGCTGTCAGCGACACTTTTAAAGTTTGCCTTTAACTATATAAAGATTCTTATACCCCATGACTTGAACCCTCGAGTAAGAGCAAATCTATACTTGATTCTGAAACAAAGGGGCAACTTTAACTGGAAGTAGATTTGGATGGGCGGGGTTTGGGGCAAGCACCGAACGCCCCCCACCTTTGGCAGCGTGAGGCCCCGGCCATTTTAACGGCAGGGCCTCATCTGCATGCTGCCGGTCAGCTGCCCACACAAAATGGGCGGAAAGTGGTAGCTGGCCAGTGGGCAGGAACAAAGGTTTGGGGAGCAGGAGGTCGCTGGCCAGCACCAAAAGGAAGACGTGTCGACAAGAAGCTTGGTCACAGGGAAGGAGTTTCTGCAAAAGCTGGAACAGCTTCCACACTCAGGCCAGAGTTAAAATTGCATTCAGGGGCCTGGTGATGTCATCAGACTCTGATCCGCATACTTATTGAAGGACCCCACTGGCTTCAGTGGGGTGCCTTTGCCGCCTGCTCAAAAGAGCAGGTTAAAATCCAGATTGGTGCGGAACGGGCGGGACATTAGCGGCTAAGTCACCCGGTCAAATTTAACTGCTCACCTGCCAGTGTTCACCGGGTGGGTAGAGTTAAAATCGTTCCCAAACACTTCATGGAACAAATCTAAAAATTATTATTGGAGGCCTGTAGACAAATCTTACTAACTGGCAAAATATATTTGGAGGAGGTGTAGTTTATTTTTACATGGATGAGCTAGGGTGTGCTGAATGCCTTTCCACATCCTCATTTATCTATGATCTTGAATTTAGGATCCAGTAACTTGCTGTATGCCAAGACTGCAGGTCTTTCTAGATGGGTGAGTTGAGACTGGCTGAATAGTCTTCTCCATCAGTATTTATCTGAAATTTTGTATTTAAGAGGCTTATAGCTAATTTAATGGCCCATTAATATTGCTCATCTGTTGCTAATGACATATTTGAAGTTGACAGCACACGTACAATATAAATCCTGTCTTGGCACTTACTCAGCTTTCAGTTCAAACACCAAACAGTGTACCATTGGAGACAGAGGCAGTCAGAATACCAAACTGCCAATGATCCGAGGGGCCGATTCCTGCACAGGAGGGCATTACTCAATTGTCGATACATGATTATAACACATTATCTACTAAGCACTTTACTTAACCTTCAGTCTATTGTTCACACATCTTTACATTAACTGTTAGGCAACTCTCTTAACTCTTTCATTTCTTTTGGAATTGCAGAATCTCTCTTACTTTTGATATGGTTAATTTCTACCTGTTTTGATTTTGTTTCCAATATGAATGTGAACTTGTATGTTTGATTATTTTATGCAGTCTCTACAGTGAAGAGATTCTCCATTGTTTAGCATGGCACTACACCCTGTTAAATGAGACAGACTAAAGACAGAGCTAGCACCCCAAAACTGGGCATCCATGAGGTACTGTGGGCCATCGACAATAGTAGAATATACCACCACAATCTGTTATCTCATGGTCCGACACATCCCTCACTCCTTCATCACCATAAAGCTGGGAGATCAACCCTGGCTCAATCGAGAGTGTAGAAGGGCATGCCAGGAGCAGCACCAGGCATACCGAGGAATGAGGTACGAACTAGAGATGCTACTATACAGGGTTACTAGCATGCTAAACACCAAAAGCAGCAGGCTGTAGACAGAGGTCCCACAACCAAAGGATTACAGCAAAACTCTGTAGCCCTACTACATTCAAGTACTGGACAACTAGGCAACTAACAGGAGGGGGAGGCCCCATGAACATTCCCATTCTCAATCATGGTGGAGCCCAGCACATGAGTGCAAGAGAGAGAAAACTGAAGTGTTTGCATCTTCAGCTAGATGTGCTAAGTTGGTAGTTCTACTTGGCTTCTCCCGAGGTCCCCGCCATCATAGATGCCAGTGTCCAGTCAACTCAGTTCACTCCACATGACATTGAGAAGCGGCTGAGTTCACTGGACACAGAAAAGACTATGGGCCCTGACAACATCTGGCTATAGTGCTAAAGATCTGCACAGCAGAAGTAGCTGGTCTACTAGTAAGTTATTCCAGTACAGCTATGACACTGGCATCAACCTGACATTGTGGAGGATTGTTGAGTTATATCCTATCCACAAGAAACCGGATAAAGTAGTCAGCAGTAATACCATCAAGTGACACCTACAGTTTGGATTCTGCCAGAATCACTTGCTCCAGACCTCCTCACAGTCTTGATCCAACCATGGACACAAGTGATCAATTCCAGAGAAGAGTAGCTGCCCTCAACAACAAGGCATTTTTCAATCCTGTACAGCACCAAGGAACCTTAGCAAAACTGCGGTCAGTGATGATCAAAGGAAAAACCCTCCAGTGGCTGGAGTCATTACTGACACAATGTTGTAGTTGTCAGAGACCAATTGTTGCAGCTCCAGGACATCACTGTAGGAGTTCCTCAGGGAAGCGTCTTTGGTCCAACCATCTTCAGCTGCTTCATCAATAACGTTCTCTCCATAATAAGGTCTGGACTGGGCTGTTTGCCAATGATTCCACAGTGTTCAGCTCCAATCCTGTGTTACACAGGTACGGTAGTGTAGTAATTATGTTATTGGACTAGTAATCCAGAGTAATCCAGAGGCCTAGACTAATAATCGAGAGAATAGGGCCGGAATTTTGCTGGTGCTCAGAGAGTGGGTTCGGAGGCGGGTCCACTGTCAAAATCTAAAAGATTGACAGCGGGGTGGTATCCCGCTCTGAACCCGCCTCCTTGTAAGTTTCCAAAGTGTGGGGTCTGTCTTCGCTTCACAGACCCGACACCAAGCGGTGGGCCAGCCAATTAACATCTTTAAGAGGTAGTTTAAAGGTATTTAAAATAATTTTCCAGGTACTTACCATTTTTCCAACTTTTCCACGAGGTTCCCGGCGCTCGAGGATCACGTCAGGTAAGTGTGTCGGGTTCTCAATGACTCTCCATTGCTGTGAATAGGTGACAGCTGCAAAAGTGGTATAAAAGCTACCATTTCACAGCTGTTCACTTTGCAATGTCAGAAGCTTGAGCCTTCAGGATTTGGAAGACACTTTTGAGCTGCATGCAATTTGGAAGTCTTTGAAGTAAACTCTATCCACTGTCACCTCCTTGGAGCAAGCTCTCTTACCATTGACAGATCGCTTCTGTCATTTCAACTTCAGCTGCCATCTATTCCAGCAACATCGGTGCCCTTGAATAAATCTCATCTTGGTCCTCAGAATCCCACCACGATCGGCCCCAACACCAAAATCACCAGGCACACCAGCAACACCAACAACAACACCAACCTGATGCTGCACAGGACACAGGGCATCAGCACCTGACCACATTGCAGCCCGGGATGCCAGCGATGGCCTCACATTGGCCAGATTTGCTTCACTTAACACTGTACACCCTGGCTACTACATGATGCGCCAGGTTGACACCACCCCACACCAGCACCATAAAGCATCCCTACAATGTCCAAGCCATTCCTTTCACACTCATCACCATTGGGTGGGGGGGGGGGGAACGTTATATCCCACCATTCACTGGAACTCACTAAGACACTTCCAAAGGTGCACACAAATCTGTCCAAGAAGGCAAAGTGTTGAAAATAAAGATTTCAATGTTTGACAACACATTAACAGAAAGTTTACACGACCATTGGCTAAAAAACCCAAGTGGCTACCCAAGTTGGTACGATTGCACTAGGATGAGGGTGAGTGTGAGGGGCGGCTAGTGAGATGGGGATGTGATAATGTAGATAGAGAGGGATGGGTGGAGGTGCAAGGTAAGTTGGTGTGAGTAAGGATGTGCAGGAGTAGGGTAGGGAAGGCAGAGTGATGTAGATGTGATGAGTGGCACAGCAGGATGAGGTTGAGTGTGGCTTTGCAGTAACGTTTTGTGATCTACTGAGATCATTGAAAGGTTTGTGCCACTGCAGCCTGGTCCTCCTGACAACATCCTGTGCAATGTGCAAGCAGGCTGCGTTGGTGTCCTGGGGAGGTCTCTTCCGCCCATGGGAAGGGAAGAGAACTTCCCTGTGTGCTGTGACTCCCTCCATAAGCATATGGAGGGAGTCATGGAAGAGCCTGGGTGCAGCCGTGCACCTCTCTGCAGTCATTGTCAGTGTTTGCAGCACCTCAATGCTGTAGAACACTGACAGCACAACTGTCAAAATCAATGTGGCCGTGGTCTCTTTAAAGAAACTGGCTGATGACGCGTCATCAAATGATGTCATCAGACCCGCTTCCTTTTAATTGGCCGGGAACCTCGCGGGGCGGGCTTAACAAGCCCCATCAAGGTAAAATCATTTCGGCGGCCGGGATCGACACAGCTGTGGGGTTGGGACCTGCCACGGACGTCGCATGTCACGGCCCCGCTGAGGTTGGTTAAATCCAGCCCAAGTGTTAAAATCCCACCATGGCAATTTGAGAATTTGAATTCAGTTAAAAAAATAATACGGAAATTTTAAAAAGCTTGTATCGGTAAAAAAAAAGTGACATTGAAGCTGTCCAATTGTCGTAAAAACCCAACTGGTTCACCAGTGTCCTTCAGGAAGAGAAAATGGCCGTCCATACCCGGTCTTGCCTATATGTGACACCAGTCCCACGCCAGCATGGTTGACTCTTAACCGCCCTCTGAAGTGGCCTCAAAAGCTTGACACCATCCAGGACAGAGCCGTTCATGTGATCAGTTACAGGGCAACTAGGGTTAGGCTATAAATACCAGCCTTGCCAGCGATGCCCACATCCCGAGAATGAATTAAAAAAATCAGAACTCCATCTCGATCAGGAGAAAGCCCAACCATCTCCCCCGACCTTCAATGGCACCACCATCACTGAGTCTCCCATCATCAACATATTGGGATCACCATTGACCAGAAGCTTAAATGGAGCAGCCATATCAACACTGACCTCAGTTTTACTAAGGTTCCTTGGTGCTATATAGGGTTGAAAGCTGCCTTGTTGTTGAGGGCAGCTACTTTTATCTGGCATTCATCACTTGCGTCCATGGCTGGATCAAGGCTAAGAGGAGGTCTGGGGAGAGGCTGGGTACTCTGAGATGAGAAGCTCATTTCCTGACCCCCTCAAAGACTTTCCTCCTTCCACAAGGCGCAACTCCAAAGTGTGACGGAAGTCTTTGGAAGGGTGCTGCTGTAATAATACTCAAGAAGCTTGACATCATCCAGAATAGAGCAGTTTACTTGATCAGCCTTCGTGCTACTGGACTCAATATCCACCCCTTCCATTGCCGCAGTGCGCATTGTGGCTGCAGTATGTATGATCTACAGGATGCACAGGACCAATGTTCCCCCCGCACCAATCGTGAGGTCCTTCGCAGTCCGTTCACCAGCACTGCCGCTGGAAGAGATACCGCGCAGCACATTTAAAGGGCTCGCGCAGGGGAAAAAATATTAGAGGGAACATTGCACAGGACCTCCCTCCTGTGCAACCTCTCCCACTAAGAAAGACAAGAGCAGCAACATCATGGGAACACTATTACCTCCAAGTTTTTCTCCAAATCATACACCATCCTAACTTGGACATATATCGCCATTCCTTCATCGTCGCTGGGTCAATATCCTGCAATTCCCTACCTAATACCATCATAAGAACATAAGACATAAGAACATAAGACGTAGGAGCAGAAGTAGGTCATTTGGCCCCTCGAGCCTGCTCCGCCATTCAATAAGATCATGGCTGATCTGATCTTGGTCTCAACTCCACTTCCCTGCCCGCTCCCCATAACCCTTGACTCCCTTATCATTCAAAAATCTGTCTATCTCCACCTTAAATATATTCAATGACCCAGCCTCCACAGCTCTCTGGGGAAGAGAATTCCAAAGATTCACGACCCTCTGAGAGAAGAAATTCCTCCTCATCTCCGTTTTAAATGGGCGACCCCTTATTCTGAAATTATGCCCCCTAGTTCTAGATTCCCCCAGGAGGGGAAACATTCTCTCAGCATCTACCCTGTCGAGCCCCTTCAGAATCTGATATGTTTCAATAAGATCCCCTCTCATTCTTCTAAACTCCAATGAGTATAGGCCCAACCTGCTCAACCTTTGGGACCACAAGGACTGTAGCATTTGAAGGAAAAGGCCTGCCACCTCCTTGTCAGGGCAATTATGGATGAGCAATAATTATAGCCTTTCCAGCGTCGTCAGCATCCGAGAAGAAACAAGAAGAAAGAGTCTCTCCTGTTCTGATTCTAAAAGCAAGTTTGTGGTTGAGCTTGCCTTATTGTCACTGTGCATCAGAGCTTTCTTGTAGAGGCTGTTGGTATTTTATTATGGGTGTATTTATATTTCAGGACAAAGATTGCAACTTTTTTCTTCACAAGCAATATATAAATTGATTCTGTAAAATACACAGGCTGCAGGTATAAAATTGAAACAGTGAAACCCACTGTGTGGTGTATGAAGTAGTAAAAAACAACCCCTATTAGAAATGTAGCAAGTGGTTCGGCCATGACATTTCTACAATGGGAGACTTTTCCCACCCACACAAATACATAATGTGCCCTTGTGCTGCTACACTATATACCTTATCCGAAACAAAGGAAGCACAGTGCCCCACTGTACCAATAAATCACAAAGGAACGAGTGACACATTAGTGTTCATTAAGTCTGCTTGTTTCTGTGGGGGTTTTTAATTTCATCATTAGGGACACATTATGACATTTAACCAATTGACTAATGTCATAATAGGAAATTGCTTGCCTTATTTTCCTGGATTATTACAGTGATTACACTTCAAATGTACTTCATTGGCTGTGAAGAGCATTGGGATATCCCGAGGAGGTGAAAGGTGCTACATAAATGCAAGTTATTTCTCTTTAATCAGTTACAGTATTCAAATAGTGTGGTAAGGTTACCCATTTTGACAAGACCAAACTAAGGTAGAAGTAAGACAGGAAGTGGGACCGTGGCCAGAGTTCTGATTTTTATTTTGCTACTGATGAAAATTCACCCAAACTCTTAGCAACCATAATAATTAATGCCTCCATGCCATATGGCACAGATGTAAATAAAAAAAAGTTCAACATTTTAGGCTTTGAAGCTTAATTTCCGCTCTGCAATGCAGTCACATGACGTTGTGTCTTATTTTCATCCAGTTGCTAACCTATTTATTTTAAACCGATTAACTAATGACTATGAAAGTTGCATGCCGAGGACCTTTATGTGGAAGTGTTGATCAGTACACTACCAGAAATGTAAACACCTGACGCCCAGTTTGCATTATAGAAGTGATCTTGACTTTGTGCGATAGTGTAAAACAGGAGATAACGAGTCGGCAGCCTGTTTTACGTCTCACCTATTGACTTCAATGGAAGTAAAATTCGAGAGAGATGTAAAGCGGGCTGCTGACTCACTATCGTCCGTTTTACAGTATTGCACAAGATCAGCCCCATAGTCTAAAGATTGGGCGCACTAAACTGAGTCTTAAACTAAATAAGAATGTCCGCTCAAAAACCATACCTTAGGTTGTGACACACAATAAGCTTGCTATATTGTAGCAAGGAATAAAATACTATCAAATGATTTTTGTATCTTGGAATTAAGTGGATGACCATTTGTACAGTCGAAGTTAAAGTGGTATTCATGTAACTGAGAAAACTTTGATCATGCGGATATTTCCTGTATATAAAACCTCATTCACAATCTAATTTAAAAAAACATCAATATTTTATTTTGTTTAATAAAATATCAAAAAGACACAATTTTTTTCTGTGATATACTGAAGATTGTTGAAATAACTGATAAAACTAGTTGGAGCTCTGCAGACCACTCTAATGCTGGTGATGCTTTTGTGGCAGCTCCTAGTTTAACCACCAGAGGGCATTCTTAACCAGCTGTGCTGCGGGACTGTGTCCAGAATTAATGTAGCCTAGCCTGCAATTTCTGCACACTGTACTGGGAGTAAAAGGTCCATCACATTATATTTTATATATGTTTTTCTTAAAAGACCATAGAAAATATCTTTTTAACCAGTTGTAAGTATGTTTGTTGTTAATAATTTCCTTCCTCCAGCCTTTTGTCTCCCTACTTTAAATCCCTCGCTCCCTCCTCCACCACTACTCCCTGTTCACAAAGGTTGGCAGGCAAGCCTGTATTGTGAAAGGAGTTTCCCTCTGATTTTTTTCCTCCCCTTTACTCTCGACAAATATCCCGGCTTAATTTCCTCCCTTGTCAAACAACCAGCAGTGTAGGGAACCCACTGTATGGAACATAGGAACAGGAGTCGGCCATTCAGCCCTTCTAGCTTGTTCCACCTATGCGGATCATGGGTGTAAGCCAGTTGTGTGGCATTGCTTAAATATGCTTGAGATATTCATAATAATAAATAACATTTGCACTTATATGTTGAGGGTTCATGTAGAAGTTTCTGAAGGCAGTATACAGCAGTCCCATCAGCATCTGAAAAGCAAAAAGAAAGGCTGACGAAAGATCTGCAGCCAAAGCATTAGTCCAATTTCCCACCTTTAGAGATGCTGATGCCCCTGCTGTGCATTTCCAAGTATTTTTGGTTTATATTTAAATTTTTAAGCATTTGCAGTTTATTTTCTCTTTTATGAATAAAGGCTGTATCTGCAGAAAATTGAGACTGTTCAAAAATTAGTAATCAAGAAATTGCCGGATCCGGTCAAAAGTGAATGATCTACTAAAAAAAAGAATAAGGTGTAAAGAGCAAATGATAATAAGTGGGAAGTAATAATGGCAATTTTTCAAAGCAATATTACAGAAAGGAAACTACAGAGTATATTAGCAGGATCATTTGGTACCATTTTAAACAGACGTGTCCCATAGAGTCATAGGGGTAAAAATTCAGTTGGTTGCGCCTCCCGTTAGCGCCTTAAGAGGGTGCTAATGGGGCGCAAAGCCGCTAGCACCCGGGCGCAGCGATGTTTGCGCCGCTCGGGAACTTAACTAGACATTGTGCGGCGGCGCTAAACCTTACCGCTGCGACCACCTGCGCGCACAGATTGTGACATCATTCCATGGTGCAACGCCCTTGTGGCGCCCTGGAGCGGGAATTGAGTGGCGCCCCCTGCCTTACCGCCTGGCGCATCCAACGACCGGAAGACTGGAACGCTATCAATCGCTGTGGGGCTGGGGGTGGCGCTATTTAAAGGGGGCCTCTTCCTGTCTTTTTCTGTGGTTGACATTTTTGCACCACTCGTTCTGAGAGAGAGAGAGAGATTCGGAGAGAGAGAAAGAGAGACTTCTGCATTGAGTCAACGCTGTGTGAGGTAGTTTTGCCTACTGATCCTAACTTCGCTGGTACTTTGGTTGCTGTCCTTCATAACTTTGCTTGCAAAGAGACTATGGGGGCTGCACTGATTGGGGGCGTCGTCCTGCTCCAGCTGAATCGGAGGACACAGAGACGCAGAGAGAGAGTGGCAATGATGGCCAGACGGAGGAGGGCCAACAGGCGTATGTACAGGAGAGCTTACCCTCCCAGGGTATATCGTGAACAGCTCTCCTACATTCATATGTCTGAGGAGCTGTGATTGCGAAGGCTGCGATTCAGCAAGGAGGTGGTCACTGAGCTCTGCCACCTGCTGCAGCCAGATCTGCAGCCTCAACTGAGGTCCAGGACGTCTCTGTCGGTGGCAGTGAAGGTCACAGTGGCTCTCAACTTCTATGCTACTGGCTCATTTCAAGCTGCTGCTGGGGACCTCGCCAATATCTCCCAGTTCGCAGTGCATTGCTGCATCCGGCAGGTCACAAATGCCCTCTTTAAAAGGAGACGAGAGTTCATCTCTTTCCCCATGACCCCAGACAAGCAGCGTGACTGCGCTCTGGGCTTTGCGAGGATAGCGGGCTTCCCCATGGTGCAGGGCGCCATTGACTGCACGCATGTGGCTTTGCGTGCTCCACATGAGAATGCCGAGGAATTCCGGAACAGAAAGGGGTTCCATTCCTTGAATGTTCAGTTGGTCTGTGACCACAGACAGCTGATACTCGCTGTCAATGCCCACTATCCTGGCAGCTGCCACGATGCTTTCATCCTGCGCCAGACTACTGTGGCAGAACTTTTCGAGGCACCGCATCAGCCAGTTGGTTGGCTTCTCGGGGACAAGGGGTATCCATTGAGCACCTGGCTGATGACACCGCTCCGTACGCCCAACACCCCTGCTGAGCTGCGGTACAACGAGAGCCATCAAGCTACCAGGAACATCATTGAGCGCACAATCGGCGTGCTGAAGCAACGGTTCCGCTGTCTCGACAATTCTGGAGGAGCCCTGCAGTACTCGCTTGAGCGAGTATCCAACTTCGTAGTTGTGTGCTGCATGTTGCATAACATGGCAATTGTCAGGACCCAGCCAATGCCACCAGGCCTTGGAGCACCACCAGAGGAAGAGGAGGAAGAGGACGAGGAGGATGATCATCAGCAGCACTAAGGCGGGAGGGCGGCCCACAATGGTGAAACTGCAAGGGCCGTCCATCAACAGCTGATAGCAAGCCGCTTCTAGGGCCCCTGCTGTGGAAATGGCTTCTGCCATTGCTAACAACATCAATGAACCCAGCACGCAACCCCTAAGCCGGCCAAGGCACCAATGATTCCAAACACCAAACATGTATATTTTGAATACAAAAACTTATTTATTTTACAAACTCTGTGTGTGTCATTTCCTCATGACAAACTCATAGAAATAAACACAAAAAAACAGTCATTAACATAACTGGTTCTCACAACCTGGAGATAATGTCCAAAACACTAGACAAAAGTTGGACCACGAACCTCGGCCTTTAATAAAAAAATGACCAGCATTTTGTCACACCTCCTACTTTTTGCCCTTCGAGGGTGATCTCCTTCCCTTGCGCACTTCCCCCCTTCTAACCCTACTGCTCCTCCGTAATGGGACCTCAGTGGCTGCAGCAAGGCTGGTGGAAGGCTGCAGATTGTCAGACCCTGACACTGCAGATGCCCCTGAAGGACGGCCTCGACCAGTTCTGGGCCTGGAGGGCCCGGCTGCAGACTGCACCAACTCTGCATGGGCGGCAGCAGTCTGTCCTACAGGCGGTGGCAAGTGCAGTGGAGAAGTGACAGTGTTGGCAGCAGGAATGCTGTCATCGTGAGAGAGGACAGCAACTCCCTGCTCGCCCGACACACTGGCACTCCCACGGGGCAGCACTTCAGCATCCGGAGCAATCTACTGGAGCACAGATTGCTGGCCTGCTGCGGCGCGGTGAGAGCCCCGGGGACATGTGAACGAACCATCGAGGTTGGCAGCAGTCAGTGCTCGCGTGGCCTCAATCTGAGTCTGCATGAGAGCAGTCAGAGATGGGATCACGGCAGTCAGTGACTGAATTGCAGCACTAAGCGTTAGTGTGGCATCCGCCTGTGCTACAGCGAAGTGCTCCACACTCCTTGCCAGTGACTCAATGCATTCGGGCACCCTTCCCACTGCACCCATGAGCTCAGTGTGCATGCCCACCGCCTGGGTGTTAATTTCTGCGATCAGCCGCTCCTCCTCTGCGTCCATTGCAGTAGGAGTCGCTGGCATACTCTCCCTCTGGGGAGAAGGCCCCCGTTCTTCCCTACCCCCATGGCGTTGCTGCAGCCCGCTGGGTCCTGGAGCTTCACCCTCATCAGACCCTTCCCCCCTGCTCCCCTCCAGGGAAGGCGTGTTCCCAGTGTGGGCATGGGCTTCCTCGGGAGAGGGTGGCACTGATGTTCCGGCTTCCTCTTCCTCCTCGGCTGCAGCTTCACTCCCACTGGCAGCTTCAGGGCCCGTCTCCTCAGCTGGTGAATCACCATCTGAAAGCAGGGAGGTACAAGAGTGGCTTTAGCGTGAGGACAGGGTGGCAGTAAGGGAGGAATAAGTGCAGCGAGTTAGCAAGTTGGATTGAAAGTGTCAAAGGCTGGTTTTGTGAGGGACAAGTGGAAGGACAGAGGACAAAAAGGTGATGACCTTACCATTGCTGTCCAGAACGGGGTCGGCGTCTCCAGTGGCGACGGGACCGATCACCCGGCTTGCCACAATCCTGTGGATGCGCTCCTCAAGATCGTTGAGGGGTTGCAGCTGAGGCCGCCCTCCACCTGTCCGTTGCTGCTGTCTCCTATTATGCGCCAGCTTGGCCTGCAAGTAAAAGGACAGCATCTGAGTAAATATACAGCCATGGTCTTGCCTGATGTGCCTCCCATAGGTGAATAGCCCTTACTGTATGCAGCCATGGTCTTGCCTGATGTGCTTCCCATAGGTGAATAGCCCTTACTGTATGCAAAGTGTGGAATGTGTGTGTGTGTTTCATGAAAGGGCCATAGGTGTTGGATGAGTGTTGTGCATTGGGGTTTTAAGACCCTCTGGCCATAGAGTGAGGTTGAGATGGAGGGATGGAGAGGTATTGAGAAAAAGCCACTCACCCTGATGACCCGAGTGAGGTCGTTGAACTTTTTGCGGCATTGAACATGGGTCCTGGGCACCATGCTCCTGGAGGAGATGCTCTGAGCCACCTCCCTCCACACTCTTCTGTACTCGCGTGGCAAAGGCCTCCTGCCACTCTCAGGGAAGACTATACATCTTCTGCGCTCCACCGCGCCAACCAGAGCATCCAAGGCCCGCTCGGTGAAGCGCTGAGCTCGTTCTCTCACCCTCTCCATCCTTGGCAGCAAAATGGATTCACAGGTCTCTCCAGGCCTAGATTCAAGGCTGCAATGAGCAGGGTGTGGCTGGGGAGCAAGTTGGCCCCCCCGCTTTAAGAACTGGCCGGCGCCAGTGTGTCTGTGTTCCCTCGCTAACTGGCAGCACCTGCGCTGCGCTCGCGCGCTGAGTTAGCGCCTCACTGCTCGGCCTTTACGCCTTAAGACAGTTGTGCAGCGCCTGATTTAGCGCTCCACTCACCTCCCGGGGCGGTAAAAGTGAAGTTTCCAGTCAGTGGCGATAATTAGCGCCAGGCGCTAATTTTTGCGTCCAGACGATGTTTGCGCCCCAAATGGGGCGCGACCTAATTTTTCCCCCATAGAGTCATACAGCACAGAAAGAGGCCCTTCGGCCCATCGTGTCCACGCCGGCCATCAAGCCCTATCTATTCTAATCCCATTTTCCAGCACTTGGTCCATAGCCTTGTATGCTATGGCGTTTCAAGTGCTCATCTAAATGCTTCTTGAATGTTGTGAGGGTTCCTGCCTCTACCACCCTTTCAGGCAGTGAGTTCCAGATTCCAACCACCCTCTGGGTGAAAAAGTTTTTCCTCAAATCCCCTCTAAACCTCCTGCCCCTTACCTTGAAACTATGCCCCCTGGTTATTGACCCCTCTACTAAGGGGAAAAGTTCCTTTCTATCTACCCTATCTATGCCCCTCATAATTTTGTACACCTCAATCAGGTCCCCCCTCAGCCTTCTCTGCTCTAAGGAAAACAACCCCAGCCTGTCCAGTCTCTCTTCACAGCTGAAGCGCTCCAGCCCAGGTAACATCCTGGTGAATCTCCTCTGCACCCTCTCCAATGCAATCACATCCTCCCTATAGTGTGGCGACCAGAACTGCACACAGTATTCCAGCTGTGGCCTAACTAGCGTTTTGTACAGCTCCATCATAACCTCCCTGCTCTTATATTTTATGCCTCGGCTAATGAAGGCAAGTATCCCATATGCCTTTTTAACCACCTTATCTACCTGTCCTGCTGCCTTCAGGGACCTTTGTACATGCACACCAAGGTCCCTCTGATCCTCTGTCCTTCCTAGGGTCCTACCATTCATTGTGTATTCCCTTGCCTTGTTAGTCCTCCCAAAATGCATCACCTCACACCATATTCCATTTGTTGTCCAGTTTGAATGTCCCAACAATAACCCAATTGAACAAATCTTTTTTTCCATTCCCTCAGTTTTTTCCCTTACTCTTCCTCTGCTGGAGATGTACATTTCCATTAGTGCCAGCAGACCTCTGGTACCTTACACTCCCATGGAAGCCTAGACCATTGGCCTGTTTTTTGATGATGGTGGGTGTCACAATTGATCCCAATTCATGCTCCAGTAAAGGTTACTAGATAGCAGTCAGGAGCAGTAACCCTGGCTGTTTTTTTCCTTTCCCTATATCAGGGAAACTGAGACCAGTCTTGGCACTTTCATTACCACCCTGGTTACAATTGGTTAACCAAGTATTGGAACTGAGACTTTCCTGTTCTGTATTGCTCAGTGTCTCTGCATTCCCACATTGAATAGAAGTTTCCTATCAAACCATTTTAATGCAAAGTTGTCGAGTGTATAGATTAGTGATGCTAATGGAATGATTAAAATCACTGAAACTTTAATTATTTGGGCCCAGAAAACCTGTAGGCTGCGACCATGCCCACCGATGACCACAATCCACCCTCTCAGGTGCCTGCCTGCTCCAAACTGCCAGGAAATCCAGTGACTGCAGCCTGGTCTGGGGACAGGTCCAGGGGCTCCTGTGAAAGAATACCGACCAGCTCACAGTGAGCAACTTTATAAAGGGGCTGCTAATCGTTTTCCTCTTAAGAAGTTCAGTCCTGAATCTTGACCTGAACCCCCAGGTGGTCTCCACTTCTGCCATTTGCCACCCATTATTCCTGTTCTCACCAGCATTACTTTGAGGGCTGAATTCATGGGAACTCCTGATGTAGGAAGTCCCTGCCCTCGGCTCTGCTCCCTCTGACATCGCTGGCTTTGAAAGGTGCAGGCGGAAGGTCGAGGGCAACATCTCCAAGGTAAGGCTGAGACCTGGTGGATTTGAGTCCCGGACTATATTCCAGCCCTTTCGGTACATTGCCACTGGAGTTATAGCAGGAGTGCTAAAGAGTTTCAGCCCCTTGATATCTAGATTTTGTCTCAAAATCAATTAAAAAAAATTTTCCGTCAGTAGTTCCTTTAAAAGAAAACAAATGTCATTCAATAGGGTGATGAAATTCCGCTGAGTGCTATTTTTAATGCACTGTTTAATATGCTTGGGAAAGATTCTTGCGTGCACTACTTTATTGAAGCTGTTAAACTATTCGTTTTAAATGGATTAATGACTTTGTTAAAATAGCGCATATAATTTTACACAAACTGCTAACCAGTGCACTAAAAGTAGCGCAAAGCCATCTCAGCCATTGTGGCAGCCTCTGAGACAGAAGGTTGTGTGTTCAACCCCACTCTAGTGAATTGAGCATAAAAATCTAGGCTGACACTCCAGTGCAATACTGAGGGAGTGCTACACTGTCGGAAGTGCCGTCTTTCAGATGAAACGTTAAACCGAGCCCCCGTCTGCCCTCTCAGGTGGGCGTAAAAGATCCCATACCATTATTCAAAGATAGGGAAAGGAGAGTTCTCCCCGTGTCCTGGCCAATGTTTATCCCTCAACGAACATGACTAAAACAGATTATCTGTTCATTATCACATTTGCTGTGTGCAAATTTGCGGCCACGTTTCCTACATTACAACAGTGATTACACTTCAAAACAGTGATTACACTTCAAAAATACTTCATTGGCTGTAAAGCACTTTGGGACGTCCTGAGTTGTGAAAGGTGTTACATAAATGCAAGATTTTCTTTCTTTCTAAGCAGAATTTCAAACCCCCGCTGATTTGTCAATGCCTCCTACCATTTTGGAATCAGGACTCTTAAACAACTAAGTTATCCTGTCACAACTAGTTATTACAATGCAATAACCTATTTCTATTTCCAGTAGTTTATGAAGTTGTTGGAAATGCTTTTGATTTATTCAGTTAATAAGACTTTCGATAGGCCATGTTTATTACACAAAGTTCCTGTAAAGAGGTCCTTTTCAAAGCTGAGGTCTTTCGAAGTGTCCTGCTTTCAGTGGTAGTAAAGTTTCCCCTGCTATTCCAGCTAATTGTGTTTTATTTTCTCTCTCTAGACCACTCAAGCTCAAGTGGCATCTCATCCTTCAAACCAATCAGATCTCAGATCACCATCCCCACAGCCCATGTCATGCCTTCCACTTCCAACTCCTCATCCACTAGACCTAGACAACAGGATGGAGCTGCCTGTACTAAACAGAATATATCCCTGACACTGCCTGGCAAGCCAAAAAACATTTTTACACCAAACACTTCTTTAGACATGAAGGACCCCAGACCCATCAGGAAATGGTCATCTCTCTCCAAACTCAGTGGTGCAGGGAAGTGTGCCCCTGAGTGCGGGGCTGCTGGCAACGGGGATTCTATAAACAATATGGCAGACCTATCAAATTGCAATGTGAAGCCATGTACATATGGAGTAAATGATCTGGACAATTTTACATATCACAATATGGAACATTTGAGGATCGAAGACACAAAGAGTTGGGCTACATGTACCAAAGAGCCCACGCAGAACCAGTCTTCAACTTCTGATGGGCAATACAAATTTGAGAATTTTTATAAAGGTGCGGGGGACTGTTCTTTGCCAGCTACCACACCCAGCAAAAACCACTTAGATTTAACTTTCAGTGCCTTACGTGCAACCAAACCAACCCCAGCTGACCGGGAGGCTTATGGACAAAGACACAGTTTTATGTCTTTAGTACACCAGCCTGTTTGTGGGGCAACAACCCCATCATCTTTGAGGACTCAGTTGTGGCTTAGCGACCAGATGCAGACCAATTCTCTTGACTTCAGACCTACAGAGGGATCATGTGCTTTTACTGCTTGCCAACAAAAACAGCAGCTGGAACAGCTGAGACGAGAAGCTGACCAAATGCAGGTAAGCATTTAAAAAAAATATTTGCTTCTATGCCTGTTTGTCCTAGTGATGGATCCGGGTTATATTGGGATCATACTATTGAGAACTCATCATCAGGAATTTATGTGTCAGAGGGATTTTTTTTTGTGCTAACAAGTCACTTGTTTCTGGAAAAAATAAATGATTCAGAATGCAATGGCCCATCTGTTCACAGAGCACCTAATTCAGTAATTGTAAAGGTGGCAGCAAGTAGAAGCAGTCTGTCAAAACTCCCTCTACTTGCTGACACCTTTACAATTACTGAACTCATTTGCAACAGTCTCAGTAGTGGAATGTCTTTATAAGTTTTCATCAATTGCACTGTTCAAAACAATATTGTTGTTAACTTTGGGCCAGGTGACTAACGGACACGATCTTTCCTGTTATTAGACAAGCTGCTCCATGGGCAGGCAAGGCCTCGATTCAAAATGTTTTGCTATCGGGAATATAAATGGGAATTGTTACCATGAAAACTATTCTGCAAGACACTCTGCCATTTTTGTGTGCAGAGGTAGATGGGCGATGACTGTCAGTGAAACGATAGTGTCATCACATCACCGATTGGTGCCAAAAATGTTTTCAGTTTTCTCTACTCTTTTCCTAAAGGTTGATTCATGCTGGTGTACAGTCCCACAAGTGTTAATCCAGTTCTCCAGTACCTTGCCCAAGTGATCCTATTCATGTTTGAGACTAGCCAGTGAGTGTTCACAAGTTACTCATCTGTGAAGAGCATCTCAGGAAAGCTTGCTCCTGCACTCACTTGAACGTAGCTTTGAACAGAAGTCACTCAGGAGTAGGAATCCTGGCTGAATTCCTTCCCTAGCCCAAGGGCCCTGAAGCCAATTGTACTGTTCCTACTACTGCCTTAGATGAGTTCAGCTCAGGCATCAAACCAGGAACCTTCAAGGGTCTGTATGGTTCAGTAACCACACCATGTGGTGCATTTACACACACACACAATGGGGAGCTACAAATTTGTTATATTTATCATGGTTTGAATAAGCAGTGTAGTTTTCAGAGCAGCTGATGAGCTGTTGTTGCAGCAACTGAGCCCCCTTGAGAACTGCCTGATACAGTAAACATCACCCCAATACCAACGTTTAATTTTAATTTAAGTAACGCAGTTGGAGCTTAAAGTACATTACTAAGTATGACTTTAAAGGTATCTCTGGAAAGCATATTTACATATAGAACAATTAAAATGTGTAATGAGCTTGACTTAAGCCAGAAGTAAAGAAAGTAGATCTGAGTGTCTTGTTCAAATTGAAGATTCCCTCTGAGGCTATCAGAAAGATATAGATAGGTAAGAGAGAATCAGCGGCCGGTCACAAAGATATAGATAGGCAAGATAGGCCGGTCAGCAACAAATCATATCATAAAGATTAATATTCAAAGAACTTGTGCCCGGGCTAGTTTGCGTTACAGTTTAGCACAGCAGATGCAACCGTTATTTTCTGTCTTCCAAGGATGGATAATGAAGGTGCAACCACTGTACAGCTACAGAGGTTCATTGCTACTGTATATTTAGCCATTTACTGGTTAGATACATTTGACAGTTTATAGCTTAAGCAAGGTGATTATTCTACCGCCATCTTATGACGAGAAGGAACTTGTGGGGGCATGTGATCTAACCAGAAAGCTGCAATCCAGTAACGAGCGCTTTCTGTTTAACCCCTGGACTTGTTACAAATTACGTAGATATGAGGTAGGTAAAGGCTCTCTCCTGGCTATAAGGGTTTCGGGCTCACCTACCAGAGGGGTCTGAGACATTGGGCAGAATTTTCATTGACCTGTGGAGGTGGGTTTGAAGGCGTGTGGGGTGGGAAAATAGCAGATTCGGGGGTCCCGAACCCATCCCGCCACCAACCCGCCTCCATGCCAGTTTCGCTGGAGGCGGGTACCCGACCTGTGCTGGGAGCCGCCTCCCCGAGGCGGGAAGGGGTTTAGTGACAATTAACTGCCTGTTAACAGGTAGTTAACAGGCAGTTTGTTGCCTAATCCCTATTTTTAGCCCTGAAGTGTGGGCTACCCGACGGCTCCAAACCATGCCATTGTAGTGAGGCGGACCGTGGGTCTGCAGGGGTTGGAGGAGTCGATATGTCCGGTGGGCAGGTGAGTGATGGGTGCATGTGTGCAGAGGTAAGTGTGTAAGGTAAGTATAAAGTGTGGAAAAAAGTTTTACTTACCTTAACTTCCTCCTGCAGGTGTCAGCCCTTCAGGTCTCGGGAGTCAGAAATCTCACCGGCACAGAAAGCAGAATGGCCGTTGAGTTGTCAAAAGCTGCAGCCTCTGCTTTTTGTTCTGCAGAGATCTCTAATTCAGCCTGAGAGGAAGGAATTAACTTAGAGGACAGATTGTCAGTGTTTGACAGCTTCAAGGAGCTGTCAAACGCTGATATTTCATCTGTCAAAAGCTCTTGACAGATGAAATGTCAATCTGTGACGTCACCTGTTGCCGGGTGGCCCTTAATTGGCCTGCTGAGCCCGCTGGGTGGGCTCAACAAGGTCAATCAAGGGAAAATCGAGTGGGTTGGCCACAACTCGATGGAGGCGGGACTACAACCCCAAAAGTGGGAGTCCCGCCTCCTGCTCGCCTCCATTGATAAAATCCAGCCCATAGAATCTGAGAGATTTTATCAGGTGTAAAACCCCACCAAAAAGGAAAGAAGATAAAGAAAAACTGTATCCCACAAGTGCCTGGATCAATAACCCACAGGGCAACAAAGTGAATTATCGTCAGCACCAATAGTGGAAGGTAGTTCAGGTTTCAAGGCTCCTTATCTTCCTTGTTGTTTATATCACAGACATGAACAACAACAATTAGATAACTGATTAAAATTAGAATGATGAATGATGTAAATTTTAATGTTGAGCAAGAATGAGATTGCTACACAAATTCTAACGCGAATCGGGTGACATCAAAGTGAAATCTTTTTTCACATTGCCATCTGTTCTTAATTGTGACACTATTTCTGTGAAACGTGAAAAAGCTAGAGATGTTGTGTGATATAAATAACAGTGTCATACAAACCACAGGAATCATTTAAAAGCCAAAAAGTATCACTTAAAGGATGGACAAGTTGTTCTAAAGTACACAACAGTGGGCAGTGAGATTTCTCCTGTTCAGAAGCTCTGCTTTTTAAATAAATATCAACTTCTCACACAAGAAATAGCTGCAATAATGAAAGCACAGTGAGACCCACTTAGAAAAATGCTCTGTTGGAAGAACACCATTGACTCAGTTGCTACTGGGATTTAGTTTTTTCGATGATCTCATCAGCAATCACTGTCTCAATAGAAATATTCACATAAATAAACAGTGCGGGCAAAGGGTGTTAAAGTGAATCATTACAGGACAGAAGGAAGCATTCAGCTCATTGTACCTGTGCTGGTGCTAGCTCTCCAACTGGAGCTAACGGGGCGATTTTAGATTCCCGCCTGAAATGGATGGGAGATCGACAGAGCGGCTGCACTACTTGCCTGCACCCGGCATCGGGAGGCTGAACCCCGTTTGCGGGTTTGGGGCTGCCAAGTGGGCAGCTCGCCGGCTGTGGGAGGGCCAGAAATCTCCCGGTTCCCTTCAGGTTGAGCTGGATGGGACCGGGGCAGGGGGGGTGCAGGGGTGGAGGGAGAGGTGATCCCAGGCGGGCCTGACATGGGCCAGCAGCAGGCCGGAGGTTTTTTGTGGGCCCAGAAGAAGCTCTCCTGCTCCTCTTGGCCCCACAAAAACAAAAATGTCAAAATTTATTTGGAATATTGTGAGTATGAGTAATAACCATGTTAATGTATGTATGAAACTGCTCTGTCAGTATTTAATTGACATTTTAATAGGTAGATATTGTTAAAATTATGGGCAAAGGACATGTTAATAGGTTCATTGCTGATGTACAATTTCAATCCAATAAACTCCAATATCTTCCTTTTTAATATTTCTGTTGTTTGTTTTTCAATCTTGGAAATAAGACACATTAACAAAGACACATGGAAACCATTTTAATATGGTTTTATTCAATGCTAATATATAAAGTGCAGCCACGCTTTCATAACGTGCAATAACTCAGAGAATAAACATAAATCTTTGCTTTTATCTCTTGACTGGGACATTGTTGCATTATTGAATATAGTCACATGGGTGATAGGTTCAGTTAACATAAGTCTCTACTAATCTTGACATGTTTTTCAATCATAAATATGCCCTCAGCATGAACTGCCGAAGATGAAACAATTTATTAATCAGAGATACAGGAGTTAAATGAGTGCAATTTTGCACTTTGGTTGTACCCAAACTCTAGTTGCTCAGGGACAGTTAACATGCTGACAGATGCTCCATCTGCTGTAGTTTGAACTTTCTAGTCATGGTTTTAAAAATTCTAATTCCTTTGAAAGTGTGAGGTGAAGTGATGATGTCACTGTGACGCACATGACCAGGGTTGACTCAGCTTGGAAACATTGTACAGACATTAGTACCTATTAAAAGTTTGACGCAGTAGGATAATTCTTCCGAGTCCTCGCATGTGGAGAAATAACTTGCATGCCGTGAGTGTGCATCATTTCTGCATTGGAAAAGGACCAGCCCACTGCCCGTGATTTTCTGATGCATCCTCACAGCATGTGAGGTACCTCGCCGCAGGTGAAGACTCAGAAATCTACTCTAGTGTAACAACATTAACTCCTTAACATAATAGCCTCACCCTCAATGGCCTATTTGCACAGCCGCCACTTATGGAAGCCATGACTTTGGCAGTAGTGATGTAAAGTAAATGAGGCATCAAAAGTAAGTGAAGCAGTGTCTAAAGACTACCTCCTCCAGCGACAGCAGCCACAAGTGGCAAATATCAATGCTGCTCGCCTACGTAGGCTAGCACTGTGCTCTTCCCATCACTAGCTGCCGTGCCTTTCCCACCTATCACAGAAGGTCTGGTAGCCAGAAATGAAATTGCAAAATGCAATTTGCAAATAAGTTCACAAGTACAATTGTGCAAATGCTACCTGTTTGTTTCTCTGGTGCTATGGAATTTATCCCACAATGTAAATGTGGGATTCTTGTAGTACTTCTGTAATATAGAGCCCATAAGGTAACATTCCTTCATTTCTACAGGGGGCCCCTGAAGGCAACATTGGCTACAAGTCACCTCAATACATAAAAGAAGCCTCATAGCATTACACTGAGAGTTGGATTTCTGTGAGGAGTTCATGGGTTAAATTCTTAAGTTTATTTTTGAAGGTATCACACTTAAACAGTTTCCTCATAGGAGTGTAATTTGCATTGCATGTTAAGAAGATTTGTACAGGATGTGTTAACTTGAAGTGCATTAAATTTAGTGAAGCTGACACAAAGCTTGAGTTTTCCTGAATGTGATATGCTTGTGCCCTTTCAACCTGTTTAAATGAGCTGAGCTGAAGCACTCGGTGCAGACTCCAATTTGCACTTTGGTTTGGGTCTGAACTGTCTCATATTTACACTGTTGGGGGAGCTCTGGCTCCAGAGTATCAGTACAGTTATACACACAGCCTGGATGCCAAAGGAATGACGTAATTCTACGTTCAGCTTATTATGCAGAAGCACAGGGTATTGTTAAAAATAGTTTGAGTTTATCTTCTGGTTGCTATTTACTCCAGACTGAATCCAAAATGTAAGGCACTGTCTACACTGTAAATGTTATTCAGAAGTGAGAGTGGTATGAAATCTACTCCGGAATAAGTCTACCTTCATTCAAAAAGTGATCAAACACTACCTTTGTCTCAAGGTGCTTCACAAATGGGGAAAAGCAAAGTAGAGGAGTGGACATCAAACAGTGTGGGAGAAATTAGGAGAGGTGACCATTAGATTCAGTCTAGAACATCATTAGTGCACTGTTGATTTTCTCCACCTTGACTTCTTGAGTCTAATATTGGATTCCTGAACACTGGGCATAGAAATTTCGATAGGGTCCAATATCAAACAGTGTTTACATCTTTTAGGTGTGTAACGGCGCCATTGCCATTTTTAAACATTTCAATTATACATCTGGACAGACATGCACATCTGAATGATGCATTTATGACCTACACAATGAAATCCTACTGATTATCGATCAGCTAATTTCCATAAATTCTGATTGCATGCATTTTCAATGGTATAGGGAAAGAAAATAATTTCATACGATTTTGGAATTATTGAGGATGTACCTTGGAAATAATGTGTTAAAAACAGCTTTTGTATCTCTTAATGGAGGTTTGTCCAGACAGCGGCTGGCACATTTTAAAAACAGCAGTCATTACAAAGGCCTTTGTAGAAATTGGGTGTTTTTTCTCAGTCGTAGACTCCAATAGATCTCAGGTTAGTGGTTGCATTGAATCAGACTCTTCTTCCCAGATCTGAATGCAACACATATTTTTCAGTGCATAGCAGGAAAATACAGAATTCAGCAGAAGAAAAATCACATGAGTTTAACGATAATAAACATTAATAACAACACAATGACAATAAGCAGGAAATTCAGTAGCAGGCTGAAACCTCGGTTGTTTGCCAGATAATCCATTCCGTCTATTGCCTTGTACCAGGATGACCACAACCTTGGTGGAGTGCTGAGAATTAAATTGTATCTCTGTCGTAGGAAACTATTGGTGCCTCCTTATTTTAGTCGCCTGAAGCATCTATGTTCGTCATTTCAACTTTCCGTCATCTTTCGCTTTTCCGTTTACTCTCTTCATTCCTTCCCTGTTGTACAATGAAATATTTGGTGAGTATTTCTACATGGACGCAAAGGACATACTCCTAAAATTCTATTGTCTACCACCCGATACCAGAGAAGGACATTAGGATTATTAACAACTACTAACTACACTTCAAAATGTAACTTGAATTGCTTACACTTGTTATACTGTATTAAATATTTATTAATGCCATTCTTTTTACTGGGTCATCTACACTTGAGAATTAGAAGCCCTATTTAAATTCTGGCTCCGCTCTACCAACAAATCTTTTACATGGAATTGCTTTTCTTGCTCTTCTCTCTCTCTCTCTCTCCCCGCAGCCCCCCCCCCCCCCCACCCCCCACCCCCGCCCTGGGCCATAATTCACCTAACAACATAATTAAGTACATTGATATAAATTTAACCATTTGTGGGCTAAGCTTCCTCTTTAATTGCTTTTATTTTGGTGGAGAAAGCTTACTGAGGGTGAAAGGTTAATGCTTTCCAGACACTGTTTCACTTGCTACCATATAAAGTAATTTGAAAGGGCTCATGTTTGAAGTGGAGGTACATTTTACTCTTCATAGGGAGCTGTCCAAAAACTAGTTTTATATTTTATTTTTAAATATGGATGGATGAAGACTTTGACCATTTAAGGTAAAGTGAAAAGCCTTCTTGTAGCTGAGTAAATAGGAAACATGCCATAATATGTAAAACATTCATTGTATGTCTGCTTTCCAATAATAATATACCATAACATTAGTTAGAGTTTGTATGCAAATATGGTGTTGTGTATGATTTAGTTTCTGTTCTCCCTGAGGCAATAAATTAACTGTTTTTCTTGTGATTCTGAATTCTTCAGAATTTCATACATGAGTCTGCAATAATTCTTATTCGCAGTTCTAGGATAAATGATGCACTCGCAATAACATTCAATTTGTTCTGAAATACGTTGGGTGCACTGGCACACAAGCTTTCCCTCACATTCACATAGAGAATATTAGATGCAGATTAACTCAGATAGTTTAAAAAAAAATCAAAGCTGCATTTTACTTTTTATATCAAACCTTCTCATTACAAAATGCTCCAGCTGGTGGGCATTCGGTTTGCAACAGGAAAGGATTTTTGAACGAGAAGGGAAATGTGCAGCTTTAAGAACAGCTCAGGCTATGTATTACATGTTATAAATTAGAGTGAATACTATTTACTGTTCCATTAATGTTGCATATAACACTCACATTTTGTGGTCATCAGGCAGGTTGAATACACATAGTTGTTCAGGCATCACAATCATATAGATTAACATAGATTAACATAGAAACTAGGAGCAGGAGTAGGCCATTCGGCCCGTCGAGCCTGCTCCACCATTCAATACGATCATGGCTGATCATCCAAATCCAGTACCCTGTCCCTGCTCTCTCACACAAAATCCCCATCGAGCCTGCACCGACACATATCCCACCCTATCCCCGTAACCCCACGTATTTAATTCCCCCTAACATATCCCATCCTATCCCCGTAACCCCACATATTTAATCCCCCCCTAACACTAAGGGTCAATTTATCATAGCCAAATCAACCTAACCCGCACATTTTTGGACTGTGGGAGGAAACCGGAGCACCCGGAGGAAACCCACGCAGACACGGGGAGAATGTGCAAACTCCACACAGACAGTCACCCGAGGCCAGATTCGAACCCAGGTCCCTGGCGCTGTGAGGCACCAGTGCTAACCACTATGCCACCGTGTTGCCCACATCGAGAATAAGTAAATTAGTAGCACTGTCTTTACATTGTATTTTGTAAAATAGAAATTGCAGTGGATGCATTTTTTTAATCCTCCAATTTTTCTTCTTCCTCATAAATAATAACAACAACAACAACTTGTATTTATATAGCACCTTTAATGTAGTAAAATGTCCCAAGGCGCTTTCCAGGTGTGTTATAAAACAAAATTTGACACCGAGCCACATAAGGAGATATTAGGGCAGATGACCAAAAGCTTGGCCAAAGAGGTAGGTTTTAAGGGGCGTCTTAAAGGAGGAATGAGAGGTAGAGAGGTGTAGAGGTTTAGGGAGGGAACGCCAGATCTTGGGGCCTAGGCAGCTGAATACACAGCCACCAATGGTTGAGCGATTATAATCAGAGATGCTCAAGAGGCCAGAATTAGAGGAGCGCAGAGATTTCAGAGGGTTGTGGGGCTGGAGGAGATTACAGAGATAGGGAGGGGCAAGACCATGGAGGGATTTGCTTAACTGGGAGCCAATGAAGGTCAGCGAGCACAGGGGTGATGGGTGAATGGGACTTGGTGTGAGTTATGACACGGGCAGCTGAGTTTGGGATGACCTCAAGTGTACGGAGGGTAGAACATGGGAGGCCAGCCAGGAGTGCATTGGAATAGTCAAGTCTAGAGGTAGCAAAGGCATGGATGAGGGTTTCAGCAGCGGATGAGCTGAGGCAAGGGCAGAGACGGGCGATGTTCCGGAGGTAGAAATAGGTGGCCTTTGTGATGGTGCGGATGTGTGGTTGGTAGCTCATTTTAGGGTCAAATATGACACCAAGGTTGCGAACAGTGTGGTTCAGCCTCAGACAGATGCTAGGGAGAGGGATGGAGTTGGTGACTAGGGAACGGAGTTTGTGGCGGGGGCCAAAGATAATGGCTTCGTTCGTCCCAATATTTAGTTGGAGGAAATTTCTGCTCCTGCAGTACTGGATGTCGGACAAGCAGTCCGACAATTTAGAGACAGTGGAGGGGTTGAGAGAAGTGGTGGTGAGGAAGAGCTGGGTGTCGTCAGCGTACATGTGGAAACTGATGCTATGTTTTTGGATGATGTCGCCGAGGGACAGCATGTAGATGAGAAATAGGGGGAGCCAAGAATAGATCCTTGGGGGACACCAGAGGTAATGGTCTTTCTAGGGGTATGGTTTTATGGGTACCAATAGCCATCCAGTACCTTTCCCAGATTTATAAATCTAAAAAAATAATGTCCATCAATGTTAGGGTGATCACAGTTGCTGTCCTCACCCAGTTGCCACGCACGCTTTTTCTAGAAGGACAATGAGGGAACACCCAAAGTAAGACTAATGGCTTAACAACAACAACAACAACTTGTATTTATATAGCGCCTTTAACATAGTAAAACATCCCAAGGCGCTTCACAGGAGTGTTATAAGATAAAACATTTGACACCGAGCCACTTAAGTAGAAATTAGGGCAGATGACCAAAAGCTTGGTCAAACAGGTAGGTTTTAAGGAGAGTCCTAAAGGAGGAAAGAGAGGTAGAGAGGTTTAGAGAGGGAATTCCAGAGCTTAGGGCCTAGGCAGCTGAAGGCACGGCCACCAATGGTTGAGCGATTATAATCAGGGATACTCAAGAGGCCAGAATTAGAGGAGCGCAACTATCTCAGGAGGTTGTGGGGCTGAAGGAGATTACAGAGATAGGAAGGGGCGAGGCCATGGAGGGATTTGAATACAAGGATGAGAAGTTTGAAATTGAGGCGTTGCTTAACCGGGAGCCAATGTAGGTCAGCGAGCACAGGGGTGATGGGTGCTTGGTGCAAGTTAGGACACAGGCAGCCGAGTTTTGGATGACCTCAAGTTTACGTAGGGTAGAATGTGGGAGGCCAGCCAGGAGTGCGTTGGAATAGTCAAGTCCAGAGGTAACAAAGGCATGGATGAGGGTTTCAGCAGCGGATGAGCTGAGGCAAGGGCAGAGACGGGCGATGTTATGGAGGTGGGAATAGATGGTGTTAGTTATGCCATGGATATGTGGTCAGAAGCTCATTTCAGGGTCAAATATGACACCAAGGTTGTAAACTGTATGGTTCAGTCTCAGACAGATGTTAGGGAGAGGGATGGAGTCAATGGCTAGGGAATAGAATTTGTGGCGGGGAGCAAAAACAATGGCTTCAGTCTTCCCAATATTGAATTGGAAAAAATTTCTGCTCATCCAGAACTGGATGTCGGACAAGCAGTCTGACAAGTTAGAGACCGTGGAGGGGTTGAGAGAAGTGGTGGTGAGGTAGAGCTGGGTGTCGTCAGCGTACATGTGGAAACTGACGCTGTGTTTTCGGATGATGTTGCCAAGGGGCAGCATGTAGATGAGAAACAGGATGGGGCCAAGGATAGATCCTTGGGGGACACCAGAGGTAACGATGCAGGAGCGGGAAGAGAAGCCGTTGTAGGTGATTCGCTGGTACGATTAGATAGATAAGAATGGAACCAGGCGAGTGCAGTCCCACCCAGCTGGATGATGGTGGAGAGGTATTGGAGGAGGATGATGTGGTCAACCGTGTCAAAGGCTGCAGACAGGTTGAGAAGGATGAGGAGGGATAGTTTACCTTTGTCACAGTCACAAAGGATGACATTTATGACTTTGATGTGAGCCATTTCAGTACTGTGGCAGGGGCAGAAACCTGATTGGAGGAATAATTCTGATTGAGTCTAATTTGTCATCCTTTTTGAATATGGGTACCACATTGGCCTTTTTCCTATCTATTGGTACCTCATCACTGTCCAGTCAGTGACTTCCTTGGAATGATTATTGATGCCTCACAAATTTCTTCCCTAGTCTCCTTTAGCACTCTGGGATAAATACTCTCTATCCCTGTGGATTTATTGTTTTTGACCCATTTAAACCTGTAAAGACTTCCATCTCATTTATATTGAAGTCATTAATTTTGCCTGGGATAACTCTTTTGGGGAAGGCATGTTGCTCGTTTCTTCTCTTATGAAAACATGAAGGAAGTTGTCATTGAGAATATTTACTATATACAGGAAACTTTCGTTTATCCGGCACCGACGGGACCGGCGTGGTGCCGGTTGATCGAAAGTGCCGGATTACAGAGAGGTATACTTACCAAGGTACGAGAGCCCCGTACACGGCCACAGGCTGAACAATTGGGACCCGGAGAGGGAAGGTAAACGAGACTCCGGCTTTTTCCTCCGTGGCGGCGACAGGTCGGAGTCGGAAGAACGTTGACCCCCCCTTTCGTGGGGGCGAAAGGTCAGAATCGGGGTCTTGTCTGTATAATAAAACTTACCTGATTTTTGCCGGTTAAGCGAGAATTCCGGATATTAGGGTGCCGGATAAACGAAAGTTTCCTGTAGTGCTCATTCTCTGTTTTGAGTTTGTATGCATCTTTAATGGTTCTCACCTCTGCTCTGACTGCCCTCTTACTGTTAAAATACTGAAATAATTTCTTACTGTTCTGTTGTCTATCTGCAGCTAAGCTGATTTTAAGTTTCTGTTTGCTCCTCTGCTCGTCCTTTTGACCTGTTTCTGTGTGTTTTTACATTCATCCCAGGGAACCCTTTCTCTTTGTTGAATTTGTAGAGGTCATTTTCTCTTTATTTCATTTTGAATTTGTTTGATAATCCATTTAGGATCATACCTGTTTAGTCCAAGCGTGCTAGTTTTCAACATTTATTTATCCTGCATGCTCAACTATATGGACCCAAAATTGCTGGGTTTCTGATTTGCCGCTGGAAGTGCAGTGGGGCAAGTTCAGATTCCGCTCTAAATTCTAGATTCCCCGCAGGCAAAATGCCCAATTTCCACCCTCCCCAATCCAGGAATTTCAGGCCTGTGCCTTTAAAGTTGTTCTCTACTGAAGTGTTGTTAAACAGCCTCCCCAATCAATTTTCTTAAGTTATTCCTTTGAAATTAATCATTTTAAACCGTTTCCTGCTCTTTGGTAGTTTTGATTCCCAGATCATGTTGAATTTAATCGTTCTATGGTCACTGTCCCCAGGGATGCTATGACTTCTATTTTTGGTACATTGTCTGGGTTATTTTTAAATACCAGGTTGAGAAGAGCACTCCCACTCCTGGATTCTCTGACACTCAGAATCATGAAGCAGTCATGCATTACATTTACCAGCTCTACTTGGGTTTTCTCAATTTGTACAAGGTTGATTGAAGTTGCACATTAAAATAACTGTCCTTTTATCAAATATCCTTCCTCCTATCTCTTCATCGAGCAAACTAGCTTCTTTCTTGTGCTGACTTGGTGGTCTATAGCATACCCCTAGTGTCATATATCTGTTAATTTTAAAATTAATTTGAAGCAGATTTAAAAATCTCTCCTTCCAATTCATATTCTAGTTATGTTTTGGTAACACATTTTGAAGGGATTTTTTTTGTAGCCTAACAAAAATCAATTGAAATTGCTCTGTGATATTTTGTCATTCAAATATCATTCTTTGTTACAATCATGTGTTTACCAAGGACTAATGAGCAGAGGCTATCACAAACCAATGACAGATCAGATTTTTCATTCATGTTGTCTCCATGAACCAATCGCAGTACTCCAACTAGGTGTAGTGGTCACAATGTAAATTGTCATATGGTTACCAGGGACCAATCAACTATGACTGCATAAATTAAGGACCACTGTATGACTACATCCAGCATGCCTAACTTTACTGGCATTGGTCCAGGCCCCTTTCAATCAAACATGGAATGATCAGGTTAGTCATGAGTTACCAGCTGCAATGACAGTGCTAGTTTGTGACAGAAACAGAGTGGTCACATGGTTATTATTGGCTACTAAGATTGCTTATAAATATCACTATGTTTGAAAGATCACACCATTACTACGGAAGCAACAGATTTCTTTTAAATGTATCTTATTGATTTATATTGTTTTAAATACTTCAGATTATTTTTTCCACAGATGGTATATATATTTTTATATATATGTGTTCAGAATATATTTATTTTTTAATAAATGGACTTACACTGGTTAGTTATGAAAGTGTGATGAAAGTAGCCATTTCCTGCAGTGGGGAATGCCAGTGAAAATGATTTATCTACCGAGTGTGCTTCTCTGTCGTGGTTCATGTTTGTCTTAGTAAATATTTGACCCTGGTACGGCCTTGACCAGGTGACCTGCTCACAGGCCTTTGTTAGTGTCACCCTAGAGCTAGTCACTAGGAGGTGCACAAGAATAGCCTGGTGATGATTTGTTTGCAGATATTTCCTACTCCCTTTAGGAAGGTGCCTCATTGCTCCATGATACAGAATATTACAGCCAATGTTACCTTTTACCGTTAGAGGCTCTTGTGTAAAATTAGCATATCCTACTCCATATTTTCCTGTGGCGATGGTTCTAAAAATGTAGTAACACTGAATACAAGAGTAAATTTCCTGTCATAGCCCTATCAGGGAGGGGTGCAAACAGTTTACAGGTGGTGTATGTCATTATCAAAAAAAAACTGGCAGCCAGTTAACCTGCCCAAAGTGTATCATTGAAAGCGATAGTTAGGATTCATGTTGCAGTATGTTGATGCACCAGGTTGAAGCCTGCTGCAGAAAGTGTAACTGCAATAGCTGTGAATTGATCCGAGAGACACCACTGTGAATGCGGCAGAATTCAACGAGGGGGCAAAGCACAGAAACACATGGAATGTGTCTTGATAATGCATGGCCAAAACCTCAAATTCTGAAATGATCAGGTTGCAGTGCAGTAGAGCTACTGTGGTCATCAAGGATTAGAGACAAAATGTCATGGTAAAACGGACCCAATCATATGGGTAACTATTAATCTTATCCTGCTGAATAAATGCAATTCTTTTATTTTTTTTAAATGCAGATTTGCATTATGTGGCAGTAATGAGAGGGGTTATTTTACAGAATTATGAAACTAGATCGATATTATAAAGGGCTGAGGTGCTGAGAAATGTTTGGTTTAAAGAACAAAAGAGCACTTCTGTATAATATTATAAAGTGGTGTAATACTCATTCCTGCTGCCATAAAAGGACCAACTCAAAGAACAATAAGAATGATACTAAACCGTACTGATCAGGAAAGCGCCAAGGTCAATCCTTGGCCTGTGCTCAATTTGTTGATTTCAGCCACATACGTATAGCTTCGGGTAAGGACCGGCTTGGATTGAATTATGATGGGGTGGAAATTGCAGTCGGAGGCTTGACGCGGGCAAACCTCTCCGAACCACAAGAAAACTCTGCACCCACCTGATTGCTCCAGACCTTCAAACACTTTTGCTTCTGGGCCTGCGGGCGTACGCCTGCGAAAAGGCCCACGTATCCCAGGGGCGCAGGCAGTTCGCAAGCCTCCCTGGGATCACGTGGGCCAAGCCCAACCAATCACAAAGGGGGATTCCCATTATGCTTATGAGGATTCCACTTACGTACGGACCCCCCATAAGCATAAATAGGAATCCCCTAAAAAACACATTTTTACAACACTAAAATAAAAACACATCATCACAGGTTCAAAATTAATTAAAATACCATTTAATTAAACATTTAAAATAAAGATAAATTTTTAAAAAGTAAACATTTTGAAATGGGACAAAAATAATCTAAACTAATTTTAAATGTAAGGGAATGTTTAAATGATTTAAAAATTTTTATTTTAACATTTATTTAAACCCTTACACTGGTAAAAAAAAAAGGCCTTACGCCTGCTTTTACCAGGCGCAAGAGTTTCGTGGGTACTCGCTGGGCAGTAGTTGGGCAAATAGCCAATGTCCATTTCCAGCCGATGCTACGATCTGTCAAGCTGAAACTTGACAGATCGCAAGTTCTGGGTTTTTGCGCATACAGTAACCCGGAACTCGCAGGGCACACACGACGGCGTGCTCATAGGCCCCCGGAAAATCCGGGTCATTGTTTCCTTTTGGCAGGCTGCTGGTACTCATACCTCAGCATGAGTCCCTGCTTTCAGAAGAGGGGTCAAGGGAAAAGACAGGGCAAAAAAGCTGTAATGTATGTCACTGTCTCAATAATGTTATTTTTGCTTTGCAACTACAAAATTCTTCCCTTGTAATTGAGCATTTGCATCTTTTTGAATCATAGAATGATACAGCACAGGGGGTCCATTTGGCCCATCGTGTCTGTGAAATGTAGAGGAAAATAAGATTGCATACCTCTGCATAGCTGGTGCCAAGAATATGTCATTGTGCAGGAAAGAATAAGCTCATATGCTGCATTCTAATATACTGCACTTAGGACACAGAAGTATCGAGTTGCATCTGTTTGTGTGATCCTAATATATATTATCTTTAAAAGTATAAAGGAAAGTTCAAGCTGCTGGGATAAGTAAACAAAAGTGATTCATGGCAGAATCCTTTCCCCAAAACTATTAAACATGTAGTTGCTGTTTACCTATTGTTGTGGCTAAAATCTCAACATGATTATTACAGCAATTTCCCATGTGACTGCACTACAACTCATTTCCAGTTCTATATATAAAACCTGACTGAACAAAAATATATTACAGCTTTTTTCTTTCAGATTTCTTCCTTATTTGTACAAGAAATCTATCGAACACAACCAGCCTCTTTCCTTCCCTTCCCATCCACCAGCCCTCACCAGTTTCAGATGAACAGTGGTGGTTTTTCAAGTTGTAGAGTCGTGACAGAAACCGATTCATTAATAATTGTTTCATGAGGGACAAGTTGCACATTTGTGTACAAACATGTTTTTAGTTCAGGGTGGTTGAGCCAAATGACATTTCCCATCCATATCTGCATTGTGATCTTATGTAATTTTTGCTCTGCAAGGGCCTTCATTTGTTATTCTGAGATGAGGGGGGTAATTTTAACCGCCAAAAATGGATGGGTTTGGATTGGGTGGGAAGTTAAAAGGTAAAAATTTTCAAACCTGAACCCAAACCTACTTGAACCTGTCCATTTCCGGTTTTAACGGAGACGGGACGGGGTGAGGGCAACCAACACGCTCCCAGGAGGCGGGTTGTCCATTTAAATATTATAATGAGGCTGTGTGCCTCATACGTAACCACCATTTTAAATTTAACCTCTGGCCGGCCGAGTTTCCGGGCCTAGGGAAACCCAGCGGCTAAAGGGAGGCGAGAGGACTGCTGGATCCAGGAGTTAAGTGTCTTCACCCACCCCGCCATATCGGACATTCCCCCGACCATTTTAGCCCTTCCGATCTCCCCCCCCAACCCTTCCGATCTTCCCCTGACCATTATGATCTGCCTTCTGGCCTCCGATCCCCACCGACCCCAGCCTCCGATCTCCCCTCTGGCCTCCGATCTACCTCGACCCCAGCTTCCAATCTTGCCTCTGGCCTCCGATCTGACTTTTGGTCTCCGATCTCCCCCCTGCTCTGGCCTCCAATCTGCCTTTTGGTCTCCGATCTCCCCCCCACGCTCTGGCCTCCGATCTTGCCCCCCCAGCCTTCCTGATCCCTCTCTCCCACCTCTCCGCTCCCCGGCTGCGGCCTGGTGCCGAAGGCCTGCCCACCTGACAGCCAGCCAGCCTGCCTCTCAATCTGGCTGGCTGCGGTTGGGAAACGCAGACAAAAAATGAAACCTGTTCTTCCGGGTTTCCTGACCGCTCAACTGCACCACCCCCCCTTCCGCCCCCGCCACCTCCCTCCTCACCTCCCCATAAATATTGGGGCCCAAGTCTCTGCTAATGGCAGTCTGTGATCAGATGGTCTATTTCAGTGGCCCATGTTAGCTCACTTGGTGAAACCCCTCCCAAGGCAGAGCTAAGATCTAAAGCATGTCCTGTCACTCCATAGTGCGTATGTTGTTAGTTCAAGTCAGTGGGCAATCCAAGGCAGAGATTTTCGAATGTATTCAATGCAGTTGATGTCGGGTTAAATAAAATTTCCTTTTACTACTCAAAATGATGAGGCCAGTGTGGTAGTTGTCCAATTAATTATTTATAACCAAGTGGTGGCACCTTAAAAAATATATTACAAGGTTAAATCATAATTCTTAAAGAATTTGAGCAATTTTAAAGTTCTAAAATGAGCGTTTATGTCAGAGGAATGGGGTGGTGTAGTAATTTAGAACATTGGAACTGATTTTCCAAAGTATTTACAAACTCGCCAGACAACTCATAACTTTAATATGAACTAATCATGTAAAGTTATTTTAACTGGCATATTTTCAAATTGCCTGGTTACACACTGCGGTAAGGGGCTTGTGAATTTTTCAAGGGTATGTGGTGGCCAAATAAAACATACTTTAAACAATTTCTATGATTGCACAATCACAGGGTCCAAGACCATTTCTTCCTGACAACTGAATGTTATTGGAAGGAAAGTTTCAAGGCAATAACATCACAAGATGTTAAGTTTTCTATTGAAAAATGTGCTCATTTACATCTGCGCTCCCTGCAGTTTGAGTGGCTTTTTCCCACCCTTGTTTTCCGTATCGCACATATGTGACCTTCAGCTCATATGTGATTCATATGAAGAAGATTCCTTCTTACTAATGGGAAATAAGAAGCCTGGAGAAAACATTTGAACAGTCTCAAAAAGTAGAAGAATTTGGGAAGCATCAGTCAGTTTGGACAGTGTGAGTTAGTGGAAGAATTTCAGAAATGTAAATGTAAGGGTTGGGGCAGTGTCAGTGAAAGAATTTAGAAAATATCAGTTAGTGGAAGAGTTTGGACTGTGTGAGTGGTCAGTCTGATAAATGCAGAACGTTGGACACTATCAGTTATGTAAAGACTTTTGGATAGTTTCCGAAAGTGGAGAGGTTAAGCAGTATATGTAAGTGGAAGAGTTTAGCTAAAGAATGGCTGTGACTATCCGCTTTCATGAGATCAATGCTGTGCGTTCCATTCTTCATCATTCTCATCCTATGCTTGAACCTCCTGTACTTTCAATAATTCAGCAAAATTTGTTGGGCGTATCAAGGAATAAGAAAAGTAAGAGGTCATTTTGAATTTTATTGCATATTTTTATTTAACACCATTTCAAGTACATGCAACAGAAATAATACTGAGCTTCTGACAGTTATGCTCTTGTGATGAGTTTAGGAGAGATGCCAGCAAGTATTTCTTTACAGAGACAGTAATCAACAGCTGGAACGGGTCGCCGGGAAGGATGGTTGAGACCAGGACACTGGACTCATTTTAAGAAACAGCTTGTTGCTGTAATGGGTTATTATTCTAGAAGGATGAGATCAAATGAGCCAAAGTGTCTTCTTCATCTGAACCCATATTTTGACAACTCTAAATATGAATATACTAACGCATAAGTGAACAATTGTTCAACAAGGTGAAAATATGTACACTACAGCAAATAAAGGACATCAAATAAATTGACTTGTGAAATATGGAGAATTAACTTGCTGATACAGTGACAGCAAACAGTCTTATGACATGAGTAAACCTAATGTTACTAAAGGTAATATTGCTTCTCTCTTATGAATTAATACATTTTCTATTTTCAAATCTCTTGCTTACTCAATATGTGGGCTGTTGATAATGAAAACTCTGTTATAAAATAAAACAGAAATGATCATTTTACAACCATATTGTAATTCTGTATGTAATGCACATAACCTCCAGCGATTGTCTAAATCTTCCTAGCCTATTCACAATGTGTTCTTTAGTTTTATTTGAAAATACTTTCTCTCCTTGCATCTTACACCCAAAAGCGATAGTGACAATCTACACATATCACCTGCAGCACACTTTCTGCAGCAGATGAGGATTTTTTGCTCAGGTCAAATAGGGAGATACTATTTTAGATAACAGATAATACAAATACTAGCATGTAGTGCTTTTTTGTAAAGTGCATATATGCTACAGTCCAAGACTGCCTAAACAAAACTGTAACATGCATTCATTCCTTATACATTTTAGATGCTCTAAACTGGTATGTTTTCAATTCTGCGAATATTTAAAGTTCAAAATAATGACATGTTTAAACAAAGACCAGAATATTTGTTTAATCTCATTTTTGATAACTTATTTTCTCATGAATGAGTATTCTGAAAACAGCACAAACACAATATCATGACAAGGTTCTATAGAGACAGAGCAGTCCATTAAACAAGAGTCCATTGCCCCAGTGATAGTACGTAGAAAAATTACATCAGCAGCTTTATGATGTATATAAGGAGGAGACATATAAGAATCAGAGTAAAATTGACAAACAGTTCCTGAAGGTTTCGGCGGGTTTGCGGATTCACTTCAATTGCAGAGGCTCTCCTTATGGCAGAGCGGGTTATCTGCTGAACCTTATCCATGGTGATGCAGGCAGAGGTTATGAGAAGTGTGAAGACAAGCGTGAAAGTCGTAGAAAGTGCGGAAGATGCTTTTGTTCTCTGACTAGGAGATCTAATAAGGCAGGCAGAATAAATGTGCAAAAGTGAACAAACAAGGAAAAAAAAGTGCAGTGCTCAAATACTACAGAAGTTATCATTAGTACTCATGGGATGAACACAGTGATGGACAGAGAGTGAAACAAACAGATTCAGGAATATTTACATTTTATCGACTAAATGTGTAAATGGTTAGCTTGGATAGCTTGCTCCATTTTGTGATCAACTAACCTCTCCAGGAAGCAGTGATATTAGTGGCAAAATTGCTGGTGTTGCGCATATCTTTACATAATTTGGGTGCTTCCACGGAAGCAGTATTCCCAGACTAGGAAGGTAATAGCAAGTGACCTGTAACTGACCACTTGATGCTCAATAAAGTTTCCCAGTATCGCCCCGCTCCTTCCTGGAGAAGCACAATGCTTCATTGAGGTTGGAACTCATATTTGGGAAATTGCAGGTGAGAATAGCACCACATTAGTACGTTAATTCAGTGTGACACAAGACTCTCCTATTGTTGACAGTAAACTCTCCAGTTAGAGGAGTCTACATCTTCGGAAGACTGTAGTGTTACAATGTGATATAATCAATTGTGTCATACTCATATAAAGGTTATTTAGTTCATGACATTCTGTGTCCAGCAGCATTCAATAAAGATCAAATGTAGTAATGACAGCTCCTGAGGTGAAGCTCAGGCTGTATTCAATTGAAGTTGGATCAGACTGCAGATGAAGATTTACAAATAGGGTTAGTTACAGATAGACAGGGAGAAAGAAACATGTTTCCATGCAAGATTGAAGGAATGAATGACATACATGTGTGCACTCACAAAATAGGACAAAATCCCAGTTTCACCTTTTCAGTGAATGTAAATTGCATTGGTAAACTTAAAGGGGGAAAAATTCGGTGTCGATTAGCGTCCATAAAAAATTAGCACCCCTCCGCCTGAAATTGAGTTGCAGTGCCCCAAGCAGGAGGTGGAGCGCTCCTGGAAGCTCTCCCCGTCCTTCCTGGGGCGCTACAACTGAATATCGTGGGGCTACATGCAACAGCGCCATGCGCGTCGGCATGTAGCGCCACGTCATTGCAGGCCTCCTCCCCTGATTAAAGGGGAGGGGCCTAGGGCTGCGCGCACTGGGGCCCTGCTAGACCACCGGGGAGCAGGGTGCCGTGAAAACAGCCCAGCACTGAAGAGGAGTGCCGGGCTGAGCAATCTCGCGGCCGGCACCCCGAAGAAAAACGGGGAAGGGAGCAGGTGCTGGCAGTCGGCCAAACAAAAATGGCCGTTCAACACCTGCCCTTTAATTTGCACCACCACGGCTGCAAAAACGCCCCCCTGACCCTGTCGGACATATCATCCGGCGGTAGATCAGGGGGCGCAACCCAAGTTTGTGGCCGGGGCGCGAGCGTGGCGCTGCGCACGGTGATGATGTCATCGCCGGTGGCGCAGCACGTGTGGGGTGCTACCGGCTACCACTGCTGCTAACCTCCCGCTGAATTTTGCGGGAGGCGTTAGCTGCACCGCACCCGGCCGCTAGGGGATTTGCACCCCGTTAACGCCCCCCCGGGGGTGCTAACAAGAGGCGCAAATCAACCCAATTTTTCCCCCAAAGTTTTCTATCCTTAAAAATGTGATGGTGTGAGTTAGGTACCTGACATTTATACCTTGTTTCCTCCACCCCCTCATTCATTTGACTTTCTGAACCAAAACTCCTTCATTATCTTTCTCAGTAATATGGCAAGATGTGTCAACCCAAAAATATTTGAATGGACACTGTTAACTCTATTCATAGGTTAATCTACTAGTATGTACTTTAGCGTAGCCACACATTTTGGTTTTAAACTTCCATGGCCTGAAAAATTAACTTCTGTTTTATATTTAGGAATGAATGATAGTTAGAAATGAGTAACTGGTTCTCTTTATGTTACTTGTTTTAGAGTTACTTGTCATTCTTTTAATCATGCAGTGGTGATCAAAGACAGCACCATGTGCTTCATGAACTCATTCTTCACCCCTGAGCTTTGGCTGTGTGATTGGCAGGAAGTCTATCTGAAGGTCTGAGGTCACCAGCATGAATACATTGCTGAAGTTTACTCTTGCTACAAAAATTAAACAAACTTGAAAAGGCATGGCGACAGAGACACTGGGCAGATGGGCAGTTAAAATTGCACAGGTTACTTACTTGCCCTGGAGATGCCGGGAGTTGATTGTTCTCGATTTTAATATGCTCAACTGAGCAAGTAACAATAACACCCACCCTCCTCCGGGCCTCACAAGGAAAGCTTAGGCCTGCCCTGCCCCGGACTCTCTCTCCCCTTCCCGATTGCGAGACCCTTGCAGGACAGCCTTGGCTGGCAATCCCGTCACCTTCCTGGTTCTCAATGTGTGGCCTCCGGGTCGTGCGATTTTCTGCCGTTTCCCACCAACTTCCCAGCTGGAACAGATGGGACCTTGGCTGGCAGGCTTTAAATGAGGCCTGGGTACTAAATTACCCCGGGCCTCGTTTCTGGAGTGGTAGGTGAGTTTCTAACTCACACCACTACTCACTCGCCAAAGCTGCCCGGAGTTAAAATCGGGCCGACTGCGACCATTATGTGCAACTATAGAGAAAGGCAAATTAAAACTAATTATAGAATCTTTGCATGATTCCATTTCTCATTCTCAATATTATGTTACATTTTTATTTGGCTTCCTTAAGCCATCCTAAATTAAACTTACATGTTCTAAATTGAAAATAAGTAGCAATTTATTTTTTAAAAACTGCCCTTTCACCTCTATGGCCTATGTTTAAATCTAGACATGACTGATGGGATAAAAGTCCTCTCCCTTTGATGGTTGTCTGCATCCTAAATGGAGTGAGTTTGGGCAGTCTTGACCCAATTCCTAGCAAGTCACAGCACAAAATGTCCCAAATGACAATATAACTGGTGCAACTGAAGGAGCTATTCTAAGGTTTGGGTTAACAGACACTTTGAGGGAAATGATTAGCCTTGCATCTAACTTCAATTTAATGAGAACAACATTTGCATAAATGTTGAAAAAATCTAGGCAACTGTTCAGTCAGTCGATTAGTTGGTTCTGTTTCAAACCGATTATAAACTTGCATTTAATCACTGGTAGCGATGATAACTGTACAAATTCGGTCAGCTCTAAGAGACATTTTCCTTCGTTTCTGAACTTTGTCATGGTAGTATCAAAAACATCTCTGAAAAGTAATGGATGATGGTTAATAGAGCTACAATAGGAAGAGCGTTGTGAGGTAGCTTGGTTTCAAAGTATTTTCCTCTACCAAATTTGCAGGACTATTATCGAAATACAAAGATCTCAATTAAATCAAATCTAACATGGAACAGCTTACAAATTGTGCGTAGCATAAGCAAAAACAAATGAAATTCAGATGTAGAGCTTAATCAATTTATTAGCAGTCTCATGTTTTATTCTGAAATTTGCCACTGGTATAAACATTCTATTATATGTGTCCTGGTTAGAAGTGACCTTTTTTCCTTCTCTAGCCTGTTGCATAAATACAACACAATTCCGCTAAATTACATAATATACCAGGGAGTAAACTACTCTTTAGCATAAATAATGATTGCATATTATAGTACAAGTCAGTGAGACAACAGGTGAACTTTTGTCAACTGCAGCCCCACTGTTGCAAAGAATGAAGTCAGAAGACTAAAAGGGATTAGGAATGCTAAGAATAGGCACCTAGTAGCTGTCATCCACTCAGCAGGCCATTCTTTCTGCTTTGTGTTGAAGGGCTTGTTTTTATTCTTTTGAGAAAACTCTTGCCTGTGTTCTATTTTTAATTATCAGAATTTATTTTGCCTCTGCACAAAGCCTACCACCTTTGTCACCCTATATCAAGGTCAGACAACGTCAAATCACTTTAATTTATATTTGCCTGAATATTAAACGTAACTTGGCCTTGAAAACAACTTTCTGTGGTTTTCCAAATAAGCTGTATGATTAGGCTACAGTTGGGAAACCCACATCTAAAGGACATATCACAGTGACATTGGATTCACTTTGTGGTGTCTTATCCGACAGTCATATATATGTGAGTTGATTAGCTGTGGACAGAAGATATCTGGCACTTTTCTGTTATGTGATAGAAGTTATTAATAGATATGACATTAGGGTGGACATGGCAGATATTATTTTTAAAATAAGCCGATAAATGTTCTTGACCCTAGGTAAATAAATATATTTATTTACTTAATGTATCCCGAATTAAATCAACCTTTTCTTAAAAAAGATAGTTTGGACCATTGAAATCAGACGAGGTCAACCAATTTGTACTGAATGGCCTTCGTGAACTGTAGAAAGTTGAGAATACCACGCATCAGTGGTCCAGTGGCAAGATGCAGCTATGCTCAAATAAAGCTAGAAATAAGGCTTTACTTGATAGAATACACTCTACTGCTACCTTTTTCTTCTAAACCAAGTCACAACACTGATAGACTGCGCTATAATCCATTGACATTACTGGAACCTATACTGGTTGCCTCATGCATTCACAACATTAATGTAGGAGGTACATAAACATGTAAACCAACAAGTTCCGAGTAAACTTTTTCCACCTATACAGACTTTCCAATTGAGTTTTCCTGGTTCTCACAACATGGACACTAAAGGAATCAAGGGATATGGAGGTAGAGTGGGAAAGTGGAATTGAGGTAGAAGATCAGCCATGGTCTTATTGAATGGCGGCGCAGGCTCGAGGGGCCATATGGCCTACTCTTGCTCCTATTTCATATGTTCTTATGATGTGAGCTCAGTGCAATCCCACATCTGAGCTGGCACAATGTCAATGAAAACCCAAAATATATTTGAATTCAATTACATTTAATGGCACTGTATTTTACAAGGATGGAAATGGAAAACTGCTGCATAATTTGTTAATTTAAATGGAATCTCTGATTGCATGATTGTTGTGGAGAAGTTGTTTTAGGAACATAAAATCATTTAAAAGGTGTGAAAATTAGGGATAATACAAGGCCAATCATCAAATCTAGCCTACTTTATTGTGTTCCATTTACCCTATGTTCAGCTATTCTGAGTAGGACATCCTGTTAATGAACAAGGACAGAATGGTTTCTCCTCTGAGTGTCATTCAACATTAGGCGACTATTGACTCTGCTGTGGTTGATTAAATAAAATAGAAGTTATCTATCATATAGTTTATATAATGAGAAATAAAATAATTCATTTTTATTAACTTAAATAGATAGTAACCTTTTCTGATGTCATCAGGGACTCAATTTTTTTTTAAGTTATTAGTAACACAAAGCAAATTCTAACCATCTTTGTTTGAATTGAAGCAACTAACAGCATTTTCAGTATAAAGCAGTGTGGGACTTTAAGCAGCATAGTGGGTGTTTTGAAGGTCATATTGTCTACATTTTATGTTTCATAATTTTAAACATAGCTAGATAAGCCAGACAAGTGGCTCTTAAAAGTTAGTTTTGAGATTATAATCATTTGAAAGAAGAGCCTTATATAGAAGAATCGTTTGTGGACTATTATTAAAGACCTCTGAAAACTGGCCCAGTCTTTTTCAAGCATGTATATACAATAGTACAGCAACCAATAGCGCAACAAATCTTCATGTAAAAAAATAAATAGCAGTAGATGTGTCGGCCTTTGACTGCACACTACATTTGATACTGGCAGGGAGGAGATCTGCACATTTTCCAAGACGGTGCCATTGAATCATTTTAGTAATGTACCCTAAGTTGCATGACTAGAATCATAGAATGGTTGCAGCACAGAAGGAGGCCATTTGGCCAGTCGAGCCCGTGCCGGCTCTCGGCAAGAGCACTTCAGCTAGTCCCACTCTCCCGCCCTTTCCCCAAAGCCCTGCAAATTTTTTTCCTTTAGGTACTAATCAAATTCCCTATTGAATGCCACGATTGAGTCTGCCTCCACCACCCTTTCAGGCAGTGCATTTCAGATCCTAACCACACGCTGCATAAAAAGGTTTTCCCTCATGTCGCCTTTGGTTCTTTTGCCAATCACCTTAAATCTGTGTCCTCTGGTTCTCAACCCTTCCGCCAATGGGAACAGTTTCTATCTACTCTGTCTAGACCCCTTGTGATTTTGAACACCTCTATGCAACAAGACCTGGATGACGTTCAGGCTTGGGCTGATAAGTGGCAGGTAACATTCGCGCCACAGAAGTGCCAGGCAATGACTATCTCCAACAAGCGAGAGTCTAACCACCTCCCCTTGACATTCAACTGCATTACCATTGCCGAATCCCCCACCGTCAACATCCTGGGGGTCACCATTGACAAGAAACTTAACTTTACCAGCAACAAGAGCAGGTCAGAGGCTGGGTATTCTGTGGCGAGTGTCTCACCTCCTGACTCCCCAAAGCCTTTCCACCATCTACAAGGCACAAGTAAGGAGTGTGATGGAATACTCTCCACTTGCCTGGATGAGTGCAGCTCCAACAACACTCAAGAAGCTCAACACCATCCAGGACAAAGCACCCCGCTTGATTGGCACCCCATCCACCACCTTAAACATTCACTCCCTCCACCACCGGCGTACCGTGGCTGCAGTGTGTACCATCTACAAGATGCACTGCAGCAACTCACCAAGGCTTCTTCGGCAGCACCTCCAAACCTGCGACCTCTTCCACCTAGAAGGACAAGGGCAGCAGGCGCATGGGAATACCAACACCTCTAAGTTCCCCTCCAAGTCACACACCATCCTGACTTAGAAGTATATCACCGATCCTTCATCGTCGCTGGGTTAAAATCCTGGAACTCCCTACCTAACAGCACTGTGGGAGTACCTTCACCACATGGACTGCAGCGGTTCAAGAAGGTAGCTCACCACCACCTTCTCAAGGGCAACTAGGGATGGGCAATAAATGCTGGCCTTGCCAGCAATGCCCACATCCCATAAACGAATAAAAAAAATCTCCTCTCAAACTTCGCTGCTCTAAGGAGAACAATCCCAGCTTCTCCAGTCTATCCACGTAACTGAAGTCTCTCATCCCTGGAACCATTCTTGTAAATCTTTTCTGCACCCTCTCTAAGGCCTTCACATCCTTCCTAAAGTGCGGTGCCCAGAATTGGACACATTGGCCTGGAAATTCCGTACCCTATGGGTGTGTACGCGTTGTGTACTCACCCGAAGGGCCAACGGAAGTGCCGGTTTTATGCATGCACTGCGCATGCGCTGGAAACCGGCACTTCCGTTCTCTGCAGAACGGGCTTCCCAGGTCAAACGCCTGCGCCAGATAGGCAGCGCGTACGTTAGAAACTTCCGTTTATTTCACACTGGCTTGAGTCCAGGCAAGTCGGGAACAGCTGCGCCTGGAAAAGCAGGCGCAAGGCCTGCTTTTAGCAGGCTAATAGTTTAAGAAAGTAAAAAAAAAAAATTTTTCCACTGATTTATCATTTTAAAATACTTTAAAGAAAGGTAAGTTTCTTAACCTGCCCTGCCACTTTCAATGATTTGTGCACATATACCCCCAGGTCTCTCTGTTCATGCACCCCCTTTAGGATTGCACCCTTTAGTTTATATTGCCTCTCCTCGTTCTTCCGACCAAATTGTATCACTTCGCACTCTTCTGCATTAAATTTCATCTGCCACGTATCCGTCCATTCCACCAGCCTGTCTATGTCCTCTTGAAGTCCATCACTATCCTCCTTACTGTCCACTATACTTCCAAGTTTTGTGTCATCTGCAAATTTTGAAATTGTGCCTTGTACACCCAAGTCTAAGTCATTAATATATATCAAGAAAAGCCGTGGTCCTAGTACCGACGACCCCTGGGGAACACCACTGTATACCTTCCTCCAGTCTGAAAAATAACCGTTCACCACTACTCTCTGTTTCCTGTCACTTAGCCAATTTCGTATCCATGCTGCCACTGTCCCTTTTATTCCACGGGCTTCAACTTTGCTGGCAAGCCAATTATGTGGCACTTTATCAAACGCCTTTTGGAAGTCCATGTACACCACGTCAACCGCATTGCCCTCATCAACCCTCTCTGTTACATCATCAAAAAACTCAATCAAGTTAGTTAAACATGATTTGCCTTTGACAAATCCGTGCTGGCTTTCCTTAATTAATCCACACTTGTCCAAGTGACTGTTAATTTTGTCCCAGATTATCATTTCTAAAAGCTTCCCCACTACCGAGGTTAAACTGACTGACCTGTAGTTGCTGGGTTTATTCTTGCACCTTTTTTGAACAATGGTGTAACATTTGCAACTCTCCAGTCCTCTGGCACCACCCCCGTATCTAAGGAGGATTGGAAGATTATGGCCAGTACCTCTGTAATTTCCACCTTTACTTCACTCAGCACCCTAGTATGCGTCCCATCCAGTCCTGGTGACTTATCTACTTTAAATACAACCAGTCTTTCCAGTACCTCCTCTTTATCAATTTTTATCCCATCCAGTTTCTCAACTACCTCCTCTTTCACTATGACTTTGGCAGCATCTTCTTCCTTGGTAAAGACACATGCAAAGTACTCATTTAGTACCTCAGCCATGCCCTCTGCCTCCATGCGTAGGTCTCCATTTTGGTCCCTAATCGGCCCCACCCCTCCTCTTACTACCCGTTTATTATTTATATGCCTATAGAAGATTTTTTGGATTCACTTTAAAGTTAGCTGCCAATCTATTCTCATACTCTCTCTTTGTCCCTTTTATTTCCTTTTTCACTTCCCCGCTTGCACATGCGGCAAATCCCAAAGTTGCAGTCAGTTTCAAAGGCACTACGACTGCATACTCAGAATATGCCGTCATACTGACTGCAAATACAGAGCCAATCATTATTTTTCTTACCTGAGTGCAAGGTGTGTTATTTTTTTCAAGATGTTGGCTGGACGGGATGTGACCAGACTGAAAGCATGCAGTAAAATAAACAAATCTAAATTCTATCACTGCCATGGGGCTTGAGAAAAATATTTGAAGTGGATGTATAGACTCGCGAATGTTAACGGCTGGCTACATTTAGAGCCTTATGACCTACATCACGGTGACACAATGACTGGAATGCAGATGCTACTCGGCTGATAATTCTGTCACACGCTCTTTGTGGAGCTTGTTTACTTCCTGAGGTCCCGTTGCAGAATATGACCTAACAGTGAATTTATTCAGGATGTTCTGCAAACCAATATTTCCATTCCTTCTTATAAATTAGGATTCAGAAAAGTTTACCATTATAAGCATTACTGAGGTCTCACTGCTGAGTGTATTAGAATGGAGTTTTCATTTTGATATGGAACACTAGGCTAGGTCACAAAAAGCAGACCGATTTATTTTATCAGATAAAAATAGACCAGCGCAGAGTGGCCACTGTTTATTTTCCACTATGGTAGCGAAAGGCATGTGCTGATAGTTGTGGGAGCTGAGCCACATACTGCTTCAAGGTTCTCTATTGTGGTGAAAATCAAACTGATGCATTCATTAGGATCATTAACAGGTAAGCCAAGCATTTTATTTGAATAAATTGCTAACTTAGAGAGTTTATAAAACCTTTATTATCTTCGCTTCATTAAATTTACTTGCACTCATTTTTTGTTGATGAACTGGTGCTGAAAACAAAGATGAATACCATAATGGTCATTTTGCAAGCTTATGCCTCACTCAATTAGATTTATAAGAACATATTAATTAGGAGCAGGCGTGGGCCATACGGCCCTTTGAGCCTGCTCCGCCATTTAATAAGATCATAGCTGATCTTTGACTTCAACTCCACTTTCCTGCCCAATCTCCATATCTCCCGAGTCCCCTAGAGTCCAAAAATTCTATCTATCGCAGCCTTGAATATACTCAACGACTCAGCATCTACAACCCTTTCGGGTAGAGAATTCCAAAGATTCACAACCCTTTGAGTGAAGAAATTCCTCCTCATCTTAGTCTTAAATGGCCTACCCCTTATCCTGAGACTGTGACCCCTAGTTCTAGACTTTCCAGCCAGGGGAAACAACCTCTGAAGAGTCGAGAACGAGGGGGCAAGTTGTGTCGATTTTTAAAAAGAAAAAGTGAGATTAATTTTTATATTATTTATTCAGTCTGGTTTCTGCCGTGGTTTAATAGTAATTTGTTGACAGTGTCTGTTTTCTTAGTGGTGTATGAGGAAGGGTATCTACCTGTGAAGTCCCATTCTTCTTTGCGCTGAGGACTATTTATCTAGGTGCCCATTATCCTCATTGACTAAGGAAGAGCTCTGCGAACTAACATTTTTATTCGTATTTATTTTTGAAATGCAAAGCAATCCGAATTTTTTAGTTTCATCTCAATTCATCCAAACAATCATCTTAAATATATGCAAAGTACATTAAATACATAGCTTGTGGAAAATATACCACTAGATGAAACTGGCCTTATAGGTTTCAGTGTTAGAAATAAAAATCAGTTTAAGATTTTATCATCCATAAATGGCCTGGTTCACCATTAGGCTTTTGTAATATGTTTTACTGCATTCTTTCCAGATCCCGAGACATACATTAAATACCCACTGCAGCCAGTAAAAAATATTCATAGGCAGGAGTTAAATATATAAACAATAGAGGAGCAAATTTTGTGTTGGTGAATTTGAATAGGGGCCACCATGTGGAGCGTCATGGTAAGTATTACTTTCAGAATGTCATCCCTACACATCATGACCAGAGCAATTCTTACCCCCTCTCCCATACCATTTAATCCCCAACAACAGCATTAGGAATCCCTCTGAACTTCACTGCATGTTGTAGCCAGACATCCTTAGTGGGGTGAGAATTTACATACACATGCCTCTGTCTGACCTCAATGTTTCTAAAGGCATTTTTTTCTATTTTGGAGATTACTAAAAATGTGTCTTAACCATCAGGAAAAGCTGTGAAATTGAAAGGAGAAACTAATCCATGTCGAAATATGGGCCCCAGACTGCAATTAATTTTTGTCTTTATCAATATATTTTTAGTGTGTATCTGAAAACATATTTATTATTTACTATATCCTTTAATCTATTGAATAAACTAGGATTCCATATGAATAGCACTGGTGATTTTTGTACATTCATTGCTACATTAACAGATTACAGACCATAAGGGCTCCAGGTTCATTCTATAGTCTGGATTATAGATTTTAGCTGGTATAGCAGTAAAGCACCTCCACTCACCTCAGCAGCATTAAGATGGGGAGAGGAAAATAATCAGCCAAGGTTCTTAATTCTGATCACTAACCATCGACTCCTGCTGGCAAATGCAGATGTGCGAACATCAGGTGAGGACTGGGGACACCAGTATCTCTTGGTAGGCCATGTGCCAGGTTTATCCTGGCCTCCAGGATGCTGGGCGATAGGGATGCCGGGGCTGAGGAAATTCCTGGGGTGAGTAAACCCAACCCCTCAGCCCCGCCTCCTCCAGCATCATGGGCCTTGTTTATGGAGAAGTGGCAGATCCTTCTCTCATTAGGCCAGCCTTCCACCTTGAATCCGCCATTGGAGGTCAAAGATTTTCACCCCCTCACTGTCTAAATTCACACACGGGTAAGGTAGGAGAGAGCACCGGGTGCCAAAGGGCCCAAACACCTGCATGAGGCCGAGTGATCTGAGGTGGAGGAGAAAAAACTGGAGAGGAAAAAAGGTAATCCAAAAAATTCTCCAGTGGACGTCAACTTTTCGTGGGGATTACTGTTTAATTTTATAGGGTGGTTTTATTCCACTTTGGATAAATCTTTGTCTCAACAGCAGTGATCAGTGCAGGCTTTTAAAGCATGTGTGTCTTCTGTGGCTGGCAATAACGACCACCAGCGTATATACTGATAAATTCATGCCTTTAGTGCCTTACTGCAGGTTTATCAAGAAATGATTTGTCGTCAAACAGCAGGAAATTCTTGGCAATAAAATTGTTTGGATTTTTTTGGGACTCTTGACAGTGCAGACGTATTTTCTGGTATTGAATTAATTTGTATAGTGAACTGTTCTTGACCACAACAAAATTAAGGTTTTTATCAAGTATTTCCCAGAGGAAAGGAAAGGAAAAGAAAGGAGGATAATGGGATATGGGAACGGGCAGGCAACTGGGATTCGGGCTACTGCTCAAGTAGAGGGTAAACACTAATGTGGATTGGTTGAGCTGGATGACCTGTTTCTGTATTGTAACTTCTTTGTAATTCTACATAACTTGCAATTTGATCTGAAATGATGTTCTCTTACTTAGTAACTGTTACCCGTTATTGGTGTTGAAAGTGCATATGAAACAGGCGGCTAGTTCACCATAACAATTAATGCTCGGCCAAAAGAAACTATTTAATCACAACTTTATAATACCCCAGGTTTACTATTATAATGAAAAAAAACTTTCGAAACTGGCTTGGATAAAAGGTTTCTGATTAACTGTTTGAGCCATTAGAGCTTTCAGAGCAGCGATGGCGTCTTCAAACCTGAATTTTCTAGATGATTTAATTTGATTTATTCTCCCTCCTGCCTCTCCAAGCCTCTCTCAGGTTACACACTGATCCCCGCCGGGAATGGGGTGGAAAGATGAGTTGTCCCATCCCTCCATCAATGCCACTACTGAGCCAGTTGCTGGGGCTGACTCACCTTCCATTTCTTGCTCTCTTCCCGGGGGGGTGGGGGGAATACCTGGCCTTTGCTTGGCATCTCCTCCTGAGTCATCAGCACATGGCTGAGCTTGGAAATGCGCAGTGCATGATTTCGTGAGAGTGCACCATATCCTATCGATCCATGGATCAGAGCATTAGGACACTAACCCATTGTACCACCATGCTGCCCTTGTACTTGATTTTAATGCTTATGTATCATAAAGTATAATTAGAGAAAGTATTAAAAGGCTATTCCAAAGTGTCTTTAAATGAGCTAAAAGACGCTCGTGCAATTAGCACCAGACTTTCCTCTTTGGTTACGCTGGTAAATGGGGAAAAAATATTGGGCCGGGAGCCATTCAGCTAGCTTACCTTCCAACTTCTGAGAGTTTCCACGAGAATTGACATATATTGGGGGAGAAATTTGGCATGGTAGCGCCCCCAGTTAGCGCCTGGTGGGGGGCGCTAACGGGGTGCTCAGGCAGTAGCGCCTCGGAGGGGCAAAACCCGCGCCGCACGGCAAATTCGCCAGCCCCGTAGCGCCAGCGATAACAGTTAGCATCTCGGCACCTTTCGCCACGCAGATCGTGACGTCAGTGAGCGTGCAACACTCGCTGGGCACCCAATCTGCAAACTTCAGTAGCGCCCCCTGCCTTACCGCCTCACGCTGACAGCGCCAGGGAGCGGAGGTGTGAACCAGCTGGCTGTCGGGGCGCTACTCAAAGGGATGCGCCCCAGCTGTCAAGGAACTTCCGTTCCAAAGGTCAGTGATGAGTGGCAGAGAGCGCAGGATGTATCTGCAGCCAAATAAAGGCTGCTTAGTCCCCGGAGTGTTGCGGGCCGTCAAAGGAATTTGCATTTCATCCCACAGCATATCGCCGTTCTGCACTCCCTGAATCACTGGGGGCTGGTGTGCAGACTCCAGTGACCCGCCCCTTTAATAGCTGGAAGGTGCCTTCGCCAATGCTCACTCCTGATTACACAACACCTCATATTCCTTATTGCTTGGAGCCTAACACCACTCACCTATGGCATTAGCGCCTGATTTAGCGCTCCCCTGCATTCTTTGAGCGCTGAGACTGAATTTAGCGGGCAGCGAGATTGATTAGCGCCTGGTGCTAAACTTCCAACTTCACAAAAGTTAGCGCCCCAACCAGGGCAATACCGAATTTCTAGCCCCTAGGTGTATATATAGGCAGGTTTATTATAATAAGATGCAAATCATGGGATAACATCATAAAACATATTTCCCATCATTTATGCTTTAACAATGCTGGGCTCAATGAACACCTGGCATCCAGTGCTGCTGTAGGCCGCAGAGGGAGGGTTTAAGTTTGAAAGGGCTGCTGATCGCAGTCACAGTGGCAAATTTAAAATCTAAAGCTAAAAAAATATTTTTATGATCTTCAGCCGGCGTCCTGGCAGCAAATTCCCTCTACCCCAGCTGAAGCGGGTGCCCCAACAGTGCTGTATGTGATCGCGGTGACCTCTTGAGGTCAGCAGCATAGGGAAGGGGCAGACAGAATTTGAAATGGGCGTCCAGCGCTCCTGCCCGGAACAGGTGGGAGCCTTACTAAAATATTTAAATTGGGGTCTTATGCCGTTTTTAGCTCACAACCCAATTTTCAAGCACCAGTGAGTGGAGTGTGTGCTCTGCTGCTTTGCCCAATGGTTCTGGACTTAGAGGGGTCTAACTAGCAGTCCTTAAAGGGACTGCTGCAGGTCGCTCTGAAAATGGCAACAAACAAGAGATGCCATTGAATGCTCCTCCTGGCCCCATTGGAATATTTCCACAGGTGCCAGTTGCTATCCCAGAGATTACCCAGCAGTCCCCTTTAAGGAAATATATCCGGCTCAGCTCCACAGAGCAGCTGCTGGATTTCCCCACCTCCCCCTACCTCCACCCCACCGATCTGCTCACCAAAAGGATGCAGATGAGGCCCAACCATGAAACGGTTTGAGACCTCCCTCTGTTGCCATTGGGTGGGTGGTACGATCATTCTGTCCATGGCTCACCCAACCCTGAAATCGGTCCCACTGTCAAGGTTACCACATAAGCAAAGGTGAGTGGTAAGATGGTGACTGGTGCTGGTGAAATGCCCCAGCAAGAAACACCGGATTCAAGTGAGGAGGAGTGAAAATTGGCAAAGAAAAGAAAACAAACGAGATCGCCCAGACTGCCTTAAAACTGGCCCGACCCAATATTGGATCGGATGTCTTTCAGGCATTCTTGGGCCGTAGGATATTGGCTCCTGAAAATGGTCCTCATTGTGTCCATTTTACGTGTGTAAAACAGGTGCAAAGAGGTCGAATTTCTAGGCCAAGATTTTTCATTATTAGTCAAGTGCTTAATCATTTGTGCTACTGGGCTATTTTCTGATCAATATTTTCAGCATAGAAATTCTGCTTTTGTGTTCACCAGCCCATTCACTTTAATGGGGAGAAAGTAACAGGCTGGCTAGCACAGAAGTGGAATTTCTAACCCCTAGTTTCAATATACTGCAGCATTGTTACTGTGCACCTCAATGAATGGAATAAACATTTGCTATTTTTTAAATGTAGTTTAATTTCCTGTGTCCACCATTTTAGTAAAGGACAAATATCGATCAAAAGACTGCAGGACAACAATGAAGGGGACACGGACTGCAGTGGTTCAAGAAGGCAGCTCACCACCACCTTCTCAAGGGCAATTAGGGATGGGCAATAAATGCTGGCCTTGCCAGCGACGCTCACATCCCAGGAACGAATAAAAAAAATACAAAATGCCCTGGTATTGACAGGAGTCTCTAATGATTCCTAAGCAAAGAAATATAACAGTGCAGGGTTTTTAGCTCAATATGATTATTCAGATAAAATCCCATGAGCATGAAATCAAAGGAGTAGTCAAAATATGGAAATATATGACATTCAAATTTTAAAAATGAATTCTTAAAAATAAAATTGCAACGAGCAATATAACAGCCGAACCTGAAGTCCAAATTTGATTAGGGTTTTTCCATATTCAAAAATCCTTTTCTGAGAATTTTTTCCAACATTGCACAAATGTAAGGGTAAATTGTATGAGCCTTGACAGGAGAGCATACCGGAGAATCCGTCATGGAGATTTGTGTGTCCAATTTATTAATATTAATCATGAGAAAATCGGGGGTGACATGATTCAGATGTGTTGACCTTCATTGGTGTTGACCAATTCCCCAATCTGTATACAGCCTCTCAAATTTACCCCATAATTTTCTACTCTTGCTAAATGGCATTTTTTGTGGTTTTTAATATTCAGCTTTGTTTCAAGCAGTTGTGGTTCAAATGGAGACAAACTGAATTTTTGATTCATGGCTGGCTTACAAGCTCGGTATCATTTCCAGAATTTTTTATTTTTATTTTTTGAAAATATATTTGGAACAAAACAAACCAAGTTCTTTAATATCATTCTGTGGAAATATTCCACTTCAATAACGTTTAAAAAAAATATAGAGCCCCGATTTTAACCCCACCCACTCAGCGGGAATGAGGTGGGCGGGTGGGTTAAAATGGCAGCCAGGTGGAACCCGCTGCGCTCCCGCAACGTTCCTGGCCCCGTGATTTTAATAAAAGCCAACGACAAGCAGCATCGGGCCAGAAGAGGCCCAGGTAAGTAAGAATGTTTCTTAATTTTTGAAAGGCTTCTTGTGGCCCAAGGGGGGGCAGGAGTGCTCCTCCTGGCCCAGCAAGGTAACCTTGGGCTTCATATGCCCCGGGCTTTCTCCCCCAACCTCCTCCAGCTGCAATCGGCCCAGACCTCCGCTCCTGCATGACTGAACTTTGGCCTCCAGCGGCGTCCAGCTCCTGCCCCAATTCCCGCTCCCGTCATTCCTGCCGGTTTTGCGTGGGAGACAGAGTTGAACTATTTAAATGAGGCACGGGAGTTAAAATAGCCTGGGCCTCATGCCTAGGAGTCCATGGGGGATTCCATCCCGCCCACACTCGACCTGCCTTGAACGTGCCCCAAGTTAAAATCGGGGCTTATATATCTCATTTTTTAAATTTCACTGACTGTGCCTCCTGCATCCAGACAGTCCTCCCTGGTCAAGAGGACAAAATGATATTGCCTTGATTCCACAAGTATCGCCATTTCCACACTAGATTGAGTAGAACTCATCCCTCAGTTCTTCCTTCCTTCCAACAGTAGGTCCTCACGGTTCAATTGCTAGTTTTTTGCTTTTGTCCTTTGGACTCCGCAGCACTTCTCTGGTGGTATGGTTTTCCACCAATTCACCTGGTTTAGCTGTTAAGAGGTGCCATGTTACTTCTTTTGACTTCTTCTCTCCTGTTGACCTCTGTTACATGTGATGACCTGGCCAAGACTGATAACTTGATGGTGGGGTGGGGGGTATGGGCAGGGGGAGTAAGCTTGAATGAGAATCCCAATAGACACAAGGAGTGCGATTTTAACTTTTGGCGATGATGTAAAACGGGCGATATCGGATCAGCTGCCCATTATACACCCGTCCGATATTCTTTTCAATGGTAAGGAAAATTGAGTGGGGTGTATAATGTGCAGCTGATCCAATATCAAATCTCACAGTCTGAATGGATAATGTGTCCACGTGATATGCTACTGCACAGGCCATGTCACTACCAATTCAAAAATATTTTTATAGTTGTAACAACTGATCATATTGACATAAATACCAGCATAGATATAGGAGATTTAAAAATATGCACCTACTACATATATATCAATGTTTCAAATATCCATTTATAATATAAAACTCTGCAAATACCTTGCAGAGAATAAAACTGATTCTAACAGAACAGCATTAAAAGCATAATGAAAATATCCCAGTGTTGTACAATGTAATGTTTCGGAACTGCTCTGTATAATCTCATTCATGTCATGCTATTGAGAGTATTAGTTAAAAGTATAAATATATATAGGAACATGCAGTAGACTCGCTGAAACAACTATCTAAAATAATATGTCAGTGGCATATTTATCAATCTAATAATGATATTTTTGGCTTGTAACCCAGAACAAATTGTTGCTTTAACCCTTGTTCTTCAAAATTCAAATCCTTCCTCCAGATGCTTTCTGTTAGGATGAAAAATATGGGTCTAATGAGTGCTGATGACTCGCTTTAGAGATATGATTGCAAAATAGTTTCTGCAGCTAAACTTGTCTTTATAGTATGGAAGTGCGAGCGAGGAACAGTATGAGGAAATCTGAAGCTACATCTGCTCTAGGTGATTCAGTCTCATACATTATGCATGCTGCTTTTCATCATTTCAACAGCACAGAGATAGCATTGCTTCAGAAAGTTAGTTGTCTGAGGTTTATGGTCAGAGTTAGAGGTTAAGAAGATCCCATTTTATAGTTTAGTAGATGTACATCACATTGTCCTAGCCAGCAATAGAGCAAGGTTTTTATAAACATCTTTAAAGAAAAATGTTTGGTAAAAATTGGATGGGATGGCTTTAATCATGTCAAAACATGTCACTAAATGTCATTGCGTCACTCGGTCATGATGTCATTGTGACAATGACACAGGTTTGTTGCACCTCCTCTCTCTTCCTGGTGACAAAGGCAGTGAGTGTCCCTTTAAATGTTAATAAGGCAAAAAGATTATTTGTGCTCTTTTCATTTTTGGTTTATAGCGGTTAACTATTACAATGTGAATTTTATTTCAAAGGGTTCATATTAATTTCAAATATTAATCCTCTGCTCCCCGTGATGGTTTTATTTTGATTTATATCGAAAGACTGAACATCTTCCAGTTTTCAAAGAAGAAAACTTGCAAAGCAAGTGTTAAAAACATTAAGAACCTTCTTGAAATTTAATACGATCATTTTAAAACCACAGATGTTAAATAAAAATTCGACAATCTCTTACCTCTGTGGAGGCTCAGTGAGTTAGGGATATGAGCTGCTGGGTGGCTGTGATCAGGGAGCTCTGGAGTGCTGTACAGTTTTCCTCTGAATGGCACAAAGTTTATTGGAATAAACCGAGTGGGTGGGGAAAAGCCGAACTTTCAGGGGCGTGGTTTATGATGTCACAGACTGATTTGTAAGTCCTTATTGGATAAAATCCAGAGGTCTACTCCCAGCCGTGTTTCAGACACCAAAAATGTCAAAGTCAGCTGTCATTATGACTTCACTCCCCAAGCCCCCAAAAAAACCTCAGTTCTTCACGAGTATCTCAGTTTAAATGTATGCTAAAATTATTGTTTTCCATAGTTTTACAAATTTAATGTAGTAGTGTATTTTACTGCATGTACAATCAATGTTACAGAAAAGGAGAGACTGCACCCCACTGCTTCCAGTCTCTGACTTTAACTAGCATGGTTTTTTGGAATCATGCTGTTTATACAACTCCGGCACTTGAAAATGAGATTGATTTGCTTTGACTTTATTTTGTTCAAATATTAGGGAAAGTGTAACAAATAACTCACCTCTTTCAGCTTTTCCCCTTAGCTTCTATATTTGGTTCAAATATTTTTTCTACAAAATATGTGGTATGTATAGTGGGAAGGGGTTATCTTGCCTTGAGGGAAGAGCCCTCTCCCCTCTTGCCTGTCAGTTTTTACATAGTTTCCAGAAATTCAGATTTAATTCTAACGTTACGGCTGCAAGGAATTTTGAATTCTTGTCAAAACATGCAAGGTGGAAAATGCAAACTGAATTCTGGCTTTAATAGACAGTCTCTCTATACCTAACAAAATACATTGTTAAGCCTGATGGAGAAGTGACTGAGCACCTCTGTTGCCCACGAGTTCTCCTATTGCATCAGTTTAATTACCTTCAGCTGCTGACATTGAAATTACCTCACAAGACCATCTGATTTATTGTAATCAACAATTGCATAGTCACCAAGTCTTTGTAAATTTATTACAAATACATTTTTGGGGTCTGTGGGTTATTGCAGGTAAATGACGTCCAAGGATTCAAATGCACAATGTTATTTGACCATCAAGGCCATGGAGAAAACTTAATCTTGCCCTATCCACATTACCTTTCAATTCTATTTCAATTCCAACTACAAAATATCAGTTGAAAGGAATTTGCCCAACAGTGCAAAGTGTGTTTTATAAGTGTGTTCCACAGAAGTTCTATGCCACCAGTAATGAAACAGATGTTTGGAGGGATGTTTTTAGTTTTTTTTAGGAGTTTTTACAACCAATAGAAGCAAGTAATTCAGTTAGTAAACTGAAAATGTCTAAAAAAAATATACTGTGAAATTATGTGTGGGTTCCCCCATATTTGTGGTTTTTAGAGGAAGAAGAGTAGAATTAGCAGAAGGGTGCTGGGCTAGTTAGACTGCACCAGACCACTCTGCATCCACCTGTTGGTATCTTCATACTTGAATCTAAGGCAAGAGTACATTTTTCAGAAGAGCAGTACCTGCAGAGACTACAATTTACAAAGAATACTGTGACAGAGTTTATGCTGCCTGCTGCACCCAGACCCATAGATGGTACGATCAGTGGTTGTTAAGGTTACCATTATCATTAACTTTTATGCTATGGGATCATTTTAGGCTTCCACCAGGAACATCAGAAAGATAAGCCAATCTTCCGTCCATAGATGTGTAAAGCAAGTGACAGATGCCTTGTTTGCTTGAGCAAATGAGTTCATCTTCCCCATGGACAAATGACAACAGCATTTTAAACAGTGGTAGGATTGGTGAATGTCTGGGGGGTTATAGATTGCAATCATGTGACCCTACATGCTGCCTTGCACATACCACTATCTACGTGAATTGGAAAGGATTCCACTCTCTGGGCTGGATTTTTCCAATCTCGGCGGGTCCGTGGCAGCGACGTCTGTGGTGTGTGGGGACCTCGCATCTGTCTCGGTCCCGGCCTCCAAAAAGATTTTACATAAACAGGGCTTCTTAAGCCCATCTTGCGAGGTTCACGGCCAATTAATAGGAAGCGGATCTGATGACGGTATTTGATGACGCGTCATCAGCCGGTCTCCTTAAAGGGGCCATGTCCAAAATTATTTTGACAGTTTTGCAGTCAGTGTTCTGCAGCATTGAGGTGCTGCAAACACTGACAAGCACTGCACAAAGGTGCACGGCTGCATCCAGGCTCTCCCATGACTCCCTCCATATGCTTATGGAGGGAGTCACAGCATGCAGAGAGGTTCTCTTCTCTTCCAATGGGCGGAAGACACCTCCCCAGGACACCAACGCAGCCTGGTTGCACATTGCACAGGAGGGCACAAGCAGGGATGTTGTCAGGAGGACCAGGCTGCAGTGGCGCAAACCTTTCAATGATCTCAGTAGATCACAAAATGTTACTGCAAAGCCACACTCAACCTCATCCTGCTGTGCCACTCATCACATCCCCATCACTCTGCCTTTCCCTCCCCTACTCCTGCACATCCTTACTCACACCAACTTACCTTGCACCTCCACCCATCCCTCTCTATCTACATTATCACTTCCCCATCTCACTAGCCAAACCTCACACTCGCCCTCTTCCTAGTCCAATCATACCAATTAACAACACACAAGGGTAGGCACTTGGGTGTTTTAGCCAATATTCATGTAAACTTTCTGTTAATGTGTTGCCAAGCATTGAAATCCTTATTGTCACCACTTTGCCTTCTTGGACAAATTTGTGTGCACCATTGAAAGTGTGATAGTGAGTTCCAGTGAATGGTGAGACATAACGGTAACCCCCCCCCCACCCTCCCCCCGAATGGTGATGAGTGTGAAAGGAATGGCTTGGACATTGTAGGGATACTTTATGGTGCTAGTGTGGGGTGGTGCCAACCTGGTGCATCATGTGGCAGCCAGGGTGTACAGTGTTAAGTGAAGCAAACCTGGACATGGTGATGCCATCGGTGGTGTCCCGGGCAGCAATGTGCATGGATGATGATGCCCTGTGTCCAGTGCAGCATCAGTTGATTGCGGAGAAGGTTGATGTGAATGTTGGTGCTGGTGTGCCTGGTGATGCTGGTGTTGGGGCTGATCGTGTTGGGATTCTGAAGACCAAGGTGAGATTTATTCAAGACCACCGATGCTGATGGAATACATGGCAGGTGAGGTTGAGATGACAGAAGTAATCTGTCAATGTTGAGATAGGTTGTTCCAAGGAGGTGACAGTGGATAGAGAGATTACTCCAAACACTTCAAAAGTGCATAAAGCTCAAAAGTGGGTTCCAAATCATTAATGCTCCAGCTTCTAAGATTGGGAGGTGACCAGCTGTGAAATGGTAGGTTTTATACCACTTTTGCAGCTTTCACCTATTTACAAGAATCCACAGTCATTGAGAACCCGACATACTTACCTGGCGTGATACCCGCTCTCCGGGAACCTCATTGAAAACCTGGTAAAATGGTAAGTACATGGGAAAATGGTTCTTAACTACCTTTTAATAAGCTTTTAACAATCTAAATTGGCTGACCCGCCGCTTGCTGTCGGGTCTGTTCAGGGATGACAGATCTGACACTTGGGAAACTGACAAGGAGGCGGGTTTACCGACCCGCTGTCAATCTTTGTGATTTTGACAGCGGACCTGCCTCCAAACCCGCACTCTGAGCGCTGGTAAAATTCAGCCCTTTGTGTTCAGCTCATTTGGAACCTTCAGCACTAATTTATGCACATGAATGTTTACTTCATAGAGAGCTGTTACAATGCCTCAGAAATAATGAGAAGAGGCTGGATTCGATTCGTAGACCAGCCAGCACATGATGAAATTGTATATGTTTTTTTAAATGTGGTTTAAAAAAACTTATACTGGAGATAACCCCATTGTTGGAGCTTGTCCTGGAGATTCCCTTTCAAAAAAAGCTCACTGCTATTTGATGAGCTGCAGATAGTGTCTGTCCCATAGGGTACAGTGCTGTAGTGGTTATGTTACTGGACTAGTAATCCAGAGAATGTGAGTTCGAATCTCACCATGGCAGTTTGAGAATTTAAATTCAGCTGTTGGATTGTCTTATAAAAACCAACTGCTTCACTGATATCCTTTAGGGAAGGAAAGCTGCCATCTTTATATGGACTGGCTTATATGTAATACCAATCCTAAATCAAAATGGTTGACTCTTAACTGCCCATTGAAGTGGCCTAGCAAGCCACTCAGTTGTATCAAACTGCTATACCTGCAGCGGTTCAAGAAGAAGGCCCACTACCACCTTCTTAGGGCAACTAAGGATGGGAAATAAATGCCGGCGTTACCAGCGAATCCGAATCCCAAAAATGAATGAAAAATTGGCACTGAGGGACCCAAAATTATTTTGTATGAGGTCGATAAACCACAGAAGCTTCTCTCATTTGAACTCCACGAGTGCTTATTGAAGCCTACGTGTTAGTCAGTGCATAACAGAAAATTCTAAAATAGCTGCTATGCATCCATCTGGTGAATTCCTGACCTTCGCAATGAACTTTCCCAACTTCTTTGCTGCTTGGATATGAGGTCAGGTCATTCACTGAATGTTTATTGTATTATTTGTGTGACAGCTGGGCAACCTCGATGTGTTCTGTTAAAAACTGACATCATTAAGAAATAAAATAGCCTTAAATTTTAATCCTAAACTTTGCTACAACAGGCTCTCAGCATACAAATGGAAAATGTGTTGTTAGCTGCAGCTGTAGTTTCAGTTGCTTAATAAGGGTGAAAGTATAACAATTAAAACAGAATTACATTTGACCAGCCCAGAAATTTCTGTTTGCAAAGTGATCAATAAATGTGTTTTATGACATTCTTCTGTCTATTAAATTCCATTAAAATATCACTGCGTTAAGTGAGTGTATGATATTGGCCCAGAAATTGCTGGAACGGCGCATCTAGTGGTGAGCACCATGAATTGGATTTTTCTCCTCACCCTTCAGATCGTATTGTGTTTGCATTGCGAATTGCTGGAAATGCAAATTGATAACGGAATGGCGAGGTCAATGGGGCAGCTGGGACCTCCTGATCATCGGGCCCAATGGTCTATCTCCTTGACCAATTAAATTTAAGGAAGGGAAAGAAACAGAGCGAATGATGGAAAGGTAAATAGGGTGAATTCGAGTCAAATTGGATACAGAAAGAAAAATGAAAGAGAGGAAAAGAAAGAGAATGGATTAAGAGAGAGAAAAAAAAGTGACAGAAAGGAAAAGTAAGAAAAAAAATTAAATTTATAAACCTCTAGGAACAATTTACTACCTGCAGGAGTGAGACTCCAGTTTCATTGTTCCCTTTCTGTGTCTCCAAGGTTGAATGGTGTGTCAGGTCCATAAATCACGTAATTAACAGGGTCCTTACGACATGAATTATTAGCCCGAAATGGCTGCAGCGAGATTCATTCGTATTGACAGTGTAAATCCACCAATTTCATGTCACACAATGGGGAGGCTCACGGCGAGATGTTTTTTTTGGTTTTGGCTAGGCTAACAGCGGAGTAACAGAAATCGCCCAGCAATTTGTGGCTAATCGGAACTCATGGCGTATCTCTTCTTCACCACAAATTGCTGGATTCTTTATACACTAATAATAGCGGCCGTCGTGAACTCGCTGTTATTTTTCCAACAATTTCTGGGCCATTATCACAAACAGTAATTTTTAGATTAATACATTTAAATTGCCAAGTGCAACAAACACAAAGGCACCACCAGTGTTGCAAGAGTTTTTTTTTGTCAGGCTGCTTTCAAAAAGATACACAGAAGATGCTTTCCAGAGCAGATGACCTGTTAACTCAAGCAACAAAGTTATGTTTTTAGGTCAGTCCAATGGGGAAAATATTCTTCACCAAAAGTGGCTCTAACATTGGTTTACTGTTACTTTTTAACTAATTTTATGTATGAAAATAAACTCTTCCATTTAGAGCCTATTGAAGGCCCCACGATTGCCCAATGCATAGCTAATTAATCCCAGAAGACTATGGCTTTTGCTCCCTTCGGAGCATAACAAAAAATAATTTACCTTTGACTTCGGCTAACCCTTCCTTTGTTCTGTCATTGGATCGTAAAGCACTGCTCCGATTTCTCCTGCCAGCTGTCGGGCCAGTTGCCTTTGCACCCTTACAGGCATTTGCAGTCCGTCCTAAGTATTTTAAATGATCTTATCCCCGAGATTTGGGACACGGTCTTCATCATTGGCTGCTGGTGTGGGAATCCTGGAATTTTTGTTCCCATGTAAACCTTACATTGTCACATACTGGACATCATTTACTTAATCTCCTGAGGAAAAGTTCTGCATAAAGTCTCCCCAAAGGTAATCAAGCTGACGTCTAGAGCATCGCTTTATCCCACATCTCTACTATTTAACCTGGCCTTTTGATTTTCACAAATGACATCCCAATAATTTCTACAGCATGGATACCATCATGTTCTGTGGAGTATTTAATCATTTTTGCCTATACTAATCCTCATAACTGCCAGATTCATTCATATATAGATATTTATCCAGCTCTTTTTGAAGGAGTTAATCAGCACAACATTAACTATTTATTATACCACAAGGTTGAACATGACATATCTTTTATTTGACTTTTTTGTTCGTGCGCCACTCGTTCAGTGAACTACCAATATAATGAGCAATGATAATGCACAGGAAAGAAATATTGCTGAGTAAAGAATAATGAAATAGTATTTCTTTTCTACTTGATGATGGCGATCATAATTCACTTGTGACTTCCTCATTTAAGATTTATTAAGTTATTCCATCTCATAAAACATACATGTAATTCCTCATCTATCAGCCTACCAGTTGATACCTTGAAATTCAGAGCTAGAATTTGAACTCATTACACATTTACAGAGCATAGCCGAGGCACATTTATTCAAAAAACTTACAAAGCATGCAGTTTCACAGTGCACATTACATTGTACCTTGTCCAACACACGTGCAGGAGTAGCTTGGAAATGTTATCGGGTGCTCATGTAGCAGGTACACAGCACAATCTGGGAGATTGGTGTTACTAGTGCTATTGAGCTGCGGATGATATAATGCCACAACATCATCCATCTATATATGTCTATAATTAGAAAAACTGTATGTATATGTGCATTTTCTATTCATCATAATTCAGATGTCACAAACCCATCACTCTGTCAGGTGAAGGGAGTTGCCAACTGCACCTGTGCCTATAATCTCCGAGTCTAGGTATGAATAATGTGGAGGATCTCTCAACATTCACCAATATCATTCTCACAATACAACTGGAAATATTGTTAGGTTGTAACAATATTTGTGTGTTTGATTTTCCAAATGACTTCAAAAAAAAGCTGGCCCATGAATGTTTATGTATTTATATTTTACCTCAGAGAGAAAGAACAACTTCTGAAAGAGAGACAGACAGAAAAACAAAGGGTGATGATTCGAACACCTGGGGACGATCTTCACTTCTGCCCAGAATGGGCGTGATGTTGACAGAGCGGAAATGCCACCCTCCCATTGCTGGTGTTAGGAGGTCTGAGCTAATTTTGGTTCGGGCCTTATTTGACTGCCGTCGGCAAGCTCCGGGCACCAAACAGGCACCCCTCTGCAGCTCGCGGGTAGTGAGAGGGCAGGAAATTGGCAGGGTCTTACGCTGAACTGGCTGGCAGATCGAGTCTGGGAGCGGGCAGAGAGCGGATGGTGGGAGGGGACTTAAATGGACCAGCAGTGGGCTAGAGTTTTTTTGTGGGCCCAGGAGCAGCATTCCTGTTCCTCGTGGACATACAAAAAGATAAGATTTCCTGGCATGTTTCTGGAGTGGTCGTCAGTGATCCCTTTAACAACCACTAGTTAGGCTGTACACCACCTGGTACAAATGAAAAGACTCTGATTTGCCCATTTAAGCCGCTTCCTTGTCCATTTACAGATCCAGCTGAAATTGGCTGTCATTGGGTTGGTCAAATTCCGCCCCCCCCCCCCCCAAATTTTCAACTGTTTTTCAGGCAAGAATCAGGCAACCAGCTTTTGAATACTCCCCCACTTTGCTTTATATTGTTTATACTGAGAATTCAAAAGCAATTATTGTTCACATGCTAATTTGCTTATTTTTCACAGTGCAAAGCTTTAATTGGCCCCCAATGTCCTTAGGGGTTCAAGCAGACTCCCACAGCACTGGTGGGAGTCCAGCACTGGTGCGAGTTCATCAGAATGGGTGGGAGTTCAGCACCAGTGGGAGGTCATCAGCATTGTTGGGAGTTCAGCATTGTTGGGAGTCCAGCACTAGTGGGAGGTCAGCAGAACGGGTGGGAGTTCAGCACTGGTGCAAGTTCAGCAGAATGCTCTGCAAAAGGCAGACAGACAGCCTTGTAAGAAGCAGAACCTCCACCCGCTCCTTACAAGATAAATGACATCAGGGCTTGCCCCCGAGTGCGGGGACTCCCTGTGCCAGGAGTTCCTGCTTCTCCAGGTTAGTCTGGACCCAGGATAGGACTGGGGGCTCATACGCCAAGTCAGATGTGGCATACCAGTCTTCAGATGGGCAGTAGTGGGGGGGCTGGTGTAGGCCAGGCCAGTGGCTTGGACTTCTGAAGACAGGGAATTTTGTTTTTAAAAATGGATCAGTTCCCTTACATAGGGCCTGGATTGGGGGGCTGATTAACACCAGTGAGGTTAACCCAGTAACTGCTGCCCATGTAGAGAAAAAGGGAGAGGGTGAGAGTGAAAGGGGATATTAGAGCATCTGCGCTTTATTTTGCTTATGCTAAGAATTCAGAAGCAATTATTATTTACAGTAAGATTAGTAAGCCGCTGTGCCAGCTATATAATTTACCCAGCTGCAGGAGGTAATGGAAATACAGTTTTTCAGGAACTAAGCAAGAACACTTACATCACTGTTTATGGTCAGAACTCTTAGACACTTTCTTCTACATTCTTTCACTGGAGATGTGCACCCCTCCCCCACATCCACACCTCTTACAGCAATGTCATCTCTGACTCACATCGGAGGTTCATTGGTAATATTAAAATGGTACAAAAGTGCATATTTGTCTGCCACTATATCACACTTCCTATGCCATATTGGCTTAACACTTCAGGCATCCCATTTAATTATAGAAAAATCCTCGGCAAATTTCTTTCACATTTGCATATGAAATGCAAATATCCTTGGCACCTATGTAAATTTGTTTCCGCTGATTGGTTCATATGTAATTTTTGGAATGTTTGGCTCATGCATAAATTTCTTAGAAAGGAGAATTGGTATTTTTGAACATTTTTTTGACTGCTATGTTTTTTTCCCTCAGCCACCCAACTATGCGCAGATGAAAAATAAAAATGATAACATAAGTATGTAAATTGCCCTTCTGCGGTTGGAAATGCATCTGTTCAGTTTTGCACCGTGAGACTTAACCTCCATCAGGGGCCGGGGGTTCATGTTTGTCTCCAGGGTTGCTGTCTGTTCCCGGTGCAGCTGCTTTGTAGCCCCCTGTTGCAAGTCTAAGTAATGTCACAGGAGGTCCGTTTTAAAAAAAAAATGTAAAGTAATCTCCCCGCAGCTTGAGTCTAGTGCCATGCAGGCTGTAATACTGTATTTTCCAACTGACGTCATGATTCAGTCAGAAAGTACAATATTAAAGTGCATACAGTGCTAAAAAAGAAAGTGGCTTGGGACTAGGAACAGATCAGGAACATACTGGATGTTGCAGAGGAGGAGCGGGTCAGGGCAGAATGTCCTTGTCCTGATTCTTCTTAAGTGCTGCCAGACCACGTCCTCGCTCACTGCAGCCAGACATTTTGACCCATCCCAGGACAGTCACCACTCCCCCTCCTCATGCTGCTATAGATTAGTTCATGCCTCCTTGTGTTCCCAGATCCCAGGACGTCTCCCCACCACTCAATGCTAGACTCCAGGGCCTTTCCACATCCTTCCCCGGACTTTCTGACCCCGAGCCCTCCCACCTGCAGTGCTGCCAGGCCCTTGGAATGCCAGTGAGTCAACCACACATTCCATCCCTCTAGTTTTGTGAAACCAAGGAACATATAATAATATTTTAGACTACTGGTGTACACTTTTCACAGGATAATGGGTAGACTCACAGATTTTGATCCACAAAACACGGGTAAAAATACCAGAATACTTTTTAATAAAAGCAGAATTTGGCTTATTTCAGTCACCATAAATGAGAGGCCCTGTTAATAAACCATTGTACATTAAATGGTATAACCTCGCTATTACTATAAAGTAACATATCCTCCGAATCACCATGGCCAATGTCATGAGACACCTGCCAGTATTTATGAAGGTTTTAATTCCATTCCACTTTCAATGTTATACTTCAAAGCAGTCAAAAGTATTTTTAAAAAATCAGTCATTTCATTCTGGTTTCTTCTGACCTCAACCCAGATATTTAAAATCTCATCTACCAAACTGGAAACTTTCCTCACCCAAAGCAAATAACCTTTAAGTGACCTCAACATGACCTGTATCGGCAGCCATTCAATTTTGTGGTGTTAAAGAGACAAGCCAGGTTAAATACAGCTGCTCTTCAGCAGCAGAATAATACATTGTACTTTATATAGCATAATGTTCCTATTATAAAGCAGTGCCTCATCTGACTTACTATAGGCATTGCCAGAGTAAGTCCAAGAGAAGCAAACATTAGAACAAATCCAATGACCCCTTCCTCCTAATGGGGAACAATTAGCACTATAGTATTGTAGCCTGTCTCCAATCCATGCTGACTCCCAGTGAGAGTGCAGGATTGGTGAATTTTGACTTTGTTGTGGGCATTAAGTTGACTGTATCTTTTCAGTGTTGTGTTATGGAATGGATGGCTTATTAATATAGTAACCGATGGCATTTGTACATGTAAGGCTTTTACAGCCTTGGTGTTTACTTCTTTAGGTAATAAAGTGGTTACCTAGCAACTGTCTCACAAGTTTACAGAATGTGCCTTAATAAATGCCAAGATTATTTACAGCCCAATAAATTATACTTTTAGGAGATGAGTTTGAAGATGAAATAAACATCCTGAGTTTTCAATCATGCAGATTTGATAATGGAATTCAAAATTATGTGGGATCATAAAATTAAAGACAGCAGTGGGTAGCAATGCAAGTAACTGGAATGTAACTGGATTGATTAGAAGCTGAAGTATCCGATATATGTAGAAATAAATAGGAAGGCGTCCTGACTATCATGTGATGGGAAACTGGGTGAACTGTCTAATCTGTTGTCTTTGACATTGCATAGTTCATTGGATTTCATTTCCCTAATCCTAAATTCCCTTTTCTGGGATTGATGACAGCCAGCTCTGACTGAACGTGATGCAGCTGACGGAAATCTACAAGCTGAGGTGCTTGTAATAGTTTGCGTTATTTATGTTTAAGATTTTGTGTCTTCAACTTCTATACAGAGCTTGCTAAAACAGAGATGTCAATCTATTTATTATTTACAAGTTTTATTATGTCTCTCCCTTCTCACTGTCTGACATCATCTTTAAAAGTGTCATAGGAGACGTGATGTATTGTTTTGGATATTTTGCCTCATGCCAGTTTGAGTTATTTGCTAGTGTAATCACTGGGAAATGGTATGGCTTTCAAACTTACTGTCAATATCTATCACATGCATGACTTCTGAGGCTCATTCTCTGGTGAAAGCTTCTTGTGTCAAAAATAGTCAATGCCCATCACATCTATGCTTTGAACTAAATAAGAAGTTTTGATTGGGTGCTCCACAATATAAGTATGATACTAACAGCCACCAGCTGAAAGCAAACAGAATAAAAGATACTTCATAGATCAAACATATAGGTAATGGTTTCCACTCTGTGCAGCAGTATTCACGAGCACCTCCAATTGCCCACCTACACTAGTTCATGTGGCTGAGGTTGCCAATAGGCACAATGCGTGCTTTATTTTTGGCCTGCATTGATAGGTAGCGTGCACAGATCACCTAAAATATGCAGAAGGGCAGCTCCTATGACCCCCCTGTTGATTCTGGATGTGTATTTCTGTGAGGTTCCAAAGGGCTACTGTTACTTATGGAACTGTGAATCACCACTTTCGGGAAAGAAGAAGGGAGAAGACTGAAGGAAGAAAAAGAAAATGTTCACATTGTCTTGTTAATATGGAGATTCTAGAATACAAAGCTAGAAATTATTGTTGGCAATATTAAAATAAAAAGGTTAATGCCCCTGTTAACATAATAGATAGAGGAATTTGTCTGCTAATATTGTCAACTAGTATTTTCTAATCTGTAATGCGATGGCGTATCTTTTCTAAAGGATCAATTGTAGGGTAACTTTCCAAATCTAGTCATTGGTTTGGGTCCATAAATTGTTCAACAATCGGTCCCATCTCCAAAAACAAAGTGACCAAATTCTACATAAGACGGCAAAAGGTGACCTCACTCAAAACTTAGACAAATAAATTCAGATGAGAAATGATGCCTACTCACTTAGCTGTCTCTGAGCAGTTGGTTAATAATTCCACATAATGAATATCCAGGCTAGAATCATTCTGCAAAACCCAAAAGTTCCTTGTCAAATCTTCAGGATTATCTGGTGCATCTAATTAAGTTGCTTTAATACACCAAGAGATAATCCAAGATCCAGTAGAATGCATGTAAATGAGACTTTGTGTCAGCTAATGTGAAGGAATAATTAATTCGGTTTGGAGCAACGGATTAAATGGCTTTGGCCCTTGCTTGAAATAAGGCTTTGACATGAGGCTTTAATATTGTATTGGTAGTTAATATACGATGCTCTCGCTTGACAAGCTCTAAGTTTCTTCATTTTCACAGACTGTGTCATAAGTGTTAGTCACTGTTTGGTTTAGATGTCATTACAAAATGACGGTATCGGCAGCTGTAATCACAGCCAGTAGAAATGTCAAATTGTCAATACCAGCAGCTGTAATAACACAACCTATGAAAACTTCAATGCGAGCAACTGCTAACAAATTGTACACATTCTGCAATCTTCACAATGACGACATTTCTTGTGGCATCATTTACAGTTTCTGTATTATCCTGTCAATCACATAGGTTCCAGAAGTGCATGGAGATAAATGGGGTCACATGGGGCTGTTTGGAAGAATAGAAAAATACAATAGAAATTAGAAATGGATCCCATTTCAAAATCTGAGCAGAGCCTGCAGGTGGATTTATTTGAGTGGAAGGAAAGAGGGACATGTTCTAATTTAAGTAAGAAGCTCATATGTGCTGAAAGAAATGAACTCTGAAACTATCAATATCAAATGCTGGCCTGCATTGTACAGTTTGAGGCCCATCAATTTCTGGGTCATGGAAGTCTCCTCATGCAATGTTTTATATTGGCTCTGCATAGTTCAGTTCAGCAAACTTTGGATCACAGTTCACTCATCTCAACTATTTGACCCACTATAATAAAGTTCTGTTCAATTCTATCTACTCCATATTCACTTGGATGTGATAGCAATATTACATATAGTGTCATAATCACATGATGCTGCTGAAAGCATGACAGATCATTTAAAACGGAAAACTTCCTTTCTTTAGTAAATAGAAATAGTCAGGCCTTGAAATTTATGATTCTGTTAAAATGGAGGAAAAGAAGTTTCATATGAATGTTTTGTGTTCGTATGCGAACATTCACACATTGTAATTCAAGACCGTAGGCTTTTATAAAGAGGAAAACTAATGAATAAAGCCGGAAATTGATACTTGTTTAATGTAGGCGCGCCAAGCGAGAAAACTAGCAAAAGAGGCCAACTGTTTCAAAAAGCTGACACAGACCCCAAAAAGCTGCCATCTGAAGAATGGCCTTGACATGTGGGGGTGTTAATTTTAACCTAATCCAGTGCTGGTTTTACACCCAGCCTGGTTTACTCTCCATTCAAGTCAATGGATATAACCGTGTTCCTCCCGATACCGTGGGTTTCTCCATTGCGCTGGTTAGGTTAAAATTGCCCCTGGAAAACAAGTTTTTACAAGGCTTTGTAACTCTAGCAGTAAGTGTACCCAACATTCCTTCACTTGTATCAGAGATGAGAAAACAAAAGTACCTGAAAACATGAAGAGGATATCCAAGTGTTGAAGGCACAAAATTGGCACTTCTAAAGAGGTCTAGGCACATGCTCCTCTGGAAATAAATTAATTTTTAGATTAAAAATCATGCATTCTGGTTAATTTTAAGCATTTTCATGCTTCACAATTAATGAAAAACAAATGACAACTGGACACAGTTACCTCACACATTCTTATTCTCCCACATCCAGCCCAGTACCGTTCCAATTTGCAAAGGCACTCTACCCACTTGGGTCCCAGTTCACAGTCAGTGTACCCCATCCAACTCCCTATCCTTTCACAGAGGCACTCTCTCCTCTTCCAACCATCCCAGTTTAGAGTGGCTCCCTTCTACCTTTCCAACTGTGTTAACCTGATACTCTTCCTCCACTTCCTCTGTTCAACCTGATGCTCTTCCCTCTGCCCAAAGTTCATGCTGATAGTATCCCTCCACACTCCCTCAGAAAACATCAAAAGAACCAGTGAAGTATTTTACAAGTATATGGGTAAAAAGAGAATTGTTAAAAGTAGAACATAGAAACATAGAAACTAGGAGCAGGAGTAGGCCATTCGGCCCGTCGAGCCTGCTCCACCATTCAATACGATCATGGCTGATCATCCAAATCCAGTACCCTGTCCCTGCTTTCTCACACAGAATCCCCACAGTACAGATAGAGGCCATCTCGGCCCATCGAACCTGCACCGACACATATCCCACCCTATCCCCGTAACCCCACATATTTAATTCCCCCTAACATATCCCATCCTATCCCCGTAACCCCACATATTTAATCCCCCCCCTAACACTAAGGGTCAATTTATCATAGCCAAATCAACCTAACCCGCACATTTTTTGGACTGTGGGAGGAAACCGGAGCACCCGGAGGAAACCCACGCAGACACGGGGAGAATGTGCAAACTCCACACAGACAGTCACCCGAGGCCAGATTCGAACCCGGGTCCCTGGCGCTGTGAGGCACCAGTGCTAACCACTATGCCACCGTGTTGCCCCCTGAGAGGAGATGATTGTCAATTTGTAAATGATGATTAAAAATAGCAGAGGTATTTAATAAGTACTTCACATCGGTCTTTACTAAAGAGGATAATGAGAGGATAAAAACTAAATTTTAGGTATGTTGGTTTGGCTAAAGGAAGAAACAGCACCATGGCCTGATGGGATACAAGCAAGGAAATTTCCATAGCCCTAGATAATAATGAGCCAATATAAAAACTTAATTTATTGGGCGGCACACTATAGGAAGGATAATGAGGCTTTAGGGAGGGGACAACACAGATTCACTTGGATGCTGCCTGGTATGAGGAAATACAAATATGAAGAAAGACTTGAAAAATTGGGGCTCTTTTTCATTGGAACAATGCAAATTGCAGGGCAATATGATAAAAGTGTTAGCAATTATGGAAGGATGGAACAGGATATATAGAAGCAGACTGTTTTCAGTAGTTAAGAGGAAAGGAACAAGGGCCCATAGATATAAGTTTAAATATAAGGGGGGAAAAATTCAGTCGCGCCCCGTTTGGGGCACAAATATCGTCCGGGCGCAAAAATTAGCGCCTGGCGCTAATTATCGCCACTGACTGGAAACTTCACTTTTAACGCCCTGGGAGGTGATTGGAGCGCTAAATCAGGCGCTTCACACCTGTCTTAAGGCGCAAAGGCCGAGGAGCGAGGCGCTACCTCAGAGCGCTGGTGAAGCTCATGTAATGTCAGTCAGCAATGGAACACACACACAATGGCACGGGCCAGTTCTTAAAGGGGATGGTTAATCTTGCTTTCCATCCACATCCTGCTCATTGCAGCCTTGAATCTCGGCCTGGAGAGACCTGCACATCAAATGTGCTGGAAAGAACAATGGAGAGTACCAGGCAAAGAGCTCAGAGTGCAGTCCCCACAGTCTCTGCTAAATCGATACAAGGAATGGCAAATCAAAATGAACCTGCAAAGTGCTGCTCAGTACCCAAAACTCCTTCACACAACGTTGAATCTCTCCAGAAGTCTCTCCCTCTCTCTCTCAGAATGCGTAGTTCAAAAATGGCACCAACAATAAAAGGCAGGAAGCGGTCACCTTTAAATAGCGCTCCCCCTTTCCCTTCATGACTGCAGAATGCTCCCCTCAACCTGTCGTTGCTAGCGTCAGGTGGTAAGGCAGGGGGCACCACTCAATATCCGCTCCGGGGCGATACCGGGGCGTTGCGCACTCGAGTGACGTCATGATCTGCCGGCGCAGGAGATCGTGGCGGTAGTGTTTAGTGCTGCCGCAAAATGTCTAGTTAATTTCGCGAGCGGCGCAAACTTCGCCGCGCCCGGGCGCTAGCTGCTTTGCGCCCCATTAGCGCCCTCTTAAGGCGCTAACGGGAGGCGCAACCAACAGAATTTTTCCCCCAAGAGGTTTAGAACAGAGGGCAGGAGAAAATTCTCTACACAGAGAGTTGTGAGGCTGTGGTGTTCATTTCCAGGGTTAGTGGTTGAGGCAGAAACTATGTCAACATTCAACATTAGATTGAATCGGTGGATGAAGGAAAAGGAGGTTGAAGGTATATGGGAACAGGGTGGGTAAATATAATTAGAACCATTTGCTCACATGGAGGGTAAACACTGACACGCACTGGTGGGGAGGTTGCATTGATCTTTGCTGGCAAACACTGATCAGATGTCTCAGAAGTCAGCAAATATGTTAACATTAAACCTAGAAATATGGTGACATGCTTCTGCTTTTGGTTTGTGGAATTGGCATTGGTGCCAACAAAGGAAACAAAGTTAAGGTTGAGGAACCTGATCACATACTGTAGCAGGTAACTGGTAACCCAGAAAGGGATTCTCAAGGGATTCTGTTTTTGTTGTTTCAGAAACCTTAGAGATTCTGAGTATTGGCTATCAGTTGAGCTTCTCCATTATACACAATGCAATTTGTTTCTTACTAGTGAAGCCTAGAAAATGCTCATCTCTTACCTGACTTGACTTTCATACTATCATGTGTAGCAACACAGAACACTTGTAACAGTTGTGCCATTACTGTCACACTCTGGGTTTTGGAGTTTGTGATCTATAGTCAGGATGAGAGCTGAGAATGTACGGACTAAAGGGGTCAGTCTTTGGGATTCTGGAAAGAAGATGCTTTGGCACAACCACTGCTATGTAATTTTAAGTTGTTTTAAAATCACAAATTGTGGTAAAATTGTCAAGAATGCAGTAATACAGTATTACTGACTGGCAGAGAGTAGTGTACAAATGAGCTCCAACTGCACACTAAATTTATGGGGAGGACTGTGGTCTAAAAGAAACATTTAAAAGATCTGTATCAAAAATTCTGGTATAGTATAGTGGAGAGTATTCAATATGCTTCAGCCTTCACTTTCAAGTGTCTTTGCAAAGTTTAATCTGACATCTACCATCCTTTTTGAGTTGTACTCCATGGATTGCACAGAAGCATACTATTAGTTCCCAACTGGATTACCATCAATTAGATATTTGAATCCTTAGCACAAGACCGCCTCTGCCCTTCCTATGAAACTAGCAGGGTGAGTACTGATATTAAAGGGGAACTGCCTTCATGATAAAGTATTTAAGAAATGTTTTTTTGTTTGGGACAGGGAAGAGACAGAAGAGTTGTAGACCATTTCCATTATGATGATGTCATGTGCTAAATGATGATAGTGGTGTGTGTTGACATAGCCTGTGTCACAGGGTGCTGTTTGTACAGAAGCAAAAACAGAAGCGTTTGACTTGTTCCTGATGATGGTGCCCTTTTAATTTAGCCTGGTGGTATCATTTGTTCAGTAACTCCTCCAAACCAGTTCCTCTAAAGAGGACATCAGTCACTATTTAAATAGAAATATTCTAAAAATCAAAATGCAAAAATGAAGGAATATAATTCAGAAATTATTTGTAATAATCTTTTTGAAATGGAAAATACTAACATTACTAAAAAAAACCTCATTTTAAGAGGTTTAACATTCGTTCAATAATTCAGATTTTTTTGCGTTTTTGCTAAGACATGCTAAGGACATGTTGTGTTCATGTAAAGAATAGTCTACTTAAGACAAAGCAATGTAGATTCAGTCTCTTCATTCATTACATGTAATTAAGAAATTATTCTGCATCCGTAGTATGATTGTTAGCTTTCTGACAGATCAGGCACTAAACTAGGGATTGTAAGTACGATTGCACACCTGTTTTCTCTTCAGTGACCCTGTTGTTATTTGCAGTGTTTTTACTGCACCCTCACTCCCGAATTGCACTGGATAGTTCTGGGCAAGGGCAAATTTCTACGTCTGAGAGAAGTGCTGAAAGTTTTACATCAACATAAAGGTGGCTTAAAAGCCTTGGAGAGATAAAATTCGTGGAAAGGAGATTAAGTTTGCAGTCTGACATGCAAAGAGTGATGGATGAGTTGAGTGGCAGGGCCAAGTGAAGGAGAGATAAGAGAGTTTAAGACATGTTACTGTCAAAACTCAGTGTTTGGATTTGGAGAATGTACAAACATATCCAAGCTGCTGGTTGAATTATTTATGACAGATGTAATGCATTTGGCCAGCTCAGTTGGAGTTTGGACAGTTAGTGTATCATCTGTTTATAACGTAAAATGAAGTGATATTTAATAAATCAAGAAAACCAAACTGTTATTTTCAAAGGCTTACTAAGACAGTTTGTTCTTGTTAGCCTACATAGGATGTGTGTCAAAAATATTTAGACAGGACATACTATGAGAAGCTGATTCCATAATTGTGCGAGTGTTGGATAACATAAAATTCAAAGCTTACAGAATACTGACACATCTTCCATCGGTCAAAGATCAGCAACTAAATGTTATACATTCATAGCACAGATTTACTTAAGCCCTGTTCATACTATCATTCGTAAAGCATACTGTTTTATAAATTCTGGTGTACTTTAGTTTACAGTTGAGAGTATAAAGTCTCAGAGGGGGCCCCAGAATGGAGAAAATTTCCCCAGAATGGAGTAAGTTGACCCGGGGCTGGTTATCTGCAAAATCCACATCAAGTGGTTCCAAGTCAAAAGCAGAACTATTTAGATCTTCTCCACCAAGAGGCAGTATAAACACGCCATTTGTTACACAGTGCACGCCGGGCAACATTTTTGAGCCTGCTAGAGAAGTAAGTGAAGAGTTTTATGCATCAAAAGTGATTATGTATTTGCCCTATATTTTCAGGGGTATGGTAGCATAATGGTAATGTTACTGGGCGAATAATCCAGAGGCCTGGGATAATGATCCGGAGACATGAGTTCAAATCCCACCACGGCAGCTGGGGAATTTAAATTCAGTTAATTAAATAAACCTGGAATTAAAAAAAAAGCTAGTATCAGTAATGGTGACTGTCGTAAAAACCCAACTTTCGGGAAGGAAATCTGCCGTCCTTACCCAGTCTGGCCTATACGTGACTCCAGACCCACAGTAATGTGGTTGACTCTTAACTGCCCCTCTGAAATGGCGGCTCGCCACCACCCTCTCAAGGGCAACTAGGGATGGGCAATAAATGCCAGCCTTGCCAGCGATGCCCACATCCTGTGAATGAATAAAAAAATATATAAAAGCAATACTTGGGAGCTAAAATTTGCATTGTCCAAAATAGGCAGTTTGGTTGGCAGATGGGCACGTTGGTTGGGAGATGAGTAGGTGGATCCTCTTTGTGCGGCAGTACTTGCCTTTCATTCCAAAACTAACATACCTTGCTTAATTTACACCAGTTAAGCACCCAGAGTGATAGTCAAAGGCTAAATTTTATAAATTATCACCTCAGCAGGGTGGTTTCAGGCTCAGGTCCGAATAAAACTGGAAACTGCTCCAAATCCTCTGCTGCCACACTGCCAGGTTTCTGTGCAGTTCTCCTATTTTTATTATTAATCAATCAATGCAGCACAGTCTAATGAGATGAGTCTATTGTCTCTGATATGGTCATGGCCCGAAGTGATAGGGGCTTATACTGTTCCATATGAGTAAGCAAAGTCCACAGCACAAAACTGCCCATAATTTGGTGCAAATTGCTACTGACGTGGCCCCTCGCTCACAGAGATCACACTGCTGCCGTAAGGAGGGCACTCTTCTGAAATAGAGTTTTATTGTTGGGAGGGGAGCTTTACTCTAATGGGGAAATTGTATGAATGTGTTCTGCCAGCACGGGGCTTTGCCTGCCAGGAGCGTGTGTTAAGAATAAGAACATAAGAAATAGGAGCAGGAGTAGGCCATACGGCCCCTCGAGCCTGCTCCTCCATTCAATAAGATCATGGCTGATCTTGGGCCTCAACTCCACTTTCCCGCCTAATCCCTTAGAGTCTGAAAATCTATCGATCTCAGTCTTGAATATATTCAATGACTGAGCATCCACAGCCCTCTGGGGTAGAGAATTCCAAAAATTCACAACTCTCTGAATGAAGAAATTCTCCTATCTCAGTCCTAAATAGCCAACTCCTTATTCTGAGACTATGCCCCCTAGTTCTAGACTCTCCAGCCAAGAGAAACAGCCTCTCAGCATCTACCCTGTCAAGCCCTCTCAGAATCTTGTATGTTTCAATGAGATCACCTCTCATGCTTCTAAACTCCAGAGAGTATAGGCCCATTCTACTCAATTTAGGCACAGAAGTCAGAGGGCCTTGTAGGAATTTCTGTCCATTACAGTGCCTGAAACAAAGATGGCCAGTGCTGACTTTGCCCCCACTCCCTCACCAATAAGAAACTTAAATTTTCTGTAGATTGCCAGAAGTTGATTGAAGTGAGCTACTTTTCTCTGATACAGGCCAGTGTGCGTATGATATCTTCAACTTTATCTACAGTAGACTCCTTTGCTAATTTTAGTGTTTTTATATTTTCCCTTAATTACAGCAGTATTCATCTGTTATAAACAGAAATAAGTTAGTGCAGTTGCCATTTTGGGGTTAACAATGGTTACCAAGTCTGCTTCCAATTTATGGATCATCGTGATTTGTCCTGTCACTGGAACAGGCCTTTGAAGATTTGTGCCTTGTGACCCTGTGTTCAGACATAGCAAAAAATCTGTAATTCATTTGGCTCTCTCTCTCATCCTGCAGCCCTTTCTGTTTCTATAGGTAATCTGAACTAGATTCCTTTCATGCGTTGCCATTCGATTTTCCCCTTTGCCTCTCCTCCGCTGAGGGCTGTAACTCCCGCGAGTGTACAGTTCCAGAGGTACTGATGGTCCTCCAGCACCACACTTCATGTTCTTCATATAGGACACTGGGCAGTGAGTGCCAGCAGACTAATCAACTGCAGAGCCTGTCACAGATGAGCCTAATCTTGTTTTCATGGAATTACATAGAATTTGCAGCATAGAAACAGGCCATTCGGCCCAACTGATCTATGCCGGTGTTCTATGCGCCACATCAGCCTCCTCCCACCCATCTTCACCTAACCCTATCTGCCTATCCTTCTAATAAATTTTCATACATGTTCAGCAGGAATCACTGGATAACAATCACTGTGAGAACACTGGCTGATTCCGCCCCCCTCCACCGCCCCACTCACTGCCAATAGTTCAGGACACTGGCCAACCACTGCATTGCCCGACGCCTTAGTTGAGACCCAATAAAAGCTGGGTCTCTGATTCTGTCCCCATGCTAAGATTGAGTCATGTAAATGTGGGAGCTGGCTTACAGACACTGGTTTCTTGGATTTCTAACAAGCACCAGTGTAAAAGCAGCCAGACAGACCAAGGATTTGGGGCTGGATTTTCCTGAAATCGCCCTAGGTGGATTAGAGATCAAGGGCTCCATTTTCTTCTGCTATTTCACCCAACTGCGGTGGTGAAAATAGTGGGAATCAGGCGGTGAGACCGGCTGCCATGTTTCTGCCCTGACTTCTATTATCCTTCCCCCCATTCCCCCCCCACACACCCAGAGAAGACTCCCTCAGAGGGATGGTTGGGCATGGCAAGCCACCACAGTTCCCTGCCTTCTGCCACTGGGGCAGCGGGTAGAAGTCCCACTCTGAACCTCTGGGGAAATTTCAGGAAAATCCAGCTTCAAATGTGGTGCTTCATTGGTTTGCCTAGCTGCTTTAACATTGGTGATTGTCTAGTTTGGATTCCAAGAGACCAGTACCTGAGAGACAGCTCCCTGTAGTTAGCCTAAATCTTGTTCTAAGGACAGAATCATAGATCCAGTTTTTCTTGGGTTGAGCATTCAGCTCCTGGGACAAGAAGAATCAGATTTAGTGGTGTCAATTCAGGGATCTGGCTCACAGGCACTGGTCTCTTGGAATCCAAACTAAATGAGCACCATATGGAAGCAGCTTATGGCCCAGTTCCACATCACATAGTGTATCTGATCACTGAGCACTGAGAGAATTTACAGGGAATAAATCATAACTTTATCTTAATCTTTGTGTTCATTGATATCTTTCCCAAAGCCACTTTCAGCCATGAGCCAGGGACAGAGGGTGGCAAAGCCTCACCTCTTCAGATGCATTGGTTTTGGAGTTTCTGAGGACTCCTCATGCTGCCTTTCCATATTAGCCACTGGTTCAGATTCAAACCCTTTTGAGGCTGGAGTCACAGCTCCTTCCCTGCACTTTCTTCCTAACTAAAGGAATCCCGCTGTGGCTCTTCAATTTTACATCTCACATATGTGCTTGTCTACTTCGAGTTGGCTGAAGTCTAACTACCAGCTTGGCCCAGTGATAGCCCTCCCACCTCCTGAGTCAGCAGGTTGTAGGTCCATGCCTGTACTCGAGGTACTTGAGCATATAATCAAGGCTGGTACTTCAGTGCAGTATTGAGAGACTGCTGTCACATCATAGATGCTATCTTTCAGCTGCGATGTTAAACCTAGGCCCTGTCTACCTATTTAATTGGATATGGAAGATCCCACGGCAGTTTTCGAAGACGAGCAGGGAGCCAACACTTGCCGCTCAATCAATGTGTTTGCACACACCAGAAGAGGCCGGCCTGAGGACCAATTTTCATCTGAATAATTCGGGCAAAGTGCCAGCACCTGCCTTCCTTCCAGAGGCAGCTCGCTGTATTGGTGCCTCCTAATTTGTGTTGGTACCTCGTCAGCAGCAGCTCCGAGTTAAGTCGTGGGGGGTAGGAGAACAGGAAATCTGGGTGCAGGCCGGCAGTGACCCACAGTATTGCTAAGGAACCAGGAGGAGCACTCCTGCTACTCCTGCCTCCAAATTAAAGAAAGTACAGAAAAAACCGTTCCTTTTTCGTGGCAGCCTCCAGCGGCTCACGAAGGCTGAATTTACACCAAGTAATCCTGAGTGGACGAATAGCTCCTAAAACTGGAGTTAGGCGCCTCATCGATATATGCACGGGGCCTAACACCAGTTTTAGGATGCCACGAGGGACGTATTAAAAAGCGTTCAACCCACTAGGAGGTTGGACGTCTTTAAGGTGGCCTCGGGGTGTGGGACATAGCCCCGTGAAAATGGTACTTTTGCCCCATTTCCCACTTAAGAAATGGGCGTAATGAGGTCCAATTTCTCCCCCAACCTGTCCAGAATCTGTGTAATTGGCCATTTATCTCATTGCAGTATGAAGGGCTTTGCTGTGCGCAAATGGCTGCCACGTTTGCTTACAAATAAACAATGACCGTTTATTGGCTGTGAAGTGCTTTGTGATGAGAATGTGAAAGGTGGTATGTAAATGAGAGTTCTTTCTTTCTTTGGCTGCTTAGGTTTGGGTGAAATCCAACTACCAAATAATTATAATATCCCAGTTCTCTACCTTCCCCTTACCTTGGACCATCAGCATTTGTATCTGTTCTGTTTGATATATCAACGACTGCAATTTCAATTTAGCATTTATTTACTTTCACTGTTTATTCTTTGCATACAGAATTCAAAAATCTCTGCTAATGTAGTTGACGCCTCATCGCTCACAGTACTGTGCCTGATAATCCTCATTTACTATTTGTAGTTATTAGTTACCTGATTATAATCCTCACTCATTGTCCATAATAGTGTGTATTTGATATTAATTTCTAGTCTGTGGCTCACTGAATAATGTAAACATTTAATAACCGTCTTAGTCTCAGAACTCATAATAATTTGGGATTTTACAGATCAGTCAACAGTAATTTATTTTGTATTATTGAAATAACTTGATATATACTATAAATAGAAATTATTAAGCATGTTTGTGAAAATTGCACTTTTTTATATTTTAAGACCATCTTGCCCCCTATATAATTTGTTCGGATAGCTTTTTTTCGAATCCTTGGGAATGTGATAGTGACATCACTTGCTTCATGAGAACATGTTGTGTCACATAGGATTACATAAGATATACGACACAGAAACAAGTCCATGCCAGCGTTTATGCTCCACTCGAGCCACCTCCCATCTTTCCTCATCTAAATCTATCAGCATAACCCTCTAGCCTCCCCTTAAATGCATCTACACTTTTCGCTTCAACTACTCCCTGTGGTAGCGAGTTCCACATTCTCACCACTCTTTGGGTAAAGAAATTTCTTCTGAATTCCCCATTGGATTTCTTGGTGACTATCTTATATTGATGGCCTCTAGTTATGCTCTTCCCCACAAGTGGAAACATTCTCTCTGTATCCGCTCTATCAAAACCTTTCATAATTTTAAAGACCTCGATTAGGTCATCCCTCAGCCTTCTTTTTTCAAGAGAAAAGAGACCCAGCCTGTTCATCCTTTCTTGATATGTATACCCTCGCATTTCTGGTATCATCCTTGTAAATCTTTGTTGCACCCTCTCCAGTGACTCTATATCCTTTTTATAATATGGTGACCAGAACTGTATGCAATACTCCAAGTGTGGTCTAACCAAGGTTCGATACAGGTTTAGCATAACTTCCCTACTTTTCAAATCTATACCTCTAGAAATAAACCCTCGTGCCTGGTTTGATTTTTTTATGGCCTTGCTAACCTGTGTCGCAACTTTTAGTGATTTGTGTATTTTTACTCCGAGATCCCTTTGTTCCTCTACCCCACCTAGACTCGCACCCTCCAAGTGATAAGTGACCACCTTATTCTTCCTACCAAAATGTAATACCTCACATTTACCTGTGTTAAACTTCATTTGCCAATTATATGCCCATTCTGCAAGTTTATTAATGTCCTCCTGTAATTTGTTGCAGTCCTCCTCAATATTGACTATCCCCCCCAATTTGGTGTCATCCGCAAATTTAGAAATTGTGTTTTTGATTCATAAGTCTAAACCGTTAATATAAATTGTGAACAGTGGTCCCAGCACTGATCCTTGTGGAACACCACTACCTACCTTCTGCCAGTGTGAATAGCTACCCTTTACTCCTACTCTCTGCTTTCTATCTTGAAGCCAGCTCGCTATCCATTCTGCTACTTGTCCCCTGACTCCACATTCTCTGACCTTGTTCATCAGTCTATTATGGGGTACCTTATCGAAGGCCTTTTGAAAATCCAGATAAATTACATCTACTACATTACCATTGTCTACTCTCTCAGTTACCTCTTCAAAAAATTCAATGAGGTTGGTCAAGCAAGACTTTCCCTTTTGAAATCCATGCTGACTATTCATTACTATGTTTCTGGTTTCTAGATGTTCTTCTATGTTCTCCTTTAGTAGGGATTCCATTATTTTTCCTACCACCGATGTTAAGCTGACTGGTCTATAATTCCCTGGACATGTTCTATCCCCCTTCTTAAATATAGGTATTACATTAGCTATCTAACGAATGATTAAATATGACATCACAGCAAAAATAGCCTTCAGCTCTTCCAGAACAAAGTCACTGATATTCTCTCCTTGGAACAGCAACCTTCCCCTTTTAAGTGTTCAGAAGTGTGTTGTGGATGCTGGAGTTAACCGAGCGATGTCTGTAATGGGGTTGTGTATGTTCACTATGCTGCTTTTACGGATTTGAGTACACTAGATTTGAGTCCACAAAAAGCAGGACAAATCCAATCCGGCCAATTACCGCCCCATCAGTCTACTCTCAATCATCAGCAAAGTGATGGAAGGTGTCATCGACAGTGCTATCAAGCAGCACTTACTCACCAATAACCTGCTCACTGATGCCCAGTTTGTGTTCCGCCAAGACTACTTGGCTCCCGACCTCATTACAGCCTTGGTCCAAACATGGACAAAGGAGCTGAATTCCAGAGGTGAGGTGAGAGTGACTGCCCTTGACATCAAAGCAGCATTTGACTGAGTGTGGCATCAAGGAGTCCTAGTAAAACTGAAGTCAATGGGAATCGGGCTGGCTGGAGTTATACCTAGCACAAAGGAAGATGGTTGTGGTGGTTGAAGATCAATCATCACAGCCCCAGGACATCACTGCAGGTGTTCCTCAGGGCAGTGTCCTAGGCCCAACCATCTTCAGCTGCCTCATCAATGACCTTCTCTCCAACATAAGGTCAGAAATGGGGATGTTCGCTGATGATTGCACAGTGTTCAGCGCCATTCACAACTCCTCAGATAATGAAGCAGTCCATGCCCGTATGCAACAAGACCCGGACAACGTTCAGGCTTGGGCTGATAAGTGGCAGGTAACATTTGCACCACGAAAGTGCCAGGCAATGACTATCTCCAACAAGCGAGAGTCTAACCACTGCCCCTTGACATTCAACGGCATTACCATCACCGAATCCCCCACCGTCAACATCCTGGGGGTCACCATTTACCAGAAACTTAACTGGACCAGCCACATAAATAACTGTGACAAAAAGAGCAGGTCAGAGGCTTAGTATTCTGTGGCGAGTGTCTTACCTCCTGACTCCCCATAGCCTTTCCACCATCTACAAGGCACAAGTAAGGAGTGTGATGGAATACTCTCCACTGGCCTGGATGAGTGCAGCTCCAGCAACACTCAAGAAGCTCGACACCATCCAGGACAAAGCAGCCCGCTTGATTGGCACCCCACCTACCTCCTTAAATATTCACTCCCTCCACCACCGGCGTACCATGGCTGCAGTGTGCACCATCTACAAGATGCACTGCAGCAACTCATGAAGCTTTCTTCGGCAGCACCTCCCAAACCCATGACCTCTTCCACCTAGAAGGACAAGTGCAGCAGACGCATGGGAACACCACCACCTCCAAGTTCCCCTCCAAGTCATACACCATCCTGACTTGGAAGTATATCGCTGATCCTTCATCGTCGCTGGGTCAAAATCCTGGAACTCCCTACCTAACAACACTGTGGGAGTACCTTCACCACACGGACTGCAGCGGTTCAAGAAATGGCTCACCACCACCTTCTCAAGGGCAATTAGGGATGGGCAATAAATGCTGGCTTTGCCAGCGACACCCACATCCCATAAACAAATTTAAAAAAAAGATTGTTCACTAGATTGGTTCACTAGATTGATTCCTGGGATGAGAGGGTTGTCCTATGAGGAGAGTTTGAGTAGATTGGGCTTATACTCTCTGGAATTTAGAAGAATGAGAGGTGATCTCATTGAAACAAATGAGATTCTGAAGGGGATTGACAGGGTAGATGTTGAGAGATTGTTTCTCCTGGCTGGAGAGTCTAGAAGTAGGGGGCATAGTCTCAGGATAAGGGGTCAGCCATTTAGGACTGAGATGAAGATAAATTTCTTCATTCAAAGGGTTGTGAATCTTTTGAATTCTCTACCCCAGAGGGCTGTGGATGCTGAGTCATTGAATGTTTTCAAGGCTGAGGTCGATATGGTTTTTTGGATTCTAAGGGAATATAGGGATATAGGGATCGGGTAGGAAAATGGAGTTGCGGTCGAAGATCAGCCATGCTCTTATTGAATGGTGGAGCAGGCCCGAGGGACCATATGGCCTACTCCTGCTCCTATTTCTTATGTTCTTACACTGCACCCACGGACAGAATTTGTGTGAAGAATGTTGAGAAACAACACCAGCGGGTGTCATCCCACAGTTCCTTAGAGCATACGTGTGATGCTGGAAATACAACCTCCCTCTCAACGTGCTGCTGCTTTGCAGACAGTATGTTCATTTAGTAGATTCTTTGAAAACAACAGAAAGGCAAACATTGATAAACATTTTTTTTAAGAATTCTGCCAGCTATATCCATTTATTAAATATGGAAACCTAATAATGAAGCACTGAAGTGATGATAAACTTGTTCTAATACCAGATCAGCTGAGAGAAATTTTCAATTCACATCACAAACAACTTGAGCAGAATATTCACAAAATCCAAACCATGAAAATGGATGCAGTGGCGCCTGTGTGTATCATCAGGGACCAAAAAAAGCACATCCCCTCCTCTTCTATCCCCTCCTCTTCTATCCCCTACTCTGCTGCCAGAAATTGCACAAATATTTACCATTAGACAACTGGAATCCACTGTTCACTCACCAGTGGACTCCATGGAAAATAGACTGGACTGCCAAATAACATTGGGGTATCCCACAGGACATGGCGAGGACTGCTGCTTCTGTAACTTGGTTTTTGCCTACTGCTGGGATTTGGGGAACAGAACAATCTGGTTACGTAGGGGATAGAATAATGGAACCACTGACTCCACCTAATTATTCTCATTGGTCTTATCTGTAGTCACAAATATGCCAACAGCTGTAGAGGAATCACATGCAGTGCGCACGATATATTCAAAATTCAGAATTGAAAACTGCTACTTTGGCTCCAACTCCTACCTGACGTCGTATGAAGACTGAATGTAGTGTAATGTTTATGTACATATGCAGCCTTTTTTAAGAAAGAGACAATTTGCGTTAAAAATAAAATGCCTGAATTCAGTTAACTCGAGGCCCAAAAACAATAGACTGGTAATGGGTCATTTTTGTTTCACTTAAAATAGTACATTCAGTTTAACCCTGGAGTTCTTAGATCCATCTTTTAGGCGTGAATATTAACTCATTAGATGAACAATAAAATAGTTTGCTAGTGTTTGACTCTTGGTTTCAGTTTTTCTCAGTTGGTAAGTTTGCCAAACCTCCTGTACTTTTCTACGGTCATACCAGAAAGGCTAAAACCAGACAGGCTAAAAAATGGGCTTTGTTATCCAAGTATAAACAAATCCGTGAGATACAATTAATTTCTGGCAGATTCCTGTCCATGACTTCATGTAATTTAGTATGGTGACCCTTGATTTCCGTGACCTCTGCCTTGAAGCCAACAGTGAACAAGTGGGAAAATGAAAATATACCAACAGCAGTTAAATGTGCTGGTGCTAGTTAATCTGTATAATTATCTTATAGAAGGTATATTCAGAAGTCAAAATATGTAATTTGTGATTCAAGTCCTCCTCAAAAAATGGCAAAATCATGCTAATTTTAAATGGAGGGATCCATGTAAGAAAACAAACTTGCATTTATATAGCACCTTATGACATCCTCAGGATGTCCCAAAGTGCTTCACATCCAATTAACTACTTTTGAAGTGTAATCACTGTTATTATGTACACAATCATAGCAGTCAATTTGTGCACACCAAGATCCTATAACAGCAAATGAGATGAATAGCCTGTTAGTCTGATCTTGGTGGTGTTGGTTGAGGGAGGAGTATTCGGACACCAGTCTTTTACACCCTCCTAAACAGGCAGATGGGACCTCTGTCTAATGTCTCACTTGGAAGTCGGCCCCACTGACAGTGCCGAACTCCTTCAGTACTGCACTGAAGTGGCAGCCTAGATTTTATGCTCAAATCCTGATTTAAAGGGGAATTATCCAAATGTAAAGGAATCGGAAAAGTTTTATTTTTCTGGGAAGGGGGCAGAACCAGAAAGGCCACTCATCGTTTTCATTATCTTATGTCATGTGTCAGTTTTAATACAATTTACATCATTGGAATCATGTGTTTGGAAACAAATGAATTAGGCTTGCTAAAAGCTAACTTTATGACAATGCTGCTCCCCTGAGCTGTATGTAAAGAAATGAATATTAAACTATGGCTAAAGGCTGTTGATCATGGGATATTAATATAAAATTAACTGATTCCCTGATTCCCTGCTCCCAGCTGGGAGACAGTGCAAGTTGGAGAATCAGCGCTACAGTGTTGTAGCCCTACCTCCGATCTACACTGACTTGAAGCACTGCTTCCCTCTGGGAGTGTGGGATCGGTGAACTAGTGTTTCCTTGAAGAATAGTCACAATATATAGGGCTTAAAAAAAGGTTCTAAACAGACCTTTGCATCATTTTCTGCATGTAACAGTAACCTCACGCTGTGCAATCCCAATCCAGTTTCCATTATGATAAGAGTGCAGAGTGAGAACAATGCCCCAGATGATTTACATAGAGCTGAACCAACCCCCTCTACAGGCCGTGATTGAACACTTTGTATGTCGGCTTGCACAAAGGGGTTCTTCAGTTTCCATTTACACAGTGCAGTGCATGTAACATTTGAGACAAAATGGCACCAGCGCTTTCCTGTTTCCTGGCTTTAAATCAACTGTGGTGTTTGGAATCTGAACACTGATATTAAATCCTTCTCCCGTTCCTCAACCCTTGCATGCCTGTCAAGTTGTATCGCTATTCCTTAAGCAGCCGTTGCTACTATATTCTTAAAAGTTTCCAGCTTTACTGTAATACTGTACAGAAACAGAAAAAGAAAACTTTCAGCGAGCAATAATAAAGTCTGAGTGTGGTAGTTTGTAGACTTGGTAATGCCAGGCAATCAGCAGTGTTTTTCACAGTTTTGTTTATGTGATGTACTCGTTTGCTATTTTGGCTTAAGATTGGCACTTACTCAAACAAATAAAATGATGTTTATCTGCTATTTATTTTTACACATAGAAAGAAAATCGACTGAAGTTTGAACTTGTCCATAATGACCATCTATGGTTCTATTTTCAAGTGGCCTCTATAGAAAGGTAGTCACTTAATAAAGGTTCAAAATCTAGCTCATTAATAGGAACATAGGAACAGGGGTAGGCCATTCAGCCTCTCGAGCCTGCTTTGCCATTGGATTCAATCACGGCTGATTCGTACCTCAACTCCATTTACCCGCCTTAGCTCCATATCTCTTGATATCCTTGCCTAACAAAAATCTATCAATCTCTGCATTGGGACTGGTATTAAGTGTTCAGTATGGTTCAGATTTTTTTTTATGCAGTTGTTCCTTAGTGACACAATCAGTGACAAAATGATACTGGCGACACTGGATTCTGTGCTTTTCATTTGCTGGCAGCTATGATGTTTCTCTTTGCTCAGAATCTTCCATTCACAGACTCTATGGCCGAGAAATTTGACCCCATTTTGACAATTTTTCAGGCATAAAATGGAAGGAGCAAATGACCAATTTCACGGGGTAGGTCTTGCGCCCCAAGGATGCTTGAAATACATCATAAGAAGCTTTGCCATACCTCCTGTAACTTTCAATGGTGATGGAAGAAAGGTTAAAAAAGATGCTTTACTATTCGAGTATAAATTGGCAAAATGTAAAAAAGTCTATTTATCTCCCATATTGGGTCAGGTGATATTCAGGCATCCTTGGCAGCTTCCTAAAAACAGGCTTTAGGCCAATTGATTATGGGAGGCCTGTCAGAATTGGTCAGCCCTGAGCAGAGTGTGTGCCAGACATGCTCCGCTCAGGTTTTCCTGCTTTTGCTGCGGCCTAACTAGCGGCCAGCATCAAAAATGGTAAGTTTTTTTTTAATAAACTTATATTTATGTGGAGTCAGGAGTGCTCTTTATGGCTCCATGGCACTCCTGTGGGCTGCTGCCAGCCTGCTCTTGCCCTCCCTCCCCCGTCTCCTCCCCACTCCCAGGACTCTTGCTAGATTTTAACCTTGATAATGTTGAACAAGTAAACTAAAGTTTACAGTAAGATATAAAGATGTAATTTTATGAGTTTGCTCTCCCAACATGGGCCTCTCCTGCAAGGAGCAACTAACTATCAGCCATGATTTTCTGTTGTTACGTATTTTAAATGCAAAGCTGCCATTCAATTAATACGAGATAATACTCCCTCAGATCATGGCAGGAAATGCTGGGATGTCAACCTTCAAGTGTGGAAATGCTCTCACGCTCCAAATCTTGCACAGGTGCAGCAACTGTTTTTGGCCACTCAGGCACAGGAAAGCTTTTCCGTGAGTTTAGGTTGATGTCGTTGGATGGACCTCAAATCCGTATGACTCACGGAATCTCCATGAGTGTTGACATGTCTGGAAATGTGGAAAAAATTGATTGGGAAATTTCCAACTGTCCCAAACAGTGGCTGTACTAGTACCCTTAGTACGTGTTTCATTGTATTTTATTAATGCTATTGCATGACATTTGTTCATTCCTGTCTTGGGTTGCACTGCATTTAAAACGAGTGACCTAGGCAGTCTTTCTAGAGTTCCAATGGTGGTACGATTTGAAGGTGTTAACTATAGCTGCAGTGTGTCCAGTCACCCACAGTAGGGTCAGCGAGTGCGCTTTCCATTCAGGTCTAAAATGGGCACTTGGACAGTCTGGGTTAACCTATGAAAAGCCTACTTACTTCTCAAGAAAACCATGGATTGTGACATTAGTATTTGTTCATTGAAATCATGAACCATTCACTTCCCCCTACCAAAGACTTTGAATTATAAACATAATGGAGGATTGCACAGCCTAGCAGTCATTTTCCAATGTTGTGCTTCTAGTGTGGAGTCTCACTGCCAAGAGCATATATTGGAAATTCTGATTTGTGCTGTTTTTGACCATTTGAGCGTGAAGTCAGAAAATGAACCCATCACATTTTTGACGACTTGATAGAATACTAAGGAGAAGAAAAACAAATGTGATTTCAAATGTTTTTTGTTTTTGTTAGAGTAAATCAAAAAAGTATCCTCCATGACACATGCAAATCTCATAGCTTTCCTTAAATATGTTATATTAAATTTCATAGCACAGTTCCCACAGGAAGTTTTAATGACACAAGATTTCAGCAACTTTGCCTTAAAGCGATTGAAGCCCTGATTTTAAATGCGCACCTGCCTGGTTTCTACCAGGTGGGCAGGGTTAAAATTGCCCCTTGAGTTTCTTTAGTCTACTATTAGCAGCTTCCCCATTTATACTAATTACTCTGAATAAAATGCCAAATTGAATGCTTAATTTTACGTGGACACCTATTTTGTGCAGGCCAGGGCTTTGTACTGTGTGTTCCACAAAGGATGGAATCCAGCCTGGGCTGAGTCTGTGCACGTATTACAGTCTCATTTTTGTATGACAGCCAGAACATCAGAAAGCTTTCGTTTTTTTTTCCCAATGGCTGGTATCCTTTACCACATACTGGAGGAGTGCCAGTTTCTAAAAGTCAAACATGGGGCCTAGTGGAAAATGTACTCAGTATGGATCTGCAGGGCACCCAACACAGAGGTTAATGCACGGTAAAACTAGTCAAATGACAGCAGCAGATGTTTCCATTCATGGCTGAACTTATTTGACACATTGCTCTTTCGGGGTTACTTTGTCTCAAATGAAAGTTTTAAATCAATAAAAAAAACAAAGTCCCGAAATAGCCTGCGTGACGTAATTCCACAGTGTGAGAAACAAAAGCTTCACTGGTGTACTGAAGACCACTTGGCTTCTATCGTGAAATGCCAATAATGTACAACATGTTGGAAACATTTAGCACCATATTTTCAAGTGAATCAAGTATGTTTGACAGGTAAATAATTTTAGGAGAATATGTTTATCTTTTTATTACCTCCAAAAATGAAAACACTAGAAAAGTAAAATGGCATTGCAGTTTTTATTTTCCTTTTTTGTTTCCCTGCGCTGTCCTCTCTGCCCCCAGTGCTTCTGGCTTCAGTCGGGACAGCAGGGATTTGGCTGCATGTTTTTCAACAGCTGCTGTCAATGCTCCAGTGAAGTTGAATTTGCCTTTCTAATTCTTTTCTCTAACACCCTCTCTCCCGCCTCACCTCTAATAAAAAAATGGAACAGTGCATGGGCTGGCCAAGAACTAAGGCTTTGACCATAGAGGACTGTTCTACTGACAAGAGAAGCATTCAAACTTTAATCTTAATCTTTAAGTTAAGATTTAATAAATGTGCTCAGCTTTGGATTTAGGCACAAAGAAACACAAACTAACCAAAACCTATTGAACCAAGCTACGAGGGCCCGAAAAGACAAGACTGAAGCGTTTGCAACCATCTTCAGCCAGAAAAGCCGAATGGATGATCCATCTCAGCCTCCTCCTGAGGTCCCCACCATCACAAATGCCAGTCTTCAGCCAATTTGTTTCACTCCACATGATATCAAAAAAACAGCTCAGCAAACTGGATATAGCAAAGGTTATGGGCTGAAGACCTGTACTCTAGAACTAGCCGCGCCTCTAGCCAAGCTGTTCCAGTACAGCTACAACACTGGCATCTACCTGAAAAAGTGGAAAATTGCCCAGGTATGTCCTGTCCACAAAAAGCAGGACAAATTGAATCCTGCCAATTACTGCCCCATCAGCCTACTCTCAATCATCAGCAAAGTGATGGACGATGCCGTCGATAGTGCTATCCAGCAGCACTTACTCACCAATAATCTGCTCACTCATGCTCAGTTTGGGTCCCGCCATGACCACTCAGCTCCAGACCTCATTACAGCCTTGGTCCAAACATGGACAAAAGAGCTGAATTCCAGAGGTGAGGTAAGAGTGACTGGCCTTGACATAAAGGCAGCATTTGACCAAGTGTGGTACCAAGGAGCCCTAGTAAAATTGAAGTCAATGGGATCAGGAGGAAAACACTCGATTGGCTGAAGTCATACACAGCACAAAGGAAGATGGTTGTGGTTGTTGGAGGCCAATCATGTCAGCCCCAGGACATCACTGAAGGAGTTCCTCAGGGCAGTGTCTTAAGCGCAACCATCTTCAGCTGCTTCATCAATGACCTTCCCTCCATCATAAGGTCAGAAGTGGGGATGTTTGCTGATGATTGCACAGTGTTCAATTCCATTTGCAATTCGTCAGATAATGAAGCAGTCCATGCCCGCATGCAGCAAGACCTGGACAACATCCAGGCTTGGGCTGATAAGTGGCAAGTAACATTTGCACCACACAACTGCCAGGCATTGACCATCTCCAACAAGAGAGAGTCTAATCATCTCCCCTTAACATGCAACGGCATTACCATCCTCCACCATCAACATCCTGGGGGCCACCATTAACCAGAAACTTAACTAGACCAGGCACATAAATAATGTGGCTACAAGAGCAGGAGAGTGGCTGGGTATTCTGTGGCGAGTGACTCGCCTTCTGACTCCCCAAAGCTTTTCCACCATCTACAAGGCACAAGTCAGGAGTGTGATGGAATACTCTCCACTTGCCTGGATGAGTGCAGCTCCAACAGCACTCAAGAATCTTGACACCGTCCAGGAAAAAGCAGCCCGTTTGATCAGCACCCTATCCACCATCTTATACATTCACTCCTTCCACCATGGCTGCAGTGTGTACCATCTACAAAATGTACTGCAGCAATTTGCCAAGGCTTCTTCGACAGCACCTCCAATACCCATGACCTCTACCACCTAGAAGGACAAGGGCAGCAGGCGCATGGGAACACCACCACCTGCAAGTTCCCCTCCAAGTCACACACCACCCTGACTTGGAATTACATCGCCGTTCCTTCATCATCGCTGGGTCAAAATCCTGGAACTCCCTCCCTAACAGCACTGTGGGAGTACCTTCACCACACGGACTGCAGTGGTTCAAGAAAACGGCTCACCACCACCTTCTCAAGGACAATTAGGGATGGACAATAAATACTAGCCAATGTCAGCGATGCTCACATCCTGTGAATGAATAAAAAATTAAAATTTGAAAAAAAATTCATGGGACTGGAGAGGACATAAGTTGCATTTATGTTTGAGGGGGGCGGGGGGGGCATTGTAACAAGGTAATTAATGTTGAGTCCAAAAATTTCTTTCTCTCGTCGGTGGGGCTCTATTGGGAGCCAAAGAGTTTTAAAATATTTTTTTACTCTTTTGGCCCATTTGGCCCTTCCGAGGAACTTCCAGACCTATGTATTTTCCAGTTCCCAATCACAACAGGGGTCCCAGCTTGTGATCAATCTTTTACCAAAATGTCCCAGTGATGGAGGCTAAATGGAGTATCTGGACAGTTGGAAGAAATGGCATAAATACTTTAAGGAGGTGAGAGAAGGGGAAGCGGGGATTGGGGAGGAGATAGAGACAGGGGAAAGGATGGAGTAGTGCAGAAAGATTAGGGCATAGGGAGGAGATAGGAGTAGATGGGGAGGGGAGAGGAGAGGGAGTGGGGAAAGAGGCTGGGAAGATGGAGAGAGAGGAGGATAGGGAATGTGGAGGGGAGACGTCAAAAATATCACTGAAATTAAGTAAAGTAAATAAAACAAAGATGGATGATTCATGAATTTTAAGCAGCCTTACACAGAATGGCGAGAAACGGCACCAAACAAATAGATTAAAGAAAGTTGCCAATGTTGGGGATAAATTAATTAAATAAATTGGGGAGAAAGTTGACAAAATTGTTGGGCTCGATTTTGCCAAGCCCGAGGAGGCGGGAATGGAGGCCTGTGAGGTGTTAAAATTGCAAAAAATGGCGGGCGGGCCCGACCCCGCCTCCATCCCGCCTCCGAGTAATTTTCCCAAATGCGTGGTTTCTGATTCCGTCTCCATCCCGCCTCCAAGAGGCGGGATAGGCCCTTAACAACCACTTAATTGCCTCTATAATCCCATTTTGAGAGGCCTTTCTGATTTTAACACTTTTCCGACGTGATGCACGCCTCCTCTGAAACATGACGGTGAAACCTGACGGTAGCACAATTGGATTGCTGACTATCAGCTGCAGCTCCACCATTAAGAAGGAGATTTGATCAATCATCATTCTGGGGGAACTTTTAGCAGTCATAACCATTGTTGTGGAACTTTGGAGCCTGGAGTGGGAGTGGTGGTGGTGGTAAAAAAATCTGGGAGCAGACTTAGGTCTCCTGCTGCTCATTTTGCCTCCAGGTCCCTCTCACAGGAAAGGCCAAACGCTTCCCAGTCTTTGCAGACCTTAAATGCAGCAGCAATGATGACATCATCAGAGGTGACTTTCAGACTGAAAAAACTAATTGGGTCATGGGTTCCCACATGCTGGAACTCAATTGCCCAATTAGGGAAAAATCGAATAATTCTCCCACATCCAATTGGAGTCGGGTGGCTAACATGAAAAGCGGATGACACGACCCCAGCCCACCCCATGACAAAATCGAGCCCGTTATGTCCAATAAACATGCAAGTTGATATGGCAATATAATGGCTGCTTTTATTTCAAACTCTCTGGAATATTCCCTTTAGATATAACAATCAATTTAGGAGGAGACACTGGAGTTTAATTGTGTTCAGTTACCAAATGTAATTACAATACATCACAGAAATTAACTAAATAAAGATTTGAGGCTATAAATTGACAGGGCCCTCACCCACCAGCAACATTAACTAAATAAAGAGCTGGGCTTCAGTCGATAGAATTAATTAAAGATCAGAGCTTCACAGGAGAAAATGAATGAAATAAAGATCAAAGCTGTTGAGAGGCTGATTGGTAAGGACAGGACAACGCAGCAGCAAAAAACAGCTTTTCCTTCTCATTATTGTACCACAGGAGTATTGGAGAGTGGGGCAGAGGGAGTGACAGGGTTGCAGTACTGTAAGACCACCAACACAGGCTGGTGAGCTGATGGGCCAACAGATAGATGGGCTTCGTGAAGGTTGGCAGACAGGCCAGCAAAGTGAAGTAAGCTCCAGGAGCCGAACCTGGAGCTTACGCCACAACTCTAGAGTTTCGAAGAATGAGAGGGGATCTCATTGAAACTTATAAAATTCTAACAGGACTAGACAGACTAGATGCAGGAAGGATGTTCCCGATGGCGGGGGAGTCCAGAACCAGAGGTCACAGTCTAAGGATAAGGGGTAAGCCATTTAGGACTGAGATGAGGAGGAATTTCTTCACCCAGAGAGTGGTGAACCTGTGGAATTCTCTACCACAGAAGGCAGTTGAGGCCAAGTCATTAAATATATTCAAGAAGGAGTTAGATATATTTCTTAAGGCTAAAGGGATCAAGGGATATGGGGAGAAAGCAGGGACAGGGTACTGAATTTGGATGATCAGCCATGATCTCATTAAATGGCGGAGCAGGCTCGAGGGGCCGAATGGCCTACTCCTGCTCCTATCTTCTATGCTTCTAGGACAAAAACACGGATTTCTGTGAGCCCCAAGGTGACTACAATAGACTTGCTTTTCCGGGCCAGCCTCCCTTCTTGCACCCTCCATACACTTGAGCTCATCCAAAACTCTGCTGCCCATATCCTAACTCACATCAAGTCCCCTTCACCCCTGTGCTCGCTGAGCTACATTGGCTCCCGGTCCGGCAACACCTCAATTTTAAAATTGTCATCCTTGTTTTCAAATTCCTCCATGGCCTCGTCCCTTTCTATCTCTGTAATCTCCTCCAGCCCTACAACCCTCCGAGATCTCTGCACTCCTCCAATTCTGGCCTCTTGCGCATCCCCGATTTTAATCGCTCCACCATTGGCGGACATACCTTCAGCTGCCAAGGCCCTAAGCTCTGCAATTTCCTCCCTAAACCTCTCCGCCTCTCGCTCCTCCTTTAAGACACTCCTTAAAACCTACCTCTTATCTGTCCTAATATCTCCTTATGTGACTCGGTGTCTTATTTTGTTTGATATTGCTCCTGTGAAGCACCCTGGGATGTTTTATTACGTTAAAGGCGCTATACAAATGCAAGTAGTTGTTGTTGTACCTTTAGCCAGATGTTCACAGGAAATGCACTGCTACAGCACTACCTTGTGACGAATGACAAGTACTGCAGTTAGAGTTGACATCAAGGGCTTGAGTTCAGTTCATTGACGGTCACGTAGTGTTAGATGCCCAAAAATTACATTCATAGCGCCACCTACAGGTAGAATACCATTAGAATGTTGATACTACTCACTATTTTAAATTTATAGTAGAGAAATAATGGGCTGGAAATTGCAGTCGGAGGCTTCCCGCCGGCGAATGCCTCCGAACCGCAAGAAAAGTATGCACCTACCTGGTGCCTCTGTATCTTCGGACTCTTGCGCTCCTGGGCCTGCAGGTATACACCTGGCTAAAGGCCCACGTATCCCAGGGGCGCACGCGGTTCACAAGCGTCTCTGGGATCACATGGGCCGGCCCAACCAATCACAAAGGGGGATTCCCATTTACGTACGGAATCCCCATAAGCATAATAGCAATCACCTAAAAAACACACTTTTACCCCACTTAAAATAAAAATAAATCATCACATGTTCAAAATTAATTCAAATACAATTTAATTAAACATTTAAAACAAAAATGTAATTTTTTGAAAAATAAATTTAAACATTTTTAAAGGGGCCAAAAATAACCTAAACTAATTTTAAGGGGTTTTTCAAAGTTTAAATCAATTAAAACATTTATTTTAATATTTATGTATACCCTTACGCTGGTAAAAGAAGGCCAATAGGCCTGCTTTTACCAGGCGTAAGAGTTTCGTGGGCATTCATTGGGCAGTAGTTGGGCAAATAGCCCAACTCTGTGGCAGCAAATGACCATTTCCTGCACATTCGTACGATCTGTCCAGCTGAAACTGGACAGATCGCAAAGTTCCAGGTTTTCGCGCATGCGCATCACATGCGGAAACCTGAAACTTGCGGGGCACTCACACGTACGCCGTCATAGGACCTGGAAAATCCGGGACAATGTCTTACAATATATTTTTCAGCTTAGAAATATGGAATCTAAGCAGCTGTGGTGGCGTTTTGCTAAATAATAAAGAAATGCTGTCTTTTTCGAAGCTAATTATTATTCACAGTTAATTTATACTGAAAAGAAATCTAAATTATCGCTATATCACTGAAAGCACTATCGTTAACCTTAATGTTAGAATCCAACATACACAAACCTTACACTAATCCTTGTTTGATCTTCATGGTTCCTTGTGGTCCCAAGAATCTTTTGTGATTTTCCTAAATGATGGTTACATGCTTCTCCTCCTACGCCACTCCCTCCCTGATAAAGGACTCAGAGCCTCTTTAGAATATGGTTTCCAGAGCTGCAGGATTGAGAGGTTCAAGGGTCACAATTAATTGTAAACGGGTAGTAAGAGGAGGGGTGGGGCCAATTAGGGAACAAAAAAGAGACTTACGCATGGAGGCAGAGGGTATAGCTGAGGTGCTAAATGAATATTTTGCATCTGTCTTCAACAAGGAAGAAGATGTTGCCATAGACATAGTGAAGGAGGAGGTAGAGGAGGTACTGGATGGGATAAAATTTGATAAAGAGGAGGTACTAGAAAGGCTGGCGGTACTTAAAGTAGATAAGTCACCAGGACCAGATGGGATGCATCCTAGGACACTGAGGGAAGTGAAGGAAGAAATCGCGGAGGTACTGGCCATAATCTTTCAATCCTCCTTAGAAACGGGGGTGGTGCCAGAGGACTGGAGAATTGCAAATGTTACACCCTTGTTCAAAAAAGGGTGGGAGGATAAACCCAGCAACTACAGGCCAGTCAGTTTAACCTCAGTAGTGGGGAAGCTTTTAGAAACAATAATCAGGGACAAAATTAACAGTCACTTGGACAGTGTGGAATAATTAAGGAAAGCCAGCAGGATTTGTTAAAGGCAAATCGTGTTTAACCAACTTGATCGATTTTTTTGATGAGGTAACAAAGAGGGTTGTTGCAGGCAATGCGGTTGACGTGGTGTACATGGATTTCCATAAGGCATTCGACTAAATGCCACATAATAGGCTTGCCAGCAAAGTTGAAGCCCATGGAATAAAAGGGACAGTGGCAGCATGGATACGAAATTGGCTAAGTGACAGGAAACAGAGAGCAGTGGTGAACGGTTGTTTTTCGGACTGGAAGAAGGTACACAGTGGTGTTCCCCAGGGGTCGGTTCTAGGACCACTACTTTTCTTGATATATATTAATGACTTGAATGTGGGTGTACAGGGCACAATTTCAAAATTTGTAGATGACACAAAACTTGGAAGTATAGTGAACAATGAGGAGGACAGTGATAGACTTCAAGAGGACATAGACAGGCTGGTGGAATGGGCGGACACGTGGCCGATGAAATTTAATGCAGAAAAATGTGAAGTGATACATTTTGGTAGAAAGAATGAAGAGAGGAAATATAAACTAAAGGGCACAATCCTAAAGGGGGTGCATGAACAGAGAGACCTGGGGTATATATGCACAAATCGTTGAAGGTGGCAGGGCAGGTTGAGAAAGCAGTTAAAAAAGCTTACGGGATCCTGGGCTTCATGAATAGAGGCATAGAGTACAAAAGCGTGGAAATTATGATGAACCTGTGTAAAACACTGGTTCGGCCTCAACTGGAGTATTGTGTCCAATACTGGGCACCGCACTTTAGGAAGGATGTGAAAGCCTTAGAGAGGGTGCAGAAAAGATTTACAAGAGTGATTCCAGGGATGAGGGACTTCAGTTATGTGGATAGACTGGAGAAGCTGGGGTTGTTCTCCTTAGAGCAGAGTAGATTGAGAGGAGATTTGATAGAGGTGTTCAAAATCATGAGGGGTCTGGACAGAGTAGATAGAGAGAAATTGTTCCCATTGGCAGAAGGGTCGAGAATCAGAGGACACAAATTTAAGGTGATTGGCAGAAGAACCAAAGGCGACCTGAGGAAAAACCTTTTTACTCAGCGAGTGGTTAGTATCTGGAATTCAATGCCTGAAAGGGTGGTGGAGGCAGATTCAATTGTGGCTTTAAAAAAGGAGTTGGATAAGTACCTGAAGGAAAGAAATTTGCAGGGCTACGGGAAAAGGACAGGGGCGTGGGACTAGCTGAAGTGCTCTTCCAGAGAGCCGGCACGGGCTTGATCCACCGAATGGCCGCCTTCCGTGCTGCAAACATTCTATGATTCTATGATTCTATGAATTGCTCTGAACACCAGGTTCATGTTTTAACATTTTTTCTGTCAACATCTCTTAGGCCTTCTCCCAATGGATATTTCCATTCAGAGGCAATATTTGATTTCCTATGCACCTGCTGCTTTCATTACTGTATTTCAGTGACATATCTCACTCAGACATAGAATCATACAGCACAGAAGGAGGCCATTTGGCCCATCTTGCTCATGCTGGGCAATTAGTCCCACTCCCCTGTTCTTTCCCCATAGCCCTGCAAATTTGTCATTTAGTTCCCACCATGTCAACCTAGAAAACTAACAAATGCTGCCCAGCAGGTTAACAAGCGAAGCTGACACAGACCCCAAAAGCTAAAAACTCAAAAGCAGCACTGAATGTAGTCCTTAGAACAAGTGAAGACTGAAAGTACAATGCAACAGGAGCATCTCATAACCTCAGCTGCATGTATACTCAACATTCCAGCACTTCTATAAGGGAAAAAAATAAGAAGTAGACAAAAGTGCAGTTTGCGCAGTGGTAACATTAGAAATGACTGAAATGGGGGTGTGAGTGCTGAAGGCATAATGGTCCGTATTGTAGATGGTACACACTGCAGCCATGGTGTGCCAGTGAATGTTTAAGGTGGTGGATGGGGTGCCAAGAAGCGCATGCGCGGAAACCCAGAACTTGCGGTCTGACAAGAATCTTCTTGACAGATCATCCACATCCCCGGGAAAAGGGTATCTGCGGGCGGAGAGTTGGGCTCTTTGCCTTACTACTGCCCAGCGAATGCCCGTGAAATTCTTAAGGCCTGCTTTTACCAGCATAAGAGTTTAAATGAACATAATCCTATGTATGTAAAAATAATTTTTTTTTCAATTATTTAAACATTAAAACATCTGTAAAATAAGTTAAGGTTATTTTTAGCCCTTTTAAAACATTTAAATTTATTTTTCAAAAATTTAAATTTTTGTTTTAAATGTTTAATTTTTTTAAATTCATTTATGGGATGTGGGCGTCGCTGGCAAGGCCAGAATTTGTTGCCCATCCCTAATTGCCCTTGAGAAGGTGGTGGTGAGCCGCCTTCTTGAACCACTGCTATCCATGTGGTGAAGGTACTCCCACAGTGCTGTTAGGGAGGGAGTTCCAGGATTTTGACCCAGCAACGATGAAGGATCGACGATATATTTCTAAGTCAGGATGGTGTATGACTTGGAGGGGAACTTGGAGGTGGTGGTGTTCCCATGCGCCTGCTGCCCTTGTCCTTCTAGGTGGAAGAGGTCGCGGGTTTGGGAGATGCTGACGAAGAAGCCTTGGCGAGTTGCTGCAGTGCATCTTGTAGATGGTACACACTGCAGCCACGGTATGCTAGTGAATGTTTAAGGTGGTGGATGGGGTGCCAATCAAGCGGGCTGCTTTGTCCTTGATGGTGTCGAGCTTCTTGAGTGTTGTTGGAGCTGCACTCATCCAGGCAAGTGGAGAGTAATCCATCACACCCCTTACTTGTGCCTTGTCGATGGTGGAAAGGCTTTGGGGAGTCAGCAGGTGAGACACTTGCCGCAGATTCCCATGCCTCTGACCTGCTCTTGTTACCACAGTATTTATGTGGCTGGTCCAGTTAAGTTTCTGGTCAATGGTGACCCCCAGGATGTTGATGGTGGGAGATTTGGCGATGGTAATACCGCTGAATTTCAAGGGGCAGTGGTTAGACTCTCACCTTTTTTAAAAATTAGTTTATAGGATGTGGGCGTCGCTGGCAAGGCCAGCATTTATTGCTGGAGATAGTTATTGCCTGGCACTTGTGTGGTGCAAATGTTACCTGCCACTTATCAGCCCAAGCCTGAACGTTTTCCAGGTCTTGTTGCATGCGGGCATGGACTGCTTTATTATCTGAGGAATTGTGAATGACGCTGAACACTGTGCAGTCATCAGCGAACTTCCCCATTTCTGACCTTATGTTGGAGGGAAGGTCATTGATGAAGCAGCTGAAGATGGTTGGGCCTAGGACACTGCCCTGAGGAACTCCTGCAGCGATGTCCCGGGGCTGTGATGATTGACCTTCAACCACCACAACCATCTTCCTTTGTGCTAGGTATGACTCCAGCCAATGGAGCGTTTTCCCCCCGATTCCCATTGACTTCAGTTTTACTCGGGCTCCTTGATGCCACACTCGGTCAAATGCTGCCTCAATGTCAAGGGCAGTCACTCTCACCTCACCTCTGGAATTCAGCTCCTTTGTCCAAGTTTAGACCAAGGCCGTAATGAGGTCGGGAGCCGAGTGGTCTTGGCGGATTCCAAACTGGGCATCAGTGAGCAGGGTATTGCTGAGTAAGTACCGCTTGATAGCACTGTCAATGACACCTTCCATCACTTTGCTGATGATTGAGAGTTGACTGATGGGGCGGTAATTGGCTGGGTTGGATTTGTCCTGCTTTTTGTGGACAGGACATACCTGGGCAGTTTTCCACATTGTCGGATAGATGCCAGTGTTGTAGCTGTACTGGAACAGTTTGGCTAGAGGCGCGGCTGGTTCTGGAGCACAAGTCTTCAGCACAATAGCTGGGATGTTTCGGGGCCCATAGCCTTTGCTGTATCCAGTGCCCTCAGCCGTTTTGTGATATCACGTGGAGTGAATTAAATTGGCTGAAGACTGGCTTCTGTGATGGTGGGGATCTCAGGAGTAGGCCGATGTGGATCATCCACTCGGCACTTCTGGCTGAAGATGGTTGCAAACACTTCAGCCTTGTCTTTTGCACTTACGTGCTGGGCTCCATCATCATTGAGGATGGGGATATTCATGGAGCCTCCTCCTCCCATTAGTTGTTCAATGGTCCACCACCATTCACGACTGGATGTGGCAGGACTACAGAGCTTTGATCTGATCCGTTGATTGTGGGATCGCTTAACCCTGTCTATAGCATGCTGCTTCCGCTTTTTAGCATGCTTGTAGTCCTGTGTTGCAGCTTCCCCAGGTTGGCACCTCATTTTTATGTACACCTTTTGCTGCTCCTGGCATGCTCTTCTACACTCGTTTTTGAACCAGGGTTGGTCCCCTGGCTTGATGGTAATGGTAGACTGAGCGATATGCCGGGCCATGAGGTTACAGATTGTTGGAATACAATTCTGCTGCTGCTGATGGCCCACAGTGCCTCTTGGATGCCCAGTTTTGAGCTGCTAGATCTGTTCTGAATCTATCCCATTTAGCACGGTGGTAGTGCCACACAACACGATAGAGGGTGTCCTCAGTGTGTAGACGGGACTTAAATTGTATTTAAATTAATTTTAAATACGTAATTAAAAAAAATGTATTTATTATGTAAATGTGTTTTTATGTGATCCCCATTCATGCTTATGGGGATTCTATTCGTACGGAATCCCCATAAGCATGAATGGGGATTTCCCCTTCTTTCATTGGTTGAGCTGGCCCCCTTGTTCCCAGGGACACTTGCGGACCACCTGCGCCCCAGGATACGTGGGCCTCTACGCATGTCTATGCATAGAGGCCCAGGAGCGCGAGTCTCTGTGGATCCAGGATCATTAGGTAAGGGTGTAGATTTTTTGCTGTTCATTGGCATCTGCCCACGGAAAGCCTCCGACCGCAAATTCAGGCCCAATATATTTCTACAGAGATCTAGAGGAATGTTCGCCACAACCCCCAAAAGATTTTTGACGCTTCATTTGATACATTTTCTGGTATTTTATGAACTACTGTAATTCTGGCTTTCAAGCCAAAAATAATTCCTTCTGTAAGGTTTACAGATATTGTAAATATGAAAAGAAACATAGTATTCGGGACTTAATACAAAATCTTGCACTCTTCATAAACTTGAGCTCATCCAAAACTCTGCTGCCCGTGTCCTAACTCGCACAAATTCCTATTCACCCATCACCACTGACCGACATTAGCTCCCGGTCTGGTAGCGCCTCAATTTTAAAATTCTTATCCTTGTTTTCAAATCCCTCCATGTCCGCCTTGCCCCTCCCTATCTCTGTAACCTCCTCCAGCCCTACAAACCCTGAGATCTCTGCACTCTTCCAATTCCTGCACAACCCCAAGCTGTGAGGCTGTGGAGTTCACTTCTAAGCTTAGTGGTTGAAACAGAAACTATGCCAACATTCAAGATTAGATTGGATACGTGGATGAAGGAAAAGGGGGTTGAAGGGATATGGGAAGAGGGATGGGTAAATGTTATATCGGATTACATAGGATATACGGCACAGAAACAGGTCATTCGGCCCAACCAGTCCATGCCGGCGTTTATGCTCCACTCGAGCCTCCTCCCATCTTTCTTCATCTAACTCTATCAGCATAACCCTCTATTCCCTTCTCCCTCATATGCTAATCTAGCCTCCCCTTAAATACATCTATATTATTCACTTCAACCACTCCCTGTGGTAGCGAGTTCCACATTCTCACCATTCTTTGGGTAAAGAAATTTCTTCTGAATTCCCTATTTGATTTCTTGGTGACTATCTTATATTGATGGCCTCTAGTTTTGCTCTTCCCCACAAGTGGAAACATTCTCTCTGTATCTACTCTATCAAAACCTTTCACAATTTTAAAGACCTCTATTAGGTCACCCCTCAGCCTTCTCTTTTCAAGAGAAAAGAGACCCAGCCTGTTCATCCTTTCCTGATAGGTATACCCTCGCATTTCTGGTATCATCCTTGTAAATCATTTTTGCACCCTCTCCAGTGCCTCTATATCCTTTTCATAATATGGTCAGCAGAATTGTAAACAGTACTCCAAGTGTGGTCTAACCAAGGTTCAATACAAGTTTAGCATAATTTTTCTACTTTTCAATTCTATCCATCTAGAAATAAACCCTAGTGCTTGATTTGCTTTTTTTATGGCCTTGTTAACCTGTGTCGCTAATTTTAGTGATTTGTGTATTTGTACTCTGAGATCCCTTTGCTCTTCTACCCCATTTAGATTCTTACTTTCCATGTAATATGTGACCTCCTTATTTTTCTTACCAAAATATAATACCTCACATTAATCTGTGTTGAAATTCATTTGCCAATTATATGCCCATTCTGCAAGTTTATTAATGCCTTCTTGTAATTTGTTGCAGTCCTCCTCAGTATTGACTATCCCCCCCCCCCCAATTTGGTGATTAGAACGATTAGCTTGCATGGCGGGTAAATGCCAACATGGACTGATTGTGATAAATGGCTTATCTCTGTGTTGTAATTTCTATGTACCTCTATGTACTTCTAACCATTAGCACATCTTAAGAATTTTTTACCTGGAATTTGTGTGAAATGAACAGTTGGGGAAAGTAATTTCTAACTGATTGGTTTTAACAGCTTCCAGTTCTGCTCTCCAACTAATATTCATAACCTCCAATCCTGTAAAAAGGGCTGATTTTCCTTCCGCTAACAAGCTGACGCATAGATTCAAACACTAATGTCAGCTTAAAAAGCTGAGAGTTGGTATCTGTGCTCATTAGTGTTACATAGAATCTGCAGTACAGAAACAGACCATTTGGCCCAATTGTCTATGCTGCACCAAAATTATGTCTTCACATCCTGCCCCCATATCCCACTGTTCCTTGTTCTCACATGGAGTTCCACATGCTCACCACACTTTGTGTAAATAAATTCCTCCTAAACTCTTTATGTGATCTGTTAGTGGCCATCTTATATTTATACCACCCTCGTTCTGGACTCACCCACAAATGGAAACAGTTTCTCCATATCAAACCTATCAAACCACTTTATAATTTTGAAGGCCTCTATCAGATCCCCTCAATCTTCTCTTTTCCAGAGAAAAGGGCCCCAGACTGCTCAATCTTTTGCAATAGTTGCATCCTTTTAATTCTGGTAACATTCTTATAAACCTTTTCTGGACTTTCTCCAGTGCTTCAGTATCCTTTTTGTAGTTTGGAGGTCAGAACTATTTATTTATATATTTAATATTTCCATTTCATATTTCCTCTTTGCCTTCCTAATTGTCTTTAAAACCTCTTTCCTAAGCTCATTATATTCTCTTTTGTCATCCTCTCCTGAAGGGGTATTTACTCGTCCTAGCCCCTTTAGGGCTACCCCGGATCAGGCGTATTTCTCAGACGTTCACTTTCAACTAAAGTTTGAGGTAGCCAAATCCTAAAGACACTTAATTGGGTCTAAAGGTCTGGGCTATCTCTCCCTAAAGGAAAGAAACAACCCGAGAATGTTACCGTCCTCCAGATAGCGCTTTTAATAAGTTTAGCTAGACTGTAACGTTCCGGATATCATGAGGGTCCGGAAAACTCCCTCAGAATTCTGCAACTTCTCACCAAAGAGTGTACAGAGATTGAGTTTGCGAGTTTTTGATACAGAAGTCTTATTTGAGACAATTCTAAAAATATATAGATTTATTAAAGAACCGACATGCAATTTACAGTTGGTGAATCAGTTAATCGCAACATTAACCATTCTAAAAAGAGAAAAAATGCTATCTTATTATTAACGGAGAATCTTACTTTTAAATCTTAACTTCGCTACAGTATTTCAGTTCTTTAAAGTTCTCTATACAGGATAGCCATCAATATCAAATACCTTTGATCCCCGAGGTACAAAGAGTGGTAGACTATAGAGCCGCCTCTGCAGCCGAGAATCGCTTTGCCTGATTAAAGCGAGTCTGTTATCCTATTTGAGAGTTCAATATTTATACCCTTTTCCAGTGGTATTTCCTTTAAGGTTTTCTGCTAATGCAAGCTAATTATCTCTAGTCATTTTTCTGCCGACCTCTGCAATTCTTACTGCCACCTCAGCTGGTAGCATTACAGAATCTTGTCTCATCTCTAGGTGTTCTAAGTTTACCATATAAAAACGGTGTGACGGCAGGTGTTCCTTCCTTTATGTCATCTTTACGAGGGCAGATGTTCCTTATCTTATGTTCTATATTTACGAAGTTTTAATTAGAACACCTTATCCAGGGCGAACCATTGTTTTGTTCCCAAAAGTCAGCCTGTCGGAGCCTGCACCTTCTGTTTCAATAAAGTTATTTATTCAGGGTCAACAACCATCTTATCTCAATAGCCAGAATGCTTTCATAGCTATTTCATAGTTAGGTTTCTAAATTTCCAAACCCAGTTTGTTATGTTTTAATAAGGCCAGAATTCTTTCATAAGATAGTGTATTTTTCTGAATAGGTTATATGGCTTATTCCTTCATACTCCTTTGCTATTAAATATTGCCTACAGTTGTACTACTTCTTTATTTGTCAATATTTTTTCCAGTTTACCTTACTTGGCTCTGTCCTTATTCCCTCATAGCTGGCCTTTGCCCAATCTATTGCTTTGGTCTTTGTACTATCTATATCTCTCTCAATCATTATCTTAAACTTTATTATATTATGATCACTACTCCCTAGATGTTCCCCCACACTTACTTCTGTTATATGATCTGGTTCATTTCCCATTATTAGGTCCAGCAATACTTCCTCCCTTAATGGGCTTATATATTGGGTTAGAAAGGAGTCTTACGCACACTGTAAAACTGAATCCCCTTCTCCCCTTTTACTCCCTCTCCTGGACATTTATTTGGGGGTAGTTGAAATCCTGCATGATTATGATTCTATGTTTTTTTACTAAATTCAGAGACTTGCTTACATATTTCTCCCTCCACTTCCTTTAGTTTGGTCTGTAGTATACCCCTAATAGTATGGCCAATCCCTTTCTATCTTTCCTCTCATTCCATATGGATTCTGTTTCTATCTGTTTGTTAGTTATGGCCTTTCTTGCTACTGCCATTATGTTATTTCTGATTAACACATTTCTGATTAACACAGCTACCCAGAACTAAGTCATGCAATACTTCTTTCCTCATTGAACTAGAAACATACTCATCTAGGAATCAAGTCTGGATGTATTCTAAAAAGCATTCCCCACTTTGGCTACATATATTACTCTGAGATAGACTAGAATAAATGTTATTAAAATCACCTAATATTATTGCCCTGTTGTTCTTGCATATCTCTTTAACTGTCTGCAGATCTTTCCCTCTATCTCATCTCCGCTGTTTGGCAGCCTGTAACGCACAAATTGTATCACTTCTCTTTCAATTTTTTAACTCTATTCATATGGGTTCTGTCTCAATGCAACTCCCCAGGGCATTGTTACATTCCAACACTGTGACAGAGTCCTTCACTACTTCACTAACACTTAACCCCAGGTTTAGGTAAAAATATGGATATCCTAAAATATCTTGATTCCCTGCATAAGCTCATGCTCATAATAGCCACCATTCTGATTTTTACTTATTTAGAAATTGCCGCCTATGATAAAATAATTATTTGTATACATGTTCCTATGAACATATGTCCCTATGTTCCGATGCAGATCTGTTCTTTGTTCTCCTTTGCATACAGTTTATTACCAGCTACAAGATACATTTCCAGAGTCGTGTATTAGGAGTGCAAACTTTTACTCCATCCCATACAGAAAATAGCAATTAAGTAGTGCCTGGCGTAGTGGGGATTGCAGAAGCTTAGGTAAATAATCATGACATTTGCGAACTTTTATTATTTTGCACTGTAAGCAGCCATTCCAACTTGAGAAATATTTTATGAGGGTGAAGAGTCAACCAAATGCTGAAGACGTGAGGTTTAGTGAAATTGGCTGAGATTCAGGGGTTGCTTTAGCCTCCAGAAGCTTTGGGTTGTCACAAACCTTCATTTATTATATCTAACATAAACTGTAGAGTGAATTAAATTTTAAGATAAGTATAGGAAATATTAAGAAGTATTGGAGTCAGCATCCAGATATGTAGCAAATGCAGTTCACAGTGAATGGAAATGGATCCTAACTGGTCAAATTCTTAGTAGAACGGGAGAACAGAGCAATACACAGACCTTCAAAATCAGGAATACAGGTGGATAAAGACAAATAAAATGGACAAATGTTATTCTGGGATTTTTATATATAGGATGGGTTGAAAATGAAAGCAAGGAGGTGATAAAACAGTACCGAATATTAGTGATTATTTCTGCAAATTATAGATTGATAAACAATCATTTCCCTGTTTGTTTCTGAAAGAAAATTAATTTTGAGTATTTTAAGTTGCAACAAATTGCCCTGTATTTTATTCTAGCCAATGAACCCCAATATTTTTATTAAATGCATACTTCTCACTTTTTTCCTTAGATACTCAATAAGTCACCATTGCAGGTTTCAATGGTCTACCCCACCCAGTTAAACCAGGACCCAAGCCAGAGGGACTCACAGCTGAAGATAAAGGAGAGTTTACTAAGGAAAAAGGATATTGTCATTGAAAGGTAAAGGACAGGAAATCTTCTATGGTTCTTTATTTTTCCGTATGGAAATGCACTTCATTTTGTTAACTTATCAAAGGAAGGTCAAACTGACTGAAAAAGTTAATCCCGCAAAAAGTTTAGTAAACTATTTAGGGAGGATGGCTGAGCCAAATCAATGATTTTTGCACCGCTGTGTGCTGGGGAGTTTGATTTATAAATGTAACAAAATTACTTCTGGAGGCCTTTATTTTGCTAACCTCTATGAGCTGACTTTAAAACTACCATTAAAATGTCAGGACTGTGCAGCTTACTGAGACTTACAGCCATTTAGGCTCGTATTTTTAAATACGAAGCAGCATTAAGCCCAACAGCTACTACAGCAAACAACATAAGCATGAGTTTTCCTGGAGTCTGATTTGTCACGAGGGATTGCTACGTTAGGGTGACCATATGTTCCCGTTTTCCGGGGACAGTCCCCGGATGAGGTACTGTGTCCCCGGGCAAACAATGTCCCTGGAAAGGTCTCCGGTTCACGAAACTCGTCCCCAAATACTCTAGCTGCCATTTTATTTGAATAAACTCCATTCATCCTAATTGCAGCTCGCTTAAATCCGAGCCTACACTCAGAGACTCCGAGACGGACCAATCAACAGGGCCCACAGTTGATTGACAGATTCTCTGCCCTTTGGCAGCGACGGACCAATGAAAGAGTGGATCACCTTTTGTTGTCTGCTGAATTGCTTTAACCGGATTGGCTTCAGTTTGGACCAATGAAAGGACAGATCACGATTTGTGATGACAGTTTGACTTTGACTGAATTGGCTTCGGTTTGGACCAATGAAAGAACAGAGTGGGGGCTGAGTGCTGACCAATGGGGCGGCTGTGTTTGCGCGGGAGGTGTGATGGCGGTTTTGTCTGTGTGAGCCGAAGCCTGGGGGCAGGTAACACATACCATTGGCTGGTGATGTGAAAACGCGAATCTGATTGGTCGATGCGGGTTTGCCCCAGGGCCGCCCCTCACTGTGCGGGCTTTCCCATTTCCCGCACGGGGTGGCGCAGGTTAAATATAAAGCGGACAAAAATAATGGGGAAATTAGCAAAGTGATGCTACAAACTCACTACCGCTTCATAGGACTGAAGCACAAACACTGGCCATCGAATTAAAGTCTTGGCCTAGACCCTGGGAACCGGCAGACCACCCAACTTCCTGTAGCTGGAACCGAGTGGACAAGTCCACAAACCGTGAGCCTGAGGACGGTCGCTGCCTCACGAGGCTGTAATTGAGCTCCTTCCTGGGTTGGGCCATGATGCTGAGTCTCAGGTGGCTTCTGGCGAAGAGCCAGTTGGAGAAAGTGAGCCTGAAGGGCCGAGAGGCTCTGACATGCCACGGTTCTCCGGGCCGATAACATGGTGCCATCAGGAGCAGCTTTAGAGGTTGGGCTGTGGGGAGGATCATGGGGCCGAGGGAGAAACAAATAGATGGCGGGTCGGTCAGTCAGTGCTGGGAATAGATGGCGGGTCGGTCAGTCAGTGGTGGGAATAGATGACGGGTCGACCAGTTAGCGCTGGGAATAGACGGCGGGTCGGCCAGTGTCCAGGAAAGGAAAGCGCAGTTCCGTGTTTGCTGTGGGACCTTTCCCAGAACTCAATAATGTTCCTGGGGAGTTCCTGTGTGAGGAGTGGGGAATCCGCTCTTTGCATTGAAATACATTGAAGTTACAACATGGAAACAGGCCATTTGGCCCAACCAGTCCCTGCCAACATTTACTCTTCACTGAGCAAACACTGAGCTTCTCCACCCCAACCCACCACCCCCCACCCCTGTCCCACCCCGTTCCCAGATCTCAAAGTTGTTCACAGAAGCATAATCAAAAAAATGGACACTAAGCCAAAGAAGGTGGTATTGGGAGCAGTGATGAAAAATTTGGTCAAAGAGGAATTTCATGGAGGGTTGTAAAGGAGAGGGAGGGAAATAAATGACTTGGGCAGTGATGTGAAGAAAGAGATTTTCTGAATAGGCCGTATAGACAGTGGGCACGAAAAACTGACGTTCCTGAAGAGTGTTATTGTGTTATTTATTAATGGTACCTTAATGCGCTTCAATAGCGTGATGTCACATCCACCGTAATTATATGCACATTTGTTTCACATTTGTAGTGTATATGTGCAATTGTTAAAATATAGGCTGCTAATAGAATTTGCCTTGCTATGCTGCACAATCTACATTTTCCATCCTGGCTACTTTGCTGTGCTCCCAACCTGCGTGTCCCTGGATTTGGTTTAGAAAATATGGTCACCCTATCTTATGTTGTGACCACGAATGTGACTAAGGGTAGCAACTGGGGTAGTGAGCTGTGAAAGACGTTCCACACTGGTTTGATAGAAAAGAGATATTATGCATATATAGGGACGTAGCAATAAGCAGAACCTGGAAGGACCATTTTGTCTGGCTGCAAAGTTCAAAAACAGAATACACCATTGACTACCCATCTCCCTCATTTTCTCGCCTTACTCTTTATTAAGATTACTCTTGTTATCAGCCTCGATAACCTGGCTGGCAGTCCAATCCAAAGTTTCACCATCCTGCGTGTGAAATAGTTATAACTGATCTGTCCATTCACCTTCCCTCTCCTGAGCTTCATCCCATGCCCATTGTTGTCACTCATGGTAAATAGTTTCTCATGGTTCAATTTATTGATATTGAAATCGGGAGTTTTTTTATAACGGGTGGCCGATCCACAATGTCAGTATTACACCCGGGTGGCAAGTTGAAAATCTACCCCAATGAGTTTACAATTTAGTTATATATAGCAAGCACAGAGGAAATCTTCCCTCAATGCATTTTAAAAGTACCAAGATATGTAAGAAACATGTAAAAGAAAAGCTCAACTTATTCTGTTAATCTAGGTAAAATCTAAGCTGTATGGGGATTGTTTAGTTCTTCTAGAAAATGTGATACTTTTAATTCTTAGTTTATTCTGTCATCCCCTTGTTTCCCTACCAGTGTGAAGCTTTTTGTGTGATTCTCTCTAATCTCTGTGTTTACTGTATGCACAGACATGCATTACTTACACCTGTTATGACTGATTTTGTTCTGAACATATCAGCTTCATAATGGGATAATGAAAGCATGTATATTCACACATAACAATGATGGCATAATGGGAACAGAAAATTATGCTTATTTGTGAGCAAAATACTGCACTTCCAAGGCAGCACAGATGGAGAAGACAAAAATGATTTTAATTATCCTAATCTGCTCATCCAGTCATTCAATTCTCTTTTCCTTTATTGGCACAAAACACTCAGAATATAGCAACACCAAGACGTTCAGCAATGAGAAAGAAAGGTATCCATTTATGCAGCACTTACCCACATCTCTCAAACATTTCAAAGTGCTTTGCGTGCAATTAATTACTTTCGAGTACAGTGGCTATTATTATTATGGCAAACATTGCAACCAGTGTCGTAAGAATGAGCCTTACGCGTGGTGAACTTAAAGTAAGCTTTAATCAACTAAAAAGGTGCTACATACAAAAGAGGTCTTACTCTATGCCTCTCCAGGATCCAACTGATCAGCCCAGTATTTATCCTGGACTAATCACAGGAAGTGATGTAATAAAGTTCGAGTCACAGGAAGCTGTATTGTGTTACCACATTCTCCCCCCCCCAAAAGATTAGGAGGCCGGGATGAAGTTCGAGTCACAGGAAGCTGTATTGTGTTACCACATTCTCCCTCCATTTCGTAGCCGCTGGACGAGGGAGAGCCGCACCCGTTTGGGTTCTCGTAGCAGTAGAGGGCCCCTAGCCCGTTTACCCGCTGCGGGCCGTGGACCAGAGTCCGAGTGATCCAGCCCGCTCTGTGAGGGGTCAGGACGATCCTGACTGTGTACTGGTGCCCGAACGGGTGTCGGGCAGGGCTGTGGCAGATCCGTTTCCGAGCGTATGGTACGGGGTGCATCGTGGCTGCGCGTGCGAGCCCCGACGGGCTCATAGTCAGTCTGCCCCAGGTCGGCACGCTGGAGTGAGGTACCAGCCGGCGTCAGATCCAGATCGTGATGAGAGGCACCTGGCGAGCCCAGAGATGTGCCTGGTACAATATCATCCCCTGGTGTCCCTCTATGTTTCGGCGGGCAGGGAGCCAGATCTCGCAATGACACGGTAGATTCCCGACCGTCAGGATACCGAATATAGGCGTAGGTAGGGTTGACGTCAGTGAGCTCAACCTCATCTACCAGGGGGTCATTCTTAGACGCCCGAACATATCTTCGGAGTAGCACTGGTCCCGGTGCAGTCAGCCACGATGGGAGAGATATCCCATAGGATGAGCGACGCTGAAATCGGAAGAACCGTTCATGAGGCGTCGTATTTGTGGCGGTCGAAAGGAGGGACCGTGTGGAGTGTAATGCGTCTGGAAGTACTGCTTCCCATTGCTGGTTGGGTAGGCCCCGAGATCTCAAAGCCAGACGTACCGCATTCCAGATGATAGCGTTAAAACGCTCGACTTGCCCATTCCCGACCGGATGATAAGGCGTCGTTCTGCTGGCAGCAATACCCCGTTCCGAGAGATAGGCCTTGAGTTCTCCTGACATAAAAGAAGGGCCCCGATCCGAATGAACATAGGATGCCATGCCACAGAAAGCAAATACCTGCTCAAGGCAGCTGATAACCGTGGTCGTCAGCATATTGGGGCAGGGAAAGGCAAATGGAAAACGGGAATACTCATCGACCATGGTCAATAGATAAGTGTTGCGAGTTGAAGAGGGCAACGGCCCCTTAAAATCGATGCTAAGCCGTTGCATTGGCTGGGTCGCATGTATGAGTATACCACCCGAGGGGCGGAAAAACTGAGGTTTCAATTCCGCACAGACTCTGCAGTCCGAGCACATCTTCTTTACATCCCCGGTAGAGAATGGGAGATTTCAGGACCGCACGAAGTGTAGCATGCGAGTAACGCCCGGATGACACAACCCATCATGGATGTCTACGAGCGTAGAGGGTGCCATGGCGGAGCAGAATGCTCGTGTGAGGGTATCCGGAGCCACATTCTCCTTGCCAGGTCGATAGTGGATGGTGTAACCAAAAGAGGCCAATTCCAGCCGCCAAAGCTGGATTTTATTATTTTTAATTTTGGTCCATTTTCGATTATCGAGCATGAAGGCGACCGATCGCTGGTCCGTGATTAAGGTAAAGTGCTGGCGAGCTAGGAGATGAGTCCACTTCCGTACTGCCTCTATGATGGCTGTAGCTTCTTTCTCAACTGGAGGATAATGTAGCTCAGCCCCTTGAAAAGTCCTGGACAAAAATGCCACCGGACGACCTTCCTGATTCAGAGTGGCCGAGATCGCCACCTCCGAGGCATCACACTCAACAACAAAAGGAAGACTCTCATCGATGGAGTGAAGAGCCGCTTTCTCCAACTGTTTTTTCAGGAGGTTAAAGGCTGCAACAGCCGCTGTGTCTAGTGGGAATGTGCTGGCCTTCAGTAGAGGTTGGATTCGGTCCGAGAAGTTAGGAATCCATTTAGCATAGTATGCAAACAGGCCGAGGGCCCGGCGCAAGGAGGCCGGATTCTTAGGTGGCGGGAGTTCTTGGAGTGGGCGAAGCCTTTCAGGGTCAGGTTTAATGATGCCATTGCCCACACAATAGCCAAGGATGTTGATGGTTGGTTGTGACTCAATGGATTTAGCCGCATTTAATGTCAAATTACGGTGCTGGAGTGCATCCCAAAATCGTTGGAGATTGGCGTCATGTTCCCGCTGATTGCGACCTGCGACAGTAATATTGTCCAGATAAGGAAACGTATCCTTTAAGTCTTCCTGTTTGACCAGGTCATCCATTGCTCGCTGGAAGACAGCCACTCCATTAGTGACCCCAAAGGGGAGGCGACGAAATTGATACAGCCGTCCATTGGCTTCAAAGGCCGTATACTGCTTGTCTGAGACCTTCAAGGGTACCTGATGATAGGCACTTTTCAGATCATATGTTGAGAACACCGTGTACTCAGCCAGTTTATTAACCATATCATCGATGCGCGGCAATGGGTATGCGTCCAAGTCCGTATATTGATTGATGGTCTGTGAATAGTCAATGCACAGCCGTTTCTTGTGAGGTTGTAGAGGGTTCTTAACAATAACGACCTGGGCGCGCCATGGCGATGAACAAGGCTCGATGATATCCTCTGCTAAAAGCCGAGAAATCTCAGCCGCAATAAAAGACTGGTCTTCCTGACTGAAACGTCGTGACTTTGTTATAATCGGTTTGCATCGAGGAGGGATACTGGTAAACAGTGAGGGTTCATCCAGTGAAGCTGCTGACAATGCACAGAACGGTAATCGAGGTCGTATATTAGAAATAGCGAGTTCAGGTTTGGATCCGCCGAACTCAATGGTGAGCTTCTTATGCTGCTTTTGAAAATCTAGCCCTAAGATAAGATCACTACATAAGTCCTTGAGCACCGAAAGCCGGGTGGAGGGATACCTGTGACCATTAAGTGTTATTTCAACCATACAAAAGCCAGAAATTCTGGTATTAAGTGATGACTGAGCCATCGCAATTGCCTGGTCCGATGGGAAAACATGTAGCTTTAACTCTGCAACAATCTGTTCCCTAATGAAACTATCAGTGCTACCTGAGTCAATTAAGGCATCTAAAGTATGTCCATTAATTGATGCTTTTGTAGCTGCATGGAATAGGTTCTGAGGACAAGCAGCTGTAATTGGTGTCGTTGCACAAAGAGTGGCTGAAACTCTAGGTGTGTTTCTTCGAGAGAAAACCCGAGAGGAAGCACGATAGATTTTAGCCGGAACATCTTGATAGGCCCTTACCGGGGCAGTTCGGTAGGACTTAGCTTGATAAGCCCTCGTAGAGGCTCTTGATAGGCAAACCTTTGCAAAATGACCCTTTTTGTTGCAATGACTGCAAAACGCATTGCGAGCAGGGCAGAATTTCCGAGGGTGAAACTCATCACCACAAAAGAAGCATTTCTTAGATTGCCAAGAGGCTGCCACAGTGGGGTCATCATCCTCTTCATCAGTGAAGTCATCAGATTGATCGTCAGGGATAAAGTCCTCCCTAATAGAGTTCACCTGTGGCCTCTTAAATTGCCTGACTGTAGTTAAGGCAGCAGACCGAGGTCTGGGCACTGTATAAAGGTCTGTATTTCTTTTTGCCAGTTCTAGAGAGCAAGCCATGTCATAAGCTCTCTGAAGCTCAAGTGTCTTACTTTCCAGTAGACGCTGGCGTATAAATGGGGAGGCAAGCCCGCAGATGAAAGCATCACGGATCATTTCTTCACGGTACAGCTCAGCTGAGGCCACCTGAAAGTTACAGTCCATACTAAGTCTGCGAAGCTCTTGGAGGAATTTATCAATGGATTCCTCCGGCCCTTGTTGGGCTGTAGCTAGTAGATGTCTGGCATAGACCTCATTCGGTGTCTTAGTATATAGTCTTTTAAGCGTCCGAATTGCCTCCTCGTAACTGCCCCATTCCTCGACATACTGAAATACATTCGGGGTGACACAGTTGATGAGTATCCGCAATTTTGAGTCATCATCAGCCTTGCAATATTCGAGAAAATTGTCAAACGTGCGATACCAGTGTTTCCACACCTTACCGGCTGCTGGGGTGTTTGGGTCCAAGTCAAGACGCGATGGTTTAAGGATGTTTTCCATGATGGGTGATTCCCTGGATCCTTAGTTCCGAGTTCGTCCAAAAAGTTTGAGTGCGAAGTTTTTCAAAGTTGATTAAATTGTCGTAAGAATGAGCCTTACGCGTGGTGAACTTAAAGTAAGCTTTAATCAACTAAAAAGGTGCTACATACAAAAGAGGTCTTACTCTATGCCTCTCCAGGATCCAACTGATCAGCCCAGTATTTATCCTGGACTAATCACAGGAAGTGATGTAATAAAGTTCGAGTCACAGGAAGCTGTATTGTGTTACCACAACCAGTTTATGCACAGCAAGACCCCACATATGCCGCATTGGGTGCTGGCCAAAATGGCTGAGCCCACACAATACTGTGCTGTCAGCTCCTTTCAATATTTCAGTCGTGCTCCCGGTGGGCTCAACACACAAAGTGCTGGGAATGTCATGGGGGGGTGGGGGGCGGGTGGGGGGGAGGTAGGGAGCTGGAATGTTGGGCTCCAGACTACAGTAGCAATGGGAGGGCTGCTGGCTGCTCATATAGTGATGCCTTTTTTTTAAGTAGTGGGACACAGAGTCCCCACTGACGAATTGGCTGTTGGATGCCTGGAGAACTGTGAAGCACTAAGTAAGGGTGGCCCAATACAAAGAAGAGGATTACACTGAAGCAACATTTTTAATTTTGTAGATGGGCCTCCCCTTCGGTGCCCATTGGAAATAGGGGCTCTGCAACTGGAATGTCTTTAATATAAAGGATGTCCCAAAACACTTCACAGATAGGTCTTTACATTGAATTACAGACCTGACCATACACCTGACTGACTCCCAATCATAGAATCTACCCCGACGAATTCAGGATGAGAAGTCCATTCATTTCACTATCACCATCAACTTTACCATTCAAGTTTACAACCTCCTCTATTGCCACCATGTTAAATACAGATCATTCGCAGTTGTCACAGCTATTGCGGTGTAAATACCACCATCACATCACATTACAGGAAGAGAGGTGAGACAAAGATTTTTTTGCAGCATGTCACAATGTCTTGTATACATTTGAACCCATTACTGCAACATGCTGGATACTCTCCAAAACACTTGTTATTTGCCTTTGCTTGAATGAGCATTTGTAGATGAGCACAAAACTCATTAAGTTCCTATTTACCATCTATCACCCTTTGCCCTTGAAAGAGAGTGCCAACATTTCATTGCTGCATACTATTTAAATATAAGTAAAAGTGTATCAGTCATAAAAATGCACTACCGATGTAAAAAGTACTTTGCCCTTTTTAAGTGCCAAAATCCATGCAATTTATTCTTCAACTTAATTTGCTTGTCATTATGAAATAGATTTTCAGCACTGATCGTGACTGCAGCTTTCAAATTGCAGACAATTGTCTGTTATATCAGATCGGTGCAAATTATTTTCTATAATTTTTTAATAGTGTACCTTATAAAAATAAATGACAGTCTGGCACCTCTTCTTTTTTTAAGAATGTTCTTTTTTGCAATGTTACCACATCTAACTAAGAATAAGATTCATCTGTTGCTATCAAGGGCAGACTTTCCTGTTATTGCACCTGGGCATATTGGATCGGCTGGGTGCAATGCAGAGCGGAAATTGGTTGGGGACAATCACAACCCATAATAAAGCCTGCCTGATATTACAACCATTATACGAGTGGCCTTCATTGCTGATGTGAGATCCTCCCAGTCCGATTTTCCTCTGTGCACTCGACCAGGTGATCCAATTTGCCCAAACACAACAACAGGAATATCTGCCCCATAATGTTCTGATTTTAGGGATTAGCCCAATTATTGCCACCTGAAAGATGAATTCAGAAGCTAGGGTTAGATATGATGAAACCCAGAAATATCAACATCGGTACACAGTTCTACCATGATGCATCCAGTCTCTTTCCGTTTGGTGCAGGAAGAACTTCCTGTTCTCTCTTTACTAACAGGTAGAATTGACAAAAAGCCACCTTGAGTTGCCCACATCACATACTGATTGGTGAGCAAAGCACCATGGGAGAGGAGATAGTGGTGATGCAGCTAACGATGCACATCAACTCCTTTTACCATTTTTTAAAACGGAGTGACTGCTGCCAATGAACCGGAAGCTGCTTTTTTAAAATTGTCCTTGGGATGTGAGTGAACCTGGCGAGGCAGTATTGGCCTCCCGTAGCTGCCCTCAGGGCATTAAGAGTCAACCACATAGTGTGGGACTGGAGTCACATGTAGGCCAGACCAGATAGGGGTGGCAAGTTCCCATCCCTGAAGCACATTAGTGAACCAACTGGGTTTTTAACACAATCTGGCTGCTTTCTGGTTGTGGTTAGCCCACAATTTACCAGATTTATTGAACTAAATTTCACCCCTTCTCATGGTGGGATTGTGAATTCACAACCTTTAGGTTGCTAGTCCAGTACCAGAGGCTCTGTACCATTATACTGTGCGACAATGGTTCTGAGCATTTATTATTTATTTAGATATTTTATTTGATCCTTCCAAAATTGTTTTGCTCATTACACCCAAAGTTTTCTGGTTATGATCATTCTGTTTCATTTTTGACCTAAAAAAAGCAGATATTTATTCATATCTGAATTCATTCAACTTTCTGATCCAAATTTTTTTGGGAAAAAGCAGAGGATGTGAAAGAACTTGCATTTATAAAGCACTTTTTATAACCTCAAGTCATCCCAAAGTGCTTTACAACCAACGTTGTGCTTTTGAAGCATGGGGGGGATTTTAACCCAAAAAAAACGGGTGGGACTGGAGTCACATAGGCCAAACCAGAGGTGGGAGGTTAAAGAGTGAAAATAACTGAATCTCGACCCCAACCCGCCCACTTCAGTCTTCACGGATGCGGAGCAGGGGGCTGGCAGCCAACACGCTCCCAGGAGGCCTGTCGCGCATTTAAATAATTTAATTAGGCTGGCATGCCTCATGATGATCCACCATTTCAAATATAACTCTGGCTGGCCGGATTTCCAGGCCTGAGGGAACCCAGCAGCTAAAGGGAGGCCAGGACTGCTGGATCCAGGAGGTAAGTACCTTTACATTTACCATCTGGATCCAGTGTGCGTGCCTTACCTCCCCCCCCCCCCCCCATAATTGGACACCCCCCCGACCCTTCTGATCTCCCCCCAACCTCCCCCTGTACCCCCTGAGGCCTCCGACCCCCCCCCCCTTCCCGAGGCCTCTGATCTCTTCCCCCCCACCCCCCGCGCCGCAAGGCCTCCGATCTCCCCCGACCTCTCCCCTGAGGCCTCTGATCCCCCCTCCAGCCGCCAACCTCCCCCCTCTGGCCACCAATCCTCCTCCAGCCCCGATCCTCCTCTGAACCCCAACCACCTCCACCCCCAATGCTCCTCCTGCCCCAATCCTCCTCCGGCTCCGATCTTCCAGTCCCGAACCTCCTCCAATATGCCCCTTTGATGTGGTGGGGGGGGGGGGGGGGGCGGTGGGGGCTGCTGTGGATAGAAGGTCTGCCCATGGCTCCCTCTGTCTGGAACTTCAAAGGCCGGTTGAAATGTGGTGGGATTCCAGCGCAGCCTGGATCTGGTCCATTTCCCCAATGGATTAATTTCTAGGCCAACTTGTCTAAGTTACGCATTTTTATCAGAATTTAGGTTTGAAATACCTCAGCAGATGCGTTAAAAATTAGGAAGTTACTAATAAAAAGGAAAGTCGAGCAGGATTTTATTACCCCAAAAGGTAATGGACTTTAAAGAGCAACTTACCAGGGATTGGCCAGATGGACTGCAATGGTCTTTTCTGGTCGTGTACATTTCTATGACAATGAAGTGGAAAGGACAAAAGGGATCAAACGACTAAGGGATATGATGACAAGACAGGCAAGTGGGATTGAGACCTGTCAAAAGGCTGTTGGATCTAATGTTCTAAAAACATATTCCTAAACAGTTCTATGTTCTTATGAGCAAGGAAAATTGTTCCCAAAATCTGAATCCAACTTTTCACTCACACACACACACACACATCAGCTCCACTTGGGCTTGTGGAGCAAAGCCGTTACTTTCTTACTCCAAACCACACAACCACTCCACCTAGTGTGACATAGAACACAGTTCATTCAAATACTGCTTCCAAGAATGCATTTGCACTGTAGCTACCGGGCTCAGACTCTCCAGCCAGGCAGAGACATGCTTACATTGCTTGGAACTATAACAGTCTTTCCCAGGAGATAGCTATGCATATGCCTGGATAAATATGTGGACAGAGCTCTTTCCCAGCAATTAAAAATGAAAGTGTTTAAAAAAACAGGGAAGGGAGAACCTTTGCTCCCTTAGCATTTAATTTGAGGTTAGGTCGGTATGCAACGTGCCGAGGGGGTTCAACAGATCCCTCATTTTGTAAAGCAAATTTGACACTGATCTGGATGCGGTGTTCAAATGAAGTGGTTTGAAAATACATGCTCCAGAGAGTCTCACTCCCCTTCACTCCAGAGTCAGGTCAGGCCCTCACTCCAGAGTTACACTGTTAGTTTAATGTTACTTAGATGCTAAATGCACCCTGAAACTAGACTAATAAGAACTGTTGCTCTATCAGGTGCCATTAAGATGTTGTACTTCAACTATAAAATAATACAAAGACAGTTTAAATTGTATCCGATGTATTGAAATAAATATAAAATAAACTGATTCAAAACTATTCATTTAATCAAAGTTTACAGATGACATCTCAAATTATTAGAACAGTGACAGCTGTGAAATCACTCGCTGGTATCTTTATTATATATAATACACACATGCCAGAAATCATTGTATGTGTCTGCATGTGAGGGAGGGGTTATGTTTGATTTTTGATTATTTCTATGTCTGCAGGAACTATAAATGTACTCCACGTCCTTGATCTGTGAGATATTTATACAAAAGGATTAGTGACTGCAGCATATTTTAGTTTATAAATTGAGAAACGGAGGTGAAGGGTCAAGGCCAAAGTACAGGATACCCTCACAGTTGAAAAGATTGGGAGAAGACGATGGGATAAATTAAGAAGTAGGTGACGCCAAGCTTGGTTTGTGAAAGCCTGTGGATTGTAGGGAGAAGGAAAGACTTTGGAATCTTTGGAATTCTCTACCCCAGAGGGCTGTGGATGCTCAGCCAGTGAGTATATTCAAGACGGAGATCGATAGATTTTTGGACTCTAGGGGAATCAAGGAATGTGGGGATCAGGCGGGAAAGTGGAGTTGAGGTCGAAGATCAGCCATGAGCTTATTGAATAGCAGAGCAGGCTTGAAGGGCCGTATGGCCGACTCCTGCTCCTATTCTTATGTTCTTATGTAAGACCACGGTGTATAAGTGGCCCCACAGTGTTGATGTTCTGGGAAACAATGAATTGGAGTTCAATTGAAAACACAAATTACTGTAGGGTCATTGAAAATAACCTGTAATATATGTTTGGAAATTCTATGTTCAGTAAACAAAGTGCTGAGCTTTATACACCAGACCAGCATGTCAGGAATTTGTGCACAGAGATTTTCAGGATCTTTCGTCAGTCATTTTAATTAGATGTGTTGATTGAACAACTTTTATATAAATCTAGCTCACAATATTTCTACACTGTATATAAAAATTACATTAAAGACTTTTTCATGGTCTAATGCAAGTGTCATACAGATTAATCTCATCCCTTTATCATATCTTCTGTTTTAAAGGCTTTTTGGGACAATAGAGTTTAACTTTGATTCACAAAAGTCAGTTTTTTGATGATTCATAAATTAGGTGCCATAGAAAAGAAACTTTGTGCTGCATTTTTATAAGGATAGGCGGGATACTAAAGAAAGAAAGAACTTGCATTTAAATAGACGGGGCTTTGATGTAACATCTCATCTGAAAGATGGCACCTCCAACAGTGTTGTACTCCCCCAGTACAGCACTGAAGTGTCAGCCTAGATTATTGCCTGGAATTTCCACAGGGGTTCTCTCAATCTCCCACAACCGGCTGTTTCTCCAGGGTTTCAGCTGAAGTTACAGCGGGAGATTGGCGAACCCCCGCGTAACGTCTACCCCTATTTGCTCAAGTCCTGGAGTGGGGTCATTTTTTGACGTCGCTGCTCCAGGTTGAAATCCTCACCTGTAAGATGTGCCTATCGGAAATTAGGACAGGTACTGTGTTTGATCATCCAAAAAGACGGAGCTCTTAGGGCATTCTCCCAAGATCCGGCTTGGCGTACAAAAGGCCTTATATTGTCACTTTGGCATTACTGCTAAGCAGAAATTGCTTTCCAGCGATACAAAAGTGGCAGTATAACTACACTAAATATTTTACTGTGCACCTACTGATTGTATCAAAGTGAAGCATGTTCAGCAAAGCTGCATAATCCTGCCACTTTTTTCCCCAAAAGAAAATGTTTCTGTTAACATTTCAGAAAAAACAAACTTTTTAAACCTCAGTAAATCATTGCGAATCGGAGCTTAAGTAGAGAAATAATTGGAACTGGGGAAAGACATCCTTATCAGAACTGCATATCGGTGAATTTGACCATGAATACAGTTAATTGATTGCATGCTCTGCACCTTGGACTAAAGAGGATTCCTTTTCTTAATAGTATTTGAAAGTGATCTCTTTGAAGGGTAGTTGCAAATTACAAAATCTTTAAAAAAGAAGCTGCTTTGATTCACTGATCTTGTCAAAAAAAGTCACTTGCAAATTTCTAGCTGGCACGGTGAGCGGATGGCCCGCCTGTTGTAGAACCCATCTTATTCTCATTCTTTTGATTTCAGCGGGCGGGCGATCCACTCCACCAGATCATGGGGAAGGGAATCTGCCCTAATGTTCTAAAACTGGCTGTCAGACTAGTATCTCTCAGTCTTCATGCGACAAATCATTCTTTTATTCCTCTAATTCTGCCCTCTTGAGCATCCCTGATTATAATCGCTCAACCTTTGGTGGCCGTGCCTTCTGTTGCCTAGGCCCTAAGCTCTGGAATTCCCTGCCTAAACCTGTCTGCCTAGTTACCTCTCTTTCCTCCTTTAAGACGCTCCTTAAAACCTACCTCTGTGTCACCTGCCCTAATTTATCCTTATGTGGATCGGTGTTAAATTTTTTTGTCTCAAAATACTCGTATGAAGTGCCTTGGGATGTTTTACTACGTCAAAGGCGCTATATAAATACAAGTTGTTGTTGTTGTTTTATATAACAACTTGTTCATGCTTTAAGAGAGAGGCCTGGGGAATACTTTCAGTACAAAATACTACCCCACATGCATACATTACAAAAAAATAATGAAGCGTATATCTTCTATAATTTAGTAAGTCCTTTTCCCCTCCCATGGATACCTGCATTTTTATGCTGAGTTCGCTCTGGAATACTGAGCTTTGTGTAAATGAATGGAACTGCTCTGTACAGTCTGGTGTCACCTCCCTCCTCCCATGAAGTAGCTATTCTGCTTCATTGTAATGAGACTTTCAGATCGATATAAATTGTATATTATTACAGAGCAATAAATTGAGTGAAACTGCTGGTTCTGCGCTGCTCGATACTTGAGATGCCTGTGAAAATGTTTATGTTAGTAAACAGCCAATTGGTCACAGTGTTAGAAATGTTATGGTAGAGCAGCAGACCACCTAGGAACTGAAACTTCAGCAGCACAGCCAGGACCAGGAGCTCACCATAAGGAGATGTAGCTTGAAACTGTGGCATCACCTGTGGACATCAGTAAATATATCGCATTAAGTTACTATGTATTTCATATATTCGCTATGTCAGCTTGGCTCAGTTGACTGCACTTCAAAGTAACCTATTAAACGTGAAATGCCTTGGGTGTTTCTGAAAGATGCATTAAGGTATTATATAAATGCTGGGATTTTTTTCACTTCCACAGGCCCCAATTTCCTCTTGGCCTGCTCCATTGCCATAAACATGGTAGAGTGGGACATGCCCACCCACTAGTTGTGGCCCTGACTCCGTCCCAGTTCCCAGGGTCCCCTGCATTTAAATATTTCTGGCAGGGGCCCATACCATTTATGGTGCAGCTGGGGCACGTAGGTATGTGGGGCCTCATGACCGCCTGAAGATCTTCAAAAATGTTTAAAAGGCCTCCATTTTCTAACATTGGTTTCCATCTTCTTCTTCTTAGGCAGTCCCTCGGAACCGAGGATGACTTGCTTCCACATTAAAAATGAGTTCTCAGGTGACTGATGAGTCCAATGCGGGACCTACAGTCTCTGTCACAGGTGGGGCAGACGGTGGTTGAAGGGGCAGGTGGGTGGGGTGCTTGGGTTGACGTGCGCTCCTTGCGCTGCCTGCGCTTGGCTTCCGCTTGCTCCCGGCGAAGAGACTCGAGGTGTTCGGCGCCTTCCCGGATGCTTCTCCTCCACTTTGTGCGGTCTTGGGCCAGGGATTCCCAGGTGTCGGTGGGGATGCTGCACTTTTTCAAGGAGGCTTTGAGGGTGTCCTTGAAGCGTTTCCTCTGCCCACCTGGGGTTCTCTTGCCGTGTCGGAGCTCCGAGTAGAGTGCTTGTTTTGGGAGTCTCATATCGGGCATGCGGACAATGTGACCCGTCCATCGGAGCTGATCGAGCGTGGTCAAAGCTTGGGTTTCCATACTCTGAAATTGACTGCAGTGGGGAAACTGGCCTTTTAAATGTTAAAGTTAGTCCACCCAATGGCAATTAACAATGCTGCATACCAGGGAAACAGACATTCTTTGCACCCAATGTTGCTCGGGTGCAAATGGAGGAAAATACAATGGGCTGGATTTTGCAGACAGCGGCGACGAACAGCGCCAGCCATTCACTACACTTGCACTTGCCCATAGACTTTTTATGGGCTTTTGCACTGGAAGTTGCTGTCAGCCAACTATCCAAAAAGTGCAGCGCCACCTAAAGGGGGTCTGGGACCTGTATGAACAGGGCAAGTAACTGTGTTTCTCCTTAACCAATCAGATTGGAGAATTGTTAATGAGCAGCACAGAGTCTGAACCAGGAAGTGCCAGTTAGAATATTAAATTCAATGTCAAATCAGGTACAGAAAGCAAAATAAAGAGAGGGAAAGATTAAGAGAGAGAAATAAAAGAGACAGAAAGAAAATATTTTTAAAATTATTTCTTTTTTTCTTTTTTTATAAATCTCCAACAATAATTCAAATCTGAAGGAATGAGATTTGTTAAAGTTAAAGCGTGGGGGGGGAGGGGGCAGGTTATGACTGAACAATCACTGGAACTCAGTAAGACACTTTTCAAGGTGCACTCAGATCTGTCCAATAAGGGGCACTTTTTGAAAAAGAGATTTCACTGTATGACAACACATTACCAGAAACTTCACATGGACATTGGCTAAACCTCTCAAGTGCCTACCCTTGTGTGTTGTTAGTTGGTATGCTTGCAGTAGGATGAGGGTGATTGTGAGGGGTGGCTAGTGAGATGGGGAAGTGATAAAGTAGATGGAGAGGGTTGGGTGGAGGTGCAAGGTAAGTTGGTGTCCTGGGGAGGTCTCTTCTCCCCTTGGAAGGGAAGAGAACCTCCCTGCGTGCTGTGACTCCCTCCATAAGCATATGGAGGGAGTCATTGGAGAGCATGGGTCCAAGCGTTCACCTTTATGCAGTGCTTGCCAATGTTTGCAGCACCTCAATGCTGTCAAACACTGACAGAACAACTGTCAATCTCAATGTGGCCGTGGTCCCTTTTAATGAAACCGGCTGATGACATGTCATCAAATGATGTCATCAGACCCGCTTCCTGTTAATTGGCCAATCAAGGGAAAATCACATCTGCAGAGCAGATGCAGCTGGGGGCGGGACCGGAACCCGGAAACCAGCTGTCCCGCCCCCATCCCACCTCCTCCATTAAATTCGAGGCCAAAATGTGCAGTGTTGAAAAGTATAAACAGGCAGTTTCATCTGAACTGAAAGTTGTTCAAGTTAGTCCCGATGTGGTACTTGATGAATAGACCTGAAGTAGTATTAGTACATCACCTGAGAAGGATGATGAAGTACCAAAGAACTCCTTTATAATTAGATATTATATTCATCTCAAAATGTTCTGCTGAGCAAAGTTCCACTTTATCTAGAGCTGTCTGAATAAATGGCTCTTGTGAAATTCTCCATTATAAAGCAAGGTCATTGAAGTATTTCTTCAGAATTTAGGTGTGAATATAGAGACCACTTTTTTCAGTTTATTTGAATTTTCTATATTACATTTTTTGAAATATGTTATCTTTGTAATAGCCTGTGACGGACTCTAAATTAGATTCACATGTAAGAATAAAGAAGAAAGTTCTACTTTAACAGCATTATAACTGACATGATGCTGGTAGTTCTGAGCTTCCAAACACTTAATATAAAACTGCTCAGTCTTCCAAAGTTTGCTTTTGTGCCTTATACAATAATATTAAAACTACACAATAATATTGGTATAAATTGTCCAAAGAATACTAGTTAAAATCAATTTGAACTGCAATATTTTTTATTCCTTGCAGTGAACAGCAGCAGTCTATTCACAGGAATATCATGCTGAAGATGTACATTCTGGCAGTGTGGTATTTGTAACTAGTGTCAGATATGCAGCACACAGTGGGTTAGGCTGGATTTTATCAGATAGTGGAGGGATTGTTGGGATTTCAAACTCTGTAAATGGATGGACTTTAACAATCTGTGCACATACTGTTGTGTTTTAGCTTTTTTTGCATAGTTGCTTTTCTCCCATTGGTCCATCACAGGGCAGAACTGGATACACACAATCCTTAAGCAATTTGAGATCCCTACCCTCCCTTGCATATGCTCAATCTTCATGAAAGTTGAGCCTTCTTAATCTCCCAAGACAGATACAAACACACACACAAACACTTCTCAGACTGGTAGGAGCGAACTTGCTGGGATTTTCCACAAGATCCTATCAATAGGGCTACTTTCTTCATGAATAAGTCTTTGACAAATCTTACTTTATTCAGGAAGGGGGGAAGACTAAAAAGCTGTTTATCAACTTGGACACAATGATGTCATGTATAAGTGGCATTGATGGCATGATGGCATTTTTCAACACAATTGCATCAACATGTTGTATGCTTGTAAAACAATTCCGAAAGGATTGCTGGGCACTTTTTCAAAAAGACAATCGCCCAAAATATGTTGTAAAAGTTCCCAAATACATGAAAATTGGATTTGTTACAAAATAGTTCAAAAAAATCATCGGGGGCATTTGATGGAAGGCAAAACCTCTTGGTGGGTATGGTTTGTGTTTCTGAGTCTGTCATAGTAGAACCGCCTTCAAGCAGCCGCCTAACCTCAAAAGTACCATCGTTCGCAGCAAATTACCCAGCTGTCAGGAGAACAGCGACCACGACACCACACAACCCTGCCACGGCAACCTCTGCAAGACATGCCAGATCATGAACACAGATACTGTCATCACACGTGAGGACACTACCCACCAGGTACATGGTACATACTCATGTGACTTGGCCAACGTTGTCTACCTGATACGTTGCAGGAAAGGATGCCCCAGAGCATGGTACGTCGGCGAGACCATGCAGACACTGAGACAACGTATGAATGGACACCGCACAACAATCGCCAGGCAGGATTGTTGCCTCCCAGTCGGGGAACACTTCAGCAGTCAAGGGCATTCAGCCTCGGATCTGCGGGTTAGCGTTCTCCAAGGTGGCCTTTGAGACACACGACAACGCAAAATCATCGAGCAGAAACTGATAGCCAAGTTCCGCACTCATGAGGACGGCCTCAATAGGGATATCGGGTTCATGTCATGCTACAGAACGTGACTTGACATCGTTGTCTGTCTTTCCAGTTTTTAAAAAACAAACACAAAAAACAAACCCAAAAAAAACCCACTGCAGACAGCAGGATTTGACATGTTGGACCCCCTGGGACACGTCTCATTGTCTTGGCTGTGCTCTTGGTGTGTCTTTGATGTAAGGACACCTTCCCTAAAAGATTGTATCTCTGCAGTTTCTGTGTTTATATTCTGTGAACTTTTGTAGATTCACTCATTGTAACTTTACCTGACGAAGGGGCGACAGCTCCGAAAGCTTGTAATTTTAAATAAATCTGTTGGACTATAATCTGGTGTTGTGCGACTTCTCATTTTTGTCCACCCCAGTCCAACGCCGGCATCTCCGCATCATGACCACTATTGACACCGCAAACTGCCGGCTCAAAGTGGAGAGAATCTCCAAGAAGATCGCGCATATTGACACAGACATCAAGTATCTACAGAGATGCAAGAAAGCAGACAAGATTCCGAAAGGACTACAGATCACGAACCCACTCAAGTTGACATACAACACAGACTACGCTGAGAGACTTTGCCATCGTACCTCTCGCACACTCCTCAACCATCTCGTACACCAGCTCTACAGCAGACGCCGCAACCTCGAAACCAAAATAGAGTCCATGCTCTCAGCCTGTGCTCAGGACACAGCAGACCAGCTACGAGACACCGCCAAACAGACAAGGCAATGGAACTACGCTTCCTACATGCGCATCAAGAACAGGAAGCTTGAGAAACTCGGCATCACCTGCAGCTGCAACCAAGCCTCCCCCGGTACCACGGTTGCAACCACAGGGAAGTCCATCGTCAACCTGTCAAACCACACCCTTCAACCAGACAAAATCGCAGTTCTCGCCCTAGGGCTCAAGTTCTGCCCCACCACCAAAATGGACCCCATCGGTCTCGCGGCAGACACAGAGGAATTCATCAGGAGAATGAGGATCCGGGAATACTACCACAAATCCCAAGATGTCAGCAACAAACCCAATGAGACAATCAATGATCCGGAACAGCAGACAGAGGGAACCGCAGTGCAGCAACCGAAGAAGAAAGAGTCAAATTGGACCCCTCCGGAGGGTCGCTGCCCTAAGCTTGACATGTATGCTCAAGCTGTCAGGAAATGCATCAACGCCAGATTCATCAGCCGCACTCACAAGACAGTCCAGAATGTCACCCGAGCACAACGCAACGCCATCCACCCTCTCAAGACCAACCGCAACATCGTCATCAAACCAGCGGACAAAGGAGGAGCCATCGTCATACAGAACAGAATGGACTATTGCAAAGAAGCATACCGACAACTGGACAACCAGGAACTCTACAGACAGCTACCCGCAGATCCGACCAAAGAACACACCCGCCAACTCAATAGACTGATCAAGACCTACGATCCAGACCTTCAAAACATCCTACGCGCTCTCATCCCACGTACTCCCCGCGTAGGAGACTTTTACTGCCTCCCAAAGATACACAAAGCCAACACACCCAGACGTCCTATCGTATCAGGCAACGGAACCCTGTGTGAGAACCTCTCTGGGTACGTCGAGGGCATCCTGAAACCCATCGTACAGAGAACCCCCAGCTTCTGTCGCGACACTACAGACTTCTTGCAGAAACTCAGCACCCATGGACCAGTTGAACCAGGAACACTCCTCGCCACGATGGACGTATTCGCACTCTACACCAATATCCCCCACAATTTCGGCATCGCTGCGACAGCCTCAGTACTCAACACCAACAACAGCCAATCTCCAGACACCATCCTACAACTCATCCGCTTCATCCTTGACCACAATGTCTTCACCTTCGACAACCAGTTTTTTACCCAAACACACGGAACAGCCATGGGGACCAAATTCGCACCCCAATACGCCAACATCTTCATGCACAAGTTCGAGCAAGACTTCTTCGCTGCACAGGACCTCCAACCAACGCTGTACACCAGATACATCGACGACATCTTCTTCCTTTGGACCCACGGCGAAGGATCACTGAAAGGACTACACGATAGCATCAACAGGTTCCATCCCACCATCAAACTCACCATGGACTACTCCTCAGAATCGGTTTCATTCTTGGACACACGAATCTCCATCAAAGACGGATGCCTCAGCACTTCACTCTACCGCAAGCCCACGGACAACCTCACGATGCTCCACTTCTCCAGCTTCCACCCTAACCACGTTAAAGAAGCCATCCCCTATGGACAAGCCCTGCGAATACACAGGATCTGCTCAGATGAGGAGGAACGCGATGGACACCTACAGACATTGAAAGACGCCCTCGTAAGAACGGGATATGACGCTCGACTCGTCGATCGACAGTTCCGGCGGGCCACAGCGAAAAACCGCATAGACCTCCTCAGAAGGCGAACACGGGACACAACCAACAGAGTACCCTACGTCGTCCAGTACTTCCCCGGAGCGGAGAAACTACGCCATGTTCTTCGCAGCCTTCAACATGTCATCGATGACGACGAACACCTTGCTAAGGCCATCCCCACGCCTCCACTACTCACCTTCAAGCAGCCGCCTAACCTCAAAAGTACCATCGTTCGCAGCAAATTACCCAGCTGTCAGGAGAACAGCGACCACGACACCACACAACCCTGCCACGGCAACCTCTGCAAGACATGCCAGATCATGAACACAGATACCGTCATCACACGTGAGGACACTACCCACCAGGTACATGGTACATACTCATGTGACTCGGCCAACGTTGTCTACCTGATACGTTGCAGGAAAGGATGCCCCAGAGCATGGTACATCGGCGAGACCATGCAGACACTGAGACAATGTATGAATGGACACCGCGCAACAATCGCCAGGCAGGATTGTTGCCTCCCAGTCGGGGAACACTTCAGCAGTCAAGGGCATTCAGCCTCGGATCTGCGAGTTAGCGTTCTCCAAGGCGGCCTTCGAGACACACGACAACACAAAATCATCGAGCAGAAACTGATAGCCAAGTTCCGCACTCATGAGGACGGCCTCAATAGGGATATCGGGTTCATGTCACGCTACAGAACGTGACTTGACATCGTTGTCTGTCTTTCCAGTTTTTAAAAAACAAACACAAAAAACAAACACAGAAAAAAACCACTGCAGACAGCAGGATTTGACACGTTGGACCCCCTGGGACACGTCTCATTGTCTTGGCTGTGCTCTTGGTGTGTCTTTGATGTAAGGACACCTTCCCTGAAAGATTGTATCTCTGCAGTTTCTGTGTTTATATTCTGTGAACTTTTGTAGATTCACTCATTGTAACTTTACCTGACGAAGGGGCGATAGCTCCGAAAGCTTGTAATTTTAAATAAATCTGTTGGACTATAACCTGGTGTTGTGCGACTTCTCATTTTTGTCCACCCCAGTCCAACGCCGGCATCTCCGCATCATAGTAGAAAGTAGTGTGGTAGAAACATCTCATGCTTTAGTCTTCAGCAATTATAAACCCTCTGGGTTCCTTCACTCCTAAACATGACGCCATTTCTACAACACCATATTTTACTACAACAAATGCAAAACCATAAATCACATCTGGCTGGCAGTTTTACTTTCCATTAAATCATCTATTCTAGTTAAATATGAATTGCTAAACTAAATCTATTTCACATGAGCAATCCATTTTGTGCTGTCTGTGCATCTGTGAAATTGAAACTTCATATTGAAAATGCTGACAACTGGATGATTGACATGGAATATACACTAACATAGGAACATAATGGGTAAATATTGAACTTTTGGCCCATTGATTGAAATTGCAGCAACCCACTGTTGAAGTTAAAGGCTGCTTTTGGTTTTGATTAATATCTCTTCAGCACATTTTTTAAATTTCCCATTTGCTTCTTGCCAACTGCACCTATGTGAAAGGGCTCAAAGAGTGTTGTGATTCTAGCACATGTGTTTTTCTTGAAGGTTGGAATCCCCTGAATTTATTCTTCCTATTTTTGTTTTAATTTCTCTTGCTTTTACCTCACTCTCTTTCTCTCTCTCCCTCCCTCACTCACTGGAGCACCAATTGTCTCTGTTTGTGACAGAGGTCGTAGATCATGGCTTACATCTTCCCAATGTTTAACTGAAGGAAACTGTGGCTCATCCGTGACTGGATGTCTGATAACACAGAAGCAGTGGAGGGGTTGAAACAGGTAGTGGCGAGGTAGCGCTGGGTATTATCAATGTACATATGTGGAATGGGCGGAAGCCCCACCCAGCCAAACTTACAATGGTACAACTGCCCCCTCCTGCAATTTCTAGGCCTGTTTCTCTAACAAAGGGAGGATGATTACTAATGCTGAATCATGAGATTTGAGAGTGTTAATTCTTATTTAGATTTCTGTCTCTAAGTACAGTATGGATAACAGGGTGTGTTCTCTTCTAGTGGTCACTATTTCACTCATGCAAAGTATTCTCCTGTAACAAAGTGAATTGGTTCTTGGCTAATGGAAATGAATGTATCAGCTACATTTATGATCACTAATCTAAGTTCCCAGCCAGCATTATCATTGAGCTATTGTCTGTGACTACTTTGTGTACTGGTTTCTGCAGAGCAAATTTGACTTTTCTGAATTATTAATATATATTAGACCGGATATAAGGTTATGAAGCTCAGACCCTCAACAAAATAACTGGCAAACCTAGAGTGAATGCAGCCTCTGGTTTAAGGGATTATGTATCTCACTTTTAATCTGTAAAACAAACGAGCCTAATCGGTACAGTGTTTGGTCACATAGGGGGAGAAATTTGTCTTGGGCATTAACCCAAAATGGGTGATCGCGAATCGGCAGCCCATTTTACATTTCCGCCTGTTTTGCACTACCGCCTAAAATGAGTTTTGCGCCCATTTTCTAACAGACTCAAGGGCCAATTTTAACCCCACTCCCGACGACACCACTTTGAGGCAGCATCCTGCCCTCCGCTTGGTGTCCTCTAATGTCATCTGTAATTGTAACACCCGGGTGTCGAGGAGCAAGGGCCTCATAAAATTCAAAAGGTGGGATCTGATGACATCAATTGGACCCCGCCTAGATTCTAACGCTCAGTCGTAGGTTTGTCACCCAGTGCCGGCCTCGTCAAGGAAGCCTGGCATCATGTGGGAGCAGGCCCAGCAGAGGGCCAATAAGATATTACTTTAATATTTTGAAGTTTCCTGCTCCTCCTGGCCTCACAAGGAAACCTTGGGCCACCCCTGCCCTGGGCTTCCCCCAACCTTAGTCTTGTCTTGTCAGCTCTACAGGGCCTCCTTTCCATCACCAATCGGTGGTGCTCCGATTTTCCAGTGTGCTGCTGGGGGCAGGTGCCACCACTGTGCTTATGGGCGTGGCTACCTGCCCCAGCCTTGCTAATGACCTCATCCCTGCAGTTTAGGATGGGGTCATAACTTCCTCAATGGGTTGGACGCACTGCTCCACTGCACTTGATTTTTTTCTCAAGCGTTTTTTTTTAAATTAAGGAACAAATATTCAAAATAATAGGATTACTTACTGTCAACAGATAATCCAGTGGACCACTTAGAACTATGAACCAAACAATTAGGAAGGCTTTGCCTAATGTAACCGTAGTACCAACAGAGTGAGCCTTTCAACTTTCAGCCACAGATTTAACAGTGCAGTTCTTCATTTTCAAAAGACACGTCTGCTAGATCTGTTAGAAATCCTAACCAACTACTCGGAAATCTTAAATTCTGCTTGCAAATAATTGGATTCTTAGAACTGCTTAATATAATATTAGGATATTTGACTCAGTGCCAGAGCAGTTACTGAGCAGTTGCTGAGCTGTTACTGCTAAACCCTCATAGCGGAGTCGCCCATTTGAGTAATATGTGAAGCCATTTATGCCAGGAGAGTCAGACCAGTTTTCATGGTGCAGGTATGTCCGTTATAGCAACTTGGAAGTGTAAGAGACTGGTTGGAGAACAGCACTGGGATAGGAGCAGATATATTGAAGTTTCTGGCTAGTCCTTTCAATTGCAATATTTAGAGATGCTGCTGTGTCTTGCTGGCCTTTTCCATTCTGAACAGCACAAAATGTGCATCGCGCACATCAACCGAAGTGATTGCCCTGATGAAAGGACATTATGGGGGAGAAATTCATTATCGCCCTGTTTGGGGGTGGTAACCTTTGAAAGCTGGGAAACTTAGCGCAGGCGCTAATGATTCCCAGCTTTCACAAAATTGAGTTTAACGCTCCAGGAAGGAAGTGGAGCGCTAAATCAAGTGCTCCACTTCCTTCCTGGAGCGCTAAAGGATGCATGCGGGGCGTTGGCTGTGCAGCGCTGCTGCATTCCGAGGCTCCTTCCCTCCCTTAAAAGGAAGGGCCATCGCTGCAGGCTCTGCATCGGGACCAGTCAGCTGGTCCCTGACGGAGGCTGCGAATCAGCTCGTTCAGCCCCATGCACTCCAGCAGAGTGCATTGGGCTGATCGAGCGCGGCCCAGGAGAAGGAAAAATAATTGACCCAAACAATTAAAAAAATTTTGGCACTTACCTCGGCAACCTCCCCTTTAACTTTCGCCCCCGAAGCGCCCGGCCTCCCGAACAACGCCTCCTGCAGCTGCCGGTGTTTTCGCCTGGCGATGCTGCAGGGGGTGAAACCGAAGTTCAAGTCCGGGGTGCAACCGGGGCGATGCGCACGGCGATAACATCATGGTCTCTGGGCGAAGGAGATCGGGGCGCAATGCCATACCGCCGCTGCAAACCTCCCGCCGAATTTAACGGTAGGCAATAATCTCGGGCGGTAAGTGGTTAGCGCCCCATTATTGCCCCCCGGAGGCGATAACGGGAGGCGCAAAGGCACCCAATTTCTCCCCCATTGTGTATTTACAGCATTATCCGCTTTTGCTTCATATAAAGCTGGAATTTCCTGGAAAGATTTGGCGTAACTATGGCATATGAATGGAATGGTGCTGGTCTTTTTTCCAAGGAACTTCGCACAGAGCTCTCTATACCAGTTTTCCGCTGAAACATTCCTATGCGCGAATTTCCTCACTGATTTCCCAAGTTACATCCACCGAAACCTCACCTGGCTCATTAACATAGCACCGCCCCTCACTGGCTCATTAACATAGCACCGCCCCTCACTGACTCATTAACATAGCTCCACCCCTCATTGGCTCATTAACATAGCTCCGCCCCTCACTGGCTCATTAACATAGCTCTGCCCCTCACGCAAAAGGCCAGTGAACTTGAGTTTCCCGCACTTACGCCGGTTCTGAACAGGTTTAAATTTACGCTAAAAATTTTAGGCGCAGCATAGCCTGAAGTCACTATTTCTATCATTTTATAGTGATGTTTTTAGCGATTTTTAAAAAAAAAATTTAATTTCTCCTTACTGAGACCTGCACTGTATTTTATATATTTTTGAATCTTTTTATGGCATCAGAATCTGTTACATTAAAAACAGAAAAGCTTCCAAATTGCAATTTCTTAAACATGCTGTGCTTATTGTACACAAATGATGGATTGCTGGCATCAAACTTTAAGGGCTGGATTTTGTCTTGGGGTCGGGTTGGGGTCGTGTCATCCGCATTCCGTGTTGCCCCCCCGACTCCAGATTAATGTGGATGAATGATGCAATTTTCACTTAATTGGGCAACTGAGTTCCAGCATGTGGGAACCCATGAACGAATTAGTGGTTTCAGTCTGAAAGTCGCCTCTGATGATGTCATCATTGCAGGTCAGAGACTGCCTGTCTGGTCTCAGAGACTGCCTAGCCTTTGATGTGAGTGGACTTGCCTGGCTTTTGCTGTGAGTGGACCTGGATGCAAAATAAGAGAGAGAGAGAGAGAGAGGAGAGAGAGAGAGAGAGAGGAGAGAGAGAGAGAGAGAGAATTTTTTTTTCCATCCAAGTCCTCTCACAGCAAGGCCAGGCAGTCTCTGAAGACATTCAATGAAGCAGCATCAGAGGCAACTTTCACACCTAATACTACTACTACCTTCATCACATCTCCATTGTAATAGTGGACCTGCAGCTGATAGTTAGCTATCCACTTGTGCTCCCGCCAGGTTTCACTGGAGTGTTTCACATCAGGTGTACTTCACGTCGGAAAAGGGTTAAACTAGCTAAAACGTTTCAAAATGGCATTACAGAGCCAATTTAGGGCTTGTTAAGGGCTTTAATGGCCTCTCCCGCCTGTTGGAGGCGGGACGGAGTCGGGAACCCCGCGACTGATTTTGTCAAAATTGCGTGGAGGCGGGATGGGGTCGGGACCCCTGAATCTGCAACTTTAACCCCCCACATGCCTCCAAACCCGACTCCATGGGTCATTGAAAATCCAGCCCTATGTTTCATAACATCAATAAGATAAAGAAGAGCTTAAAGAAGGAAGATGCCACATATTCCTTCTGGCTTTCTTCTTGCCCCAATTGTTTATACTGATTTCCACTTATTTTACACTAGTTTTTACATTCTGGCAGATGCTAATGCAATTCTCATGAAATGTGGGAATAAGTTCCCGTCGGCAAGATTAGCTGAGAAATCGATGTAAATTTTGGCTTAATTTCTGCATATGTGCGATCCATGAATTTCTGGGCCCATATAATCATAGCTTCAGCCTTTGTGTTTTTTTTTATTTTTTATCTCTACTAATTGTTAGTCATTGCTATAACTTCTCCAAAATTCCCCAAAGGCTGGTGGAAGCTTTTATCCCTGATATCGAGACACTATCTGAGGGTTTAAAAAAAGGTAGCTTTGCTTGTTGCGGTCATAAAAACAGTTCAATAGATTGATGAAATTGTTTATTTTGTACAGCTTCCGGCAGTTTTATGGACACATTGGGGGGAATTTTAACCTAAAAAACCGGGTGGGTTTGGAGTGTGGGGGTAGTTAAATTGTTAAAAATGGGATTCCCGACCTGATCCCGCCTCCAAACCGGCCTGCGATCTTCTGACGATTCCTCCCCCCCGACCCCCCCAACCGTCCTGTCCTCCTCCCAGCCCACGATCATCCTCGGACCCCCACGTGCTGCTGTGGCCGGCCGCCAGCCCCCGGCCCCCAGCCCCCACGCATTCCCGTCCCCAGCCTCAGTTTCCCGTCCCCAGCCTCTCAATCTGGCTGGCTGGGGATGGGAAACCGAGGCCTCACTTGCAAATCAGGCCCTGCCTAGAAAGTTGGCAGGGCCTGCGGGAAACCCGGCCTCGGAGCCCCCCTGCAACCCCCCCACCCCACCCCCCCACCCAACCCGCCTTCCTCCTTAAAATCCAGCCCATTATATTGGCCTCTGTAGCAGTGTTTCTTGGCTTTTTAACAGTTATTGGTGAGATTTTATTGTTCCAGTAAAGATGCCACAATTGGCTTCCATACATTGCTGATTACTGGAAGCTGAGATTACCCAGTTGAACTTCATGTTGTTTGCACTAGTTGCCACACATATAAATCTCCTTCACACTGGATTTATGAAGCAGGCCTAGAGAAAGATCCATAGGATTTAAAATACTTCAGAGGAGTTATGGCAGAAACAATAATGGTTTGTTTGGAGGCTTAAGTGGAAATTTAAAGTCAAAAGAACTTCCCTGACTCCTGATTTTCATTTTATTTTTAGCCAGGAGCAGCAGATTTTGCAACTACAGCGAAAAATACAAGAAAATGAATTCCGAGCACAAAAAGCACTTTTGGAACGGTGTGACCCTGCGCTCATGATGAAAACACAGGTAACTCTGAACCCTATGACACTAATACAATACGATACACAGGGCCGAATATCTGCGGCTCTTCTGGTGCACTCCTGCAGTAACTCTGAGAGGAACTTAGACAGGGACATGTAGACGACAGGTCCTGGTCTTACGTTAGTGATTCCTTGGGTCGTGGAAGATGCTGAGCCTCTGCCTGCCCCTTACAAATCAACAGTGTAGGATGGCCTGGGGCAGAGGCTCCTAAGGACCGGAATTCCCATGTCCCTGGCTCTGGCGATGCTGGTGAGACCAGGTGGGCTAGGTTGCTGATTATTGTATGTGAGCTCCAACTGGGGACCAGGGCTCGAGATGCAGCCTGGATCCATGAAAATCTCATGCATTTTAACCCAGTAATGATGCACAAAAGTCATATTCAGGGAAGATGTACATCACCATTTTTGCTCACAGCAGCAAGAAATTATTTTCTGTCAAAATGAATTATTTTCAACAGTACCAATTTATTTATCATAAGCAAATCCAGGTGTCAGCCTTGGCTCAGTAGTAGCACTCTTTCCTCTGAGGCAGAAGACTGTGGGTTCAAGCCCCACTCCGGAGACTTGAACACTTAATCTAGGCTGATGCTCCAGTGCAGTACTGAGGGAGGAGGTGTCATCTTTTGGATGAAATGTTAAACTGAGGACCAATCTACCCTCTCAGGTGGACATAAAAGATCCCATGGCACTATTCAAAGAAAATCAGGGGAGTTCTTCTGGTATCTTGGCCAATATTTATTCCTCAACCAACACCATCAAAACAAATGATTTGTTAAACAGAAGTCATTACTTCATTGCTGTTTGCGAGGCCTTGCTGTGCACAAATTGGCAGCCACATGTCCATACATTACAACAGTGACTATACTTCAAAAGCACTTCAGTAGCCGTGAAGCATGTCAGACCGTCATAATGTCACAAACGTCACTATATGAATGGAAGTTATTTTTTTCTTCTTTATTCACCCTCTCATAGTGTCAGCGGGTAGCACTCTTGCCTCTACGTCACATGGTTGTGGGTTTTATAACCCACTACGAACTTGAGCATTTAATCTAAGATGACACTTCAGTCCAAGACTGAGGGATTGCTACATTGAGAGGTGCCTTTTTCAAATGAGCTCTTTCCTAATCTTGGTTCCCCTTTCCTTCACTGCCTCCAATGCTTGCATCTCCTTGCTATAGTATGACAACCAGGAATGTACACAGTACTCCAGGTGTGCCTGCACCAGTGCTTTGAGCAGACTCATTGGGGGGAATTTTCCGGGGGGTCAGTGGGCGCGATCAGCGGCAGGTCGGGTGGGAAAATGGATTTTTTCGGGACCCCGCTGTCAACCCACCGCCACGCGCCTTTCCCAAATGTTGGGTCTGTCAGCGTTGAGAAGACCCAACACGCAGTGACGGGGGAGGCAATTAAAGTCATTATGACCTTGTTAATAGAGCATTAGAACTATTTTCAGCTCACCTTCAGAGTTTACCAGGTCGCCCAGGGGGTCCATGCTGCTCGGGGATCACGTCAAGTAAGCAGGGCAGGAGTTGAATGGCCATGGAATCATCTCATTGCTTGACGGCTGCAAATGTGCTATAAAAGCTCCCCTTTCACAGCTGTTCATTTTCCAAGCTCAGAAACTGTTACTTACTCCATTTGGAAAACAGATTGAGCTTTATGCAGGCTAGAAGTGTTTGGAGTAAACTCTCTGTCCAGCATCACCTCATTGGAACAACCTCTCTCACCATTGACAGATCGCTTCTATCATCTCAAGTTCACCTGCCATCTATTCCATCAGCATCGGTGCCCTTGAAACTTTCTCACCTTGGTCCTCAGAATCCCACCACGATCAGCCCCAACACCAGCAGCACCAGGCACACCAGCAGCACCAACAATCACGCCAACCTTCTTCACAATCAACTGATGCTACACAGGACAGAGGGCATCAGCACCCAACCACATTGCTGCCCAGAAGGCCAGGGATAGCCTCACCATGGCCAGATTTACTTTACTTGACGCTGTACACCCTGGCTGCCACATGATGCGCCAGGTTGGCACCACCCCACACCAACACCACAAAGCATCCCTACAATGCCCAAGCCATTCCTCTCACACTCATGACCATTGCGGGGGGTACCGTTATGTTTTACCATTCACTGCAACACACTAAGACTCTTCCAAAGGTGCACACAGATCTGTCCAAGAACGCAAAGTGTTGAAAATAAAGGTTTCAATGTTTGACACCACGTTAACAGAAACTTTACATGAGCATTGTAAAAAACACTCAAGTGCCTACCCTTGTGTGTTGTTAGCTGGTATGATTGGACTAGGATGAGGGTGAGTGTGAGGTGTGGCTAGTGAGATGGGGATGTGATAATGTAGATAGAGAGGGATGAGTGGAGGTGCAAGGTAAGTTGGTGTGAGTAAGGATGTGCAGGAGTAGGGTAGGGAAGGCAGAGTGATGTGGATGTGATGAGTGGCACAGCAGGATGAGGTTGAGTGTGGTTTGCAGTAACGTTTCATGATCTACTGTGATCATTGAAAGGTTTGCGCCACTGCAGCCTGGTCCTCCTGACAACATCCCTGCTTGTGTCCTCCTGTGCAATGTGCAAGCAGGCTGCGTTGGTGTCCTGGGGAAGTATCTTCCGCCCACTGGAAGGGAAGAGAAAACCTCCCTGCGTGCAGTGACTCCCTCCATATGGAGGGAGTCACGGGAGAGCCTGGGTGCAGCCGTGCACCTTTGTGCAGTGCTTGTCAGTGTTTGCAGCACCTCAATGCTGCAGAACACTGACAGCAGAACTGTCAAAATCATTTTGGACATGGCCCCTTTAAGGAAACCGGCTGATGACCTGCTTCCTTCAATTGGCCGGCAAACGCGCTGGGTGGGCTTAACAAGCCCAATCAGGGGAAAATCATTTTGGACAGCGTGCTGGAGCTGGCAACAAGGCCGGGACCCGCCACTGACATTGCCAGCTCTGGACCCGCCGAGGTTGGTAGAATCCAGCCCAATCACCTCCTGGGATTTGTGCTCCAGCTATCTGACTGTACATCCCAAGATCCAGTTAGCTTTCCTTACTGCTGCTACACCATTGATTTCAGTCAACTATCCACCAATTCCCACTATCCTTCTACAGTATTGTGTCCTGTAGCCTCGACATTTCGTTTATTTTCCCAATGTTTATTTCCCTTTCCCGCTCTTATTAACTTGCATTTATCCTGCATATTAAATGCCATTGGTTATTTATCATCCCATCATCCCACCTTACCCATTTTACTTTGTATTTAGTTATCCGGTTACCTATTGTTTGAAACCCTGTTCCCAATATTACGTCATCTGCAAATTTAGACAGTTTTGCAGCTGTCCCAGGTTCAAATCATTATCCACACTGTAAACAGCAATGTCCCCGCACTGTTGGCAAACCATTAGTTTTCAATGGCCATGCTGACAAAGCTCTATTTATAACCACCCAGCGCTTCATCTGGTTTAGTTAGTTTTCAGTCCACTCAAGAAGCTTCCTATCCTCAATTGTATGGCGCTGTAAATAAAAAAAAAGTTTAAAAAAAAGCTGGCAGTGAAGTGAAGTCAAAAATCCAATTTTAGGGTTCAATAATAAATATAATTTGGGAAATGAATATAATATGAACCCTTAATTCACTCTTGGCCATCTTTTCAATGCTAAAAATCATATTTGCAGAATTGTCAACATATGACTTTTTCAATATCTACAGTTCACACAAAATGTAGCGATTTTCAAGATCTGACTTCAATGGGGTTCTTTCTTGGATTGTCAAGTATGCCTTCTGCTGGGCCATTCTGGAGTGGAGGGCTGGTATACTCTCTTTCCTATTTCCATCCTGGATGGAATTTGAATTGCAGGATTAATTAGGAAAAAGAGAAAAAAAAGAGGGGGTAAACAAAAGGCAGAGAAATGTGTTCTTAAACTTCCATCATAACAGTGGCCCACCACTAACCCACCAATTTTTCCCTCTTGTTCGGGGAGAGCACCTCCTTTCCACTTGCTCCCTTCTCTTGATAGGATTGCTCAGATTGGGAGCTCAAAATATAGGAATAGTATCTCGCAAAGCTAATCCTGACACCATGTACCACAGCACTTTAGTGTGTCAATACCCTCTGCCACATTTTACTGGAAGACTAAAGTTTCTGTTTCAGGACCTGTGATGAGACATTGAAAGAGATCCCCCTTCTACTTTGATATGCTGATAGGGTGAGGTGAAGTAAGGTGGGAGGAGGCTCGTGTGGAGCATAAACACTGGTATAGACCTGTTGGGCTGAATGGCCTGTTTCATACTGTAAAATTTTATGTACTTTGGGATGACATGCTGCTGATAGCACAGATCAGAAATGTGGGCATGCGCTGCCCACAATTTTTCTGACCATAAGCAAGGCTCCCCACCAGTGGACACGTAAAATTACCACGTGCATTATGGTTAAACATCTAAAGTGTCCTGGCTGTATTTCCTTACATTACAAGATGGGATATGCAATGAAAAAAAAAAATCAAGATCATAGAACTTGAATTTCTTTTAAAAAAATGCCAATTTATTTTCTTTCCTTCAGCAGCACGAATCTCCATGTGAGAATACGAGACACACACACCTTACAGAAACATCCAAAGTGGTTGACTATGGAAGGAAAGACCTACAGCAGAAGTCGTCTGCAACTGAGCTGGAGATTGCATGTCTCAACGAGTGCCTCAGGAAAAACACACAAAAATACATGGAAGATATAAAGAGAATGGAGGAGAAGGTAAAACCCCATGACTACCAAAGATTTATAGAACCAATAAAACTGAAACCAAAGCTACATAAAGTGCAACTGAGCCTTGATATTGCCCTGAGAATTTGCTAAGTATAAACAAAAATCCTGTCAAACTGAGTTTCATTCAATAACATCTTAGGAAATTTGTTCCCAAAATCTAGATGTATTCTATAGGGTTCTTTGGGGGAAAAATTTGGATGCTTTGCGCCTCCCGTTAGCACCCTAACAGGGCGCTATGGGGCGCAAAGCAACTAGCTCCCGGGCGCGGCGATGTTTGCGCTGCTCACGAAATTGACCAGACATTTTGCGGAAGCGCTAAACACTACCGCCACGATCTCCTGTGCCCGCAGATCGTGATGTCAGTCGAGCGTGCAACACCCCGGTAGCGCCCCGGACCGGATATTGAGTGGCGCCCCCTGCCTTTCCGCCTGCCGCTAGCAACGACAGGTTGAGGGGAATGTTTTGCAGTCGGGAAGGGACTGGGGGAGCGCTATTTAAAGGTGACCGCTTCCTGCCTTTATTTGTCGGCGACATTTTTGCACCACGCATTCTGAGAGAGAGAGAGAGACTTCTGGAGAGATTCAATGCTGTGTGAAGGAGTTTTGGGTACTGAGCAGCACTTTGCAGGTTCATTTTGATTTGACCTTCCTTGCATTGATTTAGAAGAGACTATGGGGGCTGCACTCTGAGTTCTTTCCCTGGGCCTCTCCATTGTTCTTTCCAGCAGATTTAATGTACAGGTCTCTCCAGGCCGAGATTCAAGGCTGCAATGAGCAGGATGTGGATGGAGAGCAAGATCGATGCTCCCCTTTAAGAACTGGCCAGCGCCAGTGTGTCTGTGTTCCATTGCTGACTGACATCACATGAGCTTCGCCAGCGCTCTGAGGTAGCGCCTCGCTCCTCGGCGTTAGTGCCTTAAGAGAGGTGTGTAGTGCCTGATTTAGCGCTCCAATCACCTCCAGGGGTGATAAAAGTCAAGTTTGCAGTCAGAGGCGATAATTAGCGCCAGGTGCTAAACTTTGTGCCCGGCCGATAATTGTGCCCCAAACGGGGCGATACCGAATTTCTCCCCCTTTATGTTTATTAAAAAGTAAGATATCTTATTGATAATCCAGTATTCCAACCATTCTTACAGGAGTTTGGGGAGGAAGGATTGGTGCTCCATGTGCACAGTAGGGTAAATTTATGCATTTGTGCTCCTCATTGGAGCTTCACCCATTGGGAGTGCACTTGTTGAATTTAGCCACGGTGGTCAGCGACCTCACAGGATTTTTCATTCTCCAGAACTCACTGACCTCCATGCACACACAAGAACTGGGGTGGAGAGAGAAGAGTGCCAGCATGAACTGTGGAGCAGGAGAGAGGGAGGGGAACAGTGTCAGCATGAACTGAGGGAAGAAGAAGAAGAGTGTCTGCATGAACAGGAGGATGAGGAGGGGAAAGTAGAGTGCCAGTATGAACTGGCCATGGACAAAAATAACACCAGTGTGGATGGGGAAGAGAAGGCCCAAGAGTGGCCATGAACTTCTACAGAGAAGCTCCTACTCTGTCACTGTAACTTGGTCAGAAATACAGCAGTAATTGGGGTTTCTGCCGCAGTTCCATCGAAGTTACAGTGGCAGAACTGGAGCAACTCCAAGGAAATTCCTGACCAGTGTCTCTATGTCATGGTGATAACATTATAAACACTTCAAAGGCAATTTAGCAATTAAATTTAGTAACAGAGAGTACCAATACATATCCACAGTAGCCTACAATTTTCCCACAAGGAAATTCCTTATTTTTTTGCTACAATCTTCTGCTATTTAAGTGATGAATTGTTGGGTATTTCTGCAGCTAAAGTTCCAACATGCCCATGCCACACTGCGCTTTCAGTATAACTATATGTCATAGACTCTTGAGTTGTCAGCATTTTGGGGAAGGGGTCAGCTTTTTTGAGGGTTGGTCCCCTGGTTTTATGGTAATGGTAGAGTGAGGGATATGTCAGGAAGAGGTTACAGATTGTGGTGGAATACAAATCTGCTGCTGCTACTGGCCCACTGCGCTTCATGGATGCCCAGTTTTGAGCTGCTGGACTTGATCTGAATCTATTCCATTTAGCACGGTGGTAGTGCCACACAACATGATGGAGGATGTCCTCAGTGTGAAGATGGGACTTCTTCAGTACTATCTTTGGCAGATGCATCTGCAACAGGTAGATTGAAGGGGACGTGGTCAAGTAGGTTTCTCCCTCGTGTTGGCTCTCTCACCATCTGCTGCAGGACCAGTCTGACAGCTATTTCCTTCAGAACTCGGCCAGCTCGGTCAGTAGTGGTGCTCCCGAGCCACTCTTGGTGGTGGACATTGAAGTCCCCCACCCAGAGTACCACCTACTGTCCTTCCTCAGCTGAGGAATCAGTACTCTTCTATGTTGAACACCACTTGGAAGAAGCACTGAGGTTAGCAAGGGCACAGAATGTTCGCTGATGATTGCACAGTGTTCAGTTCCATTCGCAATTCCACAATAATGAAGCAGTCCATGCCTACATACAGCAAGACCTGGACAACATCAAGGCATGGGCTGATAAGTGACAAATAACACTTGTGCCACACAAGTGCCAGGCAATGACCATCTCCAACAACAGAGAGTCTAACCACCTGCCCTTGACATTCAATGGCATTACCATTGTTGAATCCCCCACCATCAACATCCTGGGGGGTCACCATTGACCAGAAACTTAACTGGACCAGCCACATAAATAATGGCTACAAGAGCGGGTCAGAGGCTGGGTATTCTGCGAAAAGTGCTTTACCTCCTGACTCCCCAAAGCCTTTCCACAGGCACAAGTCAGGAGTGTGATGGAATACTCTCCACTTGCCTGGATGAGTGCAGCTCCAACAACACTCAAGAAGCTCGACACCATCCAGGACAAAGCAGTCCACTTGATTGGCACCCCATCCACCACCTTAAACATTCACTCCCTCCACCACCGGCGTACCGTGTCTGCAGTGTGTATCATCTATAAGATGCACTGCAGCAACTTGCCAAGGTTTCTTCAACAGCACCTCCCAAACCCGCGACCTCTTCCACCTAGAAGGACAAGGGCAGCAGGTGCATGTGAACACCACCACCTCCAAGTTCCCTTCCGAGTCACACACCATCCTGACTTGGAAATATATCGCCGTTCCTTCATCGTCGCTGGATCAGAATCCTGGAACTCCCTCCCGAACAGCACTGTGGGAGTACCTTTACCACACGGACTGCTGTGGTTCAAGAAGGCGGCTCACCACCACCTTCTCAAGGGCAATTAGGGATGGGCAATAAATGCTGGCCTTGCCAGCGACGCCCACATCCCGTGAATGAATAAAAAAAAAACTTTTGCTCGGTTGGCATGTATTCATTTTAAAGATTGAAAGAGTACTGATGAAATCATCGACTCTTTTTCAGCGTTTAAAAACCTTACTGGAATTTGGAGAGTGATGAGAATGCCCAACTGCATTCCCAACTTCACAGCAACGTGAACAGGCAATGAAATCCAGTCCCTTGTTTCACTCACTGCTGAGCATGGAGTAGAAACTCCAAATCCTGTTGTAGTGTAAGAGAACCATGCATTAAATTCACAAATGCTTACATTTCTGTTAGAACTGCAGTGATCAAGAATGTGAGTACACAAAAAAGCAAGCATCTAAATATAACCTGGTGTTGTGCGACTTCTCATCTAAATATACAGAAGCATAAATAAAGGTCACAGAACCAGCAAGAATGGGATCACTACCCTTTCAAGCTTCTAAATGCTTCCAACGTACTTAATACCTCATTATATTTCCATGAATCTCCAAGAACGCTAAATTGTAATGCAGTTGAATAAAGCAGCCAGCCATTTAAATTTATGGAATATCCATAAGCCACATCTGGGATGTAGAACTGGTGACAATGATTAACATTATGACATTCTGATCATTAATGCTCATTTGTTCTCCTTCCCTCCCCCTGCTCAGCTGTGCAAATCATTAACTAGAGTACCAGAGGACCATTATCACCAATCCATGCGTTACTGAAAGGTCTGGTTTCTCATTAACAATTATTTACTATGCTTCAGGTGAAAGCACGCGAGAAATATATCAGCAGTCTGAAAAAGAAGCTGCAAAAGGAATCTGAGCAAAGCCACGAGCGGCAACAGAGAATCGAAACCCTGGAGAGGTACCTCGCTGACCTGCCCACCTTGGATGATTTTCAGAGCCAGAGCCAGCAGGTAAAAGAACTCGAGGGTCATCGATGGTAGAGTTTCAGAATTTGGACAAACATTTGTTAATGATCATGCACACCTATTTTTAGCAGTTGTACTTTTAAACTACTTCCCAGATATTGTATATTATTTTCAAAAGCTAAATACTGCGGAGGCTGGAAATCTGAAATAAAAACAGAAAAAGCTGGAAAAACGCAGGAGGTCAGGCAGCATCTGTGGAAAGAGAAACAGAGTTAACGGTGTATTTTTTACTTTTGGACCCGTCGGGAACAGGAGGAGCCCGGTAGAGCGCTGGAAACCCAGAAGTTCAGGTTCTCCCAGGTTTACGTCACAGACAGGTTCCCCGCCCGGAAGTCAGCCTGGCTTCCAGTCGGGCGGAGAACGCTGGACAAGAGGCCGCAACCTGCGGGGGGAGGGGGTTCGATCCCGGGAGGGGTTCTGAACTCCGACCCCAGTGGGTGGTCTGATCCCGGGGGGGTCCGATCTCCGACCCGGGGTGGGGGGTAGTTATGGCGGGGGGCTGATGGTGCGGGAGCTAGGGGGCCCGGAGGAAGCACTCCTGCTCCTCCTGGCCCACAAGGATTGCTCCCTGAGGCTGACCTCGCCTCGCTGAATCCCAAAGCCCGGGAAACCCGGCCGGCCACAGTTAAACCTGAGGCTTCCAGCCTCATTATCATATTTAAAGTGCCAACCCGCCTCCTGGGAGCGGGTTGGCTGCCCGCTGCCCGTCCTGCCTCCGTTAAAACTGGAAGTGGGTGAGTTGGAGTCGGGTTTGGGTTGGTATTCATATTTTTAACACTTTAACCTCCCACCCGACCCCAACCCACCCGTTTTTTGGGGTTAAAATTCCCCCCCAACATGGCAGATCAATGACCTTTCATCAGAATTGTTCTGATGGAAGGTCATCGACCTGAAACATTGTGTGTCTTAGATTTTATCTGTCTTCCAGGTTTAACTCTGGCCGGCCGGGTTTCCCGTACCTCGGGAAACCTAGCAGCTAAAGGGAGACGAGGGCAGCTGCATGGAAGAAGTAAGTGTTTTTCCAGAACTGCTTGTGGGCCAGGAGGAGCAGGTGTGCTTCCATCCGGTCCCCAAAGCTGACCTGTTAACCCCCTGCCTCCCCCACAGGATCAGATCCCACCCCCCCCCACCCCCGCCGCGATTGGACCCCCCAAGATCGACGACCTCCCCACCCCTCCCCAGAATCAGACACCTCAACCCCCAGGATCGGAACCCCCTCCCCCCCCCTCCCCCCCCCAAGATTGGAAACCCCCCATGCTATCACTAGTCCAGCACAAGGCTCCCTACCTGCTCCTGGCCTGCGGCTTCGTCCAGGCGAGGAACCTGCTGGGAAAAAAAAGAGTTAAAACTCCCCGACCACAACTCCCACCCACCCCGGCTCGGAAATCCCGCCCCTGTCAAGATCGGGGCCGTTAACTCTGTTTCTCTCTCCACAGATGCTGCCTGACTGGTTGAGTGTTTACAGCATTTTCTGTTTTTATTCTATTATTGTATATTATTTTTATGACTGTATAGTACATTGAATCAAAAATAAATATAGAAAATACTGGAATCGCACTGGGGCCAGTTAGTATCGAATAGAGAAAGATACATTAATATTTGGGCTGAATCCTTCAGCATTTAACATCTCATTGGGACATTTTAAAATCTGTTAAACCCTGTAATTCCTTCTTTATCTAAGTAGTTAGGATATTTTGACCTTTTCCTGCTCTTCTCCCCTCCACAATTGTTTTGGTAAGTCCTATAAAGAGGTTCACAATTCTGACCATGTCTGCTGTTTTCCAGGATTATCTGTAATTATTTCAGATTATGTATTCAACAATCCTGCTTTTCTTTTTATCTCCATTACATTTTGTATATGCTTTGATAGTAACATTGATTTTCGGTGATTGTCCAAGTGTTTATTAGCAAACTGCTTGACATCCATAATGGCCGCAAATCCCTTCCTAATTGTGCTTTGTAACATCGAGGTCGATTTTTGTTTTCGCCGCATGGGCAGTAATCTGGCAGAGCGGATCGCCCGCTCGTTATAGAACTCGCCTGATTTTTAATAGAATGAAATTCGGGCGAACTCTATAACAGGTGGATGATTTTCTCTGCCAGATTACTGCCTATGCGGCGAAAACAAAAAATTACCCCATGGTTTATGTTATGAGCATTTTTAGGCTACTGAGCCATTTGTTAGGGATCGCAGGATCCAGCCAGAGATTTGGGATCCTGGTGCCGAAGAGCTTATATAGTCTTCTGAAAATGTCTAAAGTTGGGTATCAGGGGCCATATGAGCAAAGCCCCCCCGCCCCCCCCCCCACTCTGCCCCACCTCCCCCTCCCCAACCCTCCTCCCCCTGCCCTCTGGCTACCAAACAAGCAATCATCAATTACTTTGAAGACTAACCAAAAACAACTAACTGGCTTCCAATTCTGGCAAATTCCCCATACCAATTGAAGGTAAACCTGATTTTCACCAACATGTAAAACCAATTACAGAAGTATATGGCATGGGAATTAAACTTTCATTTTTAATCATTTAAAATCTAAGAATTAAGGGTAATTCAACAAGAAAGAATCAGTATGATTATCATTTAATGAAACAAAATGTTCTTCATAATTTTGCAATTTCTATTATTCTATTATAACAGTACCAAGATAATTTGCAATTATATTTTCCCTGCCCTCAGGGGAACTGGTCTTCTGAAACTAAAGCTAATGCAAAATACATTATGCACAAATTGAGCCACTGTGATGTGAAATAGAACCTTTATTACCAATTATTATATTTTATTACACACATATATATACTTCAACAAGCAAGTCTTTATTCAGAAAAAACACTGAACAGTGATAACTGTCATATTTATGGATTGGGTGCAAATAGGCATTAGTCACTGAAAGGAAGAACACACTGAGATTTGGCTGTAATGTGTAATTCAAATTCAACAACATACAAGTCATTTATTTATATCTCTTACCCTATGAGGCTGGAAATAACTAAATGAGGCTTTCAGCATGGGCAGTTACCAACTGATTTTAATTAGTTTTTAGAAGCAAATTATTCAAAGGATACAGTTGTGGAATGCTTTATTACTGTAGTTATAGACATTTGCACATCGACAGCTCAAAAGTGTGCATAATTATGCAAATTGAGCTACAAATACAAGACTCCCTTGGCATTCTAATTAGGTCCTTTTTTTTTGTAAATGAAACTCCACCATAATTTTATTTAAGAATAGCTGAAAGTAAGCTGGCTTGAGCAGTTCTTTTTCAGGGTGCTTCTACTGTCCGAAGACTCTGCTTATCTCTCAGGCAGCAATGACCGTCTGTTGGTATAGTGTCATGTTTCTAGGCAACAAACTATGAAAGCCTAAACCACAAATAGTATAACTTCCAAACTTCTGAAGCAGTGGGAGACAGAGGGTAATTGGTATCTACCGCCGGCCTCCAAAACCAGTTGATAGCTTTCTCATTAAACAGAATAAAAGTATTTTTTTTTAAAGTTCTTTAACAGCACTAATAAAAGGAAATTAATTGTGTTAGCTTAATTAAAGGAAATTAAGATTCAAGTGTCCAATGCCCAAAAATACAGGAATGGGAAGGATAGAACAAATGCAGATCAGCTGCTAGGAGGCTGGATTTTGAGACAAATCTGGATCCATTGGGTTTTTACCCCTTACATAAAACACACAAAATTAGAGTTGAGGCAGCGAGCAGATGAGATGGCTGAAGACCTCTCTCTCAGCTCTGTGTATTGAGGATTGGCTTGCCAAGCTGCCAATCATAGCCACCGCCATGAATAAAAACCACCCCACTTGTGTGGGAGCTATGGCAACTACATTGTCTGCTTAGCAAAGCCCCCCACTGGTTGTATTAAATGAAGACCAGTTAACATTAGAGATGTGAACAGCTTTAGAATGTGCTCAGTGGCCTCCATTGTCTCAAAACCGATGTGGTCTGTGAGAATTCAAACCTCTAAGATGGCTGATTTGTCTTGTATTTCAACTAATTTTTCCTAAACATCCCAGATAGCTTGTGTGGCTCTGGAAGTTAACCTTTTGTGAACCTAATATAATTTCATGATAGAAATTAAACCAAAATCTCTTCCAGACCAAATATCTCAAAATATTACAAAATGCAATTGTGCACAGTGCCAATAATTATAACAATAACTGCCTGCATTCATACATTTGATACATTTTGGTAGGAACAATGAGGAGAGACAATACAAGCTAAATGGTACAATTTTAAAGGGGGTGCAAAAACAGAGAGACCTAGAGGTGTTTATGCACAAATCTTTGAAGATGGCAGGACAGGTTAACAAAGCAGTTAATAAAGCATATTGGATCCTGGGCTTTATCATTAGAGGCATAGAGTACAAAACCCAACAAGTTATGCTAAATCTATATAAAATACTAGTTCAGCCCCAGCTGAAGTATTAGGCTGGATTTTGTCAATGGGAAGCTTTTGGAGGCGGGACTGCTGCTTGCCAGCTTTCAAACCCGCCTCCATCAGCTTCTGGCCAACCAGCGGGATTTTCCCCTGATTGACCTTGTTAAGCCCACCCAGCGGGCTCAGCAGGCCAATTAGGGGGAAGTCACTGACAGAGCACGTCAATGTCTGACGTGCCATCTGTCAAGATTTCTTGAAAGAAGAAATGTCAGCGTTTGACAGCTCTGTGAAGCTGTCAAACACTGACATTCTGTGTAGTTTGATGAGTCCTTGTGTTCAGGACTCATCAAACCTTTCAACTTTGCAGAAATCACCTGGCTGTTGGTTCGGAGGATCCAACAGCCTGTCTGTGAAATCTACAATGAAGATGTCAGGACTCCGGATCCATAGCGGCTGAAGGCTGTAGGCAGAAACAAAGGTAAGTGAACATTTTATAACACTTTACACTCACCTTACATACTTACCACTCCACACTTGCACCCATCACTCACCTCTACATTGCACTTTCAGACCCCTCCGACCCCCGCAGACCTCCTACTCACCTCTTACACCCCAGCAGGGTTCCCCGAGGTCGGGAAGCCTGCACTTGGAAAGGTAAAATGGGACAGGCAGTTAATAGGATTTAATCCCTTTCCCGCCTCAAGGAGACGGGACCCGGGGCAGGACGGCTTCCCGCCTCCTGGCAAAAGGGCACGGAGGTGGGATGGGGGCGAGTTTGCCAGCCGCCCCCACATTCTGCAACTTTACCGGCAGTCCCGCCTCCATACCTGCCTCCTCGGGGCTGACGAAATCCAGCCCATTGTGTCCAATTCCGGGCACCACACTTTAGGATGAAAAGGCTTTGGAGAGGGTACAGAAGAGATTTACTAGAATGGTTCCGGGGATGAGGGATTACAGTTACGTGGATAGACTGGAGAAGCTGGGATTGTTCCCTTAGAACAGAGAAAGCTAAGAGGAGATTTGATAGAGGTGTTTAAAATCATGAAGGGTTTAGATAGAGTAAATAAAGATAAATTGTTTCCAATGGCTGAAGGGTCAATAACCAGAGGGCACAGATTTAAAGTGATTATTAAAACAACCAGAGGCGACATGAGGAAAAACCTTTTTATGCAACGAGTAGTTAGGATTTGGACTGCCCGATAAGGTGGTGGAAACAGATTGAATGGTAGCTTTCAAAAGGGAATTGGATAAATACTTCAAAAAATTGCAAGGCTGTGGGGAGTAGGGGAGTGGGACGAACTGGAGTGCTTTTTGAAAGAGTCGGCGCAGACTCGATGGGCCGAATGGTTTCCTTCTGTACTGTACTATTCTATGATTCTATGATTTATATAATGCCTTTAACGTCAAAAAACATCCCCAGGTACGTCACAGAAAGGACGCAGTAGGAGATAGTAGGAAGAGCGACCAAAGGCTTGGTCAGAGAATGGGCTTTAAGAAGGATCTTAAAGGAGGTGGAGCATTTGAGGGATTAAGGGAGGGAATACCCATTTGTGGGTTCTAGGTGGCTGCCAATGGTGTGGAAAAGGGAAGGGGGCTGCACAAGAGGCAAAGTCAGAGGAAAGGAAAATTCGTTGTTGCGGTGGGGGTCGGGGGGTGGGGTGGTGTTGTAGAGCTGAAGGAGGTTACATAAATAGGGAGGGGTGAAACCACAAAAGGATTTTAACATGAGGATGAGAGGAAAAAGAAAGGGCCAAAGACAGATCTTTGATCTTTGAGGCCTATGGAAGTGACAGTGCGAGGGTGGGAAAAGAAGGCATTGATAGAGATGCTTTAGCTATGATGAGTAAGAGTGGAATCAAGCAAAGGCAATCCCATCAGGTTGGGCATTGCAAGAGTGATCTTGGGATGGGTTGGTGTGGTTGACAATGTCAAAGGTTGCAGAGAGGTCAAGGCGCATAAGGTGAGATAATGCACTATAGTCATAGACATAGAGAATGTCATTTGTGACTTGTGTTAGGGCCATTTTTGTGCTGTAGGAGGGGTGAATATCTGGTTGGAGAAATTCAGAAAGGGAGTTGCAGAAGAGATGAGCATGGATTTGGGAGGCAAAAGCATGTTTAAGGAAATTGCTGAGGAGAGGGATGTTGGAGGAATTTAAAAATGAGAATGAAAATTTAAAATTTGAGGCAATGGGTGACCAGGAACCAATATAGCTCTGTGAGGACAGGGATGATGGACAAATGGGACTTGGTGCAGGATAGGATACGGGTACAAAGTTTTGGATGAGCTAAAGTTTATGGAAGGTGGAGCATGGGAGGCTAGCCGGGAGAGCACTGGAATAATCAAGTCTGGATGTGACAACGGCATGGGCAGAGGTAGGGGCGGAGATAGGGGTGGAGGTAGTTTGCAATGACAGACTGGTGCAGGGTTGGCTTTTTAAGGAGTGGATGATGATGATGAATTTGAAAGGGAGAGAGACATTGCCTGAGGAGAGGGAACCATTTATAATGTCAGCCAGCATGGGGACCAGGAAGTGGGAATGGGGTCAAGGGAGTAGTGGTGGGTTTCATGGATGAGATCAGCTCAGAGAGGGCATGAGGCGAGATGAGCAGTAAATGAGAAAGGGATGGGGCTTCAGTGCTAGTGGTGGCTGTGGAAGGATTTGGCTTAGTGGGCAAGGGGAAGTGGGAAAGCAGCAGAGGCAGTTGAACAGATGTTCTCAATCTTGATGACAAAGAAGTGCATGAGCTCCTTACACTTGTTGTTAGAGGTGATTCCCCATAACATGGCTTAATGTCACAGAGCATAACATAATGCCTGTAATTCATTGTCTATAATAAGAAAAACTTTGCTGATTGCTACGCACTTATTGTTGTCATCACAGCTTACTATCCTGGAAGAAAAGAATGATCAATTTCAGGACACGTTCAAAGATTTGGAGAAAAAGCTAGGAGAGAATCGAGTCCTTTGCAGAGAGAAAGAGGTCCTTCTGGAGAGTCAGAAGAAGAGGGAAAAGGAGTTAGTCACCACTGTACAAAGGTAATATTTGTTCAGATATTGATTTTATGCCATTACATACATTCAGATATCCATGAATGTCAGATATTTATTAAAAGTGAATTGCTGTCTAGTATTTTGCAAGACGGTTTGCCAGGTTTTCAGAACTGAGAGCAACGATGAGATCAATAATGCAATGATGTAATCACAACACTGGCAACATGAGCCCTGACATGGCCCGTAATTTGCGGTCAGCGGCACAGCAAAGGCGACCGCTGCTGGCCCCGAAGTAAGCTTCTCATAAAGATCTTGCAATCTCTGTGGCGAGAAGTTCGGATTTTTCCGACGCGCAGTTGAAATCAACGTAGTATCGTGGGAATCCCGTTGTGCGAGCTGCTGTGACATCAACAAGCTGTCTAAGCAGCCGATCACAATGCAGAATTCTCAGACAGGGAATCAGGAAATAGAAAGCACTAAGAATCAATCACTTTTTAAAACATTAGGACATACACATTGGGTTAAGGTAAAAGCTGAAATATCATGAAAAAACTTCCAAAACAAAAATAAAAAATCGTTTTTTTAATTAATTTTAAAATCTAATAATTTTTAACTTAATGGAGAAATTTGACATTCCACCAATATAAAATTCGGTTTTCAGGGTCAGAACGGTTGTTTATCAGTAGCTATTACTCAGATCGCCATTAAAAACTCAGTTACACTTCATTTGAATGGGTCTAACTTTTTATGGGGTTTCTAACAACGATATATTTTTTTAAATTTGTTCCTGCGATGTGGGCGTCACTGGCAAAGGCAGCATTTATTGCCCATCCATAATTTCTCTTAAAAAGGTGGTGATGAGCCGCCTTCTTGAATCGCTACTGTCCATGTGGTGAAGGTACTCCCACAGTGCTGTTAGGGAGGGAGTTCCAGGATTTTGACCCAGCGACGATGAAGGATCGACGATATACTTCTAAGTCAGGATGGTGTGTGACTTGGAGAGGAACTTGGAGGTGGTGGTGTTCCCATGCGCCTGCTGCCCTTGTCCTTCTAGGTGGAAGAGGTCGCGGGTTTGGGATGTGCTGTCGAAGAAGCCTTGGTGAGTTGCTGCAGTGCATCTTGTAGATGGTACACACTGCAGCCACGGTACGCCGGTGGTGGAGGGAGTGAATGTTTAAGTAGGTGGATGGGGTGCCATTCAAGCGGGCTGCTTTGTCCTGGATGGTGTTGAGCTTCTTGAGTGTTGTTGGAGCTGCACTCATCCAGGCAAGTGGAGAGTATTCCATCACACTCCTTACTTGTGCCTTGTAGATGGTGGAAAGGCTTTGGGGAGTCAGGAGGTGAGATACCCGCCGCACAATACCTAGCCTCTGACCTGCTCTTGTTGCCACAGTATTTATGTGGCTGGTCCAGTTAAGTTTCTGGTCAATGGTGATCCCCAGGATGTTGATGGTGGGGGATTCAGCGATTGTAATGCCGTTGAATGTTAAGGGGCGGTGGATAGACTCTCGCTTGTTGGAGATAGTCATTGCCTAGCACTTCTGTGGTGCAAATGTTACCTGCCACATATCAGCCCAAGCCTGAATGCCGTCCAGGTCTTGTTGCATGCGGGCATGGACTGCTTCATTATCTGAGGAGTTGTGAATGGCACTGAACACTGTGCAGTCACCGGCGAACATCCCCATTTCTGACCTTATGTTGGAGGGAAGGTCATTGATGAAGCAGCTGAAGATGGTTGGGCCTAGGACACTGCCCTGAGGAACTCCTGCAGCGATGTCCTGGGGCTGTGATGATTGACCTTCAATCACCACAACCACAACCAGAACAATATTTGTTCGGAAAAGGCGAAGTTTTCGTCAGATCAGTGATTTCTCTGGTTGCCAGCTCTGGGTGGGGTTGGGGGGTGGAGGTGGGGGATCCACAGCGCAGCTTGTGGAGGAGCAGTGAACGACAGACTGCAACTAGAAGATTTCAGCGTTAGGCTGCACAAGCGCTAAATCCTGAAGTTGCGGTCAGTTTCAAAGGCGACATGACGGCAAATGCCATCATCAGGACCGCATGTTCCAGGGCTTTGTTTCTTACTTTGAGCATAGCACTTGAGCACAAACAGGAAAGAAATCAAATGTTTGTTGCAGCTAGCGGGATCTGATTTGCTGCAGCATTGATTTACTCCACTACCCATCATAACTGTTTCTTGAGTTAAGTTTTCAGCTATTTCAGAAACTAAGCCTTGCACAAAAACTCCACCATACAGAAACAAGGGCCCTGAAATATAGCAGAGTTGATTTGAAGCTATTTTCTGATCATCTGCTGCTCTCGTCTATTTCCTTTCAAAGCTTCTCTTTTTCAATTTTGCTCCATGGATTTTTTGGGGCATTTTGGAGCAGCCTGCAGCGGTCCTTTTTAAAGACTGCTGGTTCCATCGCTCAGTGCTGTTTCAGTTGCATTGGGGTCCTAAAAATGACATAGGGCCCCGATTTAAATATTTTATTAAAGCTCCTGCCAGTTTCGGGTGGAACACTGGCCACCCATTTCGAGGCCCGCTTGCAAATGAGCAATACTTTGTTTTTTTAATTGTCTGTGTACCGTTCCGTTTTTCAGCGTGAATGGGGCGGTAGGGAGATGAAAATTGCTCCCAATGTGTTCTATTTAAAACGATATATTCCAACTATAATACATTTAGCATACTTTAAAACATTTTGCCCCCTGAAAATTCATGGGCCAGCAATCCTGGCACATTGCCAGGATCACATCCGTAGGGAGCCTCCACTGCTGACCCCTTGACCTTGGGTGAGGTTCCTTAATTAGACGGCCATTAACGGGTGCCTGCGTCACTAAGGATGCATCTGTGGCACCTGCCATATAACCAATGCTGGAGAGTCCCCTTTCCCCCAATTCCCACCTCCCGAAAGAGGCTGGAACTCCCGCATACAGTGTCCTGCTAAATCAATGATCATCTTTGGGGCGGGCGGAGACTCTGCCCCCAACAGGGCATCCCAGAAACTTTGGTGCTAGCTCGGGACCCGAGGTATCTGGAAACTGGTCTATTGTCCGGTGATTCCAATGTACTCCTCCCAAAGAACAGTTACAGTTTTTGAGGCCACCAACAATATAGTTTGTTATTTTTAAATAATGCTATACCTTTTTCGGACAATGATTATGTGTGTTTGATTTGCTTTTTTTAAAAATTCCTAATGCAAAATAGCCAATATTTTTGATAAGCAGCAGCACACATTTCTTTAACTACCAGCCTTCAAGGTATATTATGGGATGTCTATATAAGACAACTGTTGTCATTATAATAAAAACAGAAAATACTGGAAACACACAGCAGGTCAGACAGCATCTGCGGTGAGAGAGAAACACAGATAATGTTTCAGGTCGGTGACCTTTGTTGCCTTTATGTTCAGTTTGCAGCAGAAAGTAGAGAAGTGCCTAGAAGATGGAGTTCGGCTTCCCATGCTGGACGTGAAGCAGCTCCAGTGTGAGAATGACTACCTCAGGGACAAGTATGAACATGCCAGCAAGGTTAGTTTTGCTCTGTAATCTGGCAATGTGGTAACATGCTGTGCAGGTTGTATGTATCATAGAACGTTACAGCGCAGAAACAAGCCATCAAGCAGGGGTGGGCTCGACCAATTATGTTGGAGTAAAATCCTGATGCTGTAAAGCAAAGATATAGGGGGAAAAATTAGGTCGCGCCCCATTTGGGGCGCAAATATCGTCTGGACGCAAATATTAGCGCTTGGCGCTAATTATCGCCACTGACTGGAAACTTCACTTTTACCGCCCCGGGAGGTGAGTGGAGCGCTAAATCAGGCGCTGCACACCTGTCTTAAGGCGCAAAGGCCGAGCAGTGAGGCGCTAACTCAGCGCGCGAGCACAGCGCAGCTGCTGCCAGTTAGCGAGGGAACACAGACACACTGGCGCCGGCCAGTTCTTAAAGCGGGGGGGGGCCAACTGTTAGGATCAGTAGGCAAAACTACCTCACAAAGCGTTGAGTCAATGCAGAAGTCTCTCTTTCTCTCTCTCCGAATCTCTCTCTCTCTCTCAGAACGAGTGGTGCAAAAATGTCAACCACAGAAAAAGACAGGAAGAGGCCCCCTTTAAATAGCGCCACCCCCAGCCCCACAGCGATTGATAGTGTTCCAGTCTTCCGGTCGTTGGATGCGCCAGGCGGTAAGGTAGGGGGCGCCACTCAATTTCCGCTCCGGGGCGCCACAAGGGCGTTGCACCATGGAATGACATCACAATCTGCGCGCGCAGGTGGTCGCAGCGGTAAAGTTTAGCGCCGCCGCACAATCTCTAGTTAAGTTCCCGAGCGGCGCAAACATCGCTGCGCCCGGGCGTTAGCGGCTTTGCGCCCCATTAGCGCCCTCTTAAGGCGCTAACGGGAGGCGCAACCAACTGAATTTTTACCCCATATACTTTTAAAATATTTTTAAATCATCCCCTTATGGCTCACTTCACAATAAGCAGAAGCAAAACCAATGTAATTCAATAGTTCTAAAAACTTTTTATAACTATCTCCACTATAAAACCTCTCCTCATGTGCAGTCTTAAAAATTTCAATTCACGCAACATCTACAGCCTTTTGGTGGAGAGAGTTCCAGATTTCCACTAGCCTCTGTGTGGAAAAAATACTTCCTGTTTGAGGGGGGTGGGCCGTGGATAGATCAGGGAGAACGGCGAGATCAGGGGGCTGCGCAGGGTTGATTGTGGAGGTCTGATCATGGGAGTGGATCCAATCGCGCGGGGGGGGGGGTGCTCTGCAGGGGTCCGATCGTGTGGAGTGGGAAACAGACTTGCTTGTTTGGGGGGGGTCAGGGGGGGAGCGGAGGGGGAGCACTCCTGCTCCTCCTGGCCCACCAGGAATGCTGGAAAAGCATTTAGCTGTTGCATCCAGCCGCTCTCACCTCCTTTCAGCTGTCGGGTTTCCCGAGCCCTGGGAAACCCGGCCCGCAGCACTTAAATTTAAAACAGAGCTAAAAATGGAGGCACGTAGCCTCATTAAAATATTTAAATTGCGGGCCCACCTCTGGAGAGCAGGTTAGTCACCCACCCCCTACCCGCCTCCGTTAAAACGGAATTGGGTGCGTTGGAGGTGGGTTGGGGGTCGGGTTTCCTACTTTTGAATTTTTAATCTCCGCCACCCCCGGCCCATACTGGGGTTAAAATTGCTCCCACTATCTTTCCCTTTTTGTGTGTCTTTCTTCTCCATCCCTTCTGGCTCTCTCTCACCTCCTTCCCTATGTCTTTGTATCTGTCTCTCTTTTTTCCTTCTGTGTTGTCTCTCTTCCATCCCTTCTCTCTCTCACCTGTGTGTATCTGGGTCTCTTTTTTTCTTATATGTCTGTGCCTCTCTCATTACTTTCTTGTCCCACTCTCCTATTTCCCTTCTGTCTCTCTCTCACCTCCTTTTCTTTATGCCTAACTATCTGTCTCTCTTCCTCTTCAGTGTATACATAGCTTTGTGTGTTCCTCGTTCTCCCTTTCTCTCTTCCTTTACCCAATCTTCCCATTTCCTTCTGTGTCTCCCTCCTTTTGTGTCCGATTCTCCTACTTTTCTCACCTCTTCTCTGATTCCTTCCTCTCCTCTTTCCCCTTTATTTGAGAACTTGCCTGAAGAACAAAGGCTGAAATATGTTCGTGCAGAACCAGTAACATTTAAGATAGGCTTCTCTGAAAACAGCATCCTTAACCTCCTGCAGCTCTGTGTTTACACATGTCTGCTTGTTTGAAAGTGTTTTTTGAAACATAAGGCTGTTGAAGACAAACAGCACAAGCATGGTGCGAATGGTGAAAATGCCAGGCGTTGTGGCAGCATAAACAATAGTCATGATGAAGTGAGTGCGCATCTCGGTGGTCGGGCTGGAGTCGTTGAGTATATTCAAGGCTGAGATAGATAGATTCTGGTTTGTTTTTTCTTTTGTCTGCAGGTCATTGACAATCAAGAACAGCAAATAGAAAAATGTAACCTGGAGAAACAGGTAATGACATTTTCTGCAGTAGTACAGCTTGCACTGGTGAAGAGGTCTCTGAAGAGGGCACTTAAAAGCACTGATTTTCACTCACTTGTCAGAATATGTATATTCTCAATGTGTGTGTGTAATTATTTGTGAATTTAGAAACAAAGGCCCCAAAAAGCATCTTCTGGCACAAGTGTCAGGAGGTGCCCGTCTGTGGCTTCCATCGCCGACCCTGTCAAAGTACGTGGGATGAGGGGGGAGGAGCCAGGAGGAGTGGGCCTCTGTGGTACCACCCCACTCATTCAAAAAGGCTGGGAACACTGGCTGAAGCTTGCCGGGCTGGGGAGGGGATACCCTCTGGAAAGGCAATGGGCCTGTGTTAGGGAGCAGCTTGTAATTTAAAAATAAAATGCACTCCCTTGACCTTTGGAGATCCTGGCCTTGACCCCCATGTGGGCCCCATTTCTGCCAGGTGTTGGGCAGTTACGCCTACCTGCATACCAACCTGGGGTCCTGACAGAGAGCTGGGGTGCAATCCCCATTATGTTGATGGCCTTGCAGGGGTGAGCAGAGGCCTCGTCCTCGTAACAGGAGTTGCCAAATTAAGTGGAGAGCCAGTCTTTCTGGGTCCCGGATTAGTTTACAGCCACCCTGGTAGAATCCCACTGGACTTCACCGAAACAATGGTAGAATTTGGGCTCCAATTTCTTTAAATGTATGAAACACAAATTGTTTTTGGAGAATAAACATCATATTGGAATAGGTCCATATCTTCAATCGTGATCTTTTTTACCTTGCTCTTTGAAATGAACTGAGAGGAATGGGAGTTTAAGCTGAATCGAAAGATGCTGAACATTGTAAAAGGAGCAGAGACCTAGGGATCCAAATATAGATGAAAGTGCTCATGCAGGCAGATAAAACCATAAAAAGGAGAATTATATATTGGGTTTTATAAATGGAGACATCGAGTACAATGATAAACTTGTTGAAGGCAATGCTTAGGCCACATTTAGAGTACCGTGTAAAGTTTTGGGTTCCCCAATATAGAAAAGACATTAATACCATAGAGATTGTACAGCGTAGATTTGCCAGGATGGTAAGAAAATACAATAGTAAAAAATTCTTTCAGTATTACAATAATAAGAGGGCAATCAAAGGTCAGGACCATAAGCTGCAAATGAGTGAAAACTGAGAATGAACAAAGATTAGTAAGCATTATGAATGATTACTTTCTCCAAGTATTCACAAAGGCAGCTATGAACAACATGCTCTCTCTAGAATTAATAAAGGCAAAATAAATGACTTCCATATAAATAGATAGGTTTAAATGTAGCGAAAAACAAATAAATCCCCAGGGAGACCAGGGAAGGGTTTTGTGAAGCACTGACAATCATTATGAAGGAGGAACCGGAAGTTGGAGAGGTACCAGTAGATTGCAAACAGGTTAACATGGATCCCAAAACAGGCGCGGTCAACTACAGTCACAATAATCTTACGTGAGTTTCATGTAAAATAATGGAATCAATTATCAGGAGTAAACTTGGGGGATGTCTGTATAACAATAACCTAGTTAGCAGTTGTCAGCATGGATTATAAGAACATATGAATTAGGAGCAGGCGTAGGCCATACGGCCCTTCAAGCCTGCTCCGCCATTCAATAAGATCATGGTTGATCTTTGACCTCGACTCCACTTTCACACCTGATCTCCATATCCCTTGATTCCCCTAGAGTCCAAAAATCTATCTATTTCAGCCTTGAATATACTCAACGACTCAGCATCGACAACCCTCTGCGGCAAAGAATTCCAAAGATTCACAACCCGCTGAGTGAAGACGTTCTTCCTCATCCCCAGTCTTAAATGGCCAACCCCTTATCCTGAGACTACGCCCCCTAGTTCTAGACTCTCCAGCCAGGGGAAACAACCTCTCAGCATCTACCCTGTTAATCCCCTTCAGAATCTTACATGTTTCAATGAGATCACCTCTCATTCTTCTAAACTCCAAAAAGTATAGGCCCAATCTACTCAATCTCTCCTCATAGGACAGCCGTCTCAACCCAGGGATCAATCTAGTGAACCTTCGTTGCACTGCCTCCAAGGCAAGTATGTCCTTGCTCAGATAAGGAGACCAAAACTGTACACAGTACTCCAGGTGTGGTCTCACCAAAGCCCTGTACAATTGTAGCAAGACTTCCTTACTCTTGTACTCCAATCCCCTCGCAATAAAGGCCAACATGCCATTTGGTTTCCTAATTGCTTGCTGTACCTGCATCCTATCTCTCTGTGTTTCCTGTACGAGGACACTTAAATCTCTCTGAACACCAACATTTAATAGATTCCCACCATTTAAAAAAAATCTGTTTTTCTATTCATCCTACCAAAGTAAAAAACCTCACATTTCCCCACATTATACTCCATCTGCCACCTTATTGCCCACTCACTTAACCTGTCTCTATCCCTTTTCAGATGAGGTCTTATATCAGGCGTAGTACCCCGTTTTGCCTAAGTAGCCAAATGCGTGTTTCGGGTGGGAAAAGAGACAAAATCTGCCGAGTCAGCCTCCTAGACTTGAATTGCAGGGAAATTGCAGGGAAACAGCGACCACTCTTTGGATACCCAAGGCCCACCTGATGTGATTTTCAGGTAGGCCTGTAAATCGGGCATCCAGCTTGCCCACCCGAAACATACATTTGGCTGCATATGCAAATCAGGGTCCTACGCCTGTTATAAGACCTCGTTTGCAATTTTCAAGTACAAATGAGCACTCCACCCACTGCCCCAGCTAAGATTAGGTAACTCGGCACAGACCAGGGAACAAACTTGGGACATTCCCTGTCTGTATGGTTCAGCTACTGACTGCCTGAACCAGCTAAGCTGTTGGGTGGACCTTTCATAAATTTTCATTTTATAATCTCCGTGTAAATCTCAGTAAAGTGGAGTATTCTAATGTTATGAGATTGGTCAACTTATCTTAACGTACACTTTCGTCTACTGCCATGTGATCTTCAAAATGCCTGTCACAAGAAGGTTAGTTAGTTGTTGTAGTGCCGCTTTTTCAGTCAGATGTTCACCAACTGCTGTGATACATTTTGAAGGCTATAGAGGAAAGGTTGACACAAGAAAAGTCTGCCTCACAGACCTTCCGGAAGGAGCTTGGAGAGGCACAGAGGAATCTGCAGCTGCTGAAGGAACTGATGGAAGATGTGAGTAAACATGTTGCATTGTCTCTGCTGTGTGGTTGATTGGTGTCATTGTAAAATTCAAGCAACAATTAAACTCAGTCCAGAGAAAGACAAATTCAGTTGCTCTTGAGATAAAACTGACCCTCGTATCAAAAATTTTAAAAAGTACGTGGTCTTGAATTTCTGGGGTGTGGCTGGGGGGCGGACTCTCCTGGTCTGCTGCATAACTTGGAGCCCCCGGGGATATGGTGTAAGCAGCTTAAAATGGCTGTCTGCACCATTTCCACCGGGGTTTCACTGATCCAACCTCCAAACTTAGAGCAGGCATTTTTGATTAAAAATAAAATTAAACAAAACTCAGAAGTAACTACACTTGACTTGTAAATCAAGTGTTAAATTCCACATTGTAAACTATTGCAGAACTAAATAGATAGGAAATAATTGTTAGACTAGATTAAAACAAGAATTATTTATTTTTACTTAGCTTGCTGACAGCTAGTGCATTAACACCACACAATTATTAGTGCTAATATCTAACTTTTCAGCATACCAGATGTAGAATCAGAAGATGATACAGCACAGAAGGAGGCCATTCAGCCCATTGTGCCTGTGCCGGCTCTTTGGTCGAGCGATTCAATTAATCCCACTTCCCTGTTCTTTCCCCATATTCCTGTAAATGTTTTCCCTCCAAGTATTTATCCAATTCTCTTTTTTGTATGTTACTATTGAATCTGCTTCCACCTCCCTTTCAGGCAGTGCATTCCAGATCTCGACAACTTGCTGTGTACAAAAATGTTTCCTCATGTCACCTCTGGTTCTTTCGCAAATTGCCTTAAATCTGTGTCCTCCGGTTACCGACCCTTCTGCCACTGGAAACAATTTCTGCTTATTCACTCTATCAAAACCATTCATGATTTTGAACACCTCTATCAAATCTCCTCTTAGCCGTCACTGCTCTAATATCACATTGTAACATTCTCTAAGTCTTGCATAGCTACATATTCCAAAAATGATCAATTCTGAGACCAGATTTAGGAGTGCATCTATGTAGCTTTCAGATGCAATGGACTAAAGGTCAAATTCTTAATAAAGGCAAAAATGAAAAACAGTAGAATGTAGATGTAAAATTCAAGACACAAATGTTTCTGACAATCACAGGCCATGGGCACCGAGAGATTACAGCATTAATAAATAGGATTTAATGAGTTGGTGTTACGGTTTCTAAACAGTAATAACCATTAAAACACTCCTGATGTGGACGTGCTTGCTTCAGCAGTAAAATAGATGACAGCAAACTTTGCTGTGTACAGATCTTGGCTGCTGACAAAATCAAGTGCTGACAAATTACTTACTGTAAAGGGAGCAGTGGACCAGGTAGGGCAGCTGTGATTTTCTAATCCTATTAGTTTGAGTAATTATTATTGGAAAATTAGATCCCATTTATTCAACTGCTTTCTCTTTACCCTAAGATCACAGCCAAATACTGGTTGATGGGGCCTACATACTGCAGTGTTAATGAGTATAGATTCACAACCCAGCCAGAGCTGAACATAGGACATTTAAATTCATCATTGTAGAGGGAGGCAACATATCTGTCACCTTCCAGAGTAACCTAGAAATGATAACACCAAATGTAGGCATTCACAAAGCATTAGCTGGAAAGGGTCCCCCACAAACCCATAAGTATCAATAAAAGATAACAATTAAAATAATTACAACCTTGGCGCTCATTTTAACATAAAAATGTTTCTGGCAATTGCAAGTCACGATCATTCATAGATTTCAGTATTAAGAAGTAATACTTGACAGGACTGCGTTATTGGACTTTTTATGGAATTATTGACCTCAGCAAAGATTTCAATCTTTCTAGACCATGGAACATTAAAGATTTCATGGGGCCTGTGGATCAATACATTAAAGGTCATTTACAGTTTTGTACACTTCAATAGTGGATAAAAAATAGCTTAGCCTAGATTATTTGGTGGGAAAATGGCAGACCAGCAGTGGGAGATATTTAAATACGAGATGGATATGGTACAGGTGAAATACATTTTGACTTTATGTAAACAGTATGTGTCAAAGGCTGCAGTTCCTTTGATAAGTAGAAACGATAGAGCAAAAATGAGGTTTAAAACAGTATATGATAAATGAAGGGAGATATTACAAAAATGTGAAAAGTATGAGAAATATAAAAGATATAGAAGAGAAGCAAAAAGAGAGATTGGGAAGGCATTATGAGAGAAGATTGGCTGTCATCTTAAAGAGAAATAGTATGAGCTTTTATAGGCATGTAAGAAGTCAAAGGATAATCAAAAAGGGGAGGAACCAGTTAAAGATTGAATGGCCTTAGAGAAAGAGCCTATCTTGTATTTGAGAGTGAGACAATGGTGGAGGTGCTTGTGACATGGGTTGGTAATTGGTTGAAAGGTACGAGACAAAGAGTAGGGATAAAGGGAATGAATCTGACGGGATGTGACAAGTGGTGTTCCCCAGGGATCTATACTGAGGCCTTAGCTTTTCACAATATATATCAATAACTTGGATGAAGGAATAGAAAGTTCTGTATCCAAGTTTGCAGATGCCACGAGGTTAGGAGGCACAATAAGTTATGTAGATGGGAGCAGGAAGTTACAAAAGGACATAGACGGATTAAGTGAGTGGGCAAAACTGTGGTAGATGAAGTTCAATGTAGGGAAGTCACTTGGGATCCAAGAAAGACAAATCTGAATATTTTCTTAATGGTGAGAACCCAGGAACTGTGTAGGAACAAAGGGATTTGGGTGTCCATGTACACAAATCACTAAAAGCTAGTGCACAGGTACAAACAGTAATCAAAAAGGCTAATGAAATGTTGGCCTGTATCTCAAAGGGGTTGAAATACAAAGGGGAGGAAGTTATGCTTCAGTTGTACAGAGCCTTGATCAGACTGCATCTCAGAAAGGATGGCCAGCCATGGCTTGGTTGTAGCACACTCATCTATGAGTCAGAAGATTGTGGAATTGTGTCCCACTCCAGAGACTTCAGCACAAAAATCTAGGCTGACGCTCCAGTGCAGTACTGAGGGAGTGCTGCACTGTCGGAGGTACTGTTTTTCAGATGAGACATTAAACCGTGGCCTCTTAGGTGGACGTAAAAGATCTCATGGCTTTCCTGATAACGTCTCCAGTTAGCTGAAAATCCAAGGAATTTTGGGCCCAGGGTTATTAAAACATGTTTTATGAAAAGTAGCTATTGAGGCAGAGGTTATAACATCATTTGAAATGGAATATTATAAGCATTTGAAAACAAAGAATATAAAATGATACAGGGAAACAACAGGAAAATGGAATTAGAAAGCTCCAGTTGAAGAGTTAGCAGCAGCACAGGTACAATGGGCTGAATGACTTCCTTTGCTGAATTTCCTATTGTAACCATAGGTTCCACATGTAACCGATCTTTTCATGTCTTTGAAGTTTTCATCAAAGAACCAAAGACTGTTGGAACAAAATTCAACCTCTGATGAACAACCACAGGAAACTGAGAAGCCCAAGCAATCCTCAGCGGAAGAGACACCGGCCGGCCAAAAGCTACTGAAGGAAATGTCCTACTGTCTGCGTGATTTGCGCGCACTGTGCAATATTCTTACTCAGAGAGCGCAGGGCAAGGAGCCAAACCTTTCGCTGCTACTTGGCATACAATGTAAGTATACATTTCAACGTATTAGTCAACCTCCTGTAGCTTTGCAGTCAGGGAGTCAAGACTAAGTGTAATTTTCAGGAGATGCAGGGTTAGGGGGCAGAAGGTAATTAGACCAGGACATGTTGGCATAATTCAGTCACCATTTGAAGTCCTTATTTTTGTATAATGCTTTGATTTTCTATTGTTATTTATAGTTCAATGTGCCCAGCTATGCCTATTTCAAGGGTGCAAAACACAGGAAAAAAAGGTGGAGACCCTTTGCACTCCATTCCTTTGCACTTCACACGTATTTACTGGGATATCCCCGAGTGGGGTCAGAGAGCTACCAACTGAAATTGCATAGAATTACATAGAAACAGGCCATTTGGTGCAACTGGTGCATGCCAGTGTTTATGCTCCACACGAGCTTCCTCCCACTCTACTTCATCTAACCCTATCAGCATGCCCTTCTATTCCTTTCTCCCTCATGTGCTTATCTAGCTTCCCCCTAAATGCATCTATGCTATTCGCCTCAATTACTCCTTGTGGTAGCGAGTTCCACATTCTAACCACTCTCTGGGTAAAGAAGTTTCTCCTGAATTCCCTATAGGATTTATTAGTGACTATCTTATATTTATGAACCCTAGATTTGGTCTCCCCCACAAGTGGAAACATCTTCTCTACATTTACCCTATCAAACCCTTTCATAATTTTAAAGACCTCTATCAGGTCACCCCTTAACCTTTTTTCTAGAGAAAAAAAGCCTCAGCTTGTTCAATTTTTCATGATAAGTATAACCTCTCAGTTCTGGTATCATCCTTATTAATCTTTTTTGCACCTTCTTCAGTGCCTCTAACACCTTTTCATAATATGGACAAGCGTGGTCCAACCAAAGTTCTATACCAGTTCAACATAATTTCTCTGCTTTTCATTTCTATCCCTCTAGAAATGAATCCCAGTGTTTTTTTTTACTTTGTTTATGGCCTTATTAACCTGTGTTGCTACTTTTAATGATTGGTGTATCTGTACCCCTAGATTCCTTTGCTCCTCTACCCTTAGGGTGCGAAATTCGGTTGGGCGCAGAAGTACCGCCCCGGCGGCTAAATTCGGCTTACTGCCCCGCACATAAGGCGGAGTGCAATCTCGGGTGCTCCACTTCCTGGCGGGGCAGTAACCGAGGTGATGTCGAGGCGCGATCAGCAGCGCTCCGCGGAGGCTCCGAGGAGCGCTGCCGCGTTTCAATGCACCTCCCCTTCAGTTAAAGGGGAGGGCCGCTGCGCACTCCGCGCTCTGCATGGCCTCCGATAGCCCACACTAGGCCCCCTGGGTGGCGTGGTGCTGCGGCCGCAGCCTGGCGTCGAGACGTGGTGTCGGGCTGCGCGATTGTGGCCAGGACCAAGCCAGGGCACACCACGGAAAATGGCGGCGCGGGTCGTGGCCGTACTTCCCCTTCAAATACCGCCCCGTGAGCGGAGGTCAGCCCGGTTCGCGACCGCGAGGCTAGCGCTGACACCGCCCGTGGCAGCCTCACGGGGCGCAGCCGAAATTCTGCTGCGGGGCAGTAACAGGGTGCTAAGGGGTCGCGGCGCATGGCGATGATGTCATCACTGGCAGTGCAGTGGCTCGGGGCGCTTCCGGCGGGGTCACAGCGCTATCGGGTAGCACCTCAGCAACACCCTGCCGAATTTCTTGGGAGGCGCTTTTTTCGCCCCCCCCCGGCGATAAGCCCTTTGCGCCCCGTTAGTGTCCCCTGGTGGCGCTAATGGCAAGCGCAAAGGAGCCGAATTTCTAGCCCTTAGACTCTTATTTTCCAAGGAGTATGTGGCCTTCCTCATCTTCGTAGGAAAATGCACCACCTCACACTTATCTATATTGAAATTAATTTGCCAATGACAAGCCCAATCTGCAAGTTGGAAGAAGCGAAAATATTTATATTGCACACTAATGAGGCAGGAGTGATGTCAACACTCCTCCCACTTCATTTTCCTAGGTTTTTGGCAGATGCCCAGCAGCCAGCTTGCTTATTCAAAGTGATTCTTCATTGATGATTGAATATATTTTCATTTTTCCTTGGTTTCACTTTTGACTATGTTATTCAGTATGGGTCAGAACCTTATTCTTTCATCACTGGGACTTGGCATGACTCGAATGCAGACTGATGGGATGAAGGTCTTCTCACTGTGCTGCTGCTGCTGAAAAGGATTCCATGTGAAATGTTCAACTGAGTTCATTTACCCACAACTCACACACTAACAGGCAGTCTAATATTGTCTGCAAGGATTGGCACTATAGTAAAGAAAAATGTTGCACTTGTGCAGTAGGCGGTGCTTGTCTGAGTTTTGGATTAAGTCACATTGCTGGGCAGAGTTGTAGATGCTTTACCCCTGGAGTGTTTAATTCTGAGACTGGGTGCAAACAATGGAAAAATGTTCGATTGCCCATGCTCTTGATGAGCACACAAATCCCCTGTCCACCCGCTCCCTCCAAAAAAAAATTAAGGACAATGTCACTTTATAACATGTGTTTGCAAGTCAAAAACATTGTGGTGAAAATCAAAGGAGGGGCATCAAATATAGAATCATAGAATGATACAGCACAGAAGGAGGCCATTCTGCCCATCATGCCTGTGCTGACTTTTTGAAAGAGCTATCCAAGTAGTCCCACTCCCCTGGTCTTTCCTCATAGCCTTGTAAATGTTTCCTTTTCAAGTATTTATCCAATTCCCTTTTGAAAGTTATTATTGAATCTGCTTCCATCACCCTTTCAGGCAGTGCATTCCAGATCACAACAACGCACTGTGTAAATTTCTTTTCCTTTGCTCGCCCCTGTTTCTTTTGCCAATTACCTTAAATCTGTGTCCTCTGGTTACCGACCATTTCTGCCACTGGAAACAGTTTCTCCTTATTTACTCAACATAAATAATTATATTACATAAATAATTCTTGGTTGGCCCTTTCCAGCTGAATTTCATATTGCATAATAAGATTATCGGGAACTTATGGGAACAGACAAAATGGTTGTTTCTAATGGTTCATTTTGTCCTGTTTTCAGCTCTACTACTGACTACTTTTGGAATCTAAGCAGGATAGGAGATAAATATGAAGTAACATATGAAGAGGTTCAACTCCAATAAAAGTCGCATAAATATATGAAATTGAAACTTATAAGTGCAAGCTTATCTTTCAAGTTTTATTTGTAAAAGCTACTGAAGTCAGTTCTTCAACTTACAGTTGCTCAAATATATATTTTCCTCTGTTCACTACTCAGCAAAAAAGTCGGAATATAACATGGGAAACAACACTTACACACACAACTTCCTTTTCCCTAAAATATAGTAAAATCTATCACACGTAGGAAAATCTATCCCTTTGTGACAAGATTTCTGTGGTAACTAATGTTTTCTCTGCTTCTTTAACAGCTCTGCACTGTTCAGGTGATGAAGGAGAGAATTGCCATAGTGGAGAATTACTTTCAAAGAAGCTAACTGATGTTTACCAATTACGGAAAGATATTGATGAATTAAGGACCATAATATCAGATCGGTATGCTCAGGATATGGGTGACAACTGTATTACTCAGTGACAATGTGTTTATCTTGCAGCAAGAAGAGCATTGACTGTAATGCTGCTTTGTTACAGTCTGTGCACTTCCATTAAAGAGCCATAAAGCAGAATTGCAGCTAGCATCATGAAAGAATGAACCATGAATGAAGCTTTGTTGCTTTATTGAAAGATGTTGTCATGGAATAATATCAACTGTGTGAAAATTTGCTCCCAGTTTTTTTTTCCATTTAAAACTACTGAAGGTAGAACCGAGCTGCAACAAATATGATTTAAATTAAAGCTATTTTCTTTGATAGAAGGGAGATTTTTTTTCTTCTTATTTGAATCTAGTGACAATACTGAATAGATTTGGGTTGGTTATAAGGCATGTTAAGATTGGTGGGTTTTACTCTAACTTAAATTTCAAACTTTTAAGTTTGAACCTTCAAGGGCTTAGATTGCAAATGTGCAATCTGGTGTGGCACTCAACTCTACTGACCAGGGAGGTCTGTGATTTAATGCCTAGTTTGTGTTGAGTTAGCTATTCTCAGCCAAGTTGGAGAAGGCTTTACAATTTACCTCAGCGTCCCTGAGCTGATAAGGGAAACATCAACCAGGGCTCCTGCTCCTGATTGCTATCCAGTTGAAATGTGCTTATGTCCAGGTATTACGCTTGGCTGTGATGTTCCACCCTCCTCCACCTTGGGCGAATAACTGACAATATTCACTGTCTAGGCTTACACATGAAGAATATCCCATTAGAGGAGGTACCAGAGGTTGGCAGGTGGCTATAGAACTATCCCGTAGAATGAGACACCTCCTTCCTGACAGGAGGGGTGAAAAATTGGAAATATTGTTTAAATAGGGATAGGAAGTGAACAATTTTATATCTATTTGAATGATTCTTACTTTGCCCCATTCAGATGAACGTGGACTGTGGACAATAATAATATTTCTGGTCATTACTGATAAAAATGCAACTTAAAGTATTTTTTACAGGTGGCAACTATAATTTTGAGTTCCAAAACACAGGTCTAAATTTAGATTTACTGGACCATGCTTAAACTTAATTGCATCCCCAAACTCCACTCATTGTACCAATACTTCATCAATAACTCCAGCCTGGGAAGATCTCTTTCACTTTACCAGAATTGTATTCCTGTTTCATAAACTTATTCATGGATCTTTTACAGTCAAAACTGGCAATTACAGGCAAACCTGTGCTGTGCACTCAAGTCTGGAACATACTGTAAACTAATATGACCAAAACTCAGAGAGAAAGTTAGGGAGAAAACAAGAGAATAAATCAAGAAAACAGAGAAAGAATCCACAGTTCATTGAGACAACTGTATCTTGCTATTTGCTATTTGGAACACTGCAATATTCCTCTCATTATATCACAGCTAACCTCATATACAGCAATTTGAAATTTGTCAGACAGATTTTGCTTCTCACATGGTCAGTTTGATTATAGTGTGACACACTGACCCACAGCTCTGGAATCCTAAGTTTAGGTATAGCCCCTCAAAGATATATCATTGAAAGGATCTATTACCATTTGACCATCATCCATGGGATTTTACAAGACACACATAAAATGCAATCTGGCAATCCCAGCTCTGAGCAGTCTGGGTTGATGGTGTAGAACAAAGGAAATCTCATCAAGTACAACAAGGATTTCAGTTTTAAAGTGGTACCATCTTGCATGTTTTGCTAAAAATTTTAGTCACTCGTTTGCAAGCATGTGAAGTGAAGACATAAATGTTATCAAAAAGCATCATCACGTCAGTTGTACGTGGCATCAGCATGACAAAAATGAGAGTGACGCTGGGAATTTCCTGGGGTGGGGAGGTGCTGTTCTCCCGATCGACCACCGTAACTTTGGCGGAGATCGGCGGAAACCCCCTTTGTGCGTCCAACCAGGGCTTCCGTCAGTTACAGCTAATCGGGAGAACACCCGATGATATTCCCAGCCTTAGTTCTTTTGGTTTTTTACTCTCCCTGAACATTACCTGAATTTTACTTAATTTGTTTTTTTTAATATTTTCCACTTTTAAGGTTGGGAATTGTGGTTTCACTGGAAAAGCAATACCTCTGAGGATACCTGGGGTTGTGAGTAACAGAAAATATTTACTGCTGTCACCGGCACACAGTAGAAACATTTTCAATCTTCAGCTGTCTCCCAGTAAAAAACAAAAGGGGACAGAATTCACAGTATTATTTCAGCTCTCTGTGCTGGTTCATAAAATACCTTAGTTTAAATAAATATTTGTGGTTCACTGGACATAGTTACATTCTAATACTATAGAATTTTTATGGCTAACAGTTGTCAATTCAATCGTCCTGTGGAAAAGGACACATCAAGCTACTGGGATGTACAACTGAGGTCAACATAAAGGCTCCTAATGACTATTTTCTATCTGGTAGTTTGTCCTGATAATTGCAGCAGATAATAATTGAATAAAGAAGTTAACTGTCGGCAGTTAAGAAGATTGCAGTATGCCAAATAAAGGTTTCATCTCAGAGGACGGACGTGATAGTTATTTCAGAATTAGAGTTATAATCAGTGAAAAGTGCATCAGAGCTAAATCAAATGAGAGGTACACTGTAGCAGCCTGTCACCTGAGGCCAAGGTTAGACTTGTTAGATAGAATAGATTGTTGGTGAGATAATCAAGATTTCCATTATCTTAAAAAATTCATGCACGCCAATAGTAATTAGTTTAACTGCAAACAGTATGGACGCATCTTTGAAGTTATTTGGGAATTTAATTCTAACTGGCAACTCAGATACCTTAAATTGGTCCACCTTATTAATGTTCACACAGAGCCATCTTAAGGCAGCTGAGCAGTGGTAGAATTCAGCTCCAGGTAGATAAGCATTTTGATCCAAAATTTATACAGAATGCCAAACCCCTATAGTCCAGAAACACCCTTTAAATACAAAACTAGCACTGTGTTCAAGGAACAGCCACCCTGTGTTTCATCAAATGTGAAAAGCAAAACTATGTTTTCACACACTCATTATTTTCCCCCAGGCCACACAATGGGTGCGGGGCAAGAGGGAGGGCAGATGCTTATCAATCCTTATTCCAAGCAACTGGTAGAAAGTACTTGAAAGCAGCCCAAGGTCTAATTTTCTCTTCCTCTATGAGAAGGCACTTGGCATCTAGTAAGTGCCTCCCCACAGCACCATTGATGAGATTGGGAGCTCAACATAGTGGAAAAAAATCCAATTTTGTGATACTATGTGTTGACATACCAATGTACTGCAGCATTGCGTACCATTGCGTATGGAAATTGATTATGCCTATGGCTTTAGAGTTAATAATTCATGGGTTCTTCCCAGATCACTGCTGTAATACTTTTTCATTTAGTGGAGCATATTGGATTTTTAGATGGAGTGTTTTTGAAACCAACAGTTGTGCATGTGGTTCTTTCTTTTGAATGTGCTGAATTGTGAAGTAAAACAAGTAGAGTGCAAGAGATAATTATAATTGTGTTACTTTCATTCCAAAATATTGTTTTTTTTGTACAAAAAAATCTACAAGAGAGTTTCTGGAATATGAGTCCATATAAATCTCTTGTGCTTTCTAATTTTACAGTGTTAACTGGACTTGGAATAGAGTCATTGACATTTTTTAACATGGACTTCATACAATGTATTGCAATAAGCTACTAAAGTGTGTATACAATAACTGAAAATGTTCTTACTGCATAATGGTAGTTTATTATTTATGACACCTGACTTCTGTTGCCTGGGTGACCTGATAACCCTTTTCCCCCTCTCCCCCTCCATTATACACACTGGCACTTACATAACAAAAAATATATAAAAACTGCATGATAGATAATTACAAACTTTGCAGTACTTATGAATAAATTGGCTCATTTTGACACCAAATGCTGATTCTAACTGGTCCTGATTGTAGTTTAGTTCCACACAGTGCTCCATCCCTCTCTAATGATGCGTTCGCCTTTCGAGCAGCTCCTGATGCCACCCTCCTCAATACGTCTGTTCATAGAAACATAGAAACTAGGAGCAGGAGTAGGCCATTCGGCCCGTCGAGCCTGCTCCACCATTCAATACAATCATGGCTGATCATCCAAATCCAGTACCCTGTCCCTGCTTTCTCACACCGAATCCCCACATCGAGCCTGCACCTATCCCACCCTATCCCCGTAACCCCACGTATTTAATTCCCCCTAACATATCCCATCCTATCCCCACATATTTAATCCCCCCCTAACACTAAAGGTCAATTTATCATAGCCAAATCAACCTAACCCGCACATTTTTGGACTGTGGGAGGAAACCGGAGCACCCGGAGGAAACCCACGCAGACACGGGGAGAATGTGCAAACTCCACACAGACAGTCACCCGAGGTCAGATTCGAACCCGGGTCCCTGGCGCTGTGAAGCACCAGTGCTAATCACTATGCCACCGTGTTGCCCTGTTGTTCAGCTTCCCAATGTTGCCATTGTCTTCACTGAGACCACCCTTCCCAGCATTGCCAGTATATTTCTGGAGGCTACGAATACCACTCTTCCTGATATTACCCCTTGACTCCATATCACCATTACTGTCCGAGATACCAACAATGTCTACCTCACCAATTTTGCCACTTCTCCCCAGTGTTACCTTCGTATTCTTGTAGGCTGCCGATAACATATGGGAAATTTCTGCTATATGCTAGTTCTAATAAATTATAAGGCTGGTTTTTATAAACAGGTTTCTGATTTTGTTACACCTAATGTATTGAGAAAATCTTAACCCCCATCATATCTAATGTATCCTTTTTGCTCCCAATGGTACCAGTACTCTTCCCAGTCCTATCACTGCTATCTTACATTTAAACCCCCAATAACTAAGATGTATATGGCACTTTGGTTTTCCTACCTGTACATTTTAAAGCAGAAAATCTGATATAGCTAATTCATTCCCTTAACAAACTCCAAATCGGTGTACCACACACTTCAAAATATAGTCATCTACTGAAACTCTACCTGGCACTAATTAGGTTTTTGTTTTCCAGTTTCAGCTGTTCACCCTTCATCCCCAGAGTGCAATGATTCCCATTGGATGTCAGCAGCTCTTCAGTGCTGAACCCAAAGTGGCCTCACTTTGGGGAAATCACCCCCCGAGTCTGAATCTATCCTCATCTGACAACCACCTGTGTCTACTTTCCTATAGGAGTCACTGAACAGGGATAAAGGTCCGGGCTTGATTTTCCTCTTCCTGGCCGAGGGACACTGAGGCCAATTGTAGTGCCTCCACACTGCCCTGGATGTCAGTTAACAGCTCAGACCAGGTATCAACCCACAGAGAGCCATAGGATGACCTGGTACACATGAGTTGTTAGCTCTTGCATTACTTGTAGGATTTTTGGGGGGAATAGCCATTCACTAATATTTTACAGTTAAAATGTTTTGTGAATCACCTATCCGCTTGGCGCGCACCTCCCAGATACTCTGTCATCTGAGTTTACTTGCCCTGATAGAAGGGAGAAAAGGAACAATTGGGAGAAGAAATACCTAATTCGTGTGATGTAGAGTATGAGTAGATTATTATATTCTGAAGCAATGGTGGCTCTACCTCTCACTTGCTCCCTCTGTTCCTTGGGCCCTGCCTACTTTCTTAATTAGGCTTCCCTCCAGTCTGTTCCCTCCCTCCCTCCGTAATTCTCCGTCAGTTGAGCTGCCTAAACTCACCTGCCACCAACAGACCTTCCTTCCACCTGATATCTCCTTGCTTCAAGCCCTGCTAGCCTCCTGTCCACTGTCTTCATGCTATCTGCCCATGAGCCACTTGGTGGGAGAGGCACTGGTTTATTCATTATAAATGGATCAAGAACTAAGTACTTTCTGTGTACCATTGTATTACTGGTTATACTTCCCAAACTTACTTAAATACTATCAAATTCTAACTGTAAACTATGCACCTCATAACATGGGGAAGCTGTGGTGACTATGACTGAAATAGGTTACATGCTTTGCAATGGTTTTCCTGTTGCTTTTAGTTTTATATCTATCTGTATGAAAGGGAAGAACTTCAGCGACAGGGCCTTATACAAAGATCTTATTGTACAATAAAGAAACTGCTAACTAGCACTTTGAAATGATATATTCTGCCTCTGTTTCTACTGTTTTTAAACATAAGTTTACAGCTAGATATTTTATGCCAAAGTTCTATTTATATCACATTTTGTAAATATTATAATGGCTACTATTTTTCCACTTTGAAAGTGTTTTGTTTTTATATGTACAGAAATGCAATAAAGTTTTTATATAACAAAATTAAAGTTTGTTGTGCAGAATTCTTTAGCTGTGTGAAAAAGATGAGTTGATTACTCACAAAATGAACATTGCTGTAATTTCACAAAATATTTTATTTATCAACCAGCTGCAGCCTCATTATAATTTACACTTTGGCAGCAAATTGAAAGGTGCGAGACCTCACCAACACATTACCCATGTGACCCTCCCACGCACAGACTTACACACACATTTTCATGGAGTATCACAGACGGCAAATAGATATTGCAATGATGACTTTCACATATCTTCATCAAATTTATTTATTTGACTCAGACTTTGCCACTTATTTTTGCATATTATATTTTATTTTTGCTCTATTTCCCGTTATCACTTCGTTCCGCATTTTATCTTCATTTTTTCTATTTTGTTTCCTCTGTTTTTCATTATTTTTTCTCGTGTGTCTTTTGCTGTTTTCTCTCTTGTATGTCTAATGGTAACATATTACACAAGCTAGAACCTGAAGAAAAGAAAGGGAGGTCCCCAGAATATCACAATGGTTATAATAGCTTAGGTTTTTCCAACACCATTTCCTTGATTTACATCTTTAAATCTTTTGAAGATTGACAATCAATTATAATCAAAGCAGGAATACTATTTTCACAGAATCACAGAATCCCCACAGTGCAGATAGAGGCCATTTCGGCCCATCGAGCCTGCACCGACACATATCCCACCCTATCCCCGTAACCCCACGTATTTAATCCCCCTAACACTAAGGGTCAATTTATCATAGCCAAATCAACCTAACCCGCACATCTTTGGACTATTTTAATCTGTGAGAATAGCACAGATTGTCATAATATTATTCTAATGTTAGAACACAATATCATGAAGACAGCATGGAAGAGGTAAAGCACACCAAGTGTCATTGAACAGCCATTCTATATTTTAACAAACCAAGTGGGATGCATCTTAGATCTGGGTTACCATAAGAAATAGGAGTAGGAGTAGGCCCTTCGAGCCTGCTCTGCCATTCAATGAGATCATGGCTGATCTTTGGCCTCAACTCCATTCACTGGCCCTATCGCCATATCCCTTGATGCCCTTACTAGTCAGAAATCTATCGACTTCTGTTTTGAATATACCCAATGACTGAGCCTCCACAGCCCTCTGGGGTAGAGAATTCCAAAGATTCACCACCCTCTGTGTGAAGAAATTTCTTCTCATCTCAGTCCTGAATGGCCTACCCTTTATCCTGAGGTTGTGGCCCCTGGTTCTAGACGCCCCAGCCAAGGGAAACATTCTCCCAGCATCCACCCTATCAAGCCCTGTAATAATTTTGTATGCTTCAATGAGATCCCCTCTCATTCTTCTGAATTCAAGAGAATACAGGCCTAGTTTACTCAATCTCTTCTCATACGACAGTCCCGCCATCCCAGGAATCATTCTCGTGAACCTTCGTTGCACTCCCTCTATGGCAAGTATATTCTTCCGTAGGTAAGGAGACCAAAATTGTACACAGTACTCCAGGTGTGGTCTCACCAAGGCCCTATATAATTGGAGTAAGACTTCTTTACCCCTGTACTCAAATCCTCTTGTAATGAAGGCCAGCATACCATTTGCCTTCCTAATGGCTTGCTGCACCTGCACATTCACTTTCAGTGACTCATGTACAAGGACACCCAGGTCCCTTTGAGCATCTGCATTTTCCAATCTTTTTCACCATTTAGGAAATACTCTGCCTTTCTGTTTTTTCTACTAAAGTGGATAACTTCACATTTATCCACATTATATTCCATCTGCCATGTTCTCGCCCACTCACTGAGCCTGTCGAGATCCCCTTGAAGCCTCTTCACATCCTCTTCACAACTGAAACTGCCACCTAGCTTTGTATCATCAGCAAATTTGGAAATGTTACATTTAATCCCCTCATCCAAATCATTGAATACCACAGTATTTAAGCATACTTACAAGCCTAACAACATAAATCAAATGATATGAACAATGTAACCAGATGAAGACATACCCTTGATCCCATTGACATCGAAGTTGATTATTGACAAAAAAATAACAAAAATACAATTAGGTTTACACATGAATAAATTCAGACAAACAATTCCTCATTCTGCATTGAATAGTAAGAAGCAATTTATAAAGTAACAACCATTAACATTTGTATAACACTGGATTTGCACTTAGCACTTTAACCTTGCTAACTGATTAATTCATAAGGATCAAAGCAGCTGGATTGGAATAGTCAAGTCTATAGGTAATAAAGGCATGGATGAGGGTTTCAGTAGCAGATTAGCTGAGGCAGGGGCAGAGTCGGGCGATGTTATTGAAGTGGAAATAGGCAGTCTTAGTTATGTCACAGATATGTGATCAGAAGCTCATTTCAGGGTCAAATATGACACCAAGGTTGCGAACTGTATGGTTCAGTCTCAGACAGTTGCCAGGGAGAGGGATGGAGTCGATGGCTAGGGAACGGAGTTGATTTAAATGCCTTAAACCCCTCTACCCTGCCCACTCCACCCTTACCTCTAACAACAAGTGCGTGGAACTCATGGATCTCACAAGAACTGTTGAAGTGCAGTAACTGTTGTAGGAAACACGGCAGCAAATTTGCACAGCAAGGTCCCACAAACAGTAATGAGATAAACCAGATCATCTGTTTTAGTGATGTTGATTGATGGCTAAATATTGCACTTAGAAACTGTGTGGTGACACTGATATTGATTGATGGATTAATGCTGCTCTTCTTCAAATAGTGCCACAGGATCTTTTACGTCCCCCGAGAGGGCCTCAGTTTAACTTCTCATCCGAAAGGTGGCACCTCCAACTGTGCTGCATTGAAGTGTCAGCCTAGATTGTGTGTACAAGTCTCTGGAGTAAGACTTGAACTCACAACCTACTGACTCAGAGGCAAGAGGGCTACCAACTGAGCCAAGGCTAACACCATGGCTATTTGAGTTAGATAGGTTAAAGCGAACCATGGAACATATGTATAAGTTACATAAGCATAGTATAAGGATAGATGTCAGGATTTTTTTCTTTTTGCAGAGATTTTTCCTAGGTTTTTTCCCCCTTGAATTGGCCTAGGGTTTTTTCGCCTCTCTGAGGAGATTGTGTGACTGTTGGTGGATGGGGGTCAATGGGGTCATGGTGCTCAGTTGGTCTTTACTTATCCCCCAATTTTGTATGCTCCCCCATCACATCTAGATCTGATTGCAATTGTTTAATTTCATCTAAGGTCCTAACACTCGTACAATTCTTTGCATCATCCACAAATTTCCGGTCAGTTCCTCCATTGTCCAAATCATTAATAAAGATTGTAAAAAGTGAACTCTACTAGTAACTGGTCTCCACGCAGAACCACTGCCCTTAATAAGAACAATTTGCCTATGAGAATGCAACTAATTTCTTATCCAACACAAGATTTGCCCGCCAATCCCAGTGAACTTACTTAGTAGCTTATTGAGTAGCACCTTGTCAAAGTGAAACCCAAAAGGCTAAATTGAAAGGTTTGTGGGGAAATAAATCTCAAAGAAATTTTCCATCAAGTATCTGGAGAATAACTATCAAAAGAGTAGGGACAAATAAAAGATACAGTTGCAGAAAACTAAAGCCATTATTAGAAAGGCCAAAAGGCCATAGAGAAAAGGACTCTGGGTAGGTGAGGAGCAGTGTTTTTGGCCTGATTTTGCACGGTCTTTAGTGAAGCCTACTGGATCTCAAGCTGTACTCTTGGATGACTATATACTGAGTGACAGTCCAAGGTATTCACTATCGCCTTGTATTGCTGCACTTTAAATTATTACAGACAGTCTGTGTTCCCCAGGAAGAGTGTCCCTATCCCCATTTGTGTTGGGATGCCCTAGCCCTGGTAGGAACATAGGTATTGCCTCCCTCTAGAAATTAATTGATCCACAACAGTTGCGAGCCTACTAACATTAAAGACCACAGCCTGTATTAGGTACACCTTCAGTTTGCTGATTCTTTATGGTGATTGTGTGAAAGCACTGACTGCATTCTCTGGCATCAGTGTCACCACATAGTTTCTAAGTGCAAGAGATGCTAAGACAGAGTTGCTGTGACTGCAATAGTTAGAGGAAGGAAGAATCGGATAGAGAAATCAGAAAAGTGGCAGGTGAGCAAGAGGCAGAAAGAGACCCAGACATGGGCTGGATTTTACCAGCCCTGAGGAGGTGGGTTTGGAGGCGGGACTGCTGGGAAAATGGGAAAAATTGGGAGCGGGTCCCAACCCCGCTCCCAACCCGCCTCCGAACCATCTTCCCGGGAGGTGGGTCCCTGACTCGCGCAGGGACCCGTCTCCTAGCGGCGGGGAGGGGATTAGAGCCAATTAACTGTCTGTTAACAGGTAGTTAACAGGCAGTTAAGAGGCTTTTCCCCATTTTCAGCCTGCTGATGCGGGCTTCCCTACGGCGGGAAACCCCACCAGGGTCAGCGAGGTGAGCTGTGGGTCTGCTGCAGTGTAAGTGTGCAAATGACAGCTGCAGAGGTAGTGTGATGGGTGCAATGGTGCACAGGTAAGTATGACAGGTGAGAGAATGTAATGAGAAATATTTTTATTTGTTTATAAGTATCTGTAGGATGCATGTTTCTGTGAAGCCTCATCTGATTGACAGAATTGACAGATGGCTTCTGCAATGTCACATGCAGCTGCCATCTGTTTTCTCCTAAGGAGAGAGTCATTGGTGAGCCAGGGTACAAGGGCTCACCTTTGGACAGTGATTGTCAGTGTTTGACAGCACCTCAATGCTGTCAAACACTGATAATTCATCTGTCAAAAAATTATGGTGCCTGTCACTTTAACAAAACCGACAGATGAAGCATCATGCACTAACGTCATCTGACACCGGCTTTCCCTTAATTGGCTGGCAAGCCCGCAGGGCAGGTTTACCAAGGCCAATCAAGGGAAAATAGTGTCAGGTCATCAGACATCGCTGGGGGTGGGACTCGAACCCGGAAACCATCAGTCCCGCCCCCAATGCGACTCTTCAGGTAAGATCCTGGCCAAGGGAATTGGAATGGTGCCATCAGCACTGATAATTTAGAACTTCAGTGATATCATAGGAAGTCACTTGCTGTCTATTTAATAAAAGTAGACTTTACTATAGTATGCTTAACTGTTTTTGAAAAGCAGTTGAAACGTTAATGAAAAAAAGAGCCAAACATATTCCAAATTTGTGCTCTCCTGGGTCCAGCAGTTGTTCCCTAATACCTTGATAGCTAATTTTGAGATGCACTAGTCAGCAGTACGTGCTGAATATCAGAGAGCAAACTACAGCTCCCTGCAGCTTCTACTCTGAATGTCAAACCACACAACACAGAGCCAGCAGATTCAATGGATAAGCCCCTGACGCTGACGATAACAAGCAAAGAAACATTATAATGACCAAGGAGAGTTTCTGGAACTGGTCTGTAAGCTGAATCTAACAAAATGAGGTCTGGTTCCTGAACCTACTCCCGTATATTTTTGATTATTTGCTGGGGGATGATGATTAGGTGTACGGATGACTTCCATTTCCTGAAATTGCTTTCAGTGTGCTGAAGCTATTCCTTAAACAATCCCTGTATATACATATGCAAGGCTCGAACAAATCTTTTCTTTGAACCAAAAGCGTAGTAATTAGTCTATTATTTTAAGATCTGCTTTGTGCTTCCTCTTAAATACTGGAGTGATGATGGGCTGAATCTTAGGCCGCAAATTTAATGGAGGAGGCAGGATGGGGGTGGGAGAGCTGGTTTCCGGGTTTCGGTCCCGCTCCCAGCTGCATCCACTCTGCAGACGTGATTTTCCCTTGATTGGCCAATTAACAGGAAGCGGGTCTGATGACGTCATTTGATGGCGCGTCATCTGCCGGTTTCCTTAAAAGGACCGTGCACAATTTTATTTTGATAGTTGTTCTGTCAGTGTTTGACAGCATTGAGGCGCTGCAAACACTGACAAGCACTGCACAAAGGTGAACCCTTGCACCCAGGCACTTCAATGACTCCCTCCATATGCTTATGGAGGGAGTCACAGCATGCAGGAAGGTTCTCTTCCCTTCCAAGGGTGGAAGAGACCTCCCAGGACACCAACTTACCTTGCACCTCCACCCAACCCTATCTATCTACTTTATCACTTCCCCATCTCACGAGCCACTCCTCACACTCACCCTCATCCTACTGCAAGCATACCAACTAACAACACACAAGGCTAGGCACTTGAGAGGTTTAGCCAATGTCCATGTGAAGTTTCTGGTAATGTGTTGTCATACAGTGAAATCTATTTTTCAAAAAGTGCCCCTTATTGGACAGATCTGAGCGCACATTGAGAAGTATCTTACTGAGTTCCAGTGATTGTTCAGTCATAATTTCCTCCCCCCATTATAGCGGTGTGTGTGCATGGAATGGCTTGGACATTAAAGGGATGCTTCACGGTGCTGATGTGGGATGGTGTCAACCTGGCACATCATGTGGCAGCCAGGGTTTACAGCGTCAAGTGAAGAAAATCTGGCCATGGCGATGCCATCGCTGGCCTTCCGGTTAGAAATGTTGTCAGGGGCTGATGTCCTGTGTCCAGTGCAGCATCGGGTGATGGCAGAGAAGGTTGGTGATGAGGTTGGTGATGGTGTTGGTGATGTTGGTGTGCCTGGTGATGTTGCTGTTGGGGCTGATCGTGGAAGGATTCGGAGGACCAAGGTCTGATTGTTTCATTGGCACCAATGTTGCTGCAATAGATGGCAGCTGCAGGTGAGATGACAGAAGCGATCTGTCACTGGTGAGAGAGGTTGTTCCAATGAGGTGGCACTGGACATACAATTGGATGTAAAAACTTGTAAGCTAAAGAAATCTCTATATGTATTAAAAATGCAGTAACCAACATTTTATGCGCTCTGAAACTCACCATCTGCAACATGGCATCCTTTACACCACTTCTGCAGCTGTCAGCTTATCAGAAACATCAGAGCAGACTCAAAACACACCAGGTTGAGCTGGCGTGTTCCCCGAACAGCGGGTAACCCGTGGGGGAGAAGGTAAAATTACAAGTAAGCCTCAAAATAGTCTTGAATTGGCTCTTAACAAGCCATTTAATGAGCTCAATTGTCTCCCCCGCCGCTTGGTGTTGGGTCAGATCTGCGCTGACAGACCCGACACCTGGGAGACTCGTGTGGAGGCGGGTTGACAGCTGGTTTCCTACCCGGTCAATCTTTGCTATTTTGACAGCGGAGCCGCCTCCAAATCCGCCCCCTCAGCGTTATTAAATTCGCGGCCTTACCTGCCAAAAATGGGTGGGTTGGGGTCGTGTCAGAGGTTAAAATGAAAAAATCTGAAACAGGAACCGAACCCGCCCACTTCTGGTTTTAACGGAGGCAGGACGAGGGGCGGGCGAACAATCCGCTCGTGGGAAGCGGGTTGGTCATTTAAATATTATAATGAGGCTGCGCTCCTTCATTTTAACAGCTATTCTATTTTTAACTCACGTCTGCCAGGTTTCCCAGGCCTCTGGAAAACCGGCAGCTGAAAAAAAGTGAGAAGGGCTGAATCCATGAGGTAAATGCCTTTACAGCACTGCTTGTGGGCCAGGAGGAGCAGGAGTGTTTCTTTCAGGCCCAACAAGCTACCCAGTAAACACCCCCTCACCACCCCGCAATCTGTCTGCTCCCCCTCAACCACCATTGGACCCTCATCCACAATTGGGACCGCCCCGCAATCGGGACACCCCCGCAAGACCGGGACCCCCCTGTGATCAGGAATCCCCCCACAATCCGGACCCTCCATGCGATCCGAACCCCCCCCACCGATCCAGACCCCTCCAATGATCTCTCTTACTCCCCCAACACACCTACTTGTTCTCCTAGGCTACGGCCTTGTGAAGCAGGCTTCCCGCCTGAAAGGCCTCGATCATGTCAATCAGGCTGCGTGTGGGTGGGAACCCCACAGAAAAAACTTTTAAGGAGCCCTGCAGTTAAATTCTGCAGGACATTCGGGAAACCCGTTCTTCTGGGTTTCCTGATCTCACAACAGCTCCCCACACAGAACTCGCCTCCAGGCTAATATTCAAACATAGAAACATAGAAACATAGAATCTAGGAGCAGGAGTAGGCCATTCGGCCCGTCGAGCCTGCTCCACCATTCAATACGATCATGGCTGATCATCCAAATCCAGTACCCTGTCCCTGCTTTAATCCCCACAGTACACATATCCCACCCTACCCCCGTAACCCCACATATTTAATTCCCCCTAACATATCCCATCCTATCCCCATAACCCCACATATTTAATACCCCCCTAACACTAAGGGTCAATTTATCATAGCCAAATCAACCTAACCCGCACATTTTTGGACTGTGGGAGGAAACCGGAGCACCCGGAGGAAACCCACGCAGACACGGGGAGAATGTGCAAACTCCACACAGACAGTCACCCGAGGTCAGATTCGAACCCGGGTCCCTGGCGCTGTGAGGCACCAGTGCTAACCACTATGCCACCGTGTTGCCCTATCAAGCCGATGTATCCCCTGCAGATAGCTGCTGCATGGAAATTCTGCTTAGTTACCTGCTGTCAAATTCAGTGCTGGTCTTTAAGGGGTTTAATGAGCTGATTATGTGTTTTTTCCCCTCCTTTTTATAGTGCTGTCTGAAGAATATGCAAATTTACTTATAGAACATTCTTCTTGAGTAGCCAAACTAAAAAACTTTGCATAAGTGAATCAACTGTCAGCATCCTTAATAGCTGTATGAGGGCTATAAATAACACTCAATGGGGGTAATTTTTACCTTCACCACTTGGGCAATAAGCAGTTGGTCCACCCATTATAAAACCCACCTGACTTTTATTTCCATTGATTACATAGAATTTCGTAGAATTTACAGCACAGCAACAGGCGATTCAGCCCAACAGGTCTATGCCGGTGTTTATGCTACACATGAGCCTGCTCAAACCTTATTTTATCTCACACTATCAGCATATCCTTCTATTTCTTTCTGCCCCATGTGTTTATCTATCTTCCTCTTAAATGTATTTATGCTATTCGCCTCAACTACTCCATGTGGTAGCGAGTCCCACATTCTCACTGTTCTCTGGTGATTTAAATGTAGATGAAAATCGGGCCAGTTCTATAATGGGTGGGAGGTCTAATTTGCCAGTTTACATCCAAAGCAGTGGAGGCAAAAATTTACCCCAATGTATTGATCCAGCTTGGAGTGCCAAATTGGAGTGCTGCAGGAGAAAGTAAGTCATAGAAAGGCCCACTTTACTGATAATGCCCTTCAGATTATTACGGCTGGTGTCAGGAATGGGGAAGTGCTCTCCATGAGCCATCAGGAAGGCTTTCAGGAATCCTCCACACGCCCCCCCCCCCTTCCAATAGGGCACGATGTAAGAACAGTCCAAGAGAAAGATCACTGCACTGCACAATAGTGCACATAGCGCAGCAGTGCATCACGCTTAACATGTTGTGCCTATGTACTCTTAAATCAATAAATGTAACACTCTAAAGTTTGCAGGCAGTATTTTCCTTGCAAAATGTATATAAAAAACAAGCTGTTTTAGATATAACAATGGGAAAAAAGGAACTCTTAAGGGCCGATTTTAAACCTGCCCACCCAGCAGAAACCAGGCTAAGCAGGCAGGAAGGACACCCACCGTAAACAAGATCACTGGGATTTCCGCTCCGAAGCCATTTAAATCAGGGACAGCTGCAGGCCTAAGACTTGCAGCTGCAACAATGGCCTCGGTGATCAGGATTTCCCAGCTGCCGATGGAGATCAGAATGTCCCAATTCCATCAAATTATCTTTGTGGGGTGCGGGGGGCGGATGCAGTGTGGATAGGTTATATTTCTTAACTTGATCCAACACTGAAGTCTTTGGCCTGCTCCGGGACCCCTGTGGACTCTCTAGATAGGGAACACATCCCCATAGCATTTCAGGGCCAGTGTGCCAGCATGCTACAGGAATGACCACATATGGACCATCTCAGGGATATACGGTACATGCACAGGATTACACGCACATCTTTCTCCTGCAGTTATAAAGCTGACTAGAACAGTAATAAAGCCATAAAAGTTGTCACATTTAAAGGCGATGGTTTAGTGTCTGCTGCTTAACACTGCATATGAAGCCATTGCACATCAATGATGTGGAATGCACTGACAGTCAAAAATGACCATAAATAAAATAGAGCTCTTCACTTAATAACTGAAATAGTGTCTGTTATAAATAATAAGGCTCTAAAATGTGAATTTAAGGTTCGATTCTAAATCACTCAGACTTCATAGTCACCTTTTCAGGCATCATCTCAACCCATCAATTAAATTACAGTCTTGTGTCATTGCTCCCTGAAAATTAATTACTTTATGCATCTCCTGAAGTACATGGAAGACTGCCAATACTTTTATTGCAATCTTGTGATTCACAAAACGTACAATAAATACTGCTTGTATTGCCAAGAAATGTTAACTCTGCGTGTTGCAGAAGTTGCGATGATAGGGGTAACTCACAGCACCACACATCATCAGCCTGACCCTGACACAATTACCTTGTTTTCCCCCAGTCAAAGGAACTAAAGGGTCAAGCAATCATAATTGTCAAAGCTATGCTGGAACAGAAAACGTGTGTGGGAAATATAGACTGTTTGATGAGTATTGACTAGTAGCAGTGGATCATCATAGTAAACTGGGCAAAACAGAAACTGTGGCACCAAAAACAATCAGTGAGAGAAAGTGATTTCCTGCTCTCCACAAGATTACTTCACAGCTTATTAACTTGTGCTCATTTTTATACTTTAAGTAAAACATTAGAGTTATTAAAAAAGTTAAAGAAATTGAAAGAAGAAAAACATAGAGTTGTTCTCAGACATTTATCCATTGTAAATGGTTCTAACCCATTGCCCTGCAGTCTCTAATATTTTCTCTCACTGGGTTTGGACCCTGAAATGATTAATGAAGATAAATATAACTTAAAGTCAATTTGGTACTGGTAGGAAATTTCAGATTTGATAGATGTGAGTTAAAGGCAAGTACATCAATTCAGGAAGTGACTGGGTTCCCATGTTGTTTGCCCATTTGATGCCTGGGGTTGTAAAATCTGTAAATGCAATGTAAAGTCTATTGGCCTGGAATTTGCGGTGGGTAATGATGGTGAACTGTCAGCGTTCACCATCATTACCCCTCTGAAACTGACCACAATTTCAGGATTTAGCGCATGCGCATCTAAACGCGGAAATCCTGAAGTTGAGGTCAGTCTTTCACTGCTCCGACACTGACTGCACTGTGGACTTCCCCGCCACTCCCCACTGCGCCCCCCACCCCCACCCCCCTGCTATAGACAGAAATCAGTGAAATCAGTAAAACCTTTACACATTTGCTTTTCTGCGATAATATCGCTGTTAAATACGCCATTAAAAGTTAAGCCTTGTTGGAATAGGTGTAACTGGGGTTTTGATTGTTAAACAAATGTTATGGTCCTGAAATTTTTAAAAAAATATTTTTGGAGTGTCACATTTCTCCATTATAATAAAAATTACAATTTTTTTAAAACTGAATTTTTTTTTAAAGTTTGTTCATGATAGTTCAGCTTTTAACTTATCCCCATGTGAAAGTCCCAATCTATATTTTACGCTCTGTAACATTTTTAAAAAGTCCGGATAAAAGCAGCTTCTCATTTCCTGGTTTGCTATCTGTGAGAATTCTTCAATGTGATTGGCTGCTTAGAAAGCTTGTTGACGTCACTGCAGCTCTTCGCTGGGAATCCCCATGACTGAGCACTGCAATCAATTACACATCGAAAAAGGAAAAATTCTCGCCCGAGAAATCGCGAGATCTCTGTGGGCAGCTTTCTTCGGGGCCAGCGCTGAGCGCCTTTGCTTCGCCGCTGACTGCAAATTATGGGCCATTATATCTGCTGTTTGGTGTTGGCGTAAAGTTGAAGTGAAACTCAGAAGTGCTGTCAGAAATGACTGATTTTTTTTCTATAAACAATTACAGTTTAATTAAAGCTTATTGAGAAACTAGTGGGGATAAACAGATCCACTCAGCGTCATGAATAATTGAAAGAAGATACTTATTCTTCAATGTAAGGTGCGTCTCCTGTTCATCTTTCTTTCAGTTAACTCCTCTACTTCCCTCTTAATGATGGAATTCTCAAACTCGTTCTTTCCCAGAATCTCAAAACAGTGTGATCCTTTGCTTCCCTCAGTACTCCATGGCCTAGAAATTGGATATGGCCACGAAATGGGCAGTGTTAAGTCCCAACGATGTTAAGCTGTGCCAGGTCAAAATGGTCTAGGTACCACGCAAAATTCCTGCTCAGTCCTCATTAACATGATTTTAGTCTTGATTTCAGTGTTAAAACCACTGCTCATTGGCTTACCGCTCAACAGGTGGGCCAATATCGGGTCCAGTCTAATTCCCAGTCATGTTTGCCACAGGCTTTAGTCAGTACTTAAAGGGGAGGTGTATTTATGTCGCAGCACCTCATTGTCAAGCCACTCAGAACTTCAACTGGAAGAAGACGACAGTGCAAACACATGGCGGAGCCTCAGCACAGGGAGAGAGCCCACAGATTCTCTGACGCGGCTCTTGAGTCACTGGTCATGGCCGTGGAGAGGAGGCGGGCTGTCCTCTTCCCACACACTGGCAGGAAGCCCTCGCCACACACATCTCTCGAAGGCTCTGGCAGGAGATAGCTGCCTATGTGATGGCCAGCACTGTGGTCCCAAGGTCGGCCATCCAGTGCCGAAAGAAGTTTAATGTCCTCACGCGGCAGGTCAAGGTGAGTGAAGGCTTCAGCAAATGCCATACACCACAAGCCTCACACACTGCTCAATGCACCACACTGCCAGCACTCACCTACCAACAATCACTACCTATCACCACTCACACCTCACAATCAGAGCTTCACTTCACCCTCACAACCTTACCACAGCTGCAACACTCACAGCCACATCTCACATCTTGTACACACTGACAGCTATTCAACTATGGCAGGCACATCACCCAAACACATTGCACCACACTCACTCACACACATCTCTTTCTCTTGCAGGCCAAGGTCACGCATAATCGGACAGAGCAGCGGCAGACAGGTGGGGGGCAGGCTGCCATCCATGACCTCAGCCGACTGGAGGAGAGAGTGCTGGAGATCATTGGGCGGCAGATAATAGAGGCCATGGCAACCGGCGAGGTTGAACCCCTTGAGGACAACAACGGTATGCTCATTCCTAATCCTTCTTCCCACATCATACTTGCCCCTCATTCCACAATCAATTTTCACTTTCAAGCTGCTGATGCTGTATGCATGGATATCTTGCTCCCCCCCTCCCCTCACCATAACCCGACTCATGTGCCTTTCTGCTTTCAGATAATCAAGAACAAGCATCCAAGCAGCCTGACCCCGAGGTGATGCAGGAGAGCGAGGGGGCGGGATGAAGAAGAAGGGTGATGGGCACATGCATCGAATTGCTAGGTGCATTGGCAAGGAGACTCCGCGGGACACACTCACTGGAAGGAGACACTGCAGGACACACTCACTGGAAGGAGACACCGCAGGACACACTCACTGGAAGGAGACACCGTGGGACATACTCACTTGAAGGAGACACCGTGGGACACACACACTCACTAGAAGGAGACACACTATAAGGAAGTCGGGACTCAGGAGCAAGGACGGGGCCCAGGAGCGAGGACGAGACCCAGGAACGAGGTCGGGACCCAGGAGCGAGGTCGGGAGCGAGGGCGGGACCCAGGAGCGAGGTCGGGACCAAGGAGCGAGGACGAGGCCCAGGAGCGAGGTCGGGACCCAGGAGCGAGGACGAGGCCCAGGAGCGAGGACCAGCCCAGCAGCGTGGACCAGCAGCGGGGTCGGAAGGACCACACTGCAGCCAATGAAACCCAGGCAGAGAGGACCTGCGGGAAGGAAGGAGGACGACAGTAGGAGTATGTTTGTGTGTGTGTGTGCTAGGTCGATGTAGCAGAGCCTGGTCTCCAATCGTCTTGGATCCCCTTGCCATTGGATCAAGACCTTGCTCTTTCAAGCCCGTGTGGTAGCTGGTGTGCAACGGCCACCCCACGTTAAAAGAATTCACGCACAGGCCTCTTCCACCCTTTAAAATTAAGCTCGAGACCTGGAACGTCAGGACCCTCATGGACAACCCCAACAGCGACAGACTGGAACGCTGTACTGCTATCGTTGCCCGGGAGCTCAGACGTTTCGACAGAGACATCGCCGCCCTAAGTGAGACCTGATGGGCAGGGGAAGGCCAGCTCAAGGAGCAAGGCAGTGGTTACACCTTCTTCTGGAAAGGCAAATCTGAAGAAGAATGCCGCCTCCATAAAAAATTAGCTAGTTGAACGTCTCAGAGACTCCCCTTGTGGAATAAACGAATGCCTCATGACTCTACGGTTCACCCTAGCCTGGAACCAGTGCGCTACGGTCATCAGTGCATACGCCCCAACACTGGAAGCCACAGACGAGACCAAAGAGGAATTTTACTCCAGCCTCGAACAATCCCTGTCCCAAGTCCCAACGTACGACAAGCTGATCCTCCTTGGCGACTTCAACGTCAGAGTTGGAAAGGACACAGACCTCTGGGGGGTGTGATCGGCAGAGAGGGGGTAGGGAAAGCCAACTCTAACGGTACACTACTCCTGACAAAATGCTTAGAACATGGCCTTGTCATAACCAACACCTTGTTCCGTCAGAGAGACAAGTACAAGGCTTCATGGCAGCACCCTCGCTCCAAGCACTGGCATCTGCTGGACTACGTCATCATCCGAGCGAGGGACCGCAAGGACGTCCGCATCACCCGCGCCATGACAGGAGCTGACGAACACCGCCTAATCTGCTCTGTCATCTCCATCAATGTAGCCCCAAAACAGCGGTGGCAACAGAAGCAATGCCGCAGGAAAATCAACGCTGGAGTACTCAAAGACCCTGCTAAGAAAGTCCTATTCAGCCTGCGCCTCACAACCAACCTGACGACTCCCAGTGATTCAGAGACACAGAGGGCTCGATTTTGCCAGGCCCGAGGAGGTGGGATTGGAGGCGTGTGAGTTGTTAAAATCGTCAAAAATGGCGGGCGAGCCCAATCCCGCCTTCATCCCGCCTCTGAGCAATTTTCCCACATGCGTGTTTACTGACCCCCTTTCCATCCCGCCTCCAAGAGGCGGGATAGGCCCTTAAGGCCCTCAATAACCACTTAATAGCCTCTATAATCCCATTTTGAGAGGCCTTTCCGATTTTTAGTCATTCCCCCCATCCCTCACGCCTCCTCTGGAACACGCTAGGTAATGCTGGCGGCCTCACAAGTGGATTGCTTCCGAACAGCTGCAGCTCCACCATTACAAAAGAGTTTTCACCAATGATCATTTGCAGGTGGTAGAACTTTGTTGTCTCAGGTCTGGGCGAGCTTTTAGCAGGCATACTCAGTGTTGTGGAAGTTTGGAGCCTGACACCCATCTCCAGTGTGACCTCCTGGGAAACCCCTCTCCCCACCTTGACTAAGCGCTTCCTCAACTGAGGCATATACCAGAAACATGGCGACCATTTAATTCCTTTCGTCCTGGACATCAGATTTGGATGAAGACCAGCCGCAGCAGCAGCAGAACCATGAGCAACAGCAGCACGAACAGCAGGAGCATCAACAGGAGCGCCAAGTTGCTAGTCACCCACCTGAAGATGCACAGGCCAGAAGTCGCCAGAGCGCGACAATATTGCTGCCCGGGATGCAAGGGACGCACTCATGTTGGTCACATTTGCTTAGCCTGTACAATCAAACACTTTTGCCTCGCACCTTCTTACCAGAGTATCGACAATGGACAAGAACCTGTGGATTCCTATCACTCTGACCACCATACTGACAATTGCAAGTTGCTCTAAGCCCTCAATGTGGAAGTCCCATTTGCGAAATGACACAGGCCACAACTTCAACAGTTTGCCATCAGAATTTTTTTATCATAACAAGCAACTGGTGGCATTTCAAAAATAAACACAACATAACACCCAAGTGACTACCCTTGTGACTACTTGTGCAATATCTTCCTCTTACGCGTGCTCCTACGTGGTGCTTCCCCTGCGGCTTCAGCAGATGTGGAGGTCCCTTGCTCACTTTCTTGCTGCTCCTGTCTTGACACCTTTGGCGGCTGTCCTCTGGGGTTGCGAGCCTGTGAGGGCTCGGCAACAGTCTGCTTCTCCTGCGGCTGTGCAGGGGATGAGACGCCCATCTCAGTTGGGTGAGGACTCTGGTGGGGCTCTGACCGAGGGCTTTGCAGTGGCATGGTTGTTTGAGCGCTTGGAGAGGAGCCCCCACTTCCTTGTTGTCTGCCACCAACATCCTTCTCATGGGTCAGCCACACTTCAGAGCTAGCTAGTGGCTTGACAGCACCTTGCTGCACTTCAGTGGGGCCATGAGGACCCGTTTCTGCACTGGAAGTCCAACTCCAGAGGACTTCCATGAAGGTCTGGTTTCTATGCTCAGTAGCTGACCATCGCTCCTCAAGAGATGCCAGTCTATTCTCAACAATGACCATGTTTTCTACACTCTGGTGACTTAGCTCCTCCATGGCTGTAGCCATCCTTTCCTCTACTGTAGCCATCCTTTCCACGGAGGTTGCCATCTTTTCCGTGGTGATGTGTTCATGCGCCAATGCCTCTACAAAGGCTCTGCTCATGTTCGCGATGGGCTCCTCCATTCGCTCGACACTCGCAGCGACCCTGGAGACAAAACCTGCCAGAGACTCCTGCACCTGTTCCTGGAGCTCCAGCACCGCTCTCGTTCTGGATGGACCCGGAGGCACAGGGTCGACATGCAGCTGAGCCGAGCTGGCAGAGTCCTGCGCCCTCCGACGCGGACTCTCCACTGCTGTCCTGTCTCCACCATCTGCTGATGCTCACTTGTGAGCTGTGATACACCAGGTGCCAACACTACTCTATCTCGCAAAGGTCCCACCGAGGTGTGATTGTCTGCGCTGGTGCTGGGTGCGCTGATTTCTGCTGACGCTGCGCCCTCAGAGGTTGCAGCTTCCTCTGAGGAGTCTGGAAGCTCAGGCTCTTCCTCCTGGACAGTGGGGACGGGGGCTTTCGATGGTCCTGTGGGGAAGTAAAGGAAAGAGTTAGAGATGTGAGGTCAAAGTTACATGAACATTGAATAGTGCAGATGATCATAAGTCAATCTGTTAGAGCATCAGGTTCATTATCAGTGACTCATGCAATGTCAATGAGAGAGATGCCAAACTATTCTGTCACCAGCTTGCTGCGATGCGCCCATCTGTCCGTCCCCCACTTGGGAATCCTCCTCGATCCCGGCGATTTCCAGGGCTGCCTCCTCCCAGGCGGTGAGCTGGGCTACTGAGGGTGGCCCTCCTCCTGTCATGGCTCTTTCCCTCTTATTGTGGGCTCTCTTTTCCTGCAATGAGGGACACAAGTGGAGTTTGAGTGAGAATGAAGGAGTGAGTGTAGATAATCCAAAGCATAGATGCTTAGAAGGATACAAAGGACCATCCCTGTGTGTTGAAAGTTGTTGTTGTCATGGCATCACAGTGATAGGGAGTGTGAGGGCTGCATGGTCGAATAGTTAAGTGAATGTGACCTTCGAGAGAGAGGGAATGGGTGAGGGTGCAGGGATGTAAGTGTCAAGTGGCATGTGGAGGAAGAGGTTGGCAAAGCAGAATGCTGGTGAGGAGAGGCGATGGGGATCAGATTGAGGGTGATGGGAAAGTCATACTCACTTTTCCTGTGTGGAGAAGATCATGAAACCTCTTCCTGCATTGCAGCCAGGTTCTGCGGCTCAGCGAAATGGAGTTGACCTCCTGGGCCACTTGCACACAGCTTTTGTCTGCTGGGGTGGCTTTTTTCTCCCTGAGGAAGGGAACAGCACCTCCCTATTACATTTGGCTCCGTGCACCAGAGCTTGGAGGGAGGGCTCATCAAACCGAGGTGCACACTTTTGCTTGATCGTGGACATTGTCGGGAAATCAACACCTTCATACAATTTGCAGAGCCTTTGCAGTCTCCAGAGGAAGCAAGGCTGCTTGCAGGTCTTAAATCCAGCAGCATTGATGACGTCATCGGAGGCGACTTTCTGTATGAAAAGACTCATTGGGCCAGGTGTTCCCACACGCAGGAAATCAATTGCCCAATTCGGGGAAAATCCCACTTTTTCAGCACTTCACTTAGGAGTCGGGGTCCTGACACGATTTCCACCTGACACGCCCCAGCCCGCCCACACTGACAAAATCCAGCCCTGAGTGTCCACAGCGCCTGGTCTGCACTCAAGGCCTCCATAATCAGCACCTGTGAAGAGACGCTCGGTCACTTTACCAGGAAACACCAAGACTGGTTCGACGAGAACGACCAGGAGATCCAGGAGCTAATAAGCCACAAGCGCAAGGCATTCTTGATCTGGAAACAACAACAGAACTCGAGAGCAAGAAAGCAGCTCTACAGACGCCTGAAGGCCGAATTCCAACAAAAAACTCGCGACCTAAAGAACAGATGGTGGGTGGAGAAAGCGCAGGAGATCCAGCAGCTAGCCAACAACCACGATGTGCATGGATTCTTTAGCGCAGTCAAGACCACATACGGCCCAAGCACCCAAGGCCCTACCCCACTGTGGGCCAAGAATGGAGAGGGACTTATCAAGGACAGAGAGGCAGTCAGTGCCCGCTGGAAGGAGAACTTCGAAGATCTCCTTAACCGAGACTCTGTCTTCGATGCGAGTGTCCTCAACTCCATCCCGCAGCATGCTACCCGCCACCACCTCAGCACAACCCCAGCCAGGCATGAAGTTGAAAAGGCCATCTGACAACTGAAGAACAACAAGGCCTCAGGAGCAGATGGAATCTCCGCTGAGGCACTAAAACATGGCGGAGAAGCACTATTGGCGCGAATACATGAACTCATTTCTCTCATTTGGAAGGAGGAGAGCATGCCAGAGGATCTCAGAGATGCTGTAATCGTGACCATCTTCAAGAAAGGTGACAAGTCCGATTGTGGTAATTACAGAGGAGTCTCCCTGCTGTCTGCCACGGGGAAAGTCATCGCAAGAATCCTCCTCAGTCGCCTTCTCCCAGTGGCTGAAGAGCTCCTCCCAGAGTCGCAATACGGATTCCGCCCACTAAGGGGCACAATGGACATGATCTTCACCGCGCGTCAACTACAAGAGAAATGCAGGGAACAGCACCCAAGACTGCACAAAGTGGAGGAGAAGCATCCGGGAAGGCGCTGAACACCTCGAGTCTCTTCGCCAGGAGCAAGCGGAAGCCAAGCGCAGGCAGCGCAAGGAGCGCACGTCAACCCAAGCACCCCACCCACCCGCCCCGTCAACCACCGTCTGCCCCACCTGTGACAGAGACTGTAGGCCCCGCATTGGACTCATCCGTCACCTGAGAACTCATTTTTAGTGTGGAAGCAAGTCATCCTCGGTTCTGAGGGACTGCCTAAGAAGAAGAAGAAGCATTGGCAAGCCTGCCAGAGAGCCTCTTGGCAATGTCAAGGAGTGGGGAAGAGTCCACCTCCAACATTGCACGGGGCTCTGTGCAGAGCTTGGAGCCCAGGATTTCCAGGCTGGAAATGATGGAAGACTCCTGAAGAGACCGTGTCGACCCAGACGTGATGCTGCGTGTGATGGGCGATGTTGTAGCTGCCATTGCAGCACAGGTGGAAGCGATCCAACATCTTAGTGCTGCAGAGGAAGAGCAGACCGCTCTCATGCAGTCTCAGCTTGCTGCCACCCAAGCTCAGACTGCTGCCATCATTGCTGGGTTTACCAGTGTTGACCAGGGCTTGCAGGGTGTCGCAGCAGCCCAGCAATCGGTGCTCCAACAGATTGCTAGGAATGCTAGGAATGCTGAGGCTCCGCCCCTGGGAAGTGGCAGTGGGTCAGTGGAGCAGGACCCTGCTGTCCTCTCTCAGGATGACAGCATTCCTGTTCCCACCACTGCCACTCCGCCATTGCCCTTGCTGCTGCCTGTCAGCCAGCCAGCCCAGACTGCTGCTGCCCATGCCAAGGTGGTGCAGTCTACAGCCGAGCCTTCTAGGGCCAGAGCTGCTCGAGGTCATCCTGCAAGGCCATCTGAAGTCTCCCCAATGGAAACTCAGCAGCCTTCCACCAGCCATGCTGTAGCCACTGGGGGGATCAGTTCGTAGGAGCATTGACAGGAAAGGGCACCCGAACGACAAGCACTAAGGGGTTGCACAAGGGTGATTTGTTCATATTGTAAGTGTAAATATGTGTGAATTGATTTGGGATAAATTTATTAATTTTGTTTGGAATCTTTTGTGGTGGCTCTGATTTCAGCTTTGTGCCCAGGAGGATGCTGCGATATTCCATGAAAGAGGGATGGTATGATGGGGATGTGGTGAGCAACGAGTTTCATTCATTCATTCATTTGAATCGGAGTCTGATGAGACATTCATGGACAGCCTGTCCAGAAGAAGGAATTGGTTGCCTGCCTCCTCTCTTCTTCCTCATCCTCATCCCTTCCTCCTCTTCCTCCTCCTCCTCTTCAGAATCACAGAATCACAGAATCCCCACAATGCAGATAGAGGCCATTTCGGCCCATCGAGCCTGCACCGACACATATCCCACCCTATCCCCGTAACCCCACTTATTTAATCCCCCTAACACTAAGGGTCAATTTATCATAGCCAAATCAACCTAACCCGCACATCTTTGGACTGTGGGAGGAAACCGGAGTACCCGGAGGAAACCCACGCAGACACGGGGAGAATGTGCAAACTCCACACAGACAGTCACCCAAGGCCGGATTCGAACCCGGGTCCCTGGGTCCCTGGCGCTGTGAGGCAACAGTGCTAACCACTGTGCCACCGTGTTGCCCTTGTCCTCCTCTCCCTCCTCCTCCTCCTGAGGTGGTCCTGGTGGCAAGGGCTGCGCCCTCAAGATGGTCAAGTTGTGAAGCATGCAGCAGACCACCATGAAATGGGACATCCACTCCGGCGTGTACTGGAGGGCTCCTCCCGAGCGGTCAAGGCAGTGGAACCGTTGCTTCAATAGCCCGATGGTCTGCTCAATGATGTTCCTGGTGGAAGCATGGCTCTCATTCTATGAGTGCTGGGCACAAGTGTTGGGGTTGCGGAAGGGAGTCATGAGCCAGGTGGAGAGCAGATAGCCCTTGTCTCCAAGCAGCCACTCTCGAGTTTGATGTGATGGCTGGATGATTGTTGGCACACCAAACTGATGCAGGATGAAGGCATCATGGCTGCTGCCAGGATATCAGGCATTGACGGTGAGGATTCGCTGTCTGTGGTCGCCCACCAACTGCACATTAAGTGAATGGTTGCCTTTGTGGTTCCAGAAGATCTCAGGATTGTTATGTGGTGCCCACAAAGCCACATGGGTGCAGTCAATGGCGCCCTGCACCATGGAGAAGCCCGCTATCCTGGCAAAGCCACATGCACACTCGAAGACAACCTAGTCCCTTCTCCTGGTGTAGAGAGCCTCTGTGACCTCCCAGATACAGCGATGCACGGCGAACTGTGCGATGTTAGCTCTGTCTCCTGCTGCAGCCTAGAAGGATCTGATAAGGGAATTAAGGGTTATGGGGAGCGGGCAGGGAAGTGGACGTGAGTCTAGGTTCGGATCAGCCATGATCCTATTGAATGGCGGAGCAGGCCCGAAGGGTCGTATGGCCCACTCCTGCTCCTACTTCTTATGTTCTTATGTTCTTATGATCCGCTAGCGAAGAAATTGAGGGTCAAGGTGACCTTGACTGCCACTGGGAGAGCCGTGGTCACCCTGCTCTCAGGCTGCAGGTCTGGTTGCAGGAGGTCACAAAGATCTGTGACCACCTCCTTGGTGAAGCAGAGCCTCCGAATACACTGCTCCTGGCTTAAGTGGATATAAGAGAAGTGCTCTTGGATAACTCTAGGTGGGTAAGACCTCCTGTTGAGAGCGCTCCTGGCCCTCCTCCTCCTCCATCTGTGAGCATCTTCTCCTCTTCGTCGCTGCCTCCCCTCCATCTCCCTAAGATACTCGAGCACGAGGGGGACTGCCAGTAGAACCCCTATGACTGTGAGTGAGTGTTATGAGCAGAAGCCATTAAATAAGAATGAAGGCGTCTCCATTTGCAACAACACTCCCTGTTACCTTAGAAAGAAGTTAATAAAGCTGCTGGAGTTGCAGAAAGTTGCACAGAGCCAGTCAAACTGCAGAAACATGTCAGGTGCAAGTAGTTGCTGACAATCGCTTTAAATACCACAGCTGGAGCCTCCTTCCTGCTTGTCAACGCTTGCTCAGCTCGTCGCACTTAAGGCATGCCGGTAAGTGGAGCAGCGAGCCCCAAACTCGCAGATCGGGTGTCAGGTGAGCGTTGCATGCTCACTTACATCATGATCTGCATCATCTACATATCCAGGCCATCTGCAAATGGCGGCCGCCGCGGGACCTGCCGATAGCAGGTGGAAGAACAGCAGCCGCCAATTTTGCAGGCAGAGTGAAAATGGGGCGCTGCGCACGGTGATAACGTCGTCATTGCCTGCGCAGTGGAGTGGGGTGCTACAGGTTACCACCGCCGCTAAACTCCAGCTGAATTTAGCAGCAGTTGTTAGCGGTGCCTCGCCCGGGCGAAAAGTCATTTGCGCCCCATTAGCGCCCACTAGAGGCACAAATGCACCGAATTTCTAGCCCTAATAGTCTACAGGGACTGATCTGGCTGGTGCTCAAGTACTTCTTTGGTGACTTAAAGGCTTGTGCACAAACCAGTTGCTTCCAGACATGGGTGTCCTAGTAAGGCTTCCTCTTGGTATTGAGCATGACTGCGAGAATGAGCAGTGGCCATGCAGAGTAGAACAAGCTTCTAGAAGAGGGAGGAGAAGGATCTGGAGAAGGGCTCTCAGCAGGAGGCCACATCCGCAGAGGGTGTTTAGGGAGCAATTCTCCTACCTGAACTTCAGTGAACACCAATGCTTGACACGTCTGCGCTTCTCTAAGGAGGTCATGACTGAAATCTGCCAACTGCTGCAGCCACAACTCCAACCTCAGAGCAGGGCAAGGACTGCATTGCCTGTGGCTGTGAAGGTGACTGTCGCAATGAACTTTTATGCATCTGGCCCCTTCCAGGCTGCTGCTGGAGATCTTGGCCCAGAAATTGATCTCGCTCTGTTCCCGCGGGGGTAAGCCTTCCCCGCGATGTCTCACCTCGCTTATGCTTTTTCAGATCCAGCTCGCACGAACTTGATGTTCCAGACATCAGCTGTGCTGGGCTTGCGTATCCCAGCGGCGTAGTGAATTCGTGCGAGCTGTGGGATCACGTGACTCAGTTAGAGCCAATGGCAGCACACCATCTTCCATTCATAAGTCTCACAGCATGGCTGTGAAATCTATGAATCTTACACCCCCCCAAAATAACAGCTAAACCTCAATTAAATTTAAAAAAAAAACCATCACATTAATAAAATAAGTATAGTTAATTAAATTAACCATTTTAAATAAAAAATTAAATTTTTGAAAAAATTTAAAATCTTTTAAAAAGTTATAAAAATAAACTTACCTGTCTTTAAAGTCTCTAAAAAAGATATACCTGTAAAAAAAAATTCAAAAAAATACTTAATTCACTACTTACCTTCTTAAAAGCGGGTCTTACTACTCCTTTTTACATTTCCAAAATCTTCCCTACTTACCTGTGCGTCCAAAGCATGAAGTGTACAGCGTGCGCGCAGCCTGTAGCGCGCACGCGATGCACCCAGGCCCCGCCCCCTTTTCAGAAGAGCAATTGCCGGTTTTCAGCGCATGCGCAGGGCATGCAGAAAACCGGCAATTGGAGTGGGAATACGCGAGAGTACGCAGTGCGTACTCTCGCGCACCGGGATCAATTTTCAGCCCATTAGCAACATCTCTCAGTTTGCAGTGCACTGTTGCATAAGGAAGGTCACTGAGGCTCTCTATGCAAAGAGAGACAACTTCATCTCATTCCCGCTTGCCATAGACATGCAGGCGGAGTGAGCACGAGGGTTTACAAGAATTGCAGGCTTTCCCATGGTGTAGGCTGCACATTGCTGTGCGTGCACCTCTTGTGAACTGAGCCATTTACCTGAAAAGAAAGGGATTCCACTCCCTCAATGTGCAGCTGGTGTGCGACCACAGGCAGTGCATATGCAGGTGAATGCCCGTTACCCTGGCAGCAGCCACGATTCATTCATTCTGCGGCAGTCCTCTGTGTCAGCTGTATTTCAACCTCCACAGCAAACCAAAGGGTAGCTGCATGGCTCATGACTCCGGTCTGGAACCCACGCACACGTGCACAGCAGGCATACAATGTGAGCTATGCTGCCACAAGGAATCTTATAGAGCAGACCATTGGCATCTTCAAGCAATGCTTCTGCTGTCTGGACCGCTCTGAAGGAGCCCTGCAGTACTCAGCTAAGTGGGTCTCAAGATTTGTCATGGTATGCTGCATGCTGTACAACGTTGCTATCATGAGGGTACAACCCTTGCAAGAATCAGGCAAGAAGCTGAGGAGCAGGAGCATGAGAAGGAGGAGGCAGAGGAGGATGAGCCAGAGGAGGAGGAGATGGAAGAGAATGAGGAAGTGGAAGGGAGGCTGCAACCTAGACAGCCACTTTCTGCCCAGGCTCCATGTGAACAAATAATTCATGAGCGATACCAGTGACCTCAACCCCAATTCTCCTTTCACCAACAGTCTCACACTCCTTACCTTCCCTCTGTCACTGACCATCACATCATGCTCCTTTCCACAATGCAAAATTAAAAGCCAACAGAAAATACACTTTCCAATCCAAATTTATAAATTAAGGCATGCCATAGTACATACATAAATAAACTAATCACCCTTGTGCATTCCCTTAGTGGGTCTTCTGTGTGCCCTTGCCTGTCCTAGTGATCCTACAAGGTGCTTCCCCAGTGGCTGCAGCATGGGTGGTGGAAAGCTGCTGACTTTCAGTGGAGAAGACCTTGAGCAGCTCTGGGCCTAGAATGGCCAGCTGCAGACTGCACCATCTCGGCCTGGGCAACAGCAGTCTAGGCTGGCTGGCTGACAGGCAACAGCAAGGGCACCAGCGAAGTGGCAGGGGTGGGAGCACGAATGCGGTCATCCTCAGAGAGGACAAAAGGTTCGTGCTCTATGAAGCCACTGCCACGCTCCTGGGGCAGCGCCTCAGCAATCGTAGTAATCTGTTGGAGAACAGATTGCAGGAGTACTATGACGCCCTGGAAGCCCCTTTGCACACTGGTATCCAGAGCCATGATGGCAGCAGGCTGAGCTTCCACTGCAGCAGTCAGGCATTGGGAGGATGTTGCTTGTGCTGCGATGGAAGCTGAGACATGGCCATCAGACACTACATCATGGTTGGCTCCACAGGTGTGTTGATGGAGGTGACCACCCGTTTCATGTTGGAAAGGATGGGCTCCAAGCTCTGAGCAAAGCCCTGTGCCAAGTTGGTGCTGGACTCCTCCACGTTCCTTGACATTGAGCGCAGGCTTTCTGGCAGGCTTCCCAGTGCACCAAGTATTTGAGTGTGTACACCCATCAGCCTTCTTCTGTAGCCTGGCCCATCGAAGTCCTCATCTGAGTCCTCTGCAGCAGAACTAGTGTGTGACCTCACCGTCCGGTGAGCTGGCTCCTGCGCTATCCTTTCCCCCAGCCCTGGCCCCAGCGCACTTGTGCCCGGTGTCTCACCATGTACCGATCTCACCTCTATGCTATCCTCTAAATTACGTGCAGTGTCAGTATCTGAGCTGGTGAATGCAACTGTGAAATCAAGTGATGGTGTGTCTTCATCTTCACATTCTTCTTTCTCTTCCTCCACTGCATGGCAGATTACATAGGATTACATAGGATATACGGCATGGAAACAGGCCATCTGGCCCATACCAGTGTTTATGCTCCACTCGAGCCTCCTCCCATCTTTCCTTATCTAAATCTATCAGCATAACCCTTTATTCCCTTCCCCCTTATATGATTGTCCAGCCTTCCCTTAAATAAATCTATACTATTCGCTTCAACCACTCCCTGTGGTAGCGAGTTCCACATTCTCACCACTCTTTGGGTAAAGAAGTTTGGGAGGATGAGCAATCTGACCACAGCACCGTGGTACAGGGAGCCATTCAAGTGGGGGGAGTAAAAAGAAATGTTGTAGTGATAGGAGATAGTATAGTTAGGGGAATAGATACTGTTCTTTGCAGCCGAGAGCATGAGTCCCGAAGGCTGTGTTGCCTGCCCGGTACCAGGGTTAAGGACATCTCTGGGCTGGAGAGAAACTTGGAGTGGGAGGGGGAAGGTCCAGTTGTCATGGTCCACGTAGGTAACAATGACGTAGGTAGGACAAAGAAAGAGGTTCTGCTGAGAGAGTATGAGCAGCTAGGGGCTAAATTAAAGAGCAGAACCACAAAAGTAATAATCTCTGGATTACTACCACGAGCGAATTTGCATAGGGTAAATAAGATCAGAGAAATGAATGAGTGGCTCAAAGATTGGTGTGGGAGAAATGGGTTTCGATTTGTGGGGCACTGGCACCAGTACTGGGATAAGAGGGAGCTGTTCCGTTTGGACGGACATCACTTGAACCATGCTAGAGTCCTGGCGAATCGAATAACTAGGGCTGCAGAGAGGGCTTTAAACTAAATAGTGGGGGGTAGGGTCCAGGTGAGCTGCAATTTAAAAAGTCAATGAGAAATGAGAAAGCAATAGAGCAGGATAGAGATGGTGGAAATAATAACCAGAGTGTGACAGGAAGGGACACAATGTTTAAAAATAAGAGTGCAACAGAAAATGGGGCCAAAACAAGGAGAAATGGTATAAAGACAAAGTTAAAATCTCTATATCTGAATGCACGCAGCATTTGTAACAAGATAGATGAGTTGACGGCACAAATAGATACAAATGGGTATGATCTGATCGCCATTACAGAGACGTGGTTGCAAGGTGACCTGGGCTGGGAACTGAATATTCCAGGGTATTTGACAATTCGGAAGGATAGACAGAAAGAAAGGGAGGTGGGGTGGCTTTGTTGGTAAAGGATGGGATCAGTGCAGTGGTGAGAAGTGATATTGGCTCAGAAGATCAAGATGTAGAATCGGTTTGGGTGGAGATAAAAAATAATATGGGGAAAAAGTCTCTGGTGGGTGTAGTCTACAGGCCCCCGAACAGTAGCAATACTGTTGGACAGAGTATAAATCAACAAATAATGGAGGCCTGTAAAAAAGGTACGGTAATAATCATGGGTGATTTTAACCTCCATATTGATTGGACAAATCAAATTGGCCATGGTAGCCTTGGGTAGGAGTTCATAGAGTGCATCCGGGATGGTTTCCCAGAACAATATGTAATGGAACTAACCAGGGAGCAGGCTATCTTGGATCCGGTACTGTGTAATGAGACAGAATTAATAAATGATCTCATAGTGACGGATCCTCTAGGAAAGAGTGACCATAGCATGGTTGAATTTCAAATTCAGTTGGAGGGTGAGAAAGTTGTATCTCAAACCAGTGTCCTGATCTTAAACAAAGGCAATTACAATGGCATGAGGGCAGAACTGGCTAAAGTGGACGGGAAAAATAAATTAAAGGGTAAGACAGTTGAAATATAGTGGCGGACATTTAAGGAGATATTTTATAATTCTCAACAAAAATATATTCCAGTGAGAAAGAAAGATTTTAAGAGAATTTTAATCCGTGGCTAACTAAGGAAGTAAAGGATGGTATCAAATTGAAAACAAAGGCATACAATGTTGCCAAGATTGGTGGGAGACCAGAGGATTATGAAATTTTTAAAAACCAGCAAAGGATGACTAAAAAAGAGAGAGAAGATGAATTATGAGAGTAAACTGGCAAGAAATATTAAAACAGTTAGTAAGAGCTTCTACAGGTATATAAAAGGGAAGAGAGTAGCTAAAGTAAACATTGGTCCCTTAGAGGATGAGACTGGGGAATTAATAATGGGGAACGGGGAAATGGCAGAGACTCTGAACAAATATTTTGTATCTATCTTCACGGTAGAAGACACTAACAACATCCTAATAATGGATAATCAAGGGGCCACAGGGAGGGGGGAACTAAAGACAATCACTATCACTAAGGAAATAGTACTTGGTAAAATAATGGGACTAAAAGATGACAAGTCCCCTGGACCAGATGGCCTGCATCCCAGGGTCTTAAAAGAAGTGGCTGCAGAGATAATGGATGCATTGGTTGCAATATACCAAAATTCCCTGGACTCTGGAGAGGTCCCAGCGGATTGGAAAACCGCTAATGTAACACCCCTATTTAAGAAAGGAGGGAGACAGAAAGCAGGAAACTATAGACCAGTTAGCCTAACATCTGTCATTGGGAAAATGCTGGAGTCCTTCATTAAGGAAGCAGTAGCAGGGCATTTAGAAAGTCATGATGCAGTCAAGCAGAGTCAGCATGGTTTTATGAAAGGGAAATCAGGTTTAACAAATTTGCTGGAGTTCTTTGAGGATGTAACGAGCAGGGTGGACAAAGGTGAGCCAGTGGATGTGGTGTATTTGGATTTCCAGAAGGCATTCGATAAGGTGCCACCTAAAAGGTTACTGCATAAGATAAGAGCTCACGGAGTTGGGGGTAATATATTAGCATGGATAGAGAACTGGCTAACTAACAGAATTGAGAGGTCGCACAACACCAGGTTATAGTCCAACAGTTTTATTTGAAATCACAAGCTTTCGGAGCTATCGCTCCTTCCTCAGGTGAAGTAAATTGGATACAGAATCGCCAGAGCATATATAGATGGAAAAAAAAGCATGTGTACTTTACAATTGCTCGATGATTTTGCGTTGTCGTGTGTTTCTAAGGTTGCCTTGGAGAACGCTTACCCGCAGATCCGAGGCTGAATGTCCTTGACTGCTGAAGTGTTCCCCGACTGGGAGGTAACAATCCTGCCTGGCGATTGTTGCGCGGTGCTCGTTCATACGTTGTCTCAGTCTCTGCATGGTCTCGCCGATGTACCATGCCGCGGTGCATTCTTTCCTGCAACGTATGAGGTAGACAACGTTGGCCGAGTCACATGAGTATGTACCATGTACCTGGTGGGTAGTGTCCTCACGTGTGATGGTGGTATCTGTGTTGATGATCTGGCATGTCTTGCAGAGTTTGCCATGGCAGGGTTGTGTGGTGTCATGGTCGCTGTTATCCTGAAAGCTGGGTAATTTGCTGCGAACGATGGTACTTCTGAGGTTAGGCGGCTGTTTGAAGGCAAGTAGTGGAGGCTGGCGATTCTGTATCCAATTTACTTCACCTGAGGAAGGAGCGATAGCTCCGAAAGCTTGTGATTTCAAATAAAACTGTTGGACTATAACCTGGTGTTGTGCGACCTCTCAATTTTGTCCACCCCAGTCCAACACCGGCATCTCTGCATCATGATAACTAACAGAAAGCAGAGAGTCGGGATAAATGGGTCATTTTCCGGTTGGAAAACGATAACTAGTGGGGTGCCAGAGGGATCGGTGCTGGGGCCTCAACTATTTACAATCTACATTAATGACTTGGATGAAGGGACCGAGTGTAATGTAGCCAAGTTTGTGGATGATACAAAGATGGGTGGGAAAGCAAGTTGTGCAGAGGACTCAAAGAATCTGCAAAGGGATATAGACAGGCTAAGTGAGTGGGCAAACATTAGGCAGATGGAGTATAATGTGGGAAAATGCAAGGTTATCCACTTTGGCAGGAAAAATAAAAAAGCAAATTATTATTTAAATGGAGAGAAATTACGAAATGCTACAGTTCAGATTTACCTGGGGGTCCTTGTGCATGAAACACAAAAAGTTAGCATGCAGGTACAGCAAATAATCAAAAAGGCAAATGGAATGTTGGCCTTTATTTCAAGGGGGTTGGAGTATAAAAGCAGGGAAGTCCTGCTACAACTGTACAGGGTATTGGCGAGACCACACCTTGAGTACTGCGTACAGTTTTGGTCTCCTTATTTAAGGAAGGATATACTTGCATTGGAGGCAGTTCAGAGACAATTCACTAGGTTAATTACAGAGATGAGGGGGTTGACTTATGAGGAAAGGTTGAGCAGGTTGGGCCTATACTCATTGGAATTTAGAAGAATGAGAGGTGATCTTATTGAAACATATAAGATACTGAGGGGGCGATTTGTTCAGAGTCTCTGCCATTTCCCCGTTCCCCATTATTAATTTCCCAGTCTCATCCTCGTGGGGAAATCTAGAACTCGGGGGCATAGTTTCAGAATAAAGGGTCGCCCTTTTAGAACTGAGATGAGGAGGAATTTCTTCTGTCAGAGGGTCTTAAATCTGTGGAATTCTCTGTCCCAGAGAGCTGTGGAGGCTGGGTCATTAAATACATTTAAGGTGGCCATAGACAGATTTTTGCAAGACAAGGGAGTGAAGGGTTATGGGGAGCGGGCGGGGAAGTGGCTTTGAGCCCAAGATCAGCCATGATCTTATTGAATGGCGGAGCAGGCTCGAGGGGCCAAGTGGCCTATTCCTGCTCCTATATCTTATGTTAGTGGCCCAGATATTCGGCGCTTGTCGCTGAGTACGCACTGTGTAATCACCCGTAAGGCTACTTGAAGTGCCGGTTTCTTGCATGCACTGCGCATGCGCGGGAAACCAGAACTTCCGGTCTCGTGAAGGGAGGGGGTTCAGAGGTGAACCGCGTGTGTGGGAGAGGCTGCGTGCGCACAGAGAACTTCGTTTTTTTTTCAGGTTTCTCCGGGAAGGTAAGTATGGAAGAAGCTGCGCTTTTAAAAAGGAGGCGCAAGACCCGTTTTTAACAAGGTAAGTGGTTAATTAATTACAATTTAAAAAAAATTTCAACAGGTTTATCTTTTTTAGATACTTTAAAGAAAGGTAAGTTTATTTTTAGCACCGTTAAAAAGTATTTTAATTTTTTCAAAAATTTAAGTTTTTGTTTAAAGTAGTTAATTTATTTAACTTATAGTTATTTTAAAAATGTGATTTAAAAAAAAAAAATTATTTGAAGTTTAATTGTGGTTTTGAGGCCGATTTCAATTCATAGATTTGACAGGTCCAGAAATAGCCGTAGTCGTTTAGATCTCTGCTTGTGACCAGAAGGCACGTCTCCCCGCACCGTGTCCTGGTCCCTGGGTCGCTTGGCCCATACCGGTAGGTCGGTAGAGTCCGCGTCGTCTTGATCATCCTGTGGAGGACTGGGAATATCATGACTCCGGGAGCGGGTCCCCACAGGCGCAGAGCTGGCCTCATCCCGGGTCGTGGCTGGAGATTGTCCGGCATCCTGGCTTCGAGTGGCCATCCTACGGGGAGCGTCTGGCTCCCTGAGTTGATCCGGTAGCGCTGCCGGCAGATCCCTCGATGTCCCAAGTGGGGCGTCATTTTCATAGGGGTGCGGAGTGTTGATATCATCATCGTGGGATCCTTCATCATTCGGGCCCGTGTGACCGGTTGGGCAGGGAGCCAGATCTCTGAGCGAGACGGTGGCCTCCCGGCCATCAGGGTACCGTACGTGCGCATACGTGGGGTTTACCTCCGTTAACTCCACCTCATCAACGAGAGGGTCGTTTTTGGCAGACCGGTCGAACCTCCGGAGTAGTACAGGGCTCGGAGCCACCAACCATGACGGTAGAGACGTCCCATGTGTCGAGCGACGCCGGAATTTGAAGAATCGCTCATGAGGCGTGACATTAGTAGATGTGGAGAGAAGAGACCTGATAGAGTGTGACACGTCAGGGAGCACCGTTTCCCACTGCTGGTCCGGTAGGTTGCGTGACCTCAGTGCCAGATGGACAGCGTTCCAGATGATGGCATTGTATCGTTCAACCTGTCCGTTGCCGATTGGGTGATATGGTGTCGTCTTACTTGAGGCGATTCCCCGTTGGGAGAGATAACCTTTAAGTTCACTCGACATAAAGGAGGGACCCCGATCCGTGTGGATAAAATTGGCCGTCCCGCAAAGGGAAAAGACCTGATCGAGGCATTTAATTACCGTAGAGGTAAGCATATTAGGACAGGGGAAGGCGAAGGGAAAGCGTGAATACTCGTCTACCATCGTAAGTAGGTAGGTGTTCCGTGTTGATGAAGGCAATGGCCCTTTAAAGTCTATGCTGAGCCTCTGCATAGCATGTATGAGTAAGCCATCTGATGGGCGGAAGAATTGTGGTTTCAATTCTGCACAAATCCTACAGGAGGAGCATGTTTTCTTTACGTCCTCTGTTGAGAATGGTAGATTTTTGGAGCGCACAAAGTGCAACATACGGGTCACGCCAGGATGGCATAAGTCCATATGCCAATCCGCCAGAGTCGACGTTGACATTGAGGAGCAAAATGCCCGCGTGAAGGTATCTGGGGCCACATTCTGTTTGCCGGGTCGGTAACGGATAGTATATCCAAAGGCGGCCAGCTCCATCCTCCAGAGTTGAATTTTATTATTTTTGATTTTCGTGCGCTTCCGGTTATCCAACATGAAGGCCACAGAGCGCTGGTCAGTTATAAGCGTAAAATGACGCCGAGCAAGAAAATGACCCCATTGGCGTACAGCCTCGATGATGGCCGTAGCCTCCTTCTCGACGGGGGGGGTAATGGAGCTCGCTACCCTGCAAGGTTCTGGATAGGAATGCCACGGGTCGGCCACCTTGATTCAAGGTAGCCGAGATCGCCACCTCCGATGCATCGCATTCGACCACAAAAGGAAGGTTTTCGTCAATGGAGCGAAGCGTGGCTTTACCAGCTGTCGTTTGAGGAGGTTGAAGGTAGAAATAGCCGTAGCTTCCAATGGAAAAAGACTTCGCATGGAGCAGGGGCTGTATTTTATCGGAGAAGTGTGGTATCTATTTTGCGTAATAAGCAAACATGCCAAGTGCCCGACGAAGAGAGCCGAGGTTCGTAGGGGGAGGGAGCTCCTGAAGTGGATGAAGTCGCTCTGGGTCCAGTTTAATAACACCGTTGCCCACCCAGTAGCCAAGAATGTTCACTGATGGCACCGATTTCATCGATTTAGATTCGTTTAACGTTAAGTGGAGACGACGGAGAACGTCAAAAAATCTCTGAAGATTGGCGTCATGCTCCTTTTGATCATGGCCGGCAATAGTGATATTGTCTAAATACGGAAAGGTATCCGTCAAGTTCTCTTGCCGGACTAGGCCATCCATTGCCCGTTGGAAGACAGCCACCCCATTGGTGACCCCGAATAGAAGGCGGCGAAACTGAAAAAGCCGACCATTGGCCTCAAAGGCCGTATACTTCTTGTCGGAGTCTTTCAGCGGCACCTGATGGTACGCGCTTTTCAAATCGAAGGTCGGAAATACCTTATATTTGGCAAGGTTGTTGACCATGTCATCTATGCGTGGTAACGGGTAGGCATCCAGATCGGTATATTGATTAATAGTCTGTTGTTTTAAGGGATTTTTCACAATGACGACTTGAGCCCGCCAGGAAGATGAACACGGCTCGATAATACCGTCGACTAAAAGGCGAGAGATTTCTGCCTCGATAAATGCTCGATCGTCTTGGCTAAAGCGCCGCGATTGGGTGGCTATGGGTTTACAGCGGGGGGAAAAATTGGCAAACAGGGAGGGTTCACCGAGTAAGGCCGCTGAGAGCACACAAAACGGCACCTTAGAAATGGTAAGCTCCGGCCTTGACCCTCCAAACTCAAAAGTGATCTTCTTGTGCTGCTTCTGGAAGTCCTGTCCCAGAAGCACATCGCTGCATAAGTTTTCGAGTACTCCGAGCTGGGTGGAGAGATAAGTGCGGCCATTGAGGATGAGGTTGACAAGACAGAAGCCAGAAGAATTGGTGGTCAGAGTCGTCGGAGCCATTGCAATCTCCCTGTCCGAGGGATAAATGCGCAGTTTTAACCTGCTGACAGCCCGCTTACTAATGAAGCTGTCAGAGCTGCAGGAGTCGATTAGCGCGCTTAGAGTGTGCCCATTTACTGAAACCTTCGTGGCTGCATGGGACAAACTTTGGGGAAAAACAGCTGTGATGGGAGGAGGGGCAATTTTCCTTTTGGCAGCTGTAGCCTTAACAGTGGTTCTTGGGGGAGGAGCAGCTCCATAGATAGCAGCTGTGAAGCTAACAAGAGCTCTCGACCGGTATACTTTAGAGGAGCGGCCTTTCTTGTTAGCAGAGGCCCGTGACTGGCATACCTTGGAAAGGTGTCCTTTCTTGCTGCAATGATTGCAGGTCACATAACGAGCCGGGCAAAATTTTCTGTGATGGCACGCCCCTCCACAAAAGAAACACTTTCTTCCTGATTGCCAGGATGCTGCTAGGGCGGGGTTGTCATCAGCGAAGGCCTCTAGGGTAGGGTCGTCGTCCATTAGAGTAGAGTCAACATCAGCGGGGGCATCCGCCCGAGACCTACCGAAAGACTCATTAAAGGTGATAGACGCCGCCCGTGAACGTGGTGGGAGATAAGTGTCTGCATTCTTCTTGGCCAAATCCAAGGAACACGTCTGGTCATAAGCAGCCCGTAAATTGAGGGTTTTATTTTCCAGCAGGCGCTGACGTATAAAAGGGGACGCAATCCCATTGATAAAGGAATCGCGGATTAGTTCCTCTTGATACTGTTCAGCTGTAACCGCTTTAAGGTTACAATCCTTGCTGAGCCTGCGAAGTTTCTGGAGGAATTCATCGAGTGATTCCCCAGGCTGCTGCCGAGTTGTGGCCAGTAGGTGTCGAGCAAAGATTTCATTCAGGGACTTGACATACAGCTGCTGTAAAATTCGGACAGCAGTGTCGTAGTCTATACAGTCCTCAATATAATCATACACATGAGGGGACACGTAGTTAATAAGCATTCGTAACTTATTAGGGGTATCCGCCCCACATTCTTCAAGAAAGTTGCTAAAGGTACGAAACCAATGCTTCCATACCTTCGCTGCCGCAGGTGCATTCGGGTCCAGGTCGAGACGAGCGGGTCTAAGGAGTTTTTCCATGATGGATCAGTTTCTTGCCCTAGTTCCCTTCTGTGGTTCGAGTTGCAGCTGGTTGTTCCGAATCACCCAAAACGTGGAGACGATGGCAAGTCGATTAAATTGACGTAATAAAGACTCACTACACACTTGGTTGAACATAAAGCAAGGCTTTAATCGACTTGTAACAAAGCATGGCGGTCTAGTTAGCAGTCACTAGCTTCCTGTTTCCAGATTGTCTCTGCCCAAGGTGGGCCCACACCCGAGTATTTATACTCCCCGGACGGCGCCCCAGCTGGCCGCCCAGTAGTACTTCCCGAGTTACTTCTTGTAGAAGTTGTGATTTATGACACCCGCCCAGCGGGCTTAGCAGGCCAATTAAGGGGAAGCCAGTTACAGAGAACGTCAGCGTATGATGTTTCATCTGTGAAGCTGTCAAACACTGACATTCTCTGTAGTTTGATGAGTTCTTGTATTCAAGACTCATCGAACCTCTTTCTTTAGCAGAAATTAGATGGTTGTTGTATTGGGGAATGCAGCAGCCATCTGTCATCTCTGCCGCGGAGATGCGAGACTCTCTGCATCCCCAACGATTGAAGCCTGCAGGAAGAAACAAAGGTAAGTAAACTTTTTCTAACACTTTCCACTCACCTCACATACTCACCTCTCCACACTTGCACCCATCACTTACCTTCACAGCAGACCCACTGCTTGCCTCGGTGACCCTGGCGGGGTTCGCAGGCTTCGGGAAGCCCACACTCGTGTGGGTAAAATGGGGATAATCCTCTTATCTGCCTGTTAACTATCTGTTAACAGGCAGTTAAGTGGCTGTAATCCCCTTCCTGCCTCCAGGAGACGGGACCCGGTGCGGGTCGGCTACCCGCCTCCTGGGAAGATGGCACGGAGGCGGGTTGGGGGCGGGATGGGTACCCGCCCCAGATTCTGCCATTTTCCCAGCAGTCCCGCCTCCAAACCCGCCTCCCCAGGGCTGGCAAGATTACGCCCACATCGCAGTAATCCGTACTATGTCTGGTTCCTAGCAACGCATGATTGCCTCCAGCTCCCCTGTTTTATTACGGACCCTGTGTGCATTGCTGTACAGACAGTTTAACTCATTTTGAATAGGATTCCCTCTCACTTTATGTTTAACCATCTTTTTAGACTCCTGTTCTATAACTCTATTTATTCCCTTGACATCAATGTCCTCCCTTACTTTTATCTTTCCTATGCTCTTTTCCTGTTTTGTTTATATTTAGGCTGGTTACATTTCTTGTAGATCCCTCCCCCCATCTTACTAGTTTAAATCCTTTGCCACCTCCCTATTTACCCTTTCCGCAAGAACACGGGTCCCAATACCGGTTCAGGTGGAGCCTGTTCCATCGGTACAACTCCTTCCTGTCCCAGAACTGGTGCCAGTGTCCCATGAAAAGGAACGCCTCTTTCCCACACCAGCCCTTTAGCCACATGTTAATTCTCCTGATCTGTCTGCTTCTATGCCAATTTGCACGTGACTCGGGCAATAATCAAGCGATTATTACCCTCGAGGTCCTGCTTTTTAATTTAGAGCCTAGCTCCTGATACTCTTTCAGCAGGACTGCCTCCCTATTCCTACCTATGTCGTTTGTTCCAACATGGAACACGACAACTGGATTTACCCCCTCCCTTTCGAAGTTCCTCTCCAGCTGCCATGAGATATCCCTTACCCTGGCAACACACCCTTCCGGGTTCTCGTTCTTGGCTACAGAGGACATTATCTATCCCCCTAATTATAGAGTCACCTATCACTACCAGATTTCGATTCTGCTCTTCCCCTCCTTGGACAGCCTTCTGAGCCAAGGTGCCTTGGTCTGCATTATGGCTGTCTTTTTTGTCTGCAGTCTTTCTCCTTGTCCTCACAGATAGTGAGTACATCGTACCTGTTGGACAGGGCCAGTGTCTGCGGGATCTCCTTCTCAACCTTTCCTAAATCCCTGCTACCCGGCTCCCTAACAGTCACACCCTCCCTTTCCTGAACCTGTGCTTTCCTCTGGGGTGTGACTGTATTCTGGATAAAACTGTCCATAAATTCTTCCCCCTCCCTTATGTGTCGGAGTGTCTCCAACTCGTACTCCAGCTCAATGACACTGAGCAAGAGAGATTCGAGATGGAGGCATCTCCTGCAGTCATGTTTGCTCGGGACAGTCTCATATACTGCAGTCCAGACACACAACGTGCCCTGCCATATCTTAGTCTAGCCTTATTTTATTTACTTAATTAGTTAAAGTCTTTATTCAATGATTATTTATAGTTATATTAATTAGTTTAACTAGTTAAGCTATGAATTTAATACAGTACGTTATAGTTTCCCGGTCCTAGTTTAAACCACTGCCCTAGGTTAGAGAGAAAAAAAAACCGCTAATACTCACCAAGCAATCACCTACCTGCTGTCCTGTGACGTCACTCCTTGGCCGCGATTTCGCCAACCGAGGCAGGCTAAGTGCGGCCGAGGTAGGTGCCGGACGGCGACCCCGCTCTCGGTTCCATCCTGCTGTGTGAGATGAATTTTCCGTTGACTGGGCTTGTTAAGCCCGCCCTGCAAGGTTCCTGGCCAATTGAAAGGAAACGGGCCTGATGACATCATTTCATGAGGCATCATCATCCGGTTTCCTTAAAGGGGCCATGTCCAAAATGATTTTGACAGTTGTGCTGTCAGTGTTCTGCAGCATTGAGGTGCTGCAAACACTGACAAGCACTACACAAAGGTGCACGGCTGCACCCAGGCTCTCCCATGACTCCCTCCATATGCTTATGGAGGGAGTCGCAGCATGCAGAGAGGTTCTCTTCCCTTCCAATGGGTGGAAGACACCTCCCCAGGAGATCAACACAGCCTGGTTGCACATTGCACGGGAGGGCACAAGCAAGGATGTTGTCAGGAGGACCAGGCTGCAATGGCACAAACCTTTCAATGATCTCAGTAGATCATGAAACGTTACTGCAAAGCCACACTCAACCTCATCCTGCTGTGCCACTCATCACATCCACATCACTCTGCCTTCCCTACCCTACTCCTGCACATCCTTACTCACACCAACTTACCTTGCACCTCCACCCATCCCTCTCTATCTACATTATCACTTCCCCATCTCACTAGTCACCCCTCACACTCACCCTCATCTTACTGCAAGCATACCAACTAACAACACACAAGGGTAGGCACTTGAGTAGTTTAGCCAATGTTCATATGAAGTCTCTGGTAATGTGCTGTCAAACATTGAAACCTTTATTTTCAACACTTTGCGTTCTTGGACAGATTTGTGTGCACCTTTGAAAGTGGCTTAGTGAGTTGCAGTGAATGGTGAGACATAAGGGTACCGCCCCCCCCCCCCCCACCACCACCACCCCAAATGATGATGACTGTGCATGGAATGGCTTGGATGTTGTAGGGATGCTTTATGTTGCTGGTGTGGGGTGGTGCCAACCAGGCGCATCATGTGGCAGCCAGGATGTACAGCGTCAAGTGAAGTAAATCTGGCCATGATGAGGCCATCACTGGTGTTCTGGGCAGCAATGGGTGCTGATGCCTTCTGTCCTGTGCAGCATCAGGTGATTGAGGAGAAGTTTGGTGTTTTTGTTGGTGGTGCTGGTGTGCCTGGTGATGTTGGTGTTGGGGCTGATCGTGGTAGGATTCTGAGGACTAAGGTGAGATTTTTTTCAAGGGCACCGATGTTGCTGGAATAGATGGCAGGTGAGGTTGAGATGACAGACGCGATCTGTCAATGGTGAGAGAGGTTGCTCCAAGGAGGTGACACTGGATAGAAATATTACTCCAAACACTTCCAAACTACATAAAGCTCAAAATTGGGTTCCAAATCATGAAGGCTCCAGCTTCTAAATTTGGGAAGTGAACAGCTGTGAAATGGTAGCTTTTATACCACTTTTGTAGCTGTCACCTACTCACAGCAATGGAAAGTCATTGAGAACACAACATATTTACTTGAGGTGATAGCCGCTCTCCGGGAACCTCGTTAAAAACCTGATGAAATGGTAAGTACATGGGAAAATGGTGCTTAACTACCTTTTAACTCTCACTCTGGTCGCCACTCCTTTTATCCCCACCGTTCTCGCTGGTCCCGCTCTTGCTCTGGTCTCGGGCCTCGGGTCACCGCTCCTTTTATCCCCATTGCTCTTGCTGGTCCTGCTCTCGCTCTGGTCTCAGGCCTTGGGTCACCGCTCCTTTTATCCCCATTGCTCTCGCTGGTCCTGCTCTCGCTCTGGTCTCAGGCCTTGGGTCACCGCTCCTTTTATCCCCATTACTCTCGCTGGTCCCGCTCTCGCTCTGGTCTCGGGCCTCGGGTCACCGCTCCTTTTATCCCCGCCACTCTCGTTCTGGTCTCGGTCCTCGGGTAGCCGCTCCTTTTATCCCCGTTGCTCTCGCTGGTCCCGCTCTCGCTCTTGTTCAATTCTTGAGTATCTGAAATGAAAAAGGGTCAAAGGTTGGGATGTGGTGAGGGGAGAGGAGAAAGTAAGAAGTGCATGCTTACACATCTGCAGCTTGTAAGACAGAATAGATTGACTGATGAAGGAAAAGTGGGACGAGAGAAGAAGGATTAGGTTTGCGTATACCCTCATCTTCACTGACTTCAGTCCTGCCGGTGGCCACGAGCTCAACAATGGCCCTTCCCATAATGGCCAGCACTGTCTCCTCCACTGGGGTTACAACATGCAGGCGCATCTCTCCCACTCCCATTAATTCATCTGCATCCAGTTGTGCACCGCCTTCTCCTGCAAGAAAGAGGAAAGTGTGTCAGTGAGTGTTGTGCAGTATGTTTGGGTGATGTGGTTGTCATGGTTGAATAGTTACCAGTGTGTGCAAGCATTGAGATGTGGGTGCAAGGCTCACAACAGTGTTAAGTGTGTGAGGGTGAGGTGAACCATTTAATATTAGGTATGAGTCCTGATTGATAGAGAGATTGTTGGTAGGTGAGTGATGGGGGTGTAGTGAATTCAGCAGTGGCTGAGGGTAGTGGTGCAGTTGGTAGAATATGGAATTTGAAGATGTACTCACTGACCTTGACAACTCGTGTGAGATCATTAAACTTCTTCCTGCACTGCATCCAGGTCCTTGGGGCTATACACTCCTGACATTGGCCTCCACCGCTATCTCTTGCCACTGCCTTCTGAGCATGTGTCTGGAGGGCCTCCAGCCCCCCTGAGGATACAGGATATCTCTCCTTCTTTCCACCTCTTCTACCAAAACCTCCAGTGCAGTGCCTGATAAACCTTGGTGCATCCTCTCTCCCATGGTCAGCCATTGTTGATTCTTCCACAGCACAATATTCAGGATGATATCAGCACCACCAGCAGCCACAATGCACCTCTCTTTTAAGAGGTGCAGTCTAGCTTTAAGTAGTGCTAGGCACTCACGATATTGGGCCCCCCGCTGATGAGTGCAGCCAATGAACAGATCAGGGAGCACTGGCTGTACGCAGAAATCATGGAAATGAGCAGGCAGCACAAAGTTGCCATCCTGCCGCAGTGCAATGAACGGGCGCACGTTAATCGCGCATCGCGATCCCTGCGTCCGTTTTCAGGGGTTATCCAATTTAATCCCCATGAAAACTAGAAAGAAGATGATTGGATAAATTATAAAGTTAAATAAAAGTAGGAAAAAATAGAGAAGGCAAGAGAAACACTGAACATAAGACTGATGTGAACATTTCAAGTAACAATGAAGAGTTTTCAAATAAACGGAAGATGAAAGGAAATACTAATCTTAAAACTGATCATAGAAAGCTGGAAATTAGGGCACAGGAAGAAGAGTTATTAAATAATTATCTCACAACCAAAAGAAATTCAGATATTAGGCTTTTAGGAACACCAGAGAAAGTATTGGACAATGTGCAAGTAATGACAGATATGATTATAAAAAGCGTAGATGCTCTTAAAATAGAACCTGGTCCAATTAGCATGCACCCACACGTCTTAAAGGAGTTGCAGACAGAAATTAATGAAGTTTGACATTTCTTTAAGCTCACTTAATTCTGAAGAGATTCCTATGGATTGAAAAATGACCATTATAAATCCATTCTTTAAAATCTACAGACCGGAAAATTTAACATTAGTTGTAGTGAAAATGTGAATATGCACTTGGTGAAACATAACTTGTTAAAGGACAGTCAGCATGATTCAGAAAAGTGAGGTTTAAATAACCTGCTGAAGTTCGTTAAAGATATTATTGACATTGTAGGCAGGGGAGATGCAACTGCTATTATAAACGTTGATTTTCAAAGAGCTTTTGACAAGATTCTAAATTAGCATTTGATGGTTAAAGTAGGGAGTCATGGGATGGGTTCAAGTATGAAGAACTGAACAACTTACAGAGAGTGACAGAGGATAGTGAGAATTATCATACAGGATGTGCACATAGATACAAAGATTTTTTTTAATGGAGATTTTTAGGTACATTTTCTTCTAATGTTTGTATTTTAATTTGTTAAGAGAACTGGCACATAGTCTGTTCCTAATCCAAGATCAATGGCCTCCTGCGGTTGGCTGCCAGGAGATTCCAGCAACCATCCAGGTATGACTCTCCTATTTTCCCACTCTCCTGCTTGGAAATGCCACAGCTTTTGCTCATCCAACATGGCTCTGATTATGAACGGAATGGCATGGGAATCAAATCTGTGCCTATTACTGCTCTTGGCACTAAAGTTTAGCATTTCCACAATGCTTCATAAAGATAATTTTACTGTGTCCTGTGCCAAAGACAAATATAAAATAAGACAACCTGTAATGACAGGAAGGACCAAGAATATGGAAGGTACTGCAAATAGAGACCTACAGATTGCACATCAGCGATGAAGACCCTTAATGAAGCAGCCAGATGGTTTAATGCTGTCAGAATGATTGATGATCTTGTTAAATAACCATCTCTACTCTATAAGTGCCACTTACAAAAAAATATATCCTTGACTTGGTAATCATATCCAGAATAAAGTGGGCAATCAGTGGGAAGGTTCAGCCTACTTGTCACCATCAGTAATTTCACTGTTCTGAAAAGTTCATATTTAACAAGTATTGTATTGTATACTGTAGCCCTGCTTACCAGTGTTTTAAGAAAACCCATCTCTTCTTCATCGATTCAACACAATCCAAAGCCATGTAGACCAGTGTACAAGATGAGGATGGGCTTAGCTATGCTGGAATCCATCGTCTACACTGAAAAGATGTGATCAGGCTGTCCGTCTTCTACAACATTAAATGGCTGGAGCAGCATCACTAGAATTGCAAGTATTTAGGCCAAATCTCATTGCTTCTGTCAGATTTAAGAACGGCTATAGCTCAGCTCAACATTCTACAGAATAACAACAACAACAACTTGTATTTGTATAGCGCCTTTAACATAGTAAAACGTCCCAAGGCGCTTCACAGGAATTTTATTAGACAAAACAATAACCGTAGCAAACATTCACACATCACGTTCAGATGGTGTAGTTACCCGTGTCACTTGTACACAAAAGTTTAAATGATAGAATTAATCACCATTCACTGAACCAGGTTTTTGCAACATACAAGCACCCCTAATCTTTCTGTTCTCCAAGCAACCACCAGAGTCAAAGTTGTAACTTGTCACGGCTGCCTCCACCTGTAACCTGTTCATATCATCTTCCTTTGTGTTAGGTATGGCTCCAGCCAGTGAAGAGTTTTTCCCCTGATTCCCATTGACTTCAATTTTACTAGGGCTCCTTGATGCCACACTCGGTCAAATGCTACCTTGATGTCAAGGGCAGTCACTCTCACCTCACTTCTGGAATTCAGCTCTTTTGTCCACGGTTGGACCAAGGCTGTAATGAGGTCTGGAGCCGAGTAGTCCTGGTGGAACCCAAACTGAGCATCGGTGAGCAGGTTATTGGTGAGAAAGTGCCGCTTGATAGCACTGTCGACGACACCTTCCATCACTTTGCTGATGATTGTGAGTAGACTGATGGGGCAGTAATTGGCCAGATTGGATTTGTCCTGCTTTTTGTGGACAAGACATACCTGGGCAGTTTTCTACATTGTCGGATAGATGCCAGTGTTGTAGCCAAATATGTTTAACCAAATATGGTTGGTAAGAAAATCAGTGTCAAAGTAAAACATTTGCATCTATGCATGATTAATTTTAGAGTCACCTTATATGTTCATAACCAGGCAAAAACTTGTTAAAACTGTGATAAGACAATTATATGATAATGATGTTATACAGCCAATCCAATAGAGGGAGCAAAAGAGTTTCCATTCCAGTGCCTTTACTATGGTATATAACATGAATTACTATTTTTTAAAATGATTATGCATTACAACCTCTATATACAAATCAGGCATACATTCTTGCAAACAAAAATGGTTAAGTTTAAGCACATACAAAGGATATATTATCTGCACATTATCCAGTCAGTTAGATAATCCTCTGCTGTCTACTGTCTAAATCAAACCTGTAGCATTCTTAACTCTAATAAGGCTTAAGACGATTACTTTGAAATAAAAGCTGTTGAGAGTTAAACCCTCATGTGCAACTAAAACCTATGTTTCCTGCATATATTTCTCCAAACTAATCCTTCACTAACTTTCAGCCCCCATTAATAAATTCGGTATTGATCTGTACTGCTAATTCTTCCTCATATTTTCAAGCTAACACTACCTTCTGCAAAGAAATAGTGGAGAGACAAGGAAGACTATTTGAAAATGGTAAGAAATAAATCCCAATGATAACTGGGGGAGGTGAGTTGGTTTCCTTCAATTCAGTGGAGGGATGGTACTGTTGAAAACTGATGAGTGGTCATATCGGGTGTTGTAAATCTGGCTTTGCAGCTTTTTAGAATTCACTAATGGGTTGAAATCTGGGTCATCAGTGAACCATGTGTTGTTATGTGTGAACTGAAATGAGGAGCAACATATTGGAATTTGTCCATACTTGTCTAGTCTGTCAAAAGCTCAAAGCAGCTTATGAGAGACTGATAAATGTGACTATAAACGTTGAATTATCAGAAGCATGATGATTTTTCATACTGCGTTTAATGGAAAATAGGAAGTAAATACTCACTTATTATGGTGATGTAAGGGGTGACCTGCGGCTCTGTGCTTAGCCTGGGTGCTAGTGCGGGGTTAGGCCTTGTTGCCTGTTCTGGTCTCCAGCCAGCCTGGTAACACTAGACACCTGTGAGTGGTTCGACCCACTCGCCCTTACGGTTCTGACACTGGACTTAGGTGCGAGAGCAATAATGCAGAGAAAACTCAGGTAGACCCGGTTGAATAGTGCGAAATGGAAAATCTTTATTGCATATTATTCAAGATTACGAGATACATGTCATAAGCACAGATTAATGACAGTACAATCTTACACACAGTTATGAAACTAATTTTAGGGAAACGAGGAGCGCACGACACATCGTAAAAGGGGACACACATTATAATTATCCTTAAAACTTAAACCCTCCCCTATCAATACCTGTCCTAATCTAGATTTGTAGGATCGAGACTCATGCTCACCACTCGTGATAACTCGGAGAATTCCGAAACTCTGCTCGGATGTTTTTACCGCAGCACCTGACTATCCACGTGTTGATCAGGGGTCTCTGTACCCCACTTGTTTACTCGCTTCTGCTCCGGCTAGCAGGCTGGACCGTCTGCTGTCATGAAGATCTGTGTTGCCCTCGGAGTTCTGATAATACTCAAAAAAAAAGTCTTCCTGTGCCCTACACCGGTTCGATAGAACTTGAAGAAGGGTCTTCCTGGGCCAGTTGTGGAGTAGCCGATAGAATTCAAAGAAGTGTTTATTCGACTTACAGGCGCGGTCGGGGCTTACTGACCGTGGCGATGCGTATTGTCGTCTTCTTCTCTTCTCATCTCATCTCATCTCATCTCATCTCCTCTCGGGCCTTCGGTTCCAACACCGTTTACCGACTCCTTGGGATGGTGCGCCCGCCTCCAGGCCTCACAGCCCAGTTCTCCACAGATCTTCGCGGCAAGCCACGAGGTTGATCCTAGCGGATCAGAGTCCAGAGTCGTCAGGGCAAGAGAATAAAAGTTCAGCAGCCTTCCAGCGAGTCAAAGCAGCAAGAGAAAGATGGACGGTTGTACTTTACAGTTATAGTGCTGTAATTCCTCTTTTCCCGCCCAATCTTAATGTCTATCTTTTGTCAGGGTTTTGGCGCTCAAACTTCTTGTATGGGGTGATCTCAGTCTTTAATGGGTTTCGGTGACACTTGTAACTGTCTGAGTACCCGTTAATATTTCTCCCATTGTGGAACCGGCTAGTAGTCTCCCTGGAGGGGTTTTGGGGCTTCCAAATGCTTGCTGTGAGTACCCGCAAACGGCTCTCTCATCGTAGAGTCGTGGGGATTTTGCATATTAATGTCTTTGGATGGGTCCTTGATCGCTCAGTACAATAGCCCTTGTTTGCACCTGGGAGACCGATTTCAGTATTCATGTTTAAAGTGTAAACCCATCGCGTCTTGTCATTATCTCATCATGTTGGATCTTTTCGATCTTGCACAAATGTTTATTGGAACGCCATCTTGTCTGCCTACTGAAAGTCTAGAACTTTCTGCCACGAGGCGTGGCGGCCATTTTACAGGCTGTTTGTGTCCGTTTTGAAACCTGACAGCATTCTGCTGAAATAAAGCTGTTTATACGAAACTTTATGTCTCCTTCTTATTTTTATAAAATCGCGATAATTTTGCGAATTCTACAGTGGACTAGTTTAATGAAGTAACAACACAAGTTCCATTCATCAGCATAACTGCAGAAATGCTGTACAGCAGGTATGGCATCTTTTGCCAGTGAAATAAGAACATAAGAAATAGGAGCAGGAGTATGCCATATGACCCCTCGAGCCTGCTCCACCATTCAATAAGATCATGGCTGAACTTCTACAATAACTCCACTTTCCCGCTCTATCCCCATTCTGTTGATTCCCTTAGTGCCCAAAAACCTATCGATCTCAGTCTTGAATTGATTCAACGACTCAGCATCCACAGCCGTCTGGGGTAGAGAATTCCAAAGATTCACAACCCTCTGAGTGAAGAAATTCCTCCTCATCTCAATCCTAAATGGCTGACCCCTTATCCTGAGACTATGACCCCTAGTTCTAGACTCTCCAGCCAGGAGAAACAGCCTCTCAGCATCTACCTTAGCACCTAAGATATGCATCTAGCTCTTTCTAAAGTTATTAAGGAGCACAATATTAACAGCTTTATCTGGGAATCTGTTCCACATATTGGCCTACAAAGTCAATAATGCTGCACCCGTTTTACAGACATAAAATCGGTGCCAATGTGTCAAATATGGCAGGAGACATGCACACGCACATTCAGAGCTGTATTGGTCTAGCCATCTCGAGCCCACATCTGAAAAAGGCGTTCCTCCTTTGCAATGCAAAAAGGGGACCTAATGCCTGTTTAAATAAGGGACAGCCAGTAAATCGTGTCTGACTAACCTGATTGTGTTCGTTGATGAAGTAACAGAGAGGGTTGATGTTGGTAGTGCAGTAGATGTTGTATATATGGACTTTTAAAAGGCATTTTATAAAGTACCACATAACAGACTTATTTGGAAAATAGAAGCACATGGTAGTAAAGGGACGGTGGTAACTTTTGTATGTAACAGGCTAAGGGATAAGAGGCAGAGAGTAATGGTGAACAGATGTTTTGCTAACTGGAGAGAAATATGCAGTAGGGTCCCTCAGGGGTCGCTATTAGAACCATTGCTTTTCTTGTTATATATAAATGACCTGGACTTGGGTATAGGGAGTACAATTTAGAGGTTTGTGGATGATACAAAACTTGGTATATAGTAGTAAATAGTGAGCAGGATAGCAGACTTCAGGAGGACATAGACAGACTGGTGAAATGGGCAGACACATGCAATTTAATGCAGATAAGTGTGAAGTGATGCACTTTGGGAGAAACAACATGGAGAGGCAGTATAATCTAATTGGTAGTATTTTGAGGAAGGTGCAAGAACAGAGGAACCTGGGGGAGCATATTCACAAATCCTTGGAGGTGGCAGGGCATGTTAATAAGGCAGTTAAGAAAGCATATGGAATATTTCGCTTTGTAAATAGGGGCATTGAATACAAAGAAAAAGAAGTCATGAAAAACGTTTACAAATCACTGGGTTAGGCCTCAGTTGGAGTATTGTGTACAATTCTGGGCACCACACTTTAGGAAAGATGTCAAGGCCTTGGAGAGGGTGCAGAGGAGATTTACCAGGATGATACCAGGGATGAGGGACTTCAGTTATGTGGCGAGACTGAAGAGCTGGGATGGTTCTCCTTAGAGCAGCGAAGGTTAAGGGGAAACCTATTTGTTAAGCAACTTCCTTTCTCCTCTGGTTCACAACAACACGTTTCGAGTAAGCATGAGACTTCGTAGTGGAGTATATGGAACAGACATTATTGATACACAGTAAAGGTGATCGATCTTTAACTGTATACAGAGAGTGACTTTACCGGTTTCTGTATCTTTCGAGTACACTCTGACAAACTGTTGAAAACCATGCTCCTTTATACACCATATTTTATCTACATCAAAGGAAAATCTCAAAATGATGTATCTATTTCCCAAATCCTCTGAAAACAGACTCTCTATGTAAACAGTTTGCAATTGATTACCTCAGAACCACTTCCCTTAAACAAGACTTTCTTTACCTACTGTTAACTTTAGCAAAAGGTCTCGCTACCCCTGTTTTATTACCCTAAAACTAAACCACTCATGGGTGATGTCATTACTAACACTCATTCCCTTACACAAGCACTTTACATTTCAGAAAACAAGCAATGCCTTCTCCTCACGGCTCTTCAAAGTCATCCTGTTTATGCTGGAAAGCCTGACAATGCATTCCTTTTACGACACTTCAATGTCATCCTGTTTATATCAGAAAGCCTGTTGCTTTAAGATACAAAGAAGTTCGACTGTTAACCCTTAACTCCCCAAGATGTCCAACATACATCTCTCCAGGATGTCTAACACTATTCAAAATTATGAGGGGTTTTGATAGAGCAAACAGAGAGAAACTGTTTCCTCTGGCAAGTGCGTTGGTAACCAAAGGTCATAGATTTAAAATAATTGACAAAAGAGCCAGAGGGGAAATAAGGAGAATTTTTTTCACACAGAAGATCTGGAACACACTACCTAAAAGGGTGGTGGAAGCATAGGAATTGTCAAAAGACAATTGGACACGTAATTGAAGAGGACTAATTTGCAGGGTTATGGGGAAAAAGCTGGGGTGTGGGACTAAGTTGGACAGCTCTTTCAAAGAGCTGACACAGGCATGACAGGCCGAATTACCTCCTTCTGTGCTGTAAGATTCTATAATTCTATGATGCCCCTTTTACCAAATTTGCTTCCCCTGAATGCAGCCGGCACTGGGCCAGTTGCATTCAGGAAAACCAGGTCTACATGTGGCCTAATCAGCAGTCGTTAATGGGACCAGTGAAGGCTGCTACCAAAAAGGTAAGTTTCTTAAAAATACTTACCTGAATGTGGAGCCAGGAGAAGCAGAAGTGCCCCTCCCAGCTCCACATTAAAACCACGGGCCACTGACAGCCACCACTTGACCCCTCCCCCCACAATTGCTGCCTCGACCTCCCTCTCAATCGCTACCTTGACCCTCTTACCAATTGCTAGCTTGACTCCCTCACAATCGCTGCCTCGAACCCGTTCCCTCTGGAATGCTCCCTCGACCCTCTCTCTGCCGCCCCCCCCACCCCCCCTACCGTTCAGCCCCCTCTTTCTCCCGGTCGCCCGCTCTCTTCCGGTCACCACCCTCCCTCTTCCGGTTGCCCCCCTCCTTCCTGATCACTCCCCTCTGTTGTAAGAACTACCTGAGGGCCGCTGCTGGCGATGCAATGGCCCAAAATTCAAATGGTCTTCACTGGCGAGCTGCCTGGGGACGCCCAGCATGCATCTGCAGCTCACCAGTCTGATTGTAAATGAGGTCCAAGGCCCAATATTGGGTGGGCCTCGGGCCTACCCATTCCGACGCAGGAATCAATCCCTGCGTCCAGTTTGCACCAGTGTGAACTAATTTCCAGGCCATTGACTTTTCTATGGAGACAAAAAAAATCGAGCCTTTTCTGCAGCTTGTTCATTTTGTATCATGTCTTCTATTTCAGCATTTATAGTTCAAGTCAAATAATCTGCTTGTGTCTATATATCCATTCCTCTTAGCACTTATAAATTGGGATAATCCTTTCTTTCAGACACCAGGTGGTAAAGGTACCATTCCTGCTAACAAATTTCACTCAAATCCCACCACAAAGGTCTCACAGCCAAAGGCAGCTTTGAACCTCCCAGTGAATACAAGGCCCATAGCTTATTTCACTGCCCTTCCAAATTTCCATAGGAACCGCACATCACCTTGGTCCAGATATAAAGAAAAACACTTGCACTTATGTAACACCTTTCACTTTTTCTGAATGCCCCAAAGCACCTCACAGCCAATGAATTACTTTTGAAGGAGAGTCACTGATGTTATGAAGGCAAATAGGCACCTTGTCAAACTTTACCTGCTTGACTTAAACCACTTGCCAAGGATGTCCTCAGGCCAGTCAATGAGTTCTAGCATCTGAGAAGAAGAGAATTAAGTTGTTGCAACAGACTCTCTGAGATTATAGGGTCCAGATATTTTTAATTAATCAACACCTCTCAGTTTTAATTTTGGAACTGGAAAGGAAATGGGAGAGGTTTGGTATTGCAGGCATCAGAGTAAGTGCTAATATGATCACTATGTGTGATCAGATCATTATATAGTAACTGGGTCATCAACAAAGAAAATAACATGTTACAATAATTACCTCATTTTATGAATTTAAGTTGCTATTATGATGTTTGCTCTGTTTGATTTATAAATATGAACCTCAAAGCTTTAATACAAGCCTTTGGTTAATGTGTTTTTTTTAAATCATTTTCTTTAAAAGTTTTCATAATCAGAATAAAACTGAGGCTATGCAAATGAGACAATAATGAGGAAAATTATGTATTGACAATTTTAAATGGCGATAGCTCCAATTTTCACAATATCTGGTCCTGGCAGTACCAACATGAGATATGGCTGCTGATTTTTTGAGGCGCCAAGGATGATGCGGAGCCTCGCTGGTGGCAGGCGTAGGTTGGAAAATCAGGCCCCTGACCTCATACGTCTGATTGACATCAGGCCCAAATTTGCATGAAGCAGTTTTAGAGGGGGGAGAAATGGGGTACTGCTGTAGGGAAACCAAACCCACATTTACATACCCAGTTTATTGAAATGAGGTCTCATTCTGATATTCCTTGACCTTGGGTGAAGCTTTGTCCCAGTGTGCGCCATCTGCCATGTCAAATAGGTTAATTTACTGTCCAGTATCCAGTTAAATCAAAGCATGACATAGGGATCATAACATAGACTACTTTTTGTATCTACTGTATACTATGATCTCACACATGCCGCCATGGGCATTCTCCTGACTGAAAAACACTCCAGTGAGACAGAGCTAACTGTAAACCAACGAACGGGATTATTTTACAGGAAATATATGAATGAACAACCTTTCCAAGGAGATATATCTATTACCTACCGCTCCTTATACCATAAAAAAGAAACAAAATACACAACCCCGCCTCAGTTATGGGATAAACCCATGTACAAGTCAACTGGTCCGAGCCAACTGGCATCAAACTTCCTCTGTTACAGGCTGTTCACATTTATAACTAGATTTGGAGCCTCTCAAGCTCTCTCGATCTCTTGCTATCTATGATGGTCTCAGACTGCCCTCTCTGAGAGAGAAAAAAACAAACTGTCTCCTGACTCCCTCCTTCAGATGTGCATCTCGAGGACTGGCTATCTGAGCTTCAAATCAAAGTTACCACTTTTGAATTCAACGCCACCTCCCTCCCCTTTGTTGTGGAATCTTATAACCTGCATTGTCTGTTCAGCTAATCCCCACCCCCCAATAGCCCCCCCTCCCCCCACCAAATCCCCACCAAGCATATGAAAGAAAACCTACTCCAACACCAGGGCGTGAACTGCCATTGGATATGCCCGATGACTTCCCATTGTTTCAAAATTAATGCAGTATGCAAAAGTACAAAATTTGATAGCTGTTCAGTCTGGGGTCCCACCTAATCATCCTAATCAACATTCTAAGTTGAGAAGTCGCACAACACCAGGTTATAGTCCAACAGTTTTATTTGAAATCACAAGCTTTCGGAGCGCTGCTCCTTCGTCAGGTGAAGTCTAAATGGCTTGAGTGCCACTGGGAATTATGCCTTTGAAGGCTAAATTTGACCTAATCTCAATAGCATTTAACCAAAATCTTTTCTGATCCAAATGGCTCCCAGATTTTTACAGTGGTATTTTAATTGTCATTATGTGTATTTTTTTGGCAGTGAGCATTTATCCAATTCTACAATTATCATCTTGCATACTTTTTAAAATCTCCTTTCTGCTTATGCCTTTTTGTTATCGCGTTCAAAAACACTTTCTTGAAGACTTGCTGCTGCAGCTAACGAAGATGGGAGAGGGTATCCCTTTGATGATTCCCATAGTATTGCATCAATTGGATGAAAGAAAGAATGAAAGACTTATATTTATATAGTGCTTTACACAACCTCAGGACATCCAATGTTTAAAAAAGAAGTGTAGGCACTGTTGTAATGTAGGAAACGTGGCAGCCAATTTGAGCACAACAAGGTCCCACACACAGCAATATGAAAATGACCAGATTATCTGTTTTTAATGATGTTGGGTCAGGGATAAATATTGGCCAGGTCACCAGGGAGAACTCCCCTGCTCTTCTTCAAAATTGTGCCATGGGATCTTTTACGCCCGCCTGACAGCACCTCTGACAGTGCACTAGTCCCTCAGTACTCCACTGGGAGTGTCGGCCTAGATTTTGTGCTCAAGTCCCTGGAGCGGGACTTGAAATCACAACCCTGACTCGAAGGCGAAAGTGCTACCCACTGAACCATGGCTGAGACCGTGGAGGACTAATTCATGAGCAGACAAAATATTCAGGCTCAGATGCTTTATTTGTTGTCATCAATAGCCAAGGATCTGTGTTTATAGACCATGCCACTTCTAAATGGTATTTACAGATGAGATCCGCTTTTGCTCCATTTCACTGCAGAGGCACTGATTGTGCTATGCCATCTGTTGTGGAATCCCTTAGCAATGCTGGGCAGTAGAAATGCATATTGTAGATCCAGACCCAGCTTCCTCCCCCCCCACCACCCCCACTCCCCAACCAAGAAATCCTGAGCAATATGTACACAAGTCTTTGAAGGTGGCAGGACAAGTTGAGAAGGGTGTTAAAAAGGCATACGGGATCCTTGGCTTTATTAATAGAGGCATAGAGTACAAAAGCAAGGAAGTTATGCTAAACCTTTATACAATGCTGGTTAGGCCCCAGCTGGAATATTGTGGCCAATTCTGGGCACCGCACTTTAGGAAGGATGTCTAGGCCTTAGAGAGGGTGCAGAGGAGATTTAAAAGAATGGTACAAGGGATGTTGGACTTCAGTTATGCGGAGAGATTAGAGAATCTGGGGTTGTTCTCCTTAGAGCAGAGAAGGTTAAGGGGAGATTTAATAGAGGTGTTCAAAATCAGGAAGAGTAAATAAGGAGAAACTGTTTCCAGTGGTAGAAGGGTTGGTAACCAAAGGATACAGATTTAAAGTAATTGGCAGAAGAACCAGAGGCGGCATGAGGACATTTTTTTTTACACAGCCAATTGTTATGATCTGGAGTGCACTGCCTGAAAGGGTGGTGGAAACAGATTCAATAATAACTTTCAAAAGGGAATTGAATAACTACTTGAAGGGGAAAATTTTACAGGGCTATGGGGAAGAGCGGGGGAGTGGGACTAATCAGACAGCTCTTTCAAAGAGCCGGCACAGGCACGATGAACCAAGTGGCCTCCTTCTGTGCTATATTGTTCTATGATTCAATTAATCGGTGCACTGTGGGTGCAAAGTTTAGGAAAATTGTCCCCCAAGCTTTTGTTCTGGGCTATTTTTGAGTTGTCAGCTTTTCTGAAGCACTTGATCTGCTTTTGCTAGTTTCCTAGGTTGACATGTATGGAAGACCAGGGTGAAAAATGCAGACATGATATGTAAAGATCAGACTAAGCATTAAGCTGGATGCTTCTTTGGAAGCCTCGAATGTATAACAAATGCAAACAAAGATTTGAGTAGAAGGCAAGCTTGAGGCTCCTGAGAGAGAGGAAATCAGTGTGGCCAAAGTTGTTTTTGATATTAGAAGATGGGAAAGGGCAAGTTTATGAAAAGCTTCATGATTTTTTATGTGTTTATTATGTTATAAATTTTGGATAGTTGAGGTGCAAATCCCAACATTCTGCCCACCCCATAATGTCCCAGCAGCTGTTCAGGCATGTCTTAGGGCATTGCCAGGTTACTGCAGGAATTCCACCAGAATGCCCTTGATAGGCCCACAAAGACCTGTATCTGCTGAGAGCAGGTGTAGATCCAATTATAAGCCTTGTGAAAGCCCCATTGTTGAAGAAGCCAAATTTATAAAGTGGCCCTGCCATTTTCTTGGTACCTTTGCAGCAGATGGCACAGCTCTGCATCTGGCTCTAGACTGATCTAGACCCTGTGAAGACAGATCTCCAAGGTTGTTACCAGGTAGATATACTAGAGCTTGCAGATAAGGTTGATGCCATCTTGGTGGGTGTGGCAAATCAGCTATGCAGACTATTGATCACTACAGAATGCCTTCTTTCCTCCAATACCACTGAAAGCATGACATTCAAGGCTTCCAAAGAAGCATCCAGCTTAATGCTTAGTCAGATCTCCACATAACATGTTTGTGCCATTGAGTCTTCTGTCATAGCTTCCCTTTAGAATGTGAGCTTTCACATGAATTAGTTGTCTGGCAAAGCAAAGTATGTGACCCTCTGTTTCTGGATGTGGGTGTGATGGGTACTGACAGATGGGCACAGATCTCCTCTGTTTCTGGATGTGGGTGTGATGGGTACTGACAGATGGGCACAGATCGCCTCTGTTTCTGGATGTGGGTGTGATGGGTACTGACAGATGGGCACAGATCGCCTCTGTTTCTGGATGTGGGTGTGATGGGTACTGACAGATGGGCACAGATCGCCTCTGTTTCTGGATGTGGGTGTGATGGGTACTGACAGATGGGCACAGATCGCCTCTGTTTCTGGATGTGGGTGTGATGGGTACTGACAGATGGGCACAGATCGCCTCTGTTTCTGGATGTGGGTGTGATGGGTACTGACAGATGGGCACAGATCGCCTCTGTTTCTGGATGTGGGTGTGATGGGTACTGACAGATGGGCACAGATCGCCTCTGTTTCTGGATGTGGGTGTGATGGGTACTGACAGATGGGCACAGATCTCCTCTGTTTCTGGATGTGGGTGTGATGGGTACTGACAGATGGGCACAGATCGCCTCTGTTTCTGGATGTGGGTGTGATGGGTACTGACAGATGGGCACAGATCGCCTCTGTTTCTGGATGTGGGTGTGATGGGTACTGACAGATGGGCACAGATCGCCTCTGTTTCTGGATGTGGGTGTGATGGGTACTGACAGATGGGCACAGATCGCCTCTGTTTCTGGATGTGGGTGTGATGGGTACTGACAGATGGGCACAGATCGCCTCTGTTTCTGGATGTGGGTGTGATGGGTACTGACAGATGGGCACAGATCGCCTCTGTTTCTGGATGTGGGTGTGATGGGTACTGACAGATGGGCACAGATTGCCTCTGTTTCTGGATGTGGGTGTGATGGGTACTGACAGATGGGCACAGATTGCCTCTGTTTCTGGATGTGGGTGTGATGGGTACTGACAGATGGGCACAGATCCCCTCTGTTTCTGGATGTGGGTGTGATGGGTACTGACAGATGGGCACAGATTGCCTCTGTTTCTGGATGTGGGTGTGATGGGTACTGACAGATGGGCACAGATCTCCTCTGTTTCTGGATGTGGGTGTGATGGGTACTGACAGATGGGCACAGATCGCCTCTGTTTCTGGATGTGGGTGTGATGGGTACTGACAGATGGGCACAGATCGCCCCTGCTGCTGCTTGACCTGCCTGGCAACTCTCTGTTGGTTCTCCTTTTCTCACCAGAAAGCTGAGATGGGCATTCCCACTGGCAAACCCATTACTGGTGGCAGTAATGGGGCTGTACAGCAATAAATGAAACAGCAGATCAATTGTCACACAGGCACATCAAAAAAACAAGTGGCAGCAGAAAAACATGAATACAAACTGAAAAAAATGGCCTTAAAACTGTTGAATGAATTTTCTTACTATGCCTTTTAAATACATTTATATGTACAGCTAATTCCCTAACAATCCTGGACGCCCATTATTCATGGGCATGAATATAAATGAGCATCCTGCATGCATCAACATCAGGAAATTACCCGCAGGACATTTTGTTCTTATTTAAATATTTTAACAAATCTTCCACCTTTCACAGGTGGATGTATTTTACTCCAGTTTCCCCGTCCTTGGAAATACCCACAATGTACAGAGCGGCCAGAAATTTGGCATAACAGATCTGTGCCCACTTTTCCAATCAGTCACCCTGTTTTATGACTAATTTGTCTGTATGTCATAAGAGAGGTCAATATTCACTTTGCACTACAGTGTTGTAATCTGTATTTTGGAAAGACACTGTAATTTCCAATTTGAACAAATTAAATCTTAAATGGCTTCTTACAAGAACAATAGGTGAAAAACTCCCCTGATGGATCAGTAGTAAATAGCTAAAGCATAGAGATTAATTTCCAATCTATGTTGAGTTCTGGATGAGCAGAAATTTTCTCCAATTAAATATTGGGAAGACCGAAGCCATTGTTTTAGGTCCCCGTCACTGACTCCATCCCTCTCCCTGTCTGAGGCTGAACCACACTGTTCGCAACTGTAGGGGGTGGTGTTTTGTGTCAGCTTTACCTCTGACTTCTGAGCGGTTCGAATCGCTCCCACTCCCTTGGTTCTAGACCGTGGACTTATTTGGGGGTTGTGATACAAAGGTGCAGCAGACAACTGAGTTTGATGAAAGAACTTCAATCTTTATTAAAAGGTAAACATAAGAACATAAGAACATAAGAAATAGGAGCAGGAGTAGGCCAATCGGCCCCTCGAGCCTGCTCCGCCATTCAATAAGATCATGGCTGATCTGATCCTAACCTCAAATCTAAAGAACACAAGAAGTAGGAGCAGGACCCGGCCACTCAGCCCCTGGGCCCGCTCCGCCACCCACAGGGCCTTGACCGATCCGAACTCAGCCTCATGTCCAATTTCCTGCCCGCTCCCCGTAACCCCTAATTCCCTTTACTTCTAGGAAACTGTCTATTTCTGTTTTAAATTTATTTAATGATGTAGCTTCCACAGCTTCCTGGGGCAGCAAATTCCACAGACCTACTACCCTCTGAGTGAAGAAGTTTCTCCTCATCTCAGTTTTGAAAGAGCAGCCCCTTATTCTAAGATTATGCCCCCTAGTTCTAGTTTCACCCATCCTTGGGAACATCCTTACCGCATCCACCCGATCAAGCCCCTTCATAATCTTATATGTTTCAATAAGATCGCCTCTCATTCTTCTGAACTCCAATGAGTAGAGTCCCAATCTACTCAACCTCTCCTCATATGTCCACCCCCTCATCCCCGGGATTAACTGAGTGAACCTTCTTTGTACTGCCTCGAGAGCAAGTATGTCTTTTCTTAAGTATGGACACCAAAACTGTATGCAGTATGACAGGTGCGGTCTCACCAATACCTTATATAACTGCAGCAATACCTCCCTGTTTTTATAATCTATCCCCCTAGCAATAAAGGCCAACATTCCATTGGCCTTCTTGATCACCTGCTGCACCTGCATACTAACTTTTTGATTTTCTTGCACTAGGACCCCCAGATCCCTTTGTACTGCAGTACTTTCCAGTTTCTCGCCATTAAGATAATAACTTGCTCTTATTTTTCCTGCCAAAGTGCATAACCTCACATTTTCCAATATTGTGTTGCATCTGCCAAATCTCCGCCCACTCACCCAGCCTGTCTATATCCCCTTGTAGGTTTTTTATGTCCTCCTCACTTTCTACTTTCCCTCCCATCTTTGTATCATCTGCAAACTTTGATATGTTACACTCGGTCCCCTCCTCCAAATCGTTAATATAGATTGCAAAGAGTTGGGGACCCAGCACCGACCCCTGCGGAACACCACTGGCTACTAGTTGCCAGTCCGAGAATGAACCATTTATCCCAACTCTCTGCTTCCTGTTAGATAACCAATCCTCCACCCATGCCAGAATGTTACCCCCAATCCAGTGATTTTTTATCTTGAGCAATAATCTTTTATGTGGCAACTTGTTGAATGCCTTCTGGAAGTCTAAATACACTACGTCCACTGGTTCCCCTTTATCCACCCTGTACGTTATGTTCTCAAAGAACTCAAGCAAATTTGTCAGACATGACTTCCCCTTCATAAAGCCATGCTGACTTTGTCCTATTAAATTATGTTTATCTAAATGTTCCGTTACTGTCTCCTTAATAATAGACTCCAAAATTTTACCCACCACAGATGTTAGGCTAACTGGTCTATAATTTCCAGCCTTCTGCCTACTACCCTTTTTAAATAAGGGTGTTACATTAGCAGTTTTCCAATCTGCCGGGACCTTTGCTGAGTTCAGGGAGTTTTGGAAAATTATTACCAAAGCATCCACAATCCCTACTGCCACTTCCCTCAAGACCCTAGGATGTAAGCCATCAGGTCCAGGGGATTTATTCGTCTTGAGTCCCATTATTTTATTGAGTACCAATTCCTTAGCGATTTTAATCGTATTTAGCTCCTCCCCCCCTAGAGCCCCCTGTTTGTCCAGTGTTGGGATATTCTTAGTGTCCTCTACCGTAAAGACTGAAACAAAATATTTGTTCAGCATTTTTGCCATCTCCATGTTTCCCACCATTAATTTCCCGGTCTCATCCTCTAAGGGACCTACGTTTGCCTTAGCCACACTTTTTCTTTTTATAAAACTATAGAAACTCTTGCTATCTGTTTTTATATTTTTTGCTAATTTATTTCATAATCTATCTTCCCTTTCTTAATCAATCCTTTAGTTACTTTTTGCTGCCTTTTGAAGACTTCCCAATCTTCTTTCCTCCCACTAAATTTGACTACCTTATATGTCCTTGTTTTTAGTCGGATACTATCCTTAATTTCTTTACTTAGCCACGGATGGCTGTCATTTCTTTTACACCCTTTTTTCCTCAGTGGAATATATATTTTTTGAAAGTTGTAAAATAACTCATTAAATGAACACCACTGCTCATGTACCGTCTTACCCTTTAATCTATTTTCCCAGTCCACTTTAATCAATTCCGCTCTCATACCATCATAGTCTCCTTTATTCAAGCTCAGTACGCTTGTTTGAGAACCAACCTTCTCACCCTCTAATTGGATATGGAATTCAACCATGTTATGGTCACTCATTCCAAGGGGATCCTTAACTAGGACATTATTAATTAATCCTGACTCATTACACATGACCAGGTCCAAGGTTGCTTGCCCCCTTGTAGGCTCAGTTACATACTGCTCAAGAAATCCATCCCTAATACATTCAATAAACTCTTCGTCAAGGCTGCCCTGCCCAATTTGATTTGTCCAGTTAATATGATAGTTAAAATCCCCCATAATTATAGCTGTTCCCTTATTACATGCCCCAACTATTTCCTGATTAATACTTCTTCCAGCAGAGTTGCAACTATTAGGAGGCCTATATACTACTCCCACTAGTGTTTTTTTTCCCTTATTATTCCTTATCTCCACCCAAACTGTTTCATTATCCTGATCCTTTGACCCAATATCATTTCTCTGTATTACAGTGATTCCTTCCTTTATTAACATAGCCACCCCACCTCCCCTTCCTTCCTGCCTGTCCTTCCTGATTGTTAAATACCCTGGCATATTTAATTCCCAGTCGTTGTCACCCTGCAGCCATGTTTCTGTAATGGCCACAAGATCATACCCATACATAGTTACTTGTGCCATTAACTCGTCCAATTTGTTACGAATGCTACGTGCATTCAGATAAAGAACTTTCAAATATGTTTTGTGACACTTAGTTCCTGCTTTTTCCTTTTTTAACACTTTACCTTTTACTCCATACCTTCTGTCCCTTCCTGACACGCTTTCCTCTGTCTCCCTGCTCAGGTGCCCAACCCCCTGCCACTTTAGTTTAAACCCTCCCCAATAGCACTAGCAAACACTCCCCCTAGGACAGCGGTCCCAGCCCTACCCAGGTGCAGACCGCCCGGTTTGTACTGGTCCCACCTCCCCCAGAACCGGTTCCAATGTCCCAGGAATTTGAATCCCTCCCCATTGCACCATTCCTCTAGCCACATATTCATTTGAAATATCCTCCTATTTCTACTCTGACTAGCACGTGGCACTGGTAGCAATCCTGATATTACTACCTTTGAGGTCCTATTTTTTAATTTACCTCCTAACTCCCTATATTCTGCTTTTAGGACCTCATCCCCTTTTTTACCTATATCGTTGGTGCCTATGTGCACCACGACAGCTGGCTGTTTGCCCTCCCCCTCCAAAATGTTCTGTAGCTGCTCTGAGACGTCCTTGACCCTTGCACCAGGGAGGCAACACACCATCCTGGAGTCTCGGTTGCGGCCGCAGGAACGCCTATCTATTCCCCTTACAATTGAGTCCCCTATCACTATAGCTCTACCACTCTTTTTCCTCCCAACCTGTGCAGCAGGGCCACCCATGGTGCTTGGAAGTTGGCTGCTGCTGCCTTCCCCTGATAAGTCATCCCTCCCAACAGTATTCAAAGTGGTATATCTGTTTGAGAGGGGGATGTCCACAGGGGACTCCTGCACTACCTGCCTGCACCTCTTACTCTGCCTGGTGGTCACCCATTTACTTCCTGCCTGTGCACCCTTTGCCTGCGGTGTGACCAACTCTCTAAACGTGCTATCCACGAGGTTCTCAGCATCGCGAATGCTCCAATATGCCTCCATCCGCAGCTCCAGCGCCGCAATGTGGTCTGTCAGTAGCTGCAGCTGGATACACTTCCCGCACACATGGTTGTCAGGGACACCGGAAGGGTCCCTGATTTCCCACATCGAGCAGGAGGAGCATAACACGGGGCTGGGCTGTCCTGTCATGACTTACCCTTTAATTAATTGAACTTAAATTAAATCAAATCAATACCACCAATTACACTCAATTAAATGATATACTCAAGGGCACTTGGTTACTAGCTTTAGAAACTATATCCACAAAATTAAGACCTTCTAAACTTTATAAACTATGAACCTTAACTGTCAAACTATAGAGTAGTATAAATACTTACCTAGCCGTACTCACCCAATCAGCTGCTCCCTCCTGCCCGTGTCACGTTTTGAATCATGACGTGGCTCTGGAACGCCACCGCCGGTCTGAGATTGGTATGCCTGTAAATGAAAAGCCCGCGAAAGTGAGTTCAAATACTCACTGGACCTCCGGTCTCGTCACTCCCGACACCAGCCTGTAAATGAAAAGCCCGCGAAAGTGAGTTCAAATACTCACTGGACCTCCGGTCTCGTCACTCCCGACACCAGCCTGTAAATGAAAAGCCCGCGAAAGTGAGTTCAAATACTCACTGGACCTCTGGTCTCGTCGCTCCCGACACCAGCCTGTAAATGAAAAGCCCGCGAAAGTGAGTTCAAATACTCACTGGACCTCCGGTCTCGTCGACACAAATAATAACACTTTTAACACTCTAAAGGTGGGGAACACTTTGGTACAAGCGAGGGAAATGACAGTAGAACAATACTTCACCCCTCCCAACCCCACTTTACTAGCTAAGTTAGGTTTTGAAGGACCAGGGATAATGCTCACCAATCCTTTGACAGTTGGGCTAAATTGCGGTTTTGGGATTCGCTGTTTATGGCGGTTAGTGTCTGCCGTACCCCATACGCGGTAGAGGACTTCACCTGGGTCTCTGGTCAGTCTTCGCGAGTCCGCTGATGCGGTAGGATGTCGTTTTGGATTTATCTGGTGAGTACCCAATTTCTTTAGTTTAGCAGTAGGGCTTAGAGTCTTTGGGGAAAATCTTACCCAGGGGTAAGTCAGGAGTAGTTTGTAGTGTGGAAACTTTGCGATTCTTCGGGTTTTCTTCCTCTTGGAGTTGGTCTTTGTTGGTCGCGGTGGCCTGCGATTACCTGGTCAGTTGAGGGTAATGCGCGGTTGTTGGTTTCGTGAGGCCTTTGGTTTCCGCGATGGCTTTAGGCCTTGTTTAGTGTGTCGGTCGACCTCGTGGAGCCGTCGGTGACTTGTTGCTGCTTGTTGCTCCGGGTGACTGTGTTGAGGCCGTTGTTGGAGGTCCGTCGAGGTGGTGTCTTCACGAGCTGGACTCAGGTGTGTCTGAGTGGTGAGCGATGCCGACTCGCTTCCAGCTCGGGCCTTCTTCTTCTCGGTCTCTTCTCCTTCTGATGACCACTGGTTGCGACTGACTGCTCGACCCAACGACTTTCGAACTGTTGTGTGTGTTTGGTGGGCCTTCAATTATACAAAATTGAAGTGGCCTTATCTACCCGCCAAATCTACTCAGTTCATTGTCTGGTTTTTAGCGGGCTCGTAAATCGGTAACGACTTACTAGCATGTTAACTGGGTTTTTAACAGGCCTTCAATCTCACCCATTGAACATGGCCTTATCTACCCGCCAAATCTGCTCAGTTTATTGTCTGATTTTTGGCGGGCCTGTTACCAGTAACTGCTCTGTAAGTGTCAAATGGGTTTTGGGATGGTTTGCATCCTGTCGATCCCCTTGGCTGATCACTGGTGATTGGTTTTGTGTTTTGTGTTTCTAGGCTGGACTCAGTCTTTTCTATAGCCTAGTCCTGAGTGATTTGTATTATGCATGTTTTCTGATGGGCCCTGTAATCGGCTTGATGGGACCTGTTGTTTTGGGTGGGACTGTCTTCTCCTAGGGTCTATTGTCAAAATGTTAATGCTTGCTGGGGCTTTGAGTGAGGTCATCCCGGTTCCCCAGACAGTGCAATTAACTGCAATACCCAAAACTGCTTTTACAGAGGTTGAACCCATCCTTCTCTCGCAGCCTTTTCTCCCTTTACAGGCCCAGACATAGTTTTAAAATGCCAAAACTTGGTTTTTGGTCTTACAATCTCTTAGGTTAGGCCCAAATGCAATATTATCACTCTGAGGTAGTTCCAAAGTCCTTTTTCCTTGGGTTTTGGGGATCTGCAAATTTTGGAAACCTTACACAACCTTGGTGTCATATTTGACCCTGAAATAAGCTTCCGACCACATATCCGCAACATAACTATGACCGACTATTTCCAACTCCGTAGCATCGCCCATCTTCGCCCTTGCCTCAGCTCATCTGCTGCTGAAACCCTCATCCATACCTTTGTTACCTCTGGACTTGACTATTCCAACGCACTCCTGGCTGGCCTCCCACATTCTACCCTTGAAAACTTGAGGTAATCCAAAACTCAGCTGCCCGTGTCTTAACTTGCACCAAGTCCCGTTCACCCATCACCGCTGTGCTCGCTGACCTACATTGGCTCCCGGTTAAGCAAAGCCTCAATTTCAAAATTCTCATCCTTGTTTTCAAATCCCTCCATGGCCTCGCTCCTCCCTATCTCTGTAATCTCCTTCAGCCCCACAACCGCACCCCCCCCCCCCACCCCCCTCCCGAGATATCTGTGCTCCTCTAATTCTGCCCTCTTGCGCATCCCTGATTATAATTGCTCAACCATTGGTGGCCGTGCCTTCTGTTGCTTAGGCCCTAAGCTCTGGAATTCCCTGCCTAAACCTCTCCACCTCTCTACCTCTCTTTCCTCCTTTAAGACGCTCCTTAAAACCTACCTCTTTGACCAAGCCTTTGGTCACCTGCCCTAATTTCTCCTTATGTGGCTCGGTGTCAATTATTTTGTCTTATTATATTCCTGTGAAGTGCCTTGGGATGGTTTACTATGTTAAAGTTGCTCTATAAATACAAGTAGTTGTTGTTGTTGAAGGGTACGGTAGCATAGTGTTAATGCTACTGGGCTAGTAATCCAATAGGCCTGGACTAATGATCTGGAGATAACAACAGAAAACGCTGGAAAAACTCAGCAGGCCAGGCAGCATCCGTGGAGAGAGAAAGAGAGTTAACGTTTCAGGTCGATGACCTTTCATCAGAACTGGGAAGAGCCGGAAATCAAATAGATTTAAGGCCAGGGTAAAGCTGGGAAAAGGGGGAGGGGATAAAGGAACAAAGGGGGAGATGAAGAGACATTAAGAGACATTAAGAGATATGCAAGGTGTTAATGTGACAGATTAAGGCTGAATGAAGTGTGAAATCCACTGGCAGAATGAAGGACAGCTGCCAGCTTCTAGGAGGAAAAAAAAAGGTGGGGGGGACACAAATAAAAATAAAATATAAATGTGATTGGAGCTGAGGTTATGATCTAAAATTGTTGAACTCGATATTGAGTCCAGAGGGCTGGAGACGTGAGTTCAAATCCCACCACAGCAACTGGGGAATTTAAATTCAGTTAGTTAAATAAATCTGGAATAAAAAGCTAGTGTTAGTAATGGTGGACCATGAAACTTTACAAATGTCGTAAAAACCCATCTGGTTCACTAATATCCTTTAGGAAAAGAAATCTGCCGTCCTTACCCGGTCTGGCCTATATGTGACTCCAAACCCACAGCAATGTGGTTGACTCTTAACTGTCCTCTGAAATGGTGGCTGACCACCACCCTCTTAAGGGCAATTAGGGATGGGCAATAAATGCTGGCCTTGCCAGTGACACCCACATCCTGTGAATGAATTAAAAAAAATCTGACCTCAGCCTGGATGATAGTGGGGCATTACAATTAGCCTCAGTGTCCCTGAATCAGAAAAGTGAAAATGGACCACTATTCCCCATCCTGATCAATATGCAATGATCCCTGCTAGAAGTGTGCATGCGTAGAAATTGGGTGAGGACGCGAGCAGCCTCAGTTGTGGTGCATTGCAGTTGATTAGCCTGTGGAGGCTCACTAACTAGGTTCACACATAAAGAACGGCCACTTGGATTAGGTGCAGAGACAACTGGTGCCCCTGCAGGGACTCAATACCTTCCAGGAGGACAGAAGAGGAAGGGAGAAAATTGGTGAAAAAAGGAAGGCAAAAAAACAGGTTTAATGGTGTTAAATTAAATAATAACTTTTCAACAATCAGATTATATTAATGATATTGAACATTTCAACTGTGTAACTGCCTTATAACCTCATCCTACCTATTCATTTGTCATATATAAAACCCCAAACAGTGAGAAATGTAATTAAACTTTATTTATTTAACAGCTTCATTTTGAAAGTCCAAAGGTGAACAATGAACTTGCCTGCTCCATATTCAAACATGTCAATCCTTTAGCAAACCTGCATATACTGTCAGGTCCAAGGAGTATTCATTTAGAATAATCTCACTAAAAGCACAATGGCATGTAACTTTGTAGTGCCCCTGCTAGTGCATGTCATGTCCCTCTTCATAAATGGCTGAAGTAATGTATTTTCCATCTCTCAAAATGTGTGTTAAAAATAGAAATGCCACTCTGCTAAATCATATTGTTCTCTGGATGGCAAGTTAATTGAGTTGATCTGTCCTATTACTTCTTGTTACTTCCCCAATAGACTAATAGATTTTAAACTACCACTGACACTAAAACCTAAATACCATGAAATTAAAATGAAAATTAATTTGATGCACATGCTTTAAAAATAACATAGATAGAAAATTGGATTAATTAATAAAAAATCAATGCGCTGTTTTCTCATGTTGCTGTGTAAGCATTGCTTGTTGATGTGAAGTGAACACTTTTGCCTTTCTGGTTATATAAACAGAAAATGCGAGAACTACTCAGCAGGTCAGGCAGCATCCATGGAGAGAAAAACAGAGTTAACGTTTCAGGTCGGTGAACTTTCTGGTTTAATTGCTTTATTTTCCTTCGCCCGCAGCCAACCACTTTTCTACATCTATCTCCAGCCGGATGGGTTTATGAACAATAGATTATGTTGTGTTCCAAATCTCAGTTTATTAGAAGTTGGGTGTTTTCCGCCAAAACAGTGCGTCACTAGGTTTTGGCTTTAACAACAATGGATTTTCTTTTTCAAAGATGAAATGGAATATTGGAGGTGTATAAAAAGAAAATACTGCAGATGCTGGAAATCTGAAATAAAAACAGAAAATGCTGGAAATACTCAGCAGGTCAGGCAGCATCTGTGAAGAGAGAAACAGAGTTAACGTTTCAGGTCGATGACCCTTCATCAGAACTGGAAAATTTGGAGATGGAACAGGTTTTTAAGCAAGTGTAGGAGCTGGGAAAAGGGGGAGGGGATGAAAGAACAAAAGGGAAGGTCTGTGATAGGATAGAAGGCAGGAGAGGTTAAGAGACATTAAGAGACATTCAAGGTAAAATGAGATGGTAATGGGACAGGTTAAGAAACAAAAGATGGCTCTAGATGAAGTGTAAATTGCGCTGGCAGAATGAAAGACAGCTGCCATGTGGGAGAGAAGAAAAGAAGACACAAACAAAAAGTATGGAAAAAATATATATATGATAGGGGCCGAGGTTATGATCTGAAATTGTTGAACTCTATGTTGAGTCCAGAAGGCTGTAAAGTGCCTAATCGAAAGATGAGGTGCTGTTCCTCGAGCTTACGTTGAGCTTCTGTGGAACAATGCAAGAGGCCGAGGACGGTGAGGTCTGAGTGGGAGTGGGACGGAGAATCAAAGTGACAGGCGACCGGAAGCTCGGGGTCCACCTTACGGACTGAACGGAGGTGTTCCGCAAAGCGGTCACCCAATCTTCATTTGGTCTCCCCAATGTAGAGGAGACCGCATCGTGTGCAGTGAATACAGTATACTAAATTGCAAGAAGTACAAGTAAATTGCTGTTTCACCTGGAAGGGGTGTTTGGGGCCCTGCACAATGGGAAGGGGGGAGGTATAAGGGCATGTGTTGCATCTCCTGCGCTTGCACGGGAAGGTGCCGGGCGAAGGGGAAGGGGTGTTGGGGGTGATAGAAGAGTGGACCAGGGTGTCACGGAGGAGGCGGTCCCTTCGGAATGCTGAAAGGGGAGGTGAGGGGAAGATGTGTTTGGTGGTGGGATCACGCTGGAGGTAGCAGAAATGGTGGAGGATGATCCGTTGAATGTGGAGGCTAGTGGGGTGAAAGGTGAGGACAAGGGGAACTCTATCGTGGTTCCGGGAGAGAGGGGCAGGGGTGAGGGCAGAAGTGCGGGAGCTAGAACGGCCACGGTCAAGGGCCATGTGAACCACAATAGAGGGGAATCCTCGGTTGAGGAAAAAGGAAGACATGTCAGAAGCACTGGTATGGAAGGTGGCATCGTCAGTGCAGATGCGGCGGAGACGGAGAAACTGGAAGAATGGAGTAGAGTCCTTACAGGAAGCGGGGTGGGAGGAAGTGTAGTCCAGGTAGCTGTGGGAGTCAGTTGGCTTGTAGTAAATGTTTGTCAATAACCTATCCCCAGAGATGGAGACGGAGAAGTCGAGGAAGGGAAGAGTTGGAAATGGACCATGTGAAGGTGAGGAAAGGGTGGAAATTGGAAGCAAAGTGAATGAAATTTTCTAGTTCAGGGCGAGAGCAGGAAACGGCACTGATACAGTCATCAATGTACCGGAAAAAGAGGTGAGGGAGGGGACCTGAGTAGGACTGGAACAAAGAATGTTCCACATATCCCACAAAAAGGCAGGCATAGCTAGGACCCATGCGGGTTCCCATAGCAACACATTTGATTTGGAGGAAGTGAGTGGAGTCAAAGGAGAAGTTGTTCAATGTGAGAACAAGTTCAGCCAGGCGGAGGAGGTGGTGGTGGATGGGGACTGGTTGGGCCTCTGTTCAAGGAAGAAGCGGAGCGCCCTCAGGCCATCCTGGTGGGGGATGGAGGTGTAGAGGGATTGTACGTCCATAGTGAAAAGGAGGCGGTTGGGGCCAGGAAACTGGAAACTGTTAAAGTGGCGGAGGGCGTCGGAAGAGTCGCGGATGTAGGTGGGAAGAGACTGGACAAGGGGAGAAAAAATAGAGTCGAGATAGGAAGAGATGAGTTCCATGGGGCAAGAACAGGCTGAAACGATGGGTCTACCTGGACAGTCCTGTTTGTGGATCTTGGGAAGGAGGTTGTAGGGGGTGTTGTGTGGGTCAGCCTCACCACTGATTTATGAGCGGTTCGAATCGCTCCCACTCCCTTGATTCTAGACCTTGGGCTTATTTGGGGGTTGTGACACAAGTGCAGCAGACAACTGGTTTTGGTGCAAGAAACTTTGATCTTTATTCAAGAAAGAAAATACAACACAACAATCTTATACTCTCATAAAAATGGGAACATTTTAATACATACGAGGGAAATACAGTAGAAAATACCTCACCCCTCCCGATCCCACTCCCGAGCTAAGTTGAACTCTAGGGGACCAGGGATAATGCTCACCAAACGAATCCTTGACTGTTGAGCTGGTTTGCGGTTTCGGGGTTCGCTGGATGTGTTGGTCGGTGTCTGCCGTACCCCGGACGCGGTAGAGGACTTCGACTGCTGGTCAGTCTTCGCGAGTCTGCTGATGTGGTAGGGTGCATTTTGGATTTATGGGGTGAGTACCCACTTTCCTTCTGTAGAGATAGGGTTTAGAGTTCCTTTTAAGTAAAAATCTTACCCGGGGGTAAGTCAGGAATAGATTGTAGAGTGGAAAACTTTCGAATCTTCGGTTTTCTCCTGAGTTGTTTTTCTTTGGTCGCGGTGGCTCGATATTACCAGGTTGGTTGGTGGTAATATTTTCTTGGTAGTTTTGTAAGGCTCTTGTTGCCGCGATGTGTTCGATGATGTCCTGGGTCACTGAAGCTGTTGAACTTGGGTGTACGGTAGAATGCTGCCCCGTCTCGATGCTCCGGTTTCTTCTTGTGTGTTGCTTCAAGAGAGAACTGACTTCTTGAGAAAACAGGCCTTCAATTATACTTTGAGGGGCCTTCTAATCTGCGTGCCAAATCAGTCCCGGTTTATTGTTTGATTTGGGCGGGCTCGTTAATGGTAACTTGATTAGAAATGTGTAAAATGGTTTTGGGATGCTGTACTGATTATTCAATGAGCTGTTGAGCTCCTAGTTAATTGTCATAGCTATACTCAGGTTTCGAGTCTCCTGTCTGAGCCCGAGATTTCTATGTAGGTTGGCGAGGTGATTTGCATTATGCATGTTTTGGATGGGTCCTGTGTTTTGGGTGGGGACTGCTTCTCCGTGGGTCGATTGTTAGGAGGTTAATGTCTGATAGGGGCTGAGTGAGGTCACACAGTTCCCCAGACAATTTGATTTACTCCAATACCCAAACTGTCTTTACAGAGGTTGATCCCATTCCTGTTGCAGCCTTTTCTCCCTTTACAGGCTCAACATGCCTTTTAAATATGCCAAATCTTGGTTTCCGTCCTTGAATCTCTCTCTGTTAGGCCCAATACGTATTTTATCATCCTGAAGCTTGTTAGAAAGAGTCCAAAGTCATTTTCCTTAGGGTTTTCTTCTAGCTTTGGGGGATCTGTGAATTTTGAGAATCTTACAGGTAGAAGCGGGCTGTGCGGGGTTGGGAAACTATGAGGTTGGCGGCCATGGGGGGAAGATCTCCAGAGGAGATGAGGTCAGTGACAGTCTTGGAAATGGTGGCTTGATGTTCGGTAGTGGGGTCATGGTCCAGGCGGAAGTAGGAGGAGGTGTCGGAGAGTTGCCGTTCAGCTTCTGCTAGGTAGAGGTCACCCTTGTCAGCAGGTTTAATGACAATGTTGGGGTTGGATCTGAGAGAATGGAGGGCTGCAAGTTCAGAGGGAGGTAGGTTGGAGTGAGTGAGGGGAGCAGAGAAATTGAGACAGGCGATGTCACGCCGGCAGTTTGCAATGAAAAGATCTAGAGAGGTTAAGAGGCCAGAGGGAGGGGTCCAGGTAGAACGAGAATTCTGAAAGCAGGAGAAAGAGTCAGCCGTGCGGGGGGAAGACTCCTGGCCAAAGAAGTGGGCACGGAGACGAAGGCAGCGGAAAAAGAGCTCAGCATCGTGCCGAGCTCGAAATTCATTGAGGTGGGGGCATAAGGGGATGAAGCTCAGGCCTTTGCTAAGGCCTTTGCTATTGGAGGTATATATTCAGGTTACCTTTGATCCAGAGGAAGAAATATGACATCATCGCAGCTCATGGACAAGCTGGGATGAGATCTACGGCAATGAATGATATGGATGAGACTCCTTGAATTTTGAGCCAGTGGTCTGTCGTGGTACTATTTGTCCTTCAGTTGGATGCTGGTAATTCTTATTATTCCCAATTCATAACTCATTGACAAATGGGTTCATTGTTCACCCTATGGTCTGCACACAAGATTCAGTTCATAGGGAGCGGTTGTTTGCCTGTTGAAGCAGATCTTCCCATCGACCATGAGAAAAAGTACTTGGAGTGCTCTTGAATTTTAACAATATAGGGCAAATTCCAGAGCATACTGCAGAACCACTTCAACATGGAGTAGTTCAGTAATATAAAGGGGTATTATCGGTTTCTTTCATGCCACTGAAAGATAGTGATTGCACTGAAAGAAAGATGCTCTCAGCAGCTAATGTAGATGGAATGCAAGCTTCTATTCTGGTAGTGGAGCACCTTACTTTGCGGCCTGGTTGGCAATTTATGAAACTTATCAAATAGACAAAATTTGCAACTGGACAGAATTATGTTACATGAAATTCAATACAGAGAAAAAGAGAAAGAGAGAGAGAATCTATAGTGTGCTACTTAAGGATAGCCACTCACCCTTCACAGGATTTATTGAGTGTTGTTCTTCATCATCCCTTCTGCAAGGAGAGAGTGCCGACGTAGAGACAAACACCAAGGAGAGAGCATTGAGTTGAGGAGGCTCCTTTGTGGAATATTTGGCAGAGAAAAATATTTGAACACAGAACAAAGTACAGCTAGAACAGAAATCTGACATTAGGATACAGCTGGAATTGATTCTTAAGTTTTTTTGCTTGGCTTTGGGTGGGATTTTCCTCATTGTCACATTTTTAGTATTGTAGTGTTTCAGACTCAGTTATGTTGTTGGTGCTGTAATGTGAACCTGTTACAAAAATTGCTCCCATCCGCCCCAAAAAACTTGTTAATCTTTATTTTTATAAAAGACAAAATGGAAAACTTTAACCTTTCTGCCCAATGGAAACTGGGACCGCAAAATTTGGCTCCGTAGCGCCCGTTGTTTGGGTGCAATGGGTGCTGATTCAGGTCCAAAATGGCGTCTGCGGCGCATGCGCACACTTCTGGTGCGGGCCGCGCTGGATGCCATCTTGGGTAGGTCTTGGGTAGGGCATTAGCGCAGACGCAGGGAGAATGAGCTGGAAGTATGCAAAATAGGCAGATTGTGATGTCAATCAGGGTGTAACGCTGAATTGACGCCAGCACTGCCATTTTGGAGCTCAATGCTCCAGCTAACACCCTCTCTTAAACACACATAGCTGAACACGCGTTCAGCTCTAGGAAGGACCCCCCACTAGTGGTGTTTAAAGGGATCATCAACTACTTACAGGTTAGTTGCTGATTGATTTCTACTGACTGTTGCTGAGTTTGTAGAAGTGTTTGGCGGAATGGACAGTTCTTCTGTCTTCACGGAAGAGGACAGGAATAGCTTCCCAGAAATGCTAGGGAACCAAGGGTCTAGTGAGAAGGAGGAATTAAAGGAAATTAGTATTAGTAAAAAAATAGTGCTGGAGAAATTAATGGGACTGAAAGCTGATAAATCCCCAGGGCCTGATAATCTGCATCCCAGAGTACTAAAAGAGGTAGCCATGGAAATAGTGGATGCATTGGTTGTCATCTTCCAAAATTCTATAGATTATGGAACAGTTCCTGCAGATTGGAGGGTGGCAAATGTAACCCCACTATTTAAAAAAGGAGGGAGAGAGAAAACGGGGTACTACAGACCGGTTAGCCTAACATCAGTAGTAGGGAAAATGCTAGAGTCTATTATAAAGGATGTGATTTCAGGACACTTAAAATATCAACGGGATTAGACAAAATCAACATGGATTTATGAAAGGGAAATCGTGTTTGACAAACCCACTGGAATTTTTTGAGGATGTAACTGGTAGAATAGATAAGGGAGAACCAGTGGATGTGGTGTATTTGGATTTTCAGAAGGCCTTTGATAAAGTCCCACATAAGAGGTTAGTGCGGAAAATTAAAGCACATGGGATTGGGGGTAATATACTGGCATGGATTGAAAATTGGTTAACAGACAGGAAACAGAGAGTAGGAATAAATGGGTCTTTTTCGGGGTGGCAGGCGGTGACTAGTGGGGTACCGCAGGGATCAGTGCTTGGGCCCCAGCTATTCATAATATATATCAATGATTTGGATCAGGGAACCAAATGTAATATTTCCAAGTTTGCTGACGACACAAAACTAGGTGGGATTGTGAGTTGTGAGGAGGATGCAAAGAGGCTTCAAGGCGATTTAGACAAGTTGAGTGAGTGGGCAAATACATGGCGGATGCAGTATAACGTGCAGAAATGTGAAATTATCCACTTCAGTAGGAAAAACAGAAAGGTAGAGTATTATTTAAATAGTGCTGGATTGGGAAATGCTGATGTCCTTGTACACCAGTCACTGAAAGCAAACATGCAGGTGCAGCAAGCAGTTAGGAAGGCAAATGGTATGTTGGCCTTCATTGCAAGAGGATTTGAGTACAGGAGCAAGTATGTCTTACTACAGTTGTACAGGGCCTTGGTGAGACCACACCTGGAGTACTGTGTGCAGTTTTGGTCTCCTTACCTAAGAAAGGATATACTTGCCATAGAGGGAGTGCAGCAAAGGTTCACCAGACTAATTCCTGGGATAGCAGGACTATCATATGAGGAGAGATTGGGTTGACTAGGCCTGTATTCACTAGAGTTCAGAAGAATGAGAGGGGATCTCATTGAAATGTATAAAATTCTGACAGGGCTAGACAGACTGGATGCAGGGAGAATGTTTCCCCTGGCTGGGGGCTCTAGAATGAGGGGTCACAGTCTCAGGATACAGGGTAGGACATTTAGGACAGAGATGAGAAGAAATTTCTTCACTCAGAGGGTGGTGAACCTATGGAATTCTCTACCACAGAAGGCTGTGGAGGCCAAGTCACTGAATATATTTAAGAAGGAGATAGATAGATTTCTAGACACAAAAGGCATCAAGGGGTATGGGGAGAGAGCGGGAATATGGTATTGAGATAGAGGATCAGCCATGATCATATTGAATGGCGGAGCAGGCTCGAAGGGCCGGATGGCCTACTCCTGCTCCTATTTTTCTATGTTTCTATGTTTCTATGTTTAAACTTAATAAAGTCTATAGGGAGTGGTGTGGCAGGTGCTGAAGGACTTTGTTCTGACTTCAAGAATTCTGCACAGACCAGTTGCTCCAAGACATGGGTGCAGAAGTAGGCATTCCCCTTGGCCTACAGCATGACAGGAAGAATGAGAAGAGGCAACACAGAGCAGGACAAGCAGCTGGAAGAGGGAAGAGGCGAAGGGGGAGAAGGGCTTTCAGCAGGAGGCCATATCCACCCAGGGTGTTCAGGGAGCAATACTCCTACCCGAACCTCAGCGAGGAACAGTATGTCAGATGCCTCTGATTCACCAAGGATGTCCTCACTGAAATCTGCCACCTGCAGCAGCCACAACTGCAACCTCAGAGCAGGACGACTACTTTGCCAGTGGCTGTGAAGGTCACAGTGGCCAACACAAAATAAACATTCCAAACCAAACTTATAAATCAAAGCATGCCATATTGCATACAAATATAAACTAATCACCCTTGTGCATTCCCTTAGTGCCTGTCTTCTGTGTGCCTTTGTCTGTCCTAGTGCCTAGCGCAGTGCTACCCCAGTGGCTGCAGCATGGCTGGTGGAAGGCTGCTGACTTTCAGTGGGGGAGACTGCAGTTGGCCTTGGAGGATGACCTCGAGCAGCTCTGGGCCTAGAAGGCCCAGCTTCAGACTGCACCATCTCAGCATGGGCAGCAGCAGTCTGGACTGGCTGGCTGACAGGCACTAGCAAGAGCACTGGCAGAGCAGCAGGGGTGGGAGGACGAATGTTGTCATCCTGAGAGAGGACAGCAGGTTCGTGCTCCACAAAGCCACTGTCGCTCCTCTAGGGCAGCGCCTTAGCAATCCTAGTAATCTGTTGGAGGAGAGATTGCTGGACAGCTGTGACACCATGCAAGCCCCTTTGAACACTGATACGCCCAGACATGATGGCAGCAGTCTGAGCCTGCATGACAGCAGTCTGAGATTCCACTGCAGCACCCAGACACTAGGTGGCTTCTGCTTGTGGTGCAATGGAAGCTGAGACATCGGCCATCAGATGCTGCATCCTGCTTGGATTGTTAAAAGTATGAGTGCAGGTAATAAAAACATAAGAAATAGGAGCAGGAGTTGGCCATTTGGCCCTTCGAGCCTGCTCTGCCATTCAATAAGATCATGGCTGATCTTCTACCTCATCTCCACTTTCCTGAACTATCTCCATATCCCTTGATTCCCTTAATATTCAAAAATCTATTGATCTCTGACTTGAATATACTCAAAGACTGAGCTTCCACAGCCCTCTGGCGTAGAGAATTCCAAAGATTCACCACCCTCTGAGTGAAGAAATTTCTCCTCATCTCAGTCCTAAATGGCCGACCCCTTATCCTGAACTGTGACCCCTGGTTCTAGACTCCCCAGCCAGGGGAAACATCCTCCCTGCATCTACCCTGTAAAGCCCTGTAAGAATTTTGTATGTTTCAATGAGATCACCTCTTATTCTTCTAAACCTTAGAGAATATAGGCCTAGTCTACTCAATCTGTCCTCATAGGACAATCCCCCCCATCCCAGGAACCAGTCTGGTGAACCTTTGTTGCACTCCCTCTATGGCACGTATACCCTTCCTTAGGTAAGGAGACCAAAACTGTACATAATACTCCAGGTGTGATCTCACCAGGGCCCTATATAATTACAGTAAGACGTCTTTACTCTTATACTCAAATCCTCTTGCAATAAAGGCCAACATACCATTTGCTTTCCTAATTGCTTGCTGTACCTGCATGTTAACTTTCAGTGATTCGTGTACAAGGACACCCAAGTCCCTCTGAACACCAACATTTCCCAATCTCGCACCATTTAAAAAATACTCTGCTTTTCTATTTTTCCTACCAAAGTGAATAATTTCACATTTCTCCACATTATATTCCGTTTGCCATGTTCTTGCCCACTTACTTAGCCTGTCTATATCCCCTTGAAGCCTCCTTGCATCCTCCTCACAACTTACATTCCCACCCAGCTTTGTATCATCAGCACACTTGGATATATTACATGTGGTCCCCTCATTCAAATCAGAAACTTCGCTAAAAAAAAGCTCCTGGGATTCTGGATTTTCGAAGTAGTGACAGTAATTATTTAGATAGCAAAAAGGAAAGAATTTGCATTTATATAATACTGCTCACTTTCTCTAGACACTCAAAAGTACTTCACAAAGAATTACTTTTGAAATGTAGCCATTGTGGTTTTGTAGACAATTGTCGCAGCCAATTTGCAAAGTGATGTTAATTTGTATAAGACATTAGTTAGACCACAGTAGGAATAACGCATGCAGTTCTAGGAACTCCATTATTGGAAGAATATCAGAGGCATGGAAAAGGTGAGGCAAAGATTCACTAGAGTGATACGAGGAATGAAAGGATATAGTTGGAGCCCAGCACATGAGTGCAAAAGACAAGGCTGAAGTGTTTGCAGCCATCTTCAGCCAGAAGTGCCAAGTAGATGATCCATCTCGGCCTCCTCCTGAGGTCCCCACCATCACAGAAGCCAGTCTTCAGCCAATTCGATTCACTCCATGTGATATCAAGAAACAGCTGAGCGCACTGGATACAGCAAAGGCTATGGGTCCCGACAACATCACGGCTGTAGTGCTGAAGACTTGTGCTTCAGAACTAGCCGCACCTCGAGCCAAGCTGTTCCAGTACAGCTGCTACACTGGCATCTACCCAACAAAGTGAAAAATTGCCCAGGTATGTCCTGTCCACAAAAAGCAGGACAATTCCAATCCGGCCAATTACTGCCCCATCAGGCTACTCTCCATCATCAGCAAAGTGATGGAAGGTGTTGTCGATAGTGGTATTAAGTGGCACTTAGTCACCAACAACCTGCTCACCAATGCTCAGTTTACATTCTGCCAGGACCACTCAGATCCAGACCTCATTACAGCCTTGGTACATACATGGACAAAAGAGCTGAATTCTAGAGGTGAGGTGAGAGTGACTGCCCTTGACATCAAGGCAACATTTGACCGAGTTTGGCATCAAGGAGCCCTAGTAAAACTGAAGTCAATGAGAATCAGGGAGAAAACTCTCCACTGGCTGGAGTCATACCTAGCACAAAGGAAGATGGTTGTGATTGTTGGAGGCCAATCATCTCAGCCCTAGGACATCGCTACAGGAGTTCCTCAGGGCAGTGTCCTAGGCCCAACCATCTTCAGCTACTTCATCAATGACCTTTCCTCCATCAGAAGTGGGGATGTTTGCTGATGATTGCAGTGTTCTGTTCCATTCGCAAATCCTCAGAAAATGAAGCAGTCTGTGCCTGCACCCAACAAGACCTGGATGACATCCAGGCTTGGGCTGATAAGTGGCAAGTAACATTCGCACCACACAAATGCCAGGCAAGGATTATCTCCAACAAAAGAAAGTCTAACCACCTCCCCTTGACATTTAATGGGATGACCATCGCTGAATCCCCTGCCATCAACATCCTGGGGGGTGGTGGGGGTCACCATTGACCAGAAACTTAACTGGATCAACCACATAAATACTGTGGCTACAAGAGCAGGTCAAAGGCTGGGTATTCCGTGGCGATTGACTCACTTCCTGACTCTCCAAAGCCTTTTTACCTTCTACAAGGCACAAGTAAGGAGTGTGATGGAATACTCTCCACTTGCCTGGATGAGTGCAGCTCCAACAACACTCAAGAAGCTCGACATCATCCAGGACAAAGCAGCCTGCTTGATTGGAACCCCATCCACCACCTTAAACATTCACTCCCTCCACCACCGGCACATCATGGCTGCAGTGTGTACTATCTACAAGATGCACTGCAGAAACTCGCCAAGGCTTCTTCGACAGCACCTCCCAAACCCGCAACCTCTTTCACCTAGAAGGACAAGGGCAGCAGGTGCATGGGAACACCACCACCTCCAAGTTCCCCTCCAAGTCATACACCATCCTGAATTGGAAATATATCACCGATCCTTCATCGTCGCTGAGTCAAATACTTGGAACTCCCTACCTAACAACACTGTGGGAGTACCTCCATCACACGGACTGCAGCGGTTCAAGAAGGCGGCTCACCACCACCTTCTCACGGGCAATTAGGGATGGGCAATAAATGCTGGCCTTGCCAGCGACGCCCACATCCCAGGAATGAATAATAAGAAAAAACTTATTAAGAAGGGCTAAAAATGTTTTTGTTTTCATTGGAACAGAGAAAATTAAGAAAGTTTTCCAAATTTTGAAAGGTTTTAAGAGGGTAACATTGTTTCCACTGATTGCTAAATTAGTAAAGAGGCACAGACCCAGGATTATCACTGAGCAAAGAGGGAAGGAGGAAGTTAGGAGAAATTTCTTTCGCATAGAGGTTTATTAGAACATGGAATGCTTTACCACAAGTTAAGGCAAAGGAAGAAAGAACTTGAATCGACATAGTGCCTTTCATGTCATCAGGATGCCCAAAGCACTTACCTGTGGTTATGTGGCAAATGTGGTAATCAATTTGCAGATAGCAAGGTCTCACAAACCGCAAATCAAAAAAGTTTCCAGTCGATTGATTTTGTAGTATCAGTTGAGAAATAAATGTTAGCCATGGCAGGGAAGAACTCAAAATAACAATATAATATCACTGAAAAGGAAATTGGATAAATATTTGAAAAGGAAAATCAAAACAGCATACAAGCGAAGGCCAGGGAAATAGGTTTACAGCACAGAGCTCTGGTTGAAGAGCTAGCACTGACAAATGGCTTCCTTCTGTGCCTGTAATTTTTTATGATTAGGCTGTGTTTTGCTCATTAGTACTCCAGTACAATTTTACAAGTCTTTATCTTCCCAACAACCATCAAGGTCAATTTTGTAAGGCATCTGACCTTGTTACAGTTGGCTTCAGCTTCACCTTGTTGTCATGCAACCTGATTTACAAAAATTTTACAACACAGAAACGGGGTAATTTTCTACTTCACCACCTGCACGGCGAGCTGGCAGAGCGGACTGCCAGAGCAATTTCATTCCATTGAAATCAGTGGGATGAAAATGGAACGGGTTCTACAATGGATGGGTGATCCGCTCTGCCAGGTTATGACCCAGGTAGTGAAGTTCTAAATTGCCTCCTAAGTATACTGAAAGGTATTAGAGCAAGAAATGAACAATTTCTGAATAATACATATGTGAGAAAGTTACTGAAATGTTGAAGTCTTCACAACAAAAATTCTAAAATCTGAAATCTCAAAGAAAAAATAATGGGCCGTATTTTCCTGTGTGCGGAAGCCTCCGATCTGGAAAAAATCTATGCACTTACCTGAGGGCTCCCGAGGTGCGTATAGTTCCGATGCTGGGCCTCTCAAACTCCGAGAGTGCAGGGGCTACGTATCCCAGGGGCGCATGCAGTTCGCAAGCGTCCCTGGGATCACGTGGGCCATGGGGAGCCAATCAAAGAGGGAATCTCCCTTCATACACTTGACAGATAGACCTGTCAAATATATGAATGGAGATCACCCCAAAAACACTTCAAAACATTAAATAAATTTAAAAGAAACATCACATTTTTAAAATTAGTTGAAATTACAATAAATTAAATATTTTAAACAAAAATTAAATTTAAAAAAATAATAATTAAAGTTTTTTTCAGGGCTAAAAATAAACTTACCTTTTTTTTAAAGTATTTTTAAATGATAAATGACTGAAAAAACTTTTTTTTTACTTTTTTCAACTCTTATCCTGGTAAAAGCAGGCCTTACACCTGCTTTTACCAGGCGTAAGAATTCTAAAGGTTTTCTGCAGGTGGAGGGGCTCCAGAAAGCGGTACTCTCCCCCCGCAGAGGCCCTTCTCTAGGGCAGGCGTCCGATCTGTCAAGAGCATTCTTGACAGATCGGAAATGCCGGTTTTCAGCGCATGCACTGTGCATGCCTGTAGGCATCGGAATATCCAGGCCAATAACTTGCTTGTATGGTTAAAATGATTTAACTGAGAATCTTATTCAATATAATACAAAATTACCAGCCTCTCCCAAATGTAAACAATATTCATGGAAATTGCTCATTAGGACTAGCCGCGCCTCTAGCCAAGCTGTTCCAGTACAGCTACAACACGGGCATCTATCCGACAATGTGGAAAACAGCCCAGGTATGTCCTGTCCACAAAAAGCAGGACAAATTCAATCCGGCAAATTACCGCCTCATCTCTATCATCAGCAAAGTGATGGAAGGTGTCATCGACAGTGCTATCAAGCGGCACTTACTCACTAATAACCTGTTCACTGATACCCAGTTTGGGTTCCGCCAAGACCACTCGGCTCCCGACCTCATTACAGCCTTGGTCCAAACATGGACAAAGGAGCTGAATTCCAGAGGTGAGGTGAGAGTGACTGCCCTTGACATCAAGGCAGCACTTGACCGAGTGTGGCATCAAGGAGCCCTAGTAAAACTGAAGTCAATGGGAATCGGGGGGAAAACTCTCCACTGGCTGGAGTCATACCTAGCACAAAGGAAGATGGTTGTGGCGATTGAAGGTCAATCATCACAGCCCCAGGACATCGCTGCAGGAGTTCCTCAGGGCAGTGTCCTAGGCCCAACCATCTTCAGCTGCTTCATCAATGACCTTCCCTCCAACATAAGGTCAGAAATGGGGATGTTTGCTGATGACTGCAGTGTTCAGTGCCATTCACAACTCCTCAGATAATGAAGTAGTCCATGCCCGCATGCAACAAGACCTGGACGACGTTCAGGCTTAGGCTGATAAGTGGCAGGTAACATTCGTGCCACAGAAGTGCCAGGCAATGACTATCTCCAACAAGCGAGAGTCTAAACACCTCCCCTTGACATTCAACGGCATTACCATCGCCGAATCCCCCACCATCAACATCCTGGGGCGTCACCATTGACCAGAAACTTAACGGGACCAGCCAAATAAATACTGTGGCAACAAGAACAGGTCAGGGGCCAGGTATTCTGCGGCGAGTGTCTCACCTCCTGACTCCCCAAAGCCTTTCCACCTACATCTACAAGGCACAAGTAAGGAGTGTGATGGAATACTCTCCACTTGCCTGGATGAGTGCAGCTGCAACAACACTCAAGAAGCTCGACACCATCCAGGACATAGCAACCCGTTTGATTGGCATCACATCCACCACCTTAAACCTTCACTCCCTCTACCACCGGCGTACCGTGGCTGCAGTGTGTACCATCTACAAGATGCACTGCAGCAACTCGCCAAGGTTTCTTCGACAGCATCTCTCAAACCCGCGACCTCTTCCACCTAGAAGGACAAGGGCAGCAGGTGTATGGGAACACCACCACCTCCAAGTTCCCCTCCAAGTCACACACGATCCTGACGTAGAAGTATATCACCGATCCTTCATCGTTGCTGGGTCAAAATCCTGGAACTCCATCCCTAACAGCACTATGGGAGTACCTTCACCACACGGACTGCAGCGGTTCAAGAAGGCGGCTCACCACCACCTTCTCAAGGGCAATTAGGGATGGGCAATAAATGCTGGCCTTGCCAGCGATGCCCAGATCCCATAAGCGAATAAAAAAAAGTGTTTGAAGATGATTAATAAGACTTGCTACTGTTGTGATTTATTGGTCATCTGCCCTAATATCTCCTTATGTGGCTGGGTGTCAAATTTTGTTTGATAACGCTCCTGTAAAGCTCCTTGGGATGTTTTACTACGTTAAAGGCACTACAGAGATATAAGTTATTGTTGTTGTTCTAGTTGATAAAGGGGGATTATAAGGCATTGAACTTTAGCCCCAGCAAAGCGAAGTGTGACATCTACACCCACTTTTATTAATGGACAAATCTGTGCGTGGGTGGGTCGAGACTACTCAAAATCTTTCCACTTAGGACTCTCATATGCAACCGAGAGAGATGGGACTTTTGTGCTATTTGTATGAAGATCAATGTCAAAATTCATTTTACCACATCATCCTTATGTCCACTATTTTGTTTTCAAATAGGGACAGGTGCATCAAACCCCAAAGTGGATCAAATTTGGATATTTTGAGTAAGCAACCCAATTTAATTTACTTTCATTTTTCATTTAGTTTGTTGAAGGTTGGATATCTCTGGGAGACTCAGAGCTGCTAAACTGACAAGCATGGCTTGAAACTCCTTTGGCAGATGGCCTTAACATTTAAACCTAGAGAGATAGGAATAACTAACCCACACACTAATGCTTTTAGCATCCACATTCTTAGGGGACTGAGTATTACCTTGAGCTGAAACTATGTACATGCTTGGATTCCTAAAATGGCTTCTTAAGATAAAAAGGCTTTTTATTCAAGTGGCCACATATAGCGTAATGGTAAAAATGACAGCAGTTGCTATTTATCCTGTCAAGTGGTACATTCGTTTTTACTTATGTGCTCATCAATGTACGAGATTTTGTCACTTGATGACATCCCTGCCAATCTCAAGTTATTTATGGCAAGCTAAATATAATTTGGAACTTTCCTAACAACACATGAATGAAGTAGGAACAACTCTGCTGATATCCGAATACTTGTACCATGCATGTCATATTAACTTTCCCTAAACATAAACACATACACGACAGAAAATGATGAAGCAGTTTGAATAGACAAAAAGAATATGCTGTGCAGCAGATCTAGTGCTGTTACGCTGCACTACCAATGGGGATCTGAGTGGGGAGCCACAATTACATTGATTGCATCGCTATGAAGTAGGGAGAGGCAGAGCTCTGCACACATGTGCTCAACGTATGTACAAAACACCTCCAACTGTAAACTAGTAAGGCAACTCTTTTCATTTAGTTGAGGTAGAAAGGAAGTTGCCTTAGTTTCAGTTTGTTTTGTGATAAAAATTGTAAAAGTTGGGTTTATCATCAGTGGCAGTTATACTACTTCCAGTACAAAGCAAAACTTATGCAAGGTTACCTCTTGGAGATAGTCTTACATACATAGATACCATGGTACCAGCAGCTTTACAGTGTAGCTTTGGCACCAGTGCACTGAAGATCTTTTCTAGCACCAGTACTAATCACCGCATAAAAAATGGCAAAGGAAATCTTGAACCTTTTATGACTAATTTCAATGCTTTTATAATTTTGACATATTTGGCCCCAGAGGGACACACTGTCATTTGAAAAACCTAATTAAGTTAACAAAATTCACAGCACCAGTTTAAGTATGTGCAACTTAGCATCTGTTATTGACCATTTTAATTGTCCTGATAGTTCCATTTTTAAACTGTGGCTTGAAGATTTTCTTTAAAGCTTTAAAGAGCAGAAATTTTGAGCCAAAAATAGAAACATTAGGGCCTAGAAATTGGTTTGGCCCTGAAAACGGGTGCAGGGATCGCAATGCGCGATCTAATCACGCCCGTTCAGAGGAATGCAGGCAGCATGCAAACTTCGTGCTGCCTGCTCATTTCCATGATTGTGGTGTTCAGCCCTGCACTGAACGTGCTGCTGAGTGGCTGAACGCTCAGCAGGGGGCCCAAGTTTGTGCGAGGCTAGTACCAATTAAAGCTAGCCTGCACTACTTAAAGGCAGTCTGCACCTCTTAAAGGGGAGGTGCATTCTGCCTGCAGCAGCTCACTGAACTGCCTGAGGAAGACAGTAAAAAACAACTAATGATGGCACAACAGGGGAGAGAGCGTGCACCAAGGTTCTCGGATGCAGCACTGGAGGCTTTGTTGAAGGAGGTGGATAGGAGGAGAGAAGTCCTCTTTCCACAGGGGACCAGGAGGCCCTCCAGGCAATGGTGCAAAGTGCAGCGGCAGCAGATAGCCGCTGTGGTGAATGCCAGCAGTGTAGCCCCGAGGACTTGGACGCAGTGTAGGAAGAAGTTTAATGACCTCACACGAGTGGTCAAGGTCAGTGAATTCATCTTCAAATGCCATATCCCACCATCTGCAACACTAGCCTCACACACTGCACAATACACCACACCCCCATCACTCATCTACCAACAATCTCTACCAAATATGACTCATACCTCACATTCATAGCTTCACATCACCCTCACACACTTACCACTGCTGGAAACCTCACGCCCACATCTCACAGCTTACACACACTGCCTGCTATTCAACCATGACAGACACATCACCCAAACACAGAGCACCACACTCACTGACACACTTCCCTTTCTCTTGCAGGGAAAGGCGGTGCATAATTGGTGCTCAAGTTAGAGACCCAAGAACTCCAGCCTGCCCAACCAGTGGTGCAAGAATAGAGGGAGAGGAGAGTGATGATAAAGAAGAAACACTGTCACTCAATCTGACACTCGCAGGCACCAGCTCAGATACTGGCACTGTGCGTAGTTTAGAGGGTAGCTTAGAGGCAGGATCTGCACGTGGTGAGACACTGGCACGAGTGGGCTGCAGCCAGGAGGGGGAAAGGGTAGCACAGGTGACAGCTCCCTGGAGGGCGAGGTCGCACACGAGTTCTGCTACAGAGGACTCAGATGAGGACTTCGATGGGATGGCCTACAGAAGAACAAAAATGAGAAGTCGCACAACACCAGGTTATAGTCCAACAGTTTTATTTAAAATTACGAGCTTTCGGAGCTCTGCTCCTTCTTCAGGTACAGGTACAGTGAGGGAATACAAATCGATTACACAGTATATATAAACAGAGAACAATGTGTCTGCAGAGATACAATCCGTCAGGGAGGCATTACATCAAAGACACATCAGAGTACAGCTAAGACAATGAGGTGGGTCACAGGGGGTCCAACGTGACCTACCTCATTGTCTTAGCTGTACTCTGATGTGTCTTTGATGTAATGCCTCCCTGACGGATTGTATCTCTGCAGACACATTGTTCTCTGTCTATATATACTGTGTAATCGATTTATATTCCCTCACTGTACCTGTACCTGAAGAAGGAGCAGAGCTCCGAAAGCTCATAATTTTAAATAAAACTGTTGGACTATAGCCTGGTGTTGTGCGACTTCTCATTTTTGTCCACCCCAGTCCAACACCGGCATCTCCGCATACAGAAGAACACTGATGGGTATGCACAATGAAATGCTTGGTGCATTGGCAGGCCTGCCAGAAAGCCTGAGTGCAACGTCAAGGAGGAGTCCGGCACCAACCTTGCACAGGGATTTGCGCAGAGCTTGGAGCTCATGATTTCCAGGATGGAAGGGGTGGGCAGATCCATTAGTGCACTTGTGGACCCAAACATGATGTCGTGTCTGATGGCCGATGTCTCAGCTTCCATTGCAGCACAAGCAGAAGCCACCCAACGTCTGAGTGCTGCAGTGGAAGCTCAGACTGCTCTCATGCAGGATCAGGTTGCTGCTACGCAAGCACGGACTGCTGCCATCATGGCTGCGTTCACCAGTGTGGAAAGGGGCTTGCAGAGTGTCACAGCAGTCCAGCAATCTGTGCTCCAACAGATTACTATGATTGCTGAGACGCCGCCCCGGAGGAGTGGCAGTGGCTCCGTGGAGCACGAACCTGCTGTCCTCTCTCAGAATGACAGCATTTATCCTCCCACCACTGCCACTCCGCCAGCCAGCCCAGACTGCTGCTGCCCATTCCGAGGTGGTATAATCCACAGCCGGGTCTTCTAGGCCCAGAGCTGCTCGCGGTCATCCTGCAAGGCAATCTGCAGTCTCCCCCACTGGAAGTCAGCAGCCTTCCACCAGCCATGCTGCAGCCACTGGGGTCGCACTTCATAGGAGCACTGGGACAGGTAAAGGCACATGGAAGACAGGCACTAAGGGAATGTACAAGGGTGATTAGTTGACTTTATTTGGTTATATTGGATGGATTGATGTATAAAGTTGGATTGGAATGTTTCTTTTGTGGTAGCTTTTATTTTGGCATTGTGGCCAAGAGGATGCTGTGATGGTCAGTAACAGAGGGAAGGTAAGGTGTGGGACTACTGTTGAATGGGGAATTGGGGTTGCGTTTACTGGTACCACAATCGGATGAGTCGATCACAGACAGCCCGGGGCAGAAAGGGGCTGTCTGGGTTGCCTACCCTTCCTCCTTCTGCTTCCTCCTCTTCCACTTCCTTCCCCTCCTCCTCCTCCTCCTCATCCTCCTCCTCTTCCTCCTCAGCTGGTCACCGTATGTCTGGTGGACAGGGCCGTGCCCTCATGATGGCGAGGTTGTGGAGCATGCAGCAGACCATGACGATTCTTGAGACGCGCTCTGGTGAGCACTGCAAGGCTCCTCCAGAGTGGTCCAGGCAGCGGAAGCTACGGAGCGGAATTTTTCGCCCTAGATTTTTATCTGTAGGTGATATTGGCCAAGATTACAGTTTTTGTTCAGTAAAATAACCATTCACTGAGATTTTCCCGGGACACATTGATAGTTTATCTTTATAAATAAAAGGGTTCACTCCCAATTGTACAAACAGCGTTTGAGACATCATGAACAGAGTATTGTACTGGGGATAGCAGCTGCACTCACTCACTGGATATTTAGATCAGCTACAGATCAGTGCTCTGCATTTCTCAGTGGAACACCAGGCATCTTCAGGGACTGTTCTGTGATCATAGGTCAAACCTCCCATATGCTGCTGTGTTATTTACCTTATCAATGGGGTGGATTGATAATGATGTTTAAACATGAATCTGTCCCATAGGATGAATCTGAACAGTAAATATTGGCCGGAAGCAATCGGCAAAAAGCTGTGGTTACTCGGTTGCGCTGTGTGGCCAATAGAACAGAATATGTCATTTCAGAAACCACCTGTAACTGATGATGAGCTTAACTGAAGATCTTGAGAACAATGAGGTTGTTGTCACAGATTTAACACTGATTTGTATTGCCTTACATCTCACAAAAGATAGCTGTGGCTTTGTATTCCTCGTTGATCTGAAGGGAAAACTGATTGAGTAAACTTCAAATGCAGGTAATGTTGATCTCACAGAAACCGAAAGATAAGATAAGATATTGGACAATATTGAAGGCACAGGATAAGTTTCACTTATTATCGAGACTCAGCAGTTTAAACTTTCCAGGTCTGAAGGATTAGAAAAGGCTACTCCCCGATTGGTGGATTTAGCCCATTGGACGAGTACCCTCTTTGCATTAATCAGAAAGCAGTCTATATGCACCATTGCAGGCCCAGCGGGTTTCAAAAGGGTGAAACCTCCAAGCTCTAAACTTCATGGGTTAGAAATTAGTCTGGGCCTATTGCGGAGACAGTGCGTGCCTGAAGCAAGAGGCCCAAGGATCGATAGAAATTGATCCTCAGGCCTCATTTGAATAATTAGGGCGAGCTGCCGTCATTGGTCACGTCTCCACAGGCAGCTAGCCCAACGGGAGTTGTCAATTTCGGGCCACCTGCCACGCCAGCAGTAGCCCTGAGTTAACTCCTGGGAGGGAGGGTTGGAGTTTTGAACTATGGGGGGTGGTAGAGGACACAGAGGTGGTGGCAGCAGCAACAGCAGAGACAGTGGTTGGCATGGACCAAAAAAGCCAGCAATGGGGAGTGGACAATGATCAGAGTAGCTAGTGATGGTGGACAAGGCCTGGGCGTAGAAAGAGCCGGGGGTGGGTGTGGGTGCTTTAATTTTTACTGTTTAGGTGGTTTGGATTTTGAATGCGTGGGACTAAGTTCTTTTGCACTGTGGTTTGAATTTTTGTGTTTGGGGGGCTTGGATATTCTGGGGTTTTTTATTTGTTCCTGGGATGTGGACATCACCGGCAAGGCCAGCATTTATTGCCCATCCCTAATTGCCCTTGTGAACTGCCAACAACTGAATGGCTTGCTCAGAGGGTAGTTAAGAGTCAATTGTGGATCTGGAGTCACATATAGGCCAGACCAGGTAAGGACGGCAGATTTCCTTCCCTAAAAGGGCATTAGTGAACCAGGTGGGTTTTTACGACAATCTGATAGTTTCATAATCACCATTATTGATACTAGCTTTTTATTCCTGATTTTTATTTAATTAATTGAATATAAATGGTGGTGGGATTTGAACTCATGTTTCTAGATCGTTAGGTCCAGACCTCTGAATTACTAGTCCAGTAACATAACAACTATGCTGTTGTTCCGAATTCACTGTATCTATTGAGCTAGTAATAAGTAGTCAGCTCAACAACAGTTCAACAATTATGGTTCTTAGTTCAGAGTGTCAAATGCCAGTCGGACTCAATAAGTTGCATACATTCAGTACTTTATTGGTTAACAAGTTGTTTGAATAACTTACAAGGAAAATGACACAGGGCTCACTTCCCATGTGTGCTAGCTTAAAACAATATTACCTGTTTGAAAGTTGATCAGCCTTCGCGCTGGTGTCCTACAACAAGTCCCAGACTTGTGGCTCCTCCCTTCTCGAGTGTGATTCCTAGGTTCTCGCTGCTAAACTAGCTCTTGGCTCCCTTCTTTTATATCTATATTTTTACTACCGATGTGCCGTGTGCAGATTCGGCCATTTTGTCTGAGATGTGTCCATCCTTAGCCAATCGGTATCCTTGGTCATTTAGGGAATTCCAGAGGTCCCTTATTATGTGATTTGCGACTGCTCAACCGTTAGACTAGATTGTCACCCTTATCTTGAATTAATTATTGTCGTAGACTCGATCATCCTGCAAGCTTGTCATCTCTTGCAGGCCTGTTAACTATGTTATTTGAGCAGCCCTAGGCCCCCAGCTTCAAGGTTTTGTTTATTTGAGATCTCACTGTGGCTGCAGTTTTCGCAGTCCTCGACCATTTTTCTAAAGGCAACCATTTTACGCAATTCACCAGTTCATATTTCTACATATGCTAACATACCCACCGTGGATGGGGGCTTGCATTTTTGTGCATAGGTACCCGTAGTTATGCGTGATCATATGTGGCCCACTCACTGGTTGTGCTTCATCTATATAAAACCATAGTAAAGCTGTACTGTGTGTGGTTTTGGGCTCCATACTAAAGGAAAGATGCTGAAGCAATAGAGATAGTACAGAACAGAATCTTTGGAGTGCTACCTGGTATGAGGTGATATAAATATGAAGAACGACTTCAAAAATAGGGGCTGTTTTCATTAGAACAGAGGAAATGATTGGATGATTTGACAGAGGTATATAAAAAAGATAGAAACAGACTATTTCTAGTGATTAAAGAGTCTAGAACGAGGAAATAGATATAAGATTAAATCTAAGGGATTTAGGACAGAGAGCAAGGAAAACATTTTTACCCTGAGGGTAGTGTGACTGTGGACTGCACTGGTCGAGTTAATTGAAGGAGGGACTTTGTTAACATTTAGGGATAGGTTTGATTGGTGGATGTAGGATAGGAGGATAAAGGGATATGGGTACAGGGTGAGTATATGTGATTAGGACTACGGCTTGTGTGGAGGATAAGTGGCAGTATGGACTGCTTGGGCTGAATGACCTGTTTCCATGTTGTAATTTTAATGTAATTCTATGCAATCGATATCTATCAGTATGTACATTAAAATTCTTACAGAAGACATGCACTTGCTGTGCCATTTTTTGGTTAATGCTTTTTCTATCAACATTTATAATGGTAACTGCTTATGTAGACATTTATAATGGGAAATCAATATGTAAACAGGTGCCTCTTTAATTCAGTTTCATGCTCTGGCTATTAGGTGGTGCTGTGGCTTGAGTATCTCAAATCTGTCTCTCAACTATATCTCCCATCTCCAATCGTTATCTTGCTTTTCTGCTTGCAGGCATGTTTTATATTTTTATTTTCATTTTGGCCACTTCCTGGCCTCCTGATCCAGTTTTGGGTCACGCCCCCACGCCCTCCCCTCCAAGCTGCCCATCTTCCATTCCTGGCTACTTCCTGCAACACCCCTAACCCCCCTCCCCCGCATGGTGCATCTGTCAGGGGCCTACTGCTTCCCATTTTCTGGCCCTGGCCTTCCCTACTTGACTCCCTGCTCCAGGACACTCTCAGGCCAACTCTATTGATCTTCCCCCAATCTGGTCTGCTTGAGCCAGCCTTTCCCGCATGACTCCCAGCCTTTGTGCGCCCCACAGCCTCCTCTTCACTGGTAAACCGGCACCTTGGGTTCCAAAAGCACGATGAATTTGCTTTAATTATTACAACACAGGCTTCTATTTTCTACAAGTGAAAAGCAGAACAGTGGCCATTACATGTATGAAATAATGCAGGACCTTCTCACTAGTTTGGACTTTCCACATTTTTTACCAGAGCCAATTGGAACCAAAACCACAGAGGCCATGCGCTGCACTCAAGGTACATTATAAGTGCCTCTTCGGTTGTGCAATGATACAAAGTATCCAACCTTACTGAGAGCACACTGAGTGAAGTGGCACAGACCAAGCTATACACTAAAAAAGGAGTAAAAAAATAGCCCTCATTTAAGACACCTTGGGGGTAATTTTCACTCTGGGCGGTAGCGTAAAGCAAGTATTCTCAGATCAGGCAATGTTATACACCTTTTGCAATTTTTGAAAATCGGGAGCGATGTATGATGAGTGGCTGATCTGATATCGCTCGTTTTATACTATCGCCCAAAGCACACAAAAGCCGTAATTGTCCCCGAAAAAAAACGTGTGGGTTTGGAGCGTGGAGGCAGTTAGATTGTAAAGAATGGGATTACTGACCTGATCCCGCCTCCAACCCGCCCACTTCCGGTTTTAACGGAGGCGGGGCGGGGCGGGGCGGGTGACCAACCCGCTCCCAGGGGGGTGGTACCTTAATTTAAATATTGTAATGAGGTTGGAAGCCTCTTTTTTCACCTCCATTTTGAATTTAACTGCCTGTGGACGGGTTTCACACAATTTGTGAAACCCGGCAGTTAAACCGAGGCGGGGACTGCTGCATCCAGGAGGTAAGTGGCTTTATACCTACCTCCTTGATCCAGGGTCCCTGCCTAACCCACCCCCCGCAATCGGAGACCCCACCACGAGGCCTCTGATCCCCACCATGAGGCCTGCCCCCCACTCCACTGATGATGCTAAGGCCGGCCACAATCCTCTGGTGGCCGGCCACGACCCTCTCCTCCCCCCGTCCCCCCTCCCAGCCGATGCTCCAGCTGACCCCAACCCCCATTGACACCACGCAATCCCCGACCCCCCCATCCCCGACCTAGTCCATGCCGATCTCAACCCCTTCAGCCGATCCCCGATCCTTCCGATCCCTGGCTGATCGCCCCCCGCCGATCCCTAAGTCCCTGTCGATCCTCCAAACGCCTTCCGATCCCCGATCCCCTGCCGATACTCCTGTAAGGGGTTTTCTCCAATACTGGTCCCCCGTTACACACAGTTCTTGGACGTCAGGATTTATAAGAACAAAATACACACGGCACAGGGTTTTGGCTCAACCTTTGATTTGTTCGTTTATTGAACACACACACACAATTACTTCTCCAGTATAAATCCCTACGATTTATATCAGACTAACAACCCCAAAATACAAACCCCTACGCAAAGGGTCATTTGCATCGACACAATATGACACAGTTAAACCCGTCCGCGATTTGACTGCTACATATAAAGTTACCCAGACTCAATCACAAAACCCTTATTGTGATCTGACTGAAACTTACAAACTTACTCAGACTCAATCACAAAAGCCCCCTCTATGATTTGACTGAAACATATAATCACCACTCCCGATCGGCTGTCTCTTGGAGTTGATTGTAGGCCCGAATCTTTCTGTTCGCTGTTCTACCATTGGCATCCCACACCACTGTCTTTGAAGTGATCTTTTACTTAAACCAAAACCAACTTGCAACCTTGAAACACATTTCCTGGCCCCCTCCTGAGCACACGATGGCCGTATCAAAATGTATGAATTGTCCCTCGTATTATCCATTGATTAGAGATTCCTTTCTGACAATGTAACCTTCCCAAGGTGACTGCATATGTGAAGTTGTTGGTTTCTGTTAGCATTCGTATTCAAATGGTTCAAGGCCCGGCCCATTGTCTAGGCCTGCACTGATACTGGTTATTCGGGGGCCATGGTCTTCTTTAACAATGTAACCCCTTAAGGTAAATGAATATGTGAATGTTCTTGTTCAGAAACATTCGTATTTTAGACTGTCTGTGATCATTGATATCCAGTCTCTTGATGGTTCATCTGCAATGTTTGAATTAACCCTTTATTGCTGAGCCCTTTTTGCTGGCTCTGCAGTTCTGGGTTTTTATATTTCGTAGTCCAATTTTTACCGTTGGGGGGGAGGATTGGATCCTACATCTCCCCCTTTAATATCTCTTACGTTAGAGATATTACTTCCATCCATTCTTCTGCTGTGGAGGGTGCATTATCGGTCCCAGCAAATCTCGCATTTTTTTTTTACACATTCTATATATTTGATTCTATAATCCCAAATCCCCTTTATACAGTCTTTCCTGTTTTTCCCTTTTTACCCTTCGTTTCATTTTACACGATAACCTGAATAGATACAACACAATAATTAATTGCACAGTTATCAATACATGTGAGGCAATTCGGATCCAGGGAGGAATTTCAATATTAAACCCAATGTCCCACCAAGGTGGGGTGGTCATTTCCCTGATCTCCTCTCGCGTTTCTCTGTTTTCCTGCTGGAGAGTGTAGTAATGTTTCTGGGAAAGCTCCACATCCTTTACCCGTTTTGTCAAATGCTCAGGTAATGGCGGGATATCATACCCAAAATGTGCATAATTTCTGTCCCTCAATCTCATTACCCTCCCCCAGTATCCTCTTTAACTGATCATCTATGCTATTGACCAGTGACGTCCCCGTATTAAACACCGAGGCCGCGTCATTGATCAATCCCCTCTTCCGTCTCCCCAAACCGGTGTGACTGTTGTCAGCTCGTTTATACAAATCCTTCCGACTTTAATCCCCATAGTTCAACTCGTAGAATTGCCGGAACGTTTCTTTTAATAGTTTCTCAAACAATTTTTCTGTTTCAGCTGGGCACCACCGGGGTAGCCGTATCTTTGTCAAATTAAGGATGACAGATGCTACCTCGTAATGCACGTCATGGTACAACACCTTCCCTGTTGGAATCAGTACTAACCCATTCCTAGGTCCAGGTGTCATTATGGGGCACTTAACCTCTTTATCCCGTGTCTTTGGGGCTGATGGTAGGGGATTCTTATTGTGCACTACTAGTTCAGTAGCATTGACTGCGTTTGGAGGGTCTGGGACCACACACGAATCGAAACTCTGAGTCCAGCCTATTCCAGACCTGGAATCTTACCATTGCCATTTAAAAGCGATGGACACCCCCTTCTGGCATTTACGTTCCGATCCTCCCACACACACATAAACCCCTTGTTCCTCCTTCCACCACTTGTCCCAACATAATTTTACACCCCCCTTGTCCCCACAATCGATCTGTACGAGTCGTTCCCCAATCTTTCCCAATCCGTGGATTCATTACCCTTTGCCTTGTCTGTTTTCCGTAGCCACCACCACCATCCCACGGAGATACTTCCCCAGCATTCTAGGCACACTTGCCTTCCCTCGTTCACCAGTACCTTTTTGGTGGTGATATTTAATTTGGGGCAGGGCACTGATGCTTCACCGAATTTGTGACCAGTGTAATTGGAATATTTAGTGGAATTTGACCCCAACCAACCCGGCCATACTCCCTCATGGAAGTATGTAGCTATCCCCGTGCTCTACCTCTCTGTGTGACGGTGGGCCCGGCTCCTCCCATACACCCGTAAGTAAATGACATCTCGATGTCGCCTCACTCCATCTGTCCTGATCTGATCAGGATTACCAACAGGCCCAGCCACAGAGTGCATTCCATCCTGCGTCCTCCATTCGACTCGCCTCTGCAAATTAAAGAAAAGAAAAATAGCAATGCTCTGTGAAAGGTCTTCCCTCCACAGGTCAAACTTAGGTTATATACATATTATGCATGCTGTGATTGCTGCAATCACCGCGTCCCTTTTTCCTTACTGTCCGGTTGGGACCTCTTGCGGCTCGGGGTCGGTGTGCGAGGAGGCGTCCAAGGCACCCGAGGTCGGGGTGTTCAACTACTCCTTCTCATCGCTCCACTCTCTGGGTTTTCATCATCATCCCACAACATGGGAGGAAAACTTACATTGGTCAAACTCATGATCGTTCCCTGGGCTCTGGTTCGTTTTATTCTCCTTTTCCCGGGGTCATAGAGTTTACATTGATTAATGTGGAACCACTTTGTCCGTTTCGGCAGCTGCACTGTGTAAACCATAGGGCTTGCCTTGTCCACTATACTGTACGGCCCCATTTACAGTGGTTCGAAAGCCCCTACCCGGGCATAATTCCTCACTATGACCTGGTCCCCTACCTTCCACTCCTGTACTTTCTGTGGCTCTAACAGCATTCTATTCTTCTGGTGCTGGCTTCCCATGTTATTTGTAGCTTCCCATTGTACTTTCCTCAAGGTCTCATACAGGTCTTTTATGAACCTGTCCCGGTTGACCTCCCTCGTTTGAGCTTCGGTCAGGACCGGTACCAACACATGAGTCGGGGTCCTCATCGTCCTACCGGCCATCAGCTCATACGGAGAGTGTCCTGCGCTTTTGGAGAGGCTGGCCCTGATATTCATGAGAACTAGAGGCAGGACCTTGTCCCATTTCTTTGGGTACCTCCCTATCTCTTCCTAAGCCTTTCCTTTAAGGTCCGGTTCATCCTTTCCACTATTCCCGATGATTGGGGGTTGTGGGCCACATGCCATTTTCCCTGTATCCCTAAACGTTTCAGGGTGGTCTACATGACTTGTCCTGTGAAATGGCTCCCCTGATCTGATTCCACTACCTGGGGCAATCCCCATCGGGAGAACACATCCCTTACTAGGATCACAGCCATGTTTAATGCTGTGGCTGTTCGACAAGGGAAGGCCTCAACCCACTTAGAGAAAACGTCCACCAACACCAGACAATACTTGTTGCCTGCTTTTGTGGTGGGTAGGGGCCCAATGAAGTCTATCTGTATAGAACGCCATGGTCCCTCTACCCTCCTAACGTGTCCCAATGGTGCCTTTCTACGGTGGGGGTCTGGATTATTCATAGCGCACACTAGGCACTCCCTGCAATATTCCTTCACCTCTTCCCTGAGATGAGGCCACCAACCCACCTCCTCCACTTTCTTCCAGGTAGTTTCCGGCCCTGGATGTCCAGCTCCCGGACCCCCGTGAGCTAGCTGCATAAATTCCTCCCGGTACTGTGTGGGCACGATCCACCTTTCCCCTTTAAACAGCATCCCCTCTTTGACCACTATATCTGCTGCTCTAAAAGGACCCTCAATTGGTTCCCCATCTACCCTTTTCTTAATCACGGTTTTTAAAACCACATCTTGTGCTTGAACCTGGGTCAGGTCTGGGGGCAACTTCACCTCCTGTGGGCCCTCCATATCCCTTATGGCCATGATCTGTCCCAAAGTACTCCCTCCCTGGCCCCCTTTTTTGCCAATTCATCGGCCTTCTGGTTACCTTTCCATTTAGGCTCGTTTTTTGAGTGCGCCTTTACTTTTTGAATGTAATACTCCCCTTTATTGCCCGTAACGCCCAGGATTGTGTTCAGCAGTGGGGCGATACCTAACGGTTTCCCGTCGGCGGACTTGAATCCTCGTCTAGCCCATATTGCCAAATATTCAGTGCAAGAATTTCACGGAACATCGAGTCTGAGCATATTGTGTAGGGGGTTGGGAATTCCTCGGGATGCGTGCCCACATAAGCTACAGCCGCCAGCTCGGCCTGCTGTGCGCTCAGTGTGCTGGGGAGTTTGATGGCTTTCTCTATTCCAGCCCCTGGGTCATAAATTCCACACCCTGTCCTACGCTCACCGTTTGTCACCAAGCTGGACCCATCCACATATATATCTCTCCCTGTCGGATGTTGCCCGGCCCGGAATCCCACGTCTACATCCCATACCCCTTCTACTGTGCACACGTGATTCATCCCTGGGTAAATCATGTTCAAGGCCAGCTTAGGTTCCGCCAATCTTTCCACCCTCAGGTTCATCTGGGAGAGTAGCAATGTCGAGCGAGCAATACGACTGCTACTCACTGTCCCATCTTTTATCCTCCCGTCCAATAGCATCTGTGTTGGGGTATGACATGTCAGTAAGATTATTAAAGATGACCCCGTAAACAATTGGAAACGTTTGACGGCCAAATAGCTCTCCAAAAGGTGTCTTTCACAGTTCGAGTAACCCCTCTCTACATCTGTCAGGACTCGGGAGGCATAAGCTACTGGCCTCAACTTGTCATGCCGTTCTTGGAGCAACACCACACTCAAACTATCCCCAGTAGCTGCTACCTCCAGATAAAAATCTTCGTTCCCGTTTATTGCTCCTAGTGCGGGTGCAGTTTGTAAATTTTCCTTTAGGTGAGTAAATGCCTCCTTACAACTCTCATCCCATTCCCATCCTACTCCTTTCCGAAGGAGTCTAAGCAAAGGGGCTGCCGTGGCTGCATAGCCTTCAATAAAATCCCTGCAATACCCTGTCATACCAAGAAAAGATCTCACCCCAGTTACACTCTTTGGAGTGGGTAGTTCCTGTACTGTCCTCCTCTTCGCCTCGTCTATAGCCCTTTCCCCTGCCCTAATCGTCAATCCTAAGAATCCTCCTGTCCTATTTGGGCTTTCTTGGGGTTTGCCTTAAACCCTGCCTCCACCAACAGCTTTAGTAGCTCGTCCAGTAGTGGCCCGTGGTCCTCTGCACTTTCTGAGAATAATAATAGGTCATCCACGTACTGGATCAACTGGCTAGGCTGACTGAAATTCTTTAAAGCATTAGCCATACACTGATGGAAAATCGAGGGACTGTTATGAAACCCTTGCGGGAGGCATGTCCACGTATACAGTTGCCCTTTGAATGTAAAGGCAAATTTATACTGATCCTCCCGTCTTACTGGGATAGACCAGAACCCATTAGCTATGTCCAATACAGTGAACGTTGTTGCCTCCGCAGGGATATTCTCTATTAGATCGGCTACTGCTGCTACCATGGGCGCACATGCTGGAATAAGAACCCGGTAGTCTACCGTGGCTCTCCATGACTGATCGGGCTTCTTAACTGGCCATAGGGGTGAATTTACATGGGTCGCTATCGGTCTCAGTACTCCTTGTTCCACGAGGGAGCTCAGTGCAGTTTCCATGTCCTTCTCTGCCTCCCAGGGAAAACTATACTGTTTCTGAGGTCGTGACATTGGCTCCCCGTGTACCTCCACCTCTTCCCCCGTTACCCTACCACAGTCATGTCGGTGAGTGGCGAACACTGCGAGATTATTTTTCACATACCCCCGATACCTTTCCGAGGTGCTACGGACCAATTGTTCCAAGTCATAGCTACCCTTCGGTTTCATAGTACAGACGCTACCTTTCACTTTCTCCGCCTTGGGGATAACTAGAACTTCCTCAGGTTTATCTGAACCAACCGCCCCCCATAGACAGTGGTTTCTCATATCCACGATCACATAGTTGGCCAGCATAAAATCAGCTCTGAGGACCCCCACGCCAGGCTGATCCCATTGCATCAGTACGCATGAAGGGATTATTACTAGTCCTAGCCCCTTTTGGGCTACCCCGGATCAGGCATATTCCCCAGACGTTCACCTTCAACTAAAGTTAGAGGTAGCCGAATCCTAAAGATGCTTAATTGGGTCTAAAAGTCCAGACTATCTCTCCCTAAAGGAAAGGAACAGCCTGAAGATGTTACCGTCCTCCAGATAGTACTTTTAATAAGTTTAGCTAGAGTGTAGCCTTCTGGATATTATGAGGGTCCGGAAAACTCCCTCAGAATTCTGCAACTCCTCACCAAAGTGTGTTCAGAGATTGAGTTCGCGAGTTTGATACAGAAGTACTATGTGAGATAATTCTAAAAATATATAGATTTATTAAAGAATCGACATGTAATTACAGTAGGTGTTTCAATCGCAACATTAACAGTTCCAAATACAGAAATCTTACAATTCTATTATCAGAGATCCTTATTCTCAAATCTTAACTTCGTTACATTTTTACAGTTCTTAGTTTATTCCAGGATATCCACCAAAATCAAATACAAGTACCTTGATCCCTAAGATACAAAGAGTTGTAGACTTACAGAGCTTGCCTCTGAAGCCTGAGAATCGCTTTGCCCCTTACAGCGAATCTATCATCCCATTTGAAAGTTCAATATTTATACCCTTTCTCAGTGGTATATCCTTTGAAGTTTTCTGCTGATGTAAGCTAATTATCTCTAGTCATTTTTCTGCTGACTTCTGCTATTCTTACAGTCAGTTCAGCTGGTAGCAAACAGACTCGTGTCTCTCCTTTAGGTGTTCGAAGCTTATCATAAAAAACGATGTGGAACAGGTGCCTCTATTTGATGTCATTCTTAGCAAGGTCTTCTGTTTGTTTCTTTTTACGACGTGTAAATTAAAAACATCTCAACCGGGTGCACCATTGTCTTCTTAGCTACCTCAACTGGTTGCATTAAGAATTATGTCTCCTGTCTTTCATTTGATGTCATTTTTACGAAGGCATATGTTTCTTTAATTTTCTGTGTTTCATTTGAAAGTGTTGGTTTAAGACACCTTAACAGAGTATACCATTGTGTTCTTTCCAAAGCTGTAGACTTTAGGAACCTCCAACCTCCTGTTTCAATAAGGCTATTGTTTCAGTGTCAACAACTTATCTTATCTCAATAGCCTGTATGCTGTTTACAGCTTTTCCATTCTTAGGTTTTTAGATTTTCAAACCCAGTTTGTCATGTTTTAATAAGACTAGAATATTTCATAGAATGGTGTATTTTTCTGAATATGGCGTATTCCTTCACACGCATTCCCACTTAGTGACAAGGGGTCCTAACCCTATAGACAAAGGTTTCGATACCGCCCCAGTCTGCTTGTTCCCTGTGAAACCCACTAACTTAAATGGGACCCTACTCGACCATGGAGAAGTGGTCGGGCTTGGTGAGTGAACCACCGTACTGGAAGCTCCGGATACTTTCCCAAATGGCCTCTACCCTGATCTCTACAAAAGGTCTGCCCCACTCATCGTAGGTGAGCGGGCACAGGTACTCTGGCTAAGTGCGTCCTAGTCATGGGAGAAGTGGGGGCGCGCTGGGCTTTTCACTGCACACGGCAGCGTCCAGCTTTCCCTGGTCTTTGCCCATAACCTGCCATAACGCGGTCCCTAGAAGTTCCACCGGGTCTTCTACCCTCTCCTTCTCCGCCTCTACTACCTGCGGTTTTGACCCTGAGGGACCCCCGTATCCTGGTTTTTCCCTTTTTGGGAACTTGCACTCCCTGTTCCAGTGTCCCATTCTACCACATTTAAAGCACGCCTGGCATCTGTCCACCTTACCCCCCTCCTGCTTCCATTCTTTTCTACCACCCACGCTTCCCTTCATCTCGTGCACTTTTCTCTTTTGTTTATTCTCCTCCCCTCGGTCGGATTTAAAAGCCAGAGTCAGTTTGCTTAACATGCCTGGCTCTGTATTATTAACATCCTCGGAGTCGAACCATGATTCTGCCCTAGCCCTGATCCGTGGCAGGCTGTTAGCCACTAGGGTCCTCAACCAATGATTCCTGGGAGCCCCTAACAACTGTGCTCGGGCTAGATTTCCCTCTGTTGCTTTCAGATACACGGGCCACAACCTGTCTGCGAATGCATCCGGTGCTTCGCCAGCCAGCTGTCTGGTCTGCTCGACCTGCAAGAACGGGCTGCCCTGGCTATGTCCCAGCGCCATTAAAATTTTGTCCTTTACCCGTCTAGGGTACCCCCTTCTAACTTAGTGGCTGCCGACAAACCCTGGTACAGCTTCCCATCTAGAGAGAACAGCATCAGCTTTTTCCGTTCGTCGTCGTCACAATTATTGATCCCCCCTATCTGCTCTACATTGGCAAAATGAACAGAGGCATGCCCTCCGTGCTTCAGTTTCGGCACACTGGCCAGCATTTCCTGCAACTGAAGGGACATATAGGGAAGCACATAATCACTCTGCAATGGCCCCTGACCACCGCCTTGTGGGGGTGGACCATACTTTTGCTGTTGCAGGGGACACATCGGTCCCGGTGGTCCTTGTGCTTCGGGAGCCGGTCGAACCTCTCTATACTGGATTCCATCATCGGGCTCCTTTTCCTCCTCATCCCAGTCTACCCCAACTTCCCTTGGTGCCATGAGACAAACCATACCCCTGGCCATGGATAAAGCTAGGGTCAACTTACGGATTTTTTCATTACAGGGCCCGTGGTCAGCCTCTTCATGTACCCGGTTTTTGGCTACCCTGTATGCCACCTTTATATCTTTTTACTGCTCCTCAGCCTTGTCAGCTCTCTCTTAGTTCCTATTACCTTCCTCACGCTGAGCGTGACACTGCCTTCTACTTTTGGTCACCTGACATTGCAGGTACTCTAACGTGTTTCTAGCTGTTTCTTCCTGCACTTTTCTCTCCTGCCTTTCAAAGCCCAAATCTTCTGTCAGCCGGTTCACTATGGCCTCTCTCTCTCCTGCCCTATTTTCTGATTCCTTTTTCTCTTTTCCCAAATGCTCAACTTTCTCCGTGAGCATCTGAATTTGTTTCTGCATACCTATTAGCCAAATTGCCTTTTTCTTTGATTTCCTATGTATGCTACTACCCGTCCATGCTACCGCTTTCTCATACAGACTGTCAGAGTGTAACATTTCCCACACCCAGTGCTCGGAAATGTTTACTTTCCCAAACACATGTGAGGATATCCTATCCTACATCGCGGGTTTCTTGCACTTAACCCTGTCCATAATTTTTTTCTAAACCTTGACGTCCTGCCGTGGTCGCCAGATTCTGTAAGGGGTTTTCTCTGATACTGGTCCCCCATTACACACAGTTCTTGTACGTCAGGATTTATAAGAACAAAATACACACGGCACAGGGTTTTGGCTCAACCTTTGATTTGTTCGTTTATTGAACACACACACACAATTACCTTCCCAGTATAAATCCTTATGATTTATATTAGGCTAACAACCCCAAAATACAAACCCCTACACAAAGGGTTATTTGCATTGACACAATATGACAGTTAAGCCCGTCTGCGATTTGACTGATACATTTTGGCCCAGAAATTGATCTCGCTCTGTTCCCGCGGGGGTAAGGAGCAGGCGCGATCTCTCACTCCGCGTTGGCTTTTTCAGATCCAGCTCGCACGAACTTGATGTTCCAGATATCAGCTGGGCAGTGCTTGCGTATCCCACCGGCGTAGTGAATTCGTGCGAGCTGTGGGATCACGTGACTCAGTTAGAGCCAATGGCAGCACACCATCTTCCATTCATAAGTTTCACATACGTGCTGTGAAAGCTATGAATCTTACACCCCCCCAAAATAACAGCTAAACCTCAATTAAATTTTAAAAAAAACCCATCACATTAATAAAATAAGTATAGTTAAATAAATTAACCATTTTAAATAAAAAATTAAATTTTTGAAAAAATTTAAAATCTTTTAAAAAGTTATAAAAATAAACTTACCTGTCTTTAAAGTCTCTAAAAAAGATATACCTGTTAAAAAAAATTCAAAAAAATACTTAATTCACTACTTACCTTGTTAAAAGTGAGTCTTACTCCTCCTTTTTCCATTTCTAAAATCTTCCGTCCTTACCTGCGCGTCCAAAGCACTAAGTGCACAGCGTGCGCGCAGCCTGTAGCGCGCACGCGATACACCGAGGAACCGCCCCCTTTTCCAAAGACCAAGTGCCGGTTTTCAGCGCATGCGCAGGGCATGCAGAAAACCGGCAATTGGAGAGAGAATACGCGAGAGTACGCAGTGCGTACTCTCGCGCAGCGGGATCAATTTTTGGCCCATTAACTTACCCAGACTCAATCACAAAGCCCTTATTGTGATCTGACTGAAACTCACAAACTTACTCAGACTCAATCACAAAAGCCCCCTCTATGATTTGACTGAAACATACAATCACCACTCCCGATCGGCTGTCTCTTGGAGTTGATTGTAGGCCCGAATCTTTCTGTTCACTGTTCTGCTGTTGGCTTCCCACACCACTGTCTTTGAAGTGATCTTTTACTTAAACCAAAACCAACTTGCAACCTTGAAACACATTTCCTGGCCCCCTCCTGAGCACACGATGGCCGTATCAAAATGTATGAATTGTCCCTCGTATTGTCCATTGATTAGAGATTCCTTTCTGACAATGCAACCTTCCCAAGGTGACTGCATATGTGAAGTTGTTGGTTTCTGTTAGCATTCGTATTCAAATGGTTCAAGGCCTGGCCCATTGTCTAGGCCTGCACTGATACTAGTTATTCAGGGGCCATGGTCTTCTTTAACAATGTAACCCCTTAAGGTAAATGAATATGCGAATGTTCTTGTTCAGAAACATTCGTATTTTAGACTGTCTGTGATCATTGATATCCAGTGTCTTGATGGTTCATCTGCAATGTTTGAATTAACCCTTTATTGCTGAGCCCTTTTTGCTGGCTCTGCAGTTCTGGGTTTTTATATACATATATATATATACAATCACTACTCCCGATCGGCTGTCTCTTGGAGTTGATTGTAGGCCCGAATCTTTCTTTTCGCTGTTCTGCCATTGGCTTCCCACACCATTGTCTTCGAAGTGATCTTTTACTTAAACCAAAACCAACTTGCAATCTTGAAACACATATCCTGGCCCCTCCTATGCACACGATGGCCATATCAAAATGTGTGAATTGTGTCATGAGTGTCCTTGTGCACCAGTCGCTGAAGGTAAGCATGCAGGTGCAGCAGGCGGTGAAGAAGGCAAATGGTATGTTGGCCTTCATAGCGAAAGGGTTTGAGTATAGGAACAGGGATGTCCTGCTGCAGTTGTACAGGGCCTTGGTGAGACCACACCTTGAGTACTGTGTGCAGTTTTGGTCGCCTTATCTGAGGAAGGATGTTCTTGCCATGGAAGGAGTTCAGTGAAGATTCACAAGGCTGATACCTGGGATGGTAGGAATGACATATGAGGAGAGATTGGGTCGATTGGGCTTATACTCGCTGGAGTATAGAAGAATGAGAGGGGATCTCATCGAAACATATAAAATTCTGACAGGTCTGGACAAACTAGATGCAGGAAGAATGTTCCCGATGGTCGGAGAGTCCAGAACCAGGGGTCATAATCTAAGGATAAGGGGTAAGCCATTTAGGACAGAAATGAGGAAGAATTTCTTCACCCAGAGAGTGGTGAACCTGTGGAATTCTCTACCACAGAAGGTAGTTGAGGCCAAGTTATTAAATATATTCAAGAATGAGTTAGATATATTTCTTAAAGCTAAAGGTATCAAGGGATATGGGGAGAAGGCAGGTACAGGGTACTGAGTTTGGATGATCAGCCATGATCTCATCAAATGGCGGAGCAGGCTCGAGGGGCCGAATGGCCTACTCCTGATCCTATCTTCTATGTTTCTATGTCCCTCGTATTGTCCATTGATTAGAGATACCTTTCTGACAATGCAATCTTCCCAAGGTGCATATGCAAAGTTGTTGGTTTCTGTTAGCATTCGTATTCAAATGGTTCAAGACACAGCCCATTGTCTAGGCCTGCACTGATACTAGTTATTCGGGGGCCATGGTCTTCTTTAACAATGTAACCCCTTAAGGTAAATGAATATGCGAATGTTCTTGTTCAGAAGCATTCGTATTTTAGACTGTCTGTGATCATTGATATCCAGTGTCTTGATGGTTCGTCTGCAATGTTTGAATTAACCCTTTATTGCTGAGCCCTTTTTGCTGGCTCTGCAGTTCTGGGTTTTTATATTTCATAGTCCAATTTACCGTTGTGGGGAGGAATGGATCCTACACTCCAAACCCCTCCCGATCCCCGATCCCCAGCCGAACCCCCCCTGCCGATCACTGACCCCCCCATTCCCTATTCATGCCGATCCCCAACGCCGCCACCACAATCCCCGACCAACCCCCCACTCCCCGACCATGCCGATCACCGAGACCCCTCCCCCCACGTTCCCTGACCATGCCGACCCCGCGATCCATCGCCCGGACCGACTGCTCGCATCTGAGGTCTACCCACCCGCAGCCAGCCAGCCTCTCAATCTGGCTGCGGGCGGGAGTCCGAGGCCTCACATTCAAATCAGGCCCTGCTGTTAAAGTCGGCAGGGCCTGCGGAAACCACAGCCTCCCTGGTTTCCCGCCCACCTCGGAGGCCCCCCCCCGCCCCCAACCTGCCTCCCTTGAGAAAATTCTGGCCAAAGAGTAAATGCCACCTTCTCTTAATGTATTATTAGTCAGCAATAAGACTAGCTTAACGTCTGCTGATTTCAGCGGTATTTCTGGATTCTGTGCACTAGCATTACCATCACGTGGGGCAGGGTGAAAATAGAGGCCTTCCCCAACTGAAGGCTAGTACCGTCCTTCTCCTGTAATCCCTTCTCCCACATATTTACTCACTACTTGTCCACTTTCAACTGACTGAGGTATCAGATGGAGAGAACCATTATGAATCTCACTGATCTCACTGCTCCCCAGAGGTCTGCTTCCGTGCAAATCACTGGACATGTTGAGGAAAGGCCCGACAGCAGGTATATTCCAAAATAATCCATTGACTATGAAGGACATGATAAGGTACTTTAAAAATACAATTCTTTCTTATCAGTAACCCTGGGGAATCCAGCAATACAATGAAATTGCATTACCCTGTCATGTTGCTGTTGTTTTTCTTGGGGGATGTGATGAAGGCATTTTCCCTACTATTGAGTCACCACCTTGATGCATCGGTGTACTCCAAATTGTAGATATCCCTGTAGGAGAGTAGAAGGAGCAGGTGTATAAAAGTTGAAGCTGATAGTGACTTTGACTGCCACACACAGTGCCATCCCCGTGGTGGAGGTTGTCTGTAGGCATGTTTGCAGCAAGTGGTCCAACTCTGTAACCGTCTCCTTGCTGAACCTGTGCCTGTGAAGGAAGCTACTTCACTGACATTGCCAGGGAGCTGTGACAGGCTACTGGATCCTTGAGTAATGGCTGCAGGACAAAAGAGCTGAATTCCAGAGGTGAGGTGAGGGTGACTGCCTTTGACATCAAGGCAGCAGTTCGACCAAGTGTGGCATCAAGGAGCCCTAGTAAAATTGAAGTCAATGGGAATCACGGGGAAGATGGTTGTCGTTGTTGGAGGACAATTATCTCAGCCCCAGGACATCGCTGCAGGAGTTCCTCAGGGCAGTGTCTTAGGCCCAACCATCTTCAGCTGCTTCATCAATTACCTTCCCTCCATCTTAAGGTCAGAAATGGGGATGTTCACTGTTGACTGCACAATGTTCAGTTCCATTCGCAACTCCTCAGATAATGAAGCAGTCCATGCTCGAATGCAGCAAGACCTGGATGACATTCAGGCTTAGGCTGATAGGTGGCAAGTAACATTCGCGCCACACAAGTGCCAGGCAATGACTATCTCCAACAAGCGAGAGTCTAATCACCACCCCTTGACATTCAACGGCATTACCATCACCAAATCCCCCACCATCAATATCCTGGGGGTCACCTTTGACCAGAAACTTAACTGGACCAGCCACATAAATACTGTGGCTACAGGAGCAGGTCAGAGGCTGGGTATTCTGTGGAGAGTGTCTCACCTCCTGACTCCCCAAAGCCTTTTCACCATCTATAAAGCACAAGTCAGGAGTGTGATAGAATACTCTCCACTTGCTTGGATGAGTGCAGCTCCAACAACACTGAAGAAGCTTGACACCATCCAGGACAAAGCAATCTGCTTGAATGGCACCACATCCACCACCTTAAACATCATTCACTCCCTCCACCACCGGCGCACCGTGGCTGCAGTGTGTACCATTTACAAGATGCACTGCAGCAACTTGCCAAGGAGTCTTCGGCAGCACCTCCCAAACCTGCGACCTCTACCACCTAGAATGGCAAGGGCAACAGGTGCATGGGAACACCACCACCTCCAAATGCCCCTCGAAGTTACACACCATCCTGACTTGGAAATGTATCACCGTTCCTGGAACTCCCTCCCTAACAGCACTATGGGAGTACCTTCACCACAAGGACTGCAGCGATTCAAAAAGGTGGCTCACCACCACCTTCTCAAGGGCAATTAGGGATGGGCAATAAATGCTGGCCTTGCCAGCGACGCCCACATCCCATAAACAAATAAAAAAAAGCTGTGGGGAATCCACAACTGGTGCAAATGGATCTCCCTGACAACCGAATAGTCTTCTTCATTCCCTTCTAACAAGCTAAAGAGAGAGGAGCGCTGCAAGGAATATCCATTACTTTGAATAAGTTAAATTGCTTTCACCATGTATTTGCATTATAACTTAATTTACATAAAGCTTCTTTCTACATCTAGCTTTGATGAATGATCACATGGCTTCAATTGGTTTGGGTTTGAAAATTCAAATCTCATTTAACTATATCACCAGCTTTGCCGTTGGTCTAGTTTGAGGCTGGGTAACAGATTGTGAGAGTAATTTTCTGATCTTGCCTCACAATTTTCTGACCATTGAAATGAATGGTTGTGAAACACGAAACAGTGGCCGGAATCTTCCCAGCCCTGCGAGTGCAGGTTTGGTGGCGGGCCCGCTGTCAAAATGGCCCTGATTGACAGCGGGGCGGAAATCCACTCTGAACCCGCCTCCGTGTAAGTTTCAAAACTGTCGGGTCTGCCTGTGTATCGCAGACCCGACACCAAGTGGCGGGCCAGTTAATTAAGGTACTTAACAGGCAGTTTAAAGCTATTTAAGAGGATTAAAAGCAGGCACTTACAATTTTACCAACTTTTTGACGAGTTTGCCATCCCTCGGGGAACACGCCAGGTAAGTGGAGTCAGGTTCTCAATGACTATCCATTGCTTTCAATAGGTGACAGCTGCAAAAGTGATGTAAAAGCTACCATTTTACAGCTGTTCACTTTCCAATGTCAAAAGCTGTAGCCTTCAGTGTTAGAAAGAGTCTTTTCAGCCTCATACCTTTGGAATTGTTTGTAGTGAACTCTATATTCACTGTAACCTTCTTTGAAGAAAATTTCTGACCAGTGCTTCTGTCAACTCAACTGGATCTGGTATATCAACAATCAAAATGGACACGATTCATGCTCTCTCATCTTGGTCCTCCGAGTTTGATGAGGATCAGCCGCAGGAGCAACAGAACCACCACACCAGCAGCAGCAACAACAAACCGCCAACCTTCTCCTCAATCACCTCAAGCTGCACAGGGTGGAGGGCATCAGCGCAGGGATGCACCGTGTCAGAGGCATTACCCCCAGCACAGGGTCTATAGGCAGAGGATGAGCTACCTATACATGACGGAGCAGCAGTGCCAAAGGAGACCCAGGCTATCGCGCCAGGTGGTCACCGACCTTTGCGCATTGCTGGAGGAAGACCTGCAGCCCAGAGGAAGGGGTGAACAGCCATTACCAGTGGCTGTCAAAGTCACCCTTGCCCTCAACTTCTTCACCTCATGCTCCTCAGACATTAGCTGCATTTCCCAGTCTGCCGCACACAGATGCATCACACAGGTCACCGATGTCCTGTTTAACAAGTCGGGTAACTATATAAAGTTTACCACTCATCAAGCCGGTGTGACTGAGCGTGCGATCGGCTTCGCCACTCTGGCTGGCTTCCCACGGGTGCAGGGAGTGATTGACTGCACAGATGTGGCGATCAGGGCACCCCATCACAATCCGAGAGCTTTTGTGAACCGCAAGGGTTTCCACTCCCTAAACGTTCAGCTGGTGTGCAACCACAAAAAGTCATCATACATGTGTGCGCCAAGTTCCCTGGCAGCTGCCATGATCCGCACATCCTACTCCACTCCACCGTCCCTCAACTGTTTGAACCGCCAACCAGACTTTCAGGTTGGCTGCTTGGGGACAAGGGCTATCCCCTCAAGACATGGTTGATGACACCTTTGAGTAGGCCAGCGAACAAGGCTGTTGGAAGGTACAATCAGAGCCTCATCTCCACGAGAACTATCATTGAGCAAACTATAGGGTTTCTTAAAATGCGGCTCAGATGCCTGGACAAATCTGGAGGGGCCCTTCAGTATGCACCAGCGAGGGTATCCAGAATAGTCATGGTCTGCTGTGCCCTTCACAACATCGCTCAGCAGCAAGGACTGGCGCTAGATGATGAAGATGGCGCAGAGCGAAGAGCCTCATCGGAGGAGGAGGAGGATGAAGAGGAGCAACATGAGGTTAGCAACGCCGATGAGGAAGACCTGGAGGAGCCAGCACAGCCATTAAGACCAGTGCATGAGAACGTTGCTAGTCGTAACGCCAGGGATGCCCTCATAAATGCCAGGTTCCAGTAACTTCGTGGATGTCACACATTTGCCTGGCACAGGCGTCCACATGTTGGCAACAGCCCACACCAGCAACATAAATCATTCAATCAATAACTACTTCCTTCTTTTCATCATCAGCACTGTTGCTGCATGTCCAATCAGCCTGACCATACACTCTGCCACCTCCATTCTATCCCACACATCTGGCTGCGACTGAAAATTAAGAGAAATAAATGATTTAATTATATAGCTCCATATTTTTACAACCATCATAATGATACTGATAAACACACCCGAGTGAAAACCTTTGTGACTATTTGTGTGGAATCTTTCTTTTCTGAGTGCTTCTACGTGGTGCTACCTCTATGGCTTCAGCAGAGGTAGAGGCAGCCTCCTAACCTCCCTGCTGCAACTGCTCAGACGCCTTTGGCGGTCGTCCTCTGGGTTTTGGAGCCTGTGAGGGCCCCGCCAAAGTCTGCTCCTCCTGCGACTGTGCAGGGGCAGACTCGGCCATTGCTCTCCAGGGAGGCATCTGCGGCTCTGACTGATGGTCTGGCAAGGGGGTGGAAGTTGGAGCACTTGGAGCGAAGCACCCACTTACATGTCCCCTCCCACCATCATCCCTCTCATGGGATATCCACACTTCCCTGCTAGCAAGAAGCTGGAGAGCAGACATTAGGGCCCATGTCTATACTGACATCCCTCCTAGAAAGGACGTCTATGTGCCTTTGGTTTCTCTCCTCCATAGATGACCATCTATCCTCCATAGATGACCATCTATTTAGAAGAGAAACCATGTTGTCATTACACTGGTGCTGTAATTCCTCCATGCAAGTGGCCATCCTATACATCGAGGAAGCTATAGATGCCAGTGACTGTGCCACGGTGCTGCTCATGTTGGAGATGGACTCCTCCATTCTCTGCACACTCGTAGTCAGCGCAGTCGCAAAACCAGTCAGAGCCTCCTGCACTTGTTCCTGCAGCTCCAGGATCACCCTCTTCTTGCATGGCCCCCGAGGCTCAGCGTCTGCATGCAGCCGAGCAGAGCTAGGAGACTCCTGCACCCTCCGATGAGGAGTTGCCACTGCTGTCACTGTCTCCACCATCTGCTCTTGCTCACTTGTGATCTGTGAGACACCAGGTGTGTCTCACAGATCACGATGGCCCCACTGAGGTGTGCGTATCTGCGCTGGTGCTGGTTTGCCTTCTGTGAGGTGATGCTGTGCCCTCAGAGGCAGAAGGTTCCTCTGAGGAGTCTTGTTCCTCTTGCTCTTGGACAGTGAGGGTGGGGGGTGCTGCTCCTGATGGACCTGTTGAAGAGTAAGACATGATTAAATATATGGCACATACCATTATACATATCATCACCATTAATTTTCTGATCACATAACACCCCACATGAGTGACTGTTGAAATGCCTGCAACTGTATAGATAATAATTCTGTCACCAGCTTCTTCTATTGAGCGCCTCTCGCCATCCCCCACTTCCGGAACCTCCACCACACCAGCAATATCGAGTGCTGCCTCCTCCGCACTTGACAAATGAAAGATGGACTGAGGGCCTCCTCCCGTTCTCTCCCTCTCCCTCTTATTGTGGGCAATCTTTTCCTGCAAGGTGGTAAAGAAGAGAAGGTGTAAAGAGACTGATGGAATGACCGTCATTAATGGAATGGCATAAAGCTTCACAGGGAGACTTTGATGGAGTGGCTTGGCAATACCAAGTTGCCTGCTTTTGTGCTGTTACTTGCTTTCATTGCATAATGATGATGCTGAGTGTGAGGGTTGGAAATTAAGATGGGGACCTTATAATGTAAATAGAGAGAGACGGATGGATGAAGGTCTAAGGGATCTTGGGCTGAGTAACTTTGTGCAGGAGTATGGTTGACAATGCACAGTGGTGGGGATGTGATGACGGGCACAGCATCATGAAGGTAAGTGTAGGTTTATACTTACTTTTCCTGATCTTAGAAGATCATTAAACATTTTCCTGCACTGTACCCAGGTGCGACGCACTACTGAATTCGCCGTTATCTCTTTGGCTACATTAAGCCACGCTGATTTAGTCTGTTGGGGAGGCCTCTCCCTGCCATCCACAGGGAAGAGAACCTCCCTACGTGCTCTAACTCCCTCAACAAGATGCTGGAGGGACTCATCATTGAAACGAGGTGCAGATCTCTGCCTTTCAGATGTCATGGTACAGAAAATCCAACTGTCAGCAAACGGGACCATGGTCCCTTTAAATATACCGGCAAGAAGCACGTCATCCGGTGATGTCACCGGATCCGCTCCCATTAATTGGAACGGGAAACACGCAGGGCGGGCCTAACAAGGCCCTTAATGGTAAGATCTTATTTTTGGCCGGGATCGCCGCAGGAGCAGGTTCGTCACCCGCTGCCGCCATTTCCCGCCTTCACCCTGCCCAGGTAGGGGAAATCGCGGCCAGTGTGTGCAGATTTCTGTTATGTGCTGCTGAGGGGCAGGGCTTCCGCTGGTACCACAAAGTCAGAAGGTTATCCCTTGTTGGGGTGATTGAACTTTCCAGCCCTCCCAGTCGAGCAGCGGTGAATGAAGTTCAACATGAGAAATTAAGAGTGCGCAGACTGCGATTTCTCATCCATAATTTTAATGGATGGAATATCCCAAGTTATGAACCCTTGATTTCACACAACTTCTGCTCGCCATTTGAGTGCTTGATTCACCTTTTATAAGCTACTCTGTGAAGTGATACAGTTGAACAAAGCTGTTTAAATTTCAATGGTTTGATGAGAGAAAGTTGCTTCCAAGCAATTTCCACCAGTCTAAAGAAGGCTGCCCAAACATTAATTTTACTTTTCAATAATTTGAATTTTCAATGGGCTTTATTTCAATTTTCATTCTATGAGAAATGAGGAGTAGGGATGATCAAAAGTTCATATCATCAGAGTTACCCAACTGAATTGAACAGCGCCTGACAGCACACAATTCCCCACAGTACTGTACCAGCCAACATAGGCAAAAGCATTTTGCACTTGTTAATAACCATAACGTGAACTGTATTGCTTAAAATTATGTTGTGAAGAAAACAAGGATGCCCTGGGGGAATACAACCTAGTTTTAAGTAACATTTGCAGATTACTTTCCTTTAATGTTTCAATTTCCTTTTAGCTTAAATGTGGGACATTTAAAAGACAAGTTGGTTAAAATATTGAAAACAACTCCACATATATAAATTTAGCTTTTGGGCTATTTTGAAAATGTATTGCTGAAAATGTCGTCTTCAGAAAATTGACCTAAATGTACTTGATGTTACATGTTGAGTATTCTGTCATTTAGAGTGCTACAGTTAAACCTCCGTACACATCAATATTTCACGTATACAATTTAAATAAAAAGTAGAGATTAAAATTGCATTATGTTCTATTGCATTAAGAGTGCTACCACTGAATCAAGCCACTAATAACTTTACCAGACCTTTTAGCTCAGATATTGTGAACAGGCTTTCTTACATTCTATATTCTTTCTACATTCTTCTTTCTGTATTGATAGTATTTTAGCTTTGCCAATTTTCTGAAAGTTCAGGTTATATAGTGTATTCAAAAATCTTTGAATTTATTAGTTTTAAATGTAGTTGAACCACTTTGTGAAAGGAATAGACCATCATACAAATGAAGGAATTCACAAGAGCACCTTCCCTTTATGAATTGAGCACCATGCAGGAGCCATATTAGTCATACAGACTGACTTACTGCCAGGCTTGGTTTTGTTGTAGCATTCTTGCCACTGAGGGAGAGGTTCTTCGATTCAAGCCGCACTTTAGGGACTTGAGTACGTAATCTAGGCTGACACTTTCTTTTTATTCATTCACGGGATGTGGGCGTCACTGCCAGCATTTATTGCCCATCTCTAATTGCCCTGGAGAAGTTGGTGGTGAGCTGCCTTCTTGAACCACTGCAGTCTAGGTACAACTGAATGGCTTGTTAGGTCACTTCAGAGGGCAGTTAAGGGTCAACCACAGTGCTGTCAGTCTGGAGTCACATATAGGCCAGACCGGGTAAGGACAGCAGGTTTCCTTCCCTGAAGGACATTAGTGAATCAGATGGGTTTTTACGACAATCCTGTAGTTACATGGGCAGGAATTTTCCAGGGGGTCAGCAGGCGTGATCGGTGGTGGGTCGGGTGGGAATGTGGTTTTTTTTCGACAGATTGTCGGGACCCTGCTGTCAACCCGCCGCCATGCACCTTTACCAAAAGTCAGGTCTGTCAGCGCTGAACAGACCCGACACGCAGCAGCGGGGGAGGCAATTCAGGACATTATGACCTTGTTAACAGAGGATTAACAACAATTTTGAGCTCAAACTTTAGAATTTACCAGCTCACCAACGGGGTCCACACTGCTCGGGGATCATGTCTGTTAAACTGGGCGGGAGTTGAATGGCCATGGAATTATTTAATTGCTTGACTGCTTGAAATGTGCTATAAAAGCTTCCATCTCACTGCTGTTTACTTTCCAAGCTCAGAAGCTGTTGCTTACTGCATTTGTAAGACAGATTGAGCTTTATGCAGATTGCAAGTGTTTGGAGCAAACTCTCTCTCCAGTGTCACCCCATTGGAACAACCTCTCTCACCATTGACAGATTGCTTCTGTCATCTCAAGTTCACCTGCTATCTATTCCATCAGCATTGGTACAGTTTATACTCTCTCACCTTGGTCCTCAGAATCTGACCACAATCAGCCACAACACCAGCATCACCAGGCACACCAGCAACAACGCCAACCTTCTCCGCAATCACCTGATGCTACACAGGACAGAGGGATCAGCACCCGACCACATTGCTGCCCGGGATGCCAGGGAAGGCCTCACCATGGCCAGATTTACTTCACTTGACGCTGCATACCCTGGCTGCCACATGATGCGTCAGGTTGGCACCACCCCGCACCAATAATATAAAACATCCCTACAATGCCCAAGCCATTCCTTTCACACTCATCACCATTTGGGTTGGGGGGGGGGGGGGGTGGTGGTGTGGTGCAGTTATGTCTCATCATTCACTGGAACTCACTAAGCCACTTCCAAAGGTGCACATAAATCTGTACAAGAACGAAAAGTGTTGAAAATAAAGATTTCAATGTTTGGCAGCACATTAACAGAAACTTCACATGAACATTGGCTAAAACACCAATGCCTACCCTTGTGTGTTGTTAGTTGGTATGATTGGACTAGGATGAGGGTGAGTGTGAGGGGTGGCTAGTGAGATGGGGAAGTGATAATGTAGATAGAGAGGGATGGGTGGAGGTGCAAGGTAAGTTGATGTGAGTAAGGATGTGCAGGAGTAGGGTAGGGAAGGCAGAGTGATGGGGATGTGATGAGTGGCACAGCAGGAAGAGGTTGAGTGTGGCTTTGCAGTAACATTTCGTGATCTACTGAGATCATTGAAAGGTTTGTGCCACTGCAGCCAGGTCCTCCTGACGACATCCCTGCTTGTGCCCTCCTGTGCAATGTGCAACCAGGCTGCGTTGGTCTACTGGGGAGGTCTCTTCTGCCCATTGGAATGGGAGAGGACCTCCCTGTGTGCTGTGACTCCCCTCATAAGCATATGGAGGGAGTCATGTGAGAGCCTGGGTGCAGCCGTGCACCTCTGTGCTGTGCTTATCAGTGTTTACAGCATCTCAATGCTGTATAACACTGACAGCACAAATGTCAAAGTAAATTTGTGCATGGTCCCTTTAAGGAAACCGGCTGATGATGCGTCATAAATGATGTCATCAGACCTGCTTCCTTCAATTAAACCGGGAAACTCGCTGGACGGGCTTAACAAGCCCAATCAGGGGAAGTCATGACTCACCACTGACCTCGCCCGCTACGGACCCACCAAGGTAAGTAAAATCGCAGCCATGGTCACCATTACTGATATTAGCTTTTTATTCCAGATTTATTTAATTAACTGAAGTTAAATTCCCCAGCTGCCGTGGTGGGATTTGAACTCATGGCTTCGGACCATTAGTCATGATCTCTATGGCAAGAAGTTTACCTTTTTTGATGTTCAATTGTTTTCAGCGCTCTGAAATGGGAATCCCTAGTGCGATGCTGCTGTGATGTCAACAAACTGTCTAAGCAGCCAATCACATTGCAGAATTCTCACAGACAGGAAACCAGGAAATGCGAAGTTGCTTTTATCCTGACTTTTTAAAAATGTGACAGAGAGCGAAATAAAGATTGGGACTCTCATATGAGGGATAAGGTAGAAGCTGAAATATTATGAATGAGCTTTAAATTTTTATAAAGTTCTTTAAAAATTGTAATTTTTATCATAATGGAGAAATTTGACACTCCACAAATATAAAAATTAGTTTTTCAGGGCCAGAACGATTGTTTACCAGTCAATACGGTATTAAAATCCCAGTCACACCTATTCCAACAAGGCTTAACATTTAATGGAATAAAAACAGAAAATGCTGGAAATACTCAGCAGGTCAGGCAGCATCTGTGGAGAGAGAAACACAGTTAACGTTTCAGGTCGATGACCCTTCGTCAGAACTGGAAAATTTGGAGATGGAACAGGTTTTTAAGCAAGTGTAGGGGCAGGGAAATGGGGGAGGGGAGGAAAGAACAAAAGGGAAGGCCTGTGATAGGATGGAAGGCAGGAGAGATTAAGAGACAAAAGGGATGATGGTGCAAGGCAAAAGGAGATGGTAATGGGACAAGTTAAGAAACAAAAGATGACTCTAGATGAAGTGTAAATGGCAATGGCAGAATGATCGACAGCTGCCATGTGAGAGAGAGAAAAATAAATGAAAAAAAAGATAGGGGCAGAGGTTATGGTCTGAAATTGTTGAACTCGATGTTGAGTCCGGAAGCCTGTAAAGTGCCGAATCGAAAGATGAGGTGCTGTTCCTCGAGCTTACGTTGAGCTTCATTGGAACAGTGTAAGGGGCTGAGGACGGGGAGGTCAGAGTGGGAGTGGAACGGAGAATTAAAGTGACAGGCGACCGGAAGCTCAGGGTCACCCTTATGGACTGAGCGGAGGTGTTCCGCAAAGCGGTCACCCAATCTGCGTTTAGTCTCCGCAATGTAGAGGAGACCGCATCGTGAGCAGCGAATACAGTATACTAAATTGCAAGAAATACAAGTAAATCGCTGTTTCACCTGGAAGGAGTGTTTGGGGCCCTGGACAGTGGGAAGGGGGGAGGTATAAGGGCATGTGTTGCATCTCCAGCACTTACACGTGAAGGTGCCGGGCGAAGGGGAAGGGGTGTTGGGGGTGATAGAGGAGTGGACCAGGGTGTCGCGGAGGGAGCGGTCCCTTCGGAATGCTGAAAGGGGAGGTGAGGGGAAGATGCGTTTGGTGGTGGGATCACGTTGGAGGTGGTGGAAATGGCGGAGGATGATTCGTTGAATGTGAAGGCTGGTGGGGTGAAAGGTGAGTACAAGGGGAACCCTATCGTGGTTCCGGGAGGGAGGGGAAGGGGTGAGAGCAGAAGTGCGGGAAATAGAATGGACACGGTCAAGGGCCATGTCAACCACAGTAGAGGGGAATCCTCGGTTGAGGAAAAAGGAAGACATGTCGGAAGCACTAGTATGGAAGGTGGCATCGTCAGAGCAGATGTGGCAGAGACGGAGAAACTGGGAGAATGGAATAGAGTACTTACAGGAAGCGGGGTGGGAGGAAGTGTAATCCAGGTAGCTGTGGGAGTCAGTGGTTGACACGGCCCTTGACCAAGTCGTTCTATTTCCCGCACTTCTGCTCTCACCCCTTCCCCTCCCTCCTGGAACCACGATAGGGTTCCCCTTCTCCTCACCTTTCACCCCACCAGCTCCACATTCAACGAATCATCCTCCGCCATTTCCGCTACCTCCAGCGTGATCCCACCACCAAACACATCTTCCCCTCACCTCCCCTTTCAGCATTCCAAAGGGATCGCTCCCTCTGCGACACCCTGGTCCACTCATCTATCACCCCCAACACCCCTTCCCCTTCGCCCGGCACCTTCACGTGTAAGTGCTGGAGATGCAACACATGCCCTTTTACCTCCTCCCTTCCCAGTGTCCAGGGCCCCAAACACTCCTTCCAGGTGAAACAGCGATTTACTTGTACTTCTTGCAATTTAGTATACTGTATTCGCTGCTCACGATGCGGTCTCCTCTACATTGGGGAGACCAAACGCAGATTGGGTGACCGCTTTGCGGAACACCTCCGTTCAGTCCGTAAGGGTGACCCCGAGCTTCCAGTCGCCTGTCACTTTAATTCTCTGCTCCACTCCCACTCTGACCTCTCTGTCCTCGGCCCCTTACACTGTTCCAAAGAAGCTCGAGCAACAACACCTCATCTTTCGATTAGGCACTTTACAACCTTCTGGACTCAACATCGAGTTCAACAATTTCAGACCATAACCTCTGCCCCTATCTTTTTTTTCATTTTTTTTCTCTCTCTCACATGGCAGCTGTCGATCATTCTGCATTGCCATTTACACTTCATCTAGAGCCATCTTTTGTTTCTTAACTTGTCCCATTACCATCTCATTTTGCCTTGCACCATCATCCCTTTTGTCTCTTAATCTCTCCTACCTTCCACCCTATCACAGACCTTTCCTTTTGTTCTTTCCTCCCCTCCCCCATTTCCCTGCCCCTAAACTTGCTTAAAAACCTGTTCCATCTCCAAATTTTCCAGTTCTGATGAAGGGTCATTGACCTGAAACGTTAACTCTGTTTCTCTCTCTACAGATGCTGCCTGACCTGCTGAGTATTTCCAGCATTTTCTGTTTTTATTTCAGATTTCCAGCATCCGCAGTATTTTACTTTTGTATTAACATTTAACGGGCTATTTAACTGTGACATTACTGCGGAAAAGCCCAAGTTTTCTTCAGTTTCACTGATTTCACTGATTACACTGATTGCCAGATATGATGATGGGGGGGGGGGGGGGGGGGCGGGATGGTGGGGGAGGGTCCACAGCGCAGCTAGTATTGGAGCAGTGAATGGCTGACCGCAACTTCAGGATTTCTGCACTTAGATGCGCCTGCGCTAAACCCTAAAGTTGCGGTTAGTTTCGGAGGGGTAATGACGGTGAACGCTGTTAGTTCGCCGTCATTACCCACCGCACATTCCGGGCCATGAATTTACTTTCACAGGAGGTTAGATATTCCTATCCCAACGTAGAGTCTCCAGGAACAGAGCACTGTGCGTGAACTATACATTTTTTTGCCTCGAGAGCTGACCTGATCTAATTTTGTACGGTCAGCTCATTAGCATAACTCGAATATGGTCCCTGCTTGATTATTCCATCACAGGCAGCTTGCTGGTAGGGTAAGGGCAGAAGCAGTAGTTCTTAAAGGGTGGAATTAAACGGCAGCTGCATTGAAGGGCAGCGAATCTGAAATTATTCTCGTGAGCAACGGAAGACAGAGACAGAAGATCAAGAGTGCTCCATGTGAAGATGCTGCTCACAACGTGCTGGTACTGCAGGTGCAGCAAAGGGGGATTGTCTTATTCCGAGCTGAGGGCCACACTCTTCTCTGGGGAAATATCTGGAATTCTTGGGTAGAGGTGGTTCGCATGCGTATACAATCTCCTACATCCATAGGTCACGGGAGAAAATGAAGTCCAAGTTCACAGGTCTCAGGAAGATTGTGAAAGTAAAACTACTGAGAATGTGCCTGCTCAAGATACATGGCTATCATATGCAGGCCACAACAAATTTATTATCAACCGGGTGCAATCTCATCGAGGCAAGGCGCAAAGCACTCTGGTATCTTTCAGTTCTTTTACACATTCATGCCCATATTGCGACCAAGCAAACTTGGTTGGTGGCATTGAAATATGCTTTGAATGTTGTGCTGAAATCTTGCAAGTGGTGCCCCTGCTTTTTCATGGATTCACATAAGATGCCATGTACACTGAGGACTTGAGCTCTTCCAAATCCCATTGCAAAACAATATAGAAATTAAAAGTTCTTAATGGTAAATACCGAGGGTTTGGCACCTATTCAGATTCAGAACATACTTGAATTTTTCTCCAATTAAAATGCAATTGGAGCACAAAGACTAATTAACGTGGATTACTTCAGAGTGAGCTACAGACAGTTTGTGCACATGAAAACTCTGCATTGGTTCAACTCACACACATTTATTGTAGTATAACAACAACTAATTCCAGTTTGGGTATCAAGTCAGTATTTATATTAGAGCTTCAGCTACACCTGCACACAAACTCTGAACAACAAACTGTTGTCTGCAACTGAGCCTTGACAAGGGAAGCTGTAATTATTCTATTGCTTTAATCCTGCTAATAAATGTCAGTAGAATTGTAGCAATGCAGTCATAAAACATGTAATTGCTAATTAATAAAATACACATTCTAAATTCAAATTGTTAGTAATTAAATTTTAATAACTGAGCAGTAAATGTGGAGAATGAATCATTTGGCGATAATGATTTTTCAACAGAATCTGCGTCTCATATTATAACCGGTGGTATTTGAGTCCTGGCTATAGACACAATTCAAATTGAAAATTCAAATCATCAATATTGAAAACGTGGGCAGCTCCCCTTCCTGTGTTGGTAATGTGGAATGTACCTGCACTACGCTGGCTGTATCCCCACTGCACCCCCAGTGGAATTTCAGTCTTATGATTCTTGAGTATGTGATTTTTGTTACTGCCATAAAAAAATAACCAGCCAATCATTGCACACCTGCTTTTATGATCTTTTAGAGCTTCTCAAGCATTTAATGAACCACTTAATTGGTATAAATGTGGATACGTTTGTTAATCCAGCTGTTGAGTGCACAAATACCTTACAGAAGACTAGTGAGAAATCTTACTTTATTGACTAAGTGCCACATAGACAGTGTAATGTTCACACAATCTCCCACTCCGCCTCCTTTTCTACCTGTGCTCGGGCTAATAGGAGTCTGATGTATAAAACTGTGAGGGCCGCAGTGACTTTGGCATCTTTTGCAGTCCCCTATGGATGCTATACATTGTCCACAAGCCTTCCTGAAGGTGAAGGTAAAACTTTGTCAATGCTTCCCTGCTAAGTCTCAGCCTCCTTCAGCACATCGCTACTGCTATTTCCAGATAGCCGTGCCTGGCTATGTAGCAGAGTATCAGGGATGGGTAATGCGCCACTTGTGCCACTTCACATCACGAGCAAGGCTTTCACATTCCTGCTACTGGAGCACTGAATGCAGTCTCCATGGTGTGTGAAAACTTAAAATGTGAAAAGGAAATTTGAAGCAACTCATCTTTAAATAAAGACGCCAGCTTTCTCATTCCAAGAACGCCTGTTCCATTTGTGCGAGAACGCATCGCTGCACCATCACCGACTAAATGTCGGGTGCTTCACGCTTAGGTGCCCAATTTGCCATGTTGTTTGCTGTTCCTCACAAATGAGCGCATTAGGGCTTAAAATAAAACAAATTTATCACAGCAATTTCTTTAGGTATCATATTCCAGGCATTGCTTTATACTGAAGAAATTTTAGCACTTTAATCAAATTCATCCACATTCACTATAGGGACAATTTTAAGAATTTGCGATCCTGGTGCAGACATTTGCCCCACCGGGAGTGTATATCAAGAATGTGGGTGCTGAGGTCGCAGGGCCTCGCAGGATTTTCTGTGCAGAAAATTCTGCGGGCACTGCTGACCTTTGCACCCAAACTCCTGATATACACCCTCAGTGGATGAAACTCCGTGTTGGGAGTGCAAATTCATAACATTTATCGTCATAATTTACATTCTGCCATTCTTTTGCTGTGCAGTAAAGAAAGCAGCAGCTATCCAACAGTATACGAAACAGGACGTACAAGGGATAATTTCACAAAGCTTTGCTGTCAGCTAGTGGCAATCGCAGCTTGGAAAATCAGGGCTATCGTGTTATAGCCCTATTGCCAACCTGCACCTGAAGTGACGAGGCTCCACATCACCTGTGGAGCCTCATTAAATTACCTCTGCAAAAATGACACAAGTAGGAGAAGAAAGTAGCTCACTGGCTAAAAAAATGTCAAATAAACAGTTAAAGGAGTTGCTGGAGTCAAAAAGACAACAGCAACTCCTATCATTTTTATTTGACTCAATACATGCCAACCCCCATAGCTGAAAAACAGCCTTAAATAAAGGCCTTTGACCAAGACCACTGCATCAAGGCAACTGAGTAAGTTAAATTCCTTTTTATTGCATTGAATTCCTGGATTTCTTTGCTAAAGGGGTAATTTTCAACTTCGCTGCCTAGACAGTAACCTGGCAGAGGAGATCGCTTGTCCATTATAGAACCCGTCCGATTTTCATTCTAATCAATGAAAGGAAAATCGCATGGGTCTACAATGGACGGGCGATCTGCCTCGCCAGCCTATTGTACAAGCAACAATGTTGAAAATTACCCACTTAGTGTTTTGGAATCACATTCCAAAATTTTGTGAGGTTTGTGCTGTGTGGTGTGCCTCATTGCTATGGTGATAACTGAAGCGGGATTAGGGGTTGGTTACTCACACTACATGTGAGCCTGCATCTCTGTCTTGATGTGGAACCATGGCATTGACACTTTGGCCGGGCTTGACTCACATTTAGTTTCGGCCGACAAGATGTTTGATGTATTATTATTGAGGTGTCGCCCTTTTGTTTCCACTACGTCCCAGGAACTAGCAGTTAAAGTTCTAGAGCTGACAGCACAACTATTACTGTAACTCCAGATGAAGTCTGGGTGCAGGGACCATTTGGCCAGCTCCAGAGCCCTGACAAAGTGGGCTTTCAGTTTGGGATCAAGCTGAGTATACCCCACCAGACAGCAGAGCAGCATGGCAATCTACCCTGGAACCCAGGGGACTGAGGACTTCTTGCCCATGCACTAAAGGCATAACCAGCAGATAATGTCAGGAAGGTTTAAACTCCCAGAATAAGAGAACATCAATTCCCAGCTTGAGCAGCACAAACAGGGACCAGAAATGTGAGCGACTAACAACTATGAAACATAATTGCAGCATGTATTGAGTAGACTAGGCCTATATTCTCTAGAGTTTAGAAGAATGAGAGGTGATCTCATTGAAACATATAAAATTCTTACAGGGCTTGACAGGGTAGATGCAGGGAGGATGTTTCCCCTGGCTGGGGAGTCTAGAACCAGGGGTCACAGTCTCAGAATAAGGGGTTGGCCATTTAGGACTGAGATGAGGAGAAATTTCTTTCACTCAGAGGGTGATGAATCTTTGGAATTCTCTACCCTAGAGGGCTGTGGCGGCTCAGTCGTTGAGTATATTCAAGACAGAGATTGATAGATTTTTGGATATTAAGGGAATCAAGGGCTATGGGGATAGTGCAGGAAAGTGGAGATGAGGTAGAAGATCAGCCATGATCTTACTGAATGGCGGAGCAGGCTCAAAGGGCTGAATGGGCTACTCCTGCTCCTATTTCTTAGGTTCTTATGTTCATGTTGGGGGATTATAGAAAGTATTTAGCTCAAGGGACTTTCTGAATTCTGCTTGTGCAGAAATCAGATGAATACTGCCTAAAAGTTTACTTGGTATGTGAGATATTCTTCAATTCTCTGAGGGTGCTGTCAATCAGTATTTTTAAAGATAGTTCAACACCATTAACAGCTGCGTGCTATTTTACATATATATTCTGTTTTTTGATGTATTATTCATGGATGGGGAGAAGTCTCTTATAAAATCCACTATAAATATTTCAGTCCATTTAATCATTTTAGAAAACAGAAGTGATCTTGCCAGTTCTGTTTGCCATTTCCAAAAAATGGGAAAAAATCACCTATTTATTTATTATTTGTTCTGTATACTGCACACAAAACAGCATTGCTGTTTGCAGAAGTATGCATCTGTGAAACGGCACAGACGACGTAGCTGTGTGGATTTAAATTGAATTATAAGGAGTGCAAAAGATACACACAGTCTCATGGTCCCAGCATGCAGCATTTCCAGCAGCGTGGATGCATTAGCCTACGATTGATGACGGCTGCTGCTGGGCACAAGTAATCGAGACAAGCTCTCCCGCCTGTTGTTACTGACTCATATTTGCCACTTTGTGATGGACCCTGGCAGTGACAGTGGAGAATGATTTGTTCCAATTTCCACTTCCTATAACAATAGGGTTGTCAATCTTCCAGGATTGCCCTGGAGTCTCCAGGAATTGAAGATTCATCTCCGGGACACTGCTGTGAGCAACCCAGGAGAATAATCATAGTTGTCGTAAAAAAAAAAATTCTGTTTTTTTTTTCCATTTTCTTTGAACACTTCTCTTTATTAGTTATAAAATATTGGAGATGGAAAAAAAGGCTGTTTGACTGACTTTCAAGAATCACCCACTCGGGTAATGAAGAGTCTGTTCACGTTCCAATTGCGTGGGAAGTGATGCGCCGTGAGGATGGGCATATTGTGCAACCAATGGCAGGAGCGTAGGGGACGGGGCAGTTGGAGATGAAACCTCCAGGAACACATCCAACCAGAGTTGGCAACCCTACCTAACAATTTCCTCTTCTTTTTCCTGGACTGCTGCTGTACCTTTGTGCTGGATAAACCTACCAAAAGGGGAACGGTAGCGTAGTGGTAATGTCACTGGGCTAGTAATCCTAAAGGCTTGGACTAATGATCCAGAGACGTGAGCTCAAATCCCACCCCGGCAGCTGGGGAATTTAAATTCAATTAATTAAATAAATCTGGAATAATTACTAGTATCAGTAATGGTAACCATGAAACTATCGGATTGTTGTAGAAACCCATCTGCTCCACTAATCTCCTTTAGGGAAGAAAATCTGCAATCCTTACCTGATCTGGCCTATATGTGACTCCAGACACACAGCAATGTGGTTGACTCTTAACTGACAAACCTAGCAAGCCACTCAGTTGTAAAAAAACCGCTGTGAAACACAATAATAAGAATGAAACCGGATGATTGACCTGGACACGGCAACGGCACGCCCTGCCCAGTCGACCCTACAAAGTCCTCCTCACCAACAGCTGGGGACTTGTGCCAAAATTGGGAGAGCTGTCCCACAGACTAGTCAAGCAACAGCCTGACATAGTCATACTCACAGAATCATACCTTTCAGCCAATGTCCCAAATTCCTCCATCACCATCCCTGGTTATGTTATGTCCTGTCCCACCAGCAGGACAGACCCACCAGGGTTGGTGGCACAAGTGGTATACAGTCGCGAAGGAGTGGCCCTGGGAGCCCTCAACATTGACTCTGGGTCTCATGGCTTCAGGTCAAGCATGGGCAAGGGATCCTCAGCTGTACTCCTCAATGTTAAACACCACTTGGAAGAAGCACTGAGAGTAGCAAGGGCACAGAATGTACTCTGGGTGGGGGACTTCAACGTCCATCACCAAGAGTGGCTCCACTGCTGGCCGAGTCCTGAAGGACGTAACTGCCAGTCTCAGATGGTGAGAGAACCAACACGAGGGGAAAAACCTACCTGTCGCAGATGCATCTGTCCATGACAGTATTGGTAGCAGTGACCACCGCACAGTCATTGCGGAGACAAAGTCCCGTCTTCACACTGAGGACACCCTCCATCGTGTTGTGTGGCATTACCACCGTGCTAAATGGGATAGATTCAGAACAGATCTAGCAGCTCAAAACTGGGCATGCATGAGGCGTTGTGGGGCAGCAGCAGAATTGTATTCTACCACAATCTGTAACCTCATGGCCCGGCATATCCCTCGCTCTACTGTTACCATCAAGCCAGGGGACCAACCCTGGTTTAATAGGGAGCATACAGGAGGAGCAGGCGTACCTAAAAATGAGGTTCCAACCTGGGGAAGCTGCAACACAGGACTCCATGCATGCTAAAGAGCAGAAGCAGCATGCTATGGACAGGGCTAAGTGATCCCACTATCAATGGATCAGATCAAAGCTCTGCAGTCCTGCCACATCCAGTGAATGGTGGTTGGACCATTAAACAACTAATGGGAGGAGAAGCCTCCATGAATATCCCCATTCTCAATGATGGTGGAGCCCAGCACGTGAGTGCAAAAGACAAGGCTGAAGCATTTGCAGCCAGAAGTGCCGAGTGGATGATCCATATCGGCCTCCTCATGAGGTCCCCACCATCACAGAAGCCAGTCTTCAGCCAATTCAATTCAAGAAATAAAAGGGGTCAGAGGATCTGGTAAGAGGGAGGAGCTGAGGGAAATCCTTATTAGTCGGGAAAAGGTATTGGGGAAATTGATGGGACTGAAGGCTGAAAAATCCCCGGGGCCTGATGGTCTGCATCCCAGAGTACTTAAGGAGGTGGCCTTGGAAATAGTGGATGCATTGACGATCATTTTCCAACATTCCTTAGACTCTGGATCAGTTCCGATGGAGTGGAGGGTGGCCAATGTAACCCCTCTTTTTAAAAAAGGAGGGAGGGAGAAAGCAGGGAATTATAGACCGGTCAGCCTGACATCGGTCGTGGGTAAAATGATGGAAGCAATTATTAAAGATGTCATAACAGACCATTTGGAAAGTGGCGACATGATAGGTCCAAGTCAGCATGGATTTGTGAAAGGGAAATCATGCTTGACAAATCTTCTGGAATTTTTTGAGGATGTTTCCAATAGGGTGGACAGGGGGGAACCAGTAGATGTGGTGTATTTGGACTTTCAGAAGGCCTTCGACAAGGTCCCACACAAGAGATTGGTGAGCAAAGTTAAAGCACATGGGATTGGGGGTAATGTGTTGACGTGGATTGAGAACTGGTTGGCACACAGGAAACAAAGAGTAGGAGTAAATGGGTACTTTTCAGAATGGCAGGCAGTGACCAGCGGGGTACCGCAGGGTTCGGTGCTGGGACCCCAGCTGTTTACATTATATATTAATGATTTGGACGAAGGGATTAAATGTAATATCTCCAAATTTGCGGATGACACTAAATTGGGAGGCAGTGTGAACAATGAGGAGGATGCTAGGAGGCTACAGAGTGACTTGGACAGGTTGGGTGAATGGGCAAATGTATGGCAGATGAAGTACAATGTGGATAAATGTGAGGTTATCCACTTTGGTGGTAAAAATAGAGAGGCGGACTATTACCTGAATGGTGGCAGATTAGGGAAAGGGGAGGTGCAACGAGACCTGGGCGTCATGGTACATCAGTCACTGAAGGTGGGAATGCAAGTGCAGCAGGCAGTCAAGAAAGCAAATGGAATGATGGCCTTCATAGTAAGGGGATTTGAGTACAGGAGTAGGGAGGTGATGCTGCAGTTGTACAGGGCCTTGGTGAGGCCACACCTGGAGTATTGTGCGCAGTTTTGGTCTCCTAACTTAAGGAAGGACATTCTTGCTATTGAGGGAGTGCAGCGAAGGTTCACTAGATTGATTCCTGGGATGGCCGGACTGACATATCAAGAAAGATTGGGTCAACTGAACTTGTATCCTCTGGAGTTCAGAAGAATGAGGGGGGATCTTATAGAGACATTTAAAATCCTGACTGGTTTAGACAAATTAGATGCGGGCAGAATGTTCCCAATGTTAGGGAAAACTAGAACCAGGGGTCACAGTCTAAGGATTAAGGGGAAGCCATTTAAGACTGAGCTGAGGAGGAACTTCTTCACCCAGAGAGTGGTGAAACTATGGAATTCTCTTCCACAGAAGGTTGTTGAGGCCAGTTCGCTAAATATATTCAAAAGGGAGTTAGATATAACACTCACATCTAGGGGGATCAAGGGGTATGGCGAGAAAGCAGGAATGGGGTACTGAGGTAGCATGTTCAGCCATGAACGCATTGAATGGCGGTGCAGGCTCGAAGGACCGAATGGTCTACTCCTGTACCTATTTTCTATGTTTTTCTATGAAACGGCTGAGCGCACTGGATACAGCAAAGGCTATTGGCCCCGACAACATCCGGGCTATCGTGCTGAAGACTTGTGCTCCAAAACTAGCCGCGCCTCTAGCCAAGCTGTTCCAGTACAGCTACAACACTGGCATCTATCCGACAATGTGGAAAACTGCCCAGGTATGACCTGTCCACAAAAAGCAGGACAAATCCAACCCGGCCAATTACCGCCCCATCAGTTGACTCTCAATCATCAGCAAAGTGATGGAAGGTGTCATCGACAGTGCTATCAAGTGTCACTTACTCACCAATAACCTGCTCACTGATGCCCAGTTTGGGTTCCGCCAAGACCACTCGGCTCCCGACTTCATTACAGCCTTGGTCCAAACGTGGACAAAGGAGCTGATTTCCAGAAGTGAGGTGAGAGTGACTGCCCTTGACATCAAGGCAGCATTTGACCGACTGTGGCATCAAGGAGCCCTAGTAAAACTGAAGTCAATGGGAATCGGGGGGAAAACGCTCCACTGGCTGCAGTCATACCTAGCACAAAGGAAGATGGTTGTGGTCGTTGAAAGTCAATCATCACAGCCCCAGGACATCGCTGCAGGAGTTCCTCAGGGCAGTGTCCTAGGCCCAACCATCTTCAGCTGCTTCATCAATGACCTTCCCTCCAACATAAGGTAAGAAATGGGGATGTTCGCTGATGACTGCATAGTGCTCAGCGCCATTCACAACTCCTCAGATAATGAAGCAGTCCATGCCCGTATGCAACAAGACCTGGACGGCGTTCAAGCTTGGGCAGGTAACATTCGCGCCACAGAAGTGCCAGGCAATTACCATCTCCAACAAGTGAGAGTCTAACCACCGCCCCTTGACATTCAACGTCATTACCATCGCCAAATCCCCCACCATCAACATCCTGGGGATCACCATTGACCAGAAACTTAACTGGACCAGCCACATAAATACTGTGGCAGCAAGAGCAGGTCAGAGGCTGGGTATTCTGTGGCGAGTTTCTCACCTCCTGACTCCCCAAAGCCTTTCCACCATCTACAAGGCACAATTAAGGAGTGTGATGGAATACTCTCCACTTGCCTGGATGAGTGCAGCTCCAACAACACTCAAGAAGCTCGACACCATCCAGGACAAAGCAGCCCGCTTGATTGGCACCCCATCCACCACATTAATCATTCACTCCCTCCACCACCGGCATACCGTGGCTGCAGTGTGTACCATCGACAAGATGCACTGCAGTAACTCGCCAAGGCTTCTTCGGCAGCACCTCTTCCACCTAGAAGGGCAAGAGCAGTAGGCGCATGGGAACACCACCACCTCCAAGTTCCCCTCCAAGTCACACACTATCGTGACTTGGAAGTATATCGCCGTTCCTTCATCGTCGCTGGGTCAAAATCCTGGAACTCCCTCCCTAACAGCACTGTGGGAGTACCTTCACCACACGAACTGCAGCGGTTCAAGAAGGCGGCTCACCACCACCTTCTCAAGGGCAATTATGGATGGGCAATAAATGCTGGCCTTGCCAGCGATGCCCACATCCCATAAACTAATTTTTATTTTAATTCTCCAGCGCTGCGCACGCTGTGGCTTCAAAGACTGTTGTCTGAAGCTGCTTGAACTCGAACTGTAAGGTATTGTGGCTTAGCTCTTCTGAGCATGCATTGAAACGACACACGTGCACGGAAAAGTTGAGTCGTGATACATTACAGCACGAGTGCAAGCAACTTCAAATCAGCAGACAATGGAGTCACAGTATATGTAGAAACGGGATTTCTGCCGCACTTCCAGCGAGTAGGAGCAGCTCCGAGGAAACTCCCTGCCTATATTAGTTGACCCTCCAAAGTGGTGTAAAATGCATCAAATAAAATGTTAAATATTAAAATTTTCTAGGGAGGGGCAGCTCCCCGGAAATACATTTTGCCCCTCTATCGCTTGCATCCTCATTCAGGAAAGTCTGAAACCTGGCTGAATGTACAAGAGAAATGCAATCAATTTGAATTTATTTAATCAACATTTATTGTCTTCTGTTTTTTCCCTCATCATCCAGTATGCACTTTGCCCTACTTTTGGACAGCAGCCTAGATCTGTGATCTGCTCCTCAGCCTTTGACTCTGCCTATGTAATACTTTGAAATCATGCCATTTGTTAGGCTGGCTAACCCCAGGTCTGAGGTGGAGTAAAATATTTGCTTTTCACATTGACTGCGAATCTATGGAATGGTGCATGACTTCCTCATTACTGACCTTAACAAGGCCTTAACCAGCAAAAATTGGCTATTTAAAACTTTTCACTAATGATTGTTAATCAATTTTTTGAGAAAAGGATTGGTTGTAATAGCACTAAAAATAAATAAATAGCACTTTCTACCAAAACAGTACTACTTTTACTCAATGTTTTCTACCAAAGTTAGCGGGTCAGGAATTTTAGCCTCATAATTTTTTTTATAGAACTGCCGAACCTAAATGAAAAATTCAAATCTTACACCAGTCTTCAACCTTTAGAAAAAAGTGTGCAACTCATTACAAGTCTTTTTGAGGATTCTTAATAGTTCTGTTGTAATTTGCTTTATTTAAACTCATTTCCTTGCCCATTTAATCCCTAACTAAACATTCTCACAGGAATCTACATCAGTGCCAACATTCAAGAAACTATGGCTGAGTATCAACAATTCTGGTAAATTGCCTAAATTCAAATGCCCAGACTGTGTTTGAAAAAGCTTTCAGAATTACACAAACTGGAATTTGGTGGACTCTGCATTATTACAAGAATGCAGATTTAATAAAGAATTCATAACTGTAGAAACAGAGTTTATATGGACCAGCACGATTGCCAGTTACAGTCCCGATGTGACAACTTCTGCAAAGCAAACATTCTGGGACAGATTCAAAAAAGCTTCAATTGTTGAAAATGCTCTATCTATTTCAATCCACTATTGATGGTTCTCAGCTGAAATGAGGAGGCTGAGGTGCTTGTGTAATTATCTATTATTGAGAAGAACAATAAAGGTAATCAGGGTTTAAATTGCACGTCTAATCAGGATCCAAAAATGAAAAGAACAATACACAAAAAACAATCCACGGATCATATTGTACTAGAAAGCCAAATGTCTTGCATAACCTACAGACTGATAGAAATTCTTTTCAATTTCAAGACAGCTCAGTGCTTCACCATTGGCTAAAGTGTTAGTAACTCTATATAAATACTATAGGGCTGAACGAAAGTGAAACTGTTTAATAAAATATAATTTAACAGAGCATACAGCTACATAGTTGAGCACAATATCCATGAATGAGTGGCATTGCATAACTAATGAAATGAGGTAGGAATTGAATTGTATAGGACTCCCTTGAGTATCATAAACATTTATGCACTATTTTATTTCAAGTGCTTGAGTTTTATTAAATATTAAAAATAATGGATTTTATATATGTAATTTTGTGACCTGGTATTGTTAGACACTGGAATTTAATGTACAAGATTTGTTTCCCTTCTGTTTCAATGAACAGTCCTGCTGAGGAGTTATTGATGCTCCTTGAAATTGTGGTGTTGAAGCAAAGGTAGGTATTTTGTTTCTTGGGGGAGTGATTTTGTGAGGCTCCATAGCCAGTGCGCAACATTGTTGGCTGTGAGCACAGGATGGAGAATCAGGACTATAGTGTTCTAGCCCTAGTTCCGACTTGCACTCCCTACTTGTGAGGCTCCATGCTGGCAACAGAACCTTGCAAAATGACTCATAATATGTTGTGATGGTTATAGTATATTGTGAAATTTCATGCTATTGCTTGTACTTTAGGTTGGATTAGGTAACACTGCGCAAATGTGATCTCGTTACCTGTATGTTTGGGTGGAATGTTTTGATGGGCTTTTGCACAAGGTGCTTCATCCAACCTTATCCGTTCTTTTGGTGCTGATTCCACTCTACCTTCATCAACTTCCTTCTTATCTCATGGCCTTAGTATAAACCTGCCTCCAGTCCTGTCGCACTACAATGGCTGAATCATTACATCTTGATCTCATCAATGCCATTCAATAGTGTAATTCTCATCCTTGTTTTCAAATCCCTCCATGGCCACACCCCTTCCTATCTCTGTAATCTCCTTCAGCCCCACAACCCCCCACCACCCCCCCCCCCCCCCGAGATATTTGCGCTCCTCTAATTCTGCCCTCTTGAGCATCCCTGATTATAATCGCTCAACCATTGCTGGCCGTGCCTTCTGTTACCTAGGCCCTAAGCTCTGGAATTCCCTGCCTAATCCTCTCCGCCTTGCTACCTCTCTTTCCTCCTTTAAGACGCTCCTAAAAACCTACCTCTTTGACCAAGCTTTTGGTCACCTGCCCTAATTTCTCAAAAGTAAATTTCACAAAGTAAATTCGTCTATGGGCCTCATGAAAATCAGTTGAGCTGCAGGTGTGAATTAGGCGCCCTGGTGCCTGGGCCTTAAGAATTTCAACCTGCGCCGAGACCCCGAGATAAGTCCGGGATGGGGGGGAGGCTATCTGGAGGGGAGTGAGAGCGGCCTTAGTGGCTCGCAGTAGATTTGTGGAGCTAGGAGGAACACACCTGCTCCTTTAAAGGGCTAGAAAGTCGGTATCGCCCTGGTTGGGGGCGCTAAATTTTAAAAAGTTGGAGAATTAGTGCCAGGCGCTAACCCTTCTGACCTCCTGCTAAATTGCGCTAAATCAAGTGCTAATCACCTAACTTAGGGCGATACACACAGAGAGTGGGGCGCTACCCGCAGAGCTATAACCAATTGCAGGTGCACGCCAATCAGGACTCATCATTCACACTGGCTCCTTCCAGTTCTTAAAGGGGAGTTTCAATCATTCAGCACAACCTCGCTCTCAACATTGCTGGCTCTGAAGGCGATCTCCAAGCAACTCAACAGCTACACTTCTTATCCTCCTGGCTGATCCCAATCTCAGGGAGAGAGCTCGCCGGTTCAGCGACCAGGCATTGGTCGCGGCAGTCGAAAGAAGGAGGGCAGTGATGTTCCCGGCCACTGGCAGGAGGCCATTGCCCCAGGTCTTCAGGGCAATGTGGAGGGAAGTGGCCCAGGATGTCTCGGCCAGCAGTGTGGTCCTCAGGACCCTCACACAGTGCCGTAAAAAATTCAATGACCTCAGTCAGGTGGTCAGGTTGAGTACATGCTTCAACAAGTCCTACATACCAGCATCTGAACCTCAGTCTGTACACACTGCACAAACCTCCACACCCCCACCACTCACCCACCAAGCATCTCCACCTACTAAATCTCACATCCACATCTCACGCCTTGCCTACAATCACAGCTATTCAACTATGGCAGGCACATCCCCCAAACCCGTAGATGCACACTCACTCACACGCTTTCCTTTCTCTTGCTGGCCCACAATAGGAGGGAGCAGCAACGAACAGGCGGGGGTGAAACAGACATCCAACAGACCTGGAGGAGCGAGTGCTGAGAGTCATTGGGCGCCAGGTGGTGGGCACTGTAGCCGTCGGCGACGTTGACCCCCCTGGGGGCAACAATGGTCTGTTCATCCCCTCTCCTCTCATCCCACTTCCCTCTCACAGCACAAGCCTTTCCCACTTTCCAGCTCATTATACTGTCTGTGTTCCTCACTTCCTTCCAACCCCCTGCCCTCACCTTAATGCGAGTTTTGTGCCTTTATGCTTTCAGGTAATCAGCAACCAGATGACGAGTCTGTCCCTGAGCCTCCCTGTGAGAGTGAGACGGGAGAAGAGGAGGAGGAAGAAAGCACCGCGTTACTGCATGTCTCACCCGCAGGCACCACCTCAGATACTGGGACTACGCGATCTTTAGAGACAAGTTTAGTAGAGGGGTCTGCACTGGGTGATGTACCGGGGACGAGTGGGTTGCAGCAAGGCCAGGGAGAAAGGGTAGTTCGGGAGCCAGCTCCCTGGAGGGCGAGTTCTGCTGCACAGGACTCTGATGAGGACCTCTATGGGGAGGCGTTCACAAGAAGGGTGATGGGCATGCACACAGAGATCATAGGTGCAATGGCAAGGGTGCCCGAGAGCCTGTCGGCAATGGTAAGGAGCGTAGAGGAGTCTGCCTCCAACATTGCACAGAGCTCTGCGCACACCATGGAGCCCATCTTTGGCAGTCTGCAAAGGATGTTGGACACCCTGAGAGACCGTGGGGACCCAGACCTTATGCCACGTGTCATGGGCGATGTGGCTGTCATCAAGTCTCAGACTGCTCTCATGCAGTCTCAGCTTGATGCCACGCAAGCTCTGACTGCTGCCATCATCGCTGGGTCCACCACAGTCCACCGGGCATCTCACAGTTTCGCAGCAGGCCAGCAATCTGTGCTCCAGCAGATTGGGAGGGATGCTGAGGTGCTGCCCCGGGGGAGTGGCAGTGGGTCAGTGGAGCAGGAAGGTGCTGTCCTCTCTCAGGATGACAGCATTCTTGCTCCCACCACTGCCACTCCGCCATTGCCCTTGTCGCTGCCTGTCATCCAGCCAGGCCAGACTGCCACCGCCCATCCTGAGGTGGTGCAGCGTACAGCCTGGCCTTCCAGGCCCAGAGCTGGTTGAGGGCGTCCTGCAAGGCCATCTGTAGTCTCTGGCACCGACCCTCAGCAGCCTTCCACCAAGCCTGCTGCTGCCACTGGGGACAGACTACGTAGGAGCAGTAGATTAGGAAAGAGGACTGTAAAGAGGGGAAGTAAGGGTTTGCACAAGGGTGATTAGTTAATATTGTTGTTGTATATATGTGTTTACTGAATGTTGATAAATTTATTAATGGAATTTTGCAGATTTTCTGCTGTCTCTCATTTCAGCTTAGTGCTGTAATATGGCATGCAAAATGGATGGAATGATGGGGATGTGGTGAGCAAACGGGATGTGGGGTCGAATTTATTGGAACTGCAGTCTGATGAAGCGGTCACGGACCGCCCTGCCAGATAGCCGATTGAGTGGCTGCCTCCTCCCTCGCTGCTGTTCCTCCTCTTCCTCCTCTTCTCCCTCTTCCTCCTCCCTCGCTGCTCCTCCTCGTCCTCCTCCTCTCCCTCTTCCTCCTCCTGAGCTGGTCCCGCTATGCCTGGTGGCAAGGGCTGGGCCCTCATGATGGCCAAGTTGTGCAGCATGCAGCAGACCATGACGAAAAGGGACACCCGCTCAGCCGAGTACTGGAGAGCTCCTCCCGAGCGGTCAAGGCAGTGGAACCATTGCTTGAGCACCCCGATGGTCTGCTCGATGATGTTCCAGGTAGCGGCATGGCTCTCATTATATGAGTGCTGGGCAGGAGTGTTGGGGTTGCGAAGGGGAGTCATGAGCCAGGTGGAGAGCGGATAGCCCTTGTCTCTGACCAGCCAGCCATGAGCTTGATGTGGTGGCTGGAAGAGTGCTGGCACACCGGTCTGGTGCAGGATGAAGGCATTGTGGCTGCTGCCAGGATAGCGGGCATTGACGGTGAGGATTCGCTGTATGTGGTCACAGACCAACTGGACATTAAGTGAGTGGTAGCCTTTGCGGTTACGGAATACCTCAGGATTGTTATGGGGTGCCCGCAAAGCCATGTGGATGCAGTCAATGGCGCCCTGCATCATGGGGAAGCCCGCTATCCTGGCAAAGCCACATGCACGCTCATCCTGCTTCTCTCTAGTCATGGGGAAGGAAATGTAATCCCTTCTCCTTCTGTAGAGAGCCTCTGTGACCTCTCAGATGAATTGAGGGTGACGATGACCTTGACTGCCACTGAGAGAGCCGTGGTGGTCCTGATCTGAGGCTCGAGGTCTGGCTGCAGGAGGTGGCAGAGCTCTGTGACCACCTCCTTGGTGAAGCGGAGCCTTATCAGACACTGCTCCTCAGTTAAATTTATATAGAAGTGATCCCGGAATACCCTGGGAGAGTGAGGCCTCCTGTTGACAAACCCTGTTGGCCCTCCTCCCTCTGGCCATATTTTCCAACATTTATCTCTGCCTCCGCTGCCTCCGATGTTGATGCTGGAGGGCGAGGTCGAGTGCCAGTACAGCCCCCATTAACGTCTCCAAGTGTAGGGGTTCGAAATCTCAGCACAATGAAAATGACAATTTTTTAACAGCCAGAACACTACTGAAAGTAATAAACATTTACCTCACTGAAAATGGCTATTTCCCTATGTCAAACTGAGAAGGTGGCATTGATTGGCGACTAAAATTAAAGCGGATGTTGATCCTTTTAAATACCGCTCCTACAGCAGCCATCCGACTGCATCACGCCTCCTCTTCCTGCTGTTGTTCACGCCAGGCACTAAGGCAGGGGGCAGCAGTCAATTTTGCATCTGGGCCATTAATGGGGCATTCCATACGCATTGACGTCACGATCTGGCAGCCGTTAAAGGTGTAGGCGCTAAATACAGCGCTAAATCCCGGGTGAATGTCGTGAGCAGCGTTGGATTCACCGCGCCCCGCTGCAACCCCATTAGCACCCCGCTAACGCCCCCCCCAGGCGCTAACGGTAGGCGCTAACATGCCGAATTCCGCCCCCTTTGACTCCACAATAAACAAAATTTTGGAAGTTTTTTGAGCTGCCTCCTTATGGACTACTGGTTCGATTGCTCAAGACCCAGGAATGCCAGTCAGAACTTGCGCAAACAAAATTAGGAGTCCTGGTCTGAAATGAGTACCTGTGCTCATTTCAAATAGCCACCAGTTCTGCCTAAAAAAAGACCCTGACCAATTTAGCAGTGGCCCAAACTCTCATAAGAACATAAGAAACAGGAGCAGGAGTAGGCCAATCGGCCCCTCAAGCCTGCTCCGCCATTCAATAAGATCATGGCTGATTCAATCTTGGCCTCAACACCACTTTCCTGCTCTCTCCCCATACCCCTTGACTGTCTGTCAATCTCCGCCTTGAATATATTCAATGACTCAGCCTCCACAGCTCTCTGGGGTAGAGAATTCCAAAGATTCACGACCCTCTGAGAGAAGAAATTCCTCCTCATCTCCATCTTAAATGGGCGACCCCTTATTCTGAAACTATGCCCCCTAGTTCTAGATTCCCCCACGAGGGGAAACATCCTCTCAGCATCTACCCTGTCAATCTCCCTCAGAATCTTATATGTTTCAATAAGATCACCTCTCATTCTTCTAAACTCCAATGAGTATAGGCCCAACCTGCTCAACCTTTTGTCATACGTCAACCCCTTCATCCCAGGAATCAACCTAGTGAACCTTCTCTGCACTGCCTCCAATGCAAGTATATCCTTCCTTAAATAAGGAGACCAAAACTGTACGCAGTACTCCAGGTGCAGTCTCACCAGCGCCCTGTAAAGTTGCATCAAAACCTCCCTACTTTTATACTCCATACCCCTTGCAATAAAGGCCAAAATTCCATTAGCCTTCCTAATTACTTGCTGTACCTGCATGCTAACCTTTTGTGTTTTATGTACTGGGACCCCCAGATCCCTTTGTACTGCAGCATTTTGTAGTCTCACTCCATTTAAATAATAATTTGCTTTTTCATTCTTTCTTCCAAAGTGGATAACCTCACATTTTCACACATTATACTCCATCTGCCAAATTTTTGCCCACACACTTAACCTATCTATATTCCTTTGCAGACTCTTTGGGGGTGATTTTGCCAACGGGGGCGCGTTGGAGACGGGACTGCTGCTTGTCGGGTTTTAGTCCCGTCTCCATCGACTTGTGGCCAACCTACGCTATTTTCCCTTCAGTGACCTTGTTAAGCCCGCCCAATGGGCTTAGCAGGCCAATTAAGGGGAAGCCAGTTACAGAGAATGTCAGCGTATGACGTTTCATCTGTCAAAAATTTTGACAGATGAATTGTCATCGTTTGACAGCTTTGAGAAGCTGTCAAACACTGACATTCTCTGTTGTTTGGTGAGTTCTTGTACTCAAGGCTCACTAAATCTATTTTGTGAGCAGAGAGCAGAAACCAGAGAGCAGAAAGCAGATGGCTGTTGTATCGGAGAATGCAGCAGCCATTCTGTCATCTCTGCCGTGGAGATGCCGGAGCCTCCGCATCCCCAACGATTGAAGCCTGCAGCTAAGAAACAGGGTAAGGAAACTTTTTCTATCACTTTTCACTCACCTCACACACTTACCTCTCCACACTTGTACCCATCACTCACCTCCACAGCGCACTTTTGGACCCCACCGACCCCTGCAGACCCACTGCTCGCCTCGCTGACCCTGGTGGGGTTTCCCGATGTCGGGAAGCCCGCACCTCAAATGGAAAAATGGGAATAATCCTCTTAACTGCCTGTTAACTACCTGTTAATAGGCAGTTAAGTGGCTGTACCCGCCCCCAGATTCTGCCATTTTCCCGGCAGTCCCGCCTCTAAATCTGCCTCCCCAGGGCTGGCAAAATCACCCCCTTTGTGTCCTCCTCACAACTTGCTAACCCACCTATCTTTGTATCATCAGCAAATTTGGCTACAGTACACTCGGTCCCTTCATCCAAGTCATTAATATAGATTGTAAATAGTTGAGGCCCCAGCACTGATCCCTGTGGCACCCCACCAGTTACTGATTCCCAACCGGAGTTACTGATTGCCAACCGTGCAGATCAGGTGCAGGCCTTTGCTCTGCTAAACTGGTTATCGTTGCACCCGTTTTAGGCCATACAACAATTCCAACACGATTAAATTTAGACCCCCATGTGTTTAAATTGTGTCCTATTCTGCAATATGGTAAATGATCTGTCAATTTCAACCAAATAAATATTTATCCTATTCTTTTTAGAAAAATAGGAATTTTGGCCTGTATGTTCTACCAATGTAACACTGGTTTTCATTGTCTTCTCCAATATCATTTTAGTGACAAATGCTGATTACAAAGAGTCAGAAGATATATGATTTTAACTGGAATAGATATATGGGAGCGAATGTTGGCCTTAATCCAATTGAACAGTTCATGTGTTAAATGAAGAACAAACCAAGGAGCAGTTAACATCTGAACGGAAAAAGCACAATTCATCTGAGCTGAGACAAATGGCTGCTGTAGTGATTTGAAAGGACTGGCTTAGCAATCATTACTACTCAGCACAGAGGCTTTACAATAAGCATTTCATGAGGTACAATTTATTGGCCTTCCCATGAATAGCAAGAATTCATGTGTAAATCTGAATAAAAGAGCGAATATTTTGGCAACATTATCTGGCCACAGAGGAGAGTGATTAGTGTTCACTGACATTATAGATTTATACTTTCTCCTACAGGCATGTTTAAAAATAAAGTTGTGAATGTGGATCTTCTTTGGCTGGTGAGCAGGGTCAATAAAAAACAGACATCACTGTGTTTTCTGTAAAATTTTGGGACTTTGATTTTCAAGGGGGAATTTAAACAACATCTTTTAATAACTTTAAAATCCAGTAAAATACAATGTAATGTATGTTAATGGTTGTATAAAAAGAAATACTCAATTGGGTAACTGCTGCAAAACAATCACACTTCATCAAAACTCAAAAAACACATTGCAGTTTTTGCAATGCGTGAGACATCATATAGCATATGTTACAACTCTAATCTTTACCACATGGTGATATTTAACATTTTTCAAAGCAGGAGCAAGTTGATGGAACCTTAAAAATGTGGACTATCTTTATTTTTCAGAATAATATACATCAAAATAAGTGACATCTTTAAATTAGAATGAGTGAGTCCAAATGAGTGCGATCTTGTCAGCGATGGTACTTGGTAATAATTACTTTCTCCTTTAAGCCAGAATCAGAAACCTTCCAGAATCATATCTGCCATCAGCATTGTATGTTTTAAAGATGCTGTTTCTCAAGATATTAAACATTTGTCATATACCACTTTTGTATAGAACAAGACAAGCTTCTTCAAGGATGGGCCACTCTATGTAGTGAATTGCCATCTGTCATTTAGGTGAGTGGTCCCTCTCTTAATATTGTCAGCTATTGTTGTCCTAATCTAAAATTAGATCATGTAGCACAGCTCATGAAACCACTTTAAAATACAACTGTCACTCTTATGTCAGCTTGTCGCCAACTGTGGAACAAAGGTTCAATGAATATTTTCAGAAGGATAAGTAGATTTACTCTGTCATGGTTTAAATTCAGAATTATACAAATATTGTCAATTACAATAGTTTCCGCACAAAGCTTTCTCTTTTACTGTCCTTGAAGGGATAATTACTAGTCCTAGCCCCTTTAGGGCTACCCCAGATCAGGCGTATTCCCCAGACGTTCACTTTCAACTAAAGTTTGAGGTAGCCGAATCCTAAAGACGCTTAATTGGGTCTAAATGTCTGGACCATCTCCCCTAAAGGAAAGGAACAACCTGAAGATGTTACCGTCCTCCAGATAGCACTTTTAATAACTTTAGCTAGACTGTAACATTCCGGATATTATGAGGGTCCGGAAAACTCCCCCAGAATTCTGCAACTCCTCACCAAAGAGCGTACAGAGATTTGAGTTTGCGAGTTTGATACAGAAGTATTATGTGAGGCAATTCTACAAATATATAGATTTATTAAAGAACCGACATGTAATTACAGTAGGTGTTTCGATCGCAACATTAACAGTTCCAAAAACAGAAAGCTTTTACAAACTTATTATCAGAGATCCTTATTCTCAAATCTTAACTTCGCTACAGTTTTACAGTTCTTAGTCTTATTCCAGGATATCCACCAAAATCAAATACAGTACCTTGATCCCCGCGATACAAAGTGTTGTAGACTTACAGAGCCGCCTCTGAAGCCTGAGAATCACTTTGCCCCTTTACAGCGAGACTATTATCCCATTTGAAAGCTCAATATTTATACCCTTTTTCAGTGGGATTTCCTTTGAGGTTTTCTGCTGATGTAAGCTAATTATCTCTAGTCATTTTTCTGCTGACCCCTGCTATTCTTACAGTCACCTCAGCTGGTAGCAATGCAGAATTATGTCTCTACCCCAGGTGTCCCAAGCCCACCATAAAAAAATGGTGTAACAGCAGGTGCATCTATTTGATGTCATTTTTACCAAGGTCTTCTGTTTGTGTCTTTTTACGAAGTGTAAATTAAAACACCTCAACCAGGGTGATCTATGCAATTCTTAGTCACCTCAGCTGGTTGTAACACAGAATCGTGTCTCTCCTCCATAGGTGTTCCAAGTTCAACACAAAAACAATGTGACGGCAGGTGTTTCTTTTACTTGATGTCATTTTTACGAAGACATATGTTCCTTATTTCATGTGCCTGTTTACGAAGTGTAACTTAGAACACCTTAACCAGGATGCACCATTGTCTTCTTTCCAAAGATTCAGACCGTCAGGAGCCTCCAACCTTCTGTTTCAATAAGGTTATTGATTCAGTGTCAACAACTATCTTATCTCAATAGCCTGTATGCTGTTACAGCTTTAAATTGTTGAGGCTTCCAGATTTCCAAACTCAGTTTGTCATGTTTTAATAAGGCCAGAATTCTTTCATAGAATGGTGTATTTTTCTGAATAGGTTATATGGCTTATTCCTTCACATCCTTTCCACTTGCATCCAGAGATCCACACAGCCAAAGACTCACACATTGAGAAAGAATTTAACATTGACTCTATACAGGTGCATGTGTAGAAATTACAATTGACAATTCTGGAGAACTCAGTCTTTCCTACTAATCCATACTGTACGAAAGGCTGATATTTAGAGATATTTAGTAGATGAGAATCATATACATATAAATTCAAGTGTAGTCATTGACCAAATAATATTACCCATAATTACCCCTGGGTAACTAAAAAGCTAAGACTTGTTCAAAATGCAGCTGCAAAGACAGTCAAAAGCAGTTTTGACTAAGTTCTGATAACAAACCGCCACAGACTGCGAGTGAAGGTTAAATTGCTAAATAACATTATGATACTAAGTATAAATTAGAATCTGCTTAACAAAACTAATTGCAAAGATATTTTTAAAAAATAATTAGTATAAGGACATAAAATGAGAGAGATTATGGAAGTTAAGGTATTTATCTGGTAGATTAAAGTGAGATAGTCTGGATACCTCAAGACTAGTGAAACAGTGCTGATATGGGCTCTTGGTATAAAGGCCTTGTACCAGGGAGGCTATGAAATGAAAGAGATATGGTAAATTCCAATGGGGTGAAAAGCTATAAACAAGATAACTTGACGGCGGGGCAGAGTTAGTGGAAATGTACTGGAAAAGGAGTGGCCAGGTTACTAGCCTTAACCTGAGAGACAATGGTATTCTGACCATTAGAACCAATTAAAGAAGGTGATTTTGTTAAAGACCATATATGGACACTGGCCAAATGAACTGTTGATAAGAAAAGGGTTAAAACCTCGATACTCCAAGAACAACTTTACACAGACTTACTGAGAAAACAAAGGAACAGACTTAAGACGACGTCATCTGTGTCCGAGAGGTTCCAGAGACCAAGGGCTGCGAGCTACTCGTTAAAACTATCGCCTTTTATTAAGTATTGATTACGCTGTAAGCTTAATAAATCTTGATCTATTACTCAAACACACTGGCTGCTGCCTATTGGTGTCTTATCAAAGAACTCAGATCAAAAGATCTTACAATACAATAGGCCGACATTCCACAGAATTATAGTAGTATGCTGTCATGTAAGGGAATTACAGATGAAAAATTGCAGAATCCTTGGGCTGGATTTTAACTTCGCGACGTGTTGGGAGTGGGGTGGGGGGGGAGGGTCTGGTAGCGCGCAGGAAACCCGAAAGTAAGTGTAGCACGTCTGTCAGTGGCTTTTTAACCCAGCCGCTGCATTACCATATAATTTCTGGGTTTCCCGACCAATTAGCATGAACAGGCATGATGACTACCCCCACAAGGCTGTTTCAATTCCAGTATTTAAAGGGACACTCCGGAACATGCAATTTGATGGAGTTTGGATTTGGGAGCACAAGAGAAGGAGTTGGAAGAATGGAGTCCAGACGTTCAAAGTCTGTGCCTCGTGATGCCTCCCTGGGCCTGGGTGTGCTGCTGGGGGCTGTAAGGGCCTGCAGGGAGATACTCTTCCCTACTGATGGGAGGAAGAAGCCTGCAGGTGAAACAAAGAAGACATGTCTGGAGGTTACCCATGAGGTCAGCAGCACGAGGGTGGTGCTACGTTCATAGATTCAATGCCGAAAGCGGTTCAATGACCTAAGCACGGCAAGAAAGGTGAGTACCCTGGCACATTCACCTACATTCTGATGTGCATATCAGCCTAACCTCCTCACTCTGCCTTCTCAAGCCTACTGCAGCACATCACTTCCCATGCCAACTTACCTTGCAGGTACACCCATCTCTCTCTGTCTATTTACTTCCTCATATCCCATCTGTCCATCCACCACTGACACTCACCCTCATCCTTATACAATGTCATGCCTCTTCCTCATAGTCACCCTCAACAAATGCTCTCCATCCATCCATTCAACACATTCCATCACTCTCACTTATAGGGCTCTTTTTTCCATCCTTGCAGGAGATGAGAGCACAGAACTCGAGGGCGAGGCAGAGAACCGGCGGTGCTCCTCCAGCCTTCTCACAACTGACAGCTGCAGAGGAGGAGGCGCTGGATATCAGTGGAGTCTCGGTGTGCCTGGCCATTGGAGATGGAGGCCTCCCTGCTACCTGGTGACAGAATTAAATATCAGACAGCCACATGGCATACAACACTCACTCATGTTGACTTGATGTCAGCAGCGAGTGAAATATGATCATATGCATAATGATCACTTAAAACATTCTTACCTTGACAGTTCTAGTTCATGTCTTTAATCTCCCACAGGGCCTTCAAGCGTCCAGCAGGAGGTGGTTTAGGAGGAGGACGATGACTCTCAGAGAAGGTCACTCCCTCTGAGGGTGCACCATCACAGGACTCATGCAGATGATGCACCAGCTCAGATACTCGCACTTCAGTGGGACCGGTAAGGCAGATAGTTGGGTTTTCATCTGGTGACTCACACATCACAATTGAGCAAGAGCAGATGGTGGAGACAGGGACAGCAGTGGAGAGTCCGCTTTGGAGGCTGCAGGACATCCCACGCTCTGCTCAGCTGGATGCAGATGCTGAACCTTGGGGACCGTCGATGAACAGGATACTTCTGGAACAGCAGCAGAGAATGTGCGGTGTACTGGCAGGCATTGCAGCCACACTATCCACGCTTGCAGAGAGATATGAGGAGTCCATCTTAAGCATGAGTGGCATGATGTCGCAGGCCTTTACGATGATGTCTTCGTCCATGGAAAGAGTGGCCACCTGCATGGAGCATCAAACGTGGCAATCAAATGAGTGCATGCTGGCCTCACCAATGACTTGCACACTATGAATGCCACCTTAAATTGGATGAATGATACCTTAGCTTTGGCCGTTCATCGCCCCACTGATCTGCAGCAAAGTGTTCTCCAGCACATTGCTAGCAGGGAAGTGCAGGCTGAACCATGAGAGGGATGATGGTGAAAGGGGACATGGAAGTGTGGACTCAGCTCAAAGTGCTTCCACTTCGCACCCATTGCCCCCCCTCCCCACCCCCCACTCCTCAGTCAGAACCCCACATGCTGCCTCGTCTCCCGATGGCCGAGTCTGCCCCTGCACAGGTGCAGGTGGAGCGGTCTTTGCCGGCGCCCTCATGGGCTCCAAAACCCAGAGGATGTTGACCAAGTGCATCTCAGCAGTCAGAGCAGGGATGTGATCAGCCTGCCTCTACCTCTGCTGAAGCCACAGGGGTTGCATGACATTGAAGTGCTAGGAAGAGTAAGAGTAAAGATTTGTAGTTGCACAAGGGTATGCACATGGGTGTGTTCCAAAATATTAGATTGGTAAGTTTTTCTTTTATTTTTGAGCCACATAAATATTATTCCTTTCTACCACTTTCCTGTCTTGCCCATTTGTGGTTGCTGGCTGGCAAGAGGCCTTTTCACTTGTGATGAATGGGAAGACATGAATTAATGCTGGGCAATGGGGGGCTATGAAAAGGGTGCTTGGTTTTTGCAGGACTGCTTTGTGTTAGTGGCATTGGAGTGGGGGGGGGAAATGGCTTTAGCATGTGGTTGTCAGATGGGTAGATTGGTGGAACCTAAGTGAACCTCGCAATAATGAGGGGATTCCTGGCATCCCGGGCGACAATGACGCGCCACTGCTGGTGCATTGGCCGCATCACGTTCTGCCTCCTCCTTCTCCTCGGAATCGTCTGAAGAGGATCGGAGCTCTGTGCCTTGTTCCTCCTGCAGGTCCAAACTTCGTTGCTGTGCAATGTTGTGCAGAGCGCAGCACAGCACGGCCATTCTGGAGACCCTGGCTGGTGCGTACTGAAGGGCACCTCCAGATCTGTCCAGACACCTTCAGCATTCAGCATGCCACTGGCTTGTTCGATGACACACCTCGTCGTCATATGGCTTTCATTGTATAGCTCCTGGGCCTCATTGGTTGGGTTCCTCATGGGTGTCATCAGCCACATTTTAATTGGGTATCCCTTGTCTCCGAGCAGTCAACCAGTAACTCTGCTTCCAGGTGCAAAGAGATCAGGCAGGGTGGACTGCCGCAGGACGAAAGCATCATGGCAGCCGCCTGGGAATCTTGTGCACACCTGCAGAAAGATCTTTTTGTCGTTGCACACCAGCTGCACAATGAAAGTCCTTGCGGTTGATGAATACTCCTGGGTGATCTGCGGGTGCCTTAATTGCCACATGCAGTCGATGATGCCCTGCATCTGTGCGAAGCCAAAGCCAAGCGCCCGCTCATTCTGACTGGTGTCATCGCAGAAAAATGTACATAATTGCCGGCCCTGGCAAACAAGCCATCAGTCACCTGTCTTATGCATTTGTGGGCTGCCGACTGTGAGGTTCTGCAAATGTCTCCAGCAGAGCCCTAGAAGGATCCAGAGACAAAGAAGTTGAGAGCCACTGGTAAAGCGTGGCCACCAGCTCACTTGGCAGCAGGTTTGTTCCAGCAGGCTGCAAATATCTGCCACCACCTGACACAGCACCCTAAGCCTCCTGAGACACTGGTGTTCAGACATGTCGAAGAAGCTTGTCCTTGGCCTGTCGGCCCTGTGTGCCGGGTACGGCCTCCTGCGAGCTGCACCTCTCTGCTGATCCCCTCTCTCCTGTGGAGCTGCAGGTCTGTGAGCAGCAGGCTGTTGTTGCTCCTGCTGGTGCTGGTGCTGCTGGTGCTGCTCCTGGTCCTGCTGCTTCTGCTCCTGCTCCTGCTGGTGCTGCTCCTGCTCCTGCTCCTGCTGGTGCTGCTCCTGCTGCTGCTGCTGGTATTCTTGGTCCTCACCTGAAGTCCAAAATAACACAGCATTAACGGCACCCATGCTGATCTGATAGGTCAGAGCTCCAAAGTGCAGATCAGACGTACAAACCTCCGAAGTGTAGATGACACCTCCAAAGTGGCAAAAGTAACCTCTCAGGACAAGTACTGTGAACACATCCTTTCACACAAGCAGGCAAGAAAGCAGTTGTGAGGTGTCAGTACTTACTAGTATATTTCCCTGTCATGTCTTCAGCTCCCTCAATTGCCACTGAGTTCTCCCCTTGCTTTCACTGGCAAGTTCCAGGAAGCACGGGAACCCCATGAAACCACAGTTAAATTGCAGAAGCCATGTTAATATCTTCAGGTGAGGACCAAGAATACCAGCAGCAGCACCAGTATCGCTGTAATTGAGCGATGAACATTGAAATTGTCAACCTGCCTCTCCTGAGGGGGTTGCGCAGACGCAGCCTAGCGCGCTGGAGTTAAATGCAGAAGCCCACCCGCACCCAAACCCATGCGCTCACCCACATTAAAATCTCCCCCGCCCCCCCCGCACCCCCTTGTGTTTTGTAAAAATCAATAGTATTGTTGTTGGAAATAAGGGAAATTATTCTGTTGTTGACGAAAAACCAATGCTGTAACAGATTGGCAAGATTAGCAGTCTTTCAGATCTTTCTGGGCCAACTTTGTGAGATTTCCTGAAGTTGGCCTCTTATATATGCACAGTGAGCTCCCAGCCCAGATTGGTCCTGCCTTCAGGAATTCACTGTCAGAGTGGAGTGGAAAATCATGCAAAGCTGCAGCTCTTAAAAGGCTGAAGCTGCTATTGAGAGTGTCATAGGAACATGGGAATTGCTAGCAAATAATTTTTACATTAAGCACTTGCTCATTGGAGAAAGGAGGAAATAAAAAGAATTTAAATGAGCTGGCACAAATCTCGATTACTGGTTTCATATTACGCAGTAAGATAGGCCAATTGATGTACCATTGCTTCATTTTATTTACAAAGCTCTTGCGTCAAATATTCTGCTTTTAAGCAAGATGATTATGAGAATAATTCATACAAATGAATTGGGACAGTGCAGTTCTGCAACAAGTTTTCATTGGTTCCCATCCCACCAAGTCCCATGAAAATAGTGTTAGTGGCCAACCAGCACTGTCCAGGCATTCACGCCTCTGATCAGTGCAGTGGAAATCCAACTTGCGTACAAATGCTGCCGTAAGCAACATAATGTTCAGATAGGATTAGCATGCACAGGAATGGAGCTGAATTTTAATATTTTAGTGTTATGCTGTTACTGGAGACTTAAAAGGATTTTGCTTCATGTCATAAATAAATACTGAAGTTACAGGGCATGTTTATGAAGCAGCAAAAGTTAAATATTTCTACCTGCTTCAAAATCACTGCATGCGACCGAAAAGTTTAAAGATATTAAATATCAGTTTATATTATTCAATATATCTCTGCAGACAAGCATCATTAATGAATGTAAATAAATTATCCATCTCCATAATCAAGTACATCAGCGCACCTCACAAACGCTGATGTGAATTGACTGCTATTTAAGGTTATGTTGCTCGGAAGCATTTTTCTGTGTTGAAGATTAGTATTCACTTCACAAAATGAAAGTTTCAAACCTACTTAGAGATATTGTACCCAAATTGTGGGTGTTATTTTATTTCTGCAAACTATACTCTGATTGCTCCAGCAGTTCAACCCAAGCCACAAAAACCTTTAGAAATAGGAGTGTTGGTTAGTATAAAGGGAACCTTCAATGCTACTTTTCTAAAGGACATTTGCGCAGACTGATTTTGACATTGCATTTAATATCAATATGCTGCACTGAAGCAAGAAGTACACTGAGAACACCTCTATGTAGGAACCATGAATAGACCATAATTGTTCATGGCTCCCACACGAAGGTTTCTCAATCGCAGCAGAGCAGTCAAGTGGACACAAGTGCAGGCTGGATAACTCCCCACAAGATAAAGATGAACAGGTCACCAGGCCACCTTGTGCACCTCCGAGCATTGTTGCCAGAGAAACTAGTCACATGGACATTATCTTAATTAAATCAGTTATTTCAAATGTCAAGTAGTTAATCTTGAATCTGTTCCCTGTAGTTATTTATTACCTATGTTTTTCCTTTTGAAATGTGCATTATGTGTTCCTTAGCCCAGGAGACATCATCTTTATAAAGTAGTAAGTCAGTTCTCTGGAGAACAATCACTACCCAGTATAGATGTTGGTTTAGTTGGTCTATTTATAGGTTGATTGGGAGCAGTATTTTTCTGTTGTACTGTAAGCAGAAGCTAGTGAAAGGGGCCTTCTGAGATCTTCAAATATAGGTACCTAGAGCAAATGTTTCCAAAAAATAATTGCAAGGAGCACATCATGGAGTCGGTGGAGTACATTCCAAATACTAACACAGAAATCTGCCTTACTCTTTAACTAACATAGTGTCTGCTGTAAATCTTGCTACTAGCTAAACATATCAATAAATCCAGAAGACACCAATGATCCATTGCCATGACTTGCAGTTATAAAATCCATCGCTGCTCATCTTTAGGTGGAGTGACTTCAAAGATGGCCCAAGGGTCATTGGAGACTGTTTCAATGAAGATTAAACCTTTAAAATATCAGTTTTGTAGAGGGTACCAGCAATCTTTAAGTGCATTAGAAATGATATAATGACTGCACACATGCAACTTGTTCAGTTTAGCCTGCATCTGATTTTGAAGTGTACTTGAAATGCCACTGAGGTGGCGATTAGATCCTATCCAAACATATTTCTTAAATAATTGGAACAGTAAAGCAAATAGGCAGGAGGCATTTATAAACGCAAAGGAATTGAATTGTTAAAAAAAAAAGATCAATTCCACATAACATAATAGGAATTTGAGAAACATCTGGCCCTGTTAGTTGTCTTTGGCTGCACCTTGCTGTTATGCTACTTAACCAACAAAACAAATTTTACAAAATAAAACTTTTCCTTGACACCGAGATTTGCCCAGTCACTGCACTTCATTGTATGTGAAGGCTTCTGAAAAAAATGAATGCAATTCTTTCTTTCTTTCCCAAAAGCAAAATACTGCGGATTCTGGAAATCTGAAATAAAAGCAGAAACAAAAACAGAGCACATCATGGAGTCGGTGGAGAGCATTCAAAATACTAACATAGAAAGCTGCCTTACTCTTTCAATTTCATTCCCTTTGCTTCCAATTTCCACCCTTCCCTCACCTTCATATGGACCATCTCCGATTCTTCCCTTCCCTTTCTCAACTTCTCTGTCTCCATTTCTGAGATAGGCTATCAACCAAAATGCACTATAAGCCCACTAACTCCCACAGCTACCTGAACTACACTTCTCCCACCCCGTTTCCTTTAAGGACTCTATTCCATTCTCCCAGTTTCTCCATCTCCATCGCATCTGTTCTGACGCTGTCACCTTCATAGAAACATAGAAACATAGACAAATAGGAGCAGGTGTAGGCCATTCATGGCTGATCCTCTATCTCAATACCATATTCCCGCTCTCTCCCCATACCCCTTGATGCCTTTTGCGGCTAGAAATCTATCTATCTCCTTCGTAAATATATTCAGTGACTTGGCCTTCTGTGGTAGAGAATTCCATAGGTTCACCACCCTCTGAGTGAAGAAATTTCTCCTCATCTCAGTCCTAAATGTCCTACCCCGTATCCTGAGGCTGTGAGGCCCTCGTTCTAGAGCCCCCAGCCAGGGGAAACATCCTCCCTGCATCCAGTCTGTCTAGCCCTGTCAGAATTTTATACGTTTCAATGAGATCCCCTCTCATTCTTCTAAACTCCAGTAAGTACAGGCCTAGTCGACCCAATCTCTCCTCCTACGACAGTCCTGCCATCCCAGGAATCAGTCTGGTGAACCTTCACTGCACTCCCTCTATGGCAAGTATATCCTTTCTTAGGTAAGGAGACCAAAACTGCACACAGTACTCCAGGTGTGGTCTCACCAAGGCCCTGTACAACTGTAGTAAGTCATCCTTGCTCCTGTACTCAAATCCTCTTGCAATGAAGGCCAACATACCATTTGCCTTCCTAACTGCTTGCTGCACCTGCATGTTTGCTTTCAGTGACTGGTGTACAAGGACACCCAGGTCCCTTTGTACATCAACATTTCCCAATCTATCACCATTTAAATAATACTCTGCCTTTCTGTTTTTCCTACCGAAGTGGATAACTTCACATTTATCCACATTATACTGCATCCGCCATGTATTTGCCCACTCACTCAACTTGTCTAAATTGCCTTGAAGCCTCTTTGCATCCTTCTCATAACTCACAATCCCACCTAGTTTCGTGTCATCAGCAAATTTGGAAATATTACATTTGGTTCCCTCATCCAAATCATTGATATATATTGCGAATAGCTGGGGCCCAAGCACCGATCCCTGCGGTACTCCACTAGTCACCGCCTGCCACCCCGAAAAAGACCCATTTATTCCTACTCTCTGTTTCCTGTCTGTTAACCAATTTTCAATCCATGCCAGTATTTTACCCCCAATCCCATGTGCTTTAATTTTGCACACTAACCTCTTATGTGGGACTTTATCAAAGACCTTCTGAAAATCCAAATACACCACATCCACTGGTTCTCCCTTATCTATTCTACCAGTTACATCCTCAAAATACTCCAGTAGGTTTGTCAAACACAATTTCCCTTTCATAAATCCAAGTTGACTTTGTCTAATCCCGTTGATATTTTCTAAGTGTCCTGTTATCACAGCCTTTATAATAAACTCTAGCATTTCCCCTACTACTGATGTTAGGCTAATCAGTCTGTAGTTCCCTGTTTTCTCTCACCCTCCTTTTTTAAATAGTGGGGTTACATTTGCCACCCTCCAATCTTCAGGAACTGTTCCATAATCTATAGAATTTTGGAAGATGACAACCAATGCATCCACTATTTCCATGGCTATCTCTTTTAGTACTCTGGGATGCAGATTATCAGGCCCTGGGGAATTATTGGCTTTCAGTCCCATTAATTAAGCCAGCACTATTTTTTTACTAATACTAATTTCCTTTAATTTCTCCTTCTCACTAGACCCTTGGTTCCTTAGCATTTCTGGGAAGTTATTTGTGTTCTCTTCCGTGAAGACAGTACCAAAGTATTTGCTTAATTGCTCAGCCATTTCCTTGTTCCCCATTATAAATTCTCCCGTTTCTGACTGTAAGGGACCTACATTTGTCTTCACTAATCTTTTTCTTTTTATGTACTTGTAGAAGCTTTTACAGTCCACTTTTATATTCCTTGCAAGTTTACTCTCATATTCTACTTTTCCCCTCTTAATCAATCTCTTGGTCCTTTTTTGCTGAACTCTAAACTGCTCCCAATCCTCAGGCTTGCTATTTTTTCTGGCAACTTTATATGACTCCTCTTTGGATTTAATACTATCCTTAATTTCTTTGTTAGCCATGGTTGGGCCGCTTTTCCTTTTGTGTTTTTGCACCAGAAAGGAATGTATAACTATTGCAATTCATGCATTCGTTCCTTAAACGTTAGCCATTGCCTATCCACCATCATGCCTTTTAATGAAGCTCCCCAATCTATCATAACCAACTCCCTCCTCATACCTTCGTAGTTTCCTTTGTTTAGATTTAGGACCCTAGTTTTGGATTGGACTACTTCACTTTCCATCTTAATGAAGAATTCCCACATATTATGGTCACTCTTCCCTAAAGGACCCCGCACAACAAGTTTATTAATTAACCCCTTCTCATTGCACAATACAGGATAGCCTGTTCCCTAGTTGGCTCTTCAATGTACTGGTCTAAAAAACCATCTCGTACACACTCCAGGAATTCATCCTCCACAGTATTATTGCTAATTTGGTTTGGCCAGTGTATATGTAGATTAAAGTCACCCATGATTATTTTAGTACCCTTGTTACATGCATCTCTAATTTCCTGTTTGATGCCATCCCCTACATTACCAGTATTGTTTGGAGGTCTATAGACAACTCCCACCAATGTTTTCTGCCCCTTGGTGCTTTTTAGCTCCACCCACACTGATTCTACATCTTGCTTTTCTGAGCCAATATCCTTTCTCACTATTGCTCTGATTTCATCTGTACTGACAACGCCACCCCACCTCCTTTTCCTTTTTGCCTGTCCTTCCTAAATATCGAATATCCTTGGATATTTAGCTCCCAGCCTTGGTCACCCTGCAGCCATGTCTCTGTAATCGCAATTATATCATATCCGTTTTCATCTATTTGCGCTGTTAATTCGTCTACCTTATTATGAATGCTTCGTGCATTCAGATACAGTGCCTTTAGATTTGTCTTTTTAACATTTTTAAACATCTTAACATTTTTTTGTACTATGGACCTATTTGTTCTACCATTTTTTCTTACCCGGACCTTATTTGTTAGTGCACTCTTTTGTTTGTACGCTCTGTCCCTTCCTGACACAATCTGGTTATCCTTACCCCAATCACTTTCCTGCACTGTTTCCTTGTCTTTTCTTTTTAGCATTCTAGATTTCTCTCCACCGGGACCCCCCCCCCAATATTTAGTTTAAAGCCCTGCAACACCTGCCCTTTTACCTCCTCCCTTCCCACTGTCCAGGGCCCCAAACACTCCTTCCAGGTGAAACAGCACTTCCATACTAGTGCTTCTGCTATGTCTTCCTTTTTCCTCAACCGAGGATTCCCCTCTACTGTGGTTGACATTGCCCTCGACCGTGTCCATTCCATTTCCCGCACTTCTGCTCTAACCCCTTCCCCTCCCTCCCAGAACCACGATATGGTTCCCCTTGTAATCACCTGTCACCCCACCAGCCTCCACATTCAACAGATTATCCTCTGCCATTTCCACCACCTACAGCGTGATCCCACCACCAAACACATCTTCCCCTCACCTCCCCTTTCAGCATTCCAAAGGGACTGCTCCCTCTATGACACCCTGGTCCACTCTTCAATCACTCTCAACACCCCCTTCCCTTCCCACAGCACCTTCCTGTGCAAGCGCAGGAGATGCAACACCTGCCCTTTTACCTCCTCCCTTCCCACTGTCCAGGGCCCCAAATACTCCTTCCAGGTGAAACAGCGATTTACTTGTACTTCTTGCAATTTAGTATACTGTATTCGCTGCTCATGATGCGGTCTCCTCTACATTGGGGAGACCAAACGCAGATTGGGTGACTGCTTTGCGGAACACCTCAGTTCAGTCTGTAAGCGAGACCCCGAGCTTCCGGTTGCCTGTCACTTTAATTCGCCACTCCACTCACACTATGACCTCTCTGTTCTTGACCTCTTACACTGTTCCAACGAAGCTCAACGTAAACTTGAGGAACAGCACCTCATCTTTTGATTAGGCACTTTACAGCCTTTTGGACTCAACATCGAGTTCAACAATTTCAGACCATAACCTCTGCCCCTATTTTTTCACATGGCAGCTGTTAATGATTCTGCCATTCCCATTTACACCTCTTCTAGACTCATCTTTTACTTGTCCCTTTATGATCTGCTTTTGCTTTGTACTATCATACATTTTGGGGGAAAAATTGTGTTGCCCCCCTTTTGAGGCGCTAACTTTGCCAGGGCACTACTTTTATTAATTAGCGCCCCTGTGCCTGAAATTCACTGATAGCGCCCCAAAAAGAGAGGCGGGGTGCTACTGGAAGTGCCCCGCCTCCCTCTTGGGGCGCTGCGAGTGAATATCACGGTGTTACGTGCCTCAGCGCCACGCTCTGTGGCACATTGTGCCGTGGTACTGCAGACCTTCCTCCCCTTATTAAAGGGGAGGGGCCTTGTGCAGCGCGACCCGGGTCCAGCTGGGCCACCAGGGATCGGAGTGCCAGCAAAACAGCCCGGCACTCAAGAGAAGTGCCGGGCTCACGGGGCGCAGCCGGCACTCCGTGGGGGGGGCTGCACAGAAGGCAGGTGGCAGCAACGGGGGCAGGTGCTGGCAGGCGGCCAGCAACAAAAATGGCCGCCCGGCACCTCCCCTTTAATTTGCGCCGCCCCGGGCCGCAGGTAGGCCCCCCTGACCCTTTCGGACATAGCGTCCAGCGGTAAGTCAGGGCGCGCTACCAAAAATCACGGCCGGGGCACGAGTGGGGCGCTGTGCACAGCGATGATGTCATCACCGATGGCGCAGCGTCGTGGGCCGCTAACGGTTACCACCGCCGCTAAGCTCCTGCTGAGTTTCGCAGGAGGTGTCGGCGGCGCCGTGTCCAGGCACTAGTTACTTTGCGCCCTGTTAGCACCCTCTTAGGGCACTAACGGGAGGTACAAATCAACCGAATTTTTCCCCCTTTGTCTTTTAATTTCTCCCGCCTTCCACCCCATCACAGACCTTCCCTTTTGTTCTTTCCTCCCTCCCCCCTTTCCCTGCCCCTGCACTTACTTAAAATCTGTTACATCTCTAACTTTTTCCAGTTCTGCTGAAAGGTCATCGACCTGAAATGTTAACTCTGTTTCTCTCTCTACAGATGCTGCCTGACCTGCTGAGTATTTCCAGCATTTTCTGTTTTTCTTTCTTTCTTCTTGGTAAAGATGTAAGGGCAGTTCTATCTAAATGGAGAATTACACGCAGTAAAGAGAAATGTGAAAAGTATGTACTAATTATTTGTTTATTTTAACAGTATGGGGTAATTTTTCAAATTTGGTGCTCAAATTCCCAATACCTGCTCCTAGTGAGTGAAGCTCCATGCAAATTCAGAAAATTATTCCTTATGTTCCTGCATGTTGTGAAAGATGAATCCAGTGGGAAACAGGAATACACTGAGTTTTCCACTTCTCATAATTCAAAAATATTAATTCAGGGCCTTTATCAATCATTCCACCATCGCTCTGCTGTGGATCTCTGCTCACAAGTGCACTCGACATGTGTGTCAGACATGGGAGGTGGCTGAAAGCAGGCAGCACCATTCTGCTACCACATGCCCACACAACTCAGATGCAGGGCCACAGTAGGTTTGCCAACTCTGGTTGAAGTATTCCTGGAGGTTTCATCACATGACCTCCCGCCTCCAACATCTCCACCCAGTCAAAAGTGTTCAAAGAAAATGAAAAAAAGCCACATGATCCTATGATTATTTTTCTCCCGGGTTGCTCACAGCAGTGTCCAGGGGATTAATCTTTAATTCCCGGAGACTCCAGGACATTCCCGGAGGTTTGGCAATGCTATGCACAAAGCCCAAGGAGATCCAGGACCACCTGAATCCGAGCAGGCAGTCAATGAAACCCTGGAGCAGGTCAGCATATTTATGTCTGGAAATTCCTGTTGTGACACTATTCATGGGTAAACTGCCCGTTACTATAGGTTACCGGTAGAACGTACCCTGCTGGTTTACACACTGGGGAGATGTTCGTATCAACGGCGCTATTAACATTTTTCTGCTGCATTGCTGACACAAGACAGATCAATGAAGTAATGTAGTGACTGCCCTGAAATTTCCACTTCAGCTCATTTGCGTAATTATAGAACTACAAAGAATGTACAGCACAGAAACAGGCCATTCAGCCCAACTGGCCCGTGCCGGTGGTTATTCTCCACACAAGCCTCCTCCCACCCCTCTTCATACTGCCAGTGCAGGATGCAAACCCAATAAGGGAAGTAAAACTTCTGGCTAGCAGGTCCAAATTGAAGGGATTGCGCACTTAAAGGTAAGTAACTACATACAGCATAAATATTTATATCAGCCTTCATCAAGCTTCAAAATCAATTTCAGATATTTTTCAGACTTGGCCATGGATGGGAAAAGGAGGGGAATGAATGGCATGGTAAAAATGAATTGAAAGGAAACCTAATGTCGAGGCATAAAACAGATTCTGAGAAGGAGTGATGCAGCACCCAAAACCCCATTTTAGGGATGGCTAAAAGGACAGACAGCTTTATGAGGTGGCTGTGAGGAGGGCTGTCCAATTTGACACTTAAGGGCCCCCTCCCAGGAGACACCAGGGCACCATTCATGACAGCAAATGGTAAGCATACCCAACACTATGTGCACTACCTATAGGACCTGGGAACAGATGAAGAAGACGGCACACTTAAAAGAATTTGGCAAGGAACCAGCACCAAACAGTAATATGTAAATCATGAAAGGTCAAAAAATAGTTTCCTCCAAAATGTTCCCTATTCCACATAAACGCATAACCAGGCCAAGCCCTCACACAACCTTACAGCTCATTCTTCGCCTCTCGTACATACATCAGGAGGACACACCTTCAAGATACAAGGTAGAATTGTAAAGCTTGGACACTCATATCTTTCAAAGCTATAAAACTTCAAGTTATTTTAGATCAAGCTAGCTGCATGATACACAAGTACTGACTGACACCCATGTTCGCATGCAGATTCTACGCATCTGTCATGTGCATGTGCTCCTTCAACCTTTAACCAGCTGCCACCTTGAGGGTTCAATCCTAACGTGAAGAATGGCCTCCCTTGTCAAGTCTCCTCTGACAGACCCAAGGAGCTCTGGTACCGTCTGTGGACCAGCCAACCAATGGTCATGCCACCCACTTCAGGTACGGTCAGACATTCCTCTGATGAATCCTTTGGAAACCTTCCTTGTCCTCCAGCTCCCAGATGGCAACAGGAATTCCAAAAGGAATGACCAAACTACCAAAAGAAGCTGTTGCACATTACAATAAAACACCCTTAACTGATAGATAATAATGAGGGGGGGGGGGGGAAGAAAAAAACTAAATCACCAGAAATGGACCTGTAAAGAATAAAGAAATAGCGTTGAAAATCTTCGGCCCATCTGGCACACTCCTGCCGTAACTCCGGCAGGAGTACGTCAGAAGGGACAGAAATTAGGCCCCGACCCACATATGCGGGGTCACAGCTGAACCTCGCCAGCAGCGGCCCTCAGGTAAATGCCGGGGGTGGGGGTGGAGAGGAGGAAGGGAAATAGGGAAATAACAACAGAAAACGCTGGAAAAACTCAGCAGGCCAGGCAGCATCCGTGGAGAGAGAAACAGAGTTAACGTTTCAGGTCAACGACCTTTCGTCAGAACTGGAAAAAAGCAGGAAAGGGAACAGATTTTAAAGCAAGTTTAGGGGCTGGGAAATGGGGGAGGGGCTGAAAGAACAAAAGGGAAGGTCAGTGAACTAGGGAAATGCACAATGGGAGGGGGACTGATCGTGGCTGGCAGGAATGCTGTGGAACCGGGAGAGGCACTCCTGCTTCTCCTGGCTCAACACAAATTTTAAAAAGAAATTTAAAACTTACCTTTTCGGAGGCAGCCATTTCTGAGGCCGTGTCCACGCCAGGAGAACCTGATTGGAGCAGGCCACTCATTAACATATGTAAAAAGCCTATCACCTGTTTTAGGCGGCCATCCTAGATGCCTAAAAATCTTCTGAGGCCAATATGACTTTTGTTGCTTTTCAGGCGTCCTTGGGGCACAGGGTATAGCCCTGCAAAATTGGCAATTTTTGCACCTGCAATCTGTCTGGAAAATGGGCGCAATGATGACCAATTTCTGTCCCGATATTACACACAAGGACACCTGTGGCAAAAGGGTACAATCAATGACTGCATGAGCTCTGCTGAAGCCAGCAGAGCTGTGAAATTGTGTTCTCCTATCACTTGCTGCTTCTGGTCAATGGCAAAATTGATGAGGTTGTTGTCCCTGCTCAGTAATGCATCTGTGTCCTCCTTGATACTTCTGTGGGCAGAAAACAAGCTGACACCGCAGATGTCATTCATTCTAACTTGAAAGGAGCTGGAGGCATAAATATCGAGGGGCAGGCTTACTTTGATGGCCACTCGTAGTACAGATGTTACATCTTGTCTGGAGGTCTTCCCGAAGGAGATCGTACAGCTCTTTCATCGATTCCCTGCTAAACCTTAGCCTCTTTAGCAGTTCTCTAATGTCATTGACAGATAGCTGTGACTGGTATTGTAGAAGTGTTGTGTAATGAAGCACTGAGACTTGACGGTATGCCTTGTGCGCCACTTGACATGAGCAGCAGCCCTTTCCTGCTCTTGCTGTTTTTCCTCTCACAGGTCCATTGTTAAATGAGCATTGAATTTAATCCTCAGAGTATGCAAAGCACTTGAAGTCTCTATGATCCCTAAATCAAATTGCCAGTCAGAATTGAAAGTGGTTTTGTGATGTGGGATCTAATTCTGACTGCCAAAACTCATTTCAAAAAGAACTCTTGGAGCCAACAGAAAGTGGAGGCTTCCATCCAGAAGTCTGAACAAGAGTTGAACTCAAGTGCAAGACGTGACAAGGCAGTGTCTTAAATTACTGTATTACTGAGTCGGGCTTCTGAATATTCACCTGTGTGTCAAATACATAACATTTCTGAAAATATCGTAATGAGTGTAAACTCTAACTAGCTAATTATACCACCATCTTGGAGAAAGCTCAAGATGTTTAAATAGAACAACTATTGCCACAAACAACATTGCTCTGTGGAATGAAAAATCTGCCTGCCTGAATAGTAAGACATGTGATATAAAATGTGGCTGAAATAAAGATCTGAACAAGACTGCATTTGACATTGCTGACAGATTGAAACACTAGTTTTAGGTCTTCTAAACCAAGTAAGAGCAGATATTCCCAAGGAACCTTAGCAGAACCACTTATGAATTGATCTTAAGCTATAAAGCTAAGCTTACTAATGGTAATTTGTTGAAATAGTACGTATCTTTGAACATTTGCGAAGTTGCCATAGTGCTCAGTACTTTGTCTATAACGTTCTTTCCATTTACATGTATCAACACCAGGTTGCTCAGACACCACAAACAAAACCCATTGGCAACAAATAAGACTTTTTGTAAAGCTCGTAATATCATCCTGCTTCACTCTTAACAGTTCTCATTTTATTCAAACATTTGCTACATAATATATCAAGAAAGCCAAAAAAAATGCTTGAGGCGCTGCAAAGCGTAGAGATTCAAACATTCATTCGCCTCCTTTGTAACAGATGTTGAGGAGATATATTCTGAGGTAATGTGTGAACAGTTTAAACATTTTATATGTTGTAAGTGCTAAATTAAAACAGTTGAGATGAAACAGAAGATCCATCCTCTTTCAGATCGTGGGATTTTTAAAATCTGTCTGTCCATCTATTTATTTAGATTAAATGTCATGTGTGTAGAGTGCACTTCTTGGGCTAGATTTTTCCGCCCGATCTGAATGCGTTGGCTGGCGACCCGATTGTGCTGGCTGGACCTGCTCCATTTTGAGGGCCAGACCTCATTAGCATTGGAACAGCGGGCTGCGGACAGAGATTGCGCACCCCGGGATATCCCGCTAGCTCCAGGCTGCTGCAGTGTCAGGTGGTCTGGCCGGTCTCTGGGCCGGCAGAAGGTAGGTCTTGGTGTGGACACGACCTTTGGCGGCGACCGGGGGGAGCTGAAGACTCAGTGACAACAACAGTCAACAACAAGGGTTGGGTTTGTGCAGCGTGTAGCAGTACTCCTGCTCCTCCCGGCTCCGCTAAAATAATTCCCTTTGGGCTCCTCTTCAACGGGACTACCAGTTGATACTGGGTGGAACATGCACAGCGTCACTCTGCCCAATTCAGCCCAAAAATGGCATTGGGGTCCTCTTGCCATCATTGGACCCTGATTTAAATATATAAATTAACTCTTCTCCCTTTTTAAGCAGCCGCCCAAGCCGCCGATTCGAAGGATCCTAGCAATGGCGGCAACAGGACGGTAAATTCTTTCATGCAATTTTCAATGCCCTACTGCCCCGTTTCCACCAGTCACCTATGCCCAATAGCATTTTCCTGTCACCTCTATTTTTGTCACTCCGGAGTAGAATTTCCGGGGGGGTTCTCCCATGAATTCAAGTGTCATGCTGGGAGTTTCATCAATCCAGTGTCTCAGCTCTATTTCAATAGCAGAGGTAAGGGTTAGGGTGGTTGCTGGGTGACAAAGGATACTCGCTACTCCAATGCCTCTTCACAGGACAACCAGAGTAGTGCTACATTGAAGCACACATGAAGACAAGGATTAGAGTTGAACAAGCTATTGGAATGTTGAAAGGAAAAAGTCCAGTGTCTGGCTCGATCAGGTGCCTTGCAGTACACGCCCAGCATCATCTCGCAAATTGTATGCTTCATACCTTTGCAATCAGAAAAGCTCTGATGATAGATGTCTCATTGATGACACTGCTGATGCTGTAGACTTGGTCCATGAAGAACAGGAAGCAGGTGAAGTGGCAACAGCTGAGAGACGGACTCATTTGGGACATCTTCACAGATGAATAGAGTACTATTATTTGGAAGTCATGGCTCATCAAACATCTGTCTCTTCTCACCAAACTCTCTATGGTTTAAGTAAGATCCTTGCTCCTCACAGCTAGCCATCACACCCTAATCTCGAGCCTCAACATCAGCACATTACCCGTTCTCCATTGTCATATAAGCAAATTAAATACTAAGAAGCCCTTACAACAAATATTCCAGTGATGTATTGCAACTATTGACAAAAATATCATTTGGCTCTGTCATATTGAACACCCCTTGTGACCACATGAGTTTTTCTATGCCCCATTTTAACCCTTCTGCTTGCAAACTGCTGCCAGACGTAAAGAGAACTGGAAGGTTTTGTTCTTCAATAATCTTCACTGCTGTATCCTGGCTTGCAGCCCCTAGAAGAAAACAGTACTGTTTACTTTGGTGAGCAGCATTCTATCATAGTCAGCTACTTTGGAGATTTCTTTCAAGGAAAGTGGTAGTTGGTGAAGAGATTTAAGAATACATAGTAACATTAAAAACAAAAGGTATAAGTTTTTACGAACCCACTGAAAGCACAAAGACTCCCATATTTCCATCCCCAATTGCCAGGCAAGAGTGGAAACCAGTGATGGTCTTTTCTTCCTCTTCATGTGGTGTCGAGCACCAGAGGTTGGTTTGTCCTCCAATAGACTGGCATTGTGAGCAGTTTTCTTGCAGAATGAAAGTATAGCATTAATTGGTTGCTGCGGTCTCCAGATCCTGCAGTTACAAGCTGTCAGGATTTGTGGAATAAATGGTACTAAGGGTAGGTGTCAGGAAGCAAAAACCTAGGTTGCACTAGCAGGAATTACGGGTTATGAAACATTGCACAGGTGCTGCCAAGTGACTTTACTCTGGGACATGGTGCCATGTGATATCCTAAAGGGCAATGCTGGACCATTGTTCTCGGAAATACCCATGAGCTTCTCTGTGATTTAGTTATCTGACCTGTTATTAATCTGAAAACATTTGCACTTATGCTGACCTAGTGTGGTCATTAAATATCTACCACACTGCAAGGGGGTCCTTGAGGTTATGAAGGTTCCACTCACAGGCATAGTCACCTCCAGTCACATGACCCATGCTGCACATGTGATGACTTCTTCCTTGGTACTCCAAAAATGGCATTCCTCCATTTCCTAAATTTTGCAGCAGGGTTTCCATTTCAGCCTCTGCAAAGTTATAGGCTCGCTTTTTCCTTCTTTTGCTCCAGCCAGTTCCCTCCATCTTCCAAGAGCCTGCACATCCCTTTCAATAGGGAAGTTACACTCTTGCTCTACCTCCTTACTGAAATTTATGCCCCCCTACTTGGCAGCCCTGCCAGGAGGACTCTTTACTTAAATGAACTGACTGCAACATTTCTGCAGAGTCAGCCTCCTTTGATTTCAGGGGGGGCATAATTACCACTTTGCCACACATACATCAGTGGAGTGAGGCCACAGTCCAGGCCAATGCTTCTGAATTCTCCGAAAGTAGAAAGAGTTAATGCTAACAATCATGTGTATTTCAAGACAGCTGTTCTGTGAGAACAAAGGACATTTACACTCAGAGCCAGTAGACTTAGGTTGTTGCCAAGGCCACAAGCATAGAGATAACTGCCGCTGGGAGTGACTCAGAAAAATGCCACTTTTATTTGTATTGTTCAGTTTTCTTTTTATTGAAGGCCATGAAATTATGGGGAGCCGCCAGCCAGCCTTTGTGTCTGGTTTTTGTTTTGTAGTGAAGATTAGGTCATTATAACTCCTTAGCATATGCTTGTTTGAAGTGATTGGGGTTTATTTTGGCTGTTGGGTGACTAACTAGCGGAGTGTGCTGGTCGACCGTCCATTCCGGTGGCCAAGAGGCCCCACGATTTTGAGGCCCAAGCCTCATTTAAGTCTAGCTGGGGCCAGCAAACAGGCGTCCCGATGTAAATCACCGGACTGAGGATTCAAAATCGTGGCCTGGTCTTCTACCTGTAAGGTGAATTGCGGGTGGGGGGTGGGGGTTCAGATCTCGGAGGGTGGGGGTCCCTGGTTGGCAGTAGCCAGATTATTTTTATGGCCCGAGAGGAGCACTCTTACAAGCACCTCACCTTCTTCTACTCCTCTTGCCTCTCATTTAAAATCCTTGTTCTCTACCATTCCCCCAAGAACAACACCGAGTTTCTTACTGTGTCTTCTCCTGAAAAAAACTTTACCCCAAGTCACTTACAACTGCACTTTCAAACACCCAACGGTCTAACCTTTAGCCCTCCATTCACCACAATATTTCTGCAGTTGTTGATCTGCTTAAACACTCTCTCATCTCCACTTTTGATGCCCTTGTCCCCAGTTGGAAGCGGTATCAGCGGCGGCGGGACTTAAAACAGCGGGAGACCGGAGAGTGCGGACCTAATTGGAAGCAGTATCAGCAGCGGTGGTATTTAAAGAGCGGGAGACCGGAGAGCGCGGACCTAATCGGAGGCGGTATCAGCGGCGGTATTTAAAGAGCGGGAGACCGGGCAGCGTGGCCCTAATTGGAGGCGGTATCAGCAGTGGTATTTAAAGAGCGGGAGACCAGGCAGCGCGGCCCTAATTGGAGGCGGTATCAGCGGCGGTATTTAAACAGCGGGAGACCAGGCAGCGCGGACCTAATGGGAGGGGGTATCAGCGGCGGTATTTAAACAGCAGGAGACCGGGCAGCGCGGACCTAATGGGAGGTGGTATCAGCAGCGGCGGTATTTAAAGAGCGGGAGACCGGGCAGCGCGGACCTAATTGGAGGCGGTATCAGCAGTGGCGGTATTTAAAGAGCGGGAGACCGGGCAGCGCGGACCGAATTGGAGGCGGTATCAGCGGCGACGGTATTTAAAGAGTGGGAGACTGGGCAGCGCGGACCTAATTGGAGGCGGTATCACCGGCGGTATTTAAAGAGCGGGAGACCGGGCAGCGCGGACCGGTGACTGTAAAGAAGTAAAAGTTAATCGATGTGTGACATCAACGGAAAGCAGGTAAGTGATTGGTTGGTGAGTATTTCTCTATTTCTCGCTTTTTTCCAAACTTAGGCATCTAAATTTAAATGCCTTGGTGTAGATCAAAAGTTATACCTATTCCAAATTTTAAAAACTAATTAATTAATTAATTAAGATAGGAGACCAGGCAATGTGTTGTTGTTGCATGTGGGAGCTGGTGGACGCCATTGAGGTCCACGGCGACCACATCTGCAGCAAATGTTGGTTGCTCGAGGAACTTCGGCTCAGAGTTGATGAGCTGGAGTCCGACCTTTAGACACTGTGACACATTAGGGAGGGGGAGCGTTACCTGGACACTAAGTTCCAGGAGGCAGTCACACCCACTAGAGTAATTACTTCCAATTTGGCCCATGGTCAGGGACAGGAGGGTGTGACTACAAGCGAGGCAAGTATTGGGATCCAGGAGGTAGTGATGGAGGAGCCTCAGCCCTTGGCCTTGTCCAACAGGTACGAGATTCTTGCTCCCTGTGCGGACGAGGGCAGGGACTGCAGGGAGGATGAGCAATCTGACCACAGCACCATGGTACAGGGAGCCATTCAAGTGGGGGGAGTAAAAAGAAATGTTGTAGTGATTGGGGACAGTATAGTGAGGGGGATAGATACTGTTCTCTGCAGCCGAGAGCGTGAGTCCCGAAGGCTGTGTTGCTTGCCTGGTGCCAGGGTTAAGGACATCTCCTCTGGGCTGGAGAGGAACTTGAAGTGGGAGGGGGAAGATCCAGTTGTCATGGTCCACGTAGGTACCAATGACCTAGGTAAGACAAAGAAAGGGGTTCTGCTGAGGGAGTATGAGCAGCTAGGGGCTAAATTAAAAAGCAGAACCACAAAAGTAATAATCTCTGGATTACTACCTGAGCCACAAGCGAATTTGCATAGGGTAAATAAGATCAGAGAAATGAACGAGTGTCTCAAAGACTGGTGTGGGAGAAATGGGTTTCGATTTGTAGGGCACTGGCACCAGTACTGGGATAAGAGGGAGCTGTTCTGTTTGGACGGGCTTCACTTGAACCATGCTGGGGCTAGAGTCCTGGCGAATCGAATAACTAGGGCTGTAGAGAGGGCTTTAAACTAAATAGTGGGGGGGAGGATCCAGGTGAGCGGGAATTTAAAAAGTCAATGAGAAATGAGAAAGCAATAGAGCAGGATAGAGATAGGGGAAATAATAACCAGAGTGTGACAGGAAGGGACAGAGGGGTAGAAATTAGGTCGCGCCCCATTTGGGGCGCAAATATTAGCACCTGGCGCTAATTATCGGCACTGACAGGAAACTTCACTTTTACCGCCCCGGGAGGTGAGTGGAGCGCTAAATTAGGCGCTGCACACCTCTCTTAAGGCGCAAAGGCCAAGGAGTGAGGCGCTACCTCAGCGCACGAGCGCAGCGCAGCTGCTGCCAGTTAGCGAGGGAACACAGACACAATGGCGCCGGACACTTCTTAAAGCGGGGGGGGCCACTTGCTCCCCAGCCACACCCTGCTCATTGCAGCCTTGAATCTCAGCCTGGAGAGACCTGTAATCCATTTTGCTGCCAAGCATGGAGAGGGTGAGAGAACGCGCTCATCGCTTCACCGAGCGGGCCTTGGATGCTCTGGTTGACGCAGTGGAGCGCAGACGATGCATGCTGTTCCCGGAGAGTGGCAGGAGGCCTTTGCCACGCGAGTTCAGAAGAGTGTGGAGGGAGGTGGCTCAGAGCGTCTCCTCCAGGAGCATGGTGCCCAGGACCCATGTTCAGTGCCGCAAAAAGTTCAACGACCTCACTCGGGTCGTCAGGGTGAGTGGCTTTTTCTCAATACCTCTCCATCCCTCCATCTCAACCTCACTCTATGGCCAGAGGGTCTTAAAACCCCAATGCACAACACTCATCCAACACCTATGGCCCTTTCATCAAACACACACACACATTCCACACTTTGCATACAGTAAGGGCTATTCACCTATGGGAGGCACATCAAGCAAGACCATGGCTGCATACAGTAAGGGCTATTCACCTATGGGAGGCACATCAGGCAAGACCATGGCTGTATATTTACTCAGATGCTGTCCTTTTTCTTGCAGGCTAAGCTGGCTCATAATCGGAGACAGCAGCAACGGACGGGTGGAGGGCGGCTTCAGCTGCAACCCCTCAGCGATCTGGAGGAGCGCGTCCACAGGATTGTGGCAAGCCGGGTGATCGGTCCCGTCGCCACTGGGGACGCCGACCCCGTTGTGGACAGCAATGGTAAGGTCATCACCTTTTTGTCCTCTGTCCTTCCACTTGTCCCTCACAATACCAGCCTTTGACACTTTCAATCTAACTTGCTAACTCGCTGCACTTATTCCTCCCTTACTGCCACCCTGTCCTCACGCTAAAGCCACTCTTGTACCTCCCTGCTTTCAGATGGTGATTCACCAGCTGAGGAGACGGGCCCTGAAGCTGCCACTGGGAGTGATGCTGCAGCTGAGGAGGAAGAGGAAGCCAGAGCATCAGTGCCACCCTCTCCCGAGGAAGCCCATGCCCACACTGGGAACACGCCTTCCCCGAGGGGAGCAGGGGGGAAGGGGCTGATGATGGTGAAGCTCCAGGACCCAGCGGGCTGCAGCAACGCCATGGGGGGGGGAGGGAAGAACGGGAGCCTTCTCCCCAGAGGGAGAGTATGCCAGACACTCCTACTGCAATGGACGCAGAGGAGGAGCGGCTGATTGCAGAAATGAACAGCCAGGCGGTGGGCATGCACACTGAGCTCATGGGTGCAGTGGGAAGGGTGCCCGAATGCATTGAGTCACTGGCAAGGAGTGTGGAGCACTTCGCTGTAGCACAGGCGGATGCCACACTAAAGCTTAGTGCTGCAATTCAGTCACTGGCTGCCAGGAACCCATCTGAGACTGCTCTCATGCAGACTCAGATTGAGGCCACGCGAGCACTGACTGCTGCCATCCTCGATGGTTCGTGCACATGTCCCCGGGGCTGTCACCGCGCCGCAGCAGGCCAGCAATCTGTTCTCCGGCAAATTGCTCCGGATGCTGAAGTGCTGCCCCGTGGGAGTGCCAGTGTGTCGGGCGAGCAGGGAGTTGCTGTCCTCTCTCACGATGACAGCATTCCTGCTGCCAACACTGTCACTTCTCCACTGCACTTGCCACCGCCTGTAGGACAGACTGCTGCCGCCCATGCAGAGTTGGTGCAGTCTGCAGCCGGGCCCTCCAGGCCCAGAAGTGGTCGAGGCCGTCCTTCAGGGGCATCTGCAGTGTCAGGGTCTGACGAGCAGCAGCCTTCCACCAGCCTTGCTGCAGCCACTGAGGTCCCATTACGGAGGAGCAGTAGGGTTAGAAGGGGGGAAGTGCGCAAGGGAAGGAGATCACCCTCGAAGGGCAAAAAGTAGGAGGTGTGCCAAAATGCTGGTCATTTTTTTATTAAAGGCCGAGGTTCATGGCCCAACTTTTGTTTAGTGTTTTGGACATTATCTCCAGGTTGTGAGAACCAGTTATGTTATTGACTGTTTTTTTGTGTTTATTTCTATGAGTTTGTCATGAGGAATTGACACACACAGAGTTTGTAAAATAAATAAGTTTCTGTATTCAAAATATACATGGCTGGTGGTTGGAATTATTGGTGCCTTGGCCGGCTTAGGGGTTGCGTGCTGGGTTGATTCGTGTTTGTAGCAATGGCAGGGACCCTAGAAGCGGCTTGCTATTAGTCGTTGACGGACGGCCCTTGCAGTTTGACCATTGTGGGCCGCCCTCCTGCCTTGGTGCTGCTGATGATCATCGTCCTTGTCCTGTTCCTCCTCTTCCTCCTCCTCCTCTGGTGGTGCTACAAGGCCTGGTGGCATTGGCTGGGTCCTGAGGATTGCCATGTTGTGCAACATGCAGCACACGACTACGAAGTTCGAAACTTGCTCAGGCGAGTACTGCAGGGCTCCTCCGGAATGGTCCAGACAGCGGAACCGTTGTTTCAGCACGCCGATTGTGCGCTCAATAATGTTCCTGGTTGCTTGATGGCTTTCCTGGTACCGCAGCTCAGCAGGGGTGTTTGGCGCACGGAGCGGTGTCATCAGCCAGGTGCTCAATGCGTACCCCTTGTCCCCCAGAAGCCAACCAACTGGCTGATGCGGTGCCTCGAAAAGTTCTGCCACAGTAGTCTGGCGCAGGATGAAAGCATCGTGGCAGCTGCCCGGATAGTGGGCATTGACAGCGAGAATCACCTGTCTGTGGTCACAGACCAACTGCACATTCAAGGAATGGAACCCCTTTCTGTTCCTGAATTCCTCTGCATTCTCTCGCGGAGCACGCAAAGCCACATGCGTGCAGTCAATGGCGCCCTGCACCATGGGGAAGCCCGCTACCCTTGCAAAGCCCAGAGCACGGTCACGCTGCTTGTCTGGGGTCATAGGGAAAGAGATGAAGTCTCGTCTCCTTCTGAAGAGGGCATTGGTGACCTGCCGGATGCAGCGATGCACCGCAAACTGGGAGATATTGGCGAGGTCCCCAACAGCAGCTTGGAATGAGCCAGTGGCGTAGAAGTTCTAAGCCACTGTGACCTTCACTGCCACCGACAGAGACGTCCTGGACCTCAGCTGAGGCTGCAGATCTGGCTGCAGCAGGTGGCAGAGCTCAGTGACCACCTCCTTGCTGAATCGCAGCCTTCGCAAACACAGCTCCTCGGACATATGGATGTAGGAGAGCTATTCACGATATACCCTGGGAGGGTAAGCTCTCCTGTACATGCGCCTGATGGCCCTCCTCCGTCTGGCCATCATTGCCACTCTCTGTCTGCGTCTCAGTATCCTCCGATTCAGCTGGAGCAGGACGACGCCCCCAATCATTGCAGCCCCCATATTCTCTTTGCCAGAAAAGTAATGAGGTACAGCAACTAAAGTAGCAACAAAGTTAGGATGAACTAGGCAAAACTACCTCACAAAGCGTTGAGTCAATGTAGAAGTCTCTCTCTCTCTCTCTCCGAATCTCTCTCTCTCAGAACGAGTGGTGCATAAATGTCGACCACAGAAAAAGACAGGAAGAGGCCCCCTTTAAATAGCGCCCCCCCCCAGCCCCACACCGATTGATAACGTTCCAGTCTTCCGGTCGTTGGAAGCGCCAGGCGGTAAGGCAGGGGGCGCCACTCAATTTCCGCTCCGGGGCGCCCCAAGGGCGTTGCACCATGGAATGACATCACAATCTGCGCGCGCAGGTGGTCGCAGCGGTAAGTTTTAGCGCCGCCGCACAATCTCAAGTTAAGTTCTCGAGCGGCGCAAACAGCGCTGCGCCCGGGCGTTAGCGGCTTAACGCCCCATTAGCGCCCTCTTAAGGCAACACGGTGGCATAGTGGTTAGCACTGGTGCCTCACAGCGCCAGAGACCCGGGTTCGAATCTGACCTCGGGTGACTGTCTGTGTGGAGTTTGCACATTCTCCCCGTGTCTGCGTGGGTTTCCTCCGGGTGCTCCGGTTTCCTCCCACAGTCCAAAAATGTGTGGGTTAGGTTGATTTGGCTATGATAAATTGACCCTTAGTGTTAGAGGGGATTAAATATGTGGGGTTATGGGGATAGGATGGGATATGTTAGGGGAATTAAATACGTGGGGTTACGGGGGTAGGGTGGGATATGTGTACTGTGGGGATTAAAGCAGGGACAGGGTACTGGATTTGGATGATCAGCCATGATCGTATTGAATGGCGGAGCAGGCTCGACGGGCCGAATGGCCTACTCCTGCTCCTAGATTCTATGTTTCTATGTTTCTAAGGCGCTAACGGGAGGCGCAACCAAGTGAATTTTTACCCCAGAATGTTTAAAAATAAGAGTGCAACAGAAAATGGGGCCAAAACAAGGAGAAATGGTAAAAAGACAAAGTTAAAAGCTCTATATCTGAATGCACGCAGCATTCGTAACAAGATAGATGAGTTGACGGCACAAATAGATACAAATGGGTATGATCTGATCGCCATTACAGATACGTGGTTGTAAGGTGACCAGGGCTGGGAACTGAATATTCCAGGATATTTGACAATTTGGAAGGATAGACAGAAAGGAAAGAGAGGTGGGGTGGCTTTGTTGGTAAAGGATGGGATCAGTGCAGCGGTGAGAATGATATTGGCTCAGAAGATCAAGATGTAGAATTGGTTTGGGTGGAGATAAAAAATAATAAGGGGAAAAAGTCTCTGGTGGGCATTGTCTATGGGCCCCCTCAATACTGTTGGACAGAGTATAAATCAACAAATAATGGAGGCCTGTAAAAAAGATACGGTAATAATCATGGGTGATTTTAATCTCCATATTGATTGGACAAATCAAATTGGCCATGGTAGCCTTGGGGAGGAGTTCATAGCGTGTATCCGGGATGGTTTCCTAGAACAGTATGTAATGGAACCAACCAGGGAGCAGGCTATCTTGGATCTGGTACTGTGTAATGAGACAGAATTAATAAATGATCTCATAGTAAAGGATCCTCTAGGAAAGAGTGATCATAACATGGTTCAATTTCAAATTCAGTTGGAGGGTGAGAAAGTTGTATCTCAAACCAGTGTCCTGATCTTAAACAAAGGCAATTACAGTGGCATGAGGGCAGAACTGGCTAAAGTGGACTGGAAAAATAAATTAGAAGGTAAGACAGTTGAAATGCAGTGGCGGACGTTTAAGGAGATATTTTATAACTCTCAACAAAAATATATTCCAGTGAGAAAGAAAGATTTTAAGAGAAGGGAGAACTATCCGTGGCTAACTAAAGTTTTAAAGGATGGTATCAAATTAAAAACGAAGGCATACAATGTTGCCAAGAATGGTGGGAGACCAGAGGATTGGGAAATTTTTAAAACCCAGCAAAGGATGACTAAAAAAATAATAAAGAGAGAGAAGATGAATTATGAGTGTAAACTGGCAAGAAATATTAAAACAGAAAGTAAGAGCTTCTACAGGTATATAAAAAGGAAGCGAGTAGCTAAAGTAAACGTTGGTCCCTTAGAGGATGAGAATGGGGAATTAATAATGGGGAACGGGGAAATGGCAGAGACTCTGAACAAAAATTTTGTATCTGTCTTCACGGTAGAAGACACTAACAACATCCCAATAATGGACAATCAAGGGGCCACAGGGAAGGGGGAACTAAAGACAATCACTATCACTAAGGAAAAAGTACTTGGTAAAATAATGGGACTAAAAGACGACAGGTCCCCTGGACCAGATGGCCTGCATCCCAGGGTCTTAAAAGAAGTGACTGCAGAGATAGTGGATGCATTGGTTGCAATATACCAAAATTCCCTGGACTCTGGAGAGGTCCCAGCAGATTGGAAAACTGCAAATGTAACACCCCTATTTAAGAAAGGAGGGAGACAGAAAGCAAGAAACTATAGACCAGTTAGCCTAACATCTGTCATTGGGAAAATGCTGGAGTCCTTCATTAAGGAAGCAGTAGCAGGGCATTTGGAAAATCATAATGCAGTCAAGCAGAGTCAGCATGGTTTTATGAAAGGGAAATCATGTTTAACAAATTTGCTGGAGTTCTTTGAGGATGTAACGAGCAGGGTGGATAAGGGTGAGCCAGTGGATGTGGTGTATTTGGATTTCCAGAAGGCATTCGATAAGGTGCCACATAAAAGGTTACTGCATAAGATAAGAGCTCACAGAGTTGGGAGTAATATATTAGCATGGATAGGGAATTGGCTAACTAACAGAAAGCAGAGAGTCAGGATAAATGGGTCATTTTCCGGTTGGCAAATGGTAACTAGTGGGGTGCCACAGGGATCGGTGCTGGGGCCTCAACTATTTACAATCTACATTAATGACTTGGATGAAGGGACCGAGTGTAATGTAGCCAAGTTTGCGGATGATACAAAGATGGGTGGGAAAGCAAGTTGTGTAGAGGACTCAAAGAATCTGCAAAGGGATATAGACAGGCTAAGTGAGTGGGAAACATTTGGCAGATGGAGTATAATGTGGGAAAGTGCGAGGTTATCCACTTTGGCAGGAAAAATTAAAAAAACAAATTATTATTTAAATGGAGAGAGATTACAAAATGCTACAGTTCAGAGGGACCTGGGGGTCCTTCTGCATGAAACACAAAAGTTAGCATGCAGGTGCAGCAAGTAATCAAAAAGGTAAATGGAATGTTGGCCTTTATTGCAAGGGGGTTGGAGTATAAAAGCAGGGAAGTCCTGCTACAACTGTACAGGGTATTGGTGAGACCACACCTTGAGTACTGAGTACAGTTTTGGTCTCCTTATTTAAGGAAGGATATACTTGCATTGGAGGCAGTTCAGAGACGATTCACACAGTTGATTCCTGAGATGAGGGGGTTGACTTATGAAGAAAGGTTGAGCAGGTTGGGCCTATACTCATTGGAATTTAGAAGAATGAGAGGTGATCTTATTGAAACATACAAGATACTGAGGGGGCTCGACAAGGTAGATGCAGAGAGGATGTTTCCCCTCGTGGGGAAATCTAGAACTTGGGGGCATAGTTTCAGAATAAAGGGTCGCCCTTTTAGAACTGAGATGAGGAGGAATTTCTTCTCTCAGAGGGTTGCAAATCTGTGGAATTCTCTGCCCCAGAGAGCCGTGGAGCCTGGGTCATTAAATACATTTAAGGTGGAGATAGACAGATTTTTACAAAATAAGGGAGTGAAGGGTTATGGGGAGCGGCCAGGGAAGTGGCTTTGAGCCCAAGATCAGCCATGATCTTATTGAATGGCGGAGCAGGCTCGAGGGGCCAAGTGGCCTATTCCTGCTCCTATTTCTTATGTAACCCCCTTACTCTCTCCACCCTGATTATTCCCCCGGTGTAACCCCCACCTTCGCTCCCACAAGTCTAGAGTGCAGACTTGAGCATCTGGTGTATAACTGATGTAGCCATCCAACACCACATCTAGCACTAATGGGTTTTGCTCTCCTCAAAACCGTTCATTATTTCGGGATCATCCTGGAGAGCAATGATAACCCCCAGCTTCTTTTCTCCACTACTAACTGTATTCTTAAACCACTTTCCACTGCTCTATACACCCTCACCTCCAATAGCAAGTGCGAGGAGCTCATGGACTTCCTTGGCACTAACATTGAGACCATCTGATCAGATGTCCCTGCTGCTCAGGGATCCAGTCCATTTGCCTGGCCTAGACACATCAGTGGGGCCCATATACACCCTTGTAGAGGCCAGTATGCCTCCAGTCAACTAAGGCTAATAACTACTACTCTGGGTCCCATTGGAGCCTGACGAACGGGAACTCCTGGTTTAGGGAGGTTGCTCCACCTCTTGGCCATCATTTGCCCTGCAAGGGGCGAATGGAAGTTTTGTCCCTTCATTGAAGAAACTCCCGGAAATGGAAGAGATCTGCTAAAACTTGGGGAGAAAAATTTGGTTGCTTTGCGCCTCCTGTTAGCGCAAAGCAACTAGCGCCCGGGCGTGGCGCCGCCAACGCATCCTGCGAAATTCAGCGGGAGGTTAGCTAACCGTTAGCGCCCCACGGCGCTGCACCACCGGCGATGACGTCATCGCCATGCGCAGCGCCCCGCTCGCCCCGGCTGCAATCTTTGGTAGTGCCCCCTGACTTACTGCCAGACGCTATGTTCAACGGTGTCAGCGGAGTGCCGGCTGCGCTGCATGAGCCCGGCACTTCTCTTGAGTGCTGGGCTCTTTTGCCGGCACTCCGATCCCCGGGGGCCCAACTGGGCCCCAGGTCGCGCAGCACAAGGCCCCTCCCCTTTAAGAAGGGGAGGAAGGCCTGCAATACCGCGGCGCGACGTGCCGTGATATTCCCTTGCAGCGCCCCAAGAGGGAGGCGGGGCGCTTCCAGTAGCACCCCACTTCCCTCTTGGGGCGCTACCACTCAATTTTGGTTGCGGGGGCGCTAATTTTTCCAGGGCGCTAAAAGTAGCACCCCGGTGAAGTTAGCGCCCCAAAGGGAGCGCGACTCAATTTTTCGCCCTAGGTCTTTGTCATTTTTCTGCAGGTTCCACTAGTCTCCCAGCGGAATTATAGTGGGAGACTGATGGAAGCCCCATCCCCTGAGGAATGATGGGACTACTATCAATAACAATTTGTACGAAGGTAAGGTTTGAAGAGATACTGCTTCATTAAATAGTATTGAGCAAATCTTATTTTGTTTGAGGAGAAACTTACTACAAATGAGGCCGAATGGCATTGAAGGAGTAGGATCCATTTCATAAGAAATAACTCATCCCCAAATAGGCCCACCAACAATGCAGAGCCACCCTTAATTATAACAAAAAAAAATCACCTTCACGGAGGCTATCGAGGAGCAGGGCTGAAATCTATGTTAAAAAAATTCTACTCTAATCTCCGAGTCTCTGGAGCAGTGAGATTTTGTACCAGTGGGAGGATTGACAATGGGAGCGAGGGCACTGAGAGCTGGGGATTCAGCAGCTACTGGATATAGGTTATAGCACTAACAATGGGAGTAGAGAAGGCCAAAGAGAGACAGCAGTGCTACAGCATCACCACTAATGGGAGGTATCATTACAGTGTGACAAGTTTGCATAGCCAAAGCCCATTACAAAGGTGGACATAGAAATTTATAATGGGAAAAAGCTCATAAAAAAAAAGACAAAAACATGACAAAAGGGCACCAAGTGTACAGTCAGGAAGTCTTGCTTATACTTAAAGGGGCCAAAATTCCTTACTTATAGTTAAAGGAGGGTGGGGAGTATAGACCAGCTGGATATTTTGGGGTGGACCTCAAATCGTCCGGTTTCCACACCGTGTAATATGAACACAAATTCTGGATGGGGGCAGGAGTGCGTTAGTCATTTGCCTATTCCCACCACGTTTAGGAGATGGTGGACTTTTCAAGTTACCTTGGGAATTCTGCAAATTATGCTCTCCCTAGGCCCAATGGAGCTCACGCCTACTGAGAGCCAGCATTGTTTCTGTTGTGGGCCTAGTAAAGGCCCCAAGACTGCACTGGAGAAATGTACCTATTGGGTAGGACCAGTGTCTACGGGACCTCCTCCTCTATCTCCCTTTGGTTCCCCCTACCCTGCTAACTGACAGTCACACTCTCCGCTTCCTGCACCTATGCTTTCCTCTGAGGTGTGTCTGTACTCTGAAGAAAACGATTCAGAAATTCCTCCCCCTCCTTTATGTGTCTGAGTGTCTCTAACTTGCACTCCAGCTCAAAGACTCTGAGCTGGAGTTTTTTTTAATTCATTCATGGGATGTGGGTGTCGTTGGCAAGGCCAGCATTTATTGCCCATCCCTAATTGCTCTTGAGAAGGTGGTGGTGAGCCGTTGCTACAGTCCATGTGGTGAAGGTACTCCCATAGTGCTGTTAAGTAGGGGGTTCCAGGATTTTGACCCAGCGACGATGAAGGAACGGCGATATATTTCCAAGTCAGGATAGTGTGCGACTTGGAGGGGAACTTGGAAGTGGTGGTGTTCCCATGCGCCTGCTGCCCTTGTTCTTCTGGGTGGTAGAGGTCATGTGTTTGGGAGGTGCTGCCAAAGAAGCCTTGGCGAGTTGCTGCAGTGCATCTTGTAGGTGGTACACACTGCAGCCACGGTACGCCGGTGGTGGAGGGAGTGAATGTTTAAGGTGGGTGTCAATCGAGCGGGCTATTTTGTCCTGGATGATGTCGAGCTTCTTGAGTGTTGCTGGAGCTGCACTCATCCACGCAAGTATTCCATCACACTCCTGACTTGTGCCTTGTAGATGGTGGAAAGGCTTTGGGGAGTCAGGAGGTGAGACACTCGCTGCAGAATTCCCAGCCTCTGACCTGCTCTTGTTGCCACAGTAGTTATGTGGCTGGTCCAGTTAAGTTTCTGGTCAATGGTAACCCCCAGGATGTTGATGGTGGGGGATTCAACGATGGTAATGCCATTGAATGTCAAGGGGAGGTGGTTAGACTTTCTCTTGTTGGAGATGGTTATTGCCTGGCACTTGTGGCGCGAATGTGATTTGCCACTTATCAACCCAAGCCTGAATGTTGTCCAAGTCATACTGCATGCGGGCACGGAGTGCTTCATTATCTGAGGAGTTGCGAATGGAATTGAACACTGTGCAATCATCAGCGAACATCCCCACCTCTGACCTTATGATGGAGGGACGGTCATTGATGAAGCAGCTGAAGATGGTTGGGCCTAGAACACTGCCCCGAGGAACTCCTGCAGTGATGTCCTGGGCCTGAGATGATTGGACTCCAACAACGACAACCATCTTCCTTTGTGCTCGGTATGACTCCAGCCAGTGAAGCGTTTTCCCCCTGATTCCCATTGACTTCAATTTTACTAGGTCTCCTTGGTGCCACACTCGATCAATTGCTTCCTTGATGTCAAGGGCAGTCACTCTCACCTCACCTCTGGAATTCAGCTCTTTTATCCATGTTTGGACCAAGGCTGTAATGAGGTCTGGAGCTGAGTGGTCCTGGTGGCAGAGTGGCCCTCAAGGCAGTGGCATTTTCTGCAGCTGTGGCTATTCAGGACAGTCTCACTGGCCACAAACTCCCACATATCAGTCCCGACCAACGTTCCCCCCGCAGCTGCATGGGCGCGTGGTGGCGCAACAATAGGGAGGTCCCGCGCAGGCCGCTCACCGGCAGTTCTGCTGGAAAAGATACCGCGCATGCACCACGCAGCAAATTTAAAGGTCCCAACACTGCCATTTCTAGTTGTTATTTATTTATTTATTTATTTGTTAGTAGTAATTTAATTCTAGAAATAATAAAATGGATCTAGGTTATATTTAGTAGATGGATTTAGCTTGATTTCAGATTAATTTGTAACAATTGAAAGGGCTAAAAAATTTATTATGAGGCTTTTATTAAACAATTAAACACAGCTTTGAGTATGTTTAATCCATCACTAGTAATCCCTGTTGAAGTAAATCACATTATCCAAAGGTCATTATCAGGCTTTTATCGGGGCTTTTGTGTTGGAGGGCAATGGAAAAACAATAGGGCCTTTGCCAGTCCATGCAGTTTGGTGGCTTTCTCAGGTGAAGATAGTTGCCCATTGGCAAGAAATGTTTTGTTAAAGAATAAGCTACACTGCTTAAAAATTACTAAAAAATTGCAAAACTCTACTCGTAAGTTATGTTGATAGGATGGTATGAGCAAACAAAAGTGATATCTCAATCCCAGACATCAACCAACAAGATTTGATATGTTTACACTTTCCATGCTTGATGGAAACTATGCATTCCTGGCATGTAAAATTAAATTACCTGCCCTTGGACATGTAGAAAAAGATAACATAAGTCAAAATGACAGTGGTTGCTATCTGTGCTGCTCAGCATGGTTAAGGATGTTTTTTTATGGCCATTTACTTATGCATGGAGACATTTTTGATAACTAGCAGATGTTAGGGGCATCAGTAAATGAAGTAAAAGAGCAAAATAAGACACAAAATAAGGCCTTGAAATTACATTATGTGAATATTGGTATTTCAATGCTGAAAGCATTCATATGAAATTCCTTTGTCTAGTATTTTGATGAAGGCTTTAACCCATTTAATTTCACATTGAGTAATTTCAAGGTCTTAAAAGGATGAAGATGTGAAGAAAATGTAAATAAATCTGAAGCATGTAGTGATGTTGAGCAGGCATTTTTAAAATTTACTTCAAGGCAGGACTACCATCTCTGAGCTTCGTAAGAACTTTGTTTATGCCTCAGGTATTTATTATAATAGCTCCCATCTTGCTTTAAACCAATTCAGGATATACCTCCTCCTCAATCTTTTAGAAACACTGATGCTTGTTGAGTATTTCTCCCAATTTACATTTTCCTCCGCTAATTCACTGTCAGCTCCTTTCAGGGACCCCACCTCACATTTAACATTTCTCTTTTTACTGATTTTTTTTTTAGAATAATGTACTGTTCTTTTTAACAATTTTTCAGATTCTCTCCGCATGCACCCTCCTTCCTTTTCTTATCCCTGATGCACTTGTCTTATTTATTGTCTCACATTGGCCTAGAAATTGGATAAGGCTCGAAAATGGGCGAGGGCACTAGTCAGTGCTATTTGCCTGCGCCTGTTCCAAGTGGTGCAGGCAGCACGCAAAATTCATGCTGCCCGCTCATTAACATGATTGGGAGCGCTGATCTCACCGCTAAACGCGTTGCTGATTGGCTTAGCGCTGAACAAGGGGGCCAATATAGGGTGCAGTCTAATGGCCAATAAAGTTTGGCCTAGGCTCTCTCCACTAATTATAATGTGGGGAAATGTGAGGTTATTCACTTTGATAGGAAGAATAGAAAAACAGAATATTTTTTAAATTGTGAGAAACTATTAAATGTTGGTGTTCAGAGAGATTTAGGTGTCCTCGTACAGGAAACACAGAATGTTAGCATGCAGGTACAGCAAGCATTTAAGAAGGCAAATGGCATGTTGGCCTTTATTGCAAGGGGGTTGGAGTACAAGAGTAAGGAAGTCTTGCTTCAATTGTACAGGGCCTTGGTGAGACGACACCTGGAGTACTGTGCACAGTTTGGTCTCCTTATCTGAGAAAGGACATACTTGCCTTGGAGGTGGTGCAATGAAGGTTCACTAGATTGATCCCTGGGATGAGAGGGTTGTCCTATGAGGAGAGATTGAGTAGATTGGGCCTATGCTCTCTGGCGTTTCGAAGAATGAGAGGTGATTTCATTGAAACATATAAGATTCTGAGGAGGATTGACAAGGTAGATGCTGAGAGGTTGTTTCCCCTGGCTGGAGAGTTTAGAACAAGGCATAGTCTCAGGATAAGGGGTCGGCCATTTAAGACTGAGATGAGGAGGAATTTCTTCACTCAGAGGGTTGTGACTCTTAGGAATTCTCTACCCCAAAGGGCTGTGGATGCTCAGTCATTGAGCATATTCAAGTCTGAGATAGATAGATTTTTGGACTCTAGAGGAATCAAGGGATATGGGGGTAGGGCAGGAAAGTGGAATTGAGGTTGAAGATCAGCCATGATCTTACTGAATGGCGGAGCAGGCTCGAATGGCCGTATGGCCTACTCCTGCTCCTAATTCTTATGTTCTTATGTTCTCCTACCTGAACATAAGACAGGAGCAGTGTGTTTGGCAGCTCTGCTTCACCAAGGTGGTGGTCACAGAACTCTGCTTCCTCTTGCAACCAAACCTGCAGCCTCAGAACAGGGCGATGACAGCTCTGCCAGTGGCCATCAAGGTGATCGTGGCCCTGAATTTTTTCACCAGCTGATCCTTCCAGGCTGGGACAAACGACATGGCAAACATCTCGCAGTTTGCCGTCCATCACTGCAGCCAGGAGATCACAGAGGCTCTGTATTCTAGCAGAAAGACCTTCATTGTCTTCTCTCTAAACAGAGAGAAGCACGCGGAGCACGCATGTGGCTTTGTGAGGATATCAGGCTTCCCCATGGTGCAGGGTGCCATCGACTTCACACATGGCTTTGCAGGCGCCGCACATCAATGCTGAGATGTACCATAAATGCAAAGGCTACCACTCACTTAATTTGCAGGTGGTGTGCGACCAGGCCCAGCACATAAGGATGGTGAATGCCTGCTATCCTGGCAGCAGTCATGATGCCTTCATCCTGCACCAGTCCGCTGTGCCAGCAATCTTCCAGCCACTACATCGAACCCAAGGGTGGCTGCGCGAAGACAAGGACTATCCACTCTACACCTGGCTGATGACTCCCCTCCGCAACCCCACCACTCGTGGCCAGCAATCATATAATGACAGCCATACTGCCATGAGGAACCTCATCGAGCAGACGATCGGGTTACTGAAGCAATGGTTCCGCTGCCTTGACCCCCCTGTAGGAGCTCTCCAGTACTCACCGGAGTGGATGTCCCAATTCATGGTGGTCTGCTGCATCCTCCACAGCTTGGCCGTCATGAGGGCGCAGCCCTTGCAACCACGGGTTCCGCGACCACCTCAGGAAGAGGAGGAGGTAGAGGAGGAGGAGGAAGGGAGGAGGCAGCCTGCAAATTCCTGTTCCGGATGGGCTGTCCGTGAGCGTATCATCAGACTCTGGTTCCCCTGAATGAAACCCCAGATCACCATTGCTCAACACGTCCCCACCTTGCCATACCTCTGTCACGGAACATCACAGTGTCCTCTTAGCCACAATGCGGAAATGAGAGTCACCACAAAACAAACATTCTAAACATAATTTATAAATGATTAATTCCAATATTATATCATAAAGTCAACTATTCATCCTTGTGCATTCCCTTAGTGTTTGTCTTTCGTGTGCCTTTGCCTATTCTCGTGCTCCGACAAAGTGCTACCACAGTGGCTGCAGCATGGCTGGTGGAAGACTGCTGGCATTCCATGGGCAATACTGCAGATTGCCTTGCAGGACGATCTTGAGCAGCTCTGGGCCTAGAAGGCCTGGCTGTAGACTGCACCACCTCAGCATGGGCGGCAGTAGTCTGGACTGGCTGGCTGACAGACAACAGCTGGGACCAATATCCTTGCGGGGGTTTTGCTAGTGCCTTTGGGGAGGGTTTAAACTAATTTGGCTGGGGGGTGGGCACCAGGATGTAGCATTAGAAAGGAGAAACAAGGTGCACAAAGGATTGGGGGAGACAGATAGCACTAGAGTAAGAAATAGTATGGTATTAGGTGGGGTCGGACTAAGAGAGAATACAAGAAGGTCTAAGATAGATTTACAATGCACGTGTGTGAACGCACGAAGCGTGGTAAATAAGGTTGGTGAGCTGCAGGCACAAATAGCCACATGGGAATATGATGTTGTGGCGATAACGGAGACCTGGCTCAAAAAAGGGCAGGATTGGGTACTAAATATTACTGGATATAAGGTGTTCAGGAACGATAGGGAAAGAAAGAAAGGAGGTGGGGTGGCAGTATTGATTAAGGAGAATGTTACAGTGCTGGAGAGAGAGGATGTCCTGGAGGGGTCAAGGACAGAATCTATTTGGTTAGAGTTAAGAAACAATGGAAGTGCCATTACACTAATAGGTGTATTCTATAGGCCACCAACTAGTGGGAAGGATTTGAGGAGCAAATTTGCAGGGAAATTACAGAGAGGTGCAAGAACTATAGAGTCATGATAATGGGGGACTTCAACTATCCTAATATAGACTGGGATTGTAATAGTGTAAAGGGCAGAGAGGGGGAAGAATTTCTGAATTGTGTGTTGAGGAGAACTTTCTTGATCAGTACGTTTCCAGCCCAACGAGGAAGGAGGCATTGCTGGATCTGGTTCTGGGGAATGAGGTAGGTCAAGTGGAGCAAGTGTCAGTAGGTGAATCATATGGTTTAGATTAGCTATGGAAAAGGACAACGAGCAAGCTAGAGTAAAAATACTTAATTGGAGGAGGGCCAGTTTCAGTGGGTTGAGAGTGGATCTGGCCCGGGTAAATTGGAATCAAAGATTGGCAGGCAAAACTGTAATCGAACAATGGGCTACCTATAAAGAGGAGATGGTTCAGGTACAGTCGAGGTACATTCCCACAAGGGAGAAAGGTAGGGCAACCAAAGCCAGAGGTCCCTGGATGACGAAAGAGATAGAGAGTAAGATGAAGCAGAAAAAGGGGACGTATGACAGATGTCAGGTCGAGAATACAAGGGAGAACTAGGCTGAATATAGAAAGTTCAGAGGGGAAGTACAAAAGGAAATAAGAGGGGCAAAGACAGAGTATGAGAATAGACTGGCAGCTAACATAAAAGGGAATCCAAAAGTCTTCTATAGGCATTTTTTTAAATTCATTCATGGGATGTAGGTGTCGCTGGCAAGGCCAACATTTATTGCCCATCCCTAGTTACCCTTGAGAAGGTGGTGGGGAGCTGCCTTCTTGAACCGCTGTAGTCCGTGGGGTGAAGGTACTCCCACAGTGCTGTTAGGGAGCGAGTTCCAGGATTTTGACCCAGCGACGATGAAGGAACGGCAATGTACTTCCAAGTCAGGATGGGGTGTGACTTGGAGGGGAACTTGGAGGTGGTGGTGTTCACATGCGCCTGCTGTCCTTGCCATTCTAGGTGGTAGAGGTCGTGGGTTTGGGAGGTGCTGCCGAAGAAGCCTTGGCGAGCTGCTGCAGTGTATCTTGTAGATGGTACACACTGCAGCCACGGTGCGCCGGTGGTGGAGAGAGTGAATGTTTAAGGTAGTGGATGGGGTGCCAATCAAGCGGGCTGCTTTGTCTTGGATGGTGTCGAGCTTCTTGAGTGTTGTTGGAGCTGCACTCATCTAGGCAAGTGGAGAGTATTCCATCACACTCCTGACTTGTGCCTTGTAGATGGTGGAAAGGCTTTGGGGAGTCAGGAGGTGAGACACTCGCTGCAGAAAACCCTTGTGTGGCGCGAATGTTACCTGCCACTTATCAGCCCAAGCCTGAATGTTGTCCAGGTCTTGCTGCATGTGGGCATGGACTGCTTCATTATCTGAGGAGTTGCGAATGGCACTGAATATATATATAATAAACGGGTAATAAGAGGAGGGTGGGGCCGATTAGGGACTAAAAAGGAGACCTATGCACGGAGGCAGAGTGCTTGGCTGAGGTACCAAATGAGTACTTTGCAATTGTCTTTACCAAGGAAGAAGATGCTGCCAAAGTCATAGTGAAAGAGGAGGTAGTTGAGATACTGGATGGGATAAAAATTGATATAGAGGAGGAACTAGAAAGGCTGGCTGTACTTAAAGTGGATAAGTCACCAGGAGCAGATTAGATGCATCCTAGGATGCTGAGGGAGGTAAGGCTGGAAATTGCGGAGGTACTGACCATAATCTTCCAATCCTCCTTAGATACGGGGTGCTGCCAGAGGACTGAAGAATTGTAAATGTTACACCCTTGTTCAAAAAAGGGTATAAGGATAAACCCAACAACTACAGACTAGTCAGTTTAACCTCGGTAGTGGGGAAGCTTTTAGAAACAATATCCGGGACAACATTAACAATCACTTGGACAAGTGTGGACTCATTAAGGAAAACAAGCACAGATTTGTCAAAGGAAAATCGTGTTTAACTAACTTGTTTGAGTTTTTATATGAGGTAACAGAGAGGGTGGATGAGGGCAATGCGGTTGATGTGGTGTACATGGACTTCCAAAAGGCGTTTGATAAAGTGCCACATAATAGGCTTGCCAGCAAAGTTGAAGCCCATGGAATAAAAGGGACAGTGGCAGCATGGATACGAAATTGGCTAAGTGACAGGAAACAGAGAGTAATGGTGAACGGTTGTTTTTCGGACTGGAGGAAGGTACACAGTGGTATTCCCCAGGGGTCAGTACTAGGACCACTGCTTTTCTTGATATATATTAATGACTTAAACTTGGGTGTACAGGGCACAATTTCAAAATTTGCAGATGACACAAATCTTGGAATTATAGTGAACAGTGAGGAGGATAGTGATAGACTTCAAGAGGACATATACAGGCTGGTGGAATGGGCGGACACGTGGCAGATGAAATTTAACGCAGAAGTGTATGAAGTGATACATTTTGGTAGGATAAACAAGGATAGGCAATATAAACTAATGGGTACAATTCTAAAGGGAGTGCATGAACAGAGAGACCTGGGGGTATATATGCACAAATCGTTGAAGGTGGCAGGACAGGTTGAGAAAGTGGTTAAAAAAGCATACGGGATCCTGGGCTTCATAAATAGAGGCATAGAGTTCAAAAGCAAGGAAGTTATGATGAACCTTTATAAAACACTGGTTCGGCCTCAAATGGAGTATTGTGTCCAATTCTGGGCACCGCACTTTAGGAAGGATGTGAAGGCCTTAGAGAGGGTGCAGAAAAGATTTACAAGAATGATTCCAGGGATGAGGGACTTCAGTTATGTGGATAGACTGGAGAAACTGGGGTTGTTCTCCTTAGAGCAGAGAGGTTGAGAGGATATCTGATAGAGGTGTTCAAAATCATGAGGGTTCTAGACAGAGTAGAGAGAAACTGTTCCCATTGGCAGAAGGGTCAAAAACCAGAGGTCACAGATTTAAGGTGATTGGCAGAAGAGCCAAAGGCGACATGAGGAAAAAAATGTTTATGCAGCAAGTGGTTATGATCTGAAATGCACTGCCTGAATGGGTGGTGGAGGCAGATTCAATCATGGCTTTCAGAAGGGAATTGGATAGGTATCTGAAGGAAAAATATTTGCAGGGCTCCAGGGAAAGGGCGGGGGAGTGGGACTAGCTGAAGTGCTCTTGCAGAGAGCTGGCACGGGCTCGACGAGCCAAATGGCCTCCTTCTTTGCTGTAACCATTCTATGGGTGATGTGCCTGTCGTGGTTGAATAGCTGTCAGTGTATGCAAGGTGCGAGATATGGGTGTGAGGCTTGCAGTTGTGGTAAGTGTGTAAGGGTGAGATGAAGCTATGATTGTGAGGTATGAGTCACGATTGCTAGAGATTGCTGGTAGGTGACTGATGGGGGTGTGGTGCTTTCAGCAGTGTGTGAGGCTAGTGGTGCAGTTGGTGGGATATAGCATTTGAAGATGCATTCACTCACCTTGACTACTCTTGTGAGCTCATTAAACTTCTTCCGGCATTGGATCCAGGTTCTGGGGGAAAGACTGGTGGCACTGACCGCTTCAGCGATCTCCTTCCACTGCCTTCGAACAGTGTGTCTGGAAGGCCTTCTGCCCCCCTGTAGGTAGACCTGTCTCCTCCTAAAGATCTCCTGCACCAAGGCTTCCAGTGCTGCATTGGAGAGCAAGGTGTCCTTTCTCTGCCCTGTTGTTACTTTGCTAACTTCCAGCTCCAGTCAGAATGAGGTACTTCTTTCACAAAGCACCTCCCTTTTAAGACGTGCAGACAGCCTTTCACTCTGCAGGCACCTTTTAAATGGAGAGCAGACTTCCCATGATATTGGGCCCCCTGTTGAGCCAGCGTGTTTAGCACTGAGCTCAGCGCTCCAATCATGTTAATGAGCAGGCAGCATGAATTTTGTTGAACTACTTTCAACGGGCACGGGCAGATTGAGCATCGCGATTCCCGTGCCTGTTTTCGGGCCTTATCCAATTTACCCCCCAGTCTATTTAATTTAAGCATTGCATGGTTTTTAAAAACAATACCAGGGAATCAGGTGCACTGTTTACATTAGATACTTCAGGGGTAATTTACACATTACAATAGAGTTGGACATAATGGGATGATTAGAAGGATAAGTGAAAATTTGCACACTTATTTTCATTGAACAAGAAGGTCTTCAAGGATTATAAAGGCATGGTGTCGGAAATGGATTTTATACAAAGCATTTCATCAATTCGCATTAAATCTCTGATTTTGTTTAGAAAAAAATTATAAACAGAATAATTAATGAAGTGTACACTTTAATTGGTGACATTGCCAGTAAAGTTACTAGCATTATGATTCTATCAAGAATGCACATATTTTAATTATAAGCAACTGGTCACCTGCTTCCTTACAAGTTTGGTTTAGTTGTTATGCATTCTGTTCATAATATGGTGCCCTGGAACTGTAGCTAGTCATTCCCAGCCCTGCAGCCTGCCATCATTTCCCAGGCAATGCTGTGATATGGTAGCAGACATGATAAAAAAATAACTATTACATCTTGGCCTGGAGACAGAATGGAGAGAAGGAGGTCTGGTTAGGTGTTCAATTCTGGGGGTGGTGGTGAAGAATTCAAGCAACACTTACAGTATATTGCATCTGATTTGTGGTGTGTAACGATCAAATTGAATGGAGCAGAAATTAAATGAAGAGAACCTGTAGGAACTAAATTATATATGATGTAAGAGTACATCTTTGCATTTAAACAGCACTCCAGAGAGATGAGGATAAAAACCAAACTATTCTTCTAACCTTTCTCAAAAGTTCCTGCACTATCATTTGAAGTGGATTAATTATTCAGGTCATTTCACAAATGCTGCTAGCATTTGCTAAGTGCAGATGATTCTATTGTATATATGTAGTTCTAAAACAAATGCAAAGGGGGGAATTTTTCGGGGGGTCAGCGAGTGTGATTGACAGCGGGTCAGGACCCCGCTCTCAACCCACCACCACGCACCTTTCCCAGATGTCGGGTCTGTCAGCGCTGAGCAGGCCCGACACGCAGCGGCGAGGGAGGCAATTAAGGTCATTATGACATTATTAACAGACCATTAAGAACTATTTTGAGCTCACCTTTAGAGTTTACCAGGTCACCCACAGGGTCCACGCTGCTCGGGGATCACGTCAGGCAAGCAGGTCAGGAGTTGAATGGCCATGGAATCATTTCATTACTTGACAGCTGCAAATGTGCTATAAAAGCTCCCATCTCACAGCTGTTTATTTTCCAAGCTCAGATTTTGTTGCTTACTGCATTTGGAAGACAGATTGAGCTTTATGCAGTTTGCAAGTGTTTGGAGTAAACTCTCTATCCAGTGTCACCTCATTGGAGCAACCTCTCTCACCATTGACAGATCGCACACAGATCTGTCCAAGAACGCAAAGTGTTGAAAATACAGGTTTCAATGTTTCACAGCACATTAACAGAAACTTCACATGAACATTGGCTAAAACACACAAGTGGCTACCCTTGTGTGTTGTCAGTTGGTATAATTGGACTAGGATGAGGGTGAGTGTGAGTGGTGGCTAGTTAGATGGGGAAGTGATATAGAGGGATGGGTGGAGGTGCAAGGTAAGTTGGTGTGAGTAAGGATGTGCAGGAGTAGGGTAGGGAAGGCAGAGTGATGGGGATGTGATGAGTGGCACAGCAGGATGAGGCTGAGTGTGGCTTTGCAGTAACATTTTGTGATCTACTGAGATCATTGAAAGGTTTGCGCCACTGCAGCCTGGTCCTCCTGACAACATCCCTGCTTGTGTCGTCCTGTGCAATGTGCAACCAGGCTGTGTTGGTCGCCTGGGGAGGTCTCTTCTGCCCATTGAAAGGGAAGAGAACCTCCCTGCGTGCTGTGACTCCCTCCATAAGCAGATGGAGGGAGTCATGGGAGACAATAGCAAAATACTGCGGATGCTGGAAATCTGAAATAACAACATAAAATGCTGGAAACACTCAGCAGGTCAGGCAACATCATGGAGAGAGAAACAGAGTTAACGTTTCAGGTCGAATTGGAAAAAGTTAGAGAAGTAACAGATTTTTAAGCAAGTGTAGGGGCAGGGAAAGGGAGGAGGGGAGAAAAGAACAAAGGGAAGGTCTGTGATAGGCTGGAAGGCAGGCGAGATTAAGGGGGAAAATTTTGGACGCGTCCCCTTTGGGGTGCTAACTTTGCCAGGGCACTACTTTTAGCGCCCAGAAAAAGTTAGCGCCTCCGCGCCCGAAATTCACTGGTAGCGCCCCAAGAGGGAGGCGGGGTGCTACTGGAAGTGTTCTCCCTCCCTCTTGAGGTGCTACTAGGGAATATCACGGCACTACGTGGGCACTGCGGCACGTCGCGTCGCGGTAGTGCAGGCCTTCCTCCCCTGATTAAAGGGGAGGGGCCATGCGCAGTGCGACCCTGAGCCCAGCTGGGCCACCAGGGATCGGGGTGCCGGCAAAAGAGCCCGGCACTCAAGAGGAGTGCCGGGCTGATGGAGCATGGCCGGCACGGGGGCGGGGCTGCATAGGAGGCAGATGACTGCAAAGGGGGCAGGTGCTGGCAGGCAGCCAGCAACAAAAATGGCCGCCCGGCACCTCCCCTTTAATTTGCGCCGCGCGCGGGGCGCTATGCACGGTGGTGACGTCATCGCCGGAGGCGCAGCGCCGCGGGGCGTTACTGGTTACCGCCACCACTAACCTACCGCTGAATTTTGCGGGAGGCTTTTGCGGCGCTGCGCCCCATTAGCGCCCTCTTAGGGTGCTAACGGGAGGCGCAAAGCAACCAAAGATTGCCCCCAAAAAGACAAAAGGGATGATGGTGCAAGGCAAAGGAGATGATAATGGGACAAGTTACGAAACAAAAGATGACTCTAGATGAGATGTAAATGGCAATAGCAGTATCAACAGCTGCCATGTGAGAATTTTTTTTTTAAATATAGAGGCCGAGGTCATAGTCTGAAATTCTTGAACTTGATGTGGAGTCCAGAAGACTGTAAAGTGCCTAATCGAAAGATGAGGTGCTGTTCCTCGAACTTATAATGAGCTTTGTTGGAACAAGTCATGGGAGAGCCTTGGTGCAGCCCTGCACCTCTGTGCAGTGCTTGTCAGTGTTTGCAGCACCTCAATGCTGTAGAACACTGACAGCACAACTGTCAAACTAAATTTGCGAATGACCCTTTAAGGAAACCGGCTGATGACGCGTCATCAAATGACGTCATCAGACCCGCTTCCTTTAATTGGCCGGCAAACGCGCTGGGCGGGCTTAAAAAGCCCAATCAGGGGAAAATCATTTGGACAGCGAGCTGGAGCCAGCAGCGAGGCCAGGACCTGCCACCGATGGTAAAATCCAGCCCAAAGGTTTGGGGCTTACTTTTACATCAAGTACATCATAGTCCCTGTGGGTTCTCTTCACTTTAATCTGTGGTCTATTCAATTTTGTCCCTACACATTACATACTGTAACTGCTGCTTGAATTACTCCTGAGGATTCAACTTACAGCTAAAAACAGCATGAAACATTTCAAGGTTTTGGACCAGTGACTGTTTAAAAAAAAAAGCACTTTTTGCTGTGCTTAAATTACGTTTTTGTTTGAAATAATGTGAGTAGAATATAAATTTTAAGATTAGTCAGATCATTTTTGTCAGTGATCAGCCAAGGCTTTTGCTCCTGATGCTGGTGTTTGATTCCTGCAAAGCTAACTATGCTCACTAATTGCCCCAGCCCGACGCTGCACCAACTCCAACTCATTATGAGATTGTGTCCTATCCCAGAGATAGTCCCTCACCATCACTGCTGTGCTCACCATCTCTACAGGCTCCTTGCTCCATAGTGTATCAATTTTAAAATCCTACAGCACATTTTAACTTGCTGCTCTCGTCGGGAAAGGGGCAGAAGTGGACCTAAAATCATCTTGGAACTGCACTCTTCCTGCTCCGATCCTGCCCGTCGCCATTTTTCTCGGGGCTTTCACTCGGATGGCCCAGGCGCTGCCTGAAGCAGGCAGGAGCCTCATTTAAGTGCTTAAATCAGGCTCCTGTGATATCAATATGACTCTGACGCCACTTTCACTCGCCAAAGCAGAAGTAGCACGCTGCGTTGAACCTGGGCGACACAGGCACGAAACGGCAATTGAAAGTATTATATAATGAAGCATTCACCTAAAAGCACTCAGATCATTGATACCTGGCCAGAGATCTTCATTGAATTCGCAGGTTTTAACATTTCTTCTGTTTGTGAACCTTCAAGAAGCCCAGGGCTCAAGATGACAGTCATCCACTGCAGCTGGAGGAATATGAATAACAGGATGAGCAGCAGGGTCAGGGAACCTCAAGGAGCTGCAGCTGGGGCTGCTCGCAGGCCCATAGGGTCTGTAGGTCCAGAGTCAGTTACCACCCCTTTTCCAAGGAGCAGTGCATCAGGAGGCTATGCTTTTCCAGAGTGGCTGTCACAGAACTGTGCGACCTCTTACAGCAATCACTCTCCCAGCAGGCCATGCATTGCTTGTGGCAGTCAAAGTGACTATAGCCTTTAATTTTTTCACCTTGGGCTCTTTCCAGGTTGCAGCAGGTGACATCAGTCACATTAGTCAATCTGCAGTCCTAATCTTAATCCTACTGAGGTGCTCTTGCCTGTGACATGTTGCAATCCAGAAACGTCCGAGTAGCAGCAAAGAGGTACATTTACTCATTAAATGGGTGGCGGGCTGACCATTAATTCGGCCCTACGATTGGGTGGTTTGTCTGTCACTGCTGGAAATGTGGCTAGCCTGCCCATCAAAAGAGTGCTTGCCTCAGACTGATGACATGGGGGCGGGTAGCCCAAATGCCCCCAAACCACTGTAAAAATCGGCCCTTCTTACTCTAGTCTTCAAATTCCTCCATACCATCTCCCTATACTAACTCTGCAATTTTCTCCATTCATATACCCCAGCATGCATACTTCATTCTTCCAACTCTGCTTGCTATGCATTCTCTTTCTTACCCTCGCTACAGCTCTACAAAGACAGAGACATTAGTCTTCTTGCCCCTGCACTTTGTATTGTTTCTCTAAATCTCTCTGCCTTCCGGCCACCCTTCAGCTCCCTCAAAATTTACCTCTGACCATGCCTTCGGTCATCTTCCCCAAACTCTTCCCTATTTTCTGCTCAATATCCATCATTCCACCTGGAAAATGTTGATACATGAAAGCTGCAAAGTAAACATACATTACTAACTACATCTGAAAAGCAGTTTTTTTTCCCAGTTTTCTTTCCTCTCCTGAAGTTGTTGACACTTGCTGTGGTCCGACCCTACAGGTGTTGACAGCTCTCAGATACCTCACTTTGTGCCAATTCTTCATTCACAAGTCTTGACAGTGAGTGTTGGTAGCATATTCGACCCTGGGAAATATCGCAGCCAAATCAAATTGTGTCCTGACCCAAAGTCCACACACTTACAAACTTCCTGGCATGCATCACTGGAGTAAAATATCACTCACTTGTTCACTCCCCCTCATGCACGGGGAGACATTTCAGCGTTAACACAGTGTAATGTCTTTCTATGTGAAACAATGTTTCAAGGGATATGTTATTGCAAACCTTATAAAGTTCTTCTGCTCCTCTAGGTGCCCAAGGGTTCGGTTGAGAAGTCACTGTAATTATGTCGGCAAAACAATAGTAAATATCCTTTCAGCGAGGTCCCACAAAAAGCAGATGAATGAATAACCAGACCATTTCCTTTTGGTGGTGTTGGTTGCGAAAGAAATGTTGACTAGGACACCAGGAAAATTCCCTGCCCTTTTTAAATAATTTCATAGGATCTTTTACATCTGCATCAGCAGACAGATGGGGCCTTGGTTTAACATCTTACCTGAAAGACAACACCTCCGACAATATGGCATTCCCTCAGCATTGAGCTAGAATGTCTGCCTAGATTTTGTCTGTAGTGAAGCTTGAGTCCATCACCTTCTGGGGTAGATTTTGACTTTGTACAATGGTGTAAAATGGGTTATAACGAATCGGCAGCATGTTTTACATCTCTCCCGATTTGCATTTCCATTGACCCTTAAAGCATGGATCTATGTCTACAATTTTTTATACAATCACTGGCCTACTAGTTTCATGGTTACACCTTGCTGCACAACATTGAAATGGATATTGAAGGTTGTATTGACTTTCAAGATATAAATAAACTATTTATATTCAGTTATAGAGTTAATAATTTATATTACATCTGTGAAGCAGCACTAAATTGTTACTGGGGGGAGGATAGTGTTGGCAAATACAAGAGGGAACGATGAATATTTGGCAGAGAGCAATTAAATAGGGTGTGAACTTTGGGACTGACCAGATAGTCTGCATAGGTGCTTCTGGACCTGCACATTCCTACATTGTATTTGGGGTTGAGACAGCTCCATTGATTTAATATTTTGGGCCTGAATTTGCGGTCGGAGGCTTCCCGCGGGCGGATGCCTCCGAACCACAATAAATCTACGCACCTACCTGATGGTCCTGGATCCATGGAGACTCGTGCTCTTGGGCCTTTACGTGTAGGCCTGCGTAAAGGCCCACGTATCCCAGGAGCGCATATGGTTCGCAACCACCCCTGGGATCATGTAGGCCGGCCCAACCAATCAGAAAGGGGATTCCCATTATGTTTATGAGAATTTCATTTACATACGGAATCCCCATGAGCTTAATTGGAATCAGCCAAAAAATACATTTTAGCAGCACTGCAATAAAAAAAAAATCATTATATGTTTAAAATTAATTAAAATACTATTTAATTAAACAATTAAAAAAAAATTTTTTGAAAATAAATGTAAACATTTTTCAAGGGGCCAAAAATAACACAAACAAATTTTACAGGTTTTTGAATGTTAAAATGTTTTTTTTTAATTTATTTTAATATTTATTTTCACCCGTATGCTGGTAAAAGAAGGCCTTATGTCTGCTTTTACCAGGCGTAAGAGTTTCATGGGCATTCGCTGGGCAAGTGTTGGGCAAATAGCACAACTCTCTGCCAGCGAATGTCCATTTCCCAGGGATGCGGAGGATCTGTCAAGAGGATTCTTGACAGATCCTTCAAGGAGTGAGATTCTTGACAGATCGCAAGAACTTGCGGGGCACTTACAGCCGCGTACGCTCCACGTAGGCGGTCATAGGCCCCAGGAAATCCGGGCGATCATCTCACTCCTTGAGGGATTTTTAAGTTTACAATCTGTCAATGGACAGAGTAGACCAGAGAAGATATGAGAAGTAATAAAGTGTCTTATGTGCCCATAAAATTCCAATAATAAAAGTAATAGAGAATCTACATATAGACTGGGCAAACCAAATTTGCAGTAATAGTGTGGAGGACGAATTCATGGAATGTACGCAAGATAGTTTTCTATATCAGTATGTTGAGGAACCAACTAGGGAACAGGCTATTTTAGATCTAGTATTGTGCAATGAGAAAGGGTTAATTAATAACCTTGTAGTAAAGAGGCCTTTAGGGAAGAGTGACCATAATATGATAGAATTTTATATTGAGTTTGAAAGTGATTTAGTTAAATCTGAAACTCGGGTCTTAAATCTAAACAAAGCAAATTACGTAGGTATGAGGGGCGAGTTGGCTAAGGTAGATTGGGAAACTACATTAAAAGGTATGATGGTAGAGAAGCAATGGCTAGCATTTAAAGAATTAATACATAATTTACAACAAATATACATTCCTTTAAGGCACAAAAACCCCACAGGAAAAGTGGTCCAACCGTGGCTAACAAGAGAAGTTAAAGATAGTATTAGATCAAAGGAAGAGGCTTATAATGTTGTCAAAAAGAGTAGTAAGCCTGAGGATTGGGAGGATTTTCGAATTCAGCAAAGGAGGACCAAGAAATTGATAAAGAAAGGGAAAATAGAATGAGTGTACATTAGCAACAGACATAAAATCAGACTGTAAAAGCTTCTATAGGTATGTAAAAAGGAAAAGATTAGTGAAAGTAAATGTGGGTCCCTTACAGGCTGAGACAGGAGAAATTATAATGGAAAATAAGTAAATGGCAGAGGAATTAAACAAATACTTTGTGTGTGTCTTCACAGAAGACAGGTTTTTTGCGGTTGTAACTAACAGAATATATAAGGGGGAACCAGTGGATGTGGTGTATTTGGATTTTCAGAAGGCATTCAATAAGGTGCCACACAAGAGGTTATTAAACAAAATTAGGGCTCATGGGATTGGGGGTAATATACTAGCATGGATTGAGGATTGGTTAACGGACAGAAAACAGAGAGTAGGAATAAACTGGTCATTTTCGTGTTGGTAGGCTGTAACTAGTGCGGTACCGCAAGGATCAGTGCTTGGGCCTCAGCTATTCACAATCTACATCAATGATTTGGATGAGGGGACCAAATGTAATATATACAAATTTGCTGATGATACAAAGCTGGGTGGGAATGTAAGTTGTGAGGAGGATGCAAGGAGGCTTCAAGGGGATATAGACAGGCTAAGTGAGTGGGCAAGAACATGGCAAATGGAATATAATGAGGAGAAATGTGAAGTTATCCACTTTGGTAGGAAAAATAGAAAAGCAGAGTATTTTTTAAATGGTGAGAGATTGGGAAATGTTGGTGCCAGAGGGACCTGGGTGTCCTTGTACAAGAATCAATGAAAGTTAACATGCAGGTACAGCAAGCAATTAAGAAAGCAAATGGTATGTTGGCCTTTATTACAAGAGGATTTGAGTATAAGAGTAAAGACATCTTACTGCAATTATATAGGGCCCTGGTGAGACCAAACCTGGAGTATTGTGTACAGTTTTGGTCTCCATACCTAAGGAAGGATATACTTGCCATAGAGGGAGTTCAACAAAGGTTCACCAGACTGGTTCCTGGGATGGGGGGATTGCACTATAAGGAGAGATTGAGTAGACCAGGCCTATAGGGGGAAAAATTCAGTTGGTTGCGCCTCCCGTTAGCACCTTAAGAGGGCGCTAATGGGGCGCAAAGCAACTAGCGCCCGGGCGCGGCAATGTTTGCACTGCTCGTGAAATTAACTAGACATTTTGCGGTGGCGCTAAACACTACCGCCATGATCTCCTGCGCCAGCAGATCGTGACGTCAGTCGAGTGCGCAACGCCCCGGAGCAGATATTGAGTGGCACCTCCTGCCTTACCGCCTGCCGCTAGCAATGACAGGTTGAGGGGAGCGTTTTGCAGTCAGGAAGGGACTGGGGGAGCGCTATTTAAAAGCGACCGCTTCCTGCCTTTTATTGTTAGTGACATTTTTGAACCACGCATTCTGAGAGAGAGAGAGAGTGAGACTTCTGGAGAGATTCAACGCTGTGTGAAGGAGTTTTGGGTACTGAGCAGCACTTTGCAGGTTCATTTTGATTTGCCCTTCCTTGTATCGATTTAGAAGAGACTGTGGGGGCTGCACTCTGAGCTCTTTCCCTGGGCCTCTCCATTGTTCTTTCCAGCAAATTTGATGTACAGGTCTCTCCAGGCCGAGATTCAAGGCTGCAATGAGCAGGATGTGGATGGAAAGCAAGATCAACCCTCCCCTTTAAGAACTGGCCGGGGCCATTGTGTCTGTGTTCCATTGCTGACTGACATCACATGAGCTTCGCCAGCGCTCTGAGGTAGCGCCTCGCTCCTCGGCCTTTGCGCCTTAAGACAGGTGTGAAGCACCTGATTTAGCGCTCCAATCACCTCCAGGGGCGATAAAAGTCAAGTTTGCAGTCGGAGGTGATAATTAGCGCCAGGCGCTAATCTTTGCACCCGGCCGATAATTGCGCCCCAAATGGGGTGATACTGAATTTCTCCACCATATTCTCTAGAATTTACAAGAATGAGAGGTGATCTCATTGAAACATACAAAATTCTTACAGGGCTTGATGTGGTAGATGCAGGGAGGATGTTTGCCCTGGCTGGGGAGTCTAGAACCAGTGGTCACAGTCTCAGAATAAGGGGTCGGCAATTTAGGACTGTTGTGAGTTCAGGTCCCACACCAGGGACTTGAGCCAATTGCCTAGGCTGACACCTCAGTGCAGTACTGTGGGAGCACTGCACTCTCAGAGTGTGCTGTCTGTTGGATGAGAATTTAAACTGAGACCCCCGTCTGTCCTTTCAGATGGATGAAAAAGATCCCAAGGCACTATTCAAGGAAAAGCAAGGAAGTTCTCCTGGTGTCCTGGCCAATATTTATTCCTTAAACAACATCACTTAAATAAAACAGATTATCAGGTCATTATCTCATTGCTGTTTGTTGGAACCTTGCTTAAATTGGCTGCCGCGTTTCCTATATTGAAACAGTGACTACACTTTTAAAGTACTTCATTGGCTGTAAAGCATTTTGGTACGTCCTGAGGATGTGAAAGGTGCTATATAAATGCTAGTTTGTTTGTTCTTTCAAACGATTGAATTGTTGGGCATATTCCAGTTCCTAAAAAAATGCTTGTTATGATGGGCAGATAAATAATTTACTTCTTAAAATTATTGCTGTTGGCAACACTACCAAATATGCATTAAATAGAAAGTAAAAGTAATGTGCAAAAGCTTTTAAAACATTCCATGGGATTTCTGTTTAAGACCTATCTGGGCCACAGTTCAAAACTGGCAAGCATAGTAATTAAAATATGTGCATCATTTCTTAAAATAAAATCCTTTGACTTTCTGACTAACCCATGGTTTAATCTGATTTGCATCAAATCTTTGTTGATTAATTCCACTTGAATCTCTTATAATAATGCTGCGGCTGGGATATACAGAACATTGTGCGTGCAGTTTATTTTTAATAATTGTAATTTTCTTTCTTCCTTTTCCCTGTTTTATATATTCATGGTCATAGCTGTTTGTCTGTATATATCTCTCATTTAACTTGGAGTAAATAGGTAATAGTCATAGTCCCCTTTCTACGAATTGCCATAACAAAAACGGTAGCATCGTGGTTATGTTACTGGACTAGTAATTCGAAGGCCTGGACTAATGATCTCGGAGACATGAGTTCAAATCCCACCTGTGGAATTTAAATTCAGGTAATTAAACAAATCTGGGATGAAAAGCTAGTACCAGTAATGGTGACCATGAAGCTATCGGATTGTCATAAAAACCCATCTGGTTCACTAATGTCCTTCAGAAAAGGAAACTTGCTGTCCTTACCTGGTCTGGCCTATATGTGACTCCAGACCCACAGCAATGTGGTTGACTCTTAACTGCCCTCTGAAAGGGCCAAGCAAGCCACTCAGTTGTTGCAAACTCATACGAGAAACAGTAATAATAAAACCAGATGGACCACCCGGCATCGACCTAGGCACCGGCTTCGGACATGACAACGGACACCCCAGCCCAGTTGACCCTGCAAAGTCCTACCTCCCTAACATGTGGGGACTTGTGCCAAAATTGGGAGAGCTGTCCCACAGACTAGTCAAGTAACAGCCTGACATAGTCATACTCACAGAATCATACCTTTCAGCCAATGTCCCAGACCCCTCATCACCATCCCTGGGAATGTCCTGTCCCACCAGCAGGACAAACACACCAGAGGTGGCGGCACAGTGGTATACAGGCGGGAAGGAGTGTTCCTGGGAGTCCTCAAATTGACTCCGGACCCCATGAAGTCTCATGGCTTCAGGTCAAGCATGAGCAAGAAAACTTCTGCTGATTACTACATACTGCCCTGCCTCAGCTGATGAATCAGTACTCCTCCATGTTGAACACCACTTAGAAGAAGCACTGAGGGTAGCAAGGGCACAGAATATACTCTGGGTGGGGGACTTCAACATCCATTACCAAGAGTGGCTTGGTAGCACCACTATTGGCTGAGTCCTGAAGGACATAGCTGCCAGACTGGGCCTATGGCAGCTGGTGAGAGAGCCAACATGAGGAAAAAAACTACTTGACCTCACCAATCTACCTGTCGCAGATGCATCTGTCCATAACAGCAGTGACCACCACACAGTCCCAACTTCAGACTGAGGACATCCTCCATCGTGTTGTGTGGCACTACCACTGTGCTAAATGGGATAGATTCATAACAGATCTGGCAGCTCAAAACTGGGTATCCATGAGGTGCTGTGGGCCATCAGCAGCAGCAGAATTGTATTCCACCATTATCCGTAACCTCATGGCCCGGCATATCCCTCACGCTACCATTACCATCAAGCCAGGGGACCAACCCTGGTTCAATGAGGAGTACAGAAGAGTATGCCAGGAGCAGCATCAGGCGTACCTAAAATTGAGGTGCCAAACTGGGGAAGCTGCAACACAGGACTATATGCATGCTAAACAGCGGAAGCAGCAAGCTATAGACAGAGCTAAGCGATCCCACAATCAACGGAGCAGATCAAAGTCCTGCCACATCCAGTCGTGAATGGTGGTGGACAATTAACTAACGGGAGGAGGAGGCTCCATGAATATCCTCAATGATGGTGGAACCCAACACATGAGTGCAAAAGACAAAACTGAAGCGTTTGCAACCATCTTCAGCCAGAAGTGCCGAGTGGATGATCAATATTGGCCTCCTCATGAGATCCCCACCATCACAGAAGCCAGTCTTCAGCTAATTCGATTCACTCCAGGTGATATCAAGAAACGGCTGAGCGCACTGGATACAGCAAAGGCTATGGGCCCCGACAACATCCCGGCTGTCGTACTGAAGATTTGTGCTCCAGAACTAGCCGCGCCTCTAGCCAAGCTGTTCCAGTACAGCTACAACACTGGCATCTATCCGACAATGTGGAAAACTGCCCAGGTATGTCCTGTCCACAAAAAGCAGGACAAATCCAATCCAGCCAATTACCTCCCCATCAGTCTACTCTCAATCATCAGCAAAGTGATGAAAGGTGTCATCGACAGTGCTATCAAGCAGCACTTACTTACCAATAATCTGCTCATCGATGGTCAATTTGGGTTCTGCCAGGACCACTCAGCTCCAGACCTTATTACAGCCTTAGTCAAAACATGGACAAAAGAGCTGAATCCCAGAGGTGAGGTAAGAGTGACTGCCCTTGACATCAAGGCAGCATTTGACTGAGTGTGGCATCAAGGACCTCTAGTAAAATTGAAGTCAATGGGAATCAGGGGGAAAACTCTCCACTGGCTGGAGTCATACCTAGCACAAAGGAAGATGATTGTAGTTGTTGGAGGTCAATCATCTCAGCCCCAGGACATCACTGCAGGAGTTCCTCAGGGCAGTGTCCTAGGCCCAACCATCTTCAGCTGCTTCATCAATGACCTTCCCTCCATCATAAGGTCAGAAGTGTGGATGTTTGCTGATCATTGCACAGTATTCAGTTCCATTCGCAACACCTCAGCAAGACCTGGACGACATTCAGGCTTGGGCTGATAAGTGGCAAGTAACATTCGCACCACATAAGTGCCAGGCAATGACTATCTCCAACAATCGAGAGTCTAATCACCGCCCTTGACATTCAACAGCATTACCATCGCTGAATCCCCCAACATCAACATTCTGGGGCTCACCATTCACCAGAAACATAACTGGACCAGCCACATAAATACTGTGGCAACAAGAGCAGGTCAGAGGCTGGGTATTCTGCGGCAAGTGTCTCACCTCCTGACTCCCCAAAACCTTGCCACCATCTACAAGGCACAAGTCAGGCATGTGATGAAATACTCTCCACTTGCCTGGATGAGTGCAGCTCCAACAACACTCAAGAAGCTCGACACCATCCAGGATAAAAGCAGCCCGCTTGATTGGCACCCCATCCACCACCTTAAACATTCATGCTCTCCATTACCGGCGCACCATGGCTGCAGTGTGTACCATCTACAAGATGCACTGCAGCAACTCACCAAGGCTTCTTCGGCAGCACCTCCCAAACCCGCGACCTCTACCACCTAGAAGGACAAGGGCAGCAGGCGCATGGGAACACCACCACCTCCAAGTTCCCCTCCAAGTCACACACCATCCTGACTTAGAAATATATCGCCGTTCCTTCATCGTTGCTGGGTCAAAATCCTGGAACTCCCTCCCTAACAGCACTGTGGGAGTACCTTCACCACACGGCCTGCAGCGGTTCAAGATGACGGCTCACCACCACCTTCTCAAGGGCAATTAGGGATGGGCAATAAATGCTGGCCTTGCCAGCGACGCCCGCATCCCAGAACAAATAAAAAAATGTCATTGTTGCTCTGTGGCTCAGCTAACATGGGTTGCATTTACTGTGAGATGACAGTGGTGACCATTTGTTTTTCCATTCTGGAACAAAGAATTCCATTTGCACGTAGTTGATAGACTCAAGCGTTATCCATCATTCGGGCCTGAATCTACAATGGCAATGATGTTTAGTCGGAACCTCAGCTGTAAAAGTGATACTATCTTTGACGCTTTTGACAATGAGAAACAAATCATTCAACTAACCCAAACTACAGCTCATATTTTCGACAAATAAACACATTAGCCAAAAAATACACCATCTATATTCACACCGACATTTTGTCAAATTAGCAGCTGTGCGTGAAATCTACTCACTGAGTCATGGCGATAATTTCTATTGTTTTGTTGATGTAAAATACTGTCAGTTGTAGTTTTAATACAGTAAACTGAAAAATAATGCCTACAGCCTATTTTTCTAAAAAAAAAGATTTGTTGAGTGATGATTGCAAGTACTAGACAGGAGCCTGTGTTGTGATATTATCTTTCATAAAGCATTTATTTGAAAACATCATACAGGCATTACATTGCCACAGCCAGTCCATAAAGAGCATGCAGATATCAAAAAGATAAAGGGCTTCTTTCAGTTGAACTGTGCAGTTTTTGGTTTGTTTTCTTGTAATGGTGTTGAGTTTAACTGTATTATGTTATTTCTTTTCTTTATTTAACAGTAGATTTCTACCCATGGGGTACAGTCCATACTTATTGTAATCTAACTGTGAAGAATACTAATTGTTAAAGCAACACAAAGGTACTACACAACTTGTCAAAATGTTAACAGCACAAGTTAGCAAAGTCTAAACTATACAATAACCCATCCTAGAATGACACAGGTTCAGAGGTCATATAATGGCGCTTCGTATAGAAAGATAACATCACCCTTTAAATGACTTCTTAGATGGCCTTAACATGGAAACATTTATGTGCAAAAAAGATGGGAATGACTGGAAATGAGAAAAAATACAGTGCATATTTAAACTCAGTTAAAATCCCCTTATTCCCATACAGTGGTAGTGATATATAGTCTATATTATAAAAATGTTTTAGATGGCACTTTTTAAACCATCAGTTGATTGCAATCCACTTAAAAACTCTTAGTCAGTGAACTGACACATTAAACCCAATTGTCTCAAATAACAATTTACTAAACTCTACAATTAGTAAAAAGAATTCTAGAAATTTGGCTTGAAAAATAAATATTAAAATGTAGTAAACCAAAAATAGGGGAAATGAGGTGATGTAAACAAAAAAAAAATCCAGGAATGCAGGATAAAGCCCATTGAAGTGCCAGGGAGCATCCTCAGTGCCTCCTCATGGAACACGGACTTGGGCCTCCTCCTCAGTCTCCTGTCCCAGGCTGGAATATGTGACTGATGGCTCCAGTTGTCCAGTGGTTGGTATCTCTACTACAGGGCCTGCTGGGTTACGGAACTGCTTGTATACACGTGGATCTTGGGCCACGTATGTGGAAGTAGAAGAGTAGAAGATTAATCCAAGAATGATTGTGAAAAAAGACAGAAGGTAGAGTCCTGAAAACTAAAAAGAAAGAAAAATATGAGATCACTAATAAATAATACTAGGATGTATATACTATAAGCATTTAGAAAATAAAAAGCAGCTCACAGATATTCAATTTACAACATACTCAAATGTCTTAATGTAATTACGTATTACAGTACAGAATGAGCTCATTATTTCTAATAATTTTTAAATTATGTTCTGTAAAACAAGTGGCTCTGGATATTTAACTATATGGCTACTGCCAAGTTCATAATATATTTGGCTATTTGCAAATGCAAACTGGATTTCAAATCTATCATTTTGAATCTACTGAATGCTAAACTCACCTTTGCCATCCTTATGAATGTTTTATCAAGATTGTGAATGAATTACAGTGGCTCTAAATCTTATTCATTCTTTTTACTATGGAGCCAAGTTACGCCGGCAATTTCCAATTATCTTTCAACACTGCAAAATCCTCTTTGTGTATTGCTTTTTTTCTGGTCTTTTGCTCAACTTACACAAAAAAGTTATCCAAAAACATATCAGGGATTTACTTTGCCAACCATTTTCCAGTCCACAATGAATCAGAACTAGATCAACTGATTTGCACATGTCCTGTAACAGGTCTCAGAACTCTATGGCCGGAATTTTGCCGGCGCTCAGAGTGTGGGTTTGGAGGCGGAACTGCTGTCAAAATTGCAAAGACTGACAGCGGGTAGGAAACCCGCAGTCAACCCGCCTCCACGCGAGTCTCCCAGCTGTCGGGTCTGTCAGCGCAGAACTGACCCGACACCAAGCGGCGGGAGAGACAATTCTGGTACTTAAATGGCTTGTTAAGAGCCAATTTAAGAGTCTTTTGAGGCTTACTTGTTGGTTACTGCATTTTTAATACATATACAGATTTCTTTAGCTTACAAGTTTTTAAATCCATCTGTATGTCCAGTGCCACCTCATTAGGAGAACCTCTCTCACCATTGACAGATCACTTCTGTCATCTCACCTGCAGCTGCCATCTATTCCAGCAACATCGGAGCCAATGAAACAATCAGACCTTGGTCCTCCGAATCCTTCCACAATCAGCCCCAACACCAACCTTTGCCGCCATCACCCGATACTGCACTGGACACAGGGCATCAGCCCCTAACAAAATTGCTGCCCGGGAGGCCAGCAATGGCATCACCATGGCCAGACTTTCTTCCCTTGATGCTGTAAACCCTGGCTGCCACATGATGCGCCAGGTTGACACCATCCCACACCAGCACCGTGAAGCATCCCTTTAATGTCCAAGCCATTCCATGCACACTCATCACTATAGCGGGGGGGGCAGGTTATGACTGAATAATCACTGGAACTCAGTAAGACACTTCTCAATGTGCGCTCAGATCTGTCCAATAAGGGGCACTTTTTGAAAGAGATTTCACTGTATGACAACACATTACCAGAAACTTCACATGGACATTGGCTAAACCTCTCAAGTGCCCACCCTTGTGTGTTGTTAGTTGGTATGCTTGCAGTAGAATGAGGGTGAGGGTGAGTGTGAGGGGTGGCTAGTGAGATGGGGAAGTGATAAAGTAGATAGAGAGGGTTGGGTGGAGGTGCAAGGTAAGTTGGTGTCCTGGGGAGGTCTCCTCCGCCCTTGGAAGGGAAGAGAACCTTCCTGCGTCATTGGAGAGCCTGGGTGCAAGAGTTCACCTTTGTGCAGTGATTGTCAGTGTTTTCAGCACCTCAATGCTGTCAAACACTAAAAAATCAACTGTCAAAATAAAATTGTGCATGGTCCCTTTAAGGAAAACCATCAGATGATGCGTCATCAAATGACGTCATCAGACCCGCTTCCTGTTAATTGGCTGGCAATCAAGGGAAAATCACGTCTGCAGAGCGGAGGCAGCTGGGGACAGGACTGGAACCCGGAAACCAGCTGACCCGCCCCAATCCCAACACCGCTGAGAAAATCGCGACCAATGTGTCAGTACACTGAATGCAACTGCAATATTACTATCTAGCTCTAGATGACCCAGAACAACATCTGCATCATTTAAATTGTATGCATGGCTGCAGTCTCATGAAAACCACATTACAACCTTGGAACCTCAATATTTTTTTTCTCCAGATGCTGTTGCATCTTTACAACATTTTCTATTTTTATTTCCAATAGAGATCTGAGTAGTGCAAATCCTTAGCCTTGATTTATATCTACTCCTGGCAAGTGAATTTAATCAGTACTGCTCTGGCCACATAAATGAGTCTATCTCAGGAAAACAAAATCTGGCAGAATCATAAGCCTAACCCACAGACGCCTGCTTCTTCCAATAGGCCACTGAATAGCAGCACTGCTAACAATCATGGAAGAATCTGTGACACACACTATCTTCCCTTACTAGGAAGGGGAAAGGTCATGGTACTAGGAGGCAACAATGTAAACTTAAAGAGGAAAATAAAGGGAAGCTTCTGTTTTGGTAATCCCTCCAATCTTTTTCCCTCCTCACTTGAAGGCATTGATTCATGCTGGGGTACATTTCCACAAACACTGTCATCTCTCCAGCATCTTAGCTAAGTGCCCATTCTCCATGTGTTCACCTGGACAGTGTGTGTTGATAGACTATTCAACTATGGGCCACTTCAGCCAAGTCTGATCCTATCCTCGCCCAACATCTATACACAAAACTGGCGGGGGCGGATCAGTTGTCCATTATACACCCCACCTGATTATTCTTTCCATTGACTTCCCAATCCGATGCTGCTAGTTTTACGTCCCCAACACAGTTGACGGTTGCTCCCCCCCCCACCCCCGCCCCATGCAACTGGAAAGCAATCAAAATCAGGAATGTTGGCTGATTTGAACTCATTCTGGTTTAGAGGGGCTGAGACCAACTGTCGCACCTCAACCGATAAACTGGTTGGGATCAGCTAATTAAGCATAGACCGGAGATCAAACCTATGATCGTCCTGGTCTGTAAGGCTCTGTTCACTCACCTAATAAGCTATTGAGGGAGCTCAGCATAAAAGATTTTAAACCAATATCGTGGTAAAGGGCAGTAAAAAATTGTTAATCAAATAATTAAATAATAGTCTGAGTTCAGTAGTTATATTAAAATGTTTGCAGTTTTTTCTAACACTCAATATGAACAGCAATACTTATCCATCTATTCAGTTTAAAATACTTCAAAAACTACAGATTTTTGGTTAACTTTCAAGAACAAATTACAAATACCACATAGCGCTTCATATTCCAAATCACGAAAGGAGCTTTGTTCAAAATTTTTGTTTCATGTTCTGCAAGTGTGCAAGCTCTCCGCTCCCACAGAGTGTATTTTACTGATAATTCATCTAGATAATTGAAGCTGAACCGTTCTCTCTTAGTCCAGTTAATCTCCATAAACCACATGCTTCATTCTACCTTGAGTTATTCTTTGTTCTGAATTGGAATAAATTGAAGAAAGAATGTATTAAATGAAAAGTGCTGCCCTCAGGCCATTTTGAACTGAAAGTTGTTTAATCAATCATTACATTTTTGCTTCAATCTATTGCATTTTCCTACTTTTTAACAAGTACTCATCTCAAAATCGGGCAGGGTGTGCTTCTTCTAATTAATCCCTGTACATCGCTTTGGCCTCTAATTTTCGCTCTGTTGAATATTCTGGCATGTTATTCAGCATTTTGCCCAAATGCCTATTCTTTACGTAAGCAATGAGTATCAGAAGGTTATTTGATCATGGAGGGTATCACAACTGAGACTATAGGCCCCGATTTTAACTGCCCCCACCTGACGGAAACCAGGCAGAGGGCAGTTAAAATAATGGGTGCCAGTCAATCCCACTGATCTCGCTTCCTTCCTGGAGTGTCCACATATTAACCTGCTCTTTCAAGCAGGCGAGCAGGACACCCGCAGGAAGGAAGTGGGGTCCTGTTTTAAATATGCAGATTGGGTCCTATGATGTCATGAGGACCTGATCTGCAATATTAACCAGGGGCTGAGTGGTGGGGGGCGGTGCCGGCTTCACGTCACGCAATACCTACTGGGAGCCGGATCCTGGGCCAGAAGGCAAGTTCAAAATTTATTTTTCAGGTTTTCTTGAGGACCAGGATCACAGACAGACACCACCCCACCACCCCCCCCCCCCCCCCCCCCCAGCCCCGTGCCCTGATCGTAGGCAGACACCTCACCCTAACCCTGATCGCAGACACCCACCCCGGTCCCGATCACAGAATGACACACCATCCTCCAGCCCCGATCACGGCAAGACCCTTGGCCTGGCAAGACCCCCACCCCGGCCCTGATCGCAGACGGAAACACTGGCCCCGGCCCCAATCGCAGCCACCCAACACCCACCCCCCCCCCCCCCCGCAAACCCCCGGCCTCGATTGCAGACAGACACCACCCCTCAGCCCCGATCATGAACAGACACACCTCACCCTGGCCCCGATCACGACAAGACCTTGGCCTGGCAAGACCCCCACCCCGGCCCCGATCGCAGACAGAAACACAACCCCCTGACCCCAATCACAGACACCCAACCCCCCCAAACCCCCGGCCTCGATCGCAGACAGACACCTCCCCTCAGCCCCGATCGCGAACAGACACATCTCACCCTGACCCCGATCACGACAAGACCTTGGCCCGGCAAGATCCCCCCACCCCCCACCCCAGCCCCGAGCTATGAAATCTCATTAACTGCTGGGAACTGTCCCCACGGTTCCCGGCTGCAGCTTCCTGCTGCCTACTTGTGCTCCCACCCGCTGACCAGGCTGTCGATCTGGCCAGCTGTCGGGTGGGAGACTGCAGCATTTTATTGAAATGAGGCCCTGCCATTGAGATCGGCAGGGTCTCCACGTCCCAGTCTTGCCGGGTTCTTTGGCCGATCACGGCCTCCACTGCACTCTCCCCGCCTCCCCGTTAATATCAGGGCTAAAATCTGTGCTCACTTGCTTGACCTCCAAAAATGTACATTTTCCAGCATACAGGTCACGAGACATCAATCAGAGATGAGAATCCACGCTGTTTTTTCTCCTCCCCAGCTTCTGAGGCTAATTATAATGCCCAATCGCTGCTCAAGCTGAAATCAGTTAACTCAGCACAGACCCAGAATTGAACCCGAGACCTTTTAGCTCAGTACCACAAAATATGGTGTATTTACCCACGGAGCCATCAGCAACACTTTCCCTTTCCCTATTTCTCCCACTGTAGGTATGTTGAGTGCCAGTTGGAAATGCAAGGAAACCTTCATTAAAAACAGCTGAAGAAATCACATTGATTTGGTAACTGCTTCCCTTCCCCTCTAACTCACAGATGGCATGTCTCATATTTGCATGATGCTCCATTTGATAAGTCAACCAAAAGTGACCAAATTCACGAGCCAGATGAAAAACACATCTTTGGATTGTCTTGTGCACGTGGCAGGCCACTCCTAAGACTCAAAGCTCACAACCTCTTGGATGGAAGTCCAGTGCTGAACTGTTTGAGCTTCCAGGTCCCCCAGCATGCCATATCTACGTATTTTCTCTGTGCAGCGGAAGAATTGCAATTGGGAGTGCAACACAAATACTCAAGTGGTTATGTGGAAGTACAATATATTGAAGTAGGTCAATATTGTGGCATCTGAGGCCAAACATTTTATACAGAAGGCTATAGACTTAAAGTACCACAGATTAAGAGGCAAAACAAACAGCCTCGCAATTGAGTTTATTCATACCTAATCCAGTAAAAGTAATCAGCGTTAGTGGTGTGCATTTGATTTGTGATTTGACTGGGTTTAATAAAATCTGATTTGACTTTAAATTACATGGACATTTATATAATAGAAAAATTCAGATTAACTAGAAATATCAGATTCTTATTTTTGGGTAGAGTAGCAGGGGGGGGGGGTGAAGACTTCCATCTGCCCTTCTGACTCTGCCCTGACCCTGATTCATTTCCCCGGGTTGGGGATTATCACTGATGCACAGTGGTCTCCCAGCAGGATTCCTACTGCCAAGAAGGAGTCTTGACAGCGCCCAGCTGAAAATTCCCAGCAGTGTTGCAGTGGGTTCACAGCTGCCTCTACTGGTGCTGCAGCTGGACAGTTAAAGGGGCAGAAGAGCCCCGAAGATCAAGAGAGCTGCAGCCTTGTAGTCCTCAGCAGAAACTAAGGCCGCGATTTCGCCTACCGAGGCGGGTCCGGTGCGGCCGGGGTCGGTGGTGGGGTGCGACCCCGCTGCTGGCTCCATCCCACACTGCGAAAAGAAGTTTACAATGATTGGGTTTGTTAAGCCCATGCAGCGCGTTTGCCAGCCAATTGAAGGAAGCGGGTCTGATCCGTCATCAGCCGGTTTCCTTAAAGGGACCCTGCGTAGATTGATTTTGACAGTTCTGCTGTCAGTGTTCTGCAGCATTGAGGTGCGGCAAACACTGACAAGCACTGCACAGAGGAGCACGGCTGCACCCAGGCTCTCCAATGACTCCCTCCATATGCTTATGGAGGGAGTCACAGCATGCAGGGAGGTCCTCTTCCCTTCCCATGGGCGGAAGAGACCTCCCCAGGAGACCAACGCAGCCTGGTTGCACATTGCACAGGAGGACACAAGCAGGGATGTTGTCAGGAGGACCAGGCTGCAGTGGCGCAAACCTTTCAATGATCCCAGTAGATCATTACTGCAAAGCCATACTCAACCTCATCCTGCTGTGCCACTCATCACATCATGATCAATCTGCCTTCCCTACCCTACTCCTGCACATCCTTACTCACACCAACTTACCTTGCACCTCCACCCATCCCTCTCTATCTACATTATCACTTCCCCATCTCACTAGCCACCCCTCACACTCACCCTCATCCTAGTCCGATTATACCAACTGACAACATACAAAGGGTAGGCACTTGTGTGTTTTAGCCAATGGTCATGTGAAGTTTCTGTTAATGTGCTGTCAAACATTGAAATCTTTATTTTCAACACTTTGCGTTCTTGGACAGATTTGTGTGCACCTTTGGAAGTGGCTTAGTGAGTTGCAGTGAATGGTGAGACATAACAGTACCCCCCGCAATGCTGATGAGTGTGAAAGGAATGGCCTGGGTATTGTAGGGATGCTTTATGGTGTTGATGTGGGGTGGTGCTAACCTGGTGCATCATGTGGCAGCCAGGGTGTACAGCTTCAAGTAAATCTGGCTATGGTGAGGCCATCCCTGGCGTCCCGGGCAGCAATGTGGTCAGGTACTGATGCCCTGTGTCCAGTGCAGCATCAGTTGATTGTGGAGAAGGTTGGTGTTGTTGTTGGTGCTGCTGGTGTGCCTAGTTCTGCTGGTGTTGGGGCTGATCGTGGTGGGATTCTGAGGACCAAGGTGAGAAAGTGTAAACCGTACCCATTCTGATGTAATAGATGGCAGGTGAAGGTGAGATGACAGAAGCAAATCTGTCAATGCTGGGAGAGGTTGTTCGAATGAGGTGGCACTGGATAGAGAATTGGCTCCAAACACTTGCAAGCTGCATAAAGCTCAATCTGTCTTCCAAATGCAGTAAGCTACAGTTTCTGAGCTTGGAAAGTGAACAGCTGCGAGATGGGAGCTTTTATACAACTTTTGCAGCTGTCAGGTAATCAGATAATTCACTGCTGAATCCACTCACGACATGCTGAGCTGATGTGATCCCCGAGCAGTGGGGAAGCCGTGGGGGAACATGTAAAATTGAAAGGTAAACTTAAAATACTACTTAAGTGCCTCTTAACAATCTCTCTAATGATCTAAATTGCCTCCCCCGCCGCTTGGTGTCGGATCTGTTCAGCGATGACAGACCCGACATCTGGGAGACTAGCGTGGAGGCGGCTTGACAGCGGGTTCCCTACCTGGTCAAAACATTTTTTTCCCAGCTGACCTGCCACCAAATGCGCCCGCTGACCCCGCCGAAAAATTCCCCCCTAATTCTTTGACTAGAGTATAGTCTGTAACTTTTGTCTGATTTTTGTCTGTACTCTTCTATTGGATTACAATCTGTACATTGCAGGCATTCATTAAGGATTACTATAATATAATGCACAAATTATGAATTTTTGATATTTTAATAAATAGCATTGTTGGCAGCTGGCATGTTTGATGTTGTCAGATGTCTTAAGTAAAGTCGATTCACGGATGTAGGACTTTACAGGACTTGACTTTCATGACGTAGGTGTTCACAGAACACTTGCTTATTTTAGACACTGAATTATACAAATTGCTGTCTGTCCTCTACAGAAGCTATTATTAGATTTGATGACCGAGGCACATTCATCGTTCACCTGTTTTAAAAGCAGAATCTCTGATGGCTGTTGGCTGGTGCAAAATGTTGAATCATAGATTTAAAGGTACTCCCTTTGCACCAAATATTTTTGCTTTGTATAGTCATTATTATATAAATAAATAAAGTCATAAAATATATTGTTTTCCCTAGATAGAATTATAGAATGATACCGCACAGAAGAAGGCCATTCGGCCCATCGTGCCTTTGGTAGAGCTATCCAATTAGTTCCACTCCCCTGCTCTTTCCCCATAGCCCTGTAATTTATTTCCTTTCAAGTATTTATCCAATTCCCTTTTGAATGTTACTATTGAATCTGCTTCCACCACCCTTTCAGGCAGTGCATTCCAGATCACAACAACTCGCTGTGTAAAAAATGTTTCCTCATGTCACCTCTGGTTCTTTTGCCACTCACCTTAAATCTGTGTCCTCTGGTTACTGACCCTTCTGCCGCTGGAAACAGTTTCTCCTTATTTACTCTATCAAAACCATTCATGATTTTGAACACCTCTATCAAATCTGCTCCTAACCTTCTCTGCTCCAAGGAGAACAACCCCAGCTTCTCCAGTCACTCCACATAACTGAAGTCCCTCATCCTTGGTACCATTCTGGTAAATCTTTTCTGCACCCTCTCCAAGACCTTGACATCCTTCCTAAAGTGCGGTGCCCAGAATTGAACACAATACTCCAGCTTAGGCCTAACTAGTGTTTTATAAAGGTTTAGCATAACTTCCTTGCTTTTGTACTCTATTCCTCTATTAATAAAGCCATATAAAATGGGAATCTAATGCTTCTGGTGATGCCAGCCCTTCTGAACAGCAGCCAGTAATGCACTGCCAGACCTGCCCTCCTAGATATTTTATATAGCAAGACAGATCAATTTATTGCAGTGATCTGCATTTATAAAGGGGGAACATAACTTTACATAGAATTATTTTTGATAAAATAATTAAAATCTCTGGCAGGAACTGAAACTACAACTGAAATCTATTTGTTGAATTGTGCTTTAGCCCAATGAAGTATCCTGTGAACAGAAGCACTGTTCTCTGGATAGTATTACAACAAATCTCATTTTGGATAAGACAGTTTTGTTTTTTGGTTGTTTTCTGAAAATTTCTAAAATGCAAACTGGACACCAAAAACCTACTTTTAAAAAAGGCTCCAATTTTTCCACTTAGTTCTTTTGCCTCATGATGTGCTGTCGCTGGTATTCAGTTTTTATCATCAGCAAGTCAAAAATTAACACTCATGCATGATTCCGCTACCTGTCTTGTCCCTATGCCACTTGTTCCTACGGTTTTGTCTTGGGAAAAAAAATGGCAACTCTACTAGTGTACATAATAGGGTAGATTTTATAAATTCACAGTCTTATCGCAGAGCTTCACATGCTGGGAGTGTCTATTGGGAATTCAGACAAAAAGTCAGTGAGCCCATTATCCTATCAATTCTGGAAGTGCAAATTCAAAACATTTACCCTTCTGAGTTCCAATTGTGTGGCATTTACTTACATCAGGAGATATGGGTAGCTCAACTGGTTATACATAGAAACATAGAAACATAGAATCTAGGAGCAGGAGTAGGCCATTCAGCCCGTCGAGCCTGCTCCATAATTCAATACGATCATGGCTGATCATTCAAATCCAGTACCCTGTCCCTGCTTTAATCCCCACAGTACACATATCCCACCCTACCCCCGTATTTAATTCCCCCTAACATATCCCACCCTATCCCCGTAACCCCACATATTTAATCCCCCCCTAACACTAAGGGTCAATTTTATCATAGCCAAATCAACCTAACCCGCACATTTTTGGACTGTGGGAGGAAACCGGAGCACCCGGAGGAAACCCATGCAGACACGGGGAGAATGTGCAAACTCCACACAGACAGTTTGGCACTGAGTAGCTGTAATATGCAGAACACAAAACTCCAAGGTTTGATCCCAGTCTGTGCAGAGTTAGCACATCTAAATCAGAATAGCACTGGCGTGTTCCAGTTAGCTTCAGCACTTCTGGGATAGGGAGGGGAAAAAAATTGTCCAGGGTCCGTGCATCTGACTGTTGTCCAGTAACCCGTGCTAGAAGTGCATGCATGTGACTACCAGGCGAGGAGAGGATCTGTGATGTGACACATGAATGAACAACATGCTACGACTCACTGCCTATTCTCACAGATAAAGAATGGCAACGTGGATGATGTACCAAAGGTGCCCAGTTTTAATGGACCCATAATCTAGGTGGCCATCTGCATGCACTTCTAGCACGGGTTACTGAACAATAGTCAGATGCATGGACCCTGGCCAATTTTTTTCCCCTCACTAATCCATAATCCAGGAGTCAAAAGAGTCACAAGAGGAGGAGGGCAGAGATGAAGAATGGATAAAAAGATTATAATTGAACTGCTGGCTTGTGGAATATAAATTCCCTTTACTCTGAGCTACAGTATCCTCACACAGACTGAGATGTTCTTCTCAGAGAACTCTTTAAAACTCAAATATTCCCAGCATGACTATGAAAATATATGGGTCATATCTCAGGGTAATTACTTGCCATTCAGAGTACTCACCTCTAGAGCTTCCTTCCCTTTTAAGGATCTGAGGGTATGTTATTGACACTGGCTGACATCCAGTACTGTACTTGGATGAATAATTAACAGATTAACATTTAAAATAATGAGAACGGGAGTACAGACTGAAATCAGAATGCAGACTGGAGATTTAAATGACTGAATAACCTCTATAACCAGTGTATGCATTTCACATTTGAAATAGAGAATGCAGGTATTTATTTACAGAATGCATTTTACTGTGTTATATATGCATTTCAGTACATGAAAATACACATGTTAAAATTATAGAATGTCACCGCATAGAAACAGGCCATTTGGCCCATTGAAGGTCAAATAAGCTACCTAATCTAAAAGCACTTTTCTTCTCGCTCCTCATACCCTTTAATAGACCTCTTTTTCAAACAACCATCCATTTTGTTTTTAAAAGGATTTATCGACTGTGCTTCAACAAATTTGAATTCTACATTCTTACCACCCTCCATGTAACCTCCATTATTTTTTTTTAAATAGTTTAAATTTGTGCAGTTTTGTTATTATCTTGCCAAATCAGCAGAAACAGTCTATCACTGTTTACCTCATCATAACCCTTCATATCAAGAAGACCTCTATCAGGTGCTCAAACCCTCAATTTCAGCCCCAATGTGTTTAGATACAAAACCAACTTTATCTATTTGCACTGCCACCTTTTAGTAACATACTGTAGCTGCACACTTGCTACTCCACTCCATTTAAAATCTTTCCATTTAAGGTATAATTCCTTTTGCTATTTATTCTTCCAAGATATATATCATCACATCTTTCAAATTTTGGACTGCATAGGCCACCTACCTATGCATTCTGCTCGCTTATTTTTGTCCTCCTGTTGTCTTTTCACAATCCTCATCATAATTTGCCATACTCCCCAATTTGGCATACCTCTCCCCTCCATCACAAAGACCTCCTACTTCCACCTCCATTACATCGCTACTCCTGCCCCTACCTCAGCCCATCTGCTGCTGAAATCTTCATCCATGCCTTTATCACCTCCGGGCTCGACTAATCCAATGCTTTCCTGGCTGGCCTCCCATCCTCCACCCTCTGTAAACTTCAGCTCATCCAAAACTCTGTTGCCTGTATCCTATCCTTGCTTACCTATTCCCTCTGACCTACATAGGCTCCAGGCCACCCAGTTCCTCAAATTTAAAATTTTCATCCTTCTGTTTAAATCCCTCCATAGTCTTGTCCCACTCCATCTCTTTAGCCTCCTCCAGCCCCAGCCCTCTCCCCACCTCCCCCGGCCCACATATTCTCTGTTCCACTGACTCTGGCCTATAATGTATCCACCTTCCTTTCACCCCACCATTGGCAGTTGTACTTTCAGCTGCCTAGCCCCTACTCTCTGGAATTCCCTCCCTAACTTATCCATCTCCCTTTCCTCCTTGAAGACCCGACCAAAACCCTCCCCTTTTTGGTCATCCTTCCTAATCTCTCCTTCTTTGGCTTGGTGTCCATTTCCCCATCACATCTGAAGCGCCTTGGGGGACATTTTTCTACATTAAATGCACAATATAATTGTTGAAATCATTTCAATTTTTGTTTCTTTAGTTTCTATGTATAGATCATTTATGTATATAATTAATACAGCCTTCTGTGGAGCACCATCACCACATGTTTCACGTCCAAGCAACTTCTTTTTACCCCAAACCTTTGCTTTCTGCCCTCCAACCATCTCTCTATCCACGTGGCCATATGTCCTTTAATTTCATTATCTTTGGCCTAAGTCTCTTACATGATACCTTAGTGAATGCTTTTTGAAAATCCACATAAAAGACATCCACTGGATTTCCTCTGTGTTATTTCATCCATGAATTCTATAAGTTTGGTCAAGCACGATGTGCCTTTCAGGATTCCATGCTAACTGGCTTTGATTAAATCCTGTTTCTCCAAGTGCATGGTAATTTCATGCTGTATTATAGACCAAGGGGACAATTTTCATGTACAGTACTGATGTAAATACATCCGACAGTTTTCTTTCCACACCATTTCAGAAAATTGTCGAAGCCTTTGCTATTTCTTCCCTAGCTTCTCTCAGGACACTTCAATGTAAAACATCAGGTTCTAGTGATTTATCTAGCTTAAGTTTGAGTAACTTCTTTAGTACTATCTCTCCTTGAATAGTAACCTCCACTAACTGTTCTTTGCCCACCACTGATGGTTCTACAATCTCAATATACGCTTTCTCTGTGACAGTATTTCTGGCATTCCCTCATCTTTACTATAAGATTTCCATCTTCATCTGTTAGCTGGCCTACCCCTACTGTGACTATCCTCTTACTACCAATGTGCCTATAGAAAGCCTTTTTATTGCTCTTTATAACTTCTGCTAATTTTCCCCCTTGGCCTTTCGAATCTCTGTTTTTGGAGCTTTCGTATATATTCTTTATATTTGTCCATTGTATTTAACTCTATGGTAACAGGCAACATAGAGAGGCTGATGTAAGAATACCTACAATGTGAAATTTTGGAAGAAGGATAGAAAATATCAAGCAAATGCTCATAACCTTCACGTATAGCACAATTCAGCAAGGCGAACTGAAAAATATACATTGATTACTGCATCCCTTACATACTATACAGATTAGACCTCTCACTGTTGGAGAGGCTGTGGCCAAAAGATTACACTTCTTTGCATGTCCTAGTCATGCTCCAGAAGCTTTAGGTAGCAATCTGGAGATGACAAAAAGCATGACAAGCTTCGCAATCCCCGCCCGCTCCCCCTGCCCCCTCACCCCTCACAAACCTACTCGCAGGTTTGCTGGGCACATTTGCCACAGATTGTGAACCCCTTGATAACAGTGGAGAAGCATAGCTCTCATTGTTGGGAGTACGAAGGTGGATCTCCGTGGCAGGTAAAGTACAACTGGCCCCACAACAAGCTTTTTCTCATTTCTGACTTCTCTTCTGTTCGGGTGCAAAAATTCCGATCCCTACGGGTGTGTACGCGCTGTGTACTCACCCGTAGGGACATCAGAAATGCCGGTTTCAGGCATGCACAGCGCATGCGCTGGAAACCGGAATTTCTGATCTGTCAAGAAAGCTCTTGACAGATCCTCCGGCTGCCCTGGAGCAGCGCCTCTGCGGGGGGAGAGTTCTGTTTTTTGGAGACCCTCCGCCCACAGAAAACACTTACAATTCTTGCGCCTGGTAAAAGCAGGCATAAGGCCTGCTTTTACCAGGATAAGAGTTGAAAATAAAAAAAAAAATGTTTCCACTGAGTTATCATTTAAAAATACTTTAAAGAAAGGTAAGTTTATTTTTAGCCCCGTTAAAAACTTTAATTATTTTTTTCAAAAAATAAAATTTTTGTTTAAAATACTTAATTTATTGTAATTTAAAGTCATTTTAAAAATGTGATTAAAAAAAAAATGTATTTAAAGTTTTACTATGTTTTGGGGGTGATCTCCATTCATACATTTGACAGGTCTTCCTGTCAAATGTATGAAGGGAGATTCCCTTCTCTGATTGGCTCCCCATGGCCCACGTGATCCCAGGGACGCTGCGAACCGCCTGCGCCGCTGGGATACGCGTGCCCTACGCACCAGCAGTTTGGAGAGGCCCAGCAGCGGAACTCTGCGCCTCCCGGGAGCCCTCCGGTCTTGGCGCAGATTTTTCCAGATCGCAGCCCTCCGCCCGCGGGAGGCCTGCGATAGGAAATTTCTGGGCCATGTGGATAAAGCACCTGTGGGATATATGGTAATTGGAACCCAGCCTCTAGTTGGAGCTGGGAAACTACTGGCTGATCTGATTACACTTCCTGGAGGCTTATTCAACATGATTATTCCCCAGCAACATTCAATTGCTAACCCAGTACATGGAGGAGGACTGGCCACTGCAATTGTAGTGTAAAAGAACAGTGCCTTGCCTCAAAATCTCTCAATGCAGATTGACTCAGCCTAGGATATCCACGAGCTAACAAGCACACACTCCCTCCACAGTGTGATAGTCAGCAATGTGCTCAGTTTTCTCAAGCACAAAGCCAATCATGCATGTAAAGCCTTGCCAATGCATTCAATGTGGTTATGGAAGATATTGTTGAGGTATTCGGTAAACACAATACAAACTGGCTGAGCCTGATACGTAAAGGTATGTTAAAAAAAATTAATGATTTCTTTTTCTGCCTGTATTTTTTAAAAACCTGTGATTAATAATTGTAATGGTGCATTGAACTGATGGTGTCATGAGGACCCAATCTGCAATTTCAACCTGAGGCCTGAGCGGTGGAGCAGTATTGGCAAAACCTGCCGGGAGCCGGATCTTGGGCCAGAAAAGGCCCAGCAGGTAGGTTTTGAATTTATTTGACAGGTTTCCTTGTGGGTTAGGAGTGCTCCTCTGGGCCTCAAAAGGAAGCGTTGGGCCTCCCTTGAACAGGACCTCCCCTGATGGTGGCCAGATCATCATCTCTCTCCACCGATCACGGTCAGACCCCCACCCCTCCAACTCCTTTGATCATGGCCAGTGTTTCCCCGTCCCCTGATCGTGGGCAGATGCCCCCCACTAACTGCCGGGGACCATTCCCACGGGTCCCTGGCTGCGGCTTCTTGCCACAATTTCCCTGCTCCCGATGACTGGCCAGGCTGTCAATCTGGCCGGTTTTGGTGCGGGACTCTGCATTCTTTTATTTAAATGATGTCCTGCCATTAAGATCGGCAAGCCCTCCTCCATTATCAGGCTCCCTCGCACCTTCCCCATCTCTCTGTTAATATCAGGACCATGACGTCAGGTTCCACATAGAAACATAGAAACATAGAAACATAGAAACATAGAAACATAGAATCTAGGAGCAGGAGTAGGCCATTCGGCCCGTCGAGCCTGCTCCGCCATTCAATACGATCATGGCTGATCATCCAAATCCAGTACCCTGTCCCTGCTTTAATCCCCACAGTACACATATCCCACCCTACCCCCGTAACCCCACGTATTTAATTCCCCCTAACATATCCCATCCTATCCCCATAACCCCACATATTTAATCCCCCCTAACACTAAGGGTCAATTTATCATAGCCAAATCAACCTAACATGTACGCTGATGACAGCCATCTCCTGTCTTGACCCTCCACTGTTTCTGTATTTGTCAGCCTGGTTGTCCAAAATCCAGCTGTGGATGAGCTACAATTTCAATTAAACATTAGGAAGATCAAAGCCATTGTCTTCAGCTCCCGTCACAAACTCCATTCCCTAGCCACCGTTTCATCCCTCCTCCCCGGCCACTGTCTCAGGCTGAGCCAGACAGTTTGCAACATCTGTGTCCCTGATCTGGACCCTGATCCAAGCTTCTGACCCCATATCCTCTCCATTACAAAGACTACCTACTACCCCTTCTGTAACATCACCCATTTCTGCCCCTGCCACAGTTGATCTGCTGCTGAAACCTCGTGTATGCTTTCGCTATCTCCAACTTGACTATTCCAATGCTCTCCTGTCCGGCCTCCCATCTATTATCCTCCATGAACTAGAGCTCATCCAAAACTCTGCTGCCCATATCCTAGCCTGCACCTTCCCATTCAGCCATCAATCCTGTGCTTGCTGACCTACATTCTCAACATTGTGTTTAAATCCCTCCATGGCTTTGCCCCTCATAATCTCTGCAACCTTCTCCAGCCCTACAACCCTCTGAGAACTCTGCGTTCCTCCATCTCTGGAATGTTACACATTCACCCACTCCCTGTGCCCCATCATTGGCAGTCATGCCTTCAGCTATCTAGGCCCTATGTTCTCTGTCCCTTCACCTCTCTCTCCTCCTTAAAGCCTACCTTTTTGAGCAAGCTTTTAGTCACCCCTCCTAATATCTCCGTCTTTGTCTGAATGCCAATTTTTGTCTGATTACATTCCTGTGAAGCATGGGATGTTTCTCTACGTTAAAGGCACTATAGAAATGTAAGTTGTTGAATCATAATTTAATGATATTATCCAGATGGAAACTAAGGATACCACCACTGATATTACTGCGGCCAGCAGGAAAGCCCACCTGACATCTTAAGAGTAGCACACAGATAACATAGGGGTATATTTTCTTCCAATCACTGATTTTAACAAAAAAAGTAGACGTGAATATCAAGTGATGTTCCCCACTTAATCATCACATTTACTTTTTCCCTAAGATTTGTAATTGGAAGAAAATCTCATCTTTGGAGATGTACATCATATCTCATTGATTTGTTTTAACAATGTACAGACATAAAATACTAATGTTCAGTCAAAAGAATTTTGTGATTGAAGTACAACAGTCTGGTTCCATGTACTAGAACTGAATGTTGCAGTGACAAGAAGTTTCTATAGGAAACTACTAGCTCAAATTCACAAGCAGGGATTCCTAAGTCCTGGGCTTCTGGTCTATACAGTTTACAAAAATTTAACTTCACAAGGCTTCACTTTACATTATAAACATAACTAAGGCTTGATGCTAAGTTATCCTTTAACGAATTATATCCTATCAGTCACTGAAAGCTCTGTCAGTTTTCAAACATTTATTGTAATTAGTAATATGTATGACATTTTAATTGTTCATCGAAAGCAAATAATAAACAGTCTCCTATCCTTAGCGAATCTTACCTTATTTATAATTTCCAGCAAAACAAAGGCTACATCAATCATAAAATTCAATCTGTGTCTTCCAAACCAGTGTAATTTGTATTTGTGAAGTATTAGAAAACCATTACCATGACATTTAAATGACTCCTTTAATCTGAGTGAAATATACTGCTGTCAAGAACAGAAAGGTAATTGAGCGTGCATCAGCTGATCTCATTTATGTACCATTGTAATTGCCAAAAAAAGTATTTTACAGCAGTCACTCTTGAGCAAATGAAAAGCAGCCCTTGGTGGCTTGATTCTGAAATTCTGAATCCATATTCTGGGCATGTAGCAGGAAAACTGGCAGAAGACGTTACATCTTCCAGGTAATGATTGAAAGAGCTTTGTTATCTTGGTTAATGCTCTCCTTCAATCTTCAATCTATGCAGATTATAGAGTCTGCTCTATTATAACAGCCATTTTATTTCAAAATAACGGGCCAAATCTTGCTGGACAAATGATAGTGTGTTAATGATGCACACCATTAGTAATACGCAAATGCCCCGCTCCAGCAAGTTTTGACCCAAGACGAATCAGAAATTCCAGGTGCATGTCTCCACTCCTCTGAAGTGGTGCGGATGCAAGAGTACATTTCCAGGTGCTCTACGTCCAGTTAAAATTTATCTATTATATGTCAGGTAGATTGTGTCTGTTTAAGACCAGCTGCAATTTATTGTATCAATCTACTTACAGGACACTAAACCCATTTTGTGGCATATTGGAACTCCTAACATCTACCTGTCTTCTCCTTTTCACTCCATTTCTCGATCAGTCCTACAATGGGGTTCTGGTCATACTAATGCTGATGAACATGCCCCTGAATCATTAACTATTATTCTGTTTTAGAAGCTGGTTGACCTAATATGCCTTCAAGAGGAAGCTGGACAGGTTCTTGACTGGGGGCAGAGATCGCATCATATAGAAGATAAGTGTCTTTCTAAATAACACTTGGTCCAAGCGATCACCTGGACTGGTTTTGATCGCCTGAGGGGGTAGGAGAGGAATTTTCCAGTGTGTTTTTCCCCTTATTGGCCCTGGGTTTTTTCTCTATTTTTTTTGTCTCCCCCAGGAGATTACATGGCTGCGGGGGTGGGTGGGAGGTGGGGAGGGAAGAAGTGTTTGTCATGGTGCTCTGGCTATCATGGTGTGGGGCAGGCTTGATGGACCAGCTGGTCTTTTTCTGCCCGTTAATTTTGTATGTTCATAACATGCATCTCCAGCACTTTTTGTGTTTTGTTTCAGATTTCCAAGATTCATGGTTTTTCTTTTGATTGTTCTTACTGTTTACTTGCATTCCTTTTATGAGAGCTCTTTCTAACGATTTCTGAGAACAAAACTAGTTCCATAGATGAAAAGCAATGACACAAATAATGCTATTTCTTCGAGAAATGTACATTCTGATCATTACAAGTGAAAATGAATCGGTAGTGCAAGGTACAAACAGGAAAATAAAACCTGAAACTAGATTACTCTCAGGAAATGTGTTGGCACAATTCGATGGTGCACCAGCACAATGTGCCACAGAGTTGCTGGATGCAGGTCCGATCCTTTATACAGCTGGGGTCTTTGTCTTAGCTTAGCAGCAGAGCTTAGAAAAAGCCTAACATTTCCCTACAGTGTAGAGAACACCAGAGTACAAGCTGTTGTCAGGCTGCTCTTGCACAAAACTCTGAAATGCACCTCTGGGCTTCCAATACCTTTACAAACAGATATAAACAACAAACAAATAAACTGTAAAATAGTGTCTCTCTGAAACAATAATTGCAGAGTACATTGAATAGATTATTTCCCGGTAACGTGCTGCTGAAAAACCTCTCAACACTTGCAGTACTGGTCATGGAATATCTTATACCTTCAAGTCCTGGGTTACTATCATGATTCATCTTTCATCTGCATTATGCTGCTCTGCTGCATGCAATATGCCCACTGCATAACAACAAATTCAATATATAATATGAATAACAAACAGCTGGCAGTGAATTTAAGATAAAAGTACAATTCCTGGGGCCTTCTTGACATTCATCGAGCTTGAATTTCAATCTCAATATTGTCGGAGTTGCTTAAATTATCGGTACTATCTTTGTAATGTATTATCACATGGTTTGTCAGATGGTTTAATATGAGCATGCTCAGTTCGCTCTGGCCTAGCAAACAAGCACCTTGACTAGCAACTCACCGTGTCTCTGTCCTTCATTTGTTCTACCCAAATTACATTTTTGGTGAAGAGAATGGGACCCCAAAGCCATTTTTAGGGATCATGGAAGGACACAGTGTTCAACCTTCGAGTGGAAAAGTTTAAGGTGAATTTGTGACGCCTAAACTGAATTTTTTGCAATTTTTACTGTTACTGCTGATGCAGAATTGTCTGTGCTTCGCCTTCGTGTGTGTGTATACACAGCAACAGTGGCGTTGATTCTCACAGATACACAGGTAGAGTGCTGAGACACTGTTCAACGGGATTGGGACAATCATGGCCACGACTACGGGATTCATCGGAAGCCTCGACATGTATGACCGAACTCGCAAACCATTCAGTTCTTACATTGAGCGGATGGAGATGTTTTTTAAGGTCAATAACATTATTGAGACCGAAGGTGCAGATGAGAATGTTCAAGCTCAAAATAAAGTAATTCGTGAATGGAAGAAAGCAATTTTTCTAACAGAGATCAGGCCATCACCAAACCTAAAGTTGTGAGACCAAGTCAAAAGCATGTCAGTGAGAGCAGTTCAGTGAATTGTTATCGCTACAATGGAAATCACTCACCACAGTCCTGCCAATACAGAAATGTGAAGTGTTTTCACTGCCAGAAGCAAGGCCATATTTCAACAGCTTGAAGAGCTAGATCTAAAGTAGGAAATAAGAACCATTCTAGTGGCAATGCAAAGCAGTGACAACAAAAGGGAGGAATTCACAATATTGAAGTGAACATACCTAATGTTGAAGAACTAGGAATCTACATGGCACTAGTGGCAATGCTAGCAGTTATGAGAAAGACTTCCATACAAAATGTTTGATCAGTGACTAATATATTGATATGTGTATCGACACGGCGGCAGACTGCTCTATCATGAGTAAGGACACATAAGGAAAGTAAGTTTATTCAAGTACCACTTAGAAAGAGTACTGTAGAGCTAAAAACCTACTCCAGAGAAATCCTAGTGACATGTGGACAAATGGAATATACTGTTCAGCACAATGGTCAGTAAGTAAAGCTGCCTATTATTGTAGCGAGCTACAACAACAGGCCAACTCTCATGGGCAAAGACTGTTGAGAAAGTTAAAACTAGACTGGAAAAACATCTTCAGTGTAGATGCTTCAAAGAAGCGACTCGACACAATGCTGAACAAGTATGAAAGCAGGTTCACAAACAGTTATGAGGGCGTCACTGGGTATGACGCACCTATCCGCATCAAGTCCAACGCGAAACCTATCTATTGTAAGGCAATGTCGGTCCCCTATGCGTTGAAAAGTCAGGTAGAGGAAGAGCTAGAAAAACTCAGAGAGAACGGAGTGCTAGTAAAAACTGATAAAACTGATGGGCTACCCCGAATGTGGTAGTGCCCAAAGCAGACAAAACTGTACGCTTGTGCAGTGACTACAAAGTTACTATCAACCAAGCAGTCCACGATGAGCAGTACCCGTTACCTACATCACAAGATTTGTATACAGTACTCTCTGGGTCAAAGGTTTTCTCCAAACTTGACCTGTCACACACTTACGCTCTGCTGAATGTTAACAAAGAGAGTCAACAGTATCTCACTATCAACACACACAAGGGACTGTACTCATACACCAAGCTGCCGTATGGTGTAAAGTCCTCCCCAAAATCTTCCATGCTACAATGGATAAGATTTTGCAAGGAGTTCCAAATTAAGACGATGTGCTGATCACAACAAGCAGTGAGGAAGAAAATCTAGAAGTGTTAGTTATAGTGCTTCAAAGGTTGAATTCCCACATTGTCAAATTGAGAAGGAGCAAATGTGCTTTTGTGCAGCTCGAGGTTGTGTACCTTGGTCTGAAAGTTGATACAAATGGCTTGCAGCCAGTTAAGGAAAAGGTTGATGCTGTCATCAATGCTCCAAAGCCACAGAATGTGTCTGAGTTAAGATCTTTCCTTAGAATGGTCCAGTACTACGCACGTTTCTTACCTGAGTTAGCGACCATGTTAGCTCCATTGCACATGAAGGATGTCCAGTGGAAGTAGACAAAAGCACAACAGGAAGCTTACAACACTTGTAAGAGAAGTCTCTCTAGTGATGCTCTACTTGTGCACTATGACACAGAGTGTGAACTTATGTTAGCATGTGATGCTTCTAGTTAAGGCGTGGGAGCTGTCATAAGCCATGTAATGGATGATGGCCAAGAGAAACCAATCGCGTTCGCATCGCGAACCCTCACAAAGAGCAAAGGAAACTATGCTCAAATTGAAAAGGAAGTACTCGCCATATTGTGTGGAATCAAGAAATTCCAACAGTTCCTGATCGGCAGAAAGTCTACCCTGATAACCGATCACAAACCACTCTTAGCAATATCGGGGCCCAAATCTGCCATCCCTGCAATGGTCGCATCAAGAATTTTTGAAATTTTTAAAATTCGTTTATGGGATGTGGAGGTCGCTGGCAAGACCAGCATTTATTGCCCATCCCTAATTGCCCTTGAGAAGGTGGTGGTGAGCCGCCTGCTTGATCCGCTGCAGTCCGTGTGGTGAAGGTACTCCCACAGTGCTGTTAGGTAGGGATTTCCAGGAATTTGACCCAGCGATGATGAAGGATCAGCGATATACTTCTAAGTCAGGATAGTGTGTGACTTGGAGGGGAACTTGGAGGTGGTGGTGTTCCCGTGCGCCTGCTGCCCTTGTCCTTCTAGGTGGAAGAGGTTACGGGTTTGGGAGGTGCTGCCGAAGAAGCCTTGGCGAGTTGCTGCAGTGCATCTTGTAGATGGTACACACTGCAGCCACGGTACGCCGGTGGTGGAGGGAGCGAATGTTTAAGGTGGTGGATGGGGTGCCAATCAAGCGGGCTGCTATGTCTTGGATGGTGTCGAGCTTCTTGAGTGTTGTTGGAGCTACACTCACCTAGGCAAGTGGAGAGTATTCCATCACACTCCTTACTTGTGCCTTTTAGATGATGGAAAGGCTTTGGGGAGTCAGGAAGTGAGACACTCGCTGCAGAATAACTAGCCTCTGACCTGCTTTTGTTGCCATAGTATTTATGTGGCTGGTCCAGTTACGTTTCTGGTCAATGGTGACCCCCAGGATGTTGATGGTGGGGGTTTTGTTGATGGTAATGCCGTTGAATGTCATGGGGAGGTGGTTAGACACTCGCTTGTTGGAAATAGTCATTGCCTGGCACTTGTGTGGCACGAATGTTACCTGCCACTTATCAGCCCAAGCCTGAATGTCGTCCAGGTCTTGTTGCATACGGGCATGGACTGCTTCATTATCTGAGGCGTTGTGAATGGCGCTGAACACTGTGCCGTCATCAGCAAACACCCCATTTCTGACCTTATGTTGGAGGGAAGGTCATTGATGAAGCAGCTGAAGATGGTTGGGCCTAAGACACTGCCCTGAGGAACTCCTGCAGCGATGTCCTGGGACTGTGATGATTGACCTTCAACCACCACAACCATCTTCCTTATGACTTCAGTTTTACTAGGGCTCCTTGATGCCAGACTCGGTCAAATGATGCCTTGATGTTAAGGGCAGTCACTCTCACCTCATCTCTGGAATTCAGCTCCTTTGTCCATGTTTGGACCAAGGCTGTAATGAGGTTGGGAGCCGAGTGATCTTGGCGGAACCTAAACTGGGCATCAGTGAGCAGGTTTTTGGTGAGTAAGTACCGCTTGATAGCACTGTTGATGACAACTTCCATCACTTTACTGATGATTGAGAGTAGACTGATGGGACGATAATTGGCCGGGTTGGATTTGTCCTGCATTTTGTGGACAGGACATACCTGGGCAGTTTTCCACAATGTCGGATAGATGCCAGTGTTGTAGCTGTACTGGAACAGTTTGGCTAGAGGCGTGGCTAGTTCTGGAGCACAAGTCTTCAGCCCATTGGGCAGTGTTGTTGTCACAATATGACTACACGATTGAGTATCTCACTCCAAAGCAAAACGCAATCGCAGAGGCCTTATCCAGGTTGCCACATGAAGACTCGTGCTGGGAGTGAAGGTGAGATTTTTACGCTAGGTGCAGTTGACAAAGACTTTCCCGTGAATGCAACTGAGATTGTAGATGAGACTTAAAAAGACGAAGTACTGAAAAGAGTGTATGAAAACACCTTGAATGGACAGTCTGATCAGTGTATGGACACAGAGTTGAAACCATTCCATAACTGTCGTACTGAATTGTCTTGTGAATAAGGTTGTTTCAAGTGGGGAAACAGAGTGGTGGTACCTATTTCTTTGAGAAATAGAATTCTGGCCGAACTTCATACTGAACATCCAGGGATAGTCAGTATGAAATCAATTGCAAGAAGCTTTGTTTATTGGCCTGGATTGGACAGTGATCTTGAACCACTTGTAAGCAAAGTGGATTGAAGTGAAACATATGTGTTCAAACAAGTCTGAGACAGAAACAGGATCATCTTTGAGTTTGAACCAGAACAAAACAGCCCAAAAATTGGTTCAACACCAATACCTTTTGTAAGGAGATCAGGAAGGCTCCGCAAACCTGTTATTAAACTGGATTTGTAGTTCATTTAAAAGAAAAGAAGCCAGGAGTTTTTGTTATGCGGTACATGTAATGCTGGGAAAAGTGGGACCATAATTTTGTTGTTTTTGAGAGGGGAATATGTACATCTTTTTTTAAGGGGAAAGCAGTGTAATGTATTATCACATGGTTTATCACATGGTTTAGTATGAGCATGCTCAGTTCACTCTAGCCTAGTAAACAAGCACCTTGACGAGCAACTCATCGTGTCTCTGTCCTTCATTTGTTCTACCCATAAACATTAAAATCTTGTAGCTTATCAGTTGACTATCCTATGTGTGATAGCTTTCTGTAATGCGAGTTAGAATTTGCTCATTTCTCAGTACCTGTAATCTGCACTCACAGTTGCTTTCAAAAGCACAAGAATATTCTACATTATAGTTTATGGTAATTGTTACATTCAGTGAATAAAAATTGTACATACTGACTGAACATTCTGCTTCTTTTCATTATACCTCAATTTTGGTTATAAACAATGGCCGGGAAATTCGATACTGCTAGAAAACTGGTGCGGGGACTGCAATGTGAGATATGTCGCGCCCGTTCAAAAAGCGCAGACAGCACGTCAACTTCGTGCTGCCTGCTAATCACCATGATTGTAGCGCACAGCCTAGCACTGAACACATTGCTGACAGACTGTGCGCTCAGCAGGGGGCCGAAGTTCATGTTCCTGGAGCGAGGCTAGTTTACTTAAAGCTAGCCTGCTCCTCTTAAAGGCAGTCTGCGGCTCTTAAAGCTGAGCTGCCTTCTGCAGCTAAAAAATGTTTTAATTGCTTCAGCACTAGGCAGTCTGCACCTTCTAAAGGTGAGCAGCCTTCTGCAGATAAAAAATTAAATTGCTTCAGGACTAACACAAATGGCTCAACAGGCCAGGGAAAGGGCACCTAGGGTCTCGGACACAGCACTCGAGGCCTTTGTGCAGGGGGTCAACACTGGAAGAGAAGTCTTCTACACACAGTGGGCAGGAGGCCCTCCAGAAAGAAGGGTGTGGGACCAGATCGCCGAGGCAGTTACTGCAAGTAGTGTCATCCCCAGGACCTGGCTCCAGTGCCAAAGAAGTTTCATGGCCTCAGATGAGTAGTCAAGGTCAGTGAATGCATCTTCAAAAGCCGTCTCCTACCAACTGCCCAGCCAGTGGTTGACCAAGAAGAGGGAGAAGAGAGTAAAGAAGAAGAAGAAACACCGTCACTCGATTTCAAACTCCCAGCCACCAACTCCTCGAGGTCGTCCTGCAAGGCCATCTACAGTGTCCCCCACTGAAAGTCAGCAGCCTTCCACCAGCCATGCTGCAGCCACTGGGGTAGCACTGCGTAAGAGCACAAGGAAAGGCAAAGACACATGCAAGACAGTCACTATGGGAATGCACAAGGGTGATTAGCTGATTTTTTGATGTAATATTGGATGCATATATGGAAAAAGTTTGATTGGATAGTTTGCTTTGCGATGGCTTTTATTTCAGCATTGTGGCCAAGAGGACGCTGTGATGGTCAGTAACAGAGTGAAGGTAAGGTGTGGGACAAATGTTGAAAGGGGAATTGGGGTTGTGGTCACTGGTACCGCAGGTGGATGATTTGATCCCGGATATCCCGGCCAGAAAGGGGCTGTCTGCATTGCCTTACGTTTCCTCCTCTTCTACTTTTTCCTCTTCCTCCATTTGCTAGCAGTTTGTCCCATTTGCTTCCTCTGCTCCATCTCCATGTCATGCTGCAGCCCAAGGGGGACTGCAACTAGAGCCCCCAGGACTGGGAGCAAGTGGTGTTGTCAGAGGCCTTCCTTTAAGAGCCAAAGCCTTGCAAACATCCAGCAGCACTCCCTGCACACTTTAACTACTTTTTAAATGTATTTCACCAAACCACTACTCAAATAAAATGTAAAGAAACCAGTCCAAAAGCAAAAATCTAAACTTACCTGAAAGTTGTGTGTGTCCCTTTAAGAAGCGCTGGCAGCGGCTCCGTTGTACTGCTGCACGCATGTTCTTCTGTGCGTGGTTTGGAGAGGGCATTATTAAGAACGGCAACGTCCAAAATCCCAGATTGTGCGTCAATTCAGGCATTGCACACCGATTGACGTCATGATCTGGATCATTTATATATGCGAAGCGAGTGCTGGTAACGGCAGCGCTGCCGACTTGCCCAAAATGGCTGCCGACCACGTTCCACACTGGAAGCGGGTGGAAGCGAGGCGGCTGCCATTTTTTCTTCCAAACCGACCTTAACAGCCGGCGCTAACAGCTCCAATTTCCCAGCCAATAAGTTTATGGGCTTGCCTATTACAACACCATTTTGTTTCGCATTGATTGGCGTATATGTTCAAAAAGTATAGGCATTGAATCTCTTGGCGTTCAGTGGCAAATCGGCAGAACCCCTGGAGAAACACCGAAAAGGGCTGTGGAGTCATCAATCTAGTTTCTTCGGGGGCTCCACTGATCTCCCACCAAAGTTATGGCAAGAGATCGAGAGAAACCTCGCAAAAATTCAGGCCTATATTATTTCATTTTTTTTTAAACATTTGTCTCTGATGACAAGGAGACAAAAAATACTTGACTTTGGACAGATGAGAAGAGACAAAGAGGTAAAAATTCATTATAGCCCAGGAATGGGCGCTAACTTTTGAAAAGTTTGAGATTTAGCACCAGGCACTAATGTTTCAGATTGCAGGCTAAATTCAGTGTCATCACTCAAAGAAAGGACTGGAGCGCTAAATCAAGCGCTAATGACCGATCTCAGTGATGTTAGACTCAAAGCGCTAAGCAATTTCAGGTGCAGTCTAATCGCTAATCATCATTGCCACAGGCTCTTTCCAGTTCTTAAAGGGGAGGTTCAATTATGCTGCAGAACCTCATTCTCAGCATTGCTGGTTCTGCAGCTGTCTCAGCAAGCAGCAGAAGGCCAAGGAGAAGGAACCGGACCACTGAAGGAGGTGTCATTATGGCAGATCATTGACCCAGGGAGAGAGCTCGCAGATTCTGCGACCAGGCATTGGAGGCGTTGGTTTTCACTGTGGAGAGACGGAGGGCGGTGCTGTACCCGGCAAGTGGCAGGAGGCCCTCGCCACAAGTCTTCCGCGCCATGTGGAGGGAGGTAGCCCAGCAGGTCTCGGGCAGCACTGTGGTCCCCAGGACCCACACACAGTGCAGGAAGAAATTTAACAACCTCACTCGGGTGGTCAGGGTGAGTCAATGCTTCAACAAATGCTACATACCACCATCTGAACTACAGTCTGCACACACTGCCCAAAGCACCACACCCCCAGCACTTACTCACCAACAATCTCCACCTACCAACACTCACACCCACATCTCACACCTTGCACACAACGACAGCTATTCAGCTATGGCAGGCACATCACCCAAACACATCGCTCCACACTCACTCACACACTTTCCTTTATCTTGCAGGCCAAGGTCACTCACATCAGGAAAGAGCAGGAGCGCACAGGTGGGGGACAGCCTGACACCCAATCACTTTCTGAGCTGGAGGAAAGAGTGCTGCAAATCATTGGGCGCCAGGTGGTGGGCACCGTGGCCACCGGCGACGTTGACCCTCTTGGGGACAACAACAGTATATTCATCCCTACTCCTTCTTCTCACATCCCACTTCCCCCTCACCCCACAAGCCTTTCCCACTTTCCAGATAATCATGCTGTATGCATGCCTTTCTCCCTTACTGCCCCCTTCCCCTCACCTTAACCCGACTCTTGTGCCTTTATGCTTTCAGATAATGAGCAAGCACCTGAGCAGCCTGTCCTGAGGGGACCATAGAGAGCGAGGCGGGAGAAGAGGAGGACGAAGAACACACCGCGTCACTGCATGTCTCACCCGCAGGCACCAGCTCAGATACTGGCACTACACGTTCTTTAGAGGCTAGTATAGTAGCGGGATCTGCACAGGGTGATGCGCACACCATGGGGCCCATCATTTGCACTCTGCAAAGTATAGTGGACTCCCAGAGAGACCGTGGCGACCCAGACCTGATGTCGCAGCTTCCATTGCAGCACAGGCAGAAGCGACGCAACGTCTTTGTGCTGTAATGCAGTCTATGCTTGGTGCCATCAATTCTCAGACTGCTCTCCTGCAGTCGCAGCTTGATGCCACGCAAGCTCTGACTGCTGCCATCGTGGCTGGGTCAACCACCGTCCACCGGGGCTTTCATGGTGTCGCAGCAGGCCAGCAATCTGTGCTCCAGCAGATTGGTAGTGATGCTGAGGTGCTGCCCTGGGGGAGTGGCAGTGGGTCAGTGGAGCAGGAAGCTGCTGTCCTCTCTCAGGATGACAGAATTCCTGCTCCCACCACTGGCACTCCACCATTGCCCTTGTCGCTGCCTGTCATCCAGCCAGCCCAGACTGCTGCCGCCCATGCTGAGGTGGTGCAGTCTACAGCCAGGCCTTCCAGGCCCAGAGCTGGTTGAGAGCGTCCTGCAAGGCCATCTGAAGTCTCCCGCACGGACACTCCGCACGCCTTCCACCAGCCCTGCTGCAGTCACTGGGCCAAGAATTCGTAGGAGCACTAGAGTAGGCAAAGGCACAGTAACGAGAGGCACTAAGGGATTGCACAAGGGTGAATAGCTAATATTGTTGTTATAAATATGTGTTCGCTGATTATTGATAAATTTATTAATTCAGTTTGGATGATTTTGTGGTGTCTCTCACTTCAGCTTTGCACTGTGAAATGGCCTCGACAGGGAAGGAATGATGGGGAAGTGGTGAGCAACAGGGATCTGTAGTTTAATTTATTGGAACCACAGTCTTTTGAGGCAGTCACGGACCATCCTTCCAGAATACTGATTAAGTGGCTGCCTTCTCGTTCACTCCTGTTCCTCCTCCTCCTCCTCCTTGTCTTCCTCTTCCTCCTTGTCCTCCTCCTCCTCTCCCTCTTCCTCCTCCTGAGGTGGTCCGGCAATCCCTGGTGGCAAGAGCTGGGCCCTCATGATGGCCAAGTTGTGGAGCATGCAGCAAACCACGACGAAATGGGACACCCGCTCAACCGAGTACTGGAGGGCTCCTCCCTTGTGGTCAAGGCAATGGAACCATTGCTTGAGCAGCCCCGATGGTCTGCTCGATGATGTTCCTGGTGGCAGCATGGCTCTCATTATATGACTGCTGAGCAGGAGTGTTGGGGTTGCTGAGGGGAGCCATGAGCCAGGTGGAGAGCGGATAGCCCTTGTCTCCGACCAGCCAGCTGCGAGCTTGATGTGATGGCTGGAAGCGTGCTGGCACACCGGTCTGGCGCAGGATGAAGGCATCGTGGCTGCTGGCAGGAAAGTGGGGATTCACATTGAGGATTCATGGCACATTAATTGAGTGGTAGCCTTTGCGGTTACGGAAGATCTCAGGATTGTTATGCGGTGCCCGCAAAGCCACATAGGTGCAGTCAGTGGCACTCTGCACGCTGGGGAAGCCCGCTATCCTGGCAAAACCACATGCACGTTCGTCCTGCTTCTCTCTGGTGATGGGGAAGGAAATGTGGTTCCCTCTCCTACTGTATAGAGTCTCTGTGACCTGCCGGATGCAGCGATGGACGCGAACTGCGAGATATTAGCTATATCTCCTGTGGCAGACAGGAAGGATCCACTAGTAAAGAAATTGAGGGTGACGGTAACCTTAACTGCAGTAGGAGAGCTGTGGTTGCCCTGATCTGAGGCTCGAGGTCTGATAGCAGGAGGTGGCAGAGTTCTTGCTGAAGTGGAGCCTTCTCATACACTGCTCCTCGCTTAATTGGAGGGAGGAGATGTGCTCTTGGAATACCTTTGGAGTGTAAGGCCCCCTGTTGAGAGCCCTGATGGCCCTCCTCCTCCCATGTTCCAATCTTTCTCGCTGCCTCCGCTCTCTCTGCAGTAGATCCTGGAGGGCGAGGTCGACTGCCAGTACAGCCCCCATTAATGTAACCAAGTGTAGCACTTTGATATCTTGTCAGAATAATTGTAATTAATTTTGAGTAGCCACAACACTGCGGAAAGTAAAAAACCTTTAAATGAGTCAATTAAACTGTTGCACAATCTCAAACTGACAAGGAAGCAGTGAAACAGCACTAACCTGAAAGCTGCGACTGATCCCTTTGAATAGTGCCCCTGGAGCCGCCATCTGCCTGCTTCACGCCTCCTCTCCCTGTCATTGTTGGGGTGAGGTGCTAAGGCAGGGGGCAATAATCAATTTGGCAGATCGGGCGCTCGGTGAGCATTGCACACTCACTGACGTCACAATCTGCCTGGTGCTAAAGCCCCAAGCGCTAACTGTTAGCTGCAGCGTTAAGGGGCGACTGGATTTGGCGTGCGACGCTGGACTCGCCTTGCCCCGGCGCTACTGCATTAGCACCCCGTTAGCACCCCCACCAGGCACTAACGGAAGGCGCTAACCAACTGAATTTCTCCCCGAAAGAGTAAAATTTCCACGGAGGTTCCCCTGGTCTCCTGCCGCAACTTTAACATAAGATTGGTGCAAACCTTGCAGAAGCGGCGTAAACAGTTGTTTATGCCATTTCTCTTGGGTTCCTGTCAATCCTCCTCCGAAGTTAAGGCAGATTGAGAGAAGCCCCACAGAAATTTTACCTCAAAAAGACAAAGGATGTTGCTTACAAGTCAAAATACTTCAATTTTAGCTACTCTAAATAATATGGATAAAGAACGGACAACATTTTGATTTCAGACTTGCAAAGAAGAACCGCCCAGATTTGAGACAGGACTGAGGCAGGAGAGGAAGAGCTGCAGTGAACAGACATGCGCAGGGATGGGAAAGGAGGAACCATGCATAATTAGGACACTACACAATTTGGCGCGGGAAAGCACAGACCTAACACGAGACTGAGCCAAGACAGTAGAAGCAGTGTGAAGCAGAGATAAGACAGAGTCAACATATGAAGGTTAATGTTCACCAAGATAGGGTGAGGAAGGGCAGCATGAATCTGAGACGGAGCAGAGTCAGGAGACGAGAGATAGTTGGGAACTGAAATAAGACAGAGCCCAACTATTGAATAATAATGAAGGTTTTCGATATAATAAAACATCACTACGAGGCAAAAGTGGAAAAAAAACAGGCACTTAAAAAAATACTGAGCTTTAGATAATATATAAACCTACTGCAGCTTCACTTTCTTGAATTATTTTGTCAACTCACCCCTCTAGCATATTTTCACCTATCTCTAACATACAGATCACAAGAAAATTACAATGAGGAAAGGCATTTTCGCTCATCTATCTAATTCATCTGAAGTCCCCCCACTGCACCATCCAATTGGTTCTCAACTGATTCTAGGATTTTCTCCTTCACTACTCTATCTGAGAATCTAGTCTAAGTGTTGATCACTCTCTGGTGTATAAGTGATATCAGTCCTAAATTTGCCTTTTACGGGTTTGAACCTGTCACCCCTTGTCCGACTTTCACAAATAAAATAATTTTCTGGATTTACCTTTTCCATAATGTTTGTAATCTTATATACTTCTATAAGATCACATTTCAGACACTTCCTTTCAAGGATAAAAGCCCAAGTCTCTCCACTCTTTCCTCATAACTCCGGCCTCTGACACTAGGCACCAGTCTTGAGGTTCTTCTCTGCACTTCCTCCAATGCTTTAATGCCTCCCTTGTGATTCAATGACCAGAACAGAAGACAGTGCTCATGGTGCAGTGTACAGTTTGGTCATGACTTCCCCTGACTTGTATTCTATATTTTGGCTATATAGTTCAACATTCTATATAGTTCAACATTCTGTTTGCCTCATTGATTGCTGCTCTGCCCTGATTGGACGCACTGAGCATTGAGTCTATTAAAACACCAAGGTCTCTTTCAGCTTCATCCTTATCTATTTCAACACCATTCATGAAGTACATGTGGTGCCTATTTTTCCTTCTGACGTGATTGATCTGCTGTTTAATTCCTGCGTTTGCTGGTTTTATTGTATGTTGTATGTTTTAGTGTCTGACGTAGACTGCAGCTGATGTTTAATTGATACCGAACTGCAGTGTTCACTATAAATGGCCCCGTTGACAACCATAGCGCAAAATCCACTCAGAGCAGTTTCACTCAGGCCCAGAAATTCCCTACCTTATCACCACGAGTTAGCGCCACAATCCTGGCAAAAATTGGTGGTCTAACGCTCTTCTCTGGTGCAGGACTTGGCTGCTGCCATTTTGGCAAGGGCCTTAGCCCTGCCGATAGCTGCGCTGGCCGTGGAGATGCAAATATGGAGAGCGTGACATCAGTCAGTGTGCAACACCGACATAACCTCACGCTCTGTGAACTTGGACCTTAGCGCTGAGTTTAGCGCTGGGTCCTAAGCTCACTCTGAAAAGCGAGCGACAGCAGACTGACAGAGATGCAGTCCGCACTTCTTAAAGGGACACATACATCTTTCAGGTAAGTTTGCATTTAAGCTTTTGGACTGAATTTTTTTTATTTTATTGAAGTAGTGGCTTGGTGCAATACATGTTAAAAGTTTTTTAAATGTGCAGGGAGTGCTGCTGGATGCTTGCAAGGCCTCGGATGATAAATGAAGGCATTGGAAAATGCTGGAAATACTCAGCAGGTCAGGCAGCATCCGTGGAGAGAGAAACAGAGTTCACTGCTCAGGTCGAGATACTGCCTATTTTTACATGATTTTTATTTTTTTCATTTCAGAAGGCCGTTCCCCTTTAAGGGACTGAACTACTTTCTAAAATGACAGCCTTGCTTTAAGAGAAGGCTGTTCTTGCTGGATGGACGCTATGGCCTCAGCCTTTCAATATGGAATTAACAGTTTAACTAGAGAATAAGGTCTAAGTACAAGGCAGACAAAAATACAGAATTATAGGTCTTCCTATCAGAATACAGAGAACTGTAGTTCTCTACTTCCCTAATCAGTAACAACCATTGGCTTTTCAAACTTATGATTTGAGGTACGCAACTATATTTTTTGACAAGTCTGAATCTTTGGTGGGATTTCCATCTCAGGTTTAGTCATTAAGATATCAATAGGTTTTACTAATGGGAAACCAAAGTACACCATATGCAATAATTGCTAGTGAGCAGTGAAAAATAAGTGTTATTCAGCAGTTTGTATGCCTACGATATAAATACTGGCCACACCAGGAATAAGTAAATGAGGAGTTAGTCTCATTTATACAAATGGTAAACAGATTTGTATTTTCAAAATTGCTAATTGGACTATTAACCTACTTCTTGGATGATCATTGTGTTTATTGATTGCAAAATTACACCGTTAGATGCAAACTGCACTTACTGGATTTGTTTTGTGTTTTTTTAAACACACAGTGGCCTGCACTGAGAATGTTTTCACCAGACTTCTTCCTACACTCTAGAACTGCCAGACATTACTGCTGGGCACAGTTGGTGGTATAATTGCAATATTAATGATTCTACTGCCAACAATGCCCATTAAGGCCGACAGGTCTCAAAAGAGTGCAAGTTAAATGGAGTAAAGTGAATTAATATAACAAAGATGAAGAAAGGTAGAGTAACAGAAATGTACCCCAGAGCACTAATGTAAAATGCAGGAGCAAAATAATTTACATCAACTGATTAAAGCTTATTCTACTTTCATGACATGCTTGTGCTAGGCATACAACTTTTTCAAACATTTCTCCTTTTAAAAGCCTGTTCAGTTAAGTATATAATAATAAGGGGATTTTAATTGCGTTCATTTTTCCAATTTGTATCCCTGTTCTTACCATTATACCTGCTAATCTGTAAATTATTCATCCATGTACAAATAACGGACTTTAAGCTCTTTAAAAGGAGAAGGAATTTCTGGCTGAGTATTACAAATATTAAGTAATTACCCAGAGATGTGAATCGTGTATTTATTTATTCATTAGGTTTTTTTAAATTCAAAAATAAATTACATTTTAAGAGCTCCTTGTGGCCATGTTAGCCGTTTCCTCAGTCAAACAGCAGACAAGGCAAAACTCAGCAGAGACTGCAAACATTAAATATTGAATAAATAACTTGCAATTAGTTTCTAAGCAAACGCGATATGCTGGTACAATTTTCCTCCAGCTGCTAATTGCTAGGAAAAAAATGACAAAGCAGGGAACACCACTGTGACAATAACGTCATATTGCAATTTAGTAAAGATTCTAGATATTTAATAGCTATTTGTGGGATTTTAGTGGTCACTTTAATTTGATACTGATGACTGAGCACAATCTGCCTAAATGAAATATATAAATCGTCTGAATCCAGATTCTGACCATTAGTGGCTCATTACTAAATCAATAGAGCACTGCGATTTCTTTTTCTCTGACACTGTTAATTGCATTCCAGGGGATCTGTAAAATTAGGGCTAGTTAGAGGAGAAGCTTTATTGGCCTAGTGGTCAGCAAACTTTTTGTACTAAATCATTCCTTACTTTCAATATGAAGAGAATGTAGCTCACAAATTAAACAATATTGTCGGGACGGATTATTTCCATGTCTATCAAATACCCAGATTTTGCAGGTAAATTTCAATCTTCCCCACTGTTCAAACCATGCAGTGGAATTATTGGGGGAAAAATTCAGTTTCGCCCCGTTTGGGGCGCAATTATCGGCCGGGCGCAAAAATTAGCACCTGGTGCTAATTATCGCCTCCGACTGCAAACTTGACTTTTATCGCCCCTGGAGGTGATTGGAGCGCTAAATCAGGCGCTTCACACCTGTCTTAAGGCGCAAAGGCCGAGGAGCGAGGCGCTACCGCAGAGCGCTGGCGAAGCTCATGTGATGTCAGTCAGCAATGGAAAACACACACAATGGCGCCGGCCAGTTCTTAAAGGGGAGGGTCGATCTTGCTTTCCATCCACATCCTGCTCATTGCAGCCTTGAATCTCGGCCTGGAGAGACTTGCACATCAAATCTGCTGGAAAGAACAATGGAGAGGCCCAGGGAAAGAACTCAGAGTGCAACCCCTACAGTCTCTTCTAAATCGATACAAGGAAGGGCAAATCAAAATGACCCTGCAAAGTGCTGCTCAGTACCCAAAACTCCTTCACACAGCGTTGAATCTCTCCAGAAGTCTCTCTCTCTCTCTCTCTCTCTCAGAATGCGTGGTTCAAAAATGTCACCAACAAAAAAAGGCAGGAAGCGGTCGCCTTTAAATAGCGCTCCCCCAGTCCCTTCCTGACTGCAAAACGCTCCCCTCAACTTGTCGTTCCTAGCGGCAGGCGGTAAGGCAGGGGGCACCACTCAATATCCGCTCCGGGGCGCTACCGGGGCATTGCACACTCGACTGACGTCACGATCTGCCGGCGCAGGAGATCGTGGCGGTAGTGTTTAGCGCCGCCGCAAAATGTCTAGTTAATTTTGCGAGCGGCGCAAACATTGCCGTGCCCGGGCGCTAGTTGCTTTGCGCCCCATTAGCGCCCTCTTAAGGCGCTAACGGGAGGCGCAACCAACTGAATTTTTCCCCCCACTGTGTTTTAAAGTCTACACAAGAGCTAACTTTGTTGGTCATTTCTGCACTTGCAGGATTTAGGAGGATTCAGTAAGTTTGAAATGCATAATTTGATTTTTTTTAACACTTCTGAAGGATTAAAGCTTTAAAGAATTCAAAAAGCACCTTGAACCTAACATCATGGGTATAATTTGCCCTCTGCATTGGCACAATAGAAAAGCCAAGACTGGCACAGGTGTAATGGGCTGAACAGCCTCCTTGTCTGCTGCAAATTTTGATTCAGTAAAGTGCCGTAGTCATCACTGGACTATTACAATTAAGATTAGGTTGTTGTGTACATCCAACACTTACTGTTCTAACTCACTATTCAAAAAGATTACTCGCCCATATGTGTTAATACTTTATACATTTTCATTTTCTGACATTTTAAAGATAATTTTTTTGTCTTGCAGCAGACTGCATTCTTGGACTAAAAAGATGGATAAGGGCTTTCAGGTCTCACCAATGCATGCTATAACAAACCATTGTGTGTGAAAATGTTTGTAACTCTCATCAAATCAGATTAACTCACTTCTTCCAGGGAAACAACCTGGACTGGGGATGGTACTTTGCTCTGCCAACTGGATCAAATTCATCAACCCATTATTTGAAAAATCATGGCCGGAATTTTGACTAGCCCGGAGCGGGGGAGCCCAGTAGAGTGCGAGAAATCCGGAAGTCCAGTTTTCCCCGCACACTGTTATGTTTTAACTCCACAGTGTGCATGTGATGTCACGCCCGTAAGTCAGTCTGATTGACAGGCTGGCTTCCAGTCAGGTGGGGAACGCTGAACAGGAAGCCGCAACCACAGGTCGGTGCCAGCCCCGACCCCTGGTGGGCGGGCATCCGATCCCGGGGGTTGGTCTGATCCTGGTGGAGGGTCCAATCCCCGACCCCAGGGAAGCGGTACCGATCCCGGGGGTGTTCCGATATCCGACCCCGGGGGGAGGGAGGGTCCGATCCCTGGTGGGTTTTGATCCCTGACCCCGGGGTGGGGGGTTGTATGGGGGGGCAGGGGGGAGCTGATGATGGGTGAGCTTGGGGGGCCGGGAGGAAACACTCCTGCTCATCCCGGCCCACAAGGATTGCTCCCGAGTCTGTCATCGCCTCGCTGCAGCTGCCAGGAATCCTGAGGCCCGGCATCCCTGGCCAGCCACAGGTAAACCTGTGCAGCAGGTTCAATCTGAGGCTTCCAGCCTCATTATGATATTTAAAGTGCCAACCCGCCTCCTGGCAGTAGGTTGGCTGCCAAGTGCCCACCCTCCGTCCCACCTCCGTTAAACCCGGAAGTGGGCGGGTTGGAAGCGTGTTGGGGTCGGGATTCACATTTTTAATACTTTACCCTCCCGCCCGTCCCCAACCCACCTGTTTGTTGGGGTTAAATTTCCCCCCCATGGACGAACTTACCATCCCCACTGTGCCCCATCATTGCATGCCACCAAGCGGCTCCATTACCAGTAGCTATTTCAAAATCATCCTGCCATCCTTTTAGATTTCACCAATGTGTTATCATTTTATTCAAATTTATAAACTGGGTTTTAAAATGTGACTAGCCTTTATTGCTTAGGACTTAGGACACAATATATGGAAACATGATAGTAACCTTGTTACATTCAACTTGATATCTCTCTCCAGAAAACATTATTGAACAATGGGATTGGTATGTGTGCTAAACAATGCTAAAACTAAATAAGGATTTAGATTAGAGCTCAGAAAATATGATTTCACAAAAAAATTTAAATTTTGAGTCATTTGTGCAAAATGAATCCATTTTCTGTATAGTTTAATAAGTTGGTTTTGACAGAAAGGCAGTGACTCCTGAATATTGTCTTCAGTATGATGAATGGCGTGGTGATGTCACTGCTTGCAAGTCCCTCATTTATTACAGTGACAAGCAGAGCCCATTGAAAACTGCAACCTGTGATGGACTGGTTGCCAGCCGCGCATTGTTTTATTTATTTTGTTATTCTTAAAGTCCATTCACGCTGGAAAATATTTTCTCCCAAGATCTAAGAGAAATGTAATGGCAGGTGAATCAGAAAATTGCTTTTCAACATATGCCTATGGGAAATGTCTGCTGGGCAGAAAATCCAAGGATGGACATATAGGCCTAGATCTTCTGCTTGGATGTGATGCTGATGGAAATGTGATGGGGTGGGATTTCTGCGCATTGTAAGGATGCGCACTGCACAGGCAGTGTTTCTGGGTAAGCGTCACTTAAATAGTAGTGGTGGGCTCCTTAGTCTCCACTCGGCAGCCCAACAGGTAAACGGTTGGAGAACAGTTGCAGCATGCATCTGCCCCTGTTCCACCCATAGCAACGGTGCACACCAGGAACAAACCAATGTTCCTTGCAACCTGTGTTGCTAAGGCACATATGCCAGAAAGTTTCTTGTAAGACGTATTCCCATCAGTGTTAGATTCGTTGGGCCCCCGAGCAGAAGCTAAGGCGTGGCCCCTGCCCCTTTCTGTTCCTACTCGCACAATGGATGACTTCCACGAGTGCATAGTCTAGTGGCTCCCGCCCCATGGCCTGGGGCCCTGGGCAATTGCCCTGGTTGCTTTTCCCTAAAGCTGCTACAGTCTGCATCTAACTGTAATATATCTGCCCATAATGCTTTAGACAAATGGTGGAGCAAGGAGGGAGTTGGAGAAGCAGCTCCTCAAGAATTTACTTGCACACTCTGCTCAACTTATGCTTGGGAGTTGGTTTAAGTCAAGGTCATGGATATATTCGCAAACTGTACCCCTATACCAGATTGTGTTTAAACGTTGGAAGTTTGGAATTTTTTTTCCACACACTTCAGCCTTCTCATAAATACAAGGATTTGCAGCCTCAGAGCAGGGCGACAACGGCTCTGCCAGTGGCCCTCAAGTTGACCATGACCCTGAGTTTTTTTGCCAGCGGATCCTTCCAGGCTGGAACAGGTGACATAGCAAACATCTCGCAGTTGGCCGTCCATCGCTGCATCTGGGAGGTCACAGAGGCTCTGTACTCTAGGAGAAGGGACTTCATTGTCTTCTCTCTAAACAGAGAGAAGCAGGAGGAGTGCACACGTGGCTTTGCCAGGATATTGGGCTTCCCCATGGTGCTGGGCGCCATCGACTGCGCACATGTGGCTTAGCGGGCGCCGCATATCAATGCTGAGATGTACCGTAACAGCAAAGGGTACCATTCACTTAATATGCAGTTGGTGTGCGAATGATGGTGAATGCCCAGTATCCTGGCAGCAGTCGTGATGCCTTCATCCTGTGCCAGTCCGCTGTGCCAGCAATCTTCCAGCCACCATGTCGAACCCGAGGGTGGCTGCTAGGCGACAAGGGCGATCCGCTGTACACCTGGCTGATGACTCCCCTCCGCAATCCCACCGCTCGTGGCCAGCAAGCATAAAATGACAGCCATGCTGCCACGAGGAATGTCATCAAGCAAACCATCGGGGTGCTCAAGCAATGGTTCCACTGCCTTGACCGCTTGGGAGGAGCCCCCAGTACTTGCCCGAGCAGGTGTCCCAATTCATGGTGGTCTGCTGCACCCTCCATAGCTTGGCCATCATGAGAGCGCAGCCCTTACCGCCACGGGTTCCTCAGCCATCTCAGGAGGAGGAGGAGGAAGAGAGGAGGCAGCCTGTAAATCCCCGTTCCAGACGGGCTGTCCATGAGCACATCATCGGACTCCGGTTCCCCTGAATGAAACCCCAGATCCCTGTTGCTCAACAATTCCCCACCTTACCATCCCTCTGTCATGGAACATCACAGTGTCCTCTTGGCCACAATGTAGAAGTTAAAGCAACCACAAAACAAACATTCCAAACATAATTTATAAATGATTAATTCCAAAACTACATAACAAAGTCAACTAATCACCCTTGTGCATTCCTTTAGTGCCTGTCTGTCGTGTGCCTTTGCCTATCCCCGTGCTCCTATGAAGTGCTACCCCAGTGGCTGCAGCATGGCTGCTGGAAGGCTGCTAACTCTCTGTGGGCGAGACTGCAGATTGCGTTGCAGGACGACCTCGAGCAGCTCTGGGCCAAGAAGGCCCAGCTGTAGACTACACCACCTTAGCATGGGCGGCAGCAGTCTGGGCTGGCTGGCTGACAAACAACAGCAAGGGCACTGGCGGAAGTACGAATGCTGTTATCCTGAGAGAGGACACCAGGTATGTACTCCACGGTGCCACTGACACTCCCCGGGGTGGCACTTCAGCAATCCTAGTAATCTGTTGGAGAATAGATTGCTGGACTGCTGTGAGACCCTGCAAGCCCCTTTCCACACTGGTAAACGCAGGCACGATGGCAGCAGTCTGAGCTTGCATGGTAGAAGTCTAGCTTACACTGCAGCACTCAGACATTGGGTCACTTCCGCTTGTGCTGCATCAGAAGCTGAAACATCGTCCAGCACATTCTGCATCATGGTTGGGTCCACAAGTGCTCTAATAGAGTTGCCCATCACTTCCATTCTGGAAATCATGGGCTCCAAGCTCTACGCAAAGCCCTGTGCAAGTTTGGAGCCAGACTTCTCCATGCTCCTTGACAGTGACAACAGGCTCTCTGGCAGGCCTGCCAATACACCAAGCATTTCTGTGTGCATACTCATCACCCTTCTTCTAAAGGTCACCCCATCAAAGTATTCATCTGGCTCATCCGCAGCAGAACTTAAATGCGACCTCGCCCTCCAGGGAGCTGGTACCTGCGCTACCCTTTCCCCTTGCCCTGGCGCAGCCCACTCATGCCCGGTGACTCACTGCATGCAGATCCCACCTCTGTACTACCCTCTAAATTTCACGCAGTGCCATTTTCTGAGCTGGTGCCTGTGAGTGTCAAATCGAGTGATGGTGCCTCTTCTCCTTGACTCTCCTCTTGTTCTTCCTGCACAGGCTGGGCTGGTTGAAGTTCTTGGGCATCCATAAGGAGAAAAGCACTGGGGTAGGGTTGTGGTGAGGGGAGCGGGGGAAAAGCAAGATGTGCATGCTTACGCCATCAGCAGCTTGTAAGTGAGAAGAGATTGTGGGAAGAGGGGGAAGTGGGATGTGAGAAGGGGGATTTGGTATGAGCATACCGTCATCATCAATGCTTTCGGCCTCGCCGATCGCCTCGGCCTCAGTGACGGCCCCTCCAATGATCTCCAGCACTGTCACCTCCAGCTGGGTCAGTTTCTGCAGCCGTCCCTGCCCCCCCGCCTGTTAGCTGCTGCTGGCGCCAGTTATGCGCCACTTTTGCCTGCAAGAGAAAGGGAAGTGTGTCCTAGAGTGTGGTGTAATGTGTTTGGGTGATGTGCCTGTCATGGTTGAATAACTGGCAGTGTGTGCAAGGTGTGAGATGTTGGTGTGAGGCTTGCAACAATGGTAAGTGTGTGAGGGTGAGGTGAAGCTATGATTGTGAGGTATAAGTCGTGATTGATATAGAGATTGTTGGTAGGTTCTTGATGGGGGGTGTGGTGCATTGAGCAGTGTGTGAGGCTAGTGGTGCAGTTGGTGGGATATGGCATTTGAAGATGCATTCACTGACCTTGACCACTTGTGTGAGGTCATTAAACATCTTTCGGCACTGGATCCAGGTTCTGAGGGAAAGACTGGTGGTGCTAACCACTTCAGCGAACTGCTCCCACTGCCTTCTTACAGTCTGTCTGGAGGGCCTCCTGGCCCCCTGCAGGTAGAGGATCTGACTCCTCCTTTCGTCTCCAGTGCAGCATCCGAGAACCGAGGTGCCCTTTCTCTGCCCTGTTGCGCCATCGGTACCTTCCCCTTTCCTTAGCTACACTAACAATGAGGTGCTTATTTCAGAAAGCACCTCCCCTTTCAGAAGTGCAAACAGCATTTTATACTGTAGGTTAGCTTTAAATAGAGATCAGACTTCCCACGAAATTGGGGCCTCTGCTGAGCACTGAGCCAACCAGCAGTGCATTTAGTGCTGGGCTCAGAGCTTCAATCATGTTAATTAGCAGGCAGCACAAATTTTGCCTGCTGCCTGCATTACTTTCAACAGGCGCTGGCCGATCACGCATCGCGATCCCTGCACCCATTTTTGGGCCTTATCAAATTTAGCACCCTATGGGGGAGAAATTCATTATAGCCCAGGAATGGGCTGTAACTTCAGAAAAGTTTGAGATTTAGTGCCAGGCGCGAATGAATCACTCTGCACGCAAAATTAAGTATCATCACTCAAAGAAAGGATGGGAGCGTTAAATCAAGCGCTAATGGCCTAGCTCAGTGGTGCTTCACACAAAGCGCTAACCAATATCAGGTGCAGTCTAATCGCAAGTCATCATTGCCACAGGCTCTTTCCAGTTCTTAAATGGGAGGTTCATTGATGCTGCAGAACCTCATTCTCAGCATTGCTGGCTGTGAACCTGTGTCAGCAAACAGGAGCAGGCCAAGCCCAAGGAGCCGGACGACTCAAGCAGGTGTCATGATGGCAGATTGACGCCCCAGGGAGAGAACCCGCAGGTTTTCAGACCAAGTATTGGAGGAGTTGGTGTCCACTGTGGAGAGACGGAGGGCGGTGCTCTACCCAGAAAGTGGCAGGCAGCTCTCGCCGCAAGTCTTCCGCGCCATGTGGAGGGAGGTAGCCCAGCAGGTCTCGGGCAGCACTGTGGTCCCCAGGACCCACACACAGTGCAGAAAGAAAATTTAACAACCTCACTCGGGTGGTCAGGGTGAGTCAATGCTTCAACAAATGCTACATACCACCATCTGAACCACAGTCTGCACACACTGCCCAGAGCACCACACCCCCAGCACTCACCCACCAACAATCTCCACCTACCAACACTCACACCCACATCTCACACCTTGCACACAAGCTATTCAACTATGGTAGGCACATCACCCAAACACATTGCTCCACACTCATTCACACACTTTCCTTTCTCTTGCAGGCCAAGGTGGCTCACAACAGGAGGGAGCAGGAGCGCAGAGGCGGGGGACAAGTCGACACCCAACCACTGTCTGTGCTGGAAAATAGAGTGCTGGAGATTATTGGCCACCTGAGCAAGCACCTGAGCAGCCTGTCCCTGAGTGCATCATTGACAGCAAGGCTGGAGAACAGGAGGAGGAAGAACGCACCGCATCACTGCAGGTCTCACTAGCTCAGATACTGCACTACACATTCTTTAGAGGCTAGTATAGTAGCGAGATCTGCACAGGGTGATACACCGGGAACAAACGGGCTGCAGCAAGGCCAAGGGGAAAGGGTAGCTTGGAGGCCAGATCCCAGGAGGGCGAGTTCTGCTGCACAGGACTCAGACGAGGACCTCGATGGGGAGGCCTTTAGAAGAAGGGTGATGGGCATGCACACGGAGATGATAGGTGCAATGGCAAGGGTGCCCGAGAGCCTGTCGGCAATGGTAAGGAGCTTGGAGGAGTCTGCCTCCAACATTCCAGACTGCCGCCGCCCATGCTGAGGTGCTGCAGTCTACAGCCGGGCATTCCAGGCCCAGAGCTGGTCGAGGGTATCCTGCGAGGCCATCTGAAGTCTCCCGCACGGACACTCGGCAGCCTTCCACCCGCCGCGCTGCAGCCACTGGGCCAACACTTCGTAGGAGCACTAGAGTAGGCAAAGGCACAGTATCGAGAGGCACTAAGGGATTGCACAAGGGTGAATAGTTAATATTGTTGTTGTAAATATGTGTTAACTGATTATTGATACATTTAATAATTCAGTTTGAATAATTTTGTGTTGTGTCTCATTTCAGGGACAGGGATGGAATGATGGTGATGTGGTAAGCAACAGGGATCTGGGATTTAATTTATTGGAACCAGTCTAATGAGGCGGTCATGGATTGCCCTTCCAGAAGGCCGGTTGAGTGGCTGCCTCCTCCCTCACTCCTGTTCCTCCTCCTCCTCCTCGTCTTCCTCTTCCTCCTCCCCTCCCTCTTCCTGAGGTGGTCCCGCAATCCATGGTGGCATGGGCTGGGCACTCATGATGGGCAAATTGTGGAGCATGCAGCAGACCATGATGAAATGGGACACCCACTCAGTCGAGTACTGGAGGGCTCCTCCTGAGCGGTCAAGGCAGCGGAACTGTTGCTTGAGCACCCTGATGGTCTGCTCGATGATGTTCCTGGTGACGGCATGGCTCTCATTATATGAGTGCTGAGCAGGTGTGCTGGGGTTGCGGAGGGGAGTCATGAGCCAGGTGGAGAGCGGATAGCCCTTGTCTCTGACCAGTCAGCTGCTAGCTTGATGTGGTGGCTGGAAGAGTGCTGGAACACCGGTCTGGTGCAGGATGAAGGCATCGTGGCTGCTGCCAGGATAGCAGGCATTCACATCGAGAATTCGCTGTGTGTGGTCACACACCAACTGCACATTAAGTGAGTGGTAGCCTTTGCAGTTATGGAAGATCTCAGGATTGCTATGGGGTGCCCGCGAAACCACGTGGATGCAGTCAATGGCACCCTACAACATGGGGAATCCCGCTATCCTGGCAAAGCCACATGCACACTTGTCCTGCTTCTCTCTGGTGATGGGGAAGGAAATGTAGTCCCTTCTCCCACTGTAGAGAGCCTCTGTGACCTCCTGGATGCAGCGATGGATGGCGAACTGCGAGATGTTAGCTATATCTCCTGTTGCAGACTGGAAGATCCGCTGGCGAAGAAATTGAGGGAGACGGTGACCTTGACTGAGAGCCATGGTCGCCCTGATCTGAGGCTCGATGTCTAGTTGCAGGAGGTGGCAGAGTCCTGTGACCACCTCTTTGGTGAAGCAGATCCTTCTAATACACTGCTCCTCGCTTAATTGAAGGTAGGAGAAGTGCTGTCGGAATACTCTCGGAGGGTAAGGCCTCCTGTTGAGAGCCCTCATGGCCCTCCTCCTCCCTCTGGCCACATGTTCCAATCTTTCTTGCTGCCTCCACTCCATCCACCGTAGATCCTGGAGGGCGAGGTCGACTGCCAGTACAGCCCCCATTAATGTAACCAAGTGTAGCACTTTGATATGTTATGAGAGTAAATGTAACAAATTTTTAGTAGCCACAACATTCTGGAGACTAAACAACCTTTAAATGACTGATTTAAACTGTTGCCCAATGTTAAACTGACAAGGAAGCAGTGAAACAGCACTAACCTGAGAGCTGCGACTCATAACTCACAATCCCTTTAAGTAGCGCCCCTGGAGCCGGCTACCAACTGCTTCACGCCTCCTCTCCTGTCACTGTTGGGGCGAGGCGCTAAGGCAGGGGGCGATAATCAATTTCGCAGATCGGGCGCCCAGTGAGCGTTGCCCGCTCACTGACATCATGTTCTGCCTGGCGCTGAAGTCCCTGGTGCTAAGTCGTAGCGGCGGCGCTACGGGGGTACAGGATTTGGTGTGCGGTGCTGGATTCACCTCACCCCGGCACTACTGCCTCAGTACACCGTTAGTGCTCCCGCCAGGCGCTAACTGGAGGCACTAAGGTACCGAATTTCTCCCCCATGTCTTTAATATCATTACTAATACAAATCCAGACAAAGGAAAAAATACCAAACCTCTTTGAAAGCAGAAACCTCCTTGGATGTCTATCAAACCTAGAAAGGTATGGAAGAAAATGGAGATCTGATTCTTTACTAGAGAGAGACAGAGAGATACATACCACATCTATTGGGATAATTCTGTACTGCTGTACTCCCAGCACTATAATGGTGTTGTTGACTAATCATAGCAATCAAGTAGTTTACAACATAGCCAGACATGAAGCTAGGAAAGCATGTGCACCCTGGACACCTAATGAGGAGCCTGATCGAATATGGCAGGCAGTGCACTTCCAACATGGAACGAACGTACATATGTCGACCACCATATTGGATCCTTAGGCACTCGTTTTACACCCGTACAACGAGTGCGACACGATCAGATTTCTAAGTCCACATCTTCTTGTATTCTCCTGACTTGTGTTGGAGTATAACTCAGACAGGAGCTCTTTGATATCCTGCTCTAGTAATCACGGTTCATGTATTAGCCGAGACAGGGAATGTTGGCAGGTTATTCAACTGTGGAATTCATCACAGTTGAGCCCAGTCATATCCTGTGCATTTCTAACAGGAGTCAAAGATTAGCAATCAGAAGCTGGATCCCTAGCTAATTAATTTCCCACGCTAGTCAAGGGATACCATAGTAACTCCACTGTTGTCCAACCTAGGAGTTCCATGATTTGTACAGCTTATTACTACAGCACAGAATATAATTCCATAAGGGAATCTTGAGTCTACATTGCTAACACTAAAGCAAATTTGTGGAATTAAGCACCAAGAACTCACTTCTTAGATCTCTGGTGTCTCCTTAGACAGCTCATGATCTCAGAACAGTGCAAGACCTCTCTTTAGTTTCAGTAGGCATGGATAACAGACAGATCCCAGAAGCTCACAGTACTACAGCATACGTTCTGTAAACCCACGATTAACACAGCCCAGAAGTTATAAGCATCAATGTGGATTTCCCGCTGGATTATTTTTCATCCTTCTGAGGTCTTTCTATGCTGCACAAGTAGGTGAGTGATCTGCTGGTAGACATCTCTCAGTGCTACTCTTAAACTAGCCACTTGGGATGAAATTTCTCTTTTTACCCAAAAAACTGGAGAATGTCGGTATACTTTGTAACTAATGATCCACTAATGAATTCATGTGGAGGTGCGGTTTGGAACATGTAGTTTTGAAATGTGCAATTTCATTCTATTAAATACAGAGAAAAATCAGACATTCTCCAGCTTACATTAAAAAGTTTTACCCCACTGAGCGATAGCGACTTATCCAATGCTTTTTCCTTTCTCCCTCTGAGAAGCTTCTGATTTCAGTGGAGAATCACTAGGCACAAACCCATATCCCACCACTTGGTGTGAGGATGTGTTGGAGTGGCAGTTTCCCATTTCCCACTGAATTTTGTTTCCTTTCTAAAGGCGGTGAGTCACGCTGGGGTGCGGTTCCACAAGCATTGGCTGTTCTACAGTGTCTTGTCCAATGTGTGAACCTAGACGGCGTGTGTCAGCAGGCTATTTGACAGCATGAGGCATCACAGTTGACCCTGATCCTCCCCATATCTGTTACGTGCATGTAGGTACTTTTCAGCAGGGGTCACTGGAGCACAATTTGGTACAGGAACTCTTAACTGATTTTAGCTCTCCCGAGCTCAGGGATGCTGAGGCTAATTGCACTGTCCCAACCACTGCCTCAACTGAGATCAGTTAACGCAGCATAAACCAGAGATCATACCTTGGATCTTGGAATTTAAAAAAATATAATGAATCAATTACTAAGCATGACAGGAATGATGAGAAATTAATTTGCATTATTACATGATATTGACAGCACAGTAAATCACGTTTCAGACAGTAGAATCTCCTGCATCTTCTGGTAAAACAAAGTTGACAGAATACCAATGTTCAGTTTTGTGCAGAGAAATAATCTTCCCTTTGTATTTGTAGCAAAGCTATCAGGCACACATTTGACAGACTCTTTTCAGTAAAAGTCCAGGTTAACTCCTGTTACGCCACCCAAACTAATGTGGCCCTGTATTACATTTAATTAACCTACCTTGTAGTGGAAAAGGAATAACCCACAAAACAGACTGTAAATATCTGCCGTTAATAGGGAGAGGTTGACAGCGGTGGCACTGCTTCGTTTAATGACTACAGGCATGAAGCTGTATAGACCGAACATACAGGCACTGAAACCAACATACAGCAGCCCTGGAAAAAAAGAGCAGAAAAGGAATTAGGAAGTTTTCCAAAAGAAAAGGAAACACAATTGGTACAGTTTCAAAGCTCTTTGAAGGCAGCTAAAGCTGTCAGTTTCAATGACCCATTCAGTAGAGTGTTGTTAGACTACTTAATGAGCAGTTCCAACTTGAATGATTATAATCCAAAGGGCATAACCAGTAAAACAACACAGAAAAAGATGTCAAGCCTTGAATACATATTGTGGAATCCAATGGGACTGTTTCAGTTTTAATGAGGGGAAAACACAAAGAAAAAGAAAAATGTTTAATTTTGCTTTTCAAAGTTAGAAGATTTTTCCCATAATATTTTGTATGCTCAGATAATTAATGCCATGTCTCATTATTCAGAGTCACTTTTGGAACATATTGCTTCCCAAATGTTTCCAGCTTTATTATATCTGTTAGCTTTCTCTTGTTTAACAGAAGCACTGGCACAGTGTTTTGCAAATAGTGTTTTCTACTGGGAAAGCACAAGCACAGATGGAAGGTAAATAGGTCATTTGCTCATTTATTTACATAGAAATAGATGACAGAATGACATCAACATGTAAATTTATACTCTTGTACTAGCGTTCATATTTAGGTATGGCTGTGCTTGTAAGGAATAAGTATAACACACTTTCGTTGTGGGGTTAAAGGACTTCAAAGGAAAAAAATCTAAAGTAAATAATTTTTTCCATTTCTAATTTTTACTTTTGCCAAATGAAATTTCTCAGAAACTTTAGTACATAATGATGAATATCAAAGAATATACTATGGTTGTTTATGTGGTCAATATTGTTTGGCCACGCAGTTTGAATCCAGTCAATAAAACAAGGTGAATTATTACTTGTCTGTAGCTGATGTTTGTCTATTAATTTACTATGAGAGAACAGTCAATTTTTAAACTGAAGATGTAAACAACATTTTCAGACAGAGAGGCTGTGAAGGAATAAGCTATATTCAGAAAAATACACCATTCTATGAAATAATTCTGGCTTTATTAAAACATGACAGACTAGGTCTGGAAATCTGAAAAACCTAACAATGGAGAAGCTGTATTGTTAACAGCATTCAGGCTATTGGGATAAGATAAGTTGTTGACACTGAATCAATAACCTTATTGAAACAGGAGGTTGGAGGCTCCTGAAGTCTGAAGCTTTGGAAAGAACACAATGGTACACCCTATTAAGGTGTTCTAAATTACACTTCGGAAAGAAACACATAAAATTAAGAAACATATGCCTTCGTAAAAATGACATCAAATGAAACACAGGAGACACGATTCTGTGTTGCAACCAGCTGAGGTAACTAAGAATTGCATAGATCACCCTGGTTGAGGTGTTTTAATTTACATGTCGTAAAAAGACACAAACAGAAGACCTTGATAAAAATGACATCAAATAGATGCACCTGCTGTTACACCATTTTTTATGATAAGCTTCGAACACCTAAAGGAGAGACACGAGTCTGCATTGCTACCAGCTGAGGTGACTGTAAGAATAGCAGGGGTCAGCAGAAAAATGACTAGAGATAATTAGCTTACATCAGCAGAAAACTTCAAAGGAAATACCACTGAGAAAGGATATAAATATTGAACTTTCAAATGGGATGACAGATTCGCTGTAAAGGGGCAAAGCGATTCTCAGCTTCAAAGGCAGGCTCTGTAAGTCTACAACTCTTTGTATCTCGGGGATCAACGGTACTGTATTTGATTTTGGTGGATATTCTGAATAAGACTAAGAACTGTAAAACTGTAGAGAAGTTAAGATTTGAGAATAAGGATCTCTGATAAGATTGTAAAAGCTTTATGTTTTTGGAACTGTTAATGTTGCGATTGAAATACCTACTGTAAATACATGTCGGTTCTTTAATAAATCTCTATATTTTTAGAATTGTCTCACATAATACTTCTGTATCAAATTCACAAACTAAATCTCTGTACGCTCTTTGGTGAGGAGTTGCAGAATTCTGAGGGAGTTTTCCGGACCCTCATAATATCCGGAACGTTACAGTCTAGCTAAACTTATTAAAAATGCTATCTGGAGGATGGTAACATCTTCAGGTTGTTCCTTTCCTTTAGGGAGAGATGGTCCAGACCTTTAGACCCAATTAAGCGTCTTTAGGATTCGGCTACCTCAAACTTTAGTTGAAAGTGAACGTCTGGGGAATACGCCTGATCCGGGGTAGCCCTAAAGGAGCTAGGACTAGTAATAATCCCTTCAAGGTGACCCTCTCATTACTTCAAAGAAATTTCCATCACTTTATTTTGTAATAACTAAAGACTTGGAAGACTGTGTGGTGCAATGGGTTTTCACTTCTGGGACATGACCTTGTATTCAGGCCAGACTGTTAGGTTAAAGTCCCATCTTTCTGCTCCCTGTAAGGATCCTATATGAAATGAGTAGGGCAGTCTCTATCCTGTTGCTAGTAAGAATGGGCCCACAGGACAGTACTGTTTCTAATTTGGCAATCTTATTTGGGGCGCAATATGTTGGAAAATGAGAAACTGTCACATTGGTACAGTAGGGAATGCCTTTCTCAGACTGAGTTAAGCCTGATGCACATTGTTGAACCAGGAGTATATATCTGCATCTAATTGTTTTATGCCTGAGCTGGGAGTGCTTGATGCTTGACACTGAGTGCCTGAAATTCCCTGCATTAACAACCCTTACTTTTTACTGGTTTTTTTTAGCCAATCCTGATTTATAATAGCAAAATACTGCGGATGCTGGAAATCCGAAATAACAACAGAAAACGCTGGAAAAACTCAGCAGGCCAGGCAGCATCCAGGGAGAGAGAAACAGAGTTAACATTTCAGGTCGAAGACGAAAGGTCTTCGACCTGAAACGTTAACTCTGTTTCTCTCTCCACGGATGCTGCCTGGCCTGCTGAGTTTTTCCAGCGTTTTCTGTTGTTATTCCTGATTTATAATGATTTTCTAGTTACTGTCCTCCCTTGGTTTAGTGTGTGAAAGGAGTGATGTCAGGAATTAGAAGTGCTCAGACAGTAATTAAAACAGAAAATGCTGAAAATACACAGCAAATCAATCAGGATCTGAAATAGAAAGACACGTTAACATTTATGGGTAGGACCTTTCATTCAAACTCACCTGAAAGGTTACCCTGTTTTCTCTTTCAGGTACTGCCTGACCTGCTGTGCATTTCTAACATTTTCAGTTTTAGTTCCAGTAATTAATTTTTCTTCGTATCTCTGCTCAAATCGTCAGCTGGCAGCATGGTTTATGGGCTGCTTCACACGATATAAGCTAAGTAGGATATGTGAGGGTAAATTTTCATCTTCAGCACTCAGGAAGGCCATATAGAGAATCTGGGGACATGTCCCCATGGTTGTCCTTCTATTTGACACATAGGGGAAGAAATTTGTTTCGGCCCGATTTTGGGTCTGAAATGGTCGGCGTGCTCACAGTGTGCGTCAGAAGCTGGAGGCCTGAGGCTTGTCCAAAATCTGGTCTTTGGCCTCAGCTGAATAATTCCAGCAAGCTACAGGCACCTGTCGGGCCTCCTGAGGCAGGTCAACAGTTTCCACTGGACTGATTTGGGCAGCTGTGATGCCAGCATCTGCTCTCAGGTAGGTCCACACAGAGAGAGGCAAACCGCAGAGGATGAGTGTAGGCTGGTAGCGACCAGCAGCAGTGCTGTTGAGCCAGGAGGAGCACTAACTGGATCCACATTAAGGTAAGTTAAAAAGAAAAAAGCTTACCTTTCTGTTTGGCCTTTCCGTAAGGACCACTAATTAGGCTGCAGAAGGAACCAGAAAAACTGAGCGGAGCATGCCAGCACACGTTCTGCTCAGTTTCCGACCAATTTTGGAGAGGGGTCCTTAAACAGGTACTAGGCCCCAGTTTAGTATATTCAAGGTCCTAACGCCTTTTTAAGGTGGCAGCCAGGTACGCCTGCATATCGCCCAAGCTAATATGACATTGGACACATTTCAGGTGCCCTTGGGGTGCGGGACATAGCCCCGTGAAATCGGACATTTTTGCCCCTGAGAGATTGACAAATCGAGGTGCAATTTCACCCCCATAGCTCTATACTGGGAGTACTGAAAAAGAAAATTTATCTCACGATATGTGGAGATTTTATAAACAGATTTTGTTCTCCCACTTTTGTAATTTCTTTTATATTCTTCACACATTCCACTTCCATGAGAGGTTGGCAGGCAGACAGGCAATCTGGTCCCAAATATCTGCCAGTTCAGCTCTTGATCTGTTGACTTGGATGTGCATGAGACCTACCTGCAGTGACTTGCCTTCTGCATTTCTCACCCTTCCCTATGAAGAACTGCTTGGCTTACAATTGGTGTCTCCTCCTGACAACATGGCTGAGATTGGAAATGTGCTTTATGAGCAACTGTGGACATTATCCTGCATTCTGCCACACTGTGGCACAGAGTATTAATGCTCTAGTGTACTGCATCACCACACTGCAATGCCTTGGTTTCATCCATCAGCTCATAAGTATCAGAATACAGCAGATTTTTGTCAGCAGTCAGGGAAGGTGAAGTAGTTCATATGTTATTGATAAATTCGGTGTCACATTGAAGTGTAAGAACATCAATTTGACTGGTAGAATTTATCAAAACACCTGTTATATAAAGATGGTCACTGAGTATTAGTTTCCATTAGTTATCATTTCACCTTGAAGATGTGGCAATCTGACAGAATCCACTGCATTGCCAAGCCCCAGGCATGATCTTATCTTAAGAATGTTATTCAAGGGCATTCATAACACACCAGTTATGTGTTATTTTCATATGAGAATCAGAATAGGGAATTTGAAATCATTTTTTCTATGCTGACCTTTACATTTTATAAAATTACTCTGCATAATCAATCACTAACATGCATTGGCAGAACCAAAGCTAACATGCTAAAAACTTCAATTAGAGTTTGACTTGGATACATATTAAAAGAACATGCAAGAATTTTTTCATTTAGACTTGAGATGGGAATTAAACTCTAAATTATAATGGTCAAACCATCGCTTTTAAAAGAGCTGGTGGATTGTGAGGTGTCAAAAATTGCTATTTTAGTGATGTTAACAGTTTGAAAGACACATCTTGTCGAACAGTCAACAATCACACTATAGTGAAGTAACTCAGCTCGGTACTGATTAAAGGAGAACAAAATAAAAGGGGACTTTTCATGTTATATGTTTATAGTTAGATCTTCATAGAATCATAACTTCTTGACTAGCATTCAGGACGATTACTACATCAGAGTTCCCTAATACAAATAGGAAATGATTCAACTGGAATGCTTTGAGGACTTTTAACAATATAATGAACAACAACAATTTATGTTTCTTCGGGGGAAAAATTCAGTTGATTAGCGCTTCCTGTTTGTGCCCTAAGAGGGCGCTAACGGGGCGCAAAGCAACTAGCGCCCGGGCGCGGCGATGTTTGCGCCGCTCGTGAAATTGACCAGACATTTTGGGGCGGCGCTAAAAACACTACTGCCACAATCTCCTGCGCCCGCAGATCGTGACGTCAGTCGAGCCCCGGTAGCGCCCCGGACCAGATATTGAGTGGCGCCCCCTGCCTTTCCGCCTGCTGCTAGCAACGACAGGTTGAGGGGAACGTTTTGCAGTCGGGAAGGGACTGGGGGAATGCTATTTAAAGGCAGCCGCTTCCTGCCTTTTTTTGTCGGCGACATTTTTGCACCACACATTCTGAGAGAGAGACTTCTGGAGAGATTCAACACTGTGTGAAGGAGTTTTGGGTACTGAGCAGCACTTTGCAGGTTCATTTTGATTTGACCTTCCTTGCATCGATTTAGAAGAGACTGTGGGGGCTGCACTCTGAGCTCTTTCCCTGGGCCTCTCCATTGTTCTTTCCAGCAGAATTGATGTACAGGCCGAGATTCAAGGCTGCAATGAGCAGGGTGTAGATGGAGAGCAAGATCGACCCTCCCCTTTAAGAACTGGCCTGCGCCAGTGTGTCTGTGTTCCATTGCTAACTGACATCACATGAACTTCGCCAGCGCTCTGAGGTAGCGCCTCGCTCCTCAGCGTTAGCGCCTTAAGACAGGTGTGTAGCACCTGATTTAGCGCTCAAGTCACCTCTAGGGGCGATAGAAGCCAACTTTGCAGTCGGAGGCGATAATTAGCACCAGGCGCTAAACTTTGCGCCCTGCCGATAATTGTGCCCTAAATGGGGCGATACCGAATTTCTCCCCCTATATCTTTAAGTGCAGAAAGATCTCAAAAAGATTTATATGGAGGAGCAAAGACAGTGAACATTGAACAGGAGGAGATAAAGGGAAAATGGAAAAGGTGTCAAAAGCACAGCCAATCAGAAGGGTTTTGAGGACCCTTTTGAAGGCAGGCTTTGAGGGAGGGAGTTCCAGATAGTTTGGGTATTGTGATTGAAAGAGCAGCCACAAATAGTGGACTGGAGGGAGTGGGGAGCAAAGAGTAATCTTAAATCGGATGAGTGGAGGGTGTACGTGGGGACATATGGAGGAGATCACTCAGGAAGAATGGGAGAGCTATGTAGGGATTTAAAAGTGAGAATCTTGAAGTCAATTTGCTGGGGTATGGGAAAGTAATAGTGCTTAAAAAGGATGGGGTGATGGGAATTTTGCAAAGTGTATTAAAACCAGTTATACTACTGCTTTACTGCCATACTCGGATTGCTATTGTCACTGATATAGCACTGATATGCCGCTTAGAACCCTCCCTGCACCGTGAAGTCCCACATGTGTAAACAGAAGGGAGAATATAAAGTATTTGGTTCATGGTAGTGTAGCATCTAGCAAATGGAGCCTGCTCAAAAAGGATTGGGCAGTTGGGTTATAAAGGGCTGGAAAATAACATGTTCCCCATTGGTTTTCCAAATTCACTCCCATTTATCTTGTAACACAGTACTAACTATCTGTTATTCCATTGGAGTAATTTTACAAAATGATGCTAATGGAAAAAGTGTACACTGGGAATTTGGGCCATTCCTCTGATATGTAAGTCACACAGTTGTGTCTATCTGTTTCTGTGTGCATTTATTTTTCTATTTTATTTCTTTATTTTTGATACTGTATATGCCTCTCATACACTGCATTTTTCTGTCTTGTTTTATGTTATGAATTTTACTTTACATGTATAAAGTGCAGTGGGTGGAAGAACCAACAGGCCACTGAAAAAAATACATTTCATGTGATTGGTTCCTTTTCTTATATAAAGGGAATTGTTTAAGAGATAGTGAAGTGCACTCGCTGTTTTGTATTTGTGTTTATGAATTGGTTGCTTTTTAGTGATTTTGAAATTTGATACAATCAGCATGCTTCACACCCTACAGACATGACACTCTATTGACACATGCCAATCGCAAAATGTTTTCTATCAAGGTAATAAAATGCAACAACACATATTCTATGTCTTAATATCAACATTCACAATAAAACTTCAATTCATTTCAGTTTGAGTCATAAATACAGTATTATTTTTGCCTCAAACAATCCATAGTTCTTCCACATTCAACAGTATTCCTTATACAGCTGCCTGAAGTTACACTGCTGTAACTTGGATGCAGAGGCTAAAAACTTTCTCATCATTCTTTGGGATATGGGCTTTGCTGACAAGGCCAACATTTATTGCCCATCATGAGTTGGCCCTGAGAAGTATTCTAAACCGCTGCAATCAGTGTGGTACTCCCACAATGCTGTTAGGTAGGGAGTTCCAGGATTTTGGCCCAGCGAAACTGCACCCACCCCCCCTCACCGCAACACTTTGTGATATAGTTACCAGAGAGGAAATTTGCATTATAAAAAATAATAAATACATAAGACCATGTTTCAAACTCGGGTTTTGAGAACATAAACTGCTCTAGCATCTTGTTATTATAGCCCCTGCCTCAGCTCATCTGCTGCTAAAACCCTCATCCGTGCATTTGTTGCCTCTAGACTTGACTATTTCAACACACTCCTGGCCGACCTCCCATCCTCCACTCTCCATAAACATGAGCTCATCCAAAACTCTGCTGCCCATATCTAACTTACACCAAGTCCTGTTCACCCATCACCCCTGGGCTCGCTGAGCTACATTGGCTCCTTGTCTGACAACGTCTCCATTTTAAAAATCTCATCGTTGTTTTCAGATCCCTCCAATGCCTTGCCCCTCCCAACTCTGTAATCTCCTCCAGCCCTACAACCCTCCAAGATATCTGCACTCCTCCAATTCTAGCCTCTTGCGCATCCCTGATTTTAATCGCTCCACTTTTGCCGGCTGTGCCTTCAACTGCCTTGGCCCTAAGTTCTTGAATTCCCTCCCTAATCCTCTCCGCCTCTCTACCGATCTTTCCTCCTTTAAGACGCTCCTTAAAACCTACCTCTTTGACCAAGCTTTTGGTCACCTGCCCTAATATCTCCTTCTGTGATCCATGTCAAACGCTGTTTGATAACGCTCCTGTGAAGCGCCATGGGACATTTTACTAGGTTAAAGGCGCTATATAAATGCAAGTCGTTGTTGTTGTATTATCACACTATCTGAAGCCCAGATGTTCTACCCTTCTTAATCACACCTATATATCTGTTATTTTATATCATGTCCACAAAGTAAATATGTACATTAATTATTGGTTTGCGAGGAACGGAAAGCAGAAGGACTAAAGTGGTACACTTCTAATCACATCCTTCGACCCATAAACCTTTTCTGTTATTCAATCAATTGTCATGTTTTGGAAGCCTGGACGTCAAAAACGAATGAATTATTGCTGCTCGATAATAGTATATGAAAAATAAATTCTCACCTATCTGCCAATCCCATGGTACCTTTAACAGTTCCTTATGTTCCATTATAGCCCTGTAATAAAAATAAAGTTAAAATGATTCATGTTTTTGCATTTCACTCAAAAGGAAAATTGCTGCATACCTACCCCTGGAAAAGTAATTCAGAAGCATAAACATCCAACAAATGGTTCCATGAGCAATAATTAGGTAATTATACATCAGGATCATTCAACATCAGCACTTGTGATAATTAAGCAGCACTTGACATGTTATCCATCATTTAACAAATGGAAGATTCTAGTTTCATCAGTGCAACATGTAGTAGAATTGCTTCAGAATTCATTAGGAGTCCTATGTAGACCCACAGAACACATTTTACAACCACTTTTCATAAGTAACTTTGTTATATTGTGTATTGTGTAAGGTATATTGTGTAATCCGCTGCAAATAATTTTCTGATCAATGTATGATAATTATATCCCTGTAGGAAATTGTAACTTTCTGTTGAGATCATTAAAGACTGCAATGGAGCTTCTGAAATGACAAGAAACTAGACAGTGTTCACAAAAAAATTGGATGTGGGGTGGCGGGGGGGGATGGAATTAACTTAAAATAAATGAAATCCCAGGAAGTAAATTGAAAACTGTAATCTAATCCTAGGGTCCATGTGGTGTTCACAGACTTATTCAGTTTTATTCTAATGTCATTTAACTCTTGATTAAGTTGCAGTATTTATTTTTCTATACTTAGCTCATCTCTGGGATTTCAAGTTTATCTAAAAATACTTAATCCAGCTCAAGGAAACTGAGCATAATATCTGACATAAAAGATTGTCGACATATTTATAGTGACTGTTTGATGTTGCTCACAATTGTCTGAACTATTATGTGTAAAATATTGCAGAATACGTTCCTTTGCAAAAAGTCTAGCCTCAGTTAAGAAATGACCAATTCAGTTAATCAGAAAATTATTTACTTAATCATCTAGGGGACTATTTTTAAGTGTCAGCAGTTTTTGCACCAACTTGTTAATGCCAAGTTGCATTTTCTCAAATAGATTTAATACAACATCAAGATGCTTTCTGACAGTGAAAAGCATCAATGGACACAATTATTATGAGGCAGATTCAAACAACCTAAGTATAGCCACATTTTCTGGCATTATTAAGCCATTATGGCACCTTCACTTTCATTCACATTGGAGTAACATGACAGTATCTGCAGAACCACCACTGGGCTTTTCTTTTATATAAGGAGGTTACACCATTTCTCCAGGGGTTCTGCCGATCTCCTGCTGGAGAGCCCACACGGAAATTCCAGGTGAAGCTCACTACTCTGCGGTGGAAAATGCTATTTTCAAGTTTTTCACAGAGACTTTACAGACCCCCAAAAAAACACATGGGGCCGGATATTCCGCCCCCCACGGGTGTGTACGAGGTGCCCGTAGGGGCCTCGCAAGTGCCAGTTTCAGGCATGCGAAGCGCATGCATTAAAACCCGGCACTTCTGATCTGTCAAGAATTCTCTTGACAGATCCTCCGCCTGCCTGGGAGAAGGGCCTTCGCGGGCAGAGAGTTCCGCTTTCTGCACAACCTCCGCCCGCTGAAAACCTTTAAAAATCTTACGCCTGGTAAAAGCAAATAATTTTTTTTTCACTCATTTATAATTTAAAAATACTTTTAAAAAGGTAAGTTTATTTTTAGCCCTGTAAAAATCTTTAATTATTTTTTTCAAAAAATTACATTTTTGTTTAAAATATTTAATGTAATTTAAATTAATTTTAAATACGTGATTTAAAAAAATATATATTTAATGTTTAACTTTTTTAAGTGATTCCCATTCATACTTTTGACAGATCTATGCATAGAGACCTGTCAAAAGTGTGAAGGGGGATTCCCCTCTTTGATTGGTTCCCCATGGCCCACATGATCCCTGGGACGCTTGTGAACCGCATGCGCCCCGGGATACCTGGGCCTCTGCGTGCGCGACCAGGAGAGGCCCAGGATCAGAATTCTCGGGACCTATGGAGCCAGCAGGTAAGTGCGTAGATTTTTCCAGATCGGAGGCATCCGCACGCAGGAAGCCTCCGATCGGAAAATCCGGCCCATGGTCAACATTCATTGTGCAGACTGCCCATATTATGAGGCATGGAGGCTTGAGGCCTACTGTGCTCAGTACTGAACAACACAGGCCAAAAGTACAGCTAGCACTCAGAGCCTGTGCACAAACTGTGTACAAGGCTCATTAAGGGCCCAGAATTTATGTAAGGCCGAAGGTCCTTAATGTGGCTGGAGCATCTAAGCAGTGATCCAGTCGCTGGGCACCCATTAAAATGAGCACTGCCAGGAAGGGTCCAAAAAACTTTTTACCAGTAAGACCCCATCATTCCAATAGGCCCACCTCCTTTTTCCTGGCTTCCAAAGGACAATCCTTGAATTTTCTCCTTGTGCCCTAAACAATTAGACGGGAAAAAAACCACGATGCTCCAAGGGCAGCCAGCCCTTCAATGATTCTGGTATATGAAATCTCACCCATCGCAACCGCTGCATTCTCCCAGCACTTGTGCTACATATTGGGAGTACCAGCAAATTGGATTAACCAGCTAACCCTCACATTATGGGGTGAGTTCAGCTATGTGTGTAATGTATTATCACATGGTTTGTAACATGGTTTAGTATGAACATGCTCAGTTTGTTCTGGCCTAATAAAGCAAGCACATGAACTAGCAACTCATCCTGTCTCTGTCGTTCATTTGTTCTACCCACATATATTACATTTTGGCGATGAGGATTGGATCCCAAAGCCATTTTTAGGGATCATGGAAGGACACAGTATTCAACATTTGAGTGGACAAGTTTAAGGTGAATTTGTGACACCTAAACTGAATTTTTGCGATGTTTTACCATTTATGCTGCTGCAGAATTGTCTGTACTTCGTCTTCGTGTGTATGTATTCACAGCAACAGCGGCGTTCATTCTCAGGTACACAGGTAGCGTGCTGAGTCACTATTCAACGGGATCGGGACAATCATGGCTACGGGATTCATTGGAAGACTCAGCATGTATGACCGAGCTTGCAAACCATTCAGTTCTTACATTGAGCGGATGGAGATTTTTTTTAGGGCCAATAACATTATTGAGACCGAAGGTGCAGATGAGAATGTTCAAGCTCAAAATAAAGTAATTCGTGAACGTAAAAAAACAATTTTTCTAATGGAGATCAGGCCAGATGTCTACAGAATGTTGACAAACCTACTCGCACCAGGGAAAGCGAGAATGTGTTGTTTGAAGATATTGTCGAGAAACTCGAGGACCATTTCGACCCAAAGCCATTAGAAATAGCAGAGAGCTATAAGTTTGGTACCAGAAACCAAAAAGAAAGTGAAACCATCAGTGAGAACATTGTAGCTCTTAAGAACCTGCATTGTAACTTTGGCACATTTCTGGATCGCGCGTTGAGATAAGTTTGTGTGTGGACTGGTGGATGAGCGCACACAGTCCAAGTTACTGAACACTCTGAACCTAACGTTTGACATAGCATGAAAAATTGCCCTATCTATGGAGATGGTGTCTAAGAATGCTGGGAGCTCTGTCCAACTCAAGTGACTAGTGCAGCTGAGGTCTGCAGTCACAAAGTCGAACCTAAAGTTGTGAGGCCAAGTCAAAAGCATGTCAGTGAGAGCAGTTCAGTGAATTGTTATCGCTGCAATGGAAATCACTCACCACAGACCTGCCAATACAGAAATGCGAAGAATTTTCACTGCCAGAAGCAAGACCATATTTCAACAGCTTGCAGAGCTAGATCGAAAGCAGGAAGTAAGAACCATTCTAGTGGCAATGCAAAGTAGCGACAACAAAAGGGAGGAATTCACAATATTGAAGTGAACACACCTGATATTGAAGAACTAGGCATCTACAGCATCTATGCCACTAGCGGCACGCTAGCAGTCATGAGAAAGACTTCCATACAAAACGTTTGATCAATGACCAATATATTGATATGTGTATCGACACAGCGGCAGACTGCTCTATCATGAGTAAGGACACATATGAAAGTAAGTTTAATCAAATACCACTTACAAAGAGTGCCATAGAGTTAAAAACCTACTCCAGAGAAATCCTAGAGACATGTGGACAAATGGAATGTACAGTTCAACACAATGGCCAGTCAGTAAAGCTGCCTATTATTGTAGCGAGCTACAACAACAGGCCAACTCTCATGGGCAAAGATTGGTTGAGAAAGTTAACACTAGACTGGAAAAATGTCTTCAGTGTAGATGCTTCAAAGAAGTGACTCGACACAATGCTGAACAAGTACGAAAGCATGTTCACAGACAGTTATGAGGGTATCAGTGGGTATGACGCGCATATCCGCATCAAGTCCAAAGCGAAGCCTGTCTATTGTAAGGCAAGGCCGGTCCTCTATGCGTTGAAATGTCAGGTGGAGGAAGAGCTAGCAAAGCTCAGAAAGAACGGAGTGCTAGTAAAAACTGACAAAAGTGAATGGGATACCCCGATTGTGGTAGTGCCCAAAGCAGACAAAACTGTACAGTTGTACAGTGACTACAAAGTTACTATCAACCAAGCAGTTGACGATGAGCAGTACCTGTTACCTACATCGCAAGATTTGTATACAGCACTCTCCAAGCTTGACCTGTCGCACGCTTACGCTCAGCTGAATGTTGACAAAGAGAGTCAACAGTATGTCACCATTAACACACATAAGGGACTGTACTCATACACCAAGTTGACGTATGGTGTAAAGTCCTCCCCCAAAATCTTCCAGGCTACGATGGATAAGATTTTGCAAGGAGTTCCAAATTGCTTATGCAATCAAGATGATGTGCTGATCACAACAAGCCATGAGGAAGAAAATCTAGAAGTGTTAGATATAGTGCTTCAAAGGTTTAAATGTCCATAATGTTAAATTCAAAAGGAGCAAATGTGCTTTTGTGCAGCCCGAGGTTGTGTTCCTTGGTCTGAAAGTTGATGCAAATAGTTAGCATCAACTTTTTCCTTCACTGGTTGCAATCATCAATGCTCCAAAGCTACAGAACGTGCCTGAGTTCAGATCTTTCCTTGGAATGGTTCAGTAACACGCACGTTTCTTACCTGAGTTAGCGACCATGTTAGCTCCATGGCAAGAGCTCCTCAAGAAGGATGTCCAGTGGAAGTGGACGAAAGCGCAACAGGAAGCTTACGACGCTTGTAAGAGAAGTCTCTCTATCGATGCTCTACTTGTGCACTACGACACAGAGTTAAGTTAGCTTAAGTTAGTGTGTGATGCTTCCAGCTACGGTGTGGGAGCTGTCGTAAGCCACGTAATGGATGACGGCCAAGAGAAAACAATCACGTTCGCATCGTGAACCCTCACAAAGAGTGAAAGAAGCTACGTGCAAATTGAAAAGGAAGCACTCACCATAGTATTTGGAATCAAGAAATTTCAACAGTTCCTGATTGGCAGAAAGTTTACCCTGATAACCGATCACAAACCGTTCCTAGCAATATTGGTGCCCAAATCTGCCATCCCTACAATGGCCGGATCAAGAATGCAACGTTGGGCAGTGTTGTTGTCACAATATGACTACACGATTGAATATCGCACTTCAAAGCAAAATGCAATCGCAGGTGCCTTGTCCAGGTTGCTACATGAAGACTCATGTGTTGGGAATGAATGTGCTATTTTCACGCTAGGTGCAGTTGGCAAAGACTTTCCCATGAATGCAACTGAGATTGCACATGAGACTCAAAAGGACTCAATACTGAAAAGAGTGTATGGAAACACCTTGAATGGATGGTCTGATCAGTGTATGGACACAGAATTGAAACCATTCCATAACCGTCATACTGAATTGTCCTGTGAGCAAGTTTGTATCAAGTGGGGAAACAGAGTGGTGGTACCTACTTCTTTGAGAGATAGAATTCTGGCCGAACTTCATACTGAACATCCAGGGATCGTCAGTATGAAATCAATTGCAAGAAGCTTTGTTTACTGGCCTGGATTGGACAGTGATCTTGAACCACTTGATCATGAACACATACATGAGTTTGACTCAATTCAGACTTCAGTAACTGAAGTACCAGGTTCAAACAAGTCTGAGATAGAAACAGGATCATGTTTGAGTTTGGAACCAAAACAAAACAGCCCGGAAATTGGTTCAACACCAAAACCTTCTGTAAGGAGATCAGGAAGGCTCCGCAAACCTGTTATTAAACTGGAGTTGTAGTTCATTTAAAAGAAAAAAAGCCAGGAGTTTTTGTTATGTGGTACATGTAATGCTGGGAAAAGTGGGACCATAGTTTTGTTATATTTGAGAGGGGAATACATATATTTTTTTTAAGGGGGAAAGCAGTGTAATGTATTATCACATGGTTTGTCACATGGTTTAGTATGAACATGCTCAGTTCGCTCTGGCCTAATAAAGCAAGCACATGGACTAGCAACTCATCCTGTCTCTGTCCTTCATTTGTTCTACCCACATATATTACAAGTGCGTACATATAAATCTCAAAATTTTAATCTTTCTGCAGAGTTTAATCATGAGCTAATACAATTTCCCTTGTTTCAAAAAAAATTGCATTGTAACCGCAATGGAGGAATATTTCTGTTCACTAAATTCCTTTGCTCATAAATGTATGTATAAAGAATATATTTACAATTTCAGTACAAATACGAATAGAGGAAACCTTTCCCCAATGTCAAAATATGTGGTAATTTAATTTGTGCTTGATTTATTGCAAACAGTTAGACATTGAAACTTTGTGCAGTTTTCTTTTAATAGATATTTCTAGGGACTGGCTATCAAACTCTGAGCAGAACTGCCAAGCAGGCAATGTTCTATAGACTTGCACTAAGGAATGGGTGCATATCAGCCCGAGAACTGCACAAGGAGACTGTTCCGGCCCCATAACCCTGTGAACTGGCACTCTGAACAGTTACATCCAAAAGCTGCATGAAAGAATCCGAAATGCTTCTCATCAGTAATCTGATCAGGTTGATTAGACAGCCAGTCTCCTATGCCAGCTCTGTCCAGCCTAACTGCACATTGGAATGCAAATATGCAAGCAAGTATTATTACTCTGCTTCTAGGCGTTACAAAATTGCACACTGCTTCTTTGCGCTCACTCCAGCAGCAAGTGAATTAATTCTTTTAGTGGTGCCTGGATATGAGCTGGATGTAGAAGTGTCAGCACTTATCCACTCAGCTTCATGAATCCTAGAATGCCATCTCTGGTTTTCTTTGTAGAAGTTAGAAGAGGACTGGAAGATAATCCAGCCACAGGTGACATGTTCTCCTGCTGCTATCTAGATTGGATTCTGTGAGTGTTTACACTGATCCTTCCCCCTGGGTAGTGACATTTATTTCAGTACCAGCAATTTTCTCATTTTCTTCAGAAATTGTGATGGCTTCCTGCATCGACACAGTTGGGGGTCTTGTGGACTCCTGGTTGTAAACTCTGCATGGGCCTCTGATGTTTCTATAGTAGTTTTAGTGGAGACAATAGAAGAAGTACCTAAGTTACTTAATTGACAGACAACACCAAGGATGGGCCCAGGATATTATTTACCAAGAATTTGCAGGGCTTTACAACATGTTAGGAGTAATTTCCAGATCTCATGCTTCCAGCAGGGAACCTTATCCAACAGAAGTGCATATCGAAAATTTGAGCACATCTGGCCACGGTTGGAAAATCTTGCAATGCGCACGGCCAAATTTTCTGATGTGTATTCCAATTGGGCAAGGTTCCCGCCAGAAGCATGCAGTTGGAAAATTACCCCATTGTGAATACACGCATAAAATTAAACTTTATAAACTTTGCAATCAGGTTATTTATGGTTGTAAATTATATAGAAATTCCAGAATTTACCAGATTCTACAGCAGACTTGGAAGAAGCGCTGGTGCCATTGTCACACCTCAGTTAGAATACGTGTGTTATGACTTCCTCTGTCTCAGTCAGCAAGTTTCCTCGTCGTCTTTTGTCGCTAGATGGTATAGTTTAAATCTTTCTGTTGGGCTGCAATTTACAACTTGTGGAAATCTCAAGTCATTGATTCTCAAGTGACAATCATGTGGGGGGGGGTCATTTTAACCCAAGCCGCCAGGTGCAAAACTGACAGGATCGGATCAAGCGGAGTGTAAAATGGGAAGCCTAATCTGATTCAGTCAGTTTCCAGTCAGGCGGGTTGGTTAAAATAAGCCATCATGAATTTTTGCAGAATTTAGAATAATAATTCACCCGTCCAGCAATGCTGGCCCATGCCTTAGCATGGTCATGTGCTTTCTAGTGAAGATCTTTAAGTTAAAGGCTATTTTGCATATTTGAGGCAAGCTCCCTGGCACGTGCCGGAGAGCGTGCCTGAGCCTGAGCCTGAGCCAGCAGAGAATAGCTGCAGCTGCCCTCCGAGGTCTATCGGAGCATAGCGCAGCCGACAGCCTCCAGGCAGCTGAAAAGGAGGGAAATGTTTGCCAATTGTCAGTTGAAATTTAAAACTTAACTCTGCTGCACCAGCATAGCAAGGCTGGATGCCAGGAATATACGGGCCTTATCAACACCTGCGTTGGAAAGCCACAAATAAACGGAATACATTTTTATGACTCATTCCTGCCATTTACATCACATTATAGTCCGGCAATGTGATCGGAGGCTGCGTGGGGGGGATCAGAGGCCTGGGGGGGAGCGATCGGAGGCCTGGGGGGGAGCGATCGGAGGCCTGGGGGGGGAGCGATCGGAGGCCTGGGGGGGAGCGATCGGAGGCCTGGGGGGGAGCGATCGGAGGCCTGGGGGGAGCGATCGGAGGCCTGGGGGGAGCGATCGGAGGCCTGGGGGGAGCGATCGGAGGCCTGGGGGGGAGCGATCGGAGGCCTGGGGGGGAGCGATCGGAGGCCTTGGGGGGGAGCGATCGGAGGCTTGGGGGGGAGCGATCGGAGGCCTGGGCGGGAGCGATCGGAGGCCTGGGGGGGAGCGATCGGAGGCATGGGGGGAGCGATCGGAGGCATGGGGGGAGCGATCGGAGGCCACATGGGAGCCAGTTAGCTGCCCACCCCCCATCCCGCCTCCGTTAAAACTGGAAGTGGGTGGGTTGGAGGCGGCTTGTGGTCGGGATTCAGTTTTTTAACACTTTAACCTCCCACCCGGCCCCAACCAACCCGTTTTTTTGGTGTTAAAATCCCTCCCATAATTTTTTGTTGGTCTTTCTTATTGATTTAATACTTTAACATAAACCTAGGCAAAACAACTTTGTTTTGCCTAGGTTATCAGCTAACTTTGGAACACCAGTCATAGCAAGACACAACATAATCAGTAGCAGCATATAATGTACTATAAACAGCTTCCAATGCAAGGTCCCTGCCCACAGGTGCATACAGACAGACGCACCACCAGTGCTGAAGTAGAGTACATGGAACAGAAACTTAATGGGGGAAAAATTCAGTTGGTTGCCCCTCCCGTTAGCGCCTTAAGAGGGCGCTAATGGGGCGCAAAGCAACTAGTGCCCGGGCGCGGTGATATTTGCATTGCTCGCGAAATTAACTAGACATTTTGCGGCGGTGCTAAACAGTACCGCCATGATCTCCTGCGTCGGCAGATCGTGACGTCAGTCGAGTGCGCAACGCCCTGGTAGCGCCCCGGAGTGGATATTGAGTGGCGCCCCCTGCCTTACCGGCTGCCGCTAGCAACGACAGGTTGAGGGGAGCGTTTTGCAGTCAGGAAGGGACTGGGGGAGCGCTATTTAAAGGCGACCGCTTCCTGCCTTTTTTTGTTGGCGACATTTTTGAACCACGCATTCTGAGAGAGAGAGAGAGAGACTTCTGGAGAGATTCAACGCTGTGTGAAGGAGATTTGGGTACTGAGCAGCACTTTGCAGGTTCATTTTGATTTGCCCTTCCTTGTATCGATTTAGAAGAGACTGTGGGGGCTGCACTCTGAGCTCTTTCCCTGGGCCTCTCCATTGTTCTTTCCAGCAGATTTGATGTACAGGTCTCTCCAGGCCGATATTCAAGGCTGCAATGAGCAGGATGTGGATGGAAAGCAAGATCAACCCTCCCCTTTAAGAACTGGCCGGGGCCATTGTGTCTGTGTTCCATTGCTGACTGACATCACATGAGCTTCGCCAGCGCTCTGAGGTAGCGCCTCGCTCCTCAGCCTTTGCGCCTTAAGACAGATGTGTAGCACCTGATTTAGCGCTCCAATCACCTCCAGGGGCGATAAAAGTCAAGTTTGCAGTCGGAGGCGATAATTAGCGCCAGGTGCTAATCTTTGCGCCCGGCCGATAATTGCGTCCCAAACAGGGCGATACTGAATTTTTCCCCCAATAACTTTAAGCTTGGATTTTCAGAGAACAGCTTATAAAATATTTGATTATATATTTATTACTTACATATAAATTGGCTTATCATATTTACAGGCTGCACTATTCTCCTGCCTCATGCAGTGGAATAAAACCTAATATAACTCCATTTTACATCATTTATTATTATAGTACTTCAATTCAAATCATATGATTCAATCACTGCAGCCTCGAATTTATCAATGCCTTCAATGAGGGTGGGAAAAAAATGGAAAAAAGTACTTGTTGAACTCTATGCATTAACCTTTTATTGAGGGCCACAATCCCAACTATTATCTTGCTCAAGGATCACTTGAAGGAATGCTGCACCATAGATTAATGGGACTCTGGTCTGTGCCTGTAATGCCTCATTCGGTGAGTTTCATTTATCAGCCATGCCACTGTAGGCAGTTGGCAGCTGAAGGCCAAGGACTTTATCACAGGAACCTACGAGACCAATAGTTGTATTAAATAGCTTTACTTTAATAGAGATGTTTCATTTGCTGTATGACAGCAGGAATAAATCTGCCTCCTAATAGCATTATTTTGGATTCTTTTATGGGAGATCAAGAAAGGAGGGAGCTGCAGTAAATCCCAGCTCAGTCAACATCTCAGAGCCAGGCAGATTATGAATTGAAGGCCAGGGGCACATTTAACAGCAAATCTTCCAGGGTCTGCAGGTGAATGGGGAAGAAGGGGGAAGGGCTGTAAATGGCCTGCATTATGAGTAGCACAATTTTGAATCAATGTAGAAAATGCTGATAACACTCAGCAGGTTAGGCAGCCTCTTTGAAAAGAACAGACGTCAATGTTTTGGGTATGAACCTCTCCTCAGAACCGATATGGATTAACATGGCCTAGATTATGTTGTATGGCGGGACCAAATCACAGGATTGGGATTATATTAAAAAATTAGTTTCACTATCAAAGTTTGTGACACCTTTTCATCCCCTCACTGATTCACTCTCTTGTAACACACTCGTAAACTGAAGTATGTATTTAACCTGCATATAGTTTTGCCAAATCTGAAAATGTTAAATAGCAGATAGATTTACAAACCACTTCATGAGAAATGTATAATTTAGGTCATTGTACTTTATAGTAATCTGTTATTTTCAATGCAAAAGGGCATGAGTTTTTTTTCTGTGCTGTAAACTAACAGCTCATGGCTGGAAGTGTGTGGTGCTAATTAGCCCCATCCCTAGTATACAACTATATATAGATTTAAGCAAGCCACATGTCTCCTGGATAGCATGAAAACGGGGAACTACAGACCAGTTAGCCTGACATCAGTAGTAGGGAAAATGCTAGAATCTATTATTGTGGTAACAGGGCACTTAGAAAATAATAATAGGATTGGGCAGAGTCAACACAGATTTATGAAAGGGAAATCATGATTGATGAACCTGTTAGAGTTTTTTGAGGTTGTAACTAGCAGAATGGATATGGGGGAACCAGTGGATGTGGTGTATTTGGATTTTTAGAAGACATTCGATAAGGTGCCATGCAAGAGGTTATTAAACAAAATGAGGGCTCATGGGATGGGGGTAATATACTAGCATGGACTGAGGATTGGTTAATGGACAGAAAACAGAGAGTAGGAATAAACGGGTCATTTTCAGGTTGGCAGGCTGTAACTAGTGGGGTACTGCAAGGATCAGTGCTTGGGCCTCAGCTATTCACAATCTATATCAATGATTTGGATGAGGGGACCAAATGTAATATATCCAAGTTTGCTGATGGTACAAAGCTAGGTGGGAATGTAAGTTGTGAGGAGGATGCAAAGAGGCTTCAAGGGGATATAGATAGGCTAAGTGAGTGGGCAAGAACATGGCAAATGGAATATAATGTGGAGAAATGTGTAGTTATCCACTTTGGTAGGAAAAATAGAAAAGCAGAGTATTTTTTTAAATGGTGAGAGATTGGGAAATGTTGGTGTTCTTGTACACAAATCACTGAAAGTTAACATGCAGGTACAGCAAGCAATTAGGAAAGCAACAAGGTCAATCAGGGGAAAAGTCCGCTGGTTGGCCAGAAGATGATGGAGGCGGGACATAGACCCGACAAGCAGCAGTCCCGCCTCCAACTCGTCTCCATTGAGAAAATCCAGCCCAGAGAGTCTAACCTCCTCTGAAAACCTGTGGATCATCAATCTTTTCAGATTAAGTCTTGATCTCTTCAATCATCAAAGAAAAAGTCCCATAAGTAATTTAGTCTGGGAAGAACATTCATTTTAGTTGTCTCAAGTCTATCCCCAGAGGGGCAGTGTGAGGGAATTAACTTGGCACAAATCATTTGGTATTTCTATCAGAACAGACCGTTAATTGTCATCTACAATTGAATTTGCATCAGGATAACAAGAAGTACCAAATATTTCATGTGTTTACAGGTAGTGGAAAAGGTAATTTTGTCTGATTTCTCAAAGTGCTTGTTTACTGGTACCAGGGCCTGTGAAAACTGTGCTCAGATGGAGACCCATGACTTTGGAATGCCGCTCTCTCCTTTTACTGCCCCCCATGTGTCGCCAGTCCCTGTTGGAGGGCTAATAGTAAAAGGCACTTGCTTTCCTGAACCGCTGCTCTCAGGACACATCAGAAGTTGGGTTCCATGCACCATGTTAAGTGGTTCACTTACTTTATGTTATATTGTGCTGTCAGTGGAAGGAGTACTGTGCTTCTGCCACTGCTGGCATACTATCAATATAAAAGTACCTTTGGAGTACATAATCTTGACAAAGGTAATGTTTCAGACTTTCTCCACTTGGTAGTCTGATAACTGTCACAAATCTTTTACTGTTCCAGCAGACATGAATTGAAATCATTTCTTGAGCACAAAAATCCAGGCTGACACTCCAGTGCAGTGCTGAGGGAGGTGCCGTCTTTCGGATGAGACGTTAAACCAAGGCCCTGTCTGCCCTCTCAGGTGGACGTAAAAATCCCATGGCACTATTTCGAAGAAAGGCAGGGGTGTTATCCCTGGTGTCCTGGCCAATATTTACCCCTCAATCAACATCACTAAAACAGATGATCCGGTCATTATCACAATGCTGTTTGTGGGAGCTTGCTGTGCGCAAATTGGCTGCCGCGTTTCCTACATTACAACAGTGACTACACTTCAAAAAGTACTTCATTGGCTGTAAAGCGCTTTGGGACGTCCGGTGGTCATGAAAGGCACTATAGAAATGCAAGTCTTTCTTTTCTTTCTATACTAAAGGGAATATCATGAGCACAAAAATCCAGGCTGACATAACCCCCAGAAACGGGTGCATTTGGGTCGGGCGAGAAGTTAAAATGTTACAAATTTCAAACCCGACTCATACATGCCCACTTCCGGTTTTAATGGAGGTGGATCGGGGGCCAGGCAACCAACCCGCTCTCAGGAGGCGGATCATTCGCTAACATTTTTACAAACTTTTTATTTTTAACTAATGTCGGCTGGATTTCCCGAGCTTCGTGAAGCCCGACAATTAAAAGGAGGCAAGAAGAGCTGGATTCATAAGTAAGTGCCTTCATAGCAATGCTTGTGGGCCAGGAGGAGCAGGAGTGTTTTCCCCAGGTCCAACAAGCTTACCCGCTTGCAGCATCACGATCAGCAACTACCCCCCAATCTCCCCCCCTGGGAGCTCCACCTTCCGCAATCTCACCCCTCTTCCACGCTCTCCCCACCGTGAGCTCGCCCCCGCCCACGAACATTATCTCGCCCCTCGCGACCATCATCTCGACCTCGCAACCATGCTCTACCCCCACCGCTCCCGACCCCCGGGATCTCTCTCCCCCCTCAACCACCAGACTCCCCGAGTGCGATCTCTCGCTGCCTCCCTACCTGCTCTCTGCTCGGATACGTCCTTGTGCTGCAGGCTTTCCCGTCCGACAGGCAGTCAGCCTGTCAATCAGGCTGGCTGTTGGGCGGGAAACCTGCAGAGAAAAATTTAAAAGGCGTCCTTGTAGTTTTACTTCTAGGAAATACGTATTTCCGGGTTTCTCATCCATAAGACCTCCCCCGCTGAACCGAACGTGCGACCCCATAAATATCAGGGCCATAGGCTTCAGAGCAAACACAGGCCCCTGAATTAGTTAATGTTTGCTTATAAAGTTTCCAAAATAATATACATAGCAAAAGGGACAAGGAGCAAGCTTGTGAAGTCCTTCTGGTAAGGTATAATGAAGTTGACAGGTGGCCACCAAGACCCCGGCCTCCATATTCAAGATATAAACCGACTTCAGAAACTTTCCCCCAAGTATACATTTCTGAACCGTACAACTTTCAGAGGCTTGTTTCACGTGCTGAAAGGCTTTCTTCCATGTGCAGTGCAAGTTAAAATTAAAGTTAATTCAACATATTGTTAATTGTTAATCTACGCAAACAAACCTCACCTGGAAATTAAAGAGGGTCTAATCTAATAACCAGTATCTTTCAGTCTGGACTTATCTAAAAGATGGGTCTGTAACTTTGGCATAGGCTGGATCCTTACCGTCTTTAAGAAGTCATGATGCGGAGATGCCGGTGTTGGACTGGGATGGACAAAAATGAGAAGTCGCACAACACCAGGTTATAGTCCAGTATCGTATCAGGCAACGGAACCCTGTGTGAGAACCTCTCTGGGTACGTCGAGGGCATCCTGAAACCCATCGTACAGGGAACCCCCAGCTTCTGTCGCGACACTACAGACTTCTTACCAGCACCCATGGACCAGTTGAACCAGGAACACTCCTCGCCACGATGGACGTATCGGCGCTCTACACCAGTATCCCCCACGATGACGGCATCGCTGCGACAGCCTCAGTACTCAACACCAACAACAGCCAATCTCCAGACGCCATCCTACAACTCATCCGCTTCATCCTTGACCACAATGTCTTCACCTTCGACAACCAGTTTTTTACCCAAACACACGGAACAGCCATGGGGACCAAATTCACACCCCAATACGCCAACATCTTCATGCACAAGTTCGAGCAAGACTTCTTCGCTGCATAGGACCTCCAACCAACGCTGTACACCAGATACATCGACGACATCTTCTTCCTTTGGACCCACGGCGAAGGATCACTGAAAGGACTACACGATAACATCAACAGGTTCCATCCCACCATCAAACTCACCATGGACTACTCCTCAGAATCGGTTTCATTCTTGGACACACGAATCTCCATCAAAGACGGACACCTCAGCACTTCACTCTACCGCAAGCCCACGGACAACCTCATGATGCTCCACTTCTCCAGCTTCCACCCTAACCACGTTAAAGAAGCCATCCCCTATGGACAAGCCCTGCGAATACACAGGATCTGCTCAGACGAGGAGGAACACGATGGACACCTACGGACGCTGAAAGATGCCCTCATAAGAACGGGATATGACGCTCGACTCGTCGATCGACAGTTCCGACGGGCCACAGCGAAAAATCGTATAGACCTCCTCAGAAGGCGAACACGGGACACAACCAACAGAGTACCCTACGTCGTCCAGTACTTCCCCGGAGCGGAGAAACTACGCCATGTTCTTTGCAGCCTTCAACATGTCATCGATGACGACGAACACCTTGCTAAGGCCATCCCCACGCCTCCACTACTCGTCTTCAAGCAGCCGCCTAACCTCAAAAGTACCATCGTTCACAGCAAATTACCCAGCTGTCAGGAGAACAGCGACCACGACACCACACAACCCTGCCACGGCAACCTCTGCAAGACATGCCAGATCATCAACACAGATACCATCATCACACGTGAGGACACTACCCACCAGGTACATGGTACATACTCATGTGACTCGGCCAACGTTGTCTACCTCATACGTTGCAGGAAAGAATGCACTGCGGCATGGTACATCGGCGAGACCATGCAGACACTGAGACAACGTATGAATGGACACCGCGCAACAATCGCCAGGCAGGATTGTTACCTCCCAGTCGGGGAACACTTCAGCAGTCAAGGACATTCAGCCTCGGATCTGCGGGTTAGCGTTCTCCAAGGCGGCCTTCGAGACACACGACAACGCAAAATCATCGAGCAGAAACTGATAGCCAAGTTCCGCACCCATGAGGACGGCCTCAACCGGGATCTCGGTTTCATGTCACGCTACAGAACATGACTCGACATCGTTGTCTGGTTCACAGGTGTGATTTCCAGTTTTTAAAAAAAAGTTAAAAGCTTAACTGCAGACTGCAGCATTTGACACGTTGGACCCCCTGTGACCCACCTCATTGTCTTAGCTGTACTCTGCTGTGTCTCTGATGTAATGCCTCCCTGATGGATTGTATTTCTGCAGATACATTGTTCTCTGTCTATATATACTTTGTAATCGATTTGTATTCCCTCACTGTACCTGACGAAGGAGCAGAGCTCCGAAAGCTCGTAATTTCAAATAAAACTGTTGGACTATAACCTGGTGTTGTGCGACTTCTCATTTTTGTCTTTAAGAAGGATATTGTTCATGTGACCTAGAGTTTCAGGTAACATCTGTGTCTCTAATGCTTGTTTATACACATTCAAGAAAACTGAGACAATCAGTGCTGCAAACTATTTCTCAAATTCTCCAGAATACACATCTGGTCCAGGAACTGTCATTACAGGCAGTGATCAGATTGCCTCCAGGATCTCTTCAATCATCAGAAGATATCCCATTCCAGAAATATTTATATACATCTGGGAACACAAGAGGTCAACTTCCCAAAAAAGTCACCTCAGTATCTCCAAGTTAGGGAGTGGGAGAGAATATTAGCCAACTTGCAGAGCTACCCACTAAAGGTTATGGAACAAGAGAGGGACTTGAGGGTCATAGCTAATAAATCATTGAAGTCTCCCAAGCAGTGTAATGAGGCCACTGGAAAGGCAAATAGAGCTCAGATTTACATTGCTAGAACAATACAGTGTAAAACTAAGAATACAATACTTTGATTGTATAAGGCTTTGGTACAGTTGAATTTGGAGTGCTGTGTCTAGATTTGGTCTCCATACATGGCAGGGGACATTGAAGTCTCGCAGAAGGTAGAGGAAGGTGACCAAACAATACCCTGCCTTAAGGCTCTTAGTTATTAGGATACGGTAATGGAGTTGGGACTATTTCATTAAAGAAACACAGGCTTAGAAGACATATGATGGTGTAATCTTGGCCTAAATCCATCACTTCTTAGCCACACTCTTGTTAGAGTGGGTGCACTCTTACTCACTTCTGGCAGAATTTAGGGTAGAACTTAAACAGGAGGTAAAACTGGTGGGTCCTCTCTCCTCTCCAAATTCCAACCCCTTCCACTAAATAGATCTGCTTCGTTTACACGCTACCAATCCATCGAAATTTTGGGACCTTTGTAAAAATCAAATATTATGGCCGGAATTTTCTGTACCTGGGCGGATCGGGTGCGGGCGGTCGCTGTGGCGGGTCGCGACCCCGTTCTTCATTCAATCCCGCTCCTGAGATCGACTTTCCATTAATGGCGCCTATTAAGCCCGCCCTGCGCGTTACCCGGCCCTATTAAATGGTGCGGATCTGATGACATCATCGATGGCGCGTTATCAGCCGGGATATTTAAAGGAGCCATGGCCACATTGCATTTGAAGGTTCATCTAGGACTGCGCAGCCGCTACACTGCACCATTGGAGTGTTCCAAACAATGCCAGACATGACTGCACAAAGACAGAGGGCTGCACCCAGGTTCTCCGATGACTCCCTCCATATGCTTGTGGAGGGAGTGAGAGCACGCAGGGAGGTCCTCTTCCCTTCCAATGGGTGGAAGAGACTGCCCCGGCAGACCAAAGGATCCTGGCTCCAAATAGCAGAGGAGGTCAACAGCAGGGATGTGGTCAGGAGGACCTGGGTGCAGTGCCATAAACATTTCAATGATCTCATTAGATCAGGAAAGGTGAGTGAAAAGCCACACTCAACTTAATCCTGCTGTGCCTCTCATCACATCTCCATCACTCTGCCTTCCCAATCTTACTCCTGCACATCCTTACTCACACCAACAGACCTTGCATGTCCACCCATCCCTCGCTCTCTATATTATCACATCCCCATCTGACTAACCACCCCTCACACTCATCCACATCCTAATGCAATCATACCAACGAACAACACACAAGGAGGCCACTTGGCATTGCCACCCTACCCCATCATAGTCACCCTCTAAAAATGTAACCCATCCATTCCTTAAACTCATTCCATCACTCACTCAACCTTCACTTTTTTCCCTCCTTGCAGGAAAAGAGAGCCCACAATAAGTGGGAGAGGGAGAGAACCGGAGGTGGCCCTCCTTCCTTCGCCACCTTAACAGCAACGGAGGAGGTTGCCTTGAAAGTGTCCGGAGTCACAGAGCAGCTGGAGATGGGAGACATTGTGAGAGGGACATTTCAGCAACCTGGTGACAGAATTACATCTCATACAGCCACATGTCATACAGCAGTCACTCATATGGGAACTGATGTCTGCAGCCAGTGAATGTTCATCATGTGCATAATGGTATCTGTACCCATTCTTGATAAGGCATATCTAACTCATCTCTTTACTGTCCACAGGTCCATCAAGAGCTCCCCTACTCCCCCGCCCCAACTATCCAGGAAGAGCAAGACGACTCCTCAGAGGAGCCTCCAGCCTCTGAGGACGCACCATCACCAGACATAAGCGCACCCAGCACCACGCGAGATAGAGTAGTGTTGTCACCTGGTGTCTCACAATTCACAAGTGAGCAAGAGCAGATGGTGGAGACAGGGACAGCAGTGGAGACTCCTCGCTGGAGGGCGCAGGATGCTCCCAGCTCTGCTCAGCTGTATGCAGACGCTGAGCCTTGGGGACCATCCAGAAAGAGGGTGATCCTGGAGGTGCAGCAAGAAGTGCAGGAGGCTTTGACAGGTTTTGCAACCGCGATGTCTGCAATTGTGCAGAGAATGGAGGAGTCCTATCTCCAACATGAGCACCACTCTGTTGCAGGCGATGGCGACTGTAGGCTCTTCCATGGATAGGATGGCCACCTGCATGGAGCAGCTAATGCGCCACTCACAGGAGCACATGGTCTCTATGGAGAATAGATGGCAAATGCTCATAGACCTCCTGTTTAGGAGGGATGTCAACATAGACGTGGGTCCTCATGGCCCCACTGATTTGCAGCAAGGTGCTCTCCAGCTCGTTGCTAGCAGGGAAATGCGAGTGGCCCATGAGAGGGATGATGGTGAGAGAGGGCACGGAAGTGGGGGTTCCTCTCAAAGCGCTCACACTTCTCCCCCATTGCCCGCACCCCCCCCCCCCCCCACCTCAGTTAGAGCCCCAGATGGCTCCTCGGATCACAATGGCCGAGTCTGCTCCTATACAGTCGTAGGAGGAGCAGACTTTGGTGGGGCCATCACAGGCTCCAAAATGCAGAAGATGTCCGCCAAGAGTGTCTATGCAGTCACAGCAGGGAAGTGAGCAGTCTTCCTCTATCTCTGCTGAAGCCACAGGGGTAGCACCTCGTAGAAGCACACGTAAGAGAAAGATGAAACACAATTAGGAGCGTAAGGGTAGCCACTTGGGTGTTTTAATAAATGTTTGTGTAAAATTTCCGTTACTGTGATGACACAGATTAAAATATTAATTTCCATCACTCTCCGGTCATGGGCAAATTTGTGTGCAACGTTGGAAGTGACTTAGTGAGTTGGAGTGAATGGTGAGACATAATGTACCTCTAGCAATGATGGTCAGTGTGAAACGAATGGCTTGGTCATTGTAGGGACGCTTTATGGTGTTGCTGTGGGGTGGTGGGAACCTAGTGTAGCATGTGGCAGTCATATGGGTGTAATGCGTGAAGTTAAGTAAATCTGGCCTGATGAGGCCATCCCTGGCCTCCTGGGCAGCAATGTGCTTGAGTGCTGGTGGGATCTGGACTGAAGGTTCCACTTGATCCTCCTCCTCCTTGTCTTCCAACGGATGGTCCTCCTGCTCCTCCTCCTCTGAAGAGGCTGTACGCTCAGTGCCTTGATCCTAATGCAGCGCTAATCCTCGCTGCTGCGCTATTTTGTGCAGGGCGCAGCAGACTATGATGATTCTGGAGACCCTGCCTGGTGCATACTGAAGGGCTCATCCAGTTCTGTCAAGGCATCTGAAGTGCATTTTCAGCATGCCTGTTGTCTGCTCTATGACACATCTGGTGGAAATGTGGCATTCATAATGGCCCAAAAATTAGTGCCGCTACGCGAGAGTACGCACTGTGTACTCTCACGTATTCTGTCTCCAATTGCCGGTTTTCTGCATGCACTGCGCATGCGCTGAAAACCGGCACTTGGTGAATGGAAAAGGGGGCGGTTCCTAGCTGAACCGCGTGCCCACTACAGGCTGCGCGCATGCTGTGCACTTAGTGGTTTCAACGCGCAGGTAAGTACGGAAGATTTTACACATAAAAAAAGGAGGAGTAAGACCCACTTTTAACAAGGTAAGTAGTGAATTAAGTATTATTTTGAATTTTTTTAACAGGTATATCTTTTTTAGAGACTTTAAAGACAGGTAAGTTTAAAGATTTTAAATTTTTTCAAAAATTTAATTTTTTATCTAAAATGGTTAATTTATTTAACTATACTTATTTTATTAATGTGATGGTTTTTAAAAAAAATTTAATTGAGGTTTAGCTGTTCTTTTGGGGGGTATAGATTCATAGCTTTCACAGCACTTATGTGAAAGTTATGAATGGAAGATGGTGTGCTGCCATTGGCTCTAACTGAGTCACGTGATCCCACAGCTCGCACGAATTAACTACGCCTGTGGGATACGCAAGCCCAGCACACCAGCTGTCCAGAACATCAAGTTCGTGCGAGCTGGAACTGAAAAAGCCAACGCGCAGTGAGAGATCGCGGGGAAGCCTTACCCTCGCACGAAGGCTTCCTCACGAATTTTTGGGCCTATATCTCTCATTGGCCTCAGTACTTGGCCTCCTCAAGGGTATCATGAGCCACGTCTTCAGTGGATAGCCCTTGTCTCCAAGCAGCCAGCTGGAAAGTCTGTTTGGAGGAGTGAAGAGCTGAGGGAGGGTGGACTGGCGAAGGATGAAAGAGTCATAGCAGCTGCCAAGGAATTTGGCACACACATGCATGATAATCTTACTATGGTTGCAGACGAGCTGCACATTGAAGGAGTGGAAGCCTTTGCGGTTGACAAAGACTCGTTGGTGATGATGGGGTGCCTTGATGGCCACATGTGTGCAGTCGATGGGGCCCTGCACCCATGGAAAGTCAGCCAGAGTGGCAAAGGCCAGCGCCCGCTCAGTAACACTGGCTTCATCAGTGGCAAAGTTGATATAATTGGCTGACTTGTCAAAGAGGGCATCGGTGACCTGTGTGATGCATCTGTGGGTGGCCGACTGCGAGATGCCGCAAATGTCTGCTGCAGATCCCTGGAAGGAGCATGAGGCGAAGAAGTTGAGGGCGCTGGTGACTTTGACAGTCACTGGTAAGGTGTGTCCACCCACTCCTCTGGGCTGCAGGTCTTGCTCCAGCCATCTGAGGGCCAAGGTGAGACAGTATAAACGGCACCCATGCTGATGTAATAGATGGCAGGTCAAGTACAGATGACAGAAGCAATCTGTCAATGGTGTGATAGGTGGTACCAATGAGGTGGCAGTGGATCCTGACTTTGCTGAAAAGACTTGCAACCTCTAGAAAGCTAAATCAGTGCTGACAATGCAGTCAGCCACAGCATCTGCCTTAGGAAAGTGATCAGCTGTCAGGTGGGAGTTTTTATTGTACTTTTCATGCTGTGCACTAATGAGCTGGATCATTGGCCACTCAATTTCCACCTCAAGTTCACAGACGTGGTTCCTGAGCTGCGTTATTCCCGTGGTCGGCCACAGAAATTTGAAAGGTAGGGTTAAAAAGACCCTTAAGGGCCTGACAAGTACCTCATAATCATTTGAATTAGCTCAGCCACCTCTGCCGTTCGATTCGCTGCCGCGCTGGTAAATGGGCCCGAGGGAATGGCGCGTGGGGGCGGGATGACGACGAGTTCCCGACCCGCTCCAACTTATTTCGAATTTCCCACCCGACCCGCCTCAATCGCGCCCGCACCGACGCCAGAAAATTCCGGCCTATGTTATTTAAATTCAGATTGCACAGGAAGGATTATTTTTTGTGCGAGTAAATTGTAATATACTTATTATTTTACTTCTCCACAGAGATTTGACTTAAGTACGGCATGTTCCAAATGAATTTGTCCAGTTTGACCTGTTCTATACAAATCTGCATGTATGAAATGCAAAATTACTGGAAATGAACTAGACTTCCAAATGTGTGACAAGTCATCTAACCATCTGTGCTTGTTTGGAATTGTTCAAAATGGAAGTCCTTTGCTATGCATTATGTAATGATATAATTAAATAAATGCTCCATAATTAATATACCTCATTACCAACATTTAAGCCTAAAAATTACCATTTGTAATTTAAACATACAAACATTTTTGGGGTGGTCCGTGGGAGTTTTCACTCACTCTGCTCAGCAGAAAATGGAGCGGGTGAGCAGTTAAAATGGAGAGGCTCCATTTCCTGTGCTGTTCCTCACAATTTCTGATTTTACCACCGCTGCTTTGGTGACTGATGAGGCGCCTGCCGGACTTAGGCTGATGCCTCATGAATTAATGCAAATCGGGTCCCATGAAGTCAATGGGACCCGATCACATTTTAATCCCGGCCTGAGCGTGAAAGTTGCCACAGCTTTCCCGCCAGGTAAAACCAGGTCGCCAGTATCAGCAGGACAAAGAGGCAAAGAGGTACAATGATGTATGGAGTGAGGAGAGGCTTGGCCTTGTGAGGTAAGAAGGAAGGGTTAGAGCCATGAAGTTGGTTGGGGCAAAAGTAAAGAGTCAATACCTGTTGTCTATTAACTTTATAAATCTGCCCTGTTTAGACAGCAACCAAAAATAGTCTTTTATGCTAAAACAATTGGAGGCTTTACAAAACAACTACATTATCGTCTGCACTCTATCAGCAGTAGTATTTTATTGTGTTTAATCATTCTTGTAAATTATTTAAATTAAATTTAGATTAACATTGTACTGATGATTCACTCAATTAACGTGAGTTAATGATTTCGAGCAAAACTAGCAAATGGGCTTGTTAGAAGTGGAATCTTATCTCCTGAATGTAGCTGGATAATATTTTTTTTTAGTGATGTTGGTTGAGGGATAAATAATGGCCAAGACGTTGAATAGTGATATTTTAGGTCCACTTGAGAGGACAGTTTGTTTAACATCTCATCTGAAAGACGGCACCTCTGACAAATGCAGGTCTCCCTCAGTATTTCACTGCAGCAACAGCCTAGATAATGTGCTGAGGTCACTGGAGTAGAGCTTGAATTTATGACCTTTTGATTCAGAGATGACATTGCTACCACTGAGCCAAGTGAGTGAAAGCAGATTTACTCTCCATCAAGCCTACCATTTTAAATTAGAAAAAACACTCAGGTATGCATTCTATCTGATTGTGTACTATTTGCAAAAAAATCTTTTTATAGAGTAAAGTGTAATGTATGAAATTGCACATTAGGGGTTGGATTTTACCAGCCTTGAGGAGGCAGGTTTGGAGGCGGGACTGCTGGGAAAGTCAAAAAGAATGGGAGCAGGTCCCGAACCCGCACTCAACCCACCTCCAACCAATCTTCCCGGGAGTCGGGTACCCGATTTGCGCAGGGACCCGATTCCTAGCGGCGGGAAGAGGATTATAGCCACTTAACAGGTAGTTAACAGGCAGTTAAGAGGCTTTTTCCAATTTTTAGACTTCTGCTGCGGGCTTCCTGATGTTGGGGAACCCCGCCAGGGTAAGTGAGGCGTGCTGCGGGTCTGTTGTACTGTTGGTGTACAGATGACAGCTGCAGAAGTGGTGTGAAGGATGCAATGGGACACTGGTGAGTATCAAAGGTAAGGAAATGTTGGGAAAGTCATTTTTAATGTGTTTAGATTTTTCTGTAGGTGACAAGTTTTGAAGTGTTTGTGTGGCCTCACCTCAATGGGAGAAGTGACAGATCGCTTCTGTACCCTCACCTGCAGCTGCCATCTGTTTCATCCTAAGGAGAGAGTCGCAGAAGAGTCTGGGTGCAAGGGCTCACCTGTGTACAGTGATTGTCAGTGTTTGACAGCACCTCAATGCTGTCAAACACTGTCAAATCATCTGTCAAAAATTTATGGTCCATGTGCCTTTAAGAAAACCGGCAGATGAAGCATCATCAACTGATGTCATCTGACACCAGCTTTCCCTTAATTGGCCAAGAAGCCTGCAGGGCAGGCTTAACAAGGCTAATCAGGGGAAAATAGCGTCTGTGCGTCGGATGTCGCTGGGGGCGGGACTAGAACCTGGAAGGCAGCAGTCCCGCCCCCAACGCGTCTCGGTGAGTAAAATCCAGCCCTAGGTGTCTATTATGGGAATAATTATGGCACCTGACATCGGAGTGTTTGACTTGGGATACTGGGGGACAAAAGTTGAAAAAATTGATCCAGCACAAAATTTATGAACACAAAGAAAATGTAAAACTAAAAAAACAACAGAGATAATTTTCTAACTTCTTGCTTCAGGCGGGAGCCTTGACAGCCGGGACCGCACATCAGAAATAGAGTGCGTAGTGCACTATTTTCCATGAAGTCAGAAAATTACCCCCTAATATGTATAAAAGTAAATTATCTGAAATGTTTTCCAAACACGGAATAATCTTGCATTTATCTAGCACCTTATCGCATCTCTACACAGCATCTCAACACCGTTCACACAGTGAATTACTTTGAAATGCAGTGACTGTTATGTAAGGAAAAGCCCTGCAATTATATTACTACTATAAATCAATCAAGTCTGGCTGATAGTTAATTTGGTAACCACATATTATAAAGTGGGGGAAAAAACTCACAACTGTATGCCACTGAAGAAAGACCCAAACAGTCCAATCATTCCTAGAAACTCCACCCGACTCAAGTTCTTCACAATGAATTCCTCACAGACATTGGAAATTCCGTATAATGTAGCTCCTGCCAACACTAGCAAGTCTCCAAGCAGCTTATTATCACCTGGCCAAAAGGAGACAAAAAATCAATCGTAGCATTAGTTTTGGACATATGCCAGAAACCTTTCTGAATACTAATTACAATCACTTTTTCTTTCACAGCTATAAAATTACATTGGAGATTATCAATGTTAACCGACACACTGTCCTGATGCATTAATATTGGTATAATTGGTACAGAAAATGCTGTTATGTTATAAGAATAGCACTGAGAATTAAAACCGGGTGAAAACTGTTAAAAGGGTATTTTATTCAAGCCTATATATAGTTGGGCATTGTACTCCATTACAACACAAACCTTTCATCTCTGGAACCTGGATTCAATGCTAGCCCATGCTGATATTAATGGCAGTCTCTCTCACCTCACCTCTGGAATTCAGCTCATGTCCATGTTTGGACCAAGGCTGTAATGAGATCTGGAGCCGAGTGAGTCCTGGTGGAATCCAAACTGAGCATCGGTGAGCAGGTTATTGTTAAGTAAGTGCCACTTGATAGCACTGTTGATGACTTCTTCCATCACTTTGCTGATGATTGAGAGTAGGCTGATAGGGCGATAATTGGCAGGGTAGGATTTGTCCTGCTTTTGTGAACAGGACATACCTGGGCAATTTTCCATATTGGGAATGCCAAATTGTGAGGACAGAGTCATTAACATATTTTGGATGTGCAGTCTGTGCCTGTAAGGGTGCTTCAGAGTCACCAGACCCAACAGTAGGGAGGAAAATCAGACCTGTAGAGGAGCAGCTATTAAATTTGTTAAGGGAGCTAAGGGACATTTTTGGAGAGGGATCGATTAGTTTGTATTCGGAACTTCAGGGGACTTTACTAGGCCCGCAATGGAATTTTTAAAGCTGAGAGCTAGAGAGAGTTCTGCTGGGCTTAATGGGGGCACGGGGAGGAATAGTGATCTGGAATGCAATACTTGAAAAGTTGGTGGAAGTAGATTCAATAGTAACTTTCAAAAGGGAATTAGATATATACTTGAAAAGGAGAAATTTGCAGGGCTATGGACAAAAAGTAGGGGAGTGGGACTAATTGGAAAGCTCTTTCAAAGAGCCGGCACAGACACAATGGGTGGAATAGCCTCCTTCGGTGCTTGTATGATTCTATGATTCTATGAATTTATGGGTTAGCCCTGGAACTCCCCCAGACATGCCACTTTAGATCTGCGCTCACCCCACCAACTGGAATTTCCAGCATTTTTGGCATGGTGCAGAAACCCAGTGAACCTAGGTTTCATCCCAAATTCGAGACCGTCAGCAAGAGTTTAGGGACCTTTACTCTATGCCTTGCAATGCTCCACTTCACCTTGGAGCAGTGGCACCAGCACCCCGGGGCAGTTGGCAAGTCCCAACCATTGTTTAGCACAGGTGAGCCGAAATGGTCCAGTGCGCCATGCAAGTTATGACATTTTAATGCAGGTTCCAAGCAGCTGTGGCTGCAGCTGCACAATTTTTTAGTGCAGGAAAAGCCAGAACCCATGAATACAGAGGAAAGAAGAGACTGGGAATCAGCTGAGCCGGGTGGAGACAGTTGGTTGGCATACACATGCGCTGAGCAGAGGAATTCAAAAGCAGGAAAGTCAGCACGAACGTTAGAGGGTTGCGAGAGCCTGGATAACTTTTGAGATCCACTGAATCAGATGGTTTTCTTCAAATTTATTATCAAGAATGATAATTAGCTTCTGCCAGCATTGCGCAAAGACATGTTGGCAGGGTACACATGCAGCCAGGCTTCCAGTGTCGCTATCATCATTCCATGCTGGTTGCAACTATGCCTAGGAGGCTTGATGCAGGAAATAGGTGCCAGAAGTGGAAAGGAAATGCTCCATTCTGCAACAATAACATCCCTAATCTCATGCGCACAGACAGAAAGCACACTTTATTTGACTTTTTGCTGGTGAAGACATTACATTTTACATTATGGGGTCGATTTTATGATATTATGTGCTCCTAGTGGGGCATTTTGCCCGCTGTGACCATATAAAGGAAATTAGGGTGCATATTCTTTATAATTTTTAGCCATTATAATTAATAGACAGAAAATCATGGAGAGCAGTGCCCGTATATCCCGATATGCACTTAGCACCCACCAACAGCACGTTTTCATAAAATTGGTCCTGATAACAATAATGTAGAAGAAATTAATTAAAATGTGCATATATCTTTAAGACAATAATGAGGAGAAGGTACTAATGTATTCGTCGATTAACCATGCTGTATATTGTTTTGGCACAAAGCACAGCTGAGAGCTAAAAGGGTGCTAAAAACCTGATTATACAAAACAGTTTGGAATTCATTATCACCACGAGATCCCATACTGAACAAAGACTGGGTGCTTTTCGAACATGATTAAACAAAATAAACCACGTACAAGTTAAATGAGCATCAAACAGAGTTTGAAATTACAATGACAGCGCTGGGCAGGATCTTTATTCAAAGGACTCGGTTACATTCCTAAAACCAACATTCTAACTCTTAATACCACATGATTTACAGTGCTGTCTGTGTCAACCAATCCGAAGAGCGATATTGTTTCAGCACTAACCTCATGTTAATTAGTACATAATAATTCCATTTAAGACATATATGAAACCGAGTGTTTGATCTCACCATGAAGTGCATAAACATATTACATGTGCTTTTCAATGTCATTTTTATTATTGTATAGTGACTTGAAGCATGAAATGTTCATATATGGTGAACAGCAATCAGCCACGGTCTAACGTGTACACTGTTTTATTCGATTATATGATTCAGGGTATAATTCACAGCATCAGAAATTGAGTAACACCAATTATTGAACTGATATGGTGGGGTTTTCTGTGAATAGCAAACTAGTAAGCCAATGCTAATGCTTGCAGTGCAATGTATTAATTATATATGGGTTTTGTCTTGTGAACAGTAATGTAGTGAGATAGTGCTGATGTTTGCAGTGCAGTGTACTTTTTATATACTGGCTTGGTTTTGTCCATCCAATATTTTCTATTTTTAATTTGTACAAATATCAAATTCTTATGCAGGTGTATTTTACCAGTAATGTCAGATGGGAGCCTCACCCAAAAGATGTTGAGTCTCCATATCTGAGATGGTGGGAGTCTATTTTTGGGATGTACACAAAGTTTACATGCACTCACGTCCATCCCGTACTATGGCAATTCAGGTGTAATGTACTGTAAATTCTAGTTCAGTTTTAACACAATGACAAATATTTGTGCAGTGAATATATACATAAAAAGGAAAAAATTGCAGGGCTATGGGGAAAGAGCAGAGGAGTGGGACTAATTGGACAGCTCTTTCAAAGAGCAGGCACAGGCTCTATGATTTAGCACTGGTGGCCTAAACAGACCAATTGGGGGTAGATCTAATTAGCTTTAGCCATGAAGCAAAGTAAATTAAGTAAAGTAACAAATTCCACTAGCGCCTATAAATGACACGTGGACCAGACCTTAATAATGTTAAGCTTACTGATGCATAATTATCTAGAGTGCCTTAATCTCCCAAGTTTGAAAGCTGTCTGAAAGATTTATGTCAATTAACAAGCTGTGTTTCACCTTTCTGATGGTCTGTACACATATTACAAAAATGGTTCATTGTATTTTCTATTGGTTGAAGTAATGAGTAACTCACCAGCTCCTTGATGTCTCCCAACAAGAACATCTGCCCCCACCATACATCCCATCCCCAGCAGACACACCCCGACTCCAATGAAGTGAAGAGCCTTGTATCTCACCAGCAGGAAGAACCAGGACAGCAACAGTACCACTGGAATAACAAAACAATCTAACAGCTGCAAAACAAAAAAGAAAGGGCAAAATATACCATTACTGCCATATAAACAATTTCAGGGGGCAACAAATCACCAATGCATTAAACGTGTGATGCTTCAGCCATGCTCAACTCTTTTGGTTTTGACATGGGATACTTTCCAAAGCAAATTCCACTTGACTGTAGACACACTGGCTTCACAGTTCAGGTCTTGGGGACTCAAACAGTGACCTATGAAACTCTGTGCACCGTTCTGTCCAATTTACTTTATAATCTGCTGTTGTCAATTTGAGAATTACTTGAAGCCGGCTCATCAGATGATCAAGGTGCGCCTGACAATAATCATATTAAAGCAAACTGAGTGGGCCTGGCAATCAACATGGAGTTAGTTTTCTACATGCTTGCATCAGGTGTGAAATTGCACTGTGACCCAATAACTGTTCTGCATCGATTCCTAGGCCCACTCTCGGCAGCAGCAGGATCTAACTTTAGAAACCATAAATTTAGATATTTTTAAACCTCGCATTACTGTAGCACCATATTAATGTTTCCTGTTATTGTCCAAAACATTACTTCCAAAAAATGGCACAAAACATTAAAGTTAATTCCATCTTAAAGTTAATGGGCACTTTGATTTTTGGGCATCCAATCGGCGCTGCGCTCCGACTGCTCGCCCGTGCCCGTGACTAAGAGGTGGCTGCGATTTACATCGGGCAGGTGGACTTTGGGGAGCCAAACAGATGTCCTGATGCAATTCGTCAGATTAAGGCTGGCCAATATAAAGTCAACACGGATTTATGAAAGGGAAATCGTGTTGGACAAATCTGTTAGTTTTTTGAGGATGTAACTAGCAGGATATATAAGGGGGAACCAGTGGATGTGGTGTATTTGGATTTTCAGAAGGCATTTGATAAGGCGCCACACAAGAGGTTATTGAACAAAATTAGGGCTCATGGAATTTGGGGTTATATACTAGCATGGATTAAGGATTGGTTAATAGACAGAAAACAGAGAGTAGGAATAAACGGGTAATTTGGCAGGCTGTAACTAGGGGGGTACCACAAGGATCAGTGCCTCAGCTATTTACAATCTATATCAATGATTTGGATGAGGGGACCAAATGTAATATATCCAAGTTTGCTGATGATACAAAGCTAGGTGGGAATGTACGTTGTGAGGAGGATGCAAAGAGACTGCAAGGGGATATAGACAAGCTAAGTGAATGGGCAAGAACATGGCAAATGGAATATAATGTGGAGAAACATGAAGTTATCCACTTTGGTGGAAAAAATAGAAAAGCAGAGTATTTTTTAAATGGTGAGAGATTGGGAAATGTTGGTGTTCAGAGGATCTGGGTGTTCTTGTACACGAATCGCTGAAAGTTAATATGCAGGTACAGCAAGCAATTAGGAAAGAAAATGGTATTTATTACAAGAGGATTTGAGTATAAGAGTAAAGGTGGGAAAAATTTGGTTGCTTTGCGCCTCCCGTTAGCGCTAATGGGGCACCAAACAACTAGTGCCCGGGCGCGGCACCGCCAATGCCACCCGCAAAGTTCAGCGGGAGGTTAGTGGCGGCGGTAACCGTTAGCGCCCCGCGGCACTACGCCGCCGGCGATGGCGTCATCGCCGTGCGCAGCGCCCTGGCTGTGATCTTCGATAGCGCCCCCTGAATTATCACCGGACGCTATGTCCGACGGAGTCAGGGGGGCCTACCTGCGGCTGGGGTGGCGCTAATTAAAGGCGAGGTGCCGGGCGGCCATTTTTGTTGCTGGCTGCCTGCCAGCACCTGCCCCCGTTACCGTCCCCAGCCACCTGACCCGCCCCCCCGTGGAGTGCCGGCTGCGCTCCATGAGCCCGGCACTTCTCTTGAATGCCGGGCTCTTTTGCCGGCACTCCGATCCCCGGTGGCCCAGCTGGGCCCCGGGTCGCGCTGCGCAAGGCCCCTCCCCTTTAAGAAAGGGGAGGAAGGCCTGCAGTACTGCGGCACGTAGCACCATGATATTCCCTCGCAGCGCCCCAAGAGGGAGACGGGGCACTTCCAGTAGCACCCCGCTTCCCTCTTGGGACGCTACCACTCAATTTCGGCCACAGGGGCGCTAATTTTTTCAGGGCGCTAAAAGTAGCGCCTCGGCGAAGTTGGCACCCCCAAAGGGGGCGCGACTCAATTTTTCCCCCAAGATGTCTTACTGCAATTATATAGGGCCTTGGTGAGACCACACCTGGAGTATTGTGTACAGTTTTGGTCTCCTTACCGAACGAAGGATATACTTGCCATAGAGGGAGTGCAACAAAGGTTCATCAGACTGGTTCCTGGGATGGGGGGATTGTCCTATGAGGAGAGATTGAGTAGACTAGGCCTATATGCTCTAGAGTTTAGAAGAATGAGGGGTGATCTCATCGAAACATACAAAATTCTTACAGGGTTTGGTGGGTAGATGCAGGAGGATGTTTCCCCTGGCTGGGGAGTCTAGAACCAGGGGTCGGCCATTTAGGACTGAGATGAGGAGAAATGTCTTCACTCAGAGGGTGGTGAATCTTTGGAATTCTCTACCCCAGAGGGCTGTGGATGCTCAGTCATTGAGTATATTCAAGACAGAGATCAATAGATTTTTGGATATTAAGGGGATCAAGGGATATGGGGATAGTGCAGGAAAGTGGAGTTGAGGTAGAAGATCAGCCATGATCTTATTGAATGGCAGAGCAGGCTCAAGGGGCCGAATGGCCTACTCCTGCTCCTATTTCTTATGTTCTTATGTTTTTATGTTCATACAGCACCAGAGACCATTCGGCCCTTCGTGCCTGTGCCGGCTCTTTGAAAGAGCTATCCAAATAGTCCCAATCCATGCTCTTTTCCCATAGACCTGCAAATTTTTCATTTCAGATGAGGCATTAAACCAAGGCCCCATCTGCCTTCTCAGGTCGATGTAAAATATCCCATAGAACTATTTTGAAGAATGATGCGGAGATGCCGGTGTTGGACTGGGGTGGACAAAAATGAGAAGTACCTTTACCTGACGAAGGGGCAACAGCTCCGAAAGCTCGTAATTTTAAATAAATCTGTTGGACTATAATCTGGTGTTGTGCGACTTCTTATTTTGAAGAAGAGTAGGGGAGTTATCCCCAGTGGCCTGACCAATATTTATCCCTCAATCGACATCACTAAAACAGATTATCTGGTCATTATCACATTGCTGTTTGTGGGACTTGCTGTGCGCAATTGGTTGCTGCGTTTCTTACATTACAACAGTGACTACACTTCAAAGTACTTAATTGGCTGTAAAGTGCTTTGGAATGTCCTGAGGTCATGAAAGGCGCTATATAAATGCAAGTCTTTCTTTCTTTTCAAATATTTATCCAATTCCCTTTTGAAAATTACTATTGAATCTGCTTCCACCACCCTTTCAGGCAGTGCATAACAAACAATTGCCCTGGTTCTTTTGCCATATTGGCTGCCCTAGCTGCCAGCAAGGTAAGTGCGAGGGAGGTGGGGGGAGGTTGTTGGGGGTGGGGTAGAGTGACGATTGCGGAGGGAGGTCCAGATTAATTTTTCCAGAGCCAGGAGGAGCTCTCAAAGAACGTTGACCAGTTCCAACCTAAAATTGCAAACAGGGTCCTAGGATTTTGCATATTATCAAGGGCCTGCCATCTGAAACAGACAGCAGCTTTGGGCGCCTAGCGGTAAGCCCTTTTCAAAATGTCGCCGGCTGCATTGTCGGGGTTAAAGGACCAGGTAAGACTATCGATCCCATTTTGAGCTCATTACCATCCCATTAACGCCAGGAGGCTGTGGGCCCTGACAATATCCCGGCTGTCGTGCTGAAGACTTGTGCTTCAGAACTAGCCGTGCCGCTAGCCAAGCTGTTTCAGTACAGCTACAACAATGGCATCTATCCAGCAATGTGGAAAACTGCCCAGGTATGTCCTGTCCACAAAAAGCAGGACAAATCCAATCTGGCCAATTACCGCCCCATCAGTCTACTCTCAATCATCAGCAAAGTGATGGAAGGTGTCATCGACTGTGCTATCAAGCGTCACTTACTCAAGAATAACCTGCTCACTGATGCCCAGTTTGGGTTCCGCCAAGACCACTCGGCTCCCGACCTCATTACAGCCTTGGTCCAAACATGGACAAAGGAGCTGAACTCCAGAGGTGAGGTGAGTTGTTACTGCCATTGACATCAAGGCAGCATTTGACCGAGTCTGGCATCAAGGAGCCCTAGTAAAACTGAAGTCAATGGGAATTGGGGGGGAAACTCTCCACTGGCTGGAGTCATACCTAGCACAAAGGAAGATGGTTGTGGTGGTTGAAGGTCAATCATCACAGCCCCCGGACATCTCTGAAGGAGTTCCTCAGGGCAGTGTCCTAGGCCCAACCATCTTCAGCTGCTTCATCAATGACCTTCCCTCCAACATAAGATCAGAAATGGGGATGTTCGCTGATGACTGCACAGTGTTCAGCGCCATTCACAACTCCTCAGATAATGAAGCAGTCCATGCCCACATGCAACAAGACCTGGACGACGTTCAGGCTTGGGCTGATAAGTGGCAGGTAACATTCGCGCCACACAAGTGCCAGGCAATGACTATCTCCAACAAGCGAGAGTCTAACCACCTCCCCTTGACATTCAATGGCATTACCATCGCCAAATCCCCCACTATCAACATCCTGGTGGGTCACCATTGACCAGAAACTTAACTGGACCAGCCACATAAATACTGTGGCAACAAGAGCAGGTCAGAGGCTAAGTATTCTGCGGCGAGTGTCTCACCTCCTGACTCCCCAAAGACTTTCCACCATCTACAAGGCACAAGTAAGGATTGTGATGGAATACTCTCCACTTGCCTGGATGAGTGCAGCTCCAACAACACTCAAGAAGCTCGACACCATCCAGGACAAAGCAGCCCGCTTGATTGGCACCCCATCCACCACCTTAAACATTCACTCCCTCCACCACCGGTGTATTGTGGCTGCAGTGTGCATCATCTACAAGATGCACTGCAGCAACTCGCCAAGGCTTCTTCGGAAGAACCTCCCCAACCCGCGACCTCTTCCACCTAGAAGGACAAGGGCAGCAGGCGCATGGGAACACCACCACCTCCAAGTTTCCCTCCAAGTCACACACCATCCTGACTTAGAAGTATATCGCCGTTCCTTCATCGTCGCTGGGTCAAAATCCTGGAACTCCCTACCTAACAGCACTATGGGAGCACCTTCACCACACAGACTGCAGCGGTTTAAGAAGGCGGCTCACCACCACCTTTTCAGGGGCAATTAGGGATGGGCAATAAATGCTGGCCTTGCCAGCGATACCCACATCCCATAAACGAATAAAAAAAAAGAAACAAGTTAAAATCAACTCCAATCACCTCAATTGACTTTCTGAAATAACTGAGTAAATGCGTAGAGTTTCAAGAATAATTACATTTGGGATTTGTATGGATTGAGTGACAGCTGGGATAATTGATTATTGCAGTAACTTTCCCAAAACACTTTTCAGCTTTCAAATAATTTCTACTCTCTTTTTTAAAGATGTTGAAAGCTATGAATGATCTTTAAGTAAATAAAATACATATATGGTGAATTCTGTTGTATTGATTTTGTGCAGGAGTCAAATTAGAATTCCAATCAAACTGAGAAGATCAAAAAATGCACTGCTTCAGAAAATATCAAGGGATCTTTTTACTTTCCGAGCTGGGAATGTATAAATAATTCATCCCAACCAGGACTTTAGAGAGACCACCTTCCTAACCTGCAATTCACGGATTAACCATAGATGAATCTAATAATGTGCTTAGAATTTAATTTTAGTTTTAGATGAAGACACATTAGGGGTAATTTTGACTTTGGGTGATAGTATAAAAGGACCGATATCGATTCAGCCGTCCTTAATACAACTTTCCCGATTTTCATTTCCACTGAAGTCAAAATTACGCAACCCCACCACCACCACCCCACCCCCCCCCCCCACTCCCCCTCCCCTCCACCCCCCGCCCCCCCCCCCACCTTGTTACAATTAGTTTATGCCTAAAGGCAGGCTTTGGCACTGCAAGTTGCAGTTACTAGAAATCCAAAACAGTGTGGGGCCCTCTACAGGGGGTCTGGGACCCGAGTGAACAGGGAAAGCAACTGAGTAGCTCCTTAACTAATCAGATTGAAGAATTCTTACTGCCTTTGTTACCTCTAGACTTGACTATTCCACGCACTCCATGCCAGCCTCCCATTCTCTACCCTCCATAAACTGGAGATCATCCAAAACTCGTCTGCCCGTGTCCTAACTCACACCAGGTGCCATTCACCCATCAGCCCTGTGCTTGCTGACCTACATTGGCTCCTGGTTAAGCAACGCCTCGATTTTAAAATTCTCATCCTTGTTTTGAAATCCCTCCATGGCCTCGCCAATCTCTGTAATCTCCTCCAGCCCTACAACACTCCGAGGTATCTGCGCTCCTCCAATTCTGGCCTTTTGAGCAACTACCGATTTTAATCGTTCCACCATTGGCAGCCGTGCCTTCAGCTGCTGAGGCCCTAGGCTCTGGAATTCCCTCCCAAAACCATTCCACCTCGCTGCCTCTCCCTCCTCCTTTAAGACGCTCCTTAAAACCTAACTCTTTGACGTAGCTTTTGGTCATCTGCCCTAATATCTCCTTATGTGGCTCGTGTCAGGTTTTGTTTGATAACGCTCCTGTGAAGCGCCTTGGGACGTTTTACTGTGTGAAAGGCTCTCTATAAATACAAGTTGTTCTTGTTACTGAGACGTGCAGATTCTGAAGCAGGAAGTTAGAATATTTAATTCAATGCCAACTCATGTACAGAAAGGGAAATAAAGAGAGGGAAAGAAAGATGGGATTAAGAGAGATAAAAGAGACAGAAAGAAAAAGTAAAAAATAATTATTGAAATTATTAATTTTTTTATATCTCCAACAATAATTAAAATCTGAAAGAATGAGACTCCACAGTTGTAAAAGTTATTTTTCAGGTAAAAGTTAATTTTCAGGTAAAAGTTATTTTTCAGTGCCAGAGAGCTTGCTTTGCAGCAATTAAGAATTACCACACTGCTAAAAATTGACTTTTACTTGAATGGACAGCAACTTCACGCCCTTCATGTGTTTCAATGGCAAGTTTCTTGCTGAGGTACCAGGTACCAGTGTAGTGCAGTTTCTGGGGGAGGTACCAGTGTAATGCAGTTTGTGGAATGGTACCAGTGTAGTGCAGTTTCTGGGGGAGGTACCAGTGTAATGCAGTTTGTGGAATGGTACCAGTGTAGTGCAGTTTCTGGGGGAGGTACCAGTGTAGTGCAGTTTCTGGGGGAGGTACCAGTGTAGTGCAGTTTCTGGAGGAGGTACCAGTGTAGTGCAGTTTCTGGGGGAGGTACCAGTGTAGTGCAGTTTCTGGGGGAGGTACCAGTGTAGTGCAGTTTCTGGGGGAGGTACCAGTGTAATGCAATTTCTTGCTGAGGTACCAGTGTAGTGCAGTTTCTGTAAGAGCAGGGCAACTTGGACAGCAGCGTCCTGATTTCCATGTTTAACTGTGCATGTGCAGTCACCGGAAGTTGCTGTCCGATTTACTCTTTAATAGCGGTGAGCGCTGATAGCCTCACTGCTATTTCGACCGCAAAATCCGGCCCGTTAAATAGGATTCCCCAATCGAGCTCTCCCGGTGAAGAATGACACCCGCAGAGAAGGGTGAGCAGGAAGTAGCAGGCCCGCAATGCCTGCTTATCCATCGATTCATTTAATGGAAATTCAGGCACGACGGGACTGCGATTGCCCAACCAACTTGCCATGAGTGCTCGATCAGGGAAACAGCCATATTGTCCTAATATCACGGACACTTAACACAAACTGGCCAAGTAAGTGAAAAAAGGAAAGAAACCATAAACAAAAGAAAATGGTTTACAGTAACTGCCTAAAAGTGCTGCGAGAAATATTAGCTCATGGCTTTTATAAATATCACTGCCTGGACGCATTTTTTATATGACTGAGCATAAGCTGCGCAAATACCACGAAATTGAATAACTGTCTAAATTGGGGTATTAATATAATGGGGGTGAAATTGGTGTACGCCAGTAGCGCAAAATGGGCTCCTAGTAAATTGGCAGTCTGTTTCACACCGTGCCCAATTTTGTTTTTCAAATGGAAAAGACAAAAATTTCTCAGGTAGATTTCTCTGCCTGAGAATCAGACACAGCGCAAAAGGGATTGTCAATGCACTACAAGCCCATTTCACGCTACTGGAGTGGACCAATTTCACCCCAGTGAACTGCAAACTGGCGGGGACTTCTGATAGCAAAATGAAACCCAACCAGAAAACTAGATGGGTTGCTAAATGAGCAAGATATAGACAAATGGAGCTCTGCTCATTTTTCTCCATTGGTTATGCTCACTGTAGGGACACTCGGCAAATCCACTCTTCACTGTCATACCTTACTTATATACACTGGCCACTTGATTGAACTCCTCCTATTCTTGTTGAACAGTATCCTAACCTTTAGAAGAGGAGAGATAAGAAAAGCATATCGGAGGTAAAACCAGAGGAAAAAGAGCTGTTATTGATATTTCACCTGGTGTTTTATATCTTCTTTTTCACTAATACTGCCATTTGAAACTGAATGCAGAATTGAACTAAAGAGCCTTATGTCTTAAGTATTCAGCTTTCAGAAACTATCAACCTGCAACCTTCACTCCATATTCAAACAATATTTCAATCGAATCATAGTTTTAACAAGATATGCCAATCTGGCTCCTTCGATAAATAATTAATGAAAAATATCCAAGAACTTTGATTCTCTGTTGGTTTCCGAATATAATGTAATATCACGCTGGAAGTGGATGATTGTTTCACTCACACTTTGCTCCATTTCTTTTAATATTTATCATATTTTTGCTTCTGATAGCCATGCATCAGCCAGCCCATTAATGATTAAATACTAAATTGTTCAAGGAGTAGGACCTATTTAACAGCTAATGGTCCTTTAGAGGTGAAAGTCTATTTCATTATTGTTACATTACTTTCTTATTGCATTGTAAAATATCTAACTCCATTTGTTTTATTTTTGCACTCACAGGAGGGAGTTAACTTGAGAATTGTAGGTTCTCATAACATTTTGTGCCCAATTATGGTTACTTACAAGACTGATCTTCCAAATGCACAATCCCGAGTGAAGCTTCACCCAGAGAGTGCATGTAGAGAAATCATACTAACTCCCCATGTTTTTCTGTCTGTAATGGATAGAGCCAAGTTCACGGCACTGTGGGTGGCTCAGCTGCACAAGGGGGGAGGAGTAAGAGTGGAAGGGCAATAGTGGTTTGTTAGTGCTGTTGGGGGGGGTTTAAACTAACTTGGCAGGGGGATGAGATACGGAGTGGAGCTATAGTAGGGGGTGATGCACAGCCAAATATAGAGGAAAAAACAAGTCAGTCTGGAAGGCAGAGCAAATATGTAACGGCACAAGGGAGTATGGCAAGGCTGGATGGCATTTATTTTAATGCAAGGAGTCTTACGAGTAAGGCAGATGAATTGAAGGTGTTGGTGAACACATGGGAGTATGATATTGTTGCTATCACAGAGACATGGTTGAGGGAGGGGCAGGACTGGCAGCTCAATATTCCGGGATATAGAATCTTCAGGCAAGACAGAGGGGGGTGTAAAAGAGGAGGGGGTGTCGCAATATTAATCAAGGAGTCAATTACTGCTGTAAGGAGGGATGATATCTTAGCAGGTTCCTCTAATGAGGCCATATGGGTAGAGCTTAAAAACAAAAAGGGGGCAAGCACTTTGCTGGGAGTGTACTATAGGTCCCCAAACAGTCAGGGAGAGATAGAAGAACAGATATGTAGGCAAATCTCAGAGAAGTACAGAAATAATAGGGTAATAATAGTAGGGGATTTCAACTTCCCCAATATTAACTGGGATAGTCAGAGTGTGAAAGGCTTAGAGGGTGCAGAATTCTTAAAGTGCATCCAGGAGAGCTTTTTGAGCCAGCATGTAGAAAGTCCTACAAGAGAGGGGGCGGTACTGGACCTAATTCTAGGGAATATAGCCGGGCAAGTGGTAGAAGTGTCAGTAGGAGAGCATTTTGGTGACAGTGACCATAATTCGGTGAGATTTAAGGTAGTCATGGAAAAGGACAAAGGTTCTAAATTGGGGGAAGGCCGATTTTAATATAAGGCAGGATCTGACCAAAGTGGACTGGGATCAGCTACTTGTAGGAAAATCCACATCAGAGCAGTGGGAGTCATTCAGAAAGGAAATAGAGAGAGTACAGCGCCAACATGTTCCCGTAAAGGTCAAGGGTGGGACCAACAAGTCCAGAGAACCCTGGATGTCAAGGGATATACAAGAATGGATTAGGAAAAAAAGGGAGGCTTTTGGCAGATACAAAGGACTAAAAACAGTGGCAGCCCTAGAGGAGTATAGAAAATGCAGGGGGGTACTTAAAAAAGAAATTAGGCGAGCGAAGAGGGGGCATGAAAAAACACTGGCGGGCAAAATAAAGGAAAATCCCAAAGTGTTTTATAAGTATATTAAGGGCAAGAGGATAACCAGGGAAAGAGTAGGGCCCATTAGGGACCAAAGTGGCAATCTGTGTGTAGAGCCGGAAGATGTAGGTGAAGTTTTAAATGAATATTTTGCATCTGTGTTCACTATGGAGAAGGACAATGTAGGCATAGAAATCAGGCAGGGAGATTGTGATATACTTGAACAAATTAGCATTGAGAGGGAGGAGGTACTAGCGGTTTTAGCGGGCTTAAAAGTGGATAAATCCCCAGGCCCCGACAAGATGTATCCCAGGCTGCTGTGTGAGGCAAGGGAGGAGATTGCAGGGGCTCTGACACAAATTTTCAGAACCTCTCTGGCCACAGCGGAGGTGCCAGAGGACTGGAGGACAGCTAACGTAGTACCATTATTCAAGAAGGGTAGTAGGGATAAACCAGGGAATTACAGGCCAGTGAGCCTAACATCAGTGGTAGGGAAATTATTGGAAAAAATTCTGAGGGGCAGAATTAGTCTCCACTTGGAGAGGCAAGGATTAATCATGAATAGTCAGCATGGCTTTGTCAGGGGGAGATCATGTCTAACCAATTTGATTGAATTTTTCGTGGGGGTGACTAGGTGTGTGGATGAGGGTAGTGCAGTTGATGTAGTCTACATGGACTTCAGTAAGGCTTTTGACAAAGTCCCGCATGGGTGACTGGTCAAGAAGGTAAGAGCCCATGGAATCCAGGGCAATTTGGCACATTGGATCCATAATTGGCTTAGTGGCAGGAGGCAGAGGGTGATGGTCGAAGGTTGCTTTTTGTGACTGGAAGCCTGTGTCCAGTGGTGTACCACAGGAATCAGTGCTGGGTCCCTTGCTGTTTGTAGTGTACATTAATGATTTAGATATGAATGTAGGAGGTATGACCAGTAAGTTCGCAGATGACACGAAAATTGGTGGAGTGGTAAATAGCGAGGAGGGAAGCCTCAGGCAACAGGACGATATAGACGGGTTGGTCAGATGGGCAGAACAGTGGCAAATGGAATTTAACCCTGAAAAGTGTGAGGTGATGCATTTTGGGAGGACTAACAAGGCAAGGGCATCCACAATGAATGGTTGGACCCTAGGAAGGACAGAGGATCAGAGGGACCTTGGTGTGCATGTACATAGATCCCTGAAGGCCGGCTCCATCCCGCCTCCACACAATTTTCATTAAATCGTGTCTGCTGGTCCCGCCTCCGTCCCGCCTCTTAGAGGCGGGATAGGCTGTTAAGGCCCTTAACAAGCACTAAATTGCCTCTATAATGCCATTTTGAAAGGCCTTTGTGATTTTAACCCTTTTCCTACATGAAGCACGCCTGTTCTGAACCACGAATGTGAAACCTGGCGGGAGCACATTTGGATAGCTGACTATCAGTCAGTGGCTGGCTAGCTATCTGATCGTGGTGGTGAAGGGGAGACATATCTGGGAGTGGTGGTGGTGAAGGGGAGACATATCTGGGAGTGGTGGTGGATGGGAGACATATCTGGGAGTGGTGGTGCAAAAATATCTGGGAGCAGACTTAGAGCTGCTACTGCTCATTTTGCATCCAGGTCCTCTCACAGCAAAGGCCAGGCACTCTTTGCAGACCTTCAATGCAACAGCAATGATGACATCATCAGAGGCGACTTTCAGACTGAAAACACTAATTGGGTCATGGGTTCCCACATGCTGGAACTCAATTGCCCAATTAGGTGAAAATCGCATCAATCTCCCACATCCAATTGCAGTCGGGTGGATAACACGAAAAGTGGATGACACGACCCCAGCCCGCCCCAGTATCAAAATTCAGCCCTATGACTCTAATATCATGGGGTGAGCGCCAGTGATTCCCCAATGATTTTCACCTGGTGGGCAAGAGCATGCATTTGGAAATTAGCCCTATGTCACCTCTTTTATTGCTTGACCTAAAAGTCTGGGGAAGGCCGTTTGAGGGTGGAACTTGGGGCAGGCTGGAACTTAATCCTGTGCCAAATCCAGGGGTCTGGTGCATTTGCACATTGTGGGTGGTGGACGCACCAATTTCGGCACAACTGGGACTCCTGCCTCAGATCAGGGGAAGGATTTTGCTGTGGTGAAGCAGGCCCACTGAACCCTGGCCGCACAAGAAACTATTTTCTAAGGGTAGCATTCCCTGTTTTTGTCAGTTTTGGAAATGCCATCAATTGATTGCACTGCTGACATCACCTTTGAAATGTTAAATTCCTCCTGACAGCCCATAGCAACTTTGGATTCCAGGGATGCAGAGAACACCCATTGTGACCAGAATTTCTGACTAGCCTAAAAAGGTGTGGCGACTGGGTCGCACCCCGAAATCTGCCCCACCCAGCCTGAAAGTTTACAGCACCAGGGCGACAGAATTTCGGAGCCAGGATATTTATCTTTTGTATCAAACAGCTCAAGGGAAACAAAAATACCTTTTTGTCATTTGTGACTGTTTCTAACCTGATTATAACGGATTTGGTACTGACTCAGTCTGGAATGTTGGTTCTTTTCTCTCCCTTTTAGTTTTGCTGTTTATCGCCAGGACTCGTCACGCTTGGATCAATTTATACCTTCAGTAAGATTTTTATTTCTTATGCTGCCAATCAGTTGATAAATATTTGGGCATCAATTTTGACTTTTGGCCGGTCAGCCACCCAAGAAGTTAAACTTTTTCTTTTGTTTCCAGCATTTTCTGTTTTATTTTAAGGTTTTGGCCGGGAATTTCCTCGGAACCGCTCCCACTCCAGCGCCATACCTTCATCGGAAGTGCGGCGGAATCCTCGTGGGTAAATGGAGTTGTGGTTCAGATCAGCCATGATCGAATTGAATGACAGAACAGGCTCGAGGGGCTGAATGGCCGACTCCTCCTGTTCCTATATTCCCATTTATGTATAAATGGAGTTTCTGCTGCACTTCCAGCGGTGGAGCAGGAGCAGCTCCGAGGAAATTCCCAGCTTTTCTTTCTATCTTCATCAAAGGGTTAATTAAGCCTTCTGTATAATCAATAAATTACACAAACCACAGAAATGAAATAACTGAATTGCTTCCAGCGAACATCCTGTACTGACACTCAACATTACACTAACATGAACCACTCCAAATCCCTCGAACAACAGTGACTTTCAAGAAAGATAAGAGGTTTAATGCAGTTGCTCAATTTCAATGTCATACACCCTAATATTCTAACATGCAGGTGCTTTATGGAGGCACCGTTATTTGCCAAACTTTATACTTAAGAGTAGAATCTGTTACATTTTGCCATGGGCACAATGATACACTACTGTGATGCATCCTGCTTGCATGCCAATTGCCTTTGAATCATCATCATTTTTTTTGTATTAGTACACTGGGATTTTGGTCGATCTCAGAGAAGGGAACTGCCTCACGCAACACAACAAAATAACTATATTCTACTTGAGCTGGGGAACCTACAAGGAAAATACATTAAAAAAAAATCAGCCAGCACCACAGCTATTAAGGCTCTTGATCCACAAAGGATCAGAAATAAGGAAATTGAATAAATAAATTAAATAAAAACATTTATATGGGCTTAGCCACTTAAGGGAGGATTTCCCTCTGAAGTTACATGAGTGAGAAGTCGCACAACACCAGGTTATAGTCCAACAGTTTTATTTGAAATCACAAGCTTTCGGAGCGCTGCTCCTTCGTCAGGTGACTTCACCTGACGAAGGAGCAGCGCTCCGAAAGCTTGTGATTTCAAATAAAACTGTTGGACTATAACCTGGTGTTGTGCGACTTCTCACTTTTGTCCACCCCAGGCCAACACCGGCATCTCCGCATCATGAAGTTACATGGGCAGGGGTGGAAAATGTACTAGCCCCTAATGATTATTACTGCCATAGCAATGCTGAACTAATGCCTGTATAGAACAAGCGATCTGTGTGGCTAGGTCCGGTGGAGGCCTTTTAAAAATTAAAAGGCCCACCACAGGGAGTGCAATGGATCGAGGGGTGATTACATTTGCACTTCTGTCCTAACCCTTCACACAGGATGCGCCAGAAGCCAGATTCTCAGCCTGGAAGAGGACAGCCCCTTTAATCTGCGTCAGCGTCAGAGTGCTGCAGGCATTTCCCGCTCTCCTCCCCCCCTCCCCCTGACAGGCTCCCCTACAAAGGCTTCAGACACGACAATGGCACACCCAGCCCAGTCGACCCTGCAAAGTCCTCCTCACTAACATCTGGAGACGTGTGGCAAAATTGGGAGAGCCGTCTCACAGACTAATCAAGCAACAGCCTCACATAGCCATACTCACAGAATCATACCTTTCAGCCAATGTCTCAGACTCCTCCATCACCATCCCTGGGTATGTCCTGTCCCACCAGCAGGACAGACCCACTAGAGGTGGCGGCACAGTGGTACACAGTCGGGGGGGAGTGGCCCTGGGAGTCCTGAACATTGATTCCGGACCCCATGAAGTCTCATGGCTTCAGGTCAAGCACGGGCAAGGAAACCTCCTGCTGATTACCACCTACCGCACTCCCTCAGCTGATGAATCAGTACTCCTCCATGTTGAACACCACTTGGAAGAAGTACTGAGGGTAGCAAGGGCACAGAATGTACTCTGGGTGAGGGACTTCAATGTCCATCACCAAGAGTGGCTCGGTAGCACCACTACTGACTGAACTGGCCGAGTCCTGAAGGACATAGCTGCCAGACGAGGACTGTGACAGGTGGTGAGAGAACCAACACGAGGAAAAAACCTACTTGAGCAAGTCCTCACCAATCTACCTGTTGCAGGTGCATCTGTCCATCTACAGACGCCTGAAGGCCGAGGTCCAACAAAAAACTCGCGACCTAAAGAACAGATGGTAGGTGGAGATCCAGCAGCTAGCCGACAACCACGGCGTGCGTGGATTCTTTAGCGCAGTCAAGACCACCTACGGCCCAAGCACCCAAGGTCCTACCCCACTGCGGGCCAAGAACGGAGAGGTACTCATCAAGGACAGAGATGCAGTCAGTGCCCGCTGGAAGGAGCACTTCGAAGATCTCCTTAACCGAGACTCTGTCTTTGACACGAGTGTCCTCAACTCCATCCCGCAGCATGCTACCCGCCACCATCTCAGCACAACCCCAGCCCGGCATGAGGTTGAAAAGACCATCCGACAACTGAAGAATAACAAGCCCTCAGGAGCAGATGGAATCCCCGCTGAGGCGCTAAAACATGGCAGAGAAGCACTATTGGCGCGAATACATGAACTCATTTCTCTTATTTGGAAGGAGGAGAACATGCCAGAGGATCTCAGAGATGCCGTAATCGTGACCATCTTCAAAAAAGGTGACAAGTCTGATTGCGGTAATTACAGAGGAGCCTCCCTGCTGTCTGCCACAGGGAAAGTCATTGAAAGAATCCTCCTCAATCACCTTCTCCCAGTGGCTGAAGAGTTCCTCCCAGAGTCGCAATGCGGATTCCGTCCACTAAGGGGCACAATGGACATGATCTTCACCACGCGTCAACTACAAGAGAAATGCAGAGAACATCACCAACCACTGTACATGGCCTTCTTTGACCTCACAAAGACCTTCAACACCGTCAACCGTGAGGGATTATGGAGTGTCCTCCTCAAATTCGGCTGCCCTCAAAAGTTTGTCACCATCCTCCGCCTGCTTCACGACAACATGCAAGCCGTGATCCTGACCAACGGATCCACCACAGATCCAATTCACGTACGGACCGGGGTCAAGCAAGACTGTGTCATTGCACCAACGCTCTTCTCAATCTTCCTGGCTGCAGTGCTCCATCTCACCCTCAGTAAGCTCCCCGCTGGAGTGGAGCTAATCTACAGAACAAATAGGAAACTGTTCAACCTCTGTCGCCTCCAGTCCAGATCCAAGGTTGTCCCATCCTCTGTCATCGAATTACAGTATGCAGAAGACGCTTGCGTCTGCGCTCACTCTGAGGTCGAACTCCAAACCATCGTCAACACCTTCACCGAAGCGTACGAGAGCATGGTACACTAAACATCCGTAAGACAAAAGTCCTCTACCAACCTGCCCCCGCCACACAGTACTGCTCCCCGATTATCAAAACCCATGACGAGGCCTTGGACAACGTGGACCACTTTCCATACCTCAGGAGCCTACTGTCAACAAGGGCAGACGTCGATGACGAAGTCCAACACCGCCTTCAATGTGCCAGTGCAGCCTTCGGTCGCCTGAAGAAGAGAATGTTTGAAGACCAGGACCTCAAACCCAGCACCAAGCTCATGGTCTACAGAGCAGTTGTGTTACCCGCCCTCCTGTGTGCTTCAGAGACATGGACCATGTACAGCAGGCACCTCAAAGCACTGGAGAGGTACCAGCAACGCTGCCTCCGCAAGATCCTGCAAATCTATTGGCAGGATAGGTGCACCAACGTCAGTGTTCTCGCTCAGGCCAACATCCCCAACATCGAAGCTTTGACCACGCTCGATCAGCTCTGATGGACGGGCCACATCGTCCGCATGCCCGATACGAGACTCCCAAAACAAGCGCTCTACTCGGTGCTCCGACACGGCACGAGAGCCCCAGGTGGGCAGAGGAAACGCTTCAAGGACACCCTCAAAGCCTCCTTGTAAAAGTGCAACATCCCCACCGACACCTGGGAATCTCTGGCCCAAGACCGCACAAAGTGGAGGAGAAGCATCCGGGAAGGCGCCGAACACCTCGAGTCTCTTTGCCGGGAGCAAGCGGAAGCCAAGCGCAAACAACGGAAGGAGCGCACGTCAACCCAAGCACCCCACCCACCCGCCCCTTCAACCACCGTCTGCCCCACCTGTGACAGAGACTGTAGGTCCCGCATTGGACTCATCAGTCACCTGAGAACTAATTTTTAGTGTGGAAGCAAATCATCCTCGGTTCCGAGGGACTGCCTAAGTAGAAGAAGAAGGTAGCAGTGACCACCGCACAGTCCTAGTGGAGACAAAATCTCGTCTTCACACTGAGAACACCCTCCATCGTGTTGTGTGGCACTACCACCGTGCTAAATGGGATAGATTCAGAACAGATCTACCAGCTCAAAACTGGGCATCCATGAGGCGCTGTGGGCCATCAGCAGCAGCAGAATTGTATTCCACCACAATCTGTAACCTCATGGCCCGGCATATCCCTCACTCTACCATTACCATCAAGCCAAGGGACCAACCCTGGTTCAATGAGGAGTGCAGAAGAGCATGCCAGGAGCAGCACAAGGCGTACCTAAAAATGCAGTGCCAACCTGGGGAAGCTGCATGCTATCGACAGAGTTAAGCAATCCCACAATCAATGGATCAGATCAAATCTCTGCAGTCCTGCCACATCCAGTCGTGAATGGTGGTGGACAATTAAACAACTAACGGGAGGAGGAGGCTCCATGAATATCCCCATCCTCAATGATGATGGAGCCCAGCACGTGAATGCAAAAGACAAGTTGAAGCGTTTGCAACCAACTTCAGCCAGCAGTGCCGAGTGGATAATCCTTATTGGCCTCCTCCTGAGGTCTCCACCATCACAGAAGCCAGTCTTCAGCCAATTCAATTCACTCCACGAGACATCAAGAAATGGCTAAGCGCACTGAATACAGCAAAGGCTATGGGCCCCGACAACATTCTGGCTGTCGTGCTAAAGACTTGTGCTCCAGAACTAGCCACGCCTCTAGCCAAGCTGTTCCAGTACAGCTACAACACTGGCATCTACCTGACAATATGGAAAATTGCCCAGGTGTGTCCTGTCCACAAACAGCAGGACAAATCCAATCTGGCCAATTATCACCCCATCAGTCTACTCTCAATCATCAGCAATGTGATGGAAGGGGTCATCAACAGTACTATCAAGCAGCATTTACTCACCAATAACCTGCTCACCGATGCTCAGTTTGAGTTCTGCCAGGACCACTTGGCTCCCGACCTCATTACAGCCTTGGTCTAAACATGGACAAAAGAGCTGAATTCCAGAGGTGAGGTGAGAATGACTGCCCTTGATATCAAGGTGGCATTTGACTGAGTGTGGCATCAAGGAGCTCTAGTAAAATTGAAGTCAGTGGGAATCAGGGGAAAACTCTCCACTGGCTGGAGTCATACCAAGCACAAAGGAAGATGGTTGTAGTTGTTGGAGGTCAATTATCTCAGCCCCAGGACATTGCTGCAGGAGTTCCTCAGGGCAGTGTCCTAGGCCCAACCATCGTCAGCTGCTTCATCAATGACCTTCCCTCCATCATAAGGTCAGAAGTGGGGATGGTTGCTGATGATTGCACAGTGTTCAGTTCCATTCGCAACTCCTCAGATAATGAAGCAGTCCTTGCATGAATGCAGCAAGGCTTGGATGACATTCAGGCTTGGCTGGTAAGTGGCAAGTAAAATTCGCGCCACACAAGTGCCAGGCAATGATTATCTCCAACAAGCGAGAGTCTAATCACCGCCCCTTGACATTCAACGGCATTACCATCGCCGAATCCCCCAACATCAACATCCTGGAGGGTCAGCATTGCCCAGAAACTTAACTGGACCAGCCACATAAATACTGTGGCAACAAGAGCAGGTCAGAGGCTGGGTATTCTGCAGTAAGTGACTCACCTCCTTACTCCCCAAAGCCTTTCCACCATCTACAAGTCACAAGTCAGGAGTGTGATGGAATACACTTCACTTGCCTGGATGAGTGCAGCTCCAACAACACTCAAGAAGCTCAACACCATCCAGGACAAAGCAGCCCTCTTGATTGGCACCCCATCCACCACCTTAGACATTCATTCCCTGCACCACCAGCGCACCATGGCTGCAGTGTGTACCATCTACAAGATGCACTGCAGCAACTCACCAAGGCTTCTTCGGCAGCATCTCCCAAACCTGCGACCTCTACCACCTAGAAGGACAAGGGCAGCAGGCGCATGGGAACACCAGCAGCAAGTTCCCCTCCAAGTTACACACCATCCTGACTTGGAAATATATCGCTGTTCCTTCATCATCGCTGGGTCAAAATCCTGGAACTCCCTCCCTAACAGCACTGTAGGAGAACCTTCACCACATGGACTGCAGCGGTTCAAGGCGGCGGCTCACCACCACCTTCTCAAGGGCAATTAGTGATGGGCAATAAATGCTGGCCTTGCCAGCGATGCCCAGATCCCAGGAACGAATAAAGAAAAAAAATTCCCAGTTGCCGGCCAGGTAGCAGATAGGAGTTTCAGGAAATTTACTGACATGGGGCCTGACTGTTAAACTCAGCTGGGTTTTGACGTCTCAGGTTTACCAGGTGCGCCACCTGCTTTGAGGCATAAACGGCCCACGATCAATAGGTAGTGGGGCGCTGCCAAGTATTTTCATTTTAAAGTAGGTGCTGCTTAGCTTGTGACAAATGAAAGATCCTGAAAGTGTGTTATTTGTCATTCTTCAGAGCTGGCATTTTAACAGTCTCTAAAATTCTGTGCTGTTTCACAAATACACATGAAACATTCTTCAAAGCGCCTTTTACCGTTTACTTCACAGCTCAAAGCAGGCTATTGTCCTACAGTGCAGATATAGGAAGCATGTATGGAATGATTTTCTATTTGGATATGGCTGCGTAACATAAAAGAGTCCATTAATAAATGGAGCAGCAATGACTAGAGTAAATAGGGTAGTGCCACAGTGATGAAGGGTGAGTGAACAGGAAAAGATGCTATTTAATCAACAGGACATTTAAGGACGTGGCCCAGTGAATATATACTTTGTAGCAGAGAAAGAAACATTACTGAGCAAACACTAGTTCTTTCTGCAGCTACAATAAAACATATCTGGCTGGTCTCAACCAAACATGAAAGACACAAATCTTCATCATATTTGAAGCAGTAAATCATGCCTTTCTAATCTACTGTAATTTACTGAGGAGGTAACTAAATTAATGTACAAGTGTTGTCTCGTGGTTAAGATATTCTTGGATTATCAGGAAACATTTGATAAAGTTCTTTGGGGTAAATTTTCCATTTTGAAAAGTGTTTTCCTTTCTCGAGTTCTCGCTCAAGCTCATTTGCATATCGCCAAAAGCAAAATCTGCCATGAACCAGTGCAATCGGGCAGCGATTTAAAATGCAATTTAAAAAAAAATTGCCTTAAAAAATACTCCTTGATATAATTAAGAGTGATCACTTGGTGCAGTTCGATTAATACAGCGGAAAATGGGTTTAGCACAAAAAATAAGCATTTATAAACAGTGTCAATCCGAAGTAACCTGATTTTAAATGACTGAAAATGACTTTAAAAAAATATACAGAATCATTTGCTAGTTAAATTGGGGTACACTAGTCAGTTTCTTAGTAGATAAAAAAAATTGGGGGAAAAATTCGATTGCTTTGCGCCTCCCGTTAATGGGGCGCAAAGCAACTATCGCCCGGGCGCGGCACCGCTAACACCTCCCGTGAAATTTAGCGGGCGGTTAGTGGTGGCAGTAGCTGGTAGCACCCCGCAGCGCTACGCCACCGGCAATGACATCATCGCCGTGTGCAGTGCCCTGCTCACACCCCGGCCGCAAACTTGGCTCGCGCCCCCTGACCTACTGCCAGACGCTATGTCCGACAGGGTCAGGATGACATTTTTGCGGCTGGGGTGGCGATAATCAAAGGGCAAGTGCCGGGCGGCCTCCTGCTGCGGGGTACCGGCCGCGATCAGGCAGCCCAGCACTCCTCTTGAGTGCCGGGCTCTTTTGCCGGCACCCCGCTCCCCGGTGGTCCAGCAGAGCCCCGGTGCGTGCTGCGCTAGGCTTTAATCAGGGGAGGGAGGCCTGCAGTACCACGGCGCTACGTGCCGGTGCGCGTGGTGCTGCTGCATGTAGCGCCGCGATATTCAATGGGAGCGCCCCAAAAGGGAGGGGGAGCGCTTCCAGTAATGACCCACCTCCTGCTTGGGGCACTACCATTGAATTTCGGGCGTGGGGGGCACTACATTTTTTGGGGCACTGGCGAAGTTATCGCCCCAAAGGGGGCGCAAGCCAATTTTCCCCCCATTATCTTCAAAAGCTTTTAAAACATTCCTATTAGTGTCCTTGCGCCCAAAAGAATCAGCTTATTTTTTACAGCCTCCTTGAAGACCTGCAAATGAGCGCAATTAGTGGAAACTCCCAATGGTGATTAATTCCATTTGTGGGTGGGGCCTGCTTCCAGCGCCATGTTTTTTAAACTAGCGCAAAAGATCGCAGAAACTCAATTTGCGCTGAACGTAATTTGTGCTTAAAATTCCGCGATCTTTTGCGCGCGTTTTGCCGATTTCAAGCAAAATACGCCGAATAAAACAGCACAACCGAGCGGAAAATCCAGGCCTGTATATGAGCGATTAAAAAAATAAGATGCATGCTCCCAGAAATATTGCCAAATTTGCTAGCTGGATTAAAAATTGATGCACCAATAGGAAAAAAAAGATAATCCTAAATAGACAAGGTTGTATTTGTGGGGTGGTGGTGACTAGTGAGTTCTGCAGAGGTCTATTTGGGGTTCCTGACACTAACTGATAAACAATATGGAAGATTATTCTATAATAATTTATTTTTTTAAGCATAGGGAAATGTTGCTCGGGTGCAGGAATGGCAGATATAATTTATGAGGATATATAAGTCTAGGGACGGGCAATGTCCATACCCTGAGAATGAATAAAAAAGCATATATACATTTATAAATGTGAGATAATGCACATTGGGAAAGGAAAGTGAAACACATATATATAATGAATAGGTATTCTTTAGGAAAGAGGTGGAGAAAAGATATGAAAATAATTATTAATCACCCATTGACAGTATTAAGTTTAAGTTAACACAAGGATGTTGTCAACAATGCCAATCATGCATTGGTCTGTATCAAGATAATGTGCCCGCACATAGGGACCAAAATACCACATCCCTTCCAGCACACTCCCAGGTCCTGGCCCACACAGGGAATTCCCCAAATGGCCTTATATAGGACAAAGCATCTAACCGCCCCTTACAAGGCCAGTGATAGGGAGGAGACCTAGCTGGGGCAGAGATTCCTTATGTTGGGAGTTCCTGTGACCTCAGAAAGTCAGGGAATCTTTAGAGGCCATCACACCAAAAGGAAGAGGTGTTATGGCCTCTTCCTGGGTAGGTGTGGGGACCACGGGGGTGGCCTGAAACCCCTAAAATCAAAAGAGGGCCATTAAAATGGAATTTTTTTTTTGGGGGGGGGGTGTGATTCCCCTCCCTGGCCTGAGCAGTGAGGCCACATTTTGGAAAGAGAGAGAGAGAGAGAGAGAAAGAAAGAGAGAAAGAAAAAGAGAAAGAAAGAAAGAAAGAAATCAACACCCCAGAACAAGTGGATGCCTGAGATGCAAGCATGATTTGGATCTTTGAAATACGATAACGCATGAATAATTAATATAAGCCTTCAATGATTGCAAACTAGGGGAGTACAAAATTAGCATGTTACAAGTGTGGCTAGAGATTCACGGAAAGTATGTGGAACAGACTCTCTCCAGAGCTGGATGAACTGGATAAATAATCAGGTTAAGGACATAGTCATAAGTTAGAAGGACAAGAACAAATAGATGAGCAAATCACCTATAGTTTTAGTCTGCCTAGAAGGGAAAGCCATCTGTGAAATGCAACCAGTTCGACATTCAATAATTCATATATGAACTTTTGATTTGTAGAGAGGAGAAATCTAAATTAAGTTATGATAGGAGTAATACATGAGAATAAAGGGGCAAGTTGACATTACAACTCCAGACCAATGTTGTAAGAAAAGGTCAGTTTGCTATGCCTGAACCAACTGTGGAAGACTACTGCTTTTATCTTTCAGAATGCCTTTAATTATCATTAATCAACTGGTAAATCCATTCCAAGAGGTCCATTATCCTGGTTGTGAGAGGTTTGCAGATTTGACGAGAGACTTTGTTCTAATGAGGAAGATAACTGAGCTACTGACTAATTGCAGTAGCTAGAACACATAATTTGCACATAAGGGCAATTTTATGGAGTTTAATGGACAGAAAATCCTGTGGGGCCTGTTGAGCTCTATATCCAAATTCTCTGTATGTGCTATAGTGAGGAAAACCTCACCGGGAGCTCAAATTTATACAATTTACCTTCTAAAATAAATCCAATTAACTCCGGCAGTCAATTTTGGGACAGTAAATGCTGAATAAACAGTTTGATCAGCATTAAATGGTAAAATTGATCTTTAAATAGGAAATTTGTCAGATGAAGTTTATTAACGTGGTTGATTACAAATGACTTTCCCCAAACTGAGTGAACTCTCTGGTGCTGCACTTTATGTCCTGTCTCTGCCAACGGCAGTGGGGCTGATGTCAGGAAAATGAGGTGACACCGCTGATAATGACCCACATAGATTGACTTAAAGTGATGGTTGATGGTTTAGACAGTAACTCAGGAGGTAGCAGCATGGTGATAACAATATAAACATTGCCTCCAGTGATGTAAGCTGCCATTTTAGGTTCTGTCCAAATGGCAGGCTGAACAGCTGAGCCTGCCTGAACAGACCAACAATGTAATATCCTGATTGCTGTCCCATGTGAGGCATTCTTGGCCACTGGGGAAGATACAGTGGCCAAAAAATAAAATTGAAAAATTACATGCACATACAAGTTGTTTGCCGACTAATACTGTGCCATGAAATCCACCCTGCACTATACATCGAGAGGATTTCATGGTACTAAGAGCCTGGGATGCTACTGAAAGAGGATATTGTATATTTTACATGCCAAACACAACCATAAAACACTGAACTTTGATCGAAAACATAAAGAACAATCTAACATTTAATTGTCAAAGGCTAATGCTGATTCTGAGCATTCCTTTCAACTTTTGGGTCGTTATCAACAAACGATCTCCTTTTGGCAGTCCTGTTTCCTGCAGCCATCAACTTATTGAGCAGATGGAGAACTTAAACCTCAGATTAAGAATGTCTATTCTAATTTTGACCTGGTCACCTTAATGATATCACTAATTCGAAGTCCTTTTGGAACTGATTTTCAGACAGACGATCAGGTGCCAAGTTTACTGATCTGCTTCACAGCCCGGGACTGGAGGCCAGGGTTGCAGAGAGGTGCAACAACGGTGTAAGATCGACGGAATCCCGATTTTCAGCGCGCAAAAAAAAAAGAGGAAATTCAGGTGTAAGTGACTGATGCCTGCTTTTACGTACGTCCACCTTTCCACGATTTTTTTTTGCGTAGAACCAGTGAAACCTCTGCTGAGACCCTCTGCTGCTCATTAACATAGCTCCGTCCTTATGCGAAAGACCAGAGAATGTCAGGTTCCTGAATTTATGCCAGTTCTGAACCGGCTGTAAATTTACGACTAAAACCGTAGGCACAGAAGGACTTAAAGTTATATTTCTGGTGATTTACGGTGATTTTTTAAGCTATTTTTTAATTTCTCCCCACTGAGGCCTACACTGTATTTTCTGTATCTTTGAATACATTTTTATGGCACGAGAATGACTTACATTAAAAATTGAAAAGCTTGCAGTTGCATTTTCTTAAACATGCTGTGCCTAATTTGATGCCTTCATATTTTAATTTACATACATAAAGAGGGACTTAACAAAGGAATATACCGTAGGTTTGGTGCTTCCCTCGGGCTCTGAATGTTTACGCTGATTTCCACGTGTTATATGCTGGATTTTATAATCTGGCGTATGCTAATGAGATTCTCAGGAAATATTGGCGCAAGTTGCCGATGGCAAGATCGGCGTAAAAAAACTCGCCGGAAATTTTGGCATAATTTGCCAGTTACATGGTCGTGGAAATTCCAGATCAATATTTCATATTAAAATAAGAAATAAAATAAAATCGGTTAAAATAGATTGTATACGAAAGAAATGAAATGAATTCAAGTTATAACAATAAAAATAGGAGCAACTGAAGAAGGTAAAGAGAATGGGAGAAATATTTTTTTTGAAAACTCCATATTAATTTGAAATCTAAAAGTGTTTATTTTAGTAACATATAGCATTAATGTTATAAGGACTCCTGAGCAGCATTGTTACTGTAAAGTTAGGAAATGTCTCACGATAACAGTGTGTGAATTGAAATCCTGTACAAATTGGCCAGCCCAGAATGATTGGAATTCTATGGAGCTGATGGAACTGTAAGGATTTACAGGACATCAGGGCAGCATATTTAGTTCTGTATAAAGTGAAAGAAGAAAGACTTGAAATAAACTGAGAGGTGAATCAAGTGGGTAGAATTGCACTGTGTGATATTTCAAATAGGTTAATACCTTTGTTAAAACAGCAGACAGAGGAATTTTAGCTTGACACGTTAATGTGTTTCTACGCTAATATCATACAGCATAATTTCACCCGCTGCATTAGTAATCATTTATAATGTTGATTTAATATTCTACTGAAGCAGTTTAAGATGAGTCACCACAGATTAAAGTGCTGGAGTCTTCACTCAATTCCTTTATGGTCAGGAAGAGATTTTACTTGGATGTTCAAAGGGCAGATTTCTCCTGCCTCACCCCTCCGCCCCAGCACTAGACAGGAGCAATGCACATGAAGGCTGGAATTTTATCAGCGCTCAGGGTGTGGGTTTGGAGGCAGGTCTGCTGTCAAAATTACAAAGATTGACAGCGGGTCAGTATCCCGCTGTAAACCCGCCTCCTTGTCAGTTTCCCAAGTGTCGGGTCAGTCATCCCTGAACAGACCTGACACCAAGCGGCGGGTCAGCCAATTTAGATAGTTAAAAGCTTATTAAAAGGTAGTTAAGAACCATTTTCCCGTGTACTTACCATTTTCCCAGGCTTTCAACAAGGTTCTCGGAGAACGGCTATCTCGTCATGTTGGGTTCTCAATGGCTGTGGATTGCTGTGAATAGGTGAAAGCTGCAAAAGTGGTATAAAACCTACCATTTCACAGCTGTTCACTTTCCAATCTTAGAATCTGGAGCATTAATGATTTGGAACCCATTTTTGAGCTTTATGCACTTTTGAAGTGTTTGGAGTAATCTCTCTATCCACTGTCACCTCCTTGGGACAACCTATCTCAACATTGACAGATTACTTCTGTCATCTCAACCTCACCTGCCATCTATTCCATCAGCATCGGTGCCCTTGAAAAAATCTCACCTTGGTCCTCAGAATCCCAGCACGATCAGCCCCAACACCAGCACCACCGGGCACACTAGCAGCACCAACATCCACACCAACCTTCTCCGCAATCAACTGATGCTGCACTGGACACAGGACATCATCACCCATGCACATTGCTGCCCGATATGCCAGCGATGGCCTCACCATGTCCAGATTTGCTTCACTTAACACTGTACACCCTGGCTGCCACATGATGCACCAGGTTGGCACCACCCCACACCAGCACTATAAAGCATCCCTACAATGTCCCAGCCATTCCTTTCACACTCATCACCATTGGGGGGGAGGGGACGTTATGTCTCACCATTCACTGCAACTCATGAATACACTTCCAAAGGTGCACACAAATCTGTCCAAGAAGGCAAAGTGGTGGCAATAAGGATTTCAATGCTTGACAACACATTAACAGAAAGTTTACATGAACATTGGCTAAAACACCCAAGTGGCTACCCTTGAGTGTTGTTAATTGGTCTGATTGGACTAGAATGAGGGTGAGTATGAGGGGTGGCTAGTGAGATAGGGATGTGGTAATGTAGATAGATAGGGAAGGGTAGAGGTGCAAGGTAAGTTGGTGTGAGTATGGATATGCAGCAGTAGGGTAGAGAAGGCAGAGTGATGGGGATGTGATGAGTGGCACAGCAGGATGAGGTTGAGTGTGGCTTTGCAGTAACATTTTGTGATCTACTGAGATCATTGAAAGATTTGCACCACTGCAGCCAGGTCCTACTGACAACATCCCTGCTTGTGTCCTCCTGTGCAATGTGCAACCAGGCTGTGTTGGTGTCCTGGGGAGGTCTCTTCCGCCCATGGGAAGGGAAGAGAACCTCCTTGCGTGCTGTGACTCCCTCCATAAGCATATGGAGGAAGTCATGGGAGAGCCTGGGTGCAGCCATGCACCTTTTTGCAGTGTTTGTCAGTGTTTGCAGCACCTCAATGCTGTAGAACACTGACAGCACAACTGTCAAAATGAGCCCATTTAAGGAAACCGGCTGATGACGCGTCATCAAATGACATCATCATTTTAATTGGCCGGGAACCTCGCAGGGTGGGCTTAACAAGCCCAATCAGGGAAAAATCACTTGGAGGAGGCGGGATGAAGACGGGAGCGGAGTTTGAGGCCGCACCGGACTTCCCACGGCTGGCGAAATCACGGCCGAAGTGTGCTCCTCCTGTCCAGCCCATCATCACCAGGATTTCCTATTCCAAACCTTATACATGACCTAAGGGCACCCTCAATGCAGGCCTGCCCCCTAGCGGAGCTTAGAACCAACAGAAGGGGCAGGAAAATGAGGCACTGCTGCAGGCCTTCCTGGCTGTGCTTCAGAATTCAGGGAGCAAAACTTTTTGGATGCTGATTTAAGGTCACAATTTGACTTAACCATTCTTGGGGGAGGCGGGATTTAAAACTCTGACCTCACCTTAATTCTTCAGCCTGGCTCTAGGACCTCCGCAGAGCTGTGAGTTCTCGAGGGTCCATGTCTTGGAGCAGGCAGCAGGAGGTTGAACGGAGAAATGAGGCAGTCAGCTGGAATGTCCATCTCACCTTATCAACATAGCCCCATCGGGCCTGCAGACACAGTCCATGCTTCACCTTCCTGGAAAAGCCCCGGAAATCCCAGGGTAATGTAGCGATACAGGGCTCGGCTTCTTTTTCTGACCTTTGCACCCAAAAAAGCTGAACGTTAAGAGATTAAATAAGATGGAAAGATGGTGAGCCCCAAAATTGTTGTACATTTTGTGCTGTTCTGCAAATTATTAGAAATCATTTTCTGGGTCCAGGTGAGTCATCCCTTGCATTGTCTTCCCTCACATCCTCCATGGTTTTCTCTCTCTCTTCAAAACACTACCACTCGATCTTCTCTCTATGTAAGTGTTTTAGCTTTTCTTTTTCTTTTCATTTGTTAGACTCAGGGTTCACTTTGCCTTTGTTTCAACAACAACTTGCATTTGTATAAGCACCTTTAACACAGATTAAGGAGGGCCTGACAGGAAGAAAGGGAGGCCGAGGAGCTTAGGCTTAAGAGTACGGAGCCCAGGCGGCTGAAAGTACAACCGGCAATGGTGGGGCAAAGAGGGGGGATACAAAAAAGGACAGAGTCAGAGAAACAAAAAGTTTGGGGCGGGGGGAGGGGGGAGTTGTGGGACTGGAGGAGGTTACAGAGAGGGAGGGGTGAGACAATAAAGAGAATCAAATATGAGGATGAGAATTTTAATTGGTGGTATTGGGAGCCTGGAAGCCAATGTAGGTCAGTAAGGACAAGGTTATAGTTAAGCAGGATTTGGAGCAAGATCGGATACGGCAGAATAGTTTTCGATGAGCTAAAGTTTACGGAGGGTGGAGGATGGGAAGCCGGTCAGGATACTTTTGAAATAGTCAAGCCTGAAGGTGACAAAATTAGGTTTCAACAGCAGATTGCCTGAGGTAGGGACAGAAGTAAGGGTGGAGGTGTGCGATGTAACAGAGGTGGAAGTAGGCAATCTTTGTGATGGAGAGGATATGGGGTCGGAAACTCAGCTGGGGAATTTAAATTCAGTTAATTAAATAATTCTGGAATAATTACTAGTATCAGTAATGGTGACCATGAAACTATCGGATTGTCATAAAATCCATCTGGTTCACTAATGTCCTTTAGGGAAGGAAATCTGCCGTCCTTACCCGGTCTGGCCTATATGTGACTCCAGACACACAGCAATCTGGTTGACTCTTAACTGCCCTCTGAAATGGCCTAGCAAGTCACTCAGTTGTAACAAACCGCTATGAAAAACAATTAAAAAAATGAAACCGGACGGACCACCCGGTATCGACTTCGGCACTGGCTACGGACACGGCAACGGCACACCCAGCCCAGTTGACCCTGCAAAGTCCTCCTCACCAACATCTGGGGACCTGTGCCAAAATTGGGAGAGCTGTCCCACAGACTAGTCAAGCAACAGCCTGACAGTCATACTCACAGAATCATACCTTTCAGTCAATGTCCCAAACTCCTCCATCACCATCCCTGGGTATGTCCTGTCCCACCGGCAGGACAGACCCACCAAGGGTGGTGGCACAGTGGTATACAGTCGGGAAGGAGAGGCCCTGGGAGTCCTCAACATTGACTGTGGACCCCATGAAGTCTCATGGCTTCAGGTCAAGCATGGGCAAAGAAACCTCCTGCTGATTACCACCTACCGCACTCCCTCAGCTGATGAATCAGTACTCCTCCATGTTGAACACCACTTGGAAGAAGCACTGAGAGTAGCAAGGGCACAGAATGTACTCTGGGTGGGGGACTTCAATGTCCATCACCAAGAGTGGCTTGGTAGCACCACTACTGACCGAACTGGCCGAGTCCTGAAGGATATAACTGCCAGTCTGGGCCTGCGACAGGTGGTGAGAGAACCAACACGAGGGAAAAACCTACTTGACCTCGTCCTCATCAATCTACCTGTCGCAGATGCATCTGTCCATGACAGTATTGGTAGCAGTGACCACCGTACAGTCATTTGGAGATGAAGTCCCATCTTCACACTGAGGACACCCTCCATCGTGTTGTGTGGCACTACCACTGTGCTAAATGGGATAGATTCAGAACCGATCTAGCAGCTCAAAACTGGGCATCCGTGATGCGCTGTGGGCCATCAGCAGCAGCAGAATTGTATTCCACCACAATCTGTAACCTCATGGCCCAGCATATCCCTCACTCTACCATTACCATCAAGCCAGGGGACCAACCCTGGTTCAATAAGGAGTGTAGAGAGCATGCCAGGAGCAGCACCAGGTGTACCTAAAAATGAGGTGCCAACTTGGGGAAGCTGCAACACAGGACTACATGCATGCTAAAAAGCGGAAGCAGCATGCTATAGACAGGGCTAAGCGATCCCACAATCAACGGATCAGATCAAAGCTCTGCAGTCCTGCCACATCCAGTCGTGAATGGCGGTGGACCATTAAACAACTAACGGGAGGAGGAGGCTCCATGAATATCCCCATCCTCAATGATGGTGGAGCCCAGCACGTAAGTGCAAAAGACAAGGCTGAAGCGCTTGCAACCATCTTCAGCCAGAAGTGCTGAGTGGATGATCCATATCGGCCTCCTCCTGAGGTCTCCACCATCACAGAAGCCAGTCTTCAGCCAATTCGATTCACTCCATATGATATCAAGAAACGGCTGAGCGCACTGGATACAGCAAAGGCTATGGGCCCCGACAACATCCCGGCTATCGTGCTGAAGACTTGTGCTCCAGAACTAGCCGTAATTCTAGCCAAGCTGTTCCAGTACAGCTACAACACTGGCATCTATCCGACAATGTGGAAAACTGCCCAGGTATGCCCTGTCCACAAAAAGCAGGACAAATCCAACCTGGCCAATTACTGCCCCATCAGTCAACTCTCAATCATCAGCAAAGTGATGGAAGGTGTCATCGAAAGTGCTATCAAACGGCACTTACTCAACAATAACCTGTTCACGGATGCCCAGTTTGGGTTCCGCCAAGACCACTCGGCTCCCCACCTCATTACAGCCTTGGTCCAAACATGGACAAAGGAGCTGTATTCCAGAGATGAGAGTGACTGCCCTTGACATCAAAGCAGCATTTGACCGAGTGTGGCATCAAGGAGCCCTAGTAAAACTGAAGTCAATGGGAATCGGGGGGAAAATGCTCCACTGGCTGGAGTCATACCTAGTGATGTAAGAAAACTACTAGGCACTTGGTCTAAGAGTTAAACAAAGCTTTAATCAACTGTTTTCCGACATGGAGATCTAGTTGTGTCCTTCCCTAGTTCCTGTTGAGGAATGTCCTAAGCAAGCTGGGCCCTTGCCCGAGTATTTATACTCTCCCTGGACAGCGCCACCAGCAGGCCGCCCAGTATTACTTCATACAAGATTCATGTCACCTAGCACAAAGGAAGATGGTTGTGGTGGTTGAAGGTCAATCATCACAGCCCCAGGACATCGCTGCAGGGCAGTGTCCTAGGCCCAACCATCTTCAGCTGCTTCATCAATGACCTTCCCTCCAACATAAGGTCAGAAATGGGGATGTTCGCTGATGACTGCACAGTGTTCAGCGTCATTCACAAATCCTCAGATAATGAAGCAGTCCATGCCCGCATGCAACAAGACCTGGACGATGTTCAGGCTTGAGCTGATAAGTGGCAGGTAACATTTGCGCCACAGAAGTGCCAGGTAATGACTATCTCCAACAAGCGAGAGTCTAACCACCTCCCCTTGACATTCAACAGTATTATCATCGCTAAATCCCCCACCATCAACATCCTGGGGGTCACCATTGACCAGAAACTTAACTGGACCAGCCACATAAATACTGTGGCGACAAGAGCAGGTCAGAGGCTAGGTATTCTGCGGCGAGTGTCTCACCTCCTGGCTCCCCAAGGCCTTTCCACCATCTACAAGGCACAAGTAAGGAGTGTGATGGAATACTCTCCACTTGCCTGGATGAGTTCAGCACCAACAACACTCAAGAAGCTCGACACCATCCAGGACAAAGCAGCCCGCTTGATTGGCACCCCATCCACCACATTAAACATTCATTCCCTCCACCACCGGCGTACCGTGGCTGCAGTGTGTACTATCTACAAGATGCACTGTAGCAACTCGCCAAGGCTTCTTCGTCAGCACCTCCCAAACCTGCGACCTCTTCCACCTAGAAAGACCTAGAATACCACCACCTCCAAGTTATCCTCCAAGTCACACACCATCCTGACTTAGAAGTATGTCGCCGATCCTTCATCGTCGCTGGGTCAAAATCCTGGAACTCCCTCCCTAACAGCACTGTGGGAGTACCTTCACCACACGGACTGCAGCAGTTCAAGGCGGTTCACCACCTCCTTCTCAAGGGCAACTAGGGATGGGCAATAAATGCTGGCCTTGCCAGCGACGCCCACATCCCATAAACGAATAATAAAAATAAATCATGAAAAGTAGCAACGCATAAAAAGTACAAACAAAATATTGAGGTTCATTTCTAGAGAAATAGAATTTAAAAGCAGACAAGTTATGTTATATTTATATTGAACCTTGGTTAGACCAGACTTGGAGTACTCTGCACAGTTCTGGTCTCCATATTACAAAAAGGATAAAGATGCACTGGAGACAGTGCAAAAAGGAATTACAATGATGATACCAGAACTGAGAGGTTATAACTATCAGGAAAGATTGAACAGGCTGGGGCTCTTTTCTCTAGAAAAGAAGACTGAGAGGTGACCTGTTCGAGGTTTTATAAATTATGAAGGAGTTTGATAGGGTAGATGGAGAGAAAATGCTTCCACTTGTGGAGGAGTCCAAAATTAAGGGCCATAAATATAAGATAGTCATTAATAAATCCAATAAAGAATTCAGGAGAAACCTCTTTACCCAGAGAGTGTTTAAAATGTGGAACTTGCTACCATAAGGAATAGTTGAGGCAAATAGCATAGATGTATTTAAGAGGAAGCTCGATATGTACATGAGGGAGAAAGGTATAGAAGGATATGTTGATGGGGTGAGATGAAGTAAGGTGGGAGGAGGCTCGTGTGGAGAATAAACACCGACATAGACCTCCTGGGATGAATGGCCTGTTTCTCTGCTGTACACAAAGGGACATAATTGAATATTAATCTGCATACATATTTGATATTGTGTAAAATATGTAGTGGATCACTTAAAACACGCTGAGCTATCAATCCAGCAATAAAAAGCTGTCCAGTTTCCCTTTGAAAAACTTGTGTTCAGTTCATTAAACGGTAGCTTATTCTGAATTGACACATTCGGGCATTCAAGAGGAAAGCAAAAAGGAAGAAATTTAAAGAGCAAAGAAGGAAATTCAGGACGCTACTAAAAAGAGACAGTGTTAAGTTACAGGCAATAGACTTATTTATTTGTTCTCTGGGTGTGCGCGATACTGGCCTATAAACAGGAAAGAAAGCATAATTCATAGAAAGAGGAGCAAGACTAAGAATAGAAAATTACAAAAGTTAAGATAAGGAAAATAAAAAAAGACAATTAAAAATCTGTTTGGTATCTGGAAAAGCAAAAGAGCCTATTCTACCATCAGTAGCTCCAGCTTACAGGGAGCAAAGGTTAGGAATTTAATGCCCATAGCCTGTAATTTCCCAACAATTCATTTTAAAGGATTGTAAATCATAGAATGGGGGCCCGTGACTTGTCATCCTGCGCTCGCTGCGAGTGCCAGTCCGTGCTGATAGTGGCCGATCATAGCATCAACGCTATAAAGAGAATGTCAAGATGGACTGAAAGGAGAGCGGGAAACAAGGAGGTCAATTGCATACTGAAAAAAGTAGAAAAATAAATTCAGCTCGCTCAAACAACAATGCAAATAATTTCCAACAATGCAGCATTTACACATTCCCCCTACATTTATGAATTAATTCCTGAATAATTGAGTAAAAATGTTATCTTGAAGAAAAAAAGTACCGCTTAGTAATTAATTACAATATTGCTTCTGGGTGTGAATAATGGTAATGAAGTAACAACAGATTTAGCAGCAACATACAAAATTCCTAATTAAAAGCTCTGTCAAAAAAAAACATCCGTTTGGCTGCATTAAGTGCTAATAGTCTATTGTCCAAGTTATGTTGACAGGAACAAGATGAGGCATGATCACACATTAATATTCTAAAAATGAGTAATGTCAAATGGAAACTAGTAAAAGGAACAGTGCTCACTAAAAATCCTGCTGCAAACAAAAAGTCTTAGAAATTATAACAAAAACAGAAAATGTGAGAATTTGGGTGCACGTGGCCATGCAGATATCAGCCAAAAGAAACTGTACAATCCTTGAATATATAATTATTCAAAGTCTTGTTGGCACTCTGCACACTAACAAGAATCTTCTCTCAACATTAATTACTTTTTATTCATTCATGGGATGTGGGCATCGCTGGCAAGGCCAGCATTTATTGACCATCCCTAATTGCCCTCGAGAAGGTGGTGGTGAGCTGCCTTCTTGAACCGCTGCAGTCCGTGTGGTGAAGGTACTCCCACAGTGCTGTTAGGGAGGGAGTTCCAGGATTTTGACCCAGCAACGATGAAGGAACGGCGATATATTTCCAAGTCAGGATGGTGTGTGACTTGGAGGGGAACTTGGAGGTGATGGTGTTCCCATGCGCTTGCTGCCTTTGTCCTTCTAGGTGGTAGATATCGTGGGTTTGAGAGGTCCTGACGAAGAAGCCTTGGCAAGTTGCTGTAGTGCATCTTGTAGATGGTACACACTGCAGCCATATGGCGCCGGTGGTGGAGGGAGTGACTGTTTAAGGTGATGGATGTGATGCTGATTAAGTGGGCTGCTTTGGCAGGCAAGTGGAGAATATGCCATCACACTCCTGACTTGTGCCTTGTAGATGGTGGAAAGGTTTTGGGGAGTCAGGAAGTGAGTCACTCACCGCAGAATGCCCAGCCTCTAACCTGCTCTTGTAGTCAAATTATTTATGTGGCTGGTCCAGTTAAGTTTCTGGTCAATGGTGACCCCCCAGGATGTTGATGGTGGGGGATTCAGTGATGGTAATGCCGTTGAATGCCAAGGGGACATGGTTAGACTCTTTCTTGTTGGAGGTGGTCATTGCCTGGGCACTTGTGTGGCGTGAATGTTACTTGCCACTTATCAGCCCAAGCCTGGATGTTGTCCAGGTCTTGCTGCATGCGGGCATAGACTGCTTCATTATCTGAGGAACTGCGAATGGAACTGAACACTGTGCAATCATCAGCGAACATCCCCACTTCTGACCTTATGTTGGAGGTACTATCTGGTCAACACTGTAACTTTCATCAAACAGAAGGAATTACATGGAAAATACCATCCCCTTCAAACAAAATATTGTATTAGTGCAATTGAGAGCAAATCCATTTCTGTCGATCTTGTTTAGAGTCTCTCACATTCCATCTCTATCATTTTAAACTACTTCATTTCTATAATGTCAGACACTCGTGCATTCATTACAATCCCCCTCCTTCATCATTGTTGTGCAGCATACAAGGAATGAACTAGCTTCCTTACAACCAGATTTTTAAGACAGATACGTGCACATCAACTTAATTTCTACAGGAATACCAATTCTTCGACATTTGGTATAGGCCTCACATGTAAGATTGAGATCTCCTGCCCGCCCCCCCCCCCCACCCCCCCACCCACCTGAAGATGGCAATCTTCTGAGTATGTCGATTATGGTATGAATGCACAACATTTCTCTTACTTTCTCTTGCTGGATGGTTACTGGAGTAATCCTAACTTTCCCAACAATAGTGAAAGCCCACTATTAAAATTATAAGCTTTACACTGCGATGAGATAAAGTCACATGAGGGTCAGTGGTGTAGGTGGGGGGGGGAGGGGGGGCGTTCTTAAAGCGCCCCCTTTAATTTCTAAGTTTTTTTTATTTGACCACTCCTTCTTTCGAAAGAACGTGTCTTAGATTACTTGATAGAACACAGAAACAACGGATGTTCTTCCAGAGCTAGTCTGTTCCACAACTCAACCAGTGAAAACCGATTAGTTGGGCTTGTACTTCTAAATATTCACTGGGATACTGCAGTGAATAGTAGTGAAGTTATTGAAAGGCAAGCGATACATAACCGGTGCTATAGAGTTATGGGGATTAATATTCACCCCCCTCCCACGATGGGTAGGAGAGGTGTGGGGGGGGACATTAAAAATTAAAAATTGCGTAACGTGACCCCAATCTTCTATGATATTTTAAAGCAGGTAAATTTCCAGCTTTTGGATAGTTTGTAGGTTATGGAGAGTTAGGAGAAATCTGATAAATTGCACTTTGCTTCCATGTTTTAATTTGTTCCCCAATTTTCTCTGCTCCTCTCCCTAATGTGTTGACTCTTGCTGGGGAACAATTCCATAGACATCTCTGTAACAAACTGCCATTCTTGATGCGAGCACAGACAGCTAGTGCTGAGAAGTTTATTTTATCATGCAGGGCATCACTGCCGAGCCTGGTACTTTTCTCATCTGACAGCCACATACATGCACTTTCAGCAGAGGGCATTGGAATACGGTCAGGAGTGGTACTCCAAGTCAAGTGGTGCTGAGGTCAAATATAGCCTTCCAATTGTTTCCCTGGCTGAGATCAGCGAACAGCACAGACTAGGGATCAAACCCTGGACCATCTGCTCTGCATGGCTAAGTGCTACACTGCTCGATGCTTTTGCCCAATAAGTCATTAAGCCTCAGAATTTTAAAACATTTATTGAGGTGGTGGAACAGAATTCTGTTTTGTGACTTGCATTAATCAGCCATAAAATTCAGGGTAGATGTGCAGGATCAGAATTTCAAAGCCTCTGAGGATCTGACTGAATCCAAACTCTCCTTTTTTTAAAGTTTTTAATGACATTGACTAATAGCTGCCAATTTCAAAACGAACCCTATAGCTGAAACGATTTGTTTATCATATGACAAACATTAAATTAATGAAGTGATAAATTAGTGCTTATAAATAGATTAACAGATAGAAATCATCATTATAGAAATTATGTAGAAAAAAACTGTAGTAAAGTACCTTTTCAAATAGCATTACGGCTTGCAATCTTGCCAACTGACATTTCCAGAATAGTGTCAAATCCCTCATGGCCTCGCCCCTCCCTATCTCTGTAACCTCCTCCAGCCCTACAACTTTCCAAGAACTCTCCGTTCGTCTAACCCTGGACTCTTGTGCATCCCCCACTCCCTTCACCCCAACTCCTGCATTTAAATTTTAAGAGAAGCATTAATTCATTTTTTTAAAAGCTGCAGGTTACTTATTCCATTAACTAGCAGTCAGAGGAATTTCATATGAATACGCAAATGCCCATTTGTACACTAATATTACACAAAGTGATTTTACCCAATGGAAACTAACGGTGATACATTTTTCCAATAATTCAGATGAAGTATATCTGTATAGTGACTGAGCTTGAATTTTAATGCAGCCCTCCCAGTGTGAACAGGGAGGGAGGGTTCCCGCTGCATTCCTAATGCATTCCCGCCCCCTGCTGACTTAAAACAGGCAGGGGAGGGCCAGCCAGCCCAGGCAGGCGGGGCCTACTTGATGATGTCATCGGCGTTGTGACACAACTTAACTCAAAAATTCTGGAGGGCCGCATGGGGCCGAAACCCACAGCCAAAAGTGGCGGGAGTTAGTGGAGTGGCCAGAAGAGACCAAGGTAAGTATTTTAATTTAACTTTTCTGAGGATTCCTTGTGGGACAGAAGGAATGGGAATTCTTGGACGCCCCACTTGCAGCCTCATCTCTCCCTCCCAGTTCCTGCTCTCGCCCACGGCGTCACTCCCTGCGGTTTTGGGTGGGAGACAGCTTTGCTACATGTTAATGAGATACAGGAGTTAAAATGGCCCAGTCCTCACGTTCAACTCACCGCAGGGGTTTCCCTCCCGCCCTACACCCCGCCCACCCCTAACACGTCCCAAGTTAAAATCGGGGCTTCAGTTATCAGCTTTAGTTACTATATTTCTATTCCATAGCTATCATGCCAATGGACCTATCTATCCTCCTATTGCTCTTCACACAACTATAATTGTACAGTAAACTCTTTATCAACCGGCACCCAAATATCCGGAAATCTCTCTTAACCGGCAAAATTCTTGAGTAGGGGTTTTCCTTCATCTCTCGTTTAAAACTAACTTAAAAAAAAACCCCGAGGCGTTTGCCTTGTATCGGAGCGTGTAGATTGGGAGGGGAATGTGCAGCCCGGGTAGGCAGCGGACACGACAGATGGTCAGCTGGCGGTTCCCGGGGAGACGGAGCTCCGAATGCAGGTGCATGTCAGTGTGTACGGGGCTCTCGTACATTGGGAGATATAACTCTCCGTTATCCGGACTTTTTGATTAACCGGCACCACGCCGGTCCCATCGGTGCCAGTTAATAAAGAGTTTCCTGTACCATGGTAATAACAACAACTGGGACATACGGGAATGGGACCAATATCCTCGCGGGAGGGTTTAAACTAGCTTGGCAGGGGGATGGGAACCTAAGTATAGAGTCAATAGGGAGGGAAGAAAAACTGGAATTGGAAAACAAAAACGTAGAAAGTAAATTGGAAGGACATAGGAGTCAAGGGCTAGATAGTAGTCAACAAGGAGGTATGCCTGTACTAAATAGTATATACTTCAATGCAAGGAGTATAGCAAACAAGGCAGATGAGCTGAGGGCACAGGTAGATACTTGGGACTATGATATTATAGCTATTACAGAGACGTGGCTGAAAGAGGGGCAGGTATGGCAGCTCAACATTCCTGGTTACAGGATTTTCAGACGGGATAGAGAGGGAGGTAAAAAGGGAGGGGGGGTCACGGTATTGATTAAAGAAACTATTACAGCTGTGAGGAGGGATGATATGTTGGAGGGATCATCAAACGAGGCCATATGGGTCGAATTGAAAAACAAAAAAGGGGCGATCACACTGCTGGGAGTGTACTACAGACCCCCAAACAGTGAGAAGGAGATAGAAGAACAAATATGTAGACAAATTTCTGAGAAGTGCAAAAACTATAGGGCAGTAATAGTAGGGGATTTCAACTACCCCAATATTAACTGGGATAAAATTAGTGTGAAGGGTATAGAGGGTGCGGAATTCCTAAAATGCATCCAGGAGAACTTTTTTAGCCAGTATGTAGCAAGCCCAACAAGGGAGGGGGCGGTTCTGGACTTAGTTTTAGGGAATGAAGCTGGGCAGGTAGAAGGCGTATCAGTGGGGGAGCATTTTGGTGCTAGTGACCATAATTCTGTTAGATTTAAAGTAGTTATGGAAAAGGACAAGGATAGACCAGGAATAAAAATTCTAAATTGGGGAAAAGCAAATTTTGCTAAGCTCAGAGGGGATTTAGCCATCGTGGACTGGAAACAGCTACTTGAAGGTAAATCAGTGTCAGAGCAGTGGGAGGCATTCAAGGAGGAGATCCGGAGGGTTCAGACCAAATATGTGTCCTTAAAGAAAAAAGGTGGGACTAACAAATCTAGAGCCCCCTGGATGTCTAGAGACATACAGGGTAGGATAAAGAAAAAACGGAAGGCTTATGACAGATACCGAGTGCTAAATACTCCAGAATCTTTAGAGGAGTACAGAAAGTGCAGCGGTGCAATTAAAAAGGATATTAGGAAAGCAAAGAGAGAGCATGAAAAATTCTTGGCAAGTAAAATCAAGGAAAACCCAAAGATGTTTTAAAAATATATTAAGAGTAAGAGGATAACTAAAGAAAGGGTAGGGCCTATTAGAGATCATGAGGGTAATCTGTGTTTGGAGGCGGGAGACGTCGGTAGGGTTCTTAATGAATACTTTGCGTCTGTTTTCACAAAGGAGAGGGGCGAGGAGTGTGAAATATTAGATGAAATAAACATAGTGAGAGAGGAAGTATTAAGGGGTTTAGCAGCTTTAAAAGTGGATAAATCCCCAGGCCCAGATGAAATGTATCCCAGGCTGTTAAGCGAAGCAAAAGAGGAAATTACAGAGGCCCTGACCATCATTTTTCAATCCTCTCTGGCTTCAGGTGTGGTGCCGGAGGACTGGAGGACTGCTAATGTGGTACCCTTGTTTAAAAAGGGAGAAAAGGATAGACCGAGTAATTACAAGCCAGTCAACCTAACCTCGGTGGTGGGAAAATTATTGGAAAGAATTCTGAAGGACAGGATAAATCTTCATTTAGAAAGACACGGATTAATCAAGGATAGTCAGCACGGATTTGTTAAGGGAAGGTCGTGTCTGACAAACTTGATTGAATTTTTTGAGGAGGTAACAAGGAGGGTAGATGAGGGTAGTGCATTTTATGTAGTGTATATGGACTTTAGCAAGGCTTTTGATAAGGTTCCACATGGCAGACTGGTCACGAAGTTAAAAGTCCATGGGATCCAGGGCAAAGTGTCAAGTTGGATTCAAAACTGGCTCGGAGACAGGAAGCAGAGGGTAATGGTTGATGGGTGTTTTTGTGACTGGAAGGCTGTTTCCAGTGGGATTCCGCAGGGCTCAGTACTAGGTCCCTTGCTTTTTGTGGTATATATCAACGATCTAGACTTGAATATAGGGGGTATGATTAAGAAGTTTGCAGATGATACTAAAATCGGCTGTGTGGTTGATACTGAAGAAGGAAGCTGTAGACTGCAGGAAGATATCAATAAATTGGTCAGGTGGGCAGAACAGTGGCAAATGGAATTCAATCCGGAGAAGTGTGAGGTAATGCATTTGGGGAGGGCTACCAAGGAAACGGAATACACATTAAATGGTAGGACACTGAGTAGTGTAGAGGAACAAAGGGACCTTGGAGTGCATGTCCACAGATCCCTGAAGGTAGCAGGCCAGGTAGATAAGGTGGTTAAGAAGGCATACGGAATGCTTGCCTTTATTAGCCGTGGCACAGAATACAAGAGCAGGGGGTTTATGCTTCAACTGTATAAAACACTAGTTAGGCCTCAGCTAGAGTACTGCGTGCAGTTCTGGTCACCACATTACAGGAAAGATGTGATTGCACTAGAGAGGGTGCAGAGGAGATTTACAAGGATGTTGCCGGGAGTAGAGAATCTTAGCTATGAGGAAAGACTGGATAGGCTGGGTCTGTTTTCCTTGGAACAGAGGAGGCTGAGGGGGAACCTTATTGAGGTGTATAAAATTATGAGGGGCATAGATAAAGTGGATAGAAAGGACCTATTTCCCTTAGCAGAGGGGTCAAAAACCAGGGGGCACAGATTTAAAGTAATTGGTGGAAGGTTTAGAGGGGATTTGAGGGGAAATTTCTTTACCCAGAGGGTTGTGGGGGTCTGGAACTCACTGCCTGAAAGGGTGGTAGAGGCAGGAACCCTAACCACATTTAAAAAGTACTTGGATGTGCACTTGGGATGCTCTAACCTGCAGGGCTACGGACCAAGAGCTGGGAAGTGGGATTAGGCTGGATAGCTCTTTGTTGGCCAGCGCGGACACGATGGGTCGAAATGGCCTCCTTCTGTGCTGTAACTTTCTATGATTCTATACGAGTTATCACATTGCTTGAACCCTAGCGTGATCTTATGTTATTACAGACTTTGTTTAAATCTTAATATGGATGGTTTCTTTAAATGAGCAAACAGCAGCATTGAAGAACAAACTCTGCTATGTTGCTAAGCCAATCCAGTCAAACAGAAGAACTAAAAGTTGGGAAAAGTTGATCTGTGAATAGTGCAGTGGCAAAAGCAAAGCTATAGGAAACAAAATAATTTCTCCTACTAGTACTGTTTTGGAATTGAGGATAAAGCCAAATAAAGTCTTGTCTGGATGTGGGACCCAAAAATATACTGGGGAGCACAACTCATGTACTAGCCTATGCTGCAGGGTAGGTGGAGATGCTCTAGCAGCAGATGGCACAGATCTACATCTGACTTTCTGCTGACTTGGAAACTAGGAAGACAGTTCCTTATGATTGTTGCCAGGTAGGTATGACCAATAAAGTTGGTGACATCTTGGCAGGGGTGGCCAATCGGGCTGTGCTGGCTGATGATCACCCTGGCATGCAGTACCACATAAATCATGACATACTGTGGATGGGGTGCTTCTGAAGAACAATCCAACTGTATGGTCATTCAAGCATAGTGCTGCCGTCAAGTCTGCAGTTCCAGCTTCCTTTGGGAACAGGAGTCTCTACATGCATTAATCATCTCTTAAAATGAGGCCTGGTAACCTCTGTCTGCAGATGTGGGTAAGCGGGTACTGCCGAATAGGCACAGAGTATCTTTTGTGCAGCCTGACCTTCCCGGCATCCCTTTACTTGTCCTCCTTTTCTTCCAAGGATGTCATATAGAGGGATTCCCATTTGGTGCTACTGAAGCTGCTGGGGGTATATAAATTACACCAAGTGCCGGTCAGAGAAGAAAAGAAAATCTGTGCAGAAATGGCACTGAATGAGTCTTACACCAGCAAAACTGGACATCCATTAGATAAATGTAATTTGCACCTGGTGATGAGCTGACATGGTGGCCAGAAAATTATGCGAAAGACATAATTACGTAACTTCTTTGTCATTATATTATGAAGCTCCCACCTGTTTCCAGAATTACAGGTCATCATCCTTTTATCTGTGCCAGTGTGTCCCATGAACTGGCGCATGGGGGTGCTAACAACATGAAAATCAGCCCACCAAAGTTGAAAGCTACGCAAGCAAGATCCAATTTGTGACAATGGTTTCTTTAATAACCTTGCATTTTGGATTCGGTGAACAGTAAGGTAGGTCTACATCTTCACCGCATTTTCAGTCAATGGAATGAAAATCTGTCAGGTTCTATAAAGGGTGTGCAATCTGCCCCGCCAGATTATGCCCAGGCGGTGAACATAGAAATCAACCCCAGTGCAATTACAGGCAAACAAAACTATTCGAACAAGAATATAGGTATTAGTTTATCTAGTAACATTTTACTCTGTGTCTATATTTCAGCTGAAGTATAGTTGATAGCAAATCTTTGTGCACCTACCTGCACACTAGTCAGGGTTGTATACTGGTAAGCCTTTATTGCAAGGTAATTGGCTTCTATATCTATTACTCCCAAGATCATGTACTTCCACCATCTTCTTTTTAGTATTGCCAACAGATTCTCTTCCCCTGTGCAAAAAAAAAAGACGACCAGGTTACAAGCTCAACCAGTCACTATGAAGAAATTGTTGTGGTTAAAACTATTTGGCTGAAAAGTAAGGATGCATTGATCCTGCAAAATGAGGGCATAGTTTCCTCTGTTCATTAACATTAATGGTAACAAAGAAGTTGGTGTGAATATAACCAGGGTGTCTGCAATTTTCTCGTCTATGCACACAACAGACCAGGTACCTTGCCATGGGCGAGGGGTTGGAAAATATATCCTTGTATATTAAAGAGGCCAATTTTTCTTTTTCTTTACTATCATATTTTTGCATTTAGATTTGTGGAAGCATATCATTGTATTAAACTGATCAAACTGACATATATAAATAACAGCACAAAATTAAAATATTAAAATATTTGAACATTCATGGCACTCAGCAGTATCAAGTGTCACTGATTTTGGGTATTTGTCCCTGCTTTTTCAAACCCAAATTTTAAGTTTGTAGATTGAGAGTATGCAAGTCATGATCAGGAGAAGAGGAGAAAGAGAGAACATTGGAAGAACTGAAAAAAAAATACACCCAGCAAGGAGATTATAAACATAATACAATAGCAAAATACTGCGGATGCTGGAAATCTGAAATAACAACTCAGCAGGTCAGGCAGCATCGAGGAGAGAGAAACCGAGTCAACATTTCGAGTCGGGGACCCTTCGTCAGAACTGGAAAAGTTTAGAGAAGAGAGATTTTTAAGCAGGGGCAGGGAGGAGGGGAGGAAAGAACAAAGGGAAGGTCTGTGACAGGATGGAAGGCAGGAGAGATTGACTGACAAAAGGGATGATGGTGCAAGGCATAAAGAGAGGTAATGGGACAAGTTAAGAAACAAAAGATGGCTCTAGATGAGGTGTGAATGATGATGGCAGCAACATTAACAGCTACCATGTGAGCAAACAAGAAAAAAAAATAAAGAAATACAGGGGCCGAGGTTATAGTCTGAAATTGTTGAACTCGATGTTACGTCCAGAAGGCTGTAAAGTGCCTAATAGAAAGATGAGGTGCTGTTCCTCCAGCTTCGTTGGAACAGTGTAAGAGGCCGACGTCGGAGAGGTCAGAGTGGGAGCGAAGCAGAGAATTAAAGCGACAGGCGACCGGAAGCTCGGGGTCATGCTTGCGGATTGAACGGAGGTGTTCTGCAAAGCGGTCACCCAATCTGCGTTTGGTCTCCCCAATGTAGAGGAGACCGCATCGTGAGCAGCGAATACAGTATACTAAATTGTAAGAAGTACAGGTAAATCACTGTTTTACCTAGAAAGAGTGTTTAGGGCCCTGGATGGTGGGAAGGGAGGAGGTAAAAGGACAGGTGTTGCATCTCCTGCGCTTGCATGGGAAGGTGCCGGGCGAAGGGGAAGAGGTGTTGGGGGTGATAGAGGAGTGGACCAGGGTGTCGCGGAGGGAGCAGTCCCTTCAGAATGCTGAAAGGGGGAAGGAGGGGAAGATGTGTTTGGTGGTGGGATCACGCTGGAGGTGGCAATTATAAACATAATTGCTTTTATTTATCTTTTAAAACTTCAATTAGATCTCAAAACTTAATTTTTAATTTACAGCTGTACAATTCGGAGCTCCAGGATATTGCACTGTGCTGCCTATACACGTAATAATCCCACGAGTTTTAGATGCTATTGTTCAGCTTGATTTTTATCTAATCCTCACATTTTATTTCTTTTGGATCCAACATTGATCAGTTTAAAGTGCCAACATCTCACTTGCTCTCAGTCTACCTGTTCAATTTCAAGTCAATTTCGTGAATTCAGAATTAACCAGCTAATGACCTTTGCGTCAACTAGATGGGCTATTTGTTCCTTCTGTAAATACATATTACAATGAAATTTGGATAATCTTTCAAATAAAAAGGAGTTGGAAATAACTACATAAATTCTAATAAGATCAAAGTCGTTTTAAATGCTTTCTCCTTTGTAAAAATACATCATGGAAAAGATTTCCAATACTATATGTTGATATTGAAAAATTGTTTATACAGAAAATACTTTTATTTAATAAAAAGACTTTTATGTCTGAAAAAGCATGCCATAATTGTTACCTACTAGCTTTAAGTTGTACTTACAACATTTTTTTAGATTTCTAAGATGATCCAAGTAATGCTAAAAATGTAAATAATTAATACGATAGCAAAATACTGCGGATGCTGGAAATCCGAAATAACAACAGAAAACGCTGGAAAAACTCAGCAGGCCAGGCAGCATCCGTGGAGAGAGAAAGAGAGTTAACGTTTCAGGTCGATGACCTTTCATCAATAATTAAAATTGACTTGCAAATTCAACAACCCGTTTTTGTTGGTCCATTAGGTTATTTTAAAGACACATTACAAGAAAAACAGAAAGCGCACATGGGGCAGGAATTGCAAAGCTTTGCTGTCAGTGTAGTAGGGGTAGGAAATATGTCTACAACAATGCAATCAAGAAGTCTGCATCCCATGTTTGCATCTACCAAGGCTCTGCACTGGCAATGAAACCTCACAATTTCTACCCTAATGGGCCATCTTTTATACCTAAAATGGCAGCAGATTGTAATTCAACCACAATTATTTCAATAAAAGACCTGTGTTTATGAAGTATCTTATGTATTTTTAGAAACATTTCATCTCAAAGCAGTTCACATACGATGAATTACTTTAAAGTGCAGAGACTGCTGTTATGTAAACAATTACCATATATACCAACCAGGAATACTAGCAAAGGCCAACCAACAGCTTGAGTTGACACAGCCCTAAAAAGCTGACACCTCAAGAATTGCCCTTGGTGTGTGTGTGTGCTAATATGGTGTGTGAAGACAAAGGGGGTAATTTGCATCATGTTGGACACTTCCAGTAGCTCCTGTGGTGGTTCCTATGGGAAAATGCCTGGGACATTGGAAACAGTTAGCAGATCTGATTTCCCCAACAGCAATGAAAATGTAGACAGCGATTAATGAATGAAACATCAGTCTGTTCTCATACCCAACTCTATTTAAGATTTATTGAAACTGCATACATTTTCCCAGAAATTTCCTCCAGTACTTTAAGACAAATAGGATGATAGGCAAGGTAGAGTCAGGAGAAAAACAAGACATTTCCTTTTTAAAGGGAGTAGATATTACATTTCTTAATTAATAGGTATGTTTAAGCAAGACTTTGATGCACATTAAAGGTGTGATTTGAGTCATAACTTGAGCTGAGCATTCACAGCTTGTCTCTCTCAGCCTCATGTGTTTTTTATATATCTGTAGCCGCAAGGAAGTTAGACAGACATCTATTTATGATGCAGTTTCTTCCCACATGGTTCTATAAGTGACTCATGTCTGCAAGCAAACATGGCAAAATTACATTTAGACATTGCTAACTGTTCGGAGATGCTTGCGGCTGCTTTGGAGTGCGAGTTTCATGAGCGCAACTGCTGCTATCAGAGGATGTCAGACTATTACTCTAGAACTAGTCTGTTCTGTGGGCTGTGAAAGAAATATCTTTCCAACTAATAAAAGTCATAGTTAAGTTATGCAATGGTAAACATTCCATGTGGGGCTACTTTCAAGACTGATTTTCTTTTTCAATAGCTTTTTATTTGCTTAATTTATTCAGGTGTGATGAGCAGGGCTAGTTTCTTATCAACTCAATTCCCAAAAGTAGCTTCGGCAATGCTCCAAAAACACCTTTCATAATTTGTCATGTGCCTCACTTACGTTTATTGGGTGACTCATTGGCTCTGCAAATATAAATATATTTTAAAACTGACATGTCAAGAAAGGAAATTAAGCCGGAAGTACATCATTGGCCGTTAGTGCAGAGTAGTCAACACTGGGCAAATCCTAGGTGTGGGATTGGCAACTGCGAATTTATAGTCACATGCCTGAGATGCCAGCTCATGGTGAAAACATAAATATGTTTAGAAACAGCAAGCTCCATCCATTACATAGGATAGGACTCAGTCATGGCTCAGTGGTAGCACTCTCACCTCAAGCCCTACTACAGATACTTGCGCATTAAATCTAGGCTGACACTCCAGCGCAGTAGAGAGGGAGTGCTGCTCTGTCAGGTGGACATAAAACCGAACACGTCTGCCCTCTCAGGTGGACATAAAAGATCCCATGGCATTATTCAAAGAAGAGCAGAGGAGTTCTCCCCAGTGTACTGGCCAATATTTATCCCTCAACCAACATCACTAAAAAAAAACATATTATTAGGTCACATCACACTGCAGCTTGTGGGATCTTGTGGTGTGCAAATTGGCTGCCACATTCCAACAGTGACTACACTTCATTGGCTTTAAAGTGCTTTGGGATGACCTGAGGTTGTGAAACGCACTATACAAATGCAGAATAAATGACAACTTTTTTTACAGTGGTCTTTGAAACAAATTCACTAATTTTTCACCAATGATGCAAATGTTCTTAGTCAATGAATTTTTAAATTATCAAGTTACATCTCCTGATAACTACAAGATGAAATTAACTAGCATTGAGAGGCCATTGATGCTCTGTGTAGACATGGAGCTTTGCTTTACACAGCTGCATAATACTTGCAGTGCAGTGAAAATCCAGACGACACTGCATCCTTCAGTGCAGGACAAAAGTGGCAATAATGGCCCAGATATTCCGATCCCTACGGGTGGGTACGCGCTATGTACCCACCTGTAGGGACCTCGGAAATGCCGGTTTCAGGCATGCACAGCGCATGCGCTGAAAACCAGCATTTCCGATCTGTCAAGAATGGTCTTGACAGATCCTCCGGCTGCCCTGGAGAAGGGCCTCTGCGGGCGGATAGTTCCGCTTTTTGGAGACCCTCTGCCCACAGAAAACCCTTACAATTCTTATGCCTGGTAAAATTAGGCGTAAGGCCTGCTTTTACCAGGATAAGAGTTGAAAAAAAGTTTTAAAATGTTTTTTCACTGATTTATCATTTAAAAATACTTTAAAAAGTGTAAGTTTATTTTTAGCCCCGTAAAAAACTTTAATTATTTTTTTCAAAAAATAAAATTTTTGTTTAAAATACTTAATTTATTGTAATTTCAAGTCATTTTAAAAATGTGATTTAAAAAAAAATGTATTTAAAGTTTTACTATGTTTTTGGGGTGATCTCTATTCATATATTTGACAGGTCTTCCTGTCAAGTGTATGAAAGGAGATTCCCTTCTTTGATTGGCTTCCCATGGCCCACGTGATCCCAGGGACGCTGCGAACTACATGCGCCTCTGGGATACGTGGGTCCTGCGCACTTAGAATTTGGAGAGGCCCAGCATCGGAAGCGTGTGCGTCCCGGGAGCCCTCAGGTAAGGGCGTAGATTTTTCCAGATCACAGGCCTCCGCCCGTGGGAGGCCTGCGATCGGAAAATATGGGCCAATATATAATTCTTTTCTATAATTCTTGCAGATAATCAAGCAATCCTCAAAAGACAAATTTAATCTTACAACCCACAACATTCATGTCTGGCCAGCCGCACTGCACTTGTCCATGATTACAGCAACACCAAAGCCATTGTGTGCTGTGCTGTGTCTCGTCACCTCCCTTCCTCACAATATCTCACCACCCACTACCAAGAAATAAGAGGCAAAGAAGCAGCAAAGAGAGGCTCACAACAGTCGAGAGATAGAAACAGAAGCAGCAACACAAAGCTAGCGGAGACAGGCAAGAGAGAGACTATATGCTCTGATTTACTATGAGCAACGACATGGGAGATCCATTTGTTAGTTACACTGAAAACAATTTCATCCCATAAATTGGGTAAAGTCCAAGATGGGGCAGATTGTATGATTGGCAGATTATGCAGACTGATGAGCTGAATCCTATTCATTCATCTAGATTAAGTATGATTATAAGATTTGGATGAATTGTCATACGTTACACATGAAAGATATTGCATACTGTCATTAGGGCCTGGCACAATTTACAATCAGATTTTTGGCCCAAATCTCCTGATCTCTGCTGTTGCCATACTGCTCCTTTCTTGCTCAGCCCATCTGAATGGACTTCTACATGGATCATACAAAAAAACAACTGTACCTTATCATGCCACTGTTTACGAACCTCTGCCATTGCTCCTATAAAGGTGTTTCACATGATGGGGGCGAGGGAGGGGGGTTAAATGGAGAATTCAGACATACGGGGGGGGAGGGGAAGAGTTGGCTGGAATTTTGCCGGCGCTCAGGGAGCAGATTTGGAGGCGGGACATCTTGCAAAATCGCAAAGATTGACAGCGGGTCGGAAACCCGCTGTCAACCCGCCTCCAATCAATCGTCCCAAGTGTCGGATCCCCGATTTGAGCATGGACCCAACACCTAGCAGCGGGAAGAGGATTATAGGCACTTAACTGCTTGTTAACAGATTGTTAACAGGCAGTTAAGAGGTTTTTTGCAATTTTGACAGGTCTACTGCGGGCTTCCCGATGTCCGGACACCACGCCAGGTAAGTGTGGCGTGTTGTGAGTCTGCTGTAATGTTTATGCATTGATGACAGCTGCAGAAGTGGTGTGAAGGATCCAATGGTGCACTGGTGAGTTTCAGAGGTAAGAAAATGTTGGGAAAATCATTTTTAATGCATTTACACGTTTCTGTAGGTGACAAGTTATGGATTGTGTGTGTAGTCCCACCTCATTGGGAGAACCTCTCTCACCAGTGACAGATCGCTTCTGTAACCTCACCTGCAGCTGCCATCTGTTCTAGCCTAAGGAGGGAGTCACTGGAGAGCCTGGGTGAAAGGGCTCACCTTTGTACAGTGATTGTCAGTGTTTGCAGCACCTCAATGCTGTCAAACACTGAAAAATCAGCTGTCAAAAAAAATTGTGCGTGGCCCCTTTAAGAAAACTGGCCGATGACGCGTCATCTGACACCGGCTTCCTCTTAATTGGCCGGCAAGCAGGGCAGGCTTAACAAGGCCAATTGACGCAAAAGCGCATCTGTGCGTCTGATGTCATTGGGGGCGGGACTGGAATCCGGCAGGCAACTGTCCCGCCCCCAAGCCTCATCGATAGGAAAAATCACGGCCAAAAAGTCCAGATACATAGAAAAAGAGTGAAGTTCAGACCCACAAGGGGAGAAAAAGAGAGAAGGATAGAGAGAGAGAGAAAGAGATGCAGAGGGAGAAACAGAGATACAGAGAGAGAGACAAATACAGGGAAAAGGACAAGCAAAAGTTTGACATGTAGGAAAATGAGGTGAGAGAGGTACACACACGAGGGAAGAGAACTACAGCTTAAAAACTGGGATAGAGAGGAAGAGAAGCAAATCACAAATACACACAGGCAAATATGAAGAGCGAGTACACAGCCTGAGCCAAACACAAGGGTAGAAAGTGGCTTTGGTCATTTACTCACAGACGGATTTGTCGCATGAATGAGCACGAGGATGTGTTTACAAAACACGAAAATAAAATCATTTTGCTCCAGAGCTTCAGGATTTTGTCAGTAAAATTGAGTGACCTTAGAAAGTCACAGCACTGCATGGTAATACTCCAACATGTGTCACTAATCTAAGAGGAGGGGGAAGAGAGGAGAAAATTGAGGGGAAAAAATTGCTGAAATAAAATTGCTCATTATTATGGGGAGCTTTTCTGAAGGGTTGTTAATTGAAAATAAGTAATGCTCTGTTACATAGAACAAAAGTGTTTTTTTAAACTGATTTTCTGCAGTAGAACCTATAGGTATGTTCGATTTATGACACCGGATCCGAAGCTAAACTGGATTACTGAGTCTTGGAATTTAAAGAACATTGCTCAGGATACAATAATATGAAAACATTGGAACATAGTAATTGCTGGACAAAAAAGGCCATATAGTTCACCTTCTAGCATCCTGGTAGTCGTATGATACAATAATAATGAGTTGTTGACTAATCATAGCAATCAATCTCTGTCAATTAGTCTACAACAGACTCAGACATGAGATGGGGAAAACACCTGTGGCAGAAAGCTTTGGGAACTATAGGTCCAAAGTCACCTGTTCCTCACCATATGCTGCACTTACCACATGTCATGTCTCAAATTATTCGTATAATGTATCCCAAAATATTATTTAATGAAAAAAAATCTATTACATTAGCATTTAAATGAATCAACACTATCCTGCTTCCACTGTCTCCCTAGGGAGCCTGTTCCATAGATTTACCACTCGTTCAGTGAAATAATGTTCCACAGATTAGTTTTGCATTTAAACCCCTTCAGGCGCAGGCCATGTCTTCTGGTTCTGCGGTTGTGGACAAGGTGCAATAACTTGTCATGATCTACATTACCTAGTCCCTTTAGAATTCTAAAAACAGCAAATATATCAGCTCTCAAACTTCTCTTTTCTAGTGAGAACATGCCCAATTTACATAATCGCTCATTACAATGCAGTGTCCTAGGCCCAACCATCTTCAGCTGCTTCAGCAATGACCTTCCCTCCATCATAAGGTCAGAAGTGGGGATGTTTGCTGATGACTGCACAGTGTTCAGCGCCATTCGCAACTCCACAGATAATGAAGCAGTCGATGCCCGCATGCAGCAAGACCTGGACAACATTCAGGCTTGGGCTGATAAGTGGCAGGTAACATTCGCGCCACACAAGTGCCAGGCAATGACTATCTCCAACAAGCGAGAGTCTAACCACCTCCCTTTGACATTCAACGGCATTACCATCGCCGAATCCCCCACCATCAACATCCTGGTGGTCACCATTGACCAGAAACATAACTGGACCAGCCACATAAATACTGTGGCAACAAGAGCAGGTCAAAGGCTAGGTATTCTGCAGTGAGTGACTCACGTCCTGACTCCCCAGTGCCATTCCAACACCTACAAGGCACAAGTAAGGAGTATGATGGAATACTCTCCACTTGCCTGGATGAGTGCAGCTCCAACAACACTCAAAAAGCTCGATACCATCCAAGACATAGCAGCCCGCTTGATTGGCACGTCATCCACCACCTTAAACATTCACTCCCTCCACCACTGGCATACCATGGCTGCAGTGTATACCATCTACAAGATGCACTGCAGCAACTCGCCAAGGCTTCTTCGGCAACACCTCCCAAACCCGCAACCTCTACCACCTAGAAGGACAAGGGCAGCAGGCACATGGGAACACCACCACCTCCAAGTTCCCCTCCAAGTCACACACCATCCTGACTTGGAAGTATATCGCCGTTCCTACATCGTCGCTGGGTCAAAATCCTGGAACTCCCTCCCTAACAGCACTGTGGGAGAACCTTCACCTCACGGACTGGAGCGGTTCAAGAAGGCGGCTCACCACCACCTTCTCAAGGACAGCTAGGGATGGGCACTAAATGCTGGCCTTGCCAGTGATGCCCAAAATCCCATTAACGAATATAAAAAAAAAATTCCTCCATCCCCTCAATTATTCTGGTTGCCCTCTTCTGTATCCTTTCAATAGCTGCAATATCCAATATTCTAAGAGCAGTTGCACCAATGATTTATAAAATGGCAAGATTACCTTACTATTTTGGCTCAATATTGACCTTTTAATATGTCCTAATATCTGACTTAGTTTACTCACTGCTGCTCAGCATTGTTGTGATAGTTTCAACATATTGTCAATCAGGGTCCCCAGATCTCTTTCATTTTCCATACACCTATGGTTTATTGTTAGCAACCAACCATAGGGTCATTTTGCTTTCTTTTGTTCCTGTTAAGCACCTCCGGGGTAAAAATTGGGTCGCCGAGCTACTTTTAGCGCCCCGAAAAAGTTAGCGCCCCCGCGGCCGATTTTCCCAGGTAGCGCCCCGAGAGGGAGGAGGGGCGCTACTGGAAGTGCCCCGCGTCCCTCTTGGGGCGCTGCGAGCCAATATCGCAGCGCTACGTGTCGAGGTACTTCCTCCCCTTATTAAAGGGGAGGGGCCTGGCACAGCGTGTCCCGGCGCCCAGCTGGGCCACCAGGGATCAGGAGTGCCAGCAAACGAGCCCGGCACTCAAGAGGAGTGCTGGGCTCACGGAGAGCAGCCGGCACCCTGTGGGGGGACTTCACGGGGGCCGGGGACAGCAACGGGGGGCAGGTGTTGGCAGGTGGCCAGCAACAAAAATGGCCGCCCGCCACCTCCCCTTTAACTAGCGCTGCCCTGGCCACAGGTAGGCACCCCCTGACTCCGGCAGACATAGCGTCCGGCGATAATTCGGGGACACCACCCAATATTACAGCCAGGGCGTGAGCGGGCCGCTAACAGTTAGCGCCGCCGCTAACCTCCCTCTTAGGGCGCTAATGGGAGGCGCAAATCAACCGAATTTAGCCCCCCTCTGTCTATTCATAAGTGTAACACTGAACTACTTGTGACATGCCAGTTTAACTTCTTTCCCATTCCCACTCTGTCAGAAGATCAACCATGATCTTATTGAATGGCAGAACAGGCTCAAAAGCTCCAGCTCCTGTTTCTTATGTTCTTATGTCACTGACATGGTCCACTGTTCCAAAGAAGATCAATGCAAGCTGCAAGAACAGTATCTGATTCCACTCCTTGACACTCTGTAACCCTCTAGTCTGAACAGTAACTTCAGACTTTAGCTATATCCGTAGTTTATCCTGAAGGAACGGCACCTCATCTTTCTACTAGGCACTTTACAGCCTTCTGGCCTTAACATTGAGTTTAACAACTACAGACCTTACAGTTCTGACGAAAGGTCATGACCTGAAACGTTCACTCTATTTCTCTCTCCACAGATGCTGCCTGACCTGCTGAGTATTTCCAGCATTTTCTGTTTATATGTCAGATTTCCAGCATCCACAGTATTTTACTTTTGTACAGACCTTAACCACTGCAGAGCAGGCACTGGTAATAGAGGATGGCTGCACCAGAGCCACTGGGAGTGGAGGAGGTGTGGGCTGGTGCTTGGGTTGGTGATCCTCCATCGGTACACAGCCAGCGGGGTGCTCTGCAACCCTAGGCTCTACCAGCCTATATTCTGCCACGTTCTCAGGCCACGGGAGTCTTCTTATGCTTCCTTCCTCCTCTGCTATTCTGCTGCAACCATTTACACCTTCTCTGGGCCCATCTTTTGTTTCTATACTTGTCTCATTCTCACCACCTTTTGCCTTGCACCATCACTTCTGTCATTTAATTACCCCTACCCTCCACCCTATCACAGACCTTCCCCACCATCCTCAGTATTTTACTTTTGTTTCCTCATTTTCAAACCAGCTTTCACACCCGACCCGATGTTTTTCCCGTTTTTTATCTGCGCCATTTTCTCGCACTTGCCCAGGTCTCCTACTTCTTTAGTTATTTACACACCCTTTGGGCTGGACTTTGCAGGGGGGTCAGCAGGTGCGATCGGTGGTGGGTCGGGCGGGAAAGTGTTTTTTTCCCCCAGCGGGTCGGGACCCCGCTGTGAACCCGCTGCCACGCGCCTTTTCCAAATGTTGGGTCTGTCAGCGCTGAGCAGAACCGACGCACAGCGGCAGGGGAGGCAATTAAAATCATTAGTGGCTTGTTTACAGCCACTTATCAATGTTTTTTTCCCAGCTTTTTGGATTTGACAGGTTGCCCACCGATTTCCTGCTGTGACGAGACCTCGTCTGTGAAGCTGAGGCGGGAGGTCAGTGGTCATTGAATCAGCTGATGAGCTGACAGCTTTAAATGTCAAGTCAAAGCTCCCAGCTGATTGAGAAATGTTCCCTTAATCACTAGCTTCTCTAAACTGCATTTCCACTACAGATCCAGCATGCTGCAAATCTTTACACAAGTCTCCATCCAGTCTGACCTCATTACCTCTCCCACCATTGACAGATCGCTTCTGTCATCTCTACTTCACCTGCCATCTATTACATTAGCATGGGTTCCCTTGAAACTCTCTCACCTTGGTCCTCAGAATCCCACCACAATCAGCCCCAACACCAGCATCACCAGGCACACCAGCAGCACCAACAACAACACCAACCTTCTCCGCAATCAACTGATGCTGCACAGGACACAGGGCATCAGCACCCGAGCACATTACTGCCCGGGAGGCCAGGAATGGCCTCGCCATGGCCACATTTACTTCACTTGACGCTGTACACCCTGGCTGCCACATGATGCACCAGGTTGGCACCACCTCACACCAACACCATAAAGCATCCCTACAATGCCCAAGCCATTCCTTTCACACTCATCACCATTGCGGGGTCGGGGAGACGGTTACCGTTATGTCTCACCATTCACTGCAACTCACTAAGCCACTTCCAAAGGTGCAGACAAATCTGTCCAAGAATGCAAAGTGTTGAAAATAAAGGATTTCAATGTTTGACAGCACATTAACAGAAACTTTACATGAACATTGCATAAAACACCCAAGTGCCTTTTGTGTTGTTAGTTGGTACTAGGATAAGGGTGAGTGTGAGGGGTGGCTAGTGAGATGGGGATGTGATAATGTCGATAGAGAGGGATGGGTGGAGGTGCAAGGTAAGTTGGTGGGAGCAAGGATGGGCAGGAGTAGGGTAGGGAAGGCAGAGTGATGGGGATGTGATGAGAGGCACAGCAGGATGAGGTTGACTGTGGCTTTGTACTAACGTTTCGTGATCTACTGAGATCATTGAAATGTTTGCGGCACTGCACCCAGGTCCTCCTGACCACATCCCTGCTTGTGCCATCCTCTGCAATGTGCAACCAGGCTGCGTTGATCTCCTTGGGGAGGTCTCTTCCACCCCTTAGGAAGGGAAGAGGACCTCCCTGTGTGCTGTGACTCTCTCCATAAGCATATGGAGGGAGTCATGGAGAGCCTGGGTGCAGCCGTACACCTCTGTGCAGTGCTTGTCAGTGTTTGCAGCACTTCAATGCTGTAGAACACTGACAGCACAAATGTCAAAAGAAAGCGAAAAATCGCATAGACCTCCTCAGAAGGCAAACACGGGACACAACCAACAGGGTACCCTACGTCGTCCAGTACTTCCCCGGAGCGGAGAAACTACGACATGTTCTTCGCAGCCTTCAACATGTCATCGATGACGACAAACACCTCGCTGAGGCCATCCCCACGCCTCCACTACTTGCCTTCAAACAGCCGCCTAACCTCAGAAGTACCATCGTTCGCAGCAAATTACCCAGCTTTCAGGATAACAGCGACCACGACACCACACAACCCTGCCATGGCAAACTCTGCAAGACATGCCAGATCATCAACACAGATACCACCATCACACGTGAGGACACTACCCACCAGGTACATGGTACATACTCATGTGACTCGGCCAACGTTGTCTACCTCATACGTTGCAGGAAAGAATGCACCGCGGCATGGTACATCGGCGAGACCATGCAGACACTGAGACAACGTATGAACGAGCACCGCGCAACAATCGCCAGGCAGGATTGTTACCTCCCAGTCGGGGAACACTTCAGCAGTCAAGAACATTCAGCCTCGGATCTGCGGGTAAGCGTTCTCCAAGGCAACCTTAGAAACACACGACAACGCAAAATCATCGAGCAGAAACTGATAGCCAAGTTCCGCACTCATGAAGACGGTCTCAATCGGGATCTTGGGTTTATGTCACGATACATGACGTGATCCGGACTCGAGTCGTCGTTAGCTTGTTCACAGATGTGATTCCCAGTAAAAAAGTAAAAATTTTCCCAGTAAAAAAGTAAATTTTTTTTAAAGCTTTTCGTTTTACATACAGACGGCAGCTTTTGACACGTTGGAACCCCTGCGACTACACCTCATTGTCTCAGTTGTATCTTGCTATGTCTTTTGATGTGGTACCTTCCTGGCTGACTTAATTAACTTTATCACACCTCGGCAGATAGTCAGGATGATTTAATTTATTGGTCTGCAATTGTAAAGTACACATGCTTTTTTTTCCATCTATATATGCTCTGGCGATTCTGTATCCAATTTACTTCACCTGAGGAAGGAGCGATAGCTCCGAAAGCTTGTGATTTCAAATAAAACTGTTGGACTATAACCTGGTGTTGTGCGACCTCTCAATTTTGTCCACCCCAGTCCAACACCGGCATCTCCGCATCAAAAGAAAGTTGGCCATGGTCCCTTTAAGGAAACCGGCTGATGATGCGTCATCAAATGACGTCACCAGACCCACTTCCTCTAATTGGCTGGCAAATTCGCTGGGCGGGCTTAACAAGCCCAATCAGGGGAAATTCATTTCAGAGGCCGGGATGGAGACAGTAGTGGGGTCGGGACCCACTACCTACATCGCCCGCCACGGACCCACCGAGGTTCGTAAAATCCAGCCCTTTGTCTTTTTAACTTCTTAATGTTTCTGTCCATTACTTGACTGGGGTGATTTGTTACATCATTCAATTCATTATTCCTCTCTGGGGTTCTCTGTTTGTTTAATGTACATTTATCCCTCTCCCCTGTTTTTGACTGTATTAACATGCCTGATCACCTCTTATTTTTAGTTGTCAATAAGGAGCCACATCCTAAACATTAAATTGTCTGTTCTCTTCCCAGATGCTGACTGACCTGCTGTTGTATCTTTAAAACAGATCTATTGCCTTGTCATGGCATTTATAAAGATCCTGACAGGTTATAAATTACATGAGTTACTCCTGTGAATCAGATTAATTTAAAAAGATAAATTGCAGACATTTCATTAATGCATGAATGGTTATAAAGCAAAATAATTCCATTTGTTATGGAAGCTCTGCATCAATGTTATCAGCTTCCTGAAAAAGAAATCACTTGCAGAATATTAGTAAATCCTTTGTATTTTGCTGTATACAACCCAGATAGGTGACCTTGGTTTGTGGAATCAATTTTGATAATTGCTCCAAATTTATATTGTACGTTCTGTGCTGCTTAGCACCAGCAAATTTCCTCACACATCATCTTAACCACCCAGCATGTGGTGTCTCAGAAATTTCAAAGCATGCGTGGTTTGGTGATTATTGTTACAGGTCCGATCTCACTGAGGTCATAAAGTTAATTTCTGTGAACAGAAGGAATTTAATTCTACACTCTCCCTCAATCCTCCCTATCACCATCTCCCAGTCTAATTATTCAGAAAATAACAACTGCTCAGCAATTACTCTCCACTTTCAAATGGAATTGAAAACTATAAAGGGGTAAATCACTGGAGGTGAACATAGGGAATTAGGTGCCCCCACCATCATTATTTTATCCATTAATTTTGATAAATGGAAGATTGTTCAGGACATAAGCTCATGTTCCCAATATGCACAGTTTGCGCCAGTAGCACAAATTCATTAAATTAACGATAAATTGCTATTGTGATTTCAAGGTTATTGCTGGTCTTTGGGAGCCTGGTATTTCAGATTGATCCAGGTTTTCCGTGGCTATCATACGCACAATTTTTATTTTGGTAGAAGTAGCAAGTTCATGAGTAAAGTTATGGCGTAAGGAGTGCTGGCTAGATAGAGCAAGTCAAATTTATTGAATAAATAATTGGGGCATTTTGTGGGTAGATTTGATTTTCTTCATTTGTAGATGACACCGGCAATGGCCGCATTTATTGTCCATCTGTAGCTGCCCTGAGAAACTAATGGTTTGCTAGGTCATCAGAGGCCATTGAAGAAAGGAAGAACTTGCATTTTAGGGGCAATTTTCCAACTTACGCTGCCAAGGGCACTTTGCCTGCTGGCAGTGCATATTGGACATTCAGATACACATTATGCACAGTGCGCACCTGATTTTTCCAATATGCTGGTAGGCAAGGCTCATTGCCAATAGTGTGAAGTTGGAAAATTATCCCTTGTATATGAAGGATCATTTGGAAATTAAGGAAGCTAAAATAGTGGTGGTGGTGAATGTCAAATTGGATGCCGATAAAATCCAAGAACGGATAAGGGGCCTCAAATTTTATGGGCTGCTGTGCCTGATGGAATTCCCCCCAAGAAATGGGGATGTGTTAAATGAGCCCCTGGCTTAATAACTCACCAAAGACTGGGATTGTTCCCATGGATTGGAGGGAGGCTAAAGGAGTACCAATATTTAAGAAGGGAACCAAGTCAGAACCAGGTAATTATAGGCCCATTGACTTAACTTTAGTTATTGGAAAGTTAAAAGGGATCATTAGAGATAACTCCAATGGCCATCTGGACAGAATATTGCAGCTCCCAACATGGCTTCTGGGAAAGAAAGTCATGTCTCACTAACCTAGTTGAATGTTTTGAGAAAGTAACTAAGTTGGTGAATGAAAATAGCCCTGTCAACATTGTATATTTGGACATTCAGAAAGATTCAACGAGGTGCACAAAAGGGTACTTCATAAGATAAAGTCCTGTGGGATAGGAAGGCCGTTCCTAGATTGGATAGAAATTGGTTGAGTTCTTGCAGGCAGAGGGTTGTTCTTAATGGAATTGGTTCTACATGTAGAGTTACTAGTGGAGTCATGCAGAGATCAATGTTAGGACTGCTGCTCTTTAAAATCTACATAAATAATTTGGACGATGGTGTCATGGTACTGTCTAGAAGTATGAGGATGACACAAAGAATTTTGCTAGTGTTAGAAATCTTGATGAGAGAGACTACAATCTGATCGAGATGCAAAGGGGGAATAGACCCGCATTGGGCAGATGTCATTTAATGTAGATAAATGTAGTGTCATGCACGTGAGTAGGATTAACGTCAAGCGTGTATATAGAATTCTTGGTACAGATTTGAAGTCTGTTAAGCGGGAAAAGGACCTAGGAGTTATAGTACAAGTCTCTGACGGTGCATGACTAGTGCCAAAAGGCTACTGCAAAGGCAAATAGAGTAGTAGGGTGTACATCATGGACAATCCAGTATAAAACAAAAAGAACCATAATGTCCTTGTACATGACCCTGGTTAGGCCTCATCTGGAATACTCTGTCCAGTTTTGGTCCCCTCAGATGGTGGGTAATATAGAGACCCTGGAAAAGGTTCAAAAAAGGACCATTAGAATGATCCAATACTGCGGATGCTGGAAATCTGAAATAAAAACAGAAAATGCTGGAAATACTCAGAAGATCAGGCAGCGTCTGTAGAGAGAGAGAAACAGAGTTAACATTTCAGGTCGATGACCTTTCTTCAGAACTGGAAAAAGTTAGAGATGGAACAGATTTTAAGCAACTACAGGGGCTGGGAAAGTGGGGGGAGGGGGAGGAAAGAACAAAAGGGAAGGTCTGTGATGGGGTGGAAGGCAGGAGTGATTAAATAACAAAAGGTCCCATTGATTCCCACAGTTACCTGGACTACACTTCCTCCCACCCCGCTCCCTGTAAGGACTCCATCCCATTCTCACAGTTTCTCTGCCTCTGTTGCCTTTGTTCTGACAACGCCATCTTCCATACTAGTGTTTCCAATATGTCTTCCTTTTTCCTCAACCGTGGTTGACATGGCCCTCGACCGTGACTGTTCCATTTCCCACACTTCTGCTCACACCCCTTCCCCTGCCTCCCAGAACCACGATAAGGTTCCCCTTGTCCTCACCTTTCACCCCACCAGCCTCCACATACAACGGATCATCCTCCGTCATTTCCGCCACCTCCAGCGTGATCCCACCACTAAACACATCTTCCCCCTCCCCTCCCCTTTCAGCATTCCGAAGGGACCGCTCCCTCCGCGACACCCTGGTCCACTCCTCTATCACCCCCAACACCCCTTCCCCCGGCACTTTCCCGTGTAAACACAGGAGATGCAACACCTGCCCTTTTACCTCCTTCCTTCCCACTATCCAGGGCCCCAAACAGGTGAAACAGCGATTTACTTGTAATTTTTGCAATTTAGTATACTGTATTTGCTGTTTTGCTGGAGACCAAATGCAGATTGGGTGACCGCTTTGCGGAACACCTCTGTTCAGTCCATAAGCGTGACCCCGAGCTTCCGATCGCCTGTCACTTTAATTCTCCGCTCCACTCCCACTCTGACCCCTCCGTCCTCGGCCTCTTACAACGAAGCTCAACGTAAGCTCGAGGAACAGCACCTCATCTTTCGATTAGGCACTTTACAGCCTTCGGAACTCAACATCGAGTTCAACAATTTCAAACCATAACCACTGCCCTTATTTTTTCAGATGGCAGCTGTTGATGATTCTGCCATTCCCATTTACACCTCTTCTAGACCCATCTTTTGTTTCTTTATTTGTCCCATTACCATCTCCTTTTCCTTTGTACAATCATATCTTTTGTCATTTAATCTCTCCTGCCTTCCACAGGCCTTCCCTTTTGTTCTTTCCTCCCCTCCCCCCCTTTCCCTGCCCATGTACTTGCTTCGAATCTGTTCCATCTCTAACTTTTTCCAGTTCTGACAAAAGGTCATCGACCTGAAATGTTAACTCTGTTTCTCGCTCCACAGATGCTGCCTGACCTGCTGAGTATTTCCAGCATTTTCTGCCATTAGAATGACCCCTAGTTTAACAGCCCTTAGTTATCATAGTAAAATAAAGAAAAAAAAGACTTGCACCTATGTGACAAACGTCACCAGCAGTTGCTTAAAATGAGCCATTGGATTAAAAGTTAAATGCAGTGGTGACTTTGACTATAACGGCCAGGACTGCCTATTTGCTGGATGTTGTATGGTCAGGCTGCTGTAAATGGCACAACTCAGTGACTGCCTCGCTGCTTAATCATAGACAACTAGAGCATGCCAGCTCACATTTCACATGCCTAAGTAGTCATGCCTGGGTCATACCACGTAATTCCTGATGTGTGCCGAGTGCTTGAGGGGCCAACACTCCAGCCTTTCTTCCCCCTGTAGGGAATCCTCTTCCTACATGGAATACCCATGCTGAACACTGTACTTGAGTGTCAAGCCAAAAACAGCAAACTATAAGCGGGCAATTTTACCTGAACTCGCTCATCGGGAAACTGACCGGATCGGGTGCAATGCTGAATTTACACCACGCCCGATATTGAAGTCAATGGAGAGTAATTTTGAGTGGGGGTGTAAAAGTGGCGTTCCACCCGATCCCATCAGTTTCCTACCCGACCTGTTAGGTTAAAATTACCCCCGAAGTCTCACAAATATAGCAAGCTAGCTTTAAGTGCTGGGACTGTTCAATGAACAGCATGCAGGCCTCCCTGTGCTCGTTTTATTTGGGCACTTACTGAATCAGGAACTGCGTTGCAAAACAGCATGGGGAATTCATCGTGGGACCACTTCGCACCAATTTAAATAATTTTGTCGTGTGTAATGAGGTCAACGTGCACACAGACCGTGGCCTCACAAAACTGAAATACTTCTTCCATGAGATTGAGAGTTGGTTGGCAAGTTCACTGAGGCCTACCTTTTTGATTCCACGGACCTTGCACACTGCTGGTGAGCGGCTGATCCCTAAGCACTACATCAGGGAATTGGTCCTTGTACCACAGAGACACAAAAAAATGAAACTGTCGACTTTGAGTCAATAACTAGGTAGAACACTGACTCTGGATAAATGGCCAGATTAATCGTGCGCATTGTGCCTGAATTTCCAATATGTGCTCCGGGTGGACAAGCCTCTCCACCGAGAGTACAAAATCGGAAAATGATCCATAGTGTGTTATGGACCCAGGAGAGCTCGTTTTTTCACAAGTACAGCAACTATAGTATAGAAGTAGTGGGACTTCAGAACTAGTGACAACAACACGACTAATATTGGCAATTAGGACCAAGACAAAAATAAGGGCCTCAAATTCACAGGGGCTGGTTGCCATCCCAGCTGGGATGTGCGTGCCAGTATGAGGAGTTAGGGAAGGATTCTTCTTTATCATATTCCACACCACCTCAGGCAACTGTAGATTGGGAGGCTACAAAATACGATGGGGGTTACAAGCTGAGAGGTGTGGCGAAATCTTCAAAGAAACATTCCTCAATGTCACCCCTTTTCATGAAGGCCAAAAAAGTAAAGTTTTTAGCCAAATCTTTGGCAGTCCAGGCCAACTGCATGGCTCGAAGCCTAGTTGGGTCTCACTCCACCAGGCAACTTCCTCCTCTCACTGGGTGGACAGTCTTGCCCACAGATTTCCAGGCCAGGACAAAGAGACAACAGGCCTGAAAGTCTCTACCCCTGGCCATCCCCCTTCTGATGTGGGCGACCTTGTTTGTGGCAGGTGGGCAGGTGTAGGTAAGAAGTAGCATAATCAAAACACATATCGTGTAAGTGATTAGGGGTCAAAATGTTCTGAAGATAACATTTTCAACAACACTGAAGAATGGAGGAAGCCTAAATGTTTCCAAGAGAATGACCCCTCTACCTTGTTACATCTCATCCCACTTTAAAAAACCTCCTCCAAACCTATTTCTTTGAGCACATCATAACTCTTCTCCTAACTCCTGCACAATGTTTATTCCCCCACCTCTTGGCGAAGTACTTTGGGATATTTTGCTACATTATAGGCACCATACAAGTCCAAATTGTTGTAGAAGTCACAAGCAGTTGACACAAGATAAGAAACTTAGAAGAATCATAAAGCAAATAACAAGAAAAGGCTATTCAGATCAAGTCTCTTCTTCCACAATGGAACACTGCTGAAGAAACACAGTTCAATGCCATTAAATAATTAAAAATTCAAATTAAATATCTAAAAGCTTTAGAAATGTCAAAACAATTTTTTACTGTCCTTTCTGACATCAGCAGATGCAATTATCATGGCAGTACAATGTTAAAGGGGATTACTCTGTTTCCATGTGGCCTTGCACCAGTGAGTAATATATATTTATGCTAGCATCCTGACTAATTCCACTGATTTTCACTGATTTATTAAGGTGCGGTTTACTTAAAAATATTGGGCACAGAATTTTAATGGTTAGATTTATTTTCTAGAAACTTTTGAGGATAAGGACGCAAATTCCTGCATTCTGGTACTTGTGCACACATAAAATCAGCACAGTCAAAGCATCTTAGTAGTAATAACCTCTCTGATGAGTCAAATGTTCCCTTTATCCAAAACCTTTCCTATTAAACAAACATTGCCAAGGGCAAAGGAAATGACCTGCGCCTGAGGTAACATTCCTCTAATATGATCATTCCCATCAACTGTATTTGAATCTCCCAGACTCCCGCATTGCCTGAGCGGATCTCCTGGTGATCAACCAAGAGAGCCAGCGTTCATGGTGACAACAGAGATGTCTGCTAGTTAGACCAGCCTGCCATCCTGACCAAGAAAGGTAGGAGAGATACGAAAGTGCACATCAGAGCTGAAGATAGTATGTGGTGAATTTGGTGAGGGTTCACTTTCAGTGCCAGGCCTTGTTCAAGTGTGACTTGCAGAATCAGAAGTGTAGGCCAACATGTGTGATTTGTGGTGCTCCTGATTTTCCAGTCAGTCATTTTATGCTGTGAATTGAGCACACAAAATTTACTTTATATGTCTAGAAATCTTGCTATGTGTTTTTATTGTTTAATGGGTTAACTTTTGTTAAAGTAATAGACCAAGGAATTTAATAAAACACAATAAGCATTTAAATGATAATACCATAGTGTAATTTCCCTACTCTAGAGAGAAACAATTATGAAAATAATTACTTATTTTGTGATGTTACAATAGCTATTGATATTACAGCCAGATTCCTGTGATACAATAAAGTGCTCTATTATATCTCAAAGGCAGGGTCACTGGAAAAATCACAACTATGTAGTTGTCACAGAATTTGCAAAAAATTTCCAGCCCCACAAAAATCACACCATCCCCTGTGACGATCATCCTTTTTCACTCCCGACTGGCTCCTTAAAGCCACTCTGAGTATTGCAAGATTAGGAATTTCTGCCTACAGTGTGCAGCAGAGTTCAATCCCCTGGAGGTGCAGCAGTATCAGCTAGGCACTGGGAATGGCAGATCAATACTGGAGCTGTGAACTGGGAGAGGGAAGGGAAGAGGGGGGGAACAGTAGGTCTAGGTTAGAGGTGAAGAGTGCCAGCGTGAACTAGGGGATAGGGAAAAAGATTGAAGTGTGAAGGGAGAAGAGATTATTACACAATTTTAAAACAATGTAACATTCAGAAAACAAATTTACAACCAGATTTAGAAACAGGAAGTACCAATGTATCTTCAACAAAGCCTATAATTTCTCTGTACGAAATGAGGGAAAAAAATCCCTAAAGATTTTGCCAAAATCTTTTGCAACTTTCCAGTGGGCCCACATTATTCAGTTCACCCTAACACCCACTGTATATGATTTTGGCTGCACTTCTGGCCTCTAGAATGTCACTATGCCACATTGTACCACTTTGAATCTGCTCATTTTATTATTTGACTTTACAAACGTACTTTTTCTACTTATTACAGTATCGTGATATCAATAGAAAACATGGAGGGAAGATTTTCTCTTTTAAGTAGGTATAGCAAAATTGTAAACAGGATCTTTGTAAAACAGGCTTATGATTTTACTACAAATCCGTAGATTAAATCTACCCCACGTTGTGCATTTGAGGCATCCAGCATTCATCCAACAGGCAGACCCAGCATCATGCATGACTGTTGAATAAAATATCCTGTTCAAGCTCCAAAATGCACTTTTAGTTAACAACTCTAAGGGGGAAAAATTGGGTTGTTCTGCGCCTGTCATTAGCGCCCCCGGGTGCCTTTAATCAGGGGAGGAGGCCTGCAATGATGCGGCGCTACTTGCCGAATCGCGTGGCGCTGTTGCACGTAGCGCCATGAATTTCAAGCCTCCTGCTTGGGGCGCTACTACTGAATTTGCGGCGGAGGGGAGCAAACCATTTCGGGGCACCGAAAGGGGCGCCACCTTGTTTAAAATACAATTTTCACACTAAAATAACAACTAAGGTGCGGTTTACTTAAAAATATTGGGCACAGAATTTTAATCGAACCCTGTGCAGAATTTAGGACAAATCTATATCTTGCTGTGTCTTACTGCTTCTGTGTTTTATTCTACCTTTAATTAAATTAGTTTAAGCCTACTCACATTGGTCTAGTGGTGTGAAATTTTCTGACTTTCAAAGAAGGCAGTAAAACATAGTGGCCATTCTATGTGATCGTCAGGGGTTAATAACCATATAGGGATAGTTTTTAAATTCTGGCCATGCTATCCCTTTCACAACACTGATAAGGCTGGAGGTTTAAGTTCACAGAAGACTCTTTCTGCTTCTGGAAAACACATTTTTGCCATCAGCACGAACAAACGTGTGGAGAGTAAATCCAAACTATAATACTTACCTTGCCCTATATTCCGTGGAGGTGAGGATGACTTACAAACCCGCAAGACTGGCGTACCTGAGTTATGAGATCACCCTCAGAAGTGAAACAGAAATGAGTCAGTGTTTTACACGTTCTCTACTTATCCTCCAGTTATTTTTACAATGATAACTTGTTAGATTTTTTTTTCTTCTTCTTTAGTTCAGTCATGAGGCTGTCGTCTTAAAATTAATCCCCCCATGTATTTAACATAAGAACATAAGAAATAAGAGCAGGAGTCGGCCATACGGCCCCTCGAGCCTGCTCCGCCATTCAATAAGATCATGGCTGATCATTGACCTCAACTCCACTTTCCCACCCCATCTCCAAATCCCTTGATTCCCCGAGAGTCCAAAAATCTATCTATCTCAGCCTTGAATATATTCAAAGACTCAGCATTCACAGCCCTCTGGAGCAGAGAATTCCAAAGATTCACAACCCTCTGAGTGAAGAAATTCCTCCTCATCTCAGTCTTAAATGGCTGACCCCTTATCCTGAGACTATGCCCCCTAGTTCTAGACACTCCAGCCAGGGGAAACAACCTCTCAGCATCTACCCTGTCAATCCCCTTCAGAATCTTGTATGTTTCAATGAGATCACCTCTCATTCCTCTAAACTCCAGAGAGTATAGGCCCATTCTACACAATCTCTCATCATAGGACAGCCCTCTCATCCCTGGAATCAATATAGTGAACCTCGTTGTACTGCCTCCAAGGCAAGTATATCCTTCCTTAGATAAGGAGACCAAAACTGAGCACAGTACTCCAGGTGTGGTCTCACCAGGGCCCTGCACAATTGTAGCAAGATTTTCTTACTCTTATACTCCAACTCCCTTGCAATAAAGGCCAACATGCCAGTTTCCTTCCTTATTGCTTGCTGTACCTGCATGCTAGCTTTCTGTGTTTCTTGCACGAGGACACCCAAATCTCTCTGAACACCAGCATTTGAAAATTTCTCACCATTTAAAAATATTCTGTTTTTCTATTCTTCCTACCAAAGTGAATAACCTCACATTTGCCTACATTATACTCCATCTGCCACCTTACTGCCCACTCACTTAGTCTATCTATATCCCTTTGCAGACTCTTTGGGCTGGATTTTGAATGACCCATGGAGTCAGGTTTGGAGGTGTGTGGGGGGTTAAATTTGTGAGGTCGGGGGTCCCGACCCCATCCCGCCTCCACGCAATTTTGACAAAATCAGTCGTGGGGTTCCCGACTCCGTCCCGCCTCCAAAAGGCGGGAGAGGCCATTAAAGCCCTTAACAAGCTCTAAATTGGCTCTGTAATGCGATTTTCAAACGTTTTAGCTAGTTTAACCCTTTTCTGACGTGAAGCACGCCTGGTGTGAAACACTCCAGTGAAACGTGGTGGCAGCACAAGTGGATAGCTGACTATCAGCTGCAGGTCCACTATTACAACGGAGATGTGATGAAGGTGGTAGTAGTAGTATTAGGTGGTGTGAAAGTCGCGTCTGAGGACTTGTTCTCTCTCTCTCTCTCTCTCTTTTTCTCTCTCTCTCTCTCTCTCTCTCTCCGTTCCTCCCCCCACATCTTGCATCCAGGTCCACTCACATCAAAAGCAAGCCAGGCAGGTCCTCTCTCACCAACAGTCTCTCAGACTAGGCAGTCAGCAATGATGACATCATCAGAGGCAACTTTCAGACTGAAACCATTAATTAGTTCATGGGTTCCCACATGCTGGAACTCAATTGACCAATTAAGTGAAAATTGCATCATTCATCCACATTCATCTGGAGTCGGGGGGGAAACACGAAATGCGGATGACACGACCCCAACCCGAACCCAAGACAAAATCCAGCCCTTTGTGTTCTCCTCACAGCTTACTGTCCCACCTAGCTTTGTATCATCAGCAAACTTGGATATATTACACTCGGTCCCTTCATCTAGGTCATTAATATAGATTGTAAATAGCTTGAGGCCCCAACACTGATCCTTGCGGCACCCCACTAGTTACAGCCTGCCAACCTGAAAAAGATCCATTTATACCTACTCTCTGTTTTCTGTCCGTTAACCAATCCTCTATCTATGCTACTATATTACCCCCAACCCCATGAGCCCTAATCTTGTGTAATAACCTTTTATGTGGCACCTTATCGAATGCCTTTTGGAAATCCAAATATACTACATCCACTGGTTCCCCTTTATCTACCCTGCTAGTTACATCCTCAAAAAACTCTAATAAATTTGTCAAACATGATTTCCCTTTCATAAAACCATGTTGACTCTCGCTAATCATGTTATGATTTTTTTTTATTCGCTTATGGGATCTGGGCGTCGCTGGCAAGGCCAGCATTTATTGCCCATCACTTGTTGCCCTTGAGAAGGTGGTGGTGAGCCGCCTTCTTGAACCACTGCAGTCCGTGTGGTGAAGGTACTCACACAGTGCTGTTAGGGAGGGAGTTCCAGGATTTTGACCCAGCGACGATGAAGGATCGGCAATATACTTCCAAGTCAGGATGGTATGTGACTTGGAGGGGAACTTGGAGGTGGTGGTGTTCCCATGCGCCTGCTGCCCTTGTCCTTCTAGGTGGAAGAGGTCGCGGGTTTGGGAGGTGCTGCTGAAGAAGCCTTGGTGAGTTGCTGCAGTGTATCTTGTAGATGGTACACACTGCAGCCACGGTACGCCGGTGGTGGAGGTAATGAATGTTTAAGGTGGTGGATGGGGTGCCAATCAAGCGGGCTGCTTTGTCCTGGATGGTGTCGAGCTTCTTGAGTGTTGTTGCAGCTGCACTCATCCAGACAAGTGGAGAGTATTCCAACACACTCCTTATTTGTGCCTTGTAGATGGTGGAAAGGTTTTGGGGAGTCAGGAGATGAGACACTTGCCACAGAATACCTAGCCTCTGACCTGCTCTTGTTGCCACAGTATTTATATGACTGGTCCAGTTAAGTTTCTGGTCAATGGTGATCCCCAGGATGTTGATGGTGGGGGATTCGGCTATGGTAATACCGTTGAATGTCAAGGGGAGGTGGTTAGATTCTCGCTTGTTGGAGATAGTCATTGCCTGGCACTTCTGTGGCGTGAATGTTACCTGCCACTTATCGGCCTTACTGACTTGATACCACTTCCTTAAGAATGGATTCCAGCATTTTCCCGATGACTGATGTCAGGCTAACTGGCCTGTAGTTCCCTGTTTTTTTTCTCCCTCCTTTCTTGAATAGCGGTGTTACATTTGCAACCTTCAAATCCGCTGGGACCATTCCAGAATCTAGGGAATTTTAGAAGATCAAAACCAATGCATCCGCTATCTCTTCAGCCACCTCTTTTAGAACCCTAGGATGTAGGCCATCAGGTCCAGGGAATTTGTCGGCTTTTAGTCCCATTAGTTTCTCTAGTACTTTTTCCCTACTTATATTAATTACGTTAAGTTCCTCACCCACATTAGACCCTTGGTTCCCCACCATTTTTGGTATGCTTTTTGTGTCTTCTACTGTGAAGACAGATACTAAATATTTGTTTAACATTTCTGCCATTTCCTTATTCCCCATAATAATTTCTCCTGTCTCAGCCTCTAACGGACCAACGTTTACTTTTGCTACTCTGTGTAATGTAACTGTGATGCATGGGATGGGGGTCGGAAGTAAGTTAGTATTAATATCTGAAGACTTACAAAACTCGCAAGCCTGGCGCACCTGAGTTATGAGATCACCCTCAGAAGTGAAACACAAATAAGTCAGTGTTTTACACGTTCTCTAATTATCCTCCAGTTATTTTTACAATGATAACTTGTTAGATTTTTTTTTCTTCTTCTTTAGTTCAGACATGAGGCTGTTGTCTTAAAATTAATTCCCCCAATGTATTTAACCTTTTGCATGGGATACAGAAAAGCATTAAACAGAGATGTATTCATAATTCCAGTACAGCCAGTTAAAGTTATAAAGTGCTGTACAATTTTTTTGTAGCAAACAATGCAAAATGTGTTTCACTGCAGATTTTCAGTGCCATGAAGTATGTGATATTTCCATGTTTAGGTCCTGAAAATTTTAGCATGGCACAAATGTAACTGTGATGCATGGGATGGGGGTAGGAAGTAAGTTAGTATTACCATCTGAAGAAAATGGTTTTATTTCCTATTTGTAATAAAACTGTTTCTTTATATCTGATCAATAACAACGACAACTTGCGTTTATTTGGCACCTTTAATGTCTAAGATACCCCAGGGCACTTCACAGGGACACAAGGGGGAAAAAAAAGCAGACATTAAGCTCGGTTAGGGTGAATACAAGGTAAGCAAGTAGGCAGCAAATTTTATGAATTAGTGTTCCAGGATGGAAAGTCATGTGAGGGTCACTGGTCTCTGTGCCTGAATTTTCAATATGTAGTCTTGTTGCACAAAGCTCTAAATTTGGTGCATTAATTGGTAACATCAACCTCTATTTTACACATAAATTTGCACACTTTAGCAGACAAAGACTTGGCTCTCACAAACTGGTCTAGAGAGCACTCAAATTAGGAAAGGGAGATCTATTATGAAATACAATGGGATTCTTTCTTGTCACTTGATGGGGGTACAGATCAGAGAATCAGGTGTAGAGGTCAGAACATTTGTTTCACGTTGATCCTGATTCAAATGGCGAAGTCTATCCTAAGATTTCAGAACTAATGAATCGCTCTCTGCATTCAAGCTCCCTCTATATAAACACATGCATACCGCTGAAGGAAGTCATGTGTGATATCATGAGAACAGGCTTGGTGCATAGTAATACCAGTTCTTAAAGGAGCAGGTGCACCATTTATCCTGTTTGGGATATCAATGCATGCTAAGCGATAGAGACGTGAAAGTGAAGGAGGATTTGTGTTACACAAACACACACAAAGTGCGAAAATCTTAAAGCTGAACAGTCCCTGTTCCTTTATAAAAGATATTAAGAGGTTAGTCCTCATCAAGTGGTTCTGTTACAAAATATGAAGAACAAAACACTAGGAAGCTAGTGCCTTTGGTTGTCAGAAACCAAACAATCTCTTTAAAAAAAAATCAATCTACAGTACACAACACTAATGCAAAATAATGTTACGACTGTGATGGCCCTCTTCAGTCAAAATATCACAGGCAAATGGTGGATTTCATATTCAGATCGCTGTTATTTAAAATTAATAATTCCTCTTTGCCAGAACAGGACTTTTAAATAATAGCTGTTTGAAGAAAGATGAACCATTCTCCATAATGCCCAAGAATGGTAATCACAGTTGTGACTGGCACATCACTGGAAAACATTGTTGCTTTTTGGGGTGTACAATTTTTCACAAGAATGAAAAACAAAATCCAGAAATCCAACTCAGCAAAGAGGAAAAACTGTCTTTGATAACCAGCTTTGATTAAACACGTTGTACTACAGCTACCAGTTAAATAAATGACACAACAAATGCACATATATCTTGCAGCACATCTGAAAACCTGATTGGACCTAGGAGAAAAGACCTTAAATGGTACCTACTCCATAGAAACATAGAAACATAGAAGATAGGAGCAGGAGTAGGCCATTCGTCCCCTCAAGCCTGCTCCGCCATTTAATGAGATCATGGCTGATCATCCAAATTCAGTACCCTGTCCCTGCTTTCTCCCCATATCCCTTGATCCCTTTAGCCTTAAGAATTATATCTAACTCCTTCTTGAATATATTTAATGAATTGGCCTCAACTGCCTTTTGTGGTAGAGAATTCCACAGGTTCACCACTCTCTGGGTGAAGAAATTCCTCCTCATCTCTGTCCTAAATGGCTTACCCCCTTATCTTTAGACTGTGACCCCTGGTTCTGGACTCCCCCGCCATCAGGAACATCCTTCCTGCATCTAGTCTGTCTAGTCCTGTTAGAATTTTATAAGTTTCAATGAGATCCCCTCTCATTCTTCTGAACTCCAGCGAATATAAGCCCAATCGACCCAATCTCTCCTCATACGTCATTCCTGCCATCCCAGGTATCAGTCTGGTGAATCTTCACTGCATTCCCTCCATGGCAAGAACATCCTTCCTCAGATAAGGCGACCAAAACTGCACACAGTACTCAAGGTGTGGTCTCACCAAGGCCCTGTACAACTGCAGCAAGACATCCTTGCTCCTGTACTCGATTCCTCTCGCTATGAAGGCCAACATACCATTTGCCTTCTTAACCGCCTGCTGCACCTGCATGCTTACCTTCAGCGACTGGTGCACAAGGACACCCAAGTCTCATTGCACTTCCCCTTCTCCCAATCTATTGCCATTCAGATAATAATCTGCCTTCCTGTTTTTGCCACCAAAGTGGATAACCTCGCATTTATCCATATTATACTGCATCTGCCATGCATCTGCCCAATCACCCAACCTGTCCAAATCATACTGGAGTTTCTCGGCATCCTCCTCACAGCACACACGCCCACCCAGCTTTGTGTCGTCTGCAAACTTGGAGATATTACATCTAGTTCCCTCGTCTCGATCATTAATATATATTGTGAATAGCTGGGGTCCTAGCACCGATCCCTGCGGTACCCCACTAGTCACTGCCTGCCACTCGGAAAAAGACCCATTTATTCCAACTCTTTGCTTCCTGTCTGCCAACCAGTTCTCTGTCCAAGTCAGTACCTTACCCCCAATCCCATGTGCTTTAACTTTACACGCTAATCTCTTATGCGGGGCCTTATCAAAAGCCTTCTGAAAGTCCAAATACACCACATCCACTGGTTCTCCCTTATCTATTTTACCAGTTACATCCTCAAAAAATTCCAGTAGATTAGTCAAGCATGATTTACATTTTGTAAATCCATGTTGACTTTGTCCGATCCTGTCACTGTTTTCCAAGTGCTCTGCTATTACATCTTTTATAATGGACTCTAGCATTTTCCCCACTACCGATGTCAGGCGTACCAGTTTATAATTCCCCGTTTTCTCTCTACCACCTTTTTTAAATAGTGGGGTTACATGAGCTACCCTCCAATCCATGGGCACTGTGCCAGAGTCTATAGAATTTTGGAAGATGACCAGCAATGCATCTACTATTTCTAGGGCCACTTCCTTAAGTACCCTAGGATGTAGATTATCAGGCCCTGGGGATTTATCGGCCTTCAATCCCGTCAATTTCCCTAACACCATTTCCCTACAAATTTCATTCAGTTCCTCCCTCTCATTAGACCCTATGTCCCCCGACATCTCTGGGAGTTTATTTGTGTCCTCCTTTGTGAAGACAGAACCAAAGTATGTATTTAATTGGTCAGCCATTTCTTTGTTCCCCATTATAAATTCCCCTGATTCTGACTGCAAGGGACCTACGCTTGACTTCACCAATCTTTTTCTCTTCACATATCTATAGAAGCTTTTACAGTCAGTTTTTATGTTCCCTGCAAGCTTACTCTCATACTCTATTTTCCCCCTCTTAATTAATCCTTTTGTCCTCCTTTGCTGAATCCTAAACTGCTCCCAATCCTCAGGTTTGCTGCTTTTTCTGGCCAATTTATATATCCTCTCCTTGGATCTTATGCTATCCCTAATTTCCCTTGTTAGCCACGGTTGCGCCACCTTTTTTGTTTTATTTTTCTGCCAGACAGGGATGAACAAATTCTGTAGTTCATCCATGCGATCTTTAAATATTTTCCATTGCCTATCTACCGTCAACCCTTTAAGTAACGTTCCCCAATCCATTCTAGCCAACTCGCGCCATTATCCTGTATATAGAGACTATTATTTATTGATGTATAATAAATTAGTAAAATATTATTTAAAAAACAAAAAGCTTATTCTAAATGACTACCTGTAATCTTCAACTCTCGATTGTAAGATTAAGAATGTTATCTCCTTTATCTTCACTGGACCTATGGTCGAATTGGCCATTTTGGAAATCATTAGCCTGTCACTGAATTAGTGATGACATCATTGAGCTAGATTAAACAAGAACTCTCTTCCTCTCCACAATAAACAACCCAAATAACAAACCAGTCATGTTTGTCATTTAGCTCGCAAGCATGTAAGTAAATATATATTTTTTAACTTAAGTAGGTCAGTTTTTTTTTTTAAGTCAGTTCACATAGATTTTGCTCCTTGTATTTTATTTTTTCGCCCTACAGTTATCTTCCCTTTACCCTCACATCCTCTCCTGAAGCTGACAACTCATACTTGTGACAGCCCCAAATACAAAACTGATCAACAATTTAAAAAGGATAACAACTCAAAAACAGCTCTGAGTATAGGCCTGTGATGTGTAGCTACACTGAAAGTGCAATGGAGCCCAGGGGCTTCTCATAACTTAAACTGCAAGCATAACCAACAATCCATCACTTGCACAGTGGAAGATTGTGGCAAAAAGTAGTTGCAATTTTCCCTCACTTCTTGCAAAGAAATTTTGGTCTATTAAGGATATGAATTTATACTCTCTCTTGCTAAATTGCTTTAAAGTTATTTATACAGTTGATACACTGGCATACAGCCACTTTTCCACCCCTTTCCCCAGTTCACAAATGCACTCTTCTTCTTAGTCCTCAACTCCCAGTTCATGTTGACACCCTTCTCCCTCTCTTTCCTCAATTCACACTGGCATACTTCACCCCCTTCCACCTACTTCATGCTGAATTCTTCAGCCTAATCCCATTCAATTCAAACTGGCTCTCATCTCCCCCTTTGCTCAGTTCACAGAGGCACTTCTCTTTAACTTCTCATCCCATAATTTATAATGGCACTCTTCCTCTTCCTCCTCAGTTCATGCTGACACACTTCTCCAACCACCAACCCCACCCCCCCACCCCCACTCACCCCACCCACCACATTTCATGCTCTGATGGTCCGACCTCCCATTTCAGTTCAATGCTGGAACTTATTTTCCCCATCCCTTCAGTTCATGCTGACATTCCATCCCCAATATCATGCTCACCTCCCCCCTCCCCCTAGCATTGCTGCAAGCTCCGCCTCCCATACAGGGCTGCTCTTGGTTCCCTCTCCATCTGGCTCCTCCCTTCTGCTGCTATCCAGCAGATTGAATGTTGCTGTGAGTATAAATTCCTCATTTTGCGAGAATTCCCACTGACAACATGCAGTGGTATTCAATTTATTGGAGCACCGGCAGGAACTGGCAGTGATGCTGGTGGAAGGAGCCAGAAACAACATCGAGGGGAGGAACTGGGAGCGGCGTTAAGCGGCGATTTTATGGACAGTTGGCATTTATGTAACCCAATGTTACCATGTCTGAGTGATCTTCATTCATGTGTGCGGTTAGATTGTGTGTGTAATTAGACTGTTCCAATGGGGGACCATCACAGCTAAACCCAATCCTCACCTCACCCAAAACCACACACGCACAATTCTCCAGCAGGAATCCTAAACAGGGACTGAACCTGTGACTTTTCTCGTCTGTATACCTCAGTGTCACTCCATGCAATGCATTTGTTCACTGAATTAGAAGCTTTATATTTTTAACTTTATCTTACTTCAGGACTACTACAATATGATGTGTAATTTGGTTTAATGAGTGGCAATCAATTGAAACAGATATTTTTAAAAGAGATGAGTGATATTTCCCTTCAAATTGTAGAGACGTGAGCCCCAGTAAGGAGTTTCATTCAAGAGAAGCATAGATCGGAGAATCAATACACCCAACTTCCAGCACTCCCAGATTTTTAGACATTAATATCAATTCTCCAGTCAATATGTCCATCAAGTGAGACACCATGCCAGGGTTATGAACTCATCTAACAACATGTCCTGGATAAGGAAATATTCAACATCATGCAAGGAAAAGTGAAAACCCAGCAAACTGGGATATCTATAAAAAAAAATAACAATGGGCAACAAAGTAATTAATAAGAGGTGCAAAAAGGAATTATTAAAAAAAACTTGCAAGACATATCAAAGCTGGCAATATATTCATAACAATGTTTACTAACAGGAAGATAGTGGTAAGGGGGAATGTGGCCCCATTAAAGACAGATGTAGCTGAGACAATGGCCGCAATATTGCCTTCCGAGGAGGGTCCAGGGGAGCCGGGGTCGGTGGCGGGGTGCAAACCTGCTGCTGGCTCCATCCGCTCTGTGAAAAGAATTTTACACTGATTGAGCTTGTTAAGCCCGCTCAGCGAGTTTCCCGGCCAATTGAAGGAAGCGGGTCTGATGACATCACATGATGATGCAGCATCAGGCCGTTTCCTTAAAGGGACCATGTGCAAGTTGATTTTGACAGTTCTGCTGTCAGTGTTCCACAGCATTGAGGAGCTGCAAACACTGACAAGCACAGCACAGAGGTGCACGGCTGCACCCAGGCTCTCCCATGACTCCCTCCATATGCTTATGGAGAGAGTCACAGCATGCAGGGATGTCCTCTTCCCTTCCCATGAGCAGAAGAGACCTCCCCAGGAGACCAACGCAGCCTGGTTGCACATTGCACAGGAGGGCACAAGCAGGGATGTCATCAGGAGGACCAGGTTGCAGTGGCGCAAACCTTTCAATGATCTCAGTAGATCATGAAACGTTACTGCCAAGCCACACTCAACCTCATCCTGCTGTGCCACTCATCACATCCCCATCACTCTGCCTTCCCTATCCTACTCCTGCACATCCTTACTCACACCAACTTACCTTGCACCTCCACCCATCCCTCTCTATCTAAATTATCACATCCCCATCTCACTAGCCACCCCTCACACTCACTCTCATCCTAGTCAAATCATACCAACTAACAGCACACAAAGGGTAGGTACTTGAGTGTTTTATGCAATGTCAAATTTCTGTTAATGTGGTGTCAAACATTGAAACCTTTATTTTTAACACTTTGCGTTCTTGGACAGATTTATGTGCACCTTTGGAAGTGGCTTAGTGAGTTGCAGTGAATGGTGAGACATAATGGTAGCCCCCGCAATGGTGGTGAGTGTGAAAGAAATAGCTTGGACATTGTAGGGATGCTTTATGGTGTTGGTGTGGGGTGGTGCCAACCTGGCACTTCGTGGCAGCCAGGGTGTACAGCATCAAGTGAAGTAAATCTGGCCATGGTGAGGCCATCCCTGTCCTCCCGGGCCTCCCAGGCAGCAATGCGTTCGGGTGCTGATGCCCTCTGTCCTGTGCAGAATCAGGTGATTGCAGAGAAGGTTGTTGTTGATGCTGCTGGTGTGCCTGGTGCTGCTGGTGTTGTGGCTGATTGTGGTCGGATTCTGAGGACCAAGGTGAGACAGTATAAAGGGCAACCATGTTGATAGAATAGATGGCAGGTGAAGTAGAGATGACAGAAGCATTCTGTCAATGGTGAGAGAGTTCTTCCAATGAGGTAAGAGTGGATGGAGAGTGGAAAGTGGAAAGTCTGCAGAATCTGTGTTGGAAATGGACTGAGAAACAGCTTGTGACTGAGGAAAGTGATCTCTGTCAGATGGGAGCTTTTACTGTACATTTGAAGCTGTCAAGTAATCAGCTGGCGCAATGCCCATTCAACTCCCACTTCAGGTTCACAGACATGATCCCCAAGCAGCGTGGACCTCATGGGTGAGCAGTTAAAGGTAAAAGGTAAGGTTAAAAGCATTATTAAGGGTCTGTCAACAACCCAATAATTGGTTTAATTGGGTCGCCCGCCTCTGCGACGGGTCAGATCGGAGATCACACACGCGCCTGTGGGAAAGGCGTGTTGTGGTGGCTTGGCAGCGGGGTCTTGACCCACTGTCAAAAAAATCTAATTTCCCACGCGACCCACCACCGATCCCGCCCGCTGACCCCCCGGAAAAATCCCGCTGTGCTGTTCCCCAGGAATCTGTACTGGGGCTTCAGCTTTTCACCATATATATCAATGACTTGGATGAAGGGACAGAGAGTTATATGCAGATGACACTAGGCAAAACTGTAGAAGATGGAGTTCAATATGGGGAAGTGTGAGGTAATCCACATTGGATCCAAGAAAGACAAATTGGAGTATTTTCTTAATAGAGGGAGACTAGAAACTGTGGAGGAGCAAAAGGATTTTGGGTGTCCAAGTACACAAATAACTAAAAGCTAATACAAAGGTACAAAAAGTAATTAAAAAGGCTAATGGGATGTCAGCTTTTATCTCAAGAGGGTTGGAATACAAAGGCAAGGAAGTTATGCTTCAGTTGTACAGTGCCTTGGTCAGACCCCATCTGGAGTACTGCATTCTGTTCTGGGCCCCGTACCTCAGGAATGATATATTGGCCTTTGAGAGGGAGACAATACATTGCAGATTCACCAGAGTGATTCCAGAGTTAAAAGGGTTAAATTAAGAGGACAGGTTGTATTCCCTTGGGTTTAGTAGGTTGAGTGATGATCTAATTGAGGCAATAATAAAAGGATTCGATAGAGTAGGTACAGAGAAGCTATTTTCTCTGGTGAGGGAGTCAAGAAAAAAGGGGCACTATTTTTAAATTAGAGCTAAGCCAGTCAGGTGTGAAATTAGGAAGCACTGTTTCACACAAAAGGTATTTTGTGAATGTGGAGTTCTCTCTCCCAAAAGGCTGAGATGGTGGTTCAATCGGAATTATCAAGACCTAGATCAGCATACTTTTATTAGGTAAGGGTATCAAGAGATATAGATCAAAGGTGGGTAAATGGATTAGGGGTATAGATCAGCCACAATCTAATTGAATGGCGGAACAGGCTCAAGGGGCTGAATGGCCTACTTCTGTTTCTATGTTTCTTACACAACCAGAATGTTGCCTGAATTTTTTTTCCATTTCTATAAGCCCAGGAATTTGTGAAACATCAATCCTAATAACCCAGGCTTCCTTAGGCAGTCAGGCGAAGGCAAACATATCTTTCTCTTTCCTCTCCCTCCACTAGATGCACACCTAAAAACACTAAGACCAGCAAGATGGCCAGGGAAAACAAATACATAGACCTCCACAGACAACTACTGCACATCAGTCACTAGGACATAAAAGGCTCAGATATGTTCTTCTGCAGGTAATGGATCCTTCCTCTATCTTTCTACTAGATTGCCAGATATGATTTTTTTTGTTGAAAAACCACAGATGTCTGATGCTGTGAGACACTGACCACACATCTGCAAAGGAACATTTTATACAATGACAGGGTACACAACGTGACACCATACATGTAAACAGGGACATTGTTGATAAGTCAAAATTGATGAACATGTGTGCTTCCTTTTCTTAAAATCTAGATGGGTATATCTAAACCCAAATTGATCTGTTTGGCAAAATTGTGCTTTAAATGTAAAATGGCTAAATACACACCCTATTGGGCATTCAAGTTCCTGACATCATCTCTTGACAGTAATACTTTAACATTATATTGAATACACCAGCTACCCTGTGTTTATAGTGTAACTTCCAGATAATGTAGCGGCTGAAGGCTTGATCTTCAAGGCTGCCTGTCACTCGAGTCTGCGAGCCACAATTAGGATGAATCATCGTGTCTTGGCTAAGCACCTTGTTCTGGAGAACCATTAACCCTCAAGGAAAGGGAATCTGACAATGCTCAAGGTGATCTATTACAAATGCACCTCTTGCACAGACGCACACCAGCAATGATCATGGGAAAATTCATATGAACTCTGTTGCTGTCCTGTTCTCAGGTGAGATAGGAAGCCCTTTTTGAATTGGGTAAAATCAGAAACATGTTTTTGGTGGGGAAGGAGAAGAGGAATTCAGAAGGCTCGCAATTCGGTTATGCCCCGTTTGGGGGCGGTAACCGAGTTAAGGCCGGACATTTAGCACCCGACGTGGAAGTACCACCCCGGCCACTAAATTCGACTTACCGCTCCGCACAGGAAGTGGAGCGCAACGTCGGGCTTCCTGGTAGGGTGGTAACCGAGGCAATGTCGGGGCACAATTGGTAGCACTCTGCGGAGCGCTGCGGCGTTTCAATGCCCCTTCCCTTCAGTTAAAGGGCCGTTGCGCACTCTGCAAGTCCTCCGATGGCCCACACCAGGCCACCAGGGCGGCGTGGTGCCGCGGCCGCAGCCCGGCACCGAGACGCGGTGCCAGGCTGCGCGATGGCGTCCAGGACCACGCCACGGCACACCACAGGGGGCCAACCTGGAGGTTGGCCAAAGAAAGAAAATGGCGGCGCGGGTCGCAGCCGCTCCTCCCCTTTAACTACCGCCCTGTGAGCGGACATCACCCGCAGCAGCCTCGCGGGGCACAGCCGAATTTCTGCCGTGGGGCGGTAAGGGGATGCGGCGGGGTGCTAAGGTGTTGCAGCGCACGGCGATGAAGTTATTACCAGCGGCGCAGTGGCCCGTGGCGCTCCCGGCGGGGGCATGGCGCTATCGGGTAGCATCTCAGCAACGCCCCGCCGAATTTCTCGGAAGGCGCTTTTTTCGCCCCCCCACCCCCAGACAATAAGCCCTTTGCGCCCCGTTAGCGACCCCCCCCCCCCCCCGGAGGTGCTAACGGCAGGTGCAAAGGAGCCGAATTTCTAGCCCTCACAATGTTATCAATATAGATAGGGTTGCATTGCTTATTGTTTTCTGACATGCAGTGCAGAACCTTCTGGTGTGTGCATAAGTGAAATAATTACAATTCATATGTGTCACACTAACCAGGCAACAATGAATGAAAAGACACATTGTAATGGGTTTTACCAAATGTGTAATAGTGTTGGCATGATGTAAAACTGAGCACTAAAATGAGAACTAGCACGGTAAAAGCTCCAATACACATACACCTTCTCATTTATTATTGCATTAAATCATTTACCCCGTCACTAGTCTGTGAGTAAAAATCAATTTCTGTTTTAAAATTACAATGTTCAAACGAATGGAACACTCTAAGCTGAGAGAAAAATGGTTTTCAAGCAAAGTTTATATTTAGAATGGCAGTCACATCAAAAGCAGGCAGAACCTTTACACAGAAGAGTTCGCCAACTAATTGAAATTCTAAAATCAAACCCTCTGAGTAAGTACACTGGGATTTAAAATTCTGTAGCAGGCAATAACAGGATTGATATGAGCCCTGTGATGATCTAATTCCTCTGTAACATCTTTATTTACCATTAGTTGGGGAAAATGCATCCTCTGACTAGAATTTCAGGGCTCAAAACCTTTTAAAAACTTATGGACAAGTCTTGAAAGTTTCCTTGAAGTGTGACGTCTGAATATTTTGTTCTTGCTCAGACGTCGGATAAGGCTTGATGATCTTGAATGAATTCACAATAAACATGTACCAACAATATTTAGCCTTGTTCTTTTGGCTTTGATAAGCTGAGTAGCCACATTTTAAACATACTCCTGTTGCAGCATATAAAGCTCTATATTTTGAATTGTATTTCTTTTTTGTTTTATTGCCAAAAGCTGCATTGACAAATGTTACCTAATGTACACACTAGTCTAGTCTGGCAATTCTCTCTTTGGCATGCTTAGTGGATCAAAATGAGTTCTTCCCTCTTTCTCAACGGTGTCCAACAAATATTTTCCCCAACTGTAAGCATTGAATTATCAAATCCTGATTCAAACAACCAAACACTGAACATTTTCCAGAAAACAGAAGCCATAGCAGATGTCTAACTAATAAGATATGCACACTGATTATGTGTGAAGATATATAATGAGCCTCATTTCTGCATTAGTAGAAGTGTTTTATTTCTATGCAGCCTCATAAACAGCTTGGCAGACGAAGTAAGTCTGAAGGCGTTGCAGCGGGTGGTAACAAGCATATCTTAGCAACGGATTTATCTCCGTATTTGAGATAATTTGCACAGTAACAATTCTAATGCACCACCATTCACCCTCTAAATACAGATTTGGCTCTATTGCAGAAACAATTGAATCCACATAGGTGGGTTTGTGAGTGAAATTGAGTCAAAGTCTTGATGTATGTAAACTGATGCCAAGTCCCAGTTTGGCTGCTTATGTCGCACTGTGGAGTCTGTTACGCAAGGGGTGCCTACATGCAGAACTTTATAACCTACGAATCTGGAGCCAAGAATTATGGATTCGCTCAAGATATGTTTTACCATTCTAGCTCGTTGTTTCATTTCTTTGGTAGTTTGGTTGTCCTGTTCCACACAAGTCTGATTAAAAGTAACTGTTTTATCCATCCTGACCTACTCTATACAGGATTTAATTGTATTTTAATATTTTAATAAAGATTTCCCCACATCCTCAATTTTCTCCTTTCTCCTCTGCTTAAGGCACTAGGGGATGAAATTTGCCTTGGGCAGTAAGGCAAAATGGGTGACAGCAAATCAGCAGCTCGTTTTACACTCCGTCCGATTTTTTTCCCCATGGAAGTCAATGGAGAAGCTAATGGGGCGATATGTAGGACGGGCTGCCGATGCGTTATCACACGTTTTGCGCTGCCATACCATCTACTTCCCTACCACCGAGCAAAACTGCCACCCCCCCCCCCCCCCACCCCATACAGAGAAATACATAGAAGTTACAACATAGGAACAGGCCATTCAGCCCAACCAGTCTGTGTCGGCATTCACCCTCCCTGAGAGCATGTAGTTCTAATCACATTTACCCACCCTGTTCCCATATCCCTTCAACCTCCTTTTCTTTCATCCACCTATCCAATCTAATCTTGAATGTTGACACAGTTTCTGCCTCAACCATTAACCCTTGGAGTGAATTCCACAGCCTTACAACTCTCTGCATGAAGAAGTTTCTCCTGCCCTCTGTTCTAAATCTCTTACATTTAATCTTGTATCTATCACCAATTGTTCTTGACCCCTCAACTACTGGAAACAGTTTGCTTCAAACTACTCTATCCCATCCTTTCATAACTTTAAACACTTATTATATCACCCCATATTCTAACAAAAAAGAGACCTAATTTTTCAAGTCCTTCCTCATACTAGGGAGCATCCCAGTGAATCTGCATTATACCTTCTCTAAAGCCTCAATATCCTTCCTATAACGTGAAGCCCAATACTGCACACTGCTGCTCCATCACACCTCGGAAAAACCTCATGCCTGACAACCAAACCAGCAGCCTCTTATTCTTGCACTATCATTCTTCATACCCATCCTCATTCCTCCCCCTACTGTTTACCACCACAAAACCACTGGTGCTTAAGGAATTACGACTGCATGGGGCAGGCTCGATGGACCATCTGGTCTTTTACTGGCCATCAAATTTGTATGTTTGTAAGTTCTTTTTCTGATCTTATAAGTGTCCATAAGAAGAAGACCCCAGAGTCCAGTGTCCATCCTGTCCCCAGCACTTCACAGCACCCCTGCTTCACTCACTCCAACAGTGGCAAACAGCAACACAGATAGATCCATTCCAGGGACTTCCATTGATGAGCTGCCAGAGGAAACACTGGGTGAATCACAAGAGAATAAGTGAGGAGAAGAACGCAGAAGTGGCAGTGGAGGAGCAGAAACTTGCTGGTCAGGGGCCAGCTTGAATCCTCCTTCAGCTGCTAGGCCCACGATTGGGACCTGATGGAGCTTGCCTACAAAAGAAGTCTGGTATCTGAGTACCAATGTTTTAAGCATTCATAAGAGTGTGCCCAGCAGCCTGAATTGTCTGGAGCAATTATCACATGTAATCACATATGAGCAGTGATGTTTGACTGCAGAGCACTGTGGAATTAGTGGCAGAACCAGCAGATCCCCTAATGACTGAGATCCTAAACTCAGGCACAATTTCTCTAATGAATGCACTGACAGGGGATGCAGATACTGTGGGCTGGATTTTGTCAATGGGGACGTGATGGAGGCGGGACTCCCACTTTTTGGGTTGTAGTTCCGCCTCCATCGACTTGTGGCCAACCCACTGTATTTTCCCTTGATTGACCTTGTTAAGCCCGCCCAGTGGGCTTAGCAGGCCAATCAAGGGTCCCTTGGATACAGGTGACATCAGCCATTAAAATTTCATCTGTCAAGAGCTTTTGACAGATGAAATTTCAGCGTTTGACAGCTCTGTGAAGCTGTCAAACACTGACAATATGATTTCTAACTTGAGTCCCTGTACTTAGACTCAGCTAGAAATCAATCCAGCACAGAAAGCAGAGACTGCAGCTTTTGACAGCTCTGCGGCCATTCTGCTTTCTGTGCCATGGATGTGAGGGACTCCCGACATCTTAAGGAAGCTAGCCTGCAGGACAAAGTTAAGGTAAGTAAAAGTTCTTAAAACACTTTGCACACACCAAACACACTTACTTCTGCACTCATGCACCCATCACTCACCTACACACCGCACATCTCGACCCCTCCAAGCCCTCCAGACCAACTAAATCGGCGTGGTTCGGACCTGTCGGGAAGCCCACACTTCAGGGCTAAAAATAGGGATTAGGCACTAATCCCCTTTCCGCCTCGGGGAGGCGGGTCCCAGCATAGGACGGGTACCCGCCTCCTGGGAAACTGGCATGGAGGCGGGTTGGGGGCGGGATGGGTTCGGGACCCCCGAATCTGCTATTTTCACACCACTCCCACCTCCAAACCTGCCTCCACAGGCCGGTGAAAATTGAGCCCTGTGTGTTCCATTGTAGAGCAGGCATTCTGCCAGTTTCAACTTGCTGAAGGATCGATTGACGTAGCCATAATGCAGAGTTTCCATGACCTTGTTACTGCACACTTGTCTGCTCCCACACAGATCAATGAACATGCTGGGAGAATGCCCAGCTGCAGGAAGGTGGCAGAGGTTGGCTTGGATAATGGAGCTGCCTCTCAGGGCAACACCACATCTGTCCGAACAAGCATCCTGCTCAAATGACTCACAAGACAACAGACAGCCTGCAGATACAGGCAACTCACTGGTTGCAGGTCCATCTCATGACCCAGTACCAAGAGGAACTGGACAACCTCCACCCTGAGAGTCATTCACTGACACCCAGCCATCAGCCGTCACATGTCTTCCTACCCCTGGGCAATCACTGAGATTTGGCACTAGGCTAGAAAGTAGGAGACATGTATCATACGCTTTTATAAATGATCCAAGTAAGACCCACTAAGGAAAATTTTCCCCTTACATTGGCTGGAATTTTCTTCACCTGGGCGGGGCTGGTGCAGGTGGCCGCCATGGCGGGTCACGAGCCCATTGCTGGCTCCATCCCGCTCCACAGAATGACTTTACGTTAATGGGGCCTATTAAGCCTGCCCTGCGTGTTACCCGGCCCAATTAAAAGTTGCAGTCTGGTGACGTCATCGAAGACACGTTTTCAGCCGGGATATTTAAAGGAGCCATGGCCACATTGCAATTGAGGGTTCATCTAGGGGTGTGCAGGCAGTGCACTTCACAATTCCACTGCTGCACACACCACCAGAGATGACTGCACAGAGGCAGAGGGCTGCACCCAGGTTCTCCGACGACTCCCTCCATATGCTTGTGGAGGGAGTGAGAGCTCGCAGGGAGGTCCTCTTCCCTGCTGATGGGAGGAAGAGACCTCCCCAGCAGAGCAAAGGAGCCTGGCTCCAAATAGCAGAGGAGGTGAATAGCAGGGATGTCATCAGGAGGACCTGGGTGCAGTGACGCAAACGCTTCAACGATCTTGTTAGATCAAGAAAGGTGAGTGAAAAGCCACACTCGCCTTCATCCTGCTGTGTCGTTCATCACATCCCCATTACTCTGCCTTCCCAACCCTTCTGCACATCCTTACTTACACCTTGCACCTCCACCCATCCCTCTCTCTCTGTAGGATTACATAAGATATATGGCACAGAAACAGGCCATTCAGCCCAACCAGTCCATGCCGGCGTTTATGCTCCACACGAGCCTCCTCCCATCTTTCCTCATCTAAATCTATCAGCATAACCCTCTATTCCCTTCTCCCTCATATGCTTGTCTAGCCTCCCCTTAAATGCTTCTATACTATTTGCTTCAACCACTCCCTGTGGTAGCGAGTTCCACATTCTCGCCACTCTTTGGGTAAAGAAGTTTCTTCTGAATTCCCTATTGGATTTCTTGGTGACTATCTTATATTGATGGCCTCTAGTTATGCTCTTCCCCACAAGTGGAAACATTCTCTCTGTATCCACTATATCAAAATTTTTCATAATTTTAAAGACCTCTATTCGGTCACCCCTCAGCCTTCTTTTTACAAGAGAAAAGAGACCCAGCCTGTTCATCCTTTCCTGATGTATACCCTCGCATTTATGGTATCATCCTTGTAAATCTTCTCTGCACCCTCTCCAGTGCCTCTATATACTTTTTATAATAAGGCGACCAGAACTGCATGCAGTACTGTGTGGTCTAACCAAGGTTCGATACAGGTTCAGCATAACATCCCTACTTTTCAATTCTATTCCTCTAGAAATAAACCCGAGAGCTTGGTTTGCTTTTTGTATGGCCTTGCTAACCTGTGTCACAACTTTTAGTGATTTGTGTATTTGTACACCGAGAACCCTTTGTTCCTCTACCCCACCTAGACTTGCACCCTCCAAGTGATAAGTGACCTCCCTATTCTTTCTACCAAAATGTAATACCTCACATTTATCTGTGTTGAACTTCATTTGCCAATTATATGCCCATTCTGCAAGTTTATTAATGTCCTCCTGTAACTTGTTGCAGTCCTCCTCAGTATTGACTATCCCCCGCAAATTTAGAAATTGTGTTTTTGATTCATAAGTCTAAATCGTTAATATAAATTGTGAACAACAGTGGTCCCAGCACTGATCCTTGTGGAACACCACTACCCACCTTCTGCCACTGTGAATAGCTACCCTTTACTCCTACTCTCTGCTTTCTGTCCTGAAGCCAGCCAGCAATCCATTCTGCTACTTGTCCCCTGACTCCGCATTCTCTGACCTTGTTCATCAGTCTATTATGGGTTACCTTATCGAAGGCCTTTTGAAAATCCAGATAAATTACATCTACTGCATTACCATTGTCCACTCTCTCTGTTACCTCTTCAAAAAATTCAATGAGGTACGTCAAGCAAGACTTTCCCTTTTGAAATCCATGCTGACTATTCCTTATTATATTTTTGGTTTCTAGATGTTCTTCTATTTTCTCCTTTAGTAGGGATTCTATTATTTTGCCTACCACAGATGTTACGCTGACTGGTCTATAATTCCAGGGGGCGATAATGGGGCGCTAAGCAGTCACTGATCGAGCGCTGCGAGAAGATTGACTCCCGTTATATTCGGCGGGAGGTTTGCGACAGCAGTATGGCGTTGCACCCCGATCTCCTTCGCCCGGAGATCGTGACGTCACCGCGTGCGCATCGCCCTGGTAGCACCCCGGACCCGAACTTCGGTTCCGCCACCTGCAGCATCGCCGGGCAAAAACACTGCAGCTGCAGGAGGCGTTCATCGGGAGGCCGGGCGCTTCGGGGGTGATACTTAAAGGGGAGATGGCCGAGGTAAGTGACAAAAATTCTGAAATGCTCTTTATCTTTTTTTTTCATTTCTCTTCGCCAGCGATCAATCAGCCCGGCACTCTGCTGCAGTGCATCGGGCTGATCGGGCTGGATTGCAGCTTCCGTCGGTGACCAGCTAAGTTTTCCCCTTGCAGAGCCTGCAGCGATGGCCCTTCCCTTTAAGGGAGCGAAGGAGCCTTCCAACGCGGCAGCGCTGCACGGCCCAGTGTGCAGTGCTGCACACCTACCGCCCCCGCCTGCTGCATGTTGGAGGGAGATGTGGAGAGGGTCGGTGATGGCTGACCCACTGCCAGCGTCCACAGGGTCAGCGCTGGGAGGGCTGAGCTGGACGGGGAGGAGATTGGCAAGATTAGCCCTTTGGCCATTATGTGAGGACAGGATCAAGCTTAGCTGTAATGTCCCCCATGGTCACATAGCTTATTTACACTCACTTCCTGGGCTCCCACAAGAAGAATGACTACATGGACAAGATTGTAGAGGGCACCTTGCACCCATGGGACTCGTGGAACTTGAGCCCAACAAAGAGTCAATGCCTTCTCAAGAGAAGTGCAGAAAATTGAGGGGGCGAAAGAACAAAGGTGGAGAAATGTTAGTTAGCAATCGGATTGAAGACTGTCAGGCTAAATATAGTCAGTAATGAACATTCCATTATACATAATAATTCCTATACATAAAATGACTGCTCTGTTTGCCTACACAGAACAATGACTGCACTTCATTTTCTGTGAAGCACTTTGAGACTGCTTGAGACACATGATAAGGGACTATATAAATGCAATTTTCTTTGTTTCCTTTCTTAAGCAACCAATCAAAGATAAATAATGTAATATGGTAAGATAAATAAGTTGGAGTTTTGTTTAAATTCCTTTGGAGAGGGGAGAACAGACAGAGAATCAGAGAACAGGCATAACCTTTGCTCAGGAGATGAAATCGGCTGGATAGAGTAATTGGACATAGTCTGTGGAAATAATGGACTTGATGGCCTTTTCATGTTTCACAGTTTCTTATTATGTGCAAAAGTTGAGTCAGAATTTATATCTGGTATCTCTTGATAGGTTTGCTAGCCTGTTTTAAATATTGCACATGCACTTTGTACTAAAATAATGAGGTGTTGTGTCTTCTTAAATTACATTTTAATGAATGATCATCTGTAGAGACAAGACTCAAACAGGAGCTACAGTAAAGTGTTGTGTTTTGTATGGGAGTTTTAATGCTCTTGTGCTTTGCGTATTGGAACTCAGTCTTAATAACAAAGTGTATGTCATTCAATATTCTGAGCGTAAATCAGTACAAATCACTTGGAGAACTTATATGTAGTGTGTGTTGGCTGTGAAGTATCACCCAATACTTGTGGCCTGCCCCAACAGCTGATACTTCTATGCATACAGAGGAAAGAGAGGCAGGTTATCTGATGCCAGTAGTCCTTAAAGAGCTTTTGGTTGCCCTTAAAGGTGCCCTGCTACTGAAGTGGGAGAAGTGCTGGAGCAGGGGCACTTATGAAAACTTCCATTCAATGAAGCAGCTTTAGTGATCCTACTGTAGGAGATCTGGTCCTTTTTCAAACAAAACGCAACCCTCTATTAAAGGATGGCGTCAGAGTAGCCTGGATAGAAGAGTCAATGTGGTCTCACCCGTGGGCCAAACCTGGGAGAAACTGAGAAAGATGTTTTCTGGATAATTCAAGGTTGCCAAGGTAAGGGTCCTCACATTGTCTTTATTTTACATCATTGCTTTACAATGAATGCTAAAAGCATTTAATTGGAAACTTGATGCAGAATCACAGGGGGAGAATGCACAACACTCCAATAAATGTTCATTTATTTTCTAAATGCTAAGGCATGGGCATGTTTGGAGAGGGTAATCTGTATTAGTGCCACCACAATAGACTGACCCTATGATCCATGAAATGTTTCAAGACACAAAAGCTGAGCACACTGCCTGCATAAGGTACTTGTGGGCTGCATTAATCACTGTCATAAGGTGACTGCTGGTCTGGATGCTTGGGTAACATACATCTTCTCTCATATTCCCCATTCCAAAACGTATCCTTTCTTAGTTTCCACCGAACCTCTAGTGAAGTTACGATGGCGGAGCGGGAGCAAGTCTGAGAAAATTCCCCTCCATGGTCTCTGCTTCAATCACTGACTCCAGCAATGCATTCAACAGCCTCTGTCCTAATGAAAACAGCCACAATTTTTGAAGTCTTTCTCGTATTTGTATTTCCTCATACCAGGGAGCATCCTAGTGAATCCTAGTGAATCTGCACTGTACTCTCTCATCTGCTAGAGTCATAGAGTCATTATGGCACAGAAGGAGGCCATTCGGCCCATCGAGTCCGTGCCAGCTCTCTGTAGAACAATCCAGTCAGTCCCATTCCCCCGCTCTATCCCCATAGCCCTGCAAATTTATTTCCCTCAAGTGCCTATCCAATTTCCTTTTGACATCATTGATTGTCTGCGCTTCCACCACCCTCGTCGGCAGTGAGTTCCAGGTCATTGCCACTCGCTGCGTAAAAAAGTTCTTCCTAACATCCTCCCCTGTATCTCTTGCCCAAATCCTTAAATCTGTGTCCCCTAGTCCTTGTACCATCAACTAGTGGGAACAGCCTTCCTCTGTCTACCTTATCCAAACCCGTCATAATCTTGTGCACCTCTATCAAATCTCCCCTCAACCTCCCTTGCTCCAAGGAGAACAACCCCAGCTTCTCCAACCTAACCTTGTATCTAAAATCCCTCATCCCTGAAACCATTCTGGTAAATCTCCTCTGCACCATCTCAAGGACCTTCACATCCTTCCTAAAGTGTGGTGACCAGAACGGGATGCAATACTCCAGTTGCGGCCTAACCAGAGCTTTATAAAGGTTCAGCATAACTTCCCTGCTTTTTGTACTCAATACCTCTATTTATGAAGCCCAAGATCCCATATGCTTTGTTAACCACTCTCTCAATATGTCCTGCCACCTTCAAAGATCTATGCACATGAACCCCCAGGTCCCTCTGTCCCTGCATACTCTTTAGAACTGTGCCATTAAGTCTATATTGCCTCTCCCTATCCCTTCTGCCAAAATGCATCACCTCACACTTCTCTGTATTAAATTCCATCTGCCACTTGTCTGCCCATTCTGCTTGCATATCTATGTCCTGTTGCAGTCGATCGCCACACCTCCAAGTTAGGTATCATCGGCAAATTTTGAAATTTTACCCCATATTCCAATATCCAAGTCATTTATATATATCAAAAAAAGCAGTAGTCCTAGCACTGACCCTTGGGGAACACCACTGTCTACCATCCTCCAGTCTAAAAAACAACCGACTCGCTGTTAATCTGTTAAATTAACCTTTACATGCTAGTGACTTTTTGTCAATATATCTGGGTATACCATGAACTTTCTCAATAAGAAAGTATTTCTTTAACTTATGAGGGGAAATGTTAAGTGGAAATTTAACTCAATACTAATGACAACATTTTGTTCTTCAGCTGGACAATGCAAATAAAACCTGCTTAAAAAGTTTTAAATGTAAATTCTGAAATAGTAAAAGGATCTCCTGGCACCATGGCAATGCAGTGTGAAGCAAGGCATAGTAGTTCTGTGCACTCAGAGGAAGATTCATAGGATCAGGAGTAGGCCATTCAGACACTCGAGCCTGTGCTGATCTGTACCTCAACTGCATTTACACATCTTTGATCCATATCCCTTGATACCCTTACCTCATACAAATCTGTCGATCCTTGTCTTGAAAGTTCGAATTGATCCAGCATCCAGAGCCTTTTGAGGGAGAGATTTTCAGATTTCTATTACCCTCTGTGTGAAAAAGTGCTTCCTCCTAAATGGCCTAGCACTAATTTTAAGATTGTGTCCCCTTGTTTCCCCACAGCCTCTGCACCGAGCGACTTCTCATCCTTGGTGATTTCAACCTCCATCTCAACTCACCTTGCTCTCTCTCCTCTGAGTTCACTGCCCTCCTCTCCTAACGTATACATACTCCTCCACCCATATTCATGACCACCCCCTCAACCTTGCCATCTCACGTGGCCTCTCTACTCCCATTGTGTCAATCACAGAGAAGCCCATTTCTGATCACTTCCTTGTATCCCTCTCCACTCGCATCCCCCTTCCCCTCGTCCAACCCCACTTCCTACTGCATCTACCCCTGGGAAACACTTTCCTCCAAATTACTTGCAATGGCACTTTCAAATTCCCAACTGTCTAGCCTTTGACCCTTCATTCTCCACGATATTTCTGTAGCTACTAATCTGCTCAATCAAACCCTCACCTCCACCTTTAATGCTCTTGTCCCCAGTAAAACCCTCACTCTCTCACACCCTGGATGTTCCCCTTAGTTCAGCCTTCAGCTCTGCTCCCTTACATCCAAGGGATGCAGACTTGAGCGTTTATGGCAGAAAACTGGTTTAGCCATTCATCGCCAGAAATGGCTGGACCACATAGCACAATAGGGTCCTGCTCTCCTCTGCCAAAACTGCTCACTACTCCTTCTTCTTCTTCTTTTTAGGCAGTCCCTCAGTACTGAGGATGACTTGCTTCCACACTAAAAATGAGTTCTCAGGTGACTGATGCCCGAACTTCATTTTAAAGGGTGCAAGATGCCTGTGCATGAATTCTTTTAACGTGGGGTGGCCGTTGCACACCAGCTACCACACGGGCTTGACAGAGCAAGGTCTTGGTCCAATGGCAAGGGGATCCAAGACGATTGGAGACCAGGCTCTGCTACATTATATTCTATGCCTCGGCTAATAAAGGCAAGTATCCCGTATGCCTTCTTAACCACCTTATTTACATGTCCTGCTGTCTTCAGGGATCTGTGGACATGCACTCCAAGGTCCCTCTGATCTTCTGCACTTCTCAGTGTCCTACCATTTATAGTGTATTCCCTTGCCTTGTTAGCCCTCCCCAAATGCATTACCTCACACGTCTCCAGATTGAATTCCATTTGCCACTGTTCTGCCCACCTGACCAATCCTTTGATATCTTCCTGCAGTCTGCAGCTTTCTTCTTCATTATCAACCACACGGCCAATTTTTGTATCATCTGCAAACTTCTTAATCATACTTCCTACATTCAAGTCCAAATCATTGATATATACCACAAAAAACAAATGACAGCTGTGGTGTCACAAGTTCATTGCCATGTCATTTCTAGATCCAGTGCCTCGTTGTCTCAGTAACACTGTCACTACTCCAGGATCATCCTGGAAAGCAAAGATAACCCCCGGCTTCTCTTCTCTACTACAAACCATCTTCTTAAACCCCACTCCCCTGCCTCCTCCACCCTCACCTCCAACCACAAGAGACTTCTTTATCACTAAGATTGAGACCATCCATTCAGCTGCCTCTTCAGCATCCCTCCCTTCCCTAGCCCACCAAGACAAACTTTACCCCTGCCCTAGCCCTAAACTCACAGCCTTCTCTAGCTTTTCTCCTTTCTCCCCTCATGCCCTCTTCGAACTCACCTTATCCATGAGATGTACCTCCTGCTTCCTTTACCCTATTCCCACTAAACTACTGACCACCCAGCTTCCCTTCCTAGGCCCCATGTTAACTGATATTGTAAACAGTTCTCTCTCCTCAGGTACTGTCCCCCTCCCTTTCAAATCTGCTTTCATCACCCCACTCCTCAAAAAAAACACCCTTGACTTTTCTGTCCTTGCAAACTACCGCCCCATCTCAAACCTTCTTTTCCTCTCCACATTCCTTGAACATGTTTTCGCCTCCCAAATCTGTGCCTGTCTTTCCCATAACTCCATGTTTGAACCTCTCCAAACAGATTTCCGCCCTTGCCAGAGCACTGAAATGGCCTTATCAAAGTCACAAATGACATTCTATTTAACTGTGACCACGGTGTATTATCCCTCCTCATCTTTCGCAAACTGTCTGCAGCTTTTGACATGTTTGACCACATCATTCTCTTTCAATGCCTCTTCTCCGCCATCCCTCAGCTGGTTCCATTCTTATCTATCCAGTTGTAGCCAGAGATTCTCTTGCAATGGCTGCTTTTCCTACTCCCGCACCATTAGTTCTGGAGTTCCCCCAAGGATCCAGCCTTGACCCCTTCTATTTCTCATCCACGTGTTGCCTCTAGGCATCATCATCCAAAAACACAATGTCAGGTTCCACGAGTACGCTTACGACACCCATTTTTCCTCACCACCACCTCTCTCGACCCCTGCACGGCCTATGATTTGTCACGCTGATTGTCTGACATCCAGTATTGAACGAGCAGAAATTCCCCCCAGTGAAATATTGGGCAGACTGAAGCCATTGTCTTTGAGCCCCGCCGCAAACTCTGTTCCCTAGCCACCAACTCTATCGCTCTCCCTAGCCACTGTCTGAGGCTGAACTGGAGTGTTTGCAGCCTCAGCGTCCTATTTAACCTTGAGCTGAGCTTCCAACCCCATATCCTCTCCATCACCCAGACCGCCTACTTCCACCTCCATAATATCGTCCGTCTCTGCCCATGCCTCAGCCCATCTGCTGCTAAAACCCTCAACCTTCAGACTCGACTATTACAATGCTCTCCTGGCCGGCCTCCCATTTTCCACCCTCCGCAAACTTGAGCTCACCAAAACTCTGTTGCCCGTATCCTAACTCGCACCTGTTCTCCCAGTCCAGTAATGCCTCAAATTTAAAATCCTCATCCTTGTATTCAAATCCCTCCATGGCTTCACCCCTCCCTATCTCTGTAACCTCCTCCAGCCCTACAACAGAATTCTGTGTTCCTCCAATTCTGGCGTCTTGTATATCCTCGATTTCCTTCGCCCCACCATTGGCGGCCATGCCTTCAGCTGCCTAGGCCCCAAGCTCTGGAATTCCCTCTCTAAACCTCTCCGCCTCTCTACCCCTTTAAGACGCTCCTTTAAACCTACCTCTTTGACCTGTCTGAATATTTCCTTATGTGGCTCGGTGTCAAATTATGTCTGATATTGCTCCTGTGAAGCGCCTTGGGAGGTTTTACTATGTTAAAAGCACTATATAAATGCAAGTTGTTGCTGTTCTGGATTCCCCCATGAGAGGAAATAGTGCCTTAGGCAACATTCCTCCCTCAACCAAACACAGATTGAATGGTCATTCATCTCATTGCTGTTTGTGGGGTGTGCTGTGTGTAACTGGCTGCAGTATTTGCCTTCATAACACCTACTGCACTTCATAATTCATTGTATGTGATGACAAGGACCTACAAAAATGCAAGTTTTCCATCAAAGCCAACTGATTCATCATTTGCCTCCAGTTTTTCATAATACCAGTGTAGAAAAGTCATCTTAAATAATAATTACCAAGTGCCAAGGGGTGACTTCTGATTTTACTTTCCCACAATCTATAGACTAGCAAGAGGAAAAAAACCTCCTATCTACTAATAGTCCCAAAATACCTACCTCTTCTCTATACCAGATAGTAAAATTATTTTTACTATCATTCCCTGATATTGCGCTCTGCTTATTAAATGTTGATATCTGTGAGAGAAAAAGTTATTTAAGAATATTTTCTTCCCATAAACTTCACGTTTACACAAGGAATCACCAAACTGGTTAGTTATGGCAATATTGTTGCAATAGCAGTATGGGAAGCAGCAGGCAGGATGGGGCAGTTAGTTATGCTCTTTGATCACCATCTTCTTCGCTTGTGGAATTATTTTTCAAGAAATCTGTACTAAAATATATAGTTAGCAAAATAGTGAAAGCAAAGGAATAACAGAGCTTTGATTAAAGTGAGTGATGTTTAAAGCAGATTTACACCCACTATAAAGCACGCAAGCTGTACTTAGTGAGGAATTCTTTCTCAAAAGCTGACAGTTGGATAATTGTTTTCTCACTGCCATAACAAAGCTAATGTACCTCATTAGTATAGCACAGAAGATACTATTTTTAAACACTTTCACAGTCAATATGAAGAAAGAACTGTCTAATGAAATAGTTAAATAAGCAACAAATCTCGCATTATCAAAACTTTGTGTTACTAGACAGGCTTAACTTTTATCTGCTCTGATTGTATAGTTTGAACTGAAAGCTCCTTATCAGATAAACTAAATGATGTAACTTCATATCTCGAAAATTCAACATTTATTGTTGCATTTCTAATCTGCTGGTTTCTCCTGTGTGCAGCGTATAAAATACTGACTCATAGGGCTGGATTTTGATACTGGGGACGTGATGGAGGCGGGACTCCCACTTTTTGGGTTGTAGACCCGCCTCCATCGACTTGTGGCCAACCCACTGCATTTTCACTTGATTGACCTTGTTGAGCCCGCCCAGTGAGCTCAGCAGGCCAATTAAGGGCCACCCGGCAACAGGTGATGTCACAGATTGACATTTCATCTGTCAAGAGTTTTTGACAGATGAAATATCAGCGTTTGACAGCTCTGTGAAGCTGTCAAACACTGATAATTTGTCTTCTAACTTGAGTCCTTCCTCTCAGGCTGAGTTAGAAATCATTCCAGCACAGAAAGCAGAAGGCTGCAATTTTTGACAGCACCATGGCCATTCTGCTTTCTGTGCCGGTGAGATTTCTGACTCCCGAGACCTGAAGGGCTGACAGCTGCAGGAGGAAGTTAAGATAAGTAAAACTTTTTCCCACACTTTACACTTACCTTACACACTTACCTCTGCACACATGCACCCATCACTCACCTGCCCACCGGACATATCGACCCCTCCAACCCCTGCAGACCCACAGTCTGCCTCGCTAACTTGGCATGGTTGGGACCTGTCGGGAAGTCCACATTTCAGCTTTTAAAATAGGGATTGGCAAAAAACTGCTTGTTAACTACCTGTTAACAGGCAGTTAATTGTCACTAATCCCCTTCCCGCCTCAGGGAGGCGGGTCCCAGCACAGGTCGGGTACCCGCTGCCAGCGAAACTGGCATGGAGGCGGGTTGGGGGCAGGATGGGTTCGGGACCCCCGAATCTGCAACTTTAACTCCCCACACGCCTCCAAACCCGACTCCACGGGTCAATGAAAATCCAGCCCATCGTCTTAACAACACTCCCTGAAGAGTGGATGCCTGAGATTTTGGTCTCCCATCTTCCAGCTTCCCTGGTGTGATCTTACATGTTTTCTTTCACTTTCCTTCATTCTCCAGCAATAAAGGGAAAAAAAAACTATGGAGGCACAGCTCCCACCACCATCGTGATTTGACCGTTGAAAGTAACTGACAAGTCAGTTCTTTTCAGTCGTTAAGTTATAATTGGTGATACATCTGACATGGGAGTTGGTTTTCAAATTTCAAATTTCACCTTTATGTTGAGCTTTGCACCAACTGCTTTTATAGCCAATGCCCATCTTTCATGGTGCGAGACCACATCTTCAGATTGGCTAAACGTGCTTCTTTCCACAGTTGCTGGGAGACTCTGATGATAACTGAAGAAAATCAGTGGCTCAGAGAGGCAGCATCAGTGGTAACGAGGCAGAGGATTCAGATAATGGCCCGAAAATTAGACCTAATACGCGAGAGTACGCACTGTGCACTCTCGCGTTTTAGGTCTCCAATTGCCGGTTTCCTGCATGCACTGCGCATGCGCGGGAAACCGGCACTTTGTGAATTCAAAAGGGGGAGGTTCCTAAGTGAACCGCGTGTGCGCTACAGGCTGCGCGCACGCAGTGCACTTAGTGCTTTGAACGCGCAGGTAAGCATGGAAGATTTTACACATAAAGAAAGGAGGCGTAAGACCCTCTTTTAACAAGGTAAGTAATTAATTAAGTATTATTTTAATTTTTTTTCAACAGGTTTATCTTTTTTAGAGACTTTAAAGAAAGGTAAGTTTATTTTTATAACTTTTAAAAAGATTTTAAATTTTTTCAAAAATTTAATTTTTTGTTTAAAGTGGTTAATTTATTTAACTATACTTATTTTATTAATGTGATGGCTTTTTAAAAAAAAATTAATTGAGGTTTAGCTGTTCTTTTGGGGGTGTGTAGGATTCATAGTTTTGACAGCCCTTGCTGTTAAAACTATGAATGAAAGATGGTGTGCTGCCATTGGCTCTAACTGAATCACGTGATCCCAGAGCTCACACGAACTAATTGTGTCTCTGGGTCACGCAAGCACTGCACAGCTGCAGCCTTGAAACTAAAGTTCGTGTGGGCCCGGAGGAAAAAGGTAGGCGCGGAGTGAGATATCGCGGGAAGCCTTACCCCCGCGTGAACACTCATTGTTTAATTTCTGGGCCAATAGCAGACAGACTGTCCTCTGTGCTCCAGCCCATGAACACAGCTTGCGACTTTTGTGTTTTTGGCACAAAGTGACACCTCAGGTATAGAATCATAGAAGTTTACAGCACAGAAAGAGGCCATTCGGCTCATTGAGTCTGTGCTGGTCGAAAAAGAGCTATCCGGCCTAATCCCACTTTCTAGCTCTTGGTCCGTAGCCTTACAGATTATGGCACTTCAACTGCATATCCAAGTACTTTTTAAATGCGATGAGGGTTTCTGCCACTACCAACCTTTCAGGCAATGAGTTTCAGACCCCCACCACCCTCTGGGTGAAAAAACTTCTCCTGAGCTCCCCTCTAATCCTTCTACCAATTAATTTAAATCTATATCCCTGGCTATTGTCCTCTCTGCTAAGGGAAATAGGTCCTTCCTACCTAAGTCCCTCATCATTTTATACATCTCAATTAAATCTCCTCTAAGCCTCCACTGTTCCAAAGAAAATAACCCCACCCTAGCCAATCTTTCCTCATAGCTAAAATTCTCCAGTCCTGGCAACATCCTCATAAATCTCCTCTGTACCGTCTCTAGTGCAATCACATCTGTCCTGTAATGTGGTGACCAGAACTGTACGCAGTACTCTAGCTGTGGCCTAACTACTGTTTTATACAGTTCTAGCATTAACTCCCTGCTCTTATATTCTATGCCACGGCTAATAAAGGAAAGTATCCCATATGCCTTCTTATCCACCTTATCTACCTGTCCTGCTACCTTCAGGGATCTGTGGACATGCACTCCAAGGTCCCTCTGTTTCTCTACACTTCTCAGTATCCTACCATTTATTGTGTATTCCCTTGCCTTGTTAGTCCTCCCCAAATGCATTAACTCACACTTCTCTGGATTGAATTCCATTTGCCACTTTTCTGCCCACCTGACCAGTCCATTGATATCTTTCTGCAGTCTAAAGCTTTCTTCCTTACTACCAACCATACAGCTAATTTTTGTACCATCTGCAAACTTCTTATTCATGCCCCCTACATTGAAGTCCAAATCATTGATATATACCACAAAAAGCAAGGGACCTAATACTGAGCCCTGCAGAACCCCACTGGAAACAGCCTTCCAGTCACAAAAACATCCGTCAACCATTACCCTTTGCTTTCTGCCACTGAGCCAATTTTGGATCCAACTTGCCACTTTCCCTTGGATCCCATGGTCTTTTACTTTTCAGACCAGTCTGCCATGTAGGACCTTGACAAAAGCCTTGCTAAAATCCCTGTAGGCTACATCAAACGCTTTACTCTCAATCCTCCTTGTTACCTCCTCAAAAATTCAATCAAGTTATGTCAGGCATGACCTTCCTTTAATAAATCCATGCTGACTGTCCTTGATTAATCCGTGCCTTTCTAAATGGCGATGGGGGAGGTTTTTCGGCCGGGAAACCCTAAAGTACGGGTTGCACATCCAGCAGAAATTAACCGTAGGACGTCTTTTACATTTTTTTCATCAGGTTTCCCGCTCGCAGCCAACCAGATTGACAGGCTGTCTATCTGTCGGGCTGGAAAGCAGCCGGGGAGCGGTTGGCAGGTAAGTCTGACATTGCGGGGAGGGGTGGGGGGTGGTGGGGGGGTGTCGGACATCACGGGGGGAGGTCGGACATCGGGGGGGGGGGTTGCAAATCAGACATTGCAGTGGAGTGGGTTGGCCAATCGTGAGAGTCTAATCGCATGAAGGTTCGCTTGTTGGGACTGGAGGAACACTCCTGCTTCTCCTGGCCCACAAGCAGTGCAATAAAGGTACATATCTCATGGATCCGGCCCTTCTCGCCTCCTTTTACCTGCCGGGGAATCCTGGCCGCTATGTGTTAAAAATAAAAATTCAGCTAAAATAGGGGCAAGCAGCCTCCTTAAAAGAGTTTAGTGACCGACCCCCCTCCTTAGAGCGAGTTGGTCGCCCGCCCCTTGACTCGCCTCTGTTAAAACCAGAAGTGGGCGGGTTGGAGTAGGGTTTGGGAATTTTACAATTTTTACCTTCCCACCCACCCCCAACCCGTCAGTCCTTGGGGGTGGAAATTCCCCCCTATTTTCCAGCATTTATATCCCTGCATATCTCAGGCTTCACAATTCCACTGCAGACACAGCTGTAACACCCAGCTGTGTGGAAACATCAAGCCCCATACTAGCATCTTCATCTTAAGAGGAGACTCGGATTTCCCCACGGTGACGCAGTGGTCAGCATTAAAAGAAAATCTGTACTTTTACAAACCTGTCCAATGTTGGGAATTTTTGAGTCCATTATAATGCTATCTTATATCTAAAATATATGAAGACACAGGAGGTTAGGGCTAATCAATCCATCAATCCATCAAGCCAGTTGCCACCAGTGATAATGTACAAAATTTACCATGAGCTTTGCCCAGCCAGACTCATCTCACAAGAGATTCTCCCTATCCCAACAGACATTGCGTTGATAGCCTCTATCTGTGCTGCGAGTGATTGGCCAATGGTGCTCAAAGCCTAGAATCCTGTCTGTGTGACTGTTGATAGGGCAGACTTGGCAGCAGGTGAATGGTTTCCTTGCCTCTGCCACGAATTATATGCAAACTGAAGCTAAAGCCTGCTAGCTGCCCAGTTACTAAGCAGTAGCCTGTTAAGGTAACTGGAAAAGGAAAGAATAATTGGGCAAAAGCAGAGAGCATTAAAGCAATGCTTGAAGCCACGTTGGAATAATAAAGGGCAGCTGCAAAGGTAGATTATGATGCCGTGTGTGGCCAGGAGGATCAGACAGTCATTAGGGTGTTGAAGCAGAATCAGTGGGTGCACAAATATATAAAAATTATCCTAAATCATTCCTCCATTGGCTAAAGTCTGTCATCAGTCATGGTTGAAAGGGTTTATCTGGGTTGACAAGTCTGATGCTCTCCAACAGACCCATCAGGAAATCTTTGGTGTCTGGAGAAAGCATTACACCAAGTTGGCAACTGACCCAACACCCACCTGCATGTAGACTGGAAACGTAGAGTGCATTGCAAAAATCCATGGCCTTGAGGAATAAATTAATAATAGGGCATCCAGTGTGATGGGATTCATGCTGAATTCCTAAAGGTTACTCTAGGCAAGAGGGGGATTGGCAAAAATCTTGGAGGTCAAAGGCAGGAATTACCAGCTCACTTTGGAGCTGCACTTCTGATGCTGGTGAATAGGCCCCGGTATTTACGGGGAGGGAGTGGGGAGCGTGTTTGCGGAGGGGATGGAGGGGGGCGCGGGGAGGGGTGTGTGGGGAAATCCAGAAATCCCAGGAACACGGAAGCTCTGCTGAATTTAACGGCAGGGTCTCGTTAGCATTTTTAAATTTCATTTCATTCCTGGCAGCCGACCAGATTGACAGGCTGGCCGGCTGCTGGCCAGGAAAGCCTGCCATAGATGGCTGCAGCCGGGTACTGTTGGGGACGGTCCCCGGCAATCGGCAAAGATCACAGGCCATAAGGGTGGGGTCGGCAAAGATTGGGGGGCATAAGGCTTGAGATCGCGGGTTTGGTGCGGAGGGGGCGACTGCAGCAGAAGGTTTGCTTGAGGGGCCGGGGGAGCAATCCTGCTCCTCCTGGCCCACAAGCAGTGCTCTAAAAAGCACTTACCTGCTTGATCCGGCTGCTCCCGTCTCTATTTTGCTGCCGGGTTTCCTGAGCCCTGGGAAACCCGGCCGGCCAATGTTAAATTTAAATCAGGCTCCCAACTGCACTGTGGGAACCTGATTTAAATATTATACTGAGGTGTCCAGCCTCTAGGGAGCGGGACACAGAGAGAGCACGCAACCAGTCGGCGTAAAAATGGCAGCAGGCGCGCACGCGATGGGTTGGGGTCGCGTTATAATTTATAATTTTTAATCTCCTGCCTGTCGTGTGTGGGGGGGGGGTGGTAAATTCTCCCCCCCCCCCCACAGGATTCTGTTTGCAGCAAGGGCACAGTTGTGTTTTCTATCCAAGAGAAGGGGATGCCAGTGAGCCCAAAATCTACTACGGAATCTTGTTGAAAACTACCAAGGAATCTTATTGTAGACGAATAGGGTAGGTTGTGAACAACCATGCCTCACTACTCGAAAGGGATAAGTTTACTGAGTTTCTCATCTACTCTGATATGGGTTTAGAAGCTGGAGTGCATATCCTAGATAAAATCCTCCAGCTCATGTGCAAGATCCAGGAGAAAGCTGTGAGGTGAATTTCTGGTTAAAGGGGAAATGGTTTCAGGGAAGGAGAGCTCCAAGCAGCACACACCTGTAACAGAGTAAACTGGAGGAGGGGGTCAGTCTCACGGCAGGTATGCCTTATTGGCCAATGAACCTCACATGAGGACCTAGATTAAGCAGTTGGTAATGAGTGAGTCTTCATCATAGCTGATGAGGAAACTCTGAGACATGGGATGACAGAAGCAAGGAAGGAAATAGCAGAGTCTCTGACCATCATTTTCCAATTCTCTCTCGCTACAGGTGTGGTGCCAGAGGACTGCTAACATTGTACCGTTGTTTAATAAGGGAGAAAGGGATAGACCGAGTAATTACAGACCAGTCAGCCTTACCTCGGTGGTGGGAAAATTTTTGGAAAAAATTCTGAGGGACAGTATTAATCGTTATTTAGAAAGGCACAGATTAATCAACAACGGTCAGCATGGATTTTTTAAGGGGAGATCATGTCTGACATAACGTGATTGAATTTTTTGAGGAGTATACGAGGAGGGTCGATGAGGGTAATGCATTTGATGTAGTCTACATGGATTTTAGTAAGGCTTTTGACAAGGTCCCACATGGCAGACTGGTCTGAAAAGTAAAAGCCCATGGGATCCAAGGTAAAGTGGCAAGTTGGATCCAAAATTGGCTCACTGGCAGGAAGCAAAGAGTAATGGTTGACGGATGTTTTTGTGACTGGAAAGCTGTTTCCAGTGGGGTTCCGCAGGGCTCAGTACTAAGTCCCTTGCTTCTTGTGGTATATATCAATGATTTAGACTTCAATGTAGGGGGCATGTTTAAGAAGTTTGCAATGATACGAAAATTGGCAGTGTTGTTGATAGTGAGGAAGAAAGCTGTAGACTGCAGGAAGATATCAATGGACTGGTCAAGTGGGCAGATAAGTGGCAAATGGAATTCAATCCAGAGAAGTATTAGGTAATGCATTTGGGGAAGGCTAATAAGACAAGGAAATACACAATAAATGGTAGGATACTAAGTAGTGCTGAAGAACAGAGGGACCATGGAGTGCATATCCACAGATCCCTGAAGGTAGCTAGACAGGTAGATAAGGTGCTTAAGAAGGCATAAGGATACTTTCCTTTATTAGCCGAAGCATAGAATATAAGAGCAGAGAGGTAATGCTAGAACTGTATAAAACACTAGTTAGGCCACAGCTAGAGTACTGCATAGAGTTCTGGTCACCACATTACAGGAAAGATGTGATTGCACTAGAGAGGGTACAGAGGAGATTAACGAGGATGTTGCAGGACTGGAGAATTTTAGTTATGAGGAAAGGTTGGATAGGCTGGGGTTGTTTTCTTATGGAACAGAGGAGGCTGAGGGGAAATTTAATTGAGGTGTATAAAATTATGAGGGGCCTAGATAGAGTGGATAGGAAGGACCTATTTCCCTTAGCAGAGAGGTCAATAACCAGGGGGCATAGATTTAAAGTAATTGGTAGAAGGATTAGAGGAGAAGTTTTTTCACCCAGAGGGTGGTGGGGGTCTGAAACTCACTGCCTGAAAGGGTGGTAGAGGCAGAAACCCTCATCACATTTAAAAAGTACTTGGATATGCACTTGGAGTGCCATAACCTACAGGGCTATGGACCAAGAGCTGGAGAGTGAGATTAGACTAGGCAGTTCTTTTCGGCTGGCACAGACACGATGGGCCGAATGGCCTCCTTCTGTGCCATAAATTTCAATGATTCTATGATAGCTGCTGAAATGCATTATCTGGAGGCTGATAATCGGATTGCAGAGAGGCAAGCAGCTGCTGTTGAATTCTGTATCTCTAACTGGTAGAACTAACATTTAATAGGATATGTCTACCCATGCTGTGTTCAGAAGCATGATAGTAATGCATGTACATATTTGATTGTGAGTTGTTCTGATCACCACTGAGGATTCCTCAATATCTGCTATCCCTCTAATGATACAAACCTGCACTTGTCAGTTGTCTGACAACCAACTATGACACTCTGTCAGACCTGAAATTTTAATCCTACTTTCTTCTCTCCACAGATGCTTCCTGACCTGCTGAGCGTTTACAGCATTTTCTGTTTTTTTATCGTTCCATAAACAATTTGATTATCTCTAGCTATACTTATTCTTACAGCCTTCGGTACCATTCCTAAGTAGATACTTGCTGTAAGTATGACATACTGCAAGCTGGTATATGTAGGAACCATAACATAATTTTAATAATGGATCTTTTCAAAGAGGCTGAGGAGATTCAAGTTTGAGACGATTAAATTGTTCTGTTCGCATATTGTTAATGTTACAAATTACACAAAAACTTCCGTCAGTTGCACATTTCAAGGCATGGCATAAATTACTAGCTAAGATGTTGTCATTTACAGATTGTGCCTCTTGGGTGAATAACTGAAGCATTTTCAATTTTCACTAGAAGCTTTCACAATTTAGAATTTATTTTGGGTCCAAAAAACATTAGGAGTTATTGTGATAAGGTACACTGTGTGACCCAATATTCATAAAAACAGTTGTGACTTTTGTGCAGAAGAAAGAAACCTTCTGTTCCTTGGTTCAGTTCTTTCTCGTGTTAAATATTTAGCTATAGACATATTAACCTCATTTTAGGATCAGCAATTGGAAAATAATCTGAGAATACTAGATGTGGTACTTCACCCCAGGCAGTGAACCATCTTTACAGTGCACACCTCTATTTATTTCCATTAGCAGCACAACTGGATATGTTTACAAATTTTGCTGTACTGACTTTCTCCAGTGTACTGGAAGGGAGTTTAATTGTATCAGAGAATGCTCTGAAGCAGGATTTCTTTCTTAAAATCATCACCACCACTGAAAAATGTATGGCAAACCTTTTCAATGGTGTTTGTGTACACAAAATGTGAATTGAGTTATTCACAAAGTGATGACATCATTCATGCCAGTAAGTGTGTCTCTTTAAACAAACCTTTTTTAAAAGAATATTAAAAATTAGCATGGCTCTACAAAGATTGAACTGCAAAAGCACACACTATGGTATACATTATATTACTAGCTGATTTCTCTTGGCTTATTCTGTCGTCTAGAGTAATATCTAACTACTCATCTGGCCTGCTCAGATACTCTCTGTGGCAAGGTTAATTAGAGGTTAATTATTTGATAGAGGTATGTAAAATAGTTGAAGAACTAGATTGTGTTCCTATTGATTGGTTATTTCAATATGATAGACTGGGAAAGACCAGGGGTCATGCGTATAAGTCATGCAATGGTAGGGATAGTTTAGAAGTTAGGCGGTTCTTCTTCTCCCAGAGTATAGTAAACCTGTAGAACAAGTTGCCGGCTTGTGCAATGAGAGCTGATTCTCCGAATACCTTCAAGAAAGAGCTGGTTTAATTAATGGCTGGGGTGCAGATCACGTCTTATAAAAGGTAGGTGTAACACCAGGTAATATAAGCGTGGTCAAGGTGGTCTCCTGGACTAGTTTTGATCGTCTAAGGGGGTTGAAAATAAATTTTCCAGATGTTTCCTGTAATTAGCCTTGGGTTTAAATCTGTTTTTTTTGGCCTCTTCCAGGAGATCACATGGCTGTTGGTGGGTAGGGGATGTCTAATCACGATGCTTCAGACATCATGACTGTGTGGGGCAGGCTTGATGGGCCAGATGGTCTTTCCGTGTCTGTCATTTTCATATGTTCGTATTTGTTATTGACAGAAGTTTTTCTTGATCAGCAACTGCTTGTCTACTCACCTTGTTGTTATCTCAATAACCTCTGCAGTTTGACAGATTACAGAGGTTCAATTATATCAGAAGCAGGTCCATGTCACAACTCAATAGTGTAGAATTCGCAATATATCGCGATTTTTATAAATAAGGAGAAAACACATAGTTTCGTTCAAACAGCTTTTATTTCAGCAGAATGCTGTCAGGTTTTCAAAGTGGGCACAAGCAGCCTGTAAAATGGCCGCCACGCCTCGTGGCAGAACATTCTAGACCTTTCGATAGGCAGACAAGTTGGCGTTCCAATAAACATTTGTGCAAGATCGATCAAGACTAAGCACATTTAAGATAATACACGAGACATCATGGGTTTGCAGTATACACATAAATACTGAAATCGGTCTCCCAGGTGCGAATAAGGGCTATTGTACCAAGTAATCAAGAACCCATCCAAAGACATTAATATGCAAAATCCCAACGACTCTACGATGAGAGAGCCGTTAGCGGGTAGTTACAGAAAACATTTGGAAGCCCCAAAACCCCTCCAGGGAGAACACCGACCGATTAAACAATGGGAGAAATATTAACAGGTACTCAGACAGTTACGAGTATCCCCGAAACCCATTAAAACGGAGATCACCCTATACAAGAAATTTGAGCGCCAAACCCTAACAAAAGAAAAGACATTAAGGTTGGGCGGGAAAAGGAAGAATTTTGCACTATAACTGCAAGCTCCAACCGTCCATCTTTCTCTTATCCTCTTATCTAGCTGGCGTTTATCCTCGTGGCTGCTCCTGTGCTCTTATCCTTTCGACTCCGTGCCGTTTGCCTCGTGTCTCTTTTCAAAAGACTGTTGAACTTTACGATCCGCCCGGATCGGCCTCGTGGCGTGCCGCGAAGATCTGTGTGGAACTGGGTTGTGAAGCCTTGAAACGGACGCACCATCCCGAGAAGTCGGCAAACGGTGTTGGAACCAAAGGCCCGAGATGAGATGAGATGAGATGGGATGATATGAGATGAGATGAGAAGAGAAGAAGACCATACGTATCGCCACGGTCAGTAAGCTCCGACCGCGCCTGTAGGTCGAATAGACACTTTCCTTGCCCAGGAAGACCATCTTTGAATTTTACAGAACAGCCAGGAAGACTATTCTTCGAATTTTATCGCATCAGTGCGAGGGCACAGAAAGACTCTTTTTTGAGTAGAGTCGGAACTCCGAGGATAACACAGATCTTCATGACAGCAGACGGTCCAGCCTGCTAGCCGGAGCAGAAACGAGTAAACAAGTGGGGTACAGAGACCCCTGATCGACACGTGGGTGATCAGGTGCTGCGGTGAAAAACATCCGATCAGAGTTTTCGGAATTCTCCGAGTTATCACGAGTGGTGAGCATGAGTCTCGATCCTACAAGTCTAGTTCAGAGCAGATATTGATAGGGGAGGGCTTAAGTTTTAAGGATAATTGTAATGTGTGCCCCCATTTACGATGTGTCGTTCGTTCCTCGTTTCCCTGAAATTAGTTACATAACTGCGTGTAAGATTGTACTGTCATTAATCTGTGCTTATGACATGTATTTTGTAATCTTAAATAATATGCAATAAAGATTTTCCATTTCGTACCATTCAACCGGGTCTACCTGAGTTTTATCTCCATTACTGCTCTCGCATCTAAGTCCAGTGTCAGAACCGTAAGGGCGAGTGGGTCGAACCACTCACAGGTGTCTAGTGCTCCCAGACTGGCTGGAGACCAGAACAGGCAACAAGGCCTAAACCCGCACTAGCATCCAGGCTGCACAGAGCCACACGAATCTCACAGGTTCAGAGAGAAACCCTTACAATAGTTTCCACAGCTTGAAAAACAAACCAACACAAATAATTTCACCCTCTCTCTATTCAAACAGCTCTGTTGTTATTTTATGCCATGGGAATTATAAATTCTGTACAGCTTCACTGAAATTTGCAGCAGGATTCACAATTTCTGATGAAATCACTTCTTTGACGAATCCTGATATCACAGATTGTTTGGCTCTCTCAACATTTTGGGGGAAAAATTAGGTCGCGCCCCGTTTGGGGCGCAAATATCGTCTGGACGCAAAAATTAGCGCCTGGCGCTAATTATCGCCACTGACTGGAAACTTCACTTTTACCGCCCCGGGAGGTGAGTGGAGCGCTAAATCAGGCGCTGCACACCTGTCTTAAGGCGCAAAGGCCGAGCAGTGAGGCGCTAACTCAGCGCGCGAGCGCAGCGCAGCTGCTGCCAGTTAGCGAGGGAACACAGACACACTGGCGCCGGCCAGTTCTTAAAGCGGGGGGGCCAACTTGCTCCCCAGCCACACCCTGCTCATTGCAGCCTTGAATCTCGGCCTGGAGAGACCTCTGAATCCATTTTGCTGCCAAGGATGGAGAGGGTGAGAGAACGAGCTCAGCGCTTCACCGAGCGGGCCTTGGATGCTCTGGTTGGCGCGGTGGAGCGCAGAAGATCTATACTCTTCCCTGAGAGTGGCAGGAGGCCTTTGCCACGCGAGTACAGAAGAGTGTGGAGGGAGGTGGCTCAGAGCATCTCCTCCAGGAGCATGGTGCCCAGGACCCATGTTCAATGCCGCAAAAAGTTCAACGACCTCACTCGGGTCGTCAGGGTGAGTGGTTTTTTCTCAATACCTCTCCATCCCTCCATCTCAACCTCACTCTATGGCCAGAGGGTCTTAAAACCCCAATGCACAACACTCATCCAACACCTATGGCCCTTTCATGAAACACACACACACATTCCACACTTTGCATACAGTAAGGGCTATTCACCTATGGGAGGCACATCAGGCAAGACCATGGCTGCATACAGTAAGGGCTATTCACCTATGGGAGGCACATCAGGCAAGACCATGGCTGTATATTTACTCAGATGCTGTCCTTTTTCTTGCAGGCCAAGCTGGCGCATAATAGGAGACAGCAGCAACGGACAGGTGGAGGGCGGCCTCAGCTGCAACCCCTCAGCGATCTTGAGGAGCGCGTCCACAGGATTGTGGCAAGCCGGGTGATCGGTCCCGTCGCCACTGGAGACGCCGACCCCGTTCTGGACAGCAATGGTAAGGTCATCACCTTTTTGTCCTCTGTCCTTCCACTTGTCCCTCACAACACCAGCCTTTGACACTTTCAATCCAACTTGTTAACTCGCTGCACTTATTCCTCCCTTACTGCCACCCTGTCCTCACGCTAAAGCCACTCTTGTGCCTCCCTGCTTTCAGATGGTGATTCACCAGCTGAGGAGACGGGCCCTGAAGCTGCCAGTGGGAGTGAAGCTGCAGCCGAGGAGGAAGAGGAAGCCGGAGCATCAGTGCCACCCTCTCCCGAGGAAGCCCATGCCCACACTGGGAACACGCCTTCCCTGGAGGGGACCAGGGGGGAAGGGTCTGATGAGGGTGAAGCTCCAGGACCCAGCGGGCTGCAGCAACGTCGTGGGGGTAGGGAAGAACGGGGGCCTTCTCCCCAGAGGGAGAGTATGCCAGCGACTCCTACCGCAATGGACGCAGAGGAGGAGCGGCTGATCGCAGAAATGAACACCCAGGCGGTGGGCATGCACACTGAGCTCATGGGTGCAGTGGGAAGGGTGCCCGAATGCATTGAGTCACTGGCAAGGAGTGTGGAGCACTTCGCTGTAGCACAGGCGGATGCCACACTAAAGCTTAGTGCTGCAATTCATTCACTGACTGCCGTGATCCCATCTCTGACTGCTCTCATGCTGACTCAGATTGAGGCCACGCGAGCACTGACTGCTGCCAACCTCGATGGTTCGTTCACATGTCCCCGGGGCTCTCACCGCGCCGCAGCAGGCCAGCAATCTGTGCTCCAGCAGATTGCTCCGGATGCTGAAGTGCTGCCCCGTGGGAGTGCCAGTGTGTCGGTCGAGCAGGGAGTTGCTGTCCTCTCTCACGATGACAGCATTCCTGCTGCCAACACTGTCACTTCTCCACTGCACTTGCCACCGCCTGTAGGACAGACTGCTGCTGCCCATGCAGAGTTGGTGCAGTCTGCAGCCGGGCCCTCCAGGCCCAGAAGTGGTCGAGGCCGTCCTTCAGGGGCATCTGCAGTGTCAGGGTCTGACAATCAGCAGCCTTCCACCAGCCTTGCTGCAGCCACTGAGGTCCCATTACGGAGGAGCAGTAGGGTTAGAAGGGGGGAAGTGCGCAAGGGAAGGAGATCACCCTCGAAGGGCAAAAAGTAGGAGGTGTGACAAAATGCTGGTCATTTTTTTATTAAAGGCCGAGGTTCGTGGTCCAACTTTTGTCTAGTGTTTTGGACATTATTTCCAGGTTGTGAGAACCAGTTATGTTAATGACTGTTTTTTTGTGTTTATTTCTATGAGTTTGTCATGAGGAAATGACACACACAGAGTTTGTAAAATAAATAAGTTTTTGTATTCAAAATATACATGTTTGGTGTTTGGAATCATTGGTGCCTTGGCCGGGTTAGGGGTTGCGTGCTGGGTTCATTGATGTTGTTAGCAATGGCAGAAGCCATTTCCACAGCAGGGGCCCTAGAAGCAGCTTGCTATCAGCCGTTGACGGACGGCCCTTGCAGTTTCACCATTGTGGGCCGCCCTCCCGCCTTGGTGCTGCTGATGATCATCCTCCTCGTCCTCTTCCTCCTTTTCCTCCTCCTCCTCTGGTGGTGCTCCAAGGCTTGGTGGCATTGGCTGGGTCCTGACGATTGCCATGTTATGCAACATGCAGCACACAACTACGAAGTTGGATACTCGCTCAGGCGAGTACTGCAGGGCTCCTCCAGAATGGTCGAGACAGCGGAACTGTTGCTTCAGCACGCCGATTGTGCGCTCAATGATGTTCCTGGTAGCTTGATGGCTCTCGTTGTACCGCAGCTCAGCAGGGGTGTTGGGCGTACGGAGCGGTGTCATCAGCCAGGTGCTCAATGCATACCCCTTGTCCCCGAGAAGCCAACCAACTGGTTGATGCGGTGCCTCGAAAAGTTCTGCCACAGTAGTCTGGCGCAGGATGAAAGCATCGTGGCAGCTGCCAGGATAGTGGGCATTGACAGCGAGTATCAGCTGTCTGTGGTCACAGACCAACTGAACATTCAAGGAATGGAACCCCTTTCTGTTCCGGAATTCCTTGGCATTCTCATGTGGAGCACGCAAAGCCACATGCGTGCAGTCAATGGCGCCCTGCACCATGGGGAAGCCCGCTATCCTCGCAAAGCCCAGAGCGCGGTCACGCTGCTTGTCTAGGGTCATGGGGAAAGAGATGAACTCTCGTCTCCTTTTAAAGAGGGCATTTGTGACCTGCCGGATGCAGCAATGCACCGCGAACTGGGAGATATTGGCGAGGTCCCCAGCAGCAGCTTGAAATGAGCCAGTAGCTTAGAAGTTGAGAGCCACTGTGACCTTCACTGCCACCGACAGAGACGTCCTGGACCTCAGTTGAGGCTGCAGATCTGGCTGCAGCAGGTGGCAGAGCTCAGTGACCACCTCCTTGCTGAATCGCAGCCTTCGCAAACACAGCTCCTCAGACATATGAATGTAGGAGAGCTGTTCACGATATACCCTGGGAGGGTAAGCTCTCCTGTACATATGCCTGTTGGCCCTCCTCCGTCTGGCCATCATTGCCACTCTCTCTCTGCGTCTCTGTGTCCTCCGATTCAGCTGGAGCAGGACGACGCCCCCATTCAGTGCAGCCCCCATAGTCTCTTTGCAAGCAAAGTTATGAAGGACAGCAACCAAAGTACCAGCGAAGTTAGGATCAGTAGGCAAAACTACCTCACAAAGCGTTGACTCAATGCAGAAGTCTCTCTTTCTCTCTCTCCGAATCTCTCTCTCTCTCTCAGAACGAGTGGTGCAAAAATGTCAACCACAGAAAAAGACAGGAAGAGGCCCCCTTTAAATAGCGCCCCCCCCCAGCCCCACAGCGATTGATAGCGTTCCAGTCTTCCGGTCGTTGGATGCGCCAGGCGGTAAGGCAGGGGGCACCACTCAATTTCCGCTCCGGGGCGCCACAAGGGCGTTGCACCATGGAATGACGTCACAATCTGCGCGCGCAGGTGGTCGCGGCGGTAAAGTTTAGCGCCGCCGCACAATGTCTAGTTAAGTTCCCGAGCGGCGCAAACATCGCTGCGCCCGGGCGCTAGTGGCTTTGCGCCCCATTAGCGCCCTCTTAAGGTGCTAACGGGAGGCGCGACCAACTGAATTTTTCCCCCTTTGAGTTTAACTGACAATCTTCATGGAGTTTTTCCAGAACCTCTTGCCTCAAGAAAAAAGTGGAATGGCCAAATGTTGTCCTTTAAGGAGCAACCTTTGATGAACTATCAGTTTTCAGTATTTCCCTAGTCCTCTAAGGGTTTATTTTATGAGCAATGTTTTTCACAATATTCTATGATTCATCTCTAGAGTCTTGGTTACAATTCATCCAAGTTCCTTCAACCAAGCAGTGATGTTGAAGACTAGTGATCAATTTTGACATGGAAAGCTCGACCCATGAGAATCCCTCATGCCCAAATTGCCACAAACATTTCCGACTCTATTTTTGCATACCTGCCTCCTGTGTACATTAACAACATGAAGTATATGCAACTGGACTTCAGTGTGTCGATCAGTCGATTTCTGCATAAGTATACATCCAACCCATGTAAAATGTATCTGTTGGTGTAATAATACCACGTTTTGTGGTCATACTGTGCTAACACCAGCAGGTAACATAGTTTTCTATTATTGTATTGAAATGCCCTCCAATGGAATTATCCCATATCCATATATTGGCTTTTCTCACCAAAGCCCAGAATTATTTTTGATGGTATGAGCCAAATGTTTGTCTCATTTATTTGAATGGGCACCATGTTCCCGTTTTTAATCTATTGGGACCTCTCCATCTTCACTGACTCTATCATAATGACCATCTACACCTCACAAATATCATACCTAGTCTCTCTTAGTACTCTAACAGCAACAACAACAACAACTTGTATTTGTATAGCGCCTTTAACATTCTAAAATGTCCCAAGGCGCTTCACAGGAGTATTAAAAGACAAAATATTTGACATCGAGGCACATAAGGAGAACTTTGGTTTTAAGGAGCGTCTTAAAGGAGGAAAGAGAGGTAGCGAGGCGGAGAGGTTTTGGGAGGGAATTCCAAGAGCTTAGGGCCTAGGCAACAGAAGGCATGGCCACCAATGGCTGAGCGATTATAATCAGGGATGCTCAGGAGGGCAGAATTAGTGGAGCGCAGATATCTCAGGGGTTTGTGGGGCTGAAGGAGATTACAGAGCTAAGAAGGGGCGAGGCCATGGAGGGATTTCAAAACAAGAATGAGAATTTTGAAATCGAGGCGCTGCTTAACTGGGAGCCAATGTAGGTCAGCGAGCACAGGGGTGATGGGTGAACGGGACTTAGTGCGAGTTAGGACACAGGCAGCCGATAAATACCATTCATCCTTGGGTATTTATTTATTGCAAACTTTTTCAGCTTGGCTAGGGCTTCCATCTCATGTGTCAAAGTTATTAATTTTACTTAGAGTGCCACTATTTATGGAAGACATGTTGCTCATGTCTTCCCTAGTGAATACTAGGACAAAGTATTCATTTAGTGTACTAACTATTTTGTGTTAATCTTGAGTTTCAGCCCGGTTAGCAGCTCAGATGTTTTCGAATTTGGCTGAATTGTAGACGTCAGATAATATTGGACAGTAAGTTCATGCAGTTAGATGTCACAATGAGAGAGCTCATCAACCTGTACTGCAGCTGCAGACTCAGCATGAAAGCACTGCAGGATCTCCACAGGGATTCTTCTTTTATCAAAATTTGCATTTAACATACCACCACTTACAGTAGCATCAAGTTTCCTGGCAGTCACTGGCTAAAAAAAAGGTCTTTATTCAATACAGAACTGTCATAAATCTAGTCACATTGTTGCCACAAAATGAAATAAAGACCTGCTTTATTTTTAATTGAAAAGAAATGACTTGGTGAAAAAAGTTCTTGTTACATTGCCACAGCTCAGACAGGCATAGGTGAAAAGCTGAATCTATTATTTGTTATGCTCCAAGAAGTTATCAGCGTAATCAGCACTCCTTGGGTCTGAAATGCCTTATGGTGCTGTGTGACAGACATAGGTAGAGGACTGGATCTTTCAATTGTGAGAAAGTATTCATTTGATCTATTCCAAACTTTACTCTCAAAATGTTACTGATACTGTTCCATTTAGTTTTTTTCTGCTCCAATGCTGCTGTTTGTGTGTAGAGGACTATTTTGCATTTGCAATATTGGTTTGTTACAAATTGGTGCAATGATACAAGACTCTATACTGTAAAAATCTATTTTAGCAAATGAACTGCACAATCTAGGGTCTTCTCCAAACATTGGGCCACCCACTAATGATCATTTCCTTTTATAGGATTTTGTTGTGATCCTTTGAAGTTTCATACACACATAAAGGCCAGAATTTGATGCCGGTTCTTATTGAGGAAGGCGGCAGAATGGGTAATATGGGAAGTGGAAAAATCTCATACTGGTGCTATAGAGATTGTTCTTGGAGGCTTGGGCTGAGTAAAGGAAGCTTCATTCTACATCTGAACCAAGCTACACCTGCTTGAGGTTGGCACTGTCTACCCACAATAGGAAACTGTGCCATTTTCCAGCACTAATATCCCTCACCTTCATAAGCACAAAACTTACCAAAATAAATTACTCTACATAGTGCTGAAAAGGTAACTATTAAACAAGTGACAGAGTGATGTTGAATCTCAAAGCATAAGCTCAGAATTAACAGCTGGTTTATTTCCCTATTATTTACTTTATAACATATATGCATTTGAGTTTTGTGCTCAATGTTTTGTTTAATGTTAAAACTACAGCCCAAACAGTATATGGTGGCTGTATAGTAGTAATGATATTTTGCTCATATCTTTAATTTTTCTGGCTATTTCAAAAACAACCATTATGGGGCTCACACATAGGTGCAGCGACATCACAATGGATCAATATTTTCATTGGAGTGAAAATATAAATTTTGAATGTCCGTAATGTAAAGTTTATACATATATAATTCAATAAAGATTATATAGCAAGAGGAGCATTTTCTCTCATTATGTCCTCCAGTAAAGAAAAACAAACATCGAACCCATCTTTATTTATGTACTGCTGCGATTCATACAGTTTCAGGTTTAAAGGCTTGCTTGTTCTATAAAGTAGATTTGCTGCAAATACAACCCTCTGCTATATACAGTTTCTGTCTTTCATGCAGTCATAAACATTTCAAATGGACTGACCAGATGAAGTATCCACGCCTGAATGGAAGACTGTCTCAGTCAATGAAAGTGTTGTTCACTTTATTTTAAAAATGGCCTCATTGATAACACAGGCCCATAGAGACAGTAACCCACTAGTTAGGTTACAAATGCTGAACCTGGTAACGATCAGAAATAAATCTACGTAACAGTCATCGTAAATCATCTAAAATCAATGCTGTACATTTCCATCGAGATTATCAAATTTAAGAAAAACACACAGGGGATTGGAATACATAACCTACCAACACAACACAATCTTCTTCCCCACTCTATTTTTGAGATGGTTAAAAAAAATGAGAGTATAACCTGTAATTATTCACTTAATTGGAAAAGTGAGGAACACCCACCCACAAACACCCATCCACCTGAAAAAAGAGGGTTTGTCAAGAAGGTGGGAAGAGCAATTCAAAATGCAGTTCAAAAGTGACAGGAAAGTATACAAATATATGCAAGTGACACTGAACAGGAAGACCTGTTTGAAGCTTTGTTTTCTTTGAAGTTTACAATGTACACTATGATGTAAAGTAACCTGAGCAAGTTACCTACCTCATAAAGTGAAGTACTATCAATAAGATTTGTTCAGCTGCATATTCAAAGCAAATCTGCAGGATGCATTTTCCGATTGAAATAGAGAACTTTCCAGAATTCGTGACAGAAAGGACTCTAACGTAGTTTCATGTTCAGGTGCAAAAGATTTGCTCAGGTGCAGCTCAAACCTCCCATTAAGTGTGTCGTGTCAGAATGGTTTCCCTCAAAATTATCATTAGATGATATGGCAGTGCACGGCAATTCATTAAGCACAGACTTGACTTTCTCCAACACAAACACAATCATTAAAAATAGGTTTCAACTTCATGCTGTCTATTTTCACTACAGCTTGGTAAAGCTTTTCTAAAACTTGAAATGATATAGCACTCAAAGGGATAACACATTTTAACACTTCAAAATGTCACAAAAAACCAATTGCAATGGTACTGGTGACTGTAAACTCAACACATAAATGGACCAGAAAAGACTGGTGCATTTATAATTAATATGTCACTAATTGAAACTATAGTGCCAGAATCTTTTTAGATGCCTACCTTGTTTTGCCAAGATCAATGTATGTTACAAGATGGTACAGTGGCTTTTATCTCGAGGTTTAGGTTTGAATACGTCCCAGACTAATATGGAATTAAAGGGCTGGATTTTCTCAATGGGGAGCTTTTGGAGGCGGCACTCCCACTTGTCGGGTTTTAGTCCCGCCTCCATCGACTTGTGACCAACCCACGCTATTTTCCCTTGATTGACCTTGTTAAGCCCACCCAGCGAATTACTGGTGACGTCAGCGAGTGATGTTTCATCTGTCAAGAGCTTTTGACAGATGAAATGTCAGCATTTGACGGCTCTGTGAAGCTATCAAACACTGACAATTTGTCCCTAAGTTGAGCCCTTCCACTCAGGCTCACTTGATCTCTCCTGAGCAGAAAGCAGAAGGCTGCAGCTTTTGACAGTTCAGCGGCCATTCTGCTTTCTGTGCCGGTGAGATTTCTGACTCCCGAGACCTGAAGGGATGAAGCCTGCAGGAAGAAGTAAAGGTAAGTAAAACTTATTAAAACACTTTACACTCACCTGTGGGATCGCAAATTAGGCCTGTGAAACGAAACCTATATCCCCTAGTCTTTAAATATATATTAACCAAGGCTGTAGGGCAGTAATATTAGAAATCATGTTTAAAGGATAGTTAATTCACTTATAGAGAGATATCAACACATACATATAGCTTTTAGATAGTTGCAAAGCATGATGGACTATTTGGTTCATTATATTAACCCTTTTAAATAATACTGAAAGAAGTGTTGCTCCCTGCAACCAGATTGTCGGAGTCATAGCTTATTTTCTAGGCATTTTAGAAGGTCATTATCAGTGCTACAGAAGCAGTGTTTATACGTAGTTGGCCTTTGGAAGAGATAAGGGAAACTGAACTGTACAGGGAGTCGACCATTTCTCTCTTGGTCTCAAACACCTTATCTCCCTTTGGAGCGGACCTTGTTTATCATAATAAGCTTCTCTCGAGAATTAACGAAGTATTGGTTAGATACAACAATATGGGAAAGGAAAGATAAGCGTGGTACGACCTTGTTTAAGAGACAAGATGGAGTCTGGTAGACCTCGCTCCCAGAGACTAGATGAAGGCCCCATGTATAACAACTATGTGTTATGTTTAATGTCACAGAACATTTCAGGGCGGCTCCCAACATTGAGTGACTGATCATTAACCAATAAGGGAGCAATGGTAGCGACGCTGTTTGTATGTGTACGCCCACTTTTGTAACCTGTGGGTGTTGCCTATCGAAAGGTATATCAATGCTTGTATGTAGTTTTTCCTTTGAGAGTTGGGTTCGAGTCTGAGGAGATCAACCTCTCTCCCTTTGTGCACAAAGCCTTCTGGCTAGTTTCTAATAAACTTTTATTTTGTCTTCAGTTCCGTCTCCATCTGGTTTTGCTCCAAAATTCGATGTAACAGTAAGGCCTGTTGGTGAGTAATTGGGATGCCGGGAGCAGGGGTGACCTCTTAGGACTTTAATTAGTCCCGGTGGACTCGAATTGGGCCCCTGTGAAAAAGTCCCAATTCTGATCTAACACACCTCACACACTCACCTCTCCACACTTGCACCCATCACTCACCTGCACACCGGACATCTCGACCCCTCCGACCCCCGCAGACCGACGGCCCGCCTCGCTGACCCTGGAGTGGTTCAGAACCATCGGGAAGCCCACACTTCAGGACTGAAAATAGGGATTCTCAAAAAAAACTGCCTGTTAACTACCTGTTAATTGGCACTAATCCCCTTCCCGCCTCAGGGAGGCGGCTCCCAGCGCGGGTCGGGTATCCGCCTCTTGGGAAGATGGCATGGAGGCGGGTTGGGGGCGGGATGTACCCGCCCCCAGATTCTGCCATTCTCCCGGCAGTCCCGCCTCCTTACCCGCCTCCCCAGGGCTGGCAAAATCACCCCCAACACTTCCGATTCCCAAGTCCAAAGCATATATGTAAATAACTGCAGCTCCAATTCTCTGACTGCATTCCTATCGCGTGGGAGCATGGGATCACTGAATAAAGTCTATGCTTCCACAGGTGTCAGCCGCCGTGTGATGAACATTCTTCATATACAAGTCCAGATTTTTTTTTTATTTATTCTTTCACGGGATGTGGGTGTCGCTGGCAAGGCCGGCATTTATTGCCTATCCCTAATTGTCCTTGAGAAGGTGATGGCCAGCCGCCTTCTTGAACCGCTGCAGTCCTTGTGGTGAAGGTACTCCCACAATGCTAACTTTGTCGTAGTGGTTTGGTACAACTGAATGGCTTGCTAGACCATTTCAGAGGGCAGTTAAGAGTCAACCACATTGCTGTGGATCTGAAGTCACATATAGGCCAGACCGGGTAAAGACGGCAGACTTCCTAGATTGGTGAACTATTTGGCAAGTGTCTTTCTAGGTAACGCTTGGTCCACGTGATTGCCTGGACTGGTTTCGATTGCCTGAGGGGGGGGGGGTCAGAGAGAAAATTTCCAGAGTATTTTTTCCCTTATTGGCCTTGGGGTTTTTTTTTCTGGTTCTTTGCCTCTCCCAGGAGATTACATGGCTGCGGGGGTAGGTGGGAAGAAGTGTTTAGTCATGATGGTCCAGCCATCATGGTGTGGCGCAGGCTTGATGGACCAGCTGGTCTTCTCCTGCCTGTCAATTTCGTATGTTCATATTCAACATCACAGAAAAACCCAATCCTGCCCTCACTAAAAGCCCACACGCTCCATTAGAAGACATTGGAATTGAAACTTTTGGGTCTGTTTGGTTCAGTTCCACACTAGCCACTGTCCTTACTGACTGTCTCACGTATCAGCAGTCCACTGTACCTTCACAGCAGTAAAGGAACAGAAAAAGAGTTCCTGACATCGGTCATTAAACTGCACCAGCAGGCTGGTTCATTTTAACACTGTCTCATGTTGTAGATCTGTAGTACATGTGCATTCCAAGAGTACTGTGAAATCTTAATTCAAAACAGACAAATTAATAATCTGCTTTTTTCAAGGACACTGATTAGATCATATTAGTCACAAAGGAATTCATATTCACACAACCCAGTGGAATAGCATCAGTTAAATTCCATTAAAGCTGAAATGTTCAGACAAGCTGACTAATAGATCAGCATAACAGTTTCATTTTATGTTATTTTGAAGTGTTAGAGCTGTTTTATCCCTCTGAGTATTATATCATTTGAAGTTTTAAAAATACACATTTTGTATTAAAATTTCTCCAGCTCCACTACAAGCTCAGTGAGTTTACCCAGTAAGTAGCTGAGCCACACTGACCTAGAAGACACCAGGAGTTACCTGATTTGAGCTGGGCAGTGGTAAGGGTGCTACAATTGGGCTTAGTGCCCCTCGATTACAGAGGAACAATTAGCTAGAATTCTCTCGCCCAATTACTATCCAGCAACCCCTGATAGAAGTGCACCTGTGGGGCATTAGGTGAGGGCTGGATTCAGCTTGATTGCGAATCTTTTTCCCCCCAAACAGTAGTTATAATGTAGGGCAGAGCATAAATTAGGAAATTAGAGGCGCATGTAACAAAGGTAATACAGTACTCATGGGGGACTTTAATCGACATATAGACTGAGCAAACCAAATTTGCAGTAATAGTGTGGAGGATGAATTCATGGAATGCATGTAAGACAGTTTTCTAGATCAGTATGTTGAGGAATCAACTAGGGAAGAGGCTATTTTAGATCTAGTATTGTGCAACGAGAAAGGGTTAATTAATAACCTTGTAGTAAAGAGGCCTTTAGGGAAGAGTGATCATAATATGATAGAATTTTATATTGAGTTTGAAAGTGATTTAGTTAAATCTGAAACTAGGGTCTTAAATCTAAACAAAGCAACCTACGTAGGTATGAGGGGCGAGTTGGCTAAGGTAGATTGGGAAACGACATTAAAAGGTATGATGATAGAGAAGCAAAGGCTAGCACTTAAAGAATTAATACATAATTTACAACAAATATACATTCCTTTAAGGCACAAAAACCCCACAGGAAAAGTGATCCAACCGTGGCTAACAAGAAAAGTTAAAGATAGTATTAGGTCAAAGGAAGAGGCTTATAATGTTGCCAAAAAGAATAGTAAGCCTGAGGATTGGGAGATTTTAGAGTTCAGCAAAGGAGGACCAAGAAATTGATAAAGAAAGGGAAAATAGAATGAGAGTAAACTAGCAAGAGTCATAAAAACAGACTGTAAAAGCTTCTATAGGGATGTAAAAAGGAAAAGATTAGCAAAAGTAAATGTGGGTCCCTTACATGCTGAAACAGGAGAAATTATAATGGGGAATAAGGAAACAGCAGAGAAATTAAACAAATACTTTGGCCGCAATTTTCCGAGTGGAGGCGGGTTGGAGTCAGTTGGCTTGTCGTGGGTTCCGGTCCTGCTGCCAGTTTAATCCGCTCTGCATTAAGTATTTTGCCTTAACAGGGCTTATTGAGCCCGTCATGCACATTGCCCAGCCCAATCAGTGGATTCGGGTCTGCTGCTCGGCTCTACTGATGTCTTCCATTCAGTTGCATTTGAGGGGCCCATGCAGCCTTGTGATTTTTCCTTCATTTTCTGATGCTTTTCAGTGTGGTAGATAGAGAGATGAGTGGGTCAAGATCAAAGGCCTCTCCACGACTTGATGAAGACTTCCTCCATGCTCTTGTGGAGGGAGTGAGAGGGCGCAAGGAGGTTCTGTTCCCCTCAAACGGACGTAGGAAGCCTCCTCAGCAAACCAAAGCAGCCTGGCTGCAAATTGTGGAGGAGGTGAGCGCCAGGTCCTTGTGTTCACGCACCTGGGTTCAGTGCAGAAAAGGTTCAATGATCTGCTCCACTCAGCAAAAAAGTGAGAATAACATCACACTTACCTTCAATCTGCCCCCCTTCTCCTCTCATCACCATCACTTTGCATTGTCAATGTACTACCGCACATCCCACTTTACCCTTACATCCCTTGCACCCTTAGCCATCCCTCTCTCTCTCTATGTACAGAATCACTCACCATTCTACTATGCACCCCTCACACTCGCTCTCACTGTTATGCAATGACAACAACTAACAACGCACAGGGAGGGCCTTTGGTATTGGCACCTCACTCCATCTTCGTCTCCCTCTAAGCATCTATGCTATGGATTCTCTACACTCACTCCAACATTCTCACTCAAACTCCACTTGTGTCCCTCATTGCAGGAAAAGAGAGCCCACAATAAGAGAGAGAGGGGCAGGACAGGAGGAGAGCCACCTTTGTTGGTGCACTTGACCACTGCTGAGGAGGCTGCAATCGACATTGTTGGAGATGCTGAGGAGCTGGAAGTGGGGGACGGAGAGACGGGCGCAGTACAGCAAGCGGGTGACAGAATAGATTTGCAACCCTCTCATTTAGATTGCATGAGTGACTGATATGACATCTGATGTTCATTCAGATTGAGTTCTGATCATCTGCACAATGGGATGTGTCTGCTACGTTAATATCACATGTCTAACTCATGCCTTTACTCCCCCACAGGACCATCGAGAGCCTCCCTCCCCACTGTCCAGGAGGAAGAGCTGGAAGACTCCTCAGAGGAAGTTTGTAACTTCTGAGGGCACAGCATCAGCAGAAATGAGCGCACCCAGCAGCAGCACAGAGACGCACACCTCGGTGGGTCCTTCGCGAGATAGAGTAGTGTTTTCACCTGGTGTATCACAGCTCACAAGTGAGCATCAGCAGATCGTTAAGACAGGGACAGCAGAGGAGAGTCGTCTTTGGTGGGTGCGGGATGCTCCGAGCTCTGCTCAGCTACATGTGGATGCTGTGCCTCTGGAGCCACCCAGAAAGAGAGCGGTGCTGGAGCTTCAGGAACAAGTGCAGGAGGCTCTGACAGGGTTTGCAACCACTGTAACTGCGAGTGTGCAGAGAATGGAGGAGTCCATCTCAAACATGAGCAATGCCGTGGTGCATTCAATGGAGAATGTAGGTGCCGCCAAGGAAAGGATGGCAACCTCCATGGAGGACATAAATCGCCAGATGCAAATGAACATGGTGATTCTTCTAAATAGATGTTCTGCTATTGATGGTAGATGGGCATCTATTGAGCAGAGGAACCAGAGCTACATGGAAGTCCCCATTATGAGGACTGTCAGTACAGAGACGGGTCCTCATGGCCCCACTGATGTGCAGCAAGGTGCTCTCCAGCTACTTGCTAGCAGTGAAGTGCGGGTGACCCATGAGGTGGACGTTGGTGGTTGACAACAATGAAGTGTGGGCTCCTCTCCAAGCGCTCACACTCCCATGCCACTGCAGAGCCCTCCGTCAGAGCCTGCGATTCCTCACCCAACTGAGATGGCCGTCTCAGCCCCTGCACAGCCGCAGGAGGAGTAAGAACATAACATAAGAAATAGGAGCAGGAGTAGGCCAATCGGCCCCTCGAGCCTGCTCCGCCATTCAATAAGATCATGGCTGATCTGATCCTAACCGCCAATCTACTATCTATCACAGAACCATCTCCTGCATCTAACAGAATTGCACACACGAAATAGGAGCAGAATCAGGCTACACGGTCCCTGGGCCCGCTCCACTACCCACAGGGCCATGACCGATCCGAACCTAGACTCATGTCCAAATTCCTGCCCGCTCCCCGTAACCCTTAATGCCCTTTACTTCTAGGAAACTGTCTGTTTTAAATTTATTTAATGATGTAGCTTCTACAGCTTTTTGTGGCAGCATATTCCATGGACCTACCACCCTCTGAGTGAAGTAGTTCCTCCTCATCTCAGTTTTGAAAGAGCAGCCCCTTATTCTAAGACTATGTCCCCTAGTTCTAGTCTCACCCGTCATCGGGAACATCCTCCCCGCATCCACCCGATCCAACCCCTGCACAATCTTATATGTTTCAATAAGATCGCCTCTCATTCTTCTGAACTCCAATGAGTAGAGTCCCAATCTACCCAACCTCTCCTCATATGATCACCCCCTCATCCCCGGGATTAACCGAGTGAACCTTTTTTGCACTGCCTCAAGAGCAAGGATGTCTTTCCTTAAGTAAGGACACCAAAACTGTATGCAGTATTCCAGGTGCGGTCTCACCAATACCTTGTACAACTGAAGCAATACCTCCCTGTTGCCGAGCCCTCCCAGGCTCCCAAACCCAGAGGACTCCCGTCAAAGGTGTCGAAGCAGATGCAGCATGGAAGTGAGCAAGGTGCCTCAACATCTGCTGTAGCCACAGGGGAAGCACCATGTAGAGGCACACGTAAGAGAAAGTTAACACACAAATAGTCACAAGGGTCATCACTTGGGTGTTTTGATATAAAACAAAGTGATGATTTTCATCGTTATTTCAATTGTAATAAAGAGATGCGACTGCAAAGTTTCAAAGAGTTGGCCTATGTGTGCGCAGAAAGGGAAGTGTCACTGTGAGGGGTCAGCGTGCCTTTCATCTGTAATGATGTTGCTGAGTGATAGGAAGCCTCATTTTATTGTACAGATGCTGTCTGGTTTGTTAAGAAGGTCGGCCAGACACTCATTTCTATGTGCCAGCCACATGTGTTAGTTGCGTAAACTTACGTGAATCTGACATGGATTAGTGCTTCCCTTGCCTCACGGCCAGCAATGTGCTCGCGTGCTGGTGGAATTGGCACATGCACCTCCGCAAGGTCTTCCTCATCTACATCCTCCTCCGAGGAGGAGGAGGAGGAGTAGGAGGCTGTGCACTAAGCCACTTGTTCCTCAGGCAGCGGTAAGCCACGCTGCTGTGCTCTGTTGTGCAGTGCACAGCAGACCACGATGATTCTGGAGACCCTGGCTGCTGAGTACTGCAGGGCTCCACCAGATCTGTTGAGGCATCATTTTGAGCAAGCCGATGGTTTGCTCTTTGATGCTTCTGGTGGAAATGTGGCTCACATTGTAGCACTCCTCAGCTTAGTTTGATGGCCTCCTCATCGGTGTCATTAGCCACGTCTTCAGGGGATAGCCCTTGTCTCCAAGTAGCCATCCGGAAAGTTGGATTGGCAGTTTGAACAGCTGAGGCACAGTAGACTGCCGCGGGATGAACGAGTCATGGCAACTGCCAGGGAACTTGGCGCAAACATGCATAAGATTCTTCCTGTGGTCACACACCAGCTGGACGCTAAGGGAATGGAAGCCCTTGCAGTTGACAAATACAGCTGGGTTGTGAGAGGGTGCCCTAATGGCCACATGTGTGCAGACTACGATGCCCTGCATCCTTGGGAAGCCTGCCATATTTGCAAAGCCAACAGTGCGCGCGGTTACACTTGCTGCATCCATGGAGAAGTGGATGTAATTGTGCGACTTTGCGAAGAGGGCATCGGTAACCTGCGTGATGCAAGTGTGTGCGACCGACTGGGAGATGCCGCTGATATCTGCTGTTGATCCCTGGAAGGACCCTGAAGCAAAGAAGTTGTGTGCGGTGGTGACTTTAACAGCCATTGGTAAGGAGTGTGCACCTGCTCCTCTGGGCTCCAGGTATTGGTGCAGCATTGTGCAGATGTCAGCGACTACCTCTCGCGGAAGACTCAGCCTCCTTTGGCACTGCTGCTCACTCATGTTGAGGAAGCGCATCCTCGGCCTGTAAACCCTGTGTTGGAGGTATCTCCTGCGGCGTGGAGCAGCCCTGCGCTTATGCCCTCTGCCCTGTGTAGCATCAGGTGGCTGAGGAGAAGGTTGGTGCTCCTGTTGTCGCTGCTGCTGTTGTGCCTGGTTCTGCTGCTGCCGCGGCTGCTCATCCTCCGATTCTAAGGACCAGGATGAGAGGGTATAGATAGTTCCCATTCCGCTGGTATATATCTCAGTTGAAGAAGAAATGTTATAAGCGCTCAGTCAATGTGGGGAGAGGGTTTTCCAAGGAGGTCACAGAAGAAGACGCAAAAAACTTCCCGGAAATAGTGGAGAACCAAGGCTCTAGCGAGAATGAGGAACTGAAAGAAACTAGTATTAGTAAAAAATTAGTACTGGAGAAATTAATGGCCTGAAAGCCGATAAATCCCCTGGACCTGATGGCCTAGATCCTAGGGTTTTGAACGAGGTGGCTATAGAGATAGTGGATGCATTGGTTGTCATTTTCCAAAATTCCATAGATTCTAGAATGGTTCCCGCAGATTGGAAGATAGCAAATATAACCCCACTATTTAAGAAAGGAGGGAGAGAGAAAACGGGGAACTACAGACCAGTTAGCTTGACATCAGTTGTAGGGAAAATGCTAGAACCTATTACTAAGGATGTGGTAACAGGGCACTTAGAAAATAATAATAGGATTGGGCAGAGTCAACACAGATTTATGAAAGGGAAATTGTGTTTGACGAATCTGTTAGAGTTTTTTGAGGTTGTAACTAGCAGAATAGATAAGGGGGAACCAGTGGATGTGGTGTATTTGAATTTTCAGAAGGCATTCGATAAGGTGCCACACAAGAGGTTATTAAACAAAATTAGGGCTCATGGGATTGGGGGTAATATACTAGCATGGATTGAGGATTGGTTAATGGACAGAAAACAGAGAGTAGCAATAAACGGGTCATTTTCGGGTTGGCAGGCTGTAACTAGTGGGGTACCACAAGGATCAGTGCTTGGGCCTCAGCTACTCACAATCTATATCAATGATTTGGATGAGGGGACCAAATGTAATATATCCAAGTTTGCTGATGATACAAAGTTGGGTGGGAATGTAAGTTGTAAGGAGGATGCAAAGAAGCTTCAAGGGGATATAGACAGGCTAAGTGAGTGGGCAAGAACATGGCAAATGGAATATAATGTGCAGAAATGTGAAGTTATCCACTTTGGTAGGAAAAATAGAAAAGCAGAGTATTTTTTAAATGGTGACAGATTGGGAAATGTTGGTGTTCAGAGGGACCTGGGTGTCCTTGTAAATGAATCACTGAAAGTTAATATGGAGGTACAGCAAGCAATTAGGAAAGCAAATGGCATGTTGGCCTTTATTACAAGAGGATTTGAGTATAAGAGTAAAGGGGGGCAAAATTGGGTCGCGCCCTCTTTGGGGCGCTAACTTCGCCGGGGCACTACTTTTCACACCCCGAAAAAGTTAGCGCTACCATACCCGAAATTCACTGGTAGTGCCCCAAGAGGGAGGCAGGGCGCGACTGGAAGTGCCCCACCTCCCTCTTGGGGCGCTGCGAGTGAATATCGCGTTGCTACGTGCAGCAGCGCCACGCACTGTGGCAAATTGCGCCGTGGTACTGCAGGCCTTCCGCCCCTTATTAAGGGAGAGGGGCCTAGCGCAGCGCAACCCGGGGCCCAGCTGGGCCACCAGGGATCGGAGTGCCAGCAAAAGAGCCCGGCATTCAAGAGAAGTGCCGGGCTCACGGAGCGCAGCCGGCACTCCGCGGGGGGGTTGCAGAGGAGGCCGGTGACAGCAATGGGGTCAGGTGCTGGCAGGCAGCCAGCAACAAAAATGGCCGCCTGGCACCTCCCCTTTAATTTGTGCCGCCCCAGACGTAGGTAGGCCCCCTTGACCCTGTCAGACATAGCGTCCGGTGGTAAGTCAGGGCGCGCTACCGAAGATCGCAGCTGGGGCGCGAGCGGGACGCTGCGCACAGCGATGATGTCATTGCCGGAGGTGCAGCGCCACGGGGCGCTAACGGTTATTGCCACCGCTAACCTCCCACAGTGCTGTTAGGTAGGGAGTTCCAGGATTTTGACCCAGCGACGATGAAGGATCAGCGATATACTTCCAAGTCAGGATTGTGTGTGACTTGGAGGGAAACTTGCAGGTGGTGGTGTTCCCATGCGCCTGCTGCCCTTGTCCTTCTAGGTGGAAGAGGTCGCGGGTTTGGGAGGTGCTGCCGAAGAAGCCTTGGCGAGTTGCTGCAGTGCATCTTGTAGATGGTACACACTGCAGCCACGGTACGCGGTGGTGGAGGGAGTGAATGTTTAAGGTGGTGGATGGTGTGCCAATCAAGCGGGCTGTTTTGTCCTGGATGGTGTTGAGCTTCTTGAATGTTGTTGGAGCTGCACTCATCCAGGCAAGTGGAGAGTATTCCATCATACTCCTTACTTGTGTCTTGTAGATGGTGGAAAGGCTTTGGGGAGTCAGGAGGTGAGACACTCGCCGCAGAATACTTAGCCTCTGGCCTGCTCTTGTTGCCACAGTATTTATGTGGCTGGTCCAGTTAAGTTTCTGGTCAATGGTGACCCCCAGGATGTTGATGGTGGGGGATTCGGTGATGGTAATGCCGTTGAATGTCAAGGGGCGGTGGTTAGACTAGGCCTATATTCTCTGGAGCTTAGAAAAATGACAGGTGATCTCATTGAAACATACAATGGGCCAGAAATTCGGCTGTTGTCGGGTGAGTACGCGCTATGTACTCACCCGTAAGGCCATCTGAAGTGCCGGTTTCCTGCATGCACTGCGCATGCGCGGGAAACCGGAACTTCCATTCCCCTGAAGAGAGGGATTCAGAAGTCAAACGCATGCGCGGGAGAGGCTGCGCGCATGCAGCGAACTTCGATTTTTTTTTCAGGTTTCTCCGGGAAGGTAAGTATGAAGAAGCTGCGCTTTTAAAAAGGAGGCGCAAGGCCTGTTTTTAACAAGTGGTTAATTAATTACAATTTAAAAAAAATTTCAACAGGTTTATCTCTTTTAGATACTTTAAAGAAAGGTAAGTTTATTTTTAGCACCGTTACAAAGTATAATTAATTTTTTCAAAAATTTAAATTTTTGTTTAAAGTAGTTAATTTATTTAACTTATAGTTATTTTAAAAATGTGATTTAAAAAAAAATTATTTGAAGTTTAAGTGTGGTTTTGGGGCTGATCTCTATTCATAGATTTGACAGGTCTTCCTGTCAAATCTATGAATGAAAATGCCCTGCTAGGATTGGCTCTCCATTGCCCACGTGATCCCAGGGGACACTTCGAACTAACTGTGCCCCTGGGATACACAAGCACTGCGCGCCGGCAGCTGGAGGAGGCCCAGAACCCGAAGTCCTCGTGGGCCCAAAGCACAACTGCAGGCGCGGTAGGCAAGTACGCGCGCGATGCTTGCACCCGCAGGAAGCCTGAAAGCTGAATTTCTGGCCCAACAGTCTTACAGGGATTGACAGGGTAGATGCAGCGAGGATGTTTAACCCTGTCTGGGTGTCCAGAACCAGGGGTCACAGTCTCAGAATAAGGGTTCAGCCATTTAGGACTGAGATGAGGAGAAATTTCTTCACTCAGAGGGTGGTGATTCTTTGGAATTCTCTACCCCAGAGGGCTGTGGCGGCTCAATCGTTGAGTATGTGCTCCGAGTGCGTCTTCTCAAACCTGTGCGTCCTAATCTATTTGTATGTGCTGTGGTCTCGAGGGATGTAGCAAGAGCTGATAGCAGTGAAATACCCTATTTCTGGGGAAGCAGAAGTCTCTCCACCTCTTGCACTGAACAATCCTGCTGCATTAATTCAAAAGCCTCCTAAGATGTTATCACCTATACATCCAGGAGATTAGAGGTGTGTTCCTCTGACACTTTTGCCGAGCTTGGTGTTCTCATAGGACTGCTATTAACATGACAGCCAACTAGTGAAGTCCGCATGGTACCTCACCTCACACTGCCCATAATGTTTACATATCTACAGTCATCAACCATGTTCAAATTCAATCTGCAAAAGGTATGTATAAATGAACACATCAGAATCATCAGCCTGATTTAATCACAAGATTAAAATAATCCTTTTTGGTAGTCTGGGCAGACTAGGCTTGCTACCATCTTAGATTTAAAAAAATTACACTGGATATATTTTTCAAGGCCTTCAGCAAAAGTTATGCAAAAATTGTTTTTCTCAGAAATGTTTGCTAATATTCATTGATCCATTTCTGCTGAGATACAGAGCTTCAGATCAACACTAAACATAAACAAATAGTCCATCTCTGCTTTCTATCAGCATTGCACCAGCTTTTACTCATGTATACTCAGGCATTTAGTGGGGGTATATGGATTATATCGACTTTCTATTTTTAGAGGTAAAAATATGCCCACTTTTTAAGCAGCAAGTAATTGAAGGTATACTGACTGTACCCACCTTTTTTTAATATCCTGACTTCAAAAGCACAAAATGGCAAATCACACAAGGTCAATGTGACACATGCAGCCATCTTCTGATGAAGATTGAAAGGCTTTGTAGCAGTTACTGTAATGAAGAGCTATTTTTTACACTGTACTATTAGATTATCAATGCTTTATTTTGAGACCAAAGCCTAGAGATTATTGTTGCGATATTAGTGGATGAAGACTTAACGCATTCATACAACATTTTATTTTAACTGAGGTGTTTACCCATTCAAAATAAATGGGGTAATGTCTGTGTTAAAACAGTGGATGCAGGACTAGCAATCTAATATCACCAACAGTAACTTTTGCACTGAAATTATGTGGTGATATAGCAAGAAACAAGAGTCAAGAAACAAGTATATAATCTTGTCAATAATAGATGACCATAATGTATATGACTCACAGTTCTAGTTTTCAGTCAAGCACCATGGGATAGATTATCTCATATGAAGTAGTAAAGACATCAAAATATAGTTACGTATAAGTAAAATGTTGACTCCCAAATGCGGGAAATTCCCCAAATAAAATAACTGCCCCTCGAACAATAAATATTGTACATCTATTACAGTTTACTCACCTAAAATTGTCACACCACCATGTTTACTTTTTTGTTGACATTATCCAACAGAGGAAATATGGTCGTTATAACACATGCTGTCAGAAGTGAATGTTCAGGCTACATGCTATAGTGAAGCATGGCTGTTACTAAAAAATAAAGGGGAGAAACTCCAATCTCACACTGCCATTACCACAAACACTCCAGCCTCACATCACCATAGACATACTAACCTTACACCACCATTACCGTGACATTAAAATTTCACATATCCATTGACATTCCAACCTCCATATTGCAATCTCAGACTGCCATTGACATACTAACCTTACAGCAATATTAGCAAATGTTTCCATATGGACATAACCACAGACGCTCCAACTGCTCACCGCTATTATCACTGACATTCCAACCTCACTCCCCATTACCACAAAAACTATAACCATGCACCACCTTTAGCCCAGATACTTTAAGCCCACATGCCATAAAAAGGCAAGGAATCCGACACATGCATTGTTACAATGGCACAAACAATGGAAGCTAATTGAACCCATGAAACATATTTTTTTGTTTAAAAGTAAATATTGCTGTAATTATACTTAACGAATGCCTACAGAAAGTATTGGGCCTTATGAATATGTTACTTGGAGTATCTCCTATCAACACCTAGGGAGAGAGCAAATTTGTTTTTTATATTTTCTGTGAAGCTATGATGAATTGTTCTTCGATGGATTGTTCTACATGGGGTAATTTTCTGACTTTGTGATCCTGGGAGGGAACGACCCCCAACCCCTGCTGAGAGTGCACATTGGAATTTCTGCCACATGCAATGTGACAGCCTGTGACTCAAGGATACTTTAAGACCTGCTTTGGATCTTCATGCAGTTCCACACTCCAGCCAATGGATGACACTGCAGAGCAATCAAGTCTTCAGCTCCCAACCATATTGGAAAATCGTGTGCCGTACATACTGGAATTTATTAAATGTGCTCTTGCTGAGAGAGGCTCCCTGCTGGGAGTGCAAAGTCAGAAAATTGCTCCTTATTTATTAATTCTTTTATTTTACATTCATACAGTCAAAAACATTCACAGGATTGCTAATGAACAGCACTTTTTCCATGGTTGAAAACCGTTGTATTGTTAGACATACATGTTCTATTGAATTAGTCTAGATAATTGCTCTGCAAAATCCTATGTCATGTTTTATTGACTAAATTAATTTACTGCAATATGGATAGAATAACAAAGTGATTTTTACAATTTTTTTGAAAATTAAATGTTGTAATAATTTGTAAAAACGCAACATTCATTTATATGCAACAACTTTTTTTTATAATTAGATCAATATATCCTGTTATCTTTCTATTCAAAGTCCCAATGGAATTTGCAATATTAATTGTGTCCACAACTGCTGACAACTGCCATGTGGTGTTTTTAATAGGATTTCCCATCACTGTGACAGCCTGTGAATCAAGGATACTTTAAGACCTGCTTTGGGTCTTCATGCAGTTCCACACTCCAGCTCAGTATTTTTTTTGTTTCTGGTAGGCCTGGCAGAACCATTCTTCCTCACACCTGGCCTGGAGCTAAACCTTCTGCTGCCACCATCTCCTGTCTCAGAATTGGAGCCTTGTTTCTCCCTCAGCTGTGGCTCAGTTGGTAGCACACTCGCCTCTGAGTCAGAAGGTTGGCTCACATAAAGCTAGTGCTGCACTGTCAGTGGTGCCGTCTTTCAGATGAGACGTTAAACCGAGGCCCCGTCTGCTCTCTCAGGTGGACGTAAAAGATCCCATGGCACTATTTCGAAGAAGAGCAGGGGAGTTATCCCTGGTGTCCTGGCCAATATTTATCCCTCAACCAACATAAAAAACAACAGATTATCTGGTCATTATCACATTGCTGTTTGTGGGACCTTGCTGTGCACAAATTGGCTGCCGCGTTTCCCACATTATAACAGTGACTCCACTTCAAAACTACATCATTGGCTGTAAAGCGGTTTGAGACGTTTGGTGGTCGTGAAAGGCGCTATATAAATGCAAGTCTGTCTTTCTTTCTTTCTTTCACTCCAATTCCTTCTCTCTCCTCCCTCCTAATTTCCCCATCCTCCCCTCCTTCTCACCCACCCTAAATTTTCCCTCCAAGCCCACTTCACCTCAGAACTACAATTTGTTTTCCCTCCCCATGTGCAACACAATGGGTAATGGGTTAGTTTTATTTAAACATATCTGCAATTTTTTTGGATAAATTTAACCTAAAAGGTAATTCAAATAGTCAATGTTGTCCACCTGCTCCCAACATAGAAAATCTATATTATTATTTATATTAGAAAGGGAGAGATAATAAGCCTGATTTTACAAATGGCTCCCTGAAGCTGTAAACAAACTGCAACAGTCATTTTTAATTCCCTCGGACCAACTCCTTGTCTCTTACAATCTACAGTGCTTTTAATATCAAGCTTGCTGTCTCCTAACTTCAATTTCTGAATTTATCACGTTAGGTTTAATACTCCTCGCACCATGGCAGCACACCAGAAGTGCATTTCACTGGGTAGGGGAGGGGGGTGGCAGCAAAATGGCGCACAATCGTTCTGTGGGTCCTCATTACCGTGAAGCAGACAAACTTCAAATGTATGTGCAAGTGTGTAACATACCAAGATTTTAATTGTGATTGACTTGCATCTTCAAAATATGGTATCGTTCATTAGACTCAATAATGAAGTAGCCAGATCTTTCTTTTGGGGTTTGTAGTGTACAGATTGTTTGCAGAGAGTTGCAATTTTGCATTCTGACAAGTTTTGTCCAGAGTTCTTATGCAAAGTTATGTGGGGAGTCCAAAACAAGGGGGCATAACATTAAAATTAGAGCTGGGCCATTTAGGGGTGCTGTCAGGAAGCATTTCTTCGCACAAAGGGTAGTGGAAATCTGGAAGGCCGTGATTTTGCCGGCGCTCAGAGGGCGGGTTTGGAGGCGGGTCAGAGGTTAAATTCATTTTGATTGATGGCGGGTTCCGACCCCACCGTCAACCCGCCTCCAAACAGCCTTCCCAAGTGTCGGGTCCCCAATTTGCGAATGGACCCGACACCTAGCGGCGGGAAGCGGATTAAAGGCAATTACCTGCCTATTAACAGGTACTTGCCAGTAGTTTTTAGCCTGTTTTTGGATTTTCCTGCTTCTGGATCGGGTTTCCCGATGTCCGGACACCACGCCAGGTAAGTGTGGCATGTTGTGAGTCTGCTGTAATGTTTGTGGAATGATGACAGCTGCAGAAGTGGTGTGAAGGATCCAATGTTGCACATGGTGAGTTTCAGAGCAAAGAAAATGTTGGGTACTGCATTTTTAGTACATTTACAGATTTCTTTAACTTACAAGTTTTCAAATCCATGTCCAGTGCCACCTCATTGGGAGAACCTCTCTCACCAGTGACAGATTGCTTCTGTCACCTCACCTGCAACTGCCATCTATTCCAGCCTATGGAGGGAGTCATTGGTGAGCCTGGGTGCAAGAGGTTCCCTTTGCGCAGTGATTGTCAGTGTTTTCAGCACCTCAATGCTGTCAAACACTGAGAAATCAACTGTCAAAATAAAATTGTGCGTGGTCCCTTTAAGGAAACCGGCAGATGGAGCGTCATCAAATGACGTCATCAGACCCGCTTCCTATTAATTGGCCAGGAAGGTCAATCAAGGCAAATTCACATCTGTGGAGCGGATGCAGCTGGGGGCAGGACCGGAAGCCGGAAACCAGCTGACCCGCACTCAACCCGCCTCCATTAATAAAATCATGGCCGAACTCTCTCCCTCAAAAAGCTGTTGCGACTAAGTCAGTTGAAAAATTGAAAACAGAGATAGATAGAATTTTGTTAGGTACGGGTATTAAGGGATATGGAGCAAAGGTGGGTAAATGGAGTTATGTACGGATCAGCCATGATCTAATTAATGTAATTGAATGGTGGAATAGGCTCGAGGGGCTGAATGGCCTACTCCTGTTCCTATGTTCCTAAAGTTACACAATTCCATTCTAGCACTTGTAACTGATAACGTTTCAATCTTTTCATTCAACTCGCAGAGTGATAGCTCTGGAAACCCCTCAGAATTCCCAGAAAGGGACAAGGCTCCATGGAAAACATTGTTAGAAACATGTTAAATATGTAGGTTTCATAATTTTCTTATGAATTTCGTAACTTTTTTATGTCTTTACTTTGTTAGAACACTTACATACAACTATGTCCTGAGTTTAGGGAATACAAGATGGCAGCCAAAAAATTTCACAAAGTGTTTAGAAACATTTTATTAGCTTCCCTTCTACTCCTGGATATTGGAAGTGATTTGATCACTGCTCATTCTTGACTAGTAGTTTTTAACTTTGTGGTTGGTAGTTTTCATTCCTGCTTGCTATTTATTCACTGTTTCCCTACAATACAACAGTGACTACACTTCAAAAGTATTTAATTGGCTGTAAAGTGCTTTGGGACGTCCTGAGGTAAAGAAAGGTGCTATATAAATGCAAGATCTTTAATCTTTTTGGTATATCCCCAATCTCCTCAGATGTGATGCCCAAAATGTGAAGTGTGATGGATAAAACATAACCTCAATGTAAGATTTTTATATATGGATGGATGGAAGTTATTCTGCACAAAACCTTCTTCCATGTACTATCACTTCCTTTGTGATATTTCAATCATAGAATCATAGAAATTTACAGCACAGAAGGAGGCCATTCGGCCCATCTTGTCCCTGCCAGCCAACAAAGAGCTATCCAGCCTAATCCCACTTTCCAGCACTTGGTCCGTAGCCTTGTAGGTTATGGCACTTCAAGTGCATATCTAAATACTTTTTAAATGTGATGAGGGCAGTGAGTTCCAGACCCCCACCACCCTCTGGGTGAAAAGATTTCTCCTCAAATCCCCTCTAAACTTCTGACCAATTACTTTAAATCTATGCCGCCTGGTTACTGACCCTTCTGTTAAGGGAAATAGGTCCTTCCTTTCCACTCTATCTAGGCCCCTCATAATTTTATACACCTCAATTAGGTCTCCCCTCAGCCTCCTCTGTTTCAAAGAAAACAACCCCAGCCAATCCAATCTATCCTCATAGCTAAAATTCCCCAGCCCAGGCAACATCCTCGTAAATTTCCTCTGTACCCTCTCTAGTGCAATCACATCCTTCCTGTAATGTGGTGACCAGAACTGCACGCAGTATTCTAGCTGCGGCTTAACTAGTGTTTTATACAGTTCAAGCATAACCTCCCTGCTCTTATATTCTTCTTCTTCTTCTTCTTCTTCTTCGGCAGTCCCTCGGAACTGAGGATGACTTGCTTCCACACTAAAAATGAGTTCTCAGGTGACTGGTGCCCGAACTTCATTTTAAAGGGTGGAAGATGCCTGTGCGTGAATTATTTTAACGTGGGGTGGCCATTGCACACCAGCTACCACATGGGCTTGACAGAGCAAGGTCTTGGTCCAATGGCAAGGGGATCCAAGATGATTGGAGACCAGGCTCTGCTACATTATATTCTATGCCTCGGCTAATAAAGGCAAGTATCCCGTATGCCTTCTTAACCACCTTATTTACCTGTCCTGCTACCTTCAGGGATCTGTGGACATGCACTCCAAGGTCCCTCTGATCTTCTGCACTTCTCAGTGTCCTACCATTTATAGTGTATTCCCTTGCCTTGTTAGCCCTCCCCAAATGCATTACCTCACACTTCTCCAGATTTAATTCCATTTGCCACTGTTCTGCCCACCTGACCAGTCCATTGATATCTTCCTGCAGTCTACAACTTTCTTCTTCAATTTCAACCACACGGCCAATTTTTGTATCATCTACAAACTTCTTAATCATACTTCCTAAATTCAAGTCCAAATCATTGATATATACCATAAAAAGCAAATGACAGCTGTGGTGTCACAATGTCATTTCTGGATCCAGTGCCTCGTTGTCTCAGTAACACTGTCAACAATGGCAATTTTGAAAACTTGTTTTTAAATAAAAGGAATAAGTAAAGGGTAATATATAAAAAATAGTATTTACTTAGATAGAATAGTGGTGCACACATTAAAGCATTGGGGGGAGGGGGGAAAGGGAATTTCCTTGAAATGAGTTACGCTGCTGTGTCTTTGAAAAAGTGTTACTCCCACTGGTGACCTGAGCTGCACGTAGGTTTCCTTGTGTCTGCTCATTTACATACCCATTGGAGTAGGCATTGGTGTAAAACCCATGTAAAAAGAATGTAAGTATCTGGACGGAATGGAAACTCATGCAGCCTCTAAAAACAGTGTCCAGCCTGCGCACTTCAACAGCAGACTGGGGGACAACCAGGTAAGAACAGAACAGTGCTTGTCTCTTTCACTTCACTCTCAAATAACTTCACTGAAAGTCTTATCAATATCTGTTATCATACTTTCCAAGAACTCTCTCTGCAAAGGCCTGTTACTATGTCTAGCCCAACGCCTACTGGCCCTGCCTCAATCACTTTATCTTGCGCATCCTACCTATAGGACAAAGCAAACCTTTAAATATTACCAGCATATGTTTTACCTTTATATCACAATTAGAGGTCAGTGATGTTATGGTATGACCAATAATGATACAGGAGCAGCAGTATGGAGAGTCACAACAGTACCACTGATGTTCAGTATGCACTAACAGGTACTGAGTATTTGTAGCATTTTCACTTCTGTATAGAGGGAAATCCATCGAATTACCCCACCCCCCTCACACCTAGCCTGCATTGACCAGAGCTTTTGTCAATAAACACAGAACAATCAGAAAGGTCATGTGATTAGTACTGGCTAATGAAATTGCCAGAAGGTGACACCACAATCTCATAATTGCTTACATAGGATAAACAGCACAGAAACTGGCCATTCGGCCCAACCAGTCCATGCCAGGCCCAACCAGTCCATGCCGGGCCCAACCAGTCCATGCTACTGGTTGATAAACTGGCTTAAGAGTGATACACATCAACGTTTTAAATTAATATAGAAATATTAAACAATTTGCAACAAAATGCTAGATGAGTAATTTTTCTTTTCACCCTTTACAATTAAAAGAGGAAGTTCTTGTGAAGTTAAGAGTGGCCTACCTTGTCGTACTGCCAACGTGGTTGTGTAAACCAGGAACAGGAGGATGTAGTTGAGAAAGCTCTGAAACACTGGAGTGTTGGCATGGAAGTCCTCCACCAAGTACTTGCTAGTCAGGCCTATACCACAGATCAACAATGACAGCACCTGGCCCAGTGCCAGCGACAGCAGCAGCTCTCTAAAGGAACAAGCGATCTGCGTATTAGGGCAAAGTCAATGACCAGTGACAAATTCTTTCGCTGACTGAGTGGCAACACAGATAGGGCCCGAAGGGAGCCATTTTTACAATTAAGATGGATATAAAACTAAAGATTTACAACCTACTGTAACGGTAACTGTTCAATAACTAATTTTATTTTTGCCACGTTCAAAGTCTTCAGCAAGCGTGTCTGAAAGATAGAACAGTCAGCTGTCAGAATGACTGCTTTCACAGCCCAAGCCCCATGGGTAGAATTGCAGTGTAAATTGAAAGGAGCTGTGTTTTCTGGCAAATGACTTGTCACACCATCCTTCTGAATATAACCAGTGAAAGGAAAGTTCTTGACCTGCAGTGACAACTTCACTCATGTTGGATGCTCCATCTTCTAAGAGAGGGACCCTATAAATTAAACCTTCAAGAAAGCAGAAGTTTATAATCTATTAACAACTGCTTGTTTTAATCACTGCAGCGCATAACTTTTCCTGTGACGTGGGCTTCAGCTTTAGAAGGAAATAAACAATTTAAAAAACTTATGCACGTTCCTTACCCTTCTGCAACACAGGATCTATTATGGCTCATACTTTAGAGATTGTATTCTAGAAAGAAACACTTTTTTTTTAATCCATTTCTCTCTTGTACCAAAGTACATTCCAGAACAATTAGTATTTACATCCTAAAGCAAAGTTGGAAAATATCAAAAATGAGAAAAGTTACAATGACCTAAAATACAGTTTTTGCCGTAAAAGTCCAGGACAGCTGCAGGATACAAGCGCCTATAACACAAAAGTAACATTTGCAATTTCTCTTTCCCAAGGATAACGACTCATTATTGAATCTGTTGCAAACTAAACTGCAAAGCTTTCTGTATTAAGGTGTAAAAGAAATGATCATCAATTTACTCATTACTCCACTTTAACATTAACCTCAGGACACAAAGAAACACTGGTTACTTAATTCTGAGTTTATGAAAATTGCACAGCTTTTTAGGAAGTGAATACTAAACCCGGATAGTTTGAAAATTAACTGTAAAATACAGAATAATCATTTTTTAGTTAATTACTGAGGCACATTTTTTTCAACATTGAAGGTCAGTATTATTTGGTCATCTAATTTTCAGGTTTTAGATTTTTCCTGAATTCTGGTCACAAAATGGCTGTCATCAGCTACGAGCAAATTCATGCTTTTTCAAGTCATAATTGAAACAATTTGACTTTGGATTTAATCGGCAAAAACCTTGGGAAGAAACAATATGGAATATTTTCAGCAAAACAATTTTGAAGCAACACATATGTTAAGTAAACAATAAATGCTTAAAACTGTCTTCAGGAACTATAACAATCCTTCAGATGAGCAGTTAAATCAAGGCCCGGTCTGCCTGTTCCGATGGTTCAGGTGGATGTTAAAGATTCCCCGGGATTAATCAAAGAAGAGCAAAAAAGGATATTAATTCTCCTGGTGTCCTGGCCAATATTCCTCCCTCAATCAACAGTACCAAAAGCAAATTAACTAGTCATTCTTCTCATTGCTGCTTGTAGGGCCTTGCTGTACCAAAATGGCTGCTGCAATTCCCTACATAACAAGTCTTTGCAGTTCAAAGTAATTCATAGTATATGACGCACTTTGAGATGCTTCTGAAAGATGTGATTATGCACAATATAAATGCAAGTCTTTCTTCTAATACGAAAGGAATTGACATGCAGCAGTAACTCCATCCTCATGTTCTCCTGCTCCCCTACGAAATTTTGTTCAGCCTTCGGTATGTGATGCAGGTGATAGAAGGTGTAGCCTATGTTAGTCGGGCTGGGTCGAGCCGGGGCCGTTAAAAGATCGGGTTTTGGGGGGGGGGTGGGGCGGGTGGTGGTCGGTGCAGACGATCGGGGGTCGGGCTAGGCCGTTAAAAGGATCGGGTGGGCAGGGGGGGCTCGGGCAGAGGATCAGGGGTCAGGCCGGGCCGTGGGTTAGGTAGAGACCCTGGATCCAGGAGGCACTTACCTCCTGGATGCAGCAGTCCCCGCCTTGCTGCAACTGCCGGGTTTTACGAATTGTGTAAAACCCATCCACATGCAGTTAGAAACAAAATTGAGGTTAAAAAAAAGACTTCCAGTCTCATTATAATATTCAAATTGACGTCCTGCCTCCTGGCAGCGGGTTGGCTGCCTGCCCCCGTCCTGTTTCCCATCCTGCCTCCGTTAAAACCGGAAGTGGGCGGGTTGGAGGCGGGATCAGGTCGGGAATCCGATTTTTCACAATTTAACTACTCCCACGCTCCAAACCCACCTGTTTTTTAAGGTTAAAATTCCCCCAATGTGCCAGACTTAAGATAATAGCTCTTCACTTTCAGCAGTAACAATCACTGGATTAGTAAAAGATGTCAACCAACAGGTAGGGAAGCTTATCATTATTCTCCAGGAAAATAACACTTGTGATCAATGTAAAAGTTTCTGTTTTTGAGGAGTGTGTAAAATTTATTTTCAAAGCCAAATTGACAGATGGTAGCTTTCAAAATCACACTCTACATACATTGTAAGGAATACTCAAGCCAGGGTTTTCATCAATCGAATTAAAAAAAAATAAAAGTTGTCAACTTTCAATTACTTGAAACTAAGGGAAGAGTAATGTCTTTACTTCTGGGCTCCCAAGATCTACATAATAATGCAGTGAATTCATGTCCCACTAGAGGAGAATAGGATGAATCAGGATTGTCTGTCTCTCTTGATCATAGCTGCATTCTTCTCTTCACAACAGGTTCTAGTATCCCTTGCATCCTAAAGCCCATTCACTAACATGGGGCATAGTGTTAATATGAAGGGAGGTATATAATTTCTTTAAAGCACTACTATACCTATCTGCCATCTCGCCCATATCATTGTCCAGGGATCTCCCAATGGTGTAACTTCTTTTTTCTATTCTATTTTTACATTGTGAAGTCAGTAAGCTCCAGCCATGTAAAAGAGACGTGAAAATAACCTTAACATGCTCTGCAATCTATACAACCTCCATAGCAAACATCACATGTAAGAGCCAACTAAAATCCTGTATACACTTAACACAGCCTAGTATGGCCTCACTGCAAGGTAAGTGATGTAGTACCAGATGCATGTTGGAAGGTTTTGAAGGGAATATAGTAATTCCAATCTTCAGGACATATCTGAGGGTCCCACCATATTGAGCATCAATCACAAGAAAAGCTAAATCCATTACATTAAGCTAAACCAAATCTGTTGCTTCCTAGGACTCCTGCTAGATATTCACACTTGACCCTAGTATGGGCTGATTATTTGATTTACTGTTCTACACTGTCCAACAGTGTGTATCATTTAAGTAGTGCCAGCCAGCATTAACAATGTGATCATCTGGGTGCACATGCTCTGGAAGCTAGCCAAATCTAAGAGAATGGTATATTCTCTTAGGCTGAATGTGGAACAATTCCTAATTTCTTTCACGGCTACTGTGAACAGCTGAAAAATACAAGATTTCCTGGACTCCTTCCAGTAAAGCTTATAAAGTAATGGTCAGTTGGATAGTGATCCTGAAGACATCTGTTCCTAGCTTGCCTACACAAGATATCAATGATCCCTCAGACCGCACGCACAGACTGATCAACCAACAAAATCAACTTGTAAGAAATCATTCCCTGCTCCAAATTCCTCCCTGTCAATTACAGGAAATGTAACCTTGCTCTAGATTCCCTGCCTAACCAAAGACCCAGCATGGACAGCAACTTCTTCCCACTCACACTCTTTTCACAGAAACTGGCATCGATGCAAATATCATGGGCACATATTATGTGCATCCTATCCAGAAACAGGGATTCTCAAATGTTATTCCTATTTAACCTAATATCTATGTATCCCATATACTTGCACACCACTTTTGTAAAAATTATGTTGTAAAAGACAAAAATAGAACTTGGTAAGTGACTTCAAGGCATTCAGAATACATTTAGTATAGAGACATGTACTTTGAACTGATCATGTATGTAAAAACATAAAAAATATTATTTAATAATAGTAAGTCATAGCCAGGAGAATCACCTGCAATGGCTTTTCATCCTGCTCCCATGCCGTTACCTCTGGTGTCCCCCAAGGATCTATCCTTGGCTCACTCCTATTTCTCATCTCCATGCTGCCCCTCGGCAACATCATCTGAAAACACAGCGTCAGTTTTCACATGTACTAAGGCATACACTGGGTCGGCGGCGGAATTTGGGATGAAAGCCCGGTTCCAGAGGTTCTCCGCCTTTTTCGCCCCAGGACAGGAGGATGGGTGGACACTTGTTATGCCTGCCCTCTTCCATACTGACATCATTAGAGAGGCAGGACTAGCAGGATAACATGACCTACCAGAAATCACCCCCTACCTCCCCAGTCCTACCTTTCTTGCAGCCAATGGAAAGTACGCTTGCAATGATGGTGGTGAACTTGTAATTTTACAGAGTGATGGGCTGCTGCTAGGAAAGGGCCAACAATGGAATTTCAAGTAGGGTGAGTGCCCAATCATCAGTGTAAATGGCACGGGTGTTAGCCCCTTTTATACGCGATTCTGTCCCCAGGGTCTGGGGTGGGGCAGACAGGCGGCCAGAAGTCCCGTCCCGCCATAATTCTGGAGGTGGAGTGGGGCTCAAGGAATATCAGGGCTCTATCATTTCTTAAATAGAAATTATTAGGATGAAATAATTACACAATTTTACTTCTAATTTGTACAGATTCCAGTTCAGGCTTATAAAGGGTTGATGTAAAGAGACATGAATATCCTGTTAATCTATTATTTGCCCAAACAGCCAGGGATCATACATGCTCAAACATTGGCTTTTTTTTTAAGTGGTTTAATGATATTTAACTCTCATACAAAGTAATGAATTGTCTTGGGTTCTGTTGTATTGTACTAAATTGGTTGCCTTATGTTGCATCCAATAATATTGTATATTCATTTTCTGTGGTACAAAGTATATTAAATAGATTTGACACAAAAATTGTTCCTATGGGGGTTATTAAAGCCTTTAGAACTGGAGCATTCTAGTTAAACAAACTACCTGCAATTGAAACAATGTTTTATATGCTAAAGCCCTGAAAAGAACCATCGAATATTTAAATTAAGGTTTCAGTCATTTGTGGCAGAATGTGAGTATTTAGACTTGCAAGGCTGGTTTCAAATGTTTTTCAATGTAGTAAAAGGGTATGTTGATTATTGAAGCTAAAGGAAAACTGATTATAGATGATAACTAATAGTAGTTTTCACTTAACTCATATCTTTATCATAAGTGAAAAAGGCAGGAGGGTCTCACAAAATTCCCACTTGTCGATATTCCAACTTATCGGCCTTCTTTAACGAACTGTCAGATACTACAAGATGAAATTTAAAATTTGAGCTTTCGGAAGCTATTTTATTTTTTAAGACTTTAGTGGCTATCCTGTATATTGGGAAGTCTGAGCTAGTCCCCAGTTCCCTTATTAACGGGCCAAAAATTCATCCCGCGACGCGAGAGTACGCACTGCGTACTCTCGCGTATTCTCTCTCCAATTGCCGGTTTTCTGCATGCCCTGCGCATGCGCTGAAAACCGGCACTTGGTCTTTTGAAAAGGGGGCGGTTCCTCGGTGCATCGCGTGCGCACTACAGGCTGCGCGCACGCTGTGCACTTCATGCTTTGGACGCGCAGGTAAGTACGGAAGATTTTAGAAATGGAAAAAGGAGGAGTAAGACCCACTTTTAACAAGGTAAGTAGTGAATTAAGTATTTTTTTGAATTTTTTTTAACAGGTATATCTTTTTTAGAGACTTTAAAGACAGGTAAGTTTATTTTTATAACTTTTTAAAAGATTTTAAATTTTTTCAAAAATTTAATTTTTTATTTAAAATGGTTAATTTATTTAACTATACTTATTTTATTAATGTGATGGTTTTTTAAAAAAATTTAATTGAGGTTTAGCTGTTATTTTGGGGGGGTGTAAGATTCATAGATTTCACAGCACGTATGTGAAACTTATGAATGGAAGATGGTGTGCTGCCATTGGCTCTAACTGAGTCACGTGATCCCACAGCTCGCACAAATTCACTACGCCGGTGGGATACGCAAGCACTGCCCGGCTGATGTCTGGAACATCAAGTTCGTGCGAGCTGGATCTGAAAAAGCACAAGCGGAGTGAGAGATCGCGGGGAAGCCTTACCCCCGCGGGAACAGAGCGAGATCAATTTCTGGGCCAACAGCGTACGAATACATGGGAGTGCCGGGTACTAAATCATGAGAAGTCTAAGGCCCTGAAAATGGTTGAGGTCTGCTCTGCTGGTGCAAGTGCAATGGAGCAAATCTACTGCCTTCTCCAGCTAAAGACACAAACCCTGTTCCAAATCACAGGGACAGGAACATTAAATTACTGGGGCAGGCGCACTGCATCCCACTACTCCCAACAGGAGGACCCCAAGGCCCTTCTTGGGTGAAATAATTGTTGTTAGTTTATTATTTGCTCCTAAGGCCGCAATATACATGCATTTTAAGAGTAATTAATCCCCTGTGGGATCAATTACTTTTCTCTCGAGAGCCAGGAATTTCAGGCCCTAATATTTTATTGCAAGCTAGCACGCAGCTTAGTGTTGAAATAGGAGAGCACTGGGCTAACTGTCATCCCATCATTGTGCATTATTTGATAATTCCATACTATTTCAAAGTGAGCACAAGCAATGGGAAAGGCTGTCACCATTCAGCACATGTTGAGCACTTTAACTTGTTTTAAATACCACCAAGAAATTTTGCATTATAGTATCTGGTGATTCATAAGGGCAGACTTAAAGCCCCGATTTTAACTCGAGACAAGAATTGGGCAGGTGGCATGCAGGAGGAGGCAAATTCCTGAGAATAGTTCAATGTGAGGCTTTGGCCATTTTAACTCCTGGGCCTCAGTTGCATGTAAGGATGCTGACTCCTGCCCGACTGGAATGACGTCACCGGCGGCGGGTGGAAGTCGAAACTTGTGGGGGTGGTGGGGGTCAGGCCGCCGCTGGGGACCCAGGAAAATGGTAAGTAAGAAAGGTGGGGGGGGGGGGGGGGGGGGGGGGGGCGGGGAGGGAAAGGGATTGGTAAGGTTTGGGATCGGGGGAGGTGGGAAAGCCCAAGACAGAGGAGGCCCAAGGTATCTTTGTGGGCAGAAGAACTCCTGTTCCTGGTCCACAAGGAATCTATGAAAAGTAAAAATAAAATGAACTTCCTTGGGCCTCCTGTGGGCTGGATGCTGCCTGGCTCAAGACTGTGTGGCCCTTAATCGGCCCACAGTTAAAATGGTGTGACGTAAGAAAACTACTAGGCACTTGGTCTAAGCATTAAACAAAGCTTTAATCAACTGTTTTACAACATGGAGGTCTAGTTGTGTCCTTCACTAGTTCCTGTTAAGAATGTCCTGCGCAAGCTGGGCCCGTGCCCAAGTATTTATACTCTCCCTGGACAGCGCCACCCGCAGGCCACTCAGTATTATTTCATAAGTCATTCTTTCATGAATGACAGATTCATGTCATGGTGTGTGCCTCCGAAGAATGTAATTGGGATTCAACTTCGTCATTTAATTTAGGTTTGCATTGCAACATAGATGACATCTATTGGCCCTGGCATCCTGGGAAAACCTGTAACATTTTAAAGACCTAAAGCCTTCTCTATTTGTGGGTACATACCAAAACCTATGAATTCTGCAGCCTTGTTAAAGAGGGTGTCAGTCACCCGACATATGTAGCATTGGACAGTATATTGATTAATATTGGTAAAGTTTCCAGTTACAGCCTGAAATGAGCCTGTAGTAACAATGTTCAGTGCAGTGGTAACCTTTACATTAAGTGCTATCCTAGTGAGGGAGGTGTTTTGGCAGTCTTGTTCCAGCAAGACACAAAACTCATCCAAAATTTCATTAGAGAAGTATGGATTTGTGAAGGGTAGATCATGTTCCATTGAATATTTTAAGGCGGTTACTAGCATGGCGGATAGGGGCGTGCCTATGGATGTTGTCTGTATGGACTTCCAAAAGGCATTTGATAAGGTTCTGCACAAGAGTTTATTAGCAAAGGTGAGAAGACATGAAATTGGAGGTAACCCTGTAACAGGGGTTGGTAATTGGTTGGGAGGTAGAAGAGAGAGAGTAGGAAAAAAGGGTTCGCTATCTGATTGATGGAATGTGACAAGTGGTGTGTCCCAGGGATCTGTACTGGGGCCTCAGCCTTTCACCCTATAAATGACTTGGATGAAGGAATAGAGAATTGTATATCCAAGTTTGCAGATGACAGTAAGTTAGGAGGCACACCCATTTCTGCCAGAATTTGCAGCGCAGTGTAAATGGAGTAGGACTTTAGTGTTTCTGGGTCCTGCCCTTATTTTGCTTCCCCCACTTAAGATTGTGCAACTTTTTCCTGTTTTCATAAAGCATCATGGCTTATTTCATAATCCCACAGTGCTTCAAATTGGGCACAGGCACGTGAGCGGAGGACTAGAATTATTTTAAATTACCATCAGTACTTTTAGACTGAAGTCAATGGAAGTAAAAATCGGGAGAGATGTAAAATGGGCTACCGATTCGCTATCGCCCATTTTACACTACTGCACAGTCAAAATCTACCCCTACATTTCCTGACTCAATCTTGACAAGCAAAAAGTATGATATCACAAGAATGAAGCATCACCAATCCAGTGGAGGTATCCACATGAGATTTTACAGAAATGGCTCTTAATGTCACAACTCATAACTCGTGGCATAATTGATAATGTCATTAATATGACACTAATTATCAGTCTTGATACAGTTGGAAACTGCAAATCCTAATTACTTCATTCACAATTCCTTGCACAAAAAGTGCAGGTTCTTGGGTTTTAGAAAGGAAATTTAAATAGCTCTACATCACTTTTCTTACAGACTCCCCAGGCTCCTGAATAAATCTTCCTTTCTTTCATGGCTTTCCGAGCCACAGCATGGCAGCCTTTACAGCCTGACTGCTTCTACAAGTGATATGAATGTAAATGCTGTCAAAAATGAAATTAGTTGACTGGAGAGCAGAAATGGCTTGCTTCCACGGCGTAGATCATTGCAGCCCAGTTCTATTTTTCTTTTTAAGATACATATTGTTATCCCACAGCCCCCATCAATTTTTCTTTGCTTGCTGGATACTTGCCTAAATGGCATATTCTGTTGGATGGGATACTGCACGTTTCTTCAGAGCTAGGATTTGATGATGTTGCCACCAGAAAATGTTCCATCATGGCCCAGAATTGATATCGCACAGGGGATCTCAACTTCATACAGCAGGGCAGATTTTAGGGACTGAACTCAAAACCTTCTGCTTGTAAGTCTACTGCATAGTTACTTCCTTACTCTAACGATTAGAGCCTTTAAAAGGAAACCTGCAGCTCCAAACAACTTCTATATAATATGTAAAACACTCCTCCAGTATCAATCTCCCTGCACCAGTGCATTTCTTTAGTACACATATATACACACACATGCTCTGGTTGATCGCCCATGGTGTTGCACACAAGGAATCAAGACCAAGTTCAATATTCACATCAAGCAGGTTAGAAGGCGGTTGGATAACTGGAACCAGGAGTGGGGGGGAGTGTGGGAGGAAGAAGGAGGCAGATGGGAGGTGAAAGAGAGGGTGACAAGAGTGTGGGGGGGAAACAGAGGAGGGAAGAAATGGAGGGACAGGGAGAGGAGGATGTGGAGGGGGAGTGGGAAATGGATGAGTACAGGGCAGTAGAGGGTGTGGGGAAAATGTATTTATTGGGTGGGGGATGAGTTGCTGCCCATCGAAGATAGTTTCAAGTGGGGGTGGGGAGGCAAATTTCAGTTCAGCCTGGAGTGGGGATTTGTTCTTAACAGGGGAAAGGAGAAGGTCCAGTTTGTGCTAAGTGAGGGCTAGATAGTCTAGTTTGTCCTTAGTTGGGGAGGGGTGGGTGTGAGTTTTTCTTCAATGAGGGGGAGTGTAATGTTGTCTTTTTCCACAGTGAGAATGCGGTGGATGGCCAGATTGTCCTCACTGGGGGTGGAAAGTGGCAGGACTTCTGTCTTCAGTAGGGTGTAGGGAAGCAAGAGTTTGCCCTCAGTGGGATGAGGTTTGGCTGAATTTCTGCTGAGGAGGATGGGTGTTAGTAGCAGATATCTGTTCAATGGGGTGGTTTGCTGCTGGCGTTTCTGCTCAGTGGAGGTTGCAGGGGTGCAGAATTTCCATTCAGTGTGGAAGGGGTTGTTGGACTTTTCGGGAAGGGTTGTGACTGATTCCTGCTCAGTGTTGGGTGTGCCCTGATTTCAGCTCAACAAAAAAAGGGGCGCTCAGAAGAACAGGTTGTAAATGATTTTTGTGAGGTTAGGAGGACCCCCTCCCATAGCCCTCCCTCAGGATCACCTCCCTCCCTTGAACATATCCTAGCGGAGCTCTGCAATGGAGCCACTAGATTTTCAACCCCTCTGATCGGTGAGCTGCTCCAAATTACGTGAGCAGCTGACTGACAGAATGGTTTTGAAGCCTGACCATGAAAATTGGTGGGGCCTCAGACCACTTCCATCGGCCAGATGGTGGGCTTGCTCTGCCCAATGAAAACAGTCGCACAAAAAGCCACCCCAGTTCCTGCCAAGGGGAAAAAAACTGCCTTTGCTTCACAGAACTCACATGTTCTGTCGCTACTGCTTCTCAAATTACTTGCACGCGTTGTACTCATTCTTTCATACCAGGTGAGCTTTAGACTGGTCACTGGGATGCCCCCATGTTACATTCAAATGCTGAAAGCATCTTTTGGGTTTGTTTTTAAAGGAGTACCTGCACAGAGTACCGTGACAACAGGTCACAGGTTTTGGGTTGTAATGGCAACCCCTCACAAAGAAGGATGAGCCTGAATTTACTTGGGGACGGGATTCCAGCAGTTATGCCAAGATTGCGCTCAGTGCAAAGTGCACAAAGTCAATCAGAGGTTACCCTATTGACAGAGAGCACCACTGGGGTGCATCATCTCGGGTGCCTGTCTGCTCCAGGAGGCCGTAAAATGCAGCACTGGTGGCCGGGCCAAGGAGGCCAGGCCAAGGAGGCCACTGTAAATATTTTTACAAAATGCTCCTTTACCTCCTCTTCAGAGTTTCAGGTCTCCATCCCAGCCTGAACCAACCTCTCACCTTTCAGGAGGCCAGTACACCTCTTCTCACTCAGCCTCCAAAGTTACGCCAGGGCCCTGTAAGGCCAAGGACATGGAAATTCCTAGTACAGTAAAGGGAGTTCCCACTCTCTGCCCCATCCACATTGCATCAATAGCTTTGTTTGGGATGGACAGAAGCTCCATCTCCAAACACGGCCACAAAGCCACAGGATACTCCAGCATATCCGCTGCCTTGTGGGAGAGGCAAAAGGGACTCATTTAAAAAACAGCTAAGGAAAACAGCTTGGAACGATAAGGTCAATTAGATTGAGGGGCCTTCTTCATCCACACATATCTTCAATTCTTCTGTAATTATGGCCAGTTTTATGCTGTGAGCCTGTGCCTAAAAGGAAGTGAGTTAGCACACATAGGACCTTTACGGCCAGCAGAGACAGTTACCCAGTCTCCAGACATATCCCGTTGTAATATTTAGAGTTATTTGACAATTGAGACGAACAGAGTACCCTTTTAAATCTTAAAAACCTAATTCAGCATTTGCTGAGTATGGTGTACCGATTTATTCAGTAAATAATTAAAACCAGTAGTGATAATTGATTTTATTGCACACAGGTGACTATTAAATCTTTATAGTAGTTATTCATAGACAGTTATTTTTTATTGTTATCTGTAACATAAGAGGTGTTTGTTTTGGAATCCAGTGTCCTTATTTGTTGCCATTTTTGGAAATGTCACTTACACAGAAAACTTCCATCCCTCTATCTGTTACAAAGTATTACAAAGTATTTACAGCACAGAAACAGGCCATTCAGCCCAATAGGTCTATGCCGGTGTTTATGCTCCACACGAGCCTCCTCCCACCATTCTTCATTTAACCCAATGAGCATATCCTTCTATTCCTTTCTCCCTCATGTGCTTATTTAGCTTCCCCTTAAATGTATCTGTGCTATTCGTATTAACTACTCCCTGTGGTAGCGAGTTCCACATTCTAACCACTCTCTGGGTAAAGAAGGTTCTCCTGAATTGGATTTATTAGTGACTATCTTATATTTATGGGCCCTAGTTCTGGTCTCACCCGCAAGTGGAAACATCTTCTCTACGTCTACCCTATCAAACCCTTTCATAATCTTAAAGACCTCTATCAGATCACCCCTCAGTCTTCTCTTTTCGAGAGAAAAGAGCCCCAGCCTGTTCAATCTGCAATTTCAGCAACTGATTTTTTTTATTGGAGAAGTCAATGATTTTCAGTATCAGGCACTGCCAGGGCTCCTGCAATGACAGCTGTGTTTAACAAGCTTTGTAAGTGGTTCTGATCAGGCTGACAGATTTTATTTAGAATAATACTGGAATGCAGTTTGTATACACTATCATTTAGGGCCACCATCTGACACAAACCAGCATTGGCCTAGACTGTCTAACCTAGGGCTCCCAACCCTCCAGGATTGGCCTGGAGTCTCCAGGAACTGAAGCTTGATCTCCAGGACACAGCTGCGAGCAACCCGGGAGAAAAATCATAGGGGCATTTAAAAAAATGGTGTTTTTCTTTTCATTTTCTTTGAACACTTATGTTTAATAGTTATAAAATTATTGGAGATGGGAAAAAAGAGTGTTTCACTGACAGTCAAGAATCATCCAATTGGGTAATGAGGAGTCTGTTCGCTTTCCAATTGGCCGTGGAAAGGTGGTGAGCCGCAAGGATGGACGTGTTGGGCGATCAATGGCGAGAGCATGGGGGCGGGGCAGTTGCAGGTAGGCGGTCATGTGATGAAACCTCCAGGAATACATTCAACCAGAGTTGGCAACCCTAGTCTAATCAGAGCTACAAACAAGACAGGCATGTCAGGAAGCATGACAGCAGTGCATTGTTGCAGGTTCCATCATTTACAAAAGTTACAAAAAATGTAATCTTGGATAAAAAATTTCTGACTTTGTAGACCACCAGTGATCCACCTCTAGATGCCCTAAAGCACAGGGACTTCGGTTTGAAATCATATACCATGGAAGAAGCTCGTGGCTGGTAAACTCACCCTGCAAGACCTCTGTAGCCGCTAAGTTCAGCCTGAGGGAAATCTTGGCTGGCAAACAACTTCTAGCCCAATTATAATTGGCTGAGCTCACACTCAGTTTCAACCTTGTCTATCCTGGTAAAAGGGGCGAATTGTATTGCGCATTTAACATTGACCTATAGGGCAGATTTCCCTCTTATTGCACTTGAGTGCAAAGAATTGCCTGAAATGGAGCAGCCCATAGAGGAAAATTATGCTTGGAAGATTGTACAGCAATAATGGACCCGTCCGATTTTCAACCCATTTAAATTAATGGACGGATGATTGGCCCATTGTGTCTGTGCTGGCTATTTGCTAGAGCAACATAAAACTAATCTCATTGCTTTGCTTTCTCCCCTGAAACCTGTATATTCCCCTGCTTTACATCTTTATTAATTTTTCCCTCAAAAGATGGTCTCTGCCTCAGCTATTCCTAGTGAGAAAGCAACAACTTGTATTTATATAGTGCATTTAACGTAGTAAAGCGTCCCAAGGCATTTCACAGGTGTGTTCTCAGTCAAAATTTGACACCAAGCCACATAAAGATATAGTAGCACAGGTGACCAAGAGCTTGGTTTAGGTTTTAAGCAGCGTCTTAAAGGAGGAGAGAGAAGCAGCGAGGTTTAGGGAAAGCATTCCATGCTCCAACAAATCTGTGCAAAGAAGCTTCTCTTATCTCTCCCCTCACTCTCAGTCAGCCTAACATCGAGGCCCCGTCTGCTCGCTCAGGTAGATGTAAAAAATCCCATGACACTATTTAGAAGAAGAGCAGGGGCATTATCCCCGGTGTCCTGGCCAATATTTACCCCTCAATCAACATCACTAAAACAGATTATCCAGTCATTACCACATTGCTGTTTATGGGACCTTGCTGTGTGCAAATTGGCTACTGCGCTTCCTACATTACAATAGTGACTAGACTTCAAAAGTACTTCATTGGCTGTGAAGCTGGACTCAGGAATTAAGATAATAATATAAAAAGTGCAGATATCAGCACATTGGTGACAAGAATTCTGAAAAACTGCAGGAGATTATAGATAGACCAGTAGGTTGGACAGATAGGTGGCAGCTGCAGTTCAATGTAGAAAAATGTGAAGTGATATATTTTGGAAGTAAAAATAGGGAAAGGAAATACACTATAAATGGTAAGATATTAAATTAAGTAGATGAGCTTGGCGTGGAGATATACAGGTCATTAAAGCTGTTACCAAAAATAGACAAGACCATAAAAAGGTAAACAGAATTCTTGATTTTATATCCAAAGAATTTTCAGCCTCCTTGCCCTGATTTTTTGGGTGGATTTGGATGTGTGGGAATGGAAAATTGCCTGGGGATACATTTCACCACCCCTGTGTGTCTCCCGCACATTTTCCGATAGCCGGGCCTGGTGACACTGAATGTACTCACCCACATATGGGTAGGTGCGTGTTAAATAAATTGACGTATTGCCCAGCATTTACATTATATGACACCTGACACAAGGGCTGCCTGTTAGGCCCAGGCATACATTATTCTGAAGTTAGCAGAGGAACTGAAGAACTTTTGTGCAGGATCCAGGGCCTCTACAAGCACTCACAGAGCAAGACCCCAGCAGAGGCTGTGCAGCTTGCCTCCAAGATGTGTAAAAGACCCCAAGGCCAGATGAAGGTCTCACCCTGCCGGAGACCCGCTCCAATCAAAGAGGACTGGGACATCCTCGCAGTTTTGGGTATCCCATTATAGTATGGATATAAAAGCAATGGAAAAGGTGCAGCATGGGTTCGTTAAGATGTTACAAGGATGACAGGTTGCAGTTATGAAGAGGGACGTGAGAAGAAAGGGCATTTTTCATGGGGCAGGTGACCTCATAGAAGTAATCAAGATTATGAAATGTTATGATACAGTAAATAGCAATAAACTGTTTCCAGTGATTGGCGAGATGGTATCAAGAGGGCAAACATTTAAGATAATCACAAAAATGTTTAATGGGATGGTTAGAAAATCTTCTGTACACAGAGGTTGGTTGGAAAGTGGAATTTTCTGCTACAAACCACTGTTGAAGCAGACTCCATAAATTCTTTTAAAAGTCAGATAGTTGCTTACAAAGAGGACTATCAAGGGGCATGGAGAGCAAACAGGAGAGTGGAATTAGACTAGGTGACCTGTGTACAAAAAAAGAACAGGCACAGATCTGATGGCTGTAAAGGCCTGTTTTTACGCTGTAATATTCTGTGACTCAATGACTAACAGTAAAAGTTTAATCCGCATTCAGACGCTGGTGATTGGAACTCTGCACAAGTAGAACATCACAGAGTCCTCTTTTGCTTGAGCACAAAGTGGTGCTGAGTGGCTGAGCTAGCCTCCACTTCTTAAAGGCAGTCTGCACCTCTTAATGGAGAGGTGCATTCTGCATTCAGCAGCTGCTGGAACTGCTTGTGAAGGCAACTGTGAGTGAATAATGGCTCAACAGGGAAGAGAAAGGGCACCAAGGTTCTTGGATGCAGCACCAGAGGATTAGTGCAGTGGGTAGAAAGGAGGAGACAGGTCCTTTACCCGCAGGGGGCCAGGAGGCTCTCTAGACACACAGTGAGAAGGCAGTAGGAGCAGATAGTTGAAGTGGTCACTGCCAGCAGTTTTACCCAGAGGACCTGGATTCAGTGCCAAAAGAAATTCAATGACCTCACACGAGTGGTCAAGGTCAGTGAATGCATCTTCAAAAGCCATCTCCCACAAACTGCACCACTAGCCTCACACACTGCTCAATGCACCACTCCCCTATCATTTACCTGCCAACAATTTCTATCAATCACGACTCATACCTCACATTCATAGTTTCACCTCACTCACACACTTACCACTGCTGCAAGCCTCACACCCACATCTCACGCCTAACACACGCTGCCAGCTATTCAATCATGACAGGCATAACACTCAAACACATTGCACCACACTCACTGACACACTTCACCCAGTCACATTGCACCACACTCACTGACACACATCACCCAAACACACATTGCACCACACTCACTGACACACTTGCCTTTCTCTTGCAGGGCAAGGTAGCTCATAATCGCAGGCAGCAGCAGACAGGCGGGGGACGGGCAAGCCTGCATGTCCTTACTCAGGTGGAGGAGACGGTGCTCGCCATCATTGGAGGGGCCGTCACTGAGGCCATGGTGAGCGGCGAGGCTGAAACCATTCAAGGTGACAGTATGCTCATACCTAATCCTTCTTCTCACATCCCACTTCCCTCTCATCCCACAATCTCTTCTCACTTGCAAACTGCTGATGGTGTAACCATGCACATCTTGCTTTCCCCCCACTCCCCTCATCACAACACTACCCTGGTGCCTTTCTCCTTTCAGATACCCAAGAACTCCAACCTGGCGAGCCAGTGCAGGAAGAGGAGAGTGATGGAGAAGAAGAGACACCGTTACTCGATCTGACACTCGCAGGCACCAGCTCAGATAGTGGCACTGTGCGGACTTTAGAGGGTAGTAGAGAGGGAGCATCTGCATGTGGTGAGTCACCGGGCACAAGTGGACTGCAGCCAGGGCAAGGGGAAAGAACAGAGCAGGTGCCAGCACCCTGGAGGGCGAGGTCGCACATGAGTTCTGCGATAGAGGAGTCAGATAGGGAAGTGTTGAGCAACGGGGATCCGGGGTTTCATTCAGGGGAACCAGAATTTGATGATGTGCTCATGAACAGCCCGTCTGGAATGTTGATGTGTAGACTGCCTCCTCCCTTCTTCCTCCTCCTCCTCTTAAGGTGGTCGCGGAATCCGTGGTGGCAAGGGCTACACCCTCATAATGGCCAAGTTGTGGTGGATTCAGCAGAACACCACAAATTGGGACACTCGCTCTGCGAGTACTGGAGGGCTACTCCCAAGCGGTCAAGGCAGCTGAACCATTGCCCCGATGGTCTGCTCAATAACGTTCCTCGTGGCAGCATGGCTCTCATTATATGAGTGCTGGCCACAAGTGGTGCGGTTGCGGAGCGGAGTCATCAGCCAAGTGTAGCGCAGATAGCCCTGGTCGCCGGGCAGCCACTCTTTGGTTTGATGTGGTGGCTGGAAGATTGCTGGCACAGCGGTCTGCTGCAGGATGAACGCATCATGACTGCTGCCAGGATAGCAGGCATTCACCAGCATGATGTGCTAGGCATGGTCACACACCAACTGCACATTAAGTGAGTAGTTCTTACTGCAGTTATGGTACATCTCACCATTGAGATGCGGCGCCCGCAAAGCCACGTGTGTGCAGTCGATGGCACCCTGCACCATGGGGAAGCCCGATATCCTGGCAAAGCCACGTGCGTGCTCCTCCTACTTCTCTCTGTTTAGAGAGAAGCCAATGTAGTCCCTTCTCCTGGAGTACAGAACCTCTGTGACCTCCTGGATGCAGCGATGGACGGCGAACTGCGAGATGTTTGCCATGTCGCCTATTCCAGCCTGGAAGGATCCACTGGCGAGAAAAATTCAGGGCCACGGTCGCCTTGAGGGACACTGGCAGCGCCGTCGTTGCCCTGCTCTGAGGCTGCAGGTCTGGTTCCAAGGGGTGGCACAGTTCTGTTACCACCTCCTTGTTGAAACGGATCCGACGAACATGCTGCTTCTGACTTAGGTGCTGGTAGGAGAAGTGCTCCCTGAAGACCCTCGGTGGGTAAGGCCTCCTGCTGAGAGCCCTCCTCCTCCTCTGCCCTCTGCGAGCAGCTTGTCTTCTTTGTTGCCTCTGCTCCATCTCCCTATCATGTTGCAGCACGAGGGAGACTGCAACTAGAGCCCCCATGACTGGGAGCAAGTGGTGTTCTCAGAGGCCTTCCAGTAGCAGCCAACGCCTTCCCAGCATCCAGCAGCACTCCCTGCACACTTTAACAACTTTTGAAATCTCTTAGCAACCCAGTACTCCTACAAACTCTGCAAGCGCCAGTACAAAAGCAATAAGTAACTTGCCTGCAAGTTGGATCTAGCGCTGGTGGGGGGTCCCTTGTGCAACTGAACGCACGTTCAGCTCTGCGTGTTTAGGAGAGGGCGTTGAATGGACCTGCGACGTAGAAAATGGCAAATCGTGCGTCATGATCTGCCTACTCTGCATTCTGCTGGTGCACGCACATCCCGCCCGCACTATCACCCTCACCAAGATGGCGAACAGCACAGGCCGCACCAGAAGTGAGCAGAAGCGAGGCGGACACCATTTTTTAAAAAACAGCCAGAAGTACCAGCACTACGGAGATGAATTTCGTGGCCCCTATTTCAGTGCTGCCCTCTTGCATCATACACAAAGCAAGTCACTGTGAACTGCAGTTTAAGAGTTCAATGAGCATAACAGCCACCTTGCTGCTGTGCTCATCACATTTCTCAACTGAAAGGATTGTCTGCTCAGCATTTATTCTTTATGTATCAACTTGTATTTGATGCAGAGATGCTATTGCAGTGCACAAAGGGTTATTACAACACACAGCATCATACAAAGAATTGTTAATATCGTGTAAAGGGGAGTTGTGGTACAGTAAGAAACAGAGCGTAGAGGGAAAACAAGCACGAGCTGAAAGGAATCAACAGATAGTGACAATCAGTGGCCAATGAAAAAAGGAAAATTAAATAGACGAATGTGCCATAAAATCCTTAGCAGCTTGTATTATAGCTCATCAGGCTGCAAAATGATCACAGTATTGATCAACCCTGCAAATCGACATAGCTAATGCCCATGTGTAACATTTCTGAGGCCCTGTACATTATGTATGGATGAGCAGTCAGGCTCTCCAGAGGAGATTGATTTCAATTCACCTGGGACTTTCATCTCACTTACCATCAAAGACACTTTGCCCTCATCAAGCAGACCAATCAAATGCCATCTTCCTGCGGTGCAAGCAGGATGATTGAAGCTCTGATCAACAGCATCCTGAGAGGACCAGAGCAGCTCCCTCTTCCTGCATCAAGTAGTGCCAGACTGGAGGGAGGCATTCTGTTCTAATTAAGATTCAGAGATTAAATCCATTTATTCCCACATTCAGGTCTCAACTTACGTGCACAATGCAACTGAATGTAGCTGTACGAATAACCGAGTTTAATGTTCAAAACTTAGGTCATGTATTTCTTTACTAGGTCAATAGTGCTACTGTAGGAATAAAAGAAACTCAAAAATAACTTTTTTTTTAAAGTGGCAGAAAAAAAAAAATGTCAGCATTTTGAAGTTACCCAATTTGAATCTGAAGTGAAAAGCCTTGTTGATTTTAACACTCAAGTGCATCCTGGGAGTGCTCGTGTGAACGAAGCATTCAATTGCAAACCTTCCAATTCACCTTCATTTCAAGGGTGACACTGTCATTTCTGAATAATTATTCTCAACCACATTCCATCAAATGTTACATTATCATCTTAGTTTACAGGTATATTTTGAATTAAACAAATCAAGTGGGGTGTTTGTGAGCTGCTTCGATTCCTTTGATGCTGGTACAACTAACATTACGACTCACTGGCTGCTCGTGATTATGAGTCACATGCTCAAGTTTCTTTCCCCACATCTGCTCTTCCGACCATCCAGTAAAGCAAGGGTTAACGTATCAAAACTCGCCAACCGCAACAGCACAGAGGCAGGACACAGGGCCAGTGAACCTATGAGAAAAGGTGGGGCACGTTTGGCTGTCGAAATCAGATCTTGGCTGCAGAGGCCGCTGTGCAAAGTTTTATTGCAAAGAGCACAAAGGGACAGATGTATCGCACAATTCCGGATATGCCTCTAATCATATCTAAGGTCACCTAGACTTCAAAGCTTCTGGGAACTTAAAAGCAGTCCCTGAATCTTCAGCAGATTTGGCTACACCTGCTGCCTTCAGCGCTTGGCCTTGATAACATCTTCATCAGGCTGCAAGGCTTCCAATCAATCAGTCAGACACTGAATTGACACTTAGCTGTTGATGTTAAGTTCTCACTAAGTCAAAAACAGTGTCTATGTATCACTTGTTTGGTTCAGAATTTGAAAGGGATGTTTCTACAGTATACATAATTTAACTAGGGTGTGCTCCTTTTCCCTATCTATATATTTAGATTAAATATTACAGCTACTAATCAAAATGACCATTCTCCTTCACAGACTCAAGTCATAGGGGATGACTAAAGAAGATTAAGGGGTATGGAATTAGCAGAGGACAGCAAACTAGATTAAAAATTGGTTAGAAGAGAGAAAACAGAGAGTAGGAGTTAAGGGGTGTGTTTCAGAGTGGTTGGAATGGAGTAGTGGTGGCCCACAGGGTTCAGTTCTGGGGTCACGTCTGTTCTTTGTGTACATGAATGATTTGGATATAGTCTTAGAGGGAGTGATGTTGAAATTTGCCAAAATAGGAGGTGTAGTTGTCTGAAAAAGACCAAAGAAAGCAATCAAATGGATATTGATAAGATAAGGGCTAAAACGTGGCAGATGGAATTCAATGTCAGTAAGTGTAAGTTTGGTTTAAAAAACCCAGCAGTAATTATACTCTAAAATGGAAGCAGTCTCTGTGCTGTGAAAGAGCAGCGAGATTTGATTGTACAGATTCACAGAACATTAAAGGCAGCACTTCAGGTTGATAAAGCTGCAATAAAAATCTAATGGAATTCTAGGTTTTATCATGAGGTATAGAATATAAAAGCCTAGAGGTAATGAATCTATGTAAAACCTCAGTTAGAGTATTGTGTGCAGTATTGGGCTCCACACTGTAAGAAGCATATTGACACTTTAGAGCGAGTACAGCACAGATTCACTAGAATGCTGCCTGGTAAGAGGAAATTTAAATACAAAGCAACACTTGGAAAATTTAGTGTTTTTTGTGAGAATAATACAGATTACAGGACAATGTTAAAAAGGTTTAAAATTTTGGGGTCGATTTTAATCCCCAGCACGTTTTGGGCGGGGGAGGGGCGCGTGCAAAACGTTTTCACAAGCCTAAAGTTGAGGCACGAGGTATTTTAACTCCCGCATCTCATCTGCAGGCTGCTGGTCAGCTGCCCGCCCGAATTGGGGGAAAAAGCGGCAGCTGATTGGTGGGTGGGAACAGACGTGTGGGTGCCATTCCCGCTCCTCCTGGCCCCACAAAGGACAAATTTCCACTTACCTCAGAGGGCCTCAGCCACCTGACTACAGTGAGCTGTTAAAATGGTGGCCAATGTGAACGGGGTGGTAAGGCTGAATGCTCAATTTTAAAGGTCCACCCAGCCCCGTTCCTGCCAGGTGAAGGGAGTTAAAATTCCCCTTTTTCTGAAAGGAAAAGCTGGGGCAGGGTAGATAAAAACAGACTGTTTCTAGAAGTTTGGGGTTAAAGAGCAAGGGGCCATAGATACAAGATTAAATGGATGAGATTTATAGAGAGCGGGAGAAATGTCTTTACACGCAGAGAGTTGTGAGGTTCTGGAATTCACTTCCAGGGTCATTGGTTAAGACAGATAGGACCCAATATTTAAAACAAGGGGGGGAGAGAGCGGGAGAGCGTGTTTGCAAGGCCGGGGGGGTGAACCCTGAAATCCCAGCAAAGCGGAGGCCCTGCCGAATTTAACGGCAGGACCTCTATCATTTTTTTACTCCATTTCCCACCCGGCAGATGGCCAGATTGACAGGCTGATCGGCTGCCGGGTGGGAAAGCCAGCTGTAGAAGGACACAGATGGTGAACAGTCCCTGACAGCCGGGAATGATCAGGGATTGGTGGTGGAGGAGGCGGCAGGGGTGGGAGGCTGTCGGACCGGCAATCGGGAGGGAGGGAGCGCAGGGCAGAAGGCATGAGATTGCAGGTTTCAGGGGGGTGGGGTGGGGCAGCCGATCGCGGCAGAAGACTTGCTAGAGGGGCCAGGGGAAGCTCTCCTGCTCCCATCTCCATTTTACTGCTGAGTTTCCCGAGCCCTGGTAAACCCGGCCAGCCAGTCTTAAATATTATAATGAGGTGTCCGACCTAACGAGAGTGGGAGACAAGAAACGTCACACAATCCCGTCACCGTAAAAATGGCGGCATGCACATACGTGGCGGATTGGGGTTGATTACGTGATTTTTTATTTTTAACCTCTTCCCCCCCTCCCCTCCACGACCCTCTCCCGACCATCATGGGGGGGGGGGGGGAAGAGTTAAAATTCCCCCTTCTGTCAACATTCAAGATTAGATTGGATTGGTGGATGAAAGAACACGAGTTGAAGGGATATGGGAACAGGATGGGTAAATGTGACTAGAACCATTTGCTCATGTGAGGGTAAACGCCAACCTGGACTGGTTGGGCCATATGGCCTGTTTCTATGTTGTAACTTCTATGTATATGTGTGTCATAACATTCATGTTTTAATCAAGTTGGAATCCAGTTAGTTTCTGCCTGAATATTTTATTCATGCTTAACACAAAGAAGCAAAATAGTGTGAGACCCTGCCCCAAAGTGACAGGCGAAGACAGAAAATGGGGTGGGATGCAGTTACACCAGGTTTCTGCCCCGTTCTGAGTCCTGAGCCATGAATTTCCATAGGCAAAAGGGAAAGCACTTCTTTCAGCACCCACCCGAATTCCTGCCAGTCCTGCCTCTAGTGCCTCCACTGTAATGTATGCCTGCGTGAAGGAAGAAAGGCTCTGGTTTCCTGAAAGCAGATGGTCACAAAACCAGCCTTCAAGCAGAGGGGTCCATTGGTCGTAAATTCTTTCAACTTCTGCCAGACCTGGGACACTTGCAACCCCTGCTGTTCCAACTGCATTCAAATAAACTTACCCTGGAAATTCTATGGGGTCAGGCATGTAACTGTGCAGCATAGAAATCCTGCTCCATCACAGTTCTGGCAGCGGAGTAGGATTGCCGATATTCTGCATTCCTATAATTATGTAACTGATAGAAAAACTAGTTGTCGCCTAACTGAGAAACGTTCATTAACGGTTCCACCGAAAAGAATAGAAATTAATAGTCGTATTTATTAAATCTAAGCTTATTGTGACCATAAGAGCCATACATGTCTAATACAAGTTACTGAAGTCTTCCAAGGAGAGAAATATTCTGAAAAGAGCCACTTTAAGCTTAAAAACTTGGTGACAACACATTAGAAGCCAAACTCCTTCAATATGTTTGTTCAAAGATTGTCTATAAAATGGATGTAATAAGTTTCAATTTATATTTTTAAAGATTATTGAATATTTACCAAAGACATGAGCACTGAAACTGGAATGCTGTGTGACATATGTACTTACCAAATGTGCACAGACTGACCAAGAAGGCTACAAGCGACTCACATCACAGCACCTTATAAGATATCCATTTGCTCATTTTCAGATTTTTACAACAATAGCAATACCAACTTACATTTATATAGCACTTTTAACGTAGTAAAATGTCCCAAAATGCTTTACTTGAGCAACGGGAAAGGTAGCATAGTGGTTATGTTACTTGACTAGTAATCCAGAGGCCTGGACTAATGATCCAGAGGACATGCGTTGAAATCCCACCACAGCAGCTGGGGAATTTAAATTCAGTTAATTAAATAAATCTGGAATAAAAAGCTAGTATCAGGGAAGGAAATCTGCCGTCCTTACCTGGTCTGGCCTATATGTGACTCTTAACTGTCCTCTGAAATGGCCTAGCCATTGTAACAAACCACTACAAGAAACAATAATAAGAATAAAACCGGACGGACCACCCAGCATCGATCTCGGCACCAGCTACAGACAGGATAACGGCACACCCAGCCCAGTCGACCCTGCAAGGTCCTCCTCACCAACATCTGGGGACTTGTGCCAAAATTGGGAGAGCTGTCCCACAGACTAGTCAAGCAACATCCTGACATAGTCATACTCACAGATTCATACCTTTCAGCCAATGTCCCAAACTCCTCCATCACCATCCCTGTGTATGTCCTGTCCCACCGGCAGACCCACCAGGGGTGGCGGCACAGTGGTACACAGTCGGGAAGGAGTGGCCCTGGGAGTCCTCAACATTGACTCCGGACCCCATGGCTTCAGGTCAAGCATGGGCAAGGAAATCTCCTGCTGATTACCACCTACCACCCTCCCTCAGCTGATGAATCAGTACTCCTCCATGGAAGAAGCACTGAGAGTAGCAAGGGCACAGAATTTACTCTGGGTGGGGGACTTCAATGTCCAAGAGTGGCTCGGTAGCACCACTACTGACCGAACTGGCTGAGTCCTGAAGGACATAGCTGCGAGTCTGGGCCTGCGACAGGGTGGTGAGAGAACCAACACGAGGGAAAAACCTACTTGACCTTGTCCTCACCAATCTACCTGTCGCAGATGTATCTGTCCATGACAGCATTGGTAGCAGTGACTACCGCACAGTCATTGTGGAGACTAAGTCCCGTCTTCACACTGAGGACACCCTCCATCGTGTTGTGTGGCACTACCACCATGCTAAATGGGACAGATTCAGAACAGATCTAGCAGCTCAAAACTGGACATCTATGAGGCGCTGTGGATAAAGGAGCTGAATTCCAGAGGTGAGGTGAGAATGACTGCCCTTAACATCAAGGCAGCATTTGACTGAGTGTGGCATCAAGGAGCCCTAGTAAAACTGAAGTCAATGGGAATCAGGGGGAAAACTCTCCACTGGCTGGAGTCGTACCTAGCACAAAGGAAGATGGTTGGAGCGCAATCATCTCAGCCCCAGGACATCGCTGCAGGAGTTCTCAGAGCAGTGTCCTAGGCCCAACAATCTTCAGCTGCTTCATCAATTACCTTCCCTCCATCATAAGGTCAGAAGTGGATATGTTCGCTAATGATTGCACAGTGTTCAGTGCCATTCGCAACTCCTCAGATAATAAAGCAGTCTGTGCCCGCATGCAACAAGACCTGGACGACATTCAGGCTTGGGCTCATAAGTGGCAGGTAGCATTCGCGCCACACAAGTGCCAGGCAATGACTATCTCCAACAAGCAAGAGTCTAACCACCGCCCCTTGACATTCAACGGCATTACCATCGCCGAATCCCCCACCATCAACATTCTGGGGGTTACCATTGACCAGAAACTTAACTGGACCAGCCACATAAATACTGTGGCAATAAGAGCAGGTCAGAGGCTAGGTATTCTGCAGTGACTGTCTCACCTCCTGACTCCCCAAAGCCTTTCCACCATCTACAAGGCACAAGTAAGGAGTGTGCTGGAATACTCTCCACTTGCCTGGATGAGTGCAGCTCCAACAACACTCAAGAAGCTCGACACCATCTAGGACAAAGCAGCCCGCTTGAGTGGCACCCCTTCGACCACCTTAAACATTCACTCCCTCCACCACCGGCGTACCGTGGCTGCAGTGTGTACCATCTACAAAATGCACTGCAGCAACTCACCAAGGCTTCTTCAGCAGCACCTCCCAAACCCACGACCTCTACCACCTAGAAGGACAAGGGCAGCAGGCGCATGGGAACACCACCACCTCCAAGTTCCCCTCCAAGTCACACACCATCTTGACTTGGAAGTATATCGCCGTTCTTTCATCGTCGCTGGGTCAAAATCCTGGAACTCCCTCCCTAACAGCACTGTGGGAGTGCCTTCACCAAAAGGACTGCAGCAGGTCAAGAAGGCGGCTCACCACCACCTTCTCAAGGGCAACTAGGGATGGGCACTAAATGCTGGCCTTGCCAGCAGCGCCCACATCCCAGGAATTATTTTTTTAAAAATCAGACAAAAATTGACACTGTAAAGTTTCGCAATTATCGCGATTCAAAATAACACAAGAGAAACAGATTTGTTTGATCAGTTTTAATAAACGAAATGCTGTCCTGATTATAAAGGACACAGAAGCCTGTAAAATGGCCGCCGTGCATCCTGGCAGAAGCTTCCAGAAATACAGTGGGCAGACAAGATGGCGTCGAATATACATTTAGTATAAGATTGGATCATACTCGGTAAACACTGATAAAGACAGGATGCAACCCGTTTGCATTTGAAACAATAGCAAAGATATAAGTGCTGGAATCATTTTCCATGCACAAGTAAGGACCATTGTACTGGGCAATCGAAGGCCCATCCAGACACATCAATACACAAATACCCCCACGGCTCTACAATGAGAGAGACATTGACGGGTGATTAAGCAAGTATTCGGGGGCCCCCAAAACCAGTCAGGGAGATGATTCGTACACATCCTGGCTGGGTCAACAATGGGGAAAACATTAACGGATAGTTGGCCAGTTTCAGGTGCTACCGAAACCCGTTAAAGAAGACAACCGCCCCATGCTGGGAGTTTTGTGCACCAGTATTACACAAAGGACAAACATTAAGATTTGAGCGGGAGATAAGGGAACACAGCACTATAACTATAGTGAACAAATGTCCATCGGTCTCTTATTCTCTTATCTCGCTGCTGACTGCTGAACTCTTATTCGCTTGCCGCTTCATGGACTCGCTTGACTGGTGAGCTTTTGATTTTCTCTCTGGACGTTGTTGACTCTTGACTCTTAGCCGTACTGGTCGGTTATTCGAGTGTTGGGTGGAGCTCACTCGGAACGAGCCGCCCCGACAAGGGCAAGTAACAGGGTGCACCATCCCGAGTGTCGGTAAACGGTGTCTGGACCCGAAGGCCCGAAGAGACGAGACGAGACGAGAAGAAGAGGAGAAGAATCCACGTGCCGCCACGGTCAGTAAACCCCGACCGCGCCCGAAAATATAAATAAAGAACTTTTCATTGAAGTCTACCGACAACCGGTGTCGAGCACAGGAAGACTCTTCTTTGAACTGTGTCCGAGTTCTGTCGAGTTCTTCATGACAACAGGGAGTCTGGCCTGCTTGTCGCAGCAGCGAAAATAAACAAGTGGGGTACAGAGACCCTTTCAAACACGTGACAGTCAGGCGCTGCAGCGAAACGAGCCGAGTGCCTCACTTTAAAATTCTCCGAAGTGACACGAGTGGTGAGCATGTTTTACGATCCTACAAATCTAGACGTAGTGTAGGTATTATTAAGGGAGGGTGTTTTAATAAGGTTAAGATATAATGTGTTCCCCTTTCTACGATGTGCCGTGTGTTCTTCATTTCCATAGACCAAGCTTTATGAATGTATGTATACTTGTACTCTCGTTAATTTGCGCCTATGACATGTACTTCATGATTTTGGACGCTATGCAATAAAGATTTCCATTTCGTACTATTCAACCGGGTCTATTTGAGTTTTTCTCTGCATTACTGCTCCCTGTACCTAAGTCCATTGTTAGAACCGTAAGGGCGAGTGGGTCGAACCACTCACAGGTGCTTATTGCAAAAGGGCTGGCCGGAGACCAGAGCAAGCAATAGTATTAGGCAACGAAGGCCTAACCTCGCACCAGCACCATCTCTGAGAGACACGTCCGAACCCTTACAACACCAACCTAAAGAAAGAGGCATTATGACAGGTAACCAAAAGCTTGGTCAAAGAGGTAGGTTTTAAGGAGGGTCTTAAAGGAAGAGTGAGAGGTAGAGAGGCGGAAAGGTTTAGGGATGGAATTCCAGAGCTTAGGGTCTAGACGGCTGAAGGCACAGTCACCAATGGTGGGGCAAAGGAAGTAGAGGGTGCTCAAGAGGACAGAGTTGTAGGAATGCAGAGTTTTCAGAGGGTTGCAAAGCTGGACGTAGTTACAGAGAAAAGGAGGGGTGAGGCCATGGAGGGATTTGAACACGAAGATGTTAATTTTAAAATTGAGGCGTTGCCGGACCGAGAGCCAATGTAGGTCAGCGAGCACAGGAATGATGGGTGAACGGAACTGTGCGAGTTAGAATACAAGTAGCAAAGTTTTGGATGAGCTCAAGTTATGGAGGGTGGAGCACGGCAGGCCGGCCAGGAGAGCGTTGGAATAGTCAAGTCTGGAGGTAACAAAAGCATGGATGAGGATTTCAGCAGCAGATGGGCTGAGACAGGGTCGGAGACGGGCGATATTACAGCGGTGAAAGTAGGCGGTCTTTTAGAGAAAGATTGAGTGCAACTGTTGCAGCCATGGTTAAAAGCCCTTTCAGAATGGTTGAGGTTTGACATTACTACCACTTTCTTCGATCGAGGGGGAAGATATTCCACTGGATTGCTGTAAAATCCTAAATGCTATAAAGTGAGATTGCTCTAGCAACCTAATGGTTTGGAGACAAAGTTCCTCTGTGCGCTATTTTTAGTTCACTGGTTCATGAGTTAGCTTCAGAGTCCTGTGTGTGCTTGCTAACAAAGTCATTAACCTGTTTAAAATAATTTTGCAGACAACATGGGAATTTGAATTGAAAATAATAACCAGCTTGCTAAAAATAATGTATGTAGGATTCCAATTTCCTAATTAGCAAAAACACTACACAGTACAGAACTGATTCTTGCAGACCAAACTCAAGTCCTTGCCTAGCTGAACTAGCTGAGCTCAGATAGCCAGGAGTTGGGTCATTATAATTAGCATCAGTAACCTTGGTCGAGAAAGGGTGCAAAATCAGTCAAAGTTCCCATTTCTGATTGTTGATAAGTGACCCCTGGTGGAAAGTATTTGTATGTGGACATTGAGTGAGGATACAATCAAGCACAATCAAATCGCCTGCTGCACTGACATGAAGAATTACTATTGGCATAAGAAAGCAAGAAGAAAGAAAGACTTACATTTATACCGCGCCTTTTATGACCTCAGGACGTCCCAAAGCGCTTTACAACCACTGAAGTACATCTGAAATGTAGTCACTGTTGTAATGTAGGAAACGCAGCAACCAATTTGTGCACAGCAAGATCCCACAAACAGCACTGTGATAATGAACAGATAATCTGGTATTTTTTTAATGATGTTGATTGAGGGATAAATATTAGCCAGGACACTGGGGATAACACCCGTGCTGTTCTTCGAAATCGTGCCATGGGATCTTTTACGTCCATGCGAGAGAGCAGACAGGCGCCTCAGTTTAACGTCTCGTCCGAAAAGTGCGTGGTGCTCGTGGAACAGTATCCCAGCACAAGTTAGCAGCTTCAGTAGAGAAGAGGAGAACATTGGAAAAGGGAAAATATTGTTCCTGTATTTTATGCTTTCAGACGTTAGACTGAGGGAGTCTGGGAGCAGACATACTGGGCTGAATCCCCTCTCCAGTGACTTCAGCAATTAAATATGCTGTCCACAGTCCTCTACCTATTTCATGATGCCCGTTAGTGAGGGCAATTCTACACAAAATGTCTGTCCCCAAGCTGCTTCTAACCAGCAGTTTAAAACCATAAAACTTATAAACATGGAAACACTGCTAGACACTAGAAAACATATTTATTTTTCCAATTATAACATTAGAATTGTGTCACAATTCCATAGAATATAGTTTCCCTTCAAAATTATTGCAGGTATAATAAAAAATGATTTATAAAAGCCTGGTATAAGTAAATATTATGCAAATTTCATTTTTGAGAATTAAACGACATTTGCAAACTATCGTTAATCAACAGGGCAAAGCATTTTGCGATTTACCCACCTAGCAGAAATTTTCCAGTTTATTAAAGAAGCCATCAAACTTACCTCGTACTTATATCATTCAAATTTCTAGCTACAACCTGTTATGTAATATTTTGATCATCTGCATTGAAAAAGACAACCTACAGCAACTTAAGAGGCTACCCTCATTCATCCTGTGGTGCAGCTGAGGAGACGGGAAATTGGTACATGTGGTATATATAAATACTATGCCCTTTCAGTCAGAAACAACAACTTTCCTTTAACACACAGAGATTAAAAGTAAAATGGCAGCCCAAATATAAATAAACAAGTAAATGGTGTGTGAAAGTGTCATGTTTCACTTTCTCAAAACATTAATAACCTTGAACAAAAACAATAACTAGCATTTATATACGGCCTTTTAACATAGTAAAATGTCCAAAGGCACTTCACAGGAGCATAATCAGACAAAAATTGACACCAAGCCAAAGAAGGAGACATGAGGATGGGTGACCAAAGCATGGTAAAAGAGGTAGATTTTAACAAGAATCTTAAAGAAGGAGAGAGGTGAAGAAGTTTGGGGAGGGAATTCAAGAGCTTAAGGCCGAGACAACTGAAGGCATAGCCACCAATTGTGGGGTAAAGAAAGTGGGGGATAAACAAGGGGCCAGAGTTAGGGCTGGAGGAGGTTACAGAGATACAGCCAATGTATATTAGACAGCACAGGGGTGATGGGTGAACGCGATTTGGAGCGAGTTAGGATACGGGCTTAAGTTATGGAAGGTGGAAGATAGGGAGCCAACCAGGAGGGCATCGTCGAGTCTGGGGGTAACAAAAAAGCAGGGATGAGGGTTTCAGCAGCAGATGGGCTGAGGACTCCTGAAAACTGAATCGATTCAGGTTGTCTGTAACATGTAAAGAAGACATTTTGGTTTAAAATATACATAGGACTCAGTTTTGCCAGGCCCGAGGAGGCGGGATTGGAGGCGTGTGAGGTGTTAAAATTGCAAAAAAAATGGCGGGCAGCTCCGATCCTGCCTCCATCTCGCCTCCGAGCAATTTTCCCAGAATCGGGGTTTCAGACCCAGTTTCCATCCCGCCTCGAAGAGGTGGGATAGGCCCTTAAGGCCCTTAACAACCAGTTAATTGCCTTTATAATCCCATTTTGAGAGGCCTTTCTGATTTTAACACATTTCCCCCGTCCTGCATGTCTCCTCTGGAACACGCCAGTTAATCCTGGCGGCCTCACAAGTGGATTGCTTACTAACAGCTGCAGCTCCACCATTAAAGAGGAGATTTCACCAATGATCATTTGCAGGTGGCAGAACTTTGTTGTCTCAGGTCTGGGGGAACATTTAGCAGGCCTACTCATTGTTGTGGAAGTTTGGAGCCTGACACCCATCTCCAGTGTGACCTCCTGGGAAACCTCTCTCCCCACCTTGACTGAGCGCTTCCTCAACTGAGGCACATACCAGAAGCATGGGAACCATTTAATTCCTTTCCTCCTGGACATCAGATTCGGACGAAGACCAGCCGCGGCAGCAGCAGAACCATGAACAACAGCAACGCCAACAGCAGCAGCACCAACAGCAGCAGCAACAGGAGCACCAAACTGCTGCTCACCCACCTGAAGCTGCACAGGCCAGAGGCACCAGCGTGCGAACACATTGCTGCCCGGGATGCAAGGGACGCACTCATGTTGGCCAGATTTGCTTAGCCTGCACAATCAAACACTTTTGCCTCGCACCTTCTTACCAGAGCATCGACAATGGACAAGAACCTACGGATTCCTATCACTCTGACCACCATACTGAAAATTGCAAGTCGCTCTGAGCCCTCAATGTGGAAGTCCCATTTGTGAAATGACACAGGCCACAACTTCAACAGTTTGCCATCACAACAAACAACTGATGGCGTTTCAAAAATAAACACAACATACCACCCAAGTGACTACCCTTGTGACTACTTGTGCATTATCTTCCTCTTACGTGTGCTCCTACGTGGTGCTTCCCCTGTGGCTTCAGCAGATGTGGAGGCCCCTTGCTCACTTTCTTGCTGCTCCTGCCTTGACACCTTTGATGGCCGTCCTCTGGGTTGCGAACCTGTGAGGGCTCGGCAACAGTCTGCTGCTCCTGCGGCTCTACAGGGCATGAGACGCCCATCTCAGTTGGGTGAGGACACTGGTGGGGCTCTGACCGAGGGCTTTGCAGTGGCATGGTTGTTTGAGCGCTTGGAGAGGAGCCCCCACTTCCTTGTTGTCTGCCACCAACATCCCTCTCATGGGTCAGCCCCACTTCAGAGCTAGCAAGTGGCCTGACAGCACCTTGCTGCACTTCAGGGGGGCCATGAGGACCCGTTTCTGCACTGGAAGTCCTACTCCAGAGGACTTCCATGAAGGTCTGGTTTCTATGCTCAATAGCTGACCATCACTCCTCAAGAGATAGCAGTCTATTCTGAACAATGACCATGTTTTCAACACTCTGGCGACTTAGCATCTTCATGGCCGTAGCCATCCTCTCCTATACCATAGCCATCCTTACCACGGAGGTTGCCATCCTTTCCGTGGTGATGCGTTCATGCGCCAATGCCTCCACAAAGGCTCTGCTCATGTTCACGATGGACTCCTCCATTCGCTCGACACTCGCAGCAACCCTGGAGACAAAACCTGCCAGAGACTCCTGCACCTGCTCCTGGAGTTCCAGCACCGCTCTCCTTCTGGATGGACCTGGAGGCACAGGGTCAACATGCAGCTGAGCCGAGCTGGCAGAGTCCTGCGCCCTCTGACGAGGACTCTCCACTGCTGTCCCTGTCTCCACCATCTGCTGATGCTCACTTGTGAGCTGTGATACACCAGGTGACAACTCTACTCTATGTCCCGAAGGTCCCACCGAGGTGTGAGTGTCTGCGCTGCTGCTGGGTGCGCTGAATTCTGCTGATGCTGCGCCCTCAGAGGTTGCAGCTTCCTCTGAGGAGTCTTGAGACTCAGGCTGTTCCCCCTGGACAGTGGGGACGGGGCTGTCGATGGTCCTGTGGGGGAGTAAAGGAAAGAGTTAGAGATGTGAGGTAAAGGTTGCATGCACATTGAATTGTGCAGATGATCATAAGTCAATCTGTTATAGCATCAGAATCATTATCAGTCACTCATGCAATGTCAATGAGAGAGATGCCAAACTATTCTGTCACCAGCTTGCTGTGATGCTACGGTCTCTCCATCCCCCACTTGCGAATCTTCCTCGACACTGGCGATTTCCAGGGCCGCCTCCTCCGAGGTGGTGAGCTGGGCTACTGAGGGTGGCCCTCCTGCCCTCACTCTTTCCCTCTTATTGTGGGCTCTCTTTCCTTGCAATGAGTGACACAAGTGGAGTTTGAGTGAGAATGAAGGAGTGAGTGTAGAGAATACATAGCATAGATGCTTAGAAGGAGACAAAGGGCTCTCCCTGTGTGTTGTAAGTTGTTGTCATTGCATCACAGTGATAGGGAGTGTGAAGGCTACATGGTCAAATAGTTAATTGAATGTAACCATAGAGAGAGAGGGAATGGGTAAGGGTGCAGGGATGTAAGTGTCAAGTGGGATGTGTAGGAAGAGGTTAGCAAAGCAGAGTGTTGGTGAGGAGAGGCGATGGGGATCAGATTGAGGGTGATGGGAAAGTCATACTCACTTTTCCTGTGCGGAGAAGGTCATGAAATCTCTTCCTGCACTGCAGCCAAGTTCTGCGGCACATAGAGATTGAGTTGACCTCCTGGGCCACTTGTAGCCACACAGCTTTAGTCTGCTGGGGAGGCCTTTTCCTCCCTGAGGAAGGGAAGAGCACCTCCTTATTCGATCTTGCTCCCTCCACCAGAGCTTGGAGGGAGGCCTCATCGAACCTTGGAGCACACTTTGGCCTACTGCTGGACATAGTCGCTGAATGAAGCGATCACAACAATGGGCATAAAGTTTAAAGTCTCCAGAAGAAGCAAGGCTGCCTGCAGGCCTTAAATCCAGCAGCATTGATGACGTCATCGGAGGCGACTTTCTGTATGAAAAGACTCATTGGGCCAGGGGTTTCCACACGCTGGAAATCAAGTGCCCAATTAGGGCAAAATCGCACTTTATTCCCACTTCACATCGGAGTCGGGGTCCTGACACGACGACCACCTGACGCCCCAGCCCGCCCCAATGGCAAAATCAAACCCATAGGGCGCGATCTTGCCAGCCCTGGGGAGGCGGGTCTGCCGGGAAAATGGCAGAATGTGGGGGCAGGTGCCCATCCCGCCCCCAACCCGCCTCCGTGCCATCTTCCCAGGAGGCGGGTAGTCGACCCATGCCAGGTCTCGTCTCCTGGAGGCGGGAAGGGGATTACAGGCAGTTAAGAGGATTATCCCCATTTTTCCAGCTGAGGCGGCGGGCTTCCCGACGTTGGGAAACCCCGCCAGGGTCACCGAGGCGAGCAGTTGGTCTGCAGGGGTCAGAGGGGTGCAAAAGTGCGCTGTGAAGGTAAATGATGGGTGCAAGTGTGGAGAGGTAAGTATGTGAGGTGAGTGGAAAGTGATAGAAAATGTTTACTTACCTTTGTTTCTTCCTGCAGGCTTCAACAGTTGGGGATGCGGAGAGTCTCACATCTCCCCGGCAGAGATAACAGATGGCTGCTGCATTCTCCGATGCAACATCCATCTAATTTCTGCTCACAAAAGAGGGTTGATGAGTCTTGAATACAAGGACTCATCAAACAACAGAGAATGTCAGTGTTTGACAGCTTCACAGAGCTGTCAAACGATGACAATTTATCTGTCAAAAATTTGACAGATGAAACGTCATACGCTGACGTTCTCTGTGACCGGCTTCCCCTTAATTGGCCTGCTAAGCCCGCTGGGCAGGCATAACAAGGTTAATCAAGCGAAAATAGCGTGGGTTGGCCAGAAGTCGATGGAGGCGGGACTAAAACACGACAAGCAGCAGTCCCGCCTCCAACGCGCCCCCATTGACAAAATCGCCCCCTTTGAAATAGTTCACTGGTTGAGTGCAAAGCACAACCTGTGGTAGAATAATGCCAACTCTGGTACAGTTTCTGTGCTTCAATATTTTGCAGTTCATTTCAATGGCAGGGCACTTGTCATTATGTTGCCACTGCTGAGAGTTGCTGATGAGAATCAAAGTCAGATCCATACCATTATTCCGAGCCACTAAAAGGCATCAAAAGTTCATTTTAAATATTTGCAGACAAATGAATGTCAGGCTTAATTTATCCCTATTCCTATCACATGCCATCTGACATACCAACAAAGGGTCTTTCCAGAGACTTTTTAAATTTTTATGCAATTTGTCACAACGAACAAAAAGAAAAGTGTGATCCACTTCCTTTCTGGATTCTGTTCAGCAGTTCTCCATTTGGAATAATGAAATGACGAACGTCTGATGTAATAGACTCTCAGCAAACTGGCCCAACAGGTTTATGAAGAAGGGTAACATGACAGCATTCTCATCAGTGGAATTGCAGCCTGACAGTGCTGTCGTATTCCATTATTCAGACAACATAATCTATTAGCTTTACTTTTTTCTCCATGCTGCCTGTTTAGTTATTTTGCTCATCTGCAAACTGGAGAGTCAGAGTGGTCCAATAGAACAATATCAGTCATGAGCCCGATCTGTCTTGTAGCATTTTAAATTAACCCTTCCTTGTTGTTGATGTCATAGGTATGATATATTTTGTGGTTGTGAATTATATAAAGTATTGTATTGTGTCAGTTCGGATCACAGGTAGGGTACTGAATGAGTGAAATTTTATTGCAAAGCAGTATGAACAGAACATATTTTGGAAACAGGAAAAGGCCATTAGGTCAAAAAGGCCAGCCCATTTTAAAACAACAACAGAAAACGCTGGAAAAACTCAGCAGGCCAGGCAACATCCGTGGAGAGAGAAACAGAGTTAACGTTTCAGGTCGAAACCCTTCATCAGAACTGAGGAAAAAAGCAGGAAATGAAACAGATAAAAAAGCACATTTTAAGGTTCACTGAAGGCTAGGAAATATAATAGATCACCAGAATGAAGTTCAGTAGCTAGTTACGTAAGAATGTAAGAATGTAAGAATTAGGAGCAGGGCAGGAGTAGGCCAAATGGACCTTCGAGCCTACTCCGCCATTCAATAAGATCATGGCTGATTTTTGACCTCAACTCCACTTTTCCGTCCGATCCCCATATCCCTTGATTCCCCTAGAGTCCAAAAATCTATCTATCTCAGCCTTGAATATGCTCAACGACTCAGCATCCACAGCCCTTTGGGGTAGAGAATTCCAAAGATTCACAACCCGCTGAGTGAAGAAATTCCTCCTCATCTCAGTCTTAAATGACCAACCCCTTATCCTGAGACAATGGGCCAAAAATTCATCCCGCGACGCGAGAGTACGCACTGCGTACTCTCGCGTATTCTCTCTCCAATTGCCGGTTTTCTGCATGCCCTGCGCATGCGCTGAAAACCGGCACTTGGTCTTTTGAAAAGGGGGCGGTTCCTCGGTGCATCGCGTGCGCGCTACAGGCTGCGCGCACGCTGTGCACTTCATGCTTTGGACGCGCAGGTAAGTACGGAAGATTTTAGAAATGGAAAAAGGAGGAGTAAGACCCACTTTTAACAAGGTAAGTAGTGAATTAAGTATTTTTTTGAATTTTTTTTAACAGGTATATCTTTTTTAGAGACTTTAAAGACAGGTAAGTTTATTTTTATAACTTTTTAAAAGATTTTAAATTTTTTCAAAAATTTTATTTTTTATTTAAAATGGTTAATTTATTTAACTATACTTATTTTATTAATGTGATGGTTTTTTTTTAAAATTTAATTGAGGTTTAGCTGTTATTTTGGGGGGGTGTAAGATTCATAGATTTCACAGCACGTATGTGAAACTTATGAATGGAAGATGGTGTGCTGCCATTGGCTCTAACTGAGCCACGTGATCCCACAGCTCGCACGAATTCACTACGCCGGTGGGATACGCAAGCACTGCCCAGCTGATGTCTGGAACATCAAGTTCGTGCGAGCTGGATCTGAAAAAGCACAAGCGGAGTGAGAGATCGCGGGGAAGCCTTACCCCCGCGGGAACAGAGCGAGATCAATTTCTGGGCCATTGTCCCCCTAGTTCTAGACTCTCCAGCCAGGGGAAACAACCTCTCAGCATCTACCCTGTCAATCCCCTTCAGAATCTTATATGTTTCAATGAGATTACCTCTCATTCTTCTAAACGCCAGGGAGTATAGGCCCAATCTACTCAATCTCTTCTCTTAGGACAACCCTCTTATCCCAGGGATTAATCTAGTTAACCTATGTTGTACCGCCTCTAAGGCAAGTATGTCCTTCCTCAGATAAAGAGACCAAAACTGTGCACAGTACGCCAGGTGTCGTCTCACCAAAGCCCTGTACAATTGTAGTAAGACTTCCTTACTCTTGTACTCCAACCCCCTTGCAATAAAGGCCAACATGCCATTTGCCTTCCTAATTGCTTGCTGTACCTGCATGCTAACTTTTTGTGTTTCCTATATGAGGTCACCTAAATCTCTCTGAATACCAACATTTAATAGTTCCTCACCATTTAAAAAATATACTGTTTTTCTATTCTTCCTACCAAAGTGAATAACCTCACATTTCCCCACATTATACTCCATCTGCCACCTTATTGCCCACTCACTTAACCTGTCTATATCTCTTTGCAGCTTCTTTGTGTCCTCCTCACAGCTTAGTTTCTCACCTAGCTTTGTATCGTCAGCAAACCTGGATACATTGCACTTGGTCCCTTCATCTAAGTTATTAATATATATTTTAAATAGATGAGGCCCAAACACTGATCCTTGCAGCACCCCACTAGTTACAGCCTGCCAACTGGAAAATGACCCATTTATCCTTACTCTCTGTTTTCTTTCTGTCCGTTAACCAATCCTCCATCCATGCTAATATATTATCCTCAACCCCATGAGCCCTTATCTTGCGTAACAACCTTTTATGTGGCACCTTATCGAATGTCTTTTGGAAATCTAAATGCACTACACCCACTGGTTCCCCATTATCTACCCTGCTAGTTACATCCTCAAAAAACTCTAATAAATTTGTTAAACATGATCTCCCTTTCATAAAACTCTGCCTAATCATATTATGATTTTCTAAGTGATATGTTACCACTTCCTTAATAATGGATTCCAGTATTTTCCTGACGACTGATGTCAGGCTAACTGGTCTGTAGTTCCCGGTTTTCTCTCTCCCTCCTTCCTTGAATAGCGGGTTTATATTTGCTACCTTCCAATCCGCTGGGACCATTCCAGAACCTAGGGAATTTTGGAAGATCACAACCAATGCATCCACTATCACTGCAGCCACCACTTTTAGAACCCTAGGATGTAGGCCATCAGGTCCAGTGGATTTGTCGGCTTTTAGTCCCATTAGTTTCTCAAGTACTTCTTCTCTACTGATATTAATTACTTGAAGTTGCTCACTCTTATTAGTCATTTGGTTCCCCACTATTTTTTGTACGTTGGTCACCTAAACCCAATTACTGTGTAATCCTTTGCAATCATTCGTCATCCATTTAGTATATTAATATGATTAACAGATCTTCTGTGGCATCCCTGATTATAATCACTCAACTATTGGTGGCCGTGCCTTCAAATACCTAGGCCCTAAGCTCTGGAATTCCCTCCTTAAACTTCTCCGCCTCTCTACCTCTCTTTTCTCCTTGAAGACACTCCTTAAAACCTAACTCCATCTGCCCTAATTTCTCCTTATGTGGCTCAGTGTCAAATTTTGTTCTTATAACACTCCGGTGAAGTGCCTTGGGACATTTTACTATGTTAAAGGCACAATATAAATACAAGTTGTTGTTGTTGTTGGCATTGCTGATAGTGAGTCAGAGATTAAGGTGTTGTAACCAGAGGGGGCTGTGATTTGGAAGTGGGGAAGGGATGCAACTCTCTAGTAAAGGAAGATATCTTTCAGAAACACTGACTGGTTCCTGGAAAATAAACAGGACAGAAATCCCACAGGACCGAAATCCGAGTGTAAGTGTCGGGATGTGCCGACCAAGTACCTCCATCCAGAGCCGACCCTGCCAAAGCTTGCAGAGTCAGTGGTAGTTTTATTGAAATAATTTGGACATGCACCTGTGTCACTAAGGGCGCACCTTGGGCGCCAACCCTGAAAAGTTTTCAAAATCATTTTATCCTCCAGGGGAACAGGCCATGACCCAGGCCTGAACCCCCAGGTGGGCCTACAACTGATATCGAAGCAGCCAGTATAACTGTTTCCACTCAGCATACCAGTCCCCATTTCCCCATCGGCCAGATACCAGGCCAGGGATGGGGAACCTCTGCCACACCTCCTCTTAAGCTATTAGGTATGTTTGGGGCAGGCACTCTCCAGTGGTTGCAGTCATATCTGTCACAAAGGAAGAAGATTGTAGTTGTTGGAGGCCAATCATCTGAGCCCCAGGACAACACCGTAGGTATTGCTCAGGGAAGCCTCCTAGACCCAACTAACTTCAGCTGCTTCATCAATAACCTTTCCTCTCTAATAAGGTCAGAAGTGGGTTTGTTCACTGATAATTGCTCAGTGGTTTCTTAATTTGTAATTCATCAGATAATGAAGCCATCCATGTCATCATGCAGCAAGTCTTGGACAACATCCAGTCTTGGATTGATAAGTGGAAAGCAACATTCATGCTATACAAATGACAGGCAATGAGCATCTCCGATAAGAGAGAGCCTAACCACCTCCCCTTAACATTCAACGGCATTGTCATCACCAAATCCCCCACCATCAACATCCTGGCGGTCACCATTGACCAGAAACTTAACTGGAACAGCCACATAAATTCCATGGCTATGAGAGCAAGTCAGAGGTTGGATATTCTGCAGTGAGTGGCTCACCTCCTAACTCCCCAAAGACTCTCCACCACCTACAAAGTACAGGTCAGGAGTGTAATAGAATACTCTCCACTTGCCTGGATGGGTTCAGCTGCAGCAACACTCAAGAAGCTCAACACCATCCAGGACAAAGAAGTCTGCTTTGTCCTCATCCACTAGCCTAAACATCCACCATCGGCATTCCATGGCCACAGTGTTCACTATCTACAGTATGCACTGAAGCAACTCGCAAAGGCTTCTTCAGCAACACCTCCCAAACCCACCACCTAGAACGACAAGTGCAGCAGCTGCATGAGAACACCATCAGCTCCAAGTTCCCCAAGTTACACATCATCCTGACTTGGAAATATATTGCTGATCCTTCATCGTTGCTGGATCAAAATTCTGGCACTCCCTAACTAACAGCATTGTGGGAGTATCTTCGCACGGACTGTAGTGGTACAAAAAGAATGCTCACTACCACCTTCTCAAGGGCAGCTAGGGATGGGCAATAAATGCCAGCCATGCCAGCGACGCCCACATCCCGAGAATGAATAAAACAAAATTCGAATAAAAGCTCGGAGTTCTTCTCATGTCTCTGCCACTATTCTTCCCTGAACCAATACGACCTAAAAACAGATTTACTGGTCATTTATCAGATTACGGTTTGTGGGATTTTGCTATGCACAAAACAGCTGCCACATTTACCTACATAACAAAAGTCAGAGCACTTAAAAGTATCTCAGTGCGTGAAGTACTTTGAGACATCTCTGAGAGACTTGGTTAGATCTTTCTTCTTTCTTTCTTTCCTTCCTACCCCATGGCATGGCCAAGACCGGAAACTCACTTTATTGGGAATTGGAATGTGAGCCCCATATCATACCACTCCAAGCCACAGCACCAACTCAATACATCACTGTCCTACCCAAGTGAAAGCATTTTTATTCTTTTTTCTGCCTAATTTCTCCCCTCCCTCTCTTCACTTAAATATAAAGTGCATTTTGTAGTTGTTACAAATGCATAATGTCCTGATCTCATCGCCACATAAAACATTTCAATAGTCGGTCTACAACTTGCTATTATTTATAGAAAGGCTCCAGTAATCAAACACTATTCGTATTGAAACCCAGCAGAGGAATGGCACTAATACAGTATTCATTCCTGAGACTGTTGCATGTCCTGTCCAGAGTTCAAACTCTGACCCTGAGGTTTGAGGCATGAATGCTTAATTCATAGAACCCTTATATTTGAGGAGAGAAGGTCATCACTGTGGCAATCACAGCTGCAGAAGAATATGTTACTGTATTTGATTTAAAAAATGTAAATACTTGTAATATGAAATAAAAACAGAAAATGCTAGAAATCCACAAATGTTACATAAATGTTTCACCAAAAACATCTATCCCCTGGAAATGATAACTGACTTGCTGTGTATTTCCAGCACTTTTTGTGGTTTTCTTAAATACTCTGACAGCAATTGGTACTTTAATAATCAAAAGATAATTGGATGATTTCCCTACAGCTGACAGCTATCACAACGATGAGGAGGCACAACCTGAAGGCAAATAACCAGCTGAGCATATTTTCCCTTTGAAAACATGAAAATACTTATTAATAAGATTTAGATTATCTTTGACACAACTACATTAAGACAAAAATTACTTCTACCGAGGAAACGTGGTATACGTTTATTTTATCTGTAACATTAAGTTTATTCAATTCATATTCATAGCCTTATTTCAAATCTAATGTAGCCGTAGAGCTACTTTGTATAGTCACAGAGATGAAATTAGACCAAAAGCTCTTAAATTGTCTAAATAAAGAGAACATAAGAACATAAGAAATAGAGCAGGAGTAGGCCATTCGGCCCTTCGAGCCTGCTCTGCCATTCAATGAGATCATGGCTGATCTTCTGCCTCAACTCCATTCACCAGCCCTATCATCATATCCCTTGATGCCCTTACTAGTCAGAAATCTATCGACTTCTGTTTTGAATATACCCAATGACTGAGCCTCCACAGCCCTCTGGGGTAGAGAATTCCAAAGATTCACCACCCTCTGTGTGAAGAAATTTCTTCTCATCTCAGTCCTGAATGGCCTACCCTTTATCTTGAAGCTGTGGCCCCTGGTTCTAGACTCCCCAGCTAAGGGAAACATTCTCCCAGCATCCAGCCTATCAAGCCCTGTAATAATTTTGTATGCTTCAATGAGATCCCCTCTCATTCTTCTGAATTCAAGAGAATATAGGCCTAGTTTACTCAATCTCTTCTCATACGACAGTCCCGCCATCCCAGGAATCAATCTCGTGAACCTTCACTGCACTCCCTCTGTGGCAAGTATATCCTTCCATAGGTAAGGAGACCAAAATTGTACACAGTACTCCAGGTGTGGTCTCACCAAGGCCCTATATAATTGGAGAAAGACTTCTTTACTCCTGTACTCAAATCCTCTTGTAATGAAGGCCAGCATACCATTTGCCTTCCTAATGGCTTGCTGCACCTGCACATTCACTTTCAGTGACTCATGTACAAGGACACCCAGATCCCTTTGAGCATCTGCATTCCCCAATCTTTCACCATTTAGGAAATACTCTGCCTTTCTGTTTTTTCTACCAAAGTGGATAACTTCATATTTATCCACACTATATTCCATCTATCATGTTCTCGCCCACTCACTGAGCCTGTCGAGATCCCCTTGAAGCCTCTTCACATCCTCTTCGCAACTGACACTGCCACCTAGCTTTGTATCATCAGCAAATTTGGAAATGTTACATTTAGTCCCCTCATCCAAATCATTGATATAGATTGTGAATAGCTGGGGCCCAAGCACCGATCCTTGCGGTACCCCACTAGTCACAGCCTGCCATCCTGAAAAAGACCCGTTTATCCCTACTCTTTGTTTTCTGTCTGTTAACCAATTCTCAATCCATGTTAGTATATTGCCCCCAATTCCATGTGCCCTAATTTTGTTCACCAATCTCTTATGTGGGACCTTATCGAAGGCCTTCTGAAAATCCAGATACACCACATCTACCGGTTCCCCTTTGTCTACTCGACTAGTTACATCCTCAAAGAACTCCAATAGGTTTGTCAAACAGGATTTCCCTTTCATAAATCCATGTTCACTCTGTCCAATCTTACTATTAGTTTCTAAGTGCCCAGTTATTGCATCCTTTATAATAGATTCCAGCATTTTCCCAACTACTGATGTGAGGCTAACAGGTCTGTAGTTCCCCGTTTTCTCTCTCATGCTGCATACGAGGATGTTATCTACAGAAGCGATCAGACACGACTGCCCCTGCAGGTGGTTCTTTCTGGGAGGATTGGCCCTCAGCAATGTCATTTCTAAAAGGACCCAGAAACCAAAGATGTTCTGAGGCCTGCCTGCCAGGAAATGATGGGACTGTTTGTTCCTGAAAGCTAGTGTCAAGCAGATCGAGGAAATTCCCGTGTGATAATATCAAGGTAGATAAAAGGTATTTGTTAAAAGGTGTGACTCCACATCGACTAACAACCAGAAACCTGGGAGAGACCAGGGGGTCAATACCTCAAGGCAATTACAGAGCTGCTGCTGGACCTGTGTGATTAATGGCACATCTAGAGAATGTCTGTTGAATTTATTGTTCCGATCACTCATTGAGATAAACTGGGTTTTGTTTTATTATTTCCTTGTATTAGCACTAAGTCTAATACTAAAGTTTTGTCAATAGTGAATAAACCACATGCAAATTTGATGGTATAATTTGGACTAATCCATATTAAAAATGTCTTTGTGGCTTTATTGGTGATATGGGTACTGTGCTCTGCCTCTTTTACATTAATGAGAAGTCGCACAACACCAGGTTATAGTCCAACAGATTTATTTAATTTTACAAGCTTTCGGAGCAGTTCGCTCCTTCGTCAGGTAAGTTAGCAGTGAGAGAATCTCCCAGAATTCACAATTTAAACACAGACAAAATCTATTCACATCTTTCCTACATCAAAGAGCACAGCCAAGACAATGAGATGTGTCCCAGGGGGTCCAACGCGGAAAAACTACGCCATGTTCTTCGCAGCCTTCAACATGTCATCGATGACGACGAACACCTTGCTAAGGCCATCCCCACGCCTCCACTACTCGCCTTCAAGCAGCCGCCTAACCTCAAAAGTACCATCGTTCGCAGCAGATTACCCATCTTTCAGGAGAACAGCAACCAAGACACCACACAACCCTGCCACGGCAACCTCTGCAAGACATGCTAAATCATGGACACAGATACCATCATCACACGTGAGGACACTACCCAACAGGTACACGGTACATACTCATGTGACTCGGCCAACATTGTCTACCTGATACGTTGCAGTAAAGGATGCTCCAGAGCATGGTACATCGGCGAGACCATGCAGACACTGAGACAACGTATGAACGGACACCACGCAACAATCGCCAGGCAGGAGGGTTGCCTCCCAGTCGGGGAACACTTCAGCAGCCAGGGGCATTCAGCCTCGGATCTGCGGGTAAGCGTTCTCCAAGGCGGCCTTCGAGATACACGACAGCGCAAAATCATAGAGCAGAAACTGATAGCCAAGTTCCGCACTCATGAGGATGGCCTCAATCGCGATATCGGGTTCATGTCACGATACAGAACGTGACTTGACATCATGGCCAGTCTTCCCAGGTGTTTTTTTTTATAAAGACTAACACAAGAACCTACACAAATTGACAGGATATGCAGCCAGCAGGTGGTTTGACACGTTGGACCCCCTGGGACACATCTCATTGTCTTGGCTGTGCTCTTTGATGTAGGGAAAGATGTGAATAGATTTTGTCTGTGTTTAAATTGTGAATTCTGGGAGATTCTCTCACTGCTAACTTACCTGACGAAGGAGCGAACTGCTCCGAAAGCTTGTAAAATTAAATAAATCTGTTGGACTATAACCTGGTGTTGTGCGACTTCTCATTTTTGTCCACCCCAGTCCAACGCCGGCATCTCCACATCTTTTACATCAGTTATACCTCATGTATACATTAATAAGTTATTGAGACAACTCAGTCTGAAAGCTTTTGTCAGCCCATTAAAAATTCCTACAGTTGGAGAGGGGAGAAAGCCTGATTTCTTCCTGGGAAGGTACGAATCTTGGGTAGAACCTGGTTTTGCTCGGATTCAGCCCAGTTTGGACTGAGCTATGGGTCTGAAATTCTATTTGGCCTCTGGGAGCCTCTGCCAAGAAAAGCACTGGAATAGTCAATGGTTTCAGCAGCAGATGGGCTTATGCCAGGGTAGAAGCGAGCGATGTTATGAAGGCGGAAGTAGACCATTTTCATGATGCAGAGGATATGGGGTCTGAAGCTCGGTTTGGTGTTAAATAGCATGCCAAAGCTGTAAACAGTCTGGTTCAGCCTGAGACAGTGTCTAGGGAGAGGGCTGGAGTCAGTGGCAAGTGTACATAATTTGTGGCATAGCCAAAGACAATGGTTTTGGTCTTCCCAATATGTAGCTGGAGGAGACTGCGGCTCATCCAAAACATAAAACTGAAACAAGCGGCCTGGATGCACAGAGACAGTGGAGGAGTTGAGAAAGGTAGTGGAAAGGTAGAGCTGGGTGTTGTCGGCATTACTTTGAAAGGTGATGTTATTAAGGGGCAGCATGTAGTTGAGGAAGAGAAGAGACTAAATATAGATCATTGAGGGACTCGAGGTGATGGTAATGGGGTGGGAAAAGAAGTCACTGGTAGAGATGCTCCAGCTATGATCAGATAAGAAGGAATGCAGCCAAGGAAGGGCTGTCCCACCAAGCTGGACAACTGAGGAGAGCCATAGGAGGAGGTTGGTGTGGTCAACAGTGTCAAGGACTGCAGAGAGGTCAAGGAAGATGGGTAGGGATAGTGCACCACAATTACAGTCACAGAAAATGCTATTCACAAATTTGATTAGGACCATTTTGCTGCTGTGGGAGGGGTGAATATCTAATTGGAGGAATTCCCTCTTGAAAGCCACAGTTGAATCTGTATCCATCACCCTGTCAGGCAGTGCATTCCCAATCCTAACCACTCGTTGCGTAAAAAAGTTTTTCCACATGTTGCCTCTAGTTCTTTTGCCAACCACTTTAAATCTGTGCCCTTTGGTTATCAACCCTTCAGCTATAGGAAACAGTTTATCTTTATTTACTCTATCTAAACCCTTCATGATTTTTAGCACCTCTATCAAATCTCCTTTTAGCCTTCTCTGCTCTAAGGAGAACAACCCCAGCTTCTCCAGTCTAGCCACATTACACGAATCCCTCATCCCTGGAACCATTGTAAATCTCTTCTGTACCCTCTCCAAAGCCTTCATGTCTTTCCTAATGTGTGGTGCCCAGAATTGGACACAATACTCCAGCTGGGGTCAAACTAGTGTTTTATATAGGTTTAGCATAACTTCCTGGCTTTTGTACTCTATGGGCTGGATTTTCATAGGGCCGTGGAGGCGGGTTTGGAGGCGTGTGGGGGGTTAAAATTGTGAAAAGTGGCGGGCGGACCTGATCCTGCCTCCATTCCACCTCCACGCAATTTTGATAAAATCGTGTGTGGTGTTCCCGACTCTGTCCCGCCTCCAAGAGGCGGGAGAGGCCATTAAAGCCCTTAACAAGCCCTAAATTGGCTCTGTAATGCCATTTTGAAACGTTTTAGCTAGTTTAACCCTTTTCCGACGTGAAGCACGCCTGATGTGAAACACGCCAGTGAAACCTGGCGGGAGCACAAGTGGATAGCTGACTATCAGCTGCAGGTCCACTATTACAACGGAGATGTGATGAAGGTAGTAGTAGTATTAGGTCTGAAAGTCGCCTCTGATGCTGCTGCATTGAATGTCTTCAGAGACTGCCTGGCCTTTGCTGTGAGAGGACCTGGATGCAAAAAAAATCCTCTCTCTCTCTCTCTCTCTCTCTGAGCTGCTGCTCATTTTGCATCCAGGTCCACTCACAGCAAAGGCCAGGCAGTCTTTGCAGACCTTCAATGCAGCAGCAATGATGACATCATCAGAGGCGACTTTCAGACTGAAATCACTAATTGGTTCATGGGTTCCCACATGCTGGAACTCAATTGCCCAATTAGGTGAAAATTGCATCAATCTTCCACATCCAATTGCAGTCGGGTGGATAACACGAAATGCGGCTGACACGACCCCAACCCGCCCCAGTATCAAAATCCAGCCCTATGCCTCTATTTATAAAGCCCAGCTTTTCTGACCAGTCTGCCATGTGGGACCTTGTTAAAAGCATTGCTAAAATCCATGTAGACTACATCAAATGCGTTATCCTCATCAACCCTCCTTGTCACCTCCTCAAAAAATTCATTCAAGTTAGTCAGACACGACCTTCCCTTAACAAATCCATGCTGACTCCATGGTCTCTATCTTTGCAGTGCTGTATTGGGCCCAAATGCAACATACAGTGGAGTGTTAGAATGTAGCTTCGTAGCCACACTCAACTTTTTTGGCTCCAGCTGTAATTGAATAGCCATATTTCAGAAAAATACATCATCCTTTAAACAGATTTGATAATATTAAAACATGACAAACTGGGGTTAAAAATCTGAAAGCCTCGGCAACACAGGCCGTAAAACAGAAATACAGGCTTATGAGATAAGATGGTTTGTTAATACAAAGCTGTGAACACAAGCTTTGAAATGGGAATTGGTTTGTAAATACAGAGACAAAGCCCCTATTGAAGCAAACCATTGGCGCTTCCAGAATGTCTAGAGTTTGGGAGAAAAACAATGGAATGACCCAAGTAAAGTGTTATAATCTAGCACGTCGAACAGGTGCACAGAACATTAAAAAAAACAAGTGCCTTTGAAAAAATGACATCAAGTAAAAGAAATACCTGTCGTAAAATAGTTTTATGTTAAACTTAGAAACAGAAAACACGATTAAATATGCAACCAATTGAGATAGCAAGAAAACAAGTAAACACCCTAAGAGAAGTGTTTTCAGTTTACAAGTTGTAAAAGGTACAAATAGAAAGGCTTTGAAAATATAATATCAATAGATGACATCAAGCAATTACATTGTTCTTGTATGGAAAATGGAATAGTTAGGAGACACGACATCTGGCTTACAAGTAGTTAAGTGATATTAGAAATTCAATAGAAAGACTTCCTAAGAATCACATCAAATAAATACTACTGTCATATTGTTTTTTATGATGGTTTTTGAAACACCTAAACAGGAGACAAGTCTAAAAGCTAACAGCTGATATGACAGTAAAGAATAGAACAAAGTCAGCAAAGAATGACTTGAAACAATTAGCTTACATCATCAGGAAAACTTCAAAGGATAAACCACAAAAAAAAGATATAAAAATAAGAGCTTTTCATATGGAAAGTTAGAAGTCGCTGGGAAGGCAAGCATTTCTCAACTTCACAGGCAAGCTCTGTAAGTTTTTAACTTTGAGTCTCGGGAAATCAAGGTATTTGATTTTGGTGGATATTCTGGATTAAGAAATAAGTAGAAGTGTGGAAATGTAATGAAGTTAAGATTTGAGAATAAGGATCTCTGATAAGAAATGTAAGCTATTTGTATTTTGACTGGTTAAAGTTGCGATTGCCATAACAGATGTTAACTAAATGTCGGTTCTTTAATAAATCTATATATTTTTAGAATTATCTCACAGAGTATTTCTGTATAAACTCGCAAACTCAATTTCAGTACACTCTTCAGAGAGGAGTTGCAGAATTCTGGGGTGTATTCCGGACCCTCATAATATCCGAAGGTTACAGTCTAGTTAAACTTATTAAAAGTACTATCCGGAGGACGGTAACATTTTCAGACCATTTCTTTCCTTTAGGGAGAGATGGTCTGACCTTTAGACCCAATTAAGCGTCTTATGGGATCCGGCTATCTCTAACTTTAGTTGAAGGTGAACGTCTGGGGAATACGCCTGATCTGGGGTAGTCCAAAAGGGCTAGGACTTGTAATTATCCCTTCACAGCTCCTTCCAGTTTAGCACAGGCATCAAATGCACTAATAGCCAATTTGCTGTCCAGAGATGTATGCAACAACTGACTGATATATCACACAGAATAGCAAGTTACTTCATCTCCATTCCTGTATCATCAGCCCTTTCCTGTAGGGATGCAAAGAACAGAACTGTAATACGGCTGCCCAAGATCATTGCCCTGCTCGATTGCCTAAAGTAGAAGTGTCCTTGCTGGTGACCATCTGGTTCCCCTTTCTCCTCTGGCACTATCACATGCGCCTCCTCATCTGTCCACCGTGACTCTTCAAGTGCATCCTACAGAATGTGGGTAGCTGTGCTGCTGCAAGTAAAGGTTGTTGAGAGGGCACAGGGTGCTGTGAGGTGTTGTCCTGTTCTGGTCCATTAGTAGTGTTGGAAGATGCAATCTTGTTGACAAGTACATCTCCCCTTCAAAACTGCATTACATGAAAAAATCATTCTCAACCCATCTGTCCTCTCTCACTATCATCCATGGGGAAGGACTACAGCAAGAACAACATTGAAAGAAATGTAGAGTATATAGGCAGGAAAACTGGATGATTAAAATTTCATTGATGGTGCTTGCATCAAGACTTCAAGGATTGAATACAAACTGAGGCAGTTACCTGCTTGAATGGGTGATCCTATAAAGCTAATCACAACTGACTGAACGGAAACGGAGTACGAATCAATTCGCAAGAGAAGTGCTATTTTTCCTAGAATAAGCCATCAATGGAACCAATTAACTGGACTATAAAAATTTGCATATGCAAATTTGACATGATACAATTAACATTTATTCCTGAAGGAAGAGTCACTTGACCTTCCTCGGATCCACAAAGGTTAGCTTTCCAACGTTGGGCTCCCAGTGGGAGCCACGCCGGCAAAGAGCGCATATCGGAAATTCTGGCATGGGCTGGAAATGATTGGAAAATCATGGTCAGTGCACACTAGAATATCCAATATATGCTCTCAGTAAATGAGACTCTCCAATAACAGCACAGTCAGGAAATTACGTCTGCTGCCAAGACAACTAAAGCAATCAGCCTTTATGCAAAATAAATTCACTTGAACACAGCAGGTTAGTTTTTCTGCCACGTTTACCTGATTTTGGGGTAGTAATTGGGCAGGTTTTGAGTGTGGGGGGTAATGGGTCATGGCGCACAACGACTTTTCCTGCATTATTTCTGACAGTCATCGGAAATGCGGTGGTAATAACATGGCCCAAAGCTCCTTACTTTGCACTCAGGGAATGCGCAGCGCTCAGGTTACAAATCAGAAAACAAAAGGGCGGAGACCCGTGGTGATGGCAGCAGGCAGAAGTGTTCAAATGTGGTACAAATGAGGTGCGTGTGACGTAACAGCTTTCCTACTCCATTTACCTCCCCCAGCACCAGCCAGGCACCCATTAGGAAGCAAACCCAGAAGAACAGCAGCCAGAAGGCCAAACGCAGATGGATTTTCAGTCTCCCTACCCCCATTTTTAGCAAAAGAACTCTGCTATATTTCTTTTAAATGTGCACTTCACACAGCCAATCATGAAGTGGAGTTGATTCTGGCTCAATTACATTATGTTTGCTTAGTGCCCTGATTTGCTCAAGGCAGCACTGATTTTTATGTACTTGTCCCAATCCTGATTTGGCCAATTCATATGAATTTTTAAAATTGGCCTCCCATTCTACAAGAAACATCCTGCAATTCAGTTACACTTTTTTAATCAGCATAATAGTTGAACTTTAATACTAAAGTTTTGCAGTTTGTTACCATGTTTTTTGAGACTGCAAAGAAATCAAGACTTAGGTGATTCCATCTATCTGTCTATGTCTATGTGTCACTAGCCTCAACTTTCTGGTATGACTGCAGTTTAGTCCAGAATGGCTCATCTTAGTGTGGTGTGCTGATTCCAAGTAAGTTTTGGTGATTAATTCATTATTATAATTATACATCACTCCATGTACAGCTTAGGCCTGTTACAGGGAGGTAGCTTAAAGGAGTGGATGGGAAAATTGTAATCCAGGATATTTCCAGGGAATTCAGAAGAAACTTCTTTACCCAGAGTGGTGAGAATGTGGAACTCGCTACCACAAGGAGTGGTTGAGGCAAATAGTATAGATGCATTTAAGGAGAGGCTAGTTAAGCATATGAGGGAGAAGGGAATAGAGGGTTATGCTGATAAAGTTAGATGAGGAAAGATGGGAGGAGGCTCGAGTGGAGCATAAACGCCAACATGGACTGGTTGGGCCGAATGGCCTGTTTCTGTGCCGTATATCCGATGTAATCCTATGTAAAAGTACATAGCAGATATGGGGTCAGAATTTCTTGGAGCCTTCTGAAAGGCTTATACAATTTAATCCATCGGCAACCTTTGCCAAAGCTGAAACAGGAAAGGGGGATGAAGTGATAGGCAAACAATGAAATGGAAAGAAACCTTAAGTAAAATAGAATCATAGAATGGTTACAGCACACAAGCAGGCCATTTGGCCCGTCGAGCCCATGTTGGTTCTCTGCAAGAGCAGTTCAACTAGTCCCACTTCCCCGCCCTTTCCCCGTAGTCCTGCAAATTGTTTTCCTTCAGGTAATTATCCAATTTCCTTTTGAAAGCCATGATTGAATCTGCCTCCACCACCCTTTCAGGCATTGCATTCCAGATCCTAACCACTCGCTGCGTAAAAAAGTTTTTCCTCATGTCGCCTTTGGTTCTTCTGCCAATCACCTTAAATCTGTGTCCTCTGGTTCTCGACCCTTCCGTCAATGGGAACAGTTTCTCTCTATCTACTCTGTCTAGACGCCTCATGATTTTGAACACCTCTATCAAATCTCCTCTCAACCTTCTCTGCTCCAAGAAGAACAACCCCAGTATCTCCAGTCTATCCACGTAACTGAAGTCACTCATCCCTGGAACCATTCTTGTAAATCTTTTCTGTACCCTCTCTAAGGCCTTCACATCCTTCCTAAAGTGTTGTGCCCAGAATTGGACACAATACTCCAGTTGAGGCCGAACCAGTATTTTATAAAGGTTCATCATAACTTCCTTGCTTTTGTACTCTATGGGGGAAAAATTCAGTTGGTTGCGCCTCCCGATAGCGCCTTAAGAGGGCGCTAATGGGGCGCAAAGCAACTAGCGCCCGTGCGCGGTGATGTTTGCGCCGCTCACGAAATTAACTAGATATTTTGCGGCGGCGCTAAACATTGCCGCCACGATCTCCTGCGCCGGCAGATGGTGACGTCAGTCGAGTGCGCAACGCCCTGGTAGCGCCCTGGACTGGATATTGAGTGGCGCCGCCTGCCTTACCGCCTGCCGCTAGCAACGACAGGTGGAGAGGAGCGTTTTGCAGTCAGGAAGGGACTGGGGGAGCGCTATTTAAAGGCGACCGCTTCCTGCCTTTTTTTGTTGGTGACATTTTTGCACCACACATTCTGAGAGAGAGAGAGAGAGAGAGAGACTTCTGGAGAGATTCAACGCTGTGTGAAGGAGTTTTGGGTACTGAGCAGCACTTTGCAGGTTCATTTTGATTTGCCCTTCCTTGTATCGATTTAGAAGAGACTGTGGGGGCTGCACTCTGAGCTCTTTCCCTGGGTCTCTCCATTGTTCTTTCCAGCAGATTTGATGTGCAGGTCTCTCCAGGCCGAGATTCAAGGCTGCAATGAGCAGGATGTGGATGGAGAGCAAGATCAGCCCTCCCCTTTAAGAACTGGCCGGCGCTATTGTGTCTGTGTTCCATTGCTGACTGACATCACATGAGCTTCGCCAGCGCTCTGAGGTAGTGCCTCGCTCCTCAGCCTTTGCGCCTTAAGACAGTTGTGAAGCGCCTGATTTAGCGCTCCAATCACCTCCAGGGGCGATAAAAGCCAAGTGTGCAGTCGGAGGCGATAATTAGCGCCAGGTGCTAATCTTTGCGCCCGGCCGATAATTGCGCCCCAAATGGGGCGATACTGAATTTCTCCCCCTATGCCTCTATTTATAAAGCCCAGGATCCCGTATGCTTTTTCAAACGCTTTCTCAACCTGCCCTTCCACCTTCAACAATTTGTGCCAGTATACCCCCAGTTCTCTCTGTTCCTGCACCCCCTTTAGAATTGTAACCTTTAGTTTATTTTGCCTCTCCTCCTTCTTCCTACCAAAATGTATCACTTCACACTTTTCTGCATTAAATTTCATCTGCCGCGTGTCCGCCCATTCCACCAGCCTGTCTATGTCCTCTTGAAGTCTATCACTATCCTCCTCACTGTTCACTATACTTCCAAGTTTCGTGTCATCTGCAAATTTTAAAATTGTGCCCTGTACACCCAAGTCTAAGTCATTAATATATATCAAGAAAAGCAGTGGTCCTAGTACTGACCCCTGGGGAAAACCACTGTGTACCTTCCTACAGTCCGATAAACAACCGCTCATCACTACTCTCTGTTTCCTGTCACTTAGCCAATTTCGTATCCATGCTGCCACTGTCCCTTTCATTCCATGGGCTTCAACTTTGCTGGCAAGCCTATTACGTGGCACTTTATCAAACACCTTTTGGAAGTCCATGTACACCACGTCAACCGCATTGCCCTCATCAACCCTCTCTGTTGCCTCATCAAAAAACTCAATCAAGTTAAACATGATTTACCTTTAACAAATAGGTGCTGGCTTTCCTTAATTAATCCACACTTGTCCAAGTGACTGTTAAGTTTGTCCCGGATTATCGTTTCTAAAGGCTTCCCCACTACTGAGGTTAAACTGACTGGCCTGTAGTTGCTGGGTTTATCCTTACACCATATTGTGAACATGGGTGTAATATTTGCAGTTCTCCAGTCCTCTGGCACCACTCCCGTATCCAAGGACAATTGGAAGATTATGGCCAGGACCTCCGCAATTTCCACCTTTACTTCTCTCAGCATCCTAGGATGCATCCCATCTGGTCCTGGTGACTTATCTACTTTAAGTACAGCCAGCCTTTCTAGTACCTCCCCTTTATCAATTTTTATTCCATCCAGTATCTCAACTACCTCCTCTTTCAGCATGACTTTGTTAGCATCTTCTTCCTTGGTAAAGACAGATGCAAAGTACTCTTTTAGTACCTCAGCCATGCCCTCTGCCTCCATGCGTAGGGCTCCATTTTGGTCCCTAATCGGCCCCACCCCTCCTCTTACTATCCGTTTACTATTTATATACCTATAGTAGACTTTTGGATTCCCTTTTATGTTGGCTGCCAATCTATTCTCATACTCTCTCTTTGCCCCTCTTATTTCCTTTTGCACTTCCCCTCTGAATTTTCTATATTCAGCCTGGTTCTCACTTGTATTTTCAACCTGACATCTATCATACGCGCCCTTTTTCTGCTTCATCTTACTCTCTATCTCTTTCGTTATCCAGGGAGCTCTGGCTTTGGTGGCCCTACCTTTCCCCCTCGTGGAAATGTACCTCAACTGTACCCGAACCATCTCCTCTTTAAAGGCAGCCCATTGTTCGATTACAGTTTTGCCTGCCAATCTTTGATTCCAATTTACCCGGGCCAGATCCATTCTCAACCCACTGAAATTGGCCTTCCTCCAATTACGTATTTTTACTCTAGATTGCTCCCTGTCCTTTTCCATAGCTAATTTAAAACTTATGATACTGTGATCACTGTTCTCTAAATGTTCCCCTACTGACACTTTCGATAAGGTCCCGCATAAGAGATTAGCGTGTAAAGTTAAGGCACATGGGATTGGGGGCAAGGTATTGACTTGGATAGAGAACTGGTTGCCGGACAGAAAGCAAAGAGTAGGAATTAATGGGTCTTTTTCCGAGGGGCAAGCAATGACTAGTGGGGTACCGTAGGGTTCGGTCCTTGGACCCCAGCTATTCACAATATACATTAATGATCTAGATAAGGGAACTAAATGTAATATCTCCAAGTTTGCAGATGACACAAAGCTGGGTGGGAGTGTGTGCTGCGAGGAGGATACCGAGAAACTCCAGGATGATTTGGACAGGTTGGGTGAGTGGGCAGAAGCGTGGCAGATGCAATATAACGTGGATAAATGCGAGGTTATCCACTTTGGTGTCAAAAACAGAAAGGCAGACTATTATCTGAATGGATATAGATTGGGAGAAGGGGAAGTGCAACGAGACCTGGGTGTCCTTGTGCACCAGTCGCTGAAGGTAAGCATGCAGGTGCAGCAGGCGGTGAAGAAGGCAAATGGTATGTTGGCCTTCATAGCGAAAGGGTTTGAGTATAGGAACAGGGATGTCCTGCTGCAGTTGTACAGGGCCTTGGTGAGACCACACCTTGAGTATTGTGTGCAGTTTTGGTCGCCTTATCTGAGGAAGGATGTTCTTGCCATGGAGGGAGTTCAGCGAAGATTCACAAGGCTGATACCTGGGATGGCAGGAATGACATATGAGGAGAGATTGGGTCGATTGGGCTTATACTCGCTGGAGTATAGAAGAATGAGAGGGGATCTCATCGAAACATATAAAATTCTGACAGGTCTGGACAAACTAGATGCAGGAAGAATGTTCCCGATGGTCGGAGAGTCCAGAACCAGGGGTCATAATCTAAGGATAAGGGGTAAGCCATTTAGGACAGAAATGAGGAGGAATTTCTTCACCCAGAGAGTGGTGAACCTGTGGCATTCTCTACCACAGAAGGTAGTTGAGGCCAAGTCATTAAATATATTCAAGAATGAGTTAGATATATTTCTTAAAGCTAAAGGTATCAAGGGATATGGGGAGAAGGCAGGTACAGGGTACTGAGTTTGGATGATCAGCCATGATCTCATCGAATGGCGGAGCAGGCTCGAGGGGCCGAATGGCCTACTCCTGCTCCTATCTTCTATGTTTCTATGTTTCTATGACACTTGCTCTACTTGACCCACCTCATTCCCCAGAACCAGATCCAGCAATGCCTCCTTCCTTGTTGGGCGGGAAACATACTGATCAAAAAAGTACCTACTGATGAAGAAGGCAGCAAATGGAGGCCGCAGGCAAGTGCCGGAATAGCACAGCACCCAACCCCCTATTTATTGAAGACTGAGATCGATAGATTTTTGGACTGTAGGGAATCAAGGGATATAAGGATAGGGCGGAAAAGTGGAGTTGAGGTAGAAGATCAACCATGATCTTATTGAATGGCAGAGCAGGCTCGAGGGGCCATATGGCCTACTCCTGCTCCTATTTCTTATGTTTGATGGCTGGTGAAGTGGAACTGGTGCTGCATGAAGTGATTTTGTCACTTCTGGGCACCATCTCCATAGGTCAGCGTTGCAGTATCCCTGGAAGAAAGTGGAGAGAAGATTGGAAGCTGTAGCTGACTGTTGCTGTCACAGGCTGTGCCAGCCCAATGCTGCATGGTGTCTGCAGGTGTCCTTGCAGTAGATGGCACAACTCCACATCTGCTTGTCTGCTGATTCAGCGTCTGTGAAGACATTCCCTTGTGATTGCTGCCACGTCAGTGTGCCAGGGCATGCAGATATGATTGTTGGCACCTTGGAAGGTGTGAAAAATCAGGGTCTGCTGGCTGCCGATCACCTAGGAATGCCGTCTTCATGCAGTACTTCTGAAAGCGTGAAAAAAATTTTTTATTAATCATTCTTGGGATGTGGACATCGCTGGCAATTCTGACATTTATTGCCCATCCCTAGTTGCCCTGAGATGGTGCTGGGTCTTCTTGAACTGCTAACGGTTTCGTACAGCTGAGTAGCTTGTTAGGTTACTTTAGAGAGCAGTTAACAGTCAACCACGTTGGTGTGGGACTGGAGTCACATATAGATCAAACTGGGTAAGGACAGCAGGTTTCCTTCCCTAAAGGGCATTAGTGAACCAGTTGGGTTTTTACGACAATCAGACAGCTTCATGGTCACGTTTAGTGAAACCAGCTTTTTAATTTCCAGTTTCTTTAAAACTTCATTCAAATTCTCAGACTGCCATGGTGAGATTTGAACTCATGTTCTCTGGATTACTCGTCTTGTACCACTTCAATCATGAAATGCTGTGATTGGGGTACTTTAAAAGTAAACCCTATCGTTAATAAAAAATTGACTTGCCAAAAGATGTCTCTATCCTTTTAAGAGCTCCATTTTGCGCTTTAATGTGGCGTTCCTCATTGATGTGCAAGATGTACGTTTAATGAAGCGCTCACACAGAATGTGCTAGAATGCTAAACGCCAACGTTGAAGGCCACTGGAAATTTGCACAAGGGGAATTTCAAGCAGGAATCAGGTGAACTCTTCAAGGTGAGATTTCCTGGTCCCCACGTGCTGATTAGCACCAGCAGGAATGCTCCTATTGATTGGTATATTTATGAGTTATTAAACCAAAGATGAAGATTACAATATAAATACAAGCACTAGTTCAATATAAGTGTGTGTCAGTGAAAGGATTAAGGCCCAATTATGTACAGCCATGTGATGTGTTGAATGTAAAACACTTAATCATTGACTAAAAATACCACGGACGGTTTACACGTGACCTCAAAATGAATTCTACTACTACTGCCTAAAACTGTGACTAATAGAAACCCTAATAGCCCTGTTGTTTTTGTTGTTCAGGTTAATGGTACTGCTAAAATCACTACCACCATAACCCTCTTCAGGTTAGCTGAACTGTGGTAAGGTGTTTTACACTTTACCATTTTCTTTTTTCCTTTTTATATATGTTGTCGGATGCCAAGCTCCATCGGCTTGCTGGGCTATGGTGCAAAGTTTGGAGACCCGACTATTTTAAAATCTGCACAGTACCTTCTTTTACTTAATGACACTGAATTACTCTGCAAGACAAATCTGCTCCTTTGTTTGAAAATATAATTTTCACCTAGAAATTGGAAAGCAACCAGTGTGTGGACACAGATATCAGAGAAATCACAGTACGTCTTGAATACTTGGCCTTTATGCAGCACCCAATAGCTTCATATAATGAATTATTTCTGGACTTGTTATGAAGATGGGCACTTGCATTAGCAAAGTCCTATAAACAGCAATGACCAGTTGATCTGTGTTTTATTAATGCTGTTGATTAAGGGAAGGATGTTGGCCAAGACACTGGCAGAACTTTCTGCTTTTTTGCCAAATAGTGCCTTGGAATCACTGATGTCCACCTGAACAGGCAGATAGGACCTTGTTTTAGCATCTCATCCAAAAGACATCATTAGGCTCACTTTTTCCATGTTCACCGTTTCTCTCCGAAGGAAACATTTATATTGGGGTTACCGCTCCATAGGCTCCGGCAGCTCTCCATGTGGTCATTCTTCACGTGTGAGCTCAGGCAACAAAACGCCAGTTTTACCAATGCATGTTCCCAACAGGCATGGCTCCCAGCCTAGAGTGCATAGTCATTAAATCAGCTATTCAACTACGGAGGTCATCATAATTGAGCCCAATCCCATCCTCACCCAATATTCACGCATACATTTATTCCAGCGGAAACCACAGATTAGTGTTCAGGAGCATGAATCTGGGTTGATTTTTCTTCTACCCAGGCCAAGGGCATTGTAGCTAACTGTAGTACCCAAACTGCTGCCCTAGATTAGATTATCTAACAGGGAATCGATTTTTGGTCCACATGGCACGGAACTACACAAGATGGTGCATTTTCCCATTAGTGGTTAGAAGTCTCATTTTCATAACCAATCTCTTTATTTCCCTTATCAAACACCCCAAGCAAATTTTTCTCTTTTGTACTTGGGCATGAATAATTGCCTGGGCAGAGCACATTAAAGAAGATTAGGCAGGGATGATCGCATGCCCACAGCAGAGCACGCCTGATTTTCTATCCATTCATTTAAATGGTTGGGAAATCATTCTTGCTCCATTACACAAATCTGATCCTCCCCACCCAGTTTTCCTTTGTGCTCTGCCCCAGGTGATCCTTTATGCTCAAGCGCAATAAGAGGAAAATCTGCCCTATTAAGTCAATATAAAAATGTGCAATTCAGCAGGCTCTTTAACTGGGTTATCCAAATTTAAGATTGCCAATTGCCTAATTTCCCTCGATGCATTCCGCCCAGGCACGAAAGAGGAAAATCTCTGTTTCAGTTTTGCTTCTTCAATCATCCATAACAGGGCTAAAATTCCTTAGGGGTTCTGTCGGTCTCCCACCTTAACTTCAACAGGAAACCAGCAGAACCCCCCGGGAAACAGCAGCGACTCGGTTCTCTCATCTCCAGGATCTCCCACTGGGCCGAGTAGAGGTGGAACCTCCAGTCGCCCCTTATTTGGGCACCCGCATGAAAGGGGACAGGCCCAAGGGTGAGGACTCCAAACACTGGGATTTCCACCATCAACAGCATACAGGGGAGCCAGTGTAACTCGGAAGGCCAGTACATCAAAGGAGAAAAGGCCACTTACATAGGAACATAGGGAGCAACATAGGAACAGGTGTAGGCCATTCAGCCCCTCGAGCCTGTTCCACCATTCAATTAGATCATGGCTGATCTGTATCTTAACTCCATCTACCCGCCTTGGTTCCATAACCCTTAATACCCTTGCATAACAACAATCTATCAAACTCATTTTTGAAATTTTCAATTGACCGAGGTTATGCCCCCTTGTTCTGGACTCCCCCACCAGAGGAAATAGTTTCTATCTATCTACCCTATCAAAACCTTTAATCATTTTAAACACCTCAATTAGATCAACCCTTAATCTTCTATAGTCAAGGGAATGCAAGCCTAGTCTATGCTACCTGTCCTCATAATTTAACCCTTTTAGCCCCGGTATCATTCGGTGCGGTGCCCAGAACTGAATGTAGTACTCCAGATAGGGTTTAACCAGAGCTCTGTACAGCTGTAACATAACTTCCACCCCTTTGCATAACAGAGATAAAGGCCAACATTCTGTTAGCCTTTTAAATGATTTTTTTACCTGTCCACTAGCTTTTCGTGATTTCTGTACTTCGACCCCTAAATCTCTCTGCTCACAGTTCCTAGCTTCTTGACATTTAGAAAATACTCTAATCTATCTTTCTTAGGTCTAAAGTGGATGAACTCACACTTTCCTACGTCCTCCATTTCATAATTCTCCCAAATCTTTGAAATGGGTCATGTATCATGAATGTGCTTCATTTGTAATGACGTCAGCCAGCTTCAAAATGGGTAGTGCACCAAAAAACATCTCAATCATTAGGAATTTGGAATTTCCTCTTTCCATTTATTCAAAGTCAACAAAACCAAAGTCCTTTTTGGTTCCTGCCAGCACCTGTGTACTTCTAGTTCTGAGTACATTAACCTCCCTAGCTGTTTCTCAGGTCAAACCCTGTAGTACACAAGAGTGTTAACTTCATCTGAACCCCACATCCAGTCTGTCACCAAGATCATGTTCTTCAACCTCCACTTACACTCAGACCTCTCCCTACCACTGCCAGAACCCTAATCTACACCTTCATCACCTTGAGAATTGATTTCTCAAAGATATTTATCACTAATTTGCAAACATCCAGAAAACTCCATGGGAGTAATTTTAACTATCAGCAATGGTATAAAACAGGTGATACTAGATCAGCTGCCCATTATACACCCTGAACGATTTTCCTTTCGAATTGACTTCAATAGAAAGTAAAATGGGGGGCCGATGGGGTGTATAATGGGGGGCCGATCTGTTATGGCCCATTTTATACCATCACTAAAAGTTAAAATTACCCCCCATGGTCCATGTTCTCTTCCATATTCATGCACAGCTCCTCTTGCCAACCTCCAGTAGTTCCCTGTGTCTCCGTAAATCGACTTCAAGATCCTTGTGCTTATTTCCAGATCTCTCAAAAGCCCTGCTCCCTCCTATTGAATGACCTTCTCCAGTCATACAACCTGCCCACACCCTCTCCTCCTATGGCTCAAGGTAACTCATTTTCTGCTCCATTGTTGGAGGCTAATCTTTCAACCAATATGCCTTTGGAATTCTCCCCGTTAATCACTTTGCCTTGCTACCTCCCTCCCCGCTCTTCAAATGTCTCCAAAAAAATCATCTATTTGAATGTGCTTTCAGTCTCTCCCCTATATTTTTTCTTTTCCTATTTCTTATCAATCTTTCTGACAGTAGACAGTTCAGATTTTTGACCTGAAATTCCATTGGTTGCAATCCCAGCGATTGCGCCAGTCTCACACCTGCACCCCTGGTAGAGTTTGCAGGGGAAATGAAAAGATATCTCATTTGCACGGGGCTAGCATGTGCATCTTAAGTGCCTATCTGCTCCATGCACCCAGAAACCTGGACAACTGCCCACCAATGTTCCCTGTAAGTGGCGCGGCCGCGCAGTAATGGGAAAGGTCCCATGCAGGTTACTCACTGGTTTTTCCATTGTAAATGCCGTGCATGTGCAAAAATTTAAAGAGACCGCACATTAAATGAAACAGGCCGTGCAGAACAAAGCGCAGCTTACAGCGAACATTGCTGCCCATCCACAAACCTCCCCCCCACCGCCAGCCCCGCCACCCCCAAACCCTGCCACTACTCTGATCGGGCCCCGAACCAGGAAGTTTCTATTTTAAAAATAAAGTTCCGCTTAATGGGTCCAGGCCACTTGCTGGGCTTTCACCCCCCACTGTTTTTCACAAGCACCCTTTTGGAGGCCAGTATACCTCATCTCTGGTCGTGTACCGGCTGCCAGTAATACTCTGGGACCCGATCCATTGGCGCCTCCAACCCGCCCAAACAAGGTAATCCACGTCATTGTGGCATGTGGGCGAAGAGTGAACTCCAAGGCGCCTCCACTACCAACCATCTCCTTAAACCTCCCTCCTCTGCCCTCTCCCCTCACCCTAACCACAAGTACGAGGAGTTCATGGACTTCTTTGCCACCAAGATAGTGACTATTGGTTCACCTGCTTCTGCTGCACCTTCCCCTTATATTGTAAATGGTTCTATCTCCTCAGAGATTAGCCCTTTCCCTTTCAAAACAGCCACCACCACTGCCTTATTCAAAAAACCCATCCTCGACCACTCTGTCCTTGCAAACTATCACCCATTTCCATCTCCACATCGCTGCTCACGATGTGGTCTCCTCTACATTGGGGAGACCAAACGCAGATTGGGTGACCGCTTTGCGGAACACCTCCGTTCAGTCCGTAAGGGTGACCCCGAGCTTCCGGTCGCTTGTCATTTTAATTCACCTCTCCACGCCCACTCAGACCTCACCGTCCTCGGCCTCGTGCATTGTTCCACGGAAGCTCAGCGTAAGCTCGAGGAACAGCACCTCATCTTTCGTTTAGGCACTTTACAGCCTTCCGGACTCAATATCGAGTTCAACAATTTCAGATCATAACCTCGGCCCCTACCACATATATATACATTTTATCCACCCTTTTGGTTCGTGCCTTTTTCCTTTTTTTTCTCTCTCTCCCCCTACGGCAGCTGTCTCTCATTCTGCCAGCATTTCACAATTCACCTTTTGTTTCTTAACCTGTCCCATTACCATCTCGTCTTGCATTGAGCATCTCTTAATGTCTTTACTTACCATAGTTATTCCACCCCCCAGCCTCCCCCTTGCATTTTTATCTGTTTCATTTCCTGCTCTTTTCTCAGTTCTGACGAAGGGTTTTGACCTGAAATGTTAACTCTGTTTCTCTCTCCACGGATGTTGCCTGGCCTGCTGAGTTTTTCCAGCATTTTCTGTTGTTGTTTCCATCTCCCTTTCCTGTCTAACATCCTTGAACATGTCATAGCCTCCCAAGTCCATGCCCATCTCCCCTTTAACTCTCTGTTTGAATCTTTCCGATTAGGTTTCCATCAAAGATGGCCCTAACGAAAGTCATAAACAACATTCTCTATTACTGTGACCATGCGGCAATATCACTCCTCATGCTTCTCGACCTCTCTGTATCCTTTGAAACAGTCGACCACACCTTCCTCCTCCAATGCCAATCCTCCCTTATCCAGCTCGGTGGGAATGCCCTCACTTGGTTCCATTCAAACCTATCCAAATGTAGCCAGAATATCTCCAGCAATGGCTTCTCTTCCCACCCTTGCATCATTACCTCTGGTGTCTCGCGAGGTTGTATCCTTGGCCCCCTTCTCTTCCTCATCTATATATTTCCCCTTGGCAACATCATCTGCAGACGTGGGGTCAGTTTCCACATGTATGCTGGTGATACACAGCTCTGCCACCTCTCTCAACCCCTACATTGCCTCTATGCTGTCAGACTGCTTGTTTGGCATCTAGTCGAGGGTGAGCTGCAATATTCTCTAGTTAAAAATTGGGAAGGACCAAAAACATCATCTTCAGCCCACACCACAATCACCCTACCCTTGTCTGTGACTCCACGCCCTCTCCCTGACCATTGCTTCAGACTGAACCAGACTGTTTGCAATCCTATTCCATGCCTTTCTACAATTTACAATTCTAATGCTCTCCTAGTGCATTATGTTATAATTAAAAGCTAATTATTAGACCCAAGGCACATTATCCCACTCATGGAATGTATAAGGGTACAGATTTTGGTTTACAGGAGACTCGATCTGTTTATGGAAATTGCTTTTCTCCCATGAGTTCATGTTAAATGTGTTGAGAGAAAAACCAAAGCATTAGAGCTACTGTGCTGTAAACATTTTACTTTTCTTTTAAGACCTTTCATAATTTTCTTGACAAATGTGTGTATAATGCCCTAAACCCAACACTAATGTGTGGCTCTTAACAAATGTGACAATGTTAAATGCTTTGTAGGAACATACTCTCAAATAAAGAGCTTTATCACAGCAGATTTACTTTGCTATGTTGTACGCTAGCATACTTGATTAAACTGGAATTTTTGTGAGTAATTTACCCATTATCTCAAATAATGGAAGGCCAACACTGTAAATGGAATTGTATGAACACATCCTGAATACAGGCTGATTTCTTCGTACTATTCACATATCTTTTGTTTTTGGGAATGAGAGTAGAAAGTGACAACATATATTCCTTCCAAGACCAAACTAATACAGTAATTACCAAGGTCACATTTTCAGATTTCATGGGAAAAGTGGGTAGAATCACAGATAAAACATTGTTTAAAAATCTTGGAAAATCATAATAAACACTTGTAAGGAAAATGGAATTTAACTTATTTTGTCACCAATAAATCAGTGGCCATGATAGCTACCCATTACATCAGTGCTCTCACATTTATGGGAATATTTGTAATTATTGGGTTTTGATCCCAATTAAGGAATACAAGAAGGAAAATTAAATAAAGAAATAGGATCTACCATATTCCAGCCTGATGTGGTTCTCTGCCCTTCTTGCAACCGATTGGCCTCTATGAACCAGACATCCCACTCTGTCTATTTTTCATCCATTCTACCTTCCTTTTGTCCTTCTCCCATTTAGTCTACCTCTGTAACTGTGTACCACCCAATTTGCCTTTGTAAATATTTCACACTGTGAGTTAGGAGAGCGGTGATCGACAAGAAAGACACAATCAGGATATATTGAGACCGGTCTAATCCATGTGTCATTAGTACATATGCTTGGAATCATTTAGTTCATTCCAAACCTAAACTATTGCATTTTACATAGTTAATCTATAAAACTCTGCTTCAGACTTCGAATTAATTGGAATAAAAACCAGCCAGATTTTAATTATTTTTGTCTATTTGATATGAAATGGCAATTAACTCCTTTCACCTGCCAAACTGATCTGGCTACACACAATCATTCTGATGAATGCAAGCATGCAGTAGCGACTGAGCAGTTAGCAATGCTGCACGTAATCACTTTGATCAATTAAAGCTCACTTAACAGTGTGCTCTTGAACTGGCTGCACACAATCACTATGATGAATTAAAATGACTATAACCACTTTCATACTGGTGCTTGTTTAGGTTGGATTCTGGGAAATCAACATCCAGAAGCTAACTCCCGTCATTTATATTACTAAATCCAATACCTTTACCCTCCCCAACCACTCCCACAGAGTCATAGACCAATGGAAAATTGCACCAGTGCCTCTGTTGCTGGCATAAGGGTGCCAGATTTAGTTGTGTAAATGTTGCGAGCTGGCTCACAGATGCAGATCTCCCAGAATCCAACCTTAGCTAGCAATTGCGTTAAAATAGTTTTATTGGTGCTAAACTGTTAGTTACAATTATTCTCAGTGAATGCTGACACTGAAGTGTTCAGTTAAATTGTACTGGGCCATAATTTGCTGTCAAAATAACGGTGAGGCTAATAGCATTTGCTGTTATTTATGCACAAATGGTACAGCAACATCAGGCGAGGGGCAGATGCGCAGTTAAACGTGAATATCCAAAAGTTGCTGTCCGAGTTGTGCTGCTCCACTGTTAGCTTCGCGAAAACGCCATCTCGCCTCACCATTGAAATGCATTGAACGGCGTGAAGTTGCTGTATTTGCGCTCTAGATACGAACTAAACTCGCCACAGAAAGTTAAGTCTCGTCCATTTCAGTCTGTGCCCTTTTAATGAAGCGATATGTGTTAATTACTGCCAGTCAACTTCTCTGGCACTGAAAAGAAACTATTACAAGTGTGGAGTCTCATTTCTTTAGTTTTTAATTGTTGTTGGAGACTTAATTTTTTTTTAAATATAATGTTGTTTTTACTTTTTCTTTCTCTTTTTTCTCTCTCTCTTAATTCAATCTTTCTTTCCCTTTATTTTGCTTTCTGTACCTGATTTGACATTGAATCCACTATTCTCACTTCCTGCTTCAGACTCTGCACTGTTTATTAACAATTCTTCAATCTGATTGGTTAAGGAGATTCACAGTTGCTTGCCCTGTTTGCACAGGTCCCAGATGCCCTGTAGAGGGTGCTGCGCCGTTTGAATCTATAACTTACAGCAACTTTCAGTGCAAAAGCTCATGGTAAGTACTTTCCATGATTCATGAAAGGACCTCATACGTGCACCCACAACTTTCCTGTGGTCTCGCAATGACAATGACAATAAAATAAAATACAGAGTTACTTTAGCCATAGTACAGGGACACATTTTCTGCCCTGGAATAGAAAGCAAGAATGCTAATTAAAGCTTCAAGCAATAGCTGAATACTCTAATTAACTCCAGGTCCCTTCTTTCAGATTTAAACACTAGGTTAATACAGTTTAAGAAAATCTGTAGCACTGTTTTGGTAATATAATGAAGTTCACATACATTAGGATTCTATGGGGATAACTGTGAGCTCACCAGCCAATTGGATCCTGTTTCTTATTTTAAAACTACCTACTAATAAGGTTTAACATAACAACTGTAGCATCTCTTGTGCTAACTGTATCCTGTTTATTTAACATACTAGAGACTCAGAAACGTATTAACACAATGGAAGGCAATTTCACACTCAGAAAGGATGGACCATCATAGAGTCACTCAAAAATTTCAAGCTTCATTCAGAATAAGTGAGTATAACTGTGACAAAACATTGTTTTAGTCAGTTCATAAATTCTATTTGGTTATCATGCCAGTTCCTTTGAAGTAATTGCATTTCAGGAATTTATTCAATGAGATCAATTCAACTTCCTTTTGAATGTGGTGATATAGAGGCAGCATTCTGCCTGTCATTGTCTCAAATTATTATTTTAGTAATTTTATTTGTCAGTGCAAATATAAATACAAATATTCTTGGTGGCATTGATTTCTGGTACTTGTTCACATGGCGTGTGGCAGAGAGGGCATTACTATAACATTTACTTTGTGTAAGGCAATTTATTTTGCACAATTGCTTAGTACCAATCATAAAATGTCATGTTAGGCCCTTTTAGTAATAGTATTATCACCACTCTTTATTTTCTGACAGCAGTTTAACACAGACGTACAAAATCACAAGGTAGGGTTAGATGGGGAATAAAAAAACCTTCAGCCCATTCAATCTCATTCTTCCAGAATACCTACCCTTCCCATTAGAGTTCTTGCTTAAATGAATCCAACCTGTTCCAAGCGTAAAACACCCTACCTGTAAAGAAATATTTTCTGAGTGGGGTTTCTGCCATGAAGTAATACCAGCAGAGCAAGAACAGCTCCGAGGAATTTCCCAGACTAAATTTTGGTTATAAGCCAACTCTAACTGTGGCATGGTCGCTATTGCCCAGCAGTTCAGCTATTTCAACTGCCTGAATAGTGTCGTAAGAACCAGTTTGGGAAGAGAGACCCCTCTCATGGCTTCCCTGATGCACTGAGTCAGGAGGCAGCAGTGGTGTCACGGCAATTTTTAAAGTGGGTGTAGAGTAAATCACAAACAATATTTTTTTGACCGCGGGTGGGTGCTGGGTGATTCCTCCTAGATATTTTTGGTTTTTGATACATTTTCAAAATTCGGCAGCAGACATTTTATAGACATGTCAATATCTTCTAATGTGTTTACTGCTTCATACAAGAGAATATACCCCACTGTGCTGGATCTTCACACCAGAACTGTGAGTCATATACATGTGGTGGTATTAGTTTTCTAATCCTGTGTCCACTGCTTTAACACAGGCATTACCCCATTTATTTTAAATGGATAAGTTAAAATAACAGACAATAGAATACGTTAAGTCTTCATCCATTAATATTGCCAACATTAATTTCTAGGCTTCATTATTAAAATGAATGACTTACAATCGTACAGGTCGAAAAATTGCTCTTCATTACATGCAACACTGTAACAGGTGATGCTGTAATTTGCAATGCCTGCTATGTATAGTTTCTCCATCAATGGTGCTGTCACATCCCTATGATAAACTGACTCTGTGGTTGCAGGGAGCACTTGCCAGCAAATCGCAGGAACACACTGCTTGATTTTCCATCAATACTTGAACATTTTCACCCTGATTTCTTATATTAAAAAATAAATCCATCGGAACTGCTGCCTGCTCCTGTGCTTCCAATGAATATCTCCGTCCTGCTTTAAGAAGTTGTATTTTCACCTGTGATCACCACATTGGTTGAAAGTTAATATTTCTGCCCTGCTGAATAAATAATTGCATTCTACCTGCTGGCTACCTGCCCATATTTAAAAATGAATATTTTGGCTTTGCTTTTTTCACCACTGCTCTCTACCTTTCCTGAATATTAATATTATCTGCCCTGCTGCACTTTCAGGGTTTTGCACATCTATCCTGATGTAAACTGAATAAGTATTCAGATATAAAAACAGAAAATGCTGGAAATACACAGCAGGTCAGGCAGCATCTGTGGAGAGAGAAACAGAGTCAACGTTTCAGGTCGATGACCTTCCCAGGGTACCTTTCCGAGCAAGCGCAGGAGATACAACACCTGCCCTTTTACCTCCTCCCTTCCCACTGTCCAGGGCCCCAAACACTCCTGGCAATCAGTAACTAGTGGTGTTCCACAGGGGTCAGTGCTGGGTCCCCAACTCTTTACAATCTATATTAACGATTTGGAGGAAGGGACCAAGTGTAACATATCAAAATTTGCAGATGATACAAAGATGGGAGGGAAAGTAGTGAGTGAGGAGGACATAAAAAACCTGCAAGGGGACATAGACAGGCTAAGTAAGTGGGCAGAGATTTGGCAGATGGAATACAACACTGGAAAGTGTGAGGTGATGCACTTTGGCAGGAAAAATCCTAGAGCAATTTATTATCTTAATGGCAAGAAACTGGAGAGTACTGAAGTGCAAAGGGATCTGGGGGTCCTGGTGCACGAAACTCAAAAGGTTAGTATGCAGGTGCAGCAAGTGATTAAGAAGGCAAATGGAATGTTGGCTTTCATTGCTAGGGGGATAGAATATAAAAATAGGGAGGTATTGCTTCAGTTGTACAAGGTATTGGTGAGACCGCACCTGGAATACTGCATACAGTTTTGGTGTCCTTACTTAAGGAAAGACATCCTTGCTCTCGAGGCAGTGCAAAAAAGGTTCACTCGGTTAATCCCGGGGATGAGGGGGTGGTCATATGAGGAGAGGTTGGGTAGATTGGGACTCTACTCATTGGAGTTCAGAAGAATGAGAGGCGATCTTATTGAAACATATAAGATTGTGAAGGGGTTGGATCGGGTGGATGCGGGGAGGATGTTCCCGATGATGGGTGAGACTAGAACTAGGGGACATAGTCTTAGAATAAGGGGCTGCTCTTTCAAAACTGAGATGAGGAGGAACTACTTCACTCAGAGGGTGGTAGGTCCATGGAATATGCTGCCACAAAAAGCTGTAGAAGCTACATCATTAAATAAATTTAAAACAGAAATAGACAGTTTCCTAGAAGTAAAGGGCATTAAGGGTTACGGGGAGCGGGCAGGAATTTGGACATGAGTCTAGGTTTGGATCGGTCATGGCCCTGTGGGTAGTGGAGCGGGCCCAGGGACCTTGTAGCCTGATTCTGCTCCTATTTCGTGTGTGCAATTCTGTTAGATGCAGGAGATGGTTCTGTGATAGATAGTAGATTGGCGGTTAGGATCAGATCAGCCATGATCTTATTGAATGGCGGAGCAGGCTCGAGGGGTCGATTGGCCTACTCCTGCTCCTATTTCTTATGTTCTTATGTTCCTTCCAGGTGAAACAGTGATTTACTTGTAATTCTTACAATTTACTATACTGTATTCGCTGCTCACGCTGCAATCTCCTCTACATTGGGGAGACCAAACGCAGATTGGGTGACTGCTTTGCGGAACACCTCCGTTCAGTCCGTAGGGGTGACCCCGAGCTTCCGGTCGCCTGTCACTTTAATTCTCTGCTCCACTCCCACTATGACCTCTCGGTCCTCGGCCTCTTACACTGTTCCAACGAAGCTCAACGTAACCTCGAGGAATAGCACCTCATCTTTCGATTAGGCACTTTACAGCCTTCTGGACTCAACATCGAGTTCAACAATTTCAGACCATAACCTCTGTCCCTAATTTTTCACATGGCAGCTGTTGATGATTCTACCATTCCCATTTGCACCTCTTCTAGACTTATCTTTTGTTTCTTTACTTGTCCCATTACCATCTCCTTTTGCTTTGTACTATCATACCTTTTGTCATTTAATCACTCCTGCCTTCCACCCTATCATAGACCTTCCCTTTTGTTCTTTGCACCCCTCCCCGCCTTTCCCTGCCCCTGCACTTGCTTAAAATCTGTTACATCTCTAACTTTTTTCAGTTCTGACGAAAGGGCATCGACCTAAAATGTTAACTCTGTTTCTCTCTCCACAGATGCTGCCTGACCTGCTGTGTGTTTCCAGCATTTTCTGTTTTTATTTAAGTATTCAGATGTGAGTCATTGCTGCGATGTTTGTGAGTGAACTTTTGTATTGGTGAGTGAGTGGTGGTATGTTTGGCACATTTTATTTTGTCTGGGTTGAGTTTTGCTGCTGATGATGTGTAGTGTGAAACAGGAAAAAAAAGACACATTTCACAGTATTTAAAATTGTGATATAAAACATTGCACAAGACAAGTGGTAGAGCACAACTCAGCACCAATGTGCAAATTGTGGTTAGCAGGGCCCAGCACGTCTTCTGACCAACCCCGTTACATCGTTGAAGTATTCTGGGGACACTTAAGGAGCATTCTCGAACGGAACCACAGTCTCTTGTGCAAAGAAGTCTCATGGGTTGAAATTTCAACAATGCACAAGACAAAGTAATCGATCTCAGTGGGATTACCGTTATCAAAAGAGCCATCTGTTCGTCAGAGGAATTTTTAAAAAGCCTTACTGGCTTTGTTGACCATAACTTTATATGATTTCTTTCATCTATGTATTTAATTTATATTCCTTACTGTATACATAACTGAAAATACATTGTGATGACCAAAACAATTACTATTCACACACACATATACATAATATATATATATATATATATCAGATCACCCATGATCTAACATTATGGTCCTTATACAACAGAGTATCATTCAACTTACCATAACCAACAGAAGTGTTATAGCATGTAATGCACAACATATTATTCTGCTGCTAAGATGGAACTGTTGTTAGAGATCAAGATCAAGAAATAGTAAAGAAATCCATTTTGTACAAAAAGAATTTGTTTATATTAAGTTCCATTTTATATTAAGCTCTACAGTGAAGATCTAAGACTGAAAGACTGCAAACGTGTCTGTACAAAGGTTAGCTACAGCCTGCTTGAGGCCAGCTTGTACATGCTTACATTTAGGTTCGCTTTATCACTGCAAACTGGAGACTCAGCTCTCCTTTTATGCCTTGCTAACACTAGACATCAATGTTTTCTGTAGAACTTCGAGATCAGATAGAGATAAATGTTTCGAGCCAGGAATTTCTTGATAAGAATGATGAGAATTAGAGCAAAATGCATCCAACAATATGTGAAATTATGTTGTTAGAAGGATATTAAAATGGTAAAATTGTAATATGAGGTTAGAAGAAGGAACAGAAGGAAGAGAGAGAGGAGAGAAGGTTGAACTCAACCGGTTGTGACGTGCGTTCTTCTGCAACCGCATCATTTGTAATCTCGGTGTTGGCTGAGTGTGTCTTTAACCTTTAATAAATCTCCAAGTGTTTTTGACTCAGTGTCTAAGAATTCATCCTTGGCATAGTACTGCAGTCTTTGTCTGTATTATTATAAATATACACATCCTAACACTGTGTCTTTTTAAGGTCACAAAGTTTATTTGTTAAGTAAACAGAGCTTTAGATTAATCAACATCTGAGGGTCCGAACTTCCAATCAGGCCTTAGGTGGCACTGGGAAGATCATCCCACAAGGGATCGGACAATGGGACGGAATCTGGTTCTGCCAGGATTCCACCCTAAGAGTCTGTTCGCTTTCCTAATGGTGTGGGAAGGTGGTGCGCTGCAAGGATGGGCATGCTGGGCGACCAATGAGAGAACATGGGGTGGGATGGTTGGCGGTTGGAGGTCATGTGATGAAACATCCAGGCAGAGTTGGCAACCCTAGTCAGTACTGGAAGAATGCTGCACTGTTGGAGGTGCTGCCTGTTGGATAAGATGTTAAACTGGCAGCAAAGAAACATCGCCCACCCTCAATTTCCTCTTATGTGCAATTTGTCGCTGATGCATACTCAGAAAATTTAAGCCAATAGCATGTGGCATTAGCTGCTTGTGCAGTAATGCAAGGAGCAATTTTAGGATTGCATGCTAATGGCTGGAACCTTGCCTATAGTCTACATCCTTTCATGTTGCACACTGCAAATTAGATGTACTGTAGTATATGAGGAGGCATAGCATACAACATAAATTATTTCTTGCTGCAATGCAGAGAAAAGTATTGACAAGAGTCTGGAACTACAAGTTCCCATAGACAACCTTGACAGTTTGAATTCCTGAACTATTGTTTTGCATTATACAGATAAAACTCACTTACAGATTAGTCTAAATGAGCTTCATAAACCCAGTAGTTTGGGTTAAAGTTACAGTTTGATTAGAGATTAATATTCAAGGCACACTCTTGTCAGCACCTTTTCTTCAAGCAGCTAATTCCCTGAATATTAACAGACATAAAACACCTTGGCGTAAAAATTGGGTAGTGCCCCCTTTGGAGTGCTACCTTCGCCAGGGCGCTAATTTTAGCGCCCCAAAAAAGTTAGCGCCCTCACAGCTGATTTTCCCGGGTAGCGCCCCAAGAGGGAGGAGGGCCGTTACTGGAAGCGTCCCGTGTCCCTCTTAGGGCGCTGCAAGCCAATATCGTGGCGCTACGTGCCGTGGTACTGCAGGCCTTCCTCCCCTTCTTGGCCACCAGGGATCGGGAGTGCCGGCAAATGAGCCCGGCACTCAAGAGGAGTGCCGGGCTCACGGAGAGCAGCCGGCACCTCGCGGGGGTGGCTTCACAGGGGCCGGGGGCAGCAAAGGGGGCAGGTGCTAGCAGGCAGCCAGCAACAAAAATGGCCGCCCACCATCTCCCCTTTAACTAGCGCCGCCCCGGCCGCAGGTAGGCCCCCCTGACCCCGGCGGACATAGCGTCCAGCGGTAAGTCGGGGGGCGCCACCCAATATTACAGCCGGGGCGCAAGTGAGGCGCTAACGGGAGGCGCAAATCAACCGAATTTAGCCCTCCTTATTTAATATAACTTTACAGCAATATAAAATAATTCCTCTTTTATAGTAAGATGTTTGCACTCACCAATATAATCCCAAGCTGCTACATTTTTTGCAGAAACACATTGGTACATTAACAGTTCAGAATGTGATTTTATATTTTTTATGTCAAGAAAGGAAGGTAACTAACTGTTGGGTCGAACTGGTACATGACCAATTTTCCTTTCTCATATTTTCCCACAACATCTTAAATTTTCCTTTTTCTTACCCAAAACTGGAATTCAGAGACAAAAGAACACTGATACAGAAATAAACCAGTTACATATATGCTTCAAGAAGATAACAGAGCTACACTAGCAGGAATAGTAGATTCTACATATTTTACATGAGCCAAGATTTACCCCTCAACCCTGAGCAAAAGTGCAGCTTTACATTTTTTATAGGTACAGAAAGAGATGCTGTCTGAGGTCCACAACAGTTCCATATTACAACATTCTATCATTTTCTATCAAGCACATATAAGAGTAATTTGCCATTTCACAGAACTTAAGGCTACAAAAAAATAAAAAGGATGAATTGGTGGTTAAAAAGGGCCAACTGGAAAATCACGCTCAGCGTTAAAATGCGGCAGATCTGGCTATATGAATCTGAGCTGGATTCGCTGGCCTCAGCACCTGCTCATCTCCTGTGCCACTTGGATCATTGTCCTTTTACGTCAATAGACAGGTTGCTGTGCTGGAGAGTCAGGCAGTTGGTGCTGAGTCAGCCTTGGAGAATGGCCCCAAACTGCCTGGTTATTTTAACTGATCTGCTTATTAATGTGTGACTAAACATTCTTCTCATCAGCAAGCTTCGTCTCTACTATCAGAAATGTCTGGAAAGCAAATGAAAAGCTCATTATGGCCATGTTGCACTCTGAATCACGATTGTTTATGGTTTCAACCAACTAGTTCACTCTCCAGTTGGAAGTAATGCTGCATTGATCTAGTTATGACCCACTCCCTGAAAATATTCAAAGAAGCACCAGCTGCTACATCTCCCATCACTTGCTCTCCATTAAAGTAGGCTGTCATTGTTACCTTGCACATAAGACCAAAATGAGATTTGTCTCTATGATCAGGTGAGTTGGAATATTTTGCACTAATGCAAATTTAGCTCTATGATTGGGTGAAGAAAAGATCCTGTCATTACATTCTCAAGGGTACACATCCAAGATAAGCTTCAACTTTTACAAAACTCAGACAAGGTAAAGACTAGTGAAAGATAATCAAATATATTTTCAGCATAAGACCCAACTCCACACTCCTAAGAAGGATGGAGTTACTCCTCACACATCTGGGAACCACACATTTGCTGAAAAGGCATCTGAAACACAAGATTGGGCACCAAATGCTCCACTGAAGTGCAGGAATCCGCCAAATAAAAATAAGATTAAACATTTCCTTCAAATCTAGACCTCAGGAAAAACACTAGCCCCAGTGGCATGGGTACTCAGGTTCTTAAAGCCCTAGCAGCCCTCCTACCTTATTTCTTTCACCTGCCCCAATAAACTGGTGTTGTCTAGTAACCAGACCCCACCGGCTGAAGACCAGGATTCCTATAATCAATCATGTACAAGCTCATGAAACACTCCAGTGCAGTACTGAGGGAGTGCTGCACTGTCGGAGGGGCAGTCTTTCAGATGAGACGTTAAACCGAGGCCCCGTCTGCCCTCGCAGGTGGACGTTAAAGATTCCATGGCACTATTCAGAAGAGCAGGGGAGTAAAACCCTGGTGTCCTGGCCAATATTTATCCCCCAACCAATGCTACTAAAACAGATTACCTGGTCATTATTACATTGCTGTTTGTGGGATTTTGCTGTGCAACAAATTGGCTGCCCTGTTTCCTACATTACAACACTTCAAAAATACTTCATTAGCTGTAAAGTGCTTTGAAACATGCTGAGGTCATGAAAGGCACTATATAAATGCAAGTTCTATCTATCTATCTATCTATCTATCTATCTATCTATCTATCTATCTATCTATCTATCTATTTATCTATCTATCTATCTAGCTATCCTTACAACATCTCAATCACAACCTGTTGCTTTTTATGTCTCAATTCGACATGAGAAAATTGGTCATTTTATTTGGACTCTCAATCTCATGGTCCAAAAATGGCAGAATTATCGTACTGCCTAACATGAAACTAGGGAAGTCAACATTTCTAGGCTCTTGAACAGCATATGACTTTGCTGACTCATTTATAAGCAGATCTTTTTTGGCATATCTGATGAACTGGGTACAAACTTGCTCAGGCCATGATAAAAGAGCATTGATTGCCTCACACCAAAGGTTTCTCAGTCAAATGTTTGTGGCCCAACTTTTCTTCACCATTGACCTATGGATGTGATTACAAATGGCACAGATCTCTTGTTAATGCCACCAGCACCACTCCCCATCTGAAAAATAAACAGTATCAGAATCATTGTGGACTGATGCAGACAGATTTGGACAATGGGCTGACATTTTGTGTTCTATCTCCAGAATTGAGAAGATCAAGCCAATAGCTCTGTTAGGGAAGACGGAGTGTGAGTTTGGCCGCAAAACTTTACAAGGAATGCAAGCTTTCTTCAGTTACAATCACTAGGGCCGCTTTTACAAAGCTGAGCTTCCAGAAGGGAGCCTCGCACACTGGGAATAACGGAAATTCAGATGTGCACTCCCCAGGATTTTCCATCCATGATGGACTAGCTATCTTAGGGAGCACACACCTGAATTTGTAATATATGTCCCCAGTAGCCGAGGCATCCCACTGGGAGCACAATTTATTAAAATTGGTTCTATTGACTTTATTGGCTTCATAGGCACTTCTGATCTCCTGAGACAAATATGTGGCAAAGCTAGCTGAAAAACTGGTAGAAAAGCAGGAATCTTCAAGCAAGCTCAAACATACTCATAACTGACTGTCTCATTACGGCTTTACAAAGGACACTGATTGACAATCTAAAGCAATGCAGACTACTAGACGTGATAAGGTTGGGCTACTCCATGTTACAGTCTATATACAACATTAGACTGTCAATCTCTGTAATATTAGGACTGGAGGAGCACTGAACCCAGACCACTATGTTCATACCAGGAATCCCAAGAGCTGCTGCTAGTCACCTCAACATTCTGTATCAGTCCAGCAATGCTGCACAGAGAACCACAAGAATGGTTCACACACACAATTTCAACTCAGTGGGTGGAACTGGCAGGAGGCAGGTGCAGCAGGACTAACACCCGCCCATGTCCACAAGTGCTGAACCTGGCTGAGTTTCTATGTTCAGCCTCATTAACATACTATGGGCGAGCAGCAGGTGCACATCATGAAATGTGGGCAGGAAATCGGGTGCTGCTGCAGGTCTTAAAGTGGGATCCCTGCCAACAATAGGAGGCAGGCCACAGTGACAGTGGAAAAAGTCGCAAGTGCTGCATTGGGAAACCCACTGCAGCTCCAGAAGAGAAGGCATCTTAAAGGGGCAGAAGAGCACCGGCATTTTTAAAAATGTAAATAAAGGCTCTCCAGGAGCTGATTGGCTGCAAAGAAGAGGAAAAGGTCCTAAGGGAGGGAGAGCAGCCTCTACTGGGCCCTTTACCGCCAACATTCTGCCAACAAAGATTGCCGCTACTGCCCCAGGGGCTACCATCACCCCTCTCCTGGGTTGGTGGTGGCAGGGGTGGTAAAGAGAGAAATCAGGCAGGTACCTGGGACCTGCCTCCCCTCTGACATCTATATGTGAGATAGTGGTCTGGGCCCAGATGGGCTACTTTCTTGCAGCAAGAGAGGGAGAGAAAACCAGGTTGGCAGTGTTAATGGCAGGGATGTGGCAGTCGGCCTCCACACCCATCTTGCCTTCATTTTCCGCCATTATACTGCCTGATTTGGGAGGAAAATCCTGCCTGTTACGTCTGGCCAGGATTCCGAGGGAGGGGCCGATGCATTCAGTTCAAGTACAAGTATTTTGTTGGTTTTATTTTCATATATGTTTGATTGGCTGCTCTTTTGGAGTTTTAAGAGGCACATGTTTAAATTTAGAATCAGGTCCCACTACTCCCGTTTTCCAATCTCTTTCCCAAAGCGTCGCACCGTCTGCAACTCTTTCCTTGTATGGAGTATTAATTATCCCGTGCTGAGCTAGGTTTGCTGGAGTATGTATTATGCTAAGAGAAATGTACAACTTGCCCATGGATAGTTCAGTACAATTTCTTCAAAACTTTTAAGCTCCTAGCGACCATTACAATCAATTCTGGCTGACATTGATCCTAGTCACATTTTTCTACAACTGCAATCTGTCGTTATATCACTTTGTGCCACATTCCATATATGCCAATAATAATAAAAACTCATGGCAATGAGTGGCACTGAGCAAAAAATACTCCGATAGGAATCCTTATTTCACGAATGAAGCCAGGTTTTGGGGAATATTGATGGTGGTCATTAGGATTTAATATATTAGTAGATGATTACAATTAGTAGAAACTGTACTAGTGGGCAATGGTCATTGAGCTATCGTAGTGCTTACCTGACTGTTGGACAGCTACAAATGAGTAATGCATGTCCTTTAATGTCTCTGAATGTTAAATCATCGGCAGACTTGTCATTGCTATCAGTCCTTTAGAGAAAATCCAGGATGGCAACATTGCCCACAGAACAGAAACTTCAGCTCAAGAATGCTCCTTATTTCTGGGAGTGTGTTTTTATCTTTTAGTTATCACAGCTGTTAAACAATGAATTCAGTGTAGTCCAGTTCCTTACTGTACTGCACAATGCTCAGGACTGGTGTCAAAGTTGTTGAGCTGTAAAACAAATCCTGCACAACACAAGAGCTGTTGAGCACAAATGTTGAGGCAGTTGAAGCGCCCTGTTAAGGGAGTTGCACTGAGGAGTACTGGAGGTGATTCCTTTAAGAGCATGAAACTGTACTTTTTTTAATTCATTCTTGGGATGTGGGCGTCACTGGCAATGCAGCACTCTATGCACTGAAGGTGAGCAATTTGATACAACTGAGTGGCTTGCTAGGCCACTTCAGAGGGCAGTTAAGAGTCATTGGTATGGGACTGAGAGTCACATATAGACCAGGTAAATACAGCAGATTTCCTTCCCAGAAGGAACCAGATGGGTTTTTACAGCTTCATGGTCATTTTTAATTATAATTCAAATTTTAGTTCAAATTCTCAAACTACTGTGGTTGGATTTGTACTCATGGGGCTGGATTTTCCAAGCCCCGAGGAGGCTGGCATGGAGGCGGGACAGCCGGTAAACTCAGAGAAAGTGGGGGCGGATGGCAAAACCGCCCCCATCCCACCCCCGTGCCCTTTTGCCAGGAGGCGGGAAGATGTGCAGCTTCGGATCCCGTCTCCTGGAGGCGGGAAAGGCATTTAATCCTTTTAACTGCCAGGCAGAAAAAAGGATTAGTGCCATTTTATCTTCACAGGTGAAGGCTTCCCGACCTCGGAGAACTCCGTCGGGTTGGAGGAGACGTGGAGGAGATCTGCGGCGGTCGGAGGCACCTGGAAGTAAGGTGTAGAGGTGAGTGATGGGTGCAAGTGTGGAGTGGTAAGTATGCAAGGTGAGTGATAAGTTTAAAAAAGTGTTCACTTACCTTGTTTTCTTCCTACAGCCTTTAGCCGCGGTGGATCGGGAGAGCCGAAATCCTGCTTGTCAATTTCACAGAATGGCTGTTGGAACCTCCGTTTCAATAGCCATGTGAAATTTACAAATTTGAAAGGTTTGATGAGTCCTGAACACAAGGGCTCATCAAACTAAAGAGAATGTCAATGTTTGACAGCTTCACAGAGCTGTCAAACGCTGACATTTCTTCTTTCAAGAAGTCGTGACAGATAGCACGTCTGACGTTGATGTGATCTGTCAGTGACTTCCTCTCTAATTGACCTGCTGAGCCCACAGGGCGGGCTTAACAAGCTCAATCAGGGGAAAATCCCTCTGGTTGGTCAGGCGAGGATGGAGGCGGGACATTGACACGACAAGCAGCTGTCCCGCCTCCAACTCGCCTCCATTCACAAAATCCAGCCCACGCTCTCTAGATTACTAGTCCAGTAACATAACCACTACACTACTGTAACTGTGCTTGATTCATCTTAAATCATTCATTAGGACGCGTATACCTGGATACTTTCTTGGAGAATGATGTCCAAAAACTGACAGTAGAATGATGTTGGGCCGATTCACTTCTGATCTATGAGGTATTGGATTATTCTGTCACAATCCTGAGATTTATGTAATGTTATTGAAAGATGAGATCAAAGAAGTTAGGTTAACATCTCAAAGAGATGTATAAGAAATTTCACTAAGCTGTTAAGTGTATAAACAGGTTCTGTTAGGATGTGCAGTCCTCCCTGCCAGACTTTCCTCCCTGCACTTGCCCAGGCAATACTCAACGCCCAGGTAGTAAAGGCAAAAATCCACCCCATCATTTTTTAAACATTGCTGGACTGATTTTCAGGTGGCCACTAGGTTTACCACCACATTAGCACCAGCCAATTTACCACCCACACTCCATTCTGTTTAGCGCGAGGGATTAACATTCCTGTGGCATTTTACATTAATGAAGGGAAAATTCACGGCAGGTAAGAATATTACTTGCTCTTGTTTTATGCGTGAAGATATGTGAAAGCCACTCAAAGTAAGTTTAACACTGCACCAAGTACATGAGATAGCTGTTTTTTTTTAAAGAAAAGCAGAAATAGTTGGAGACTTGCTGCAAGCTTTCCTAAACTGGTACTGGGACTGTGAATGTTTCTCACACCAAAACTGCCTGTCCCAAAAGCAAGAATCAAAATTAATAATTTCATAAGCATCTTCATTTTAGGCTGCTTGTGTCACTCTGAGCTGCTCCCCTGATTCAATAACCTTAACTGGTCTCTATGCCATGAACAAATAATCCAGACCTGATGTACAATAATCCAGAGGTATAACAATCAATATCCACTTAATCCAGTGCCCTTTCCTGGGCAAGTAGACAAGAAGTTGTTTGTATTCTGCCTGTATAATATACTGGCACCATTTTGTAGTTATTCCTAGACACTACGGGAGTGACATTCATAGCAAATCGGCAGCCTGTTTTACACTGCACGCGACTTTATTGGAAATATGAGCATGTGTGGTGTACAATTATCCCACCATTAATTTAAATGATCAGAAAGCCATGCACATGTGCCCAAATTTCCAGTACGTGCTGCTGATGGGCATGGCTCCCTTTAAGTGCAAAATCAGAAAATTACCCCAAACATATCAAGATCAGCTTGATATAGCATGGGGAGTCCTCACTGTTCATTGCCAGTCTTAGCTGAGCTGCTCGAGTGTGTAGGCGAGCAGAAGACAGACATTCCTGCACTAGAAAGAAGGGAAAAATCAGAGGGTGAGCTAGTCTAGACCACTCTCAGAGATACATTTTTAACCAGCAGTGTTTTCTAATATGAAATGCTCAAACATACAACAACTATAATCTGCAGCACTTGCGGTTAGCAATACCCTGTGATTGTGGTTTCTTTGCTGATGGTTCGAATAGAAAGCAAAAAGATTGTTTATTGAGAATGGATTATTTTTGGCCATTTGTCACTTCATTTTGGTTGTATATTCAATTAAAAATATCTCTCTTCTTAACTATTATTCAGACTGCATTAATGATGAACTTTTGAGTGTTTTATAAGGTTTTTTATGTTTGGTTATGAAATTCTATGCTTATTAAAGACTATGTCAGCAAACTCAATAATAGTGCATTAAAGGGTAAAATGAACGTTTCTGCCAGGAGCACGTACTAGGAGATTTTGCACCCCATCTCATGATTTTCCATCTATTAATTTTAAGTAGCAGATAATTTACTCCTCCATGCTTTAAAACAGGAATGCGAATATAGGGATCAGCTGATGATGGGGAAGTGGTGGGTGTGTATGTGAGGGTACTAAAGGGGCTGTAGACAGGTCAGGGAGAAAGCTAATGGGGTTATTGGAGGTTCAAAAGGGGCCAATGGCAGTTTGTTGCCCATTCTCCTGAGCTCCCCTCCCCCACTAGATTGTCAGATCCTATTCTGCACAAATACCGCCAAACTCTGCACTCCACCAACGTTCCAAAATTCCATCCCCAGCCCTGCTGGACTCCAGAACACCCCCTCCCCCTTCCCCACTTCACAAACTTCCCCCTCTCCACTCCCAGATTCTAGGAACCTCTCTCAGTGATCACAAATCCCTAACTTGCATTCCCAGCGCTCCCTGATCCCAGAACCGCCCCCAAGACCTGAGATCTCCCTTCCCCAATGCTCTCAGATCCCAGGTGCCCTCTCCTAGTGATCCCAGATCCCATGATCTGCCCAGTGTTACCAGAACCCTAGGACCCTCCCATCCCAGTAAAGACAGACCCTGGGCCCTTTTCCTAGCTCTCCAAACCCCAGGGCTAACCTCACTGTTGATAAGTAAGTGTCCCTGATAATCTTACTTAGCATAGCACTCCTGTTCTTATAAAACTTGTAAGAAATACCATAGGAGATCTAATATTATAAATATGATGATACCATACTCTTCCTGTCTGTCACATTTCACATGTAACACACTGTCTGATGTAAATTTCTGTGTTACGCTTACCAAATTTCATTCCACTTCAATTCATTTGATTGGCTGATATGCAAATTCGCTAATTGTGATTCAAATTTATTAATTGCAATTTGGTCATATGCAAATTTCTTCAAAAGTAGAAGGTGAACCAAATGAACCAATCAAATTGTTCAAAACACTTTTTGAAAAAAAAATGTGTTCACATTTTTCTTCTGCTTCTTCCAAAGCCTGGGCTTGAATCAAATATTTTTGTTCAGAACTGTCAGTCTATTAGCTGAAGTCAAATCCTACAGTCTGAACAATTCCAGTGTGCACGGTTTCCTAGCATGTATCACTAGCATTTAGCTAGCCACAATTGAAAATCTAAATCACATAAAAAAGTGGTCCAATAAAGAATGCATCTGCATTATCACTGTTCAAAGAAGAAAGATTTATGCTTAAACACAACTCTTGCAATGCACATGTATTTAAAATTCAAAACTATGTCAAGGAGGTGTGTCATTGGCACTTACTCGAAGTCCTAATAACAGAAAATGTTGGAAATACTCAGCGTCTGTGGAGCTCTGATGAACGATCATCGACCTGAAACGTTAACTCTGTTTCTCTCTCCACAGATGCTGCCTGACCTGCTGAGTATTTCCAGCATTTTCTGTTTTTATTTCAGATTTCCAGCATCTGCACTATTTTGCTTTTGTATTACTCTGAGTGCTGTTGGACCCCTCCTGGGCCTCTGCTCTGTCCTTGGAGATGCACCCTGAACAAATAATCTAGACTTGATATGCATGTAATCCTGATGGTTCACTGTGTCCGGTGTCAATGATGCGCCACTTTCTGGCGCAACGCTCTCACCCCACATGTGCTAATGGCCCTGTCCCCATAATGTCTTCATTGAGATGGACAGAGATCCACTCCAGTGCTCTTCCACCAGCGGAGTGGCTTTACTGGAATCAGGGCCATGACAACCGTCCAAAGTGTTTTAAGCTGACAGTCAGGCTGCAATTTTGCTGACCTTGGCAGGTCCGTGGCGGGCGATGTCGGTGGCGGATCCCGACCCCGCTGCTGGCTCCAGCCCGCTATCCAAAATGAATTTCCCTTGATGGGACTTGTTAAGCCCACCCAGCGCATTTTCCAGCCAATTAGAGGAAGCAGGTCTGGTGACGTCATTTGATGACGCGTCATCAGCCGGTTTCCTTCGAGGGACCACGGCCAAATTTATTTTGACATTTGTGCTGTCAGTGTGCTACAGCATTGAGGTGCTGCAAACACTGACAATCACTGCACAAAGGCACAGGGCTGCACTCAGGCTCTCCCATGACTCCCTCCATATGCTTATGGAGGGAGTCACAGCACACAGGGAGGTTCTCTTCCCTTCCCATGGGCGGAAAACACCTCCCCAGGAGATCAACGCAGCCAGGTTGCACATTGCAGAGGAGGGCACAAGCAGGGATGTGGTCAGGAGGATCTGGGCACAGTGCCACAAACATTTCAATGATCTCGGTAGATCACGAAACATTAATACAAAGCCACAGTCAACCTCATCCTGCTGTGCCTCTTATCACATCCCCATCACTCTGCCTTCCCTACCCTACTCCTGCACATCCTTACTCACACCAACTTACCTTGGACCTCCACCATCCCTCTCTCTCTATCTACATTATCACATCTCCATCTCACTAGCCACCCCTCACTCTCACCCTCATCCTAGTCCAATCATACCAACTAACAGCACACAAGGGTAGGCACTTGGGTGTTTTATGCAATGTCCATGTAAAGTTTCTGTTAATGTGGTGTCAAACATTGAAACCTTTATTTTCAACACTTTGCGTTCTTGGATTGATTTGCGTACACCTTTGGAAGTGGCTTAGTGAGTTGCAGTGAATGGTGAGACATAACTGTACTCCCCGCAATGGTGATGAGTGTGAAAGGAATGGCTTGGGCATTGTAGGGATGCTTTATGGTGTTGGTGTGGGGTGATACCAACCTGGCACATCATGTGGCAGCCAGGGTGTACAGCGTCAAGTGAAGTAAATGTGGTCATGGTGAGGCCATCGATGGCCTCCCGGGCAGCAATGTGCTCGGGTGCTGATGCCCTGTGTCCTGTGCAGCATCCGTTGATTGCGGAGAAGGTTGGTGTTGTTGTTGGTGCTGCTGGTGTTGGGGCTGATTGTGGTGGGATTCTGAGGACCAAGGTGAGAGAGTATAAAGGGCACCCATGCTGATGGAATAGATGGCAGGTGAAGTAGAGATGACAGAAGCGATCTGTCAATGGTGAGAGAGGTAATGAGGTCAAACGGAATGGAGACTTGTGTAAAGGCTTGCAGCATGGTGAATCTGTTGTGGAAATGCAGTGAGCTTGTGGCTGAGGGAAGATATCTCTGTAAGGTGGGAGCTTTTACTTGACATTTGAAGCTGTCAACTCATCAGCTGATTCAATGGCCACTGACCTCCCACCTCAGCTTCACAGACGTAGACTAGCAACAGCATGAAACCTGTGGGCGAGCTGTCAAATTCAAAAGGTCAGTATAAAACGATTGTTAAGTGGTTGTAAACAAGCCACTAATCATTTAAATTGGCTCCCCTGCCGCTGTGTGTCAGGTTTGCTCAGCGCTCAAAGACCCGACATTTGGTAAAGACGCGTGGCAGTGGGTTCACAGCAGGGTCCCGACCCGCTGGGGAAAAAAACACTTTCCCACCCGACCCGCCACCGATCGCGCCCACTGACCCCCCCAGAAAATCTCGGCCTGAGTGTTTGAGGCCATGGAGAGGAAATTTTGACTTCCACCTGTAAGAGGCGCAGTCAGTAGAGTGGCCATGCTGCCCGCCCGAAGCTGGCATCGGGAGGCCCGAAGTATTTTTGGGTGCAGCTCTCATTTGATTGCGGGCACCAAGCTCGCGCCGTGCTGCAGCTCACCCGTCGTGGGAGGACGGGACATAGCCCAGCTCCCACCATTAGTCCACATATTAGTCCATCATTACAGAAAAAAGTAGAAACTGCAAATTTATGGCTATAAGCCTACTTTTTTCCCATGTGTGAGAGAAGCCTTAAGCATGCAGTAATAATTAAGCTAATGCAATAAATTTAATAATGTATCACTACTTTCCATCAGCTCCACTCGACAATCCAATTTTATACCACAGTAGAGCTTATTTGTGTTATAAATAATGATTAAAGCACTTGAGTTCACTACAACTAGCCTTATTTAACATGCAAATGCAGTTAAACCTCTTCACATTTGGCCTACGCATTAACGGTCATGAGATTAACCCGATGATTATATTAATATGCTCATAACGTTTATCTATGTGTAAAAATCCTTTTAAAATGTTAACATTTCCATAATAGCATTTGGTAACAGAAATAAGTATGATGAGTACAATTACATTTTACAATCAAAATGGTATCCCTTGTACTGCACTGAGACATTTCTGCAACTCTCTCCTGTCGTTACTTCACAAGCTTCAGGTATATCTAATTGAGCTTATTTCAACTGGGGGCCTACTTCTCCTTCTTGGTTTGCTTTTCAAAGCCAGTTTTTCTCCCTAAATCTTGCTGATAAATGAGAATAATAATAAGAAAGTATTGTACTCTTACTAATTTAACAAACTGGTCATTCAGCTTGAAGGATAGTACTGCACTGAAAGTAGAAACATTTCCTGTGAGAGTGAAAGGGCACTTTTACTTGCAATGTCAAGCTTTCCCGCATGTCTGTTGAAACCTTTAACTGATACAGCTGGTTAGTCTCTTTAGAATGAGGAGTAGTTTCCGATTTGAGCAGTTGTCTCATTGTTCTGTATTTGGCTTGTTTGTAAGGGATACTATAAAAGGCACATTTCTAACAGGCCACTATTGGAACTTGACAAAACTAGTCAAGAAATGGTAGACAGTGCACAGAATAAGCAAGACTTTACATTCAAACAAACATTTCCTTCATATGACCCGAGATGACTGTTTGATGGAATGGGTTTGCACACTTTTACCTCCGTCACCAACATTCACATCCAGCCAGATTGTTGGGATGAAAGTCTCCTGCCTGTGGCCTGTAAGATTCCTATGTAAAATGAATTTCAGCCCTGGTCTCTAGTGGGTATGGACCCACAGCACAAAACTACCTCCTAGTTTGATACTAAATTAGCATTCTCACTCAGAGAAACCACAAACTGGAGGCTGGTGTTGGGAAGGAAGGTGTCACACTGGTGCAGAAGAAAGTGCCCTTCAGAGGTTGGAGCTCAGGGCTGAGGCACATTGTTGAAGTTTTACTTTGCATCTAATTGTATTGTACCTGGCCTGAGAGTGCTTGATGTTGACAGTAGGTGCCTAAACACAAAATCTACACGCAAAAAGTTCTGTGTGCGACACTAAAAATACAACCCTACCTCATGCTACACAGCACCTGTAAGTTCTTTGTAAAGCTGTCAGCAAATCAAACTTCACTTACCCTGCTTTGTGTAAAAAAAAGTATTTGATACTCTACTTATATTGCTCTGTCTGTAACATAATCAAGACAGCTTCCATGCTTTCAGAGGAAGGCAATGCCACCTCCCAAGGTAGTTTCATTCTGGAGACAAAGTGCGACTGGTGTTACAGATACATGGCTGCTCCGGCACAGCTTAGAGTTGGGGCTGCAATTAAATTCCAGCAGTTGGTGAGCTGACCCGACCAGAAAAGGTGCTGCACCATGTCTCAGCTACCAAAGGAGTTATCGGGCCATCTTTGCAAGGATCCTATCCAAGATAATTTTGGGGCCTTTGGAAGGCCGATAATAGAATCTATGCCTACTCCCAGCAGGCATGGGCTCCATTCAGTCTATCAGGTGAAGCTTAGGATCTTCCCCAGACATGTCTCCTTGGTGTGGGGGAGGCAGACAGAAGGTCTGCTTTCTTCCCTGCCACTAGAATGTCCCAGCCTCCTCTTCACATAGTGGAATCCTGGCAGAAGCAGGGTCCACCCCATTTTATAGCACCCCTCCAGCAGTTACGCCAGAGATGTTTCCAGAAACGGAGCTGAATTTCAGACCCATAAGCCCAGGGGCGGGTTTGGTAAGCGGGTGGGGCAGAGTTTCGGCCAGGAAATCTGGAAGTCCGGGGGATTAAAATGCACCCCATTTGCCACACCAAAGGAGGTTGTACGGCACATCATGCCTGTGTTGGTTCTAGCTGTTAAACTGGAGCTGTGCACTCTAATCCCACTGTCCTGCCTTTTTAAAATGTCCTTTTATATTCTTTATTTTAAAATACTTATCCAATTCTCTTTTAAATAATGTTACAGTCTGTTATAGTACTCTCACTGAGGTACTGAAGTTATGTGCACAAGTCCTGGAGTGGGGCTTGAACCCACAATCTTCTGACTCAGAGGTAAGAGTACTACCAATGATCCAAGGCTAGCACTGGGAAATGACCATCTTGAACGAGAAAGTGTAGCCATCTCTGCCTGGCCTTCAACTACACCACTCTCGCTGAGTCCCCCACAATCAACATCTTGGGGTCAATGTTGACCAAAAGCTTAACTGGACCAGCCATATCAACATCATGGCTGCAAGTACCAGGCAGAGGCTGATACAAGCAACAAGTCGCTCACCTCCTAAACCCTCAAAGCCTCTACAAGACTCAAGTCAGGAATGTAATGGAATACGCACCACTTGCCTGGATTGATACAGTCATAATAACACTCAAGAAGCTCATCACCATTCAGGATAGAGCAGGTTACTTGATCGGCCTCATGCTACTGGAATCAGTATCCAGCACAAGAAAGCTGTGGTTGCAGTACATGCTATCTCAAGAATGCACTGCAGCAATTCTGCAAGGTTACTCTGATAGTACCCACCTCTACCAGGAAGAAGAACAAGAAAAGCAATGTTGTAGAAACGCCATCACCTCCAAGTTCCCCTCCAAGTTGCGCACTAGCCTATATTACTCTTCCTTCATCATTGCTAGGTCAATATCCTGGGATTCCCTACCTAACACCATTTTAGGAGCACCTTCACCAAAGGACTGTTGTGATTATAAGATGAGGGCCACCACCATCTTCTCAGGGCAACTACAGATGAGCAATAAATGTGACCTTCCAGTGTCATCCACATCCCGAGAACAAATATTAAATAAGCACTAAGTTAGGCACTTGTATGAGAGTGTAATTACAGTGTGACAAATGTACGTTGGCAGCTTCCTTTATAAATATGGACATTACCATGGAAAAGCTGATAGGAAGTGCACACTGATGTAATACTTCTTAATATATTAGAGGTGGACCAATCAACAACATTAGAAGCTCATTACATTATTATATTCATAGGGGGAGAAATTCGGTATCGTCCCGTTTGGGGCGCAATTATCGGCCGGGCGCAAAGTTTAGCGCCTGGTGCTAATTATCACCTCCGACTGCAAACCTGGCTTCTATCACCCCTGGAGGTGATTGGAGCGCTAAATCAGGCGCTACACACCTCTCTTAAGGCGCTGACGCCGAGGAGCGAGGCGCTACCTCAGAGCGCTGGCGAAGCTCATATGATGTCAGTTAGCAATGGAACACAGACACACTGGCGCCGGCCATCTCTTAAAGGGGAGGGTCGATCTTGCTCTCCATCCACACCCCGCTCATTGCAGCCTTGAATCTCGGCCTGGAGAGACCTGAACATCAATTCTGCTGGAAAGAACAATGGAGAGGCCCAGGGAAAGAGCTCAGAGTGCAGCCCCCATAATCTCTTCTAAATCGATGCAAGGAAGATCAAATCAAAATGAACCTGCAAAGTGCTGCTCAGTACCCAAAACTCCTTCACACAGCGTTGAATCTCTCCAGAAGTCTCTCTCTCTCTCTCTCTCAGAATGCGTAGTGCAAAAATGTCGCCGAAAAACAAAGGCAGGAAGCGGCCAGCTTTAAATAGCGTTCCCCCAGTCCCTTCCCGACTGCAAAACGTTCCCCTTTACCTGTCGTTGCTAGCGGCAGGCGGACAGGCAGGGGGCGCCACTCAATATCCAGTCCGGGGCGCTACCGGGGCGTTGCACGCTCGACTGACGTCACGATCTGCGGGCGCAGGAGATCGTGTCGGTAGTGTTTAGCTCCGCCGCAAAATGTCTGGTCAATTTCACGAGCGGCGCAAACATCGCTGCGCCCGGGCGCTAGTTGCTTTGCGCCCCGTTAGCGCCTTCTTAGGGCGCTAACGGGAGGTGCAAAGCAACTGAATTTTTCCCCCATACAGTATAACAGATGCACAAATAAAAAAATTTTAGTATATAGGTAGCTTTAAAAGGTACAAAAATGAGCTTGTAATTTTGAATTGCGTTGAGCCACAGCCAAAATAAGCTAAGAAACAAAATAGTGGGCCATGAGGATCTTTGTAAATATTTCATGGTGAGGCATTTATCAGTGTGATTTTAGAGCAATAATGAGTTGTTTTTTTAAATCCTTCTGTGATGCAGTTCAGTGTGAGAGTGACTGCTCTTGACATCAAGGCAGCATTTGACCGAGTGTGGCATCAAGGAGCCCTAGTAAAACTGAATTCAATGGGAATCGGGGGGGAAACTCTCCACTGGCTGGAGTCATACCTAGCACAAAGGAAGATGGTTGTGGTGGTTGGAGGTCAATCATCACAGCCCCAGGGCATCGCTGCAGGAGTTCCTCAGGGCAGTGTCCTAGGCCCAACCATCTTCAGCTGCTTCATCAATGACCTTCCCTCCATCATAAGGTCAGAAGTGGGGATGTTTGCTGATGACTGCACAGTGTTCAGTGCAATTCGCAACTCCTCAGATAATGAAGCAGTCCATGCTCGCATGCAGCAAGATCTGGAAGATATTCAGGCTTGGGCTGATAAGTGGCAGGTAACATTCGCACCACACAAGTGCCAGGCAATGACTATCTCCAAAAAGCGAACGTCTAACCACCGCCCCTTGACATTCAATGGTATTACCATCGCTGAATCCCCCACCATCAATATCCTGGGGGGTCACCATTGACCAGAAACTTATCTGGACCAGCCACATAAATACTGTGGCAACAAGAGCAGGTCAGAGGCTGGGTATTTTGCGGCGAGTGTCTCACCTCCTGACTCCCCAAAGCCTTTCCACCATCTACAAGTCACAAGTCAGGAGTGTGATGGAATACTCTCCACTTGCCTGGATGAGTGCAGCTCCAACAACACTCAAGAAGCTCAACACCATCGAAGACAAAGCAGCCCGCTTGATTGGCACCCCATCCACCACCTTAAACATTCACTCCATCCATCACCGGTGTACTGTGGCTGCAGTGTGTACCATCTACAAGATGCACTGCAGCAACTCACCAAGGCTTCTTCGGCAGCACCTCCCAAACCCGCGACCTCTGCCACCTAGAAGGACAAGGGCAGCAGGCGCATGGAAACAGCAGCACCTCCAAGTTCCCCTCCAAGTCACACACCATCCTGACTTAGAAGTATATCGCCGATCCTTCATCGTCGCTGGGTCAAAATCCTGGAACTCCCTCCCTGACAGAACTGTGGGAGTACCATCATCACACGGACTGCAGCGGTTCAAGAAGGCGGCTCACTACCACCTTCTCAAGGGCAACTAGGGATGGGCAATAAATGCTGGCCTTGCCAACGATGCCCACATCCCAGGAACGTATTTTTAAAAAATCCCACTTATCTGTTTTACTGAGGTGCAGACTTTTCTCACATTAAAATACACATCAAAGCAGGAAACACAGTGACGCATTTAAAAAATATCTTAATCTTTGTTATTTTAGACAATTATGAGAGCCAGTGAGGAGAACCTTCTAATTTGTCCTGTTGATAACACTGTCGTCTGTGAAAAATGTTGTTTTTGTACAGGGAAATAATTGTATTCACTGCATCCCATTCACTGTAAGCTGTGTGTCATAAAATGATCCTTTACAAATAGCAATTCGTTTCAGATAGCAAATTCAGTGTCTTGTACTGTTGATAAATATTTGATATCATCTGATTTCTTCACCTCTTCCACTGGACTAAAGATTCCACTTAGAAATATATCACTCATTAAGCAGCAGGCTTGTTAAGGCACTTGGTAATGTTTGGCTATCAAACGCATGGGCAGATGCTATCGTTCATCTTACAAAAATAATCACAGAGTTTAAACCAAGAATGCAAATGGCATATGCTGTATCCTACCAAACTCGGCTCTGAAGGTTTCACTCAGTTTCACTCTGCCATAACTTTAAACTCCAGAGGGTAAAGATTTACACACATTCTAGTGGGGCCCCTGTAGCATTATTTAATGATAACAATTAAAAAGGAATAATTCTGTACAAACATAAATAAATCTGGATCCTCACCTACCCTACCGATACAAGTAAATAAATGCTAGTCACCCACGCCAGCTACATACATAAATAAATTGATCATTCTCCCACCTCCAATTCTTAGGAGGGAGAAGAGGGGAGAGAAGAGGGGAGGAGAAAATGGAGGCGAGAGGAGGGGAGAATGGAAGGCAAGAAGAGGAAGAGAATGGAGATGGGGTACTGGGACAGAGAACAAGGGAGGGGGATAGGGAAGAGGGAGAGCTGGGGCTAGCAAACTCTCTCAGTAAGGGGTGGGGGTGGGGGGAAAGAAACTCTTAGTGGGGAGTTGGGTGGGGTTGGATCAAGAGCAGAAAAGTCCAACAGCAGGGGGAGGGCTGAACACTATCAAATAGAGGAGGATCAAGGGTGGAAAACTGTATCAGCAGCGGATGTTGAAAACTATCAGCAGGGGTGCGGGGGGTACTCCATCACTGAGATGTCTGAAAATCTATCAGCGGTGGGGGGGTAGGGGAAGCTTGAAATATCTATCAGGTAGGGGGGTTCAAAACCCTATTAGCCCGAGGGGGGATTGGGGTTCGGTATCAGGTTGACGCTGTCAGGATGACTGGTAGAAGCAAACGATAGAGACAAGGGTTGGAGCAGATGATACCTGAGCATCCAGGATCAGGAGGCACTAACGAGGAGATGAGTAAAACTCTGAGGTTGGGTGGGGGGGGGGGGGCGGGGGTGAGTGAACTTACCCTTTAAGTAGAATAGTGGATCTCCAATGGATTAGTTGAAGCTGAGGAGGAGTTTGGACTTTGGGCTGGATTTTGCAGTAGAGGAGGAGTGGACCTAACCGGGGACCGGAGCAGAGGCAGGAAATAAAGAGCGCAGTCAGAGAGGGGCCCAAACTCACTGTGAGCAGCGGAGGAGGAGCTGACCTAACCAGGGACCGGAGCAGAGGCAGGAAATAAAGAGCGCAGTCAGAGAGGGGCCCAAACTCACTGTGAGCAGTGGAGGAGGAGCTGATCTAACCGGGGACCGGAGCAGAGAGAGAGAAAAAAAATCAAGGAGTAACATCACAGGACAGCAGGTAGGTGATTGGTTGGTGAGTATTAGAGCATTTTTTTGTCTCTAAACTAGTGCAGTTTTTTAAACTAAGAGCTAGGGAACAATATCTAATACTTTATTAAATGAATAACTTAACTAGATAAACTAATACATTAATATAACTATAAACAATCACTTGATTAAAAACTTTAACTAATTTAAATAAGCATATAAATTAAAAACTCTAGAAATGGCAGGGCAGGCTATGTGTCGGGACTGTAGTATGTGGGAGTTTGTGGACAGCGAGACTGTCCTGGATTCCCACATCTGCAGGAAAAGTCTCTGCCTTCAGTCACTCCGGCTCAGAGTCATTGCGCTGGAGTGTGAGTTAGAGACACTCCGAAACATAAGGGAAGGGGAGGAATTTCTGGACAGTTTGATCCAGAATACAGTCACACCCCAGAGGAAAGCACAGGTTCAGGAAGGGGAGGGTGTGACTGCTAGGCAGACGGGTAGCGGGGACTTAGGACAGGTTGAGAAGAAAGTCCCGCAGACACTGGTCCTGTCCAACAGGTACAATGCACTCACTACCTGTGAGGTCAAGGAGAAAGACTGTGGGGAGGACAGCCACAATGCAGAACAAGGCACCATGGCTCAGAAGGCTGTCCAAGGGGGGAAGAGCAGAATAAAAATGTGGTAGTGATAAGGGATTCTATAATTAGGGGCATAGATAGCATCGTCTGCAGCCAAGAACGAGAATCCCGAAGGGTGTGTTGCCTACCCGGTGCCAGGGTAAGGGATGGTGGGGACCTTGGGAGTAGGCCGATATGGATCATCCATTCGGCTCTTCTGGCTGAAGATGATTGCAAACGCTTCAGCCTTGTCTTTTGCACTCACGTGCTGGGCTCCACCATCGTTGAGGATGAGGATATTCATGGAGCCTGCTCATCGTTAGTTGTTTAATGGTCCACCACCATTCACGACTGGATGTGGCAGGACTGCAGAGCTTTGATCTGATCCGTTGATTGTGGGATTACTTAGCCCTGTCTATAGCATGCTGCTTCCGTTTTTTAGCATGCATGTAGTCCTGTGTTGCAGCTTCCCCAGGTTGGCACCTCATTTTTAGGTCTCTGGATGACGAGCCCAGTGACATTACCACTACGATACTGTTCTTGGTATCAGGAGTTAGGAGCTAAATTAAAAAGCAGGACATTGAGGGTAATAATCTCTGGATTATTGCCCGAGACATGTGCAAATTGGCATAGAAGCAGTCAGATAAGGAGAATTAACACAATAGCAAAATACTGCGGATGCTGAAAATCTGAAATAACAACAGAAAATGCTGGAAACACTCAGCAGGTCAGGCAGCATCGTGGAGAGAGAAACAGAGTCAACGTTTCGGGTCGAGGACCCTTCGTCAGAGCTGGAAAAGGTTGGAGAAGAGAGGTTTTTAAGCAGGGGCAGGGAGGAGGGGAGGAAAGAACAAAGGGAAGGTCTGTGATAGGATTGCAGGCAGGAGAGATTGACTGACAAAAGGGATGATGGTGCAAGGCATAAAGAGAGGTAATGGGACAAGTTAAGAAACAAAAGATGACTCTAGATGAGGTGTGAATGGCAATGGCAGAATCATCAACAGCTACCACGTGAGAACACAAGGGGGAAAAAAATAAAAAAAATATAGGAGCCGACGTTATAGTCTGAAATTGTTGAACTTGATGTTAAGTCCAGAAGGCTGTAAAGTGCCTAATCGAAAGATAAGGTGCTGTTCCTCGAGCTTACGTTGAGCTTCATTGGAGCAGTGTAAGAGGCCGTGGTCGGAGAGATCAGAGTGGGAGTGGAGCGATTTACTTGTACTTCTTACAATTTAGTATACTGTATTCGCTGTGCACGATACGGTCTCATCTACATTGGGGAGACCAAATGCAGATTGGGTGACCGCTTTGCGGAACAGCTCCGTTCAGTCCGCAAGCGTGACCCTGAGCTTCCGGTCGCCTGTCATTTTAATTCTCCCCTCCACTCCCACTCTGATCTCTCTGTCCTCGGCCTGATCCAGATGGATTACATCCGCGCATTTTAAAAGAATCTAGGGAAGAGATAGCAGAGGCATTACTACACATACTTACTAATTTATTAGAAAAAGATGTAGTGCCAGTGGACTGGTGGATAGCTAACGTAATACATATATTTAAGAAGGGAGATAGAACCTGTCCAGGGAGCTATAGACCAGCCAGCTTAACATCGGTGGTAGGAAAAATAATGGAATCCCTACTAAAGCAGAAAATAGAAGAACATCTAGAAGCCAAAAATATAATAATGAATAGTCAGCATGGATTTCAAAAGGGAAAGTTTTGCTTGAACAACCTCAATGAATTTTTTGAAGAGGTAACAGAGAGAATAGACAAGGGTAATGTAGTTGATGTAATTTATCAAGATTTTCACAAGGCCTTCGATAAGGTACCACATAATAGACTATTGAATAAGGTCAGAGAATGTGGAGTCAGGGGACAAGTAGCAGAATGGATAGCTAGCTGGCTTCAAGACAGAAAGCAGAGAGTAGGGGTAAAGGGTAGCTATTCACAGTGGCAGAAGGTGGGTAGTGGTGTTTCACAAGGATCAGTGCTGGGACCACTGTTGTTCACAATTTATATTAATGATTTAGACTTTGGAATCAAAAACACAATTTCTAAATTTGCAGATGACACCAAATTGGGGGGGATAGTTAATACTGAGGAGGGCTGCAACAAATTACAGGAGGACATTAATAAACCTGCAGAATGGGCATATAATTGGCAAATGAAATTCAACACAGATAAATGTGAGATATTAAATTTTGGTAGGAAGAACAGGGAGGTCACTTATTACTTGGAGGGTGCGAGTCTGGGTGGGATAGAGGAGCAAAGGGATCTAGGAGTACAAATACACAAATCACTAAAAGTAGCGACACAGGTTAACAAGGCCATAAAAAAAGCAAACCAGGTACTAGGGTTTATTTCTAGAGGGATAGAATTGAAAAGTAGTGAAGTTATGCTAAACTTGTATCGAACCTTGGTTAGACCACACTTTCCTGCATACAATTCTGGTCGCCATATTATAAAAAGGATATAGAGGCACTGGAGAGGGTGCAGAGAAGATTTACAAGGGTGATACCAGAAATGCGAGGGTATACCTATCAGGAAAGGATGAACAGGCTGGGTCTCTTTTCACTTGAAAAGACAAGGCTGAGGGGTGACCTAATTGAGGTCTTTAAAATTATGAAAGTTTTTCATAGAATAGATACAGAGAGAGTGTTTCCACTTGTGGGGAAGAGCATAACTAGAGGCCATCAATATAAGATAGTCACCAAGAAATCAAACAGGGAATTCAGAAGAAACTTCTTTACCCAGAGAGTGGCGAGAATGTGGAACTCGCTACCACAGGGAGTAGATGGATTTAAGGGGAGGTGAGACAAGCATATGAGGGAGAAGGGAATAGAAGGTTATGCTGATAGAGTTGGATGAGGAAAGACGGGAGGAGGCTCGAGTGGAGCATAAATGCCGGCATGGACTGGTTGAGCCGAATGGCCTGTTACTGTGTCATATATCCTATGTAATCCTATGACTGTACGGTGAAAAGTTAAATTTCAGTTAGCGGCGATGCGCCCAGGCGCTAGTTGCTTTGCGCCCCATTTGCGCCCTCTGTTAGCGCCCTGGCGCTAACGGGAGGCGCAAAGCAACCGAATTTTTCCCCGCTGTTGCCAGCTGTGGCAGCTTCCTTGCTCAAGCCCCAGTTAAAATGACATCAGAGTCCTCTGGGCGTAGAAGGACTGTGGTTTGCAAAATTTATGATGCTCCTGCCTGCTTTAGGTAGTCCCTTTATCCGCCTGCAGAACCCCACTGGTTAATGTTGAAGATGGTGGGAAACAGTTGCGTTCTAATCAGGGAAGTAACCTGCTTGTTTTTAACTGCCCACCTGCCTAGTTTCCATTGGGCGGGTAGGGTTAAAATCGACCCTTTCGTTAAACACAAAGATAAACAGAGAGATTCTATAATGGGTTCTATAATTTATAGAATTCTAAATTATAGGATTCTATCATTTTCACCTTCACTGCTTGGGCTTACTGCGTGCATGCTCCTTAAGTGTATGTTTGTTGGATGCCTGAAACTCATTTCAATATTAATGCAATGGGCAAGTGATAATTGAACTCTCTGTGGTAACTAAAATAAGTGCTAAGGGTACTTAAACAGTTAGAAGTGGAATCTAGCTACTGTTTTACAGACGACATCTGATGGAGGTCAATTGTTCACAGCACGAAATGACTGCTGATCAGATTCAACAAATATTAATGAAACTCAAAGGCCGCGAATTTCTCAGTGGAAGCGGGATGGTGGCGTGAGAGCTGTTTTCCGGGTTCCAGTCACGAACATGGCTGCAGCCGCTCTGTAAACAGGATTTTCCCTTGATTGGCCTTGTTAAGCCCGCCCTGCGGGTTTCCCGGCCAATTAACAGGAAGCGGGTCTGATGACGTAATTTGATGACGTGTCATCAGCCGGTTTCCTTAAAGGGACCACGTCCACATTGAGTTTGACAGTAGTTCTGTCAGTGTTTGACAGCATTGAGGTGCTGCAAACACTGACAAGCACTGCACAAAGGTGGACGCTTGTACCCAGGCTCTCCAATGACTCTCTCCATAAGTTTATGGAGGGAGTCACAGCACACAGGGAGGTTCTCTTCCCTTCCAAGGGTTGAAGAGACCTCCCCAGGACACCAACGCAGCCTGGTTGCACATTGCGCAGGAGGGCAAAAGCAAGGATGTCGTCAGGGGTCCCTGGCTGCAGTGGCGCCAACCTTTTCAATGATCTCAGTGGATCACGAAACGTTACTGCAAAGCCACAGTCAACCTCACCCTGCTGTGCCACTCAACACATCCCCATCACTCTGCCTTCCATACCCTTCTTCTGCACATCCTTACTCACACCAACTTACCTTGCACCTCCATCGACTTTATCACTTCCCCATCTCACTAGCCACCCCTCACACTCACCCTCATCCTACTGCAAACATATCAACTAACAACACACAAGGGTAGGCACTTGAGAGGTTTAGCCAATGTCCATGTGAAGTTTCTGGTAATGTGCTGTCATACAGTGAAATCTATTTTTTCAAAACTGCCCCTTATTGGACAGATCTGAGCACACCTTGAGAAGTGTCTTACTGAGTTACAGTGAATGCTCAGACATAACTTCCCCCCCACCCCCCGCGCTATAGTGATGAGTGTGCTTGGAATGGCTTGGACATTAAAGGGATGCTTCACGGTGCTGTTGTGGGATGGTGTCAACCTGGCGCATCATGTGGCAGCCAGGGTTAACAGCGTCAAGTGAAGTAATTCTGGCCATGGTGATGCCATCGCTGCCCTCCCGGGCAGCAATGTTGTCAGGGGCTGATGTCCTGTGTCCAGTGCAGCATCAGGTGATGGCGGAGAAGGTTGGTAATGTTGGTGTGCCTGGTGATGTTGGTGTTGGGGCTGAGCGTGGAAGGATTCGGAGGACCAAGGTCTGATTTTTTCAAGGGCACCGATGTTGCTGCAATAGATGGCAGCTGCAGGTGAGATGACAGAAGCGATCTGTCACTGGTGAGAGAGGTTCTCCCAATGAGGTGGCACTGGACATACAGTTGGATCTAAAAACTTGTCAGCTAAAGAAATTTCTATATGTATTAAAAATGCAGTAACCAACATTTACTGCGCTCTGAAACTGACCATCTGCAACATGCCATCCTTTACACCACTTCTGCAGCTGTCAGCTTATCACTTACATCAGAGCAGACTCAACTCACGCCAGGGTGAGATGGCGTGTTCCCCGAGCACGGGTAACCCGTGGGGGAGGACGTAAAATTGCAAGGAAGCCTCAAAATACCATTAAATTGGCTCTTAACAAGCCATTTAATGAGCTCAATTGTATCCCCCGCCGCTTGGTGTTGGGTCAGTTCTGCGCAGACAGACTCGACACCTGGGAGACTCACGTGGAGGCGGGTTGACAGCGGGTTTCCTACCCGCTGTCAATCTTTGCTATTTTGACAGCAGACCCGCCTCCAAACCCGCCCTCTGAGCGCCAGCAAATTCACGGCCAAAGTTCTCTTTGCCTGGCACACTCATCCTAGGTCTATATCCTGGAGCCTGACCCAGTTCCCTTATTAGTGCAGGATACAATGACAACAGTAACACTGTACCCAATCACAGGTAAAGTCACGGGCTGAAATCTGAGATGTGTTACCATCAATATAATATTATTGCACTTTAATAAACAAACAAAAAGGTGACTCATTAAATTCATAACTTGGAATAATATCCCTGTTGTATAATAATCCCAACAGTCCAACAATAATGATGCAAGCCTTTAGGACTCACTAGAATCGCTTTAAATGTACCAACAATAAAACATTTACTAGGAGCTGCTCCTGCTCTGGGCCATAACTTTGTCAGAAGTGCAGCGGAAACCCTGTTTGTATGTGTCGGTGAAATTACAGTAGTGCGGGAGCAGCTCCGAAGAAATCCCAGCCTTAACAAAATTCTGAAGGTATTCCATTGATTTCCTTCCTTCTCACCCTCTCTCGCCATTCAGTGCTACTCAGGCACAGCCTTCTAGAGCTTTATTTTTTGCAGTAGGCAATCCTAGTCTTATACTATAACCCTCCAACTGCATTTAACATGTTCATTAGTGGAGCTCCTGTTTATTCACTGGTACATAATAAGAACAAAATAAAATTAGATTTTTGCTTCACAGCTATTAGGATGATTCGTGTACATCGATCGGTAAGTTTACTGTTGATGATAGCAGCAACATTTGAATCTGTGTAAATACGGTGAGGTACGGTGCGAGTATCATATTGAGCCTTAAAATGATGGTCAATGTATTGGTTTTGCTAACTGTATAAGGTTCCTGTTTATTAACCAGGGTAAGTGTTACGATTAGTTCTTTTGTCCGGACAATATGATTACCCTATCATATCTAACAACAGATCTAACAATAGCCATATTTCTTCCCTCCTTTCTCAGGCAATTTTCTTCCCTCCTCTACTCTTCTCCTGAAAGCAATGCTTCCTGCTGGGTTTCAGTTCCAGAGATGCCATTTGCCTCTCAGTACCTCATTCTTCATATGTCAGCTTACCGAGTGCCTGCGGGCTTTTCAATCACAGGGTATCGCAGTCAAAACCAATCTCCTTCTCACACAATGCAGCTCCAGCAGGGGTCGCTGGATAATAATGTAGCATCACCCTGCCTGGAATCAGCTAACCCAGCATAGTCTGAGGATCAAACCTGGGATCTTGCTGGTTTGTACAGCTCAGGCATTAACCGGCTGCTAATAGGAAAATATTTTAAAAGAAGACTTTCACTACTTTTATAGATATTGGGATACAACCATCTCCATGGGTTTCTTTTGTTTCTCTTGCTCTCCAGTCAGAGAAGAGAAGAAAAACACATTTCTTAAATCCCTGAAACGTTAATTTGCCACTTCTCTCCACAGGTGTTGTGCCTGACTTGCTGGGTGTTTGCAACATTTTTTGTTTTGTCTCAACACCCAGAGCCAGGAAGGCTGTGGAGAGAGAAATACAGGGAAAAGGTGATAGGGAAAAGACAGGAAAAGAAGAGGAAGGTGAATTACAGGGGATTTGGACTATTTGGGGAGGGAGGAGACAATTGGCAAATGCAGTTTGATGTAGATAAGTGTAAAGTCATGCATCTGGGGATACGGAACAGGCAGAGGAATTACACGCGGCCACGTTTCCTACATTACCACAGCGACTACACTTCAAAAGTACTTCTTCAGCTGCAAAGCACGTTGGGATATCCTGAGGTCGTGAAAAGCGCTATATAAATGCAAGTCTTTCTTTCTTTCAGTCTGATGTAGATGAGTATAAAGTCATGCATCCAGGGATACGGAACAGGCAGAGGAATTACGGTAAAATATAAATTTATGGCAAGATAGATCAGGAAAGGAATCTGGGAGTTAAAGGAAATATATCTCTCAAGACATCATTGACGTTTTCAAGTTAGTAAGGCTCAGGATGTAGAGGATCAATCACGGCTATTCAAATTGGTATGAGACAGTAGAACAGGGAACATGAAGATAAGCTAAGAAGAGATAGATTTGGGCAGGACGTAATGGTGGGTGGGTTTAAGGAATAGCTTACCAAGGGTGGTTGTAGGGGCAACGAGCTGAGATTTCTTCTCGGTAAAATTGGACAAATATCTTGAAGAGAATCCCATTATTGAGCACAACTGCTGGGTCAGCAGGAAGGTAGACTATATGGGCCTATGGGGCTGGATTGTTCTAATCCCACCAAAAGCACCTGGACCCCACCATGAACCCAGCCCAGTTTCCTTCTTCAAGTCTGTTTAAGCATGCCAGGTGAACTCTCAGCAGGACCTCCACCACCAAGAGGGTGCTGCAAGGAAGGATATTGAAGCTTTAGAGAGGGTATAAAGCAGATTCACTACAATGCTGCTTGGTATAAGGAAATACAAAACAAAGAGACCCTTGAAAAATTGGGTCTTTTTTATTAGAACAACACAAATTACAGAGCGATATGATAGAAGTGTTTAAAAATATGAAAGGATGAGAAAGGATAGATAGAAGCAGACTGTTTCCAGTAGCTAAGGGATCAAAAAGGCGGGACCGTAGATACAAGATTAAATGTAAGAGATTTAGAACAGAGGGCAGGAGAAACTATTTTACGCAGAGTTATGAGGCTGTGGAATTTGCTTCCGGGTTAGTGGTTTGAGCAGAAACTGTGTCAACATTCAAGAATAGATTGGGTAAGGGGATGAAGGAAAAGGGGATAAAGGGATATGGGAACAGGGTGAGTAAACATGATTACAACTATTTGCTCGCGTGGAGGGCAAGTGCCGGCATGGACTGGATGGGCTGAATGGCCTGTTTCTGTGTTGTAACCTCTAATGCATTTGTATGTAGATTCTGTGGATTAGCAGCAGTAGACTCTCCGCAGCATCAGATATGGAGGGATCCCTTTAAAGCAGACAGAAAGGGGTAGAAATTAGGTCGCGCCCCATTTGGGGCGCAAATATCGTCCGGACGCAAATATTAGCGCCTGGCGCTAATTATCGGCACTGACAGGAAACTTCACTTTTACCGCCCCGGGAGGTGAGTGGAGCGCTAAAGCAGGCGCTGCACACCTCTCTTAAGGCGCAAAGGCCGATAGTGAGGCGCTAACTCGGAGCGCTGACGAAGCTCATGTAATGTCAGTCAGCAATGGAACACACACACAATGGCACGGGCCAGTTCTTAAAGGGGATGGTTAATCTTGCTTTCCATCCACATCCTGTTCATTGCTGCCTTGAATCTCGGCCTGGAGAGACTTGCACATCAAATGTGCTGGAAAGAACAATGGAGAGTACCAGGCAAAGAGCTCAGAGTGCAGTTCCCACAGTCTCTGCTAAATCGATACAAGGAATGGCAAATCAAAATGAACCTGCAAAGTGCTGCTCAGTACCCAAAACTCCTTCACACAACGTTGAATCTCTCCAGAAGTCTCTCCCTCTCTCTCTCAGAATGCGTAGTTCAAAAATGCCACCAACAATAAAAGACAGGAAGAGGCCCCCTTTAAACAGCGCCCCCCCCAGCCCCACAGCGATTGATAGTGTTCCAGTCTTCTGGTCGTTGGAAGCGCCAGGCGGTAAGGCAGGGGGCGCCACTCAATTTCCGCTACGGGGCGCCCCAAGGGCGTTGCACCATGGAATGACGTCACAATCTGCGCGCGCAGGTGGTCGCAGCGGTAAGTTTTAGCGCCGCCGCACAATCTCAAGTTAAGTTCTCGAGCGGCGCAAACATCGCTGTGCCTGGGCGTTAGCGGCTTTGCGCCCCATTAGCGCCCTCTTAAGGCGCTAACGGGAGGTGCAACCAAGTGAATTTTCACCCCAAACACTCCAAAGATCAGTACCTTAAGTTTCTTTTTAGGCTTCAGATTGGGCAACATAGTGGCGAAAAATCCAAGCTATGATGTCGTCTGGCCATGAGGTATTCTTTTTCAAAAGTCTTTTTCAAAATTAAAAGAACTGCTGTCATTTATGAGGTAACCTCTAGACAGGTTAGGGCAAAGTTTTGCATCTATTTGACTGAGGATCCAAGCTTGAAAGCAAACAATAATGTTCAGAAAAGGGACACTAGCTTCAAATGAGGAGCTTTGTTTTATTTAGAGATTTTCAGCACCTGATCAGAATGCCACAACAATTGAGCTTATATGTAGCGAGTTCGGAGCAAAGCAGCCCTCTATGGCGACCACCCCGTGTTAGTTCCCAGCACACCACCTGGGTGGTGAAGGTCACTGCACTCTGTAATGGTCATTTAGGGTCACAACTGAATAGGTTCTGCATGGTAAAGTGATCATGAGACCTCTACATTAAGCTGCTTAAAATTCAACAATGTTAACTATGCAAGGCCCAGGCTGAATGCAAATGCCTTGCAATGCCCTGTTGTATAGTGCAGTGATGGAATCTCCTGAATCTATTAATGGGATCTGGTTTCTTGTATTGAATATTTAGCGTTGTTATGGAAGACCTACATCCCCATAACAAACTGTATCAGTCAACTGATGATATTATCTCTTTGATATCCTTCATGCTAAAATCAACGAAGTATAACAAAGGAGTGTGCCAACTATACGCTGAGAACAACAGTAAATAAGGAGAAACTGTTTCTAGTCGCAAAAGGGTCGGTAACCAGAAGACAGATTTAAGGTGATTGGCAAAAGAACCAGAGGCGACATGAGGAAATTTAATTTTTTTTACGCAGTGAGTTATTATGATCTGGAATGCACTGCCTGAAAGGGTGGTAGAAGCAGATTCAATAATAACTTTCAAAAGGCAATTGGATAAATAATTGAAGGGAAAAAAATTACAGGGCTATGGGGAAAGAGCAGGGGATAGAACTAATTGGATAGCTCCACCAAAGATCGGCATAGATGTGATGGGCCAAATGGCCTCCTTCTGTGCTGTATAATTCTATGATTCTATAATTCTATGAAATTATACAGCCCAAAACTGTCGTGTGTGCAGTCCATTAGTATCTAGACATTTACAATCTTGTCCACTTGCTGGTAACACCACACTAGCAAGAGTTAAAATTTGGCAGCCATGCCAGTCTGGCTGCTTCTTGCCTGCTTCAAACCATCCCACTTCAACCTGTATAGCAAAGGATGTCTTTCAAGGGCTGGCGGCCCTGGCGCATGCAGAGTTTTCTCAAATCTCTTTCCTAACTGATTTTAATTTGTCCAGTTTTAGAATGTTAAATAGAGGGACCATGGAGCTGGAATATGGCATATTCTTTGGTTACTGCTGACTTCACTATTGCCTCCGCCACCACAGTTTATAGTGGTGGGACAGTGAAGTCAAAACTCACTGCAAGTGTGTTATTTACAAAGGCAAACAAAAGATGAATGGTGCATTCAGTTTTCTACTGCAAACAAGGTAACAAATGTAGCATAAAGCTTCCTCTACAGTACACTAATAGTGCACCTCAACCCCAAACTCAGAAGAACAATCCCGACTGTGCAATGTGACATTTCCTACACTACTAGAGCTGCCACCTTTCACCCAGTACAAAGCCGGACATGGGTAGGACATGGGGTAGAGCTCTGGACAACGGGTGGGCATTTTTTAAAACATGGACTTCCAAAAGGCGTTTGATAAAGTGCCACATAATAGGCTTGCCAGCAAAATTGAAGCCCATGGAATAAAAGGGACAGTGGCAGCATGGATACGAAATTGGCTAAGTGACAGGAAACAGAGAGGAGTGGGGAACGGTTGTTTTTCGGACTGGAGGAAGGTACACAGTGGTGTTCCCCAGGGGTCAGTACTAGGACCACTGCTTTTCTTGATATATATTAATGACTTGGACTTGGATGCATAGGGCACAATTTCAAAATCTGCAGATGACACAAAACCTGAAAGTATAGTGAACAGTGAGGAGGATAGTGATAGACTTCAAGAGGACATAGACAGGCTGGTGGAACGGGAGGACACGTGGCAGATGAAATTTAACACAGAAAATTGCGAAGTGATATATTTTAGTAGGAAGAACGAGGAGAGGCAATATAAACTAAAGGGTACAATCCTAAAGGGGGTGCATGAATAGAGAGACCTGTTGTACACAAATCGTTGGAAGTGGCAGGGCAGGTTGAGAAAGTGGTTAAAAAAGCATACGGGATCCTGGGCTTCATAAATAGAGGCACAGAGTACAAAAGCAAGGAAGTTATGATGAACCTTTATAAAACACTATTGGCCTCAACTGGAGTATGGTGTCCAATTCTGGGCACCACACTTTAGGAAGGATGTGAAGGCCTTAGAGAGGGTGCAGAAAAGATTTACAAGAATGGTTCCAGGGATGAGGGACTTCAGATACGTGGATAGACTGGAGAAGCTGAGATTGTTCTCCTTAGAGCAGAGAAGGTTGGGATGAGATTTGATAGAGGTGTTCAAAATCATGAGGGGTCTAGACAGAATAGAGAGAAACTGTTCCCATTGGCGGAAGGGTCGAGAAACAGAGGACACAGATTTAAGGTGATTGGCAGAAGAACCAAAGGCAACATGAGGAAAAACTTTTTTATGCAGCAAGTGGTTAGGATCTGGAATGCACTGCCTGAAAGGGTGGTGGAGGCAGACTCAATCGTGTCTTTCAAAAGGGAATTGGATAAGTATCTAGAGGAAAATAAATTTGCAGGGCTACGGGGAAAGGGCGGGTGAGTGGGATCAGCTGAAGTGCTCTTGCAGAGAGCTGGCACAGGCTCGACGGGCCGAATGGCCTCCTTCTATGATGTAACCATTCTATGATTCTATGTTTTATATACACATGAAACAGGAAATGGGTTAGCTTGCGGATCCACACAGCACTTTTTTTAAAGAAAGAAATCAAACTAGAATTCTGAATTCTGCTGTCCAGTTTTCAATTATCAAACTTATCAGGCACCCAATCTCACAGTATACTTTTTCAAAAGCAGATGTGTGGTTCTACTGCCCATCTGTGGCCTTCCAACGTAAGGCTGCTAATTTAATGCAAATTAGTCACAAAATGCATGTAGTGCATTTCCTCAGTCCCTTATTCTGAGACTGTGACCTCTGGTTCCAGACTCCCCAGACAGGGGAAACATCCTCCCTGCATCTACCCTGTCAAGCCCTGTAAGAATTTTGTATGTTTCAATGAGATCACCTCTCATTCTTCTAAACTCTAGAGAATATAGGCCTAGTCTACTCAATCTCTCCTCATAGGACAATCCCACCATCCCAGGAATCAGTCTAGTGAACCTTCGTTGCACTCCCTCTATGGCAAGTATATCCTTCATTAAGTAAGGAGACCAAAACTGTACACAATACTCCAGGTGTGGTCTCACCAGGACCCTATATAATTGCAGTAAGACATCTTGGGGGCTAAATTCGGTTGATTTGCACCTCCCGTTAGTGCCCTAAGAGGGCGCTAACGGGGCGCAAATCAACTAGCGCCTAGGCTCGCTCCGCTAACGCCTCCCGTGGAATTCAGCGGGAGGTTAGCGGTGGCGCTAACCATTAGAGCCGTGCGGCGCTGCGCCGCTGGCGATGACATCATCGCCGTGCGCAGCGCCCCGCTTGTGCTCCGGCTGTAATATTGGGTGGTGCCCCCCGACTTACCACTGGACACAATATCCGCCGGGGTCAGGGGGCCTACCTGCGGCCGGGGTGGAGCTAGTTAAAGGGGAGGTGGCTGGCGGCCATTTTTGTTGCTGGCCGTCTGCCAGCACCTGCCCCCCCCGTTGCTGTCCCCAGCCCCCGTGAAGTCCCACCGCTGGGTGCCGGCTGCTCTCCATGAGCCCGGCACTCCTCTTGAGTGCCGGGCTCATTTGCCGGCACTCCCGATCCCTGGTGGCCCAGCTGGGCGCCGAGACGCGCTGTGCCATGCCCCTCCCCTTTAATAAGGGGAGGAAGGCCTGCAGTACCGCGGCGCAACGTGCCGCAACGTAGCGCCGCGATATTGACTCGCAACGCCCCAAGAGGGACGCGGGGTACTTCCAGTGGCGCCCCTCCTCCCTCTCGGGGAGCTACCTGGGAAAATTGGCCGCGGGGGCACTAACTTCACTCTTATACTCAAATCCTCTTGTAATAAAGGCCAACATACCATTTGCTTTCCTAATTGCTTGCTGTATCTGCATGTTAACATTATGGAAAATGACAACCAATGCATCCACTATCTCTATAGCCACCTCTTTCAAAACCCTAGGATGTAGGCCATCAGGTCCAGGGGATTTATCGGCTTGCAGTCCCATTAATTTCTCCAGTACTATTTTTTTACTAATACTAATTTCTTTCAGTTCCTCATTCTCGCTAGATCCTTGGTTCTCCACTATTTCTGGGAAGTTTTTTGCGTCTTCTTCCGTGAAGCCAGACACAAAGGACTTGTTTAATTTCTCTGTCATTTCCTTATTCCCCTACCTTATTGTCACCCGTTTATGTCGCTATCCTGGTGATAAAAGGTGGCCGCCACTCTAACGCCCTTCTCAGGCGCAGGACTCAGTGACCGTCATTTTGGTGAAGGCCTTAGCGCTTCCGATAGCAGCACTGGCCCTGGAGATGCAAATGGGGAGAGTGTGACCACAGTCGGCGTGCAAGGCCGACTTAACGTCATGCTCTGCAAACTTCGACCTTAGCGCTGGGTCCTAAGCTCGCTCTGAAAAGCGAGCATTCAGCAGACTGACAGAGATGCAGTCCGCACTTCTTAAAGGGACACACACATCTTTCAGGTAAGTTTGCATTTAAGCTTTTGGACTGGATTTTTTTTATTTTCTTGAAGTTGTGGCTTGGTGCAATACATGTTAAATGTTTTAAGTGCACAGGGAGTGCTGCTGGATGCTTGCAAGGCCTTGGATTGGTAAAGGAAGGCCTCTTAGAAGACAGTAAATGCTGGAAATACTCAGCATGTCAGGCAACATCTGTGGAGAGAGAAACAAATTTCACGTCTCAGGTTGAGATGCTGCCTGACCTGCTGACTATTTCCAGCATTTTATGCTTTTATTTCAGATTCACAGCATCCGCTCGCAGAGGGAAGAGGAAGATTCAGAAAAGGAAGATGCAGAAGAGGAAGAAGCAGAAGAGGAGGAAGCAGAAGGAAGGAATCAACCCAGGCAGCCCCTTTCTGGCCAGGATATCTGGAATGGAATCACTGCCTGCGGTACCAGTGACCACAACCCCAATTCCCCTTTCAACATTTGTCCCACACCTTACCTTCCTCTGGGCCACAATGCTGAAATAAAAGCCACCACAAAGCAAACTTTCCAATCCAACTTTATACATCTATTCATCCAATATGATATCCAGAATCAACTCATCATCCTTATGCATTCCCTTAGTGACTGTCTTGTATGTGCCTTTGCATACAAGACAGTATGCAAAGGCATGGCTGGTAGAAGGCTGCTGACTTTCAGTGCGGGACATTGCAGATGGCCTTGCTGGTCGACCTCGAGGCGCTGGTGGCTGGGAGTGTCAAATCGAGTGATGGCGCTTCTTCTTCTTATTATTATTATTATTCTTCACTCGCCTCTCCCAGTTGTTGGTCACCCACTGGCTGGGCAGGCTGCATTTCTTGGGTGTGTGAAATGAGGAAGGAACAAGGGTGGAGTTGTGGTGATGGGGGTGGGGGGGTGCAGGAAAGCAAGAGGTGCATGCGAGAAGGGCATGGTACATCGGCGAGACCATGCAGACACTGAGACAACGTATGAACGGACACCGCGCAACAATCGCCAGGCAGGAGGGTTGCCTCCCAGTCGGGGAACACTTCAGCAGCCAGGGGCATTCAGCCTCGGATATGCGGGTAAGCGTTCTCCAAGGCGGCCTTCGAGATACACGACAGCGCAAAATCATAGAGCAGAAACTGATAGCCAAGTTCCGCACTCATGAGGATGGCCTCAATCGGGATATCGGGTTCATGTCACGATACAGAACGTGACTTGACATCATGGCCGGTCTTCCCAGGTGTTTTTTTTTAAAAAAAGGCTAACACAAGAACCTACACAGATTGACAGGATATGCAGCCAGCAGGTGGTTTGACACGTTGGACCCCCTGGGACACATCTCATTGTCTTGGCTATGCTCTTTGATGTAGGGAAAGATTTGAATATATTTTGTCTGTGTTTAAATTGTGAATTCTGGGAGATTCTCTCACTGCTAAACTTACCTGACGAAGGAGCGAACTGCTCCGAAAGCTTGTAAAATTAAATAAATCTGTTGGACTATAACCTGGTGTTGTGCGACTTCTCATTTTTGTCCACCCCAGTCCAACGCCGGCATCTCCACATCATGAGTATATTCAAGACAGAGATTGATAGATTTTTGAATATTAAGGGTATCAAGGGATATGGGGATAGTGCAGGAAAGTGGAGATGAGGTAGAAGATCAGCCATGATCTTATTGAATGGCGGAACAGGCTCGAAGGGCCAAATGGCCTACTCCTGCTCCTATTTCTTATGTTCTTATGTTCTTATGCTGCATGCGAGACCGTGGGTGCCCCTACCCTGGCTTGCTGAGCCATTTGTTTTAGTGCTGAGGCACTGTTCCCATTTTTTTAGTTGTGGAAGGCAATTCAGCTTTAAGAGCTGAAGACTCCCATTTGGGAATTTGTTTTAATGTTTATTTTTTTTCATTTCAGAAGGCAGTTCCCCTTTAAGAGACCGAACTGCTTTCTGAAATGACAGCCTTGCTTTAAGAGAAGTCTGTTCTTGCTGCAATGATGCTCTGGCCGCGCTACATTGGGGCCTCCTGCTGGGACTAATGCCACCAGAAAGGCTTTGCACGGTAAGTTTAGCACTGGGCTAATGTTAATTAGTCACTTGCGCCAATTTACCGCTCCTGCCAGCGCCATCATTTTCGGCGACCGTTAACACCATGGTGGCACCGGCAAGTTTTTACCGATATCGAATTTCTAGGCCCTGGTTCCAGTTGTGCACCCCAAAACAATGGACATGGTTGGGGCAAACAGAGACTCCATCCTCAACAGACCATCTACGAACCCTCAGTGATAGGCTGGGCCCTGATATTATCAGGTCTCAGCCTAGTTTCAAGCTGTTCCAGTGTACTCCCGATGAATTTACAGTGGGAGAATGCCGGAGAATACCTGAAATTCAATGGATGTTCAGGGCCCATAAATATATGCTTCACCATGTAAATACATCTACAGCATGCAAATAAAACTATGAGGCCTAAATCTCAATGTTTGAAGAAATATAGCATTGGTGCACCAGAAATCCCTTTAAGTTTGTAATTTAATGATAGCCCAATTTTACTTCTAAGCTCCTCTAAACACAACCCATAGGCGAAAGGTCATCGACCTGAAATGTTACCTCTGCTTCTCTCTCCACAGGTGCTGCCTGGCCTGATGAGTGCTGAGTATTTCCAGTATTTCCTGTTTTTATCACAGAAAGTGTTGTTACTGCCAGCCAGTATCTGAAGGAAAGAAGCTATATGCCATTGATTTCCACTGGGGTTCTCCCGATCGTCTGGCGTATCTCCAGTGGAACAGACGCAGAAAGGCCATAAACAGTGTTCATGCTATTCCCCCAGGGTTTCTGCGGATCTTTCGCTGCAGTTACAGTGGACAATCGGGAGAACCCTAGTGGAAACTCAACCCCATCTACTTCAAATATAGGCTGTTGTTACAGGTAATGAGTGCACAAAATAAAATATCATATTGTCATGTTTATTGCATCATTAAGTACAAAGAACCCAATTAAAACAATCAGCCTCTAGCACCGGAAAGAAGCCATCTATAGTATATCATATCTTCCCACAGTTATTCCGTGTGAGAGCCACAATGTGCTTTATTTCTAGTTTTAAACAGTCATGTTAAACACTTAGCTCACGTACAGAAACGTTTGGTGTTTGAACGCGAAGTGATGGCTCTTGAAAGCTTGCTTTTTGTGACAAAGCACTTGGTCAGAAGGAAGGAGGGAGAAATCCAAGGTCTCACTGGCACCACCACAGTGTCAGTTCAAAAATGCATAATATTTAAATAATGCATTAACAAAGAAACACCAGATCCAATTAAAGAGATAAAATAAGGATTCAAAATATATTGTAATATTAAAATATCAGCCAAAATATTGCTTATTAAAAATGTCAACTAATAACCAGTGTCAATTTGAAAAACAAGGGATGCTGGTGAAAAACCAACAAGATTAAAATCCTATTTTTTCCCATTGTTACAGATGTAGCAGCACAGTCTATCCTCAAATCTGTCTACATGAATATTACAGAACCAACACCTGAATAACTTTATCATGTTTTGTCTTTTGTAATATTAGAGTCATAAGTCATAGAGTTATACAGCACAGAAAGAGGCCCTTCGGCCCATCGTGTCCGCGCCGGCCATCAAGCCCTGTCTATTCTAATCCTATTTTCCAGCACTTGGTCCGTAGCCTTGTATGCTATGGCGTTTCAAGTGCTCATCTAAATGCTTCTTGAATGTTGTGAGGGTTCCTGCCTCTACCACCCTTTCAGGCAGTGAGTTCCAGATTCCAACCACCCTCTGGGTGAAAAAGTTTTTCCTCAAATCCCCTCTAAACCTCCTGCCCCTTACCTTGAAACTATGCTCCCTGGTTATTGACCCCTCTACTAAGGGGAAAAGTTCCTTTCTATCTACCCTATCTATGCCCCTCATAATTTTGTACACCTCAATCAGGTCCCCCCTCAGCCTTCTCTGCTCTAAGGAAAACAACCCCAGCCTGTCCAGTCTCTCTTCATAGCTGAAGCGCTGCAGCCCAGGTAACATCCTGGTGAATCTCCTCTGCACCCTCTCCAATGCAATCACATCCTTCCTGTAGTGTGGCGACCAGAACTGCACACAGTATTCCAGCTGTGGCCTAACTAGCGTTTTGTACAGCTCCATCATAACCTCCCTGCTCTTATATTCTATGCCTCGGCTAATGAAGGCAAGTATCCCATATGCCTTTTTAACCACCTTATCTACCTGTCCTGCTGCCTTCAGGGATCTATGTACATGCACACCAAGTTCCGTGAATATTAATTAACATGCAACTGTACTGTGTAATCCTTTATTGTTTAGGTATATACTGTAATTGTATTACTGCAATATTATGTATTTTCCTTTCTTATCGTGTGTTCTGAATTTGTGAGAATCCCGCCCCAGGGCCCCACATTAAACTACTATTGTGCTATTAAGCCCGCTGCTTAAAGAATTTAATTAAAAAAAATAATCAAACATCTGTGGGAAAATAATTGCAGTGCAGTGAACCTCGTTATTGGAAACCTTCCCTTATAACAAACGTGTTTTCTTGGCCCCAGTGCAACTCTATTATAGCTGAGAGAGGAGCTCAAACCTTAAGAAGGTTAACCTTGATGAGAGGACTATTGTGCTGGCCTCTACAAGTTAAAATACAATGAGGTTTGACTGCAGGGACCAGTCTTTTCCTGTTATTCTTCAATGTAATGGGCCGTTATGTACATCCTTTAGGAAGAAATGTGTTTGCTGAATTTTCCCTTTTCCACTCTGGAAGCAGTGAGGCAAACTGCAACTTGGATTGCTTAGCGCAGTAGAAACCAGAGACTCAACTAGGGCTTTTGTGAAACTCACGGCACAGAGCATTTACCCACTGATAAAATGCCATTGATATATATAAACAATACCAAGACAGACAAGATAATGGTCTTATGGGTAAATGCACTGTGCCATTAGTGTTACATTGTTAGGCCATTTCTGCCCTTCTTACTTCAGATTATTTCAGCTCTCGAATCCTAAATTACTCTCTTCTTAGGTGCGTCCCAACTGTCCATACCTTTGAGAGTTTCTATCATAGCTTTAAAATCTGGGTAAGCTTTCAGTTAATATGCCTGGGATAGCAAACCATTCTTTTACTTATTTTTAAACTACTATAATTTATTCTATAACTCCACAGAATCTCTCTCCAAAGTGGCAGAACATCGCATCAGACCTCATTTAAAGTTTAAAACATTAAACAGATTTATTAAATAAACAATGAACAAGTGAAAAATCTAACTGTGATATATTTTATATATCTGTAGTAGAAAGTCTATTATCTAAGTTCTTGAGTAGAAAAAAAGCACTGGCTTCCTTTTAATAACTCTGCCAGAGTATCCAGGGTCAATGTGGGGTCAACTTATTTAAATATTTTGGTGGGTGCCCAACCTTGTATCGGCGCATCTTGGCCACCCACTGGGAAAAGGCAGTGCTGACAAGCTGCTTGGTCGGCTAACTTGTGTCGCTGGCTCAAAAGTTTTTTTTCATGCAGACATTTGGCCTTATTTATAAGCGGGCCAATATGCCTGAGTGTGTCAGTACTGTTCAGGGCTGGACACGCAGGTGGGGCACAACCTCTGCCCTTACAATGACTTGGATTCTAGGTCGTTCCTGACATGCACATCACTGGGCTGGATTGTGACTGGATTCTCCTGACCATTTAGCAAAGGAAACAGGAATAAGCACCGCACTCAATATACCTAAATGAGAAGAAACTCCACGGGTAATCTCTGTGCCTCTCTTTCTCATGTAGTATAGATGGTCCAGGTTACTGTTTACAATAGGAACCGTTCTGTCGAGCGGCCATATGATAGGAAAGTTTATCTAAGCTGCCTGATTACTGATACAAAAGCAAAATACTGCGGATGCTGGAAATCTGAAATAAAAACAGAAAATGCTGGAAATACTCAGCAGGTCAGGCAGCATCTGTGGAGAGAGAAACAGAGTTAACGTTTCAGGTCGATGACCTTTCGTTCTGATGAAGGGTCATCAACCTGAAACGTTAACTCTGTTTCTCTCTCCACAGATGCTGCCTGACCTGCTGAGTATTTCCAGCATTTTCTGTTTTTATTTCTGCCTGATTACTACATGCCCTTACTACACATCCTAATCACAAACAGCAGCGCGAGGTCTTTTAAATTAGCATTATCGTACTCAAAAAGTATCCCTGTTATTTAGCAAAAATAATTCCATGCAGAGTCCAAAAGTTAATTTTACAGTAACTGATATCATTAGAAACTACCTGAGAAAAAGATTCCCAAACAAACTTACTGCGAGGCAGTGTTTATTGAAGAGATTGTCATCTAGTGCTGGTTGCAAACATACGTTTGAAGGTCATCTATTAATGAGTATGGTGCCCCTGATATCAAACTGTTTGCATAATCAAAACATCAATTGAAAATACATATACCGCTGCAGAATAATAGAGTAGAAATATGATTTCAGGGATCTAATAAATACAATGTGATATCCAGAATATTATTGAGAAAAGGATTCAAGGAATTGGCCAGTACACCAAGTTTTTATTGTTTAGTTACTCAATTTTTAGGATTTAAAGGGGGAAGCATTAAATAAGGAAGAACTGATACTGCACTAGTTACAAACTTAAAAAGGAGACTTCATGAAAAAGTTCTTGGTAAATCTTTAATTTTGTTTGCAGAGGGAGAGCAGCTGAATCAGATAGAGGATGTGTCCTCTTTAAATCAGTAAAATTCCAGGTTCAATTCCTTACAGTTGCTTTGTATTATTTGGTGTCCTGGGGATCAGACAGGTGAGAAAGGATAATTTGCAGTCAGTGTTTTTCATTTTTATTCAAGGACTATTCTTTCAATACTGAATTCAGCTGGCTGCACACAATGGCTTCCCAATCTCTGCTAACCAGCCCCGCCCCGCCCCACTCATCCTTTTGTTAATGTCTCATTGAATCGGAACCAGACAACTGCCCTGCATCAGCTGTAGGCTTCAACTGGTTCATCCAGGTAGTTTGAATAACTTGATATACTGTAAATTCATTTGTAATAAAATTGTTACTAATGAAATGTAGGAAGTGTAGTTGGCTGTTGATATAATCAAACAGTTTGGATAATCTGCCTTTAAAAGAGAAATAATTTGGGTACAGTCGAGGTACATTCCCACGAGGGGGAAAGGCAGGGCAACTAAAGCCAGAGCTCCCTGGATGACGAAAGAGATGCAGAGTAAGATGAAGCAGAAAAAGAGCGCGTATGACAGATGTCAGGTCGCAATACATCTGGAATCAGGCTAAATATAGAAAGTTCAGAGGAGAGCTGAAAAAGAAAATAAGAGGGGCAAAGCAAGGGTATGAGAATAGAATGGCAGCCAAAATAAATGGGAATCCAAAAGTCTTCTATAGGCATATAAATAGTAAGTGGGTAGTAAGAGGAGGGGTGGGGCCGAGTAGGGACCAAAAAGGAGACCTATGCATGGAGGCAGAAGGTATGGCTGAGGTGCTAAATGAGTACTTTGCATCTGTCTTCACCAAGGAAGAAGATGCTGCCACAGACATAGTGAAGGAGGAGGTAGAGGGGATAAAAATTGATAAAGAGGAGGTACTAGAAAGGCTGGCTGTACTTAAAGTAGATAAGTCAATACGACCAGATGGGATGCATCCTAGGATGCTGAGGGAAGTGAAGGAAGAAATCGCAGAGGTACTGGCCATAATCTTCCAATCCTCCTTAGATACGGGAGTGGTGCCAAAGGACTGGAGAATTGAAAATGTTACACCCTTATTCAAAAAAGGGTGTAAAGATAAACCCAGCAACTACAAGGGGGCATAACTATAAGGTGCATGGGGGGAGATATAGAAGGGATGTCCGAGGTAGATTCTTTACTCAGAGAGTGGTTGGGGTGTGGAATGGACTGCCTGCTGTGATAGTGGAGTCGGACACTTTAGGAACTTTCAAGCGGTTATTGGATAAGCACATGGAGCACACCAGAGTGATAGGGAGTGTGATAGCTTGATCTTGGTCTCGGACAATGCTCGGCACAACATCGAGGGCCGAAGGGCCTGTACTGTGCTGTACTGTTCTATGTTTCTATGTTTACAGGCCAGTCAGTTTAACCTCGGTAGTGGGGAAGCTTTAAGAAACAACAACCAGGGACAAAATTAACGGTCACTTGGACAAGTGTGGATTAACTGAGGAAAGCCAGCACGGATTTGTCAAAGGCAAATTGTGTTTAACCAACTTGATTGAGTTTTTTGATGAGGTAACAGAGAGGGTTGATGAGGGCAATACAGTTGACGTGGTGTACATGGATTTCCAAAAGGCGTTCGACAAAGTGCCACATAATAGGCTTGCCAGCAAAGTTGAAGCCCGTGAAATAAAAGGGACAGTGGCAACATGGATACGAAATTGGCTAAGTGATAGGAAATAGAGAGTAGTGGTGAACGGTTGTTTTTCGGTCTGGAGGAAGGTATACAGTAGTGTTCCCCAGGGGTCAGTTCTAGGACCACTGCTATTCTTGATGTATATTAATGACTTGGATGTGGGTGTACAGGGCACAATTTCAAAATTTGCAGATGACACAAAACTTGGAAGTATAGTGAACAGTGAGGAGGATAGTGATCGATGTCAAGAGGATATAGACAGGCTGGTGGAATGGGAGGACACGTGGCCGATGAAATTTAATGCAGAAAAGTGCAAAGTGATACATTTTGGTAGAAAGAATGAGAGGAAATATAAACTAAAGGGTACAATCCTAAAGGGGGTGCAGGAACAGAGAGGCCATGGGGTATGTGTGCACAAATTGTTGAAGGTGGCAGGGCAGGTTGAGAAAGCAGTTAAAAAAGCTTACGGGATCCTGGGCTTCATGAATAGAGGTATGGGGGAAAGATTTGGTTGCTTTGCGCCTCCCGTTAGCGCCATCTTAGGGCGCTAACGGGGCGCAAAGCAACTAGCGCCCGGGTGCGGCGCCGCCAATGCCTCCCGCGAAATTCAGCGGGAAGTTAGCAGCGGCGGTAACCATTAGCGTCCCGCGGCGCTGCGCCGCCGGCGATGACGTCATCATCGTGTGCAGCGCCCGCTTGCGCCCTGGCCGCGATATTCGGTAGCGCCCCCTGACTTACCGCCAGAAACGATGTCTGACGGGGTCAGGGGGGCCTACCTGCTGTCGGGCGGCGCTAATTAAAGGCGAGGTGCCAGGTGGCCATTTTAGTTGCTGGCCACCTGCCAGCACCTGTCTCCGTTGCCGTCCCTGGCCTCCTGAGCATCCCCCCTTCTCTTGAGTGTCAGGCTCTTTTGCCGGCACTCCGATCCCCGGTGGCCCAGCTGGGCCCCGGGTCGCGCTGCGCAAGGCCCCTCCCCTTTAAGAAGGGGAGGAAGGCCTGTATAACCGCGTCGTGCCGCGATATTCCCTCGCAGCGCCCCAAGAGGGAGGCGGGGCACTTCCAGTAGCACCCCGCTTCCCTCTTCCCTCTTGGGGCACTACCGATGAATTTCGGCCTCGGGGGTGCTAATTTTTTCGGGCGCTACAAGTAGCCCCCCGGTGAAGTTAGCGCCAAAAGGGGGCGTGACTCAATTTTTCCCCCATAGAGTAGAAAAGCGTGGAAATTATGATGAACCTGGATAAACCATTGGTTCGGCCTCAACTGGAGTATTGTGTCCAATTCTGGGCACCGCACTTTCGGAAGGATGTGAAGGCCTTAGAGAGGGTGCAGAAAAGATTTACGAGAATGATTCCAGGGATGAGGGACTTCAGTTACGTGGATAGACTGGAGAAGCTGGGTTTGTTCTCCTTAGAGCAGAGAAGATTGAGAGGAGATTTGATAGAGGTGTTCAAAATCATGAGGGGTCTGGACAGAGTAGATAGAGAGAAACTATTCCCATTGGCAGAAGGGTCGAGAACCAGAGGACACAGATTTAAAGTGATTGGCAGAAAAACCAAAGGCGACATGAGGAAAAACATTTTTACTCAGCGAGTGGTTAGGATCTGGAATGCACTGCCTGAAAGGGTGGTGGAGGCAGACTCAATCACGACTTTCAAAAGGGAGTTGGATAAGTACCTGAAGGAAAACAATTTGCAGGGCTCCAGGGAAAGGGCGGGGGAGTGGGACTAGCTGAAGTGCTCTTGCAGAGAGCCAGCACGGGCTCGACGGGCCGAATGGCCTTCTTCTGTGCTGTAACCATTCTATGATTCTATGATCAGCGTTTGATTAATTAGTTTTCTACTTCATTACAGTCCAATGGCCCATCTGCATCAATGTGCATGTAACCGCAAGAATAATATATCCAGGACACAACAGCTAGGCAAATCCTCAGAGCTGCTCCCGCTCTGCTGGCGTTACATCACTGGAAGTGCAGCGGAAACCCAGTGTAGATATGGTTTCTGCCACCCTTCCAATGAAATAACGGCGGCGGAACGGGAGCAGCTCCAAGGAACTTCCCGGCCTATATTTTAATATAAACTATGTTTAATCATACATGCCAGCCTGGAAAACTAACAAATGCTGACCAATTGATTCAAAAAGGCTGACTCAGTCTTAAAAAGCTCAAGAAGGGCCCTGTTCTCAGCCTATCACATGTGAAGACAAGTAGATACTTGGAATGAGTGACCATAACATGGTTGAATTCCATATCCAATTAGAGGGTGAGAAGGTTGGTTCTCAAACAAGCATACTGAGCTTGAATAAAGGAGACTATGATGGCATGAGAGCAGAATTGATTAAAGTGGACTGGGAAAATAGATTAAAGGGTAAGACGGTACATGAGCAGTGGTGTTCATTCAAGGAGTTATTTTACAACTTTCAAAATAAATATATTCCACTGAGGAAAAAAGGGTGTAAAAGAAATGACAGCCATCCATGGCTAAGTAAAGAAATTAAAGAAAGTATCCAACTAAAAACAAGGACATATAAGGTAGCCAAACTTAGTGGGAGGATAGAAGATTGGGAAGTCTTCAAAAGACAACAAAAAGTAACTAAAGGATTGATTAAGAAAGGGAAAATAGACTATGAAAATAAATTAGCAAAAAATATAAAAACAGATAGCAAGAGTTTCTATAGTTATATAAAAAGAAAAAGGGTGGTTAAGGCAAACGTAGGTCCCTTAGAGGATGAGACCGGGAAATTAATGGTGGGAAACATGGAGATGGCAAAAATGCTGAACAAATATTTTGTTTCAGTCTTTATGGTAGAGGACACTAAGAATATCCCAACACTGGACAAACAGGGGGCTCTAGTGGGGGAGGAGCTAAATACGATTAAAATCACTAAGGAATTGGTACTCAGTAAAATAATGGGACTCAAGGCGGATAAATCCCCTGGACCTGATGGCTTACATCCTAGGGTCTTGAGGGAAGTGGCAGTAGGAATTGTGGATGCTTTGGTAATAATTTTCCAAAACTCCCTGAACTCAGCAAAGGTCCCAGCAGATTGGAAAACTGCTAATGTAACACCCTTATTTAAAAAGGGTTGTAGGCAGAAGGCTGGAAATTATAGACCAGTTAGCCTAACATCTGTGGTGGGTAAAATTTTGGAGTCTATTATTAAGGAGACAGTAACGGAACATTTAGATAAACATAATTTAATAGGACAAAGTCAGCATGGCTTTATGAAGGGGAAGTCATGTCTGACAAATTTGCTCGAGTTCTTTGAGGATATAACGTACAGGGTGGATAAAGGGGAACCAGTGGATGTAGTGTATTTAGACTTCCAGAAGGCATTCGACAAGGTGCCACATAAAAGATTATTACTCAAGATAAAAAATCACTGGATTGGGGGTAATATTCTGGCATGGGTGAAGAATTGGTTATCTAACAGGAAGCAGAGAGTTGGGATAAATGGTTCATTCTCGGACTGGCAACCAGTAGCCAGTGGTGTTCCGCAGGGGTCGGTGCTGGGTCCCCAACTCTTTACAATCTATATTAACGATTTGGAGGAGGGGACCGAGTGTAACATATCAAAGTTTGCAGATGATACAAAGATGGGAGGGAAAGTAGAGAGTGAGGAGGACATAAAAAACCTACAAGAGGATATAGACAGGCTGGGTGAGTGGGCAGAGATTTGGCAGATGCAATACAATATTGGAAAATGTGAGGTTATGCACTTTGGCAGGAAAAATCAGAGAGCAAGTTATTATCTTAATGGCGAGAAACTGGAAAGTACTGCAGTACAAAGGGATCTGGGGGTCTTGGTGCAAGAAAATCAAAAAGTTAGTATGCAGGTGCAGCAGGTGATCAAGAAAGCCAATGGAATGTTGGCTTTTATTGCTAGGGGGATAGAATATAAAAACAGGGAGGTATTGCTGCAGTTGTGTAGGGTATTGGTGAGACCGCACCTGGAGTACTGTATACAGTTTTGGTGTCCATACTTAAGAAAAGACATACTTGCTCTCGAGGCAGTACAAAGAAGGTTCACTCGGTTAATTCCGGGGATGAGGGGGTGGACATACGAGGAGAGGTTGAGTAGATTGGGACTCTACTCATTGGAGTTCAGAAGAATGAGAGGTGATCTTATTGAAACATATAAGATTGTGAAGGGGCTTGATCGGGTGGACGCGGTTAGGATGTTCCCAATGATGGGTGAAACTAGAACTAGGGGACATAATCTTAGAATAAGGGGCTCCTCTTTCAAAACTGAGATGAGGAGAAACTTTTTCACTCAGAGGGTAGTGGGTCTGTGGAATTTGCTACCCCAGGAAGCTGTGGAAGCTACTTCATTAAATAAATTTAAAACAGAAATAGACCGTTTCCTAGAAGTAAAGGGAATCAGGGGTTACGGGGAGCGGGCTGGAAATTGGACATGAGTTTGAGTTCGGTTCGGTCAAGGCCCTGTGGGTGGCGGAGCGGGCCCAGGGGCCGAATGGCCTGGTCCTGCTCCTACTTCTTGAGTTGTTTAGAGTTGAGGTTGGATCAGATCAGCCATGATCTCATTGAATGGCGGAGCAGGCTCGAGGGGCCGATTGGTCTACTCCTGCTCCTATTTCTTATGTTCTTATGTTCTTATTCGATTTTATCTCCCAGGCAGGAATGTGGCAAAGCGCGTGGCCAGCCCATCCGAAGTGGTAGCATGGAGGCTCGACCGATTCTATTGGCTGGGTCTCATTAGCATGCCGCTTGCCAACTTCCGAGCCAAAACAGCCGGGAAGTCAGCGGGAGGTAGCTGCTTGGCCGTTAAAATCAGGTGGCGGGACGCTGCTGCCAAACCCAGGGAAAAACTCCCCAGTACAAGGTAAGTGCTCCAGGAGAGGAATCTCGGTCAGGGAGGGTCAAGGTTTTAAATAAAAACAGAAAATGCTGGAGATATTCAGCAGGTCAGGCAGCATCTGCGAAGAGAGAAACAGAGTTAACGTTTCAGGTCGATGACCTTTCGTTCTGACCTGCTGAGTATCTCCAGCATTTTCTGTTTTTATTTCGGATTTCCAGCATCTGCAGTATTTTCTTTTTGTATTAGGGTCAAGGTTTCGTTGTGGGGCCTGGAGAGCACTCCTGCTCCTCTTGGCCCACAAGGAAACCTGTAAAATAAAAATGTTATCTTACCTTACTGTGCCTCTTCTGGCCCTGGCTGCTGTTCCCAGCAGGTTTTGCCTTGTGGGGAAACCACCCTTTCTCCCCCGCTCAGACCCACAGGTTAAAATGGCAGATTGGGCCCCAATGACGTTATCAGAGCCCGATCTGCATATTTAAAAAGGTCCCCGTTGGCTTGGGAGCGGGTGTCCTTGCTGCCCGCAATTTAAAATTGTAGTTAGCGAGATCGGGGCAGGAAAGGAGTGGGTAAGTCAATCGCTAATTATTAACTGTCTCCTCGCCTGGTTTCCGCTAGACGGTGGGGGGTGGGGGTGGGGGGGGGGAGTTAAAATCAACCCTGGGTATATATGAAAGCCTGAAAGACGAATCCAAATGTTAAAAGTACAAAATTGGTGGCATGTTTTAAGAAGAGTACAGGGGCATTATGTCTGGAAAATATTGAGTTTTTACATGAACAATTAAGTATAATAGTTAATTTTAAGCGGTTTTATATGTCATGGTTAATTTAAACTAAAAAAAAGAAAAACAAAGTGACATTTAAATTTTCAACAAATCAACTAGAGTATAATTTCTTGAAAAGTTACCTCAACAGTCACACTCCCATGATCCACCCATTGCAGCACACAGAAACACTGCCCCCTCTGGACCCAGTTCACTAGCACACTGTACCTCAACCAGAGACATTGGGCTCCTTCTTGAATTTATGGGTGATAGCAAGTCAGCAGCCGGTTTTCCATTGCTCCCAATTTTTATTGACTACCAGAGGCGGAGAGCTGGAGGGATTTAGGAAGGGAATTCCAAAGCGTGGTACCTAGGTGGTTGAAGGCATGGCTGACGATTGTGGGTTAATGTTCAAAAGTTCATTTTCCCATAAAATAATGGTCCTGTTCTCCACCCAATTTCTACTTGAGAAATGCTGGTGAAAGGATTATCCAATACGTTTGTACATTGAAAATATTACAATTGAAACAAATAGTTTAAGTGTCCTGTGAAGCGAGTGTTCCACAAAATCCAACCAACTACTGGGTTTCAGCATGAACATAACATAAATGTGGAGCTTACTGTCCCTGGCTCTGGTGGTGAGGATCTGTGTGATTAAATGGCAGACATGAGTATGAACATGGATTGTGAATGTGAACAGGAAACTTTAATAGGATGAATTCAAGCAAAGCCCAGCTACTTGAAAAGGAACTTGAAGTAGCAGCTTTCCTGAAGCCTGCTTAATTCAATATGCTGGTAAGTATTCTTAAATCATAAATAATGCTTGCACTTATATAGCACATCTCACTTTGAAACATCTCAATATTCTTTACAAAATGAACTACTTTTGAAATGCATTGACTGTTGTTATGTAGACGAGTAGTGCACCCTTTCTGCACCAGTAATGTTCCACAAACAGCCATGAGGTTAATCGTCATTCAGTCGGTTAATAGGTGGTATTAGCTGAAGCTCCATCCTGTTCCACTCTGTTTTTTTATTCGTTCCTGGGATGTGGGCGTCGCTGGCAAGGCCAGCATTTATTGCCCATCCCTACTTGCCCTTGACCTGATCATTTTTTCGCCAATATTTGAGTTAATTCAATCATCCTATATCACCACCAAGAATAGTTGGATAGAAAAACACCCAAACTTACAGTTTACCTTTGAGCAAAGCGATGCTGCCTGAACCCGAACAGAAGCTGGGAGAGAGGGAATGCCACTGTTGACACACCGGAAGCTTGGTAAATAAAAGTGAAAAATCTAAATGTCTGACAGTTGTCTACATATTTATAGGGGGCTAAATTCGGTTGATTTGCGTCTCCCGTTAGCGCCCTAAGAGGGCCAGCAACAAAAATGGCCGCCCGCCACCTCCCCTTTAACTAGCGCCGCCCTGGCTACAGGTAGGCCCCCCTGACCCCGGCAGACATAGCGTCCGGCGGTAAGTTGGGTGGCGCAACCCAATATTACAGCCGGGGCGCGAGCGGGGCACGACCAATTTTTACCCCATAATGTTTATATATACACACACACATGCACACACACACACATGCACACCCCTGGTCTTCCTTCAAAATGTCAGTGACATGCTCCTTTCCCTCCATCTCTGGCTCTTCAGGTAAGGCTTAGCTTTCTAACTCTGAAATGAGTTCAGCTTGCTTGTGTCTAAGATTTTTAACCCAATCCATATCTATACCATAATTATAATTCTGACCTCATACAGCTACAATCTATGATGAATCAGTCCTGACATTTCTTTAGATCTTGAAAAAGAAAACTATTGTTTCCTATAACCCAACTGATCCTGTATTTTTTCCAGGCCACATACCAGGAACAAACACTTTTTTTTATTTGCACCCATTTAACATTTTTTTAGAATGCTCTAATCAATATATATTTGGGCATTGTGCTACAGAAGGCCGTGGAAATTTTGAACAAACAGTGTAGCACATATTTGATGAGTTTCATCATCTGCTGAAGAGACAGTACTTCAATTGCTGTCACAAATAGCTGCATTCAAAAGCTCATTTTTTCCATATAATAATGGTACTATTCTCTATCCAACGTCTACGTGATGGACAGTGGTGAAAGGATTACCCAGTTTGTTCCACCAGTATTTTTTTCAATCCAAGTGTCTACTTATTCCACAGCCTATGGGGAGGCAATAGGCTTGATTGCACCCACTACTATATCATCAGCATGAAGCCAGCAAATAATATTACAACTTAACTGTGGTATCTGTTAATGGAATGCACAATACATAACAATTTTTTAAAGCTTAAGACACGGTTACCCCCAAGGGATTTCTCCTGGTGCAGAAGTTGTTTATCACCAATCAAGGAACAAGAATTCAGGCAGCAGACAAGAGAGAGTGTAATGATCATCAAGAAGCTGTGAGATCACCACATCATTAGTAAATTCAGTCTTTGTTCTTGTCAGAGACTAGGGTAGTATTTTCAGAGATCATTTTAGCACAATTACAGTCTTTCATTCACTGTGTAATAAAGAGCACTTCTCTTTTATATGTAAGGAACCGTCGAATACTACTGTACAATGTGTTCCCAGTTACAGTTTTGCTATATAAGGTTAAATGCCTTAGGACAAGTATCGTTCTTACCCTTGTACATTCTTTGGCCACTTTAAGCAAAACAGCAATCATTATGTAGCAACAAACACATCAATCTCTATTAATTCAGGCAAGAAATTAATGTAGATTTCAATAACAGATTGTGAGTGCTCAGGAAATAGTGTTTACTTCAAAACTATTTTTGCTCATTTTCCGCATAAATGGCATCATTGTGCTAGATTATCTGTGATATAGTCTAAATTATACTGCAAAACACTGGATGTGTCTACAACATTGAACCAGCAAACTGAAGCAGCAAACTGCTAAATATTCTGGATTCAACATAATGCAAATCAATGTACTCATTCATTCATTATTTAAAGAGACTTTTGCACGGCAAGTCTCAAGGGCATCTGTAACAACATGGTAAGTTGTTCATGCTGAATCTTGTGCAGAAAGGATTACACTTGCACTGACTTGATATACTGTATAGTCCACAGTGCACCAACGTAAGCACATCAGATATGTCACTTATCTAAAAGTATTACATTTATACCATAGCAAAATGTTTTATCAATTAGCCCCTTTCGAAGGGAGCTCAATGAAAATCTGGTTATAAAAGAGAATGAAGATCATAAGGATAAACAGAGTGCAGAAGATGTTAGGCACGATGGGCTGAATGGCCTCCCTCTGTCTTTCTATAATTCTCTACAATTCTAAGAAACCGTAGAGTTTTAAACTCCTGACAGAGAGAAAAATTGGTTTGATATTTCCAAGAACAGTTTGGATTAATATAAGCTCCCATAGTGGTAAGAAATTCTGTTAATTATTTGTTTGTTAATTTTTTTGTGAAATACATTAACTTACTATTTTAAATTTAAAATGAGGTCTGAAGTTATAATCTACCACTTTTAAAGACTAAAATGAGATGTTGTGGAGGTATAGCATAAGTCCAGTAGCTAAAAGCAAATATCTGTGTTTTCTGGGCATGTTACTAAAAGCTTACATAGACCTTGGATTAATATTCTTGAAGGTACAGGGAGTTGGGCTACGCGCATAAGAATAAACTAAGTTGCAAGATCTGAAATAATCTAGATGAAAAAGGTTAGAAAAGACCCAAATACTTAACAGGGGTCCAGACATAGTGACTGAAGGAGCAGTTACCAATGTGGAGCAGAGGGACTGCGGAACAAGAAGCAAGCTAATGCCAGAGGGAGTGCAGAGGGACATAGAGCTGGAGGGGATAGTGGAGGTAGGAAGGGGTGAGACTTTTGAGAATAATGAAGGTTGGTGAAAGTGGCAATGGAGAAGGTGGAGAGGTAGAGGTGAGTGTCATTGGCATGCACGTGAAAGCTGGAACTTTGTTTCTGGATGATGAGAGGTAGCAAGCAAATGATGACAGATACGAGGCCAAGTATGAAACCCTGGGATACATCTCAGGTGACAATGTGGGCCTCGGAGGAGAAGCCATTTAGCGGTGATGCAGATGTGTGATATGACAGCTCCTAGTGAACCCACGAACTAGCAGTGCCACAGGAAGCGGCTATAAGGTGATAAAAACCGAAAATGCTGGAAATACTCAGCTGGTCAGGCAGCATCTGTGGAGAGAGAAACAGAGCCAACATTTCAGGTTGATGACCTTTCATCAGAAATATAAGGAAAAATGTTTGCGGAAGGTGAACTGGTTAATGGTATTAAAGGATGTTAAGAGCCTGAGGAGAGACAATGTACCATAATTACAATCACACAGGATGTGATAGCGTATTGCTATGGGCAGGGTGCAAATCTGATTGGAGGGCTTGGAGGATGGTATAGTGGGAGCATGGTTATGAAGCAACAACACATTACAAGACTTTAGAAAGAAAGGAAAGATTGGAGATGGGGCAATAGTTGGATCGTATAGAGTGGTCGAAATAGGGTTTTTTTTTGAAGCGGGGCTTAATGATGTTGCTTTTAATGTCATAAATCTGGCCATAGTTTCACAATGGACACCAGTGGGCAATGTGCTGAATGGATGGTAAGAAGTGCAACCATTTGATGCAATAGCCAGCCTTTGTAGTTCCCATCATTCTGTCCTGAAATCAAATCATGCCCATGAGTCTGCCTTGTATCATGGCATAATACAAAATTAAGAGATATGACAAGAACAACAATGATTGGCAGTCATAGTGACTTTCTTATTAAACTGTTTTAATTGCATGTTAAGAATTGGTAGGGGATTAAAGATCTTCACATACAGTTAAACAGAACAGTGCTAACCAATATTTTCAGAGATCCTGAGGAATTCCTTTACTTATTTTAAGTTAGCCAATCATATTTCCCCATGTCATGGATTATGCACATATAGTTTGAGAAGTTTAATTTCATTAATTAAATTCATATAGTATGTTTGTAGCAGTAATCTGGCTTCTTTAGTGTATTGGCACCAATAAGACTCATCAATACCCTCTAGGAAAATTCACACTTAAACCAATATGCAACACGGTGGCATAGAGGGCAACACGGTGGCATAGTGGTTAGCACTGGTGCCTCACAGCGCCAGAGACCCGGGTTCGAATCTGGCCTCGGGTGACTGTCTGTGTGGAGTTTGCACATTCTCCCCGTGTCTGCGTGGGTTTCCTCCGGGTGCTCCGGTTTCCTCCCACAGTCCAAAAATGTGCGGGTTAGGTTGATTTGGCTATGATAAATTGACCCTTAGTGTTAGGGGGGGATTAAATATGTGGGGTTACGGGGATAGGATGGGATATGTTAGGGGGAATTAAATATGTGGGGTTACGGGGATAGGGTGGGATATGTGTCGGTGCAGGCTCGATGGGCCGAGATGACCTGTACTGTGGGGATTCTGTGTGAGGGAGCAGGGACAGGGTACTGGATTTGGATGATCAGCCATGATCGTATTGAATGGTGGAGCAGGCTCGACGGGCCGAATGGCCTACTCCTGCTCTATGTTTCTATGGTGTTATGTAGCTCAAAATGCTCTTTCCCGGTACAACCCAAATTTGGAAGAACAAAATGTAGTTGTATTGCTGGATGCTTTGCACAGTTCAATCGGACATAGTACAGAAATGTCATATGCCAAACACTACACACTGAAACAGTGGAGGAAAAGTTTACAGTACGAGCAAAACTTTCACAGATCTACCATTGTATTTTACTGAAATTTCAGTGATAACACAATTGTAAGTTTTACAGTTTAATAAGCATTTCTTCTTGTCAGTGAAAATGCCACCAGCATGGCAAAAACACCTGTGGGATTAATTTCAGATGTTCTTGAAAAACATGTAGCCTCCCAGTGGAACTGTTATTAGATGTTGTGAGCATCATCAGCCACTTGAAATAATAACTAGCCTAAACATGCCTAACTTTCCCAATAGACAACAAAGTTGGTCAAATGTGCTGACATACTCTTCTCTGTCAACAATTGTCCCTACTTGATTTCAATGCAATAAGCGGCCCATTTTAATCTCTTCATACGAATGATTATGTGATATAAGGGTTGTCATTTGCAGTCTTGTAAATGCTGGCAAACAAATCCTCATTTGTTACTTTACCAGAAATAAAGCATGGCATCAAGTATCTGCAAACAACACAAACTTTGAGCATTTATAACCACTGATGCAAGAAAATCTTCTCTTGTTTCTGTAGATGATGCACCTCACTGCACCATCTGTCATTCTTGAAGATTTTAGTTCAATTTTTTTTTATGATTTATTTTTGTGTGAATTATGAGAGCATTTTAGGGCTATGCCCTTGGGGAATGGATTGATACTATCCAAACTCAATTTCACTGAGGATCATTGACAACTGCCATCCCATCTGTCTGGGCTAAATTCAACTCCAAGTCCCAGAGGTGACAGTACAAGTGAGATGCACAGTCCTTTCCTCACAAACCCCCTACCCCTCCTCCCCCTGTTCCCCCCGCCCCCCACCCCCACACCCGCTATGTCTTTGTTTCTTAAGTATAATTTCTGCAGTGGCAATTGCTAAATATAGATGTCCACATGGTATTTTTCACATGTTGGCAATAATATGTGCATTAAACCAATCTCCATTAAGCTATTTCTAAGCTCATCTCGCTTCAGGTCATTCCCTGCATCACCAAGTGCAAATGTATTTTTCAAAGGTGTTTGTTATTTGAACATTCAGGTGCTGGTGGCTACCAGTGATCCTGTAGGGACGTGCTTCATACTTTGCTAAAAAGGATAGTACAAAAATGTTAATTAATGGTGATGGGAGAAAATAGGGAAAATAAATGGGAAATGCCGCTAAATTAATTTTGGGGGAAAATTCATCCATTTACAACTGACTCAAGTATCAGATGCAGTTCAAACAAATATTTATTTTGTTAGCTTCTGTGAAATCCTGTATATCCTGCAAATACATGAATTAGAATGCCTAATGAAAGTAAAACTTCAGTGATTTTATCAAAACAGCTAACCTTTTGCCTTTCACAAATCAAAATTTTATGTTGTTTTATGCAATGCTTATGCAGGATAACTTAATCTAAATCAATTAAGTAATCAAGAAACTAAACTGTAAACTAAGTTACTTAAATACAAATTTAATTAAATTTAATTAAATAAAACAAGGTCATATAGGGATGGCAGTGCAGGCGGTGTGCCTCAACTGCAGCATGTGGGAGTTTGTGAAGAGCATTGTGATCCCAGACAACCACATTTGCAGTAAGTGCCTGCATCGTGAGGAACTTCAGCTCAGGGTTGTTGAGCTGGAGTCTGAGGCGCAGACATTGTGGGGCATCAGGGATGGGGAGAGTTACCAGGACACTTTGATCCAAGAGGCAGCTACACCCCTTAGGTTAGGTACTGGTACAGGTCTGGTTAGTGGTCAGGGACAGGAGGGTGTGACTGCAACTCAGGTAGGTAAGGGGACCCCAGGTGAAGTGCTGGAGGAGTCTCGGCATTTGTCCTTATCCAACAACTATGAGGTTTTTGCTGCCATGGATGAGGGAAAAGCCTGCAGGATGGATGAGCAAGCTGACCATGGTGCAGGAAGCCATTCAAGTGGGGGGAGTGAAAGGGAATGTAGTTGTGATAGGGGACAGTATAGTCAGATACTGTTCTCTGCAGCCGCGGCCAGGAGTTACGAAGGTTGTGTTGCCTGCCTCGGTGCCAGGATTAAAGACATCTCCTCGCGGCTGGAAAAGAACTTGGTGTGAGAAAGTGAGGATCCAGTTGTTGTGGTCCACGTAGGAACCAACAACATAGGTAGAACTAGGAATGAGGTTCTGCTGAGAGAGTTTGAGGAGTTGGGGTCTAAATTAAAAAGCAGAACCTCAAAGGTAATAATCTCTGGATTGTTACCTGAGCCACGCGCCAATTGGCATAGGGATAAGCAGATTAGAAAGTTAAATACATGGCTCAAAGAGTGGTGTGGGAGGCAGGGGTTTTGCTTTATGGGGCACTGGCACCAGTAGTGGGGAAAGAGGGAGCTGTTCCATTGGGACGGGCTCCACTTAAACCGGGCTGGGACCAGTGTCCTGGCGAATCGAATAACTAGAGCAGTAGACAGGGCTTTAAACTAATGAAGGGGTGGGTGGGAGGATTCAGGAAAGAGTAAATTAAAAAGCAGCAAGAGAAATGTCACGGCTCTAGAGCAGAGCAGAGTGTTGGGTAAAAATAAGCAGAGTGGGTCAGGAAGGGACAGAGAGAGTAACAAAGGTAATATGGCATCAGTGACTAAGGTGACATCAGGGGGAAAAAAAAGTCAAAACTAAAGGCACTATATCTGAATGCGTGAAGCATTCACAACAAAATAGATGAATTAATAGCGGAGATAGAAATTAATAGGTTTGATCTAATAGCCATTACGGAGATGTGGTTGCAAAGTGACCAAGGTTGAGAACTAAATATTCCAGGATGCTTAACTTTTAGAAGAGATAGGCAAAATGGAAAAGGAGGAGGGGTAGCCCTGATAATAAAAGATGGGATAAAGACAGTAGAGAGAAAGGATCTTAGCTCCGAAAATCAAGAAGTAGAATCAGTTTGGGTGGAGCTAAGAAACAGCAAGGGGCAGAAAACATTGGTGGGTATTGTTTATAGGCCGCCAATGTAGGGCAGAGTATAAATCAGAAAATTAGAGGCGCATGTAACAAGGGTAATACAGTAATCATGGGGGACTTTAATCTACATACAGACTGGGCAAACCAAATTTGCAGTAATAGTGTGGAGGACAAATTCATGGAATGTATACAAGATAGTTTTCTAGATTAGTATGTTGAGGAACCAACTAGGGAACAGGCTATTTTAGATCTAGTATTGTGCAATGAGAGAGAGTTAATTAATAACCTTGTAGTAAAGGGGCCCTTAGGGAAGAGTGACCATAATATGATAGAATTGTATATTAAGTTTGCAAGTGATTTAGTTAAATCCGAAACTAGGGTCTTAAATCTAAACAAAGCAAACTACGTAGGTATGAGGGGCGAGTTGGCTAAGGTAGATTGGGAAACCACATTAAAAGGTATGACGGTAGAGAAGCAATGGCTAGCAGTTAAAGAATTAATACATAATTTACAACAAATATACATTCCTTTAAGGCACAAAAACCCCACAGGAAAAGTGGTCCAACTGTGGCTAACAAGAGAAGTTAAAGATAGCATTAGATCAAAGAAAGAGGTTTATAATGTTGCCAAAAAGAGCCTTGAGGATTGGGAGGATTTTAGAATTCAGCAAAGGAGGACCAAGAAATTGATAAAGAAAGGGAAAATAGAATGAGAGTAAACTAGCGAGAGATATAAAAACAGATTGTAAAAGCTTCTATAGGTATGTAAAAAGGAAAAGATTAGCGAAAGTAAATGTGAGTCCCTTACAGGCTAAGACAGGAGAAATTATAATGGGGAATAAGGAAATGGCAGAGAGATTAAACAAATACTTTGTCTCTGTCTTCACGGAAGAAGACGCAAAAAACCTCCCGGAAATAGTGGAGAACCAAGAGTCTAGCGAGAATGAGGAACTGAAAGAAATTAATATTAGTAAAAAAAGTACAAGAGAAATGAATGGGACTGAAAAGCTGATAAATCCCCTGGACCTGATGGCCTACATCCTAGGGTTTTGAAAGAGGTGGCTATAGAGATAGTGGATGCATTGGTTGTCATCTTCCAAAATTCCATTGATTCTAGAACGGTTCCCGCGGATTGGAAGGTAGCAAATGTAACCCCACTATTTAAGAAAGGAGGGAGAGAGAAAACTGGGAACTACAGACCTGTTAGCCTGACATCAGTAGTAGGGAAAATGCTAGAATCTATTCTTAAGGATGTGGTAACAGGGCACTTAGAAAATAATAATAAGATTGGGCAGAGTCAGCACGGATTTATGAAAGGGAAATCATGTTTGACGAATCTGTTAGAGGTTTTTGTGGTTGTAACTAGCAGAGTAGATAAGGGGGGACCAGCAGATGTTGTTTATTTGGATTTTCAGAAGGCATTCGATAAGGTGCCACACAAGAGGTTATTCAACAAAATTAGGGCTCATGAGGTTGGGGGTAATATACTAGCATGGATTGAGGATTGGTTAACAGATAGAAAACAGAGAGTAGGAACAAATGGGTCATTTTCGGGTTGGCAGGCTATAACTACTGGACAGGCTATAACTACCGCAGGGATCAGTGCTTGGGCCTCAGCTATTCACAATCTATATCAATGATTTGGATGAGGGGACCAAATGTAATATATCCAAGTTTGCTGATGATACAAAGCTAGGTGGGGATGTAAGTTGTGAGGAGGATGCAAAGAGGCTTCAAGGGGATATAGACAGGCTAAGTAAGTGGGCAAGAACATGGCAAGTGGAATATAACGTGGAGAAATGTGAAGTTATCCACTTTGGCAGGAAAAATAGAAAAGCAGAGTATTTTTTAAATGGTGAGAGATTGGGAAATGTTGGTTTTCAGACAGACCTGGGTGTCCTTGTACACGAATCATTGAGAGTTAACATGCAGGTAAAGCAAGCAATTAAGAAAGCAAATGGTATGTTGTTGGCCTTTATTACAAGAGGATTTGAGTATAAGAGTAAAGATGTCTTACTGCAATTATATAGAGCCCTGGTGAGACTACACCTGGAGTGTTGCGTACAGTTTTGGTCTCCTTATCTAAGGAAGGATATACTTGCCATAGAGGGAGTGCAACGAAGGTTCACCAGACTGATTCCTAGGATGGGGGGATTGTCCTATGAGGAAAGATTGAGTAGACTAGGCCTATATTCTCTAGAGTTTAGAAGAATGAGAGGTGATCTCATCGAAACATACAAAATTCTTACAGGCCTTGACAGGGTAGATGCAGGGAGGATGTTTCCCCTGGCTGGGGAGTCTAAAACCAGGGGTCACAGTCTCAGAATAAGGGGTTGGCCATTTAGGACTGAAATGCGGATAAATTTCTTCATTGAGAGAGTGGTGAATCTTTGGAATTCTCTAACCCAGAGGGCTGTGGAGGCTCCGTCGTTGCGTATATTCAAGACAGAGATCAATGGATTTTTGGATATTAAGGGAATCAAGGGATATGGGGATATTGCAGGAAAGTGGAGTTGAGGTAGTAGATCAGCCATGATCTTACTGAATGGCAGAGCAGGCTCAAGGGGATGAATGGCCTACTCCTGCTCCTAGTTCTTATGTTATGTTCTTATGATAAAATGGACCCCCAATTAAAATGAGTAAAACAGTGAGAGTGGACAGTTTTACATTCTGTTTGACAACGTGTTTAGCAGATTAATGACCTGCATGAGCTATCCTGCTATTTTTATTATGTTGTCGGAGAATAGTTTGACCAGGTTCGGTGATGTAATCAATTACATCAATCATTTCGCAGGTCAATTACCTACAAAATAGCCACTTCCAGTGTGGAGTAGGGCATTACTGTCAGAATAAAATGATTGATTGATTTATTATTTTACATTCAAGATAGCAGAGGACTAAAGGTCAACTCTAATAATATGCTTTTTAAGGTTGTTTATCTGAAGTTTTTCCTTTCTACAAGACAACAATAAATTGTGGGGGAAGGGAATTTTGTGGTAATCACAGTGAAGCTTGTCAGTACTGGAGAATGGAACATTTTTATATCTAGTATCACTACAAGCACTCCTAGATCAAGTATAGTATGGATTAGGTACAGAGTAAATTTCTCTCTATACTTATGCATTTGGACCCTCTGTAAATGAGATTACAATTTAGTATCAATCTCTGCCAAGTTGCATGGGGGCAGATTTTCTTGTTCCTTTGCCTGTGCGAACTGGATGGAAAATCGGGTGGGCTCCCTTATGTGTCTGTGAACCTCACCATGCAGGTTTCCTCTATGCACTGTGCACAGGCAATCCAATACACCCAGGCACAGGAACGAGAGAATCTGCCTCATTTAGTTTTGAGATATTAACTCATAGCTTTCAATGGGATTAAGGTCAGACTGCCAAAATTCATTTTAGACCAGAACCTTAGTACCAACAGAGAGAAAAACATTAACTTCATCATTGTGGGCTGGATTTAAACTTGTCTTCAAAAGTTGAAATATCAAGAAACTCACCACACCACACAGTCTTAATATCCTACATAAGTAAAGTCAAAGACAAGAAAAGGCTATTTAGTCCATTAAAGCTCATCCCTCTCGCATCCTAAACTTCCCATCTCAGCATTCAACTGCATTTTGAATGAGCCTAATGTGTTTCTCTCTCCAGCAGATTATTCCAAACATTTATATCTCTTTTTGAGTTCAAACCACACTGTGCAATATCTAACAAATGCATTAACAAATTTGTATAAAATCACTCTGTTCACTATTTCAACAAAAACTTCAACCCGTTTAAAATAAATGGGTTTATCCCTCTGTTACAACCGTGGACAAAGGAATTTCATACAAACACATTAATGTATTTGTTATTGATACTGCACAATGCAATTTTATGTCCTAAGCATTCTTCATAACATCTATCTAAATGTCATTTTCACAAACCTAAATTATGTCCTCTGGTCATAATTTCTTAGCTCACTTTGAAGTATTATGGACTATACTTTTCGGAACCATTTCACCATCTTTTTCTAGACTGCAGAAGTTTGAGTTTCTCTAAGCTTTACTCATAGCTCATTCCCTTTATACTTGGGATCAGCCTTGCTGCTCTTCTAGGTACCCTTTCCAAAGCCTGCAGGTCTTTTTGTAGCACAGTGACCACAATTATTCCAAATGTGGTCTGTAATGCCTTAACATAACCTGTGTACATTTATACTCTTGTTTCAGCTACATAATCCCAACATTCTATTCGTTTTTCTAATTGTTTTGCCATATTTTATCGACATTGAAAATGACCCTACTACTTCCAGTGCTAAGTCTACCTGTGTTAATTTAATCACATTCATTATTTACTTATAATGCAATTATTTTTCAACCATTATCACACTAACTCTCTCCCTATTTTAGCATTATCAGCCAGCTTAACACCAGCCAACTCTACCCATAACCCCTCAGTCTGACAGGATACTTCTCATGACTAGTTTGTTTCCTTTTATTTAACCAATTTCTTCTCCAGTCCCATGATCTACCCTGGATTCCCGTGGTTTCAGTTTAATTAGATTTTTTTTTACGTGGAACTTGGTCAAAAGCTTTCTAAAATTCCCCCTGCTTTCCTGTCCTGAAGCTTTTGACTCTTTGCTGGATTAAGGTTACATGGGCACCAGTATTTTGACTCAGTGGGCATCATTCATGTGTGATGTTTGTCAATGAGTGTCAGTAGGTTATTGAACCAAGGGGGTGGGGATGACAATAGTCCCGATCTTGTCATTACCCAATGTTGACACCCGCACACTTCCAGGAGTGCTTGCCGATTTTCCCTTCGCTAACCCAGTGGCACTAAGGTCAATTGCCTCAGCTGAGATCAAGAAACTTATCCCAGACTGGAGATTGAACCTGGGATCTTCCCATTTTCACTTGCCTAAGTTTTTACAGCCCCGGGTCAGAAGGTTATAGGTTTGAGCCCTTCACAAGGTTTGGAATCATAAATTAAGTTGACAGTCCAATGCAGTACTGAGGGAATGCTGCATTGCCTAAAGTGGTCATTCTTCAAATGAGACAATAAACCATTGACCTGTTTGTCTGTTCCAGCGGTTCAGATGGCATTTAAAGATTTCATTGTATCATTCAGAGAAAAGTAGAGAGTTCTGCAGGGAATTTTCCCAATTTCCTGCCAACATTTAACTCTCAACCAATAAACTAAAAACAGGTTGACTGGTTATTTGCCTGACTGCTGTTTGTAGAACATTGCTGGCACAGAATGACTGCTGCATTTCCCCACATAATAACAGTCACTGCACTTCAAAAGGTAAGTCATCATCTGCAGTGCTTTCAGAGACTGCAAAGTACCTTGGGATGCTGTTTTATGATAAAGGTTCTGTATAAATGCAAGTTGTTGCTATTACTGTTTCAATACAATAAGACAATATATAAATGCAACTATTATTATAATTCTTGTATTCTTATTCCTAGTCTGTATGGCTCAGCTATTCACTGGATAACTAGGTCACTAACTTTCAATCTAATACAGTGCAAGGCAGGATAATCTACACCATACCCTCTCAATCACAAAGACCTCTTACTTCCACCTCCCTTACATCATCTGCCTCAGCCCAACTGCTGATGAAGCTCTCATCCAAGCATTTGTCACATTCAGACTCAATTATTCCAATGCTCTCCTTGCCAGCCTCCAAACCTCCATGCGCTGTAAACTTCAGCTCATTCGAAACTCTGCTGCCCAGATCTTTTCCCACATCAAGAGCCACTATCCCATCACCTCTGTCCTTGCTGATTTACATTAGCTCCCAGTACCTCAATCCCTCCAATTTAAAATTCTCATCCTTGTTTTCAAATCCCGCCATGGCCTTGCCTTTCCCTATCTCTGTAATCTCCTCCAGCCCTACAGCTCCTCACCAGAACTCGTTGTTATTCCGACTCTGGCCTTTTGTGCATCCACCCTCCTTTCACTCCACCATTCATGGCTGTGCCTGTGACAATCTAGGCCCTGTGCTCTGGAGTTTCCTTCCCCTCCCTCTCCTCCTTAAAACCCACCTCTTTGACCAAGCTTTTGGTCACCCCTCCTAATATCTCTTGGCATCTACTTTTGTTTGACTACGCCTCTTTGAAGCACCTTGTGACATTTTTCTCTGTTAAAGGCACTATATAAATGCAAGTTGTTGTGGTTGTCATGGTCACCTGCTGGGCAAATCTGTTGCCAATTTGTTGTTAAATGAAATGTTAATGATGGAACTTTCCGTACACAAATTCTCACATTTTGCTCCTCACCAGCGCCCCCCCCCCCCCCCCCAATAGGAGATGAAAGCATATTCCAAAAACTGGAAACACATTTTACATTAGGGATGATACAGTATTATGCTTTCCTTTTATATTGTGGCATGCAAAATTGATGATAATCATGTGAATCTGACTTCTCTCTCTCATTACATTTTTAAACCATAATATTCATGGCAACATAAAGAGGGTTCTGATAACTGTGACAAAGACTTTATCTGGACAGAAAAGATAAACCTTCCTCAAAAGTAGCAGAATTAATGGAATTACACAATACTGTGACAGTGTTCATTGAGATAGCATGACACTTTATAAATGATCATACAATTAAAACAATATTTAATAATCATCCATCATATTGTGACATCGCCTAGTATTCAAGGCATTACAGGATCTCATCAGATCCAAAAGTTTTGTTCATTTGTAACCGTGGGAAACACAATGAAAGCCAGAACTTAATAGACGTGTTCTTCGTCTGAAGTGGGAAGCGAATGAGGCGGCGCTATTATGAACAGCACACATTACTGCAGAGTTACGATAAGGAAGTTAAAATGAGGTTAAAATATCTTGTAAAGTCCTCGTCATCTTTCTAAGTGACCTTGGATAGACCAGTATGAAGGGGTAGTACCACTTCAGGGCTTGCTTTTTTTTTGTCAATGAATTGAGAAAATCCCGAGCATTGTTTCACCGTTGCTTAGCAAAGCTGTGCTCCTTCAGAATTAAATCAGTTTACAAAAAGTGGCTCACCAGGGAACTGCACATCAAATAGAATATCCGTTGCATTGCAATTAAAATTAAATGTCTTCATTCTCAGCTTTATTTTATTTTAAAATCTTTAAGTGCCGTTTAAGTTCGAGGCTGCCTCTCCCAAAACGCCAGAAAGAAAACCTCATCAATCTAGAACAAGAGGAAGAGTAGGGCTTGCAACAACTTCACAAAAAAGAAGCGCCTCTCCCTCCCCTTGTAACTTTCACAATAAAGGTGAAACGGTCTGTCCCCAAAGAGAGACATGGTGTATTAGAATGCAGATCACATCCTTGGGGCTATTGTTCAGCACGAAAAAAAGGTTCATTCATTAAAACTGCAGCAGATGGCTCTGCAACGGACAGAAAGCAGCATGAAACGGGGCCGCCAGCTGGCAGTCGCTGCACCAGCAACATTCAACCGCAGCTGCACGTTTACCGCTCCATTCACTGACCCGCATTCCTCGCCGTCACATAGCAGGGATCCCCGAATAAATTGATATGTGAGGGAGTTGACTCTGCTGCTCTCCATCACATGCTTTGCTAACTAGGAACTGGCCCACTCCCAGCCTTTGTCTTGTTCTCCCGTATCAATAAAAAAAAACTAAATAGCACTTCCCTCAAATCAAGGCACCAAGGCAAGAATTTCATTTCAGTAAATTACAAGGACCGACAATCTTTCATTGTCACTGAACTATTGGATGGCACTTCAGCAAGCCATTAAAACATTATATTATCTATTAAATACATTTTCATTGTAAATCTTTGTCGGTTTGATGGTGTCCCCATCAAGGATACATCCTTTAAATGCCAATGCCTGCCTTTCAATGGATTTATATTCTACATGTCATTCGTGTAGCTCAGAGCCCCACATAAAGAAAGAAATTATGATAAGCTCCCGTTGAAGCTGCTTCACCGTGTAAATCCTGTGTAGTATAACCATCTAGAAATAGCGTACAGGATGATGCATGTTTTCACATTGAAGACACAGTACTTGGTAACAGAATCAGAATATAAAGCTGCAGCTGCAGTCAGAAGTGCAATTTTTTCCCCACACATTAAGTGTGAACTAACCAGGCTTACCTGGTGTTCACTGCTTCTGGCTGTTTTATTTTTATGTTTGCAGAAGCTGTACTTTTTTTGAGCTAACCTCTGCCCTTCACCCCCCCTGGTTTCCTGCCTGCCACAGAACTAGGAACCAAGGCTAAAGAGCCGTAGTCAGCAGCAAAAGTAGACAAACCACTCATTACTGAAACCGATTCCCAATGCAAGCAATTAAGTATCATAAAAATGAATTGCTGGGGGAGGGAGGGAGGCAGGAAACTTTTTTCACAGCTTTCTTTCTTCATCTTCACCTGCGTGTGGAAAAAAATCATGATTCTACAGCTTGACATTTCTGTAAAGACAGGTTGTTTTTCCTAAATGCCGTGTGAAGCATTCTGCAGGTTCTGCCTTTTAGCAGGAACTTGCATCATTCTACCACTTATTTCATGCTCTGTTAACTTCACTTAACATAAGTAACAACAGATTCAATTTGATGCACCATTGTTTAATAATTCTACGTTTGATTCCAGTAGAATCCATCCAACATTGCTATTGGTTGTGATGGGAAGCAATATGCGACTTTATAAATTACTCGGGGCTTTCAACTTATCTGAATACCCACATTCTACCATAAGCAAACCTCTTAAACCTCTATTGTTGTTGAGCACCTCTGTGTTACTTGTGGAAGGGGAACGGGCAGAGTCAGGGAGAGAGTAGGCATGGTGAAATGAACAGAAATAGTGAGAAAACAATAGAGAAATCTTTATGAAATGTTAATGACGAAGTACATTTGCAGTAAACGGAACGTTTCACAGATTGCTGGGGGCACTCACATGCACTTTGTATAACAGAATTGTTCACCCTACAGTCTCACAATCCTATCATGTAGTCCCTATTGGTGCAGACACCCTACAATATACATCAAGGGTTTTGATCATCAAAAATCTATAACATCATTTAAACTTGACAATAATGAATGGAAAGTCACACGTTTTATATCACACAAAAAATGGTGGCAAAACCTAGTGCTGCAGGAGTCCCTGGGGCACTTCAAACCCCAATGTATATATGTCTTTGAGTTCATAATTGCCACTGTCCTCTGTGCTCCATCCTAACTGGAGGTAGAAATAAATTATTGTTTGATATTTTTGAAACTGTCTAAACCTACTACTTCAAAGCTTTTCAAATGGAGTTCAAATTTTGAATGACAGCTAATCATACTGACACGGACAGAATCTCCATGCACTAACTTGTGCGGAGTATGCAATTAACACTCTACAATCAATGTTCCAACTGAGTAAGCTAGAGATTCTACAGTGGTTTTAAAAATGACCAGTCACAGCACCTATATTAATTGCACAGTAATCTAATGGAGAGTGGTTCAACAAGACAAATACTAAGAGGGTGGTGCGAGATTCCAATACTTTATCTAAAGTGACAACTATTGGTTAAACTTTTACAAATGAGAGTTACAATTCCCCTGTAATATGCTACTTTTCTCAAAGGCATTACAGTGACACTGAAAACTCTTGCAGTCACTGATCATTGTCATTTTGAGAGACGATTGTAAATACTTTACCACAAAATAATTGTTTTAGATTAACTACATAGGAAACTCTTAGAAGCTGTTGTCACAGGGGATGTTGCATGCCTTTCCAATCAAGAGAATTGAAATGCAGTCTGTAGAGACTCTAAAAAAGTTACTGTCCCTTCCAAGATACAATATGCTTATTATATTTCTTAGGCTGAGCTGCCTGCTTGCAAATTTATAACAAGCCTGAATATTTTCCATTGAATTTACATCAACCTAAAGCAGGATTCAAATTTGAAACATACAAATGCTTTACCAATTATTTGACCATTGCAGAAGGCATTGTTAATCACAACATGTTCGTTTCAGTTTTATTGACATATGCTGACAGTATCTGAGACAATAAGAATAAACAAAACCCACTTTGAAAGTTCTCCTTCATATTAAAGAACTACAAGGTTAGCAGATTCAAAGTGAATCCATATTAATGCTGTTTACTTTTGTATTATCAAATTACCTCAGTTTTCACACACACTTCCTCACTGACCTAACACTAAGAAACTAGACTTGATTTAGTAACTTAATAAACACATTTATGCAGTTGCCCTTTTCACATACGTCAGTGATTCTACAAATGTGACTGGTCTCAGCATTTTAAAGAATTACATACTATTTGTCTGTTCATAATATTTATGGATTTATTTATCATATCCATGAAAAAAATGCAATCAAACTATTGAGTTGCTTGATAGAATACACAAAAAGTTAAGCTTGATTTATAAAAATGTTCACTTTCTAAAGAAAGAAGTAAGTCCAAATATGCTCCTCGGTCTTCACCAGGAATGCCACTGAATCTCTGCAAGGAAGCTAAGGCTGCATCAAAGAATGGTGAGCCTGCACAAGTTTTTATATGTTACAAAACAATACGCTAAAAGACGAAAAAATCTATTGTTCCATCAACACTAAGAAGAATGCTTCCTTCTTAGTATTATCCATTGAATTGTCTATTGAGCTTTCATCCAATTCAGAACAATTCTTGACTGAGAAGCCTGGCCACAGCCACTGCGACCTTTACAGATTGGTAAATCAATCATTTTATACTATCAGTAACTGCATCTCAGTTGTAATAATGCTGTATTACTCAACTGAGAGTCTCAAGTTCAAATCCCAGCCATGATGGGCATTTGCATCTAACGCTCCTCTAGAAGGCAAGTTTGCCAGTCTTAGCATGGTTGCCTGAGGAGGAGAATTGGGGAGGTCCTCCCACACTGCTCAAGTCTGCCTCCTACTGGCCAGACCAAGGAGCAGCATAACATCATCTGTGCAGATAGGTTTACAGGCAGAATCCTTTCAACCTCAGAAGATGATGTGAATACAGAGAACTATCCTAGAGGCAAGGGAAAAGAGAACATAGCAAATAAATTACAAGTTAGCATTTTTAATGGAAGGAAAAAGAACAAGATAACTAACCATTTATTCCCACACAAAAACTCTCCACCTCACTCTTGTCTGCTGAATGTAAACTTCAAAGATCACAGCACCACAGCAATTGCAGCAGATCTGTGCAAATGTTAACTGTCTCACAAATGTTCAATATACCTTACTATACAAAATATACTAGCCAACAGGTTAAATTCAATGACTTTGAGCGCCACTTGAAATGTGATTTATCAGCTATTAGAAGCCCTGGTCTCTGGTAATCTTGAACATCACTGCTGGCAACAATCCATTCTAAAGACAACAGTGCTCACTTTAACTGGCCCAAATTCCTGAAATAATTAATATTTCTCAGGTGGAGGAGGTGGGGGGTCTATTTTTCTCCAGTCAGAGGAATATTTTTTTCCCTAGAGAATGAGAACTCCTACTGTCCATCTACTGAACAAACAGAATGCAAGTTTTTGTAGGTTGGACTCTCTGCTTTTGGAAACACATTTAAGTTTGAACTCCAGCTCATACCAGTCTACATCCAGTTTTTATTATCACTGGACATTTGGAAAGGAACCGATACAGTCATCTTTATGAAACTTACTGAGGAGGGAGCTTGGAACACAGTTCAATGCCAATTAATTCTTTAGTGTGCATGTTTGGATAGAATTGATCAATTCCAATTTCAGTGCCTCGCCATGCTATCTACAGTCGGATGTGAGACGGTCCGTTAAAATAATAGATCAAACAGTTATCGCAGAGTTTTTATTAAAAAATAGATAAAATAGGAATGAAGGAAAACTATGGGGAAATGGCCACTGAGGCAATGTTGAGGATATAACCTTACAGTGGTGTTTTTGGAATGATTCCTGCAATTCTCAGTTATGTATATGTGCTGTAAATGTTACCATAAATGTAATAAGACTCAGCACATCAAATAACTACACCGAACAATGGAGGTCTATCATGTACTGCACGATCCATACATACCCCTTTTGGCATCAGTAAAATGGTTATTTGTTACGTGGTTTGGACAAATGCATTGAAAAAATTTACACCGATGTGTGGAGGAAATCTAGATTGGACAGTAGGTGCATCATTGCACGATATCGCGGTTGCAATGAAATACTGTGGTATTGGGATGGACTGTATTATCAGGAATATCACTGTCATCTACTGTTTCATTGCTTTACCAGCTTTTGAATAATTAATTTTTTGTTTTCTGAGCTTTGGATTGACAGGAATACCGAGAAACAAACTGATACATTGTAGGTTGAGTTCGATTAGATTTTTTTTTTCAGGGAGTACCTCATTACCACTTCACTAGCCCTGTCTGCCGGTGTACCCTGACAGAGCAAGAGATCTCAGCGATGAAAGAAAAAATCCAGCTCACAAAGAGCATCAGTGATCATTGCCGGCTTCGGGCTTCGCTCCCTCCTAAGACTTGAAGGTGATGGTGGTGGGGTGGGGGTGGCAGGGGGCTCATTAAAAAGCCGCTGGCGTTTCTAACCTCAAATAAATGCACTGTACAAAGTCCCAACTAATTTGTCGTTGAACCCACAAAAGACTGAAATGCACCTCAATTTAATAAAATTAAACCAGAACTGTGTCGATAAGCCTTGGATCAATGGAAGCATTGCCTTTCTATTCACTGGCACATTATTAAGTGGGCTGAAGATATCGAGGACATGAATCTGCTGAAACACTGTTAATTAGCCTGTGCAATTTAAATAGAAAGCGATGCAACAGGATAATCAAGGAATGTGAGTACATAGTACGCGTCTCTTCACATCATGGTTACTCTAAATACCGTGTAATGTTGTAAAATAAAACTGAGGGTGCGGTGGATTAAAAAGACGATCTGCACAATATGAGCAGGAGACAACTTTTTCCCCTTATAGCGACGATGGGAACCCGATACAGCAGTCGAGTGTGAGTCTGGCCACCTACATCGTTTACTGCGGTCTCTTTGAGACAGATTTTTTTTGGGGGGTGGGAGTTCCACTTCTGCTGGACGAGGATCTTTCTGCGGGGGGGGGGGGGTCTCTTACCTTGTGAATACTTTCTTTATCCTCTGCAGCAGGGTAGGCGATGCGGTGATGGCTTCGGCTGGGATGTTCTCGATGGTAGCAACATGATTGCGCTGCTCGGGGATCATTGCTGGATTAAAATGCAGGGAACATCCTGCACCGTGGGGACTGGTGGTGGGGAGCCGGTTACAGGGAGTCCGCCCGCGCCCTCTTCCCCGCCGAGCTGCTGCCGCTTCGATTCGAGCAGCGGATTGAGACAGAGACGAGGGGCTGAGCGGGTGCCGGCAGAGTGTCTGAGGCTGAGCAGCGAACACCTGCTCTGGGAGAGCTGAGGTTCCTATTCTCTCCGGCAGGGGGAGAACCCTGCTCTCCATCCGCCTCCTCCGCTGACACCTGGGACTTGGAGTCAATTTCTGCCCGGCTGTCAGTTTCAACCACGCCCCTCCACCAAACCACACCTCCCAACAAAACGGAAACCCAAGCTTCCCAGCAGCTTTTTGTTTTTATCCCGCTCCACTTTTGTCAACTGTGCAAATGGGAACGCTAGCATAGTGGTTATGTTGCTGGACTAATAATCCTTGGACTAATGGTCTGGAGACATGAGTTCAGATCCCACTATGATAGCTGGGGAATTTAAATTCAGTTAATTAAATAAATCTGGAATAAAAAGCTAGTATCAGTAATGGTGACCAAATAACTACTGGGTTATTGTAAAAAAAAAAGCCAGGACACTTTTAATCTGCCCTCTGAAATGGCCTAACATAATTGCCTATTATTCCACAAGGTATAGTAAGCAAAAGTCTTGGAACTCCCTCCACTGTGGGAGTACCTTCACATCATGGACTACAGCGGCTCACTACCAATGTTCCCTTCAAGCAGCGCGGCCCCACAACTCTCTAGACCTCCCGCGCAGCTGGCTTCGCAATGAGAAAAACCGCGCAAGCGTGGTTATTGAATGGGCCGCACCCAACAAAAAATTAACGGGAACATTGCTCACCACCCGCCAGCGACGCCCACATCCTGTGAATTCATAGAATGGTTACATCACATTCGGCCCGTCGAGCCCGTTCTGGCTCTCTGCAAGAGCATTTCAGCTAGTCCCACTTCCCCGCCCTTTCCCCGTAGCCCTGCAATTTTTTTTCCTTCAGGTACTTATCCAACTCCCTTTTGAAAGCCACATTTGAATCTGCCTCCACCACCCTTTCAGGCAGTGCATTCCAGATCCTAACCACTCGCTGCGTAAAAAAGTTTTCCCTCATGTTGCCTTTGGTTCTTCTGTCAATCACCTTAAATCTGTGTCCTCTGGTTCTCGACCCTTCCGCCAATGGGAACAGTTTCTCTCTATTTACTCTGTCTAGACCCCTCATGATTTTGAACATCTCCATCATATCTCCTCTCAACCTTCTCTGCTCTAAGGAGAACAACCCCAGCTTCTCCAGTCTATCAATGTAACTGAAGTTCCTCATCCCTGGAACCATTCTTGTAAATCTTTTCTGCACCCTCTCTAAGGCCTTCACATCCTTCCTAAAGTGCGGTGCCCAGAATTGGACACAATACTCCAGTTGAGGCCGAACCAGTGTTTTATAAAGGTTCATCGTAACTCCTTGCTTTTGTACTCTATGTCTCTATTTATGAAGCCCAGGATCCCGTATGCTTTTTTAACCACTTTTTTAACTTGCCCTGCCACATTTAACGATTTGTGCCAGTATACCCCCAGGTCTCTCTGTTCCTGCACCCCCTTTAGAATTGTACCCTTTAGTTTATATTGCCTCTCCTCATTCTTCCTACCAAAATGTATCACTTCGCACTTTTCTGCGTTAAATTTTATCTGCCACGTGTCCGCCCATTCCACCAATCTGTCTATATCCTCTTGAAGTCTATCACTGTCCTCCTCACTGTTCACTATACTTCCAAGTTTTGTGTCATCTGCAAATTTTGAAATTGTGCCCTGTACACCCAAGTCCAAGTCATTAATATATGTCAAGAAAAGCAGTGGTCCTAGAACCAACCCCTGGGGAACACCACTGTGTACCTTCCTCCAATCCGAAAAACAACCATTCACCACTACTCTCTGTTTCCTGTCACTTAGCCAATTTCGTATCCATGCTGCCACTGTTCCTTTTATTCCATCGGCTTCAAATCAAAGTCTGATAATCTAATGGTTTTTTAACTGGTAAACTGTTTTGTAGGACAAATTGGTCAGTGCTCCCAGACTTCTCCTGTCTACAGCTGTTTCCTAGAAATGTATATTCATTGTTTCTACTCCTGTGTGTATGTGTGTAAAAATGAAAATGCTTACTTTCAGTTTCACTGATATTTCCCAATAAATTATCAGATTTTAAAACTATTCCTAATCAGTTGTGTTGACTTTGATTAAAAATTAACATACCTGACTATTTGACCCAAGCCCTGTAAATTTTATGCATTTTATGCGATTTGGTTCTTGCACCTCTTCCATCTGCACAATGAGATAATAATGTCTGGCAGCATTATCTCGTGCTGCAACAGATCCAGTTTTGGACCGGATAGTTTATTGAATGAGACGTGTGTAAATTTCAAAAATGTAAACCTGACATGAAATTATGATTTTTAAAGAAGCGTTCCATTTTTCCACTTCCTTCTTTGTTTCATGATGTGGAGGCATTAGATATTAAGGTCACTAAGGTTTTCAATCAATCTGGTCAGTAAGGCAACCCTCCTAATATCTGCTTCTTTAGCTCTGTATCCATTCTTTGATTATGCCTCTGTGGTGCACTTTGGGGTGACCTTCTACCATTGAATCTTTTAAAGGCGCTATATAAATGCAAGTTGTTGTTGCTATCTATAGACTATTAAAAGTCTCGTGTCTTGCATGCACTTCATATTTGTCACCCTTAACTTTTAGGGGAATGGTAGTGTAGTGGTAATGTCACTGGGTTAATAATCCACGAGGCCTGGACTAATGATCCAGAGACGGGAGTTCAAACTCCCACCACGGGAGCTGGGGAATTTAAATTCAGTTAATTCAATAAATCTGGAATAAAAAGCTAGTATCAGTAATGGTAACCATGAAACTATTGGATTGTTGTAAAAGCCCATCTGGCTCACTAATGTCCTTTCAGGAAGGAAATCTGCCGTCCTTACCTGGTCTGGCCTATATGTGTGACTCCAGACCCATAGTCAATGTGGTTGACTCTTAACTGCCCTCTGAAATGGCCTAGTAAGCCACTCAGTTGTAACTAACTGCTACAAAACATAATGGCCCAGAAATTAAACATGGATGGTTCCCGCGGGGGTAAGGATTCCCCGCGATATCGCACTCCGCGCCTACCTTTTTGCTCCGGGCCCACACGAACTTTAGTTTCAAAGCCTCTCCCTGTTGCAACCGTGCAGTGCTTGCGTGTCCCAGAGGCGCAATTAGTTCGTGCGAGCTCTGGGATCACGTGATTCAGTTAGAGCCAATGGCAGCACACCATCTTTCATTCATAGTTTTAACAGCAAGGGCTGTCAAAGCTATGAATACTACAAACCCCCAAAAGAACAGCTAAACCTCAATTAAATAAAAAAAAAGCCATCACATTAATAAAATAAGTATAGTTAAATAAATTAACCACTTTAAACAAAAAATTAAATTTTTGAAAAAATTTAAAATCTTTTTAAAAGTTATAAAAATAAACTTACCTTTCTTTAAAGTCTCTAAAAAAGATAAACCTGTTGAAAAAAATTTAAAATAACACTTAATTAACTACTTACCTTGTTAAAAGGGGGTCCTACGCCTACTTTCTTTATGTGTAAAATCTTCACCACTTACTTGCGCGTTCAAAGCTGAAAAAAAAACTAAGTGCACTGCGTGCGCGCAGCCTGTAGTGCGCACGCGGTTCACTTAGGAACCGCCCCCTTTGCAATTCACGAAGTGCCGGTTTCCCGCGCATGCGCAGTGCATGCAGGAAACCGGCAATTCGGGATCTAATACGCGAGAGTACACAGTGCGTACTCTCGCGTATTAGGTTTAATTTTCGGGCCAATAAGACTTAACAGCACTGTGGGAGTACCTTCACCACATGGACTACAGCGGTTCACAGAAGGTGGCTCACCACCACCTTCTCAAAGGGCAATTAGAGATGGGCAATATATGCTGGCCTTGCCAGCGACACCCAGATCCCATAAGCAAAAAAAAAACGTTTTCACACCTGGCAGTCATATTTGTCTATAATGCCGTAGAATTTCTTTTAAAATTAAGGGGGCTGGTTTTTGTTTTTGTTGTAATGGCTGTATGGACCTTCATTCATTTACATATTGAGGGCAGATGCTGGGGCCATTTACTACACTAAGAGGTGCCCGACTCAGGTGTGGAGCAGAAAATTGCTCCAGTGCCTTGCTACAGAGGGAGATGAGGAAACAATTAAAGTGTGCCCATTCCAGAGACTTCAGATGTTAGCTTTGCATTAATGAGGTGGCCAGCAATGCTGAGGATCTAAAAAAAATGTTTGCTTAATTGGACAATGCCATTTTAACCACGTTCCCACCACCACCATGGTCCTTGCAAAGCTGGATGCCAGGAATGCACCTGTGCTGCAAGGACATAAATGGCAGGAAATATGTACCTTTAGGTCATCCCATCATCTACATCCTATAATAAATGTCTGCCTATATTTGAGCAACTGTATTATAGGCCTGATGTTACATTTGGCAAAATATCCTGGAAGTGATACCAGGCACAGGCAGCTGGCAGAATGGATCCCTGGCCCAATCTTTCTCCCTGGCCCACTCAGGCTGTGCCGATTTACCATTGTAACCACCCAGGAAAATCAGCCCATAGGTTTGTACAGGTTTAAAAATTAAGGTTTGTATTTGAATAGGTTTCTATATATACCTTCAAGCCTCCAAAGGCTAGATGGCACCATGAAAGGGGAGAGAGAAATAGGGGAGGGGTGAAGAGAGGCCAAAATAATTGCTCAAGGGTGGGGGAGGGGGGGAGCGATGAAGACAGAATATTCCCCATTTGTGGTTGAGAGATGCTCTGCAGTGGGGTGGGACTAGATTTCAAGGGGTAAATTCTAGATTTCTGTTTATCAGAACAAAAAGCACCACATAGGAACATAGGAGTATATTTGATCAGAAAAAACTTTTCAGTCCATCTGGCAGGCCCACTGCCTTTATCTCTCAATTAATATTCTCGCCAAATGTCTGTCTAATGCCCCCTTAATCAATTGCCTCCCTGGGCAGTCCATTCCAAATATTCCCTAGTACAGATAGCATGGTTATCAGCTTAAAAAATAGTTTAGCAGCATTATTGCAGGTATTTTCTGGTTGGCCGTTCCACGGGCTAACAGTAATTATACTCAGATTGAGATTGAAGATAAAATTCGGGGAGCTGTGGAGTGATGCAGCATGTTGGTGCTCTGGAGCACTGCGGTATGGAGTGCAGTTGTAATTCACCATGTGGTGACTTCTTATCTCACGATTGGGGAGTTGATAAGTCGAGGCCAAAGTATATCAGATAGCATTAGCGTAAGGCACACTCGCACACACATAGGTGCCAGCTCAACAGTAGCATTGACCTGCGAGCAGGATGTCTGCTGGTCAGCTTCTCTGGGGGATTTTACATGACACTGGAAGTCTGAGGCAAAGAAGTGAGGTAAAATATAACACCAGCACAAAAGTAGCATGATAACAATTTTCAAAGAATAATTCATGTTAAAATTGCAATATAGAATACATTTAAAAATGCAAAGAACAAAAACTTAAATGGTTGTTGTTCAAATAAATTATTTTCCGTAATAATTGTTTTCAACGTAAGTTAGTATTGCAGTTTTTGATTCTTCGAAAATGAAACACTTTTTTATATTCTGGATGACTCTGCGTAGAACTCAGTTTACAAAACAACAATTCCAGAATGGATTTGAGCCTCACAGTCTCAGAAGCTGTAACTATTCTAAAATGAATGGGCTAATGATGGGGTAGCCTGCAAACTCTAACTGACATCTTAATCAATGTAAAAGTTAAGGCTGCACAAGGCATTACTGATGCATCAAATTTATGAAGCCATTTGTCCTCTTCGCAACATTGCTGCTATCCCCAAAGGCTCAACTCTCTTGTACAACTATAGTCAATGTCAAAAATCATCAGGAACTCTTGCAGACATACCGATATTTGAGATATTTATACACCAAACATTTGGGATTTTTTATGTGTTCCTAACCAATTTGGTGAAATCACACTGTATAATATTACCGTATGAATACTTAAGGTGTTTGTATGAAATTCCTTTGTCCATTATATTATTGGAGGTGTTCCCACAGATATTGAGAAAGAGAAGGAAGATGATGAGCAGGAGGAGAGATGGAATCCTTGTGGCCTTGTGGATTCCGAGGATGACAAAGGTGAAGGAGGTGATGAAGGGGAGAGGAAATCAGGGACAAGCCCACCCATCAGTTCCTGCAATGACTTCCTATTCCATTTCCTCTGCCACAATCCCTTCAATCTGACCCCCGTTTCACTTTCTTATTCCCTGCCACACACCTGCTCAGATACTTTCACCTGAAGGAGGATAAGATAGTGTCCATGAGGAGAAGGTTGCCTTGATGGTTTTAGAGTCGTGCCACCCAGAACGTATAGGTATCACATGAAAAGAAGGATGTTCAAAGAACTTCCCTCCTATGTACAGGGTGTGCGTTTCGTGTTCAAGGATGTGTGGCAACTGACAGATGTAACTTGAGTCTATAACCCTCATTTGCGGCAAAATCAGGGAAGCTTCTTCTTCATTGCAGACAGCACTGGAGTGTGTGTCAGCTTCATTGGAATCTGCAGCACACCCCCACCTAAGACATGGTCAGGGATCAGTCAATGTCTCCATCTCCATGGGGGTACGGTAGTGTAGTGGTTATGTTCCCCTTCTGAGCACCACGCCAATGGGATGTGGGAGGTGACGCCAGAGTTCCAGAGATGCAGTTCACAGGAGCAAGCTGCCATGAGAGGAGGGCTACCTCAGTCCCCTAAGCCTTTTGTAGAACAGCAGCAGTCAACCACCTCTCGCAATACTGATCCTCAGATTGCACCTAAGAGAAGCACTAAAGTAAGAGAAAGAAAGACATGTTTAGCTATCTAGGGAAACTCAGTGGTAGGAAACAGTAGGTTGACTTTGGACTTTGTTGCGTTAAAATAGAATATGCACTTATGTGGTGCTTTGTTATTAATGGAGGTTGTAGTCATGCAAGACATATTTTGTGCTGATTTAGTCAATCAGGTAATTATTATTGGCAATGTCATGTAGAGTTAAAGAGGGCTGATGTGCTGTAATGTTCTAGAATGGGTACTGGATTAAAGTATTTGTTCTTTATTTGAAGGTGGAGGAGACGGAGTTAAGGCGCCGGTGCCAAAGGTAGACTGTGTTGAACAGAAGAGGAAGCTTCAGTGATCAGTTGTGCTCTGGTGCCCTTTGCAGCAACCACTGACAGTTTGTCTGCGTGATCAGCATGATACTTTCCTCCATGTATTTCTGCCTCCGGCAATGCCCAAGTCCAGGTGTTTTTGTATGGTGAAGTTGTGCAGGGCATAGAAGGCTAAAACTCTATGGGACACACAAGCTGGAGTATATTGCAGAGCCCTTCCTGAACCATCAGGTACCAGATGATCTAAGGTACAAATGCACTTGTCTTGCACGCTTCCTCCGAGCGTCCTCCAGAACCTGCAGACAAAGAGATGATGGCAATAGGGGCATCCGAAGGTCCCATATAGGCTGCACACAATGACAGTTCCCTGGGGAAAGTCACATATAACAGCTATAAGAATCTCTGGGTAATTTTAGTTCTGGAAACAGTAGAACAGCAAAAAAAAGCACTGAAATTGGTGCGAACAGATCAGCTACTGGAAACAACTGCAAAAATATGGGGTAATTTTATTAATTCTCACTCCTAACTTCCTGAATTGTGCTGCCAACAGGTGATGTTCTGCATCAGGAGCGCAAATTTGTAATATTACTCCATATGAGTACATTTTAAGAGCGAGGAGCCAACATGGTGAGCATTACTCCCATGCAGCACCTGTTTGAAATGGGCACTGAATGTCTGGAGCATTGCTCAGATACTCTCACCACATTGTGGGACTATGGCCTCATTACCATACTTTTTGCGGTCTTAATGAACCTAGTGCACATGATGTGTACAGGTTCTCAAAATCATAGACACGACCCCAATGCATTATACAGTGTAATGCACGCAAATGCTGAGTTGGCTTCAGACCTTCGTGCCTGATAATTAGCCAGTGCTGCAGGTGTCAATCATTGCTTTATCAGCCTCTATAATCACAAGTGCTGACTAAACTTCAGTTAGTTAGTTGTCAGTTAACTAAGGCCAGTTAGTTGGCTTTCAACATGATCTTTTCCAAGCTAGTTCCCATTCTCTAGTCATGATATATTGGTACAAAACGAACCTCTGTGAATGCATGATGTCATTGTGTGCACTACCTTCTGAAGATATTGGCCTTCAGATGCCGAGGCTCTGGAATTCCCTCCCTAAACCTTTCTGCCTCTCTACCTCTCTCTCCTCCTTTAAGACACTCCTTAAAACCTACCTTTCTGCCCAAGTTTTTAGTCACCTGTCCTAATATCTCCTTATGTGGCTCAGTGTCAAATTTTGTTTGATAATGATTCTGTAAAGCGCCTTCGGACATTTTACTAGGTTAAAGGTGCTATATAAATGCAAGTGGTTGTAGTTGTTATCATGACCAATTTGGTCATGGATGACATAAAACACTTGCTACTTCACCTTCCCCTCTGCCATCTCCCAAGCTGCCTTCCCATCATTACTCTTCCCATACATAGTTCCACCATCTCAGTTTTGCCCTTCGACATGATCCTTTCCCAGCTAGGTCCAATTCTCTAGTCATGATATATTGGCACAAAGCTGTGTATGCGTGATGCTATTGTGTGCATTACCTTCTGAGGGTATTGGCCTTTATACGCCTAGCAAACAAATGTCCGGACACTGTAATATTTTTGCTGTCACACACTCAATCCTGCCACAACTTTAACGGGGGGCAGGGGGTTAGCTGGGGTGGGGGGTGGGTATGGGGGTGGGGGCTGGGTACAGGGACGGGGCTATAAACATCTGCCCACCATAATGCCTGCCGTTTTTCAGGATGAACTATATTTAAATAATTTGAACAGGCTCTCAATGGGATTCTTCCACTAGGGAACTCTCCTCTAGAGGAGGTTGGAAATTGCTGCTGCAGGCTTTACATGCCCGAAGCAGCAGAATGGGGCCAAGTCAGCCCAAGCCTGCTTGTTATAAAACTTGCCTGGGCAGAGGGAATGTAATCAAGCGCTGTATAAAATGGGTGGCCGATTAGTTATTGCCCATTTTCAACTACCACCGCAGGCCAACTTCACCAGCCCTCCCCCACAATGTCCAATATGCTATGTCCCATTAATGGAAAATATGTTGAATATTTGGGCAGATGTATTCAATCTCTGCCATCAATTCTAACAGAAAATCCCAGACGTGGCAACAGGCAATGGGGAGCCAGCAGAACAGCTCCCCACCTGAATTTCTGCCCCTGTACATCTCAGATGCACTTGAAATCGGGCAGACAGGAAGGGGAATGTTGGCCCTAAAATGTCTGAAATAGGCCAAATTTGGCTATCTGTCAAATTACCCTGAAATAATCCAAATCAGGCTTATGGTTCAGTTCAGCACTCATCATTCTTCAAACCACAGACAAATGATAAATAGCACTTCTGTAATGAGTTTTCAAACTCTTCCAGGATTACGAAGTAGCATCTGTTTGATGGGCACTGGTGCAGGGCCTGCTGATCTATGGGCTGTTAACAGCAAACTTCAGCTCAGATATTGTATCAGATAAACATTTTTAAATCCTTGCTTATGTCTGCAGATTGTTTTGAAAAATATATAAATTCTAACACCATTAGTATCCAAATTTAACATGAACATTTGATGGATTATGTTAATGAAAACATAATCATAAACAGCTGGTGAACTATTCTGATTGCTCAGGAACTTTTCTGAATAAACATTAAAGTTCATCAAATAATCGACATCAGTTTACTGGTGAAGAGTTTGATAAAGGTCAATTCATTGTCTACATCTCACCACGTCAGCTTTCTGCAGTCTCATATACGATGTTGTGAATTTCAAGTCGCTTGTTTCATATTTAATTAAAGAGTAGATGGAGTCTTAGATCCTAGATCAGGTTGGTTCACTGATATCATTTGCACATCAATGTAATAGAAGGATTTCTTATAATGCGAAAGAGCTGATTCTCTATTGTGAATTTCTTGTTTCATTTAACTAACAAACTTGTTTGTCTGAAAATATAAATTGAGTTGATCTTCACAAAGATTGATTTTTCCACTGTATATGGTATGAATAATGTAGATCTCCACACTTCCCTAATATATTTTTTACAAACATTTGTGTGCAGCACTGTCAATTGTATACATGAATATAATATTAAGTTGACCTGAAAACCTGGCTTCAAAAAACAGAGGGGTTAAAGGTTAGTTTTAAACGCTTCACGTTGAACTCCCTATTTGAGGTACAGAGCACAAAATGATACACAGTTACAGATATTTTTTGGAGAAAATGGAACTGACTAAATTCATCATGTCAGTATTCAGGATTTTTATTTTCCAGCTTAAGAAGGGTAATTAACACAATCGAAGAGTTTCCGTATTGTAGTAATCGTTTATTGTAATTCTAGATTTTAACAAATTTTTGTACTTCCTATTTCTTTCAGCTCTAAATGAAAACTTCAAGACAACATTATAAAATGTCAGTCTTGGCTCACTCTTGCCTCTGATTCAGAAACTTGTGCATTCAAGCCCCACTCTGTACTGTACTGAGGGAGTGCCTGAAGGGATAATTACTAGTCCTAGCCCCTTTAGGGCTACCCCAGATCAGGCATATTCCCCAGACGTTCACTTTCAACTAAAGTTTGTGATGCAACTAAAGTTTGAGTTAGCCGAATCCTAAAGACGCTTAATTGGGTCTAAAGGTCTGGACTATCTCTCCCTAAAGGAAAGGAACAACCTGAAGATGTTACTGTCCTCCAGATAGCACTTTTAATAAGTTTAGCTATACTGTAACCTTCTGGATATTATGAGGGTCCGGAAAACTCCCCCAGAATTCTGCAACTCCTCACCAAAGAGTGTACAGAGATTGAGTTTGCGAGTTTCATACAGAAGTATTATGTGAGAGAGTTCTAAAAATATATAGATTTATTAAAGAACTGGCATGTAATTACAGTAGGTGTTTCAATCGCAACATTAACAGTTCCAAAAAGAGAAAACTTTCAATTCTATTATCAGAGACCCTTATTCTCAAATCTTAACTTCTCTACAGTTTTACAGTTCTTAAAGTTTATTCAGGGTATCCACCAAAATCAAATACAGTACCATTGATCCCCAAGACACAAAGAGTTGTAAACTTACAGAGCCTGCCTCTGAAGCCTGAGAATCACTTTGCCCCTTTACAGCAAATCTATCATCCCATTTGAAAGTTCAATATTTATATCCTTTCTCAGTGGGATTTCCTTTGAAGTTTTCTGCTGATGTAAGCTAATTATCTCTAGTCATTTTTCTGCTGACCCCTGCTATTCTTACAGTCACCTTAGCTGGTAGCAATGCAGACTCGTGTCTCTCCTTTAGGTGTTCGAAGCTTATCATAAAAAACAGTTTAACAGCAGGTGCATCTATTTGATGTCATTTTTACCAAGGTCTTCTGTTTGTGTCTTTTTATGATGTGTAAATTAAAACACCTCAACCAGGGTGATCTATGCAATTCCTAGTTACCTCAGCTGGTTGCAACACAGAATCATGTCTCCTGCGTTTCATTTGATGTCATTTTTACGAAGGCATATGTTTCTGAATTTTATGTGTTTCTTTCCGAAGTGTAATTTAGAACACCTTAACAGGGTGTACCATTGTGTTCTTTCCAAAGCTTCAGACTTCAGGAACCTCCAACCTCCTGTTTCAATAAGGTTATTGATTCAGTGTCAACAACTTATCTTATCTCAATAGCCTGTATGCTGTTTACAGCTTTAGATTGTTGAGGCTTCCAGATTTCCAAACCCAGTTTGTCATGTTTTAATAAGGCCAGAATTATTTCATAGAATGGTGTATTTTTCTGAATATGGCTTATTCCTTCACATGCCGCACTGTCAGAGGTGCTGTCTTTTGGATGAAACATGAAACCGAGGCCCCGTCTGCCCTCTCAGGTGCACGTAAGAGATCCCATGGCACTATTTCAAAAAAGAGCAGGGGAGTTATCCCCGGTGTTTTGGCCAAGATATATCCCTCAACCAACATCTAAAAACAGATAATCTGGTCATTTATTTAATTGCTGTTTGTGAGAGCTTGCTGCGTGCACATGGCTGCCATGTTTCCTACATTACAACAGTGGCTACACTTGAAAAGTACTTTACTGGCTGTAAAGTGCTTTGGGATGTCCTGAGGTTGTGAAAGGTGCTATATAAATACAAGATAATTCATTCTTTCTTGTTCACACTTATTAAGTGAGTCACCTGCAGTTTTGCCACATTGCAGGAAGGTGCCTATTTTGCAAGAGATAGGGCCAATATCTTACACAATTCAGAGTGATTTAGCTCAGGATTTTAAACTGCCTCAATCAACACTGGCATGCTTTCTGAGGAGTAAGGAGACATTTATGGTTAAGTGACTTAGCAATGAAAACCCAGACAGAAACAAAGTGAGATGGGAAAGATCCCAATGTTGAAAATACTCTGCTCCGCTGGGCGAAATGGATACTGTCTCATGGCGTGCACTGCTCAGACAAAAAGCAATTGAATTGGCATCTGTAATGGGAAGACCAGAATATATTACAATGGATCTTGGCTTAGTTGATGGAAAAGCAGGAATATTGTTTTCAAAAGTTTCTGTTTGAGAAAACTGGTGCTGATGGTGAAGCTTGGAAAAGGGATGTGTTGACACAACTGTTGCAAGATTTTGATCTGCAGCATATCTACAACTCTGATCAAATTGCTCTGTTTTGGAAACTGGTCTTTTTGGAGGGCATTTAGAAATGGCACACTAACCTTTAGGGGCATTCCTGTAGCAGAAAGGAAGAAGTTTAAAGGAAAGGTGACAGTGATGTGTGCTACGATTGAGTCAACTTGGTGAACAGGTTGTTATTGTGAACTACTTTGCAAACTGCTTCCACATGCATGGCTTCTTGTAACAGAATGTTCCTGAAGATGTTGTACCTGAGGAAGAACACATCATTCCACTATCTGTAATGGTACCACTGGGACATTCATAAATTGGTGATGAGCTCTCTGCTGTAGACATGATAAGTGACATAAAGGCAACAGTCAGCAGTGGAATAGTGGCAATGAAACTGACATTGAAACTAACTTTCCAACAAGCAAAAAAAGAGAAATATGTCGCAACTTGATTCCAGATTCTAGATACAGTTGCAGTTCTAGTTCTGTTGCAGAACTGGAGTTTATTTTCTCATTTGAGGTCTCTTGCACTATGTTCTTTGGAAGCCACCAAACAAAAATAACAGACTACTTTTATTGCACTTTTAATTTTTAAAATACTTTCATTTGATGCAGGCTGACTGGCAGCTGGTTACGTGCCGGCCAATTGTTTGCCGGGTTGCTGGGTAGCTGGCAGAGTATTTATGATGGCTGCAGGCGGGCTGGTTGCTCCAGGTCTCTGCTGTCTATTCTGCTGCTGGCAGGTGCAATCTCTGCTTCAGCTGCTGCTCTCTGTCTCCTCTCTTTCTCATTGGGACTACGGCCCTGTATTTCCACAGGGGTGGTACTCAGGAGGTCCCAACATGCTCACAACCAATGGATTACTTTTGAAATATTGCAAATCAAGAAATATTTAACCGCGTTTACATCGTTTCTCCAGGGGTTCTGCCAAGCTCCCACCAAAGTTATGGCAGGAGATCGGGGCAACCCCTGCAAACTTTTCTTGAGACATACATATATGTATATATCACTTGCCACAGGACCTATATTCTCTTGTCGCAGAATTTAGTTGGACTTGCTGTAGTAATTGGCTTTGAGATGCCACAAAATTCTAGGAACCCTGGTTATACATAATAACAATCTCTGCACTTCAGACAGTAATTCATTATATGAAATGCTTAGAAATGTTTTGACATGAAAGGCACTTTATAAGTCGCAGTATTAGGATGCAATTACACCTTTACACCAATGCTACAGTCATGCAGTGTAAATCGGGTGTTAAAAACAAACTGACTCCACTTTGAGTCCCCCTGCGATCAGTTCCTGACTCCAGATTTAGGTTGAATTTACAATACAGAGTAGATTTTGCGAGTCCTTGCCTGCCACCAGTGTGTATCGTAAAATCGCAGGTGTGTTGCACAATACTACAATGCGGGAAAGGGTTCAGAAAATCTACACTTATAACTGCAAAACCGCTTTACACTAGTGCTAGTTGTACTGTACATGCACCCCTATTTATTATAGAATACCTTTTGTCTTCTGTTACAATAAATTTGGATATAATGGGCTGGATTTTCATTGACCCGTGGAGGTGGGTTTGGAGGCGTGTGGGGGGTTAAAATTGCGAAAACTGGCGGGCGGGCACAAGCCCGCCTCCATCCCGCCTCCACGCAATTTTCATTAAATCGTGTCTTCTGGTCCCGACTCCGTCCCGCCTCTAAGAGGCGGGATAGGCTGTTAAGGCCCTTAACAAGCACTAAATTGCCTCTATAATGCCATTTTGAAAGGCCTTTGTGATTTTAACCCTTTTTCTACATGAAGCACGCCTGTTCTGAACCACGAATGTGAAACCTGGTGGGAGCACATTTGGATAGCTGACTATCAGTGGCTGGCTGGCTGGCTGGCTGGCTGGCTGGCTGGCTGGATGGATGGATGGATGGATGGATGGATGGATGAGGAGACATATCTGAGAGTGGTGGTGCAAAAATATCTGGGAGCAGACTTAGGACTGCTGCTGCTCATTTTGCATCCAGGTCCTCTCACAGCAAAGGCCAGGCAGTCTTTGCAGACCTTCAATGCAGCAGCAATGATGACATCATCAGAGGCGACTTTCAGACTGAAAACACTAATTGGTTCATGCGTTCCCACATGCTGGAACTCAATTGCCCATTAGGTGAAAATCGCATCAATCTCCCACATCCAATTGCAGTCGGGTGGATAACACGAAAAGTGGATGACACGACCCCAACCCGCCCCAGTATCAAAATCCAGCCCAATGCATCTTTATAATAAAATATTGGATATATTTGAGAACCACTGAGACCCCACACAGTTTTATTATCATCACAGAAGGTGATCTATAAGGTGCCTTTGGGTGATTCTTAAAGGATCATCAGTTGCTTTCTGCCACTGCCTTCTTCTGGCAGGTTGCATCTTTGAAGAACATTCATACTTTAGCAGTACATGATGTTTCAAATAAATGAACAATAAAATATGAATCCCAAGTGACAAACTCTCCAGGTTCAGAGGTCTCCTTCCTGTTTCAAACAAACGTCAAATTAGAAATTTTCACAGCTCATGATAAATGTGGTGCCATTTTCACAGAACAATCAATAATGAAGTGACGTTTAAAAATCAATCCTCTCTACCATCACCTAAGAGGATTTTTTCATATGATTTACTAAAAAAATTAATTTAAAAAAGTAAGACTGACGACTCCCCTGGGCATTTATTTTCTGCTTAATATCCAAGTAAAATGAAATGAAATTGTTTATTGCAGATTTTAGCACATTATGGACTTTTTATGATGCACAGCCAAGCGGATAGATAAAAATTCATGATGAAACAAAACATAGTTTGATGTTCAATGCATTTAAAGATGAAAAGTAATTTTCAGTTAGCTGGAATATTTCAACCATTTTAAACAGTATCCATGGAGATTTGCGCTCACTGGAAATCTAGTCTCAGCAATGAAAGGTTTTAAATATTACTTTGACTTACCAAGTGACTGAGAAGACACAGGGGATAAGACAAGATCAAACATAGCCATTTTTTCCCTCTGAAGTTGACAACAAAGAATACAAGCAAGATTTTCACAGATTGCAAATAAAAAACTAACTGGACATAAAATCACTCATTGTATTTATGTAAAGTGAACGTAAATCAACCAAGAAATATGAAGATTAAGAAGAGAAGGATTACATATGACTGCAGTCTGCCGGCAACAGTGAATAAAATGATATTGCTGAGAATCTTCATCACTGGGAGCAGTCAATAACAACAAAGGGCTCTGAGAGGCTGTAAATTGGAACATGGACATTGTGAGATGATGAGTGAGCATAAATAAATAGCTTAAAGGACAAACACCAGCTGTTTTTTCCTAATTCAATAAAGAACAAAAATTGACTGGTAAGTACAAGACTGTTACTTATCAGAATGTCTGCAAACAAAAGCATCAATCTCCAGCAATTAAAATTATAACGGCGACATTCAGGAATGAAACACTCAGTACCAGAGATCTGAAGAAACAGAAAGCTTGCCTGCCGCAGAGCGGACAGCAAGATTGGTCGGCTCAGACACTGGCCGAGGGCCTCAGGAGAGTCCGGGGGAGGGGGGGAAGGTAATCGGGGGGGTGGGGGCGGCGCAAGTGTAGGCCGGGACTCTTGCTTCCCCTGGCTCCACAATAAGGTAAGTAAAAAACATTTAACTTGAATTTTTTGGTAATAGCCTCCTAGCAACCTTTTTAAGGATTGCTGGTTTGGCTGCTGATCACCTAAAGAAACTGACTGTAACATGCACAGTGCATGCTACGGTCATTTGCAGAACAATTTGGCAAAGGGCCCTGAAACAGGCGTTAGGCTCCCGATTCACATATGCAATGCAAATACAACTTTCAGGCGTGGACCTTGAACGCCTACTGAGCAGCCCTGACCAATATAGTGGGCGGCGCACTTCTGCCGCAGAATGAGCGCTGCCGCTACCCACCATATTGGACCTCTAGGCGCCCATTGAATTTCTAGGCTAGAAACCCCAAAGCGGAGGCATGAAAATTAGTTGTGGGATCATACAATTTGCAGCACGGGAGACTATTCAGCCCATTGTGCCTGTGTCAGTGCTAGCTCTTCGACTGGAGCTCAGGCTCTAACTCCAGTTCCCTGCCCTATCTCTGTATCCTTTTATCTTCTTCCGTTTAAATACTTAACCAATTAATTTTTAAATCATCTTATAGTCTCTGTCTCAATAGCTACTTGTGGTAAAGCATTCCATATTATAATAACCCTCTGTGAATGTTTTATATACCTCTCTCTTTGTTCTTCTAGTGATAATCCTGAGTCTATGCCCCCTCATTATCAATTTGCCAAATGGTGAAAGTAATATTTCACTATTTACTCTCTTACTATTTACCCTTCTTTGAATGCATGAGTTTTAGAGTGCAAGAAGCTGTCAAGGGCAGCTTTGAATCTTTGGTGGAAAAAGTGAAGACTGTCTGGAAGGTAACACAGGTTCTTGTGCTTGGACATGGGATACTATGATTGGCACTCCTGCTGATGAGTCTGCTGTGGTGCAACAGAGCTCTGAGTTACTGTCTCATTTGCACAGCTCTGAATGCTTGCAAGGAGAAGAAGCGACAACCCAGGCTGGTGCTTGGCCTTCTGAGTTGTGTGAGACAGAAACAGCAGGACATCTTCATCTGGCAACCCTCAGGCTGCAGCAAATAAAGCAGTATCTACAGATATAACCTCAACCTGCAAAACACTTAGAAGCAGAGGAAGAGTATCAGTACAGAGACGTCTGTAAGAAGGAGCACAAGCCACAGAAGTTAATCATAGAGAAACCCTTCACATAAGTACTTTATGTTCCCCCTTTAAAAATACAAGTACCTGTACTTCCTCTATTCCAAAAGTAGTGTACAGTTTCATAGATAACAAAGACAGGCATGTATTCATCCTCACAGATAGCAAGATGGCCAGCCTCTTACAAGCAACTAGGAGACAACAAGATCAACAAGAACAGTGCTTTCCCACAAGAATGTTACCTTCCATTGTTGGAAAGCACTTGACGACTGTCAGCTACAGTGAGGACCTGTTCCTTTCCTGTAAGTTGCAGGGCAGCATCAGTGCTGCAAAGCAGAAGCTTTAATTATCCCCCAAGACAGCATTGGAGCTCAGCTTCAGAATGTGGCAATGATCTGCTTATGCTGCAGGCTGTCTGGATGTAATGTCTCATCTACATCAACAACATCCTTGAGTCTCTCTTCATCCTGCTCATCCCCTGAAGGCTCCTGCCTACTAATCTTCTGCGTGCTAAGTTTCCCTCGACTGTGATGTTATGGAGCATACAGCATACTGGCACTAATTTGGACATCTTCTCAGGGGCATGCTACCAGTGATCTAAGCTCAAGACTCCAAAAAATTGATTAATAAACACCTTGATTCTGGCATGGGCCTCGGTGTAGTGTTTCTGAACTCTATTGGTTGTCATAGTGACTGGTGTCATCATAGAAGGTTGAAGAAGATAGCGCTCAGGAGCCATCCATCCATCCTGCTATCTTCGTGGATCAGGCTTTGAATGTTGGACTGTCGCAGTATGTAAGAGTCACGGTAATTTCCAGGATATCCAATACAATAACGTGGAGGATGCTATTTGCACATCTACTGAGTAAAATTCTTTTGTATTTTTGTATGGCACAACTTGGCCTGATACAGCCCGGATGGGATTGTGTGTGCAATTGCTGATGCCCTGCACCCTTGGTAAACTGTGAGCATCAAAGAAGCTTTGCTGCCTGGATCTCTGCTGCTGTGGCTCAGTGTCAAAGTGCACATAGCAGGGTGCATGCCTTAGCAGAGCATCAATAATATTTTGGATGCATCAGTGCACCAAGGAATGGCTCACTCCTGTAAAATCCCCTGTGCTGGATTGAAAGGACCCTGAAGCATAAAAATTCAGGGCTATGGTTAAAAAAAGAAAGACCTTGGCCTGTATTTTTCGATCGCAGGCCTCCCGCGATCTCGAAAAATCTACGCCCTTACCTGAGGGCTCACGGGACACACACGCTTCTGCTCCTGGGCCTCTCCAAACTCCAAATGCGCAGGGCCTACGTATCCCAGGGGCGCAGGCATTTCGCAGCGTCCCTGGGATCACGTGGGCCATGGGGAGCCAATCAAAGAAGGGACTCTCCCTTCATACACTTGACAGGAAGACCTGTCAAATATATGAATGGAGATCACCCCAAAAACATAGTAAAACTTTAATTACATTTTTTTTTAAATCACATTTTTAAAATGACTGGAAATTACAATAAATTAAGTATTTTAAACAAAAATTTAATTTATTGAAAAAAATAATTCAAGTTTTTTACGGGGCTAAAAATAAACTTACCTTTTTTTAAAGTATTTTTAAATGATAAATCAGTGAAAAATTTTTTTAAACTTTTTTCAACTCTTATCCTGGTAAAAGCAGGCCTTACACCTGCTTTTACCAGGCATAAGAATTGTAAGGGTTTTCTGCGGGCGGAGGGTCTCCTAAAAGTGGAACTATCCGCCCACAGAGGCCCTTCTCCAGGGCAGCCGGAGGATCTGTCAAGAGGATTCTTGACAGATCGGAAATGCCGGTTTTCAGCACATGTGCTGTGCATGCCTGAAACTGGCATTTCCGATGTCCCTACGGGTGGGTACACAGCGCGTACACACCCGTAGGGATCGGAATATCTGGGCCCTTGCATTTATGTTGCACCTTTCATGACCTCAGGATGTCTCAAAGCACTTTACAGCCAATGAAGTACTTTTGAAGTGCAGTTGCTGTTGCAATGTAGGAGTGTAATGCAATGGTTACTAATGGGCCATAGGCAGAGTTGTGCTCATGGTGGATTACCCATTGAGCTGGAGTGCAACAAGAAAGCAAAACTCAACAACTACCTCCATGAGTAACTGCAGGCAATGTATGTACTGTTCTTCAGTCATATACAAGTATTTGCACCTAACACATTAGATATATTCTATGGGTGTCTATGCAGTCTGGACTCTCTTTCAGCACTCTGCCTTCTGTACTTATGCACTAAGTACAAACAAACACTGCCAATGTTGCTTACATGTAAATTGTGCAGTATTCATTGCACTCCTGTTATTTTTACTCCAGGTCAAACTAAGTGCAAAGAACAACAGAAAACGCTGGAAAAACTCAGCAGGCCAGGCAGCATCCGTGGAGAGAGAAACAGAGTTAATGTTTCAGGTCGAAGACCTTTCATCTGACGAAAGGTCTTCGACCTGAAATGTTAACTCTGTTTCTCTCTTCACGAATGCTGCCTGGCCTGCTGAGTTTTTCCAGCGTTTTCTGTTGTTATTTCGGATTTCCAGCATCCGCAGTATTTTGCTATCGTAAGTGCAAAGAACGACTGGAGTACTTAAGTCGAAACCAAGAAAGGCAGCACTGATGGAACCAGTGATGTGACAAGCAGGCCTCAACTGCCCTTAAGAACCTTGAAACTGGCCAAAAAATCTTGCTAAGGATTTTAATCCTGTTTGGAGCAGATGGAGAAATTGAACTTTCATCACTGAAACTTCAATTTCTGATGTTTTCTGCTGGGTTTAACGCTAGTGAGCACTGAGCCAAAAAGCCAGCAAAAAAGTTAGCCCTGATTGTCTTCTCAGCTCTTGCACCTTCAGCCACATCACTGGAAGTGCCTGGCATGTTTCTGAGAGGCAAAAACCAACACTGAGTAGTTTATTCATGAAAATTGCACGTATGCCGCAAAAGAAGAACCGTGCGTGCACAATGGCTTTAAAAACATCATGAAACAAAGGCCTAATTCAACAACAGGTAGTCCAGGAAGAGAGCAAAATGTGAGGCAACACTGGCAAGAGAAAGGAGGATCATAATGGGGATAGGAGTAGTACTGAAAAGCTTTTCAAGAAATATGACAGTAATTGAGAGGAGAGGTTAGAGACAGGACAGGGAATCAACATTTCCATGTCAGAAATTCCTAAAATGCTGGATGGCAAGAATTAAAAGAGAAATGATGAGCAAACAGAAATTGCTATGATATCTAAAGGCTTTTGCGCATTTTTTGAAGAATGTAATTGGTTCCTTTCTTGTAAATAAGAATTTTGTTTTGAGAGCTAGCAAAGTGTACTCTGTGTGCTTGTGAGTTTTTAATTGGTTGCTTTTTAGTGAATGTGAAATTTGATGCTTCACACCCGCCATTGGCCGCTTTGCCCTACAGACATGTTAGTCGTGATGCAAAATTTTTAATTATATAGATGTTGTTGAGGCCAAGGCTACATTTGCTCATAGCTCCCAATTTAAAATCCCAGGCAAATAATTTTTTAAGACAATGGACAAAATCTTTTAGGGAGAGGTAAAAGCCACTCTAGGATGTGTAGCTGCACTGGTGCTTGGAAAATATGGCGATAGTGACACAAGCATTATGTCCCCCTCCTCCAGGGACCCACCTGCGGACCACTGCTGACATCCCAGCCGGCCGACATTCTTGAGGCCGAAGAATGATGAGCTGCATCGGGACGCCTTATGGTGTCTGCAGTTCACCTGCCAAAATTCAAAAGAGGCCGGGGCCTCAAAATTGCAGCTACCTTGGGACAGACGGCCAACCAGCACTCTCTGCCATTCGACCATCCAAAAATGAAACTCGACCCCTCTGTCTCAAATGAGCACCAACAAACATTACTTCCACTGAATGGTACTCTGTGTGATGTTACTGAAACTGACAGTGTGCCTATGTGACAGCACCTCAGTAGAACAACAGTATATAATATTGACTTATGGTACTAGCCATGCTTTTGGAGAATGCCTCAGATTTCACTGTCCAAATCCCAGTTTATAATATCAAAAGAGCTCATGACAGAGCTGTGTGCACAGAGCTGGTAGTATCTGCTAAACAGAGTGGCAATGGGAATTTGGTGAGAGTGGGGATTTGATGCAGAGGGGGAAGGAGGTGCGAAGTAATTTAAACCAAGGGGCAACAGTAAATAAGTAAATAATCGCACCAGAGGAAATAAATAAAGTGACATCATAATCAACAGACAGAGAGGAGTGGCAGAACCCAAGGAAATGAAGACAAGTACTTTGTGTGTTTAGTATTTTTAGTGGTTAGTGTTAAGCTTGAGTTAGTAAAAATTTTATATTAGTGCAAGGAAATGTAAGTCAAAAGAAAGCGAGCTGAGTGACTAAATTTTAACTGCATTTAAAGATGCTAATAACTGATAAATAGCTAAGAAACGAATCACAGTAACTAATTACTAATTTACTTAATGTCAGCTAAATCCACCTATTTAATAAATCTAGACCTCAAGTGACCAATTAGTTCAAGAAATAAACTACAAATAACTAACAAATAAATAAATAAATTAATTAATTAATAAAGACATGGTAGTGCAGGCAGTGTGTCGGGATTGTAGTATGTGGAGTTTGTGGACAAGACTGCCCCAGACTGCCAGATCTGCAAGAAATGCCTCTGCCTTGAGACACTCTGGCTCAGAGTCATTGAGCTGGAGTCCGAGCTACAGACACTCCGACACATAAGGGAGGAGGAGGAATTACTGGATAATTTACTCCAGAGTACAATCACACGCCAGAGGAAAGCACGGGTGCAGGAAGGGGAGAGTGTGACTATCAGTCAGCTGGGTAAGGGGAATGTAGGAGAGATAGTGAAGGAGACACTGGTTCTGCCCAACAGGTACAAAGTACTCGATACCTGTGAGGATAAGGTGAAAGACTGTGGGAAGGACAGCCAGCATACTGACCTAGGCACCATGGAGCAGGAGGCTATCCAAGGGGAGGAGGTGCAGAGTGGAAAGGTTGGAGTTATAGGGAATTCTATAATTAGAGGGATAGATAGTATTCTTTGCAGTCAGAATCCAGAGTCCTGAAGAGTGTGTTGTCTACCCAGTGCCAGGGTAAGGGACATCTCAAAACGACTAGAAAAGAATCTGGAAATGGAGGGGAGGATCCAGTTGTGCTCCATGTCGGAACCAACGATACAGGAAAGATTAAGGAAGAGGTCCTGCTAAGCGAGTATCAGGAGTTAGGAGCTAAATTGAAAAGCAGGACTTCACAGGTAATAATTACCTGAATCGCGTGCAAATTGGCATAGTGACAAACAGATCAAGAAAGTCAAAAGATGGCTAAAGGAGTGGTGTGGGAAGGAGGGGTTCTATTTCATGGGACACTGGCACCTGTACTAGGCCAGGAAGGAGCTTTACCATTGGAATGGGCTGCACCTGGCTGGAACCAAGGTCATAGCGAAAAGGATAACTAGGGCGCTAAACAAGACTTCAAACAAATAACATGGGGGGAGGGAACTGCTAGAAATGACAGAAACCTAACAATAAAAGAATCAGGTAAAGAGAGTAAAGGACAAACTAAAGAAAGGAATAAGGATAACACGAATGGCCAGAGATCAGATAAAGTCATAGAGCATAAAGGTAAAATAACTACTAAAACCAAAGAGAGAGGAATAATAAATAAAAACAATTTAAACTGTTGGTACAGCAATGTACGAAGTATTCAAAACAAAATGGATGAACTGGAGGCAATAATTTGTAGAGAGGATCTGGATATAGTAGGGATGACCAAAACATGGCTACATAGAGACAGGATTGGCAAGTAAATATTGCAGGATATATTTTGAAAGGAAAGGGAAGGAAGGAGCGGCAGTGGAGCAGCTGTTCTAGTTAAAGATAACTTAATAGCAGCAGAAAAAAAGGATGTAACTTAGCAGTTAGATAGATACAGAATCTATATGGATTAAGTTAAAAGATAAGAAGGGATCCATCACCCTAATAGGATTATACTATAGACCACCAAATAGTGGAAGGAAATTGGAGTAAGAAATATGTATGCAAATCAACGAGGTGAGTAGCAGGCATAGAATAATAATCATGGGAGATTTCAACTACCCCCAAATAAACTGGCAGGAAAAGTAGCGAAAGGAGAAAAGATTATCGAGTTTTTACAGTATACACAGGACTCCTTTCTCACGCAGTAAGTAAGAAGTCCAACAAGAAAAGAATCACTGCTGTATGTTGTAATGGGTAATGAGCCAGAACAGAGAGGAGAAGTAAAAGTAGGAGAGCATCTTAGTAGTAGTGATCACAACATAGTAAGGTTCAAGATTAGGATTGAGAGTGGCATAAGTAGGACATAAAACCAAGGAAATAGATTGGAAAAGAGAAAATTATGAGGAAATGAGGGTAGAACTAAAGAAGGTAAACCGAGAGAAAATTTTGAAAAACAAAGAGACAAAAAACAGTGGGAAATCTTTTAAATAGAGCAGCAGCACAGTGAGTATTTAAATTCACTTTCGCGGGCTTTTTTTTGCAGAGGCCAGTGTCGGGAGCGGAGAGAGCAGCAGCACAGTGAGTATTTAAATTCACTTTCGCGGGCTTTTTTTTGCAGAGGCCAGTGTCGGGAGCGGAGAGACCGGAAGCGGACCAGGTGGGAAGCACCCAGGTGAACAGCATTTAAGGAGGGTGGTGGCTTAAACCCGAGTTCCTACAGAGTAGGAACCCCCACCCGCCCTCCTCCTCTAACCTACTAGTCTTTTAGCAGTCTAAAAACAGAGGTCACAAATTTTTTGGTCTCAGTTTCTTTTCAGCAGGGCAGGAACCGGGAGGAGCGGGAAGTCGGCGTAGGACCAAGGGGACACAAGACCGGGAAGTCAGCGAAAGACCAGGGAGGTAAGACTAACTGGTAAGTACTTTCCTCAAACCTTCCTAGAAAGTAAAACTAAAACTAGTGGGATTTGGTTAGTTTAAAAAGGAATAAGAGGAGTACAGTATACATTGGTCTAAGTAAGCTTCGGGAAAACAAAAGTCAATAAATAAACTAAAACTAGAAAATTAAAAAGTAATATAAGGGTTAAGTCATGGCAGTAGAGCTCGGACCTGTGTCATGCTCCTCCTGTAACATGTGGGAAATCAGGGACGCTTCCTGTGTCCCTGACAACCATGTGTGCGGGAAGTGTGTCCAGCTGCAGCTCATGTGGGACCGCATGACGGCCCTTGAGCTGCGGATGGACTCACTTTGGAGCATCCACGATTCTGAGAGGGTTGTGGATAACACATTTAGTGAGTTGGTCACACCGCAGGTTAAGGCCAGCGTAGATAGTACATGGGTGACCAAAAGGCAGAGCAAGGGCAGGAAGGTAGTGCAGAAATCCCCTGGGGTTGTCTCCCTTAGCAACAGGTTCACCGCCTTAGGTGCTGTTGTCGGGGGGGATGACTCATCGGGGGAAGGCACCAGCAGCCAGGCTCATGGCACCATGACTGGCTCTGTTGCAAAGAAGGGAGGGAAAAAGAGTGGCAGGGCTATAGTAATAGGGGATTCGATTGTAAGGGGAATAGATAGGGGTTTCTGTGGTCGCGACCGAGACTCCAGGATGGTATGTTGCCTCCCTGGTGCAAGGGTCAAGGATGTCTCGGCGCGGGTGCAGAACATTCTGGAGGGGGAGGGGGAACAGCCAGTTGTCGTGATACATGTTGGTACCAACGACGTAGCTAAAAAAAGGGAAGAGGTCCTACAAGTAGAATTTAGGGAGTTAGGAGCCAAGCTAAAAAGTAGGACCTCGAAGGTAGTAATCTCTGGATTACTACTAGTGCCACGTGCTAGTAAGAGTACAGAGAACAGGATAGTTAGGCTAAATACGTGGCTTGAGCAGTGGTGTAAGAGGGAGGGTTTTAAATTTTTGAGGCATTGGAACCAGTTTTGTGGTAGGTGTGACCTATACAAAAGGGACGGTCTACACCTGTGCAAAGATGGAACTGATGTTCTCGGGGTAATTTTTGATAAAGCAGTTCGGGAGCATTTAAACTAGTATGGCAGGGGGCTAGAAACCTATGTAGTGAAATAGAGGAAAGTGAAAGGCAGACAGAAATAAATGGTAAAAGGGTGAGGAACAAAAAACAAAGGGCCAAACCAATTCATAAAAAATGTGAGCATAAAAAAAGCCTGAGGGTTTTATACCTTAATGCGAGAAGCATCAGGAACAAGGTAGATGAATTAGCTGTGGAAATAGAGGTTAATAATTCTGATCTAATTGGGATTACGGAAACATGGTTGCAGGGTGAGCAGGGCTGGGAGCTTAACATACAAGGGTATTCAGTATTTAGGAAGGATCGACAAAAAAGAAAGGGAGGAGGTGTAGCATTGCTGGTAAAAGAAGGGATAAATGCAATTGAAAGGAAGGATATTAACTCAGTTAATACAGAATCTATATGGGTGGAGCTAAGAAATAGCGAGGGGCGAAAAACATTAATAGGAGTGGTATATAGGCCTCCAAATAGTAAAATAGAGGTTGGGGAGGGCATCACGAGGGAAATTAGAGAAGCGTGCAATAAGAGCACAGCTGTCATCATAGGTGACTTTAACTTACATATAGATTGGAATAGCCTAATCAGTAAAAATAATGAGGAGGAGGAATTCCTTGAGTGTTTAAGGGATGGTTATCTGGATCAATATGTCGAGGAACCAACTCGGGAACAGGCTATATTGGACTTACTGTGCAATGAGAAGGGACTAATTAGTAATCTTGTTGTACGGGGACCCTTGGGTCAGAGCGATCATAACATGATCGATTTCTCACTCGAAATGGAGAGCGAAGAAATTGACTCAGATACTAAGGTCCTGAATTTAAACAAGGGGAATTATGATGCCATTAGACGGGAACTGAGTAGGTCTGATTGGACAACGTTCCTGGGAGGACTGGAGGTAGATAAACAATGGCAAGCATTTAAAGGTAGAATGACAAAATTGCAAAAATTGTTTATACCAATCTGGCATAAAAGGAAATCTAAAAAGGTGACTCAACCGTGGATAACAGGGGAAATTAGAGACAGCATAAAATCCAAAGATAGGGCGTATAAATTAGCCAAAAAAAGCGCCAGAGCGGAAGATTGGGAACAGTTTAAGATAGAGCAAAGGAGGACAAAGGGCTTAATCAAGAGGGGCAAAATAGCTTATGAAAGCAAGCTGGCGGAAAATATAAAAACTAACTCCAAAAGCTTTTATAAGTATATCAAGAGGAAAAGACTGGTGAAAACCAAAGTTGGCCCATTGCAGTCAGATACGGGGGAATATATAACGGGAAATAAAGAAATGGCAGACCAACTAAATGCATACTTTGGGTCAGTCTTTACGAAGGAAGACACAAAAAACCTCCCTGGGATATCGGGAAAAATAGGGACATTTGCAAAGGAGGAACTGACGCAAGTCAATATCTCTAAGGATATGGTGTTAAGGAAGCTAAAGGGATTGAAGGCGGACAAATCCCCAGGGCCTGATAACATGCATCCTAGGGTGCTGAAGGAGGTGGCCCTAGAGATAGCGGATGCACTAAGTATGATTTTTCAGAATTCATTAGACTCGGGAACAGTGCCCATGGATTGGAGGGTAGCTAACGTTACCCCACTATTCAAAAAGTGGGGTAGGGAAAAAGCAGGTAATTACAGACCTGTAAGCCTTACATCAGTTGTGGGCAAAATGCTGGAGTCCATCATTAAGGATGAAATAGCGGAGCACTTAGCAAATGGGGACAGGATAGGACAGAGTCAACATGGATTTACAAAGGGTAAATCGTGCTTGACTAATCTATTGGAATTTTTTGAGGGAGTAACTGGTAAAATAGATGGGGGAGAGCCAGTAGATGTGGTGTACCTGGACTTCCAAAAGGCCTTCGATAAGGTCCCACATAAAAGATTAGCAGGGAAAATTGAAGCTCATGGGATAAAGGGGAAGTATTGACGTGGATAGAGAACTGGCTGTCAGATAGAAAACAGAGAGTTGGAATAAACGGCTCATTTTCTGAATGGCTGGCAGTAACAAGTGGGGTACCACAGGGATCTGTCCTGGGTCCCCAGCTGTTCACAATTTATATTAATGACCTGGATCAGGGAGTCGGATGCAGCATTTCCAAATTTGCAGACGACACTAAACTAGGAGGAGGGGTGGGCTCAGAGGAGGAGACCAGGAAGCTCCAGAGCGATTTGGACAGACTGGGTGATTGGGCGGATAAATGGCAGATGCACTATAATGTGGACAAGTGCGAAGTTATCCACCTTGGGTGCAGGAACGGGAGGGCAAATTATTATTTAAATGGCAATAAATTGGGAGAGGGGGAAGTACAGAGAGACCTGGGTGTTCTTGTACACCAGTCACTGAAGGCGAGCATGCAGGTGCAACAGGCGATCAAGAAGGCAAACGGTATGCTGGCCTTCATAGCAAAAGGGTTGGAATACAGGAACAGGGATACCTTGCTGCAGCTGTACAGGGCACTGGTGAGACCACAGCTCGAGTACTGTGTACAGTTTTGGTCGCCTCATCTGAGGAAAGATGTTCTTGCCATGGAGGGGGTGCAGCGGCGATTCACCAGGCTGATACCAGGAATGGCGGGATTGACCTATGAGGAGAGACTATGTAGTTTAGGGATGTACACACTGGAGTTTAGAAGATTGAGAGGGGACCTCATAGAAGTGTATAAAATTCTGACAGGTCTAGACAGACTAGATGCAGAAGGAATGTTTCCCTTGGCGGGTGAGAACAGAACTAGAGGACATAATTTAAGGATAAGGGCTAAACCATTTAGGACAGAAATGAGGGGGAATTTCTTCACTCAGAGGGTGGTGAACCTGTGGAACTCATTGCCACAGAGGGCAGTGTACGCCAGCTCATTAAATATATTTAAGAGGGAATTAGATATATTTCTACAGGCAAAAGGGGTTAAGGGTTACGGAGAGAAGGCGGGGACGGGATACTGAATTGGAGGATCAGCCATGATCTCATTAAATGGCGGAGCAGGCTCGAAGGGCCGGATGGCCTACTCCTGCTCCTATCTTCTATGTATCTATGTATCTATGTATCTAGAGTTCAATAGAAATGTATTTCACTAAATGCCAAAAATAAGCAAGCTAATTATGGGGCACCATGGATGAATAAAGAACTAAATGGAAAATTAAATCTAAAGAAAAAGACAAAAAAGAAGTTCTTAGATACTAAAGGAGATGAGGACAAAAGGGAATTTGAAGAATTAAGGAGAGAAGTTAAAAAAAAACATCAGGAAGGCAAAAAGAAATTAAGAAATCAAATTATCAAGGAATATAAAAAGAAATAATATATAGACACATAAATAAAAAAAAGGTAAATTAAAGTAGGGATAAGGCCAATGTGCCCTATAATTTTTTGGGGGTGCATGGCCCCTTTAAGGGGCTGTGCGGCCCATTCAAACTTCTGTGTATGCGCAGTTCTTCCATTGAGAAGCTGGCAAGCGGCAAGCGAGGGGACATTAGAAAGGGCCACTAAAGGATGAGCAAGATTAAATCACAGGTAATGACAGAGAATTGGCAGAAGTATTGAATAACTACTTAGAGTCATAATGGCACAGAAGGAGGCCATTCGGCCCATCTAGTCCATGCCGGCTCTCTAGACAATCCAGTCAGTCCCATTCCCCTGCTCTATCCCCGTAGCCCTGGACGTTTATTTCCCTCAAGTGCCTATCCAGTCTCCCCTTGAAAACATTGAGTGTCTCCGCTTCCACCACTTCCATCGGCAGCGAGTTCCAGGTCCTCACCACTCGCTGCATAAAAAAGTTTTTCCTCACATCCCCCCTGTATCTCTCGCCCAAAACCTTCAATTTATGTCCCCTAGTCCTTGTACCATCAACTAGTGGGAACAGCCTTTCCCCGTCTAGCCTATCCAAACCTGTCATAATCTTGTACACCTCTATCAAGTCACTCCTCAATCTCCTTTGCTCTGATGAAAACAAATCCAGCTTCTCCAACCTGTCCTTGTAACTAAGATCCCCCATCCCCAGAACCATTCTGGTAAATCTCCTCTCCACCCTCTCATGGGCCTTCACATCCTTCCTAAAGTGTGGTGACCAGAACTGGACGCAATACTCCAGTTGTGGCCTAACCAGTGCTTTATAAAGGTTCAGCATAACTTCACTACTTTTGTACTCAATACCTCTATTTATAAAGCCCAAGATCGCATATGCTTTGCTAACCACTCTCTCAATATGTCCTACCACCTTCAGGGACCTATGTACATTAATTCCCAGATCCCTCTGTACCTGCACACTCTTTAAAACTGTGCAATTAAGTGTATATTGCCTCTCCCTGTTCCTTCTGCCAAAATGCATCACCTCACACTTCTCTGTATTAAATTCCACCTGCCACTTGTCTGCCCATTCTGCTAGCTTTTCTATGTCCTGTTGCAGTCAATTGTATCATCCTCACTGTTTGCCACACCCCCAAGTTTGGTGTCATCGGCAAATTTAGAAATTCTACTCTGTATTCCAATATCCAGGTCATTTATATATATCAAAAAAGCAGTGGCCCCAGCACAGACCCTTGGGGGACACCACTGTCTACCATCCTCCAGTCTGAAAACAGCCATTTACCACAACTCACTGTTTTCTGTCCTTAAGCCAATTCCTTATCAATTTTGTTAACCAGCCTTCTATGTGGTACTTTGTCAAATGCCTTCCTAAAATCCATGTAGACAACATCCATTGCAATCCCTTCATCAATCCTCCTTGTTACTTCATCAAAAAAATCAATTAGATTAGTCAAACACGATCTGCCTTTTACAAATCCGTGTTGGCTCTCCTTAAGTAGCTTAAACCTCTCCAAGTGCCCGTTAATTTTTCCCTTAATTATTGTTTCTAATACTTTACCCACCACTGATGTTAAACTGACCGGACTGTAGTTACTAGGATTGTTCTTACACCCTATCTTGAACAATGATGTCACATTTGCCACTTTCCAATCTTCAGGCACCTCCCCCGCATCTAGGGAAGATTGGAAAATTATGGCAAGCCCTTCCTCTAACTCCTCCCCCAATTCCCTTAGCAATCTGGGATGCAAGCCATCTGGGCCAGGCGACTTATCCACTCTAAGCATACCCAGCCTTTCTAGTATATCTTGTCTATCAATTTTCACCCCTTCCATTGCTTCTACCTTTTCCACTTCTACCAATATTTTGTCAGCATCCACCTCCTTAGTAAACACTGATGCAAAGTACTCTAAGCATATATCACCTTCTTTGTCCCTAATAGGCCCCACCCCGCCTCTTACTACCCGCTTACTGTTTGCATGCTGGTAGAAGATTTTTGGGTTCCCTTTTATGTTAACCGCCATTCTACTCTCATATTCTCTCTTTGCCAATCTTATTTTCATCCTCACTTCCCCTCTCAACTTATTGTATTTGGTCTGGTTCTCCCTTGAAGAATTCACCTGACATGCATCATACACCCTCCTTTTTGTTTCATCATCTTCTCTATCTCCCTCGTCATCCAAGGAGCCCTTGCTTTGGTTCCCTTACCCTTCCCTCTTGTTGGAATGTACCTAGCCTGTACTTGGAACATCCCTCCTTAAAGATCACCCATTGTTCCGTTACAGTTTTTCCTGTCAGTCTTTGGTTCCATTTTACCCTGGCTAGATCCTTTCGCATCCCATTGAAGTTAGCCCTATTCCAATTTAGAATTTCCACTCTAGATTGTTCCTTGCTCCTCTCCATAGCTAATATAAATCTTATGATACAATGATCACTCGTACCCAAGTGTTCTCCCACAGACACTTGGTTGACCTGGCCCACCTCGTTCCCAGCACCAGATCCAGCAATGCCTCCTTCCTAGTTGGGCCAAGAGCATACTGGTCAAGGAAATTCTCCTGAACACATTTCAGAAATTCCTCCCCGTCCTTTCCCTTTACCCTAGCATTATCCCAATCGATATTTGGATAATTAAAGTCCCCCAATATCACCACTCTATAGCTCTTGCATATCTCTGCGATTTCCCTGCAGATTTGCTCCTCTACCTCCCTCTCACTATTTGGAGGCCTATAGAATACCTCCAATAGCGTGATCATACCCTTTTTGCTCTTCAACTTTAACCAAATGGATTCTGTCCTTGTCCCCTCAAGAACATCCTCCCTTTCCAACACTACAATGTCTTCCTTAATCAGCACTGCTACCCCACCTCCCTTTTTTCCTTCCCTATCTTTTCTGAACACTTTATACCCTTGAATATTAAGTGCCCAGTCTTCACCGTTTTTAAGCCACGTTTCCGTTATTGCCACAACATCATATTGCCACACGATTAATTGTGCTTTTAGCTCACCAACCTTATTCACCACACTTTGTGTGTTTACGTACATGCATTCTAAACCCATTTTTGAATTTTTCGTGGTCTTTCTTCTGCCTCTAGTACTACTGTCTAAACTAGTACTATCCAACACACTCACTCTTTTATGCACCTTATTCCACTTTTCTACTCCTATATGCTGGTGCCAAGTTAGTTTAAACCCTCCCCAATAGCACTAGCAAACCTCCCCACGAGAATATTGGTCCCGGCTCTGTTGAGGTGTAACCCATGGGCTTGTACAGGTCCCACCTTCCCCAGAGATGGTCCCAATGCCTCAGGAATCTAAAGCCCTCCCTCCTGCACCATCTCTCCAGCCACGCATTCATCTGTTCTATCCTCCTATTCCTGTACTCACTAGCATGTGGCACCGGGAGTAATCCGGAGATTAGTACCTTTGAGGTCCTGCTTTTTAATCTCTCTCCTAGCTCCCTCAGCTCTGCCTGAAGGACCTCATCCCTCTTTCTGCCTATGTCGTTGGTACCGATATGGACCGCGACCTCTGGCTGTTCACCCTCTCCCCCCAGAATGCCCTGCAGCCGATCGGTAACATCCTTGACCCTGGCACCAGGGAGGCAACATACCATCCTGGAGTCACGTCTACGGCCGCAGAAACGCCTGTCTGCTCCCCTAACTATCGAATCCCCTACCACTATTGGTCTTCCATTCTTCTTCCTCCCCCCGTGCAGCTGAGCCACCCATGGTGCCGTGGACTTGGTTCTGGCTGCACTCTCCAGAGGAACCATCGCTCCCACCACTACTCAGAACTTCGTCTCAAGTTTTTACTAAAGAAGATAACAAAATAGACACTTCACTAGAGGATGAGCTTAAAAAGAATATTAATACAGTTGGGACAGAAAGGGAGAAAATAATTGACAAACTAGCAAAACTAAAAGAGGATAAAACCTCCGGTCCGAATGGTATGCACCCATGCAAACTCAAGGAAATTAGGGAGGAGATAGCAGAGGCACTAGTTTCTATATACAAAAGTACCATAGAAGAGGGGATAGTACCAAAGGACTGGTGGAAAGCTAATGTTGTTCCTATATACAAAAAGGGAGATAGAACAAAACCTGGGAACTATAAACCAGTCAGCTTAACATCAGTGATGGGAAAGATACTGGGATCTATACTAAAGAAGTGATAGAAGAGCATCTAGAGACAGAAAATATAGGATTACATAGGATATACGGCACAGAAACAGGCCATTCGGCCCAACCAGTCCATGCTGGTTTATGCTCCACTCGAGCCTCCTCCTGTCTTTCCTCATCTAAATCTATCAGCAGTAACCCTCTATTCCCTTCTCCCTCATATGCTTGTCCAGCCTCCCCTTAAATGCGTCTATACTATTCGCTTCAACCACTCCCTGTGGTAACGAGTTCCACATTCTCACCACTCTTTGGGTAAAGAAGTTTCTTCTGAATTCCCTATTGGATTTCTTGGTGACTATCTTATATTGATGGCCTCTAGTTATGCTCTTCCCTGTAAGTGGAAACATTCTCTCTGTATCCACTCTATCAAAACCTTTCATAATTTTATAATAAAAAAACAGCCAGCATGGATTCCAAAAGGCTACATCATGCTTAACTAACCTGATCGAATTCTTTAAAGAGGTAACGGAAAGCGTAGACAAGGGTAATGCAGTAGATGTCATATACTTGGATTTTCAAAAGGCCTTCGATAAGGTACCACACGGTAGGCTTATGACAAGTGTTGGGGGTGTGGAGTCGGAGCCAAATAGCTGAATGGATAGAAAATTGGCTAAAAAATAGAAAGCGGAGAGTGGGGGCAAAGGGTAATTATTCAGATTGGAGGAAGGTAGAAAGCGGTGTTCCACAAGGATCAGTGCTGGGGCCATTGTTATTCATAATTTACATTAATGATTTGGAGTTAGGAACAAGTAACTCAATATCAAAATTTGCAGATGATACCAAACTGGGTGGTATAGCTAACACTGCGGACGAATGCAACATAAGACAAGAATACATTAGAAAACTTGCGGACTGGACAGTTAAGTGACAAATGAACTTTAACATAGATAAATGTGAGGTGTTGCACTTTAGCAGGAAAAATAGAAACATCACCTACACCTTAGAAAATAAGAAACTGAATGGAGTAGAAGAGCAAAGAGATCTAGGGATACAGGTGAACAAATCATTAAAAGCAGCATTGCAGATCAGCAAAGCAATTAAAATTCTAACAAAGCACTGGAATTTATTTCTAGGGGTATAGAATTCAAAAGTAGTGAAGTTATGTTAAACTTGTATAGGACCCTGGTCAGGCCACACTTAGCGTACTGTGCACAGTTCTGGTCTTCATATTATAAAAAGGACATAGAAGCACTGGAGAAAGTGCAAAAAAGATTTACAAGGATGGTACCAGAACTGAGAGGTTACAGCTATTCATAAAGATTGAACAGGTTGGGGCTTTTTTCTTTAGAAAAGAGAAGACTTAGAGGTGACATGATGGAACTTCCGGGTTTCCCACCGTCTCCCCAAGTCTCCCCCGTGCACCGTGCAGGTGGGAAACGGGAAAATCCTTGTCAATGTTTCCATTTGTTGGAACTAGGGCCATAAATACAAGATAGTTACTAATAAATCCAATAGGGAAATAAGGATGAATTTCTTTACTCGGAGAGTGGTTAGAATGTGGAATTCGCTACCACAGGAACTGGTTGAGGCAAATAGCTTAGATGCTTTCAAAAGGGAACTAGACAAGTACATGAGAGAAAAGGGAATAGAAAGATATGCTGAAAGGCTGAGATGAGGTAGATTGAATTGGAGAGACTCGTGTGGAGTATAAACATCAGCACAGACTGGGTGAGCCGAATGGCCTGTTTCTGTGCTGTATATGCTATGTAATTCTATGTAACTTGAAATGTTTGGGGCCACCATCTGTGTGAGTCTGCTCTGACTGATTAAAGGCCATCTTACCCTGCAAGCAGAAGAATAGTACAAAGATATTGAAAGCACATAGAGCAATGATAATGTCCTACAGCTCATGGGCATGCTAGAAATTTAAGATGCATATCCCTTGTGTGAAGCTGCTTTAAGAGCTGATGCTGTGCACAGGTTGCCATATGCATTTGATAATTGTAAGTAGGCCATACATGTTAAGTGTCCTCATTCATACAAAGCATGCCCTGGGCTATTCCTGTTATGGCAGAACTGAATCCAAGTAACCTCCTGTTACAGCTTAAATATCTTACAGCATGAAAGGATGTACGTTAACAGATATGAGTGTCTTGCATGTGTACTTGAGGTAAGCACTTATCATGCATAACAATATTGTTGGGTTACCTCCTTACCTAGTTTTTTCTACGTAGATTGTTAAATTGTTCAGCAAAATAGCTGTGAATACAGCTGGCCTGGGCTCCCCTGTGCCATTATTCAGCGGGTTCAATGCATTGCTGCACTTAACGAGTGCTCTTCTACATTAATTAATATGTTAATGCAGCTTCTCATTGGCTGGTTTGCTGTGCAGCCATTTTAAAGTGCCTAATGAGATCAGTAAAATCAGATGTTAAGCAATTTATTTTATAGTGCTCAAAATCTTACATTATCACTGTTAACCATTAATTTGTGCACTGACAACAATTTCTAGGCTTATATATGTGACCTTTGGGAGATGTTTGTTTTCCCAAATTTAAATGAATCTCTGGCCCTGGAATGTTTTGTTGATGACATAGGTTAATAACCTGGACTATTTACCTCAGGTGAAAAGATCTGGATGGTTTGTCACCTTCACGTGTGAAATTTTTAGACCAGGCATGATAAAATAAATATTTTAGCAGTTTCACAATAAAAATAAATGGAAAAGAAACATTTAATTTGGGGGAAATCAGCATAAAAATTGAGTTAATTATTGCAATCTATTCTATGTCAGTGAGAACTATTGTCAGTTTCTACAGAAGTATTAAGTAATGTTTACCCATGAAATAGCACATACATGTGAACTGCATACAATAAATGGTCACATATATGTATAACATACTAACATGTGAATGTATTCTTTACCAATAAGATGTAAAACACATGTGAATTGACGTTATAAATTAAAAGTGCATACATCTGTGTCATTAACTTAGGGCTGGAGTTTTTCAACCTCGGCGGGTCCGTGGCGGGCGACATCCGTGGCGTGTGGGGACCCTGCATCTGTCTCGATCCCGGCCTCCAACAGGACTTTCCATTGATGGGGCTTGTTAAGCCCGCCCTGCGAGGTTCCTGGCCAATTAATAGGAAGCAGATCTGCTGATGTCATTGGAGGACACGTCATCAGCCGGTTTCCTTAACGGGACCATGTCCACATTCATTTTGACAGTTGTGCTGTCAGTGTTCTGCAGCATTGAGGTGCTGCAAACACTGACAAGCACTGCACAGAGGTACACGGCTGCACCCAGGCTCTCCCATTACTCCCTCCATATGCTTATGGTTGTTCCAATGAGGTGACACTGGAGAGAGAGTTTGCTCCAAACACTTGCTAGCTGCATTAAGGTCAATCTATCTTCCAAATGCAGTAAGCAACAGCTTCTAACCTTGGAAAGTGAAGACCAGAGAACATTTGCAGCTGTCAGGTTAGTAAATCATTCCATGGTGACTCAACACCTGACCTACTTACCTGACGTGATACCCGTTCTCCGGAAACCTCGTTAAAAACCTGGTAAAATGGTAAGTACATGGGCAAATGGTTCTTAACTACCTTTTAACAAGCTTTTAATTATCTAAATTGGCTGACCCGCCATCTTTGTGATTTTGACAGTGGACCCGCCTCCAAACCCGCACTCTGAGCTCCGATAAAATTCCGGCCTTAGTGTTTGGTAATTAATGTAGCACTTTAAAATTGAATAAATGATTATGCTACATTTCATATGATTGTTCCACCTTTCACAAACTTCAGCTATTCAGAACTCTGTGGCTTGTGTCTTCACCCATACACTCACCTTATTCAAGTCCCATGGACTTACATACATAATAAAATGAGGGCCGTAGGCAAAGATGGAAAATAACGAGTTGTGTATGGTCATTGATTATTTGCTGAAAGGTTCTAGCCAGTGTAACGCTTTAATCAAGAAGGCTAGTCAGGTACTGTACTGAGATTCATTTTCAAGACATCAGGGCAGCATTCAACTGAGTGTGGCATCAAAGAGCCCTAGTTAAACTGAAGTCAATGGGGATCAAGCAGAAAACTCACTGGTTTTTTTCATTGCCCATCCCCTAGTTGCCCTGAAATGAAAGGCTTCCTAGGCCACTTGAGAGGGCAGTAAAGAGTCAACCACATTGTTGTGGGACTGGAGTCACATATAGGCAGGTCTCCTTCTCTAAAGGACATAGTGAACCAGTTGGGATTTTACGACAATGTTTACATAGGATTACATAGGATATATGGCACAGAAACAGGCCATTCGGCCCAACCAGTCCGTGCCAGCATTTATGCTCCACTCGAGCCTCCTCCTGTCTTTCCCTATCAGCATAACCCTCTATTCCCTTCTCCCTCATATGCTTATCTAGCCTCCCCTTAAATGCATCTATACTATTCGCTTCAACCACTCCCTGTGGTAGCGAGTTCCACATTCTCACCACTCTCTGGGTAAAGAAGTTTCTTCTGAATTCCCTATTGGATTTATTGGTGATTGTCTTATATTGATGGCCTTTAGCTTTGCTCTTCCCCACAAGTGGAAACACTCTCTCTGTACCTACTCTATCAAAACCTTTCATGATTTTAAAGACCTCTATTAGGTCACCCCTCAGCCTTCTCTTTTCAAGAGAAAAGAGACCCAGCCTGTTTGTCCTTTCCTGATAGGTGTACCCTTCGCATTTCTGGTATCATCCTTGTAAATCTTCTCTGCACCCTCTCCAGTGCCTCTATATCCTTTTTATAATATGGTGACCCGAATTGTACACAGTACTCCAAGTGTGGTCTAACCAAGGTTCGATACAAGTTTAGCATAACTTCACCACTTTCCAATTCTATCCCTCTAGAAATAAACCCTGGTGCTTGGTTTGCTTTTTTTATGGCCTTGTTAACCTGTGTCGCTACTTTTAGTGACTTGTGGATTTGTACTCTGAGATCCCTTTGCTCCTCTACCCCATTTAGATTTTTATTTTCCAAGTCTTATTACCCTTGTCTACTCTCTCTGTTACCTCTTCAAAAAATTCAATGAGGTTTGTCAAGCAAGACTTTCCCTTTTGAAATCCATGCTGACTATTTATTATAATATTTATTATAATATTATAATATTCTAGATGTTCTTCTATTTTCTCCTTTAGTAGGGATTCCATTATTTTTCCTATCACCGATATTACGTGGACTGGTCTATAGTTCCCTGGACATGTTTTATTTCCCTTCTTAAATATAGGTATTACGTTAGCTATCCGTCAGTCCTCTGGCACTACTCCTTTTTCTAATGAATTACTAAATATGTGTAGTAATGCCTCTGCTATTTCTTCCCTAGATTCTTTTAAAATGCGCAGATGTAATCCGTCCAGACCAGGGGTTTCATTAGTTTATTTAGTATATCTCCTCATTTTATTTTAAATGCAGTTAACTCATTGCTAATCTCATCATCCGATGTCATCTCCACCTGTTCTATCTCCCTGGTAAATACTGAAGCAAAGTAATTGTTTAATATCTCTGCCATCTCTCTAATGTTGCCTGTGGTTTTATCCTCTCCATCCCTTAGTGGCCCTATTCCCATCCCGACCTTCCTTTTTTTATTTACGTGCCTGTAAAATATTTTACTATTTTGTTTTATGTTCCTTGATAATCTCATTTCATAGTTCCTCTTTGCCTTCCTAATTGTTTTTTTGAATTCTCTCCTAATCCCTTCATATTCTCCCTTATCATGCCCTCCCCTGCTGTCTATGTACTTAATGTATGCCTCTTACCTTACCCTCAATTTTTCCCTTATGGCTTTATTCATTCACGGTGTCTCATTAATGTTTAGCTTGTTCTTGTTTATTAGCGGAATATATTTTTCCTGGACTCTGTTGAACACTGTTTTAAATGTTTCCCATTGCTGTTCTACATCATTGTTTGCCAATACTGTTGTTCATTTTATTTTCCCAAGTTCTATTCTCAGCCCCGCAAAATCAGCTTTTCTCCAATCTATTACCCTGGTTTTTGTCATACCTATGTCCTTCTCAATTATTATCTTATAGCATATTATATTATGGTCACTATTGCCTACATGTTCCCCTACTTTTACTTCTCTTCTCTGCTCTGGTTCATTCCCCATTACTAGATCCAATAGCGAATCCTCCCTTGTTGGGTTTTTTACATACTGGGTTAGAAAGGAGTCCTGTACACATTGTAGGAACTCCATTCCCTTATCCCCTTTACCTACCTCTTCTGTCCAATTAATATCGGGGTAGTTGAAATCCCTCATGATTATTATTCTATGTTTTTTACTCATTTCCCTAATTTGTTTGCATATTTCTTCCTCCACCTCCCTTCCACTATTAGGTGGTCTATAGACGATGCCTATTAGTGTGATTAATCCTTTATTATCTTTTATCTCTATCCACATGGATTCTATTTCTGTATTGCTGATAGCTGCATCACTTTTTTCTCCTGCCATTATGTTATCCATAATAAGTACAGCTACTCCACCTCCCCTTTTCCCCTCTCTATCTTTTCCTAAATATGTTATACCCTGCAATGTTTAATTCCCAATCCTGATTTTTCCATAGCCATGTCTCAGTAATCCCTACTATGTCCGGTTCCTCGCAACACATGATTGCCTCCAGCTCCCCTGTTTTATTACAGACACTGTGTGCATTGCTGTACAGACAGATTAACTCATTTTTAATAGCAGTTCCTCTCACTTTATTTTTAACCACCTTTTTAAACACCTGTTCTATAACTCTATTTATTCCCTGGCCATCAATGTCCTTCCTTACTTTACTCTTGCCTGTGCTCTCCTTTCCTGTTTTGTTTATATTTCGGCTGGATTCATTTCTTGTAGATCCCTCCCCCCATCTTACTAGTGTAAAGCCTTTGCCACCTTCCTATTTACCTTTTCCACTAGGACATGGGTCCCATCCCAGTTCAGGTCCATGGTAACTTTTAATGATTGCAGCTTTTTATTTCTAGATTTTTTTAACAATTCAAATTCTGAAACTGCCAAGGTGGGATTTGAACTCATATTCTCAGAATGATTAGTCCAATCCCCCTGGATTACTAGTTCAGTAACATAACCACTACATTACCATAGTCATACCTGACACAAAGGAAGATATTTGTGGAGGCAAATCATCTCAACCCCAGGACCTCGCTGCAGAAGTTCCTGAGGGTAGCTTGAGAGGCCTAATTATCTTTAGCAGCTTCATCAAAGAACTTCCCTCCATTATAACATCAGACGTGAGACTGTTTCTTGATGATTGCACAGTTTCAGCTCAATTTGCAATTTTTCAGATAACGACCTGGACAACATTAGGCTTGGCTGCTAAGTGGCAAGTAACAATTGCGGCACACAAGTGCCAGGAAATGACCAGAGAGAGCCTAACCATCACCGACCCACCTGATCCTGGGGGGTGGGGGGGGGTGGTCATCATTGACCACATTTGCAGTAAGTGTCTGCAGCTCGAGGAACTTTGTCTCAGAGTTGTTGAGCTGGAGCCTGAGGTGCAGACATTGCGGGGCATCAGGGAGGGGGAGAGTTACCTGGACACTTTGTTCCAGGAGGTAGTCACACCCCTTAGATTAAGTAATACTTTAGAGTTTGTCAATGGTCAGGGACAGGAGCCACGCGCAAATTGGCATAGGGACAAACAGATTAGAGGTTTAAATGCGTGGCTCAACGAGTGGTGTGGGAGGAAGGGGTTTTGATTCATGGGGCACTGGCACCAGTACTGGGGAAAAAGGAGCTGTTCCGTGGGGACGGGCTCCACTTAAACCGAGCTGGGACCAGTGTCCTGGCGAATCGAATAACTAGGGTGGTAGATAGGGCTTTAAACTAATGAAGGAGTGGTGGGAGGATTCAGGAAAGGGTAAATTCAAAAGCGGTAAGAGAAATGTCAAGGCTGTAGAGTAGAGTAGTGATCTGGGTAACGATAAGCAGAGTGGGTCAGGAAGGGACAGAAAGATTAATAAAGGTAATAGGGCATTAGTGACTAAAGTGACATCAGGGAAAAATAGAAAAAAGTTAAAGCTAAAGGTATTATATCTGAATGCATGAAGTATTCGCAACAAAACAGATGAATTAATAGCATAGATATGAATAAATGGATTTGATTTAATAGCCATTACAGAGACGTGGTTGCAGAGTGACCAAGATTGGGAACTAAATATTCCAGGATATTTGACTTTTAGAAGAGACAGGCAGAATGGAAAAGGAGGAGGGGTACCCTGATAATAAAGGAGGGAATAAAGACAGTGGAGAGAAAGGATCTTGGCTCGGAAAAACAAAATGTAGAAACAGTTTGGGTGGAGCTAAGAAACAACTAGGGGCAGAAAACACTAGTGGGAGTAGTCTATAGGCCCCCTAACCGTGGCTGTAGTGTCGGGCAGAGTATAAATCAGAAAATTAGAGATGCATGTAACAAGGGTAATACAGTAATCATGGGGGACTTTAACTTTCATATAGACTGAGCAAACCAAATTTGCAGAAATAGTGCAAAGGAAGAGTTCATAGAATGCATTCAAGATAATTTTCTAGATCAGTATGTCAAGGAACCTATGAGGGAATCAATTATTTTAGATCTAGTACTGTGCAATGAGACAGGGTTAATTAATAACCTTGTAGAAAAGGAACCTCTGGGGAGCAGTGATCATAATATGATAGAATTTTATGTTGAGTTTGAGAGTGATTTAGTTATGTCCGAAACTAGAGTCCTAAACCTGAACAAAGCAAACTACGTAGATATGAGAGGCGAGTTGGTTAAGGTAGGTTGGGAAACTAGATTCAAAGATATGACAGTAGCAAAGCAATGGCAAACATTTAAAGAAATAATTCATAATTCACAACGAATATACATTCCCTTAAGGAATAAAAACACCACGGGAAAAATAGTCTAACTGTGGCTAACAAGAGAAATTAAAGATAGTATTAGATTAAAGGAAGAGGCTTATAATGTTGCCAAAAAGAAGTAGTAAGCCTGAGGATCGGGAGGATTTTAGAATTCAGCAAAGGAGGACCAAGAAATTGATAAAGAAAGGGAAAATAGAATATGAGAATAAACTAGCGAGAGACATAAAAGCAGATTGTAAAAGCTTCTATAGGTATGTAAAAAGGAAAAGACTAGCGAAAGTAAATGTGGGTCCCTTACAGGCTGAGACAGGATAAATTATAATGGGGAATAAGGAAGTGGCTGAGAAATTAAACAAATACTTTGAGCTCGATTTTAACAGCCCTGAGGAGGCGGGTTTGGAGGCGGGCCAGCTGCTAAAATCGGAAAAATTGCCTTCAGACCCCAACCCGCCTCCATCCCGCCCCCACGCGATTTTCGTGAGTGTCTGTTCAGCTGCTCCCAAACTGACCCGACTCCAACCGGTGGGACAGGTAGTTAAGGCAGTTAAGAGCCTGTTAACTGCCTTGATAATCCTATTTTGATAGAGGTTTCCCATTTTCGTGCCTCTGGCTCCTGTTTCCCATCTTGTCAGAAACAGTCCTGCTGCAAGGAGACGAGTTGGTGGAGGACATGATCTGTCGTCATTATTGGTGCAGAACTTTAAAAGCGCTCCTGTAACATGGCTGGCATTCAAATGCAACAACTTTGTTGTTGGAGGTTTGGGATAAGATTTTACAAATCTACTGACCTTGTGACTGGTCAAGCTGACACACATATGCTGTTTGAACTGATTGGGAATAATTTCAGGCCACTTTGAGTGTGCGCTTGCAAGCTTCTTGCCTCAACTGAAATCTATAACAACAGGATGGGAACCATTTGCATCCTCTCATCCTGGTCATCAGATTCAGAGGAAGAGCAGCTGCTGGATGAACAAGTGGCTCAGCACACAGCCTCCTTGGAGGAAGATGAAGAGGATGAGGAAGAGGACAAGGAAGAGGATGGGGAGTGACGCCTTGTGGGGCCTTGTGGTCAATCCAGCAGCAGGCGACCACATTGTTGGCCGTCAGGCAAGGGATGCACTCATCCATGCCAGATTCACATGAGCTTACACTTCAAACACAGGTGGCTGGCAGATGGAGATGAAGATAAGGTCAAGATTCTTAACACACCATACATCATCTGTCCAATAAATGGTGCTTTCCGATCACTGTCACCACCATCATTATAAATGGAATTAGCCCTGAGCCCTCACTGTGCAACTTCCATTTCCCAGAACACATAGACCAGAACCTCAACTGCTTGCCATCACTTTTGTTTAATGACATCACAAAAGGAGGACACTCGATAATTTACAGCACAATAAAACACCCATGTGACTACATTGTGACAATTTGTGTGTTAACTTCCTCTTACGCGTGCTTCTACGTAGTGCTTCCCCTGTGGCTTCAGCAGATGTAGAGGCACCTTGCTCACTTGGATGCTGTGCTGGCCTAGATGCCTTTGGCGGGCATCCTCTGGGTTTGGGAGGCTGGCAGGGCTCCTCCACAGACTGCTCTTCCTGCGGCTGTGCAGGGGCTGAGACGGCCATCTCAGTTTGGTGTGAAATGTGGGGCTCTGACCGAGGGCTCCTCAGTGGCATGGTCATGTGAGCGCTTGGAGAGGAGCCCACACTTCCTTGTTGCCTGCCACCAACAACCCTCTCATGGGTCAGCCGCACTTCAGTGCTAGCAAGTGGCTGGAGAGTACCTTGCTGCACATCAGGGGGACCATGAGGACCCGTCTCTGTACTGGCAGTCCTCATAACAAGGACGTCCATGAAGCTCTGGTCTCTCTCCTCAATAGATGCCCATCTCTCCTTCATTGCAGACAACCTATTTTGAAGAGTCACCATGTTTTCGTTAGTCTGGCAACTTATGTCCTCCATGGCGGTTGCCACCCTCTCCATGGCGGAACAGTCATGCACCATTGCCTCCTCAAAGGCAGTGCTCATGTTAGAGATGGACTCTTCCATTCTCTGCACACTTGCAGTTACCCTGGATGCAAACCCTGTCAGAGACTCCTGCACTTATTCCTAGAGTTCCAGCACTGCTCTCTTTCTGGAAGTCTCCAGAGGCACAGCATCTGCATGTATCTGAGCAGAGCTAGGAGAGTCGTGCGACCTCCGACCTGTTGCTGTCTCCACCATCTGCTGATGCTCTCCTGTGAGCTGTGATACACCAGGTGACAATACTACTCTATGTCGCGAAGGCCGCGGCGAAGTGTGCGTGGCTGTGCTGGTGCTGGGTGCGCTGAGTCCTGGTGACGCTGCTCCCTCTGACGCTCCTGGTTCCTCTGAGGAGTCGTCCGGCTCTTCCTCCTGGACAGTGAGGAGGGGGACTCGCGATGGTCATGTGAGAGAGTAAAGGCATGAGTTAGACATCAGATTTTCAGGTAGCAGACACATCCTTTTGTGCAGATGATCAGAAGTCAATCTCTATGAGCATCATATGCCATTGCAGTCAATCATGAATTGTAAATGCGAGGGATGAAAATGCATTCTGTCACCAGCTTCCTCAACTATGCCCGTCTCTCCTTCCCCCACTTCCAGCTCCTCGCCACCTCCCTCGATGTCGTGAGCAGCCTCCTCAGCGTTTGTTAATGTGGCCAGGGATAGTGTGCCTCCTCCTGTCTTTGCTCTCTCCCTCTTATTTTGGGCTAGCCTTTCCTGCAAGGAGGGACACAAGTGGAGTTTCAGTGAGAGTGATGGAGTGAGTGTGAAGAATCCAAAACCTAGAAGCTTAGAGGGAGACCAAGATGGAGTGAGGTGACAAGAGGAAGCTGCCTCCCTGTGCATTGTTAGTTGTTGTCATTGCATAACAGTGAGAGTGAGTGTGAGGGGTGCATAGTTGGATGGTGAAGTGATTCAGTACAGAGAGAGAGATAGAGGGGTAAGGGTGCAAGGAAAGTAAGGGTAAGGTGGGATGTGGGGCAGTAGGCTGACAATGCAGAGTGATGAGAAGAGAAGGGAAGCAGTTTGAAGGTAAGTGTGATGTGATATTCACTTTTGATGTTCGCAGAAGATCATTGAAGCGTTTTCGGCACTGGACCCAGGTGCGTGTACATAGCGACCTTGCGCTGACCTCCTCAGCAATCTCCAGCCAGGCTGCCTTTGTCTGCTGAGGAGGCTTCCTCCGGCCATCGGGAGGGAACAGAATCTCCCTGTGCCCTCTTACTCCCTACACAAGAGCATGGAGGGACTCCTCATTGAAACGTAGAGCAACCTTGGCTTTCGCAGCACTCATGGTCACCTTGGCCTATTCAAGCTGCAGCAGTAACGAGAAATGAGAGGCTGAGGCTACATGGAGCCCTTAAAAACAAGTGCAGCAATGACCTCATCAGTGCCGACCAACAGACCCGCTCCCAGTCAATGCAGCAGGCAGCGCGCACGACGGGACTAATTGGTCCAATTGAATCAAAATAGGATATCGGGGGCAGCTGAGACCGGCAGCGGGTCCAAAACCCGCCCACCAGGCAACCCAACTCCATCCCGCCTCCTCCATTAAAATCATGGCCTTTGTGTCTGTCTTCATGAAAGAAGACACAAAAAGCCTACCGGAAGTAGTGGCAAACCAAGGGTCTAGCGAGAATGAGGAACTGAAACAAATTAGAATTAGTAAAAAAATAGTACTGGAGAAATTAATGGGAGTGAAAGCCGATAAATCGCCTGGACCTGATGGCCTACATCCTAGGGTTTTAAAACAGGTGGCTACATAGAGATAGTGGATGCATTGGTTGTCATCTTCCAAAATTCCATAGATTCTAGAACGGTTCCCGTGGATTGGAAGCTAGCAAATGTAACCCCACTATTTAAGAAAGGATGGAGAGAGAAAACTGCGAACTACAGACCAGTTAGCCTGACATCAGTAGTAGGGAAAATGCTAGAATCTATTATTAAGGACGTGGTAACAGGGCACTTAGAAAATAATAATAGGATTGAACAGAGTCAACAAGGATTTATGAAAGGGAAATCACGTTGGACAAATCTGTTAGACATTTTTGAGGTTGTAACTAGCAGAATAGATAAGGGGGAACCAGTGGATATGGTGCATTTGGATTTTCAGAAGGCATTCGATAAGGTGCCACACAAGAGGTTATTAAACAAAATTAGGGCTCATGGGATTGGGGGTAATATACTAGCATGGATTGAGGATTGGTTATCGGACAGAAAACAGAGAGTAGGAATAAACAGGTCATTTTCGGGTTGGCAGGCTGTAACTAATGGGGTACCGCAAGGATCAATACTTGGGCCTCAGCTATTCACAATCTATATCAATGATTTAGATGAGGGGACCAAAAGTAATATATCCAAGTTTGCTGATGATACAAAGCTAGGTGGGAATGTAAGTTGTGAGGAGGATGCAAAGAGGCTTGAAGGGGATATAGACAGGCTAAGTGAATAGGCAAGAATATGGCAAATGGAATATAATGTGGACAAATGTGAAGTTATCCACTTTGGTCGGAAAAATAGAAAAGCAGAGTATTTTTTAAATGGTGAGAGATTGGGACATGTTGGTGTTCAGAGGGACCTGGGTGTCCTTGTACACGAATCACTGAAAGTTAACATGCAGGTACAGCAAGCAATTAAGAAAGCAAATGGTATGTTGGCCTTTATTACAAGAGGATTTGAGTATAAGAGTAAAGACGTCGTATTGCAATTATATAGGACCCTGGTGAGACCACACCTGGAGTATTGTGTAAATTGTTGGTCTCCTTACCTAAGGAAGGATATACTTGCCATAGAGGGAGTGCATCAAAGGTTCACCAGACTGATTCCTGGGATGGGGGTGTTGTCCTATGAGGAGAGATTGAGTAGACTAGGTCTATATTCTCTAGAGTTTAGAAGAATGAGAGGTGATCTCATTGTAACATACAAAATTCTTACAGGGCTTGACAAGGTAGATGCAGAGAGGATGTTTCCCCTGGCTGGGGAGTCTAGAACTAGGGGTCACAGTCTCAGAATAAGGGGTCTGCCATTTAGGACTGAGATGAGGAGAAATTTCTTCACTCAGAGGGTGGTGAATCTTTGGAATTCTCTACCCCAGACGGCTGTGGAGGCTCAGTCGTTGAGTATATTCAAGACAGAGATCGATCGATTTTTGGATATTAAGTGAATCAAGGGTTTTGGGATAGTGCAGGAAAGTGGAGATGAGGTAGAAGATCAGCCATGATCTTATTGAATGGCGGAGCAAGCTCGAGGGGCCGAATGGCCTACCCTGCTCCTATTTCTTATGTTCTTTTGTAAGTTCATCTGGACCAGCCACATGAATGGTATGGCTCCTAGAGCAGGACAGAGGCTGGGTATTCTGTGGTGAGTGGCTCCCCAAAGCCTTTTCACCACCTACAATGCACAAGTCAGGGGTTTGATGGAATATGCTCCATTTACTTGGATGGGTACAGTTGCAACAACACTCAAGAAATTTGACATCATCCAGGATAAAGCAGTTCACTTGATCAGCACTTCCCCATTAACCTAAACATCCACCACCGGCGGACCGTGGCTGCAGTGTGTACTGTCTACAGGATGAACTGCAGCAAGTTGCCAAGGCTTCTTTTGCAGCTCCTCCTGAATCTGCAACATCCACCACCCAGAGGAACAAGGGCAGCAGTTGCATGGGAACACCATCACCTCCAAGTTCTCCTCCAAGTTTCACAACATCCTGACTTGGACATATATCGCCGTTCCTTCATGAAAAGATGAGGAGTGAGTTGGCTGAGGTGAGTTGGAAAGAAAAATTAGTACACTGGACTGCAGATGAACAAATAGACTGCAGATGGAATTCAATGTCAGTAAATGTGAGGTGGTATAATTTGGTAAAAAAATAAAAGTCATAATTATATTTTGAATGGAGGAAGCTGGATGATATGGAAGAGCAGATTGATTTGGGAGTTCGAGTTCACAAGACCTTAAAAGCTGCACCTCATGTGGAAAAGGCTATTAAAAAAAGCTAATGGAATACTGGGTTTTATGGCAGAAGGTATAGAAAGATACAGAAAGTTGAGATGCAATAGCGAATCTATATAAAACCTTACTAAGACTGCAGCCAGATTACTGTATGCACATTTGGACTCCACACTGTAGGAAGGGTGTTGAGGCAATATAGATGATTCTCAAGGATGCTTTCTGATATGAGGACATAGAAATACAAAGAAATACTTGAAAAATTGCTGCTTTTTTCATCAGTACACAGAAAATTATGGTGTGAATGAAAGAAAGAAAGACTTGCATTTCTATAGCGCCTTTCACGACCACCGGACGTCTCAAAGCGCTTTACAACCGATGAAGTACTTTTGAAGTGAAGTCGCTGTTGTAATGTGGGAAACGCAGCAGCCAATTTGCACACAGCCAGGTCCCACAAACAGCAATGTGAAAATGACCAGATAATCTGGGTTTCTTTTGGTGGTTTGATAGAGGTATTTAAAAGTGTGAAGGGATGGGACAATATAGAAAGAAACAGATTGCTTCCAGAGGTTGAGGGTCTAGAACGAGGGATCATAGATATAAGATTAAATGTAAGAAATTTAGGACAGAGAGCAGCTGAAACTTTTTACACAGAGGGTTGCAAGACTGTGGAATGCACTACCGGAGTTCGTGATTGAAACAGAGACCATGTCGACATTTAAGAATAGGAATGGAATAAAGTTATATGACTACATGGTGGGCACATGAGATTAGGACTATTGCTTGAGTGCAGGATAGTCACCAGGCCGAATGGCCTGTGTCCGTGTTGTAATTTCTTTGTAATTCTATAGAAGATCACAATTAGAGCAGCATTACAAGAGTTACTGATGCTTTTTAGATCTCTGAGTTCATGACAGAACACAAGTACTACAGCACCTTCATCTCAATAGTGTGTATACACAGAATACCATTGAGATGCTCTCACAGATAATACTGTTTCCTGGAAAGCTGTCCTCGGTGTGCTGAAGTTTAAATACAGCATTAATCATCACTTGCTGAACAGGGGTGCTGGAGCATACACCAGATGTTGGCCCCAGTACGATTTCTCCATATCTTTAACAGCAAACACCAAAACCAAATTTGTAAGAACATCTGTTCTTGTTACTGTTGTCTCTGGCTGCACCATTGTCAGGTCACTTAATAAAGTAGAGGTATAAATCAAAGCAACAAAGAGGTTGTTTTACATTAACTCTAAATTCTCCAAACTTTTTCAGTACATATTTATTACATTAGAACAAATACACTATGGTGCTCTAAAGTTGCGTGTTGGTGTTTGCATTTATAATTGTTTCAGTTTTAACATACTTTTTAATTTCTCCCAGAGCTTACTTACACTTGTCTTTTGCTGAACAAGCTGTTCAGCATCAGCATCTACTGAGTGCATGTTGGTATAGCACACTTTGACTATAAACTGTACAATTGTGATAGGAATTCGAACTACAGACCCAGTCTTGACTCTGCACTTGCATTGGTAATTGTTCATCTGAATTTGCTAATTGTGTTCAGAATGGTCAGATACAACTACCATTAGCTTATGCACCGTTGGGATTTGAATTGTCTGAGGTGAGTATTTGAATTCATTGTTTATTTAAGACTGCCTGGTGGCCTTTTTGCTGGTTCTTTTTACTACATCTATTTTTTTTAATGTATGAATGGTATGCCTTGAAAAGCACCAGCTTCACTGATCTTTTGGTGTTGGACCAGAAATAAGGCATTCAACATTTGCAAAGATGAGACTTTACCTTCATTGCACTCAGCCTTTGTTTGAACAGACATGTGCGATCACTTGAACGATCCCAGTCTGGTACCTGCCTCTGTTGAAACTGAAGTAAATCCTCAGCTGTTTGATCAGCTGTTCAGAAATGATTTTGAGTAGCAGCAAATATGCACGGCATCTTTCTGGTGCATAACTATGTCCAGTCCCATCATATCAAACTAATTGTTTCTAATATGTGTTTCAGGATCATATACTGGCTCAACTAGTGACTAGGGGCAGTTGGCAGAAATCTGCAAAGACTCTGACATGTTTGCTTGTTTGAAGAATGACTCATTACCAGGAGAATGCAGAGCATTTTGTAGCTTAGATGTATTAGCTTGAAAAGGTATAAAACCCTAGCAGTGTAATCAATAATGAGAAATTACACACTGGCAGGGATCATCCATCAGTTTTCAGAGTTTGCCATAATGATCCATATTTACATGTGGGCATGTAGATACATAATTTCTTATAACATACTTTAGTGCTATATCAGTTGTACAAACCTGCCACATCTATAGGTCCATAAACAATGATTACATATAATGCTGCCTGAGACAATGGAGTGCGTGAAAGAGATGCTTAGAAATAATGGAAGAGTAGCTGTGAGAAGTCAACACTGTTAGAAAGCAGCAAAGGAGCTTGGCTTGAACTGGAATTTAATGCTAAAACAGAGTGGGTATGAATCTACGAGACTAGGCAAGTAAGTGAGAATTATTTTTAATTAATTAACTGTAGAGAAGCACATCAGTTAGGAAAATAGAAATGGCAGGATCAGTGTTGAGATATAGCAGATGTGTTTCAATGTGGATAAATGTAGGGTATTGCATATGGAAATAGGTAACAATAAACATGTGTATAACACGAGAGAGTCCTCTGACTCCATTGGCAGACACTGTGAAGGAAACAGATTTAGGAGCGATTATTCATCATGCTCAAAGTATCTGGCTAGTGTGAGGCAGTTATTAACAATGCAAATCGTATCTGGAGGCCATTGGACTGAGTCAGAATAGGTTATACTAGCATTGTGCAGATCAATGGTGAGGTCAATACTGGTGTAGAATGCAGCATCCTGTAGACAGTACACACTGCAGCCACGGTACGCGGGTGGTGGATGTTTACGCTAGTGGATGAAGTGCCAATCAAGCGAACCGCTTTGCTCTAGATCTTGAATTATTGTTCCTAAGAGTTTGTCCATAACTAATGTTAGACTAACTACAAATAATAATAAAATGCATATTCCATAGCAGATCAGTACTACCGCATTCCCTTTCTCTATTCAATCAGTCACTTCTTCCAAAAAAAATTATTAAATTTACCAATCATAACTTGCCTTTAATAAATCCATGTTGGCTATCATTGATTAACCTATGCATTTTTAAATGCTCACTAATTTTATGCACATTCCATAGCAGATCAGTACTGACTATATGAATCCAGTAGAAAATTGTAGGTGGTGACTTCTTCTCCCTCATTGAAGCTGGACACCCCGCTAAATGTTCCACCACATGCCCCATCCAAATTGTCATTTTGGCAGTGCAGTCCTCATTGTAGGTCCTAACTTGATCTCTTTGCTTATTGCATTAGCATCTTTTCTTCATTCAAGCACCTAACATTCTTCTATCTCTTTTCTCCCTCCTTGAAAGTTCTCAATGTCTACCATCCTCTTAAACACTGGGTGATTGCTTTACTTGTTTTGCCTTCCTTCTCGCCCTTAGACGTTATACCATGCAACTCCTCATCCACTGATTTCAATGTTTACTCATTCTCACTCTACGTATGATCTGCCCCATCCACACCAAGGGCTGCCCCTTAACCTTGGCTATGTGAGGTGTTACTCCTTCAGAGGCTTTAATCATTGACAAGACCATCTTGCATCACTTGCTTATATCCTTCACCAACTCTGACCTCACTAACCTCACCCTTGACTTTTATTTCACCTACCTTCCTCACCAGCACTCCAACTCTTAATTCCATCTTCTCTGGCCCTCCACCTGCCACACCACCTAGTCAGCAATTCCTTTAGCTCTGCATTTGATCCCCACCAGTCACTCACTATCTCCCCACTCCTGCTGTTCACCCAGTACAGTTCCCACCTCTGCTCCAAGTCCGAGGGCCACAGACTCAAGAGCACTTTCTGCATGGACTGGCCTAGTTGTCCACTACTAGATCTGGCTCGACCATCTCAAGCAATACTGTGCCTCCACTCTGCAGCCAGATTCTCCTGCTACTCTTGAATCATCCTGGAAGGGAAGGACAGTCTAACCAATGAGCAACCAACCCCCTTCTCCCTCACCTCCAAGTGCAAAGAACTTATGCATTTTTTCATCTATTGCAACTATTCACATTTGCCTGAGTCACCACCACCTGCCTTATTCTTGATGCTACTGCCATTCTCTTACCCAAACTTCATATTATTCCATTACATCTCCTTCCTCACCAAACTGATATCCACTATAACAGCCAACTCCTGCTCATTTGATTCAGTCTGCACCCAACTCCTGGCCACTCAAGTACCCTTCGAAGCTCCAATATTCACTGACATAATTTGGCACAGGCCTTCAAACTCCATTCTGCTTCAAAACTGCCATCACCCATCTCAAAAAACCCACCCTTGATCCTCCCAACTACCAGCCCCATCTCATAGAATCAGAGAATGATACAGCACAAAAGGAGGCCATTCGGTCCATCGTGGCTGTGCTGGCTCTTTGAATGGGCTATGATTATAGAGTTTTTGGCAGCATAGATTCAATTGGTATCTCCAACCTCCCGTTCCTCTCTAAGGTCATAAACATGTTACTGCCATGCGTATCCATGCTCATCCCTCCCACAATTCTGTTTAGATCTGACTGCCACCTTGCACTGAATGCTCTGGTCAAAGTCAAATGACATCCTGTGTGATTGGGACCATGTTAAGTTATCCCTCTTTGACTTTTCCACACTGATCCGCACAGTCAACCATTCCATCCCCTTTACCACCTCCACTTCATGGGCACTTCTGTGGGACCATTCTCCCATGGTTGAGCTTCTATTTGTCCCAAGATAGCTAGCATATCTCCAGCAATAGCTTTTCCTCCCACCCCCATACAGCACTCCATTATACTCCAAAGTTCCCTCCTTTTTCCTGTTTGCATGCTGCCTCTTACCAATACTATCCATAGGCATGAAGTAATTTTCCAAATGTATACTGACAAATCTCAGGCCTACCTCATCATCACTGCCCTTGGTCATGTCTTGTTGTCAGACTGTTTGCCTGATACCAACTCCAGAATCATAGGAACAGGAGAAGGTCATTCAGCCCTCGAGCCAATTCCATCAGTAAGATTATGGCTGATCTGAACTTCAACTCCATTTACTTGCCTTTGTCCCATAACCCTTCATATCTATCGATCTCAGTCTTGAAAATTTTCAATTGACCCAGCATCCATAGCCTTTTGGGGGAGAGTTCCAGATATCCACTACCCTTTGTGTGAAAAAATGCTTCCTGATTTCACTTCTAAAGGGCCTAGCTCTAATTTTAAGATTATGCCCTCTTGTTCTGGATTCCCCCAGCAGAGGAAATAGTTTCTCTGTATCTATCCTATCGAATCCTTTTATCATTTTAAACACCTTGATTAGATCACCCAACTTTCTAAACTCAAGGGAATACAAGTCAAGTTTATGCAATTTGTCCTCATAATTTAACCCTTTAAGCCCTCATATCATTCTGGTAAATCTGCATGGTACCCTCTCCAAGGCCAATATAACTTTCCTGAGGTTTGTTGTCCAATACTGACCACAGTACTCCAGATAGGGTCTGACCAAAGCTCTATACAACTGAAGCATGACTTCCTCACTTTTGAATTCCAACCCCCTTGAGATAAATGGCATCATTCCATTAGCCTTTTTGACTTATTTTTGTACCTGTGCACTAACTTTGTGATTTGTATACATGGACGCTTAAATCCCTTTACTCCTCCACAGTTCCTAGTGCCTCACCATAAAGAAAATATTCCGATTGTCTTTCTCGGATCCAAAGCAGATGACCTAACACTTCGCCACATTGAACTCCATCTGCCATAGTTTTGCCCACTCATTTAGTCTGTCTATGTCCATTTGTAACTTCCTGCTCCCATCTACACAACTTCCTGTGCCTCCTAACTTAGTGTCATCTGAAAACTTGGGTATATAACTCTATTCTTTCATCCACGTTATTGATATATATAGTGAAAAGCTGAGGCCCCAGTACATGATCCCTGGGGAACACCACTTGTCACATCCCACCAACCAAAGAATATTCCTTTTATCCTTACTCTCTGTCTCCTACCTCCCAACCTATTACCGAACCCTGTCCCTGACAGCGTCTATCCAGCTGCTCAATCAGGCTGAACCAGACAGCATAAAACCTCTGTGCTCTGTTCAGTCCTTAGCCAAATCATAGACTACGTGCTCTGCCCACCTAGACTGCTTATTTCCAAACCTGCAACATGACTTTCTTCCACCTCCATCTCACTCCAAAGGCTCTCATCCACATTTTTGTTCCCTCCAGTTTTGACTTCTCCAATGTCCTCTTTGCCAGTTTCCCAAAATCCATCATACACAAACTTCAATTCATCCAAAATTTCACTGCGGCATCTTGCCCTACTAACCCCATTGTCTCCTTCTTCACGAATGCATTGAAATCAAAATCCTCCAAGGCCTTGTCTCACCTACTTCTGCAGCTTCCATCAACCCCATGTCCCAGCTAGTGCTCTTCAGTCTTTTGATTCTAGGTTCCTGTGCATCCCCTCCACCATTGGTGACAGTACCTTTGGCCATCTTGGTCCTACTCTATGGAACTTCCCTAAACCGCTATGCCTAGTAACTTCTCAGCAGCTTTAAAACTTCCTTAAAATGTATATGTTCGACCTTGCTAACTCTAGTGCTAGTAGGCATCCGTTTCTACTCTGTGAAGCATTTTGGGATGTTTTTGACCTTTAAGGCACTGTATTAATTCATGCTGTTATATTTCCTGGCCTTTCAGCATTTTCTTTTTCTTTGCATACCTCCTGGATTCACTTGTTTCTAATAAATTGACATGATTCTACTAAATCTTGTTCACCGGCTGAAATTGCAGGTTTTTCAGGATCAATATTCACGATTCTTAATCTTATGGACCGGGAGGAAAAATTGCATTAAAAACAAGAAATGGTCATTCAAGTACCACTGGATCAGAAATGATTTACTGTATATGACAGGTTTAAAAATTCAATATGTCATACACAAAAGGTGAAAGAAATGAATAACCTATTTCAGTTTCACAAATGACAGGATGCAGTGTTCCAAATACTGTATGCAGAAGAAATGCCTTTTCTTGAAATGAGAAAAGCTGAACATACTAGTATAAAATACTTCAACAAATTCATTTCAACCAATTTTAACAGCAAGATCTCGCAGTTTTAAAATTGAATATTTATTTGACTTGGCTCCTAAAAAGGGAAGCAGAAACAAAGCAGCTGACATCTGAAAATCTAACATTCTAAAATAAAAGTAGATTTATAGGTTGACTAATCTTGCCTGTTTGCACCAAACTCAAGAAGACCCATTTTCTTATTGATACTCATAGATAGGAGGCTGATTAAAGAGACAGAACAGATATACTTTTTTCTTCTATGTATCAGAGGCAAATACAACACAATCATGCTTCATTTTTAAATTGTGTATTTTTAAAACCCATTTTGTAAGCCATCGTCTCCCACTTACAGATTTTTCTTATGTCATGTAACTGCTCCATATGAATGTAAGGTTACTCCAGGTGATTAGTAGGTGCAAATGTCTTAAACAGCAAGAGACCAGTAAAGTGTGAAATTAATTTCACTGGGAGCGATTTTGGGGATACATTTCCTCTAAACTCATCTCACTACACCACATATTCAGACTTGAGCACAAAAACTAGGCTGACACTCCAGTGCAGTACTGAGGGTGTACTGCACTGTCAGAGGTGCTGTCTCTCGCATGAGACATTAAACTGAGGCCCTGTCTGCTCGCAGGTGGACGTAAAAGATCCCATGTCACTATTCAAAGAAGAGCAGGGGAGTTTTCCCTGGCGTCCTGGCCAATATTTATCCCTCGACTGACATCAGAAAAATGGATTATCTGTTTCTGTCAGAAGCCCAATTTCTGTCGCGCCTCAGGCCAGGCAGTTTGGGCATGCACTGAAAAATGGGCCATAATTAGTTTTTTCCCCAGTATGTTTTTAGTTCAACAAGAAAGGAGGCAGTCCTGGATCTATTCCTAGGGAATGAGGTAGGGCAACTAGGTAATAAAAGAGAAGGGGAAACTTGTAGGAAACAATAACCATAATAAAACCAAAGTGAGAAGTCGCACAACACCAGGTTATAGTCCAACAGCTTTATTTGAAATCACAAGCTTTCGGAGCGCTGCTCCTTCGTCAGGTGAAGTCTTCACCTGACGAAGGAGCAGCGCTCCGAAAGCTTGTGATTTCAAATAAAGCTGTTGGACTATAACCTGGTGTTGTGCGACTTCTCACTTTTGTCCACCCCAGTCCAACACCGGCATCTCCGCATCATGCATAATAAAACCAGTGGGCGAGGTTTTAATGACTGTGTTTACTGTAGAGTACGTGAGATGACCACTACATTCTCCTGTCACTTTTCAGGGCACAAATTATCACCAGTCCAATAGACACAGGCTAATGTTGTGTCAAATACATTTACAGGTGAAATGATATACAGAAGGAAGATACTAAAAGTAAAATAACCACACTTAAGCAAGAAATGTTTTTTTTTAATCGAAATTATTTTTCAGTATATAGAGGTGAGGTAAATAGGTGGAAAGGAAATAAGGAACTCATGATCCCAACAAACTGGATTCAGAACATCTTTTTCTTTGAAGAACACTTTCTTCACAATAACCAGGTGATTTAGGTTTTTAAAGGCATGAACTGAGGCAACCTAATATGAAACTAAATTAGGAGGGACAGTAAGTGGTGCAGATGGGAGCAGGACATTGCAATGGGACATTAATAAAACTATGGCAGATGAAGTTTAATGTGGGGAAGTGTGAGGTCATCCAATCGGAATATTTTCTAAATGGTGAGAAACTAAGAACTGTAGAGGAGCAGAGATTTGGGAACCAAGTACATGAATCATTTAAAGCCAGTGGACAGGTACAAAAATCAAAGGTTAATGGAATGTTGGCCTTTATTTCAAGGGGGCTGAATTACAAAGCGGAGGGAGGTATGCTTCAGTTGCATAGAGAGCCTTGGTCAGACCCTATCTGGAGTACTACATTCAGTTTGAGCACCGCACCTCAGGAAGGATATATTAGTCTTACAGCAGGTGCAGCACATGCCATTTAGCATCAAAAATCAGCTTGAAATGAAATCTGTTAAAGGGAGTAGTTATAATAAAGTTATACTGACATCACTGAACATAAGAACATAAGAAATAGGAGCAGGAGTAGGCCATTTGGCCCTTCGAGTCTGCTCCGCCATTCAATAAGATCATGGCTGATCTTCTACCTCATCTCCACTTTCCTGCACTATCCTCATATCCCTTGATTACCTTAATATTCAAAAATCTATCGATCTCTGTCTTGAATATACGCAACGACTGAGCCTCCACAGCCCTCTGGGGTAGAGAATTCTAAAGATTTATTATTTAAATCTCAGCAGTATAAATAAGGGAGGCTAGAGTGCAATTTGCCACAGAGTGCAGCTTGGAACAGAGTGTAAGCCTGTGAGTTTGCCTCCAGGAGAGCAGGAGTTAAAAAGCTGCACGAGAGGGGACAGCGAACCAGCGGGAGTTCGGCTCTGTGACACCTCCCAACCGCATTTAGAGAAAAATAAAAGGTGACATCACAGGGAAAAGGGTAAGTGCTTGGTTGGTGAGTATTTTGCTCACTTCTCTTATCTTTTAAAGCCCCGGAAATGTATTAGTAATTGTAAGGTTTCATTGGTATTAGTAAAGTTTACTAGCAGTAATAAATCTTATTAGGTGTAGTAGGGTTTATTAATTAATAAAAATAAATTAATTAAGACTCAATAAAGATGGCAGGGCAGGTGATGTGTTGCGACTGCAGTATGTAGGAGCTCCTGGACGCCAGTGTGATCCAGGATGAACACGTCTGCGGTAAGTGTCTGCGGCTCGAGGAACTTCAGCTCAGAGTTGATGAACTGGAGGCCGAGCTGTGGACCCTGCAATGCATCAGGGAGGGGGAAAGTTACCTGGACACTTTATTCCAGGTGGCAGTCACACCCCTTAGGATAGGGTTTTCTGATTTGGTCAGTGGTCAGGGACAGGAGGATGTGACTGCGAGTGAGGCAGGTATGGGGACCCAGGAGGTGGAGGAGCCTCAGCCTTTACAATTGTCCAACAGGTTTGAGGTTCTTGCGGCCTGTATGGATGAAAGCAGTGGCTGCCGGGTGGATGAGCAAACTGACCATGGCACCATGGTACAGGAAGCCATTCAAGCGGGGGGAGTTAATAGGAATGTAGTGGTAATAGGGGACAGCATAGTCAAGGGGATAGATACAGTTCTCTGTGGTCAAGAGCGAGAGTCCAGATGGCTGTGTTGCCTGCCTGGTGCCAGGGTTCGGGACATCTGCTCTGGGCTGGAGAGGAACTTGCAGTGGAAGGGGGAGGAGCCAGTGGTCGTGGTCCACGTAGGTACCAATGACATAGGTAGAGCTAGGAAAGAGGTTCTGCTGAGAGAGTATGAGCAGCTAGGGGCTAAATTAAAAAGCAGAACCTCAAAGGTAATAATGTTTGCATTATTACCTGAGCCACGAGCAAATTAGCATAGGGTAAATAAAATTAGAGAGATGAATGCATGGCTCAAAGACTGGTGTGGGAGAAATGGGTTTCAATTCCTGGGGCACTGACTCCAGTACTGGGGAAAGTGAAATCTGTATCGTTGGGACGGTCTTCACCTGAACCGTGCTGGGACCAAGTGGCCAAGTGGCCTATTCCTGCTCCTATTTCTTGTGTTCTTGCGAGTTGTATAACTAAGGCGGTAGAGAGGGCTTTAAACTAAATAGTGGGGGCAAGGGATCAAATTTGGGAAGGTGTGGTAAATCAAAGAGTAGAGACAAGGCAAGAAAGGTATTAATATGAGAAATGATAAACAGACTGTGACAGGAAGGGATAGAGAGTACAAATCTAAGAGTAAATCAACAGCTAAGGCTAGAGGTTACAACAATTTTTAGCCTGTCTATATCCCCTTGAAGCCTCTTTGTATCCCCCTCACAACTTACATTCCCACCCAGCTTTGTATCATCAGCAAAGTTGGGTATATTACATTTGGTCCCCTCCTCCAAATCATTGATATAGATTGTGAATAGCTGAGGCCTAAGCACTGACCCCATTAGTTACAGCCTGCCAACCCGAAAATGACCCGTTTATTCCTACTCTCTGTTTTCTGTCCGTTAACCAATTCTCAATCCATGCTAGTATATTACCCCCAATCCCATGAGCCCTAATTCTGTTTAATAACCTCTTTTGTGGCACCTTATCGATGCCTTCTGAAAATCCAAATACACCACATCCACTGGTTCCCCATTATCTATTCTGCTAGTTATAATCTCAAAAAACTCTTAACAGATTTGTCAAACACGATTTCCCTTTCATAAATCCATGTTGACTCTGCCCAATCCTATTATTATTTTCTAAGTGCCCTGTTACCATGTCCTTAATAATAGATTCTAGCATTTTCCCTACTACTGTTGTCAGGCTAACTGATCTGTAGTTCCCCCTTTTCTCTCTCCCTCCTTTCTTAAATAGTGGGGTTACATTTGCCACCTTGCAATCCGTGGGAATCACTCTAGAATCTATGGAATTTTGTAAAATGACAACCAATGCATCCATTATCTCTGTAGCCACCTCTTTCAAAACCCCAGGATGTAGGCCATCAGGTCCAGGGGATTTATCATCTTTCAGTCCCATTAATTTCTCCAGTACTATTTTTTTTACTAATATTAATTTCTTTCAGTTCCTCATTCTTGCTAGAGCCTTGGTTCTCCACTATTTAGGGGAAGTTTTTTGCGTCTTCTTCCGTGAAGACAGACACAAAGTATTTGTTTAATTTCTCTGCCATTTCTTTATTCCCAATTATAATTTCTCCTGTCTCAGCCTGTAAGGGACCCACATTTACTTTTGCTAATCTTTTCCTTTTTACGTACCTATAGAAGCTTTTACAGTCTGTTTTTATGTCTCTCGCTATTTTCCTTGAATTCTAATTTCCCTTCCTTTATCAATTTCTTCGTCCTCCTTTGCTGAACTCTAAAATCCTCCCAATCCTCAGGCTTACTATTCTTTTTGGCAACATTATAAGCCTCTTCCTTTGATCTAATACTATCTTTAACTTCTCTTAGCCAACTCACCCCTCATACCTATGTAGTTTGCTTTGTTTAGATTTAAGACCCTAGTTTCAGATTTAACTAAATCACTTTCAAACTCAGTATAAAATTCTATCATATTATGGTCACTCTTCCCTAAAGGCCCCTTTACTACACGGTTATTAATTAACCCTTTCTCATTGCACAATACTAGATCTAAAATAACCTGTTCTGTAGTTGGTTCCTTAACATACTGATCTAGAATGGATCTTGCATACATTCCATGAATTCGTCCTCCAAACTATTACTGCAAATTTGGTTTGCCCAGTCTCTATATAGATTAAAGTCCCCCATGATTACTGTATTACCCTTGTTACATGCACCTCTAATTTCCTGATTTATACTCTGCCCTACATTACAACTACTATTTGGGGTTCTATAAACAACTCCCACCAATGTTTTCTGCCCCTTGCTGTTTCTTAGCTCTACCCAAACTGATTCTACTTCTTGATTTTTGGAGTGAAGATCCTTTCTCTCTACTGTCTTTATCCCATCCTTTATTATCAGGGCTACCCCTCCTCCTTTTCCTTTTTGCCTATCTCTTCTAAAAGTTAAGTATCCTGGAACATCTAGTTCCCAACTCTGGCCACTTTGCAACCACGTCTCCATTATGGCTATTAGATAAAACCTGTTCATTTCTAACTGCACTATTAATTCATCTATTTTGTGGAGAATTCTTTGCGCATTCAGATATAGTGCCTTCAGCTTTGACCTATTTCTATTTTTCCTTGATGTCACTTTCGTCACTGATGCCTTATTACCTTTGTTACTCTCTCTGTCCCTACCTGACCCACTCTGCTTATTTTTACCCAAAACTCTACTCTGCTCTAGAGCCTTGACATTTCTCTTGCTTTTAAATTTGCTTTTTCCTGAATCCTCCCACCCCCCTTCATTAGCTTAAAGCCGTCTACTGCCCTCGTTATTCAGTTCACCAGGACACTGGTCCGAGCCTGGTTTAAGTGGAGCCCATCCCAACGGAACAGCTCCCTTTTTCCCCATTACTGGTGCCAGTGTCCCATGAACTGAAACCTTTTCCTCCCACACCACTCTTTGAGCCACATATTTAAACCTCTAATCTGTTTATCCCTATTCCAACTTGTGTGTGGCTCAGGTAACAATCCAGAGATTACCACCTTTGAGGTTCTGCTTTTTAATTTGGATCCTAGCTCCTCAAACTCCCTCAGCAGAACCTCTTTCCTAATTCTACCTATGTTGTTGGTTCCTATGTGGACCACAACAACTGGATCCTCCCCCTCCCACTCCAAGTTTTTCTCCAGCCGCAAGGAGCTGTCTTTAACCTTGGCACCGGGCAGGCAACACAACCTTTGGAACTCTCGGTCACGGCTGCAGAGAACAGAATCTATCCCCGACTATACTGTCCCCACCACAGCTACATTCCCTTTCACTCCCCCACTTAAATGGCCTCCTGCACCGTGGTCAGATTGCTCATCCATCCTGCAGGCTTTTCCCTCATTCACACAGGCACCAAGAACCTCATACCTGTTGGACAAGGGCAAAGGCAGAGGCTCCTCCAGCACTTCACCTGGGGTCCCCTTACCTGCCTGAGTTGGTCACACCCTTCTGTCCCTGACCACTACCTAAGGGGTGTGACTGCCTCCTGGATCAAAGTGTCCAGGTAACTCTCCCCATCCCTGATGCCCCACAATGTCTGCACCTCAGACTCCAGCTCAAAAACTCTGAGCTGAAGTTCAAGATGCAGGCACTTACTGCAAACGTGGTTGTCCGGGATCACAATGCTCTCCACAAACTCCCATATGCTGCAGTTGTGGCACACCACCTGCACTGCCATCCCTATATGATCTTGATTTAGTTAATTAAATTTGTAATTAGGTAACCTAGTTTACAGTGTAGTTTCTTGACTACTTACTTGATCTAGATTAAGTTAAGGGTACTGAAATTAAGCATCTACCTGTAACACAAAGCACTACAAATAGTGTAGGCAAAAAGCAACAGCTCCTTCCCCCTCTTCTGTCCAAATTCCCAAATAAAACATTCTGTCCAAGTCCACTCCATTTATTCCCGCTCTGTGCTCTGCAGAACTGCACTTTGCTGACAATTTTTTACCCAAGTAACACATTGCTACCTATCAAGTTCATAAAATAGCATAAGACCAAGGCGATTGAGAAGACATTACCTACGAGAGAAATTAAGATTTTAAACTGTCAAATAGAAAGGGCAAAAAGAAAGCACAAGATTCCTTAACACAGCACCATCTGTTTATTGGCTCATGTAAGTGAATGCCTTTGGGAGCCACCGGGAGAAAACTAGGGAGAAGTTTTAAATGCCTAACATTCGAGATCTGCATAACTCCAAGCTATTGGCAAAATTGTGCTGGTGAATAGAATAAAATCAGTTTTTACAACAAGCCAGACAACTTCCTGGTCACTTTTACTGATACCGACTTTTTATTTAGATTCTTTTAAACTGAATTCAAATACTCAAACTGCAATGGTGGGATCTGAACTCATGCTCTCTTGGATTACTAGTCCAATAACCTAACCACTACACTACCATACCCTAGAACCACTGGCTTTCCATTACACTGATGAAATATGCTACTCATCATGGCAAGGAGGGACTATGCTACTATTATACAAACATGGACAGCAGTAACATCCTCTTAAATCAAGAAACAGCCAAACAAAATGCATGCAGAATGTCAAATTCTTTTGGTGCTTGCTAAATATGTTACCCACCCTCATGAAATTGCTGGCCTTTGTAGCATGCATCTCCTTTTTCTACCACCTGCTATGCCTTAAGGCTGCAGTTCTACAATATGGCACCTCAAATGGAAAAGATTATCCTGTGATGTATTTCAGCCATATTCATAAATTTAGAAAGACACATAGCCCTTGTGGGTTAAGCTGCAGTTTATATACTGCACTTCCAGAAATAGCAAGATGGAATTTTAATTTTTATTCATCTGTCATAATACAGTATATTCCATTCATAAAAATCCAAGTAGTCTTGTTATTTGTAAGAATTGGTTTTACATAGTGTACATGTAGCCAAAGATTACAACCATGAATAGAACTTGGTGAAATGAAGCTGGTCTTAGCTGCGTACTATCGCAGTGTCCAGTTTTGAGACAAATGTTCAGTCACTTGTACATTCAGTGCACATCTCCATCTGGATTTCAGTGTAATTGGCACTGTTTACTTGGTTTAGGTAAAGATAACTCTTAGCCCCTTTCCCCCCTCTCGCAGCTCCCCCCCAAAATGAACTCAACCGTATGGTATGAAACAGTTACTACATGACAGAAAATAAACAAAGAACCAAAGCTGGTGTGTGATTTAAGGAAGATTAACATTTTTTCTTTGAAACATTATGAGCTGTGCAAAAAAAACTAGCCATCCCCCACATACATGAACACTTCAGGACTGGATTTTCAACTACAAGCTGAAAATGCCACAGTGCTAATAATACTTTGCTTTCCTTCAGCAGCCTATCTATACATTAGGATACAACCTTCCTTGTATATAACCTTCCTTATCCAATGCAAGTTACTGCCTTGTAGTAGAAATTACTTTACCATCTAACGGACAGCCATCAGAATTGCATAAATAACGTATACATTGGTGGACTTCAGGTGTGATTCAGCAATGCTGTTGATTTCATTCAAATATGACAAATCACTTTTATTCAATTATTTTAATTACATAGGCCAAGTCAAAAATATCATACCATTTGATCATAGTTCTATTTAACCCCAGTTCTAGTTAGTAGCACCAACAGGAATAGAGCACTTCCATTCCCCCAAAATGTTACATTTCCAATTAATGACACTTAACTCTCATCTATGGCATCAGGTTTATTAATGTAAAGGACGGCTATGCATCAGCCAAAAGGACATACATCACTGGATTTCTATGCTCTTCTTCCCTGTGGTGATAATGTTTATGACATTATTGTATCGGAATACCTGCTGCTGTGATGAGGCACAAGGATGTGGATTTCCCTCTTCCGCACTGCGATCTATGCCATATTTGTACTTTTAAAGTAATAATGTTGACATCATAATACAATATTCTTACAACAGCAGAAACACACTGCAAAACCATAACTCTGCATATACATAGTCACGTGTATCATGCATTGGCTTAAGTCACAAATGACAAATTTATATCAGTGCACCCACCATAGGGAAACTTAGGGCTCAGATGTAAATCAAATCAGATTTTAAAATTTTACGAAAAAAATTGCATTTTGTATGCCATGTTATATATAAAAATAAAATTGAGGCAGTTGCAAGCAATGTCCCTTGCTTAGATTATATACCAATCGAGCTTCACTTTTGTGGTTGATGCAATCAGAACCTCTTAACAATATTGTTCCTTTGCGCTTCTCTCCTAGGTATCCAGTTTTATACAAAAAATATGGCATTTAAACAGATTCCCTTACCCATCACTAACTGCTAATAAATCTGTCCCAATGAAACTGAAAAGGTAAAGTAAAATGAAATCTAAACAAGGCATGTTTGAACAATAACATTCAAGGGGCAATTCATGCCTTAGTTTGGTTTTATCCTGCAGCTAATACAGAATCACACACCGGTCTACAAAACATCTAAGAATGCTAACTAGCCCATGATTGTGCAGCTGCACCACAGAGAGCAAGTACAAACCAAGTTGCACATCATTAACGATACAATGGAATAGTGCAGTCTCTTACTTTACAATACTCAGTTTCCATATTTGTACTGTTAAAGCTTTAAGGGAAAAAAATAGCTGCTTTTAAACCTTTAGCTGTATGCGATCAAACATCCCTGGTGCACTCTTTAGTTTAAGGCTAACTAAAATTCATCGAAACTCTACATGTTGCATTAAAATAGTACTTTAAAATTGGAATAGGATCATTTTTATACATTTATTGAACACTCATTTAGTGCAAGGCATTGTAGATAAATTATTTTGTCCATATCATCCAAGGAAGAAGAGTCCAATGATAATCCTTTGAACATCCTGTTCTTTTTCTTTATAAAAAAAGGTCCCATTTGAGAATGCCTGAATTATTGTCAAGCTCAATTTTGCTCTTTTTTTTTTAATTTTAAAAACACAGATTGACCCTCACAGACACTTACACAACTAAGATTTGGACAAAGAAGACACGTTCTTATCCTCAGTTGATAAAGAAAGACACTGAACTGGGCTTCAATGGTTCACAGGTGCTTGTAAACATTGGATATTTTGGGTCCCTTTGACTGAAGCCTGGAACTAACGGATTCCATGTTGACTTGTGGTCATTTTCCCATACGTTGTTCACAGGCTGCGAAGCGTTGGAGGGCAGAAATAAACCTTTCATAACTTAAGTTGATGTGTGAAGGCAATGATCTATAGGGAGATAAGTAGAAAAGGGTATTTAGCTTTAAGAAACAACACATTAAATGATAACATTCAACATTCCATATCCCTGAAATTCCAAAATGCACTCATTAGATGGTAAGAAACATTTAAATGATCTAGGTTAGCCACATGGAGGTTGATTTTGACTTTTACGCTACTAACCAGTGCAGCATGCCAGCTGCTCGCCTGCAACCACGTCGAAGAGGCGATCGCAATTTCGAGTCTCGGCCTCATTTAAATCAGGTCGACGAGCTGCAGCGTGCCAAACAGGCAGCTCACCGGATCGAGGTTCGCCAATATCTGGCCACCATCGAGGCAACTGCAGGGAGGGGGTCCAGGTCAGCGGTGGCCCAGATAATGTTCACGCGACCCAGAGGAGCCCTCCTGCTTCTTCGGGTCCCACAAAAATAATTTTACACTTTCCTTAGCTGAGCCTCTTCGGTTCTATCGCCCAGAGAAATTATTGGGCTATGCATGGTGCATGCTCCCGCCAGTTCCAACCTAAAAATGGCAACTGGGGAACCTAGGACCCTTATTTTCATATCGAAATGGGCCTACTGTCTGAAACAGGCAGGTGCTTTGGGCACTCCGAGGTAAGCCCCTTTCAAAAAATGGTGCCGGCAGCATCATCGGGGCAACAGGATGGCAAGGCCATCGACCCGAGGCAAAGCAAATTAAAAAACAACCCCTTAGACTTTCTGTAACTAACAATTTACAAGACCACAAGTTTGATTTGGACAGCCTTCAGCCACATCTGATCTCATTCTTTCTGAATACCAACCCTACTGTTTTCCTATTACAGCACCAAGCTGTTTCATAAATGAGTCCAACACAATGACCTTAACCACCCTTCCTAGCGATTTTAGGTTTTCATTGCCTGCTGTAAAGAAATAATTGATGATATCGGTCTTAAATTTGCCTTTTACAGCCCTGAGTCTGTGTTCTTGTCTTGCTGTGCTATCCAACGTTGCTTTGGGTTTACTTTCTCTATCCTGTTTAGCATTTTATATTATCTCTGTAATGATGTTTTTAAGATAGTTTTGAGACTGAAGACCCTTAGCTTATTAGGTTGCCTCTCAACAACACAAGACACTGGGGACCAGCCTTGTTGCTCATGTCTTCACTGCCTCTAGGGCTTGGATGCCCCTTTATACTATGGTGAGCAGAACCACAATACTCCAGCTGCAGGACACCATATAGCTTTAAATGTACAGGGCTTTAAATGCAACTGATTTGGCAATATTACCTAGCAGCCTATTATTTATTGCCACCTCACTGTTGGACATGGTGAGAAATGAGTCAACTAACACACCTAATTTCTTCCAACCTCCTCCTTGGCAAGTTCTATCCCATCCATGGAGTACATGTGCACCCTATTCTTACTTCCAGTATACATTTCTCCAAACTGAACTTCATTTCCTACTATCAGCTTAGATGCAAACCCCATCAAGCTCTACGTTAGATCTCAGCTGCTTCCTTTTGAGCCCCACCCAGCTTGGTGTCATCTGATAATTTAATTAAAATAGTTAAAATGGTTCTGTGACTAAAAATATAATTAATATGAAAGTTTATAACATTTACGAGGACCACACAGATTGGCTTTTCTTTCCTCAAAATACTACCGATTTAGGTTGGAGTTTAGAAACACTGAAATTTGCTTGGTTTTGTTGAAGTGAAAAAGGGGTTTTCTCAAAGATTAGAGAAAGTGCAGTCTCTCCAAAAACATCTTTATCCACATACCACCAATCTTTTTAATATTTTGTTCAGATCTGTGCATTTCTAATTTATCCTTTTCTAGGTCATTTGGCATCACCTTGTCTAGGTGACGGCACATAATGGTCTAGAACCAGTTAATCTATACTACTCTTTCATTTAGCAATAGAAGATTTTCCCTTCTCCATGGCTGTAACATCTTATCACACTATCTTGGATCCAAATATCAAAAACTCCTGAAAAAGAGAACACGCATCACCAAACCTGGTACTCTGGAAGTCAAAGAGGTCTGCCTTGGGGAAAAAAAAAAATTGTTTAAACACAATGGTGTCATAAGCCTTTAAATTCCCAGGCTGTGCTGTCGCAGATCTTATCTGGGGTGGCACTGGAGCAACAGAATTAGCTGTACTGCCCTCTACACAGGAGGAGGAAATATATTGCCAGGGTTCTTGCTCACTACTCAGTAACTTCTGCTGGATCACAAGAGAATCAGACTCAGCCATTAATTTTTATACCCTGTAACCTCCTACCCTCACCGCCCAGTCTTAGTAAGCAACATTACAGCACTCGTACAAAAACTGAGGCATTTTGGGAGTAGGGACTCCTGTTGCTGTAATGGAATTCAAACTGCCCAAACCAAATTTCTGTTCCAATTAGATGGGCTCAAAGAATGGCGCTGCAAGTACCTACACTAAAGTAATTTCATTATTTTTAATTTAGATTGAAGGCTTTAAGAGATTCTGTTCATTGGTTTTCCATTGATCATTCTATAATTCGATGATCTGAAATGATCAGCACAGGAGGTCGGCTCATCGTGCCTGTGACGGTTCTTTGAAAGCTATCCCCACCCCCCAGCTCTTTCCCCATAGCCATGCAACTTTTTTCACTTCAAGTATTTATCCAATTCCCTTTTGAAAGTTATTATTGAATCTGCTTCCACCACTCTGTCAGGCAGTGCATTCCAGATCATAACTATGCATATTTTTTTCCCCCCTCATGTCACCTCTGGTCCTTTTGCCAATTACCTTAAATCTGTGTCCTCTGATTACTGACCCTTCTGCCACTGGAAACAGTCGCGTCTTATTTACTCTATCAATACCTTCATGTTATTAAATCTCCCCTTAACCTTTTCTGCTCCAAGGAGAACAACCCCAGTTTCTCTAGTCTCTCCACATAACAGAAGTCTTTCATCCTTGGTACCATTCTAGTAAATCTCCTCTGCACCCTCTCCAAGGCCTTGACATCCTTCCTAAAGTGCCCAGAATTGGACTCAATACTCCAGCTGGGGCCTAACCAGTGTTTTATAAAGGTTTAGCATAACTTCCTTGCTTTTGTACTCTATGCCTCTATTTATAAAATTGAGAGGTTGCACAACACCAGGTTATAGTCCAACAGTTTTATTTTAAATCACAAGCTTTCGGAGTTACAACTCCTTCGTCAGGTGACTTCACCTGACGAAGGAGTTGTAACTCCGAAAGCTTGTGATTTAAAATAAAACTGTTGGACTATAACCTGGTGTTGTGCAACCTCTCAATTTTGTCCACCCCAGTCCAACACCGGCATCTCCGCATCATGACCTCTATTTATAAAGCCAAGGATCCCATATGCGTTTTTAACAGCCTTCTCAACATGTCCTGGTCACCTTCAAAAACTTGTGTATGTACACACCCAGATTGGTGTTCCTGCACCCCCTTTAAGATTGCACCACCTAGTTTATATTGTCTCTCCTCATTCTTCCTACCAAAATGAATCACTTCACACTTCTCTGCATTAAATTTCATCGGTCATGTGTCTGCCCATTTCACCAGTTTGTTACTATCCTCACTATTTACTGTATTTCCGAGTTTTGTGGGACAGGCAAATTTTGAAATTATGCCCTGTAAACTTAAGTCCAGGTCATTAATGTACATCAAAAAGAGCAGTGGTCCCAACACCAACCTATTGGGACACCACTGCACACTTCCCTCCAGTCTGAAACACAACTGTTCACCACTACTTTCATATCTATGCAGCCACTGCCCCTTTAATCCCATGGGCTTCAAATCTGCTAACAAGTCTATTATATGGTACTTTATCAAACACCTTTTGAAAGTCCATATACACAACATCAACCACACTACCCTGATCAACCCTCTCGGGTACTTCAACGAACTCAAGTTAGTCATATCCGATTTGCCTTTACCAAATCAGTGGTGGCTTTCATTTATTAAACCATATTTTTTTCCAAGTACCAATTAATTTTGTCCCGGATTAACATCGCAAAGTTTCCCCACCACCGACGTTAGGCTGACAGGCCTATAGTTGCCGAGTTCATCCCTCGCCGATTATTATTATTATTTTTTTTTATTAAACAGGGGCGTAACATTTGCAATCCTCTGGCACCATTCCCATATCCAAGGAGAATTGAAAGATTGCGGCCTCCGCAATCAAGTTTACTTCCTTCAGTAACCTAGAATGCATCCCATCCGGACCGGGTGACTTTTCTACTTTGAGTGCTGCCAACTTTTAAGTATCTCTATTTTTATCCTATCCAATTTCTCTACTACAGGAAACTCTTTATTAACCGGCACCGACAGGACCGGCGTGGTGCCGGTTTATCGAAAGTACCGGATAACAGAGAGTTATATCTACCGAGGCTATTTTTAACAAAGAAAAATAAATAAATCAAGAAATGTGCAGTATACTTCAGACAGCGCCAGGAGGCAGAGTAGTGCCACTTTTGAAAACTACCCCTACTGACTAAATCGGCGTTCGCGGACTCGGACTCAGACTCTGGATCGGCAACATTGCCGGTTATTTGAGAGGAGTTTTCGGAGGATGATTTTTGCCGGTTAAGCGAGAATTCCGGATATTTGGGTGCCGGATAAACAAGAGTTTCCTGTACCTCCTTTACCATGACATTTGTAGCATCCTCTTCTTTAGTGAAGACAGATGCAAAGTACTCATTTAGTACCTCAGCCATACCCTCTGCCTCCACATGATTATCTCCATTTTGGTCTCTAATTGGCCCCACCTCTCCATTATTTATATGTTTATGAAAGCCTTTTGGGTTCCCTGCTAATCTAGTCTCATATACTCTCTTTGCCCCCCTCATTTTCTTCTTTAGTTCTTCTCTGTACTTTTTGTATTTTTACTGAATAATGAACCAGACATTTACCATAAGCCTCCTTTTTCAGTTTCATTTTAATCTCTATCTTTAGTCATCCAGTGAGCTCTAGCTTTGGATGCTCTTCCTTTCCCCCTCGTGGGAATGTGTAGAGTCTATACCCAAACTATCTCCTCTTTAAAGGCCTCCCATTGATCATTTGTTGTTTTACCTGCCAATCATGGATTCCAATCCACCTGGGCCAGGTCCCTTTTCAGCTCACTGAAATTAGCCCTCTTCCAGTTGAATATTTTCACATTTGATTCTTCCTTGTCCTTTTCCATAACTACTCTAAACCTAAATGATAGTGATCAACATTTCCCAAGAAGTTACCAGAAAGTGCTGCTTGTGATTCAGTAATATTGTGTTGTATTATTGAGTTACAATTAAGTTGAGACAGTGGATGCCTGCACAGAAAGCATGACAGCTACACACTGTCACCTAGTGGTTGCACAAAACAAAAACAGGAAAAGCACAAACAAACCACTTAAAAGTTAAACACAAGAACATAAGAATTAGCAGAAGTAGGCCCTTTGAGCCTGCTCTACCATTCAATAAGATCATGGCTGATCTTCGACCTCAACTCCACTTTCCAGCCCAATCCCCATATCCCTTGATTTCCCCTAGAGTCCAAAAATCTCTCAGCCTTGAATATACTCAACGGCAGCATCCACAGCCCTTTGGGGTAGAGAATTCCAAAGATTCACAACCCTCTGAATGAAGAAATTCCTCCTCATCTCAGTCTTAAATGGCTGACCACTGATCTTGAGACTATGCCCCCTAGTTCTAGACTCTCCAGCCAGGGGAAACCACCTCGCAGCATCTACCCGGTCAATCCTCCTCAGAATCTTATGTTTCAATTAGATTACCTCTCATTCTTCTAAACTCCAGAGTATAGGCCCAATCTACTCACTCTCTCCTCAGAAGACAACCCTTGCATGAACCTTTGTTGCACCGCCTCCAAGGCATGCATGACCTTTCTCAGATAAGGAGACCAAAACTGTGCACAGTACTCCAGGTGTAGTCTTACCAAAGCCCTCTATAATTGTAGTAAGACTTCCTTACTCTTGTACTCCAACCTCCTTACAATAAAGGCCAACATGCTATTTGCTTTCTTAATTGCTTGCTGTACCTGCATGCTAACTTTGTGTTTCCTGTACGAGGACACCTAAATCGCTCTGAACACCAACATTTAATAGTTTTTCACCATTTAAAAAATATTCTCTTTTTCTATTCTCCCTACCAAAGTGAATAACTTCACATTTCCCCATATTATACTACATCTGCCACCTTATTGCCCACTCACTTAACTTGTCTATATCTTTGTGTCCTCCTCACACCTTACTTTCCCACCTAGCTTTCTTTCGTCAACAAACTTGGATACATTGCACTCGGTCCCTTCATCCGAGTCGTTAATATAGATTGTAAATAGGTAAGGCCCAAGCACTGATCCTTGCAGCACCCCACTAGTTACAGTCTGCTAACCAGAAAATGACCCGTTTATCCTTACTCTGTTTTCTGTCAGTTAACCAATCCTCTATTCATGCTAATTTATTACCCCCAACCCTATGAGCCCTTATCTTGCGCAGCAACCTTTTGTGTGGCACCTTATCAAATGCCTTTTGGAAATCCAAATATACTACATCCACTGGTTCTCCTTTATCTACCCTGCTAGTTACATCCTCAAAAAACAAATAAATTTGTTAAACATGATTTCCCTTTCATCAATCTGTGATGACTCTGCCTAATTATATTATGATTTTCTAAGTGCCCTGTTACCACTTCCTTAATAATGGATTCCAGCATTTCCTGACGACTGATGTTAGACTAACTGGCCTGTAGTTCCCCGTTTTCTCTCTCCCTCCTTTCTTGAACGGCGTGGTTACATTTGCTACCTTCCAATCCACTGGGACCGTTCTAGAATGTAGAGAATTTTGGAAGATCACAAGCAATGCATCCACTATCTCTGCAGCCACCTCTTAGAACCTCAGGATGTACGCCATCAAGTCCAGGGGATTTATTGGCTTTTAGTCCCATTAGTTTCTCAAGTATTTTTTCCTCTACTGATGCTAATTAATTTAAGTTCCTCACTCTTATTAGCCCCTTGGTTCCCCACTATTTTTGGCATGCTTATTTTGAAGTACCCCTGGAATGATTCCCTCTTTCAGTAACTTGGTCACAAACAGGTTGAATGGCTTTTATAAAAAAAAGCCTTTCATGCTATCCTCTACCCAAGAAAACCATCACCCGCCACCGACCTTCAATGGCACCACCATCAACATCTTAGGGATGACCGCTGACCAGAAGCTTAACTGGACCAGCCGCATGAACACCATGGCTCGAAGCACAAAGCAGAGGTTGGGTACTTTGCAATGACTGGTTCACCTCCTGATCCCTCAAAGCTGCTCCACTGTCAGCAACGCTCAAGTCAGGTGCGTGATGGAATACACAACACTCACCCGGATGGCTGCAGCCGCAACACTCAAGAAGCTCAACACCATCCAGGACAGCACAGTCCACTTGATTGTTGCTACTGCCACTCTGCTCAATATCCACTCCCTTCATCACCGGTGCAGTGGGGCTGCAGTATGCACTACCTACAGGATGCAGTGCAGTAACTCACCAAGCTTACTTCAACAGCACATCCCTGTCCCGTGATCTCTACCTGCAAGAAGGACAAGAGCACTTTTTGGGGATCTGCAGGTTCCTATTCTACCAGTCAATTGCCTAATACAATGAAGTTCCAGTATGTTAAAGCACCTGTTGACACTAATTTCAAAATACACTGAATATTTTGCTAATACAAAACAGCAATAACCTCCATCAACGGTGTCCTCAGCAGTAAGCAGCCATTATGCGTTCAAAGATTTTAACTTGCAGCACAGGACTTCAATTAGTACACAATGCATCTGATTACTTAAAACACTCGAAACAGACTTTTAATTAAATTGGAGCCCAAAAAACACTTACATAATCTCAGTAAGTCTGATGTGCCATGGCAGAAAGCCAAGAGTGCTGTCCACAGGGCCAAATTTCAACACTAGATCCGGGTCAGGTAAGCCTAAAGCACCTTCTAAAAAGGGGAGAAAGTAAAATGAATTGAATACACGCATTAAATATGCAAGTATCAAATCATACAGTACAAGATTGCTTATGTGATTATATACCCAAGAATAAGGCTGCTGACTAGGGAATTTCTACATAAAAATAACTACCTACAGGGCAAGGAACTGACCAACACCACAATACTGCCTCTGGTTTTACAAGTCTAGTACAAATGTGGAAAAATGCAATTATAGTGCAACTTGACTTAATGCACTAAAGTGCAGACAGGTGAAGAGCACTGCACATTTAAATATTTTTACAGTGGTGGTGTAGCCAGTGCTAGTTATCACTGTAGTTTAAAGAGAGCATCAATGAAGCAAAAACATTAAGTTCTGTAATTCAAACGTCAAATACATTTTACTGTGCTACGGAAATAATCTTTAAAAATTACATAGGCATTGGTGCTGGGCATTGGCTTCGCAGAGATTAGGGTGTGGTGGCCCCTACAGTGACATCATCCGAAAACAATGTCAGGTTCTACATGTACACCTGACGACACCCAGCTCTACCTCACCACCACCTCCACTGTCTCTAATTTGTCACACTACTTATCCGACATCCAGTACTGAATGAGGAGAAACTTCATCCAACTAAATATTGGAAAGACTGAAACCACTGTCTTCGGTCCCCACCACAGACTCCATCCCTCTCCCTGGCAACTGTGAGGCTGAACCAGGCTGTTCGCAACCTTGGTGTCATATTTGACCCAGAGATAAGCTTCTGACCACATATTGGCTCTATCACTAAGACCTGCCTACTTCCACCTCCGTAACATCGCCCAACTCCACCCCGCCACAGATCATCTGCTGCTGAAACCCTCATCCGTGCCTTGTTACTTCTAGACTTGACTATTCCAACTCTCTCCTGGCCAGCCTTCCATCTTCCACGAACTTGGTCATCCAAATCTCTGCTGCCCGTGTCTTAACTCGCACCAAGTCTCGTTCACCCATCACCCGTGTTCACTGACCTACATTGGCTCCCAGTCCAGCAACGCCTCAATTTTAAAATTCTCATACTCGTTTTCAAATCCCTCCACGGCCTCGCCCCCTACCTACCTCCAACCTCCTCCTGCCCTGAGACCCTCAGATATCTGCTCTCCTCCAATTCTGGTCTCTTGCGCATCCTCGATTTTAATCGCTCCACCAATGGCAGCCGTGCCTTCAGCTGCCTAGGCTCCCAAGCTCTGGAATTCCCTCCCTAAACCCCTCTCGCCTCCTTTAAGACTCTCCTTAATATCTACCTCTTTGACCAAGCTTTTGGTCATTTGTCCGAATATCGCCTTATGTGGCTCGGTGTCAAACTTTGTTTGATAACGCTCCTGTGAATGTTTTACTACTTTAAAGGTGCTTTATAAATGCAAGTTGTTGTATGTTGTGCAAGAGCATTCCAACAACAAACTACTTTCAGGGAGGCAATGGTGTCAGAGCAATTATCTGCTTACCCTCTCAACTGGAATATGTGGTGCATAGTAAACAATACAAGGATAGGGAAAAATAGCTGTCAACATTTAATTTTAGTTAGGACCATCCACAATTGCCCTCAGATATACAAGCCCTCTTCTATAAAACAAGCCATATGGATTCATCAGAGTAGTAAGACAGATCACCAAGTACGCTTATGAAGATAAAACTTAACAGTTTTCAGATTAGATCCTTTATTACAATTTAATTCTAGGGAAGGGAAAAGAGAGAAGACATTTGACTTTGCTAACAAACCATGAAAGGGGCGAATAAGGTTTGTCCTAAGTGATATTTTGATGCTAAAGATCAAGTTAAAGTAATTACAAACTAGTCTCTTCAATTAAGAATCTAACATTACAATTTATGAAAAAGGAAACAATGCAAATTTTGGAAATAAAAATGTACTTTAAACTTTTGAACACTACATTTCAATCAAATGGGCTCACTAATAATAAACTCTAAACAGTGTTAGAATTACTATTTAGTCAAAGCAATTAAGTAAAAATATAATTTCAATAGAACACACATCTCTAACAGTATTTCACTGGCACGAGAGGGTGGTTCTGGGCCCATTCTCAAACTGAACAAGCAAATTAAAACTGTGTGTTCCTTCCACTGAACAGATGGCACTTACCTCTGAGCAAACTGTCCATAATATTCACATTTAGATCAGCGGACCTTCTCTGCTGCTGAGCAACTAACTGACAGTACTTCTTAGCAGCTTTCACTATATCTGCTTTCCCATCATCAGGTGAAAGCACTTTCACTGTAGTTGGACAAGATAATACTAAAATACAAAAGTTAAAAGAATTCTAATATACTGGACATCAATAGTATAATGATTGCACACAAACCCAATTATTAAAAATTACAATATTGAGTTGACAGTGCGCGAACAAGTAAAGAAATACAGGATTTGGTCAGCTATATTCCATGATTTGAATTCACAATCCAGCAAGCTTTTGCTACCCAAGAACTCCAAAATCCTTTCTTCCCCTTCCACCCTCAAAACACTGATGCAGACAAATAGAACAAGCAGCCCAAGAACCTGACCATTTAGCTACAGCACTTATAAGAACTCCCTCCCTAACAGCACTGTGGGAGTACCTTCACCACACTGACTGCAGCGGTTCAAGGCGGCGGCTCACCACCACCTTCTCAAGGGCAATTAGGGATGGGCAATAAATGCTGGCCTTGCCAGTGACACCCACATCCCATAAACGAATAAAAAAAAGTGAATTGAATCCTTTCAATTATTGTAGGGGACCCTTATAAGTTAGCAATCTAACAATGAAAACTTTGGTCATTACATGAAAGTTAAGTAATCTATCCAAATTGCTTGATATTAGGGTTGGGGTGACACATGGCCTGCAGATTATCAATAGCAGTTTCAAGATTTGACCTGTGTAGTATGTTTTCAAGTAAGGATTTGTTCTTAGAAGAATCTGCTTCATAAACTCAGCTACAACAATGCCATGTCAGCAAGCTCATCACTGCAAACTGTAATAAAGTCTGTACTTTTAAAATTATTTTAATTATAACCAAAACTATATTTATAATGGATACATCACATGGCACTGTACAAATCCGATCATAAAGATTTACTATGACAATGGACTTCAGAAACTGGTGTACAATTTAATCTTTCCAAAATAAATCTCAAGCTACAGAAAATGCAATTTAAAAAAATCACATTGAATAAGATATTTAATAAAATTACCTACCTTGTTCAACTTTCTTGTTACTATTTAAAATTTCAGTAGAATACTTTGAACAGTCCAGACCTAGTAACTCTTGCTGTTGTTTTAAGATTTCCTCCATTAGCCTGGAATTGTTTCTCTTGAAAATACCTGAAAGACACACACAGGGCACGTTAGTCAGATGATTAAAAACAGTGATTACCATAAGCAAAACAGCAGCCAAAGAGACTAGGAATAAGATTGAAGCAGCCAAGACTAGTCAGTGACCTCATCAAGGACATCAGCGAGTGACTTGGCCTACATTTGAGAAATCTGGTTTACAGTAGCAAATTGCAAGATACAAAAAGACCAATGGCGGAGAAAAGGATTAATTAAAGATCTTCTAGAAGCGACCAGAACCCTTAGCACCTTTGTTTTTGGTACTCGTGGCTCTGAATCATTTCTAGTCCTTCATTCAGCAGCAATGAGTGAGTTTAGCGATCAGTGCTAGGAGTACACAAATGTCACTTTTACCACTGATCACAGTCAGATAAAATTTACAGTACTTTTAAAAGGTGAACAAAGTCTGACTGTATGCAAGACTTTAGTTGCTGCCTATGTGTAGAAAAGATTGCAGTTATAGGGCAGTGTTGGTACCTTAAGGTAAAGGAAAGTTGGCTGCATAAATACTTCCTAAAAATCACAAGTTGCTTGCTACAATTCGGGCTTTCTGCAAACATGATAACCTTGTGTACAATGCAAAAAGGCAGTTTTCAGCAGAAGAACTGAACCCAGTGTGATGTGAATGGAATAGTGCAAAACAAAGAGGGGGGGGGGGGGGGGAAAGAGGGAAACAGAAAAACAAATTTTCCTGTTTGAGCACGAATTAGCTGTTTCTTTAAGTGTTAAATTTGAGAACTTCCTGAAATATCAGTAGTGACTTGGATTGCATCTGTACCCAAACAGGAAAATTTATCAGGTTGCCAAATGGATGAATGTTTGACACGAATCCCATTTCAGATTCATAAAATCATTCATTTTCATGGAAGTTATACACTAGGAATTTGAAAGAGCACAATATAAATCTTCATTCGCATTGTTATTGCTGAAATAAAATCCTTGAGAAGTTTATAGCTTCAAGAGATTAAATTTGGCGTCCAGGGGTAAAAATGTTGAGATTAGTTTTAAGGATCATACAAAAAAGTGGACAAGGAACAATATAGGCCCATTCTGGTTCATCCTGAAAGACCCTGTGACCCCATTACAACATCCACCCATTTAAATGATTTCAGTTAAACTCTCTTAACTGGAAATCCATCTCCACCTAAATATAGGCACAGCCTTTAAAGCTTATTAAAAAAATGTTAAAAGTTAATTAGTTCTGTGGCTACTGCTATGTTGAGTATCTTCAACTGAAACCTAGGCTAAATGAAAGATTTCCACTGGTCACATTTTTGCTACTTTGTACAGATGGAAACCCACAGGACAGGCAGTTCAGGACCTTCAGACTATGGATTTAACCCCTCTACAGTGCAACAGTAATTGGAAATACTCCAGGGGACGGACGGACAGACGCACACACACACAGTAGGAAAGATGGCAAAAGAGAAAATAAGCTAATTAAACAGAGGAATATAAAGAGAAAACAATGAAATGGAAAACGATTTAATTCATAGATGATCATTTCTCTTTAGTCAAATCCAAACACAGAATGCAGACAAAACAAATGTTCAAGTCCAAGGTTACATGAATAGGACTTTTCTGTAATATAAAAGTGTCAAAGTCCTGCTGCAGTTAAATTGCTCAGAGCACAATTTGACTCACCACAGCAGATTCATCACTAATGGAACAGTGGGCACATGCAAGCTCCATGCTGGTGTAGTTACTCAGAAGTCAGCAAATTAGCTTTGAGGTAACTGCTCCTGCACAAATCTTTCACATGTGCAATTAGAACAAAAAGTTGCAATTTAAAATTCTCATCCTTGTGTTCAAATCCCTCCATGGCCTCAGCACTCTCTCTCTCTAATCTCCTCCAGCTCTACAACCCTCCAAGATCTCTACGTTCCTCCAATTCTGGTCTCCTTTGCATTCCCAATTTCCATTCCATTGGCAGCCATGCCTTCAGCTGCCTGGACCCCAAGCTCTGGAATTCCCTCCCTAAACCTCACCGCCTCTACCTCTCTCCTCAAAACCTACCTTTAACCAAGCTTTTGGTCACCTACCCTAACATCTCTGTGGCTCCATGTCAGATTTTATAGTTTAAAATGATCAACAGCTCTAACTAAAACTGTTAATTATATCATTTTTAATAGAGCTCTTAATTGCACTGTAGAGAATTGGACAGTCCTGCCGTCTCACTGCAGTCCCTCACTTGACAAGAAGTGCAGAAGGAGAACTGAATCCCAGCTGTCCACACCCCACAGCCAGGCAAGCAGAAATACATGAAGCAGGAAGTCTGCTGACAGTCACAAGTAGCCACCACAGATTATTATAAACACCACTGCGGTAAAGGAATCTTTACACAATTAGCCACATCTACAATAATGTTTAATTGTAGTTAAACTTTCAAGACTATAATTTTGGTCCTGCAGGTCACCCAAAGTATTCAAATATCCAGGGACTTGAAGAGCTATTTGTGACAGTGGCGACCTAAGAAAATCCTTATTATTTGATGAAATATGTTCACTGTTTTCTAAATGACTGTTGAGCTGCACAATCTGAGCAACACGAATGCAAAACTGAGTTCTAATTGCATTTAAATTTAGAGAAGAATGGTTTGAGAATGTTTTTGCATGCGGACAATTGGAACACTCAAATACGAGTAGGACACAATACAATACAAAGCAAATGGTATAGCATTTCACAGAATGCTCAAAACTAAAGTTTCATTTTACAGATAACAGGAAAATATCAAATTAAAATTGATACAAACCTCAACAAATACATATTCTATTGTAACTAAATTTGTAACTAGAACTGTTCTTTGAGTTTATGCTTGCCCCCAAAAAATGGCCCAAACGAAACCAATTGCAGCATACACTATCAGGTATTGAGGGGTGGGGGGGGGGGGGGGGGGGGGGGGGGGACCACAAGCAGTCGGCTTCCCACAGAAGGACCTGATCTATAGATTTTGTTCCATCAACCTTATCCTCAATCCTTAAAACACATTTAATTTGAATGTGGAGAAACCATTTAATTTTTTGACACTACAATTGCTGCAGAATCTTCCAAGCAAAATAGAACCAAACACTGCAGTTGTTGCTCTATTGTGCCAATATTCACAAACTGCTTGTATGGCTGCATTCCGAAGTGTAGCATGGGACTGATGAAAGTTGTCGGGTGACCCGCCCCTGAAAGATTTCCAAGAGATAATGGTATTGGCAACTCAACATCTGTCTTTTGGGTGACCATCCAATGTGTGGTCAAGCAACGATTTGCCTGGAGTTGCACCAATTCCGCTCTAGGAAAATGCCACAGCAGTATAAATGATAATAGCTCACCTGCTTCTAAGAGGAGGTGGAGGACTCTCAGGTAGAGATAGTCTGTAACCTGTAATGTCACCATAAAAAGAACAGGGCCTTGGAGACCCTTGCTCAGGCAATAGGGAACTTAATTCCCTTGTTACTGAACACCCAGTACAGAACTCCTTACAATTTGTTTCAATGATTCTTCCCTCTCTCCATCCATCTTAGGTTTGAATCACCTTTGAATGGCCCTCATCTCTGCTCCCTCAAGTCCAAGGGATGCTGACTTGAATGGATATGGTGGACAACTGGTTTAGCCATTCACCACCAGATCTGGCTGAAGCACAAAGCACTATTGAGTCTGCCATTAACTGCTCACTATTCCAAGATCATCCTGGAATGCAAAGATAACCCCTGGCTTCTTTTCTCTACTGCAAACCATCGTCTTAAACCCCTCTCCCCTGTCTCCTCCACAATGGTAGGATACCGAGAAGTGTAGAAGATCAGAGGGACCTTGGAGTGCATGTCCACAGATCCCTGAACGGAGCGGGACAGGTAGATAAGGCGGCATACGGGATACTTTCCTTTATTAGCCGAGGCATGGAATACAAGGGCAGGGAGGTTATGCTTGAACTGTATAAAACAGTAGTTAGGCCACAGCTAGAGTACTGCGTGCAGTTCTGATCCCCACATTACAGGAAGGATGTGATCGGACTAGAGGGGGTGCAGAGGAGATTTATGAGGATGTTGCCAGGACTGCAGAATTTTAGCTATGAGGAAAGATTGGATAGGCTGGGGTTGTTTTCCTTGGAACAGAGGAGGCCGAGGGGAGATTTAATTGAAGCGTATAAAATTGAGGGGCCTAGATAGAGTGGATAGGAAAGACCTACTTCCCTTAGAAGAGAGATCAATAAGCAGGGACATAGATTTAAATTGGTAGAAGGATTAGAGGGGAATTAAGGAGAAATGTTTTCACCCAGAGCGTAGTGGGGTTCTGAACTCACTGCCTGAAAGGGTGGTAGAGGCAGAAGCCCTCACTGCATTTAAAAAGTGCTTGGATGTGCACTTGGAAGTGCCGTGGCCTACAAGACCACGGATCAAGAACTGGAAAGTGCAATTAGGTTCGACAGCTCTTTTTGAGGAGAGCGATGATAGCAGATTTGAAAAGGGTGGCGGGGAAGGAAAGAGGGGGGACAGTACCCGAGGAAAGAGAACCGTTAACAATATCAGCTAACATGGGAGCCAGGAAGGGAAATTGGGTGGTCAGACTGTTCGCAACCTTGGTGTTGTATTTGACCGAGATGAGCTACCGACCACATATATGCGCCATCACTAACCTCCGTTATATCGCCCGACTCCACCCCTGACTTAGCTCAACTGCTGTAAACCATCAACAAGTATTTATATAGCGCCTTTAACGTAGTAAAACGTCCCAAGGAATTGCACAGGAGTATTTGAAGACGAAAAATTTGACACCAAGCCACATAAAGATAAAATAGGGCAGGTGACCAAAAGCTTGGTCAAAGAGATAGGTTTTAAGGAGCATCTTAAGGAGAAAAGAGAGGTAACGAGGCGGAGAGGTTTAGGCAGGGAATTCCAGAGCTTAGGGCCTAGGCAACAGAAGGCATGGCCACCAAAGGTTGAGCGATTATAATCAGGCATCCATGCCTTTGTTACCTCTAGACTTGACTATTCCAATGCACTTCTGGCCATCCTCCCACATTCTACCCTCTGGAAACTTGACGTCATCCAAAACTTTGCTGCCTGTGTCCTAACTTGTACCAAGTCCCGTTCGCCCATCACCGCTGTGTTCGCTGACCTACACTGGCTCCCAGTTAAGCAACGCCACGATTTTAAAATTCTCATCCTTGTTTTCAAATTTCTTCATGGCATCGCCCCTCCCTATCTCTAATCTCCTCCAGCCCCAGAACCCTCCGAGATATTTGTGCTCCTCCAATTCTGGCCTCTAGCATCCCCGATTTTAAATCGCTCCACCATTGGCAGCCGTGCCTTCAGCTGCCAAGGCCCTAAGCTCTGGAATTCCCACCCTAATCCTTGCCACCTGTACCTCTCTTCCCTCCTTTAACACGCTCCTTAAAACCTACCTCTTTGACTAAGCTTTTGGTCATCTGCCCTAATGTCTCCTTATGTATAGCTTGGTGTCAATCTGATTGATAACGCTCCTGTGAAGCATCTTGGGACATTTTGCTACATTAAAGGTGCTACATAAATACAAGCTGCTGTCGTTGAACAAGCCAATGCCTACCTTCTGTACCACTCAGCATTCTCCAATAGGTCGATAAGAGGAACACATCCCTCCCTCCTCAACAGCAGTACCTCAACTGCCCTATCCTCACTCATTGACCTTCCCAACCAGCAAGAGTATGGTGGCAATTTTCAGAACAAGGGTTTAAAAATAAAAAAACGTCATATTAAGAAGCCAATAGTTAGAACTCTACTCAAACTCCTCAGGCCTGGTACAGTTTTCCAGCCAAGGGTTTTGGACAGGCAAATTAGTGTCCTCTGCCAACACTGCTTTTGAGTAGTTTGCTGAGTAACATGAGTTGACTCTTCCAATTTTGTGCCCCTTATAATGCAGTATCCTGATGGTATTACACTGTACCAAAATCAGGAACACATTACATAGTCAAATCTGCAGATGTAAACCCACATTCCCTGTACACAACAGAATTGATGTTTCGGAGAATCACGTCACCTACATGCTCTGAACTTGATTTCTACTACTTCCTTTCATTTGTACTTTTACATTATCTAGCCTCAGATGGCCACAAGGTTCATAGAATGTGCAGCTTCAAAATTCACTCCACTCCAGCCAGGTGCAAGGCCACGTAAACGATGAGTTCAAAATGCAATACTAAATCAACAGCACTGAAGAGTTGTTGAGGCAGAAGTCACACCATCTATCATTATGCATAAAACTTGTGACTACAGTTACTACCCATGAAATCAAAAATCTAACGAGCATCACAGACACCACAGATTTAGGAAACAAATGTACTAATTATCTTGCCAGGACAATTACTTTACAGCTTTAAACATCTTGCTCTCTACAGCTTCAATCTCTTACATTTCTCTCCCCCTTGGACATCACACATCTTGAAAAATACTCAGCGTATCTTTTAGTCACATCCTTCACATTTGACAAGCAAAAAGTATTCTGCCCAGCTAGTTTTCTGAGCAAATCCAAAGAGAACATGCCTTGCCCTGAATGCAAGGACACAGAGTACTATACTAACTCTTCTTGACCTCTTCAGGTATGCAAACTCTAATTTTACTGAAGTGCAGCTTACAATTATCACCCCAACCCAAGCTAAAACTGGTTTGAAACAGGCACGTACAACTATTGCTCAATTTTAACTATTTACTGTAGGCAAACATGTGCACCAAAGCCTGGTGCCCAATTAAATATTCTTCAAAAAGTTTCATCTTACCCAGTTAATCTTCTGTGTTCACAAATAAAGAAAACTCTTTGAATCTGTTTCCCTACTCATCCCCCACTCTGACTCCCTGGCCCCAATACTTACTGGGGCATGGTTTCGGAGCTGGGGGGTGAAGGAGTTCTGGTCGGGAAACCCGGAAGTGCAGGTTTCCTCAAACGGCCTGGAGTTTAAACTCCAGGGCGTGTTTTAATTTCCACCCCCCCAGGTTCCTCGCTCGACAACCAGCCCGAATGACTGGCTTGGCTGCCTGTCCGATTGGGAGCAGGTAGGTTTAGTGGTGGTGGGGAAGGGTCGGTGATCGTCGGGGTGGGGGGCGGCAGAAGTTCATTGAGCCTGGAGAAAATACTCCTGCTCCTCCTGACTCACAAGCTATGCTGTAAAGACACTTACCTCTTGGTTCAAGCCCTTCTCGCCTCCTTTTACTTGCCAGGGAAATCGGACTGACAGTTGTTAAAAAGAGAAACCGTCTTAAAATGAAGGCACGCATCATCTGAAAGTTAGCACTTCTGACGATGTAACACTCCACTGAAGTGTCAGTTTACATTATTTGCTCAAGCTCGTGGAGGGGCTTGCACCTTCTGACTCTGGTCCGACCTGCCTCATACGAGTGGATTGGTCACCATCTCCCTTTCCGCCTCCATTAAAAACAGAAGTGGGTGGGTTAGAGGCGGATTGGGGCCGTCTTTGGAATTTAACATTTTTACTTGCCACCCGACCCAAACCCACCCTTTTTGGGGGGTTAAAATTACCCCAACCCCCGTTTTTGTTCATTTTCCACACCGTCTTGCTATTGCCACTTGCTGCCGCTCCCCGCCCCCAACCAACCATTTTTACATTGCAATAGTGCCACGGACTTCTGACTCATGGGTTGCACACAGTTGACAGCATCACTGAATATAAACCTACAAAGGTGGAGTTATTCCTTCAGCAGAGGTCTTTCAATCTACAGGCAGCAACAGAAGTGCACTGGTTGGACAAATGGTGAAATGATTGTTCATAGGTAGCACATATTGGATTCTTTTAATTCTTAATCCATGAGCAACACCACAACAGATCTAGTACTAAAAACTAGAACCCCACCTAACTAATTGCTGGTTACTGCCACAATCAGGGTGTGTGAATAATCCATTCTATATTGTAGGAGTGTTTTTCAGAGTTACATTTTTAAAAAAGCCCAGAGATGGCAGAAATTCACCACTCATATCTTTGACAATATTCAAATTATTACTCCTAAAAACTGTTTCTCTTCACCACCCCTTTCCCTCCTCTGGTTTCTTTTAAAGAGAATGCATCACCATCAGGAAAACTCTAGTTATAGCTGTAAGTAATAGACACTTTTTCTTTTGCCCATGTCTGTAAACTTTTAGCCATTTAAACAGCAGTGTTACTAGGTTTATTTAGAGTATTAAGTGAGCTTGGCTCAGGCAGTAGCACTCTCGCCAGAGTCAGAAGGTGCAAGCCCCTCCACGAGCTTGAGCAAATAATGTAAACTGACACTTCAGTGGAGTGTTACATCGTCAGAAGTGCTAACTTTCAGATGATGCGTTAAGCCATGGCCTATCTGCCTGTTCTGGTGGATGCAAAAGATTCCATGACAGTATTCAAAAGAAGTTCTCCCAGTGTTCTAGCCAACGTTCATTTCTAAACCATCACTAAAAACAGATCTTATGAATTTTGTTGTTTGTGGGACCCTGTCATAGGCAAATATGGCACCCAGTTTGCACAACAGTGACAGCACTTCAAAAGTAATTCATGGGCTGCAGAGTGCGCTTTGAAATGTCCCCAGGACACGAAAAGGCTCTCTATAAATGCAAGTTCTTTTTTTAAAAATTGGTTCTAATGTGTCAGGTGATTTTTGTTTACTAAGCCAATACAATTTAATGCGGTCAGATAACTTGTGCAATCTTGCCTCAAATTATTCCTGCTACCAATGACAAATTTGCAAACATTAGAGGTTATATCCACCAGGAAAGATTGAACCGGCTGGGGCTCTTTTCTCTAGAAAAGATAAGATTGAGGGGTGACCTGATAAAGGTCTATAAGATTATAAAAGGGTGTGATAGGGTAGACATAGAGAAGGAGTTTCCATTTGCAGGCAAGACCAGAACTAGGGACTAGAAATGTAAGATTGTCACTAATAAATCCAATAGGGTATTCAGAAGAAATTTCTTTACCCAGAGAGTGCTTAGAATATGGAGCTCACTACCACAAGGAGTAGTTGAGGCGAATAGCATAGATGCATTTAAGGGAAAAATGGATAAACACATGAGGGAGAAAGGAATAGAAGGGTAAGATGAAGAGGGGTGGGAGGAGGCTTGTGTGGAGCATAAACACCAACACGGACCTGTTGGGCCAAACGGCCTGTTTCTGTGAAGGTAATACATTTACTAGTTTTGAATCCAGGCTGAGTGACAAAATTGGTCTAACCAAATTTGTTACCCAATCCCTTATTTAAAAATATTTACAGCATATTTTGGTCAAAGATAAAGAACCTTGTTGCAGTCTATTGTACATTATCCTCCAATACACTCAGTGCAGCCAAACATTGCTCAGGGTTTTATAAACAGTTCTACGGTTAGCATATAAGTGAGCTCTCATTTTAGGGACAAGAACAAAAGAATGTCATCCAACTGACAGCTAATCATCTGCCATTTTCTTTTAAATGAAATTAAGGGATTTTTGTGTTTAAATTGCCTTATCGCTATTAATAGCAGACTCACATCAATAAAACATGGATAGTTAGCCCTGCTGGCACTTGTATAGTGCATCCAAGGAATGGGTTCAGACACATTGTGAAAAGTATATCTACTGCTTTCTTATTATAATACTACCACTAATGGCAGCACCAACTTTGATAACTGCACTGTAATATAAATGAGGGAGTACTGGTCAGTCCACTGGTATGGATGGTCGCCTCAAGAAGTGTTTTCTTCCTCTCTTCCTCCACCCTAGTTACTGGAGGCAGAGTTCTGTTGGGAGTCAAAAGTAAACATTTTATTCGACAATGTACCCTGCTGCTAGTTGCCATTTTTCTCCCCAGCCATAGGCAAACTGAGCTCTCAACCTGCCCGGCCAAATCTGTGCAGGCAGTGGCCACCTAGCAGGAAAGGAACAGCCCAAAAATGAAAATCATGACTGTGACTTTTAAACAGCTGTAGAGGGAAAACTTTTTTTTTTTTTTTACACAACGAGTGGTTAGGATTTGATAGGGTGGTGGATACAGATTCAATAGTAGCCTTCAAAGGGAATTGGAAAAATACTTGAAGAAATTGCAGGAATATGGGGAAAACAGCAGGGGGAGTGGGACTAACCAGATTGCTCTTCGAAAGAGTCGGAGCAGACTCGAAGGGCCGACTGGCCTCCTTCTATACTGTACTATTCGCTATGTTTAAGATTGTGTAATTGGACCAGATTCCACGGCACCAGCACATTGCAGAAACACCTGTTTTAGCAGAAGTATATCCAATTAACAAAATTAAGCTGGGAGGTTTTTTTTTTTTAAATGCCATGAATAAATAAACGCAACAATTTTAAAGCAAACTTAGTACCATTCCTGCTATGGCAAACAATCAAGTTCAATATGCTTTTTCAAATCAACACATCGCCAGTGCTCCAATTCCAATTATGGGAGTGTAGTACAAAGTGCAGAGTTATTGTGACGTTGAGTCATAGTGTTATGCTCACTGCACCTACATGGATCCTCTTACAATAGCCAGCGACCAAAATTTTACCCGAATAAAATAGAATATACATTTGTCAAGCCTGAATTAAATTTGGTTGTTACTTATATATAACCTATTCCCTTTATGTTGAGAGATCAATAGAAAACCCCAAAAGATGGGAGAAAACATACCAAGGTGAATAAGGTAGATAAAAGTGCAAAAGTAAAATGAAAATTTTTAGCGAAGAATAATTAAAACAGAAAGCACTAACCAAGCTGATGTTTGGGCTTTCAGTGACCATACATTTCCCTCTGTACTCCCTAGATTTTCTGCATAAAAATGTTCCAAAGTCAGAAACATTGTTAAACAGTAAAAAAAAAAATTATACTTGGCTGAAACTGATGCATTAACTTGCAAGCACCTTTTGAAATAGGCCCCCATGCATTAAAAATTGGTTATTTAGTGATGCATGGTCAGATTCATGACACTGGCAGAACTCCCTGATCTTCAGGAAAAAGTGCAATGAGGTCTCTTCCGTCCACCTGAGCAGGCAATGAGACCTAGAAACACCTCACCTCTACTAATGCAACACTCAACTCAGTACTGAAAAGCCAGTCTAAATTATGCTCTCAAGTCTGTGGCTTGAACTCACAGCTTTGACGCAGATGAGAATGTTACCACCAAGCCAAAATGACTAGCTCAACGTCGTAATTATCTGCAAAAAGATATCTAGTTATTATACACCAGTATCTGAAGTTTTTAATTAAATTTCAGAGTACCCAACAGGTTGATTATGCACCTGTGCTTACAGAAACATTAGATTGGCACGTGAGTAACAAAATATTTGAATCTTTAAACTTGGAAATTAATTATTTTTTAATTTAGAAGAGAATTTGAATTAAGCAACTTTAATTTAGCAGGGTAGAGTTTATAACTATAACCAAGTGAAACCACACACTAACACTGCCGTGCCCAAAAAAATAGTAAATTCTTCTCTTACACCGATGTCAAGGCCTGGCCAAAATGGTCCATTAACTGGTCCAGGCAGCGGGCGGTCAAGAGGGTCGTTCGGCCAGATTGCCTGCCTCTCTTCCGCGGCCATGTTCGCGCCCGGGTGGCCCTGGAGATGGAGCACGCGGTGTCCGCCGGCACGCTTGAGGCCTTCCGCGACCAGTGGGCGCCGCGGGGGACTGGAGTGCATCATCACCCTGGCCAATCAAATTTTAATTTAATTTAAGTTTTTTAAAATATTTTATTAAGTTACAGACTATTCGTTTAATCACCCAACCAGAAGAGTACACCGATGTCAATCTGTACAACCAAGACGAGACACTAAACCAGGGCTGTCACGAATTGCGATTGTTGCCGATTACTCGTTGTCAATTGTTTGCTCACTTTGCATCCCGAATAGGAACACAGGAGGGCCTGGTAATAACATGACGCTGCTTCAAGTGGCGAAAATAAGTGAAACGCCGAGTCACAAGACTTTTGTTTTTGCTCTCCTCGCTCCAAGGGAGGAATGGTCCTCTTGTAGTCTCAAAGACATGGGTTAATAGAAAAGAAGTTTACGTGGCGTGCGGAGTGGATGTCCTTTCAGCAGCGTTACTTGCCCCCACCCACTCCTCTTACCTTGGTTGTCATAGACGCTGACATAAGAGATGCCCACGGCCATGCACCACACCACCAGGTTGGCGATGTCGGTGTAGCTGCTCTCCTCCTCGGTGACCACCAGCCCCAGGTGCAGCGGCAGCTTCTTCAGGCTGCGGCCGTCCGAGCGCCAGCGCGCGCGCCGGCTCTTGCCTTTGTTGCGGGCGCTGTAGAAGCCCAGGCCCAGGCCCGCCGGGTTCCAGCGCTTCCAGGCGCACATTCCACTCCGCAGCCAGGCGCACACAGTCCGCTGCAGGCACAGCACGGCGTGCAGCACCCGCCACACCAACTCAAACAGTGCCATCACCTCACCATGCAACTGCAGGGGAGGGGAGGAAGGCCAAAAATTAATGCTAACAAAAAAAAACTTCTGGATCGAAAGATTCACATTGGGGAAAAAGTTTTTTTTTTAAAAAGGCCAGGTTGCCCAATAAGACCTCTCTCTCAGAATGATTGCCAGTCAGTGCCAACTCCCCAACACGCCAGGCGCCATCTTTACTTTTTTTTGGTCTTAACTTTCACCTTTGACTTAAGCAACACATGGAGCGCGGGGATTGGTTCAAAATTTTCACTTGACGTGCACGTCGACCTTCACTGCAAGGAGACAAGAAAAATATTCCCCGCGGTCAGTCTGGTAGTCAGAGCTCCAGCGCCCCCTAAATCGGCAGAGCAACATTCAAAAAACTTCATCTGTTGGGTCGAAGTCAATCAATGCAATACTGAAGGAGAAAAGCAAAATACAGGGAAGAGTTATAGGCACGTCTATGCAGCTGTTTGTACAACAACATTGGAAAAGAGGTCACATTGCCAACTTGCCAAGTACAATTTTCTGCATTGTACAGGGACATAAAGAAAGACTTGCATTTTATATAGTGCCTTTCATGACCACCGGACATCCCAAAGCGCTTTACACCTAATGAAGTACTTTTTGAAGTGTAGTCACTGTTGTAATGCAGGAAATGTGGCAGCCAATTTGCGCACAGCAAGCTCTCATAAACAGCAATGTGATAATGACCAGATAATCTGTTTCAGTGATGTTGATTGAGGGATAAATATTGGCCAGGACACCAGGGATAACTCCCCTGCTCTTCTTCGAAATAGTGTCATAGGATCTTTTCCCTCCACCTGACAGAGCAGACGGGGTCTCGGTTTAACATCTCGTCTGAAAGACGGCACCTCCGACAGTGCAGCACTCCCTCAGTACTGCACTGGAGTGTCAGCCTAAATTTTTGTGCTCAAGTCTCTGGAGTGGAACTTGAACCGACATCCTTCTGACTCAGAGGTGAGGGTGCTACCAACTGAGCCACAAGGGAGTTGGAACTTAGAGTTAGCCTGTAAAAATAGATATATGTTTATATGTAACACAATAGTTTATACAAATTACCTTTGAATTAAGGGTGATGACACATATAAGGTGTCTGTCGCACTCCTACAAAATATTATTCTAATCTCATTCAACCATCACCTCTGTGCTCGCTGACCTACATTGGCTCCCATTTCAGCACTGCCTCAATTTTAATATTCTCATCCTTGTTTTCAAATCCCTCCATGGCCTTGCCCCTCCCTATCTCTGTAACCTCCTCCAGCCCTACAACCCTCTGAGACGCTCCTCCAATTCTGCCCTTTTGTGCATCCCCCATTTAAAATGCTCCACCATTGACGGCCGTGCCATCAGCTGCCTAGGCCCTAAGCTCTGGAAATCCCTCCCTAAACCTCTCCACCTCTCTACTTCTCCTCCTTTAAGATGCTCCTTAAAACCTACCTCTTTGACCAAGCTTTTGGTCATCTGTTCTATTATCTCCTTATGTGGCTTGGTGTCAAATTCTGTTTGATAATGCTCCTGTGAAGCACCTTGGGACATTTTACTATGTTACTGGCACTATATAAATGTGAGTTGTTGTTGTTGTAGTCAACCAACTTGCTATGATGATTATGTTTATTCAAGAGTAATGGGATATCACACATGACAAACACTGGCTCTCTGATGGAATTTATAAATTATGAATCTCAAACTGGTTTGCCTTATTTTGTCACCAAAAATCTTTAATGCCAAAATATTTCCAAAAGTAATAAATTTATCAGTTTAGAATGATCAAAGCTGATTATTAAAAGCACATTTTTGTTAATTGTTAAAATCTTTATTCTAAATATGCTCCCCTGTAAATGTGATGTTGAGAGTTTAAAGCACTACTGTATCAGTGGTCCGAAATTTGCAATGAGAATAACAGCGAGGCTATCAGCGCTCACCGTTAAAATGGAGGAAATGTAACAGCAACATCTGGAGTATGCACATGCACAGTTAAATGTGGAAATCCAGAAGTAGCTGTCAGAGAAACCCAGCTCCTCCACAGGATGCGCTGTTGCAGTCCTCACCTATAGTCTCGACATTAAAACGACTGCAACGACGTGAACTTGCTGTGCTTGCCCACTAGTTCCACACTAAAAATAGGTGAAAAAGTTAGGGTTGCTGCATTCAGGAGTGAGTTTTAAATAGCATAATAAGTGATAATTACTACTGAACAATCTCTCTGGTCCTGTGAAATTAATTTTACAAGTGTGGAGTTTCATTCCATCAGAAAAAAAAGTGTTGGAGATTTAGAAAAATGTTAAATAATTTTTTTTAACTTTTTCTGTTTGTCTCTTTTATCTCTCTCCCTTAATCCCATCTGTATTTCCTAGCCTTTATTTTGCTTTTTGTACATCATTTAAATCTAATTTATATTTCCTGCTTTATACTTCCTGGTTTGGACTCTATGGGCTGGATTTTTCCAACTTCGGTGGGTCCGTGGCGGGCGACGTGCGTGACGTGTGGGGACCCCGCATCTGTCTCAATCCCGGCCTCCAACATGATTTTCCGTTAATAGGGCTTGTTAAGCCCGCCCCGCGAGGTTCCCGGCCAACTAATAGGAAGCGGGTCTCATGACATCATTTGATGACACGTCATCAGCCGGTTTCCTTAAAGGGACCATGACCACATTCATTTGGACAGTTGTGCTCTCAGTGTTCTGCAGCATTGAGCTGCTGCAAACACTGACAAGCACTGCACAAAAGTGCACTCAGGCTCTCCCATTACTCCCTCCATATGCTTATGGAGGGAGTCACAGCACGCAGGGAGGTTCTCTTTCCTTCCCATGGGTGGAAGACACCTCCCCAGGACACCAACGCAGCCTGGTTGCACATTACACTGGAGGGCACAAGCAGGGATGTTGTCAGGAGGACCAGGCTGCAGTGGTGCAAACCTTTCAATGATCTCAGTAGATCACAAAACGTTACTGCAAAGCCACACTCAGCCTCATCCTCCTGTGCCACTCATCACATCCCCATCACTCTGCCTTCCCTACCCTACTCCTGCACATCCCCACTCACACCAACTTACCTTGCACCTCCCCCATCCCTCTCTATCTACGTTATCACTTCCCCATCTCACTAGCCACCACTCACACTCACCCTATCCTTGTCCAATCATTCAAACTAACAACACACAAGGATAGGCACTTGTGTACTTTAGCCACTGTACATGTAAAGTTTCTGTTAAAGTGTTGTCAAGCATTGAAATCTTTATTGTCAACACTTTGCGTTCTTGGACAGATTTGTGTGCACCTTTGGAAGTGTCTTCGTGAGTTCCAGTGAATGGTGAGACATAACTCTGCCTCCCACCCCCAATGGTGATGAGTGTGAAAGGAATGGCTTTGTAGGGATGCTTTATGGTGCTGGTGTAGGGTGGTGCCAACCTGGTGCATCCATTCTGACACAACACCCGACATACTTACCTGACGTGATCCCCGCGTGCCGGGAAACTAGTGGAAAAGCTGCTAAAATGGTAAGTACATGGTAAAATCCTGCTTAACTAACTTTTAATAAGCTTTTACCTATCTAAATTGGATGACCCGCCGCTTGGTGTCGGGTCTGTTCAGGAATGACAGACCCGACATTGGGAAACTGACACGGAGGCGGGTTGACAGCGGGATAGCGACCCGCTGTCAATCTTTTTGATTTTGACAGCGGACCCGCCTCCGAACCCGCACTCTGAGTGCCTGTAAAATTCCGGCCTATGTGTCTCAGTGAGGTTACTTCAACCTAATTGGGTGAAGAGCCACGCTGCTGCTTGCTCTGTTCACAGATGCCACAGATCCCCTGTAGAGGGCGTCACACTGGAAAATACGCCAGATTAGAGGAAATCGCCGCTGACAAGCCCGCAAAATGTCTCTGGGCAACTATCAGTGAAGTGAACGGCGAGCTCTGTTCCTTCGCCACTGAGAGCAAAATCCGGGCCAAAGTGAAAACCATCATGTGATTTTCTTCTTTTATAAAATTTTTTTTTTAATGTTTATACGTTAACTATTAAATGTTTGCCATTTTCCTGTTCCAGATTGTAATCCGTCTTTTTGTAATGATTGGCTTCTGTTTTAATAAAAAACTCTTTATTCCAAAATCATCACAAACTGAGTACACCATTGCTGATAGAACATTTGAGCTACCTTTTATTCTTTGTAATTACATTCAATATTAGTAATCTAGAAATAATAGTAGAAAAACAATAACGCTAGTTTAATGTAAAATTTAATAAACAAAGTAAAACAGTAATGTAAGTAAATTAAACAGTACTGCTAGTTATGCGCCAGTTCTGCATTCAGTAGTAACACTGATTTAAATTCTGGTACAGATTCAGGACATATAATGATTGTCTTCATATTTAGCAATTTGAATATGCAATTTGGTTAAGATCACTTTAACTAAAAGCTAAAGGCACTTTAATTTGTCTGGGACATCAATATATAGACAAAACATTATGCCATTATAAAAGTGATACCTTTAATCATTAATCATTGTGATTATTCAAAGTTTTCTGCTCAGTGGAATTGGGCCAATACTCATGCAAATCTTACTAATTCATGCAGTGACAAAAGTAAATCACCCAGTAATCTGTTTGAATTGTAAGTCAACAGAGAAAGGGTTCAGGGAAGACACTTAAATTTGTGTTTATCTATTCTAAAAGTTTATGTAATATTTAACAAGCAGTGAGAAGACACAAACAAATTGCAAACATAAAATTCAAGTTACAATGGAACATTGATTACCTATGTCACATCACATATACAATCAGAATTATTAAAGTAATTAGCATATTGGTCACTGATTTTTAATCTGCATCATAGTCATAATAATCTTCATTGTCAGTCGGACCATTGATGATTGAGCTATCATCATTCTGTGCTATCTTTGCACCATTTTCAAGAAAAGCTTTTCCTTTTACACCATGCCTAGTATTATATCCACAGCTGTTCAGAACCTTGGTGGAAGATAGCCAGGTCTCACCTCGATAATAGGCTGGGGTTGCACAGTAACCACTTTTGGTCTCCAGTTGTCTTGCAGTCAATAAGACTCTGATTTTCATGAGGTCACAGGTACAGTTCCAGGGGTTGCCATCCAGGTAAAGACGTCTGAGGCGAGGAAAATATCCAAACACATCAGGGTTAAGAGATGATAACCTGTTGTTACGCAGATTCAGAACTTGTAGCCGCTTCAAATTTTCAACTGTCTCCTTGCAAATGTCCTTAATGTTATTTCCTTTCAGATCTATCCTTACAAGAGTATCAGGGAGCCTGAAGAAAGGACAAAGGGTAAGAATTATCTCTATCTAATTCCGAAATGAGATAAAAGCATGCAATTATTAGTAAATACACATTATTGCAGCACCAGCACTGGTGGGAGGATGTAATTATAGCATAACAAATTTACATAGACAGCTTCCATTATAAGTGCAGACACTGAAAAATGTGCTACCGAAGATGAATTAAGGGAGGGAAAGGGGTTCACAAGAAGCCAGAGTTGGAGGAAGCAAGGGCTTGGGATGAGATATAAGCTGTAAGGGGTCATGGTGGCAGTAGAGGGATTTGTAGATGAGGACAAGGATTTTCAAATAGATGTGCAGTACGATAGGGAGTCAGGGTAGTTTGGCAAGGTTTGGAGTGACGGGCAAATGGGATCTAGTGTGGAACAGGATGTGGGCAGCAGAATCTTTCCCAAGTTGTAGGATGGAAATTGGAGGATCTGTGAGAAGGGAATTTGAGAAATCCAACCTTTGAAATGACCAAGTGTGGATACAACAATAGATTTGCACTAATATAAAAACAGAAAATGCTGGAGAAACTCAGCAGGTCAGGCAGCATCTGTGAAGAGAGAAACAGAGTTAACGTTTCAGGTCGATGACCCTTCGTCTGACGACGGGTCATCGACCTGAAACGTTAACTCTGTTTCTCTCTTCACAGATGCTGCCTGACCTGCTGAGTTTCTCCAGCATTTTCTGTTTTTATTTCAGATTTCCAGCATCTGCAGTATTTTCTTTTTGTATTAATAGATTTGCACTATTAGGTAACTACTAAAAATATTCATGCCGGGAATTTCCTCAGGGATTCTCCCAATCGGCCGTTTTGATTGCAAATGTAACACCGCTATTCAAGAAAGGAGGGAGAGAAAAAACAGAGAACTACAGTCCAGTTAGCCTGACATCAGTCATCAGGAAAATGCTGGAATCCATTGTTAAGGAAGTGGTATCAAGTCACTTAGAAAATCATAACATGATTAGGCAGAGTCAACATGGTGTTATGAAAGGGAAATCGTGTTTGACAAATTTATTAGAGTTTTTTGAGGATGTAACTAACAGGGTAGATAAAGGGGAACCAGTGGATGTAGTATATTTGGATTTCCAAAAGGCATTCGATAAGGTGCCACATAAAAGGTTATTACACAAGATTAGGGCTCATGGGGTTGGGGGTAATATAGTCGCATGAATAGAGAATTGGTTAATGGAGAGAAAACAGAGAGTAGGGATAAACAGATCTTTTTCAGGTTGGCAGGCTGTAACTAGTGGAGTGCCGCAAGGGTCAGTGTTGGGGTCTCAGCTATTTACAATCTATATTAATGACCTAGATGAAGGGACCGAGTATAATTTATCCAAGTCTGCTGATGATACAAAGCTGGGTGGGACAGTAAGCTGTGAGGAGAACACAAAGAGTCTGCAAAGGGATATAGATAGACTATGTGAGTGGGCAGTAAGGTGGCAGATTGCGTATAATGTAGGGAAATGTGAGGTTATTCACTTTGGTAGGAAGAATAGAAAAACAGAATATTTTTTAAATGGTGAAAAACTTTCAAATGTTGGTGTTCAGAGAGATTTGGGTGTCCTCGTGCAAGAAACACAGAAAGCTAGCATGCAGGTACAGCAAGTAATAAGGAAGGCAAATGGCATGTTGGCCTTTATTGCAAGGGGGTTGGAGTATAAGAGTAAGGAAGTCTTGCTACAATTGTACAGGGCCTTGGTGAGACCACACCTGGAGTACTGTGCACAGTTTTGGTCTCCTTATCTAGGGAAGGATATACTTGCCATGGAGGTGGTGCAATGAAGGTTCACTAGATTGATTCCTGGGATGAGAGGGCTGTCCTATGATGAGAGATTGTGTAGAATGGGCCTATACTCTCTGGAGTTTAAAAGAATGAGAGGTGATCTCATTGAAACATACAAGATTCTGAAGGGGATTGACAGGGTAGATGCTGAGAGGTTGTTTCCCCTGGCTGGAGTGTCTTGAACAAGGGGGCATAGTCTCAGGATAAGGGGTAGGCCATTTAAGACCGAGATGAGGAGGAATTTCTCCACTCAGAGGGTTGTGAATCTTTGGAATCCTCTGCCCCAGAGGGCTGTGAATGCTGAGTCTTTGAGTATATTCAAGGCTGAGATAGATAGATTTTGGACTCTAGGGGAATCAAGGGATATGGAGATCGGCGGGAAAGTGGAGTTGAGGTGGATGATCCGCCATGATCTTATTGAATGGCAGAGCAGGCTCGAGGAGCTGTATGGCCTACTCCTGCTCCTAATTCTTATGTTCTTACAAACTGGTGATCAAACCAAGCTACTTACTGGATTAGCTTGCTGAATCATCAGGGAAGGGAAGAAACAGATCCCATTTTCATCATCAAGTTTATACTCACCATTGTCTGAACATTAGGTTATCCAGTCAGATATTATTTGAAACTATTCAGATTTTTAACATAGAAAATTGAACTATTTCACACAAAGAAATTGGCATGACTTGCGGCAAAGGGCAAAAATATGGTAATGGAGACTAAACACCGAAAGCTATGCTTTTCATAAAATGATTCTTTTTACTGTTAGCAGTACAAAGAACAAAATCATTCAAAGGAAGTCAATCAAGTTTGTCTACAACATTGAGCCACTGAAAGCCCTGATTCCATCATCTCTTTATATGTTAAAATTGTTACTATTCCATTGGGACGTGCCTGTGCTGTGATGTCATGTTATGTAACTGGTTAGCTCCAACAGAGCAGAGATAATGGTTCATGGCTGCCCATCAAATCATGTTTAACTGTAGCTTTGGAACTACATGGCACTGGGGCAGTCCCATTTATTGCTAGGTGGCTTTGCAACAATGTTAGTCCTATTCAAAATATTCCAGCTACTGGCAGATTTGTATATGAATAAAATAATGATGACAATGTAATTAATCTTCGGTAATTGAAATGTTTAGTCTCTTCCTGTTTCAGTACCTCCATTTTTCCTCACACACTTACCAGTATCACATTGTACCTACCTCATTGGTGAGGTACTGTAGACTTTCAGCCTTAAACCCCAAGGCACCTTACTGGTTAATTATGACAAATCCACCGGGCCAACACTCCCCCCCTCCTCCCCAGCGACAAAATGAAACGCTCTGACCCACCTCTCATTGAAAGCTTTTCCCAACCCCCAAATTACCCATGCTGTGATAACTTTCCATCCCATTGAGCTGATATCCCACAATCGCAGCCTCTGAGATACATTTCCAGCAGTGCCCCTTTACCACTACTGTGATGATTGTCCAACAGTACATCCCTTTTGAGATGATTAACTGCCAGTGACACCTCCATACTGTGATGATTTTCTGGTAGTACTCTTTTCCTCCCAACCTGTGAGATGATTTCTCAACAGTGACCACCTACATCTCGTCACCACCCACTCCCCCCCCCCGCCCCCGCCCCCCCCCCCCCCCCACCCCCCCACCACCACCAATTCCTGCTTGAGTTGAATATTGTACTGGGTCTTGATTTGTCTGCCAAAGAAAACCTGTTTCTTTTAGGTCCATTTTGGATGTGATGTATTATCTAAGCTAAGAGGAGCCACCTCTCCTCCTGAGCGCTACTTTGTCAGGCTCCTGCGATATGTGGAAGAAGCTGGATTGAAGAACATCAGTTTACTTACATTGTAGTTTCTTTTTCATTTTGCTCCGTGCACCAGAATTCTACCCAATTAACCCCACACTCCTTCTGTTCCTATTACATTACCACTGTGTTGGTTTACTGCTTATTTTGAGAAAAGAACTAAAGCATACTTCAAAAAGGGAAAATAAAGAAAAAAAGCTGCAACTATTGAAAATCTGAAATTAAAAACACAAAGCAGTTCTGTCAGCGACTGAACAGGGAGAATATAGGCTAATGGGGTGGAGGCTATTCATCAGAACCTCAGAGGAAGTGTCTTTAACAGACATGTGAAGGGTCGGCCATGTGGATGGCAACACTGATGTCTTGATATTTTGAAAAGGCATCTTGATATTTTTGTTAACTTGGGCTTACTCCTGTGCACATATAGGGGGCTGGAACGAAGTTGGCACTTAACTTATTGGATCGCCTTAATAATTGATATAATTTATGGTTTTAGTCCACTAGCAGTGTTTGATGCTATTATAAACCCTTGTTTGAAATCATGGGTGGTAATAAAACAGAAAAAAAAACCTTAATGCCTAGGCTATGATTTTCTGCTTGACAGTAAATTGGGAACAAAAACATACTTGATACCTAGAAAATAGCCCCACTCCTGGAACTTTAGTACTGTACTTCTCCCACCCTAATCATACTAACATACCCTTTTGGGAAGGATGACAAATGGTTTCGCTCCAGTGCTAGGTCTGAAAGCTTCAAACAGTGCTGCAGTGCATCTACATCAATAATGGTAATGTTGTTGTAGTCCAGAAACAAATGCTTCAGCTCACACAGTCCAGAGAATTCCTGCAGCGTAACTTTTTGTATGAAGTTGTGACTGCAATCCAACATTCGCAGTCGTGATGGTAATCCAATAGGAACTGCTTTCAGTTGATTTTTAGACAGATCCACTATGGATAAGTTTTTCAAAGCCAGTGCATCATTAGCTGTAGAAAGTTGATTTTCTGAAAGAGAGAGCTCAAAGAGGTGACTGAGGTAGTTTAAGTCTTGAATCCGCAATTCACTGATCAGATTTCTCTCCATCTTTAAGGACCACAATAACGGTGGCATTTCTTGTGGAAACTTGCAAAATATGTTCCCTGATAAACTGAGAAAACGCAGTGATGGTAAGAAACTGAAGAAATTTGAAGGTAGAGAAGAGAGTCTGTTATTTTGCATGCTTAAACGTTTCAGGTAAGGAAGTTTTAATGGTCCTGATAACAGCTCAAGACTATTACTATCCAAAACAAGACTTTCTAGTTTAAGAGCAGATGACAAAACACTAGAATGGATTATGGCGATCTTATTGTTTTGAAGGTCAAGGACTTTCAATTTTACCAAGCCTTCAAAGTCAGTCTCACACAAGACCTGAATCCGATTATTACCCAGTTTTAGCACCTCCACATTGGAGGGAAGCTTACTGGGAACACTCCTCAGCTTGTTCTTCCACAGTTCTAAGGTTCTCAAATTTGTCAGGGTTGAAAATGTGTGAGCTTCTGTTGCTTCCATTCCACATGAAGACAGTGCAAGCTCTTCAATACCATAAAGTCCACCAAAATCTGATGCCTGCAAAACATCAACACAAGATAGACACTGAAGTGTAATTTCAGTTCACAGTAATTATCTTGCACCAAGATTTAATCACATTTTTCTAATCGTATGGATGTAACATTGGGATAAAGAAAAACACAAATGCTGAAAATCTGAAATAAAACAAAAAAACAACAGAAATTGCACAGTAGAATGGTCAGCATCACATGAAGGGTCATACCTGAAATTTTAGCCTATCTTTCTCTTTAAGATGTTGACTGAGCTGCTATCTTGTGCTTAATGTACAAAAATATGTGTGCAAAAGGTGGTGTAACTTTATTTTTTAATGTTGAACACCATAAGGTTCTTTATATTAAATCCTAAGCTGGAGTTCATTACACCCTTCCTCTGCAACCTCATTCAGCCCTATAAGCTTATTATCACCATCCAACTCTATTGTGTGTTCTCCCCACCTCTCTCCAGTCTATCACTGGTGACAGAGCCTTCAACCATCTTGCCCCCACATTCTGGAACTCTCTTCCCAAACTCCTTGTTGCATCTCTCCCCACCTTCAAAAGCCTCCTTAAAAATTACAGGTGTACTGAAGAAATGCATTTTCAGGCCAGTTTGGCAAATGAATAAACAATTATGGAAGTGAAGTTCACGTAACTGAAATTCAAAATGGAACTTGAATCAGGAAAAACTGGCACTCAGTTTTTACTATATGAGAGGATATTAAATGCCAAAGAATGCTTTTACTGTATGGTTGAAAAGAAAAACAAGAGTTACTAATCATATAGTATTCATTTTGTTAGGAGTATGTGTCTATAAATTACATTCACTTTTATATTAGGATATCAGCTCAATGAGGAGTTTTCAGGCTCACTCAGTGATTCAGTTCCAGAGACTGCATACTGTGAAAACTCTCTTGCTGTCCTCTCATGTTGGGCACAACAGCTAGTTACCTTACAGCAGATGCTAGAGCTGCAGTAACATAATTTTGTTTTGTTGATTTTTCATCATAGTTTTTATTAAAACCAAAATAAAAATAACAATTTAGTAGTGGCAAATCTGATTGCACTACCAACCTTTATTATAACCTCCTCCATTTAAAAATCAAGGTAACTTTTATTGCCCTTGAACTTTCTACACTCTTTTAGCATCTGACAAATTTTTCAGTGAATTTATTTGGAGTGACTTATACATGAATAAACAGAATCCTTCATCATTGGTTCTTTCTGTCACAATGTGATATGCCTAGGAACTATTATGCTCCCTTCTGCCATGTGACATATAAACCTGATATCATTCGGTGGCATGGCGGAGCTCTGAGTGGGATGGCTGAGGCACAGGTTTGCATTTTGCAATTCTGCACGCAACATGTAGAGACACTGACCGCGATTTCACCGCGGGTCCGTAGCGGGCGACGTCGGTGGTGGATCCAGACCCCGCTGCTGGCTCTAGCCTGCTGTGTAGAATGATTTTACATAAGAACATAAGAAAATAAGAAATAGGAGCAGGAGTAGGCCAATTGGCCCCTCGAGCCTGCTCCGCCATTCAATAAGATCATGGCTGATCTGATCCTAACCGCCAATCTACTATCACAGAAGTTGTTAAGCCCACCCAGCGAGTTTCCGGCCAATTGAAGGAAGTGGGTCTGATGACGTCATTTGATGACGCGTCATCAGCCGGTTTCCTTAATGTGACCATGCGCAAATATATTTTGACAGTTGTGCTGTCAGTGTTCTACAGCATTGAAGTGCTGCAAACACTGACAAGCACTGCACTGCTTATGGAGGGAGTCACAGCATGCAGGGAGGTTCTCTTCCCTTCCAATGGGCGGAAGAGACCTCCCCAGGAGACCAACACAGCCTGGTTGCACATTGCACAGGACGACACAAGCAGAGATGTTGTCAGGAGGACCTGGCTGCAGTGGCGCAAACCTTTCAATGATTTCAGTAGATCACGAAACGTTACTGCAAAGCCACACTCAACCTCATCCTGCTGCGCCACTCATCACATCCCCATCACTCTGCCTTCCCTACCCTACTCCTGCACATCCTTATTCACACCAACTCACCTTGTACCTCCACCCATCCCTCTCTTTCTACATTATCACTTCCCCATCTCACTAGCCACGGTTCACACTCACACTCATCCATGTCCAATCATACCAACTAACAACACACAAGGGTAGGCACTTGGGTGTTTTAGCCAATGTCCATGTAAAGTTTCTGTTAATGTGATGTCAAACATTGAAACCTTTATTTTCAACACTTTGCGTTCTTGGACAGATTTGTGTGCACCTTTGGCTTAGTGAGTTCCAGTGAATGGTGAGACATAATGGTAACCCCCCGCAATGGTGATGAGTGTGAAAGGAATGGCTTGGGCATTGTAGGGATGCTTTATGGTGCTGGTGTGGGGTGGTGCCAACCTGGCGCATCATGTGGCAACCAGGGTGTACAGCGTCAAGTAAAGTAAATCTGGCCATGGTGAGGCCATCCCTGACGTCCCAGGCAGCAATGTTGTCGGGTGCTGATGCCCTGTGTCCTGTGCAGCATCAGTTAATTGCGGAAAAGGTTGGTGTTGTTGTTGGTGCTGCTGGTGTTGGGGCTGATCGTGGTGGGATTCTGAGGACCAAGGTGAGATAGTTTCAAGGGCACCGATGCTGATGTAATAGATGGCAGGTGAACTTGAGATGACAGAAGCGATCTGTCAATGGTGAGAGAGGTTGTTCCAATGAGGTGACACTGGATACAGAGTTTACTCCAAACACTTGCAACCTGCATAAAGCTCAATCTGTCTTCCAAATGCAGTAAGCAGCAACTTCTGAGCTTGGAAAGTGAACAGCTGTGAGATGGGAGCTTTTATAGCACATTTGCAGCTGTCAAGTAATGAGATGATTCCATGGCCAATCAACTCCCGACCTGCTTACCTGACGTGATCCCCGAGCAGCATGGACCCCGTGGGCGACCTCATAAAATGTAAAGGTGAGCTCAAAATACTTCTTAATGGGCTGTTAACAAGGTCATAATGACCTGAATGGCCTCCCCCGTCGCTGCGTGTCGGGTCTGGTCGGAGCTGACAGACCCAACATCTGGGAAAGGCGTGAGGTGGCGGGTTGACAACGGGCTCCCGACCTGCTGTCAAAAAAAAAATTTCCCACCCGACCTGCCACCGAATGTGCCCACTGACTCCCCGACAAATTCCTCCCACTGAGTAGATAGCAAGGACTTCTCCACAGGGAGGCTGTGATTTCACCAGCCGTGCCGAGTCCTGTGCGGCTGGAGCAGACAGCGGCCTCAAACTCTGCACCCGTCTTCACCCCGCTTCCTCCAAGTGATTTTGCCCTGTTTGAACTTGTTAAGCCCGCCCTGCAAGGTTCCTGGCCAATTAAACGGAAGCGGGTCTGATGACGTCATCTGATGACGTGTCATCAGCCGGTTTCCTTAAAGGGACCATGTCCACACTCATTTTGACAGTTGTGCTGTCAGTGTTCTGAAGCATTGAGGTGCTGCAGACACTGACAAACACTGCACAAAGGTGCACGGCTGCACGCAGGCTCTCCCATGACTCCCTCCATATGCTTATGGGGGAGTCACAGCATGCAGGGAGGTTCTCTTCCCTTCCAATGGGCAGAAGACACCGCCCCAGGAGACCAATGCAGCCTGGTTGCACATTGCACAGGAGGACACAAGCAGGGATGTCATCAGGAGGACCAGGCTGCAGTGGCGCAAACCTTTCAATGATCTCAGTAGATCATGAAATGTTACTGCAAAGCCACACTCAACCTCATCCTGCTGTGCCACTCATCACATCCCCATCACTCTGCCTTTCCTACCATACTCCTGCACATCCTTACTCACACCAACTTACCTTGCACCTCCACCCATCCCTCTCTATCTACATTATCACTTCCCCAGCTCACTAGCCACCCCTCACACTCACCCTCATCCTAGTCCAATCATACCAACTAACAACACACAAGGCACTTGGCTGTTTTAGTCATGTGAAGTTTCTGTTAATGTGCTGTCAAACATTGAAATCTTTATTTTGAACACTTTGTGTTCTTGGACAGATTTGTGTGCACCTTTGGAAGTGTCTTAGTGAGTTCCAGTGAATGGTGAGACATAACGTCCCCCCCCCCCCCCCCCACCAATGGTGATGAGTGTGAAAGGAATGGCTTGGACTTTGTAGGGATGCTTTATGGTGCTAGTGTGGGGTGGTGCCAACCTGGCATCATGTGACAGCCAGGGTGTACAGTGTTAAGTGAAGCAAATCTGGACATGGTGAGGCCATCACTGGCATCCTGGGCAGCAATGTGCATGGATGATGATGCCCTGTGTCCAGTGTAGCATCAGTTGATTGCGGAGAAGGTTGGTGTGGATGTTGGTGCTGGTGTGCTCGGTGCTGCTGATGTTGGGGCTGATCGTGCTGGGATTCTGAGGACCAAGGTGAGATTTTTTCAAGGGCACCGATGCTGATGGAATAGATGGCAGGTGAGGTTGAGATGACAGAAGTAATCTGTCAATGTTGAGATAGGCTGTTCCAAGGAGGTGACAGTGGATAGAGAGATTACTCCAAACACTTCAAAAGTGCATAAAGCTCAAAAGTGGGTTCCAAATCATTAATGCTCCAGCTTCTGAGAGTGGAAAGTGAGCAGCTATAAAATGGTAGGTTTTAAACCACTTTTACAGCTGTCACCTATTCAAAGAAATGGAGAGTTGTTCAGAGCCCGACATACTTACGTGACCTGATCCCTGAGCGACATGAACCTCGTGAAAAACTTGGGAAAATGGTTTGTACCTGGTAAAATGCTGATTAAATTGCTTTGAACACCCTCTTAACTATCTGAATTGCCTGACCCGCTGCTTAGTGCCGTGTCTGCAAAGCGCAGGCAGAGCCGGCACTAGGGAAACTCACAAGGAGGCAGGTCTAGAGTGGGATACCACCCCGCTGTCAATCTTTTTGATTTTGACAGCGGACCCGCCTCCCAGTCCGCCCTCTGAGTGCCGGCAAAATTCATTCCGGAGAATGGGAAAATTAGAGAGCCAGTCATCACATGCTTCTCTCATACACAACTTAGCTAGTGTCTGGGAGCAGATCTCCAACCTATCCTCTTGGCATGGGACGGTCATTGATAAAAATAATCAGACTATATTATGGTAGATGCATAGTCATGGCAGGTTTTACAACTTTATAACTTCTACCCACTTCTGTCGTCATGTTGGGGACCATTCTAATTTTGGGGACATAAGCGGTTTGTTGAAATATGTGGCACAAACACAAAACTAGCTCATATTGCCCAAAATTAGCAAATAGTCTCAATACATAATTACCTTTCAAAAAGGGTCAGGCATAAAGGCTTAAAGTAAAACCATATTTTTACAAATGGAATGTTTTTTAATAAACTGGTTAAATTTGCATAGGTTTTTATTTTTAAATGATAAAATGAAATGGCAGTAAAGAGTTAAATGATGCTTGATATTGTCAGTATACTGTAGTCAATCAGTAAAGTCCCCTTCCATAGAATGGAATGGAGATACGGATAACACTTGACAATATAACATTCAGTCCTGGATTTAGAGAATAACAGTGGCAAAATGAAAAAATCAGAAATCAGGAACTGCACAGATTTCTTATGTAACTTTTCAGATGCAGGAACAGGAAATGAACATTGAACACCACCCTCGCTCGTCCACCAGTGGCTGCTGAATCAGTTACCAAAACACACTCTTGCACATTTGGAAAACAAAATAAATGATCTCATTATCCCAAGTAGACCATGTATTTCTGGAAAATATCTGCACAGAATTAGCAGCCATTTTTCAAAATGGAAATGCACAAATTCAACAAAAATGTGGTACCTATAATTAAGGACAAACTGGGTAACTATAGTCTAACGTCAGTTATGGGCAAACTCTTAGGGGGAAAAATTCAGTTGGTTGCGCCTCCCGTTAGCGCCTTAAGAGGGCGCTAATGGGGCGCAAAGCATCTAGCGCCCGGGCGCAGCGGTGTTTGCGCCGCTAGCAAAATTAACTAGACATTTTGCGGCGGCGCTAAACACTACCGCCACGATCTCCTGCGCCGGCAGATCGTGATGTCAGTCAAGTGCGCAACGCCCCGGTATCGCCCCGGAGCGGATATTGAGTGGCGCCCCCTGCCTTACCACCTGCCGCTAGCAACGACAGGTTGAGGGGAGCGTTTTGCAGTCAGGAAGAGACTGGGGGAGCGCTATTTAAAGGCGACCGCTTCCTGCCTTTTATTGTTGGTGACATTTTTGAACCACGCATTCTGAGAGAGAGAGAGAGACTTCTGAGAGATTCAACACTGTGTGAAGGAGTTTTGGGTACTGAGCAGCACTTTGCAAGTTCATTTTGATTTGCCCTTCCTTGTATCGATTTAGAAGAGATTGTGGGGGCTGCACTCTGAGCTCTTTCCCTGGTACTCTCCATTGCTCTTTCCAGCAGATTTGATGTGCAGGTCTCTCCAGGCCGAGATTCAAGGCTGCAATGAGTAGGATGTGGGTGGAAAGCAAGATCAACCCTCCCCTTTAAGAACTGGCCCGCGCCATTGTGTGTATGTTCCATTGCTGACTGATATCACATAAGCTTCGCCAGTGCTCTGAGGTAGCGCCTTGCTCCTCGACCTTTGCGCCTTAAGACAGGTGTGAAGCGCCTGATTTAGTGCTCCAATCACCTCCAGGGGCGATAAAAGTCAAGTTTGCAGTCGGTGGCGATAATTAGCACCAGGTGCTAATCTTTGCGCCCGGCCGATAATTGTGCCCCCAAATGGGGCGATACTGAATTTCTCCCCCTTAGAATCCATAATTCAAGATAAAATTAGTGAGGATTTAGAAAGACATGGGTTAATCAAGGACAGCCAGCATGGATTTATTAAAGGCAAGCCTTGTTTGACAAATTCAAGAGTTTTTTTTTGAAGAAGTGTCCGATTGTATAGGTGAAGTGAATGCAATAGCGTTAGTGTATATGGATTTTTAAAGGTATTCAATAAAGTGTTTGTTGTTACAATAATTCAAGTGTATGGTATAAGGAAATATAATGTCATGGATAATAAGTTGGTTAACAGACATAAAACAAATGGTTATAGTGAATGGGTGTTGCTCAGTTTGAGAAGGGTTGGAAGTGGTTCCCCCAGGGGTCAGTATGGGTCCACTTTTCATCTCTGTGTATATATATAGATGATTTGAATTTGGGCATAAAGAGCATGATATGCAAATTTTATGATGACCAAAAGCAAAAGGTTTGCCAAACAGTGAGGAGCACTGTAAAATAATTGGCAGATAGATGGGCAGGATGCGAGGAAGTGTGAGGTAATACATTTTAGGAGAAAAAACAAAGAATGGGAGTATGCACTCAATGGAAAAATGCTGAAGGATGTAGATGAACAGAAAGATTATGAGATTTAAATATATAATCCCCTGAATATGCTTTTGCAGGTAGATAAAGCCATAAAAAGGCTAGGAGCATTTTAGACTTATAAATGGGGGCATAGATTGCAATGGTAAAGATGTAATGATAAATTTGTACAAGGCAATTGTTAGGCCATAGTTAGGGTATTGTGTGCAATTTTGGTTGTCTCATTATAGAAAGGACATTAGAGCCATGGAGGGTACAGCATAGATTAACAAGATGATGCCAGGGAGGGGAAGCTATAGTTATAAGGACAGACTTCAGATACTGAGGCAATTTCCATTGGAACATAGAAGACTAAGGAGATTTAATAGAGCTTTTTTTAAATTGTGAAGGGCTTTGATAGTAGGGGAAGACTATCTTCTCTGTTTGAGGAGTCAGCGATGAGGGGCGATTAATTTAAAATTGTCAGGAAGAGAGTGAGGAGAGAGGTTATGAGAAATGTCTTTACACGGTAGATTGTTGGAGTGTGAGGTGCTTTGCCAGAGGGAATAGTTGAGGCAGGGACCATGGATCTTTTAAGGAGAAAGTGGATAAATATTTGAAACAAAGAAAGATACCGGGAAATGGAGAGAGAGCAAGGCAGTGGGATTAGTTCCAGATTGTTCTAACAAAACCAGCACATACATCAAGAGCCTAATGGTCTCCTTCCTTGGATCTATTTTAGTACAATTTTGTTCCCCTTGTATTCAATAATCTTCAAAATGCACACTGTGGTATAATAAGGACATTGGGATTCGGATAAGCACTTTAACCTCTCACTGATCCAGTCCCAATACCTCCGCGCGAAGAAGCGCGTTTGCACGAGTATAATGAGAGAAATGATCGATCCTTCTATTCCAAACGCCAATCTTATTACGTTTTACATAAGGTGAGAACGCAATCCTGACTCAAAAGAAAATTGTTTTATTTTTGTTTCCGGCATAAAAACCGTAAAATGAATTAGCAGTCTAATTCAAATATGTCAAATTTGAATTCCACGCATATCTGCTCTGTATTTATCGGGCAGTCTTTCCTTACACATCCAAGGCGATTTCAGTAATGGATTTTAAGTCCATTAACAAATCGCTAAGCTTCCACAATGAGCAGCATCTTTTGTGATTTTTTTTTAGCGAAAATCGTATAACAAATATTTACAGCTTACTTGCAGTTTTTTTTAATTGGCTCATCTCATTTGCTGTCGCGTTCAGAATTCCCAAAGTATTCACAAACCCATAACTGGGTTTTAATTTATCTTGCAGATCCCTAATTAAATTTATCAAGTGCGAAGTAATAGAGACAAACTAACGTTTAAATGACCCAGCACAGCCAGACACAAATCAATAAATAACTCAATTAAAGTTAAAAACGAAATAAATTAAACATATCAAAGAAAATAAACCAGTGCAAACAAATGGCACTGAACCCAAATCAATAAAACGATTCGCAACAAAGCTCGGTTTTAAAAAGCCAAGTTAAAATGATGCTGGCGAGCTCAATGAGCTTCTTTCCCTCACCCGCAGCTGTTTGATGTTGTTGTGTCCGAGGTGGAGTTTCCTGGTATCCGTTGGGATGGCTTTGGGCACAGTCGTAACTCTGTAGCATTGCACCGATTTGGAGGAGTCACAAACACACCTCGTGGGGCAATCGCCTTGGCATAAAACCCGAAAGGACAAAACATAGAGCAAATAAATGAATAGCATTTTTTTTGTCATCAAGAATGACTAGTATTAACTACTCGTGGTCCAGTATACAAGCACAGAAATCGGTAGCAATGCGGAGGCCGCTGGAGAGAATCTCAAACTCTAGAATGTGTCTTTGTATCTCTCCCTTTTAAACATTGGAGTCTCTCACAGAGCGAGCGTGTTTCTCTGATAAGAAACGCCGATCAAAAGAAAACCAGAGAACTATGTTATCGGGCTTAAAAAGTAAGCAAACGCCTTGTTACAAACGGAAAAGCCAGTACTAGACAATAGTATATTCCCCTGATATTTGCAAAGAAGCGCAGTACTAATAGAAACGCTGTCGCAATATTACTCAATTGTCTATTGTGTGGGGTGTCCATCAGCAAACAGGAGAATTCCGTTTGGTTTTCTATTTTCGTTTCTAGCCTGTTTTTGCTGTAGCGTTGAGATAACATCACTTTGTATAGTTACAATCATATTACATTCCAGGCTCTCGCTGTCCTTTCTAATCTGCTGATGTAAACAAAAGCCCAATAACATTTGTTGCCACAGGTGGCCGGGGTCTCCAGGTGAGCTCCCGAGCTTTAAGATCAGAGGGAATGAAAGCGTCCCTTACATTTTAAAGAGGAAAGTACCCCTCTTTAACCCAAGCTGGATTTAAAGCTATCAAAGAAGAATTCAAAATACCACCCATATAACTACAATATGCGTTTGCTTGTTTTGGAATCTGTCTTATACTAGGAATTAGAAAAAGATAGTGAACTCCGTACTTCCGAGTGCCTCTCCTACAAGACGCCCCTCTGTTCTAGCAATTATTTGAGGAGTACACATCATTATGAAGCCATTGTCTACGGTCCCTAGACACCGACTCCATCCCTCTCCCTGGCAACTGTTTGCAACCTTGGTGTCATATTTGATCCCGAGATGAGTTTCCAACCACATATCCACGCCATCACTAAGATCGCCTATTTCCACCTCCGTAACATCGTCCGACTCCGCCCCATCTCAGCTCATTTGCTGCTTTAAACCTTCATCCATGCCTTTGTTAGCTCTAGACTTGACTATTCCAATGCACTCCTGGCTGGCCTCCCACGTTCTACCTTCCGTAAACTTGAGCTCATCAAAAACTCTGCTGCCCATGTCCTAACTCGCACCAAGTCCCATTCATCCATCCTTCCTGTGCTGACTGACCTACACTGGCTCCCAGTTAAGCAACGTCTCGATTTAAAAATTCTCATCCTTGTTTTCAAGTCCCTCCATGGCCTTGGCCCTCCCTATCTCTGTAATCTCCTCTAGCCCTACAACCCTCCAAGATATCTGCGCTCCTCCAATTCTGGTTTCTTGAGCATCCCTGATTTTAATCACTCCACCATTGGTGGCCGTGCCTTCAGCTGCCAAGGCCCTAACCTCTGGGATTCCCCCCTAAACTTCGCCACCTCTCTACCTCTCTTTCCTCCTTTAAGACACTCCTTAAAATCTACCTCTTTGACTAAGCTATGTCCTAATATCTCCTTTTGTGGCTCGGTGTCAAATTCTGTTTGATAACTCTCCTCTGAAGCACCTTGGGACATTTTACTATGTTAAAGGCGCTATATAATTGCAAGTTGTTGTTGTTTGAGCTTAAAAAAAGGCGTAACTCTGGATATTGGATGCTTATGATCATTGCGATTTCCATAAATCCATATACTTTAAAATATATATACAGGTGAGTGACTATCATGATAAATTACTGGCTCATTCCATCTTCATGTGCTGTGAGTGGTACAATAAAGTAATCACAGCTGAGAATCCAGCAGATAATTCAGGGTGCATTTACACTACAAGTTTAGCATTGGTATGAAATAGTTTCCATTTTACACTAATGCTAAATTTGTGAAATGTAAACCAAGTGTTAAAGCCTGATCTGACTGCAGTGCCAAATCGAATGAGAGTCTCACGCTTCCCTTCAGTATCAGGTTGGGCGCTGACTCCAGATTCAGGATTCATTTGCATATAAATGTAGCATGGTGCAAAGCGAAACTGCTTTGCTATAGTTATAGTGTAAAAGCACTAACAATTAAAAGTCCGTCCTAGGATTGACATCTAGCAATGAGAACAACTCTGATCTTCACTCGAATGAACAGCAGCTAGCCCATGTCATATACTTCATCCAAGTCTGTCTTTTCAAAGGATTAAATACTGTGGTATATATTGACTGCATTGTTTCCTAGTGATTAACTGTTAATTACCACTCAATTAAATTTAAGTGACTCAAAATATCTAATTCTTCACTATGTGAATCCTGAATCATATATTAACTACATGCAGCCTACTAGCTGTTGGCAAAAAAAAAATATGAATTTTACAAGACACATTAAACGTCTCCCTGCATATAAATTCTGCTAACTATATTCACGGACACCCCCTCAACTTGCCATCTCACGTGGCCTCTCTACTCCCACTGTCCGGATCATGGACAAGACCATCTCTGACCACATCCTTGTATCCCTTACCATCCACATTCCCCTACCCCCTTCCAACCCCACTTTCTTCAGTGTCCACCCTGGAAAAAAAGTCTTCCTCAAGTCAATTACAACTGCTCTTTCAAACTCCAGACTTTCCAGCCTTTGGCTCTTCATTCATCATATTACATTTGCAGCTGTTGATCTACTCAACTACTCCCTCACCTCTACCATAGAAGCCCATGTCCCCAGTAAAACCCTTACGCTCTCTAACCCTGGCAGTTCCTCTTGGTATGGATCCCATCTTCAACAACAAAATTGAGAACAGCATTTATATAGTGCCTTTAACATAGTAAAACATCCCAAGGTGCTTCACAGGAGCGTTATCAGACAAAATTTGACACCAAGCCACATAAGGAGATACTGGGACAAGAAACCAAAAGCTTGGTCAAAGAGGAAGGTTTAACTGAGCGTCTTAAAGGAGGAGAGAGAGAGGTAGCAAGGCAGAGAGGTTTAGGGAGATAATTCCAGAGCTTATTGCCTAGGCAGCTGAAGGCACGACTGCCAATGGTGGGGCAAAGGAATTGGGAATGTGCAAGAGGCCAGAATTGGGGGAACACAGAGTTCTTGGAAAGCTGTAGGGCTAGAAGAGGTTATGGAGATAGGGAGGGGCAAGAACATGGAGGGATTTGAATCCATGCAAAAGTAAAGCTTCAAAGAAGAATTTAACTTAAAACAGGACCAATGTATACCTCTAAGGGGCAAGAGCTCTACTTACCAAATAAAATAGCCATGGTTGACAAAAGAGGTGAGAGATAACATAAAACTAAAGCAAAGGGCATGCAAAAGTTCAGTGAATAGTGTAGATCCAGGGGACTGGGAGTAATATAAAGAAATGCAAAGGAAGACAAAAAAAGTAAGAGCTGCAAAAAGGGAATACGAAAAGAAACTTGCGAGGGATATCAAGAGTAACACAAATCGTTTTTACAATTAGAAGAAAAAGGGTAGTCAAGGGTAATGTGGCCCACTTAAAAACAGATGCAGGTAATATTGCAAATGAAAATAAGGAAATGGCAGATAAGTTGAATAGTTACTTTGTGTCAGTCTTCACAGTAGAGGAAGAGGATAATATACCTGACAATCCAGGGAAGCTAATTAATGAATCAAGGACTGGAACTCATAAAAGTTAAAGTAAGCAAGAAAACAGTATTAGAAAAAATAAAGGCTAATGCAATGTTAGCTTTTATAACTAGAGGACTAGAATATAAAGAGGAGGAAGTTTTGCTACAGCTATACAAAGCTGTGGTTAGACCACATCTGGATTACCGTGCACAGTTCTGGATTCAGGCTGCATTTATATTATAGTTACAGCACCAGTTGAAAGCAAAATGCTTTGCATTGACACTACGGCATGTCCAGTGGAGGCCCCCAGTGGGGGGGCTCTCTACACGAGAGTTCTCCCCTGTTCCATTGGAGATCTGGTCTGGAGAGTGTTGCATGGAGCAGTCCCATAAAATAGATTTTTAAGTTGATTCACAGACTCCCAGGCTGCCTGTAACTGTTGCGGCCTGGATGATTCCGTGTTTCACATATACACAAAATGCAAGAGGTTTGCAGCCCCTCCTCCATTATTTGAAGGGGTTGCTCCTCAAGTTTTACCTGCACTTCATTCTCATGCTCCTGATCTTTGGTCACCCAGTGCAGAGCGGGGCGGGTAAGTCGGAGGACCGTCTCGTGGGTCTGCTCCTGGGTCTGGCCAAGGTGGCCATCAATAGGTCCAGGTAGTGTGCAGTCAAAGGGGTTGTTCACTCCGACTGCCTGCCTCTCTTATGCAGCTATATCCGCGCCCAGGTGGCCTTGGAGAAGCGGCACGTGGTGCCTGCCGGTATGCTTGAGGCCTTTCGTGACTGGTGGGCACTGGAATGACTGGAGTGCTGTAATGTATTATCACATGGTTTGTATGAGCATGCTCAGTTCGCTCTGGCCTATTAAAGAAAGCACATGAACTAGCAACTCGTGTCTCTATCCTTTATTTGTTCTACCCACATATATTACATTTTTGGCGACGAGGATGGGATCCCAAAGCCATTTTTAGGGATCATGGAAGGACACAGTGTTCAACCTTCTTGTGGAAAAGTTTAAGGTGAATTTGTGACACCTAAACTGATTTTTTTGTGATGTTTTACTGTTAATGCTGATACAGAATCATCTGTGCTTCGCCTTCGCGTGTATCAATACACAGCAACAATGGCGTTGATGCTCACAGATACACAGGTAGAGTGCTGAGTCACTGTTCAACGGGATCGGGACAATCATGGCCGCACCTACGAGATTCATCGGAAGCCGCAGTATGTATGACTGAACTCGCGAAGCATTCAGTTCTTACATTGGGTGGATGGAGATGTTTTTTAAGGCCAATAACATTATTGAGACCGAAGGTGCAGATGAGAATGTTCAAGCTCAAAATAAAGTAATTTGTGAATGTAAAAAAGCAATTTTCTAACGGCGATCGGGCCACATGTCTACGGAACATTGACAAACCTACTTGCGCCAGGGAAAGTGAAGGATAAAATAAAAACAGAAAATGCTGGAAATACTCAGCAGGTCAGGCAGCATCTGTGGAGAGAGAAACAGAGTTAACATTTCAGGTCGATGACCCTTCGTCAGAACTGGAAAAAGTTGGAGATGTAAAAGGTTTTTAAGCAAGTGTAGGGGCAGGGAGAGGGGGGAGGAGAGGAAAGAACAAAAGGGAAGGTCTGTGATAGGATGGAAGGCAGGAGAGATTAGGAGACAAAAGGGATGATGGTGCAAGGCAAAAGGAGATGGTAATGGGACAAGTTAAGAAACAAAAGATGAGTCTAGATGAAGTGTAAATGGCAATGGCAGAATCATCAACAGCTGCCATGTGAAAAAAAATAGGGGCAGAGGTTATGGTCTGAAATTGTTGAACTCAATGTTGAGTCCAGAAGGCTGTAAAGTGCCGAATCAAAAGATGAGGTGCTGTTCCTCGAGCTTATGTTGAGCTTCATTGGAACAGCGTAAGAGGCCGAGGACGGAGAGGTCAGAGTGGGAGTGGAGCGGAGAATTAAAGTTACAGGCAACCGGAAGCTCGGGATCACCCTTATGGACTGAACGGAGGTGTTCCGCAAAGCGGTCATCCAATCTGTGTTTGGTCTTCCCAATGCAGAGGAGACCGTATCGTGTGCAGCGAATACAGTATACTAAGTTTCAAGAAGTACTAGTAAATCGCTGTTTCACCTGGAAGGAGTGTTTGGGGCCCTGGACAGTGGGAAGGGAGGAGGTAAAAGGGCAGGTGTTGCATCTCCTGCGCTTGCACGGGAAGGTGCCGGCCGAAGGGGAAGCTGTGTTGGGGTGACAGAGGAGTGGACCAGGGTGTCGCGGAGGGAGCGGTCCCTTTGGAATGCTGAAAGTGGAGGTGAGGGGAAGATTTCTTTGATAGTGGGATCACGCTGAAGGTGGCGGAAATGGTGGAGGATGATCCGTTGAATGTGAAGGCTGGTGGGGTGAAAGGTGAGGACAAGGGGAACCCTATCGTGGTTCCGGGAGGGAGGGGAAGGGGTCAGAGCAGAAGTGCGGGAAATAAAACGGACACGGTCGAGGGCCATGTCAACCATGGTAGAGGGGAATCCTCCGTTGAGGAAAAAGGAAGACATGTCGGAAGCACTAGTATGGAAGGTGGCATCATCAGAGCAGATGCGGCGGAGACGGAGAAACTGGGAGAATGGAATAGAGTCCTTACAGGAAGCTGGGTGGGAGGAAGTGTAGTCCAGGTATCTGTGGGAGTCAGTGGGCTTATAGTGAATGTTTGTCAATAGCCTATCCCCAGAGATGGAGACAGAGAAGTCGAGGAAGGGAAGGGAAGAGTTGGAGATGAACCATGTGAAGGTGAGGGAAGGGTGGAAATTGGAAGCAAAGTGAATGAAATTTTCTAGTTCAGGGCGAGAGCGGGAAATGGCACCGATACAGTCATCAATGTACCGTGAGGGAGGCTGACCTGAGTAGGACTGGAACAAAGAATGTTACACATATCCCATGAAAAGGCAGGCATTGCTAGGACCCATGCGGGTTCCCATGGCAACACCTTTAATTTGGAGGAAGTGAGTGGAGTCAAAGGAGAAGTTGTTCAATGTGAGAACAAGTTCAGCCAGGTGGAGGAGGGTGCTGGTGGATGGGGACTGGTTGGGCCTCTGTTCAAGGAAGAAGCGGAGCGACCTCAGGCCATCCTGGTGGGGGATGGAGGTGTAGAGGGATTGGACATCCATAGTGAAAAGGAGACGGTTGGGGCCAGGAAACTGGAAACTGTTAAAGTGGCGGAGGGCGTCGGAAGAGTCGTGGATGTAGGTGGGAAGAGACTGGACAAGGGGAGAAAAAATAGAGTCGAGATAGGAAAAGATAAGTTCCATGGGGCAAGAACAGGCTCAAACGATGGGTCTACCGGGGCAGTCCTGTTTGTGGATCTTGGGAAGGAGATAGAAGCGGGCTGTGCGGGGTTGGGGATCTATGAAGTTGGCGGCCGTGGAGGGAAGATCTCCACAGGAGATAAGGTCAGTGACAGTCTTGGAAATGATGGCTTGATGTTCGGTAGTGGGGTCATGGTTCAGGGGGAGGTAGGAGGAGGTGTCGGAGAGTTGGCGTTCGGCCTCCGCTAGGTAGAGGTTGGTTTGCCAAACAACAACAGTGCCACCCTTGTCAGCAGGTTTAATGATAATGTTGGGGTTGGATCTGAGAGAATGGAGTGCTGCAAGTTCAGAGGGAGGTAGGTTGGAGTGGGTGAGGAGAGCAGAGAAATTGAGACGGCCGATGCCACGCCGGCAGTTTGCAATGAAAAGATCTAGAGAGGTTAAGAGGCCGGAGGGAGGGGTCCAGGTAGAACGAGAATTCTGAAAACGGGAGAAAGTGAAGGATGTGTCGTTTGAAGACATTGTCGAGAAACTCAAGGACCATTTTGACCCAAAGCCATTAGAAATAGCAGAGAGCTATAAGTTTGGTACCAAAAATAACGTGAAACCATCAGAGAGTACATTGTAGCTCTTAAGAAACTGTCTTTGCATTGTAACTTCGGCACATTTTTGGATTGGGCGTTGCGAGATAAGTTTGTGTGTGGACTGGTGGATGAGCGCACACAGTCCAAGTTACTGAATACTCCGAACCTAAAGTTTGACATAGCATGCAAAATTGCCCTATCTATGGAGATGGCCTATAAGAATGCTAGGGAGCTCTGTCCAACTCAAGTGACTAGTGCAGCTGAGGTCTACAGTCACAAAGCCACCACTGAACCTAAAGCTGTGAAACCAAGTCAAAAGCATGTTGGTGAGAGCAGTTCAGTGAATTGTTATCGCTGCAATGGAAATCACTCACCACAGACCTGCCAATACAGAAATGCAAAGTGTTTTCACTGCCAGAAGCAAGGCCATATTTCAACAGCTTGAAGAGCTAGATCTAAAGTAGGAAGTAAGAACCATTCTAGTGGCAATGCAAAGCAGCGACAACAAAAGGGAGGAGTTCACAATATTGAAGTGAACACACCTGATGTTGAAGAACTAGGCATCTACAGTATCTGTGCCACTAGTGGCAATGCTTGCAGTCGTGAGAAAGACTTCCATACAAAACTTTTGATCAACGAGCAATTTATTGATATGTATATCGACATGGCGGCGGACTTCTCTAGCATGAGTAAGGACACATATGAGAGTAAGTTTAATCAAATACCATTTACAAAGAGTACCGTAGAGATAAAAACCTGCTCCAGAGAAATCCTAGAGACATGTGGACAATTGGAATGTACAGTTCAGCCCAATGACCAGTCAGTAAAGCTGCCTATAATTGTAGCGAGCTACAACAACAGGCCAACCCTCACGGCCAAAGACTGGTTAAGAAAGTTAAAACTAGACTGGAAAAACACCTCCAGTGAAGATGGTTCAAAGAAGCGACTCGACACAATGCTGAACAAGTATAAAAGCATGTTCTCAGACAGTTATGAGGGCATCACTGGGCATGACGCACATATCGCATCAAGTCCAACACGAAGCCTGTCTATTGTAAGGCAAGGCCGGTCCCCTATGCGTTGAAAAGCCAGGTGGAGGAAGAGCTAGTGATAACTGAGAGAGAATGGAGTGCTAGTAAAAACTGACAAAAGTGAATGGGCTACCCCGATTGTGGTAGTGCCCAAAGCAGACAAAACTGTACGTTTGTGCAGTGACTACAAAGTTACTGTCAACCAAGCAGTTGACAATGAGCAGTACCTCCTACCTACATCACAAGATTTGTATGCAGCACTCTCTGGGTCAAATTTTTCTCCAAGCTTGACCTGTTGCACACTTAGGGCTGGATTTTGTCTTGGGGTTGGGTTGGGGTCGTGTAATCCGCATTTTGGGCTGGATTTTGTCTTGGGGTCGGGTTGGGGTCGTGTAATCCGCATTTCGTGTTCCCCCCCCGACTCCAGATTAATGTGGATGCCTGATGCAATTTTCACTTAATTGGGCAATTGAGTTGCAGCATGTGGGAACCCATGAACTAATTAGTGGTTTCAGTCTGAAAGTCGCCTCTGATGATGTCATCATTGTTGACTGCTTGGTCTCAGAGACTGCCTGGATGTTGGTGAGAGAGGACCTGTTGATGTGAGTGGACCTGGATATATATATGAGAGAGAGAGAGAGAGAGAATTTTTTGCATCCAGGTCCTCTTACACCAAATGCCATGACATTGAATGTAGCAGTATCAGAGGCGACTTTCACACTTAATACTACTACTACCTTCATCACAGCTCCGTTGTAATAGTGGACTTGCAGCCGATAGTTAGCTATCATTTGTGCTCCCGCCAGGTTTCACTGGAGTGTTTCACACCAGGCGTGCTTCACGTCAGAAAAGGGTTAAACTAGCTACAACGTTTCAAAATAGCATTACAGAGCCAATTTAGGGTTTGTTAAGGGCTTTAATGGCCTCTCCCGCCTCTTGGAGGCGGGAGAGAGTCGGGAACCCCACGACTCATTTTGTCAAAATTGCGTGGAGGCGGGATGGAGTCGGGATGGGGTCGGAAACCCCGACCCCGCAAATTTAACCCCCCACACGCCTCCAAACCCGACTCCATGGGTCATTCAAAATCCAGCCCTTTGTGTTTCCTCCCCGACTCTAGATTAATGTGGATGCCTGATGCAATTTTCACTTAATTGGGAAATTGAGTTGCAGCATGTGGGAACCCATGAACTAATTAGTGGTTTCAGTCTGAAACCCGCCTCTGATGATGTCATCATTGCTGACTGCCTGCTCTCAGAGATTGTCTGGCTACTGGTGAGAGAGGACCTTTCTGCATTGCTTCTGATGTGAGTGGACCTGGATGCAAATGAGAGAGAGAGAGAGAGAGAGAGAATGAATTTTTTGCATCCAAGTCCTCTTACACCAAATGCCATGACATTGAATGTAGCAGTATCAGAGGCGACTTTCACACCTAATACTACTACTACCTTTATCACATCTCCGTTGTAATAGTGAACTTGCAGCCGATAGTCAGCTATCCATTTGTGCTCCTGCCAGGTTTCACTGGAGTGTTTCACACCAGGCATGCTTCACGTCAGAAAAGGGTGAAACTAGCTACAACATTTCAAAATAGCATTACAGACCCAACTTAGGGCTTGTTAAGGGCTTTAATGGCCTCTCCCGCCTCTTGGAGGCGGGACGGAGTCGGGAACCCCGACCCCGAAAATTTAACCCCCCACACGCCTCCAAACCCGACTCCATGGGTCATTCAAAATCCAGCCCTTACACTCAGCTGAATGTTGACAAAGAGAGTCAACAGTATCTCACCATCAACACACACAAGGGACTGTACTCATACACCAAGCTGTATGGTTCGCCCCCAAAATCTTTCAGGCTATGATGGATAAGGTTTTTCAAGGAGTTCCAAATTGCTTATGCAATCAAGATGATGTGCTGATCACAGCAAGCAGCGAGGAAGAAAATCTAGAAGTGTTAGATTTAGTGCTTCATAGGTTGAATTCCCACATTGTCAAATTGAAAAGGAGCAAATGTGCTTTTGTGCTGCCCGAGGTTGTGCACCTTGGTCTGAAAGTTGATGCAAATGACTTGCAACCAGTGAAGGAAAAGGTTGATGCTGTCATCAATGCTCCAAAGCCACAGAACATGTCGGAGTTAAGATCTTTCCTTGGAATGGTCCATTACTACGCACATTTCTTACCTGAGTTAGCGACCATGTTAGCCCCATTGCATGAGCTCCTCAAGAAGGATGTCCAGTGGAAGTGGACAAAAGTGCAACAGGAAGCTTACGACTCTTGTAAGAGAAGTCTCTCTAGCGTTGCTCTAATTGTGCACTACGACACAGAGCGTGAGCTTAAGTTAGCGGGTGATGCTTCTAGCTGTCATAAGCCACGGGAAGTGAAAATGAAAATAAGATTGGCAAAGAGAGAATATGAGAGTAGAATGGCGGTTACCATAAAAGGAAACCCAAAAATCTTCTACCGGCATGTAAACAGTAAGCGGGTAGTAAGAGGCGGGGTGGGGCCTATTAGGGACAAAGAAGGTGATATATGCTTAGAGGCGCAGGGCAAGGCTAGAATACTCAATGAGTACTTTGTATCGGTGTTTACTAAGGAGGTGGATGCTGACAAAATATCGGTAGAAGTGGAAAGAAGACAGAGTCTCGGTTAAGGAGATCTTCGAAGTGCTCCTTCCAATGGGCACTGACTGCCTCTCTGTCCTTGATGAGTCCCTCTCCGTTCTTGGCCCGCAGTGGGGTAGGGCCTTGGGTGCTTAAGCCGTAGGTGGTCTTGACTGCGCTAAAGAATCCACGCACGTCGTGGTTGTCGGCTAGCTGCTGGATCTCCTGCGCTTTCTCCACCCACCATCTGTTCTTTAGGTCGCGAGTTTTTTGTTGGACCTTGGCCTTCAGGCGACAAGTCCGATTGTGGTAATTACAGAGGACTTTCCCCGCTGTGTGCCACAGGGAAAGTCATCGCAAGAATCCTCCTCAATCGCCTTCTCCCAGTGGCCGAAGAGCTCCACCCAGAGTCGCAATGCGGATTCCGCCCACTAAGGGGCACAATGGACATGATCTTCACCGCGCGCCAATTACAAGAGAAATGCAGGGAACAGCATCAACCGTTGTACATGGCCTTCTTTGATCTCACAAAGGCCTTCGACACTGTCAACCATGAGGGATTATGGAGTGTCCGCCTCAAATTTGGCTGCCCTCAAAAGTTTGTCACTGTCCTCCGCCTGCTTCACGACGACATGCAAGCCGTGATCCTGACCAACTGTTCCACCACAGACCCAATTCACATACGGACTGGGGTCAAGCAAGGCTGTGTCATTGCACCAACGCTCTTCTCGATCTTCCTTGCTGCAATGCTCCATCTCACCCTCAATAAGCTCCCCACTGGAGTGGACCTAATTTACAGAACAAACGGGAAACTGTTCAACCTCCATTGCCTCCAGTCCAGATCCAAGGTCGTCCCATCCTCTGTCGTTGAATTACAGTATGCAGACGACGCTTATGTCTGCGCTCACTCGGAGACCGAACTCCAAACCATTGTCAACACCTTCACCGAAGCGTATGAGAGCATGGGCCTTACACTAAACATCCGTAAGACAAAGGTGCTCTACCAACCTGCCCCCGCCACACAGTACTGCCCCCCAATTATCAAACTCCACGATAAGGCCTTGGACAACGTGGACCACTTTCCATACCTCGGGAGCCTACTGTCAACAAGGGCAGACATCGATGACGAAGTCCAACACCGCCTTCAGTGTGCTAGTGCAGCCTTCGGTCGCCTGAGGAAGAGAGTGTTTGAAAACCAGGACCTCAAACCCGGCACTAAGCTCATGGTCTACAGAGCAGCAGTGATACCCGCCCTGCTGTATGCCTCAGAGACATGGACCATGTACAGCAGGCACATCAAAGCACTGGAGAGGTACCACCAATGCTGCCTCCGCAAGATCCTGCAAATCCATTGGCAGGATAGGCGCACCAACGTCAGTGTTCTCGCGCAGTCCAACATCCTCAGCATCGAAGCTTTGACCACGCTTGATCAGCTCCGATGGACAGGTCACATCGTCCGCATGCCCGATACGAGACTCCCAAAACAAGCGCTCTACTTGGAGCTCCGACACGGCGAGAGCAGCCCCAGGTGGGCAGAGGAAGCACTTCAAGGACACCCTCAAAGCCTGCTTGAAAATGTGCAACATCCCCACTGACACCTGGGAATCCCTGGTCCAAGACCGCACAAATTGGAGGAGAAGCATCCGGGAAGGCGCCGAACACCTCAAGTCTCTTTGCCAGGAGCAAGCGGAAGCCAAGCGCAAGCAGCGCAAGGAGCGCACGTCAACCCAAGCACCCCACCCACCAAGCACCCCAACCACCATCTGCCCCACCTGTGACAGAGACTGTAGGTCCCGCATTGGACTCATCAGTCACCTGAGAACTCATTTTTAATGTGGAAGCAAGTCATCCTCGGTTCCGAGGGACTGCCTAAGAAGAGAAGAAGAGAAGTGGAAAAGGTAGAAGCAATGGAAGGGGTGAAAATTGATAAACAGCATGTACTAGAAAGGTTGGGTATGCTTAGAGTGGATAAGTTGCCTGGCCCAGATGGCTTGCATCCCAGGTTGCTAAGGGAATTGGGGGAGGAGTTAGAGGAAGGGCTTGCCATAATTTTCCAGTCTTCCCTAAATGCGGGGGAGGTGGCTGAGGATTGGAAAGTGGCAAATGTGACACCATTGTTCAAGAAAGAGTGTAAGGACAATCCTAGTAACTGCAGGCCAGTCAGTTTAACATCAGTGGTGGCTAAACTTTTAGAAACAATAATCAAGGAAAATAATAACGGGCACTTGGAGACATTTAAGCTAATTAAGGAGAACCTACACGGATTTGTAAAAGGTAGATCGTGTTTAACTAATCTAATTGAATTTTTTGATGAAGTAACAGGAAGGATTGATGAAGGGAATGCAATGGATGTTGTCTACATGGATTTTAGGAAGGCGTTTGACAAAGTACCACATAGAGTCATAGTCATAGAGTCATAATGGCACAGAAAGAGTACATTCGTCCCATCGAGTCCGTGCCGGCTCTCTGTATAGCAATCCAGTCAGTCCCATTCCCCCGCTCTATCCCCGTAGCCCTGCAAGTTTATTTCCCTCAAGTGCCTATCCAGTCTCCCCTTCAAAACATTGAGTGTCTCTGCTTCCACCACTTCCGTCAGCAGCGAGTTCCAGGTCCTCACCACTCGCTACGTAAAAAAGTTTTCCCTCACATCCCCCCTGTATCTCTTGCCCAAAACCTTAAATCTGTGTCCCCTAGTCCTTGTACCATCAACTAGTGGGAACAGCCTTTCCCCGTCTAGCCTATCCAAACCCATCATAATAAGAACATAAGGACATAAGAAGTAAGAGGAGTAGGCCATACGGCCCGTCGAGCCTGCTCCGCCATTCAATAAGATCATGGCTGATCATCGACCTCAACTCCACTTTCCCGCCCAATCTCCATATTCCTTGATTCCCCATGAGTCCAAAAATCTATCTATCTCAGCCTTGAATATACTCAAAGGCTTAACATTCACAGCCCTCTGGGGCAGAAAATTCCAAAGATTCACAACCCTCTGAGTGAAGAAATTCTTCCTCATCTCGGTCTTAAATGGCCTACCCCTTATCCTGAGACTATGCCCCCTAGTTCTAGACACTCCAGCCAGGAGAAGCAACCTCTCAGCATCTACCCTGTCAATCCGCTTCAGAATCTTGTATGTTTCAATGAGATCACCTCTCATTCTTCTAAACTCCAGAGAGTATAGGCCCATTCTACACAATCTCTCATCGCAGGACAGGCCTCTCATCCCAGGAATCAATCTAGTGAACCTCCGTTGCAAGTATATCCTTCCTTAGATAAAGAGATCAAAACTGTGCACAGTACTCCAGGTGTGGTCTCACCAAGGCCCTGTACAATTGTAGCAAGACTTCCTTACTCTTATACTCCAACCCCCTTGCAATAAAGGCCACAATGCCATTTGCTTTCCTTTTTGCTTGCTGTACCTGCATGCTAGCTTTCTGTGTTTCTTGCACGAGGACACCCAAATCTCTCTGAACACCAACATTTAAAAGTTTCTCACCATTTAAAAAATATTCTGCTTTTCTATTCTTCCTACCAAAGTGAATAACCTCACATTTCCCTACATTATACTCCATCTGCCACCTTACTGCCCACTCACTTAGTCTGTCTATATCCCTTTGCAGACTCTTTGTGTTCTCCTCACAGCTTACTGTCCCACCTAGCTTTGTATCATCAGCAAACTTGGATACATTACACCCGGTCCCTTCATCTAGGTCATTAATATAGATTGCAAATAGCTGAGGCCTCAACACTGATCCTTGTGGCATCCCACTAGTTACAGCCTGCCAACCTGAAAAAGATCCGTTTATTTTCTCCCTCCTTTCTTGAATAGCGGTGTTACATTTGCAACCTTCCAATCCACTGGGACCATTCCAGAATCTAGGGAATTTTGGAAGATCAAATCCAATGCATCCACTCTCTCTTCAGCCACCTCTTTTAGAAACCTAGGATGTAGGCCGTCAGGTCCAGGGGATTTGTCGGCTTTTAGTCTCATTAGTTTCTCTAGTACTTTTTCTCTACTTATATTAATTACGTTAAGTTCCTCACCCTCATTAGACCCTTGGTTCCCCACCATTTTTGTGTGCTTTTTGTGTCTTCTACTGTGAAGACAGATACAAAATATTTGTTTAACATTTCTGCCATTTCCTTATTCCCCATAATAATTTCTCCTGTCTCAGCCTCTAAGGGACCAACGTTTACTTTTGCTACTCTTTTCCTTTTTACATACTTGTAGAAACTCTTACAATCTGCTTTTATATTTCTTGCTAGTTTTCTCTCATATTCTATTTTTTCCCTTTTTATCAATTTTTTGGTCAACCTTTGCTGGTTTCTGAAATTCTCCCAATCCTCAGGCTTACTATTATTCTTTGCAACATTATAAGCTGCTTCTTTCAATCTAATGCTATCCTTAACTTCTTTAGTCTGCCACGGTTGGATCACTTTTCCCGTGGAGTTTTTGTTTCTCAATGGAATGTATTTTTGTTGAGAATTATGAAATATTTCTTTAAATGCTAGCCACTGCTTATCTACTGCCATACCTTTTAATCTATTTTTCCAATCTACCTTAGCCAACTTGCCCCTCATACCTATGTAATTGGCTTTATTTAAGTTTAAGACTCTAGTTTCAGACTTAGGCAAGTCACTCTCAAAATTAATGTAAAATTCTATCATATTATGATCACTCTGCTCCAGAGGATCCTTTACTATGAGATTGCTAATTAACCCTGTCTCATAACACAATACAAGATCTAAAATAGCCTGTTCCCTGGTTGGATCCATGACATATTGTTCTAGGAAACTGTCCCGAATGCATTCCATGAACTCGTCCTCCAGACTACCTTTGCCAATTTGATTTGTCCAGTCTGTATGAAGATTAAAGTTCCCCAAGATTATTGCATTACCTTTGTTGCAAGCTCCTACTATTTCTTGATTAATATTCTGTCCAACGGTATAGCTACTGTTAGGGGGCCTATATTCTACTCCTACCAGTGTTTTCTGCCCCTTGTTATTCCTAATCTCCACCCATACTGATTCTACTTCCTGATCTTCCGAGCTGAGATCCTTTCTCGCTACTGTCCTTATGTCATCCTTTATTATCAGTGCTACTCCCCCTCCTTTTCCATTCTGCCTGTCTTTTCGAAACGTCAAGTACCCTGGAACATTTAGTTCCCGACCTTGGCCACCTTGCAACCATGTCTCTGTAATGGCTATTAGATCAAACCCATTTATCTCTATTTGTGTCACTAGTTCATCTATCTTGTTACGAATGCTTCGTGCATTCAGATAAAGAGCCTTTAATCTAAATTTTTTACCATTATTCCCTGCTTTGACCTTATTATCTGTTGCACTGCTACCGTTAAACTCTCTGTCCCTTCCTGTCACACTCTTGCTTATTTTTACCCAAATCGCTACACTGCTCTATTGCCTTGACCTTTCTCTCTAGATTTCTAAATTTCCCCTCACCTGACAACCCCCCCCCCCCCCCCACCACCCCGCTTTTTTTAGTATAAAGCCCTATCTACAGCCCTAGTTATTCGATTCACCAGGACGCTGGTCCCAGCCCGGTTTAAGTGGAGCCCGTCCCGAGGGAACAGCTCCCTCTTTCCCCAGTACTGGTGCCAGTGCCCCATGAATTGAAACCCCTTTTTCTCACACCACTCTTTGAGCCACGCATTTAACTCTCTGATCTGCTTGACCCAATTTGCCAATTTGCCTCTGGCTCAGGTAGTAATCCAGAGATTATTACCCTTGTGGTTCTGCTTATTAATTTAGACCCTAGCTCCTCAAACTCCTTCAGCAGAACCTCATTCTTAGTTCTACCTATGTCGTTGGTTCCTACATGAACCACAACAACTGGATCCTCCCCCTCCCACTCCAAGTTCTTCTCCAGCCGCGAGGAGATATCCTTAACCCTGGCATCGGGCAGGCAACACAGCCTTCGGGACTCTCTTTCGTGGCTGCAGAGAACAGTATCTATCCCCATGTCCCCTACTACTACCACATTCCTTCCTTTTCCCCCCACTTGGATGGCCCCCTGTACCACGGTGCCGTGGTCAGTTTGCCCATCCTCCCTGCAGTCCTTTTCCTCATCCATACAGGTAGAAAGTACCTTGTACCTGTTGGACAAGGTTCAGGGCTGAGGCTCCTCCATCACTACATCCTGGGTCCCCATACCTTCCTGACTCACAGTCACACCCTCCTGTCCCTGACCACTGACGAACTCTAAAGTACTACTTAACCTAAAGTGTGTGACTGCCTCCTGGAACAAAATGTCCAGGTAACTCTCCCCCTTTCTGATGCATTGCAATGTTTGCAGCTCATAGTCCAGCTCAACAATTCTGAGCCGAAGTTCCTCGAGTTGCAGACACTTACTGCAGATGTGGTTGCTCTGGATCGCGATGCTCTCCACAAACTCCCACATGCTGTAATCTTGTACACCTCTATCAAATCACCCCTCAACCTCCTTTGCTCTAATAAAAACAAGTCCCGCTTCTCCAACCTGTCCTTATAGCTAAGATCTCCCATCCTCGGAATCATTCTGGTAAATCTCCTCTGCAACCTCTCAAGGGCCTTCACATCCTTCCTAAAGTGTGGTGACCAGAACTGGACACAATACTCCAGTTGTGGTCTAACCAGCACTTTATAAAGGTTCAGCATAACTTCTCTACTTTTGTACTCAATACCTCTATTTATGAAGCCCAAGATCCCATATGCTTTGCTAACCACTCTCTCAATATGTCCTATGACCTTCAGGGACCTATGCACATTAACTCCCAGGTCCCTCTCTCCCTGCACACTCTTTAAAACTGTGCCATTAAGTGTATATTGCCTCTCCCTGTTCCATCTGCAAAAATGCATCACCTCACACTTCTCTGTATTAACTTCCATCTGCCACTTGTCTGCCCATTCTGCTAGCCTTTCTATGTCCTGTTACAGTCAATTGGTATCATCCTCACTGTTTGCCACACCCCCAAGTTTGGTGTCATCAGCAAATTTTGAAATTCTACTCTGTATTCCAATATCCAATATTTATATATATCAAAAAAAGCAGTGGCCCCAACACTGACCCTTGGGGAACACCGCTGTCTACCATCCTTCAGTCTGAAAAACAGCCATTTACCACAACTCGCTGTTTTCTATCCTTAAGTCAATTCCTTATCCAAGCTGCCACTGACCCACCTATTCCATGAGCCTCAATTTTGTAAACCAGCCTTCTATGTGGTGCTATTGGGGAACTTTAATTACCTAAATATCGATTCTGATAATGCTAGGGTAAAGGGAAAGGAGGGGGAGGAATTTCTGAAATGTGTTCAGGAGAATTTCCTTGACCAGTATGTTCTTGGCCCAACTAGGAAGGAGGCATTGCTGGATCTGGTGCTGGGGAATGAGGTGGGCTAAGTCGACCAAGTGTCTGTGGGAGAACACTTGGGTACGAGTGATTATTGTATCGTAAGATTTAGATTAGCAATGGAAAGGAGCAAGGAACAATCTAGAGTGGAACTTCTAAACTGGAATAGGGCTAACTTCAATGGGATGCGAAAGAATCTAGCCAGGGTAAAATGGAACCAAAGACTGACAGGAAAAACTGTAACAGAACAATGTGTGATCTTTAAGGAGGAGATGTTCCAAGTACAGGCTAGGTACATTCCAACAAGAGGGAAGGGTATAGGAACCAAAGCAAGGGCTCCTTCGATGATGAGGGAGATAGAGAAGATGATGAACCAAAAAAGGTGTATGATGCATGTCAGGTGAATTCTTCAAGGGAGAACCAGACCAAATACAATAAGTTAAGAGGGGAAGTGAATATGAAAGTAAGATTGGCAAAGACAGAATATGAGAGTAGAATGGTGGTTAACATAAAAGGGAACCAAAAATCTTCTACCGGCATGTAAACAGTAAGCGGGTAGTAACAGGCGGGGTGGGGCCTATTAGGGACAAAGAAGGTGATATATGCTTAAAGGCGCAGGGCAAGGCTAGAATACTCAATGAGTACTTTGTATCGGTGTTTACTAAGGAGGTGGATGCTGACTAAATATCGGTAGAAGTGGAAAAGGTAGAAGCTATGGAAGGGGTGAAAATTGATAGACAGGATCTACTGGAAAGGCTGGGCATACTTAGAGTGGATAAGTCGCCTGGTCCAGATAGCTTGCATCCCAGGTTGCTAAGGGAATTGGGGGAGGAGACAGCGGAAGGGCTTGCCATAATTTTCCAATCTTCCCTAGATGCGGGGGAGGTGCCTGATTATTGGAAAGTGGCAAATGTGACCTGGGAGTTAATGTGCATAGGTCCCTGAAGGTGGCAGGACATATTGAGAGAGTGGTTAGCAAAGCATATGGGAGCTTGGGCTTCATAAATATAGGTATTGAGTACAGAAGTAGAGAAGTTATGCTGAACCTTTAAGAAGCGCTGGTTAGGCCACAACTGGAGTATTGTGTCCAATTCTGGTCACAACACTTTAGGAAGGATGTGAAGGCAGCTGAGAGGGTGCAGAGGAGATTTACCAGAATGGTTCCGGGGATGGGGATCTTAGCTACAAGGACAGGTTGGAAAAGCTGGATTTGTTTTCATTAGAGCAAAGGAGGTTGAGGGGAGATTTGATAGAGATGTACAAGATTATGACGGATTTGGATAGGCTAGATGGGGAAAGGCTGTTCCCACTAGTTGATGGTACAAGTACTAGGGGACGCAGATTTAAGGGTTTGGGCAAGAGATACAGGGGGGATGTGGGGGAAAACTTTTTTACGCAGCGAGTGGTGAGGACCTGGAACTCGCTGCCGACAGAAGTGGTGGAAGCAGAGACACTCAATGTTTTGAAGGGGAGACTGGATAGGCACTTGAGGGAAATAAACTTGCAGGGCTACGGGGATAGAGCGAGAGAATGGGACTGACTGGATTGCTCTACAGAGAGCCAGCATGAGTTGGCGGATGGCCTCCTTCTGTGCCATATGACTCTATGACAGTTTGTAACATGGTTTAGTATGAGCATGCTCAGTTTGCTCTGGCCTAATTAAGCAAGCACATGAACTAGCAGCTCATTGTGTCTCTGTCCTTCATTTGTTCTACCCACATATATTACAAGTGCGTAGTGGGATGGAAAATAACATTATGATTTGATGCTTATTTTTTTATAATTTGGAGTTTATTGTTTGTGCCCCTTTAAAAAGGGGGCACTTTTGCTAAATTGATTTAGATTGATGACACATTCATCCTAATTGGCAATTAAGAGACGACACTCCAGTTGCCATGTAAATGCATCCTAATTTTGTTGTTAAGTCACCTTGCAGTTAGGCAAGAAATGTGAGATCAGCTCTACTCTGGCTTCGTACCTGCTGCAATTTCGTGTTAAAAGTTCACTGCTATTCCATCGGCATCTTTAGATTCAATTTTAGATTAAAGAGACTGTGCAAAGACACACCGTAATGTATTTAGTTTTCTCCAGCCAGGCAGCAGGGCTCCAGTCAGGAGCGAGTCATACAACTACTGACACAGTTAAAGGGCAGTTTTATCAGTGCTGCCTGCAGTTGGCAAATGAAAGCATAATCCCAACACCAATCATGTCTGGTGCATTTTTTTTAACAACTGCCTGAGATTTAAAAAAATGTAAGCTTCAATTTTGCAAGCTTTCAAGGAAGTGGGCACCGTTGACTGGCTCACGGAGCTGCTGCAGATTGGCAACAGCCCGTCTGAACCCTCCCCCCAACCCGCATTGAAGATCTGCAGCTCCCAGGCTGCCGGCTATCCGCCAACTCGTCTGATGCGCTCCATCGGCCTCAACACTTGTCTGAACACCGCCCCGTTAGAGCGGTGCGATCCGGGTCGGGTCGGGTCAGGCCGGACTGGACAGCCCAGTAGTGGTCTGGACTAGAGTACTGCACCGAGCCGCTGTCCGTGGACGGGGGTATAGCTCAGTGGCAGAGCATTTGACTGCAGATCAAGAGGTCCCCGGTTCAAATCCGGGTGCCCCCTTCGTAGTGTTTTCTTAAAGGAAACGAAACCCAGATTATTAAATTATTTTATGCTCAGAACTACGAGTCTCCTTTCGTGTAAAACGGAATAAAACACAAGTGCAATGCAACATGATTAGCATCTACTCATTTAAGTCCCTTCTTCTCGTCTTTGGCTCTCGGTCTTTGTTCAGCAAACTGAGGGAGGTCCAGTTTATACAAAAAACTCATGTTCAGGCAGTTGTCAAATAGACGTGTCGAATAATCTTCAAAAAGTGATTAAATCGGCATTTTCCCCTTGTAATATCCGACAAGTAGGAAGGAGGCGCTGCGATAAGGTTTATTTCTGAAGCCTATGAATACTTTTCTGCTTTTACTCTGCCTGGCATTGCAACAGTTTTTTTAAACCTCGTGTCAGTTTCTGGACATTGGCTTCGTATTACTGAAGAGAATAGCTTTGGAAAGGACGGGGAAAAGGAAAAAAAATAGAAAACGAAAAAGAAGGTTTAGAAAATATAGAGTTGGCTGTTTCCTTATGCACAGTGCGTGTTTATGTATGTATATTATTATGATTTTAAATAAAAATGTTGCTTGTGCATTAATCAATTTCCTCAAATAAATAATGTATACCTTGAATTAAGTCACCTAAAGGTCGCAGAAAATGGGTAGTTACTCCGGTCTGAAACAGTGGAAGCACCACAGTGCAGTACAACCAGGAAGTCCAAGCAAATTCTTGGTGACCACAGTCAGTTCATTCAGCAACAAAATATTGCTGTGAGAGTAATAAGATAAATCCATAATTGCACATATAGATTGGAGCACTTTATCTCTCAAATGAAACAAGAAGAGCTTCCTGAACTGATGATCTGAATACTCGAGAACATAGTACTTAAGTGTGTTTGATTCAGTCTTCGAAGATGACTACGTGAAATTAATATTCTCATGTAAGATCAAACCATTTGGATAAATTTCACTTGTAATGCATGGTATGTCTGCCTGTGTATGTGGGCGTAAGGAGTAGAAGGATTATGTAATTTGTTTCATTATTTCCACAAATAAACCCTCAATCAAGATTAGAAACAAAGATCCAGATATACCTTATAGATTGTAATATTGTTTAGGATTCTACATTATGCCACTCTTCCATTCTCTGTCCCAAAACTTCTTGGCCTAGTCATATAAAACTGGAGAGGGATTAATGCCATCTGGTGGCCAAATCTGGGTCTAATTTATTTCTTGTGAAATTCTTATGAAACATAGAAATTTACAGCACAGAAGAAGGCCATTCGGCCCATCTTGTCCGTGCCGGCTGACAAAGAGCTATCCACCCTAATCCCACTTTCCAGCACTTGGTCCATAGCCTTGTAGGTTACGGCACTTCAAGTGCATACCCAAGTACTTTTTAAATGTGATTGGGGTTTCTGCCTATACCACCCTTTCAGGCAGTGAGTTCTAGACCCCCACCACCCTCTGGGTGAAAAAAATTCTCCTCAAATCCCCTCTAAACTCCTACCAATTACTTTAAATCTATGCCCCCTGGTTATTGACCCTTCTGCTAAGGGAAATAGGTCCTTCCTATCCACTCTATCTAGGCCCCTCATATTTTATACACCTCAATTAGGTCTCCCCTCAGCCTCCTCTATTCCAAAGAAAACAACCCCAGCCTATCCAATCTTTCCTCATAGCTAAAATTCCCCAGCCCAGGCAACATCCTCGTAAATCTCCTCTGCACCCCCTCTAATGCAATCACATCTATCCTGTAATGTGGTGACCAGAACTGCATGCAGTATTCTAGCTGCGGCCTAACTAGTGTTTTATACAGTTCAAGCATAACCTCCCTGCGCTTATATTCTATGCCTCGGCTAATAAAGGAAAGTATCCCGTATGCCTTCTTAGCCACCTTATCTACCTGTCCTGCTACCTTCAGGGATCTGTGGACATGCACTCCAAGTTCCCTCTGATCTTCTGCACTTCTCAGTGTCCCACCATTTATAGTGTATTCCCTTGCCTTGCTAGCCCTCCCCAAATGCATTACCTCACACTTCTCCAGATTGAATTCCATTTGCCACTGTTCTGCCCACCTGACCAGTCCATTGATATCGTCCTGCAGTCTGCAGCTTTCTTCTTCATTATCAACCACACAGCCAATTTTTGTATCATCTGCAAACTTCTTAATCATACTTCCTACATTCAAGTCCAAATCATTGATATATACCACAAAAAGCAAAGGACCCAGTACTGAGCCCTGCAGAACCCCACTGGAAACAGCCTTCCAGTCACAAAAACACCCTTCGACCATTACACTTTGTTTCCTGCCTCTGAGCCAATTTTGGATCCAACTTGCCACTTTGCTTTGGATCCCATGGACTTTTACTTTCGTGACCAGTCTGCCATGCGGGACCTTATCAAAAGCCTTGCTAAAATCCATATAGACTACATCAAATGCACTACCCTCATCGACCCTCCTTGTTTCCTCCTCAAAAAATTCAATCAAGTTAGTCAGACACGACCTTCCCTTAACAAATCCATGCGGACTGTCCCTGATTAATCCGTGTCTTTCTAAATGAAGATTTATCCTGTCCCTCCGAATTTTTTCCAGGAATTTTCCCACCACCGAGGTTAGGCTGACTGGCCTGTAATTACTCGATCTATCCCTTTCTCCCTTTTTAAACAACGGTACCATGTTAGCAGTCCTCCAGTCCTCTGGCAAAACATCACCTGAGGAAGGAGCGATAGCTCCGAAAGCTTGTGATTTCAAATAAAACTGTTGGACTATAACCTGGTGTTGTGCGACCTCTCAATTTTGTCCACCCCAGTCCAACACCGGCATCTCCGCATCAAAAACACCTGTATCCAGAGAGGATTGGAAAATGATGGTCAGAGCCTCTGCTATTTCCTCTCTTACTTCTCTTAACAGTCTGGGATATATTTCATCCGGGCCTGGGGATTTATCCACTTTCAAAGATGCTAAACCCCTTAATACTTCCTCTTTCACTATGTTTATTTCATCTAATATTTCACACTCCTCCTCCCTGATTGCAATGTCTGCATTGTCCCTCTCTTTTGTGAAAACAGATGTAAAGTATTCATTAAGAACCATACCTATGTCTTCCACTTCCATACACAAGTTACCTTTATAGTCCCCAATCGGCCCTACTCTTACTTTAGTTATCCTCTTGCTCTTAATGTATTTATAAAACATCTTTTGGTTTTCCTTGAATTTACTTGCCAATATTTTTTCATGCCCACTCTTTGCTTTCCTAATTTCCTTTTTGATTTCACCCCTGCACTTTCTATACTCCTCGGCTTTCTGCAGTATTGAGTCCTTGGTATCTGACATAAGCTTCCCTTTTTTTCTTTATCCTACCCTGTATGTCCCTTGATATCCAGGGAGCTCTAGATTTGTTAGTCCCACCATTTTTCTTTTAGGGAACATACTTTCTCTGAACCCTCACTATCTCCTCCTTGAATGCCTCCCACTGCTCTGACACTGATTTACCTTCAAGTTTCTGTCTCCAATCCACTTTGGCTAAATCACCTCTCAGCTTAGTAAAATTAGCTTTTCTCCAATTGAGAATTTTTATTCCTGGTCTATCCTTGTCCTTTTCCATAACTACCCTAATTCTAACTGAATTATGATCACTATCACTAATATGCTCTCCCACTGATACCCTTTCCACCTGCCCAGCTTCATTCCCTAAAACTAGTTCCAGAACCGCCCCCTCTCTTGTTGGGCTTGCTACATACTGGCTAAAAAAGTTCTCCTGAATGCATTTTAAGAATTCTGCTCCCTCTATACCTTTCACACTAATTTTATCCCAGTTAATATTAGGGAAGTTGAAATCCCCTACTATTACTGTCCAATTTTGCACTCTCAGAAATTTGCCTACATATTTGTTCTTCTATCTCCCTCTGACTGATTGGGGGGTCATTCGTACACACCCAGCAGTGTGATTGCCCCTTTTTTGCTTTTCAGTTCAACCCATGTGGCCTCATTTGATGATCCTTCTAAGATATCCTCCCTCCTCACAGCTGTAATTGATTCTTTAATCAATATTGTGACCCCCCCCTCCTTTTTTATCCCCATCTCTATCTCATCTGAAAACCCTGTAACCAGGAACGTTGAGCTGCCATTCCTGCCCTTCTTTCAGCCATGTCTCAGTAATAGCTATAATGTCATCTATCTGTACCCTCAGCTCATCTGCTTTATTCCCTAGACTCCTTGCGTTGAAGTATATACCATTTAGCACTGCCAAACTCCCTTGTTGTCTATTTTCTAGCATTTGTTTCCTCTGCCTACCAAACTCACTCACTAATTTTCTGCCTTCCATTTCCAGCTTTGCTTCTCTCCCTTCTGAATCCACTCTCAGGTTCCCATCCCACTGCCAAGCTAGTTTAGCTAGTGAAGGTGAAAGATAAATGCCTAATTATGGGCTTCCTTGATACATGTACATTTTTAAATTTTGAACTTTTACTATTTGCTGCACTTTTGTGCTTCAAATCTCCATTTTATTTGTAAATAAATATATTAGTTATTGTAGGCTGGTTTGAGTTTAATATCATAGCAAAATACTGCGGATGCTGGAAATACGAAATAACAACAGAAAACGCTGGAAAAACTCAGCAGGCCAGGCAGCATCCGTGGAGAGAGAAACAGAGTCAACGTTTCAGGTCGAAGACCCTTCGTCAGAACTGGAAAAAAGCAGGAAATGAAATAGATTGAATATCTCGCCTTGAATATCTCTTAATGTCTCTTAATCTCTCCTGCATTCTATACTACCACTGACCTTCCCCTTTGTTCTTTCATCCCCTCCCCCTTTTCCCAGCATTATACTTGCTTTAAATCTATTCCATTTCCTGCTTTTTTCCAGTTCTGACGAAGGGTCTTCGACCTGAAACGTTAACTCTGTTTCTTTCTCCACGGATGCTGCCTGGCCTGCTGAGTTTTTCCAGCATTTTCTATTGTTATTTTGAGTTTAATATCCTTTAATCCAAAGTGAGTATCTGGTAATTTTGTGCAATACAACGTATAATCCATCCAGTAAACAGGATAATGCAAGTAGGATAATTGTTAATCATCAGGTCACTCACCCTTGCCAAGGGCAGATTACTGAAAAGGTATAGTTTCTAGATCATAGGGAGCAACGTCTACTTATGTGAAGCCATTAAGAGGGAAACAATCTAAAAAAAAATTCATAATGTTATTAATTATCTACCTCAAAATAATGTCCTACAATCACATATGCATTTCATATTTTTAAATTAAATATTGCATTAACCTATATTGTAGTACGCATAAATATCGATCTCCCTATCTTTTTGGACTCTGGTTTGGGCTCAGGTTCTGTGTGAAGGTGACAAATCAGAACTGGGAGCCTCAATCAGAGCCAATTTGTACTTGGACTTCACGTGTCAAAACTGTCTGGCACAAACCAATAGATTGCACAAAGGGCAGTGGGCTCGATATGAGGGACACTTCTCACAGGACACATCAACCTAAATTCAACTCAGTACCAACATTTTTAAACCACTCCCTGAACTTGGACTATATAAAGGAGAGTTTTCATAGAATCATAGAAATTACAGTATAGAAGGAGGCCTTTCGGTCCCCGGTGCTTGTGCCGGCGCTGGCGCTGCCTCCTGTAACCCCAGTCCCCCCAAATTCATTTTTTATTATTCGTTCCTGGGATGTGGGTGTCGCTGGCAATGCCAGCATTTATTGCTGATCCCTAATTGCCCTTGAGAAGGTGGTGGTGAGCCGCCTTCTTGAACCGCTGCAGTCAGTGTGGTGAAGGTACTCCCACAGTGCTGTTAGGGAGGGAGTCCCAGGATTTTGACCCAGCGACGATGAAGGAATGGCGATATATTTCCAAGTCAGAATGGTGTGTGACTTGAAGGGGAACTTGGAGGTGATGGTGTTCCCATGCGCCACCTGCCCTTGTCCTTCTAGGTGGTAGAGGTCACGGGTTTGGGAGGTGCTGTCAAAGAAGCCTTGGTGAGTTGCTGCAGTGCATCTTGTAAATGGTACACACTGCAGCCACGGTGCGCCAGTGGTGGAGGGAGTGAATGTTTCGGGTGGTGGATGGGGTGCCAATCAAGCGGGCTGCTTTGTCCTGGATGGTGTCGAGCTTCTTGTGTTGTTGGAGCTGCACTCAACCAGGCAAGTGGAGAGTATTCCATCACACTCCTGACTTGTGCCTTGTAGATGGTGGAAAGGCTTTGGGGAGCCAGGAGGTGAGACACTCGCCGCATGATACCCAGCCTCTGACCTGCTCTTGTAGCCACAGTATTTATGTTCCTCCTTTTCAATATTGATCCCATTCCCCTTTTAAACGATGTTCAGGTCTCTACCTCAATAGCCACGTGGTGAAGCATCCCATGGCTCAATAGTCCTCAGTTCCAGAACCTTCCTTCCCCTCTCCCCTAGGAGTGAGATAGGTTATTTAAAGAAAGCCTCATCATGAACACAATTCAGCGTATAGAACTGTGTTTATATTTTTATGCGTGAAACACATCAAAATAGGGAACATTGTTAAACCAGAGAGCTTGTGTACATTGTTGAACCAGAGTGTGATTGACAGGTGGGTGTGAGTGACAGCTGTGGGCGGGGTTTCTGACGCCACGTCGGCCCGCCTGTTCCTTCCGCTCTCCATGGTAACCGCTCGATCGCTCCCTGGCTCCGCGGTGCTTTTACAGTTGTGGCAGGCAGGAGCAATCGAGCGCCGGCTCCTTGACAACCGGAACTGGAGGCGGCGCCAGTGCGAGGGAGACAGGCCGCTTTCAACTGCCACTCGCCCGCCGCAGCCGTCCCGCACACATTCCCTCCCTCCCTCCCTCCCTGCACCGCAGCAGCTGCCCGTCCCAGCGCCAACCATGGCCTCCTCGGCCGGGGGGTCGGTGCCGTCTTCGGCCTTGGCCGGCCCGTCCATGTTCCGCTGGCTGGAGGTGCTGGAGAAGGAGTTCGACAAGGCCTTCGTGGATGTGGATCTGCTGCTGGGGGAGATCGACCCCGACCAGTCCGAGATCACGTACGAGGGGCGCCAGAAGATGACGGCGCTCAGCTCCTGCTTCGCACAGCTGTGCCACAAGGCGCAGACCGTGTTCCAGATCAACCACAAGCTGGAGGTGAGAGCAATATATTAATGTGACTGCAAATATAGACCATGCACCAGATCAACCCCTGGCTGGGGGTGAGGGCCAGTATATTAATATTAAAATAGAGACCGTGAACCAGATCATCGCCTAACTTGGTGTGAGGGCCAATATATTAATGTCTCAACAGAGACCGTGCACCTGATCATCCCCTGACTGGGGGTGAGGGCCAATATATTAATATTAATGTCTCAATAGAGACCGTGCAACCTGATCATCCCCTGACTGGGGGTGAGGGCCAATATATTAATATCTCAATAGAGACCGTGCACCAGAGCATCACTTACCTAGGGGTGAGGCCAATACTTTACTATCTCAATAGAGACCTGATCAAGCCCTGACCTGGGGCGGCAGTGGGGTGTGGGCGGTGGTGAGGGCCAATACATTAATATCTCAATAAAGACCGCGCACCTGATCAACCCCTGACTAGGGGTGTGGGCCAGTGTATTAATATTTAAATATTAATGTACCCTGACTGGAGGTGAGGGCAATTATAGTTTATTAGCATCTAAATAGAGCCTGTGTACCAGATCAACCGCTGAATGGAGGTGCAGTCAAATATATAATAATATCTGATTAGAGACTGTATAAGATCAAACCCTGACTGGGGATGAGAGCTAGTATAAAATAATTTCTAAATAGAGACTATGTATCAGATCAACCCATGACTGGAGATGGGAGCAAATATAGGTTATTAGTATCTAAATACTTCCAGTCACTGCAGAGCATTAATCTGCAACACAGATAGAATACTGACTACATAGCCAAAACAATTGAGTATAGGTTGGAGGAATTCATGTTTTAATTTTAGTTTTTTGGTCATGCCACACCTTGGGGGAAAAATTGGGTTGATTTGAGCCCCTCGAACGGGGCGCAAATCCCCTTGCGCCTGGGTGCAGCGCTGCTAATGCCTCCCGCGAAATTCAGCAGGAGGTTAGCAGTAGCCGGTAGCGCCCCGTGGCGCTGTGTCACCGGCGATGACGTCATCGCCGTGTGCAGTGGCCTGGCCGCAAACTTGGGTTGCGCCCCCCTGACCTATTGCCGGACGATATGTCCGACAGGATCAGGGTGGTGTTTTTGCAGCCGCGGCGGAGCTACTTAAAGGGCAGGTGTCGGGCGGCCATTCGTTTTTTAGCCGACTGTCAGCACCTACCCCCTTCCCCTTTTTTCTTTGGGGTGCCGGCCGCGATCGCTCAGCCCAGCACTTCTCTTGAGTGCCGGGCTGTTTTGGCACCCCGCTCCCCGGTGGTCTAGCAGGGCCCCGGTGTGCGCAGCACTAGGCCCCTCCCCTTTAATCAGGGAAGGAGGCCTGCAATGACGCGGCGATTCGTGTCGATGCGCCTGGCGCTGTTGCACGTAGAGGCGCGATATTCAGTTGTAGCGCCCCAAGAAGGAGGTGGAGCTCTTCCAGTAGCGCTCCACCTTCTGCTTGGGGCACTACAACTGAATTTCAGGCAGAGGCGACACCGAATTTTTCCCCCCTTGAGTATTATGTCTAGTTCTGGCCACCGTGGTACATGCAAGCCCTGGAGACTGTTCAGAGAAGAGGCACTGAGCTGATGCTTGCCATCAGAGGACAGAGTTATGAGCAGCAATTGGTAAAATATATCAAATTTTCCTCTCTAAAGTCACCTTGGTTTTCGGTGACTTTATAGAAGTATATGAGATAGTAAATGGCAGATGAAAAGTACTTCAAACAAAACAGTGAGAGTACGTCAAGGGGGACACAGATTCAAACTAGAATAAGGCAAATTTAGACTGATCTGAGAAAGTCTTCTCCACACAGAGAGTGATCAGCACATGGAATTGATTTCCAAGTAGGATAGTGGAGGTGAAAACAATGGAATCAACAACAACTTGCATTTTTAATGTATAAAAACGTCCCAAGGTGCCTAACAGAGAGGTGAAGAGATCGGAGGGGTATGCACAAGAAGCCAGTGTCAGGGATGGAAAGTTCTGGTGGGCAGGTTGAGTTGTAGACCATGAAGTGATGTAAACATGAGGATGAGAATTAAAAATTTGAATCTTTGGTGACTGGGAACTATTGTCGGTCAGCGAGGATAGGGTGATGGGTGCGTGGGACTTGGTATGGGATAGGATATGGGCAGCAGAATTTTGGATGATCTGAAGTTTATTGAAGGTGGAGGATGGGAGGCCAGCCAGAAGAACATTGAAATAATCAAGTCTGGAAGTGACAAAGGCATGGATGAGGGTTTCAGCAGCAGATGGACTGAGGTGGGGCGGAGGCGGGTGATGTTATAGAGGTGGAAGTAGGTAGTCTTTCTGACAGACAAGATATCGTGTCAAAAGCACAGCTTTGGGCCAAATAGGACACCAAGGTTGTAAGCAGTCTGGTTCACCCTGAGACAGTGGCTGAGGAGTCTTTCTGACAGACAAGATATCGGGTCAAAAGCACAGCTTTGGGCCAAATAGGACACCAAGGTTGTAAGCAGTCTGGTTCACCCTGAGACAGTGGCTGAGGAGGGGGGATGGAATCGGTAGGAAGGATATTAAGCTTATGTGGCAGGGGCCAAAGATGATGGCTTCGGTCTTCCCAATGTTTAACTGGAGGAAACTAAGTCTTGCCACTCACCCAAGACTGGATATCGGACAAGCATTCTGACAACATAGAGGCAGTGGCAGGGTCGAGAGAGGTGATTTAGATGTCACCAGCGTACATGTTGCCAAGGTGCAATATGTCGATAAAGAGGAGAGGGTCAAGGATAAGTCCTTGGGGGCGAGGAGGGTGGGGATGGCGATTGACCATGTAGCAGTTGAATCCTTTGATAGGGGAACCTGTAGTTTTTTTGGGGGTGCAAGAGTGGAGATGGTCCAAATAGCCTTTCTCATCTGCATCTAGCTTGTGAATTAGTGATTGAGAGATGGTTGAAGACAAAGAAACATAATTTTATTTTAGTGTGAGCCTATCGTCTAGATCAGCAAGTGCTTAAAAGTTATCAAAAGGAAATGTGCCTTTTTTGATTGAGACTAAGCCTCAAGTCATCATGAAGATGAAAGACCCTAACTAGGGTGCTTGTTTGTTTATTTTTCTGTAAATCTTAGTGCGAAAGCTAGTGTACTCTTCTGATTTTGGTGATTAAACAAATGGTTTGTAACTAAAATAACATTAAATAAAACTCAACAAATTAAATTAAAATTTGCGAAAGCTAGTGTAACGCTAGTCAGGAGGTGATCTGATTCCTTAGTGAACTGAAGCCAGAATGGAAGCTCAGGTAGGCTTGGGCTTAGCACTGGGTGTATTATATATATCCAGCCTGCTGCATAACTACATTTTAAAAGTATTAGTCTGTTCAAGGGACTACCTGGAAACATTAAAAAGACTCCACACTGAGCTTTACATGTCAGGAGAAAGTTAATACCTTGCCTGCTCTCAACGTTTAAAAAAAGATGATCCGTGGGTGTGGAGCAGAGCTCCTTTGTCACTGATGCCAATGTGAGATGTAGCTGAAAGTATAAATTAGGTTTGCCATCTGTATTACACTATACTGATACTGGTAACGTTAAAATAAACTGTATCTTTAATTAGCGAGGGTGAAGTGTTGTTTGGTCCAAAATGTGATTGTTTTTGTGTAGTAAATGCAGTGTTGTAAACCATAGATTTTCAAATTGGGGTTTGCAGAACCAGGGGTCTGCAAGGTCATCAGGTTTCTGTTTGTCTGGGGCTGGAAGCACTGTGTCTGTGTTTGTTGACAGCACATTATTTCTGTTGTATACTAATAAAAACATTTTCAGCAACAATAGCACTGCTTTCTTTTGGGTAGCAGACACTGTCTTTTGACAGTTAGGATGGGAGTTACCAGGTGTGTGCCAGTACTTGGAGGGGCTTCCCAGGTGTGTGTAGGTATTTGCAAAGGTTTCCTGACAGAAACATTTGAACACCACTGGTAAAGAGCTGGAAAAGATGTATCTTTAACTCAGTAAATTCCAGATCCATATAGTAGATACCAAGAAGTTAGCTATATAATAGTAACTCATAAGAAGAAAGAATTAACTTGCATTTATATGGTGCCTTTCGCAATCTTAGGACATCCTAAAGTGCTTCACATCCAATTAAATAATTTTAAAGTGTAGTCACTGTTGTAATGTAGGGAAGTATGCCGATTTGTGCACAGAAAGGACCCACAAACAGCAATGAGGTAAATGACCAGATAATCTGCAATCTTTTAATTTATGACATTATCAAAATGTTTCTCTTACAACTATGTAACTCAATCCCCAATGACTTTTATGATACTGTATGAGTTCAATCTAATTTTAGTATTTTAGAGTTAAGAACTGATTCTTTCAATTCAGCAGCTTAGGTCTTAGTATTGGGGAGCAGATCATCAAGTAAAAATATGTGTGCAATAAAGAAAAAAATAAAGAACTTGCATTAGTATACCACCTTTCACAACCTCCGGGCATCCCAAAGTGCTTTACAGCTAATGAAGTACTTTTGAAACCTAGTCACTGACGTAATGTAGAGAAACACGGCAGCCAATTTGCACACAGCAAGGTCCCACAAACAGCAATGTGATAATGATCAGATAATCTGTTTTAGTGATGTTGGTTCAGGGATAAATATTGGCAAGGACACCAGGGAGAGCTTACCTGCTCCTCTTCAAAATAATGCCATGGGATCTTTTATGTCCATCTTTTGTTTTAACATCTCATCCGAAAGACGGCACCTCGGACAGTATAGCACTCCCTCAGTACTGCATTGGAGTGTCAGCCTTGATTTTTGTGCTCCAATCTCTGGAGTGGGATTTAACCCACAACCTTCTGACTCCGAGGCGAGAGTGCTACCACTGAGCCGCAGCTCACACCTGCCATGCAATAAAGGTGAAGATGATGTTTGACCTGAAAGAACACATGACAAACATCATTAATAGTTGTGGTGATTTGTTTTATCTGATTACCCTTCATACCCCTTCAAAGTACAGTTCAGTGCCAGTGCTGTGAAGTAGATGAGGTGATACTGTTGTCTCCAGAGGCATTGAGACTCAACTAAAGAAGTGTCTTTTGTGGGCATCTCCAGAAACAGCAGAAAGTAGAACTTTTGCAGCTGAAATAAAGGGACGTTAACTCCTTTACAACATGCTGATCCCTGAAATCCTTCCTGCAGGCCAACGATACAGTTTTCCAATCGCTGGCCTATATGAGCCTTCATAGTCAGCAATTGAGTAGTGTTGTATGACTCTTAAACAATTGTGTATATATTAAGATTCTGAGGCTGCGGTTGTTTGAAACAGTTCTATAATATGACACAATTCTCTCTTAATTTTGTCAAACCACAGTCATATAAGATGTGCTTTGCTCATTATGCTTCTGTGTGTGTGTATATATATATATAAAAAAACTTTCATTATTTCAACTAATTTCTTTTTTGTGGCCCACGCTGACTAGTCTTTTAGCAGGCTCTGTAATCTGTCATTAGTTGTGCTCAGAGCTGCAGTTTGTGGAAAGTACTTAAATGTTCTTACCATTGTGTTAAAGTTTTCACTTGGACTAGAATAATATTGAAAGGAAGTAGTTTAATCAATTTTCGAAGTACCATGGTGCTTCTCAACATCTGGAAAACTGAATCCTGTTCTTCCTCTCAATGTGGAAAAATAAGGAAGAAGTATGTTTCAGCAGGGACAGCTGCGATCAAATTTATTAAATTAAATCGGCTTGGAATCTCCTGGGATGGGGGTGGGCTCCACTGATGGTTCAACAAGTTTCTCCAGCGGGTAGTTCAGCCAGATAGCCAAGAAAGTTCCAGATTTGATTCTAGGTCTGCTGAGTTTGCTAGTCTTACCTGTCCCTGGGGACAATGGCCCAGGGCTGATTGTTACCAGCAACCTGTGCTGGGAGAGTGAATGTTGGCTGAGGACAGGATTGAATAGTCTGTAATGCTCCTCCCCGTTGTAGAATAGCCTGGTGACGATACTCAATATAAATAATAGCCACTTTGGATAGATGCGAAGCGGATGCCAAGTGCTGATGCAACCATGCTCCACCAAACCGTCTGTGTTCTCAAGAAGGGAAAGGCGGTAAGAAAAAAAGTAAAAAATTGGTTCTGGAGGAGGGCGTATTACGACCTTACTAGGATTGTGGTTGCAAAATAGGTGTAGGATGGAAATGTGATAAGTATTATTCTATCTACCAGTAGAACCTGTAGATCAGGCTTGTCCACCTCCTGAACACCTTACATGGCTATCCTTTGACTTGTTCTGATATCTTGCATAATCTCTTTGTTCTTGTGTCAGTAACTGTGTTAAGGCGTACCAAGAAACAGTTTTAAAAATTGTCTTATCCAAATCTCTTCTAACACTGCTCAAGATCAGTCGCAGTATATTTTTGCTTAGCTTCCTGTTGTTACCACACCTTTAACTTTTATTGTAGATAGACTGAAATGATTGATTTAAGGGGGTGATTTGACAGTGGCTGCAACTGGTAGCTCTTCCCAGAGGGAAATACCTAGTTGGAAAAAATTGAGACCAAAAGCAGCCACGTTCCTGCTTCTGCAAAGACGAATGATCTTAAATTGAAATTATTTCTTGTCTTCAATGCCACAAAATTGTTTGGATTTGTAATATTTAAAATGGGAACTTGCTAGTACTTGATTTTGGCAGAAAACACAGGAAGATGGGATTGGGCAAGATTTCTTTTTTATATACAGGTAGATTTGTTTACAATGCAGCCAGCAAAGAGAATACTAACTCTTTGAAAGGTTAGTGCAACCAGGGAAAAACTTGTTGGGGATGCTCTCTAGTGTCAGTGTAGATTTACTTTTAAATAAGGAAGTAACAAACGGATTAGACTACTGTAGTGTTGTTCAATACAAATCGCTGACTAGCGACAGGTGTTGTTACAGTGACACTGTTTTAGCTACCTGCACTAGTTTTAGTAGAAAACGCCTTACATAGACTAGCACAATACAGGTAAATATACTTCACATATGTATATTTACTTAACAAACATCTACTATCGTTTAGTAACCAATGAATTAAAGCACTCACAGTGATCAAAAAAATAGCCGCACACTCTGCTTTCCATCTTACCATTTTACCAACACACACACACACACACACACACACAAAAAGGTTAAAGTACACATGACTACGCTGATCACATGACCAACGATTGCTCATTTTTTATTTACTGATTAGAAATGCAATTAGCCACATCTGGATTCTCAAGTCGTACTGGACAACACTGGATTAATGGGAAGCATTTCTGTTCAAGTTGTGTCTTTAAAGAGCCATTGCAGTGGCATTTTATCACATATCTACAAATCTTATTGTACGAGTTGGCATACTATCTCCTAAGCATTTCATTAAACAGAAGAAGCAGCCATTTTAAAGCTAATTCATGATTGATCGTCAACATTTTCAGTTTTGCAATTTGAGAGCCTTTATAATTCCTTCATGAACCATGATCTGCTCAATATATATATAGCTTAAGTTTATCCAGTCAACAGTAATAATGTTTTAAAGAGCCATTTTTGTTAATGTAGCTCAGTCATTTCATTATTAATGTGATATAAACAGTAATCACTGGACATAGTATGCAGCAACTGTAGTATCATTTAGACTTTTGTTAAACTGCACTTTGCATACCATTAAATTTTTTTTACATTTATCTGCTGCCTTATGCTTTTTTAATGTAATCAATCGAGTTGTAACATAATAATAGTAAAGTTGTAGAGTGGGAGTGCATCTTTCAGTTGTTTCATGTTTCCATAATTTAGGCTTTAAAACTGCTGGTTAGAGACAATTCAGGAAGTGATTCTTTGTGTATAATTTTTCTGGAGTGACCTCATGAAGTTCATCAGTGACATTATGAAAGATGGGACTAACCACAGTCCACTTATTACATTTACAGGGACAGCAGTGACTGACATTAGATAGCAATTTGCGATGGATAAATGTCTGTGTACTCGGATACCATTTTAAACCTGTATGATTTAATCACTCTTTATATTTGTGTGGTTTGGCCAAGCTAAGATTATTCCAGAGGGAATAAATGGTTGCTCAGGCATGGTTTAGAAACATAGAAGATAGGAGCAGGAGTAGGCCATTCGGCCCCTCGAGCCTGCTCCGCCATTCGATGAGATCATGGCTGATCATCCAAACTCAGTACCCTGTACCTGCCTTCTCCCCATATCCCTTGATACTTTTAGCTTTAAGAAATATATCTAACTCATTCTTGAATATATTTAATGACTTGGCCTCAACTACCTTCTGTGGGAGAGAATTCCACAGGTTCACCACTCTCTGGGTGAAGAAATCCTTCCTCATTTCTGTCCTAAATGGCTTACCCCTTATCCTTAGATTATGACCCCTGGTTCTGGACTCTCCGACCATCGGGAACAATATTCCTGCATCTAGTTTGTCCAGACCTGTCAGAATTTTATAAGTTTCGATGAGATCCCCTCTCATTGGGCTTATACTCGCTGGAGTATAGAAGAATCGACCCAATCTCTCCTCATATGTCATTCCTGCCATCCCAGGTATCAGCCTTGTGAATCTTCGCTGAACTCCTTCCATGGCAAGAACATCCTTCCTCAGATAAGGCGACCAAAACTGCACACAGTACTCAAGGTGTGGTCTCACCAAGGCCCTGTACAACTGCAGCAGGACATCCCTGTTCCTATACTCAAACCCTTTTGCTATGAAGGCCAACATACCATTTGCCTTCTTCACCGCCTGCTGCACCTGCATGCTTACCTTCAGCGACTGGTGCACAAGGACACCCAGGTCTCGTTGCACTTCCCCTTCTCCCAATCTATTGCCATTCAGATAATAGTCTGCCTTTCTGTTTTTGACACCAAAGTGGATAACCTCGCATTTATCCACGTTATATTGCATCTGCCACGCTTCTGCCCACTCACCCAACCTGTCCAAATCATCCTGGAGTTTCTCAGTATCCTCCTCGCAGCACACACGCCCACCCAGCTTTGTGTCATCTGCAAACTTGGAGATATTCCATTTAGTTCCCTTATCTAGATCATTAATGTATATTGTGAATAGCTGGGGTCCAAGGACCGAACCCTGCAGTACCCCACTAGCCACTGCCTGCCACTCGGAAAAAGACCCATTAATTCCTACTCTCTGCTTTCTATCCGCCAACCAGTTCTCTATCCAAGTCAATACCTTGCCCCCAATCCCATGTGCCTTAACTTTACACGCCAATCTCTTATGCGGGACCTTATAGAAAGCCTTTTGAAAGTCCAAATACACCACATCTACTGGTTCTCCCTTATCTATTTTCCCAGTTACATCCTCAAAAAATTCCAGTAGATTAGTCAAGCACGATTTACCTTTTGTAAATCCATGTTGACTTTGTCCGATCCTGTCACTGTTTTTCAAGTGCTCAGCTATTACATCCTTTATAATGGACTCTAGCATTTTCCCCACTACCGATGTCAGGCTTACCGGTCTGTAATTCCCCGCTTTCTCTCTACCACCCTTTTTGAATAGTGGGGTAACATTGGCTACCCTCCAATCCATGGGTACAGTTCCAGATTCCATTGAATGTTGGAAGATGATCAGCAATGCATCTACTATTTCTAGGGCCACTTCCTTAAGTACCCTAGGATGTAGATTATCAGGCCCTGGGGATTTATCGGCCTTCAATCCCGTCAATTTCCCTAACACCATTTCCCTGCAAATACTGATTTCTTTCAGTTCCTCCCTCTCATCAGACCCTATGTTCTCCAACATCTCTGGGAGGTTATTTGTGTCCTCCTTTGTGAAGACAGAACCAAAATATGCATTTAATTGGTCTGCCATTTCTTTGTTCCCCATTATAACTTCCCCCGCTTCTGACTGCAAGGGACCTACACTTGATTTCACTGATCTTTTTCTCTTCACATATCTATAAAAGCTCTTACAGTCAGTTTTTATGTTCCCTGCAAGCTTACTTTCATATTCTATTTTCCCCTTCTTAATTAATCCCTTTGTCCTCCTTTGTTGAATCCTAAACTGCTCCCAATCCTCAGGGTTACTGCTTTTTCTGGCCAATTTATATGCCCTCTCCTTGGATTTTATGCTATCCCTAATTTCCCTTGTCAGCCACGGTTGAGTCACCCTTTTTGTTTTATTCGTATGCCACACTGGGATGAACAAATTCTGTAGTTCATCCATGCAGTCTTTGAATGTTTGCCATTGCCTATCCACCATCAACCCTTTGAGTTTATATGCTGTCGGAGCACACGAGATGTCATGCAAAAGTTTGGAATCCCATTTGCTCATGTTTTCTATTTATGGATAAGCGTTCATTCTCAGTGATCCTTGCAGGCTTCAGAGTGGAGTGTGGGAGAGAGTATAGCTGTACAAATTCTGGTATTCTTAAGGTAAAAAATCCCTTCCTGCAGAGTAATGTTAGTTCTTTAAGGTTGAATGAGTCAATCCACTGTGAAACTGGAACACGAGCTTGCGTCAATCACAGCTCTAACTGGTAAGCCTTTATAATGTAATCTTGACGTCTCAGAATCTTTCCTTTAGACTGATATTCATAAATATTTTTTTTAAAATCCTCACTTTTCTGTCCATGTCGCAGCTTTCCATGCATCATTCTCTGTCTACTAGAACAGGTAGAGAACTTGCTGTCTGGCTGAAGTGTTTTCCAACTTGATGGCTGTCTTTCTTTCCACCATGCTCTGCCCCCCTGAATTACTGTTATCCTCCATTGTGGGCCGAAATTTGTGGTCGGAGGTGTACCTCCGGAGTACACCTCCGACCTGGAAAAAAAATCCGAAAGTACCTGCTGGCTCCCGGACTTCAGAGTCTTCGGGTCCTGGGCCTCCTGACGTACGCCTGCGTAAAGGCCCACGGATCCCAGGGGTGCAGGCGGTTCGGAAGCATCCCTGGGATCACGTGGGCCTGGTCAACCAATTAGAAAGGGGGATTCCTCATAAGCTTATGGGGATGACATTTACAAATGGAATCCCCATAAGCTTATAAGATATCCCCAAATAAATAAATAATTAACCCAATTCTAATAAAAATAAATATTCTCACGTTCAAAATTAATTAAAACTCCCTTTAAGCATTTAAAGTAGAAATTTAATTTTTGGAAAAAAAAATGTAAACATTTTAATCCGGGCCAAAATTTACATGAACTAATTTCAAATGTTTTTGTATGTTTTAATCATTTAAAAATGTTTAATTTAACATTTATTTTAACCCTTACCCTGGCAAAAGTAGGCCCTAGGCCTGCTTTTATCAGGCGTAAGGGTTTCATGGGCATTTGCTGGGCATAGCCCAACTCTGCGCCAGCGAAAATATTTTTGGGGCGCATACGGACGATCTGTCACGGCGAACCTTGACAGATTGCAAGTTCCAGGATTTTGCGCATGCACAGCGCATGCGGAAACCTGGAACTTGCGGGGCCATTCTGAGGGCTATCATTGGCCCTGCAAAATCCGGGCCTGTGTTTCCTACACCTAGACACTTGGTTAAGATGAGTGTGTTAATGGTACCATTGTTCATCACCTCCTCAGTAGCAATGGTGAGATCAGCTAACTTGGCCCAGACTGGGAATCAAACCTGGGACCTTCCTGGTCTGTATAGCTCAGCGATTCACTGCCATAGCCAGCTGATCCTTGAACCCTGTATTTGTTTTTATGAAATATTTTGTGAGCAAAACCTAATCTACGCACATTGAGGTAGCATATTTTGGGCCAGATTATTCTAGGTTAACCTCCTTCATTTTAGTTTGAATTGCTCGATGAATAATGTAAGTGGAGTATAATGCAAAGCTTTTCAAATTGGCTATTTTTATCCCTCATTTTTATGGAAATCCTGATCAAAGTCGTCATATTTTTCTTTTGGAGAAGGGGAAGAGAAGAGGAAGGATCTCTTCTAAATTTGGAGGTTAGGCTATTGGCAGTAATATAAGTGGAGTTCTACATGGTAGCTTGCCCATTGTGTTTGATCGCATCATAGGGTGTAAAGTGGGAAGATACTCCATCTGCTACAATGATAAATACACATGGATGCGCGCGCACACACACGCACCATGCAATTATTTTCAGTGTGCTCATTGCCTGCAGACTGTTGCACAGCATGTGATACAAAGGAAAGTCAGTAGTCTTATAAACAGCAGTTGTACATCTGTTAAATGTTATTGTAAATGGGGAACACTTCATAGATGAAAGCTCTTTCAATGTCAGTTCAAGCCTTTGAAAATGTAAGTGTATTTGCAGCATTCATTTAAACTGTTCCCTGTCATTGCAGATTTTACATGTGTAAATTCCAGTGAGAATTAACCTTTTAAAGCCAAACTATATTTAAATACCACTCTTCCTCCATAGACCTTCATGTATTTTTAATTCATTTAATATTTTTTAGATCTGTTCTGTAGCCTTTGTGCAGAATTACTTTAATACTATCTATAGTGATGAACCTTGTATCTTTCAATTGGCTTTTAAGCAAGCTTCACAGCATGAGGATGAGGACTGAATCAGGTCTGCTGAATCATTCTCATCTGGTCTTATGCACTTTCTAGCTGCTTTTCTGTTCTTCAGCTGCCAGCTTCCATAGCCCTTGTCTTCCTCCAGCCTGAGACGACATGAAGAAAAACTTGCTGGCTTTTTAAAGACCACTAGCCTGGAAGCCATGGGTCTGCCTGACTGTCGCCAGTCTTCCTGGAGCCACCACATGCATTGTTCCAGTGGCAGCTGTGTATTTATTGTTAGTACTATCATAACATACACAGTGACTTGTGGTACAGTATCATGATGTCAGCACCTTGTGTGTGAGCACGAGCAAACAGGGTATGGTAGTGTAATGGTTATTGTACTGGACTAGCCATAAGTTGAGTTCAAATCCAACTATGTCAAGTTGTGAAATTGAGTTCAGCAAATGTTGGTAATTTGTGGACTGCATCGAAAAAAAAAATTACTATGAAAACTGTCATAAGTCAACTGGTTCATTAATATGCTTCAGGGAAGAAACCTGTCCCCTAACTGGTATGGTGTGGCCTACAACCCTATGCGGTTGACTCTTAATGCCCGCTGAAGTGGTTTAGCAAGCTACTCAGTCGTAAAAACAGTCTCTATTTCCAGAAGTAGGCCCTGCCAGCATCAGCCAGCTTCCGAGAACAAATAAAAAAATAATCTTTTGTGGCCATCTAACAGAGCTGGGCACAGTTGTTAAACTGGGCCTGTGTCGGGTCATGAGGGAAGCAACATAAGGAAATAACCTACTTGACATCTGTTAACAATAGTATTGGTAGGACCAACCAGCAAAACAGTACTTGTGACAGCAGAGTCTCATTTACGTTAAGTAAAGGGCCCACCAAATTGGGCTACGTGTGTTTATATTTGCCTAGCTTTTGGCCCTCCATTTGTTACAATACTTCTTTAGCTGTTGATCTGCTCAACTACTTGCTCTCTTACACCTTTGATGCCCTTATTCCCAGTAAAACCTTTACTTTCTCCCATCCTGGTCATTCCCCTGGGCATGGCCCCTATCTTTGCTTCCTCTAGTCCAAGAGGCACAGGCATGAGCATATCTGGTGGACAACTGGTTTAACCATCCATCACCAGATCTGGCTGGACCACATCAAGCTCTCTTGGGCTCCCTCTCCTCTGCCAAACTGAGAGCCAGGATTCTTTGGATATTTTTCTACAGAAAAGACAGCTTGTTTTCTCTATTGCCAACCATGCTTAAACACTCTTTTACTGTCACCTCGAACAAGTGTGAGGATCTCTTGGACTTCTTTGTCACTAAAACCATCTGTTCAGCTGCATCTGCTGCTTCTCTTGCTTCCCTTAGTCCTGAACCGATGTCTTTCTCTCTTATTTCCCCTCATGCCCTCTCCAAGCCCATCTAGTCCATGAGACTGATCTCCTGCTCCCTTGACCCCATTCCCACTAAACTGCCAACCACCCAACTTCCCTTCCTGGCTCCATGCTAGCTGACGCTGTAAATTTTTCTTTCACCTCAGGTACTGTCTCCCTGCCTTTCAAAACTGCTATCTTCACACCCTCCCTCAACCTTGCAAACTACAGCCCCATCTCCAACCTCCATTTCCTCGCTAAAGTCCTTGAACGTGCTATCATCTCCCAAATTTATGCTCATCTTTCCCATCTATTTGAATCTCTCCAATCAGGTTTCTATCTCTACCACAGCACTGAAACAGTCCTAATCAAAGTCACATCCTCTGTGACTGCAGTGCACTATCCCTCCTCGTACTCCTTGACCTATCTGCAGCCTTTGACACAGTTGAGCACACAATCCTCCTCAAAAACCTCTTCTCCATTGTCCAGCTCTGATACTGCCCTCGCTTAGTTCCACTCTTGCCTATCTGATCGTAGCCACAATGGCTTCTTGTCCTGCTGCGTGGCTGAATTCATAGGCCTATTTCCTCTGGTTAGGGTGTCTGTGATGAGGAGTCATCAATTTAAAACTAAGAAATTGAGGAGAGAGGTTCGGGGAAGTCTCTTTATGCAGAGGTTTGCCGGAGCATGAAATGCTTTGTCACATTGAGTAGTTGAGGCAGAGAGCATTGCATCAGGGGAAATTGGATAAATATTTGAAGCGGAGGAAGATTTAGTGTTCCCTCTTCTTTAGTTACCGTTACCATTTAAGTCTTGGTGACGTTTATTCTGTTCTGTGTATATAGTATTTAGTCCCTTGATGGCAATCACCATATTGGGGTTTGTTGCAGCCCATCTTTTTTTTAACTAAGACCCCCAAGGTGAAAGCTAAGGCATATAGCACAGGAAATCATAGAGGCTGAAAGTAGATGAAGAGAAATGGTTAATCAAAAATAATGGTTAGATCATACTAAGAAACATGTTGTTCAAATGTACACAAGGGTTAAATTGCGTACACAAGGGTTAAATTGCCAACACAATTTGTGAAAGTCTACAGGATGTGGTAGCTGCAATTAATGCCATAACTCTTTTGGCCAGCTGCCCAGAATGTTAAACATGTTCATGTCATGCGTTCCGACAATAGGGTACAGTGTAGTGCTGCACACTGTAGAAAGTTACTTATTTCCTGGTTTCTTGTTTAAACTATAAGTGAAATATTTTTGTACTTACAACACACCACTAACTATAATCTTCCAAAGTTCTCTCTATTCAGGAACTGTTCCTTTAGATTGGAAAATTGCACATGTCACTCCGCTATTTAAGAATGGCGAGAGAGAGAAACCAAGGAATTACAGACCAGTTAGCCTAACATCTGTTGGGAAATTGTTAGGGGGAATGTTTCGGTGGCGCCCCCTTTGGGGCGCTAACTTCGCCGGAAAAGTTAGCACCCCTGCACCGTAAATTAATTGGTAGCGCCCAAGCAGGAGGCGGGGCACTACTGGAAGCGCTCCCCCCTCCTTCCTGGGGCGCTACAAGTGAATATCGCGGCGCTACGTGCAACAGCGCCATGTGCGTCGGCATATAACGCCGTGGTATTGCAGGCCCCCCTCCCCTGATTAAAGGGGAGGGGCCTAGCGCTGCGCGCACTGGGGCCCTGCTGGACCACCGGAATAAAAACGGGGAAGGGGGCGGGTGCTGGCAGGTGGCCCCAAAAAAAATGGCCGCCCGACACCTGCCCTTTAAATTGCGCCGTCGCAGCTGCAGAAACGCCACCCTGATCCTGTCGGACATATCGTCCAGCGATAGTTTGGGGCGCAACTGAAGTTTGTGGCTGGGGCGCTGCGCACGGCGATGATGTAATCGCCCAGGGCGCTACCGCCGCTGCTTACCTCCCGCTGAATTTCGCGGGAGGCGTTCGTGGCGCTGCGCCCGGGCGCTAGGGGCTCAGCACCCCATTAGCACCCCCCGGGGGCACTAACTGGAGGCGTAAAGCAACCCAATTTTTCCCCCCTTAGAGTCTATAATTAAGGATAGGGTGATTGAACACCTCGCAAATTTTCAGTTGATCAGAGAAAGCCAGCATGGATTTGTGAAAGGTAGGTCATGCCTGACAATCCTGATTGAATTTTTTGAAGAGGTGACTAAAGTAGTGGACAGGGGAATGTCTATGGATGTTATTTATATGGACTTTCCAGAAGGCATTTGATAAGGTCCCACATAAGAGACTGCTAACTAAGGTTAACCCACAGAATTGAGGGCAAATTATTGACCTGGCTAGGAAATTGGCTGAGTGGCAGGAGACAGAGAATAGGGATAATGGACAGGTACTCAGATTAGCAGGATGTGACTAGTGGTGTCCCGCAGAGATCTGTGTTGGGCCTCAACTATTCACAGTATTTATTAACAACTTAGATGATGGCATAGAAAGTCATATATCCAAATTTGCCGATGACACAAAGATAGGCGGGTGGCACTGTAGACAGTGTAGATGAAAGCATAAAATTACAATGGGATATTGATAGATTAAGTGAATGGGCAAAACTGCTGCAAATGGATTTCAATTAGGTCATCCACTTTGGACCTAAAAAGGATAGAACAGGGTACTTCCTAAATGGTGAAAAGCTAAAAACAGTGGCGGTCCAAAGAGACTTGGGGGTCCAGGTACATAGATCATTAAAATGTCATGAACAGGCACAGAAAATAATCAAAAAGACGATTGGAATGCTGGCATTTATATCTAGAGGACGAGAATACAAGGGGGTAGAAGTTATGCTGCAGCTATAGAAAACCCTGGTTAGGCCACACCTGGAGTACTGTGAGCGGTTCTGGGCACCACACCTTAGGAAGGATATATTGGCCTTGGAGGGAGTGCAGCGTAAGTTTACCTGGACTTCAAGGGTTAAGTTACGAGGAGAGATTACATAAATTAGGGTTGTACTCCCTAGAATTTAGAAGGTAAAGGGGTGATTGGATCGAAGTTTTCAAGATATTAAGGGGAACAGATAGGGTAGATAGGACATAAGAACATGGAGCAGGAGTAGGCCATACGGCCCCTCAAGCCTGCTCCGCCATTCAATAAGATCATGGCTGATCTATGACCTCAACTCCACTTTCCTGCCCTAGTCCCATATCCCTTGATTCCCCTAGAGTCCAAAAATCTTTCTATCTCAACCTTGAATATACTCACGACTGAACATCCACAGCCCTTTGGGGCAGAGAATTCCAAAGATTCACAATCCTCTGAGTGAAGAAGTTCCTCCTCGTCTCAGTCTTAAAAGGCCAACCCCTTATCCTGAGACTATGCCCCCTAGTTCTGGACTCTCCAGCCATGGGAAACAATCTCTCAGCATCTATCCTGTCAATCCCCCTCAGAATCTGATATGGTTCAGTGAGATCTTCCATCATTCTTCTTAATTCCAAAGAGCATAGGCTTAATCTACTCAATCTCTCCTCCTAGCACAACCCTCTCATCCCAGGGATTAGTCCAGTGAACCTTCGTTGAACCACTTCTAAGGCAAGTATATCCTTCCTTAGATAAGGAGACCAAAACTGTACACAGTACTCCAGGTGTGGTCTCACCAAAGCCCTGTACAATTATAGCAAGATTTCCTTACTCTTGTACTCTGACCCCCTAGTAATAAAAGCCAACATGCCATTTGCCTTCCTAATTGCTTGCTGTACCTGCATGCTAACTCTGTGTTTCCTGTACGAGGACACCTAAATCTCTCTGAACATCAACATTTAATAGTTTCTCACCATTTAAAAAAATTGTGTTTTTCTATTCTTCCTACCAAAGTGAATAACCTCACATTTCCCCATATTATACTCCATCTGCCACGTTATTGCCCACTCACTTAACCTGTCTATATATCCCTTTGCAGGGTCTTTGTGTCCTCCTCACAGCTTACTTTCCCACTTGGATACATTACACTCTATCCCTTCATCTAAGTCATTAATATAGATTGTAAATAGCCGAAGTCCAAGCACTAATCCTTGCGGCACCCCACTAGTTACAGCCTGCCAATCTGAAAATGACCCATTTATCCCAACTCTCTGCTTTCTGTCCATTAACCAATCCTCTATCCATGCTAATATATTACCTCCAATCCCATGAGCCCTTATCTTATGTAACAACCTTTTATATGGCACCTTATCGAGTGCCTTTTGGAAATCCAAATATACTACATCCACTGGTTCCCCTTTATCTACCCTGCTAGTTACATCCTCAAAAACTCTAATAAATTTGTCAAACACGATTTCCCTTTCATAAAACCATGTTGACTCTGCCTAATCATGTTATGATTTTCTAAGTGCCCTGTTACCACTTTCTTAATAATGGATTCCAGCATTTTCCCGATGACTGATGTCAGGCTAACTGGCCTGTAGTTCCCTGTTTTCTCTCTCCCTCCTTTCTTGACTAGCAGGGTTACATTAGCTACCTTCTAACCCATTGGGACCTTTCCAGAATCTAGGGAATTTTGGAAGATCACCACCAATGCATCCACTATCTCTGCAGCCACCTCTTCTAGAACCATAGGATGTAGGCCGTCAGGTCCAGGGGATTTGTCGGCTTTTAGTCCCATTAGTTTCCCAAGTACTTTTTCTCTACTGATATTAATTACTTTAAGTTCCTCGTTCTCATTACCCTTTGGTTCCCCACTATTTTTGGTGTACAGTTTGTGTCTTCTACTGTGAAGACAGATACAAAATATTTATTTAAGGTCACTACCATTTCCTTGTTCCCCAATATAAGTTCTCCTGTCTCAGCCAAGGGACCAACACTTGCTTTTGCTACTCTCTTCCTTTTTACATAATTGTAGAAGCTCTTACATTCTGTTCTTATATTTCTTGCTAATTTACTCTCATATTCCATTTTCTCCCTTTTTTAATCAATTTTATGGTTATCCTTTGCTGGTTTCTACAGCTCTTCCAATCATCAAGCTTACTATTCTTCAACATTTTAAGCCTCTTCATTTAAGCTAATACTATCCTTAACTTCTTTAGTTAGTTTGGTTGGATCACTTTTCCCGTGGATTTTTTAATTTCTCAATGGAATGTATATTCGTTGAGAATATTGGAGTATTTCTTTAAATATTTTCCACTGCTTATCTACCATCATACCTTTGAATCTGGTTTCCCAATCTACCTTAGCCAACTCGCCCCTCATATGTAATTGGCTTTATTTAAGTTTAAGACTCTAGTTTAGGATTTAGAATTTTACATTAAGTTTGAGAGTGACATTCTTATCATATTATGATCACTCTTCCCTAGAGGATCCTTTACTATGAGATTACTAATTAACCCAGTCTCATTACACAAAACTAGATCTAAAATAGCCTGTTCCCTGGTTGGTTCCATGACATATTGGGCTAAAAGCGTCCCAGGAAAATTAGCGCCCCTGCGCCGGAAATTGAGTGGTTGCGCCCCAAGTGGGAAGCGGGGCGCTACTGGAAGCGCCCCGCATCCGTCTTGGGGCACTTCGAGTCAATATCGCGGCGCTGCGGCACGTTGTGCCATGGTATTGCAGGCCTTCCTCCCCTTCTTAAAGGGGAGGGGCCTTGCGCAGCGCGACCCGGGGCCCTCTGGGATCGGGAGTGCCAGCAAAAGAGCCTGGCACTCGAAGTGCCGGGCTCTTAGAGCGCAGCTGGCACTCCGCAGGGGGGGTGTTCAGGAGGCCGGGGACGGGAGCGCAGGCAGGTGCTGGCAGGCGGCCAGCAACAAAAATGGCCTGCCCCGCACCTCGACTTTAAATAGCGCCTCCCCGGCCGCAGGTAGGCCCCCCTGACACTGTTGGACCTAGCATCCGGCGGTAAGTCAGGGGGCACTCCTGAAGATTGCGAGCGGGGCGCTGCGCATGGCGATGACGTCATCGCCGGCGGTGCAGCACCGCGGGGCACTACCAGTTAGTGCCGCCGCTAACCTCCCACTGAATTTCGCGGGAGGCGTGGGCGGTGCCGCGCCCGGGCGCTAGTTGCTTTGCACCCCATTAGCGCCCTCTTGGGCGCGTAACGGGAGGCACAAGGCAACCCAGTTTTTCCCCAGTTGTTCTCGGAAACTGTCTCGAATGCATTCTATGAACTCGTCTTCCAGACTACCCTTGCCAATTTGATTTGCCCAATCTATATGAAGATTAAAGTCCCTCATGATTGTTGCATTACCTTTGTTACAAGCTCCTATTATTTCTCGATTAATACTCTGTCCTACGGTATAGCTACTGTTAGAGGGCTTATCAACTACTCCCACCCCTGTTTTCTGCCCCTTGTTATTTCTTACCTCACCCATACTGATTCTACTTCCTGATCTTCCGAGCCAAGATCCTTTCTCGCTACTGTCCTTAAGTCATCCTTAATTATCAGGGCTACCCCACCTCCTGTTCTAGCCTGCCTGTCTTTTTGAAACGTCACGTACCCTGGAATATTTAATTCCCAACTTTGGTCACCTTGCAACCATGTCTCTGTAATGGTTATTATATCAAAGCCATTTATCTCTATTTGTGCCACTAATTTGTCTATCTTGTTATGGATGCTTTGCGCATTCAGATAAAGGGCCTTTAATTTTAACTTTTTACCAGTATTCCCTGCTTTGACCTTATTCGCTGATGCACTATTACCTTTAAACTCTCTGTCCCTTCCTGCCCACACTGCCTATTTCTACCCAATTCACTGCACTGTTCTATTTCCTTGACTTTTCTCTTTAGATTACTAAGTTTCCCCATACCTGCTCCCTCCCCCCACTGGTCCCAGCCCGGTTTAAGTGGCGCTCATCCTAACGGAACAGCTCCCTCTTTCCCCACTACTGTTGCCAGTGCCCCATGAACTGAAACCCCTTCCTCCCACACCACTCTTTGAGCCATGCAATTAAACCTCTAATCTGTTTGTCCCTATGCCAATTTGCGCGTGGCTCTGGTAACAATTCAGAGATTATTACCTTTGAGGTTCTGCTTATTAATTTAGACCCTAGCTTCCCCAACTCCCTCAGCAGAACCTCGTTCTTAGTTCTACCTATGTTGTTGGTTCCTACATGGACCATGACAACTGGATCCTCCCCCTCTCACTCCAAGTTCTCCTCCAGCCGCGAGGAGATATCCTTAACCCTGGAACCGGGCAGGCAACACAGCCTTCGGTACTCCCTGTCGCGGCTGCAGAGAACCGAATCTATCCCCTTGACTATACTGTCGCCTACCACTACCACATTCCTTTTTACTCCCCCCACTTGAATGGCTTCCTGTACCACGGTGCCGTGGTCAGTTTGCCCATCCTCCCTACAGTCCTTGTTCTCATCCATACAGGTAGCAAGTACCTCATACCTGTTGGACATGGTCAAGGGCTGAGGCTCCTCCATCACTATATCCTGGGTCCCCATACCTTCGTGACTCGCAGTCACACCCCTCCTGTCCCTGACCATTGACTAACTCTAAAGTACTACTTAACCTAAGGGGTGTGACTGCCTCCTGGAACAGTGTCTAGGTAACTCTCCCCCTTCCTGATGCATCACAATGTCTGCAACTCGGACTCCAGCTCAACAACTCTGAGCCGAAGTTCCTCGAGCTGCAGGCACTTACCGCAGATGTGGTTGCTCGGGATCTCGTTGGTCTCCACCAACTCCAACATGCTGCAGTTACGACACACCACCTGCACTGTCATCTCTATCAACCTTATTTTATTTATATAATTAGTTACAGTTTTTATTCAAATGATTATTTTTAGTTTTAATTAGTTAATTTTGTTTGTTATTAATTTAATAAAGTTATAGTAGTTACTACTCTCCCAGTTCTGAATTTAATCCACTTACCTAACCTAGAGAGCAAAAGAGCTGTAAAACTCACCAACCAGTCACCTACTTGCTGTCCTGTGACGTCACTCCTTTTTTTTTGTTTTTAAATCTCCACTCAGCTCCCGTTATGTTGCTGCTGCCGCTCCCGCTCAGATCTGCGCTGTGTCCTGGGCCTTCTCCAGTGCTCCCGTTATGCTGCTGCTGCTGCTCCCGCTCAGGTCCGCACTGTGTCCTGGGCCTTCTCTGGTGCTCCCTTTATGGCACCGCCGCCGCTCCCGCTCAGATCCGCGCTGTGTCCTGGGCCTTCTCCAGTGCTCCCGTTATGCTGCTGCCGCCGCTCCCGCTCAGGTCCGTGCAGGCCTAGGGGGCATAGTCTAAAAATTAGAGCCAGACCTTTTGGGAGTGAAATTAGGAAACACTTCTACACACAAAGGGTGGTAGAAGTTTGGAATTCTCTTCTGCAAACGGCATTTGATGCTAGATCAATTGTTAATTTTAAATCTGAGAGGGTGCAAAAAAGATTTACAAGAATGATTCCAGGAATGAGGGACTTCAGTTACTTTGATAGACTGGCGAAGCTGGGGTTGTTCTCCTTGGAGAAGAGAAGATTGAGAGGAGATTTGATACAGGTGTTCAAAATCATTAGGGGTCTGGACAGAGTAGCTAGAGGGAAACTGTTCCCATTGGCAGAAGGGTTGAAAACCAGAGGACACAGATTTAAGGTGATTGACAAAAGAACCAAAGGCGACATAAGAAAAAACTTTTTTATGCAGCGAGTGGTTAAGATCTGGAATGCTCTGCCTGAAAGGGTGGTGGAGGCAGATTCAATCACGGCTTTCAAAAGGGAGTTGGATAAGTATCTGAAGGAAAACAATTTGCAGGGCTCCGGGGAAAGGGCGGGGGACTGGGACTAGCTGAAGTGCTCTTGCAGAGAGCAGCACGGGCTCGATGGGCCGAATGGCCGCCTTCTGTGCTGTAACCATCTATGATAGCTTTTTGTTAACCAAAATTATTAAGGGATATGGGTCAAAGGCAGGTATATGGAATTAGGTCACAGATCAGCCATGATCCCATCGAATGGCGGAACAGTCTCGAGGGGCTCAATGACCTACTCCTGTTCCTATGTTCTTAACAATTGATGTTTGGTATTTTCTTTATGGTTGTTTGCATAGTTAATACAGTTGTGATGGGATTGTCTAGAACATTATCATTGAATCAATGTGTGTTTAAAAGAAAGAAGGAAATTAAAGGAATACTATAAGCTAGACATATAAATGTAACTTAACCAAACCACCAAGTGAACTGGTTTCCCCATATATTTAGTATCCACTTGTTGCTAAGGAGTACGATGGACAGATCATGCATACAATGGTTATTTTTGTAAAGTCTGCTTTGCTTGAATTGGTTGGGTTCCTGATGTGCTACGGAGTGTTTTCCTTCTGAATATAAGACTTGATCATCTGGTTCCATGTATTTGATAAGGGACATAGATGGAACCTAGTGTGTGTATATTCTGTGTGTAGTGGTATGTATTTATTGTAAGTGTATAAAATTAAACCCCAAAATGCTATCCTGTGCAAAATGAAAATGTGATCTTCAGAATGTAGTACAATATTTTCAGCTGTTAACAATCTGCTTTTCATTTTTGCTCTGTAGGCTCAGCTTCTGGACCTGAAGTCAGAGCTGATCGATACCCAGGCTGAGAAAGTTGTGCTAGAGAAGGAAGTGCATGATCAGCTCCTCCAGCTTCATGCTGTCCAACTGCAGCTGCACGCCAAGACTGGGCAGAATGTTGACTCCAACTCAATCAAGGCTAAGCTGGTATGTCCCAGCCAAAAGTTGATACCGGCAACAAAGTTGTCTCATTTTCTTTTGAACTATTGAGTATTGTTTAGTTCAGCATTATTTAGGGTGAATTTGTTTCAAGGTAAATCATTTTTTTAAGTTAGTTCTCTTCAGCCAAATTATTCACACTATTCAAAAGGACTAGAAAGGTTTTTTACTGTTCCCCAGAAGCAGTGACTATTTCTGAAGCCCAATTCCATTGTGGCACATTCCATCCTTTGATATTTCACCCAAATGATATTTATGATGTTTGCACCTAGAAAATGATGCCATCTCTATCCTCACATGGAAACTGGCACTCACACATAGTCAGCAAGAGACTGGTGGATAGTGATCAGGAACTGGAAACCTGGTTGATGTTCCTTCCCTACCTGGTTTCCCAGATAGCCTAGGGATATTGAGATCAATTGCTGTGCCCCACTGCTGCCCAGCTGAGATCAGCTAATTCATTACAAACCAAGAACTGAACCTGGGACACTTTTTACCTGCATAGCTTAGTCCTACACCATGCTGTGTATTTATCACCAGATACTCCTTTTTCTGGGTGAATAACTCACCTGCACACTGAAACACGGATCTGCTGAATCTGACCATAAAACATTCCTAGGCTAAGAATCATAAGGGGTGATTCTGAAATCTGATGCTCCTACTTGGAAGCCGTGCCAATTGGAAATTGCCATGATTTTTTGTCCATTAAAATAAAGGAATTAAAAATCACATGCTCTCTCCGTAGTCTCCCAAGATGCACCTTCTGGGGAAGTACTGGATAGTGGAATAGCTGCTATCGATTCTTCTATAGAAACCTTGTGTTATTGGCCCCGTTATTGACTGGGGTGGGTTCCCTGAGCGGGAAACACGGAAGTCTTGGTTTCCCCGCATGCTGTGTAGTTTTGACTCCACAGTGTGCGTCTTTTTTTTAGCAGGTTCCCTGCCCAAAAGCCAGCCTGATTGACAGGCTTGGCTCCCTGTTGGGTGGGGAATGCTCTGGAGGAGGCCGCAGCCCCAGGAGCAGGTAGGGAGCCTGCAGCTGCGCTAGTGGGAGCATGGGGGTGGGGGGGGAGGAGGTTTGTCGATCCCTGGGGGCAGAGGTGGGGAGGATGCCCGATCCCGGGGCAGTCTGATCCCTGATCCCGGGGCGTCCAATCGTGGTCCGATGGTGGGCAGCGAAGAAGGGAAGCTTGGTGGGCTGGGAGGAAGTACTCCTGCTCTTCCTGGCCCACAAACAGTTCTGTAAAGGCACTTGTCTTTTCCAGGAAGCAGTCCTCGCCTTCCTTCAGCTGCCGGGTTAAACCTGGAAGACAGGTTAAATATGAGGCATGCAGCCTCGTTATAATATTTAAATGACCAACTCACCTCCTGGGAGCGGGTTGGTTGCCCCCCATCCCACCTCCGTTAAAACCAGAACTGGGCGGGTTGGGGTCAGGTTTGAGATTCTTAAAATTTTAGCATCCCACCCGACCCCAACCCACCTGCTTTTTGTGGTTAAAATCACCCCCATTGTCTCTCGGAGCACATTGTTACATTGATGCTTGATTTTCCTCTTCGTTAAATCACTTAATAGATTTGTAATTATATCTACATTCCCTACTGGTTGCTAAGCTTCTTGGAAAATATTTTTCTCTGTATAAATGACTTCACAATCAGTCAGTAGTGTATGAAGTCAGTTATATGCTTCCCATTTATTTTGAGGATATATTACTTGTGCACATCTGAGCTCGGCAGCAACTTTATAGCCTTTCAGGTTTTCTCTAACCAGCACTCCATGCAACTAATTTTCAAAAGCAGCACTGTGTAGCTTTCTTCACTTTATGTTGGCCATAAGTACATTTTTTTTGATGTACAGATTCTTTTAATCTAAAATGTTGCTCTATTCACTGAAATAACCATAGAGTAGAATTATACAACCATTAATATTAAAATGTGTTTTTGGACAAAATTCACTAATTTCTCCTCATGAATGAGTCTTTTAACTGTTTTCTGTATTTTAAATGTCTGCTAACTTCCTAACTTTTTTTTCTTTCCTGTCCCAAGTCTGTCCTTTCAGTGGATGAGATGGTAAGTGAGTACACTGGTGTGTTTTTTGTGGATTCACTGACAGCTGTTGCTGCCTTCCATCAATCTTATACTTTCAGTATAAGTCACACTGGAAAATACGTTTTTGGATTGTAGCACTGGATTGACTGTTAGCGAAGAGCATGTTACTAATGTGTCCTTTCTTACATGTCAAACTTTGATTATTTTTACTGCTGTGCACAACAATGATAAATTAAAGCAGGGTTTAAAAATGACTTGCTAAAGCTAAGTAAGTTGACTGTTTCCGCTAATTTTAGTCAGATGAAGGTTTTAATAAAAGGATAGTTTTATACATTTTTACAGAAGGGTTTAATCTAGGTATAACAGGTCTGTTAGAAAAGAAAAGCTCAGTCTGTATTTCAGAGTAATGCAGGCACCAAGAAAGTTGCACTACACATTTCTTAGTTTGTGTCATTTCTCAGAACAAAAGTAGTCTTTATAAATGCTTCCAAGTGCCATGAATATTCTTTGCCTTCTGAGCAACAAATGATAGATCATAACAGTCTCTAGACTTTGTGGCAGCTAAGATTATTGTACCTTGATGTGAGGGTAAATTATGCATTTTACCAACTCCTGCATCTTTGCTATTAGTCCAAATATATTTTCAGTTTTTCCACAGGTTAAAGACTAAAAAGCTTGACTTGCGTATTAGAAGATGGATAGATGGAATGACATTCTCTTGTTTCTGGCTTTGTGTTGCTAAATTCCCTTTCCAAGTTTGAAGCTGTGTCTTATCTATTGGTGTTGTGGTCTCCTGGTATACCATCTTTCTTGTCATTCGAGTCGCCTGTCTCAGTGTTGGTGACTTGGACTCTCTTGTCACATTTGAGCCCAAATCACTCCAATCCTCTGTTAGATTTTGGCTTTGATATTGTTAAGTGTTGGGGCATCACAGTCTTTGTGACTGCAAAGGACACTATGTTCTGATGAGGCCAATGTGTTGGTAAACAATGTGTATATTTTTCTGGAAAGGAAAAAGAATTAGAAGCCAATAAAAAAGAAAAAGTGAAGGAAGCAAAGCTAGAAGCTGACGTAAAACTGCTGAAAAAGGAGAATGAAGCCTTGCGTCGACATATAGCAGTTCTACAAGCTGAGGTATATGGTGCAAGGCTGGCTGCTAAGTACCTGGATAAGGAGCTGGCGGGCAGGTGAGGGGTCATTCTTAATGTCTATTACTACATTTCCAACAGAAAACAAGCCAGGGCTTTTCAGACATAAATCATTTTTTAAATATCTCTATTATGTTAACTTATTAAACCAATACAGCAATTTAACTTTTTCCACTTGAAGCTGTGGCGAACAGTTATAGCAGTAACATTTTAAGGGGGTTAAAGGGAAATTAAATTGTCGCAGTCTGAGCTGGAGGAAGGTAGAATGCATAGACTTTACAGTGGGAACATTTGGCAAGCATAACCTATGGTTTTTTATCTATATATAGTTTCAATTTATCACAATTAACATAATCTATATGTACACATACACACACATCAATCCATGTGGTACATTTTATGTAGAGTCCAGTGTGAATGCTGGACATGATAAATATAAACAGAAAATGTTGGCAACCCACAACAGTGGTCAGCATCTAAAGGGGAAAGAAAGAAAGAAGTGTTCTGTTAAATACTCACGCCTGAAATGTTTACCTGTTTTTCTCTTTTGAATATTCACTGTACATTTTCTGTTTTGATTTCATGGTATATTATATGTTGAGAGGTCGCACAACACCAGGTTATAGTCCAACAGTTTTATTTGAAATCACAAGCTTTCGGAGCTATCGATTTGCTCCTTCCTCAGGTGAAGTAAATTAGATACAGAATCTCCAAAGCATATATAGATGGAAAACAAAGCATGTGTATTTTACAATTGCAGACCAATAAATTAAATCATCCTGACTATCTGCCGAGGTGTGATAAAGTTAATTAAGTCAGCCAGGAAGGTACCACATCAAAGACATAGCAAGATACAACTGAGACAATGAGGTGTAGTCGCAGGGGTTCTAACGTGTCAAAAGCTGCCGTCTGTATGTAAAACGAAAAGCTTTAACATTTTTTTACTTTTTTACTGGGAAAATTTTTACTTTTTTACTGGGAATCACATCTGTGAACAAGCTAACGACGACTCGAGTCCGGATCACGTCATGTATCGTGACATAAACCCAAGATCCCGATTGAGACCTCATTGTCTCAGTTGTATCTTGCTATGTCTTTGATGTGGTACCTTCCTGGCTGACTTAATTAACTTTATCACACCTCGGCAGATAGTCAGGATGATTTAATTTATTGGTCTGCAATTGTAAAATACACATGCTTTGTTTTCCATCTATATATGCTTTGGAGATTCTGTATCTAATTTACTTCACCTGAGGAAGGAGCAAATCGATAGCTCCGAAAGCTTGTGATTTCAAATAAAACTGTTGGACTATAACCTGGTGTTGTGCGACCTCTCAATTTTGTCCACCCCAGTCCAACACCGGCATCTCCGCATCATGATATTATATGTTCCCATTAAGATGAAAAGGAGCTTGAATCAGGTCAGGTATTGGTTCAGGAAGCAAACAACCTCTGCTTTTGTTGACATATTTAAGGGTAAAAGAAATCAAACTTTCTAATTGTTAATACCTTTGTGCAGGGTGCAACAAATCCAGCTTTTGGGTCGAGACATGAAAGGACCTGCTCATGATAAACTCTGGAACCAGCTGGAAGCAGAAATACATCTTCACAGACATAAAACTGTTATTAGGGCATGTCGAGGACGCAACGACCCTAAACGACCACTGCCCACACCGCCTGGACATGTATGTAAAATTTTAATTTTCACTCACCTAATAACAGATCACATTTACTTGTGTATTAGCTTGTATTAGTAAAAACCTTCCAAATGATGAAAATCCCCTGGAGCTGTGCAATAAGGGCCCCAAAGCTCAAGATTGAAACAGCACCCCAGGCTGAAGTGGTATTCCAGTTCATATGTCCCTAGAAGTGATTTCAAATAGCACTGCATGCTTGGGCAGTTCATCTGCCACTACATCCAATGATATTTAAGCAACGTTTTTGTTATCTCTTTGCGCATACTGTTTGTTACTGCTTTTATGAACTCCATATTACTGTTAACAACTTGACTGCTGGTTTGCCTGTACTGCTCATATTATACCTTGCTTATGCTCTTGTACAACTTTCACAAGACCCCTCAAGGCCACTGAAAAAGCAGAAATGTTAGCACGAGAAGGTCAATCGGCCTTTTGTGCCTGTGCTAAATTTAGGCTCGATTAGCACTTTTCCTTGTCCTACATTCCTCTCTTCACCCAAAACTAAACCAGTTTTCCTGCCTTTTCCCCATACTCTTCTATTTTCTTCTTTGTTAAATAATTATCCAGTACCTTTTTGAATGTTGTAATTGTTTTAACATTGATCATGACTTGGGGCAAAGCATTCCATATTTTGATAATTATTTGCGTGAAAAAGTTCATTGTAATCTATCCCTTAAGAACAGCTACATGATATCCAATTAGGGGCCATATGATACCAAATTAGAAGGAATGGGAAACTGTGAGAAATAATGTAAGGGCTTGTAGGAGGATGTAGACAAATTAGCAGACTTGGCAGATGCAGTTCAATGCAGAGTAGTATATTTTGGGAAAAAGAACAGTGAAAGAAGTATAGCTTATATGGTAAGAACCTTAACAGAGTGGAGAAACAGAACGATTTATTGGGTACAGATGCATAGTGGGAGTAAAGGGTAAAAAAAAAAGCTAAATCAGATTCTGGATTTATTCGTAGGGTCATTGAATATAAAAGCCAGGAAGTGATATTGAATTTGTTGCCGAGACTGAATAGGCCACAGTTGGAGTATTGTGTATAGTTCTGGGTACCCCATTATAAGAAGGATAATAGAGCCATGGCAAGGGTACAGCCAAGATTCACTTGAATGATACCAGGAATGAGTAGTTATAGTCATGATAAAAAGCTGAATAACTGGGGCTTTTTTCACTGGAATAGAGGAGACTAAGGGAGGATCTGATAGAGGTTTCCAAAATTCTGAGAAGTTTTGTAAAGTTAAATAATGAAGGATTATTTCCATTAGTTGATGAATCAGTAACAAGAGAGCATTTACTCAGAATCATCACTAGAAAAATGAAGGGGGATGTTACAAGATTTTTTTTTCATTCAGGGTTATTAAAGCATGGTTCTGATGAAAGGTCCATCGACCTGAAACATTAGCTGCAATTTTGCCGGCGCTCAGAGGTTTGGAGGCGGGTCAGTAGTGAAAATCGAAATGATTGACGGCGGGTTGTGAACCCGCTGCCATCCCGCCTCCACGCAACTTTGCAAAGCGTCGGGTCTGAGAGTCCCGATCAGACCAGTCACCAAACGGCGGGAGAGGCACTTAAGGCAGTTAACAGCTTGTTAACTGCCTAGATAATCCCATTTTTACAGGCTCTTCCCATTTTACTACATTTTCAATGTGTTGCACATTGTGCGACAAACATGCCAGCTGATTGTGCCGGGTTTAGCAAGTAGTTGAATTCTTGACAGCTGCTCCTGCAGCATAAAAGCGGACCTGTAACATGGCTGACTTTCAGATGCCAGAACTTTGTGTTTTGAGGATTTGGAACACATTTTGCAGATCTATTGAGCTGGTAAGTGTTTAAGCTGAGATCCATATGCACTGTGACCTCCTTGGAAAACCCTCTCCCCACATTGACTGAGCGCTTATAACATCTGTTCCTCAGCTGAGATATATACCAGCGGAATGGGAACCATTTATACCCTCTCATCCTGGTCCTCCGAATTGGAGGAAGAGCAGCCGCGGCAGCAGCAGAACCAGGCACAACAGCAGCACCAACAACAGGAGCGCCAACCTTCTCCTCGGCCATCTGATGCTGCAGAGGGCTGTTACGCGCCGCAGGAGATGCCCCCAACACAGGGTTTACAGGCCGAGGATGAGCTTCCTCAACATGAGTGAGCAGCAGTGCCAAAGGAGGCTGAGACTTCCGCGAGAAGTAGTCGCTGACATCTACACAATGCTGCACCAATACCTGGAGCCTAGAGGAGCGGGTGGACACTCGTTACCAGTGGCTGTCAAAGTCATCACCGCACTCAACTTCTTCGCTTCAGGGTCCTTCCAGGGATCAGCAGCAGACATCAGCGGCATCTCCCAGTCGCCCGCATACACTTGCATCACGCAGGTTACCGATGCCCTCTTTGCAAAGTCGCACAATTACATCCACTTCTTCACGGATGAAGCAAGTGTAACCATGCGTGCGGTTGGCTTTGCAAATATGGCAGGCTTCCCAAGGGTGCAGGGCGTCGTAGACTGCCCACATGTGGCCATTAGGGCACCTCATAACAACCCAGCTGTATTTGTCAACCGCAAGGGCTTCCACTCCCTTAACGCCCAGCTGGTGTGTAACCACAGGAAGAATATTATGCATGTTTGCGCCAAGTTCCCTGGCAGTTGCCATGACTCGTTCATCCTGCGGCAGTCTATTGTGCCTCAGCTCTTCAATCCACCAACGTAACTTTCCGGATTGCTACTTGGAGACAAGGGCTTTCCCCTGAAGACGTGGCTAATGACACCGATGAGGAGGCCATCAAACTAAGCTGAGGAGCGCTACAATGTGAGCCACATTTCCACCAGAAGCATCATAGAGCAAACCATCGGCTTGCTCAAAATGCGATTCAGATGCCTCGACAGATCTGGTGGAGCCCTGCAGTACTCACCAGCCAGGGTCTCCAGAATCATCGTGGTCTGCTGTGCACTGCACAACATCGCACAGCAGTGTGGCTTACCTGCCGCCTGAGGAACAAGTGGCTCAGAGCACAGCCTCCTCATCTGCATCCTCCGCCTCCTTGTGGAGGCGCATGTGCCAGTTCCACCAGCACGCGAGCACATTGCTGGCCGTGAGGCAAGGGATGCACTAATCCATGCCAGATTTGCGTATGTTTACGCAGCCAACACATGTGGCTGGCACATTGAAATGAGTGTCTGGCCGACCTTCTTAACAAACCATACAGCATCTGCACAATTAAATGAGGCTTCCTATCACTCAGCACCATCATTACAGATGAAAGGCGCCCTGACCCTCACTGTGACACTTCCATTTCTGAGCACACATAGGCCAACTCTTTGAAGCTTTGCCATCGCATCTCTTTATTACACTTGAAGTAACAATGACAATCTTCACTTTGTTTTATATCAAAACACCCAAGTGACTACCCTTGTGACTATTTGTGTGTGAACGTTCTCTTACGCGTGCTTCTACGTGGTGCTTCCCCTGTGGCTTCAGCAGATGTTGAGGCACCTTGCTCACTTCCATGCTGCGCCTGCTTCGACGCCGTTGGTGGGCGTCCTCTGGGTTTGGGAGCCTGGGAGGGCTCAGCAACAGTCTGCTCCTCCTGCGGCTGTGCAGGGGCTGAGACGGCCATCTCATTTGGGTGAGGCATCGGGGGCTCTGACCGAGGGCTCCGCAGTGGCATGGGAGTGTGAGCGCTTGGAGAGGAGCCCACACTTCTTTGTTGTCAACCAGCAACATCCCTCTCATGGGTCACCCGCACTTCACTGCTAGCAAGTAGCTGGAGAGCACCTTGCTGCATATCAGTGGGGCCATGAGGACCAGTCTTTGTTACTGACAATCCTCATAATGGGGACGTCCATGTACCTCTGGTTCCTCTTCTCAATAGATGCCCATCTATCCTCCATAGCAGACCAGCTATTTAGAAGAGTCACTATGTTCATTTGCATCTGATGATTTATGTCCTCCATGGAGGTTGCCATCCTTTGCATGGCGGCACCTACATTCGCCATTGAGTGCACCACGGCATTGCTCATGTTTGAGATGGACTCCTGCATTCTCTGCACGCTCGCAGTTACAATGGTTGCAAACCCAGTCAGAGACTCCTGCACTTGTTCCTGAAGTTCCAGCACCGCTCTCTTTCTGGATGGCCCCAGAAGCACAGCGTCCACATGCAGCTGAGCAGTGCTAGGAGCATCCCGCGCCCTCTGACGAGGACTCGCAACTGCTGTCCCTGTCTCCACCATCTGCTGATGCTCGCTTGTGAGCTGTGATACACCAGGTGACAACACTAATCTAGCTCACGAATGACCCACTGAGATGCGCGTCTTTGCGCTGGTGCTGGGTGCGCTCATTTCTGCTGACACTGCACCCTCAGAGGTTGCAGCTTCCTCTGAGGAGTCTTCCGGCTCTTCCTCCCGGACAGTGGGGAGGGGGGATCTCAATGGTCCTGTGGGGAAGTAAAGGCATGAGTTAGACATGTGATATTACCGTAGCAGACACATCCCATTGTGCAGATGATCGGAACTCAATCTGTATGAACATCAGATGCCATATCAGTCACTCATGCAATCTAAATGAGAGGCTTGCATATCTATTCTGTCACCAGCTTGCTCTGCTGCGCCCTTCTCTCTGTCCTCCACTTCCAGCTCCTCAGCACCTCCGACAATGTCGATTGCAGCCTCCTCAGTGGTGGTCAAGTGCGCCAATGAAGGTGGGCCTCCTCCTGTCCTGCCCCTCTCCCTCTTATTGTGGCCTCTCTTTTCCTGCAATGAGGGAGACAAGTGGAGTTTGAGAGTGAATGTAGAGAATCCATAGCTTAGATGCTTAGAGGGAGACAGATGGAGTGAGGTGCCAATACCAAGGGCCCTCCCTGTGCGTTGTTAGTTGTTGCCATTGCATAACCGTGATAGCGAGTGTGAGGTGTGCATAGTAGAATGGTGGAGTGATTCTGTACATAGAGAGAGAGGGATGGTTGAGGGTGCAAGGGATGTAAGGTTAGGTTGGGATGTGCAGGAGTAGGTTGATAATGTAGAGTGCTGGTGTTGTGAGGAGAAGGGAGGCAGATTGAAGGTAAGTGTGATGTTGTTCTCACTTTTGCTGAACGTAGCAGATCATTGAACCTTTTCCTGCACTGAACCCAGGTGCGTGAGCACAAGGACCTGGCGCTCACCTCCTCTGCAATTTGAAGCCAGCCTGCTTTGGTTTGCTGAGAAGGCTTCCTCCATCCGTTTGAGGGGAACAGTACCTCTTTGTGCCCTCTCACTCCCTCCACAAGAGCATGGAGGGGGAAGTCATCAAATCGTGGAGAGGCCTTTGATCGTGACCCACTCATCTCTCTATCTGCCACACTGAAAAGCATCAGAAAATGAAGGAGAAATCACAAGGCTGCATGGGCCCCTTAAATGCAGCTGAAAGGAAGATGTCAGCAGAGGCGAGCAGCAGACCCAAACCCACTGATTGGGCTGGGCAACGCGCACAATGGGCTTAATAAGCTCAGTTAAGGCAAAATACTTAATGCACAGCGGATTAAACCGGCAGTGGGACCGGAACCCGCCGAGAAACCAACCCGCCTCCACTCGAAAAATCGCGGCCGTTAGCTCTGTTTCTCTCGCCACAGATGCTGCCTGACCTGCTGAGTATTTCCAGCATTTTCAGTTTTTATTAGAACATGGAATGCTTTACCACAAATTGGTATTAATATAGTGACAATAACTTCATTTTAAAAAGGAATTGGATAAGTATTTGAAAAGGAAGAACATAAGAAAATACAGGGAAATGGGTATCACTGATGTTAATTGCTGCACTATTGACAGCCATGTCTACAGCTGCCTAGGCCCTAAGCTCTGGAATTCCCTCCCTAAACCTTTCCTCCTCTTTGCCCCTCTCTTTTTAAGTCGCTTCTACCTCTTTGATCAGCCTTTTAGTCATCTGTCCTAATATCTCCTTATGTGGCTCGGTGTCAAATTTTGTTCGATAATGCTCCTGTGAAGTGCCTTGGGATGTGGCGTATGCAGAAATCCCGAAGTTGCAGTCAGTCATTGACTGCTCTGAAACAGGCTGTGTTGTCCACTGCGCCTCCCCCCCCCCCCCCCCCCCCCCACCCCCCCACCCCCCCAAGAGGCGACAACCTGTGTAATCAACCAAATCATTGAAACTGATGAAAACTTCGGCTCTTCCGCAGTAAGTACGCTTTTAAATTCCCCACTAAAATTTAGACCCAAGGGATTATGTGTAACTGGGGTTTTGACAGCGTTATTACTGCTAAACAAATGTTAAGGGCCTGGAAAACTAACTTTAATTTTGTGCAGTGTGAAGTTTGTCCATTTTAATAAAAAATAAAGCGTTTTAATTTTTTTTTAATGTTTGTCCATCTTTATTTCAGGTTTGTCTTTTCCCCATTTGAGAGCCCAAACATTTTTAAAAAGTTAGCATTTTAAGAGCTTACTCACTTCCTTGTTCTATGTCTGTGGGAATTTTGCCTTTTGATTGGCTGCTTAGACAGCTTGTTGACGTCACAGCAGTTAGCACAAGGGAATCCCCATTAACTTCAATTGATTTGAATTGAAGGTCGGAAAACCTGAAGTTCTCGGCACAGGGATCGCGCGATCCTTGTGCGAAGCGTACTTCAGGGCCTTCACTTCACTGCTGACTGCAAATTCCAGCCAATAACAATGATACATACCTAACCTTTTTAATTTGAACTCCATGCTTTTTTAATAATTGCCCTGTCAAAATGTTTGATCTTAGTTGCTGATTATCATTGGTTGCAACAAGATTATATTTCACTTGAACCTTGTGTTCTTAATACTTCAAGTTCTACCAGCTGACCATTACCTAATTATACATCACTCCAGTCAACATTAAATCAAAAATCTTTTCCAATTTATACATTTTTCATTTGTTAAATAAGCATAATAATGTTAAACATATTTTCTTTCAATTGCACATTCTCCTAAAAATTTAAAGACAGTTATCTTGAGAGCTTGTCTTGCTTTATATGTTTAAAAATTATTTACTTTTTTCCTTCCTGAAATAGGACCCAGATATCATAAGGAAGACCCAAGGTGTTGGGCCAATTCGGAAAGTACTGCTAGTCAAAGAGGATCATGAAGGTCTTGGCATATCGATTACAGTGAGTCTGCTTTAACATTTATTAATGTCATTTATACAGATATCATATCTAGTTGCAGTGCATGAAAACATCAATATGGATAGAACAGAGAGATGCTATTTTTGTATTGTTGACTCAACGCAGAAGCTTAAAATTTATATTAATTGGAGGAAACTAAAATGTCATATTGTAAAGGGAAAATTTTTCATTGATTTCAGTGAAGAGAAAATGAATAAAAATTTAAAAAGGAGACTCCGCTATTTACAATCTATATAATTGACTTGATGAGGGGACCAAGTGTAATGTATCCAAGTTTTATGACGATACAAAGCTAGGTGGAAAAGCAATTTGTGAGCGGGATGCAAAGAGGCTGCAGAGGGCTATAGACAGGTTAAGAACATGGCAGATGGAATATAATGTGGAGAAATGTGAAGTTATCCACTTTGGTAGGAAAAATAGAAAAGCAGAATATTTTTTAAATGATGAGTGATTGGGAAATGTTGGTATACAGAGGGACCTGGGTGTCCTTGTACACGAATCACTGAAAGTTAACATCCAGATACAGCAAGCAATTAGGAAAGCAAATGGTATGTTAGGTTTATTACAAAAGGATTGGAGTATAAGAGCAAAGAAGTATTACTGCAATTATATAGGGCCTTGGTGAGACCACACCCTGGAGTATTGTGTACAGTTTTGGTCTCCTTACCTAAGGAAGGATATACTTGCCTTCGAGGAGTACAACAAAGATACACCAGACTGATTCCTGGGATGGGGGGATTGTCCTATGAGGAGAGATTGAGGAAACTAGGCCTATATTCCCTAGAATTTAGAAGAATGAGAGGTGATCTCATTGAAACATACAAAATTCTTACAGGGCTTGACAGGGTAGATGCTGGGAGGATGTTTCCTCTAGCTAGAACTGAGGTCACAGTCTTAGAATAAGGGGTCGGCCATTTAGGACTTAGATGAGGAGAAATTTCTTCACTCAAAGGGTTGTGAATCTTTGGAATTCTCTACCCCAGAGGGCTGTGGAGGCTCAGTCATTGGGTATATTCAAGACAGAGATCGATAGATTTTAGGATATTAAGGGAATCAAGGGATATAGGGATAGTGCGGGAAGGTGGAGTTGAGGTAGATGATCAGCCATGACCTTAGTAAATGGCGGAGCAGGCTCGAAGGGCTAAATGGCCTACTCCTGCTCCTATTTCTTATGTTCTTATGATAAGCAGCATATCCTTGATAGGTCAGTATGCACTGGCTCTGTGAGCAGTAGCATGTGGTCTCTCAAAATTTACTCTAATGTTAATACATTTTTCAAATTTTTATATAGTGGGCCAGCATTGATTGTTGCAAGTAATATAGGAAGTGTGACCTTAACTGCCTCTAGCTCAGATGTGTCCAAACTGTCACCAGTGGGACATATATGGCCCACAAACTGTGGAAATATGACACGCAAGACCCAGGCAACTTGGTTTTGATTTGTGGACTCCCTGATTTGTCCTGTTGGAATTTCATAGGCTGAAGGTTTGTAAAGGGCTGTTCTTGGAGCTATTGCTTTGTGGGTGGATAAATCCGACTTTAGGACACCAATATCTATTATCCGCAGCTTGAGGTATATGCAAATTAATGAGAATACTTCTTTAAACATTATAAGAGGCTTATGATGTTCCATGATATGCACAAAGACAAAAAGCTTAGACTCTTCTGTTGTAGTTTATATTGAAACAAGTATGAATTATGTATGCAGTTATGAATAGAATCTACCACTGCCCTGTATCTCACCTTAAGCTAGCACTGATACATTTTGTCTGGTTAAAAAAAGTAATAAGGAAAGTTGTAAAAAGTAATATTGAAAAATTGATGTTGTGATTTCCCAATTTTTGTTTGATCTGATTCCTGGCAGCATAGAAGACAATGCATATTGGCTATTACAACAGTAAATTGCATCTATAAAAAGTAGAGAACAACATCTCGGCACTTTATAGAAAGGTGTACGCTAAGCAAGAAGGAATGGAGAGGAAGCAAAGACAAGTTTGAAGAGAAGGGTTTTAAGGAAGCTTTTGAAAGCAGGATGGTGGTGAGCTGAAGGGGTTTTGGCATGGAATCCAGAATTCCATAGTGGCTAAATAAACGACCATCAGTGGTGGAGTACAGAGAAGAGAATGAGAAATGAATCAATGTCTGAAGAGTGGATGATGTATGCAGATATGTACACCTGGAGGAGACTGGTGAAGTAGGGTGGGGTGAGGGCATGAAGGGATTTGAACAAGGATGAGTAGATCCATTTGGGTACAGGAAGTTAGTGAAGCTGGGGAGGATGAGATTGTTGGGCAGTGACACAGAGGACACAGGCAAGTTGTAGTTTGCAATCTGGATAAGTAGTTTGTGGAGGAAAGGGAGCCTGGCAAAGAGAGCATTCGAGAAGTTGAGCCTTGAGGTAATGAAACATGGATTTGGGGCTTGGCAGCAGTAGGGAGAGTTAGGAACAAGAGAGGAACATTCTGGAGGTTGAAAAAAGTGCTCTTGGCGATGAATTAGATAAAGAAAGCTCAGCTCAGGTTTAAGTAGGATGCCTGAGGTTTTGCACCTCCTGGGCTAGGTTCAAAGTAGCAACCTGGGAGTTTGATGAAGTCTAGGGCAATGGCACAAAGGTGTGGCTGGGAGCCAAAGACGATGGCGACGAGTTTACCACCATTTAGCTGGAGGAAGTTGCACCTCATCAAGAGCTTAATGCTGCCCTGAGAATACTGTGTGCAGTCTCTGATCCCAACTTTATTCAAAACTGTAAGAGTGCAACTCAAATGGTTTACTGGAGTGGCGATAAATCACTACTAGGTAAGTTTTCCCTCTGAGCTATGATGTTATATTTCCTAATATATGTACACATTGGGGTGTATATATGTATGTTAGCAGAACTCCTGTGACATTACTCACAGTTTGTCAAATGCTTTACTCTGTAATAAGGAAAGAAGGTAATGCAGAATGTATTCTGCTAAGATAAAGCTTATGTACCTTTCAGGCCATAAAGTTTAATTGGTAAAGACTCTTACAAATTCTTACTATTGTTGGGTTGTGGTAGCAAATTTTTGTTTCACTTTTTAAAAAAAGAAATGTATCCAGTAGTTGCATTGTGATAATTCAATACTTACAGGCATTCCATTGATTAAATGGTCTGATCTTTATGACCTGGAAAATGCAGAAAAACATCACATGTTTCACAGCTGGATATGATCAGGTATTTACAATTCAGACATAAAATTAGAAGAAAAATTTAGAGTTTAGCATGTTTGAGCACTACTATATTAGAGGGAGTATTGCAAAGTCTTGTAACATACCATGTGATGGGATAATTTAAGGGATTAAAAATAAAATGTGCATTCTGCAGATGTTAACTAAATGTGACTACTTTCTAAACTGTAAAACAGGGTGGCAAGGAGCATGGAGTCCCAATTCTAATATCAGAAATCCACCCAAGTCAGCCTGCTGAGCGATGTGGTGGCCTGCATGTTGGAGATGCCATACTAGCTGTTAATGGAATGAATTTAAGAGATGCCAAACATAAAGAAGCTGTTACTATTCTCTCCCAGCAGGTAATTAAACTGAGAAATCTGTTATAGAGGTACGTGTGTGTGTGTGTGTGTGGTTGCTAAAGCAAGAATCCCTTATCTGCCACTTTCCAGTGCTGATTACTTATCTGTCACTTTCCAGTTCTGACAGAGTCTACACCTGAAATGTTAATCTGTCTTTTCTCTTGACTGATGCCGATGGACTTGCTGTGTATTTCCAGCATTTTCTGTTTTTATTCCAACCAAACTCTGCATGTTTATATTCAGCTTGCCAAAAAGAGATTTATTAAATGTTTAAAAATTTATTGTCTAATTACACAATTTTGTAAATGTAAGAATGCTCTGTGGTTCCATATATCTCTCTAATTCTGCTTTATCAGCAATAGAAAATTACAAAAACATTTTTTTTTTTGGTGTTCAGTTGTGGAATATTTAAGTGTATTCTGAAAGCAGAAATGAAGCATTACAAAGTATTTACAGCACAGAAACAGGCCGTTTGGCCCAATATATCTATACCGGTGTTTATGCTCCACACGAGCCTCCTCCCATCTCTCTTCATCTAATCCCATCAACATATCCTTCTATTCCTTTATCCCTCATGTGCTTATTTAGCTTCCCCTTAAATGCATCTATGCTATTTGCCTCAGTTACTCCTTGTGGTAGCAAATTCCACATTCTAACCACTTCCTGGGTAAAGAAGTTTCTCCTGAATTCCCTATTGGATTTATTAGTGACTATCTTATATTTATGGCACCTAGTTCGAGTCTCACCCGAAAGTGGAAACATCTACCCTATCAAATGCATTCACAATCTTAAAGACCTTTATCAGGTCACGCCTCAGTCTTCTCTTTACTAGAGAAACGAGCCCCAGCATGTTCAATCTTTCCTGATGGGTTTAACCTCTCAGTTCTGGTATAATTCTAGTGAATCTTTTTTGCACCTTCTCCAGTGCGTCTATGTCCTTTTTATAATATGGAGACCAGAACTGTTCACAGTACTCCTAGTGTGGTCTAACCAAGGTTCTCTACAAGTTTAACATAACTTTTCTGCTCTTGAATTCTATCCCTCTAGAAATGAACCCCAATGCTTTGTTTTTTTTTTAATGGCCTTAACCTGCGTCGCTACTTTTAGTGATTTGTGTGCCTCCAGATACCTCTGTTCCCCTACCCCATTTAGACACTTACTTTCCAAGGAGTATGTGACCCCCTTATTCTTCCTACCAAAATGTAGTACCTCACACTTATCTATGTTGAAGTTCATTTACCACTGGTTAATAACTCGGTTAAAAATGTAGGTGTGAACGCATTTTGACTATAAATTGCAGAAAATAACGAGGTATAATGTAGGGTTTTGACGATGGGTCAGAGACCTGAAACGTTAACCCTACCTTCCTCTCTCCACAGATGCTGCCTGACTGGCTGTGTGTTTCCAGCATTTTCTGTTTTTATTTCACATTTCCAGAATTGGCAGTAATTTGCTTTGTGTATTGTAGGATTATTTAGCTCAGGACTAAAACAATGCCAACTTTGTTTTTTTTTAAGAGAGGAGAGATTGAGTTTGAGGTGGTGTATGTTGCTCCAGAGATAGACTCTGATGATGAAAATGTGGATTACGAGGATGAGACTGGGCATCGCTATCGCTTGTATCTTGAAGAGCTGGAGGAAAGCAGAAATGCAGCTGTCGGCAGAAATGATGGAAGTGGTGACGCCAAACCAGTAGCAGGTAGAAATCTGAAAAGGAACAACATTGTAGACTTACACAGTACTGAGGCTCCCAAAGATGTTTGAAGACCATAGAAAGAGAGAACTTGCATTTATATAACACTTTTCACTACCTCAGGACATTTCAAAGCATGTTACAACCAATGAAGTGTAGTCACTGTCGTAATAAGAACATAAGAAATAGGAGCAGGAGTAGGCCAATCGGCCCCTCGAGCCTGCTCCGCCATTCAATAAGATCATGGCTGATCTGATCCTAACCTCAAATCTAAAGAACACAAGAAGTAGGAGCAGGACCCGGCCACTCAGCCCCTGGGACCGCTCCGCCACCCACAGCGCCTTGACCGATCCGAACTCAGCCTCATGTCCAATTTCCTGCCCGCTCCCCTTTACTTCTAGGAAACTGTCTATTTCTGTTTTAAATTTATTTAATGATGTAGCTTCCACAGCTTCCTGGGGCTGCAAATTCCACAGACCTACTACCCTCTGAGTGAAGAAGTTTCTCCTCATCTCAGTTTTGAAAGAGCAGCCCCTTAATCTAAGATTATGCCCCCTAGTTCTAGTTTCACCCATCCTTGGGAACATCCTTACCGCATCCACCCGATCAAGCCCCTTCACAATCTTATATGTTTCAATAAGATCGCCTCTCATTCTTCTGAACTCCAATGAGTAGAGTCCCAATCTACTCAACCTCTCCTCATATGTCCACCCCCTCATCCCCGGGATTAACCGAGTGAACCTTCTTTGTACTGCCTCGAGAGCAAGTATGTCTTTTGTTAAGTATGGACACCAAAACTGTATGCAGTATTCCAGGTGCAGTCTCACCAATACCTTATATAACTGCAGCAATACCTCCCTGTTTTTATAATCTATCCCCCTAGCAATAAAAGCCAACATTCCGTTGGCCTTCTTGATCACCTGCTGCACCTGCATACTAACTTTTTGATTTTCTTGCACTAGGACCCCCAGATCCCTTTGTACTGCAGTACTTTCCAGTTTCTCGCCATTAAGATAATAACTTGCTCTCTGATTTTTCCTGCCAAAGTGCATAACCTCACATTTTCCAATATTGTATTGCATCTGCCAAATCTCCGCCCACTCACCCAGCCTGTCTGTATCCCCTTGTAGGTTTTTTATGTCCTCCTCACTTTCTACGTTCCCTCCCATCTTTGTATCATCTGCAAACTTTGATATGTTACACTCGGTCCCCTCCTCCAAATCGTTAATATAGATTGTAAAGAGTTGGGGACCCAGCACCGACCCCTGCGGAACACCACTGGCTACTGGTTGCCAGTCCGAGAATGAACCATTTATCCCAACTCTCTGCTTCCTGTTAAATAACCAATCCTCCACCCATGCCAGAATATTACCCCCAATCCAGTGATTTTTTATCTTGAGCAATAATCTTTTATGTGGCACCTTATCGAATGCCTTCTGGAAGTCTAAATACACCACGTCCACCGGTTCCCCTTTATCCACCCTGTACGTTATGTCCTCAAAGAACTCGAGCAAATTTGTCAGACATGACTTCCCCTTCATAAAGCTATGCTGACTTTGTCCTATTAAATTATGTTTATCTAAATGTAGCCTATTTGTGCACAGCAAGGTCCCACAAACTGCAATACTATAATGACCAGATAATATGATTTAGTGTTGTTGGTTGAGAAATAAATATTGGCCAGGAGACTGGGAGAATCCCCTGCTCTCTCTTCTAATAATGTCACGTCCACCTGAAGGTGGATGGGTCCCCGGTTTAACATCTCAACTGAAAGACGGCACTCCCTCAATACTAGGTTGTGTGCTCAAGTCTCTGGACTGAGACTTGAACCCTTGACCTTTTGGGTTCAGAGGTGAGTGTGCTACCACTGATCCAAAGCTGATAATCATGCTTTCAGACCTAGTAGAGCTTACAGTATGGTTGCTCTGAGCCTGCTGCATTCCAGTATCTTGCCCAAATGGACAATCTTCATATGTGAGCCGAGACAATGAGTCAGACGTGAAGGGCATCAACAGCCAAGCTATATTCTATCCTCATCTAATGTCTATACATGCAGAAGTGAGAAGCCTGGTTGATTTTTCTGCTCTCAATCCTGTGGCTTTGATGCCATCATTACCACACTGTTGTGCAGCTGATATGTACCTGACTCAGCACAGACTGGGACCTTTCTGGTCTGTGTGGCGCATTACACTCTGCCTTTACCAGCTGAATCATTGGGTGAACACTATTTCATCTCTTTCACTAGAAGTTGTGTTTCGGAAATTAGCTTCTATTTCTCCCTTCTAAAATGTCCACACATTTCCCATGTGATAGGGCAGGTCAGTATTGTTATGATTGTTGCCAGCTGCTAACAGGTACTCAACAGTGTGCCAACTTGACTTAACCCTTGAGTATCCCTGAAAATTTGCTTCATCATATGTTGTGTGATTAAGTGATGCTACAAATACATTTTTTGCGGAGTGCAAGAGTTGTCACAAACATAAATCCTAAAATATATATACAGTTGCCTACATTTTTTTTGGATTTAATACTGAATTTTTTTTAAAGCAACAGAGCAGAAACCAGTTCTAGATGCCATCTTAAATGGAGATGCAGGAACGAGCAGTGAGACCGCTTCAGAAGATGCAACACCCAAACAAAAAGATTTTGCAGAATGCTCATCTTAAGTTGGCCCTATGTTACTTGAACACTAATGTGATATTTCTGCACTTGACTGGTAATACGGAAGGAACATTGTGTGAATGTGATCAACCGTGTAAACCTGTACTGAAAATAATGTCTGTAAGGGATCACCATGATTATGTTCTGGGGCTAAGGGGTTCCAATGATACCATACAGTTGCATTATTAACAGTTCTGCATGTATGAAAATATTTAGATTTTGCATTAATTAACTATTGCAAGTAAATTTGTTCGAAGATATGAGTTCTGAGATTACAACTGACTTAAGCTTTGAAACTAGAAGGAGATTTAGCATGTACTAGGTGCTAGCCTAATAGTTTAAATTTAAATGGTGTTTTTTGGGGTGTTTTCAGACTGCCTGTTGTTGCACTTTCCCCTTGGGGTTTTTTGTGCACAATATCTGCACAAGAAGCACTTTCATCCTATTACAGTTACATTCTGTCAATCTTTTCTGTGATGTTGCTTCTAAATTGAACCATAGTCCTTTAGAGAAAATTATGGCATTGTATTTGCTTCTCATTGTGCATACATGATTAATCTGAAAATATAATCTGTCTTTAAATATATGCAGAACTGTTAACTGGAGTTTCTAAAGGTACAATATAACTGTCTGACCCACAGCCATGTCCATAAAGAATGTAGTTGCATTGCATTAAATGTTGCTGTTAATCTAGATAGGAATTGACATCTTAGTTAAAATCTACAAATAGTAAAAGTGTGATACCTTGTGTTTATTAAAATTTAATGAGCCAATGAGATGTGGATTATTAGGTTGCATAACTGCATCTCGTTGGAAGACTAATTTCTTCTTAAAGTACATTTCCTAATCCAGCAGTAATAATTATTTAAAGATACCCTGACTGAGTTACATCGTTGTTGTAAGTACTCCGTTCCTATGTATATTCAATCCAACATTGAAATGCACTATTTGTAATTATCAGGTTATTCTGTAAAGGGTATAAAATGTAATGTCTGGTAAAGTTAAGATGACCTTGGTATGTTCGATGTAGTATCACTTCGTAAGGTGCCTTGCACCCTTGGAAGAGAAGCACGTTGTGTGTACTGGTCTCTATGCATTGGTCATTTGTTATACTGTACTGATTCAAAATTACCCATGAATCCCGGTATTCTCATTCAAACAGTGCATGTGCAGTATGAAGTGCAAATTCCCATCAAAATTTCAGCACCAATATCAAACTTGCTTGAACATGTTTAAGGATGATTTTCAGTTAATGACAAGAATTTGGACTATAGAAAAGTTACAGTACTACAACAGACTAGTGCACACTCAGATGGAAAATAACTTATTTTCTGAACAAACTCCTGAAAAAGGGATACTTGCTTCTCCTGTGTTTCTATATTTACACGATAGAGTTCACACTCTTTCTATTTATATATTATAATGGAACAAATGCTTCACTTTTTATAGTGTGTGTTTGTTCTCATTAGCAGCACTAGTGGTTTCCTTGCCATTTTTGTATAAGCAGTTCTATATTGTACATACATCTTCATTATTGGATTTTTAGCTATTTATAAAGTTACACAGTTTATGGTGAATGTTTATTTTTATGCCCCCCCCCCCATCCCCATCCCATGGCTTTAAAGTTACACTGCTAAATGACTGTTGTCTCCAATCAAATATGTTGACTGTTAAGGTTACACACTGCCATTTGAGCTCAGTTGCTGAAGCAGCTTGAAAGGACATTTTCTTCAATAATATATCTTCCATTAGTTTTTTTGATGATTTGGCATTTATATATTAATTCACCACTGCTTCTAAAGCCTCAACAGAATCAAAGCCATGTTCTTTAAGTTTTTCATCTCTCACCAGTAGATGGCAGTAAGTTACCTTTAGAGATAGATGCATGCTCAGAATTTGTGGGATAATAAATTGTCATGCATCTATGAGAATGTAGGTTTTATTTCTATGTGATTGCAAATCAGCTTCTGTTACTATTCAAATATAATGCGTAGAGAGCCTTTGATGTACCAAGTTTGCTCTACTTGCAAGACCGTCCCCATCTGATTTCACAATGTTCATAATACTTGTATTAGTGGCTCTCTTACTTATCTGGAAAACTTCTCGTCTCAAAATCCCTCTATGTAATTTCCTAGAACATTCTTTTACACAACTACTAGTTTCTATCCAGTTTATATTTTTCTATAACACTGGACTACTAGCAGTGAATGTCATTTACCAGAGATTTATGCCTCTTGCCTTTCTTTCAGCACAAAATTCTGGCTATGTTAATAGAACAGTGGGGAAAAGTGAAAGATCTGTTCGTTTATTTGATTATATTCACTTATATGATTATATTCACTTATTATAAAGTGTTTAATGTATTCTTTACATTTGTTTAACACTCCAATATATTTTGTCTTTTTTATCATTTTCTTGTGTGTTGGGAAGTCTTAACTTCACCTGGATGAGAATATCTTGGTGTTTTTTCATACTTTTACAGTTGAGTACAATTACAGAAAACTTAACTATGCCAAAGTAAATGAAAAAGTGATTTTCTCAGGATTGTGAAAAAGGAAATTGAATCTATCATACCCATGAAGGAAAACAAGGGATGTGGGCGAATAAGAGGCTGTAAGTTAAAGCTAGCCAATTGCAAATGTGAATTTATACAGGAAACATCCAATTACACTGTGATTTGAAGTACAATACAATTTACATATGGGGACATTCTCATCTGCAATGTTTACATTCTTAACTTTTAAAGACTTTAAACTCTATTTTTATTTCATCAGTTATGAATCAGTTAGCTTTTTCAAGAATTTTCTTTCTGCTACTCATTCAATGTTTTGAAGAAAGAAACAAAACCACAGAACTTGGAGCAAATTTAAATGTAACACTTGTAATGTTAAGCATTCAATTCTGCCATTTCTAAAGATTTTCTGACCAGTGTTGTGCCCAAGAAAATGACACTGTTCTAGGGGTGCTGTATATACTACAAGACAAGTTTGAGACTGGTTCCTGTTTACAGCAGTGCAGAGCTAGTGAAACAGTTACACCCGCATTCTCTGTTCACTCAATAATCATCGAAAGCAGAGCTCCGCACGCCTGTGTTGAAATGCCAGTTAAATTTTAATGTTGGTACAAAGCTGACAAAATTGTTACCACTCTACTACAAAGCTCCCAGGTTACTTTCCTTTGCACTGATTGGGAAATTCAATTCAAGCAACTTCAGATCTGAATTGTACCACAGATTTTATGTTGATGGGAAGCTAAAACTGCTTTAGATCAGTACAAATGTGCAACATAACTAGTCTATAAAAGGAGTGGGTGTAAAGTGTGGTCTCCTTGCCCTGTCATGTGCAGGAGATGGAGTCTGATGTTTTGCTAATTGCTCAAAGCACAATGTAAATTGAAATAATGGTGGTGCAGATAAACTAGTGTGCACCCAGAAAACCAATGCAAAAGGTGTCTGGAATATGGGTTCTGATTCTATTATATTACACCACACCATATTAAATGTATATAAAATATTTGCACCTTTTCCTGTTGCAATTCAAATATCACTAGAGAATGAAGGATAGATGGCTCTGTACATTGTTGTCTTACTACTTAAAATGGCTTTGAAGTTTTTTTAAGTGTCATGTATATGAAAATGTGTATATGTTTCTTAGTATAAGTCAATTTTTCATCCTGAAAATCCAAAATGAGCCCTCTCCCACTTAATTATTCTGATATAACTTCCCTCCTAGAATATAATGTGATGGCAGGGAAGCCACATTTCTGCAAAATGTATGTCAAATAGAAACCTCCAAATTGGTTCCCTCAGTGACCAGCATTTGCAGCTGTACTTTCTAACCAGGTCAAGCAGAACCTACCTTACTGAGTACATTAAAATTACCACACAAAAAGGTCAGGCTAATTGACGTGCCGGTTAAAAGCTATGATCAAATTCTCAAAATGACTATACTTGACCTTTAGTGGCCGAATGAATTTCAGGGACACCTCTTAATATTCTTTCCTCCACCCCCCCCCCCCCCCCCCCTCAAATATTTTTTCGTAGTGGGAGATGGCTAAATTGATGTCTATGAATATATACACCTATAATATATACACCTGTACATTGAGATGAAATATCTTTTATGAATGCTGGGACATAAAGGTTAATACTTTAGCATATAGGAAAAATTACAGCTAGTAAAATTAGTATGTAATAGGAAATGTGTTTTAAAAAATGCCTTTGTAAGAAAGATTTGTTTAAATGTGAAGCAGGTTTTGTCCATAAAGGTTCACTGGAAGACAAAAGCAGGGACCATTGGAGTTATTTGTGTAAACCATTTAATTGTGCTCATCAAGTTGAGGGATGTTGGTGCTCGATACTTAATGAGTATAGACTTTTTGTTTTCCATTTTGCATGCCAGCCATTTGATTGATACCAAATTTGGGGCACTTTTGTGTCTTCCTATCCCCCATTATCTGCAACTGAAACCAGTCAAGTAAGGATTTGATAAGGTTACAAATAACTAACTTTGAAAGGCATTTCACTGTCTAAAATTGTTTTAGCAAGTAACAGTAGAAGAAGAATTAATGTTGTAGCAAAGCTGGCACATCTGCTATTTGAACTGCATTCAGTTTGTGGGAGCTCCTTTCAGAGTGGAAGATTCCTCAGCTGCCTTCAGTTTAAATTTTCAAGGTCTTGTGTTAATCTTTGCTTTCTTGCATTACTGAGAAACATGAGAGAGAGAAGCAGGTTTCAAGACAGTGATTATAACAGGTAGCTCAGTTCCCAAGTTTGCCAATGACAAAGATTGGCGGCATTGTAAGCAGTGTAGATGGAACCACATTAAGCAAATGGATTTCAATGTAGGCAAATGTGAGGTCTTCCACTTTGGACCTAAAAAAGATAGAACAGAGTACTTTCTAAATGGTGAAAAGCTAGAACCAGTGGGGGTCCAAGTACACAGATCATTAAAATGTCATGAACAGGTACAAAAAAATCATAAAAGCTAATGGAATGCTGGCCTTTATATCTAGAGGACTAGAATACAAGGGGGCAGAAGTTATGCTACAGCTATACAAAGCCTTGGTTGGACCTCACCTGGAGTACTGTGAGCAGTTCTGGGCATCACACCTTAGGAAGTCTATATTGGCCATTGAGGGAGTGCCGCATAGATTTACCAGAATGATACCTGAACGGCAAGAGTTAAATTACAAGGAAAGATTACACACACTAGTTTTGAATTCCCTAGAATTTAGGTGGTTATGGGGTGATTTGATTGAAGTTTCAAGATATTAAAGGGAACTGAGGGTAGATAGATAAACTATTTCTGCTGGTTGGGGAGTCTAGGACTAGGGGGCATAGTCTAAAATTTAGAGCCAGGCCTTTCTGGAGTAAATTCTGGAGTGAATCAGAAGATTGTAGGTTCAAAACCCACTCCAGAGACTTGTGCATAATCTCAGTTTACACTTCACTGGAGTACTGAGGGAGTGCTTACTGCAATGTTGAAGGTGCCATCTGTCAGAGAAGATATTAAACAAAGGTCATCTGTACCTCACTGCATATAAAGCATCCCGTAGCACGATTGGAAGAGCAGTAGAGTTCTCTGGTGCCTAACCCAACCTTCAACCAACAGCACAACGGATTAACTAGTCATTTATCTCATTGCTGTATGCAAATTGGTTCTGTTTGTCTGCAAAACAATAGTGACTACACTGCAAAAGTACTTCATTGGCTGTAAAGTGCTATGGGAGGTCCTGAGGACATGAAAGATGCTATATAAATGCAAGTTATTTAATTCAACTGCTCCCAGCTAGAGTAGCAATTAGAGCACCTAAATTAGCCTCAGCAGCAAAAAGAACAATTGATAGAAGTTCCTGGCCCTATTCACTACATCGTGAGCTCTGCTAGAAAGTGTGTGTAAACCAAACGCTGCTCTAATACAATCTTGCCCTTGCCCCTCCTTTCTTCTCTCACCCACCCCCACAACCCCAGTTGAACAGCCTGATGACACTCATAATTTATGTTCATATAGCCTGGGGAAAATACTAGACAGCTGTTGTCACTCGTGGAACTTTATCCCAACGTGAATAATTATTTACATTTAAATACAGTAACCATTTCTGCATTCAATTAAATTAGAATTATAAAGCTACTGTAAAGTTATATTCATAGTTATTAAAACAAGTGTATTAATCAACATGGTATCTATATTATCCTTACAGTAGTCCTCTTAAAAAGCCTGCTTAATTTTGAATTGCTTTAAATAGTACTTTTTCCATTAATAGGAATGCCACTGAACACTTTCTAAATTATGCAGACACAAATAAATACTTTTCTACAACAATATAAAAAAGTATTCAGTTTGTAAAGGAAAACTTATGTCCGGCTGTACTAGAAACCTAATTTAAAAAATATACATGTTCCTCTGGGGGCCTGGGTAGTGGGTGAACTGGTCTCGGCTGGAGAACCTGTTGGGACTCCATCAGTCTCAGCACCTTAGGGAGGGAGAAGGAAACGATAAACTAGGTCATACAGTCCTAATTACTATCCTACTGGAAAGTATGTGTGTGGACAAAAAGTGTGAATAGGATCAGGTCTATTTGAGCGGCTCCATAACCAATTAGCCTTTTGACACACACAAAAATGGCCACTTGGGCAAAGTACCATAGAGCTTTTGGCAATCATGGAACCCTACTTTTGCAGGAGTCGGCACCCTGACAGGAGGGGGACAATTTTAAAAACTGAAATGAAGACTAATGAATACAGATTATTGCTATGCATTTTTTTTAAAGAAATGAAATACCACTCTTTAATACTTAAATTATAACCACATTTTCAGCACCTTTGGCACTGTTACAGAATTACATCACAATAGTGAGTAACTATTTAAAGTGTATGAGTTCAGCATAATAGAATAAGTGTTGAACTTGAAGCAAGACTAGACTTCACATTTGCAATTTTTTTTGAAAACAGCTGTTATTTTGAGGAAGTTAAAATAAAATCTGTCAAATGTATAATGCATACAATACAGTAAGAACGCTTTATATACAGTGGTTGGTATTTAACTAGTGGCTATTAAATCAGCGATTAACAGCCAAGAGGACAGCAAACTGAATACCTTCTGCATGTTTACAAGCCATTCATTTCCAAAGGTCATCTGATTAGCCAGCAACAAATTGTGACAATGAACTATATTAGCGCACACATTACAAGAATAAAGCAAACTTCAAAACTTCTTGTTTCCAGTTACCAAGGATGAGTAAAATTAACAGAAAAAAATCTCTTCTGTAACAGTGAAAGGTTTCTCATAGTAATGTTTCACCCTTTAACAGTAAAGGGTAGTTTGAAAAAAAAAACTCTTTCCATTCCTAGAAAGTCCTTTTAATGCACTGATAAGAATTGGAAAAAAATCCACATCTAAAATCTAATCCACTACTATGAATAAGCAAAGTATGAAACCAATTCTCCATATTAAGAATATCTCTCATACCAAATTGCACATCCAGTGTTTTAAGCAGCTTATTTATACCAATTAAGGTATGGAACATAAAAATGTGTGCAATTTTGTACACTTTTTTTCTTTTAAAACTTTTGTCCGTTTATCAGTAAGTATATTACCTTTATATAATGCCAGAATTAAAATTTCAGTCTTGCATTAAGTTCAGGGCAACTGATATCAGTTGGGGCATGCAACTGCCACAGCTTATCCAAGTACTCCATTTTGGTGCTACTCCTGTAGTTTACTCTGTGATGATGAGTAAAGTCTTCAATTAACTGTTCACAGCTTTAGGGAGTTTTTTGGATGCCAAATTCTTTTCACCGACAATGGCAAAAATCTCAATTAGCACAGAATCCGCCAACAATCAAGGTGCTGTTACTTACTGGCTGATCATATTCTGCCTTGCCATTCTTTGAACTGTCAGTAATGCCTTGTGGTATTTGATAAACTACACCACTGGGGTGTAATCCATTACCATTAGGAATGTTGGATTCATTATGAGAACTAGTCACTTGAGAAAACAAAGTTTTTTTTGTTAAAGAGGTCACTGGTACATTATAGGGAGTTTCTATTGTGCATGGATTCTTCCTTGTAGAATGACTGAGGTGCTGCACTTTTTCAACTATTGGGGTTGCGTATTCTGGTTCCTGATTAGTTAAAGGTTCTGCATATTCATGTTGGGTTTCAACAAGCGGTACGACATAATGGCTTACAGAGTCTGTTTGACCAGTTCCATCATCATCTTCTGTGTCTATTGGTTTGAATGTAGAGCCCTTTCTTGCCACTCTTACTGTTCCAACCATTAAAGGTTGCTGGTAATCTTCAAAACAAAGGACAGATAAAACATTTTAGTGCATAAACTTCAATCTCCCATCACCACCCCACATGGTAAGACAGCATTTTTCAGCATTGACGAACACCAAAGTAGAGATTTGAGAGCTGTTTTAATGGTTATTATTTTATGAGATTTCTCAAGATAGGAATTCTGTATACTGTAGATAATCACCATCTCAAAAGTAAGATGAAAACATTGGGATCACTCGAGTTTTAGCATTAAGCCTGTAAAAAAACACAAATCTGTGTCCGGGACTAGTTTTTCCTAGATTTTTAAACAATGGCCCAGATTTTCCAGTGGGTAATGATGGCGAACTGTTAATTTTCACCGTCATTACCCCTCTGAAACTGATTGCAACTTCAGGGTTTAGCGCATGTGCATCTAAACGCGGAAATCCTGAAGTTGCGGCCAGTCATTCACTAGACCGACATAGGCTGCACTGTGGATGCCCCCTCCAGCCAGTAATCAGTGGAACTGATGAAAACTTGAGCTTTTCCGCACTAATAGTGCTGTTAAATATCCCATTAAATGTTAAGCCTTGTTGGAATAGGTGTAACTGGAATTTTAACAGCGTATTGACTGCCAAACAACCTTTCTGGCCCTGAATTTTTTTTTTACAAGTTTGTTAATGATTTTTCAGCTTCTACGTTATCCCCATGTGAAGGTCCCAATCTTTATTTTGCTCTCTGCAACATTTTTAAAAGGGAGGATTAAGACCGCTTTTTATTTCCTGGTTTGTTGTCTGAAAATTCTTCAATGTGATTGGCTGCTTAGACAACTTGACGCTGTCACGCCTGCATCACTCTAGGAATCCCCTATTCACAGCGCGAAACCTGACGTTTTCGCAACAGAGATGGCAAGATCGCTGTGGGCAGCTTTCTTAGAGGGCAGTGGCGAGTGCCTTTGCTTCGCCGCTAACCGCAAATTACGGGCCCTAATTTATCAAAGGTAAGAAAGTATCAAACTTTAAAGAGGTTACGACCACATCTAAAATGTCAACTAGGTAGCAGATGTGCAATACCACTTCTAATTTTAAAAAGTACTTTCATTTGTTAGATTAGTGGTAACATCACAATATTAAATGGTCTGTCACCAATAATGCCAAATTAAGGTAACTTCTTTCAAATGTTACTAGCTTGAGTGTATAAATATTTTTCCCAAGGTGTGTAAATTCACAATACTTTCTTTTACCCGATAAGTCGCTCCTGACAACATCAAGCTTCTGAAAGACCTCCTTTTCGTGGCTGTAACTAATAGTAAATTCAGTTGATTGATGCCTTTTGAAAGGCTGTTTGAACTGTTTCCAGCAACCTGCAATAAACAGTATGAAACACCATTTCAATAGAATAAAATATAAATGAATGAAGACTTGACAATATTGATTGGGGGTGAAGCAGAGCAGACACTTGGGTCCTGAAATTAAAAATCCTACAATCCGGCACTGCAAGTGCCAGTATAGCAGCCCGGAAGGAAGTGGACAGGTAGTTAGTGACAAATCCCCAATTCCCAGGACCCCGCTCCAATGCAGGATGAGGTGTATGCATCTCAAAGCCAGAAGTGTTCTAGTTGTCATTTAATTTATATTTTGTACATTTCAGACAGTAGACCTATATTTACCCAAAAATTGCATTCACAAATCTAAGGGTGTCACCCTGTGTACGAAATGATCTGTCATGACGAATGCACATGGAAGACTTTAGTTAAATAGATACAGCATCTTGTAATGCACGAATTGCCATTGAAGCCTCACTATTTTGATGGGAATTTCATGAGAAGTGATGAGAATGCTCATAGTTGTCAAATTCAACAGTCTGTGACTGACAATAATAAACATTCTTTTGTCACACAGGAAAGGGTTATGCACAATTCCCAAAGAAGGCAGGCTAAGGAAGCAAAGCAAATCCTCAACTAGTCAGCTAATCCTTTAGGGGATGGAAATGTGGGAGGGCATGCACCCACAGATGGTTTGTACTGACTAAATGCTAATGGTCAAAAAATCAGTATTGATGGGGTAGAAATTGGTATTGTGTCTGTTTGTCAGGCGTTAAACGGACGCAAAACATACCATTTAGTAGTGGGGTGGCCTGCGCCCATTCTGTGCAAGCATTGGTCCCACTGCTAAATTCGTGGGGCCTTTTTTTTCTAAGGTGTCTGGGCGGATTCCCGAAACAGGCATTAAGGCTCTAATTTACATATTTTAGGGGGTTAATAAGAAAATAATAGGAGCAGGAATAGGCCACTTGACCCCTCGAGCCTGCTCCGCCATTCCATAAGATCATGGCTGATCTTGGGCTCAAAGCCACTTCCTTGCCCGCTCCCCATAACCCTTCACTCCCTTATCTTGCAAAAATCTGTCTCTCCACCTTAAATATATTTAATGACCCAGCCTCCACAGCTCTCTGGGGCAGAGAATTCCACAGATTTACGACCCTCAGAAGAAATTCCTCCTCATCTCAGTTCTAAAAGGGCGACCCTTTATTTTAAAACTGTGCCCCTGCGTTCTAGATTTCCCCACGAGGGGAAACATCCTCTCCGCATCTACCTTGTCGAGCCCCCTCAGTATCTTCTATGTTTCAATAAGATCACCTCTCATTCTTCTAAATTCCAATGAGTATAGGCCCAGCCTGCTCAACCTTTCCTCATAAGTCAACCCCCTCATCTCTGGAATTAACCTAGTGAATCGTCTCTGAACTGCCTCCAATGCAAGTACATCCTTCCTTAAATAAGGAGACCAAAACTGTACGCAGTACTCGAGGTGTGGTCTCACCAATACCCTGTATAGTTGTAACAGGGCTTCCCTGCTTTTATACTCCAACATTCCATTTGCCTTTTTGATTACTTGCTGTACCAGCATGCTAACTTTTTGTGTTTCATGCACAAGGACCCCCAGGCCCCTCCTGAACTGTAGCATTTTGTAATCTCTCTCCATTTAAATAATAATTTGCTTTTTTATTTTTCTTGCCAAAGTGTATAACCTCGCACTTTCCCACATTATACTCCATCTGCCAAATGTTTGCCCACTCACTTAGCCTGTCTATATCCCTTTGCAGGTTCTTTGAGTCTCTGCACAACTTGCTTTCCCACCCATCTTTGTATCATCCGCAAACTTGGCTACATTACACTCGGTCCCTTCATCCAAGTCATTAATGTAGATTGTAAATAGTTGAGGCCCCAGCACCGATCCCTGTGGCACCCCACTAGTTACCGTTTGTCAACCAGAAAATGACCCATTTATCCCGAGACTCTGCTTTCTGTTAGTTAGCCAATTCTCTATCCATGCTAATATATTGCTCCCAACTCTGTGAGCTCTTATCTTATGCAGTAACCTTTTATGTGGCACCTTATCGAATACCTTCTGGAAATCCAAATACATCCACTGGCTCACCCTTATCCAGCCTGCTTGTTACATCCTCAAAGAACTCCAGCAAATTTGTTAAACATGATTTCTCTTTCAAAAAACCATGCTGACTGCTTGACTGCATTATGATTTTCCAAATGACCTGCTACTGCTTCCTTAATGAAGGACTCCAGCACTTTCCCAACGACAGATGTTAGGTTAACTGGTCTATAGTTTCCTGCTTTCTGTCTCCCTCTCAAATAGGGGTGTTACATTTGCGGTTTTCCAATCTGCTGGGACCTCTAGTCCAGGGAATTTTGGTATATTGCAACCAATGCATCCACTATCTCTGCAGCCACTTCTTTTAAGACCCTGGGATGCAGGCCATCTGGTCCATGCCTGCTGAACGACCCCATCCAGAAATTAGTCGGCAATGAGCGGGAATACTGCAGCAGAAGTCAATAGAAAGTAGACAGACAGTGAAGCAGTTCTAAACAATGGCAAAATAAAAAACTAAAACAATTATCAAAATTGGCATGGAGTTGTGCTGTAACCATTCTATGATTCAATGAAATCAGCTATAAGCTTTCTATGAATCTTTTTAGAACCGTAGCTGGGCCCTATTAATGTATTTCTGCCTAGCAACCCATTTTATATAGGCATGATTTACTTCCAGCATTGATGATGTGGAAAGTGATTAAAAATTGCAGGTATGGTGCCACTAAGTCATTAACTCATGCATCTCCTTTTTTGTATGTTTCATATTTAAATATGCCTACCCATTTTTGGGCATATGCTGCCACGATCAACTGTAAATGACATTAGAAAATCGGGCAGGTGAGAAAATGATCGAGGTCCTGTTATTACAGACCCCACTCCATATTCATCCACCATGGGAACGAGTAGGAAAATCTCAGGCCTAGAATCTGTGTTAATTGGAAGAAATTACTAAATGCTTGGAAAAACAGGAGGAAATTAGGACCAGTCAGCACAGATTTCCAAAAATGTGGTCATCTTTTACCAACCCGTACAGGATAGATAAAGGAAATGAGGTGAATATAGTCTATGTGGATTTTCACAAAGCATTTGATAAGGTAACCACATAAGAAACTTATGGTAAAGATAACAGCCTGTGTAATTAATGGATAAAGAGAGAGATGATTGGAGGGCAGAAGACATAGGATAAGGGCAAAAGAAATGGTGCTCCACAGGGGTTTCTGTTGTGGTCACTGCTTTTACGACATACATAAATGACCTAAAATTAGGAATTGAGGGGACAATATTGAAATTTGCTGATTACATCAAATTGGGGGACGGGATATAATAAATTGTGGCAAGAATCATGAAAGACTGCACAAGGACAACGATAGACTAGCAAGATGGGCAGATGCAGTTTACATAGAAAACGTGAAGTTCTGTAATAAATTTTGGAAGTAAGAATAGAGAAAGGAATACACCTTAAATGGCAAGATTTTAAATGGAGTAGAGTAGTGGGGATCTTAGTGTGCAGATACACATGGTCACACTGCAAGTAGATAAAGCCATAACTTTAAATCTAGTTTTTCCCCATGTGTTGTCTCCTCCCAACTCCCTGTATATTTCAAAGCATATCTATCTTGATCTAGCATGTAACCATACCTATGTAGCTTAGTTCCCCATGATCATGTGTGTTTTGGCTCCGGACCTGAGCCCATCACTTCTATTTCCCCTTTCTCTCCTTTTTATTGTTTCTCTTTACCCATCATGTGTCCTTTCTTTTCTCCGCCCTCAGGTCCACAATCTTTCAGCACTCATCTTTCCTACTCTCCTGCCGCTGTCCCAAGCTTGATTCCCTCTTAAATAATCTTACAACTTCCCTCTGTGCCTCTCTTGGCATCCTCCGAAGGGCCCATCGATGCACTTCTCGCTGCCTCCTAACGAACAGCAATCCCAATTGCCCAACCTACTCTCTACCCGACCTTCCCGACCACCGCACCTGCTGGGGGCTAATCTTGCCAACCTCCTTCCTGTCCCATTCATCGCGCCCAGCGCTGAACCGGTGGACTCTGCCAGTGGATCAGCTATCACCATTCCTCTCGCATCTCCCTCCAGAATGTACGTTAACTTGTGAACAAGGCCCTTGCCATCCATGAGCTTATTGTGGATGATCACATCAACATCATAGCCTTGAAGGAAACATGGCTGAGGGGTGATGACACTTTTCCCCTGAATGAAGCTTCCCCGCATGGCTATGCATTCCACCACATACCCCACTCAAACTGCTGCGGTGGTGGTGTAGCTCTTATCTCTAAATCACTCCTTGGTCTGTCTCCCTACTCCTCTGGCAACTTCTCCTCCTTTGAGCATCTCAGCTTGTTCCACCCCTCACGCCTCTCATTTAAAATCCTTGTTCTGTACCGCCCACCCAAATATCACGGCAAGTTTCTCACGGAGACATCTTTTCTGCTTTCCTCCCTCCGCCTCTGCACCGAGCGACTTCTCATCCTCGGTGATTTCAACCTCCATCTCAACTCTTCTTGCTCTCTCTCCTGAGTTCACTACTCGCCTTTCCTCCCTAAATCCCTTCATATAAACTCTCCTATTCACAGCCACCTCCTCAATCTTGCCATCTCACGTGGCCTCGCTACTCCCATCATAACTATCGCTGATAAGGCAATCTCTGATCATTTCCTTGTATCGCTCTCCACCCACATTCCCCTTCCCCCTCCCAACCCCACTTCTTTGTGTCTGCCCCTGGAAAAATACTCTCCCTCAAGTCAATTACCACTGCACTTTCAATTTCCAAACTATCTAGCCTTTGACCCACAATTTATCATGACATTTCTGCAGCTACCGATCTGCTAAATCACGTCCTTGTCCCCATTAAAACCATTACTCTCTCACTCTAGTTGTTTCCCCCAGTATACCCCTCATCTCTGCTCCCTTAAGTCCAAGGGACGCAGATTTGAACGTTTATGGTGAACAACTGGTTTAACCATCCATTGGCAGATCTGGCTGGAACACGTAAACCATCATCGGGTCCTGCTCCTCATTGCTAAAACTGCTCACTATTCAAAGATCATCCTGGAATGCAAAGATAACCCCCAGCTTACCACAAACCGTCTTCTTAAACCACCCTCCCGTGCCTCCTCCACCCTCACCTCCAACAACAAGTGCGAGGAGCTCACGGACTTTTTTGGTCAAACTTCCCCTAATGTTCATCGCTGCCTCAGCCCTGAACTCTCATCTTTCTTCAGATTCTATCCCATCTCCTGCATTGCTCTCTCCAAGCTCATCTTGTCCATGAGACCCACTTCCTGCTCCCTCGACCCTATTCTGACCAAACTGTTGACCACCCGACTTCCCTTCCTGGACCTCATATAAGCGGACATTGTTAATGGTTCCTCTCTTCACGTACTGTCCCCCTCCCCTTCAAATCTGGCATCATCACCCCTCTCCTCAAAAAAAACCTCTGTCCTTGCAAACCACTGCCCCATCTCCAACCTTTCTTTCCTCTCCAAAGTCCTTGAACTTGTTGTCACCTCCCAAATCCGTGCCCAACATTCCCGCAATTCCAAGTTTGAATCCCTCCAATCAGGTTTCCATCCCGCCATTATACTGAAATGGCCCTTATCAAGTTACAAGTGACAATCTATGTAACTGTGACCGTGGTAAACTATCCCATCTCATCCTTCTCAACCTATCTGCAGCCGTCGACACAGATAACCACACCATCCTCCTCCAACGCCTCTCCTCCGTTGTCAAGCTGGGTGGAACTCCCCTTGTCTGATTCCATTCCTATATGTCAAATCATAGTCAGAGAATCCCCTGCAATGGCTTCTCTTCCCTCTCCTGCACCGTTAGCTCTGAAGTCTCCCAAGGATCTATCCTTGGCCTCCTTCTATTTCTCATCTACATGGTGCCCCTCGGCGACATCATCCGAAAACACAACATCAGGTTCCATGTGTCGCTGATAACATTCAGCTCTATCTCACCGCCACCTCTCTTGGCCCCTCCACTGGCTCTGATTTGTCACACTGCTTGTCCAACATCAAATATTGAATGAGCAGAAATTTCCTCCAACTAAATATTGGGAAGACTGAAGCTATTGTTTTTGGTCCCCGCCACAAACTCCATTCCCTGACCACCGTTTCCATCCCTGGCAACTGTTTGAAGCTGACTCAGACCATTTGCAACCTTGGTGTTGTGTTTGACCCGGAGACGAGCTTCCGCCCACATATCCGTTCTATCACCAAGACTGCCTACTTCCACCTCCGTAATATCGCCCGACTCTGACCTTGCGTCAGCTCATCTGCTGCTGAAACACTCATCCATGCCTTTATTATCTCTCGACTTTACTATTCTAATACTCTCTTCACCGGCCTCCCATCTTCCACCCTACATAAACTTGTGCTCATCCAAAACTCTGCTGCCCGTATCTTAACTCACACCAAGTCCCGTTCACCCATCACCCCTGTGCTCGCTGACCTACACTGGCACTTGGTCTGACAACACCTCAATTTTAAAATCTTCATCCTTGTTTTCAAATCCCTCCATGGCCTCGCCCCTCCCCATCTCTGTAACCTCCTCCAGCCCTACAAGCATTCGAGATCGCTATGCTCCTCCAATTCTGGCCTCTTGCACATCCCTGATTTTATTTGCTCCACCATTAGCGGCTGTGCTTTCAGCTGCCTTGGCCCTAAGCTCTGGAATTCCCTCCCTAAACCTCTCCGCCTCTCTCCTCCTTTAAGATGCTCCTTAAAACATACCTCTGACCAAGCCTTTGGCCATCTGTCCTGCTATCTCCTTCTGTGGCTCGGTTTCAAATTTTTTTTTATTGATAACGCTCTTGTTAAGCCTCTTGGGACTTTTGCTATGTTAAAGGTGCTATATAAATGCAAGTTGTTGTTGTTTTAAAAAGTGCAGAGTCCTTCATTTGTATCTAGAGATGGTAAATAAAGGGCATAAATTTAAGATCACTAAAAGAATAAAGGGTGAGGTTAGGAGAATATATATATTTTTTTTGCACAGAAGGTTCTTAAGACTTGAAACAAGAAATAATAGTGGAGATACAGAATCCAGAACGAAATTAGATAAATACTTGCAAAGCAAAAAATTTAAAGGGCAGGGGACTAAGTGGATGGCTCTTTCAGAGAGCTGGCATAGGCGTAGTTGGCTGAATGACTTCCTTGTGCTGTAAAATTTCATGATAATACAAATGTAAGGAAGTAATGTTGAACTTAGTTAGGCCACAGTTGGACTGTACGGTGTACAGTTTAGGGCACTCTATTAGAGGAAAGACATAAAAGCAATGGGAAAAGTGTAGCATAGATTCACTAAGATGTTACCAAGGATAGAAGGTTAGTTATAAAGAAATTTTAAGCAGTTAGGGCATTTTTCACTAGATTTAAGAAGGGGCAGTCTGATTAAGGTCTTTAAGATTATTAAGGGTTACAATGGGCTAAATAGTAATAGATTCTTTACACTGGTCAGTGAAACAGGAATGAGGTGGCACAAATTTAAAATAATCACAGAAGGAATTAAATAAAGGACTAGAAATTCATTATAGCCCAGGAATGGACGGTATCTTTAGAAAAGTTGGAGAATTAGCACCAGCTGCTAATGCTTTAGATTGCACGCAAAATTCATGCTCACTGCTCAAAGAAATGATTGGAGCGCTAATTCAAGTCTTTAAGCCCAAGTTCATTGGCATTACACTCAAAGGGAGGGGAGCGGGCAGGTTGGGGGAGCTCCTCGTAGGACTGCTCCTGGGCCTGACCAAAGTGGCCATCAACAGGTGCAGGCAGCGGGCGGTCGAGGGGGTCGTTCGGCCCGACTGCCTGCCTCTCTTCCGCAGTCACGTTCGCGCCCAGGTGACCCTGGAGATGGAGCACGTGATGTCCGCCAGAACATTTGAGGCCTTCCGCGACCAGTGGGCATCGCAGGGACTGGAGTGCATCATCACCCCCGGCAACAAATATTTAATTTAAGTTAAGTTTCATTTAATGTGTTTTCTGTTAAGTTACAGTTTATTTGTTTATGGCCTATACCAAAAGAGTACACTCAAAGGGTGGACCAATATCAGGTGCAGTCTAATCGCAAGTCATAATTGCCACAGGCTTTTTCCAGTTCTTAAAGGGGAGGTTCATTGATGCTGCAGAACCTCATTCTCAGCATTGCTGGCTGTGCAGCTGCCTCAGCAAGCAGCAGCAGGTCAAGGAGAAGGAGCCGGAGGACTGAAGCAGCTGTACTTATGGCAGATCCACGCCCCAGGGAGAGAGCCCGCAGATTCTGCGATCAAGCATTGGAGGCGTTGGTGTTCGCTGTGGAGAGGCGGAAGGCAGTGCTCTGCCCGGCAAGTGGCAGGAGACCCTCGCCACAAGTCTTCCACACCATGTGGCGGGAGGTAGCGCAGCACGTTTCGGGCAACATTGTGGTCCCCAGAACCCACACAGAGTGTAGGAAGAAATTTAACGACCTCACTCGGGTGGTCAGGGTGAGTCAATGCTTCAACAAATGCTACATACCACCGTCTGAACCACAGTCTTCACACACTGCCCAAAGCACCACACCCCCAGCACTCACCCACCAACAATCTCTACCTACCAACACTCACACACATCTCACACCTTGCACACAATGAGAGCTATTCAATTATGACAGGCACATCACTCAAACACATTGCTCCACACTCACTCACAAACTTTCCTTTCTCTTGCAGGCCAAGGTGACTCACAACAGGAGGGAGCAGGAGCCAACAGGCGGGGGACAAGCCGACACCCAACCACTGTCTGTGCTGGAAAATAGAGTGCTGCAAATCATTGGGGGCCAGGTGGTGGGCGTCATGGCCACCGGTGACGTTGACCTCCCTGGGGACAACAACGGTATGTTCATTCCTACTCCTTCTTCTCACATCCCACTTCCCCCTCACTCCACAAGTGTTTCGCACTTTCCAGCTGATCATGCTGTATGCATGCCTTTCTCCCTTCCTGCCCCACTCCCCTCACCTTAACCCGACTCTTGTACCTTTATGCTTTCAGATAATGAGCAAGCACCTGAGCAGCCTGTCCCCGAGGGCAGCGTAGAGAGCGAGGCGGGAGAAGAGGAGGAGGAAGAACACACCGCGTCACTGCATGTCTCACCCGCAGACACCAGCTCAGATACTGGCACTATGTGTTCTTTAGAGGCTAGTATAGTAGCGGGATCTGCACAAGGTGAGGCATCAGGGACGATTGGGTTGCAGCAAGGCCAAGGGGAAAGGGTAGCCCGGGGGCAGCTCCCCGGAGGGTGAGTTCACGCGCGAGTTCTGCTGTACAGGACTCAGATGAGGACCTCGATGTGGAGGAGTTTAGAAGAAGGGTGATGGGCATGCACACGGAGATGATAGGTGCAATGGCGAGGGTGCCCGAGAGCCTGTCAGCAATAATAAGGAGCGTGGAGGAGTCCGCCTCCAACATTGCACAAGGCTCTGCACACACCATGGAGCCCATCATTTCCAGTCTGGAAAGGATGGTTCACTCCCAGAGAGACCGTGGCGACCCAGACCCGATGCCGCGTGTGATGGGCGATCTGGCAGCTTCCATTGTAGCACAGGCGGAAGCGACGCAAAGTCTTAGTGCTGTAATGCAGTCTATGCTTGGTGGCACCTAATCTCAGACTGCTCTCCTGCAGTCTCAGCTTGATGCCACGCAAGCTCTGACTGCTGCCATCGTGGCTGGGTCTACCACCATCGACCGAGGCTTTCACGGTGTCGCAGCAGGCCAGCAATCTGTGCTCTAGCAGATTGGTAGTGATGCTGATGTGCTGCCCTGGGGGAGTGGCAGTGGGTCAGTGAGCAGGAACCTGCTGTCCTCTCTCAGGATGACAGTATTCCTGCTCCCACCACTACCACTCCGCCATTGCCCTTGTCGCTGCCTGTCATCCAGCCAGCCCAGCCTGCTGCCGCCCATGCTGAGGTGGTACAGTCTATAGCCGGGCCTTCCAGGCTCAGAGCTGGTCGAGGGCGTCCTGCAAGGCCATCTGAAGTCTCCCGCATGGACACTCAGCAGCCTTCCACCCGCTGTGCTGCAGTCACTGGGCCAACAATTTGTAGGAGCACTAGAGTAGGCAAAGGCACAGTAACGACAGGCACTAAGGGATTGCACAAGGGTGAATAGTTAATATTGTTGTTGTAAATATGTACTAACTGATTATTGATAAATTTAATAATTCAGTTTGAATAATTTTGTGTTGTGTCTCATTTCAGCTTTGCGCTGTGATAGGGATTGCGACAGGGATGGAATGATGGGGATGTGGTGAGCAACAGGGATCTGGGGTTTAATTCATTGGAACCGCAGTCTGATGAGGTGGTCATGGACCGCCCTTCCAGAAGGCCAATTGAGTGGCTGCCTCCTCCCTCGCTCCTGTTCCTCCTCCTCCTTTCCCTCCTCCTGAGGTGGTCCAACAATGCTTTCTCCTACTGTACAGAGCCTCTGGGACCTCCCGGATGCAGCGATGGATGGCGAACTGCAAGATGTTAGCTATGTCTCCTGTTGCAGACAGGAAGGATCCTCTGGCAAAGAAATTGAGGGTGACGGTAACCTTGACTGCCATTGAGAGAGCCGTTGTCGCCCTGATCTGAGGCTCGAGGTCTGGCTGCAGGAGGTGGCAGAGTTCTGCGACCACCTCCTTGGTGAAGCGGAGCCTTCTAATGCACTATTCCTCGCTTAATTGGAGGTAGGAGAAGTGCTCTCGGAATACCCTCGGAGGGTAAGGCCGCCTGTTGGCCCTCCTCCTCCCTCTGGGCACATGTTCCAGTCTTTCTCGCTGTCTCTGCCGTAGATCCTGGAGGGCGAGGTCGACTGCCAGTACAGCCCCCATTAATGTAACCAAGTGTAGCACTTTGATTTTTTTTAAGAATAAATGTAGCTACTTTTAGTTGCCACAACACTCCTGATACTAAATAACGTTGAAATTATGGAATGAGACTGTTGCACAATGTGAAACTGACAAGAAAGCACTGAAACTCCTAACCTACAGCTGCGACTCATTACTGATGATCCCTTTAAATAACGTCCCTGAAGCCGGCTTCCTGTTGCTGTTGTTTCTCCAGGCGCTAAGGTAGGTGGCGACAATCAATTTTGCAGATCGGGCGGCCAGTGAGCGTTGCACACTCACTGATGTCACGATCCACCTGGTGTTGAGGCTCCCAGCGATAACTGTTAGCGGCGGTGTGGGGGGGGGGGGGGGGGGGGCGGGATTTGCCGTGCAGCATTGGATTCACCTCGCCCCGACGATAATGGTCTTGTGACCCGTTAGCGCCATCTGCTGGCGCTAAGGTACCGAAATTTCCCTCCAAAGAACTTACATTTATATAATGCCTTTCATGATGTCAGGATGCCCCAAAATGCTTTACAGCCAATGAAGTACTTTTTAAATGTAGTCACCATTGTAATATAGGGAAATGCAGCAACCAATGTTCCCTGTAAGCTGCACTTCGTTCTGCGTGGCCTGTTTCTTTTAATGCGCGGTCCCTTTAAATTTCTGCACATGCGTGGTATTTACAATGTAAAAGCCGGTGAGCGGCCTGTGCGGGACCTTTCAGATTACTGCGCGCACCTTCGCAACAACATTGGCAGCAACCAATTTGCACACAGCAAGGTCCCACAAACAGGAATGAGATAAACAACCAGATAATCTGTCTTTTTTAGTGATGTTGATTGAGGGATAAATATTAAAAGGTGAGGTTAAAAGAAATTCTTTATGCAGAGGTTGGTTAGAATGTGAAATATCCTGCGACAATCCGTTGTTGAAGTTCATAAATTTGTTCAAGCAGAAATTAGACAGGTGCTTGAAGAGAGAAATATTGAAGGTATGGGGAAATGAGCAATTTAGGAGGCTCGTGGGAAAACTTGATGTTCCAAATAGCTTGTTTCTGTGTTGTAATGTTCTCTGATTCTATATTGAGGCTGTGCATATAACCAGCAAATCTTTACCAAGCTGATCAAAAATGAGCAAATCCAGAAACAATTTGATAAAATCCCCCCAATGTCTAATTGTCCACATTTCTTGACAGGAAATGAATTATGAAAACCCAGGTGACCCAAAAAAGTAAGTGCAGATTCCTTTAACTAATGGAACACTCAAGCCACAAACTCAGTCCCTCAGCATGTAGACAACTTTATACTTACACTTGGCAAGTAAGCAGGCAGCCAAGCTGTACCAAGAGACACATGCACAGCGCCAGCAGCCAGGTCAATTTATGCAGAAATTGCTTAATATATCACTAAAGACTTATATATTGTCAATGAACTAGTGGGTCCCAAAACATATCCGAGCAGCAAAAGAAAATTGCAAAGTGTTACAGGGTCTTTTGATGTGTAGGTCAATACTGAATACTAGACCAGGATGAATGGGGACTTGTGTAAATTTCATTATAACCATTACGTTATTCCAAAGACAAGCAAAAAAGCCAGTTACTTCCTATTCGTAAAGTTACAAAACATTCTTTGTTTCACTGTGCATCTCTCCTTTTATATCTCTCTACCCTATAGTTACAGTAGCTTTTGATTACTTTCTGTCCTAGCTGCGAGATGTGTGTCCTAGTGCAACATGTTCCCCTGATGCTATGGCTGAGATGGCAACCTGCATACACAAAACTTAAAAAACACAAATGTACAAAATACAGCTGCACAAACTGTCCTTGTATTTTTAAACTCCACCAATTACTCTTGTTTAAAATCTTTTATTTAGCTTATGTCTGCACCAAGTTTAACCTCTCCCAACAGCTCAATATCAAAAGCTGCTAAATTTACAAGCTGTGCTCAAATGGTTTCTTAATTTGTTGGTTCCCAGTAATGTGAATGGCGAATGCTAGCTGCAGAGAATTCTAGCAACAATTTGTCATTGCTTGCAAATATTAAGCTGATCTACTAGGGAAAATTTAAATATTTTCTCAATGAAATATGCTAACGGCAAATTTATTAGCAACTGTATGTTTTTGGCTAATGCTGAACTTTGTAACAGTGCAGGTTTGTGGGTCACTGCAGCTTTATCATGCTTATTTTACTCAACTCAGTGGTAGCACTCTCACCTCTGAGTCAGAAGGTTGTGGGTTCAAGTCCCACTCCAGAGACTTGAGCACAAAATCTAGGCTGACACTCCAGTGTAGTGCTAAGGGAGCGCTGCCTGTCTTTCGGATGAGACATTGAACCGGGGCCCCAACTGCTCTCTCAAACAACGTAAAAGACCCCATGGCTATATTTTGAAGAAGAGAAGGGGAGTTCTCCCTGTCTCCTGGCCAATATAATCCCTCAACCAATATCACTACAAACAGATTATTTGGTCATTATCACATTGCTGTTTGTGGGAGCATGCTGTGCGCAACTTGGCTGCCGCGTTTCCTACACTATAACAGTGACTACATTTCAAAATTACTTCATTAGCTGTAAAGAGTTTTGGGATGTCCGGAGGATGTGAAAGGCGCTATATAAATACAAGTCTTTCTTTCTAACCTGTTTTTTGACTGGAAGTGCCATTAGAATCTTCTGTCTTCTTGCTGTAAGATAAAAGTAATTATTAGAATTTAGATAATATAGTGCAACAGCTGACTATAAAAATGCATGCTTTTTACAAGCCAAGAATCCCAAGATACCAACTCAATTTCTACGCACTATTTTGTAGAATATCTAACAAAAAAATAACAGCCAATTATATGCTTCTTTATTGCCCTACACAAAGAAAGATAATTTAGGTCTAGACTAAAGATCTGCCTAGACCTAAAAAACAGCAATATGCTCTCCTGGACAGCCTTTCCAAGAGAAAACTTTTAAACTGCCCTATCATACACAGTTAAAATGATAATCCATGGAAGAAAATTTTAAAAATAACGTAAGAATTAGGAGCAGGAATAGGCCATATGGCTCTTCGAGCCTGCTCCACCGTTCAACAGGACAATGGCTGATCTTCGACCTTGACTCCACTTTCCCACCCGATCCCTATATCCCTTGATTCCCCTAGAGTCCAAAAATCTATCTATCTCAAACTTGAATATACTCAATAATTCAGCATTCACATCCCTTTCGGGTGGAGCATTCCAAAGATTCACAACCCTCTGAGTGAAGAAATTCCTCCTCATCTTGGTCTTAAATGGCTAACCCCTTATCCTGAGACTATGCCCCCTAGTTCTAGACTTTCCAGCCAGGAGAAACAACCTCTCAGCATCTACCCTGTCAATCCCCCTCAGAATCTTATGTTTCAATGAGATCACCTCTCATTCTTCTAAACTCCAGAGAGTATAGACCCAATCTACTCAATCTCTCCTCATAGGACAACCCTCTCTTCCCAGGGCAACCCTCTCTTCCCAGGGATCAATCCAGTGAACCTTCGTTGCACCGCCTCTAAGGCATGTATGTCCTTTCTCAGATAAGGAGACCAAAACTGTGCACAGTACTCCAGGTGTGGTCTCACCAAGGCTCTGTACAATTGTAGTAAGACTTCCTTACTCTTGTACTCCAACATCCTTGCAATAAAGGCCAACATGCCATTTGCCTTCCTAATTGCTTGCTGTACCTGCATGCTAACTTTCTGCGTTTCCTGTAGGAGGACACCTAAATCTCTCTGAACACTAACATTTAATAGTTTCTCACCATTTAAAAAAGTGTTTTTCTATTCTTCCTACCAAAGTGAATAACCTCACATTTCCCCACATTATACTCCATCTGCCACCTTATTGCCCACTCACTTAACCTGTCTACATCCCTTTGCAGGCACTTTGTTTCCTCCTCACAGCTTATTTTCCCACCTAGCTTTGTATCATCAGCAAACTTGGATATATTGCACTCGGTCCCTTCATCGAAGTCATTAATATAGATTATAAATAGCTGAGGCTCAAGCACTGATCTTTGCGGCACCCCACTAGTTACAGCCTGCCAACCGGAAAATGACCCGTTTATCCCTATTCTCTGTTTTCTGTCCGTTAATCAATCCTTTATCCATGCTAATATATTATCCCCCAATCCCCATGAGTGTAGCAACCTTTTTATGTGGCACCTTATCGAATGCCTTTTGGAAATCCAAATATACTACATCCACTGGTTCCCCTTTATCTACCCTGCTAGTTACATCCTCAATAACTCTAATAAATTTGTTAAACAGGATTTCCCTTGATTAAAACCATGTTGACTCTGCCTAATCATATTATGATTTTCTAAGTGCCCTGTTATCATTCCCTTAATAATGGATTCCAGCATGTTTTGCTTCTTTGGGGACTGGGAGGAGGGGGCAGGAAAACTGAATGGAAGCAAGAATGTCTATATTTGGTTGTGTATAAGCATATAAAAAAAATAACTGATTTACTTGCCCACTGTAGAGTATACTCCTTCAGTTGATTTATGAAGTTGCAGAAAAAACCTGCTAAACTTTAGAACTAGTAATTGCAACTTACGGTCTTAAATTCTTGAAAATGTAAATTCCCAGTATCAGTAACTTACTTTCTTAAATTCTTGAAAATGTAAATTCCCAATATCAGTAGGGCTACAGAAAGTACAACCGGAACCACAATAGCTACGAGCCTTATTCCTGAATTAAGAGAGAAGAAAAATGGGTAAATTACACAATTCCTTCCAGCACAATGGATCTGGTGGTTGGTGCTATTTTTTTCTTAATTACAGCTTCAGTTGTCTTACCAAAGCAAGGAGCACCAGCAAGTAAGTATAAACCAAACCAGCAGCATCTCTCTACCAGAACATATGCTAATGATTCAATTTCCTATTAGTTCTATAAATTTTTAACCCCACAAATTGTCAATTTTATTTGATGTAACAGCAAAATGATTACTAGGCTCTGAAATTTTGCTGAGGTTTTACCAGTCCCTCTACTATAACTCTGGTAAAACTCCCAGGGAAATGACGTAAACATCTGCTTACCCTGCTTCCCTTAGGGTTCTGTTGGTTGCCTGCTGGAGTTACAGTGGGAGACTGGTAGAACCCCGGCAGAATTTCAGGGCCCCTGTCTCTAATTTTAACAGTAAAACGACTTGAGAAAATCCATTATATATAGGGGAAGTGTATCTATGTTACAAACTCCAATTCAGGCACAAATCCCTGATTAGTTTGATTAAAATAAACAAAGCAAGTGATTACAGTAATATCTTACCGCAGCTTATATCCTTCGTAATTATAGGGTCTGTTTTGTTCACATTTTCTTTTTCCAGTATATCTATATGACGAGTAGGTTTTTGTTTATTACCTGTAATTGCTGAAAAATATCATTGTCTTATGAAAGGAATATCTATTTAACTGCATTATTTCTCAGTAATCAAATGCAGGTCACTTTAACTTGCAAGGATTACATCACATCTTTTAATCGGTCAGTGTGGACAACACCACATATCCATTGCGTTGAAACAAAAGATAGTCACGTAAGTGATTACAGCAGTGATATTTTTATTTTATTTAGCTCTTTCCTCTGCCCGTTAATAGCTAGCCCCCAGGGTACATGGTCTCTACAGGGATTCCTGGTCTGACTGTCTGCCCCTATATACTCCATTTTATCTGGTTTCTCTTTGATTTCTGCATCTCGTCCATCTCCCCAATTTCCTCCTTTCTCAGCTGCAGTCTATTGCGTCTAGGAGATCGCCAGAATTAATTCAAAGGTCTTGCTCCCAAAGAAGGCTTCATTCCCAATCCACCATCAGGGAAATTAAAACTTAGGTTACAGTTTATTCCTGATAATTCAAAGTTCTTTATGTGCTAAAATAATGAATTATCCAATAATTTGAAATAAGCAATTTAAATAACACAAAGTAGAAATTTAATGTTAAATCACAGAAAGTTAACATGCAGGTGTACAGCAAGCAATTAGGAAAGTCAATTGTTATTTTGGCCTTTATTACAAGAGGATTTGAGTATAAGAGTAAAGACGTCTTATTGCAATTTATAGAGCCCTGGTGAGACCACACCTGGAGTGTTGTGTACAGTTGTGGTCTCCTTACCTAAGGAAGGATATACTTGCCATAGAGGGAGTGCAACGAAGGTTCACCAGACTGGTTCCTTGGATGGGGGGATTGTCCTATGAGGAAAGATTGAGTAGACTAGGCCTATATTCTCTAAAGTTTAGAAGAATGAGAAGTGATCTCATTGAAACATACAAAATTCTTACAGGGCTTGACAGGGTAGATGCAGGGAGGATGTTTCCCCTGGCTGGGGAGTCTAGAACCAGGGGTCACAGTCTCAGAATAAGGGGTCGGCCATTTAGGACGGAGATGAGGGAGAAATTTCTTCACTCAGAGGGTGGTGAATCTTTGGAATTCTCTACCCCAGAGGGCTGTGGAGGCTCAGTCATTGAGTATATTCAAGACAGAGATCGATAGATTTTTGGATATTAAGGGAATCAAGGGATAATGCAGGAAAGTGGAGATGAGGTAGAAAATCAGCCGTGATCTTAATGAGTGGCAGAGCAGGTTTGAAGGGCCAAATGTTTCTCATGTTCTTATGTTCTTAAAAGTCAAATATCATCTGAATTAAGAGTAGACAGTGTCTAATTTTATTTAAATCTAAAACAACTTGCATTTATATAGCGCCTTTAATGCAGCAAAATGTCCCAACTATAAAGTATTGCATTAGAAACTATATATGCATTAGAAGAAAATATAGCCGGAAATCTTCCTATGCAATATTATCATTGGAACACTGAACACACATCAAGTTGTTATATCTGGTAGTTTAAAATAAATGGGTTAAACCTTCATTAAAGTAGTGGACACTTGGATTTGAGATGAACACATTAAGTATTCGTATGACAATATTGAACGGAGTAATTTCCATGGCTGATTTTCATCTAACGAACGTTCATCAACTTTTTACATCATTCCGTTTGCTTTCTTGACTGCCTGCTGCACTTGCATTCCCACCTTCAGTGACTGATGTACCATGACGCCCAGGTCTCGTTGCACGTCCCCTTTCCCTAATCTGCCACCATTCAGGTAATAGTCCGCCTCTCTATTTTTACCACCAAAGTGGATAACCTCACATTTATCCACATTGTACTTCATCTGCCATACATTTGCCCATTCACCCAACCTGTCCAAGTCACTCTGTAGCCTCCTAGCATCCTCCTCATTGTTCACACTGCCTCCCAATTTAGTGTCATCCGCAAATTTGGAGATATTACATTTAATCCCTTCGTCCAAATCATTAATATATAATGTAAACAGTCTAAGGATTAAGGGGAAGCCATTTAGGACTGAGCTGAGGAGGAACTTCTTCACCCAGAGAGTGGTGAATCTATGGAATTCTCTTCCACAGAAGGTTGTTGAGGCCAGTTCGCTAAATATATTCAAAAGGGAGTTAGATATAACACTCACAACTAAGGGGATCAAGGGGTACGGCGAGAAAGCAGGAATGGGGTACTGAGGTAGCATGTTCAGCCATGAACGCATTGAATGGCGGTGCAGGCTCGAAGGACCGAATGGTCTACTCCTGTACCTATTTTCTATGTTTCTATGTTAAGGGGTCGGCTACTGAAGACCGAGATGAGGAGAAATTTCTTCACTCAGAGGGTTGTGAATATTTGGAATTCTCTACTCCAGAGGGCTGTGGAGGCTCAGAGTATATTCAAGACAGAGATCGATAGATTATTGGACTCTAAGGGAATCAAGGGATATGGGGATAGTGCAGGAAACTGGAGTTGAGGTCGAAGATTAGCCATGATCTTATTGAATGGTGGAGCAGGCTCGAGGGGCCATATGGCCTACTCCTGCTCCTAATTCTTAGCATCTTTCATTTTTTTAAATAAATTGACGAGTTAATGTTCAGTGGCACTGCACATGGGGAGTCAAGGCCAAGTGTGATATCCAGGTGGAGCAGGGACAGAGGGCAGGGGATAATTGGACCCTGGTAGCAGAGAGGAAGAGAAGGAGAGGGAGGGGGAGAGCGAGAGGAATGGAAAGAGGAGAGGGTGCATTAGAGAGGCATGGGAAGGGGTTTGAAGGGGTAGGGGAGAGCATGGGAGTGAAGAGGAAGGCAAAAAAAAAGGGGGAAAAGGGGGAGAGGGAAAAGGTGGCAGTGGCATCAATTAGATGCGTGGTTCTAGAATGTCATTCCAATGGCGGAGGGGAGGAGAGGGCATGGGGAAGCTACCCTCCCCTCCCCCAGAACTGGGGAGGATTGGAAAGAGAGGGAGTTTGTGCGAAACTGTCCTTCTGCCCTCCCCACCACCACATCCTTCCTCCAGGCCCTCAGTTGGCTCCCAGTAGGGGTGCGGAGTGTGGGATCAGCTCCCCTTTCCTCCACCTGGTGTCAGAGAGGCCTCCCTCCAAAAAACAAGCTCTGATTCCAATGTCAGCACAAGGGGGGGGGTTCCTGTTCCTAAAATGAATCCCGCTTTTGGACTCAATGCCATTGAGGCATGTGGGGCGGGTGGTGAACAATGGCAGAAATCTGCTGCGAGCCATGTGAATCCTGGCAACAGTAGAGGTTGGCCACAAAAGACACACAATGTGGGGGGAAGGGTTGAGCCACAAAACACAAGTTCAGGAGGGGGCACTGAAAAAGCCATGAGGGTGACTGGGTGGGGGAAATGGCCATAGAATTGGGTGGGGGACAGTTTTGACTGCGACATATCACTTCAAACTTCTTACACAGCTAGTGGAACCCAAGTACTCAACTCCGATAAGGATACATCCAGAGGAAATAAATTCTCAGACCCACAAACAAACAACAAAGGCAGGGGAGAGTTCCAAACTTGTGGTGGAAAGTGGAGGCGTTCCTTATAACTGAATGAATGCTTAACCTTTTTCTGAATTTGGAACTTTATCTGAATCTATCCCTTTTAATATCTTTAAAGAAGCTGTTAATCTAGCATCTATGTCTCTCATTACTGGAAAGACACTTGGTGGGCACAGTGGGACACTGTGTGCTGACTCATGCCAGGACTTTACAGTTGGAGCTCTGTTCTTTCAACTGTTACACAACAGGTCAACACTAAAGCTGCCTATCAGCACGCCACCTTCCGGCGTAGCTAATACTGCAATAAATGTTGACCCGTTGAACTTAATTCTGCCATAGACCGAGCCCGACACAGAAGTTTTCAATACATTTTGAAATGGAATGTTTCAACCCACTCATCAATGTTAAATATATAAATAGAATTTTACTTGGATTTATTGCTGAAATAAGTTAAATAGATAATAAAAGATGCATCAAAACAAACTTCACTCAAGAATCTGTGAACAACAATTTGGACACAGTGGGGTCGATTTTAACTGTTCCCACCATGTGGGACATGGCGGCAGTGGGTTGGCCGTCTGTTTTACACCCCACACGATTTTCAATAGAAAGGAAAATCCATCCGGTGGGGTGCAAGATAGGCAGCCAATCCACTGCTGCCCATTACAGTTAAAATCGAGCCCAGTGATTTTCTCATCCTTCGGATTTCTAAAAATCCCTCGGGAACCAGATTCAGACACTGCTGCTGAGCCGAGTCAGAAGGGTGCTGAATAACTGAGGGTATAGAATGTTTATCAGGGTTTCTGATTCAGGGTTACATACCATTTCATGAAGAACACAGATAACAGCTAAAGACTGCTGAGTTTGTCATTTCTTAGACCAGAGGTTCTTTGCTGTCATCATACAGTAATTAAGTTATCCAGTGAATATTCAATTGATATTATGCTTAGTGTATTATTTCAGTAGTGATTTCCACAGGTCACTAAATGGAATAGGGCATGTGAGGAGATAGGACAAAACCACTGGCACATTCTGTGAAACCAAAATAGAGTTGGAATGAGTCACTGCACCTGTCATCTGCGGCTGCGTAATTGACTACAATTGATCATAAAGTTTTAAGATTAATTGGTTGTAAAGTGCTTTGGGACTTGCTGTGGATGTGAAAGACATGATATAAATGCAAATTCTTCCTTTCTAATGGTCTATGAACGCCAGGTTATTGAGTCATGAGAACATTCACACAGGATTAAATGATTATTATACAAGCACTGCAGGTTTATTGATAAAAGATTAACTGGAAATTTTTAGACACTATACATCATAATACATTGATCAATTTTGGTTGAAAATGTCTAGTAAATTTCATGCCAATATGCCTTTTACATTACGATTTTCTGATTTGAATCGAAATGTACTCACATCGTACTTGCTGGCATCCTATTAACTCCACCTTAATGGCTATTCTCTGATTCCATCTTTGTGGAATGACACGCACATAACGTGCCATGATGGCAGGGATGAAATTATTGCGGGTCAATTGACTGTAATCAGTATTGCCCTCAAATATCTGCAATTAATATTTATCAGGTTACCTTTTGAGAAGAGAATAAAACATTTTAAACATGCCCAACATGTAGCCCCACTATCACTAAGCATCAAACATTGGTAGCTATAGCTTTAGAACACAATGTTTACCTACCTTTGTTTATAGCGGTTTAGTATTTGAAAATTTGAAAACTAAATACATAATAAATGCCCTATTTAGTACAAATATATATTTTAAAAAGTGTTTGAGATAATACTCAAGCAAAATGTGGTTAACTTAAACAATGAACAGCTATGACAACAACAAAAACAACAACGTGTATTTATATAGCGCCTTTAACGTAGTAAAACATCCCAAGGTGCTGCACAGGAATATTATAAGACAAAAAATTTGACACCGAGCCACCTAAGGAGAAATTAGGGCAGGTGACCAAAAGCTTGGTCAAAGAGGTTGGTTTTAAGGAGTGTCTTAAAGGAGGAAAGAGAGGTAGAGAGGTGGAGAGGTTTAGGCAGGGAATTCCAGAGCTTAGGGCCTAAGCAACAGAAGGCACGACCACCAATGGTTGAGCGATTATAATCAGGGATGCTCAGGAGGGCAGAATTAGAGGAGCGCAGATATCTCCGGGGGGGTGGGGGGGGGGGGGCGGCTGAAGGAGATTACAGAGATAGACCAGCTGAGATTTCCAAATGTGCTTACCCGTTCAACATTGTTGCTTTCTTTGTATACCTTCCATTTTTGACCATCTTTGCTGGAGGACACCTTATAAGTCTCTACATAAAAGAGAAAACGTGGCAGTGTGGAACCTGTGGTTATGATTCCTGAAGAGATGACAAAACAATATAAATATGCTATTTTCGTTGACAATTACTTTTTGTATAAATATATCCATTAAGAATCCGCAGGCTTCACAATATGAATTAGAAGATAGAAAAATGTGAAATTTTAATTTTGGATTATTTAGAAGACTTACAATGGAGTCATGTTGCATAAAGAATTATCCTCAGATTCCAAATAAAATACAGTAATGAAGTAGTTACCAATTGCACCCTTGACCTTCTCTCCTCAAAGACCCAATTCTGAACTCATTGCATGATTAGCATATAACAACCCAGTCCCAAGTCAATCGTACTTTCTTCATAGTGTTCACATTCTGTTCTAAATTTGGCTCAACTTCCAATAAACCATTACACATCTATTCCAACACACACTATAGGCATTTTTTTGTACAGTGCATGCTGCATATCGTTTGGAAAGGGAGATTGGGAGAGGAAGGAATTGATGGTCAGTTTAACTTCTTAAGCATTGTTTAAAATAAAAACATTACAAAGTTAAACATTTTTCCAAGCTCAATTTCTGAAAGATTATTTGTTTTTATTTTAAATGCTGGAAATCGGAAACAAAAACAGGAAATGCTGGAAACACGCAGCAAGTAAGGCAACATTTAGAAAGAAGGGAAAAAATATGGATGTTTCAGGCACAGCCCTTCATCAGAATATATTTTCTGTTTTTGTTTTAGGAAATATTTTATAGTTTTGCAAAAATCTTTTAGGCGAAACAAAATATTTTAGAACAGCAACAGTACATTTAAAGGTTGAATTCTTTGACAGATAGCTTCCCGTGTTACACAGAATTAAACAGAAATGACAACATAGAAACAAACTATTCGGCCCAACCAACGTGTGTTGGTATTTATCCGCCACATGAACAGTGGTCCTGATCCCATGGTCCTGATCCCACAGGCTTTCTCTGTACCCATATCCCTTTATTCCCCTTTTCTTCAACCACCTACCAAAACTTTTGTTAAACATTGACCTGGTTTTTGCTCTAATAACTCACTCCAATAGTGCGTTCCACAGCCTCACAACCAATGTTCTCCATAAGCTGCGCGATGCTCTGAAGGTCCTGCGCAGCTGGCTTTTAAATAGGAAAATCGCGTACGTGCGGTATTTTGAATGGGCCGCGTTGCCCGTTAAAGGGGCCACGCGGCCCCACAAAAAATTACAGGGAACATTGCTCACAACCTTGTGTGTAAAAATGTTTCTCATGCTCTCTGTCCCCATTCTCTTAGATTTAATATTGTTTATGTCACCTTGTTCTAGACTCCTCAATCACTGGAAGCAGTTTGTTTCTTTCTACTCTTTTCTACCCATTCATATAGTTGGCTTCAAATCACTATATAGTATGGCAACATTGAGAATATTGCAGCAGTTTCATTATTGCTGTGAAACTGCTAAGTTTGCAAAAAAAATGCAAACATCCCAGACACATTACACCTAATGCACTGTTGTACAACGCCCACATTTGGTCGCAATTCAGCCACTCTGCAATGCTTGGAGCAGCACATGACTCCTAAAAAGGTAGCTGGTTTACAGGTTAGCCATCTATTTAAATGACAATATGATCTGCAGTGGGATTGTTCACAGACAAAAATATAAACAAACTCGTACATCACCAACTGTATAGGATCTGAAAGATGATTTTGAACATTTACTGTGGGTCCACTGTAGCCAAACTTGTTTATCTGTTACTGTAATACAGCAAATTTACTGAAGCAATATATTACATGACTGACATGAAGTGAAGAATATTACACAACTCAAGATATACGCATCACAAATAATATTTCTAATGGTATTTATCTATCATTTTACAAAATCCTGCTTAAGAGTCAAGTAACAGAAGTTGTTCTTCCTTTCCCAGAGTCTCTTACCCTGCTATTTATACTAAAAAAGCCAACTCAACCTCTCACATTAGATCTACAGTTTTTGCTTATGATGCGAATAAGTTATTTATTCTTTCCAACTCCCTTCAAAGAATTGCCTTTTTTTGTTGTTTGAATAGCAGAAGGAATTTCTTCTCCCATTTACTTCCTATTCTCCGATTTAAAGCACTTCCTCAACACAGCCCAGGGACATTTTTCCAGTAATGCCAACCCCACCGTCTCATAAATCAATAAACAAACGCTTAAAAATTCATGAGATGCTATTTTTTTCCCCGAACCGACCCCTCGCTGAACTTTGCTCCCAGACAGGCAGCGCATTCCATGACCTTTGCCCCGGACAGAAAGCGCATTCGGTCGTCACTGATTACCGACATAAGAAGTTAAGAAATAGGAGCAGGAGTAGGTGGATCGGTTGCCCTGCTGTCACGTCACTTGCAGGCCGGTCTCGCTCTGCTTTTGACCATTACTCTTTCCGGAACATAACCTTCTCCAGCCCTACCACCCTCAGATCTCTGCGTTCCTCCAATTCAGACCTCTTGTGCATTCCCGGTTTTAATCGCTCCACCATTGATGGGTATGCCTTGAGCTGGCCACACTCACTCTACCATCCAATACAAGAGGCAACCTTTGTTTCTCTCTCCACGGATGTTGCCTGGCCTGCTGAGTTTTTTAGCGTTTTCTGTTGTTGTTTCAATTTTCCAGCATCCGCAGTATTTTGCTATCGCTTTGTTGCCCCCAGGCAGTTTAAATTCTTCAGCAGACAGATGTGCTAATTGGGTTAGCCTGTAGAAAGTGAGGTGTCTCAACATTTCTAAAAATGTAAACCTGACACCAGAATTCTGATTTTCAAGAGTAAACTCCAATTTTCCCCACTTTTATGTTAAGGTTTTTATCATCTTTAAGTAGCAGTGAGACTAAAATCATAAATCCACCCGTCATGCAATATTGGACTTAGTAAAAAGTAGCTAATAAAATTAAGTTAAACTTGTGTTAATCACTCTTCTTCCCTCTGCTAATGACTGAAAGCCTGATCTTACAAACCCATCTGCAGCAGGATAATTTTATTTTAAAAAGTGGATTCGCGTACAGCTCAAAATTGTTTCTCATTTCCTCTCCTAAAACATGTCACTGTCATCTGACAGCAACAAAGTACCGTCTTACTCATCTGTTGCAGGTAAAACTCGACGACTCACTCACTTGTAATAGGTTTAATAAGAAGTTGAGGTACACTTGGTATCTATCGACCTCTCCCACCAATTTTTAAAAAAGATTTGTTCCTGGGATGTGGGCATCGCTGGCAAGGCCAGCATTTATTGCCCATCCCTAATTGTCCTTGAGAAGCTGGTGGTGAACCGCTGCAGTCTGTGAGGTGAAGGTACTCCCACAGTGCTGTTAGGGAGGGAGTTCCAGGATTTTGACCCAGCGACTAGGAAGGAAATGCAATATATCTCCAAGTCAGGATGGTGCGTGACTTGGAGGGGAACTTGGAGGTGATGGTGTTCCCATGCGCCTGTTGCCCTTGTCCTTCCAGGTGGTAGAGGTCGTGGGTTTGAGAGGTGCTGCCAAAGAAGCCTTGGTGAGTTGCTGCAGTGCATCTTGCAGATGGTACACATTGCAGCCACGTTGCATTGGCGGTGGAGGGAGTGAATGTTTAAGGTGGTGGATGGGATGTCAATCAAGCGGGCTGCTTTGTCGTGTATGCTGTCGAGCTTCTTGAGTGTTGTTTGGGCTGCACTCATCCAGACAAGTGGAGAGTATTCCATCACACTCCTGACTTGTCCCTTGCAGGTGGTGGAAAGGCTTTAGGGAGTCAGGAGGCGAGACACTCGCCGCAGAATACCTAGCCTCTGACCTGCTCTTGTAGCCACAGTATTTATGTGGCTGGTCCAGTTTCTGGTCAATGGTGACCCCCCAGGATGTTGATGGTTGAGGGATTCGACGATGGTTATGCCACTGAATGTCAAGGGGCAGTGGTTAGACTCTCGCATATTGGAGATAGCACTTGTGTGGCACGAATGCTACTTGCCGCTTATCAGTCCAAACCTGAATGTTGTCCAGGTCTTGCTCCATGTGGGCATGGACTGCTTCATTATCTGAGGCATTGCGAATGGAACTGAACACTGCAATCATCAGTGAACATCCCCACTTCTGACATTATGATAGAGGGAAGGTCATTGATAAAGCAGCTGAAGATGGTTGGGCCTAGGACACTGCCCTGATGAACTCCTGCAGCGATGTCCTGGGACTGAGATGATTGACCTCCAACAACCACAACCATCTTCCTTTGTGCTAGGTATGATTCCAGCCAGTGGAGAGTTTGCCCCCTGATTTCCATTGACTTCAGTTTTAAGAGGGCTCCTTGATGCCACACTCGGTCAAATGCTGCTTTGATGTCAAAGGCATTCACTCTCACCTCACCTCTGGAGTTCAGCTCTTTTGTGCATGTTTGGACCAAGGCTGTAATGAGGTCTGGAGCGGAGTGGTCCTGGCGGAACCATTTGATTTAAAAGCTTTGTCCAGCCCTGCAGTGGTGGCCAGCTGCACTGATCTGGCCCGCTTTGATTTGCTCGGTGGTGACTACGGAGTTTCTGTAACATAGCCCCCGGAACCGTGGCACCAAAGGAGAAGGGGGGGGACATGCTGCCCTCATCACCATGGGAACTGGCTGATTTCTTTTTTCTGTCCTTTAGGCGTAAACCTTGCTTAGATGGCCAGTCCAACTCTGCTTAATTATCCAAGCAGTCTGCATAGAGCGGGATTAAACAGAGTGGACTTGAACAGAGTGTTTTATTTGGGAATTTGGAAAGAGTGGGAATTTCTGGTAAGTAGAAGCTGTAAAAAGTGAAATTTAGTTCAAGATTTTGATTTTAACCTAGAACTTAAAAAACTGTAGCTAACAGAAGCTGCCTGCCAGTGGCAGTTAATTGTCAGTCAACTGTACGTGCTTTTCTTGAATAGGGGATAATCACCAGGAGCAGGGGAGCTGAGTCAACAATTGTAAATTGGGTGAGGCTCCTAGTATATAAAAGTAAACATTTCTGCAGAGCACAGAGCGGGATTAAATGGAGTGGACTTGAGCAGAGTTTTTTATTTGGGAATTCAGAGAAGAGGGGGAAGGAGTTGCTGCTTTTTGCCTACACTACTTGTAATGCTTTGTGTTACAGGTAGATATTTAATTTCAGTACCCTTAACTTAATCTAGATCAAGTAAGTAGTCAAGAAACTACACTGTAAACTAGGTTACCTAATTACAAATTTAATTAAATAAAACAAGATCATATAGGGATGGCAGTGCAGGTGGTGTGCCGCAACTGCAGCATGTGGGAGTCTGTGAAGAGCATTGTGATCCCGGACAACCACGTTTGCAGTAAGTGCCTGCATCTTGAGGAACTTCAGCTCAGAGTTCTTGAGCTGGAGTCTGAGGTGCAGACATTGCGGGGCATCAGGGATGGGGAGAGTTACCTGGACACTTTGATCCAGGAGGCAGTCACACCCCTTAGGTTAGGTAATGGTACAGTTCTGGTTAGTGGTCAGGGACAGGAGGGTGTGACTGCAACTCAGGCAGGTAAGGGGACCTCAGGTGCAGTGCTGGAGGAGCCTCAGCCTTTGCCATTGTCCAACAGGTATGAGGTTCTTGCTGCCTGTGTGGATGAGGGAAAAGCCTGCAGGATGGATGAGCAAGCTGACCATGGCACCATGGTGCAGGAGGCCATTCAAGTGGGGGGAGTGAAAGGGAATGTAGTTGTGGTAGGGGCCAGTATAGTCAGGGGAATAGATACAGTTCTCTGCAGCCGTGATCGAGAGTTCTGAAGGTTGTGTTGCCTGCCCAGTGCCAGGGTTAAAGATATCTCCTCGCAGCTGGAGAAGAACTTGGAGGGGGAGGGGGAGGATCCAGTTGTTGTGCTCCACGTAGGAACCAACAACATAGGTAGAACTAGGAAATGAGGTTCTGCAGAGGGAGTTTGAGGGGCTAGGATCCAAATTAAAAAGCAGAACCTCAAGGGTAATAATCTCTGGATTGTTACCTGAGCCACGCGCAAATTGGCATAGAGACAAACAGATTAGAGGTTTAAATGCATGGCTCAAAGGGTGGTGTGGGAGGAAGGGGTTTCAGTTCATGGGGCACTGGCACCAGTACTGGAGAAAGAGGGAGCTGTTCCATTGGGACGGGCTCCACTTAAACCAGGCTGGGACCAGTGTCCTGGCGAATAACTAAGGCAGTAGACAGGGCTTTAAACTAATGAAGGGGGGGTGGGAGAATTCAGGAAAGAGTAAATTTAAAAGCAGCGAGAGAAATGTCAAGACGCTAGAGCAGAGTAGAGTTTTGGGTAAAAATAAGCAGAGTGGGTCAGGAGGGGACAGAGAGAGTAACAAAGGTAATAAGGCATCAGTGACTAAGGTGACATCAGGGAAAAATAGAAATAAGTCAAAGCTAAAGGCATTATATCTGATTGCGTGAAGCATTCGCAACAAAATAGATAAATTAATAGCGCAGAAATTAACAGGTTTGATCTAATAGCCATAACAGAGACGTGGTTGCAAAGTGGCCAAAGTTGGGAACTAAATATTCCAGGATACTTAACTTTCAGAAGAAATAGGCAAAATGGAAAAGGAGGAGGGGTAACCCTGATAATAAAGGATGGGATCAAGATAGTCGAGAGAAAGGATCTTAGCTCCGAAAATCAAGTAGTAGAATCAGTTTCGGTTGAGCTAAGAAACCCAGAAAACATTGGTGGGAGTTGTTTATAGGCCCCCAAACAGTAGTTGTAATGTAGGGCAGAGTATAAATCAGGAAATTAGAGGCGCATGTAACAAGGGTAATACAGTGATCATGGGGGACTTTAGTCTACATATAGACTGGGCAAACCAAATTTGCAGTAATAGTGTGGAGGACAAATTCATGGAATGTGTGCAAGATAGTTTTCTAGACCAGTATGTTGAGGAACCAACTAGGGAACAGGCTATTTTAGATCTAGTATTGTGCAACGAGAAAGGGTTAATTAATAAGCTTGTAGTAAAGGGGCCTTTAGGGAAGCGTGACCATAATATGATATTTTATATTGAGTTTGAAAGTGATTTAGTTAAATCTGAAACTAGGGTCTTAAATCTAAATAAAACAAACTACATAGGTATGAGGGGCAAGTTGGCTAAGGTAGATTGGGAAACTACATTAAACTGTATGATGGTAGAGAAGCAATGGCTAGCATTTAAAGAATTAATACATAATTTACAATAAATATACATTCCTTTAAGGCACAAAAAGCCCACAGGAAAAGTGGTCCAACCATGGCTAACAAGAGAAGTTAAGGATAGTATTAGATCAAAGGAAGAGGCTTATAATGTTGCCAAAAAGAGTAGTAAGCCTGGGAGGATTTTAGAATTCAGCAAAGGAGGACGAAGAAATTGATAAAGAAAGGGAAAATAGAATACGAGAGTAAACTAACGAGAGACATAAAAACAGACTGTAAAAGCTTCTATAGGCATGTAAAAAGGAAAAGGTTAGCGAAAGGAAATGTGGGTCCCTTACAGGCTGAGACAGGAGAAATTATAATGGGGAATAAAGAAATGGCAGAGAAATTAAACAAATACTTTGGGCTGGATTTTGATACTGGGGCGGGTTGGGGTCGTGTCATCCACTTTTCGTGTTATCCACCCGACTGCAATTGGATGTGGGAGATTGATGCAATTTTCACCTAATTGGGCAATTGAGTTCCAGCATTTGGGAACCCATGAACCAATTAGTGTTTTCAGTCTGAAAGTCGCCTCTGATGATGTCATCATTGCTGCTGCATTGAAGGTCTTCAAAGCCTACCTGGCCTTTGCTGTGAGAGGACCTGCAAAATGAGCAGCAGCAGTCCTAAGTCAGCTCCCAGATATTTTTACACCACCACTCCCAGATATGTCTCCTCCACATAGCCATCCATATATGCATCCCCACAGCCAGCCAAATGTGCTCCCGCCAGGTTTCACATTCGTGGTTCAGAACAGGCGTGCTTCACGTAGAAAAAGGGTTAAAATCACAAAGGCCTTTCAAAATGGCATTATAGAGGCAATTTAGTGCTTGCTAAGGGCCTTAACAGCCTATCCCGCCTCTTACAGGCGGGACGGAGTCGGGACCAGCAGACACGATTTAATGAAAATTGCGTGGAGGCGGGCTTGTGCCCGCCCGTCAGTTTTCGCAATTTTAACCCCCCACACACCTCCAAACCCGCCTCCACGGGTCAATGAAAATCCAGCCCTTTGTGTCTGTCTTCACGGAAGATAACGTAAAAACCTTCCCGGAAATAGTGGAAAACCAAGGCTCTAGCGAAAATGAGGAACTGAAAGAAATTAGTATTAGTAAAAAAATAGTACTGGAGAAATTAATGAGACTGAAATAGATAAATCCACTGAACCCGATGGCCTACATCCTAGGGTTTTGAAAGAGGTGGCTATAGAGATAGTGGATGCATTGGTTGTCATTTTTCAAAATTCCAGAGATTCTGGAACGGTTCCTGTGGATTGGAAGGTAGAAAATGTAACCCCACTATTTAAGAAAGGAGGGTGAGAGAAAACGGGGAACTACAGACCAGTTAGCCTGACATCAGCAGTAGGGAAAATGCTAGAATCTATTATTAAGGACGTGGTAACAGGGCACTTAGAAAATAATAATAGGATTGGGCAGAGTCAACACGGATTTATGAAAGGGAAATCGTGTATGACGAATCTGTTAGAGTTTTTTGAGGTTGTAACTAGCAGAATAGATAAGGGGGAACCAGTGGATGTGGTGTATTTGGATTTTCAGAAGGCATTCAATAAGATGCCTCACAAGAGGTTATTAAACAAAATTAGAGCTCATGGGATTGGGGGTAATATACTAGCATATTTTGAGGATTGGTTAACGGACAGAAAACAGAGAGTAGGACTAAACCGGTCATTTTCGGGTTGGCAGGCTGTAACTAGAGAGGTACCGCAAGGATCAGTGCTTGTGCCTCAGCTATTCACAATCTACATCAATGATTTGGATGAGGGGACCAAATGTAATATATCTAAGTTTGCTGATGATACAAAGCTGGGTGGGAATGTAAGTTGTGAGGAGGATGCAAGGGGATATAGACAGGCTAAGTGAGTGGGCAAGAACATGGCAACTGGAATATAATGTGGAGAAATGTGAAGTTATCCACTTTGGTCAGAAAAAAAGAAAAGCACAGTATTTTTTAAATGGAGAGAGATTGCGAAATGTTGGTGTTCAGAGGGACCTGGGTGTCTTTGTACACAAATCACTGAAAGTTTACATGCAGGTACAGTAAGCAATTAGGAAAGCAAATGGCATGTTGGCCTTTATTACAAGAGGATTTGAGTATAAGAGTAAAGACGTCTTACTGCAATTATATAGGGCCTTGGTGTGACCACACCTGGAGTACTGTGTACAGTTTTGGTCTCCTTACCTAAGGAAGGATATACTTGCCATAGAGGGAGTGCAACGAAGGTTCATCAGACTGGTTCCTGGGATGGGGGGATTGTCTTATGAGGAGAGATTGAGTAGACTAGGCCTATATTCTCTAGGGTTTAGAAGAATGAGAGGTGATCTCATTGAAACATACAAAATTCTTACAGGGCTTGATGGGGTAGATGCAGGGAGGATGTTACCCCTGGCTGGGGAGTCTAGAACCAGGGGTTACAATCTCAGAATAAAGGGGTCGGCCATTTAGGATGAGATGAGGAGAAATTTCTTCACTCAGAGGGTGGTGAATCTTTGGAATTCTCTACCCCAGAGGGCTGTGGAAGCTCAGTCGTTGAGTATATTCAAGACAGAGATCGATAGATTTTTGAATATTGAGGGAATCACGGGATATGGGGATAGTTCAGGAAAGTGGAGATGACGTAGAAGATCAGCCATGAACTTATTGAATGGCAGAGCAGGCTCGTGGGGCCAAATGGCCTACTCCTGCTCCAATTTTTTATGTTCTTATGTCGGCATCAGAGCACCTCATAAACATTGGTTCCTTCAATAAAACTCTTCCAAACACGACCCCCAATGCCAAATTTCTATTGATGACTTAAAATGTTTGAGAGACTCTTTCCCTGGTGCCCATCAGTGAATCAGCGATGACGACTGTAAAAATCAGGAATTCCACAAATTGAACATGCTGACTTCCGCACCCAATTCTCTGATCCATGCTCCATTGTGTTGGGAAGCCTTTCAAAATTTACTGTAAAATGGCAAATATTCATTTTGACCCCAGCCCTCACACCGAATTGAATATAGGCCTTTTTAGTTTTCAATTTCTACTATGAAGAGTAAAGCATAGTATTGCATTTTGTCATATTTTGACAGGAGCAGAAACTAGTTACATCATGGCACTGGTAAGAGTCAATGCTATATATGCTTGAAATTAGGGTCTTTGAAATATTATCGCATGAGATTCCTGGGTCTGCTATTTTAAGGGTTGAATTTATTTTAAATTAGTTCATGCCTCTGTTAAAATAGCAGACAAGAGGATTTCATTCAATCCTATTTTAGGGTGACACTTTCAAAAGATTTTATTTATTCGCAATTCTCATTGACCAAATGAAGACATTTATTCCACCCTGAAGCAAAACTTGGTTGCTATGAACTACTAGGAAAATATTAATGAGTGCAGCTATTATACAGTCATATAAGCAGCATCTTTCTCAGCTAATTTTAGGAGCACAGATGTTGATACTGAGCAAGAATCTACATATTTAACATCTTGTTAGTATGGAAGAAAATATTCATTGAGTGTAATGCTGTAAAATGTTGCTACATGCCCTTCATCAACCACATTTGAACTCATCTGAAAACCAGTAATAATCTAAAAAATATTAAATGAACTCATATTATGCATAATTAAAAATAATTGGCTTATAACTAACCTGTGAGGTGGTACTTCTCCCCCAAATCTATTTCAAGCCATTGCTGGCTATCATCATCAGCAGCAGCCCATCCAGGTCCTTGAACATTAAGCCGTGCTTTGTCTGGTGACCAATTGACAATTTGACCATTTTCATCTGTCCATTGCCAGGATGATGTAGCATTGATCTGATGTTCTGCAATGAGGCCCAATTCCATTCCTAATGGTCGATTACAGCCTGAGAAAAGGCAAGGATATGTTTATTTTTGAGGGCTGGGTGACAGTGTATGAGAACACTGTGGGACTAGGGTTCAAAAAAAAAACATGGACTTATGAGAATCAGCCACGCTGGATTACTTTAATTGAATCTGGTTTTAACCCCATATGTACCAATAACAAGAAAGAAAGCCAATAATAAATACATCATAGAAAAAATGCTTCACATACATCACATCACTCCTCCTCCCCCAATAGCTTCCCCACCTGCAAATTTGACTTTGCTTGGGAGGACCGTATACACACGTGTCATAGTAGAGATTCGTGCTAAGCCTCCGTTTGTGTTTCACGGGCTGTGTGGAAGCTCGCCTGAGGGACACGGGATTCCTGCACATTGTACCTTTGGCACCTTGCTTTTGCCATGATCCCGAGTACTGAGCAACAAAGGCCATGGTTGCTGCCTGGTTAGCACATTATCCACATTTGTCTGTTGGATCATGTGAACCCCTGTATCCTTCTCTTGAACGGGTAAGCCATTAGGCTAACTCATCATTTATGAGGAACAGTGTGAAATCACTTACATGCCATATTGGACACCACCCAGTGACCAAGAACATGAGTCCTGGATAATACAACTCTTTAAATCTGGACTGTGCTGGAAAGTCTGAGCTCTCTACCTGCCTCTCTGCCAGTTGGGTCAGCTAGTGGTAGTTCCTCTAGTCCCATTTGGCTTGCATTCAGGAAGACCAAAGCCATTGTCTTCGGTTCATGCCACAAACTCCATTTGCTTTCCACTGATTCGATCTCTCTCCCCGGCAACTGTCTAAGGCTGACCAAGTCTGTTCGCAACCTTGATGTCATATTTGATCATGAATTGAGCTTCCTACCTCATATCCGTTCTATCACTAAGACTGCCCATTTCCACCTTTGTAATATCGCCCGTCTCCGCCCTTACCGCAAGTTATCTGCTGCTGAAACCCTCATTCACGTCTTTATCACCTCTAGACTTAACTATTTCAATGCACTCCTGGCCGGCCTCCCTAGTTCTACCCTCCCTATACTTGAGGTCATCCAAAACTCTGTCATCTGCGTGCTAACTTGGACCAAGTCCCGGTCACCCATCTCCCCTGTGCTTGCTGACCTACATTGGCTCCCAGTTAAGCAACACTTCGATTTAAAAATTCTCATCCTGGTTTTCAAATCGCTCCATGGCCTCGCCCCTCCTCATCTCTGTAATCTCCTCCAGCCCTATAACCCCACTTAGACCTTTAACGCTCCGCCTATTCTGGCCTTTTGAACATCCCCAATTTTAAATGCACCACCCATTGGCAGTCGTGCCTTCAGCTGCCTAGGTCCTAAGCTCTGGAATTCCCTCTCTACATCTCTCCGCTTCTCTTTCCTCCTTTAAGATGCTCCTTAAAACCTACCTCTTTGACCAAGCTTTTGGTCATCTGCCCTAACATCTCCTTATATGGCTCGGTGTCACTTTTTTTTTTATACCACTCCGGTGAAGCGCCTTGGGACGTTTTATTACTTTAAAGGCGCTATGTAAATATAAGTTGTTGTTGTTGTTTTCCTCAGATAGCCAATAACGAGTGATATTTGGTGTTTAAGACTTGCAGCTGCTTCCTACACCTCTACTTACTCTGCTCAGATGGGCAACGACATAAGAACATAAGAAATAGGAGTGGGAGTAGGCTATTTAGCCCTTCGAGCCTGCTCCGCCATTCAATAAGATCATGGCTGATCTTCTACCTCATCTCCACTTTCCTGCACTATCCCCATATCCCTGGATTCCCTTAATAAACAAAAATCTATCGATCTCTGTCTTAAATATACTCAATGACTGAGCCTCGACAGCCATCTGGGGTAGAGAATTCCAAAGATTCACCACCATCCGAGTGAAGAAATTTCTCCTCATCTCAGTCCTAAATGGCCGACCCCTTATTCTGAGACTGTGTCCCCTTGTACTAGACTCCCCAGCCAGGGGAAACATCCTCCCTGCATCTACCCCATCAAGCCCTGTAAGAATTTTGAATGTTTCAATGAGATCACATCTCATTCTTCTAAATTCTAGTGAATATAGGCCTAGTCTACTCAATCTCTCCTCATAGGACAACACCCCCATCCCAGGAATCAGTCTGGTGAACCTTTATTGCATTCCCTCTATGGCAAGTATATCCTTCCTTAGGTAAGGAGACCACAACTGTACACAATACTCCAGGTGTGGTCTCACCAGGGCCCTATATAGTTGTAGCAAGACATCTTTACTCTTCTACTCAAATCCTTTTGTAATAAAGGCCAACATACCATTTACTTTCCTAATTGCTTGCTGCACCTGCATGTAAACTTCCTGTGATTGCATGTACAAGGACACCCAGATCCCTCTGAACACCAACATTTCCCAATCTCTCACCACTTAAAAAATACTCTGCTTTTCTACTTTTCCTACCAAAGTGGATAACTTCACATTTCTCCACATTATATTCCATTTGCCATGTTCTTGCTCACTCACTTAGCCTGTCCAGATCCCACTGAAACCTCCTCACAACTTACATTCCCACCCAGCTTTGTATCATCAGCAAACTTAGATATATTACATTTGGTCCCCTCATCCAAATCATTGATAAAGATTGTGAATAGCTGAGGCCCAAGCACTGATCCTTGAGGTACCCCACTAGTTACAGCCTGCCAACCCGAAAATGACCCGTTTATTCCTACTCTCTGTCTTCTGTCCGTTAACCAATCCTCAATCCATGCTAGTATATTACCCCCAATTCCATGAGCTCTAATATTGTTTAATAACCTCGTGTGGCACCTTATCGAATGCCTTCTGAAAATCCAAATACACCACATCCACTGGTCCCCCCTTATCTATTCTGCTAGTTACAATCTCAAAAAACTCTAACAGATTTGTCAAACACGATTTCCCTTTCATAAATCCATGTTGACTCTGCCCAATCCTATTATTATTTTCTAAGTGCCCTGTTACCACGTCCTTAATAATAGATTCTAGCATTTTCCCTACTACTGATGTCAGGCTAACTGGTCAGTAGTTCCATGTTTTCTCTCTCCCTCCTTTCTTAAATAGTGGGGTTATATTTGCTACCTTCCAATCCGTGGGAACCGTTCGAGAATCAATGGAATTTTGGAAGATGACAACCAATGTATCCACTATCTCTATAGCCACCTCTTTCAAAACCCTAGGATGTAGGCCATCAGGTCCAGAGGATTTATCGGCTTTCCGTCCCATTAATTTCTCCAGTACTATTTTTTACTAATACTAATTTCTTTCAGTTCCTCATTCTCGCTAGACCCTTGGTTCTCCACTATTTCCGGGAAGTTTTTTTGCGTCTTCTTCCGTGAAGACAGACACAAAGGGCTGGATTTTGATACTGGGGCGGGTTGGGGTCGTGTCATCCGCATTTCGTGTTATCCACCCGCCTGCAACTGGATGTGGGAGATTGATGCAATTTTCACTTAATTGGGCAATTGAGTTCCAGCATGTGGGAACCCATGAACCAATTAGTGGTTTCAGTCTGAAGGTCGCCTGTCATCACAGAGAGAGAGACAGAGAATTTTTTTGCAACCAAGTCCTCCCAGGCAGTCTCTGAAGACATTCAATGCAGCAGCATCAGAGGCGACTTTCAGACCTAATACTACTACTACCTTCATCACAATACTACTACTGCCTTCATCACATCTCCGTTGTAATAGTGGACCTGCAGCTGATAGTCAGCTATCCACTTGTGCTCCCGCCAGGTTACTTTGACGTGTTTCACATCAGGCGTACTTCATGTCGGAAAAGGGTTAAACTAGCTAAAATGCTTCAAAATGGCATTACAGAGCCAATTTCAGGCTTGTTAAGGGCTTTAATGGCCTCTTCCGCCTCTTGGAGGCGGGACGGAGTCGGGAACCCCGCGACCGATTTTGTCAAAATTGCGTGGAGGCGGAATGGGGTCGGGACCGCCGAATCTGCAACTTTAACCCCCCACACGCCTCTAAACCCGACTCCACGGGTCATTGAAAATCCAGTCCAAAGCATTTGTTTAATTTCACTGCCATTTCCTTATTCCCCATTATAATTTCTCCTGTCTCGGCCTGTAAGGAACCCACATTTACTTTCCCTAATCTTTTCCTTTTTACATGCCTATAGAAGCTTTTACAATCTGTTTTTATGTCTCTCGCTAGTTTCCTCTCATTCCAATTTCTTGGTCTTCCTTTGCTGAATTCTAAAATCCTCCCAATCCTCAGGCTTACTACTCTTTTTGGCAACATTTTCAGCCTCTTCCTTTGATCTAATACTATCTTTAATTTCTCTTGTTAGCCACGGTTAGATCACTTTTCCTGTGAGGTTTTTGTGCCTTAAAGGAATGTATATTTGTTGTAAATTATGTATTATGGCCCTGCACTATGCCATCAGTGACCATTGCAGTTATTTTAACACTGGCAATAACTCAGTTAACTAAAAAGAAAAATGACCCCAAGCAGAGGGATAAGTGGTGCATTTTGGTCAGGTGCATAAGGAGGCCACATACTCCTTGGGAAATAAGAGTCTAAATGGGGTAGAGGAATAAAGGGAACCAGGGGTACAGATGCACAAATCATTTAAAGTAGCACTGCAGGTTAACAAGGTGATAACAAATGCAAACAAAGCACCAGGGTTCATTTCTAGAGAATAGAATTGAAAAGCAGAGAGTTATGTTAAATTTGTTTAGAACCTTGGTTAGACCACACTTCGTACTGTGCATAGTTCTGGTCTCCATATTACAAAAGGGAAGTGTCCTGGCCAATATTTATCCCTCAATCAGCATCACAAAAACAGATTAACTGATCATTATCACAGATCATTATGGGAGCTTGCTTGCGCAAAATTGGTTGCTGCATTTCCTGCATTACAATAGTGACTACACTTTAAAATAAAAAGTACTTAATTGGCTGTAAAGTGCTTTGGGACATCCTGAGGTCGTGAAAGGCACTATATAAATGCACTTTTTTATATTGCGGCACTGGAGAAGGTGCAAAAAAGATTTACAAGGATGATACCAGAACTGAGAGGTTCTAACTATCAGGAAAGACTTAACAGGCTGGGGTTCTTTTCTCTAGAAAAGAGAAGGCTGAGGGGTGACCGGATAGAGATAAATTATGAAGCGGTTTGATAGGGTAGGAGTAGGGAAGATGTTTCTACATGTGGGGAGTCCAAAACTAGAGGACACAAATATAAGATAGTCACTAATAAATCCAATAAGGAACTCAGGAGAAACTTCTTTACCCAGAGAGTAGTTAGAATGTGGAACTTGTTACCACAGGGAGTAGTTGAGGCAAATCACATAGATGCATTTAAGTGGCAGCTAGGTAATTACATGAGGGAGAAAGGAATAGAAGAATATGCTGATCAGGTTAGATGAAGAAGGGTGGAAGGAGGCTCGTGTGGGGCAGAAACACCGACATAGACCAACTGGGTCAAATGACCTGTTTCTGTGCTGTAAATTCTATGTAATTCTATGTACAGTGATTTTTTTTAATCATCCTTCTGAGTTCTTCCTGCAAAGATTCTCTTTGCCACCCATTAATTTCATATGAAGTACGTCACCCTCTGCAGATAAAAACTGTCTGCAAGAACCTATTAGGCACTTGATGAAAATCTTTAGTGTACATTTAAACCCAAGGAGAGGGACCTGGCACTGGAAATTTGTTCAGGTTCCAAAAGCAGTGTGAAAGTTTGCATTTTTGGGATACATTCAACACCTTCAAATGTATTACCTGAGTAACGGTGGGCAAAGACTTTTCGTTAAAGTAACGCTGAGGACAACCAGTATAACTTTGAATAGGCTTGCTGTAAATAGACCAAATGGGTGATTGATTATCTTCAGTGTGTGGGTGCTGGAGACAAAGTCCAATGATCTGCAAACCACACGTATCTTATATTGAGTATTGTGTACTGGTTTTGACAGAGCCTTTTACATTATTAAAGCCTTTTTGTAGTACTGTTAATGCTCTGCACAGGGACAACACTTGTAATCCAGTAAATAGGGACTTCACAAAAAAACTACCTTTGATTTTCCGATTGACATTATTTTAACCCTGGTAGTAAAATATTGCCGATTGAAAAATCCAGACTAGTCCATCTAGCTTCTAGCCATGACTTTGAGGAGCAGTCCAGAAAGACCAAACTTGGACCAGCCCACACAATTTGTATGCATATTTTGCAAAGAGTGAGGCCTCTCAGAATCAATGAACAACATCGATTTCTGAAGGGAATGTAAAACCGTTGAAGGCTGAAATAGCTCCCTTAGGGCAGCTGCAGAATAGTTAACCTTAAGAGAATTGATGCTATGCAAGAAAGCAGGATTGTACAGTCAGTCAATGAGTCATTAAATGGCAAATCTCATTTAGAATGAGCTATTCCTTAATCGCAGTTCTTTACCTTTATCCACATGAAAATTTATCTGCCATATTCAGTCCATCTCCATAATTGGTGCCAAGTCTCTCTGGATAAAGTCATTCTCTTTTCTGCTCATTACATGCCCACAGGGCTTTGCATCAGCAGCACATTTATTACTATTACAAACACCCAGTTGCATATCATTCATAAATATTGTAAACTGCCAGGGTTCCAGAAAGATTCCTGTAGAACTCCAGTGGTTCCCTTTTTGCCAAGCACAGCATTTTTAATTCATCACCAACCTCTCCTCGGTTGACAAGCCAGTTCCCAATCCATTTAGACTGTCGATTATGCCATGAGCCTCAAGTTTGTTTACTAGCCTCACATGAGGAACTTTGCGAAAGGCTTTCTGAAAATCTAACTATGTTATATCTGGATTACCCTCATTCATAAGCTTACTTACCCCCTCAAAGAATTGCAGTAGGCTTGTAAGGCATGACTCATTACTTTTAAAACCACATGAACTATGCCACATGAAAACTGTGTTCTTTAGATGTTCATTTGTTGCAGAGTTGAGCAACCTTGTGGCGCTGGGGGCCAGATATATGTCGGCTGCTACTTAATTACGGAGGGTAAAAAGGGTATGAATTTATATTGCCTTAACTGGATTATGAATTTGATTTTCTTTGGATTAAGTTCCACAAGAAACACCTGCCTATTGTTTTCTGTAAGTGGGGAGAGAGAGTGAATATCAAGTAGATCCAATGCCACTCTGAATACTTACAGGACAGTCAGTGTCAGGCCTTCCTGCTATCTGTATGTCGCCTTACAATGGGACTGGGAAAGCTCTAGGAAGGAACAGCGGGGGACAAAAAAAAAGGGAAGAAGATACATTCCCCAAAATTTGTTGGATTACTGGCTAAAGCAAGTTAAGGGATCCTTGGCCTTGGGGAAGGGAATAAATAAACAGGCCTTCTGGATCCTCTTCTTGGCCACCACCCTCACAGGCAGTCATGCTGAGCTCAGCAGAGATGAGACCTTTTTTTTGGAAGGGGGCAGGTGTGGGGCTATCTTTGACAAGTTGCTAACAATACCCACAAAAGTGACATTTGCCCAAATTTGTATTACTTCGACTGGATTGTGAATATGATTTTCTTTAGACCAAGTTCCACAACAACAGGATCCACACAGACAGACAGGAGATGCACCTGGTACTATATCTCTATGGCAATAATTGGGCTTTGTGCAAACTCTGACCCTAAAGATGTGACACTTTGATGAGAATAGCTTACTTATGGACATACAATTATATTAGAATGAATTAGAAATGTTTTGTCATTAATGCCATCTTACCGTTAGTGTCAAACACAATCCGCTTATCTGACAGGGATCCACTGAAAATGCAACAAGAAAAGTTATAAAAAGAAAAAGTCAAGACAATATATTTTCAATTGAAACATTCAAAAATAGTAGGCATGAATGGCTTTTATCCAAAGTGGCAGCTTGGCTCAGTTAGTAGTGCACTCATCCTCTAAAACAGAAGGTTGAGGGTTCAAGCCCTACTATGGGGAGTGAGCCTTTGGTTCAGTGGTACCATTCCCGGCTCTGGGCCAGAAGGTGCAGGGTTCGAATCCCACTCCAGACAGTCCCGGCTTTGAATGCTGGGTTGACATCCAGCGGGATACTCGCGCGTGTGGGTGTGGGTGGCCCCCACCCCATCATCATATGGGTTGTGGGAGCCGTATAGGACTGACCACCCTATCGGCTGGTATATAGATGGTTACGGCCATGGAAGGAGCGTTAACACTCCACTACTTCACACAGTTCCCCAAATGGAACAGCGAGAAGACACAAAAAGAAGAAGCCCTACTATGGATTTGAGCACATAATCTAAACCAACACTGAGTGAAATGCTGATTGAATGCTATATTAAACAGAAAATGCTGGAAATACTCAGCGGGTCAGGCAGCATCTGTGGAGAGAGAAACAGAGTCAACATTTCAGGTCGATGACCTTTCATCAGAACTGGAAAAAGTTGGAGATGGAATAGGTTTTTAAGCAAGTGTAGGGGCAGGGAAAGGGGGGAGGGGAGGAAAGAACAAAAGGGAAGGTCTGTGATAGGATGGAAGGCAGGAGAGATTAAGGCCGGAATTTTGCTGGCGCTCAGAGTGCGGGTTTGGAAGCGGGACCGCTGTCAAAATCGCAAAGATTGACAGCGGGTAGGAAACCCGCTGTCAACCCGCCTCCAATCAATCTTCCCAAGTGTCGGGTCCCCGATTTGCGCATGGACCCGACACCTAGCGGCGGGAAGAGGATTAAAGCCACTTACCTGCCTGTTAACAGGCTCTTTTTCAATTTTGCCGCTTCTGCCTCGGAGTTCCCGACGTCTGGACACCACGCCAGGTAAGTGTGGCGTGTTGAGAGTCTGGTGTAATGTTTCTGCATTGATGACAGCTGCAGAAGTGGGCTGAAGGATCCAATGGTACACTGGTGAGTTTCAGAGGTAAGAAAATGTTGGGAAAATCATTTTTAATGCATTTACACTTCTCTGTAGATAACAAGTTTTGAACTGGAAGTCTAGTCCCACCTCAATGGGAGAACCTCTCACTAGAGACAGATCACTTCTGTAACCTCACCTGCAGCTGCCATCTGTTCTAGCCTATGGAGGGAGTCATTGGAGAGCCTGGGTGCAAGAGCTCACCTTTGTACAGTGATTGTTAGTGTTTGCAGCACCTCAATGCTGTCAAAAGCTGAGAAATGAGTGGTCAAATAAAAATTGTGCGGTCCTTTTAAGAAAACCGGCAGATGACGCGTCATCAAATAACGTCATCTGACTGGCTTCCTCTTAATTGGCCGGCATGCCCGCAAGGCGGGCTTAACAAGGTCAATCAATGTAAAATCACGTCCGGATACAGTTGGGGTCGGGACTGGAAGCCTAGAAACCAGCTGACTCGCTCCCAAGCCGCATCCATTTACAAAATCGCGGCCTAAGAGACAAAAGGGATGATGGTGCAAGGCAAAAGGAGATGGTAATGGGACAAGTTAAGAAACAAAAGATGGTTTTTGGTTTTCAAGTTATCTTTGAGCAGGGAATATTAATGTTTCAATTTATTTGACATGTTTGTTATAGCTGACAAAAATCTCTACTCTTCAAAAAGTGAATTTGTACTTAAAGTAAAATAAAGGAAACTGGTTACTTACTCTTTTGACAAAACACCATTTGCCAGGATACCTTCATATCGACTCAGACCTTTATGCTGAACAATGTCTATCTTGCCACCCAGTTCATCCAGTATTACACCAGCATGAATGGCAGCTTTGCAAAGGGCAGATGTCTGAAAAATTAAAGATTAGAGGTTGGCCAAATGGGTAACATAAGAACATAAGAAATAGGAGCAGGAGTAGGCCAATCGGCCCCTCGAGCCTGCTCCGCCATTCAATAAGATCATGGCTGATCTGATCCTAACCGCCAATCTACTATCTATCACAGAACCATCTCCTGCATCTAACAGAATTGCACACACGAAATAGGAGCAGAATCAGGCTACACAGTCCCTGGGCCCGCTCCACTACCCACAGGGCCATGACCGATCCGAACCTAGACTCATGTCCAAATTCCTGCCCGCTCCCCGTAACCCTTAATGCCCTTTACTTCTAGGAAACTGTCTATTTCTGTTTTAAATTTAATTAATGTTGTAGCTTCTACAGCTTTTTGTGGCAGCATATTCCATGGACCTACCACCCTCTGAGTGAAGTAGTTCCTCCTCATCTCAGTTTTGAAAGAGCAGCCCCTTATTCTAAGACTATGTCCCCTAGTTCTCGTCTCACCCGTCATCGGGAACATCCTCCCCGCATCCACCCGATCCAACCCCTTCACAATCTTATATGTTTCAATAAGATCGCCTCTCATTCTTCTGAACTCCAATGAGTAGAGTCCCAATCTACCCAACCTCTCCTCATATGACCACCCCCTCATCCCCGGGATTAACCGAGTGAACCTTTTTTGCACTGCCTCGAGAGCAAGGATGTCTTTCCTTAAGTAAGGACACCAAAACTGTATGCAGTATTCCAGGTGCGGTCTCACCAATACCTTGTACAACTGAAGCAATACCTCCCTATTTTTATATTCTATCCCCCTAGCAATGAAAGCCAACATTCCATTTGCCTTCTTAATCACTTGCTGCACCTGCATACTAACCTTTTGAGTTTCGTGCACCAGGACCCCCAGATCCCTTTGCACTTCAGTACTCTCCAGTTTCTTGCCATTAAGATAATAAATTGCTCTAGGATTTTTCCTGCCAAAGTGCATCACCTCACACTTTCCAGTGTTGTATTCCATCTGCCAAATCTCTGCCCACTTACTTAGCCTGTCTATGTCCCCTTGCAGGTTTTTTATGTCCTCCTCACTCACTACTTTCCCTCCCATCTTTGTATCATCTGCAAATTTTGATATGTTACACTTGGTCCCTTCCTCCAAATCGTTAATATAGATTGTGAAGAGTTGGGGACCCAGCACTGACCCCTGTGGAACACCACTAGTTACTGATTGCCAGTCTGAGAATGAACCATTTATCCCAACTCTTTGCTTTCTGTTAGATAGCCAATCCTCTATCCATGCCAGAATATTACCCCCAATCCCGTGATTTTTTACCTTAAGCAATAATCTTTTGTGTGGCACCTTGTCAAATGCCTTTTGGAAGTCTAAATACACTACGTCCACTGTAACCTTAATGGCCCAATAAACTGCTTACTTGACGCTCAAAGGGTAAACCGATGTTTCATGCTCAAAAAGTAGGATGATGCCTGGGATGGGAAACTATAGTTATGATGAGAGACTTGAGATTCTGGGACTATTTCCACTGGAGCAGAGATTCAAGAATTTTTAAAAATGGTGAAAGGTTTTGATATTGTGACTAGGGAAAGACCATTTCCTCTTTAGGAGTCAGCCTTGCCTCAGTGGTAGCACTCTCGCCTCCAAGTCCGAAGTTTGTAGGTTCAAGCCCCACTCCAGAGTCTTGAGCCCATAATCAAGGCCGACACTCCAGTGCAGTAGAGAGGGAGTGCTGCACTTCTGGAGGAGCTGTCATTTGGATGAAACATTAAACCATGGCCCTATGTGCCCACTTAGGTGGACATAAAATATCACATGGCTCTATTTAGAGCAAGGAAGTATTCCTGGTGTCCTGGCCTGCATTTAACCCTTAACTAACATCACAACAACAGATTATTTGCTCATTTATATAATTGCTGTTGATGATCTTACTGTGTGCTTCGCCCCTCCCTATCTCTGTAAACTCCTCCAGCCCTACAACCCCCCGAGATCTCTGCACTCCTCCAATTCTTGCGCATCCCCAATTTTAATCGCTCCACCATTGACGGCCGTGCCTTCAGCTGCCTAGGCCCTCAACTCTGGAATTTCCGCCTTAAACCTCTCCGCTTGTCTACCTCTCTCTCCTCCTTTAAGACCTACCTCTTTGACCAAGCTTTTGGTCACTTGTCCTAATATCTCCTTATGTGGCTCAGTGTCAAATTTTGTTTGATAACACTCCTGTGAAGCACCTTGGGATATTTTATTATGTTAAAAGGTGCTATATAAATGCAAGTTTCTGTCATTGTATTAGGAAAGTTAATTCTTTAGCTGGGATGTCCACACTAACAAATAACCTACCTACACTTACTATCTAGGCTCATACATGATGAATAGTCTCTTGTGCAATATACTGGGGGATGGCTGGTGTTCATAACCACCTTCAAGCGAAAAGGGGAGAAAATTGGAAACAGAATTTCAACATAGTTCTACATATTCCTTTTGTGCTCAATTCTTGCTGCTTCATATAAGAACATAAGAAGTAGGAGTAGGCCATATGGCCCCTCGGGCCTGCTCCGCCATCCAATAGGATCATGGCTGATCCGAACCTAGACTCACGTCCACTTCCTTGCCCGCTCCCCATAACCCTTAATTCCCTTATCAGCTAGGAAACTGTCTATCTCCGTTTTAAATTTATTTAATGTCGCAGCTTCCACAGCTCTCTGAGGTAGCAAATTCCATAGATTTACTACCCGCTGAGTGAAGAAGTTTCTCCTCATCTCAGTTTTGAAACGGCAGCCCCTTATTCTAAGATTATGCCCCCTAGTTCTAGTCTCACCCATCAGTGGAAACATCCACCCCACCTCCACCCGATCAAGCCCCCTCACAATCTTATATGTTTCGATAAGATCGCCTCTCCTCATTCTTCTGAATTCCAATGAGTAGAGGCCCAACCTACTCAACCTTTCCTCATAAGTCAACCCCCTCATCTCCGGAATCAACCGAGTGAACCTTCTCTGAACTGCCTCTAGAGCAAGTATATCTTTTCTTAAATATGGAAACCAAAACTGTACGCAGTATTCCAGGTGTGGCCTCACCAGTACCTTGTATAACTGAAGCAAGACTTCCCTGCTTTTATACTCCATCCCCCTTGCAATAAAAGCCAAGATTCCATTGGTCTTCCTGATCACCTGCTGTACCTGCATACTAGCCTTCTGTGTTTCATGCACCAGGACCCCCAGATCCCTTTGTACTGTAGCACTTTGCAGTTTCTTTCCATTTAGATAATAACTTGCTCTTTGATTTTTTCTGCCAAAGTGCATAACCTCACACTTTCCAACATTATATTCCATCTGCCAAATTTCCGCCCACTCACTTAGCCTGTCTATGTCCTTTTGCAGGTTTTTTATGTCCTCCTCACTCACTGCTTTTCCTCCCATCTTTGTATCGTCAGCAAACTTGGATACGTTGCACTTGGTCCCCTCCTCCAAATCGTTAATATAGATTGTAAAGAGTTGGGGTCCCAGTACTGACCCTTGCGGAACACCACTAGTTACTGATTGCCAACCCGAGAATGAACCATTTATCCCAACTCTCTGTCTTCTGTTAGATAGCCAATCTTCCACCCATGCCAGTATATTACCCCCAATCCCGTGATTTTTTATCTTGTGCAGTAATCTTTTTGTGTGGCACCTTATCAAATGCCTTTTGGAAGTCCAAATACAGCACATCCACTGGTTCCCCTTTATCCACCCTGTTTGTTACGTCCTCAAAGAATTCGAGCAAATTTGTCAAGCATGATTTCCCCTCCATCCACTGTCTCTTTTCATCTCACCCCCCCACCCCGTAATAAAATTGAATATTCAAATCAGACATACTAAAAAGAAGCCCGTCTAATTCTCTGAATAAAGCACATCCAAAAGATTCAGACTACAAACTTATCAGATCTATGCACTCCAGGAATTTATAATAGGGCCAAATGCAAGAAATTATTGCTTTGTAAATTCATTAGTTTTATTAAGAATAGTTTGTGTCAGCCTTTTATGATGCTAAAAGTTTTCTTGTACACATTCCAGAAAAGCAAATTCATTCGTAAATACAAGATCAACTTTGACCACAGATTTCGGAGCATCTCAAGGGCAACTAGGGATGAGCAATAAATGCTGGTCGTCTTGCCAGCGACGCCCATATCCCGACAATGAAGAAAAAACAAAATATTTTTCTTGGCTCTATGCAAAACATCAGTAACTTTACACAAAGCTTTTTAAGGGCTGGGATTCTTTTGCATTCAGAAAATCTTTGAAGTCATATTTACTCATTTTACAAAACAAAGGGAGAAAACTAGAGAACCAGAATTTGTTTCCACTGCAAAGCTGTAAAATTATGGAACAAACACAAACCATGCAGCCGAGAAGGTGCAACTCAAAATGGAAGAAAACTTAGATATATTAAGCTAAACTTCACAATCATTGGCACTGTCTCTGTTATTTTTAAATTCCATCCCAAAAAATCATGGAGTTAGAAGTTGAATTTTATTTTAAAATCATAATATAGTTTTGGTAAATGGGATTGTCCTTCACTCCCCCCCACCCCCCACCTACCATAAAATCAATGACTAAACCCATGGATCTGTTACAAGGTAGGTTTGGGCTCTACACCATTTTAATTTCACAAAGAGAATCTATAAAAGGGAATTTTAGAAAACAATCAATGTTTTCTCTTGTTTTGTACTCACATGCCTATATCCTTGAGAAAAATCACCAGAGACTTCTCCTATCACAGCTTTGCAACCAGCTGGACAATTCTTGCTAAAACAGACATGAAAAATATCAAATGAATGTTTCTAAATTGTAAGTACAATAAATCAGGATGCATACTTATTACACAAGTGCCAAAGTTCCAATAGATAGCCTACTATAATAACAAAACTTGACTGCACATCACTATTAAAAGGATCATCACCACACAAAAGACCTATTACTATAGCAGACCTTCCAACTCGTTCTCATTTCAAGGGTGGTGTTAATGAATTACTAGTATATTTTGTTATGAAACAAAAAAAGGATCATGACAACCCAAAGCAGCCCTTGAATTTCAAGCCAATTTGTCTACACGTCACAACTTAAGCACTTGGCTGAGTTTTCACCCTCTAAATGTCTCAGGTTGGAAGGCTATGGAAAAAGCTGAGGAACAACAATCTGCTTTTAAGAGTTTGGTAAATATGTTTCTATGACAAATTGCCTCAAAAACAATTTTTTTTAAAAAAAAAGCTGAAAATGATTTGCATTTATATAGCACCTTATCACGGTTCACAGATGTCTCAATGTCTTCATGTGGAATTAATTAGTTTTTAACGGCAGTAACTTATGTCGGTGAACATGGAATCTATTTGCTATAGTAAATGTCCACAAACAATTAAACCAGTTAATCTGTCTGTTGTTGTGATGGTTGGAGGAGGAATGTTAGCCAAGGCAGCATGTTCTATAACATCTACCAAAAACAAATGGAACAGAGAAACAGTGCTTCAACTCTGCTTCCAATTTCCACGCCTCCCTCACCTTCACATGGTCCATCTCTGATTCTTCCTTTCCTCGATTTCTCTATCCCCATTTCTGAGGATAGGCTGTCCACCAATGTAAGCCCACCGACTCCCACAACTACCTTGATTACACTTCCTCCCATCTCGCTTCCAGTAAGGACTCTATCCATTCTCCATATTTATCCTTCTCATCTGTTCAGATGATGCTACCTTCCACACCAGTGCTTCCGAAATTACTTCCTTTTTCCTCTACTGAGGACTCCACTCCACTGTGGTTGATATGGCCCTCAATTATGTCCATCCAATTTACCGCACTTCTGCTCTCCCTTCCCCTCCCTCCCAGAACCATGACAGGGTTCTCCTGGTCACCTTCCACCCCACCAGCCTCCGCCATTTCCGCCACCTCCAGTGCAAAGCCACCAAACAGATCTTCCCCTCCCCTTTCAGCATTCCGAAGAGACTATTCCCTCCACGACACCCTGGTCCACTCATTCATCACCCCCAATACCCACTCCCCTTTCCACGGCACCTTCCCATGCAAGTGCAGGAGATGCAACACCTATCCTTTTCACTTCCTCCCTTCCCACCGTCCAGGGCCCCAAACACTCCTTCCAGGTGAAACAGTGATTTACTTGTACTTCTTTCAATTAATTTATTGCATTCGCTGCTCATGATGCAGTCTCCTCTACATTAGGGAGACCAAACGCAGACTGGGTGATCGCTTTGCTGAACACCTCCGTTCAGTCTGCAAGCATGACCCTGAGCTTCCAGTCACTTGCCATTTTAATTTTCCATCCCACTCGCACCTCTCTGTCCTCGGCCTCCTACACTGTTCCAATGAAGCTCAATGGAAGCTCGAGGAACAGCATCTCATCTTTTGATTAGGCACTTTACAACCTTCCAAACTCAACATGGAGTTCAACAACTTCAGATCATAACCACTGCTCCCATTTTTTCTGACAGCAGGTGCTAGTAATGGTTCTGCTGTTGTCACCAACAGCTCCTCTAGACCCATTTTTTTTCCTTTACTTGTCCTATTAACATACCCCTTTTGCCTTGCATCATCATCCCTTTTATCATTTAATTACTCCTTCCCTCCACCATATCACAGACCTTCCCTTTTGTTCTTTCCTCCCCTCCCCACTTTCTTTTTTCCCAGGCTCTGCGCTTGCATATAAACTGTTAAATTTCTAACTTCTTCCAAAAGTGAGAAGTCGCACAACACCAGGTTATAGTCCAGGGGGGAAAAATTCAGTTGGTTGCGCCTCCCGTTAGCGCCTTAAGAGGGCGCTAATGGGGCGCAAAGCATCTAGCGCCCAGGCGCGGCGAAGTTTGCGCCGCTCGCGAAATTAACTAGACATTTTGCGGCGGCGCTAAACACTACCGCCACGATCTCCTGCGCCGGCAGATCATGACGTCACTCGAGTGCACAACGCCCCGGTATCGCCCCGGAGCGGATATTGAGTGGCGCCCCCTGCCTTACCGCCTGACGCTAGCAACGACAGGTTGAGGGGAGCGTTCTGCAGTCATGAAGGGAAAGGGGGAGCGCTATTTAAAGGTGTCCGCTTCCTGCCTTTTATTGTTGGTGCCATTTTTGAACTACGCATTCTGAGAGAGAGAGGGAGAGACTTCTGGAGAGATTCAACGTTGTGTGAAGGAGTTTTGGGTTCTGAGCAGCACTTTCCAGGTTCATTTTGATTTGCCATTCCTTGTATCGATTTAGCAGAGACTGTGGGGGCTGCACTCTGAGCTCTTTGCCTGGTACTCTCCATTGTTCTTTCCAGCACATTTGATGTGCAGGTCTCTCCAGGCCGAGATTCAAGGCTGCAATGAGCAGGATGTGGATGGAAAGCAAGATTAGCCATCCCCTTTAAGAACAGGCCCGTGCCATTGTGTGTGTGTGTTCCATTGCTGACTGACATTACATGAGCTTCGCCAGCGCTCTGAGGTAGCGCCTCGCTCCTCGGCATTTGCGCCTTAAGACAGGTGTGAAGCGCCTGATATAGCGCTGCAATCACCTCTAGGGGCGATAAAAGTCAAGTTTGCAGTCGGTGGCGATAATCTTTGCGCCCGGCCGATAATTGCGCCCCAAATGGGGCGATACTGAATTTCTCCCCCAACAGTTTTATTTGAAATCACAAGCTTTCGGAGCGGCTGCTCCTTCGTCAGGTGAAGGAGCACCTGACGAAGGAGCAGCCACTCCAAAAGCTTGTGATTTCAAATAAAACTGTTGGACTATAACCTGGTGTTGTGCGACTTCTCACTTTTGTCCACCCCAGTCCAACACCGGCATCTCCGCATCATAACTTCTTCCAGTTCTGATGAAAAGTCATCGACCTGAAACGTTAACTCTTTCTCTCTTCACAGATGTTGTCGGACCTGCTGAAAATTTCCAGCATTTTCTGTTTTTACTTCAGTATAATTGTTCAGATAATGCAGCACTCACCCAGCAGTGGAGTGTTATCCTAGATTATAAGCTCAAATCCTAGAAATCTACAACCATCTAACCCAACAACCATTTAATCCAAAAAGAGTGCTATCAACTAGGTTAAATTATCATGACAACTCTTATCATTTTCCTAATTCAAATATAAGTGGGGGAAAACTTGCTTTATTGATTGCAATTTCAAAATCTATCCGAGGTAAATACTGCAATCTGCTTAGATGTGCAAGATAAAATTTACTTATTCTGAAGCATATTGCTGGGAATTTTTGAGAGGAAGGACAGTTATTCTGACAATTACAATAGAAATTTTGTCAGTTTCCAAAGTTGATGTTTAGATATTTCTGTTTAGAGGTTGTAACCAAAATGGAAGGCAGCGGGCCAGGGTTGAATCGTGAGAGGGAAGAAATAAATACTCTGGAGCCCAGTTTCTTTGGGGATAAGGAAGTATTTATGTAGCAGACACCTGTTTGAATTTATATGGGAGAAATAGAATCGTGATGGGGTAGATTGTACACTCTCTGTGGAAGGAGCAGGCTTAGTACAACAAATGGCCTTTTTCACTCTACACTTTGGGGGAGAAATTCATTATCGCCCCATTTGGGGGCGGTAACTTTTGAAAGCTGGGAAACTTAGCACCAGGTGCTAATGATTCCCAGCTTTTAACAAATTGGGTTTTAGCGCTCCAGGAAGGAAGTGGAATGCTAAATCAAGCGCTCCACTTCCTTCCTGGAGCGCAACAGGCAGCAGGCGGGGGCGGTAGGTGTGCAGCACTGCACAATGGGCCGTGCAGCACTGCCGCGTTGGAAGGCTCCTTCGCTCCCTTAAAGGGAAGGGCCATCGCTGCAGGCTCTGCAAGGGGAAGCAACTTACCTGGTCCCCGACGGCAGCATGATCAGCCCGATGCACTGCAGCAAAGTACCGGGCTGATCGATCACTGGCTGAGACAAAGAAAAAAAGAGAAAGAGCATTTCAGAATTTTTTTTTAGTTACCTCGGCCACCTTGCCTTTAAGTATCGCCCCCGAAGCGCCCGGCCTCCCGATGAACGCCTCCTGCAGCTGCCGGTGTTTTTGCCCGGCGATGCTGCAGGGGGCGGAACCGAAGTTCGGGTCTGGGCGCTACCGGGGCACTGCACAGCCGGATGACATCACGATCTCCGAGCGCAGGAGATCGTGGCGCTAGGGGGTTACTGCCGCCGCAAACCACCAGATGAATTTCGCGGGCGGTGGTAACATCGCCGCGCCCGGGCGGTAATTCATTAGCTCCCCGTTAATCGCCCCCCGGAGGCGCTAACCAACTGAATTTCTCCCCCTTTGTCGTCTTAAATTTAGCAAAATTATTTCCCTCAATTCTTCCCCCCCCATAAATGAGTTTTAAGTGCGGACATGATACATTTAATCTCCTCTCTCCTCATGCACATTCTATAATTGAGGAGCCACAGAAAGACATAGTGCCATGCCATGTTGAGCTGTGGATGGTATACGAGTTTCCTATCACACCACAGAGTAGTATTTTGAAGCACCCATTTCCTCTCCCACCACATCATTATGTTGTGATTTTACTCTGCTTATTACAGAAGCTGCACGAACCTGGCAGTCATTAAATTTGAACTTAGTTCTCCTAACATGTAGTCTTAATGGCAATGTACAATAGTGACTCATTCATAGAATCACAGACATTTACAGCACAGGAGGTGGCCATTCAGCCATCGTGTCTGTGCCGGCCGAAAAAGAGCTAATCCCACTTTCCAGCTCTTGGTCCGTAGCCCTGTATGTTCTGGCTCTTCAAGTGCATAGCCAAGTACTTTTTAAAATGTGATGAGGGTTTCTGCCTCTACTCACCTTTCAGGCAGTGAGTTCCAGACCCCCACCACCTGACTGATTATCTATAGTAATAAACATTAAACACGTAGGCCGGCATTTTCTGGTGGAAGGCGGCTTGGGGCAGGGGGGGGGGGGGCGCGGGCGGGCTCCGATGCGGTCGGGAAACCCAGGAGGCCGGGTTTCCCGCAGGCCCTGCCAACTTTAACGGCAGGAGCTGATTTGCATGTGAGGCCTCTGTTTCCCACCGGCAGCCAGCCAGACTGAGAGGCTGGCTAGCTGCGGGCAGGTAGGCCTGCGGCCACACGGTGCAAGCTAGGAGGGTTCACGTGATGGCCAGGCCGGGGGGGGGGGGGAAGACAACCGGGGATCGGGGCCGGGGTGAAGCATCGGGAGGGGGCAGACAATCGGGGGGAGGGTTGGGTAGAGATCGGGGCCGGCCACGGTGGGTTAAGTAGGGACCCTGGATCCAGGAGGTAGGTATAAAGCCACTTACCTCCTGGATCCAGCAGTCCCCGTCTTGCTTTTAATGCTGGGTTTCACGAATTATGTGAAACCCGTCCACATGCAGTTAAAAACAAATTGGAGGTTAAAAAAAAGAGGCTTCCAGCCTCATTATAATATTTAAATTGACGTACCGCCCACTGGGAACGGGTTGGTCGCCCCCCCAACCCCGCCTCTGTTAAAACCGGAAGTGGGCGGGTTGGAGGCGGGATCAGGTTAGAAATCTCATTTTTAACAATTTATCTACCCCCCACGCTCCAAACCCACCCTTTTTTTTAGCTTAAAATTCTAGCCATAGACTAAGAGTTTTCACTTTGGTTGCAATCAGCAAACAGTTAGGTTTGAAAAGTGTTTTTTTGTTCAAGTTTCCACTCAAACGTATTTGCATATCGCTGAACATAAAATCTGCCATGAACTAGCTCAATCGGGCAGCATTTTAGAATGTATTTTTAAAACTTTTTTGCATTAATATTCCTTAATATATTTAAGAGTGGTAACCTGGTGCAGCTTTATTAATACAGCTGAAAATGGCTTTATCACAAAAAAATAAGCATTTTAATCACAATGTCTAGGCCAGCATTTGTGAGTAACCCAATTTTAGATAACTGAAAAAGACTTTAAAAAACACAGAACCATTTATGAGTTATATTAGTGTACAGTAGTCAATCTCTTGCAAATTAAAAAAAAATTAATGCGCGTATTAGTGTCCTTGTGCCTACAAAAAACAGCTTAATTTTAAGAGTCTCCTCGAAGGCCCACAAGCGAGGGCAATTCGCGGAAACTCGCAATGGTGATTAATTCGATCTGGAGTTTCGTACGCGGGGCAATGTTTTTTAAATTAGTGCAAAAGATTGCGGAAACTCGATTTACGTTGGACGTAATTTGCACTTGAAACTCTTGCGATCTTTTGGCCACTTTTGGGCGAATTGCACGAAAAAAACCAGCACAACCTGGTGGAAACTTCTGCCCAGATCCTTTTAGTACAATTAATACTGCAAAATACAATATGGAAGAAGGTCTCCGTTCAGAACAGTGTTGATTTGAAGCCTCACCTGAACTGTGGCTCATCATAATGGTTTCCTTTATCCAAACATGTAATTAAATCTGCATGGAATGAAAATCAAGGTTAACATATAGTAGAAATCTACCTGTACTGCAGCTAAGCTGACCTTTAAAAGGGAAGGATTCACCAAATATCAACCCATAAGCAACATTTCCTTGTAGAAATCTATAATCCATAACATATAATCAAAGCCACCAGTTTACACAACTAAATAAGTAAAATTTAGTTTTATTACATGGAATTTGGGGATTCTACTGTTATGTTGCTGATCACATTGATGATTCCATCCATTTGTCCATGAATATCATAAACCAGTGGCCCTGCATATAATGAAATGTACTACAAACTCACATTAATGAATACAATAAATACATTTTCAATCATTTATATTTCAGAGTGGGTCTACATCATTTAATTGTTCTAAAAGCAGAAAACAACTAGGCTAAGTTAACTACACATCTGACTGGTAAGTAGTGGAACGTCTCTTTAGACCAGATTACTGATACATATCTTATTGCCAACTTTTAGGTTTTGCATTAAATATTGTCACAGCTCCAGCATTATTGGTCATTCCCACGAGTGGACCCCATGTCACCTACAATCTGGAGTGCATCTTTTACAGCGCAATCATTTGTTAAACAATAGCATGACCTGGGGATTCTAAAAGAAACCTTGTTATGAATACCAGCTACTGCAGACTCATATGTGCCAACATGTGTCCTCTAGTCTTTATGGAAGGTGGACTGAAATGAATTAGTGAGACGAGGCACAATTTCTAACCAACAAATTGTTTTAATAAAATACATGAATTAACAGTTTTCACAGTGAGTTAAATCTCTCTCTCTCACTCAATCTCTCTCTCTTCCTCCAATGCCTCTTCAACTCTCATCTCCCACATCTCTCTCTCTCTCCACATATTTTTGCCCATGTATCTATTCTCCCTGAATGTCTCCTGCCCTGACATTATGTGGTTCAACACTCCTGTCCGCAAACAGAATATCTAATTTACAGTGAACAATGGCACAAGATATACATCAGAATGGAGGAAAGGGAAAAAAAGTCATGCCAAGTGATATTGAAATAGTATATCTTATATCTCACATTTTATCTCGCAGCTCAGTGAGTTCTTCTACACACAGAGTGATGAACACATAGAAATAAATTCTAAGTTAGGTAGAAGAGACAAAAACTTCAGAATAATTTGAGGAACAGTGATCAGCACTAGAGGATCTTTCTGAATAAGTGAGCCAAGATGAGTTAAATGGCCTTCTTCATTCTAAATCTATCTTGTAATCTCATGCAAGATAATCATCTTCAACCATAAACTGACTAATTTCAACATTAGTTTAACATGATTTAAAGTGGTTAGTAATATTATAAATAATAAAAATACTTAATTATTAAAGTGTAATTTTGAAGTGCAAACAAGTTTGGATGAAGACATTCAAGTTTTTTTTCCCCAAACATCTATAGAAAAGGCTGTCTGTCATCCATTTGCTGAGCTATTTTAAAAAAATCTGGTTACACATCTAATTAAAGTATGTTAAAAAAAACCTTGTTAACTTTAAGACAAGCCTTGTTTTTTGAAATTGCATTTTAAACTTTGATACACCTTACCTGGATGGCTGCTAGTGGTGTACGATAGCAAGAAGCCACGTCCTGATATATGGGAGCCACTTTTAAATTGAATGCTCATTTCATTGCTGTCTAAATGGATTTCTCTGGAGACAGAGTTTAAGTTTCCACAGTAAGTCCCTGTAGATAAATCCAAAGGTAATAAATGACACTTGGAATAAAGGTAGTCCCAATTTACACTTTTTTTTATTTGCATGCAGAACAGTGACTACACTTCAAAAAAAGTACTTTGAGACATTTCTCAGACCAGGGTAAGACGTGATATAAATATGAGTTTATCTTTCTTATTGACACGTGCTTACTTTTTAAAAACAGGTTTCCACGTTATAAATAGCACTTTTTTTCCTCTCAGAAAAGATTTAATTTAAATAAGGCACCTACCGGTAACACGTGATCCACTGATCTTGTTAAAAGGATAGATTAGGCTTGTGAAATATGTTACAATTCAAGCTGAATTGGAGGCTGTATTTAACTGGCCAGCACAGGCACGATGGGCTGAATGGCCTCGTTATTTGCTGTATTATTATTCTATGAATTCAAGCCATTTCCTAACACCCTTTACTCAGTGTCAGCCGTGGCTCAGTTGGTAGCACTCTCACTTCTGAATCAGAAGGTTGTGGGTTGACATCTCACCCCAGAGACTTGAGCACAAACTACGCTGACACTCCCAGTGCAGTACTGAGAGTGCTGCACTGTCGGAGGTGCATTGTTTTGGATGAGATGTTAAACCTGTCTGCCCTCTCAGGTGGATGTAAAAAATCCCATGGCACTATTTCGAAGAAGAGCAGGGGAGTTATCCCCGGTGTCCTGGCCAATATTTATCCCTCAATCAATATCACAAAAAACAGGTTATCTGGTCATTATCGCATCTGTTTGTGGGAGCTTGCTGTGCACAAATTGGCTGCTGCTGCTTCCTACATTACAACAGCGTATACACTTCAAAAGTACTTAATTGGATGTAAAGCGATTTGGGACGTCCTGAGGTCCTGAAAGGTGCTATATAAATGCAAATCTTTCTTTCATATCACCCAAAAGGCAGCTTTCAGAAGCAGTCCGCCATCTCTTAGGAGCTCAAATTTAACCCATGTGTTGACCTGGCTCACTAGCATTCTTACCTCAGTCAAAAGGTCAGGGGTGCACGGCCCACACGGCAGAACGGAAGATTCATTTCTTTTTCAGGTGAGAGAAAGAAACCAGGTAACAATCCACGAGTTAGTTTAGTATCAGTTGTTGACAAACTCTTAGGCCGCAATTTTGCCTGCGCTCAGTGGACGGGACGGGTGGCGGGTCAGCTGTGAAATTTTAAATAATTGACAGCGGGTTCCGAACCCGCTGTCAAAACGCACACACCTGCATTTCCTGATGTCGGGTCTGCCGGCGCTGAGCAGACCAGACAGGCAGCAGCGGGGGACCCAATTCACAACATCATAAGTGGCTTGTTTACAGCCACTTAACAAAGCTTTTTTCCCCCCAGCTTTTTGAATTTGACAGGTCACCCACCGGTTTCCCATTGTGCCTAGACCTGATCTGTGAAGCTGAGGTGGGAGGTCACTTGCCATTGAATCAGCTGATGAGTTGACAGCTTCAAATGTCAAGTCAAAGCTCCCAGCTGATTGAGAAATGTTCCCTTAACCACTAGCTACTCTAAACTGCATTTCCACTACAGATTCAGAATGCTGCAGGTCTTTACACAAGTCTCCATCCAGTCTGACCTCATTACCTCTCCCACCATTGACAGATCGCTTCTGTCCTCTCGACTTCACCTGCCATCTATTCCATCAGTATGGGTGCACTTTATACTCTCTCACCTTGGTCCTCAGAATCTGACCACGATCAGCCCCAACACCAGAATCACCAGCAGCACCAACAACCACACCAACCTTCTCCACAATCACCTGATGCTGTACAGGACACAGGGCATCAGCACCCGACCACATTGCTGCCAGGGACGGCCTCACCATGGCCAGATTTACTTCACTTTACGCTGTACACCCTGGATGCCACATGATGCGCCAGGTTGGCATCCCACACACCAACACCATAAAGCATCCCTACAATGCCCAATCCATTCCTTTCACACTCATCACCATTGCCCGGGGTACCGTTATGTCTCACCATTCACTGCAACTCACTAAGCCAAATCAGTCCAAGAACGCAAAGTGTTGATAATAAAGGTTTCAATGTTTGACAGCACATTAACAGAAACTTTACGTGAACATTGGCTAAAACACCCAAGTGCCTACCCTTGTGTGTTGTTAGTTAGTATGATTGGACTAGGATGAGGGTGAGTGTGAGGGATGGCTAATGAGATGGGGATGTGATAATGTAGATAGAAAGGGATGGGTGGAGGTGCAAGGTAAGTTGGTGTGAGTAAAGATGTGCAGGTGTAGCGTAGGGAAGGCAGAGTGATGGGGATGTGTTGAGTGGCACAGCAGGATGAGGTTGAGTGTGGCTTTGCAGTAACGTTTTGTGATCTACTGAGGTAATTGAAAGGTTTGCGTCACTGCACCCAGGTCCTCCTGACCACATCCCTGCTTGTGCCCTCCTGTGTAATGTGCAACCAGGCTGCGTTGATCTCCTGGGGAGGTCTCTTCCGCCCATGGGAAGGGAAGAGGACCTCCCTGTGTGCTGTGACTCCCTCCATAAGCATATGGAGGGAGTCATGGGAGAGCCTGGGTGCAGCCGTGCACCTCTGTGCAGTGCTGGTCAGTGTCTGCAGCACCTCAAAAGGTGTAGAACACTGACAGCACAAATGTCAAAGTAAATTTGCGTATGGTCCCTTTAAGGAAACCGGCTGATGACGCGTCATCAAATGACGTCATCAGACCCGCTTCCTTCAATTGGCTGGGAAACTCGCAGAGCGGGCTTAACAAGCCCAATCAGGGGAAAGTCATGTCGGAGGCAAGGGCGGGGCTGGGACCCATCACCAACGTCGCCCGCCATGGTAAGGAAATCCATAATTTGAGATAAAAATAGTTATCATTTAGAAAAACAGGGGTTAATCAAAAGCAATCAACATGGATTTATTAAAGGCAAATCATGTTTGACAAAGTAAATCAATTTTTTTTTTAAGAACTGACCAATTGGATAAATAAAAGGTAGTGGATGTCGTGTATATGGATTTTTAGAAAGCATTTGATAAGGTGACTCACAGGAGGCTGGTTAGAAACAATCAGGCATATGGTATAAGAGGAAATGTAGCAGCATGACCAGAAAACAAAGTGTTAGGATAAATGGGTGTTGCTCAGACTGGAGAAGGGTTGGAAGTGATGTACCCCAGTAGTTCATTTCTGTTAGTATATATTGATCACTTGGACCTGGGGACAGGGAACACAGTTCAGAATTATCCTCTTAACAGAGAGCTAGAGGTTCAAATAAATAATCCCCCAAAAGAGAGTGTGCAGGTAGATAAAGCCATAAAAAAGCTGTTAGCATTTTGGGTTTTATTAACAGGGGCATTGAGTACAACAGTAAAGGAGTAATGATATATTTAGTACAAAACATTGGTTCGGCCACAGTTAGAATACTACATGCGGTTTTGTGTGTCCATTATAGAAAGGACATTAAACCATAGAGATCGTAGAATGTAGATTCACCAGGATGATGCCAAGGATGGGAAACTATAATTATTAGGGGAGACTCGAGATACTAGCACTATTTCCACTGGAGCACAGAGGGCTAAGAGGAGATTTAATAGGTTTTTAAAATTTTGAATGGTTCCTATAGAATGAATAGGGAAACACTATGGCAGAGATCACTGCAACTTTTAAGACAAAATTGGATACATATTTGAAGCAGAGGAAGTTACAGGGTTAGGGAGAAGGTAGTGCGATTAGTTTTCGATTGTGCTAGCAAAACGGGCTGAATGGCCTCCTGCACTGTAAACAGCTATGGTTCACCATTAATCAAAACTCTCCCGCTTTATATTACTTCCTACAGTGACAAACTCGAGACAACAGGAATTTTCAGGTAGAAACAACTTCAACAAACACCTGGGGCTTGATTTTCATGGGGGAAGGCGGGATTGGGGGGGGATGGGGGGGGGGGGGGCTCCGATGCGGGCGGGAAACCCGGGAGAATGAGTTTCCCACAGGCCCTGCCGACATTAACGGCAGGGCCTGATTTGCATCTGAAGCCTGTGTTTCCTGCCCGCAGCCAGCCAAATGGAGAAGCTGGCTGGCTGTGGGTGGGTAGGCCTGGCCTGCGGCACTAGGCCACACAGAGGAGGGAGGGAAGGATCGGGTGGGGGCTGGAAGGGGAGGAAGATCGGGGCCATCGAGGGACCGGGGGGCGGGGTGGTGAGGAAGATCAGGGCCATCGAGGGACCGGGGGGGCGGGGTGGTGAGGAAGATCGGGGCCATCGAGCGACCGGGGGGCGGGGTGGTGAGGAAGATCAGGGCGGGCCGGCCCGGCCGTCAGAGGATTGTGGCTGACCTCAAGATCATTGGCGGGAGTGGATTCCAGGAGGGCGATCGGAGGCCTTGTGAGTGGGTCTCCGTTCGTGGCGGGGTGGGCTAGACAGGGACCCTGGATCCAGGAGGTAGGTATAAAGGCTCTTACCTCCCCTGGATGCAGCAGTTCTCACCTTGTTGTAACTGCCGGGTTTTACGAACCAGCTACAGTTAAAAACAAAATGGAGGCTAAAGAAGAGGCTTCCAGCCTCATTGCAATACTGTAATATTTAAATTGACATCCCACCTCCTGGCAGCGGGTTGGCTACCTACCCCTGTTAAAACCGGAAGTGGGCGGGTTGGAGGTGGGTTCAGGTCGGGATTCCGATTTTCAACAATTTAACTACCCCCATGCTCTAAACCCACCCGTTTCTTCAGGTTAAAAATTCTCCCCCAAAGTCCAGCCTAATAAAAACTGCTTAATCAGATTTGGATCCCAGAATGTTATTTGTGCATTCTCTTCTTATGATTCAGAAACAAATTAGTTCTAGTTAAAAATGCAGTTAGCTGACATAGCTGTAATTTGAATTTCCCAGTGTCTTGGCTAATTAAAAATTCATATGAAAAGATATAAAATATTGCTGTAACATGATGTATGACAGATTCATATTCTATCACAAAGCCCAATTTCTAAAGATTAATGTTATCGAGTATAGCATGGTCCTAATGAACTTCAAATGCTGGCTCATATTTGGAAAGCAATATTGTTAATGTGATAATCTTAGAGAAGGTTGGAACTGCTACTGCTACTTCTGTTAATCACTTTAAACAGATTTTAGAATTATTACTCATTTGCATACTAACTCCACAATGTATTAAAATAAGGAACATTTAAAAAAGCACCGTCACAACCTCAGCATGTCCCAAAGTGCTTCACTGTTGTAATGTTGGCAAATGCAGTAGCCAATTTGCACACAGCAAGGCCCCACACACAGCAATGAAATAAATGACCAGACCATCTGTATTAGTGGTGTTGGTTGAGGGATAAATGTTGGCAGGACACTAGGAGAATTTCCCAGCTCTTCAAATAGTGCCATGGCATATTTTACATCCACCTGAAAGGGAAGATGAGGCCTCAGTATAAGGTCACATCATAGAAATTTATGGCACAGGAGGCCATTCAGCCCATTGTGTCTGTGCCGGTCGAAAAAGAGCTATCTAGCCTAATCCAACTTTCCAGCTCTAGGTCCGTAGCCCTGTAGGTTACTGCACTTCAAGTGCATATCCAAGTACATTTTAAATGCGATGAGGGTTTCTGCCTCTACCACCCTTTCAGGCAGTGAGTTCCAGACCCCCACCACCCTCTGGGTGAACAAAGTTCTCCTCTAATCGTTCTACCAATTACTTCAAATCTATACCCCCCGGTTAATGACCTCTCTGCCAAGGGAAATAGGTCCTTCCTATCCACCTCATAATTTTATACACCTCAATTTAGTCTCCCCTCAGACTCTGCTGTTGCAAAGAAATAACCCCAGCCTATCCAATCTTTCCTCATGGCTAAAATTCTCCAGTCCTGGCAACATCCTTGTATGTCTCCTCTGTACCCTTTCTAGTGCAATCACATATTTCCTGTAATGTGGTGACCAGAACTGTACGCAGTACTCTAGCTGTGGCCTAACTAGTGTTTTATACAGTTCAAGTATAACCTCCCTGCTCGTATATTCCATGCCTCGGCTAATAAAGAAAAGTATCCCATATGCCTTCTTAACCACCTTATCTAGCTGTCCTGCTACCTTCAGGAATCTGTGGACATGCTTTCCAAAGTCCCTCTGTTCCTCTACACTTCTCAGTATCCTACCATTTATTGTGTATTCCCTTTCTTGTTAGCCCTCCCCAAATCCATTACCTCACACTTCTGCGGATTCCATTTGCTACTTTTCTGCCCACCTGACCAGTCCATTGATATCTTCCTGCAGTCTACAGCTTTATTCCTCACAATCAACCACACAGCCAATTTTTGTATCATCTGCAAACTTCTTAATCATGCCCCCTACATTGAAGTTTAAATCAGGTGATATATACCACACAAAGCAAGGGACCTAGGACTGAGCCCTGCGGAACCCAGCTGGAAACAGCCTTCCAGTCACAAAAACACCCATCGACCATTACCCTTTGCTTCCTGTCACTGAACCAATTTTGGATCCAACTTGCCACTTTCCCTTGGATCCCATGGGCTTTTACTTTTCTGACCAGTCTGCCATGTTGGACCTTGTCAAAGGCCTTGATAAAATCCATGTAGACTACATCAAATTCGCTACCCTCATTGATCCTCCTTGTTACCTCCTCAAAAAATTCAATCAATTTAGGGACACGACCTTCCCATAACAAATCCATGCTTTGATTAAATCTGTCTTTGATTAATCCGTGCCTTTCTAAGTGACGATTAATACTGTCCCTCAGAATTTTTTCCAATAACTTGTCCACCACGGAGGGTAGGCTAACTGGCCTGTAATTACTTGGCCTATTCCTTTCTCCCTTTTTAAACAATGGTACAACGTTAACAGTTCTCCAGTACCACACCTGTAGCCAGAGAGGATTGGAAAATGATGGTCAGGGCCTCTGCTATTTCCTCGTTTGCTTCTCTTAACAGCCTGGGATACATTTCATCCGAGCCTGGCGATTTATCCACTTTCAAAGATGCTAAACCCCTTAATATTTCCTCTCTCACTATGTTTATCTCGTCTAATATTTCACACTCCTCCTCACCTACAATATCTGCATCGTCGCTCTCTTTTGTGAAGACAGACGCAAAGTATTCATTAAGAGCCATACCCAGGTCTTCCGCCTCCACACACAGGTTCCCTTTTTGGTCTCAAATAGGCCCTACTCTTTCTTACTTATCCTCTTGCTCTTTATGAATTCATAAAACATCTTTGGGTTTTCCTTGATTTTACTTGCCAATATTTTTTCATGCCCTCTCTTTGCTTTCCTAATTTCCTTTTTAATTTCACCCCTGCATTTTCTATATTCCTCTAGGCTTTCTGCAGTATTTAGCTCTCAGTATCTGACACAAGCTTCCCTTTTTTGCCTTATCCTACCCTGTATGCCCCTTGACATCCAGGGGGCTTTAGATTTGGGAGTCCCACCCTTTTTCTGGGAACATATTTGCTCTGAACCCTCACTATATCCTCCTTAAATACCTCCCACTGCTCGGACACTGATTTACCTTCAAGTAGCTGTTTCTAGTCCACTTTTGCTAAATCACATCTCAGCTTAGTAAAATTGGCCTTTCCCCAATTGAGAACTTTTGCTCCTGATCTATCTTTGTCCTTTTCCATAACTACGCTAAATCTACCTGAATTATGATCACTGCCACCAAAATGGTCTCCCACTGATACCCCTTCCACCTGCCCAGCTTCATTTCCTAAAACCAAGCCCAGAACCATCCCCTCTCTTGTTAGGCTTGCTATGTACTGGCTAAAAAAGTTATCCTGAATGCATTAAGAATTCTGCATCCTCTATACCTTTTACACTGATTCTATCCCAGTTAATATTAGGTTAGTTGAAATCCCCTACGATTACTGCCCTATTGTTTTTGCACTTCTCAGAAATGTGCCTACATATTTGCTCTTCCATCTCTCTGTGACTATTTGGGGGTCTATAGTACACTCCCAGCAGTGTAATTGCCCTTTTTTTTTTAAAGGGGATGAGAGTGTTGCCACTGACCCAAAAAATACCTACCCCAAGCAAAGTGATTATGATGATTTCTCTCAAAAAGGGCCAAATGTTGGCCACAGCCATAAAGTAGTAACATATTTCTCTGTATTGCTAACAGGTGCCTGACCTCACATGATCCAACCTGTGCAACCAGGTACAACTACATTTAATTAATATTTTGAGTTTAATGAGCCTCACCTCAGTGACATGAAGCCACGGAGCTACAAGCCTAATTCTTATACAATTAAGCCATTCGTGATATAAAGTGAAGTTTGTCAATTTCCTGCTCAATGAATGAATCTGATACAGATTCATTGTAGAGAATATAAAAACATAAGAAATAGGAGCAGGAGTAGGCCATGCGGCCGTTCGAACCTGCTCTGTCATTCAATAAGATCATGGCTGATCTTCTACCTTCCCGACCTATCCCCATATCCCTTGATTCACTTAATATCCAAAAATCTATCAATCTCTGTCTTGAATATACTCAACGACTGAGCCTCCACAGCCCTCTGTGTTAGAGAATTACAAAGATTCACAACCCTTTGAAGAAATTTCTCCTCATCTCAGTCTTAAATGGCCGATCCCTTATTCTGAGACTGTGACCCCCTAGTTCTAGACACCCCAGCCACGGAAAACATCCTTCTTGCAGAAAAAGAGTTTCCACAATAAAAGGGAGAGGGAGAGAACTGGAGGTGGGCTGCCATCATTTGCCACCCTCACAACAGCAGAAGAGGCCATGTTAGAAGTATTGGGATTCGCCGAGCAACTAGAGGTGGGAGACGGAGAGAGGGGGACATCTCAGCAACCTTGTGATAGAATTACATATCAACCAGCTACATGGCGGAAATCAGGCACTCATATGGGGACTGATGTCATCAGCCACTGAATGGTCATCATGTGCTTAATGGTATCTGTACCCATTCTTCATATGACATATCTAACTCATCTCTTTACTCTCCCACAGGTCCATCAAGCCAACCCCCTCTCCACCACTGTACAGGAGGAAGAGGAAGACGCCTCCAGCCTCTGAGGGTGCACCATCACCAGACATAAGCGCACCCAGCACCAGCGCAGATACTCACACCTCGGTGCGTACAACGTGAGAGAGTAGTGTTGTCACCTGGTCTGTCACAAGTCAAAAGTGAGCAAGAGCCAGATGGTGGAGACGGGGACAGCAGTGGAGACTCTTTGGCGGAGGGCGCTGGATGCTCCCAATTCTGCTCAGCTGCATGCAGACGCTGAGCCTCGGCAGCCAACCAGAAAGAGGGCGATCCTGAAGGTGCAAGAAGTGCAGAGGGCTGTGACAGGTTTTGCGACCGCGATGTCTGCAAATGTTCAGAGAATTGATGAGTCCATCTCCAACATGAGCACCACTGTGTCGCAGGCGATGGCGACTGTAGGCTCTTCCATGGAAAGGATGGCCACCTGCATGGAGCAGTAAATGTGCCACTCACAGGAGCACATGGTCTCTATGGAGAATAGATGGCTATCTACAGAGAATAGATGGCAAAGGCTCATGGACCTCCTCTTCAGGAGGGATGTCAACGTAGATGTGGGTCCTCATGGCCCCACTGATGTGCAGCAAGGTGCTCTCCAGCTCCTTGCTAGCAGGGAAGTGCGGGTTGCCCATGAGAGGGATGAAGGAGAGAGGGCACGTGGAAGTGTGGGTTCCTCTCAAAGTGCTTACACTTCTCCCCCGGTGCCACGCCCTCAGTCAGAGCCCCAGAGGCCTCCTCGGACAGCGATGGCCGAGTCTGCCCCTGCACAGTTGCAGGAGGAGCAGACTTTGGCGGGGCCATCAGAGGCTCCAAAACCCAGAGGACATCCGCCAAGTGTGTCTAAGCAGTCACAGCAGGGAAGTGAGCAGGCTGCCTCTACCTCGGCTGAAGCCACAGGGGTAGCACCTTGTAGAAGCACGCGTAAAAGAAAGATGAAACACAACTAGATTCACAAGGGTAGCCACTTGGATGTTTTATTCAATGTTAATGTCAAGTTCCGTTAATGTGATCTCAACCATAAAAATCTTTATTTTCACCACTTTCCAGTCTTGGAGAAATTGGTGTGCACCTCTGGAAGTGGCTTAGTGAGTTGCAGTGAATGGTGAGACATAACGGTACCTCCACCAATGGTGAATGGGTTGGTAATTGTGGGGATGGTTTATGGTGTTGCTGTGGGGTGGTGCCAACCTGGTGCAGCATGTGACAGCCATATGGGTGTACAGCATAAAGTTAAGTAAATCTGGCCATGATGAGGTCATCCCTGGCCTCCTGGGCAGCAATGTGCTCGGGTGCTGATGCCCGCTGTCCTGTGCAGGCATCAGGTGGTTGCGAAGAAGGTTGGTGGTGTTGTTGTTGGTGCTACTGGTGTGCCTGGTGCTGCTGGTGTTGGGTCTCATCGTGGTCAGATTCTGAGGACCAAGGTGAGACAGTATAAATGGCACCCATGCTACTGGAATAGATGGCAGGTCAAGTAGAGTTGACAGAAGCAATCAGTCAATGGTGAGAGAGGTTCTTTCAATTAGGTGACTCTTTCAATTAGGTGACGCTGGATGGAGACTTTGCTGGAAACACTTGCAGCCTGCAGAAAGTTAAATCTGTGCTGGCAATGTAGTCAGCAACAGCTTCTGTCTGAGGAAAGTGATCAGCTGTAAGGTGGGAGCTTTAATAGTACATTTTATGCTGTCAAGTAATCAGCTGAATCAATGGCCACTCAACTCCCGCCTCAGGTTGACAGACGTGGTTCTCGATCTGCGCGAATCCCCTGGCCATGCAGTAAAAGTTGAAAGGTAGGGGGAAAAAGGCTCTTAAGTTTCTGACAATAAGCTGATAATGATTTCAATTAGATCGCCTGCCTCTGCCGGTCAGGTCGCTGCTGCACTGGCAAACGCACTCGAGGGAAAAGTTTGTGGGGGCGGGATCCCGACCTGCTCCGACTTTTTTCAAATTTCCCATCCAACCTGCCTCCAATTGCGCCCGCACGGACCCCAGAAATTTCGGGCCTTTGTTTCATGCTTCTGCCATTTCCTTATTCCTCATTATAATTTCTCCTGTCTCTGCCGGTAAGGGGCCCATGTTTACTTTTGCTAATCTCTTCCTTTTTACATACCTACAGAAGCTTTTACAATCTGCTTTTATGTCTCTTGCTAGTTTACTCATATTCTATTTTCTCTCTCTATCAATTTCTTGGTCCTCCTTTGTTAAATTCTAAAATCCTCCCAATCCTCATGCTTACTACTCTTTTTGGCAACATTACAAGCCTCATCCTTTAATCTAATACTATCTTTAACTGCTCCTTAGCCACGGTTGGACCACTTTTCCCGTGGGGTTTTTATTCCTTAAGGGAATATATATTCGTTGTGAATTAAGAATTATTTCTTTAAATGTTTGCCATTGCTTATCTACCATCATATTTTTTTAATCTAGTTTCCCAAACTACGTTAACCAACTCGTCTCTCATACCTACATAGTTCACTTTGTTCAGATTTCAGACCCGAGATCTGGTCTTAACTAAATCACTCTCAAAATCAACATAAAGTTCTATCATATTATGATCACTGCTCCCCAGAGGCTCCTTTACTACAAGGTTATTAATTAACCCTGTCTCATTGCATAATACTATCTAAAATAGCCTGTTCCCTAGTTGGTTGCTCGACATACTGATGAAGAAAACTACCATGAATGCATACCATGAACTCCTCCTCTGCACAATTACTGCAATTTTGGTTTGCCCAGTCTATATGAAAACTAAAGTCTCCCATGATTACTGTATTACCCTTGTTACATGCACCTCTAATCTCCTGATTTATACTGTGCCCGGCACTACAACCACTTTTAGGGGGCCTATAAATTACTCCCACCAGTGTTTTCTGCCACTTCTTGTTTCTTAGCCCCACCCAAAGTGATTCTACATTTTGTTTTTTCCAAGCTAAGATCCTTTCTCTCTACTGTCTTTATCCCAACCTTTATTATCAGGGTTACCCCCCTCCTTTTCCATACTGCCTATCTCTTTCAAAAGTATCCTTGAATATTTAGTTCCCAACCTTGGTCACTCTGCAACCACATCTCCATAATGGCTATTAGATAAAACCCATTTATTTCTATCTGTGCTACTAAATCATATATTTTGTTGCAAATGCGTCACACATTCAGATATAGTGCCCCTCTTAAAATCTTCCATCTATATAAAGAATTAGATTCTGAGCTCATCAATATAGTGTCAAAAGTATCAAAAATAAAAGCATTCTTTTCATAAAGACTTTTTATTTCTGACCTTCATTTTCCAATCTGCAAACCTCCCTCTGTGTTGAAAACTCTGCCTACATGCAACATGCATTATGGGCCAATTTTGCAATTCCCCACCCAAAAAAAAAACAGGACCCAGGGATGGCTAGCTGCTAGTGTAAAACTGGTTAAAATTGCAGTGTTGGCTGCTTGCAATTTTCTATAATCACTTCAGTTGAATAATTAGAATGAGTTCCTAGCACAGTTTTAGTCTTGGGGATGTGGAAAATCTAACTGGCAGCTCAAATTTAAGGGGATGTGCCCACTTAAAAGACATGGGCCATAAACTGGGGGGGAAAAAGGTTCAAAATAGATTTTAAACATTTGTCAGCCTTTGCAAAAGTTGGAGGGGTGGGGGAAAGAAGCGAGCCAACAGGAAAAGAAGTGCCAGGAAAAAATGAATTGAAAAGAAACCTAATGTGGGGGCACAAACAGAATCTGTGGTCGAGTGACAGAGTCACAAAGCACCCGGCTGACAGTTTGATGGCTGTCATAGTGGACATGCTGTTACTCGAGGTAGATGACAGGAAGTTTGCCCCTGAGTGGCATCCCAAGGGATCCTCTTTAGAGGACACAAGTGCAACATGCCAGTCAGGAAGTGACAGCCAGGTCAATCGTCTGTATGGTACCTGGATGCTAAGTGCCATGCTCTGAATTAAATCTAGATATTAAAAGCAATGTGGAAGCTCCCACTACTATAAATCCCATGCATTCTCCAAATTAGAATAACTCTGGCTCGAACAGAACATGATTTGGCTATAAATGGAATTGAGAGTGTGGTGTTGTGCAGTGACACAGCACAATAAGCTGCAACACAGTGCGAGGACGAGTCTCACTATGCTGTGTTGGAGTGGGGGTAAGACGACAAGTGGTTGCTGGGCACTCGCCACCCACATAAGCAGTGATGAAAGATTTCAGGCAAAGTCATGCTAGGCGACTCTTGCAGACATCCTAGCAGTCTATTACGAACGTAGGAATTACCAGACATAAAAAGATCAAGGTCTATCTAGTTCGTCTTCTACCACCCTGGTAGTCGCATGATACAACAATAATGGAGTTGTTGACTAATCATAGCAATCAATCTCTATCAGTTAGTCTACAACAGACCCAGAAATGACACGAGGAAAACCCCAGTGGTGGAGAGCTTTGGGAACCATAGGTCCAAATTCAACTTTTTTCTCCCAAGCATGCTATATTTCATGTCACGCCTCAAGTTACATGTATACTGTATCCCAAAATGTTGTTTCCTGAAAGAAATCTATTTAATTTGCATTTGAATTCATCAATACTAACTGCTTCTACAATCTCCCTAGGGAGTCTGTTCCATAGATTGACCGCTCGCTCACTGAAATATTGTTTCTGCAGATTTATTTTTTAAATTTACCCCCCTTCAAGCAGTCTGTGTTCTCTGAATTCTCCTGTTCTGGACAAGGTGCAGTAGCTTGTCATGGTCTACAGTGTCTAGTCCCTTTGAATCCTAAAAACAGCAATCATCTCGCCTCTCAATCTTCTCTTTTCCAGTGAGAACATGCCTGATTTATATAATCCAATCCTTCCATCCCCTCAATATTATAGAGTGCCACTGGTATGTAAAACTACGTAAAATGTTTCAGGGTTTCACTTGATAACCTTTGGAGGGTCAATTGTGCAGAACTTTCCCCCCCGTGAGATTAAAAATTCCTGATGGGTCAGATTGAATGTGGAAGGAGTGAGCTTTAGAGGTAGCATGGAACAAAAAAAGTTCTCAAGTGATTGCCTCCTATACACTTTCAGGGATCTTTGTGCCTTTTAATTATGCGGAGTTATTATTCTACTCTACCAACGACTTGTGTGGGCAAGTGAATAATCCACATAACTGAACGTGCATTATTTTCACCACAATACTGATTCAGCAGTACGGATTGACATACGGAAATAATTATATAGCATGCTGGGAGGTCCAGCTGGATCAGATAAATGGTGTTTAGATAATGGTAGCACACTGTAATTTATTCTGATGTATTATTTCTTCCTTTTAAAAAGTACATTGATGCTGAATATTGTATAAGCAAATTTGAAGGTGGTGTTCATCCACCTTAATGAACTGACATGATTTATATTGCACAATGTCCATCTTATGACCGTATTAGTTTTATTTCAGAGGTTTGCATACCAGCAATAAGCCGGAAGAACCTGTCAGCATGTGCTAATCAGGTCAGGGGTTAAACACAAGTGCCAAATTTCTGAAGCAGACCAGCAGCCAAATAAAACACCTATCTGTTTGTTGCCAGCAGCCAATGACTTTAAGCATTCAATTTATGACTAAGATAATAAAATATTTGACTTCCTAGATAATGACCCGGATTTTGCTGAAATAATAACGGTGAGGCTAACAGCGCTTACTGTTATTATGGGGTAAATCGGACAGCAACTTCTGGCATCCACACATGCGTAGTTAAACGCGGAAATCCAGAAGTTTCTGTCAGAGATACCGTGCCCCTCCACAGGGTGCACTGTTGCAGTCTTCGCCAATAGACTCGGCATTGAAATGACTAATGACGTGAACTTGGGGTACTTGCCCATGAGTTCCACACTAAAAATGGCTGAAAAAGTTAGGGCTGGTGCATTCAGGGGTAAGTGAGTTTAACAACGACATGATAAGTGATAATTACTGAACAACCACTCTGGCCCTGAAAAAATAATTTTACTAGCGTGGAATCTCATTCCGTCAGAAGAAAATTAGCATTGGAGATTTTTTGTTTTAAATTAAAATATTTGTTTTACTTTTTCTGTCTATCTCTTTTATCTCTCTCCCTTAATCCCATCTGTATTTCCCGATCTTTATTTTGCTTTCTGTATATCATTTAAATCTAACTCATATTTCCTGTTTTATAATTCCTGGTTTGGACTCTGCGTGTCTCAGTGAGGATTCTTTAACCTGATTGGTTAAAGAACCTCACTGTTTCTTGCTCTGCTCACAGACGCCACAGATCCCCTGTAGACAGTTGTCAGTGAGGTGAACAGCAAGCGCCGTTCCTTCTCCGCCAACAGCAAAACTCGGGCCATTAAGTGTTTCTAAAGAACCAATCATATTTAGGATACCATTAATGGAATTTCAGAATATTTAACTCAGTTGGTAGTCTACTATGAATTTATAGAATCATAGAATGATACAGTACAGAAGGAGGCCATTCGGCCCATCATGCCTGTGCCAGCTCTTTGAAAGAGCTATCCAATTAGTCCCACTCCCCCGCTCTTGCCCACAGCCCTACAAATTTCCCCCCTTCAAGTATTTATCCAATTCCCTTTTGAAAAAGTTATTATTGAATCTGCTTCCACCACTCTTTCAGATTATTTGATTTATAAGTCACAACTACAAACTATTAGTGTGTGTTCTACTGTATTCATTGTGTAGCAGTGGCAGAATAATTGGAAAAGTATATCGGTGTTTGAGAGAAGCAAGTCACTTCCAAAGAGGCTTATCTTCCAGTTCTCACAAAGGTCTGCATTTAAAATGTTAACCTACAATTGGTCAAAGAGTTTTTAAAAGTTTACATACTCAGTATTGTAAATGAGAATATGTTGGATCAAATGATATACAGTATAGTTTACTTTAACCTTGTGTCAATTACTTAGTAACCTATTATGATCTCAAACTGTCACAAGGTCAGTTACATATTCTAAACATTGCAGGGTACCTCACTAAAGTGGTTTCTGAACATTTTTCTGCCATCACTACTCCATTTAATCCTTTGGTTTCATATAATTCAATTACATATTTTTCAGAAAGATTGTCCATTTACAAGTTGCACAGGCTGGTTATAAAAGCTAGCCAGTTAGCACGTATGGAATTAGTGGAATGAAAGTGCCCAAGTTGATCTTGAAGTACAGTGAAAGCTGCTTGTTGTAATCATGCAAATGCAGGGATCAAATCCTTGCTTGCCAAAACTGATTTACATTAAAACCTGAACTTGTGCTGAACTGTAAATTAACTTTTACAGCCTTGATAAGCCACCAGCACCCCAGGGGCCTTGGTCCATATTTGCTGTATTAAATGAAATATTCTTATTTTTCTCTTGTTAGCAATAATAACAGTTTGAACAGCACTGCTAAAGTTCTAAAATACTTCAGGTATACTTAAAAAGGAAGAGGAAAAGAGGTTGAGCAACATATCACAGATTTGACAGTTTTCGATCAGTTGTTTTAATGCAGCAACTAAGAGCTTATTGGCAAATATAAACCTGGCTCCCTTCTGGGTACTGGTGACAGAATGTTTCTAATTTTTAGATTTACTTTAGGTATTCTTTTTTTTAATTCATTCATGGGATGTGGGTGTCGCTGGCAAGGCCAGAATTTATTGTCCATCCCTAGTTGCCCTTGAGAAGGTGGTGGTGAGCCACCTTCTTGAACCGCTGCAGTCTGTGAGGTGAAGGTTCTCCCACAGTGCTGTTAGGGAGGGAGTTCCAGGATTTTGACCCAGCGACGATGAAGGATCGGCGATATACTTCCAAGTCAGGATGGTGTGAGACTTGGAGGGGAACTTGGAGGTGGTGGTGTTCCCATGCGCCCGCTGCCCATGTCCTTCTAGATGGTAGAGGTCACGGATTTGAGGTGCTGTTGAAGAAAGTAAATTTCTTTGACTGTAAGGGACACACTTCAATTCTCAGTTTAAGTGTGTCCCCTGCGTACAGGAATTTACTTTCACTATGAAATATCTAGGGGGGTGAAATTGGGTGCATTTGCGCCTCCCATTTGCGCCCCCAGGGGTGCTAACGGAGCGCAAATGATTTTGCGACTGGGCGCGGCGCTGACATCGACTCTCGCCATATTCGACGGGAGTTTTGCGGCGGTGCTACGGCGTTGCGCCGTGATCTCCGTCGCCCGGAGATCATGACGTGATCGCCGTGCGCATCACCCCCGGTAGCGCCCCGGACCCAAAATTGACTTCCGACTGATGCACGCCAGCCAAAAACACCGACAGCTGCAGGAGGTGTGCATCAGGCAGCCGGCCGCTTTGGGGCCGATGATTAAAGGCGAGGTGGCCAAGGTAAGTAAAACAAAACTTGCCTTTCCTGTTATAGTTTTTTTTCGTGGGTTCCTGCCCGTGATCGATCAGCCCTGCACACTGCTCGAGTGCCGGGCTGATCGTGCGGGATCGCGGCTGCCTTGGTGGTCCAGGTAGGTACTTTTGAAATTAGAGAGCCTGCAGCAATGGCCCTTCCCTTTAGGGGAGGGAAGCAGCCTTTGAACGCCGTAGCGCTACACGGCCCAGTGAGCAGCACTGCTGAAGTCTCCGCCCCGCTCTCCTATGTTATCGCCCTAAGAAGGAAGTGGAGCGCTTGATTTAGTGCTCCACTTCCATCTTGGGGCGCTAAAACGCAACTTTGCGTTCGGCGGCGCTAAAGTTAGCACCCCAAAAATGGTCGATACCGAATTTTTCCCCCTAGATGTCTAATAGCATGACCTTTGGGTGTAACATTGCGAGCCCCTTGCTATATGGACAAGATACTGTAGCCTTCCACATATCATTCCACTCCAGAGACTTGAGCACACAAATCTAGGCTGACACTTCAGTGCAGTACTGAGGGAGTGCTGCACTGTCGGAGATGCCATCTTTCAGAAGAGAAGTTAAACTGAGGCCCTGTCTGCCCTCTCAGGTGGACTTAAAAGAGCCCATGGCACTATTTTGTAGAACAAGGGAGTTCTGCCTGGTGTCCTGGCCAATATTTATCCCTCAATCAACATCACTAAAAACAGATTATCTGGTCATTACCTCGTCACTATTTGTGGGATCTTGCTGTGTGCAAACTGGTTGCTGCGTTTGCCTATATTACAACAGTGACTACACTTCAAAAGTACTTCACTGGCTGTAAAGCGCTTTGGGACGTCCGGAGGTCATAAAAAGTGCTATATAAATGCAGTCTTTCTTTTTCCTTTTTATGTGCACTTCCCCAATCTTCCAAAAGGCAGCCTGATTCTTTAAGAAGTCAAGACCCAAATGCGAATCAATTAATTTGTTTATTTTTCAGTCACTGAGTAAACAGAAGTAAGTCTCACAGTGATAAGACTTGACCCAGCATCCTTCTTCCTAACAAATAATTAATAGAAATACGGCACGTGCTATCCCTCTTAGACAATCCTATCGCTGAATCAAACCAACTTTGCTCTGGGCCTGGTCTGCTCTCTTGTTAAAGTAGACTGGCCTGGGCCTTACCTGCCTCTCTCAGCAGACCTTGCCAACTATGTCAAACATCTTATTTCCTTTGTCCTGTCCCTGGGCAGGAAGTTTGAACCTTCCAGACGTTGGCTAATAGGGCTGCCAATTAATTCCCACTACCACCCTCCTGGATCTCCGGGAATTGGTTTTCTTAAAAGTAACTCCTGCTGTTTTCAGAATGAATTGTGAATCATCCACAGAAATGGCTTAAAACCCCCCCCCCCCCCCCCGAAACACCCCATTAGATTGGAAAGGTCGATCCATCTGGCTTGACTACACATCTCTTCCTCTCTGCCCCCCTCCCCCTCTAGCTCTGGCTGCAGGCAGGACGTTAAACTTTTGTGGCCTTCAGCATGAATCATACCCAAATCCTTCCATGGCAAAATGGTCAAACATCCTGAAATGCGAAACAGGCCAAATTTCTAGAAGTTAATTCACAGTTTAATACAAATAGCTGCTTCAGCTGTTCAACAAAGCTAGTCAGCAGCACTTCAAACAGCTGAGCAGCGCTCTGCTCAAAGTGCCAGCTTTGGGTTTGATAGCTGCCCCACAGGTCATCACGGGATTGCCACCTTTTGATTTAGTGATCATTTGATTATAATGACCATTTGGGTACCTGACTGAATTAATCACTATAACCAGATTTTCCTTTCAATTATACAAAACAAAAAAAATTACTTTCTAAAAGTGATGCTTTGAAAAACAATAGAAGTACAGCTGTACTCCTTAAGGGGGCAAATCTTGCTGCGGTATGGTTCCATAGGTGCCAACAACTCACACAATGGGGCTATGCTTTTTTGTGAGCCTAGACAACAATTGCCAGCAGGCTTTTCCCAACTATAGAGGCACCATCCAAATGGCAACACAAATGGTCTTTCCAGCAGGAGTCAGTGGATAGTAATTGGGGACCGGAACACGATGATTTTTCTCTTTCCTAGCTCTGAAGTTAACTGTATGCCCAAATGCTGTCTCAACTTGGATCCACAACTTCAGCAAAGACCAAGGGGGAAAAATTCAGTTGATTGCGCCTCCCGTTAGCGCCTTAAGAGGGCGCTAATGGGGCGCAAAGCAGCTAGCGCCCGGGCGCGGCGATGTTTGCGCCGCTCGCGAAATTAACTAGACATTTTGCGGCGGCGCTAAACTCTACCGCCACGATCTCCTGCGCCGGCAGATCGTGACGTCAGTCAAGTGCGCAACGCCTCGGAGCGGATATTGAGTGGCGCCTCCTGCCGCTAGCAACGACAGGTTGAGGGGAGCGTTTTGCAGTCAGGAAGGGACTGGGGGAGCGCTATTTAAAGGTGACCGCTTCCTGCCTTTTATTGTTGGTGACATTGTAGAACCACGCATTCTGAGAGAGAGAGAGAGAGAGAGTGGGAGAGAGAGAGAGAGAGAGAGAGAGAGAGAGACTGACTTCTGGAGAGATTCAACGCTGTGTGAAGGAGTTTTGGGTACTGAGCAGCACTTTGCAGGTTCATTTTGATTTGCCCTTCCTTGTAACGATTTAGAAGAGACTGTGGGGGCTGCACTCTGAGCTCTTTCCCTGGTACTCTCCAATGTTCTTTCCAGCAGATTTGATGTGCAGGTCTCTCCAGGCCGAGATTCAAGGCTGCAATGAGCAGGATGTGGATGGAAAGCAAGATCAGCCCTCCCCTTTAAGAACTGGCCCACGCCATTGTGTCTGTGTTCCATTGCTGACCTGACATCACGAGCTTCGCCAGCGTTCTGAGGTAGTGCCTCGCTCCTCGGCCTTTGCGCCTTAAGACAGGTGTGAAGCGCCTGATTTAGCGCTCCAATCAGCTCCAGGGGCGATAAAAGTCAAGTTTGCAGTAGGTGGCGATAATTAGCGCCAGGCGCTAATCTTTGCGCCCGGCCGATAATTGCGCCCCAAATGAGGCAATACTGAATTTCTCCCCCCAAGGATCAAACGGAGACTTCTAGTCAGTATGATTTAGTGCCACACAGTGAGGGAGAAGTCATAGAGAGAGAGAGTTGCAGAATTACAGGAACCAAGTCAACATTAAAGACCAATGATATGTACACACCAAACCAAAGCAACAGAGAAGCTGACAATGCAGGTTTCTTTATCACTCAAAATTATCCTTTCGCCTTTTACAGATGAACACATTATTCTTCCTCTAACCCCATCCTTTTGCGGATGAATGCAAATTATGCTTGTAAAACATTAGCCAATGGTTGAAATATTTGAACATTACTAAGTTTTCTTATCTTTTTCACTTACATTTTTTCAAGTTATAGCACCTTTGCAAGTATGTTGACATAATTCCCTGGTGCAACGCCCTCCTCCTCCTCTGGCTTCCTGTTTAATATCCTCATCTAACCACATGCTAATTATATTACCACAGAACCTTTGCTATGGATTTTGTAAAATTTCTATGATTCTATGAAGTCCCATCTTCTATGAAGACTGAATAGAGGGAAACATGGAGAAAAGCATGTTTGGGGCGAACCTCGTAGTTTCTTTAGAATTCAGTGATCACAAGCCCCTGCAGCATGAATGCAAACATATCAAATTAAATAGATATATTTAATAAGTTTATAGAGTACTATGGAACATTAGCAATTCATTTTAGGTGGTTAACATACTTCAACTAATGATATTAAATGTATTAAACCTCTGCCAACAGAAGATTGAGAGTTAGGAATTAAAAGTTACTCACACACCTGAAGGCTGATTATTCCATTCTTTAGTTGAACATGGGCTATGACCTAATCAGAATAAACTACAGCCAAAAGGCAGTTTGAAACTGGATTGTTTTGTATAGTATTGTACAATATATAATCCACAGGCTAAAAGGTGGCCCATCAGATATTTAGCACCATGTGATAAGGAATTCACAAGCTTAAAAAACACCATCCCAAACTGGTTCCAAAGTAACACCATTATCCAGCTCAGGCTCTTCCTTCTCCCTTTCTCCTCCTCCCCGCTCGTAGAAAATAGAACATCTATTTGCTTAATTCACTGGTGCTACAATGTGGGAAAAAGTGCTTTTGCCATTGGTAGATCGTTCAAGGAGTAGTTGATCTTTATGGTTCGACCAAAAAATGAACTCCCTATAGTGGAAGCCTTAGCCAACAAGTGCAATACAACAAACTGTTCCATCCAAGAACTGGCAGAGGAAGAGACAAGCAAGACAAGAGGCTCCAGTACAAGAGACTCTTTAATGGGGACAGCAGTATGTTACTGAACTAGTAAAGCAGAGGACATGGATCTTGAAATTAAAAGCTGGCATCAGTAAAAGTCACCATGAAGCTGTCAGATTATTGTAAAAACCCAACTAATTCACAAATATCCTTTAGGAAAGAAAACCTGCCTTACCGGGCCTATACATGACTCCAATCCCACACCAATCTGACTGACTCTTGACTGCTCTCTGAAGACCCACCACCACTTTCTCAGGGCAACTAGGGATGACCAATAAATGCCAGCCTTGCTAGCAATGCCCACAGCCCAAGAATGAACATACAGGAAACTCTTTATTAACCGGCACCGACGGGACCGGCGTGGTGCCGGTTAATCAAAAAGTCCGGACAACGGAGAGTTATATCTACCAACGTACGAGAGCCCCGTACACATTGACATGCGCCTGCATTCGGAGCTCCGTCTCCCCGGGGACCGCCAGCTGACCATCTGTCGTGTCCGCTGCCTACCCGAGCTGCACATTCCCCTCCCAATCTACACACTCCGATACAAGGCAAACGCCTCGGGGTTTTTTTTAAAGTTAATCTTAAACGAGAGATGAAGGAAAACCCCGGTTACCTACTCAAGAATTTTGCCGGTTAAGAGAGATTTCCGGATATTTGGGTGCCGGTTAATAAAGAGTTTCCTGTATTAAAAAAAAAGTTCACTGTGTATGGAACAGGAAGACATGGGAATCACAATTCAGATTTGGACACAGCAGTTTCACAATTTTCTGCTCATTTGTTTTAACAGGCAGAAAAATCACAGGCTGACGAGCAGAAAACCAGGCCAGCAAATTCAAAATACTGGCCATGCAGTGGGAGGGGGATAGCAGGTAGTTACCAAATCAAAGTGGGTGGAAAGAGTCAGGTCAATATGCCAAACTCTCATTCACCATCCTGCAAAGAATGAGTCGTGCAATTACTGCTTATTACATCCAGTTGGATACATTTAATTCTTTCCGTCTAAGAAAGCTACGTGCTTCTATTTTAAACTAGATGAACTACAATCACCTTTTCTCAAGGTTGAAAACTGATATGAATAAATTTACCTGAAACTTGAGAAAATTTTGTAAAATCAAGAAAGAACACTCTAGCTTTAAAAGGGAAATATATAAAAGTATGAAAAGCAATGGGGATTTTTTTTGTTGGAAAAGAAAACTATTTGCTTTCTTAAATTTGCTTAATAACTGATTCACAAAGGATTAAAAAGTACCAAGTTAAGTGTAGCTGCTAGCCTAGGCAGGAAGTAAAACAGATCACTTTTCCACCTTTCAACACTGATCACACCCTTCCTTCATAAAAATACCGTACTCATTCACACACACACACACGCACGCACGCACGCAGGCAGGCAGGCCAACAGAGCAGTTTACCTGTTTCTGGTTTGCACATTCCTTACTTAGAAACTGGGGAAGGCAACATCCTCCAGAAAACAGTCACAAACAGTGACTTAAACAATTGCACATGTGTAAGCTTGGGGATGATTAACTGTTTTAAAAGAAATCTGGTTTCTGTGGAAATCGCTCTGCAGTATAAACTAGTACAGTATCTACAGTAGAATGAAGAACATGCAACTGGCATCACAAAACTGCTTCAGAAAGAAAAAAAACTGCTTTTGAAGACTGAGGGGTGACCTGATAGAGGTATTTAAGATTATGAAAGGGTTTGATAGGGTAGACGTAGAGAAGATGCTTTCACTTGCGGGTGATACTAGAACTAGGGGCCTTAAATATAAGATAGATAGTCACTAATAAATCCAATAGGGAATTCAGGAGAAACTTCTTTACCCAGAGAGGGGTGAGAATGTGGAACTCACTACCACAGGGAGTGGTTGAGGCGAATAGCATAGATGCATTTAAGGGGAAGCTAGATAAGCACTTGAAGGAGAAAGGAATAGAAGAATATGTTGATGGGGTAAGATGAAAAAGGGTGAGAGGAGGCTAATGTGGAGCATAAACACTGGCATAGACCTACTGGGCCGAATGGCTTGTTTTTGTGCTGTAAATACTTTGTAATACTGTAAAAAGCAGTTCTAGAATATAAATACATATGATGTTTCAATGTATCCTCTATAGAACTATTCTATAAGCTGTCCAAGTTTAATATATGCATTGATTTAAAGATGTAAAATATGAACTGTTAGGCGTCACAAGTTTCATACTAGTACAAAATAATTGACTGTAAAATACGGTGCAATATCATATTTTTGTCATGCAAATAGCTAGCAGCAAAAAATGTACATAAATCTTATCATGGGATCAATGGGCATCAAATCACAAATCTGATGAAAACAAACGTTTTGTCTCATGTGAGCTTAAGATAGTGCCAGATGTGTGTTTGGGATAAAGCCGCAGTAACCTTTGAACCCAGATTAATCAAATTATCGATTCTTAGAAGGACAAGGGGTATTTTATATGCAGATTCCATTCCAACCACACAGATGGAGTTGGGTTTCCTCAATGCAGTTGGGCATCAGAGCATTAGGCTGCCTGGATGTCTCAGTTCACAGCTTGTCCACATAAGCATTTTATAAAAAGAAATGCTTAATGCTTTGATTACCTGGCTATTGAGAAGAAATTGCTTGATAGTCAAAAGAAAAGATGCTCTATAACTGACAGAGTTTCTCAAGGTCTACAATTTCCTCTTTACTTCAGGGGCGCCATAAGGAATTATTCCCACATAATTTAACATTAAAGGCTGTATTTTCAGGAATTTACTGAAAAGAACTACAAGGCTGTTGGATTACTTTTAATATAAATAGTTGAAATATTGTATAAGTTTGGTCATTTCACTGAATTAATATCTTGCTGTCCGTTTTTGCTTTTGTATTTTTCACCTGTGACTATATTTAACCAAATAATTTTAATTGAATGGATTGAACTAGGGCATGTTATTTTATACCTTTGAAGGTGATGGCAGAATGTGATAGACATCCCACATATTCTCCAATGCACAGCACATCACCATTAGATGCTAACAGCTAAACTTGTGCACGCTAACCTGTACACAGTGGTGAATAAAAACCACAGGTTTTGGTTCATAAAGGATTTAATCTGCTGCTGGAAACTGAAGTCTAGCATTGAACACTAGAGCAAATGTTGGGGAAAAGGCTGAACTACAACAAGATTCACTCAGGTCCAGGCAACTCCACTTCAAGACACAGTTCATATTCCATGGCTATGTTGAGATTACATGTTGAGTAAACCTTTAGTAAACATAAAATCCCATTGAACTCTTCATTCCATTTCTGCTAACTTGTTGCAGACTTAATTTTTAAGTATTTGCTCTCCATAGCAGACAAATTGATTAGTACCTTTGAATCAACCACTTCAGCTTTAACTTGTTTACATTGAGTTCATTTACTGGAGTTGAACAATTACAGTCATGAACTTACCATATTCAGTCATTGATGAAGATGTTCCTTTGAAGATTTTGAGGTAATCAGATGTGCATTGCTGCAAATCTAAGTCTCCAAATTTCAGGAGAATTTTCTTTCCCTGAGGCACTTGGATTTGCCATTCACACCAAGTATGGTTTGGGTAGGTTCCAGGATAATTCCTTGATGTCAACGTTCCACTGCCAGGACCTAACAGCATGTGACCACATCCATCACCTGTTAAAACAGGTCATTAAAAAAAATATATGAAATGCTCGATATAGTGTGTTCTTTTCTAGATTGTGGCTGTCCTTATTTTTTCTTTAAGTACTGATTTCATTAAAGGCCAGCTGGCACGCAATCACGCAATCTAGCTTGTGTCCTGGGGCGGGGGAGGGATTGGAATGACATTTAAGCATGCTGTTCAAAAGCAGTTCAAGAATAAATTATATATAACACCATTCTTGATAGGTAGGTAATGCAGTACAAAAGAGCTTTCAGAAAAAAAGTTAGAAGAAATCTCTTCAACCTATACTCTATCCACATTCACTGCAAAAGGTAGTTTCCATCGGCAGCACTGCACCTACTAACTGAATTTCAACTTTAGGCACAAAATGACTGGGAATAGTGTGTTCAAGTTTAACAATCCGCCCTTGTACCATTGGTGCATACACTAAAAACAACATGGGCTGCCCACCATACACTCCTAACCTCTCAAGACGGGTGGAAAAACACAACCCTGACAGATCAAATACTTCAGGCCAAAACTGCTAATCAACCTTATTACAAAGGAAGTACAAGCAGAGGCAAGTTAAATCAACAGCTAAAATGCCAATACGATAATAAGCTGGCCCAATTTTTTTTTTTTAAAAACAGTTTACTGAGATAAAAGAAAGAATGTGTTTTCAATTCTTAAGAGCCTTTTTTCCAAATCTTTTTGATGAGGTTTTTCATGTAAATATACACCTTTGTTCTTACAGAATCCTAAATCAGCATATTACCTGGAAATATGGTTGAACTGAAGACAGAAGGTGAAATAAAGTAATTATACCTGGTCCAGGCAGCTTCTCACACCTCAAATCAAAAGACATTTCCTCATGAAGCAAATTTCTTTAAAGAAGCTGCTGATTCTCAACAATGGTTAACAAAAGGTTTTAAACCAATTATATATTCCAGGCAGTGGCTATTGACACCTTGATGCGGAAATGCCAGTGTTGGACTGGGGTGGACAAAAGTGAGAAGTCGCACAACACCAGGTTATAGTCCAACAGCTTTATTTGAAATCACAAGCTTTCGGAGCGCTGCTCCTTCACCTGACGAAGGAGCAGCACTCCGAAAGCTTGTGATTTCAAATAAAGCTGTTGGACTATAACCTGGTGTTGTGCGACTTCTCACTATTGACACCTTGACAGACATTAAGTAGTTTGGTCTCAAGCAACCTCATGCATCTCCTGCAACCTTGCATGTGAACATTTTGCAAGCCCAGGTTGTCTGGAAAATCACTTGAACCAAATGAGGATTGCTTATAGACAAAGGCATAAACAAAATTAGCAGAAATCCTTTGCATTTCAAATAGCAGGTTGTGTATTGACACTCCCAGGCGCTCACATGAAGACACAGGAAATCTCATCAGAAACAGAATTCACGGCTTCCATTTTAAACTTCCCAGTGCTTCAGCTTGCATATCATTCAAATAAAAAGATACAACTCAGAAATATTTTAGAATTTGAAACACAATGGAACCCTGCTTCCATCACAAGGGCCTTCATCAAAACAAATCTTTACTTTTAACTGATTTTTTGAATCCCAACTGATAACAGGGTTCCAGTCATCACTTGTAGTCATATACTAGTCAATCTCCCTTGGTGTTGCACACAGGGATTCAAGACCAAGAGCAATCTTCAAATGATGCAGGGTGAGAGAGTGGGGATAATTGGATAAGCCATGCAGGTATAATTCAGTTCCCATTTTAAAGTTATTCTGTCCTTATTCTTATTTTAATATACATTATTTATAGTTAATAGCAGAATTTATGGCAGTTTGGGAAGCAGTGTTGGCTGGAGTATGAGTTTTCTGCTGTACAGATCGAGAAGCTAGGAAACAGAACACGGAGACCTACAGCACCATCACTGCCAGGAGCGTATGACGAGTTTACATAAGCAGTTTCCATTAGAAATGTGGATATAGCAGTTTATAATGGAAAAAAGTTGACCGAAGAAATGTAACAAAAACTTAACAACAGGAAACTAGGCTTGGTAGACAAGAAGTGGGCACAGATGCAGGATTTATAATATAGAAGAAGGAGAAAGAGTCAAAATAAGAGGAAATTCGTTTGATGGGACAGGAGAAGCTGCACGAGTTAGTCTACCAGCACAGTTCTGTTTACGTGGCTTGTGTACCTTGGGAAGAGGTAGAAATGAGCTGTGCAGGGTTGTGGAGTGGAGGTTGGAAGTCGTGAGTGGGTGGGGGGAGATCTCTGAAAGGGACAAGATTGGTAACAGTTGCTGTATTTTGGTAGTGAGGTACATTTTGGGCCGGGGTGCTTAACCTGTGACTAAAACAGGGAAAGAAAAACCCATTTTTCAATCTAGACAACTCACCATGCATATTGATTAGAAAGATAGAAAGATAGATATATAATGCCTTTCACAACCAAAGCACTTCACAATCTATTAAGTGCTTGTGACGCGTAGTCACTGGGAAACATGGCAGCCAATTTGCACACAGCAAGGTCCAACAAACAGCAATGTTGCACACAGGGATTCAAGACCAAGAGCAATCTTCAAATGATGCAGGGTGAGAGAGTGGGGATAATTGGATAAGCAAGACTCAAGTCTGGATGACTCTACGTCAGGTGGGGTTACATGTAGCATGACATGAACCCAAGATCCCGGTTGAGGCCGTCCTCATGGGTGCGGAACTTGGCTATCAGTTTCTGCTCGACGATTTTGCCCAGATAATGACCAGATAATGAGGATGGTTGAGGAATAAATGTTAGCCAGAAGTTCAGGAGAACTTCCCATATGATCTGTTATGTCCACCTAAGAGGGCATACAAGGCCTCGGTTTAACATCTCATCTGAAAGACTACACCTCCAATTGTACGGCACTCCTCAGTACTACACTGTAGTAGGAAAAAGGTTTAGGGAGGGAATTCCAGTGAGAAGGGCAAAGGAATCTGAAAGCTCTGTCACCAATGGTGGAGCAAAGGAAGGGCAGGGTCCATAAATGGGAGTCAGAGGGCCAAAGATGGCAGGTGGGTAGTTCAGGCTGAAGGAGGTTGCAGAGAAATGGTGGGGCCAGGACATAGAAGGATTTGGAGATGAGGATCAGAATTTCAAATTCAAATTCAATGTATTGAGGGGCAGGAAGCCAACAGTCAGCAAGCAGCGTGGGGCCGGGGCGGGGGGCGATGATGAGTGAGGGTGAATGTTGGATAGGATACAGGCAGCTGAGTTTATGGAGAAGTCGCACAACACCAGATAATAGTCCAACAGTTTTATTTGAAATCACAAGCTTTCGGAGCGCTGCTCCTTCATCAGGTGAAGAGATGTATATCGGCACAGCATATATAGTCAGAGAACACTATCAGACGATTACAGTTAATCTTTCTAACTGCCCTTTATCACACCTCGGCAGAGAGACAATCACGGCAATCAAAGGTGTGGATGGTGTCCAAACAGGTCAGTCAGGGAAACATTACATCAAAGACAATGAGGTGGGGTCACAAGGGGTCAAATGTGGCAGATGCTGGAGTCTGTATGGAAAACAAAAAACTTTTTTTGCTGGAAATCACAGCAGGTCCGGCCGCATCTGTGTAGAGAGAACAAGCCAACGACGACTCAAGTCTGGATGACTCTACGTCAGGTGGGGTTACATGTAGCGTGACATGAACCCAAGATCCCGGTTGAGGCCGTCCTCATGGGTGCGGAACTTGGCTATCAGTTTCTGCTCGACGATTTTGCGTTGTCGTGTGTCTCGAAGGCCGCCTTGGCGAACGCTAACCCGCAGATCCGAGGCTGAATGTCCTTGACTGCTGAAGTGTTCCCCAACTGGGAGGGAACACTCCTCCCTGGCGATTGTTGCGCGGTGTCCGTTCATAAGTTGTCGCAGTGTCTGCATGGTCTCGCCGATGTACCATGCTCCGGGGCATCCTTTCCTGCAACGTATGAGGTAGACAACGTTGGCCGAGTCACATGAGTATGTACCATGTACCTGGTGGGTGGTGTCCTCACGTGTGATGATGGTATCTGTGTTGATGATCTGGCATGTCGACACCACACAACCCTGCCACGGCAACCTCTGCAAGACATGCCAGATCATCAACACAGATACCAACATCACACGTGAGGACACCACCCACCAGGTACATGGTACATACTCATGTGACTCGGCCAACGTTGTCTACCTCATACGTTGCAAGAAAGGATGCCCCGGAGCATGGTACATCGGCGAGACCATGCAGACACTGCGACAACTTATGAACGGACACCGCGCAACAATCGCCAGGCAGGAGTGTTCCCTCCCAGTTGGGGAACACTTCAGCAGTCAAGGACATTCAGCCTCGGATCTTCGGGTAAGCATTCGCCAAGGCGGCCTTCGAGACACACGACAACGCAAAATCGTCGAGCAGAAACTGATAGCCAAGTTCCGCACCCATGAGGACGGCCTCAACCGGGATCTTGGGTTCATGTCACGCTACATGTAACCCCACCTGACGTAGAGTCATCCAGACTCGAGTCGTCGTTGGCTTGTTCTCTCTACACAGATGCGGCCGGACCTGCTGTGATTTCCAGCAAAAGAGTTTTTTGTTTTCCATACAGACACCAGCATCTGCCACATTTGACCCCTTGTGACCCCACCTCATTGTCTTTGATGTAATGTTTTCCTGACTGACCTGTTTGAACACCATTCACACCTTTGATTGCCGTGATTGTCTCTCTGCCGAGGTGTGATAAAGGGCAGTTAGAAAGATTAACTGTAATCGTCTGATAGTGTTCTCTGACTATATATGCTGTGCCGATATACATCTCTTCACTTCACCTGACGAAGGAGCAGCGCTCCGAAAGCTTGTGATTTCAAATAAAACTGTTGGACTATAACCTGGTGTTGTGCGACTTCTCACATTTGTCCACCCCAGTCCAACACCAGCATCTCCACATCACGAGTTTATGGAGGGTGGAAGGCCAGCAAGAATGAAATTGGCAAAATCGATTCTAGGGATGACAAAAGCATGGATAAGGATCACAGCAGTGGTAAGGGTGAGGGAGGAGCAGAGACAGGCAACATTGCAGAACTGGAAATAAGCAATCTTGACGATGGATGAGATGTGGGATTTGAAGCTTAGTTTTGGCTGGAACAAGATGCTGGCTTTCGCACAGTCACATCCAGCTGGAGCGAGCGACCAGGGTATGGAGTTCATAGCAGGGATCAAAAATGATGGCTTCCAGATGTTCAAAAAGCAACATAGTACAGATGCTGGAAATTTGAAATAAAAACAGAAAATGCTGGAAACACTGCAGATCAGGCAACATCAGTGGAAAGAGGAAGGTAGGGTTAACGTTTCAGTTCTATGACAAAAGATCATTGACCTGAAACATTAACCTTACTTTCCTCTCACCACAGATGTTGGCTGACCTGCTGAGCATTTCCAGCGTTTTCTGTTTTTATTCCAGATGTTCAGTTAGACAAAGTCAACAATGTCAGACAGGCAGTCTGACAGCAGAGAGTTGGTTTCAGCGTCAAGGGACGTGATGGCAAGGTAGAGGTGGGCGTCATCAGCATACATATGGAAGCACAGCATGTGCCTGTAGATGATGTCCCTGAGGGGCAGCATGTATACAAGGAAGAAGAGGGGGGCTGGGCTAGATCCTTGCAGGACTCAAGAGGTGACTTTGTGGGGACCAAAAAATAAATAATTGTTGGAAATGTGCTGACTGCATTCAGACAATAGAAATGGAACTACACAAGGGCAATCTCATGGAGCTGAACAATAGAGGAGGCATTGGAGGAGGATGGCATGGATGACCATATCAAAAACTGCACAGAGATCTAGGAGGTCAAGAAGAAATAATGCACCATGGTCACAAACACAGATGTAATTTGTGGCTTTATTCAGCACAGCTCGATGCAGTAAGCAGGGCAAAAGCTGGGCTGAACATATTCAAACAAGAAGTTTTGGAAGAGATGGGCATGGAGCTCAGGGGTGATGACATGGTCAAAGGGCTTCAGAGAGAAAAAGGAAGTTAGAGATGGAGCGATAGTCGGAGAAGACAGATGGGTCAAGCGCAGATATTTTGAGGTGGTGAGATAACAGTTGTTTTGAAAGAGCGGAGGATGGTGCCTGAGCAAAGGGAGCCATTAACAATGTGGGCTAACACGGGGGCCAGGAACGGTAGTTGAGTGGTCAGGAATTGAGTGAGGAGGGGGATCAAGGAAACAGGAGTCTGGTCTTATGGAAAAAATAAACCTGGCTTGGCAGAGGGGAGCAAAACTGCAAAGTAATGGGGATTACAACTAGAATTGATGGGAGACTGGGAGACAAAAGAAAGGAGAGCTAGCAGCTGAAGCACCTGCACAGATGGCCCCAATCCTAAAAGGATGAAATCCATAACTCTTCCTTCTTGGTGACCAGGAAAATAGACACATTATAGCACATTTATAAAAATAAATATCACTTTAATTCAAGGGCACATGTTATTGCCACATTCCCAAGGATAAAATCTTATCCCAGAACATTCTTTGATTGTGCTCCCTCATACTGGATGATTAAATCTGTGGTTGAAATGGCAACAAATGACTGAAGTAACCTGTCTAATGAATACAATGATGGATGTTAGCTTTTCACACTCTTCAGCTAAGTAAGTTTCTCCTCCCCATATTATTTTGTTTTAATTAAAGAAAAATTGAAGTTTCCCTACCCAAAATGGAGGACTACCAACCCTGAAACTGACTTGAAGAAGGGTAAGGATACCTCAGTCATCCTACAGTGAGAACAAGATAGCAAATAAAAACAAATGGACACATGCCTTTCCCCTAAGAGGTGAAAAACACAGGTCCCCGAGTCCTAAATACTCTTGCATAAGAAATAGGAGCAGGAGTAGGCCATTCGGCCCCTCGAGCCTGCTCCGCCATTCAATAAGATCATGGCTGATCTTGTACCTCATCTCCACTTTCACCATAATATCCAAAAATCTATCAATCTCTGTCTTGAATATAATCATCGACTGAGCCTCCACAGCTCTCTGGGGTAGAGAATTCCAAAGATTCACCACCCTCTCTGAGTGAAGAAATTTCTCCTCATCTCAGTCCTAAATGGCCGACCCCTTATTCTGAGACTGTGACCCCTGGTTCTAGACTCCCCAGCCAGGGGAAACATCCTCCCTGCATCTACCCTGTCAAGTCCCATAAGAATTTTTTATGTTTCAATAAGATCACCTCTCATTCTTCTAAACTCTAGAGAATATAGGCCTAGTCTACTCAATCTCTCACTCATACTTGACACAGACACTTATGGAGGGATGTTCCAGATCATCCATGACATAGGATTAAACATAAGAAAGCATGGAAAGGGAAAAGGCTATTCATCTCATTAAGCCAGCACTACATGCGCTGAGCAACAAGGAATTGACTTCAGTCAAGCACCATCACACATTGAAACAATAGGTGAAAACTAAAAGGTATATGGAAGCAATGGAACTATACAATATACTGCACAGAACTTCTTCAAAAGTATACACAAGCCCGTTCTATGAAATTCAAACGGACAAGTTGTTTAATCAAATGATTATTGACTGAACTTTGTAGCAGCCAGCGGAGAAGGGACATCAGATGACTGTGTGGCGGGGGAATGGGGCAAGCCACCAGGAACGGGACACTTTCTCTAGGTCAGCCGCAAATGGGGCTCAAAGGGACAGGGACATTGGGCTGCCGACTGATAATTAGGATCATGTACAGACTGAGGAGAGATGTGGCGGTAAGGGGGTGCGGTCAGGGAAGAGATTCAGAGAGGAAAAATTACAGCTGGGGTGGAAAGGTTACAAGGGGAAACAGTATTTGGAAAGAAAATCAGGCTACTTCACAACACTCAGTTACCAGATCCCACAAATGCAGTCAAACTCAACCGGTTTTCTTTTCAGCATTAACTCTTAAATACTATGTAGCTGCTGATGCAGCTAATATTGTGACATTTATCAAAAAAAAAACATCACTGCCTACAGCCATAACAAATACTACAGTTAAATGATGACACATTTATAATGGCATTAATAGAAGGATCACTGAAAGGACTACACGATAACATCAACAGGTTCCATCCCACCATCAAACTCACCATGGACTACTCCTCAGAATCGGTTTCATTCTTGGACACACGAATCTCCATCAAAGACGGACACCTCAGCACTTCACTCTACCGCAAGCCCACGGACAACCTCACGATGCTCCACTTCTCCAGCTTCCACCCTAACCACGTTAAAGAAGCCATCCCCTATGGACAAGCCCTGCGAATACACAGGATCTGCTCAGACGAGGAGGAACACGATGGACACCTACGGACGCTGAAAGACGCCCTCGTAAGAACGGGATATGACACTCGACTCGTCGATCGACAGTTCCGACGGGCCACAGCGAAAAATCGCATAGACCGCCTCAGAAGGCGAACACAGGACACAACCAACAGAGTACCCTACGTCGTCCAGTACTTCCCCGGAGCAGAGAAACTACCATGTTCTTCGCAGCCTTCAACATGTCATCGATGACGACGAACATCTTGCTAAGGCCATCCCCACGCCTCCACTACTCGCCTTCAAGCAGCCGCCTAACCTCAAAAGTACCATCGTTCACAGCAAATCACCCAGCTGTCAGGAGAACAGCGACCACGACACCACACAACCCTGCCACGGCAACCTCTGCAAGACATGCCAGATCATCAACACAGATACCATCATCACACGTGAGGACACTACCCACCAGGTACATGGTACATACTCATGTGACTCAGCCAACGTTGTCTACCTCATACGTTGCAGGAAAGAATGCACCGCAGCATAGTACATCGGCGAGACCATGCAGACACTGAGACAACGTATGAACGGACACCGCGCAACAATCGCCAGGCAGGATTGTTACCTCCCAGTCGGGGAACACTTCAGCAGTCAAGGACATTCAGCCTCGGATCTGCGGGTTAGCGTTCTCCAAGGCGGCCTTCAAGACACACGACAACGCAAAATCATCGAGCAGAAACTGATAACCAAGTTCCGCACCCATGAGGACAGCCTCAACCAGGATCTCAGTTTCATGTCACGCTACAGGATGTGACTCGACGTCGTTGTCTGGTTCACAGATGTGATTTCCAGTTTTTAAAAAAAAGTAAAAAGCTTAACTGCAGACTGCAGCATTTGACACGTTGGACCCCCTGTGACCCCACCTCATTGTCTTAGCTGTACTCTGATGTGTCTTTGATGTAATGCCTCCCTGACGGATTGTATCTCTGCAGACACATTGTTCTCTGTCTATATATACTTTGTAACCGATTTGTATTCCCTCACTGTACCCGACGAAGGAGCAGAGCTCCGAAAGCTCATAATTTCAAATAAAACTGTTGGACTATAACCTGGTGTTGTGCGACTTCTCATTAATAGACAACCCATGGCATTTTTAATATATTGATACTATATCAATATATTAAAAATGCCAAGATGGTTGCAACTTTGTTTCAAATACATTAAAAACTCCTCTATATATCTGCTGTTTAGGGGGACCAGATGAGCCTCTTATGTATAGCTCTAAAGAATTTTTTTGTCAAATATTTTACTGCTTCATTTCCCAGTTGAAAATTTTTTTTTTTTTTTAAAAGAGACAAGAATGTAAAAATACAAAATTTGTATTTCGATAATGCCTTATCATGTCTCAGAAATATCCAAGACCTTCAGGTACACTGTTGTTTTGTAGGCAAATACAGCAGCCATTTTTGCACATCAAGATCTCCAAAACGACAATGAGGTGAATAACCAGTCAATTGTTTTAGTTGGTGTTGATTAGGGGGGAAATATTATCCTGGCTACTGGATGAATTGTTCTGAGTGTCGTGAGATCTTGAACATCCACAGGAACCATCATAAAAGGCTGAGGTCTTTAAGTTAATGAAAAAGGTTGACAGGGTAGATGTAGAGAAAATGTTTCCACTTGTAGGAGAGTCCAAAACTAGAGATCATAAACATAAGATAGTCACCAACAAATCCAATAGGGAATTCAGGAGAAACTTCTTTAACCAAAGAGTGGTAAGAATGTGGAATGGCTATCATAAGGAATAGTTGAGGCAAGTAGCATTGATGCATTTAAGGGGAAGCTAGATAAGCACATGCGAGAGAAAGGAATAGAAGGATATGCTGATGGTGTTAGATGAAAAAAGGTGGGAGGAGGCTCGTGTGGAGCATAAAGGCTGGCATGGACCAGTTGGACCAAATGGCCTGTTTCTGTGTTGTCGACTCTATGTGTCTAGGAAAGGCAGACGTGGCCTCGGTTTATCATCTCATCTGAAGGACAATAGTCCAACAATGCAGCACTCCCTTAATACGGAGTGCAAGTCTGGATTTTGTGTTCATGGCCTGCAGCGGAGCTTGAACCCACAATCATTTGACTCAAAAATGAGAGTGGTACAAACTTTTGTTTGTGTACTTCAGGGAAGAGAAGCAGTACACAAATCTTAGATGCTGCTATCTTCATATATATTGAAAAAAAACGTGACCTGAGAAATAAATTAGCTAAATAGTAAAACATACAAATGTCATTGATAAAAAACTACATAAATTCCCCTTCAAATGGAGGAAACATTAAAAACATTTCCAATGGAGCTTGCATTTTACATCACTCCCAATGAAGGTCTAATTTAAAGACTAGAAATAAATTATAGTTCAAAAAGCCAAAGAAAGGTAGAATTCAACGACTGAGAAGTGGAAAAGCCTTATTTAAACAGCTGACCATGTGGAAATTCAGGGTTACAGCACAAACTATTACGATGCACTTTAAAATAAATACATGAATGATTTAACACAGACAAGGATACAGTTGTGCATTCTGTATCGACAACCATCTGCGGGGTAAATGATATTTACACCAAGTTCCTATGACGATGAGCTGTCCCATCTCCCTCTCCCCTCCTTTAACGGCCAGGGCTTCCATAGATAAAAGATACTAAAATTAATCTGGAAAAATAGAAAGGACTGCTGACAATTTCACAGTACTGTAGTAGGGAAGAGGGGTGCGAGCAGGGCTGTCATTTGTTTCCCTGCTTAAACCTTGAAGTTTAGTTTCATATTACTGAGGCTGAGAACGCAGAGAACATTGTGAACAATCAGCAAAATACTGCAGAGAGCAAAAGTCGATGTTTTGAGTCTATTGAACTTGCTGCTTCAGCATTCTTTGAATTCTTAACACAGGCCTAATTACTTTTAGCGATATTTGCTTCAGCTAAGTATCAGTCAGTCAAGATACTGCCCATTTAGTTTTCAAAATGGGATCAAATGCAACCCTTCCCCTTTTAAGAGATAGCCATTTCTATTGTTTTTTTTTAAAAGTATTATATTTGAATTAGCATGACTGTGATCACAACTTCTAAATGCCAGTGACCAGCACATCAACAACACAGGAAAAATACAGCAACTTTAGAAATCATCTGCCACAGCAAACATTGTTAAAAATTAAACGGTTAGCATATGTTGTGCAGTAGCTCAATCTGGCTTTCTAATGAAAACTTGTCACAAGGCTATAATGAAGACTGCATGGGGGAGGGACAGGCAATGTCAGAGAAAGTACCTAAATATTTGTATGTCCAAAAATCTCAGAGGCTTTAGCTCAACATTTTGATCATTTATTCAGTCGAAACTTTGTTTGTGTTGGGTGACCAAAATAATAATCTAAGTAACAGTTTTTCCACTTATCAAGCTGAGGGTGGGATAGGAAGAGGAAAGTGCATGTTGATAAAAACTGAACCAAACACCAATGAATTAAAATAATGCAGGCTTGTAGTATAGATAAAACTACACATAAAAGATAAAGTGGAGATACTACAGTTTTAAACATTGCAGAACATTTTGTTGCTGAAGCATTTGCAAATGACTTTACCCAAAAGTACCAAGTGGACAATCCTACATGGCCTCCTCCCAAGGTCCTCATCATAGACACCAGTGTCAATTCGATTAATTCCAAGTGACATTTAGAAGCAGCAGGATGCACTTAAGACAGCAAATGCAACGTTCCCTCTAATTTTTTTTTGGCCCACGCAGCCCTTTTAAGGGCCATTCAAAATTACCCGCATACGCGGTTTTTCTATTCTTGCCAGCTCACTAGCTGCGCTGGACCTGCAGAGAGTTGCGCGGCCGTGCGGCTCCGCAGCTAATAGGGAACATTGATCCTGACAACATTCCGCTGTAGGGCTCAAGACCTGCACACGAGAACTAGCTGCTCCCCTAACTTTGATAGAACTATGACACCGGCATCTACCCAACAATGTGCAAGATTACCCAGGTACATCCTAGCCACAAGAAACAGGATGACTCTAACCTGGCCAATTACTGCCCTATCAGCCTCCTTTAAGCCATCAAAAAAGCAATTGATGGAGTCATCAACAGCACCTACTTAGTGATGGTCGATTCTGGTTCTGCAAGAACCAGCTCCTGACCTCATCTCTTCCTTGATACAGACATGGATACAAGAACTGATTGCCAGACTCAAGAGGTGAGAGTAGCTGTTCTCAACATCAAGGCACCATTTGAGCGCGTATGGCACCACTGAGCCTTACCAATATTGAGGTGACTGGGGGCCAAAGAAAAAATCCTCCAGTGGCTGAACTCATACCTAGCCGAAAGAAGGCTAATCCTCACAGCTCCAGGATATCACTGCAGGAGTTCCTCAAGGAAGCATCCTCAGCCCAACCATCTTCAGCTGTTTCATCAATGATCCTCCCTCCATCGTAATGTCAGGAGTGGGGTTGATGATGCCAGTGTTCAGCTCCATTCACAACATCCAGGCTTGGGCCGACAAGTGGCCGGTAACATTCACACCACACAAGTGTGAATTAATTACAACCTCGAACTAGAGAAAACCCAGTCATCTCCTGTTCACTGTCAAGAATACTGAAATCCACACCATCAATATCTTGAGGGTATTCTTTGACCAGAAGCTTAACTGAATTAGTCATATTAACATAATTTAACTGGACAGGTGCAGCCTCAACAACACACAAAAAGTTCAATACCCTCCAGAACAGAGCAGCACCCATGAACTGGACTTAATATCCAGCCCCTCCATCACCAGCTTCTGTGGCTACAGTACATTCAATCCACAGGCTGTATTGCAGCAATGTGCCAAGGTTACCTCGCCAGCACCTCTCTCCCTTGCGACTGCTACCACAGAACTACAGAATGAGTTATGATATCATTTAAGTTAAACAATACAACTTACCTTCATGTAATAATACAAAATAAACACACCATACTACTCTGCAACAGTGGATTGTCTTAACTGACTTGAACATTATAATTCCTCTCCATTCAGTCCTTCAGCCCAGAAAGAACCTTCTCACCCTGCAGTCTCCCCAAAAAGCGATGAATGTTTAGAATAATCTTCTGAGTAGGGCAATAGAACCAAAAATATTAGGAACATTTAAAATTTATCAATACAAGATTTCAGATAACGAAGGATATATTTACACAAAGTTTTCTGACAAAGATAAAAGCCTGATCCTGCTCCTATTTCGTGTGTCCAATTCTGTTAGGTTCAGGAGATGGTTCTGTGACAGTAGATTGGCGGTTGGGATCAGATCAGCCATGATCTTATTGAATGGCGGAGCAGGCTCGAGGGGACAATTGGCCTACTCCTGCTCCTATTTCTTATGTTCTTATGTAAGATAAAAGTCTTGTTCACTTCACAAGTATGTTCCAAAGTCAAAAAATTTGACTTCGTAATTTTCAAATCTTCGATACTATAAACCATAGTACTGACCTTTCTACAACAGAAAAGGGAATATTTTTGAGAAGCACTCGTAAGGAAATATACTCCCAAAAGGATTAGTCTCCAGGGGATCCGGCCCCAAGAGTCCAAATAATTGAGAACACAGCTTATTGACAATAAAATTGAAATTTTTCAACTGAAAGCATTTAATTCAGATTTTCACAGTTCAGTAGCAAGTGTTCAGATTTAACCTTTCCAATCATGTTTCAAGATACTAATCCATAGCATTATGGATACAGATGTGTATTATGACAACAAAAACAATTTCTGGAGTGACAAAGTGGTCAGCTATTTACTCTGTCTTTTCAAGTAAACCTTTCAAGGGCATAGGTCACAAAGGCAGGTCCACGCGTTTTATTTGTCTTACCTTCATTAGTTAAACTGTTTGTAGGCTTGCTAGTAGAGTACCACTACTAAGCATCAGCCGTCCTATTACTGAGCATCAGCCTATTCAAAGTTCAATTCTCAGGCTCCGAGTAGGGTAGCACAACCAAATTTAAACATGGAGTACAAAGATGATTTGGCAACAATTCACTGAATAGTTTTAGCACATACTTGCATTACTGAGGACACTGTGCAAAGCTGTAAAATTTGCCATTAAAGGTAGAAATGTTGCATTAGTCCTTCACATTGAAGTGGACTGCTTACACAAACAAAACTGAATCAGCAGCCACATTCACCCATACACAAAAGCAAACAGAGACATTTGTGCAAGGACCACAGAACATGCTACTTCATGAATCCTAGTCAAAGTTTACACACAAACTAATCCTTTAAGCACCTCTGATACAATAACTCACTTTGGCAGTGTTCAGCATCTTGCACTACTAAATTACCAAGTCATTCTAATCCAGGCTGCTCAATGTTGGCCTGAATATCACATCACAGTTCATCCTGATAACTGCAATGATGCAAACAGGTCAGACTACAACATTCAGTCCTCTGAAAAATCAGGTTGGGTAGCAGTTTTAAATATAATGTAAAATTCAAGTATTTTAAGTATAAAAGAAAATAGATTTGGAAGAGAATTTTGGGGTAAGATGTTATTAATTAAAAATGTTTTATTTAAGATTGTTTTAAAGAATATTTTAGTACAGTAAGAAATTTACTCTAGATATCAGAGTAGTATTATTACTCTTGTAGTAATAATAACAACATTGATGAAAATCAACCACAAAGTACCTCAGTAGCCATAAGAATGCTGGGAGCTATAGAAAAAGTATGGACAGGACTACTGCCAATTAACCCAAGTTCACTCATACAGTTCTGATGAAGAGTTCGACCCGAAACGTTGACTCTGTTTCTCTCTCCTCGATGCTGCCTGACCTGCTGAGTGTTTCCAGCACTTTGTTGTTATTTCACTCATACAGTCCTTGTAGCAATCCACCTAGGTGAACACAGGGGACGGTAAAGTGAGGGGCTGAATTCTGGGGAAAAATGAAAACTTGGGAAAGCATACGATAAATCTAACAAACCCATAAAACAAACCTGATCAGATTCAGATTTATGTCTGGGATATAAAGATCAAATTTTAGTGTTATGTAAAGTAAATATCTAGATCCCTAGTTTTGGGGTTCCTGCGGTTTTTAATGCATTACATTCCCCAGGACATTAAATGTTTGGGTTGGAGTCCACAAAGGAGTGGACAGGACGACTGCCAATTAACCCAAGTTTGCTTATACAGTCCTATTTAAGAAAGGTGAGAGGAGGAAATCAGGGAATTATAGACCAGTTAGTCTAACATCTGTTGTCCGGAAATTACTAGAATCTATAATTAAGGATAGGGTGACTGAACACCTTGAAAATTTTCAGCTGATCAGACAGAGCCAGCATGGATTTGTAAAAGGTAAGTCATGCCTGACGAACCTGATTGAATGTTTTGAAGAGGTGACTAAAGTAGTGGACAGGGGAATGTCTATGGATGTTATTTATATGGACTTCCAGAGGCATTTGATGAAATGCGTCATATGAGACTGTTAGCTAAAGTTGAAGCTCATGGAATTAAATGCAAATTATTGACCTGGTTTGGAAATTGGCTGAGCGGCAGGAGACAGAGAGTAGGGATAATGGGCAGGTACTCTAATTAGCAGGATGTGACTAGTGGTGTCCTGCAGGGATCTGAGTTGGGGCCTCAACTATTCACAGTATTTATTAACAACTTAATGATGGCATAGAAAGTCATATATCCAAGTAGATGACACAAAGATAGCGCCCCCTTTTTTACCCCTTAATCTATTAATATCTCTTTGTAATTTTATGCTTCCATCTACATGGCTTACAATGCCGTCTATCTTTGTGTCATCTACTTGGATATATGACTTTCTATGCCATCATTTAAGTTGTTAATAAATACGGTGAATAGTTGAGGCCCCAACTCAGATCCCTGCGGGACACCACTAGTCACATCCTGCTAATTAGAGTACCTGCCCAATAATCATACTCTCTGTCTCCTGCCGCTCAGCCAATTTCCTAACCAGGTCAATAATTTGCATTTAATTCCATGAGCTTCAACTTTGGGGTGCTACCTTTGCCGGAGCGCTAATTTTAGTGCCCCAAAAAACTTAGCGCCCCCGCGGCCGATTTTCCCAGGTAGCGCCCCGAGGGGGAGGAGGGGCGCTACTGGAAGCGCCCCGCGTCGCTCTTGGGGCGCGGCGGGCCAATATCGTGGCGCTACGTGCCGCAGTACTGCAGGCCTTCCTCCCCTTATTAAAGGGGAGGGGCCTGGCGCAGCGCGTCCCGGCGCCCAGCTGGGCCACCAGGGATCGGGAGTGCCGGCAAACGAGCTCGGCACTCAAGAGGAGTGCCGGGCTAACGGAGAGCAGCCGGCACCCCGTGGGGGGGCTTCACGGGGGCCGGGGGCAGCTGCTGGCAGGCAGCAACAAAAATGGTCGCCCGCCACCTCCCCTTTAACTAGCGCTGCCCCGGCCGCAGGTAGGCCCCCCTGAACCTGGCGGACATAGCATCCGGTGGTAAGCCAGGGGCGCCACCCAATGTTACAGCCGGGGCGCTGCGCACAGGCAATGAGGTCATCACCGGCGGCGCAAACGGTTAGTGCCGCCACTAACCTCCCACTGAATTTCGTGGGAGGCGTTAGTGGCGCCGCGTCCAGGCGCTAGTTGATTTGCGCCCCGTTAGCACCCTCTTAGGGCGCTAACGGGAGGCGCAAATCAACCGAATTTAGCCCCCTAAGTGAATAGGCAAAACTGTGGCAAATGGATTTCAATATAGGCAAGTGTGAGGTCATCCATTTTGGACCTAAAAAGGATGGATCAGAGTACTTTGTAAATGGTGAAAAGCTAGAAACAGTGGAGGCCCAAAGAGACTTAGGGGTTCATGTACATAAATCATTAAAATGTCATAGACAGGTACAGAAAATAATCAAAAAGGCTAATGCAATGCTGGGCTTTATATCTAGAAGACCAGAATACAAGGGGGTAGAAGTTATGCTATAGCTGTACAAAGCCCTGGTTAGACCTGGTGTACTGTGTTCAGTTCTGGGCACCACACCGTAGGAAAGATATATATTGGTCTTTTGGGGGGGGGGGGGGGGGGGGGGGGGGGCGGCGGGGGGGGGGGGGGTGCAGTAGATTTACCAGAATGATGCTTGGACTCCAAGGATTAAATTACAAGGAGAGATTACACAAACTAGGGTTGTATTCCCTGGAATTTAGACGGTTGAGGGATGATTTGATAGAAGTTTTCAAGATATTAAGGAGAACTGATAGGGTAGATAGAGAGAAACTATTTCCGCTCTTTGGGATGTCTACGACTAGGGGACATAATCTAAAAATTAGAGCCAGATCTTTCAGGAGTGAAGTTAGGAAACACTTTTACACGCAAAGGGTAGAAGAAGTTTGGAACTCCCTTCCACAAACAGTAGTTACTGCTTGGCCGATTGTTAATTTTAAATCTGAGATGGATAGATTTTTGTTAACCAAAGGTATTAAGGGATATGTGGCAAAGGCGGGCATATGGAAATGGTCACAGATCAGCCATGATATCATTGAATATTGATAAATGGAGGATTGCCAGTATTTGTGAGACCATGTCCCAGCAAGAACTGGGGGTGGGGAGCTTTGTGTTCCGGACATGAAAAATAATAAAGAAGCTTTTTTTTTCTAAAGCAAAGAGAATTGAATTCTTTCAACTGGATTTAAACTCGGAGATGAAAGTATAGTGTTCGGACCCACCCTGAAAACGAGCTGAATTTAATTTCTTGTATTAGTCATTACTATTTTTAAGGTACCAGACACCAAGTAATTGTGCCTGTCGAGTAGATCGTTGGAAGTGCAGGCTCGAGGGGCTAAATGCAGGGGTTCGAGAGAAGTGTTGGCAAGGTAGAGCTAGGTGCCGGCTGTGTACATGTCTGCTGACAATGTCATAAAGAGGTAGCATGTGGATGAAGAGAGGGCCATGTATAGTTCCTTGGGGGAGTCGAGGTAATGATGCCAGGGGGGGGGGGGGGGGGGGGGTGTGGCTGGAGGAGGAGAAGAGGAATGAAAAGAAACTGTTGGAGATGATCTGGTTACAATTAGACAGCTAAGAGGAGCCAAGCTGGGGTAGTCCCATTGAGCTGGACAACAGAGGAGAGGAGGAGGATGGCTAAATGGCCTACTCCTGTTCCAATGAGTGTTAAATGCTCAGCAGAAGGGTGAACCTGATGAGTATAATGGTCTTTTCTTGTTACATACATTCTAGTATATACTAAAGGAGAGAGAGCGGTCACTATACCTCTGATAATATTCTTGGGAGGTACAACCTCACCACCACCACTCTTTGCTCTGCTTCTTTCTCATAAGTAGAGTTTCAATAACTCTTGTGCGTGAGGATTATTAGTCTAGGTCTCTGGATTACTAGTCCAGTAACCTAACCACTATGCCTAATACCACGCACTGTGGCTGCATTGTGTATTATCTACAGGACGCACTGCAGTAACTATCCAAGGTTAGTTTGACAACACCACCCTCACCAGCAACCTCCACCACAGAGAAAGACAAGAGCAGCAATGTTGTGGGAACACCAGCACCTTCAAAGTCCCCACCAAAACACACACCATCCGGACTTGAACATATACTGCCGTTCCTTCATCATCGCTGGACCAATATCCTGAAAATCCCTTTCTAACATCATTATGGAGGCACCATCACACAAGAACAGTATTGTCCAATACATTAGCCACATGTTGGCAATCTAGATGAGGCTAATTGCATTTTTGATTCGTAAATAAATTGAGTAATAGGCACTGTCATTGGACATGTGATCGCAATGCTCATTCACACAGCATACTTTAACCTTTTTGCATGTTTATTGATAAAATGGTAAGACAAAAAGTAGAGTGTGTGAGAGTATTTTTTGATAGTTGTGTGTGCTTTACTTCCTTGGTTACTGCTCACTGGTTATCTGTTAAAATGGTGTGTAACATGGTGAAAACGTACTTCAGTACCACAGAAACACCAGCAACAATGTAGGTAGAGGAGAGCTGTCATCATGGTCAGACCGACCAAATCAGAATAACTGCTCCAGGCCAGGAGAAGAAAGGAAACCCAACCAATAACTAGCAGCTCCAACAGGGCACAATCATGGAAAGGACAAGCAGCACCCAACCACATTCTGGATGGAGTGGGGGCAGATCTGCCATGTTTCACGGAGTCAACATTTTCAGCAATCACTCTGATGAAGTCAAAGCACCGCTCGCAACTGCTGGTCAAAAACCTAGAAGCTGCACTAAGATGTGTTGTGTCTGAAAAATTCATGCCGAATTCCAAACTTTGGGGACAGAAATATTGCAAAGTTTTGCGCTGAATGTGTATATTTACTTAACAAATATTACCAAAGTATTTTTACATGTATTGTGTGCAAGGCATTTTCTACTAAATAGGTACAGTGGCATAGTAGTTGTTACTGGACTAGTAATCCAGAGGCCTGGACTAATGATCCGAAGACACGAGTTCAAATCCCGCCACGGCAGCTGGGGAATTTAAATTCAGTTAATTAATAAATCTGGAATTAAAAGGCTAGTATCAGTAATGGTGACCATGAAACTACCGGATTGTCGTAAAAACCCATCTGGTAATGTCCTTTAGGGAAGGAAATCTGCTATCCTTACCTGGTCTGGCCTATATGTGACTCTAGGCCCCACAGCAAGGTGGTTGACTCTTAACTGCTCTCTGAAATGGCCTAGGAAGCCATTCAGTTGTATCAAACTGCTGCAAAGAAGTATCACTATGGGAGCACCTTCACCACACGGACTGCAGCAGTTCAAGAAGGTGGTTCACCACCACCTTCTCAAGGGCAATTAGGGCAATAAATGCTGGCCAGCAACACCCACATCCCATGAATGAATAAAAAATAGTGCATGTGGCTAATATGGTGTTGCCATAGCCATACCTGTGGCTAGACAGCAATTTCCACTGGACAACACTGTTAAAGGATAAAGCCCACCACTACCTTCTCGGGTCAACTAGAGATGGACAATGTGTGGCCTTACCAGCATCGTCCACATCCTGAAAACAAATACAGGAAACTCTTGTTTAACCGGCACCTAAATATCCGGAATTCTCTCTTAACCGGCAAAAATCATACTCCGAAAACTCCTCTCAAATAACCGGCAATGTTGCCGAGTCCGAGTCTCCCGCGAACGCCGAGTACTCCGAAAACTCCACTCAAATAACCGGCAATGTTGCCGAGTCCGAGTCCGAGTCTCCCGCGAACGCCGAGTTAGTCAGTGGAGGTAGTTCTCCAAAGTGCCACTACTCGGCCTCCTGGCGCTGTCGGAAGTCCGAACACTGCAGTAACAGGAGTCTGATTCTCCCGCGCTGCCGGGAGTCTCTTCTGATCGGCCATTTTACTGTGTGTAAGTTTTGTTTTACTGTTAAGTAATTAAAGAGTTATGGATTACCCTCAACTGGCAGTACTGTACTTAATCAAGCATCTTCCACCATCCATTTAACACAACATTCTGTAGGTGAGTACCCAAGTACTGTATGCTGCACATTTCTTGATTTTTTTATTTTTGTTTGTTAAAAATAGCCTCGGTAGATATAACTCTCCGTTATCCGGAACTTTTGATCAACCGGCACCACGCCGGTCCCAGGATACCAAAGAGTTTCCTGTATATGTAAAAAGGTGACATTTGTCCTGCAGCAGAAAGTACTAAAGCAAAGCTACAAACTTTCTGCTTTAATACCTCCTATGAGCCAATTTAAAAGAACAAGTTATGCAATGGTATTTAACTTTTGTAGCACAAATAGTCATTACTGGATGTTCAGTACAGACTTTATCATTAATGTTAGAGAAGTATACAATTCACTTTGAGCCTGCAGCACTTGAGTTCCCCTTGTGTGTGGGATACATTCCAGACTCATCACATAAACAGTGAGTATTCTGTTTCATCAAAATTACATACAAATTACAACATGAAAATAGGCCATTCAACCAAGCCAGTCTATGTTGGTGCTTATCCTCCATGAGCTGTAGTCCTAATCCTGTATGCCAGCTCTGATCCCATATCCCTTTATTCCTTGAAAAGCCTGATCAGAAAAGCATGCAAACCATTTCTGATACCATGCATGTGCAATAAAGGCTTATATTCCACAAACAATGGAACTATTTTACCTTATTGTATTACCATTCATTTCTTCCAATAGTAAGTTACACTATATTATAATTTTAGGCGTTTGTAGAACCATTTTCTCTTTCAATGGTTTCACACCAATCCCAATCAATTAACTTTATCCCCTACAATGGTTGTGCCTATGCAATCAAACAACAACAACAACTTGCATTTATATAGCACCTTTAACATTGTAAAACATCCCAAGGTGCTTCACAGGAGCATAATCAAACAAAATTTAACACTGAATCACACAAGTTGATATTAGGACAGAAAAGATGTAGGTTTTAAGGAGCGTCATAAAGGAGGCAAGAGAGGTAGAGAGGCGGAGAGGTTTAGGGAGGGAATTCCAGAGCTTAAGGCCTAGACAGCTGCCAATGGTGGAGCAATGAAAATCCAGGAAGCACAAGGGGCCAGAACTGGCTTCTGTGGTTCGTGTCAAATTTTGTTTGCTAATGCTCCAGGAAGCACCTTAGGATGTTCACTTTATACTGGAGATCTTGTGTCAGAGAAGTGCAACATTTAACAGTACTTTGTTAACACGTGTATATAATTCTACCTCATGCTCAATTGCTCCAATAATTCTTTTAACATTTTCAGCCTGTTAAACAGGCACAGGTTTAGCCCTCTTGCATTTGCTGTCACTTAGAAAAAACAATACACCACTACTGCACTATTCCAGCCAGATTTTTTCAAACAAACATTACGTAAAAAAAAAAAATCACACAACCAACTGCACCCACCTTTTAATTTCTAATGATTAAAACATGCGGACGAATCAGTCATCTCTTTTTAATGGTTAGAAACGTTGCTGACAGTCAGCGCTGGCAAACACCATGTGTGAATACAAATGCACAAAGCTTTACCATTTCCTCACTTGGCAGTGTGTGCAAGCAGAATAATAAAGGTCATCCATTCATATCTAATGTCAAAGTTGTATTGGATGTACTGCTTGCCACATTTATTCTGCAGTACACCCATACAAAGTTTTTTTTAATAAAGCAAACTTCAAAGAGGGACCAATCGTAAAAAGCTGTTTAATTAAGAAATTTCTAAACCTGATGTATTGAAATTTCAAATCGTGAAGCAAGTCACCTCTACTAAAAGGACAATAGCCGCAATTTGACGTTAGCGGCGAAGCAGAAGTGATTGCCACTGGCCTTGAAGTAAGCTTCCCACAAAGATCTCGCAATCTCTGTGGCGACAAGTTCGGCTTTTCCGACGTGCAGTTGAAATCAGTGTCGTTTAGTGGGAATCCCATAGCGCGAGCTGCAATGACATCAACAAGCTGTCTAAGCAGCCGATCACAATGCAGAATTCTCACAGACCGAGAACCAGGAAGTGGGTAAGCACCTTTGATTCTAACTTTTTAAAAATGTTAGAGAGCAGAACAAAGATTTCTTAAAAATGTTAATTTTTATTAAAATGGATAAATTTGACGTGCCACAAAATTAAAATTAGTATTTCAGGGCCATAACGTTTGCTTAGCAGTCAATATGTTGTTAAAACCCCAGTTACACCTAATCCAAGGTGGCCCTGGAGATGGAGCACGTGGTGTCCGCCGGCACGCTCGAGGCCTTCCGCGACCGGTGGGCGCCGCGGGGACTGGAGTGCATCATCATCCCGGCCAACACAATTTTAATTTAATTTGTTAAGTTTCATTTGAATGGTTTATTAGTTACAGTTTATTTGTTTTAGTGTGCACCAATCAAAAGAGTACACCTAATCCAACAAGGCCTAACTTTTAATGGGGTATTCAACAGCGATATTACTGCGGAAGAGCCAAAGTTTTAGTCAGTTTCCCTGATTTGACAGATTGGACTGATTTCCGGCTATGGAGGGGTGGGCGCAGCACAGCGCAGCTAGTGTCGGAGCAGTGAATGATTGACCGCAACTTCAGGATTTCCGCGTTTGGATGTGCAACATCCTGAAGTTGCGGTCAGTTTCAAAGGGGTAATAACAGCGAACGCTGTTCGTTTGCTGTTATTACCCACTGCAAATTCCGGGCCAATAAGGCGAGGTTGTCAATGTTGAAAGAAATTAACCTCTTCAAAACTAACCAGTTGGAAGTCAGAAAATAAAGTTACTACAGCCTATTTGAAAAGTAACGTCCTTGTTTGAGAAGTGGCGAGAATCAGACTTCTGTATATATCATACCTGCAACACTGATCTTATTGGAGCAAAGCAACCATTCTGCAGGAAGTAAAATCAGGGAGTGGGGGGGGTGGGTCGAAGAGCACATGCAAGGGAATTAATGGACACATTTGGACTTTTCCAACTAAATGTTTTGATTCTAAGTATCGGGGGGAGACGTCAGACAAAACAGGATTTTGGTAAAACACTCATTCTATGTCTGCTCAGACCCACACGCTGTACATGGATTCCCCAGCCCACGCTTTCTGCCGAGTTTACAGCCCGAGGGATTCCCCTTTAAATGAAGTTTCAACTCAACTTTCACTCACCTTGTCCGCGCGACCCGGCGAGTTGCGCCGAAGCAGAAAACGCCACCAAGAGGGTCACAGCCCTTAAAGCCCAAAGACACGGCCACATAATTATTTTATTCCAGAAGAACAGAAAAGGCGCCGGGACTGGACTGCCCGCAAATACTCTGGCAGCTTTCGTCTTTGCGCCCCGCGCTGGCGCAGCCAATGCGGTGAGACGGGAGACTCTGGGCTTGTCTCCGCCTCCTCCTCACACCCAGCTGCACCGGCGCTCCCGCACCAAGCCCCGACAAAGAAAGCGTGAAAGGAGCCTGTCTTCTACACCGGACCAGTCTCTGCGGCTGCTGGGCATTTCAAAGACACTGGCCTGGGTACTGGATACTGGCAATAATATTAATATTTAATTTGCTAAGTTTCCTTTTTTTTATAATACGGGTTTTATTAGCTGTGTCCCTCATAAAAAGGGGGCGCTTTTGTTTTTTTTACACTAGGGCAACAACAACAACTTGTATTTATATAGTGCCTTTAAAGTAGTAAAACATCCCAAGGTGCTTCACAGGAGTATTATGTGACAAAACAATTTGACACAGAGCCACATAAGGAAAAATTAGGGCAGGTGACCAAAAGCTTGGTCAAAGGGGTTGGTTTTAAGGAGCATCTTAAAGGAGGAAAGAGAGGTAGCAAGGTGGGGAGGAGCTTAGGGCCTAGGCAACAGAAGGCACGGCCACCAATGGTTGAGCGATTAGAGTCAGGGATGCTCAAGAGGCCAGAATTAGAGGAGTGCAGATATCTCGGGCAGGGTTGTGGGGCTGAAGGAGATTACAGAGATAGGGAGGGGCGAGGTCTTGGAGGGATTTGAAAACAAGGATGAGAATTTTGAAATCGAGGCATAGAAACATAGAAGATAGGAGCAGGAGTAGGCCATTCGGCCCCTCGAGCCTGCTCCGCCATTCAATGCGATCATGGCTGATCATCCAAATTCAGTACCCTGTCCCTGCTTTCTCCCCATATCCCTTGATCCCCTTAGCGTTGCTTAACAGAGCCAATGTAGGTCAGCGAGCACAAGAGTGATGGGTGAATGGGACTTGGTGCAGGTTAGGACATGGGCAGCCGAGTTTTGGATGACCTCAAGTTTACGCAGGGTAGAATGTGGGAGGCCAGCCAGGAGTGCGTTGGAATAATCAAGTCTAGAGGTAACAGGCATGGATGAGGGTTTCAGCAGCAGATGAGCTGAGGCAAGGGCGGAGACGGGTGATGTTACGGAGGTGGAAATAGGCGGTCTTAGTTATGCTGCGGATATTTGGTCGGAAGCTCATTTCAGGGTCAAATATGACACTAAGGTTGCGTTCAGCCTCAGACAGATGTTAGGGAGAGGGATGGAGCCAGTGGCTAGGGAACGGAGTTTGTGGCGGGGACTGAAAACAATAAACGACTTGCATTAATACAGCACCTTCCTTTAGTGTAGTAAAACCTCCCAAGGTGCTTTAAACCACTTCTCTGCAATAATTTTTCTAACCTTCCCTTTAATTTTTTTGTGATTATTATCTTAAATTTTTACTTATTACTATCTTGCCAACCAATGGAAACAATTTATCACTATTTACCCTATTGTAACTCTTCATAATCTTTAAGATCTCTATCAGGACACATAAATGCCAAATGTCCACTTTTTACACGGGCAGTCAACATTTGGGTTCCCTATTCATACTGTCTGAGCTTGTGGCCCGAAATTAAAAGAATTCAAACTCCTCGCCCCCCTCCCCCGACCCAATGCTCTGTTCCTCCTAATTCCCACTTTCAGTGCTAATGGCCTGGACTGCTGCCTTTGTATATTGGAGATGGAAACTCCCATTCTTGCAGGGGTTTCCGCCTCCGGTATACAAAGGCAGCTGTCTGGGTCATTAGCACTGGCAGTGCACAAGAGCAGTAGGGCCTGTCTGGTGCATTAACCACAGGATAGGTAGGAGGCGTTGAAGGGAAATGAATTCCAAAGGAAGGGGAGGAGGACCGAATACATTAGGAGAGGCAAAATATATGGCATGGGGAGCGGAGGAGCAAGATGCATATTGAGGAGAGGGGGCAAATTGTATGGCATGGGGAAGGGTAGAATACTTAGCAGGGGGTAATTGGTTTGGAGGAGAGTGGCTGGCAGTGAAAGGGAGAGAAAAGGGGAAAATGAAGGAATGGGACATTGATAACAATGAAGGGGAAGGTAAATGGATGAAAATAGAGAAAAATTGATGGTAAAAAGGGGACAGTGAATTGGGAAAAGATGAGAGCAGCACTTTAGGATGGTGAAGGAAAGAAAGGGACAGCATTAGCTGAAATGGAATGGGAGAGAGAGAGAGAACATGAATATGGGTGGGAAAAATGCCCACATCAACTATGGAGGGGTGGGTGAAGAGCACCAGCTTGAAAGAGGAGACTGGAAGAAGAGTGACACCTTAAATATGTTGGAGGGGAAAAGAGTACCAGGTTGAATTAACAAGGGAGAGGGAGTAGAGTGCCATTAATGAACTGGGAGGGTTGGAGAAGGAAGTGTCTCTATGAAAGAATGGGGAGTTGAAGGGGGTGCAATGTCTCCTTGAACTGAGTCTGGAGGCAATAGAGTGCCTTTATGAAATGGGGCAATGGGAGGAGGGCTGGATGTGGACTTTTGAAAACATTTAGAAGTGTATTTGGTGCTCCTGGGCCATAATTTATTGACTAATTGTTCTGGGTTTTCCTTTCTAATTTATAATGCAATGCGACATCTTCCTGAATTTGAGGAACGCTAAAGAAATACAAGTTCTTATGTTCTTTACATGAATGCTTTGTCCTTTAAAAATATTCTATTATTTGTTTCAATAATTTTATAATGTAAATAAACATACAGACTATTTTTATTTACCTTATTATCTCATTCAGCTATGGCATGTGCAACAATATAGACATGCTGTGTTACACTCACTGAGAATTACTTACCTTCTGATTGTGCAAAAATCAAGAGTCAACTGTGACTTGTAACAGCTACTTTTATTTTAATCTCTATATTATCAAATGTCCTGCCACATTCCAATGAATAATCCTTTGTAACCGTTTTGCCTGTTGCACCTGTAGGTAATGCTGGCCTAATAGGACCTTCCAATGTTATGTGGCATTCTATGATGGTGTTTCACTGCTACATTTGCTGCTTAAGTGTTGCAGTTCCATGCTCTGGTTACGTGGTGGCTCTGAGGGGCAGTTTTGTTTTTAAGTTTCTCAATCTCCAGCATCTCAGCCATTTTTTCCTCTGCTGTATGAAGTAAGCAGCTAGGCAAGTATTGAGTTTTAGTTTTAAATCTATTGTTTAAAAACTAATTCTTGAATTTCTGTCCCCTTGCAGATTTTTTCCAACCTCTGACAGCCCCGTATTCACGCCTTCGATCCCCTATCTCTCCTGCCAACTCTGCTCCATTTTCAGGCCTCCTTCTTTATGCCACTGAGCCCTGAGCCAGAAAGAGAGAGATTAAGAGGTGTGACCAAGGTTTTTAAATGGGCCTATATTCGCTGGAGTTTAGAAGAATGAGAGGTGATCTCATTGAAACATATAAAATTCTTACAGGACTTGACAGGGTAGATGCTGAGAGGCTGTTTCCCCTGGCTGGAGAGTTTAGAACCAGGGGTCATAGTCTCAGGATAAGGGGTCGGCCATGGGCCCATTCTCCACCACCACCAATTGCTCCCTCAGCGGTTGTGATTTTTACCCACCTGGCCTGGGTCCTTGCTCCCACCCTTGGATTGTGTGCTACTCCGTCTATCCCTCCAGTGTGTTCCCTTCCTCTCCCCCCCACCCACCACCCACATGATCCCATGGCACTCTAACAACTTGCATTTATAATAGCACCGTTAAATAAAGAAATGTTTGAAGGTGCTTCACAAATAGGTGTAAGGGAATGAACCCTGAGCCAGAAAGAGAAAGATTAAGAGGTGTGACCAAGGTTTTTAAAGGTTCAAAAAGAGGTGGAGAGGCAAAGAGGTTTAGGGAGGGATTTCTGAGAGTGGCTGTAGGCTCTGTCACCAAGGCTGAAGTCACGTAAACACAGCATTCATGAAGAGGTATGGATCCGAGTAGATTGTAGTGATAGGGTGGGATAAGAAATAGGAGCAGGACTGGGCCATACGGCCCCTTGAGCCTACTCCGCCATTCAGTTAAATCATGGCTGAACTTTTACATCAACCAAACTTTCCCACCCTATCCCCATATCCCTTGATTCCCTTAGTGTACAAAAATCTATCGATCTCTGTCTTGAATATACTCAACGACTGAGCCTCCACAACCCTCTGCATAGAGAATTCCAAAGATTCATAACCCTCTGAGTGAAGAAATTTCTCCTCATCTCAGTCCTAAATGGCCAACCCCTTATTCTGAGACTGTGACCCCTGGGTCTAGATTTTCCTGCCAGGGAAACCACCTCTCAGCATCTACCCTGTCAAGCCCCTTAATCATTTTATATGTTTCAATGAGATCACCTCTCATTCTTCTAAAGTCCAGAGAGTATAGGCCCATTTTACTCAATCTCTCCTCATAGAACAATCCCCCCATCCCAGGAATCAATCTAGTGAACTTCCGTTGTCCCCCCTCTAAGGAAAGTATATCCTTCCTTAGGTAAGGAGACAAAAACTGTACACAGTACTCCAGGTGTGATCTCACCGAAGCCCTATATAATTGCAGCAAGGCTACCTTACTCTTTTACTGCAACCCCCTTGCAATAAAGGCTAACATACCATTTTCCTTCCTAATTGCTTACTGTACCTGCATGTTAACTTTCTGTGATCCATGTACAAGGACACCCAAATCACTCTGAATCCCAACCTTTACTAGTCTCTCACCATTTAAAAAATATTCTGCTTTTCCATTCTTCCTACCAAAGTGGATAATTTCACACTTCCCCACATTATAATCCATCTGCCACCTTCTTGCCCAATCACTTAACCTGTCTATATCCCTTTGCAGGCCCTTTATGTCTTCCTCACGGCTTACTTTCCTACCTAGCTTTGTATTGTCAGCACACTTGGATATATTACACTCGGTCCCCTCATCTAAGTCACTGATATAAATTGTAAATAGCTGATGCCCAAGCATTGATCCTTGCGGCACTCCACTAGATGCACACTGACAACCTGAAAATGACCCATTTATTCCTATTCTCTGTTTTCTATCCGTTAACCAATCTTCAATCCATGCTAATATATTATCCACAATCCTGTGAACCCTAATCTTGTGTAATAATCTATTGTGTGGCACCTTTTCGAATGCCTTCTGAAAATCCAAATATACTACATCCATTGGTTATCCCTTATGTACCCTGCTAGTTACAACCTCAAAAAACTTGTAGATTTGTTAAAAACGATTTCCCTTTCATAAAACCATGTTAACTCTGCCAAATCATATTGTGATTTTCCAAGTGCCTTGTTACCACGTCCTTAATAATAGATTCTAGCATTTTCCCTACTACGGATGTCAGGCTAACTGGTCTATAGTTCGCTGTTTTTTCAGTCCCTCCTTTCTTGAATAGCAGGGTTACATTTGCCACCTTCCAATCCATGGGGACTATTCTAGAATCTAGAGAATTCTGGAAGATCAAAACCTTCCACTATCTCTGCAGCCACCTCTTTTAAAACCCTACGATGTAGGCTATCAGGTCCAGGGGATTTGTCAGCTTTCAGTCCCATTAATTTCTCCAGTACTTTTTCCTTACTAATATGAATTACTTTAAGTTCCTCACTCTCTTTAGACCCTTGGTTCCCCACTATTTCTGGAATGTTCTTTGTGTTTTCTATGGTAAAGACAGACACAACATATTTGTTTAACATATCTGTCATTTCCTTATTCCCCATTATAATTTCTCCAGTCTCTGCCTCTAAGGGACCCATGTTTACTTTTGCTAATCTCTTCCTTTTTATACTTGTAAAAACTCTAATGATCTGTTTTTATATTTCTTGCTAGTTTACTCTCATTCTATTTTCTCCCTTTTTATCACTTTCTCGGTCATCCTTTGCTGATTTCTAAAACCCTCCCAATTCACAGGCTTACTACTGGGATGATGTCATGGAATGATTTATATATGAGGATGAGGAATTTAAATTTAATGCATTGGGGGATGAGGAGCCAGTGTAGATCAGCAAGGAGATGTAAGAATAGGACTTAGAGCAGAACAGACTGCGAGCTGCAAACGTTTGAACAAGTTGGAGGTTGGAGGGTGGGAGACCAACAAGGCGAACATTGAAATAGTCATGTTTGGAGGTACAAGAAAGGATATGGGGTTTAAAGCTCAGCTCAGCTCAGAGTTGAACAGGATGCCAAGATTGTAAATGGTCTGCTTCAGCCTGAGCCAATGGCCTTAGGAGGGGAATGGAGTTAGTGGTAAGGGATTGGAGGTCGTGGCAGGAACTAAAACAATGGTTTTTGTTTTTACGATATTGAGCTGCAGCAAGTTGTGACTCATGCAGGACTTGAAGCAGAGGGGGTGAGAGAAGTGGTGGAGAAATAGAGCTCTGTATCACCAGTGTCCATGTGGAAGCTGACATTGTGTCTATGGATGTTGTTGCTGAGGGGCAGCATGTAGATAGAAAGAGAATAGGGGTCAAGGATAGATTTCTGTGGCACAAAATACTTCTTTAAATATTTCCCACTGTTTTTCTGCAGGTTTGCCCATTAACAGTTCAGCCCCATTTACTGTGGTCTTGTCCAAAACATGAGACACATTTTTCTTATAAAACTATGCAATAGCTTTTGTACATTTTTCTTTGGGGCTAATTTCTACAATTGTATTCAAGATAGTTAAGTGTCTTCTTCTTAGGCAGTCCCTCGGAACTGAGGATGACTTGCTTCCACATTAAAAAATGAGTTCTCAGGTGACTGATGAGTCCAATGCGGGACCTACAGTCTCTGTCACAGGTGGGGCAGACGGTGGTTGAAGGAGCAGGTGGGTGGGGTGCTTGGGTTGACATGAGCTCCTTGTGCTGTCTGCGCTTGGCTTCCGCTTGCTCCCGGCGAAGAGACTCGAGGTGATCGGCGCCTTCCCGGATGCTTCTCCTCCACTTTGTGCGGTCTTGGGCCAGGGATTCCCAGGTGTCGGTGGGGATGTTGCACTTTTTCAAGGAGGCTTTGAGGGTGTCCTTGAAGTGTTTCCTCTGCCCACCTAGGGCTCTCTTGCTGTGCCGGAGCTCCGAGTAGAGCGCTTGTTTTGGGAGTCTCGTATCAGGCATGCGGACAATGTGACCCGTCCATCGGAGCTGGTCAAAGCTTCGATGCTGGGGATGTTGGCCTGAGCAAGAACACTGACGTCATCCTTGTTTTCAAATCCCTCTATGGCCTCACCCATCTCTATCTCTGCAACCTCCTGTAGCCCAACAACCAATGATCCCTCTAAGCTGCGCACGTGCGCGGCCACGCAGTAAACTGCAATGTCCTGCGCAGGCCGCTCACAAGTTCTTAGCTTTTACATTGGAAATACCGCTCATGCGCAGAAATTTAAAGGGACCACGCATTAAAAGAAACAGGCCACGCAGAACATAGTGCAGCTTACAGGGAACATTGCCTACAAGTTACAACCCTCCGAGATCTCTGTGCTCCTCCAATTCTGGCCTCTTGCGCATCCCTGATTTTCATCGCTCCACCATTGGCGGTCGTGCCTTCAGCTGACTAGGCCCTAAAGTCTGCAATTCCCTCCCTAAACCTCTCCACCTCTCTCTCCTCCTTTAAAACACTCCTTAAAATCTACCTCTTTGACCAAGCTTTTGACCACCTGTCTTAATATCTCCCTATATTTTGTTTGCTCCTGTGAAGTGAGTTCGGACGCTTTGCTACATTAAAGGGGCTATATAAATACAAGTTGTTGTTGTTTGGAGTTTGGTGAAGCAGTTCATTAAGCTTGCATTTACTCAACAGTGCTGGTTCTGCAAAATGGAAACTAAACAAATTTTTTCTCAAGATTTTTGTTGTGAAGGTGTTTCTTCACTGATATACATTAATATTTATGATCATTGTAAAGATATTAACCCACCTCAGACCTAGGTTACAGCGTATTACTTGGGCTGAGCTTTCACTTTCAGCTGGAACCACTTAGGGAGAAGCCACATAGCAGTGTGGCAGATAGAATCAGAGGGTAAAGGATGTCATTGTTATCCACTTCATAATAGTTGGTTCAGATCAATGCTGTCAGAGGCCAATTCCAGTAAATCGTCTTGACAGAGTACCATGGGAAAGGGAAGGCAGCAGGGGAATTTCGACAACAGGAGAAAATTGACTTAGGTGCATTTATAATGCTTTGCGACAAGCAGCTGCAATGTTGGTTTTGATCAGACAGTACCTTGTTTATACTGCCTGGCTCCAAGTGGAATTCTGCCCAGAAGTGAACTCTGCACTGGCATGCTTACACACATGTGCAGAACTTCTCTCCCACCAGTTGAAGTTTTAACGTTTGGAGACCATGGGTAAGAGAATTGGCCAAACATTTAAATCAACTCCAGGTAAGTTTTAAAAGTGCTGCGGGACCCCCTGAGAACTTTATGAACCAGGTGCTGGAGTTATCTGCATGTAGTCTCAAACCCAGCGTAATGGGAGACTGTCTCCTCCAGTTATGTGAGCCACATTGGTGCCTTTCAATTATCTTTAATTACATAGCAAAACTGTGCCAGTAGCAATCTTATGATTTTAGCAGCCAGTCTGAATTTAACAGAATTACTGTGCTCTTTATTCTAACTAACATTTTCATACTTCTTCCTACATCACAACAGTGACTATACTTCAAAAGTAGTTCATTGGCTGTAAAGCGCTTTGGGACGTCCGGTGGCTGTGAAAGGCGCTATATAAATGCAAGTCTTTCTTTCTTATATCTATACAGAATGGGTAATGTTGAATATTGTAATGCTGTCCCTTTTCCATTTGATACCCAAATTCAAATCCGCCTCAAACTGATGGGACAAATATCTCCTCTATGAAATGTGAATGAGTATTAATATCAATATCAATCTGCTTTCCACCAGACAAAGCATCTCTCGTAATTGGCATTTATCGGTACAGAAAATACTGTGTCATCAGCTCTATTGAGCTAATAGAACTGTCAGATAGTTATAAATACAATTTAGAAGCAGAAACACAAAAACACTGCCCACCTCCTGTTGGAAATCCATCCAATAAGTATTGCCCCTGCATGCCTATCCTTTGCTAGGTACCCGGAGCCTCAGTGCTGCCTTCATCCTGCAGCTGCTACACTTTCTATCCTGATATCTCCTGGGCTTTGTACTTGTGCAAACTCAGTGGTCATTAGTGTCTTTGTGTGTGTGGGGGGGTGGTGAGAGGTGGAGGGGGAGCTCGTCACAAGCACTATCTGAGTTTGACTCTGACTCTTGATGTTGCCCACCAGTAAGCAAAGATGTGGGAGATCGACTCATATAATTAAAAATGATTTAAGTTGAAATTTTGCTGCTAAATCCCATTTACTTTCTAACAACAGCAACTTGCATTTATATAGCACCATCCCAAAGCACTTCACAATTGGAAATGGACAGGGAAACTGATGCCAAGCCATGAAGGGACAATAGAACCACTCAAGGGCTGCTGCCTACATATCCATGAACTTTCCTTGCACTTCAGGGTGCACTGCAGTTATGAAAATCTGTTATGCATTTTAGGTGAAAGTTTGGAGGTGCACTGCTGCACATTCTCTGACAAACCTTGCAGAGCATATAGTGCAGTCTCAAAAGATATAATGAAAGTCTTTTGGTCATTGATCACCTCCATTTTGAAGGCTGGCCCACTAAGGTACCAATCCTTGGTTTATGCAGCAGAGGAACGTCTAGAGATGGCACCCTCTCCAGCAGCTTCCTGTTCCTATGCTGCCATTTCTACTTGTGATTGTGTCCTTCCCATCATATTTCCTCATCAAACTCACCATCTAAATGCCAGGTGGTGTTTGGATCTATGTTGGTACTTGTGCCAAATGGAGTGTTTGATGCAACATGGTGTGAACTGCTCAGTTCCTAGGTGCCACGAGACCCTGGCACCTTCTCTTGGAATGATCCTATAGGGAGAGAAAGGGAAGATAGGTTACGATGAATGACTTCTAACAAGGTAAGATGCTTGTATATTGCTCTGCATGCTGCTGTTGTACAATGTATGCCTCTCACTGAGTGAATGGGTAAGGGTAACAATGATCCGAATAACGATATTTGCTATGCAGAGGCACCATGTCTCCAAATCCTCCCTCTCCTACTCCTTCTACTGACTCAGGGCTGAATATGGTTAGCATCCTCTCCTCAAATCTGGACAGGGGTTTCAGATCCACATTCCTTGTGAGTTCTATCCCAATGGTTATGTGCAGCTGTTAAGTGGTGCTGCTGTTAACAGTAAAATTGTTAATATTAAGGTAGATGAGGATATCATCTTAGATAGAATAAGGAACCTTAAAATAGATCAGGATGACATCCACCCAAGGGTACTTAAGGAGATGGGACAGGTGCTACATGAACCCCTTGCCCATATCTTTAATCGCTCGCTAGAGACGGGAACTGTTCCCTTGGACTGGAGGCTAACGGTGTTCCAATTTTTTAAATGGGTAATAAGGCAGAACCGGGTAACTAGAGGCCCATTAGCTTGACTTCAATAACAGGCAAGATTCTCGAAGGAATCAATCGGGATGCACTATATAACCATTTAGATAGGAAGGACTTATCAGGGACATCTACCACGGCTTCCAGAAAAGAAGTGTAAACGGAAAATGCTGGAAATACTCTGTTTGTTCTTTCCACAGATGCTGCTTGACCTGCTGAGTAATTCCACATTTTCTGTTTATATTTCAGATTTCCAGCATCCGCAGTATTTTGCCTTTGTGTTCTGGAAAAGAAGGTTGTGTCTTACTAATTTGATATAATTTTTTTGAAGAAGTCATCAGGTTAGTGGATGAAGGTAACCAGGTAGGCATTGTCTGGCCTGGACTTTCAGAAAACTTTTGATAAAGTACCTTGCAAGTTTCTTCTCTACAAATACAGAATCTTGTGATGATTGGTAATCTGCTGCAGTGGATGGAGAACTGCCTGAATGCCCCTAGGCAGAAAGTGGTTGTCGGTGGATTTGGATCTGCTTGGAGACTGGTTACCAGCGGATTCCCACAAGGATCATGTTAAGGCCTTTGCTAGTTGCTATTTTAATTAATTATTTAGAGGTAGGTTTTGGGGAAATGATCCACAAGTTTGCAGGCAATACCAAGAGATGTGCGAGTGTTCAGACTGTAGAGGATGCTCAACTACTGCAAGCGGATCTTGATGTGTTGGACGAATGGGCCATGTTTGGCAAATGATATTTAACATGGAAAAGTATAGTGTTATGCATGTTGGCAGATTAAATGCTGGATATACTTACACCCTATTGGGAAAAGAATTAAAGCCAGTGGTGAAAGGAAGCGATCTGGGTGTTTTAGTGTATCGCTCTCTAAAGGCTCATGACCAATGCTGTAAAGGTATAGCTAAAGTGAACAGGGTTCTAGGGTGTACTCAGGACAATTCATTATAAAACAAAGCATGCAATTTTGTCATTGTACAAGATAGGGTTGCCAACTCTGGTTTAACGTATTCCTGGAGATTTGATCATGTGACTTTTGATCGCATGACATTTGCCCACTGTTTGCAAATGTTATTACATTTACCTTAGTTGAGTGTCTCAGTATCACCAAGACCCGAATAAAATATTTGACTTTTTGCTTTATAGTGAGATGAATAACATAAATTATCAAAGAATGAACACAAAAGAATAGAAAGATTTAAGGATAAGTGATTTTTAAATAAAAACTACTTCTGTGATGTTTCTACAGTATCGACCGCAATGAAAAACATCAAGCCAATACCACTGATTCAACAAAAACATCATCAATATATGTAACTTCTAACGAAAGTTTTTGTATAATTTTATGACATTTTACAATACACAGCAAGTTATAAAAATAATAAATAAAACCAAAACCAAACCTAATTCAATTCACTGACTCCCACACCCGACCACTGAAGCCCAGCTTCAGAGAGGTGAGGCTCAGTCCTCATAGAGAAGCACCAAAGCTGCCTGACTCCAAAAACAAAACCCATTATACAACAGCATACATCACAGGCCAACATGAACTCTCCCTCCCTCCAGTTTGTGTTTCGCTCTCCCTCCCACAGTTTGTGTTTCTCTTTCCCTCCCTCCCTAGGTTGCTCTCTCAGGACTCACGGAGTTTCCAGGCATTTAAGTTGGCCCCGATGCCGTCATCCTCACAACTGGCAATGAAGCGGTGAGTTCCGAATAACGGGGAGATCAGCAGGGCTCAGACAATGCAGTTTGGTTGCAAGCCACAACAGTCAGGGTACTGCACATGGGTGAACCGCATAGAAGGACTATTTCTCCCGAGTTGCCAACAGCAGCACCGGCCAAAGCGGGAGGGTTGGGAAACCCAGTACAAGACCTTGGTTAGGCCTCAGAATATTGGGTCCAGTTTTGGCCTCCTCACATGGTGGGGATATTGAGGCTCTGGAAAGGGTGTGGAGGAGACCAACAAAATTAATACCTAGTTGAAAACATCTTAGTTGCCCAGATAGGCTTAAAGAGCTGGGTCTGCATACTTTTGAAAAGCATCGACTCAGGGGAGATTTGATTGAGGTTTGTAAAATAATGAAAGGACTACATTGTATTTATGTGGACCAATTATTTTAACTGAACAGGTTTGGGAGCACCAGGGTCACACTTACAAGTTATACAAGAGCAGAACTAATTTGGATGACATTCCCAGAGAATAATGGTCCTGTGGAACAGGTTGGTGGCTCATGCGGTGAACGCTGATTTGCTGAATTCCTTCAAGAATGAGCTGGACCTGTTTCTAGCTGGTGTGGAGATCATCTCACATAAGAGGTAGGTATCATGTAAGATAAATCAGGGTCAATGTGATCCCCGGCACTAGTTTTGGGGTCGGATAGGAATTTTCCAGATATTTTTTCCTAAGTAGCCTGGGTTTTGATCTGGATTTTCTCCTCTCGCTGGAGATTATATGGCTCTGGGTGGGGAGGGGGCCCTTTTTACTGTCTGTCATTTTCATATGTTCATCGCTTTCTCCTGAAAGTATATAGAACACATCCAGACGTTCGAATTAGGCAGAGCACCGAAACAATACATCCACCGGTCCCAGGCTTTATTTAGCCAGGACTGGAAAAAAAGGAGCTGTAATCTTAGTCATTTTATAATTGCACGTACAGTTATACTTTACACTGATTAGTTCAGGAATATATTCATTTTGAAAAATCAACACTAGTTTGATTGGTGTTGGTTTTTCGAGAATTTTTTTTTTAAATGTGCTTTCCTCTGCCTGCTCTTTAGTCATATTTGGGCTTTAAAAATATTTAGCATAATCTACTGGAGTATTACACAATGTACACCAATGACCTCATCTACTGGAGTATTACACAATGTACACCAATGACCTCATCTACTGGAGTATTACACAATGTACACCAATGACCTCATCATCTGGAGTATTACACAATGTACACCAATGACCTCATCATCTGGAGTATTACACAATGTACACCAATGACCTCATCTACTGGAGTATTACACAATGTACACCAATGACCTCATCTACTGGAGTATTACACAATGTACACCAATGACCTCATCTACTGGAGTATTACACAATATACACCAATGACTTCATCCAGACAAACTCAAAATGATACTGGACTGGCAGAAGTATCGGCCAAATGATTAAAATTTTACTCCAGTGGAAGTTGATTGCCACAATGTTAATTGAATGTGAGAACATTCAGTGGGTAAATAAGCAATACACCGCAAAGGAGGGGGTTACTTTGCTCATAATTTAGTTGAATATTTAATCGTGAATCTGACATGTTCACTGTGAGTGTAAAACTTCATCATCATGGCTGCTCTGAATTTTCAAATTCAATGAAAGTTTACATTTGTCTTCATTATGGTGATTGTGAGACATGGATTGGTACAATATCTCCCTCTACTGGGCCAGCTCCTCAGCACATGTTCACAAACTGCCACTGTCCAGCAGCAGCTACCCGACCTCCTATTCATGCTGCCCCCTCCCCTCCCCTCCCAGAAAGCAAAAACAAGTGTCACCGTGGGCCCCGCTGTAAAGAAAACAAATTAAAATGACCTTTAGGTTCCTCTACAGGGATCCAAGCCGTGATCCTAGCCTGGACCCCCAGGTGTGGCCCCATTTTACACCAGTTGGTGTATTTATTTATTTATGTATTATTTATTTATGTATTATTTATTTACGTCCACTCTCACCAGGTGTACCTCTGCTGACGCTATGTTGGGTTCCTCTGAGGGTTGGGAAAGTATGGAGTTCTGGCCCCCAGCCCCCTTGGGTGGAGCTAAGAAACAGCAAGGGGCAGAAAACATTGGTGGGAGTTGTTTATAGGCTCCCCTAAGGGAATCAAGGGATATGGGGATAGTGCAGGAAAGTGGAGTAGAGGTAGAAGATCAGCCATGATCTTATTGAATGGCGGAGCAGGCTCAAGGAGCTGAATGGCCTACTCCTCCTCTTATTTCTTATGTTCTTAAGTTATGTTCTTCCACTGCTGGCCTTGTAAAGAGCAGGTGGAGACTCCGTGTCTTACAAAATTGAATAGGAATTCCCTCACAAAGCTGGGACCTGAGAGCATCCGGTCCCTGCACTAAATCTTGGCCCTTCTGGCGCACTCCTGTGGATTTTGGGGACCAGAATGTTTAAGAGAGTTTCAAAGTAGAAGCAGAGAGCGTGAAGTGTGTTCCAACCATTAATTCCATAACTAAGCACAGAAAGAAATTGTGGTGTAGTGGCCAACAGAGAAAATACAAAACATGTAAGCTTAGGTGAAGTTAGGAAGAGAAGAAGGTGACTGAAAAAAAAAGACAATCATCAGGGAGGATGAGCTGCCACAGGTGTAAAGCAGACGTGAACCCAGCACATCACAGAAGAAGGCAGAACTGTCTGATGCCACAGCTAACCTGCTACTCATGGAGAGGGGTTTATGGCCGGCATGAACCAATTTTGAGGCCTATGCTGCAATTGATAATTTTCTGTCGCTGAACTATAGTTTATGCTGTTAGTTACTCCAAGCAACGATGCAGAAAATCAAAAACATTTATGATTTATAAAAATGTATATCCTCAGTACATTCTTAGTACATCCTACGTTACAACAGTGACTACACTTCAAAAAGTACTTCATTGGCTGTAATGCGCTTTGGGACGTCCGTTGGATGTGAAAGGCGCTATATAAATGCAAGTTTATTTTTCTTTTAGTAGGCAGGCTGGCAAATTGCAAATGTCCGTCAATGCTACTTTTCAGTCAACTTTTAGGAGATGTGCTAAAGTGGCCTGGAGTGACTTCTGCACTAACATTCCCTCCTACCAGGGCAGTACAACATCAGGTTCTATGACCTGATCTTATTAGATATTTACACAAGGAAAAAAATATATATATTGGGGCAGAAATTCGGGTCTCTATGGGTGAGTACGCACTGTGTACTCACCCGTAGGCCCAACGAAAGTGCCAGTTTCTTGCATGCACTGCGCATGCGCGGGAACTCGGCACTTCCGTTCCCCTGAAAGAAGGGGTTCAGAGGTCGAACGCGCACACCGGAGGGCCAGCGCGTTCGCCTCACACTTTGTTTTTTTTTACAGGTTCCTCCGTGAGGGTAAGCACGGAGAAGATGCACATTGAAAAAGGAGGCGCAAGGCCTTCTTTTAACAAAGTGTGTTGATTTTATTAAAATTTAAACATTTTTTTCACAGATTTATCTTTTTTAATTACTTTAAAGAAAGGTAAATTTAGTTTTAGCCCCGTTAAAAAGTGTAATTAATTTTTTCAAAAATAAAATTTTTAGTTTAAAATAGTTAATTAATGTAATTTATAGTTATTTTTAAAATGTGATGTTTTTAAAAAATTTATTTGTAGTTTTAGGGATGTTTTGGGGCCGATCTGTATTCATAGATTTAACAGGTCTTCCTGTCAAATCTATGAATGAAAGATGGTCTGCTGCCATTGGCTCTCCATGGCCCACGTGATCCCAGGGGACGCATCGCACTAACTGCGCCCCTGGGATACACAAGCACTGCGCGCCGGCAGTTGGAGGAGGCCCAGGACCGGAATCCCCCGCGGGCCCAGGGGTCAACGGCAGGTGTGGCAGGTAGGTGCGCACAGGATCCTTGCATCCGCGGGAAGCCAGGGAGCCGAATTTCTGGCCCATAGAGAAAATTTACTTTACAGCTCATTTGTTTCCTTCTTTTAAGCTCCTAGAAGATGAATGTCTTTGTGATCCTGCAGATATGACTGTAGACTGGGTTGGAATGCCTCTGCATATCTCTCCAAGCATTGCCGGGAACGTATCTCAAGCTTCCATTGTTGACCTGCATGTGAAAATAAATTCTTAGATGTACTTAATTTGACAGTATATTATCATGAATACATGTGTTTCATCACTTGCCACGTATCGATTTCTAAGGTATGGAATTACAATGCAATAAGTAAGTGTTCTACCTACACCTGCAGTGACAGATGAAATGGCACATCATGTGAAAATACTTTATCTTTTTTCATATTTAAGCTAGAGTCCAATTGATTTTGTGACTACTTCTCGTGAAATTTCCATTGGCCACTGTGCAGCCTGTGTCTGTAGCTCAGGAGTCGTATCTGTTTTCAAACATTGTTTGCTAATATTAGGCATCCAGTTAATAAAGCACACTAGATGATTTTTATGAATTATTGACCAATTTAATGAATTTCAATTTAGTGTTCATTATAAGGATATTGTTGTCCTCTTTCATATTTTTACCACTCGGAAAGGATTCAATATTTAATTTAAACTCTATGACTGTATGTTCACATGAAAAAATGTCTTCAATTTTTTTCTTTCACATCTTTCAGCCAAGAAAGATGATGTTGTCTATTCCAAAACAGGCTCTTCCACAACCTTCACCTCATGCAGCTTCCCGTCAACAAGCATGATTCAAACTGTGAGGCAAGATAACTTTCTTTTTCCTGATGGTGATTGCGCATGATGCCTCCCCTAGCATTCCATCCAAGAACTAACAAAACGTAGCCCAACTTTCATCAACTAATTTGTGTAATGAGCCATCCTGGAACTCAAATTCCTATCTAGATGGAAAGCCAATTAACCTTTTGGGCCACCGTACAAAAATATCCTGTCTTTGAAGATTGTCAAGCATAAACCATTTAAACGTGACTTTCAGAAAGATTTTTTTTTCAGGAAGCGATTTGGCATTTCACATTTGCACACAAAAAGAGATGACCTTGTGCAGCAAAGTTTCAAGTGCTTCATTGTGTCTTTGATAAAAAGATGATTTGTTCCTTGACTGAAATAGCAGGAAACTTAGAGAACTGGTTTGCTCCAGTGTGTTCAATCAGACAAGCAAAGTGTTCATATCTGCCTTGGACATTTTTTGTTGTATTTGTGATTTCTGTTCCGTATTATTAATTGAATATATGTGTGAAATATTGGCCCCAATTTTCCTGGATAGTACATACACAGAAATTAAGCCAAAACTTACACTGTTTTCTGCAGCAATTTTGCCGATGGGAACTGAGTTCCAAGTGTCCCACGGAGTTCATTTACCTACACTGGAATGTAAAAACTGGTGTAAAACGAGTGCTATCAATAGGGGTAATAATGAGTGGGCTGCTGTCTTTTGCCAAGACACCACATTCTGAGCAATCTTGCCTCTGCTACTCCTCTTGCTCTTCCATTATTATGAAGAAAGGTGTATGCCCATTGGGAAGGCTGTCCCAGCTGCTTTGTCCTTCTAAACCCCGGCGTGACAGGGGGCTGAAAATTTTTGCAGGCATTGAGACTGACAGCACTTTGGTTAAGTAGGGAAAGTTGAAAGACAAATCACGAAGCAAACCATTATCAAACTCCAGGAATCTCAGTTATTCAGGCCATGAAGCGCATAAATGTTTAGGCGTAAATCTACATCAGCTCATTACAGACAAAAATTCAGGAAACTCGTGTGAGCTGGTCTTCTGCACGGAGCGCAGAGATATGGGGCTGGATTTTCATAGGGCTGTGGAGGCGGGTTTGGAGGCGTGTGGGGGGTTAAAATTGCAAAAAGTGGCGGGTGGACCTGATCCCGCCTCCATTCCGCCTCCACGCAATTTTGATAAAATCGTGTGCGGTGTTCCCGACTCCGTCCCGCCTCCAAGAGGCGGGAGAGGCCATTAAAGCCCCTAACAAGCCCTAAATTGGCTCTGTAATGCCATTTTGAAACGTTTTAGCTAGTTTAACCCTTTTCTGACGTGAAGCATGCCTGATGTGAAACACGCCAGTGAAACCTGGCAGGAGCACAAGTGGATAGCTGACTATCAGCTGCAGGTCCACTATTACAACGGAGATGTGATGAAGGTAGTAGTAGTATTAGGTCTGAAAGTTGCCTCTGATGCTGCTGCATTGAATGTCTTCAGAGACTGCCTGGCCTTTGCTGTGAGAGGACCTGGATACAAAAAAAATTCTCTCTCTCTCTCTCTCTCTCTCTGTCTCTCTGAGCTGCTGCTCATTTTGCATCCAGGTCCTCTCACAGTAAAGGCCAGGCAGTCTTTGAAGACCTTCAATGCAGCAGCAATGATGACATCATCAGAGGCGACTTTCAGACTGAAACCACTAATTGGTTCATGGGTTCCCACATGCTGGAACTCAATTGCCCAATTAGGTGAAAATTGCATCAATCTCCCACATCCAATTGCAGTCGGGTGGATAACACGAACTGCGGCTGACACGACCCCAACCCGCCCCAGTATCAAAATCCAGCCCATAGTTTTAGCAGAAATATCACAGGAGCGGCGCAAATGATTGAGGAAATTTGCATGTACCAATGTTTTGGTGTAAAGCTGGCGTAAATCAGTTATGCGCAAATTTCCTCAAAAGAAATGGTGCAAGAAATCCCGGGGAATAGAAATAGTCCCAAAGTTCTTTTGAAAGCTTGGTCAGAATTGGAGATTTAAGGAGGTATAAATTCACCTTAGGTTGTAGCGCAATACGTGCAATAGTGAATCGTCAGTCAGTTTTACACTCCGCCCGATTTTTTTTCCCATGGATGTCAATGATTTCGTGCTACTGTCCCAAGAAAAATTTATACCCCAAAGGTCACTCTCTGCTGAGGGGCACCCTTGCACAGGAGGCTTACAATAGGATGAAACTGGATGTTCCATTGCGCAAGAAAATGAAGCAGTTCACCAAAACAGGTAAAGATAAAGCTAAAGGTAAGGACTGGGAATAAGCTCATTTCAGTGGATGAAAGTGGAACTAATTTACAATAACTGTTTGGAAAAAATGATTAATCAGATCAGCAGACCAGCTGTGTGAGAAATTTAATTATGAGGGGTATATACTTATCTTTAGTGTTTCTGGTACAGAGCTTTGTGCACTGGGAGTGCATATTAGGAACTGAGGTCCACACTTCCACAATTGTCCATCCATTCAAATTATGGCTAGAAAATCGTGGAGGGCACAGCTTGAATTTCCGATGTGCCAGTAGCGCTAAAGGTGAAATTGTACCCCCTCCCATATTTCAAAATCGTCCACTGTTGGTCCAATGTCCGATCTGCCACTAGATGAGGAATGATATTGATGTTTATTGATGATATCAAATTATGGTGTGTACCAAACAGTGAGGAAGATTGCAGAAGCTTAGAGGACACAAAAAGGTTAGTAGAGAATCATATAGGTGGCATTTGCAGTTCTATGCAGAGGCATGTGAAGTAGTTCAGCTTGGGGAAAAGAACAGTGAAAGCAAGGATAACCTAAGCAGTAAAATTCTTAAGCATGGAGCAACAGAGCGATCTCAGACACATCGGCCTTTAAAGGTACAAAGTGCCATTAAAAGCCAAATAGGATTATAGATTTTATTTACAGGAGCAATGAACTGAAAAGCAAAAAAGTGACCTTGAATTTGTTCAGGACATTGGTTAGGCCATAGTTGAAGTATTGTTTATAGTTTGTGTTACCTTGTTAAAGAAACGATGTTAGCACCATGATAAGGGTACAGGGAAGATTCCCAAATAATATTATACCAAGGCTGAAAGGTTATAGTTATGTAGAAATGAGCAAAAATTGTTTTTTCCCCCCCCACTGCAACAGAGAAGATTGGAGGGGAGGATAGAATAGAGGATTTAAAATTATGAAACGTTTTGAGAGGATAAATATTGAAAGATTATTTCCACGTTTTGGTGAATTGGTAACAGACTCAGGATTGTCACTAAAAGACATTGGCCCGCAATTTGCGGTCAGCAGCAAAGCAAAGCCTTGTTCGCCGCTGGCCCCGAAGTAAGCTTCGCACAATGATCTCGTGATCACTATGTCAAGAATTTTGGGTTTTTCGACGTAAGTTAATGGGGATTCCCAGCGAAGAGCTGCTGTGACGTCAACAAGCTGTCTAAGCAGCCAATCAAAACGCAGAATTCTCATAGACAGCGAGCCAGGAAGCTCCTAAAATTCTAAATTTTAAAAAATGTTAGAGAGTGCAAAACAAAGATTGGGGCTCTCACATGGGGAAAAGGCAAACCTGAAATAAAGATGAACAAACTTAAATTTTTTTTTTTAAGTTTCTTAACATTTTTAATTTTAATGGATAAATATGACACTGCACACAATTAAAATTAGTATTTCAGGGCCATAACCTTTGTTTAGCAGTCAATATGCTGTTAAAACCCCCATTACACCTAATCCAACAAGGTCTAACTTTTAGTGGGGAATTTAACAGCAGTATTACTGCGGAAGAGCCGAAGTTTTTGTCAGTTTCCCTGATTTGACAGATTTCACTGATTGCCAGCTCTGTGGTGGGGTGGGGGGCACAGCGCAGCCTGTGGAAGAGCAGTGAATGACAGGCCGCAAATTCAGGATTTCCGCATTAGGCTGCACATGTGCTAAATCCTGAAGTTGCGATCAGTTTCAAAGGCAAAATAACGGCAAATCAGGACCGCAAATTCCGGCCCAATGTTTTTAAAATGGAGGGTTATGAAAAAGTGTGATTTAAATGGAAATTGAATAAGTATTTGAAAAGGATGAATGTAAAATGATACAGGAAAAGAGCAGGGAACTGGGAGTAGAGTAAATAGCTCCAAGTGAAGAGCTAGCACTGGCATAAGCACAAAACCTTCTGTACTGTAATTTCTACAGGACTATGACTTACAGGGGTAAAAATTCACTTGGTTGCGCCTCCCGTTAGCGCCTTAAGAGGGCGCTAATGGGGCGCAAAGCCGCTAACGCCCGGGCGCAGCGATGTTTGCGCCGCTCGAGAACTTAACTTGAGATTGTGCGGCGGCGCTAAAACTTACCGCTGCGACCACCTGCGCGCGCAGATTGTGACGTCATTCCATGGTGCAACGCCCTTGTGGCGCCCCGTAGCAGAAATTGAGTGGCGCCCCCTGCCTTACCGCCTGGCGCTTCCAACGACCAGAAGACTGGAACGCTATCAATCGCTGTGGGGCTGGGGGGGGGCGCTATTTAAAGGGGGCCTCTTCCTGTCTTTTATTGTTGGTGGCATTTTTGAACTACGCATTCTGAGAGAGAGAGGGAGAGACTTCTGGAGAGATTCAACGTTGTGTGAAGGAGTTTTGGGTACTGAGCAGCACTTTGCAGGTTCATTTTGATTTGCCATTCCTTGTATCGATTTAGCAGAGACTGTGGGAGCTGCACTCTGAGCTCTTTGCCTGGTACTCTCCATTGTACTTTCCAGCACATTTGATGTGCAAGTCTCTCCAGGCCGAGATTCAAGGCTGCAATGAACAGGATGTGGATGGAAAGCAATATTAACCATCCCCTTTAAGAACTGGCCCGTGCCATTGTGTGTGTGTTCCATTGCTGACTGACATTACATGAGCTTCGCCAGCGCTCCGAGTTAGCGCCTCACTGCTCGCCCTTTGCGCCTTAAGAGAGGTGTGCAGCGCCTGCTTTAGCGCTCCACTCACCTCCCGGGGTGGTAAAAGTGAAGTTTCCTGTCAGTGCCGATAATTAGCGCCAGGCGCTAATATTTGCGTCCGGACGATATTTGCGCCCCAAATGGTGCGCGACCTAATTTCTACCCCACAGAGTTTCATATGAAGGATAATGAGCCCATTTTATAAATATATATTTTAATATATACTGCTTATTATGGTTCATAACTATAATATATTAAATTCAGTATGTGGCGTACAGGACTGAAAATTCCTCTGAGAAGTTCTCATGAGAAACCCCATTCGAAAAGTGCACACATTTTTCTGCAATTATCTATTATGCCTGTAGGTGGTACTGTTTAAATGCTAAAGGAGTCACACCTTGCCTGTCACATAGCACCTCAGTCACGTAACACCCAATATTTTATCTAGAAAGACTTGTATTTATATAGCGCCTTTCACGACCTCAGGATGTCCCAAAGTGCTTTAAAGCCAATGAAGTACTTTTTGAAGTGGAGTCACTGTTGTAACATGGGAAATGCGGTAGCCAATTTGCACACAGCAAGCTCCCACAAACAGCAATGTGATAATGACCAAATAATCTGTTTTAGTGATGTCGATTTGAGGGATAAATATTGGCCAGGACACCAGGGATAACTCCCCTGCTCTTCGAAATAGTGCCACAGGATCTTTTACATCCACCTGAGAGAGCAGACAGGCCTCGGTTTAATGTCTCCTCCGAAAGATGGCACCTCCAAAAGTGCAGCACTCCCTCAGTACTGCACTGGAGTGCCAACCTAGATTTCTATGCTGAAGTGTCAAGTGGGACTTGAACCCACAACCTTCTGACTCAGAGACCACAGCTAACACACCAGTTTATATCTTACTATTGTATATGGTTAAAAAGTGCTTTTGGTCTGCATGCAATTGTAAGGCCTAGCCATTGGGTGGTGCTGCTGAACACATTTTAAATGGATGAAGAGATTTGTCTCTCTTGCAGGTAAGTACTGATATTTACAATTTTAATCTCTTACTCATTTTTATATATATATATATATATATTTTTCCACCTCCAGGTGACTCCTACTCTACAGGCTCTGCTATCCTTCATGCAAAAAAAAACTTGTGGTTCCACTGACTCCAGCACCACTCTGTTTTTATGTAAACCAAACATTGAGATCAAGCCCCAGCTTCTGTTTACCTCAGCCCCAGTCTCCTTTATGTTAAAAGTAAATCAATTCAAGCTCGCAGTCCTGTTCTCTCCAGATCTGCTCTCCTTCATGTTAAAAAATAAAATTGAGGTGAATCTCCCAATTCCAGTCACTGCAGCCCCACTCTCTATATTAAAGAGCAATTTGAGCAGAAGCCCCTAGTTCCTGATGTAGCCAACCTCCCCTCCCACCCCCGCCACCGGCCATATTTCATTCCTGGATCCTCCTCCACATCTTCTACACTGCAACCCACAATCCGTCTGCTTATGCCTAATACCTGCTTTAGAGAAAAATAGATTTTTATATCTGAAGACTAATATCTCCATATACTTTTACTCAATGTGCGCTTCACATATGCAATTTTGCACTGTTGTGATTGCTGCAGAACTAAAGCCTGTGGAGGAGATTTACATTATAATCTAGGGCATGCTGAAACATTAAGGAATTAAAGAAATTGTACCACAAACAAACATATACAATTTAAGAATGTGAAGAATTACTTTCAAAATTATAAAATCCTACAAGACAATTTTCATAGGATAAGTTTTATTAAATTAAATATTATCAATTGCCTCATAATTCAATGCGGCTATTATAATTTAGAATGTTTAAATGATTTCATTTAGAAAGTGTAAAATAATAGAATTTTTTGAATCCATTTTCTCTATAATTTTTCACAATTCCTATGAAATTCATATAGGGCCAGAAATTCGGCTGTTGTCGGGTGAGTACGCACTATGTACTCATCCGTAAGGCCACCTGCGGTGTCGGTTTCACGCATGCACTGTGCATGCGCGGGGAACCGGAACTTCCGTTCCCCTGAAGGGTGGGGTTCAGAAGTCGAACGCGTGCGCAGGAGAGGCTGCGCGCACGCAGCGAACTTCAGGTTTTTTTTTCAGGTTTCTCCGGGAGGGTAAGTATGAAGAAGCTGCACTTTTAAAAAGGAGGCGCAAGGCCTGTTTTTAACAAGATAAGTGGTTAATTAATTACAATTTAAATTTTTTTTCAACAGGTTTATCTTTTTTAGATACTTTAAAGAAAGGTAAGTTTATTCTTAGCACCATTAAAAAGTATAATTAATTTTTTCAAAAATTTAAATTTTTGTTTAAAGTAGTTAATTTATGTAACTTATAGTTATTTTAAAAATGTGATGTTTTAAAAAAAAATTATTTGAAGTTTAAGTGTGGTTTTGGGTCCGATCTCTATTCATAGATTTGACAGGTCTTCCTGTCAAATCTATGAATGAAAATGCCCTGCTAGGATTGGCTCTCCATGGCCCACGTGATCCCAGGGGACGCTTCAAACTAACTGCGCCCCTGGGATACACAAGCACTGCGCGCCGGCAGCTGGAGGAGGCCCAGGACCCGAAGTCCTCGTGGGCCCAAAGCACAACTGCAGGCGCGGTAGGCAAGTACGCGCATGATGCTTGCACCCGCAGGAAGCCGGAAAGCCAAATTTCTGGCCCATAATTTATATTCATTATATCATGATTCTAATATACTAAGATCTTAGTATATTAACAATTATGTATTAACGATGGCGAGAGGTCTCCGGATGCTAAAGGTACTGTGCCTATAGGTGGTGCTGTAACTGTAATGCTACATGATCAACTAATTATAATGAGGTAGCGCCTACTGTTATGTGACAGTCCCAAACTCCACCCCCAATAACACCCATGTATTTATTTCAGAAAACACTCATGTTTACGGTCAACCTGTAACCTACTGCGTAAACAGACAATAATGTAAAGCATCCTTTACATTCAGAATTTGTAAATCTTCTACTGTCAGCAACACAAATCTGCTGAAACTAAACATTGGCAAATACCTTGGTGAACCCACTGAATATGACCATGCATCTGAGCACTGGTGGAATGGTTTGGCAGGGGGGGGGGGAATTGCAACTAAAGCAGTAATTTGGTGAGGAATGAATTCTGACCAAACACCTAAGATCGTATGGAAAGTTCGCATGCCGAAGAATGGAGGTGCGCAGACTAATTCTTGGCATGTCTGAGTCAAGTGGTGATGCTACTTAACATGAATGTGAATCTGAGTACTGAACAAAAATTTGACCTTCACCTTTTCCTCGCTAAGAACAAATCCCACCGCTCCCTGAACTGAAGTTTGCCCCCCACCCCACCCGCACTTAGAATAAATGCAGGCCTCTTCCTGCCCCTGTTAGCAGTAATGCGTTCCCCAACCAATGAGAAGCAAATATGGGGAGCGACCAGGAGGGTAGGATTAGACTAAATGACTCATGTGGAGAAAATCACTGGCACAGATTTGATGGGCCGAGTGGCTTGCTTCTGTGCTGTGTGATACTATGTAACACCTTGTTATTTTGGTTTAATACCCAGCATGATTACCAATTTACTTAGCACTTAATACTATATAGGGGTGATTCTGAAATCCAGCACTCTGAATGAGGAATGACATTCACAGGGAGGGAAATTGCAGCACACAGCTTGCAATTTGGATTTTCCAAAATCCACTTGCCACTCTGAGGGCTGGTGCATTGAATCAGCCCTTATATTGATACTTATTGGAGGTTTAGTTGTAGGATTTTAACAATTATCCATTTCAGCCATCTGTACTGGATACAAATCTCCTGCTGTTACTCGGATGCTACACCACGATTTAGTCAACAGAGCTTCGTACAGTATTTCTGGAGTGCAAGGAGAGCAGCCACACTATTTGATGGAGAACAGCAAGTGTGACTGCACTGTCATCGGTAACCAATGGGTAGTAAAATGACAATTGACTCTCCCGGCATTCAGAAACCTGAGATATATTTCACAACTCAAACAGCTGGGACTTGGCTGTCAGACCCAAAGGACTGTCAGTGTAAGGAGTAATCAGTCTTTCATTACAATCAGGCAAATTTGTTATAATGACACTGACATAGTTTTTCTATTAGACTTGTCCTTCACTAACAAGACAATTATTAACAACTTATCATGTAATTACTGTGTAATATTACCATGTACAGTCCCATTGGCTCTGCAACTGTAAGTTCTGATTCCTTCTGAATTTTGCAGCAACATCAGTAACAATGCACTTTTGTAACTTAACATATATTAAGACCATTTACATATAATAGGAGTCATTTCTCAACTTCTTGCTCCTGAATAGGAGCCTTGTCCAAACTTTTGATAAGGCTTTCAATGGGCGAGACACCCCGCAGTACCAAAATTGGAAACATACCCCTTATATTTCAATAAGGTGCAAAGAATTACTGATAACGAGACTCGGAAGAAATAGGAGTGACTGTGCTATTGTTGACTATATAAAGAGCAAATTTAAGATTGCAGACTTTGCTTCAATTTTTCCTAAAGGCAGTAACTGAAGCAGGGGTGTGGTTTAACAGGCACTGCCAACTCTTTGGCACCTTGTCCATGTGGTCATCTGATGCACAATGAGGGTCATGTTACTATTTGATCATGAGAGGATGAATATAGCTAAGCCTGTTTCTATCTTCATCCATGCTCCATACATGTGCACTTTTGAATAGACATCATAGAGTTGTGATCAAGGTATATGAACTTCTGCTGATTGTGTTCCCATTGTGCTCTGGCTGAAAGCAGTTAACACAGTATAGAACAAGGAACAAACCTAGGACCTTTCTGGCCTGTGTGGCTAAATACGACACTGGGTAATGTACTTACTCATTGGGCCACTAGGGTGCGCCCAATATGAGGATTTAATAACAGTTTACTTGGATTAGGAAATTGCCAAGAATTTGCTTGTATCAGGATTGGATGGTATGGCCTCTGTTGTGGGTTACATTGAGTCTGACTTTAAAGTCCATGGCCTAGAAATTTGTGAATGCCACAAAAGCTGCTGATACCCCGCGGGGGCATGCTAGCAGCCGCTAAAAATGGTAGCACTGGTAGAACTGAAAAATTGGCGCTGGGGACTTATTAACATTAGCCCAGCGCTAAACTCACTGTGCAACGCCATCCTGGTGCCATTTATCCCGGCAGGAGGCCCCAATGTAGCGTGGCTGTAGCATCATTGCAGCAAGAACAGCCTGCTCTGAAAGTGAGGCTGTCAGTTCAGAAAATAGTGTCGGTGTCTTAAAGGGGAACTGCCTTCTGAAATTAAAATCATGCAAAAATAGGCAGTTTTTAGCCCTTACAGCTCAACTGCCTTCTGAAAAAAAATTAACATTAAAAAGAATTCCAAAATGGGAGTCTTCAGCTCTTAAAGCTGAATTCCTTTCCGCACCTTAAAAATGGGAAAAGTACTTCAGCACTAACACAAATGGCTCAGCAAGCCAGGGAAGGGGCACCCAGGAAGTCAACACTGCAAGAGAGGCCATCTACCCACAGAGGCCAAGAGGCCCTCCAGAAAGATGGATGTGCGACCACATCACCGAGGCCGCCACTGCCAGCAGTGTCGCCCCCATGACCTGGCTCCAGTGCCCAAAGAAGCTTCATGACCTCAGACCACTGCATCTTCAAAAGCCATCTCCTACCAACTGCACCACTAGCCTCACACACTTCTCAATGCATGACTACCCCCCCAATCACTCACCTCCCAACAATTTGTACGAAACACAAGGCATATCTCCCATTCCTAGTTTCACCTTGGAGGAGATGGTGCTGGCCATTCTTGGCAGGGGCATGGCTGAGCCCTTGGCCAGCAACGAGGCTGAAAGGATACAAGATGCTGGTATCTTCATACATTATCCTCCTTCTCACATGCTCCTTTTGCTTTCCCGCCCACACCTCACCACACCATAATAGGGAGGTCACTTATTACTTGGAGGGTTTGAGTCTAGGTGGGGTAGAGGAACAAAGGGATCTCGGAGTACAAATACACAAATCACTAAAAGTTGTGACACAGGTTAGCAAGGCCATAAAAAAGCAAACCAAGCACTAGGGTTTATTTCTAGAGGTATAGAATTGAAAAGTTGGAAAGTTATGCTGAACCTGTATCGAACCTTGGTTAGACCACACTTAGAGTACTGTGTATGGCTCTGGTCGCCATATTATAAAAAGGATATAGAGTCACTGGAGAGGGTGCAGAGAAGATTTACAAGGATGATACCAGAAATGTGAGGGTGTAGATATCAGGAAAGGATGAACAAGCTGGGTCTCTTTTCTCTTGAAAAAAGAAGGCTAAGGGGTGACCTAATAGAGGTCTTTAAAATTATGAAAGGTTTTGATAGAGTGGATACAGAGAGAATGTTTCCACTTGTGGGGAAGAGCATAAGTAGAGGCCATCAATATAAGATAGTCACCAAGAAATCCAATAGAGAATTCAGAAGAAACTTCTTTACCCAGAGAGTGGTGAGAATGTGGAACTCACTACCACAGGGAGTGGTTGAAGCGAATAGTATAGATGGATTTAAGGGGAGGCTAGACAAGCATATGAGGGAGAGGGAATAGAGGGTTATGCTGACAGATTTAGATGAGGAAAGACGGGAGGAGGCTCGTGTGGAGCATAAACGCCGGCATGGACTGGTTGGGCCGAATGGCCTGTTTCTGTGCTGTATAGCCTATGTAATCCTATGTAATCCACTCTTGTGCCATCCTCATTTCACACACCCAAGTAATGCTGCCTGCCCAGCCAGTGGTTGACCAAGAAGAGGGAGAGGAAAGTGAAGAACATGACAATTATATGTAATGGAAGCACTAAGTGCTTGGACAAACTGCATAAAAGAAACAAGCTTTCTGCAAATGAGAACTCTCTGAGTAAGATTCTGCTGTTAATAAGTATTATAGGTTTACCATCAGTTTTAGTTAAGGTAACAATAGCAGTGATTTTGCATTGAAAATGGCAACCCTAATATATAAATATTTAATGAGCAGTTTGCAGCAAAGTTCATTCCTGTGCACCATGTCCCATTCAGCCATCACCCCTATGCTCACTGACCTACATTGGCCCTCGGTCCGGCAAAGCCTCAAAATTCTCATCCTTTTGTTCAAATCCTCGCCCCTCTCTATCTCTGTAACCTCTTCCAGTCTTACAACCCTCCGAGATATCTGCGCTCCGCCAATTCTGGCATCCCCAATTTTAATTGCTCCACCATTGATGGCCGTGCTTTCAGCTGCCTAGGCCCTAAGCTCTGGAATTCCCTCTGTAAACCTCTCCGCCTCTCTACCTCTCTTTCCTCCTTTAAGACGCTCCTTAAAAATTACCTCTTTGACCAAGCTTTTGGTCACCTGTCCTAATCTCCTTATGTGGCTCAGTGTCAAATTTTGTTTAAAAACGCTCTTGTGGAGCACCATGGGACATTTTACTACATTAAGGCGCTATATAAATACAAGTTGTTGTTGTTGCTGAAATGATAAATGTCACTGACAAAGAGTAAGAAAATGCATCCAATTCAGTTGTAAAGTACTAGCTAGCTGTAAAATATTCTCTCTCCCTCCATCCTCAATTGCTACAACTGAGGTGAAGTAGTGATAAAGCTGTGTTTGTTTTTACATAATTATCACTGAGATTTTTTTTGTTTGTTTATGGGATCTGGGCATCACTGGCAATGCCAGCATTTGTTGCCCATCCCAACAATGAATAAAACTGCAACTGGTTGGTCATTTCCAGATTAGCACATTCCACCCACTCTGGTAGTAAGGTGTTACCGTCAGTGTAAGGGCCATGTGCACCATGACAAAACCTGTAAAATCCTTTGGAAAATGGGGTGGGCAATATTACCAGACATCACAAAACATGCTTGTAAGCATTATACTGCAATTACTGTAGAAACTATTAATCAATATATCTGCAATGCCAAGATTATTGTGTTCTCAATTTTGAATTGTCAATTTAAGATTGATAAATGAAAGCAATCTGGGAGATGTGTAGTACTTTCCACTCATCTGTGTGACTTTGGCACTAAACTTCCTAATTGTGCAAAGCACGTTAAAGTGAGGCAGAAAGATTCTATCTCTCTTGTTTTTACAATCAATCCACAGGTAGTTTGATGTAGCGAAAGGCTCTCAGGGAAATATGAGTGCATCAGAGCCGTGGGAAATGGTGTGGAACGAGTCTTGTAGCACCAGCCTCTGCACCTGGCAGGCCGAGTGTGTGAAAGGAGCATTCCAGCTCAGAGTGGCAGCTGTAAATGCAATTGGTCTGGGGAAGAACAGTGACGTCAGTGAGGAAATCACTCTGAAAGGTCAATGACTGGTAAAAACAAAATACTGCTCTGCATGTAGCAACGAGTGAGGAAATGCTGCTGGAAATGTTCAGTCAATTTGAATAAAGTTTATTTCCAACTTAAACAAAGCTGCTGTTTCAACATTTTTAACGGTGAACCTTGTTTGTTTGTTTGCTGAAGTCTAACAGCCGGGCATTATTTAGTTAATAATAATATGATTATATGTGTTATACTGGTAAAGTTTGGAGGGAGATTTCCTCTGTTATTTATTTATTTCCTCTCTTATTTATTATTGTTGTAGTGTCAGCCAGTGGCTCAGTGTGTAGCACTCCTGCCTCTGAATCAGAAGGTTGTGGGTTCATGTCCCACTCCAGAGACTTGAGCACAGAAATCTAGGCTGACACTTCTAGTGCAGTACTGAGGGAGTGCTGCACTGTTGGAGGTGCTGTCTTTCAGAAGATATGTTAAACCATGGCCTGGTCTGCCCCCTCAGGTGGACATAAAAGATCCCATGGCACTACTTTGAAGAAGAGCAGGGGAGTTCTCCCCAGTGTCCTGGCCAATATTTATCCCTCAACCAACATCACCAAAAAACAGATTATCTGGTCATTATCATATTGGCTGTTTGTGGGAGCTTGCTGTGTGCAAATTGGCTGCTGTGTTTCCCACATTACAACAGTGACTACACTTCAATAAGTACTTCATTGGCTGTAAAGCGTTTTGGGACGACCTGAGGTCATGAAAGGCGCTATATAAATGCAAGTCTTTCTTTCCTTATGTAGCAAAATTGTAAATGTGTCCATTATACACACATTTATGATTTTGCTAAAAATGTGGGGGGGAGAATTTCCGCAGGAGTTCTCCTGATCCACTACTGTAATTTCACTGAAAACCCTGATGAAGCGGCATGAACAGCTGTTTTATTTAGCTATTTATACCGTTTCTCTGGAGGATCTGATGATCTTGCACTGAAGTTACAGCAGTGGATCAGGAGAACCCCTGCGGAAATTCCAGGCAACACGCTAATCCTTTTTATTTGAAGTCACTTAATTCGCATAATTAGTTAATTCTATTTTTTTTACGGCACTGAAAGAGATAATTGCTGTTTTTATTAAATTGCTTAAGTTAAATTACTGGATAAATTGATTTTTTTTAGCAAAAAAATTACTTGGAATTAAGAGGATTAAACCCTAGTGAATACAAGAAATCCTAACCTTTTGTTTTTCTTTCCCATTTAAATTTGATTTCTTTCACTTTCTCACTTTTAAGCCCTCATACACCACATACTATTTGCTCATTTGAGAGCATGGGCAGATAACTCTGATCTAAGACCTTTGCCAATGTCCTTCTGAATCCAACCACTTAGAGACAAAACCTACTGGTAATATTCTCTGGAGAAGGAGTCGGTCTCTGCTAAGTGCCGCTATGGAAAGAAATTGTTGGGTAATCACTAGCACAAACTTTTGTCATTCATTGGGCATGGTTATACTACTCTGTAGTGCAATGCATTGGAAGGTGAATGTGCTGTGTTATCTTATACATTTACCTGTTTCTAAATCAATTTAGTTATTACACCCACAATAATAGGGACTCTTCTAAATGCATGATATCCAACTGGACACGGAAGCAGGAGTCTGAAATTCCAAATATGTCACTAATTTACAGAACCATAGAAGTTTACAGCACAGAAGGAGGTAATTTTATCTGTGCCAGCTCTTTTGTGGATGTGATATGTTTCCGAGGCCCCGTTTGCTCCTTCAGGTGGACTTGTGTGGATCAGAAAAATTAGGGGCTGCAGCTCCAATCCTTGGGTATTCTGCTCAGTAAATTACTCAGCCCAACATTACTCCCCTGATAAGTGCCTACTGCTTCCTCTCTTTACTTAGGATATACACTGCGCCAAGCATGTGTCGGAGCCTTTCACGTGGAACTTTATCATACTTTCTGGAAGTCTCGGTATTCTATATCATAGGGCTTTCCAACACTAACTTGGAATGTCACTTACTCAGAAAAATCAAGAAGGTTGGTCAGAGAGGATCTGCCGCTTCTTAAACCTGGAAGTTTATGAGAGTGCTGCAAGTAGCCCCTGGTCAGCCAAGGGACAGAATCAGCTGGGATTACCATTTCTAATACCACCAAAAACAATTATCTGGTTATGTTTCTGGGGCTGCAGCCAGCCATTAAAAGGGAGGGCAGCAAAATGGAGAAGTTTATCACAATAACACAATGGAGACTGAGGGAGTGCTGCACTGTCTGAGGTGCCATCTTGTGGATGAGGCATTAAATCGAGGTCCCCTTCTGCCCTCTCAGGTGGGCATAAAAGATCCCAAGGGACTATTCAAAGAAGAGCAGGGGAGTTCTCCCGGTATCCTGGCCAATATGTATCCTTCAATCAACATCACAAAAAAAACATTATCTGGTCAATTATCTCATTGCTGATGGCGAGACCTTACGGTGTGCAACCTGGCTGCCGTGTTTCTATTCCAACAGTGACTACATTTCATTAGATATGAAGTGCTTTGGGTGTTCTGATGTCTTGAAAGTCACTATATAAATGCAAGTTCTTTCTTTCTTTCTGAAGGGTTTTGATGGAGTGAATAGAGAAAGATTATCTCCTCTGGTTGGGGAGTCAGTGACAAGGATCATAAGAACATAAGAAATAGAAGCAGGAGTCGGCCATTTGGTCCCTTGAGCCTGCTCCACCATTCAGTAAGATCATGGCTGATCTTCTATTTCAACACCACTTTCCTGCACTATCCCCATATCCCTTGATTCCCTTAATATCCAAAAAGGGAATTGGAGGACGAAAGAGAAAGTAGAAAGAAGGAGGTAGAGGAAGTAAGGGAAAGTAAGAGAAAGCTCAAGGAAATGTTTGAGAAGGAAAAGGAGAGGTGGGTTAGCAAAGAACAATCAGTATGGCTATTAGCCTGTCAAAGGCAGGTTAAGAACTATGAGTGTGAAAAGATTAAGTTACAAAGGAAAAAGAGGATATGGCAGAAAAAGCCAGTGACAGAGAAGCGGTGGTAAACCGACTTTTGAAGGGGTTAAAGGACTGGGTGAATTTAAACGTCCTACAGATTCATTGGGGGAGAAATTCGGTTACCGCCCTCGATAACCGAATTAGAGCCAGCCATTAAGTGCCCGGTGTGGGAGTACCGTCCCGGCAAGGAAGCAAAGCGCTATCTCGGGCGCTCCACTTCCTCTCGGGGCGGTGTCTGGGGCGCAAAGCATGGTAGCGCCGGAGCACTCCGCGGCTGCTCCGCATAGCAATGACGTGTTTCATCGCCCCATCCCTTCTGTTAAAGGGGAGGGGCGCTGCGCACTCTGCAGGCCGTTTGACAGCCTCCACTAGCCCACCAGGGCGGTGTGGTGCCGTGGCTGCAGCCCGGCACTGAGACGCGGTGTCGGGCTGCGTGATGGCGGCCACGGCCCACGCCAAGGGCCGCCACGAGGGGCCGACCTGGAGGTCGGCCAAACAATACAATGGTGGTGCGGGGAGCAGCCAGGCTTCCCCTTTAATTACCGCCTCGCGAGCGGAGGCCGGCCTGGTTCGCGACCCGCGAGGCTGTCGCTGACATCGCCTGTGGCAGCTTCGCGGGGCACAGCCGAATTTCTGCCGCGGGGCGGTGGCAGGGCACTAAGTGGTCGCGTCACTCGGCGGTGACGTCATCACTGGTGGCGCAGTGCTGTGGGGCACTACCGGCTACTGCCGCCGCTAACCTCCCGCTGAATTTCGCAAGGGATTTGCGCCCCCTGGGGGCGTTAACGAGAGGTACAAGCCAGCCCAATTTTTCCCCCATTGGGTTTTGTGTTGTCTGTTCCACGGGTCTGAACTTTGGAAACTATTGGACGGGTTGAAGGACTAGGGTGAATTTAAACGTCTTACAGAATTTAAAATTATTACTAAGAGAGTGAGAGTGAATTCTTTACTCAGAGGGTTGTTGGAGCATGGATTGCTTTGCAACAGGGCATAGTTGACGCAGAAACCAATGCATTTTTTAAGGAAAATTTGTATAAATATTTGAAAAAAAGAATACAATGTGATGGGGAGAGAGTGGGGCAGTGGGATTATTTTTGGATTGCTCCAGCAAAGAGCTGACACAGACATGATGGTCCATATGGCCTTCTTCTGTGCTATAAACTTCTATGGTTCTATTTCTTGTGCAACCATCAACCACGGCACATACCTAAGCTAAGGACGCCCTCACCATTTGAAAGGTACCATTTCAAGTATTATACACAACTCTGGCACTTTTGCACAGAATCTTTCATTGTGCCACTTTTCTCAAGGCTATTTGATAAAGCACCACATAATAGACTTGTTAGCAAAATTGAAGCTCGTGGGATTAAAGGGGCAGTGGCAGTGTGGATACGATATTGGCTAAGGGACAGAAAGCCGAGACCTGTGGTGAACGGTTGTTTTTCAGCCTGGAGGGAAGTATACAGTGGTATCCCCCAGGTGTCGGTATTGAGACCACTGCTCTTTTTGATATATATTAATGATCTGGACTTGGGTATACAGAGCATAATTTCAAAGTTTGCAGATGACACAGAACTCAGAAATGTAGTAAACAGATAATAGGAGACTTCAGGAGGACATAGACAGACTGATGAAATGAGCAGACACATATCTGATGAAATTTAATACCGAGGAGTGTGAAGTGATGCATTTTGGAAGGAAGAATGAGGAGTGGCAATATAAACTAAATGATACAATGTTAAAGGGGGTGCAAGAACAGAGAGAGCTGGGGGTGTACATACACCAATCTTTGAAGCTAGCAGGACAAGCTGATAAGGGTGATAAGGAAAAGTACTTGGGATCCTTGGCTTTATAAATAGAGGTATAAAGTACAAAAGCAAGGAAGTTATGCAAAACCTTTATAAATCACTAATTAGGCCTCAGCTAGAGTATTGTGTCCAGTTCTGGGCACCACACTTTAGGAAGGATGTCAAAGCCTTGGAAAGGGTGCAGAGGAGATTTACTAGAATTATACCAGGATGAGGAACTTCAGTTATGTGGAGAGACTAGAGAAGCTGGAGTTGTTCTCTTTAGAGCAGAGGAGGTTAAGGGGAGATTTAATAGAGGTGTTCAAAATTATGAGTGGTTCTGATGGAGTAGATAGGGACAAATTGTTTCCACTGGCAGGAGGATCGGTAACCAGAGGATACAGATTTAAGGTAATTTTCAAAAGAACCAGAGAGCAGATGAGGAGTTTTTTTTTTATGCAGCGAGTTGTTATGATCTGGAATGCACTGCTTGAAAGGGTTGTGGAAACATTCAATAATAACTTTCAAAATGGAATTGGATAAATGCTTGAAAAGGAAAGAATTATAGGGCTATGGGGAAAGACGAGGGGAGTGAGACTAATTGGATAGCTCTTTCAAAGAACCGACACAGGAATGATGGGCCGAATAGCCTTATTCTGTGCTGTATCATTCTATGCCCCAATATTTACTCGGAGTCACGTTGGGAGCGGCGGGGGGGGGAAGGTCCGATATCGCACGGGAAACCCGGAAGTAAGTTCAGTGCATCTGTCTGTAGCTTTTTAACTCAGCCAGTTCATTAGCATTTTACATCCGTCTTTGCTGTCCAATCAGTGGCAGCGGGCGTGATGAGGACCCACGTGATGCAATCTCAACTTTACAGGGCCAATCCGAAGATGCAATTTGGAGGAGTTGGGCAGTTTGGAACAGAGGCAGCAATCAGGGAAGATAGAATCAGAGCACTCAAAGGCTGCCCTGCTTTAATGACACCTCTCTTGATGTGCTGCTGGGAGCTGTGAGGAACCGCAGAGAGATATTCTTCCCCAGCAATGGGAAGAAGAAACCTGCTGCTACCACAAAGAAGGCATGGCTGGAGGTGGCCCAGGAGGTCAGCAACAGGAGCGTAGTGCCATGCTTTTGGATTCAGTGCAAGAAGCATTTTAATGACCTAACCAGGTCAGGAAAGGTGTGTACAGTTGCATATTCACCTACATCCTGCTGTGCACATAACCCCAACCCCTCACTCTGCCTTGTCAAGCCTACTCCATCAGATCACTCCTCACACCCACTTCCCTTGCACATCCTCCCATCCTTCTGTTTCTATGCACTTCCTCACATCCCCATCTATACATCCACCACTCCCACTCACCCTCATCCTTATGCAATGTCATGCCTCTCCCTCATAGTTACCCTCACCAAATGCACTCCATCCATCGGGTGAACACATGCCATTACACTCACTCATAGATCTATTCTTTCCCTCTTTGGAGGAGAAAAGAGCACAGAACATGAGGGAAAGGGAGAGAACTGGAGGTGGGCCTCCATGCATTTCCCAGCTAACAAGTGCCGAGCAGGAGGCGCTGGAGATCAGTGAAGTTTCGGCGTGCCTGGCCGTCGGAGATGGAGAGACGGGGAGCTCCCAGCTACCTGGTGACACAATTAAATATTAGCGACCCATATGTCATACGGCACTCAGTCATGTTGACTTGATTTCAACAGCAAGTGAAATATGATCATCTTCATAATGATAACTTGCAACATATTCTTACCTTGCCAGGACTAATTCATGTCTTTTATCTTCAACAGGGCCTTCACCCATGCAGCAGAAGTCGATGGAGGTCACGGGCGATGATTCTTCAGAAGAGCTGAATCCTTCTGAGGGTGCACCATCAGAGGACTCATGCATACCATGCACCAGCTCAGATACTCACACTTCGGTGGGACCACGTAGGCAGATGGTTGGGTTTTCACCTGGTGACTCACACTTCACAAGTGAGAAAGAGCAGATGGTGGTGGCAGGGACAGCTAAGGAGAGTCCGCGTTAGAGGGTGCAGCCCTCTCCAAGCTCTGCTCAGCTGGACACAGATGCTGTACCCGGGGCCGTCAATGAAAAGGAGAATCATTGAGCAGCAGCAGAGAATGTGCAATGCAATGACATGGCTTCAAAGCACACTGACCGTGATTGCAGAGCGAATGGAGGAGTCCGCCTCAAACATGAATGGGTTGATGTCACAGAGCATTGCAATGATGTGTTCTTTCATGGATAGAGTGACCAGCTCCGTGGAGCATCAAACGCTCCAATCAAATGAATCTATGCACGCCTTGACCACGACCGTGCAGACTCTGAATGACAGCATGTTTGCCACCTTAAATAGGATGTCAGATACCTTAGCCTTGGCCTTACAGCGCTGCACTGATATGCACCAAAGTGCTCTCCAGCACAGTGCTAGCAGAGAAATGCAGCTCGGCCATGAGAGAGACGATGGCAAAATGGGACATGGAAGTGGTGACTCCACTCAAAGTGCTTCCACTTCTCACCCGTTGCCCCCCACGCCACCCTCAGTCAGTACCCCACATGCTGCCTCATCTCTCGATGGCCGACTCTGCCCTGCACAGGTGCAGGTGGAGCAATCTTTGGCGGGGCCCTCACGGGCTCTAAAACCTAGAGCTCATTGGCCAAGCACATCTCTGCAGTGAGAGCAGGGATGTGAGCAGTCTGCCTCTACCTCTGTTCAAGCTGCAGGGGTTGCACCACGTAGGAGTAGTAGGAAAAGGAAGAGTAAGGCTTTGTAGTTGCACAAGGGTATACACATCGTTGTATGTTAAATTGTTATGTTGTTAAATTTCTGTTGTTTAGTTAAAGCACATAAATATTATTCTTTTGCACCATTTTCCTGTCTTGCCCATTCTTGGTTGCTGAGTGGCATGTCACCTTTTAAATTGTTTGATGATAAATGTGAAGACATGAATTGACGGGGACCAATGGGGTGATGTGCAAGGAGTGGTTGGTTGTTTGCAAGACTGCTTTGTGTCAGTGGCATTGGGAGGCGGGGGGGGCGGGGAGGGGAGGGGGGTTGTGTGTGGGAAGTGTCCTGTTGCATGTGCTTCTGACCTGGGTCGACTGGTGCAACCTAACTGAACCTTGCATTAATAAGAGCATCCCAGGCAGCAATGTGAGCAGTTGGTGGTGCATTGCCCTCATCACTTTCCTCCACCTCGTCTTCCCCCTCCTCCTCCTTGGAATCATCCGAAGAGGATCTGAGCTCTTCAATTTGTTCCTCCTGCAGGTCTAAACCTCGCTGCTGCGCAATGTTGTGCAGAGCACAGCACACCACAACCATCCTGGAGAACCTGGCTGGTGTGTACTGAAGGGTGCCTCCAGATCTGTCTAGGCACCTGAAGCGCATCTTCAGCATGCCGATGGCTTGTTCAATCACACATCTGGTGGTCATATGGCATTCATTGTAGTGCTCTTGGGTTTCATTAGTCGGGTTTCTGATAGATGTCATCAGCCAAGTTTGAAGTGGGTATCCCTTGTCTCCTGGCAGTCTGCCCTTAAGTCTGCTTGCAGGTTCGAATACTTCAGGGAGCTTGGACTGTCGCAGAACAAAGTCATCATGGTAGCTCCCCGGGAATCTTGTGCACACCTGCACAAATAACTTTTTATGGTTGCACACCAGCTGCACATTGATGGAGTGGAAGCCCTTGTGGTTGACGAACACTCACGGTAGTTCTGGGGGTGCCCAGATTGGCACGTGTGTGCAGTCAATGATGCCCTGCACCTGTGGGAAGCCAGCCAGAGACACAAACCTGAGCAGCCGCTTGTTCTGACTGGCATCATTGCAGGCAAAGTTGACATCATTGCCGGCCCTGGAAAACAAGCCGTCAGTCACCTTTCTTATGCATTTGTGGGTCGCCGACTGCGAGATCCTGGATATTTCTCTGGCATAGCCCTAGAAGGATCTGGAGGCAAAAAAGTTGAGGGCGGTGGTGACTTTGATAGTCACCAGGTCCAGCAGGGAGCAGGTCTTCTTCTAGGAGGCTGCAGCTGTCTGTCACCACCTGCGACAACCTGAGCCTCCTGAGACACTGCTGTTGGGACATGTCAAGGAAACTCAGCCTCTGCCTGTAGACCCTGTTTTGCGAGCTGCAGGAGACACTACCCTCTCTGCTGCTGCCCTCTCTGCTGCTGCCCTCTCTGCTGCTGCCCTCTTTGTTGCTGCCCTCTCTGCTGCTGCCCTCTCTGTTGTCCAGCTGCAGGTCTCTGAACAGGTTGCTGCTGCTGGTGCTGATGGTGGTCTTTTTGGTCCTCGTCCAAGGTCCAATCTAAGGCAGCTGTAGCGCCACCCATCCTGGTGTGATTGAGAAAACCTCCAATGTGTTAAAAGTAACCTCTCAGCAAAAGTACTGTGAACAAACCCTTTCCCACTAGTAGGTAAGAGAGCAGCTGTGAGCACTGAGTATTTAGTGCAGAATTTCCATGAGTTTGTTTCAGCCCCCTCCATTGCCATTTTGTTCTCGCCTTTTCTTCCCTGGTGAGTTTCAGGAAGCCCGTGGATGTGGCGTTAAATTTAAAAGTCAGTTGGCATATCGCTCTAATTGAGCGATTAACATCTGTTAATAGGCAACCCGCCTCTCCCGAAGGGTTGCGCACATGCAGCCCAACGCGCTCCAGTTAAATGTGGGAGTCAACGGGTTGGAGCTGGCTTCCCGATGCGCTGATATTTTTGCCGATTTTAACCCCCCCACCCGCATCCAAACCAACGCGCTCCTCCAGGTTAACATTCCCCGCTATTATTTCTTTGATATTGTGGTGGAGGTGGCGGACATGTAACAGCAAGCATGCTTGAGCTTCCAGCCCAATTACATCCTCTGCTTTTCAGGGTTTTCAGTGGAGTCAGCAGCTCTGGATACAGAGGTTAGCACTGGTCGCTTAAGAGCAATTCCCCCCCAATGTTCCTTCTTCCAAAAAAAAATGCAACCACCGTGAAGTACTATTTGCTGATAGCATCCTGACCACTTCCATGATAATGGTGATTGATTGACCTACTGATATTTCTGTTTGCCGGATATCACTTGATTATTAATTGAGTGCAAATTTTTACTTTGCATGTAGGCCATAGGGTTGATATGAGGAGCTCTGATGCCCACATGGGTGCCACCTGCGATATCTTGCACTCATGAGAAGCATACTAGCTGATGAATACTCTACGTCCCATCCAACCGATGCCTCCTTTCCACAGGGACAGTAATGAAGGTTTTGACCCTTGCAAGCATAGCATTGGTCACTTGCTTGATACAAGTGTGCATGGGATGCATTAGAAGGATCTGGTAAAATTAGAGCTTCATGCTCACTTTTATTGTCCATCCCTACTTGCCTTGGCTGAGTGGCTTGCTAGGGCAGTCAACCATGTTGGTGTGGGACTGGAGTCCAATATAGGCCTGACCGGATAAGGACAGTGGTGAAACAGCTGGGTTTTTATGACAATCTGACAGCTTCATGGCCACTTTTACTTAAAACTTTTAGAAGGAACATAATAAAGCACAGAATAAGACTATGCTTTCTTAAATTTTTATGTTATCAGAAATACTGATGGTTGCCACTTTGTAACTACGCTGCTATTTTCTGACAGGTTATTAGCTCTTTCTATCTCAGTTGGGTTCACACCTTTTACGAAGTATCCCAAGTTCCTGTATTCCCATTAGCTGGGCCTTGTCTATCTCCTGGAGGAATCACAACCACCTTCACGCCTACTGTAATTTTTTGCCAGATGAATGAATTAGCTTAAATGGAGACAGGTGTAAAAGAGCTAAAGACTCATTTTCTGAATACTCACTGTCAGGTGGCATATCCCCAGCTTCCGCTGTTAAAAGGATTTAACTTTTTAACTGCCACGTCAAGAAACTTGGCTTTCAGTGCGATTAATTTGGGTATGCGATTATCACTCCCTTTGACTTCGCTTCTGGGGCTTCCATCTTTACACTGTGCATGACTAACAGTTAAATTGACAAGCTAATCAAGGAGAACGAGGTTTTGATGATGTGTATAGTAAATTTTATTTCTCATTTCTTTTATAATAAGTGGCGGTGCTAACATGAGCATTAGAATATTTGAACTTCAGCCTGTTGAGACACTGGTGTAACATTACACTGAAACATTGTTCCCATTTACAGATACAGCGAGGGACAGCTGGCAACAAACAATGGAGCTTTTGTCAAAACAACCAGCTTACAAAGATGGTTTGCACGCTTGTGCCTAACAGGCCTGTTGTTTAAAAACCTGGGTAGCCTCTTATGCATTGAACCAAGTACCTCTTATTTAAGGTGTCCATGGGTGGGTAGTGGGTCTGGGAAGATGCTGCGCCCGCATTACTTCTTCAGGGCTAGGAGCTGACAGTGATAAAGCGATACTAAATGGTTGTTTTGTCTTTGTTTTGAGTAGACCCTGAAGAAAGGTGCCACGGACCATGAAAAGTCTGAATTCCTGAAGGAGGCACACTTGATGAGGTAAAAGTGGCTCCATTACCAGCATGCCTCTGTTTTTGACACATGAATGGGGGTTGTGGCCCTGTGAGGGAATGTCTTTCATCTGAACGTTTTACCTTGTGATCTCTAGTTCCTTGACTTTTACGCATGGTGAAAGGAAAGATGAAGAGAGAAAAAGCACTGCTTGTAGCTGATTCTTGGTTTATATTCACACAATAAAAGCAGTAACAGTAGCAACAGATTATTTTAAAAAATGAGTTTGCCTTAATTTTGAAATGTCATCCCTTTTCGGCTCTAATTCATCCCCTACAGTTGGGAGGCCTGTGTTGTGCACAACACAGGTGTTTACCATGGAAGTCAATTGAAGATGAACCTGTAAAAAGCCAAGATGATCAGTATTTATTTTTCCTCTCTATCCTTGTAGGAGACAGAACTGATATTAGGAGAAATCAATTTCATGGCTTAACTGAGATCTGATGAAATGCATCCCAACAATACCTGGCAGGGCTGATACTAATACAATTGCAAGTCTAAATTTGCAGATAAGGATTGCTGGTATGGGAAGTGGAAGGTTTTATGCTGCTACAGTAGGGAGTGTTCTGCTGAGTTTGGTGGCTGAGGAGGAGTAAAGAAAGAACTTACATTTAGACTTTTGAAGTGCACTCATGCAGGCAAACGCAGCAACAAATTTTCACACAGTAAGTTGTCACAAACAGAAAACAAAGAACCAGGTCTGTTTCTGTGGTGTTAGTTGAGGGATAAATGTTGACCAAGAACAGCAGGAGAGCTTCTTACTTTTCTTCAAATATTGCCATGGGTGTCTTTTATATTCATCTGAACAGGTGGGTGAGGCCTGTGTTTAACACCTCTTCCGAACGATGGTAAACAATGCAACAGTCCCTCGGTCAGCCTAGATTACAGGGGAAATTTTAACTCTTCCCCTGCACTTTTTGATTTAGAGGTGAGGGCGTTACCAACTGAGCCAAGTTGCACTTGCCCCGATTTTAACTCTGGACCAGTTCTTGGCGGGTGAGCAGTAGTGTGAGTCAGAAACTTGCTCGCTACTCCAGAAATGAGATATTTTAACTACTAGGCCCCGTTTAAATCCTCCCGGTGAACTTCCCACTCGGTTCGGACAGAAGTTGGCAGGATGCAGCGGAAAAATCACGTGAAAATCTGGAGGCCACCAGCCAACAGCAGGAATGTGGCGGGATGGGCTGCCAGGCTGTCCTGAGGATTCCTGTGACCGGGGTGGGGGTGGGGGTGGGGGTGGGGGTGCGTTCGCGGCAGGGGAGCACTAAGCTTTCTATACAGGGCCTCGTTGAGCATTCTTGGCAGGAAACTCACTGCCGCTTCCCGCTCAGGCCCTCGAGTTAAAATCGCAGCCAGGACCCGATGACGCTAGCTTTGGGCGGGTATCATTGCTGTCTGGTCAGGAGAGCAGGTGAAAATCTGCACCTGTCAGATCCTGGCAGCTCCGGGATGGATAACTTGGTCTCAGCCAGGTTCAGGTACTGCACCTGAACTTCCTGTATGTCTTTTTTTTGGTGGCTGCTTCTGACTGCACCTGAGAAGGATGCAGCAATGTATAACATGCAGATGGCTATCCATGCGGAATTTCTCCAATAGTGCCAGTTGCAGATCCAGGGGCAGACTACACCGTACGTTTTGCCATTGCTAACTTGCTCATAATTTTGCTGGTTTTCGAATTAGAATATGCCACAGAGCGCTTATCAGGCACTCAGCGGCGATCTGAGGAAAGTGATGGCACATTCACCATCTGGAACTATGGGAGGAATGGAAATGTAACTTTGTAAATAAACTTTTCAATTATTTTCAGCTGTAATGTCCCTTTTGCAGTTGCAAAAAAATGTTCAGTTTCATTACCGTGTGTAGTTGATAAATTCAGGCCGCTCCAAGTCGCTGCGTTTATATGATTAATAATTTAGTAACAAAATAATGATTGACTTTTATTTTAGTTTATTACGAGGGAATAAAATGAGCTAAGCAAGCTAACCATGAATTTTTAACTTATTGAAGAGTTCCGATAATTATTTCAGTTTGAATGAGACTGAAGATCGTAAATCCTTGTGGACAGCAAAATGGTGCACATGACAGGCTGACTTTCCTCTGAGTAGATGGGCTTGAAATGTTTTTGAGGTATTTGTACATCAAGTTATTCATAACTGATTGAAACAATAGCGATTAATCAGCAAATGAGACATTATTCGAAAGGATTGTTTGTTGTGTTGATGATTTTAGTGAGGTTGAGCGCTGTGGAAAAACAGACCACTTAAATTATGAAAACAATCTCATAAATGGAATGGGCTCCGAACATAGAGGGGGTAATTTTAACCCCCTAGAATGGGCGGAGGGGAGGTGGATCGGGGGGGGGGGGTTAAAATTTTTGAAAATGACAAACCTGACTGCAACCCGCCTCCAACGCGCCCACTTCTGGTTTTAATGGAGGCGAGTTGGTGGGTGAGCGACTAACCCGCTCTCCGGAGGCAGGCCCATCATTTAAATATTTTAATGTGCCTCCAATTTTAGCTCTGTTCTGGGTTTAACGCTGGCCGGCCGGTTTCCCGGGACTCAGGAAACCCAGCAGCTAAACGGAGGCGAGAACGGCTGGGTGGAACAGGTAAGTGCCTTTCAGCACTGCTTGTAGGCCAGGAGCTGCAGGAGTGCTTCCCCCCAGCCCACCAAGCTTACCAGCTTCCACCCCGCGTTCGGACCCCCAACGATGTTCAATCACCGATGTCCAACTCACCTTCCTCCGATGTTCAATCCCCGATGTCCAACTCACCTTCCTCCGATGTTCAATCCCCGATGTCCAACTCACCTTCCTCCGATGTTCAATCCCCAATGTCCAACTCACCTTCCTCCGATGTCCGACCTCCAATGTCCAACTCACCCTTCCGACCTCCCCATGTCCGACTCACTTCCACTCTGCTTCCCAGCTGCCTACCCGCCCGACAACCAGCCAGCCTCTCAATCCGTTAAATTCGGCAGGACCTCCGGGATTGGTAAATCTCACCCCACCTCCCCACACTCCCTTTCCGCCTCGCAGTTAGTTTCAGGGCCATAGTGCGGCAATACTAAAATAGAAACTCTCAGGTGCTGGATGTGGAAAGTCAAAGATCCCAGTTGTTCAACCTTTGCAACAGGAATACATTTTTAACAACTGGGAGTTTAAACTCGATCTTGGAGCAATAAATCACACTGCTGCCAGATCTCCAGCTCCATTATTTTTCTGTCTAAGTGGCAGCGACGTGAAAACTGGCTTAAATTGCGCTTGCCCTTGATTTTAATGGGGGAGGAGCTATGATAATCACCTTCTAACTGTTTTCTGCGAGGGTAACGGTAGAAGTGCTCCAAAAGCCCCTGGAAAATAAAGAGTGGCATAATTAATGGCGTAAGTCACTCACTGTATAATTTCCTCTTTCTTTTGCGCTGTTCAAGGGTTCCTAGAACGTAATCTGGGCCACTGTCTTTTAATATCTTATTCTTATCGGTTTGATCACACCTACAGCATCAAAAAATGCCTCTGCTGTCTATGGAAAAAAACCTTCATTGCATTTTCCCTCCAGTAACTTTAGTTAAAATAACTGTTCAGAGGTCAAACCAAATAGGGATTTAAGGAACTGGCACTTCTCGTATTTGCCAAATATTTTAGAAAAACGTCATTGGTGAGTTTTATTACTATAACAAATAAAGCAACAATATTTGCATTACTCACTCAAGAGTTCTTAGCTATAAAGAGTAGTAGCTCCTTAAAGTTTAGAAACACTTAACTGAATTCAGAAACACTAAAGATAAGATGGTGAAAACCTTCAGCATTTATTTTGACATCCCCTTTTATTTTCCTCACTCCAAATACCTCCTATATTTGTCACAATCGTACTATTGGCTGCCTCCGTGTTTCTCATTGTTTGCATAACACTGAGCATCTTGCCATTTAAAACAAACGGGCTCATTCATATACAGAACGGTCTTCTGAAAAAGCAGCCAGAGAACGCAAAGTAAAATAGTGTCATGTTGTACTTTGTCTTGATACCGTTACTTTAGATTGAACAGTAGTCCCTTTATGTTTACATAACAATTGGAAGTTGGTGTGACTGACAGACATATTTCTGTATATAGAAAATAAAGTGAGGACTAATGTGAAAACAAGTCCAGGCCATGTTAACATGACTTTAGGTCATTCTGTAATTAAGCAGCAGCCAAGACAAAGGATGGCAGACTGAAAAATTGTTCTCACAATGTCTGGCGTGTTTTACAATTTGATTATAAAAAAGCTTGTCATTTTATGATCTGTGTTGCAGGCACAGTTACTCAATGTGGTCAGTAGATGCTGATGTAATCCATGATTTGCTTTTCCAGTATTTTCATGCCAATTTTAAAATAAACCGATTTTCATTTTCCTTTAGAATAAATTATGTTAATAACACTAATACTGGACCCAATATTTTCTTTTACTGTTACTCAATGTAACAGTTATAGCAAGTAAAGAGACCATGTCAATTACTTTGTTTACTTTAGAAAAACATTCTTTCTAACAGATTCGCTATCCGTTTTGCCACAACTTTCTCGTTCATCAAAAAAGTTGCATTGTTTTTTATAAAGAGCCTTATTATTTCTCTTGCAACCCTTAAGAACATAAGAAATAGGAGCAGGAGTAGGCCATAAGACCCCTCGAGCCTGCTCCGCCATTCAATAAGATCATGGCTGATCTCCGACCTCAACTCCACTTTCCCGCCCGATCCCCATATCCCTTGATTACCTTAGAGTCCAAAAATCTATCGCTATCAGTCCTGAATATTCTCAACGATTCAGCATCTACAGCCCTCTGGGGTAGAGAATTCCAAAAATTCACAACCCTCTGAGTGAAGAAATTTTTCCTCATCTCAGTCCTAAATGGCCGACCGGAAGTTCAGGTTTCTCTCTCACAGATGCTGCCTGACCTGCTGAATATTTCCAGCATTTTCTCTTTTTATTTCAGATTAGAACCTATATCTACCAGGCATTACTGTAACTGTGCAGATGACTTTTACACTGATCTTAGTGCAATGGTTAGTTGTCAATATTGAATCCACCAATATTGTGCAGAGAACCATTTACTTACTTGTGGAATTTCTTAGTCCTTCAGGGCTGTACCAGCTGCAATTAGTGTTCTATCCCCCATTCAAGTGTAAATTATATTTTTGTACTCAATGGAACCTGTGCTTTATTTGGAAGCCTTAAAAGGTACCTGTATAATTAGTGCCAAAAGTCACTGAATTCACGTTCTCTTAAGAGAACAAAGAAGGCTCCCTCATCCATTCTATTGCTGAGGGTTTAAATATTTCCATTAATTACTTTGGAATGCAATGTCTCCAATGCTGCAATCACTTACACTGCAGAGTGTTGCGATAATAATGGGCTGGAATTTGCTGGAATGCCGTGACTGGTGACGTACGCTATTAATCGGACGTTTGCACTCTCTTGTTCATCTTGTACTATAATTACACCAACATTTGCTGGATGATAGATTTTTTGAAATTGTGCAGGGGTAGGCTGGATGTGGAAAAACTGTTTCCACTCATGGGTGCAGGGTGGAAAGTAATAATGAGGACGGTAGCAGGTTCAGAGTGTGCAGGTAGCAGTAGAAGGAGGTTGAGTGAAGTGTGCTGCTGTGATTGGAGGAGAGTGATAGAGAAAGGGGGGCAGGGAAGGCTTGTGAGTGCTGGGGCTACAGGTGGTGCAGGGAAAAGCAGAGAGTAACAGAGATGTGAGTAGGAGTCTTACCTTAGCAGTTCTGCTCAGATCATTAAACTTTTTTCTGGAGAGCAGCAAGATCCTGCCTGCTATGCTTTGAATGTTCACCTGCTCTGCCATCTCTACCTGCTACTGCGAGGCAACCTGTCTGGATACAATCCGTGCTTTAATTCCTGTAACAGACAAGGGCTGGATTTTGAATGACCCATGGAGTCGGGTTTGGAGGCGTGTGGGGGGTTAAATTTACGGGGTTGGGGGTCCCGACCCCATCCCAACTCCATCCCGCCTCCACGAAATTTTGACAAAATCAGTCGCGTGGTTCCCGACTCCGTCCCGCCTCCAAGAGGTGGGAGAGGCCATTAAAGCCCTTAACAAGCCCTAAATTGGCTCTGTAATGCCATTTTGAAACATTTTAACTAGTTTAACCCTTTTCCGACGTGAAGTACGCCTGATGTGAAACACTCCAGTGAAACCTGGCGGGAGCACAAGTGGATAGCTGACTATCAGCTGCAGAGATGTGATGAAGGTAGTAGTAGTATTAGGTCTGAAAGTCGCCTCTGATGGTGCTGCATGGAATGTCTTCAGAGACTGCATAGCCTTTGCTGTGAGAGGACTTGGATGGAAAAAAAAATCTCTCTCTCTCTCTCTCTCTCGCTCACGCACGCGTGCATCCAGGTCCACTCACAGCAAAAGCCAGGCAGGTCCTTTCTCACCAACAGACAGGCAGTCTCTGACCTGCAATGCAGCAGCAATGATGACATCATCAGAGGCGACTTTCAGACTGAAACCACTAATTAGTTCATCGGTTCCCACATGCTGGAACTCAATTGCCCAATTAAGTGAAAATTGCATCATTCACCCACATTAATCTGGAGTCGGGGTGGGGGGACACGAAATGCGGACGACATGACCCCAACCCGACCCCAAGACAAAATCCAGCCCCAACTTCTTCACACACCAGGCTTCCCTGTTTCTCTGTTATTGCCAACTGCCGCTTCGGTATATTTAGAGAAATTAGAGTGTGAACATTGACCACTTGGGTTAGATTGCTATTTTCTGTGTTGTGCATTGATGTAAAGCTGACTTTGTGAACCGAGCAATATATATGCTACACCATTGTAACAACAACTTGCATTTATATAGCACCTTTAACGTAGTAAAACAAGTAAATGCTTCACAGGAGCGATTATCAAACAAAATTTGACACTGAGCCACATAAGGAGATAGTAGGTCATGTGAACAAAAGCTTGGTCAAAGAGGTAGGTTTTAAGGAGTGTCTTAAAGGAGGAGAGAGAGGTGGAAATGTTTAGGGAGGGAATTTTAGGACTTAGTACCAAGGTAGCAGAAGGCACGGCCGCTAATGGTGGAGTGATTAAAATCGGGGATGCGCAAGCGGCCAGAATTGGAAGAGTGCAGAGATCTCGGAGGGTTGTAGGGCTGGAGGAGGTTACAGAGATAGGGAGGGACGAGGCCATAGAGGGATATGAAAACAAGGATAAGAATTTTTAAATCGAGGCATTACTGGATCGGGAGCCAATATAGGTCAGAGAGCACAAAGGTGATGGGTGAACGGGACTTGGTGTGAGTTCAGATACGGGCTGCATGCAATGTTTTCGCTGAGCTGTGCCTGTGCAGGCTGCTCACCGGCTTTTACATTGTAAATACCGCGCATTTGCAGAAATTTAAAGGGACCGCGCATGAAAAGAAACCGGCCACACAGAACAAAGCGCAGCTTACAGAAAACAGTTTTGAGCTCTAGTTTACGGAGGGTGCAAGGTGGGAGGCCGGCCAGGAGAGTATTGGAATAGTCGAGTCTAGAGGTAACAAAAGCATGGATGAGGGATTCACCAGCAGGTGTGCTAGGATAGGGGCGGAGATGATGTTATGGAGGTGGATGTAGGCGGTCTTGGTGATTGGTGAGGATATGGGGTCGGAGGCTCTGCTCAGGGTCAAATAGGACATTAAGGTTATGAGCAGTCTGGTTCAGCCTGAGACAGTGTCCAGGTAGAGGAAAGGAGTCGGTGGCTAGGAATGTAGTTGGGGCGGGGACCGAAGATAATCGCTTTGGACTTCCCAATATTTAATTGGAGGAAATTTCTGCTCATCCAATGCTGGATGTCGGACAAGCAGCATGACAAATCAGAAACAGTGGCGGAGTCGAGAGAGGTGGTGGTGAGGTAGAGCTGGCTGTCATCAGCAATACGTGGAACCTGACGTTGTGTTTTCTGATGATGTTGCCGAGGGGCAGCATGTAGATTAGAAATAGGAGCGGGCTAAGGATAGATCCTTGGGGGACTCCAGAGGTAATGGTGTTGGAGTGGGAAGAGAAACCATTGCAGATGATTTTCTGGCTACAACTGGATAGATAGGAATGGAACCAGGCGAGGGCAATTCCACCCAGTTGGACAACGGAGGAGAGGCACTGGAAGAGGAAGGTGTGTTCAAAGGCTGCAGGCAGGTCGAGAAGGGTGCGGAGGGATAGTTTACCATGGCCACACTCACACAGAATGTAATTTGTGACTTTGATTAGGGCTGTTTTAGTACTGTGATGGGGCGAAAACCTGATTGGAGGGATTCAAACATCGAGTTGCGGGAACAATGGGCACGGACTTGGGAGGCGACAACACGGTCAAGGACTTTGGAGAGGAAAGGGAGATTGGAGATGGGCGTTAGTTTGCAAGGATGGAGGAGTCAAGGGTGTTTTTTTTGAGGAAAGGGGTGACGATGGCAGATTTGAATGTGAAGGGGACAGTACTTGAGGAGCGGGAACCGTTACCAATATCAGCTAACATGGGGGCCAGGAATGGGAGTTGGGTGGTCAGCAGTTTGGTGAGATTAGCGTCAAGGGAGCAGCAGCTGGGTCTCATTGGCAAGATGAGCTTGGAGAGGGCATGAGGGGAGATAATAGAGACACTAGAGAAAGATGCAAGTTCAGCGCTAGGGCAGGGGGTAACCTTTGGGGAAGTTTGGCTTGGTGGGCTAGGGGAAGGGAGGGAAGGGACAGAGGATGGTCTCAATCTTGAAGTCAGTGGGAATCAGGGGGAAAACTCTCCACTGGCTGGAGTCATACCGAGCACAAAGGAAGATGGTTGTAGTTGTTGGAGGTCAATCATCTCAGCGCCAGGACATCGCTGCAGGAGTTACTCAGGGCAGTGTCCTAGGCCCAACCATCTTCAGCTGCTTCATCAATGACCTTCCCTCCTTCATAAGGTCAGAAGTGGGGATGTTCGCTGATGATTGCACAGTATTCAGTTCCATTCGCAACTCCTCAGATAATGAAGTAGTCTATGCCCGCATGCAGCAAGACCTGGACAACATTCAGGCTTGGGCTGATAAGTGGCAAGTAACATTCGCGCCACACAAGTGCCAGGCAATGACTATCTCCAACAAGCTAGAGTCTAACTGCTGCCCCTTGACATTCAATGGCATTACCATTGCTGAATCCCCCACCATCAACATCCTGGAGGTAACCATTGACCAGAAACTTAACTGGACCAGCCACATAAATATTGTGGTGACAAGAGCAGGTCAGAGGCTGGGTATTCTGTGGCGAGTGACTCACCTCCTTACTCCCTAAAGCCTTTTCACCATCTACAAGACACAAGTAAGGAGTGTGATGGAATACTCTCCACTTGCCTGGGTGAGTGCAGCTCCAACAACACTCAAGAAGCTCGACACCATCCAAGACAAAGCAGCCTGCTTGATTGGCACCCCATCCACCACCTTAAACATTCACTCCCTCCACCACCGGCGTACCATGGCTGCAGCGTGTATCATCTACAAGATGCACTGCAGCAACTCGCCAAGGTTTCTTCGGCAGCACTTCCTAAACCCGCGACCTCTACCACCTAGAAGGACAAGGGCAGCAGGTGCATGGGGACACCACCACCTCCAAGTTCCCTTCCAAGTCACACACCATCCTGACTTGGAAATATATCGCCGTTACTTCATCGTCGCTGGGTCAAAATCCTGGAACTGCCTCCCTAAAAGCACTGTGGGAGTACCCTCACCACACGGATTGCAGTGGTTCAAGAAGGTGGCTCACCACCATCTTCTCGAGGGCAATTCGGGATGGGCAATAAGTGCTGGCCTTGCCAGCGATGCCCACATCCCAGGAACGAATAAAGAAAAATCTGAGTGACTAAGAAGTCCACGAGCTCCTCACACATATTGTGGAGGTGAGGGCAGGGGAAAGGGGTTTAAGGAGACAGTTTGTAGTGAAGAAGAGAAGCCAGAAGTTACATTTGCATTCCAGGATGATCCTTGATTTGAAAGTGACTTGGGTGAGTTTTTTTCCAGGAGTGGTTGCAGAAGGAAGTGGGGATAGAAGGGGTAAGGGAGATGTGAGTGGAGAGGTATACAAGGAAGTGATCGGAGATGGTCTTATCTGTGATTGACACAATGGGAGTAGAGAGGCCACTTGAGATGACAAGGTCGAGGGGGTGGCCATGTATATGGGTGGGGGAGTTTATATTGTGGGAGAGATTAAGGGAGGATAGGAGGGCAGTGAACTCAGAGGAGGGAGGGCATGATGAATTGAGATGGAGGTTGAAATCACCAAGGACCTTTTATTCTTTCTTCCCACAGCTCAACCGGAGAACAGGAGGGCAGAGGGCACTGAGGCGGAGCCTGAGTGAGGGAAGGAAGAACGGGGGGACCAGGATGCAGAAGATGAGCTTCCCGGTGTGGAGGGGAAGGCGGGAGAATTGGCGTGGGCAGTATTATCCCCATGCTGCACCCTGAGGATGCTGATGTGGAGGGGACTTGTGACTGTTGACACCTTCTCCATACCCCCCTCACCCCATCCGGAAGCACCACCTCCTCCCGGCCCCTCCTACTCTGCACCAGACGCATGTTCCAACCAGCACTTCCCTGTGCTGCGTTGTCGGTGATGCGGAATGGTGTCATCAGCCATGGTCACAGGGGGTAGGCCTTGTCCCATCCACCTCCTAACCCTCCCTGCTGAATAACTCGTGAATGGTGGAGTGGTGAAGGACAAAGTCGTTGTGAGCGCTGCCCCGATGCAGGAGCCTCAGTTGGGCATTGCTGACAATGAACACATTTAGAGAGTGGTACCCATGCATGTTGTGAAAGTGACAGATTCCTCAAGTGAAGCCTTTAGAGGCACATGGGTCCCATCAATAGCCCTCTGCACCCTAAGGAAGCCGGCAATCCTGTGGATGTTGATGGACTTGTCTCTTCACTGCTCAATGGAAATGCCATAAATAATAAAGTTGGATGACCTGCGGAAGAGGTTATCACAGAATCACAGAATCCCCACAGTGCAGATAGAGGCCATTTCGGCCCATCGAGCCTGCACCGACACATATCCCACCCTATCCCCGTAACCCCCCCTAACACTAAGGGTCAATTTATCATAGCCAAATCAACCTAACCCGCACATCTTTGGACTGTGGGAGGAAACCGGAGCAAACCCACGCAGACACGGGGAGAATGTGCAAACTCCACACAGTCACCCGTGGCCGGATTCGAACCCGGGTCCCTGGCGCTGTGAGGTAACAGTGCTAACCACTATGCCACCGTGTTATCTGTCACTTGTTGAATGCTGGTCCTTATAGGTCCTTGGCTGATGTTACAAAGGACTCCAGTGCCTGACTGGAAATAACCAGAGCGATAGCCTCTCACAGAGGTGGCCAGTTGCTCCCTTGGTGAAGCGCAGTCTGTACATGCACAGCTCCTCCGATAGCACCTCAAAAGATATCTATTCCCTGTGCCCAGTGGTCGGAGCATTAAAATGTTTTCACCTTCCCAACACCTAGAAATAGTTGGGGGTCCTGAAATGAATCCTCTTCAGCCACTCACAGTATGCTGGATGGATGGTAAAACTGCCAAGAAATGACTGTCAAAACTGAGAGAATTAGTAAAGAAAACTCTGAGAACAATTACCAGACTGCCTGGGTGCGGCTCCACAGCTTTAATGGCCCCTTTGTTGGCCTCACAGGCTGAGAGTCATGTGTTGGCTGTAAATCACGTCAAATACCAGGTCACCCACGCCATTATTTTCCAGTCCAACTGGCTACGGCACGAAAACAGTTGTAAATCCAGGAAATTGATGACCGCCATTGACTGCAATGGAGGGCTGAGCGACAAAAACAAATTTTTATTAGTTTAGACGAGGCTATCGGCAAACTATGGCATGACACAACTAATGGTGTAACTCACTTACTCAATTATTTCCTGGATCTTCAACATTTAAACAATGGTGCATGCTGGTAATGCGTCATTACTATGGCACAAGTTTCCAGCAAATTCAGCCCCTTTTAGTTTTGAATGAAGGATGTTTATAGTTGTTTCCTTTATGGTGTAAATTGAAAATCCTGAGGTTTGCATAATTGAAAATAACAAAAAATATCCACTTAACAATAATATGATGAAGGACTCTGATCATAGAGCTTCAAAGAATGAATAAAAATAAATATAAGCTTAACACCCAAACACACACCACACACCTTAGTTTATGTGGGTTGTCCAAGCAAATATCAAACAGGATGAAACAGTATCCTCTGCGCCTGCACCAACCCTTTCTACTACTGAGAATTATATAAGAAATCAATAACTTTCTCTTGTCGGAGCCAATGTCTTCTATTTATAATAATTAGGATCATCAGAGAATGTTGCACATTTTTGAAATATGAAGACATTTAAAGGCTGATTTAATGACCTGTTGGAGCTACATTGCATGGGCTGCAGCCTGCAGAGGAATATCACAGTGTGGCTCATGAATATAATTCAAGTAATACACTGGTGTCTTGTGCAGGGAGCATGACTACATGGCTCAGGGAGTGGTGGGTGGGGGAGAGGGAGGAGGGAGAGCCAGGGAGATCTTTAGAACTGCTGCTCAAAATCAAAGTGATGCAGTCACTTAAAGGGCATCGACTGCGTATGGTGATTTAAAAAATGTTGGAGCTGATTTAAAGGCTCACAAATTCTTTTGGCAAGTTTTCTGCTTTGCAAAAGTTGTATTGGAGGAAGAAGTGATGTCTCAGAACATCCCGTGGATAGAATATCACAAAATGGATGCTGTGGGCATGTGGCAGTGGTGCTGCCCTGACCTCCTGTTCCATGGCTGGCAATGTAGATGTACTGCTGCATGAGGGTGGCTGCAAGGTGGGCTGTCCTGATTGGAACTTCAGTGCTCCCTTCCCTGGTAGGAGCTGGCAGTCGTGTTCAGTGCTGTGTACAGTACCTGCAGGACATGGAACAAATGTAGGAGAAGGTGGCATAATTCAAGGAATCTAGCAAGTTAAGACCACTCACCAGTACCGTGCCCCGGGTAGATGGCCTAAGATTTCATGCCAGAATGCGTTGCCTGTCAACTTGTTTCACACTTAATGCTTGCCCATGCCAAACCCGCACATACCTCAGCAGAGCACACACAGACAGGATGAAACATAGAATTGAAAACCTTGTCACAGTCACATTTTACAAGGATTTCACACATCAAAGCATTGTAACACAACCTAGCTGTATGCTACATGGTTACTTAATGACACACATGTGGCCCTTCACTGTGCATTCTCCTTGAACTTACAGCATCTCAATTCTGCTTTCCTGCTTCCATGATAAGATGGCATAAAGTCCAATCCAAACTAATGGAGGCCACTCTGGCATATCAGAGCATAGAACGTGTAGGGAAAAGTGAACGGACAGGGTTCCTCTGCTCTTACGTGTTGTTCCCCTTCTCACTACTTCCACACAAATGTTCACACACCGCACAAACATCACGTACAGTATCTTGCAATTCAAGGTCTGTTTGATAGTATGTCACGGATCCAGCATTTTAACATTTGTTTCTTCTCTGTCATTGTTGACCTGAAGGAGCAGCGTGTCAGCACTGCCAGTGAGTCAGAACTATGCAGCATCCTGGTCCTTCTCACTAAAGTTAGCAACCACCAACACAGCTCTACCCATCCTGGAAAATACAGTTAATGAGCATTTAACTGTATAATTAGGCAGGTGCTCTGTGCACCAAGGGAAGTCCCCTTTCAAATTGGTGGCGTTAATAGGACGGTAAGTCTAGCGACACCATTTTGAGGCTATTCCACCCCGATTTTAACCGGTTAAAATTAGCCCGCTGGAGAATGGCATATTGGCAGGTGTGGACAATCCATCTCTGGTGTCACCTGAAATCCCTGGTAACCCTTCTTTGATCCTGTTTGTCATCCTCCATTAATCAATGACAGGGAGAACTGAAAACGATCTGTAAAGCCAAGAATTGTCTGGTTGCTGTTAAGTTAGACTTGTCTCGACATGTGGGAAGCTAGTTGGCCTCTAACTTCCACTTGAAACTGTGCACGAATATGGCACTATTACAGGCTGCCCACCGCCGCCCCCCCCCCGCCTTACGTAGCATTAATGAGCAGGTTACATGGCAAGTGATCAGAATGGACCTTCTGGGCAAAATTTCCTGCTGAAAAGCCTTGCAGTAATTTGAGCTCTGTGTTCAATGGATAGGAAGTGCATAACTGCAGTAATTTGTAAGATTACTGCCCCTGGCTGCAAACTTGCTGTTGGTGTAAAAGATTATGCCAACAGCAATTTTCAGGATATGATGCACAAACTGGGTAGGGAAACTTATAAACAAATTGAAGAAGTTTAAGTGGTATTTGAACCTCTTCATAATCAGCGCTGAAGTCAAGGTTGATGGATGTTTGTTTAACATAGTACTATACAAACCTGTGCAAACTTCAAAATCTGCTTAGAAAAGACTCTTTTAAAGACACCCTGGAAAGTTATTTTGGTCAGTCAGGTTGGGAGCTATTATTGATATTGCAGTCATTAGCAGGATTCACTGATGACCCCCCGACCTTGCTCCTGGGCCTCGACCTGGCTCCTGGTCCTCGTCCTCGCTCCTGAGCCTCGACCTCGCCCCTGGACCCCGTCCTTGCCCCTGGGCCTCGACCTCGCTCCTGGACCTCGACCTCGCCCCTGGACCCCGTCCTTGCCCCTGGGCCTCGACCTCGCCCCTGGACCCCGTCCTTGCCCCTGGGCCTCGACCTCGCTCCTGGACCTCGACCTTGCTCCTGGGTCTCGACCTACTTATAGTGTGTTTCCTTCTAGTGAGTGTGTCCCTTGGCGTCTCCTTCTAGTGAATGTGTCCCGCGGTGTCTCCTTCTAGTGAGTCAGGACCCAGGGGCGAGGTCGAGGCCCAGGAGCGAGGACGAGCCCAGCAGCGAGGTCGAGGCCCAGGAGTGGCGCAGCGTGGACCAGCAGTGGGGTCGGGAGGACCACACTGCAGCCTATGAAACCCAGGCAGAGAGGACCTGCGGGAAGGAAGGAGGAGGACAGTAGGAGTATGTTTGTGTGTGTGTGCTAGGCCGATGTGGCAGAGCCTGGTCTCCAATCGTCTTGGATCCCCTTGCCACTGGACCAAGACCTCTGTCAAGCCCGTGTGGTAGCGGGTGTGCAATGGCCACCCCGCGATAAAATAATTCACGCACAGGCATCTTCCACCCTTTAAAATGAAGTTCGGGACCTGGAACGTCAGGACCCTCATGGACAACCCCAACAGCGACAGACCGGAATGCCGTACTGCTATCGTTGCCCGGGAGCTCAGACGTTTCGACAGACATCGCTGCCCTAAGCGAGACCCGGTGTGCAGGGGAAGGCCAGCTCAAGGAGCAAGGCGGTGGTTACACATTCCTCTGGAAAGGCAAACCTGAAGAAGAACGTCGTCTCCATGGGGTAGGCTTCGCCATAAAAAATGAGCTAGTTGAACGTCTCAGAGACTCACCTTGTGGAATAAACGAATGCCTCATGACTCTACGGCTCACCCTAGCCCGGAACCAGTGCGCTACGGTCATCAGTGCATATGCCCCACCACTGGAAGCCACAGACGAGACCAAAGAAGAATGCTACTCCAGCCTCGAACAATCCCTGTCCCGAGTCCCAACGGGTGACAAGCTGATCCTCCTTGGCGACTTCAATGCCAGAGTTGGAAAGGACACAGCCCTCTGGGGAGGTGTGATCGGCAGAGAAGGGGTAGGGAAAGCCAACTCTAACGGTACCCTCCTCCTGACGAAATGCTTAGAACATGGCCTTGTCATAACCAACACCTTGTTCCGTCAGAGAGACAAGTAAAAGGCTTCATGGCAAAACCCTCGCTCCAAGCACTGGCATCTGCTGGACTATGTCATCATCTGAGCAAGGGACCGCAAGGATGTCCTCATCACCCGCGCCATGACAGGAGCTGATGACTGCTGGACAGACCACCGCCTAATCCGTTCTGTCATCTCCATCAACGTAGCCCCAAAACAGCGGCGGCAACAGAAGCAATGCCGCAGGAAAATCAACGCTGGAGCACTCAAAGACCCTGCTAAGAAAGCCCTATTCACCCTGCACCTCACAACCAACCTGACGACTCCCAGTGATTCAGAGACACAGACTGTCCACAGCGCCTGGTCTGCACTCAAGGCCTCCATAATCAGCACCTGTGAAGAGACGCTCGGTCACTCGACCAGGAAACACCAAGACTGGTTCGACGAGAACGACCAGGAGATCCAGGAGCTAATAAACTGCAAACGCAAGGCATTCTTGATCTGGAAACAGCAACAGAACTCGAGTGCAAGAAAGCAGCTCTACAGACGCCTGAAGGCCGAGGTCCAACAAAAAACTCGCAACCTAAAGAACAGATGGTGGGTGGAGAAAGCGCAGGAGATCCAGCAGCTAGCCGACAACCACGATGTGCGTGGATTCTTTAGCGCAGCCAAGACCACATACGGCCCAAGCACCCAAGGCCCTACCCCACTGCGGGCCAAGAACGGAGAGGTACTCATCGAGGTACAGGGAGGCAGTCAGTGCCCGCTGGAAGGAGCACCTCGAAGATCTCCTTAACCGAGACACTGTCTTCGACGCAAGTGTCCTCAACTCCATCTCGCAGCATGCTACCCGCCACCATCTCAGCACAACCCCAGCCCGGCATAAGGTTGAAAAGGCCATCCGACAACTGAAGAACAACAAGGTCTCAGGAGCAGATGGAATCCCCGCCGAGGTGCTAAAACATGGCGGTGAAGCACTATTGGCGCGAATACATGAACTCATTTCTCTTATTTGGAAGGAGGAGAGTATGCCAGGGGATCTCAGAGACGCCGTAATAGTGACCATCTTCAAGAAAGATGACCAGTCCGATTGCGGTAATTACAGAGGAGCCTCCCTGCTGTCTGCCACAGGGAAAGTCACTGATGAACAAATTCAAATCTTCCCATTTAGAGCAAGATTCATTTGTCTTAATTATTGAGATTTGAAGGATGCCTAACAGAAAAAGTTTTTTTCTTCAGAATGAGAATAATGAATCCTCACTAATTTTATTTAAGAGTTTGGCATGAGTATAAAGTGAAGAGCACCATTTTATCTTATTCCATATTCTAATGACTCTTTTTGGACACAAAGAGTTGTTAGATTATGGCTATTAAAACTCAATCGATAATGATTCAACAATAATACTTAAGATAGAATTAGATGCATACTTGAAGAAGAGGAACACTGAAGGAAATGGGATAAAAGCAGGCTCTGGCCTTATTTGAATGTAGCCGGCAAGCTGCGGGCACCAAATGGGTTCTCTCGCTGATTGTGGGAGGGCAGGAGATCGGCTGACTCCTATGCAGAGGCAGGTGGTAGGTCAGGCCGGAGGTGAGAGCTGATCTCGGATGAAGGAGTGGGATGGGGTGGGGGTGGGGGGTGGTGTTGGTGGGCGGGGGTTGGTGGGGAGCTTGGGCCACCTACCGGCCACAGTATTTTTGTGGAATGCTCCTTCTGGCTCATTTGTGGAGCTGTCATCAGTGGACCCTGTAAAGACCTTTGGTTAGGCCACTCACTGTCCATTTGTACCTCAAAATTGTAATCTGGCTCCTATTACGGTGTCGGACCCTGATGTGCATATTTAAACAGTTTCCTGCTTAAAACAAGGAGACGTGATGTGTGCTCATTTACAGGCCCACCTGAAAATTGCATCAGGTGGGCCTTGAATCCATGTGGCAGCTTTCAACTGCTGGATGCCCATTTTTCAGGCAAGAAACAGTTAGCTCGCTTTGAAAATTGTCCCCAATATCTAGGATGTAGATCTAATATTGACACAGCCATAAGGGGACAAATGGTCTGTTTCTGGTTTGAAACTTCAGTTATTGTATGATCCTCATGTCTACGTATTACTAAAAATGTAACTCCATGTCATTTAAATCCAATTGCCTTTCATACCTTTTTAATGTGATATTCGAATACTATTCTAATATAAACACTGAATCGCATTTATGATGTTTAGCTAGAAATACCTTAACCTAACCTTGAAGATTGCTAAACCTGAAAAAATGGATTTACACATTGATATGGAACATAATTCATAGCTTTATGCAGCTTCTCTGAAGTTGAGTTATAACCTATAGTAATTATGAGTTTGAAATATAGATGTCGTGGAAGTTCTAAATTCCCAGAAGGGCCTTGAATCCCTGTGGAGTCTCTGTAATGTAAGTAAATGGTTGATATCAAAGTGACCAATAGAAGAGTATTTCGACATTCATTATTTGCAACAAGATATTGGCTTCTTCACTATTTTATGCCTATTGCAGTACTTGGGAAAGGGTGATTAGATGAGTGTTACAAGCTTAGGGTTTTACCTTAGATATTCTCTTGGGTACAGCACCACTGGTCACTCCTATAAGCAGGCTGAGCATCTTACGCTTAGAGGTCTGCCCGTACTGCACAATATTTAACAATACAACAGCATAACCCAGAGGTATAACAATAGTATCCCCTTTTAGATCTGAACTGGATATTCACATCTTTCACATGTGCCTCCATATCCACCTGTGCAATATCTTTGAAGGCCGACCAAGAAAACATGTAGCAAGCTGAGGCCATATACAAATCTCAAAGCTGCTTTGTTTCACAGCATGTGAACATACAGAGCAATAGTCATGATCAGACTCAGTTCAATCAGTATCACTTGTCTTCATATATTAATACAAAATACTGACCACGCTATGCTTCCCTACATCAGGGATATAAAGCCCTTCTGTTAATTTATAATGTCTTGTTTGACTTAAATAAAATAAGTTCTAATGACCCTCCTGCATTCTAACCTTTTGAGTCTGATAAAGGGTTGTCCTCTTAGCTTTCTGTTTAAAAACTGTAAGGGGTTCGGGTGGCTCTGTGCTTAGCCTGGGTGCTAGTGCGGGGTTAGGCCTTGTTGCCTGTTCTGGTCTCCAGCCAGCCTGGTAGCACTAGACACCTGTGAGTGGTTCGACCCACTCGCCCTTACGGTTCTGACACTGGACTTAGGTGCGAGAGCAGTAATGCAGAGAAAACTCAGGTAGACCCGGTTGAATAGTACGAAATGGAAAATCTTTATTGCATATTGTTCAAGATTACGAAATACATGTCATAAGCACAGATTAATGACAGTACAAGCTTACATACATTTATGAAACTAGGTTTAGGGAAACGAGGAGCGCACGACACATCGAAAAAGGGGACACACATTATAATTATCCTTAAAACAAAACCCTCCCCTATCAATACCTGTCCTAATCTAGATCTGTAGGATCGAGAACCATGCTCACCACTCGTGATAACTCGGAGAATTCTAAAACGGTGCTCGGATGTTTTCGCCACAGCACCTGACTATTCACGTGTTAATCAGGGGTCTCTGTACCCCACTTGTTTACTCGCTCTGCTCCGGCTAGCAGGCTGGACCGTCTGCTGTCATGAAGATCTGTGTTGACCTCGGATTCCTGATAAAACTCAAAGAAGAGTCTTCCTGTGCCCGACACCAGTTGGCGGTAGAATTCGTGTGGTAACCTGTAAATGGTCTTTATAGTTTGGGCGCGGTCGGGGTTTACTGACCGCGGCGGTACGTGTAGTCGTCTTCTTCTTCTTCTTGTCTTGTTTCGTTTCGTCGGGCCTTCGGGTCCCTACACTGTTTACCGACCCTCGGGATGGTGCACCCGCTTACTGGCCTTCGCAGCCCAGCTCTTCACAGGTCTTCGCGGCAAGCCACGAGGTTGACTCCCGGAAGATCAGCGGACCAAGAGCTCGGTGGGCAGCAAGAGCACAAGTCAAAAAGTCGTCAGGGAATAAGAGGAATAAGAGTCAAGAGCCAGGAGTCCAGAGGATAAGAGAGTCAAGAGAAAGATGGACGTTTGTTCACTACAGTTATAGTACTGTAATTCTTTATCTCCCGCCCAATCTTAATGTTCATCTTTTGTCATGTTTTGGCGCTCAAACTTCTTGTATGGGGTGGTTCTTGTCGTTAATGGGTTTCGGTGATACTTGTAACTGTCTAAGTACCCGTTAATATTTCTCCCATTGTGGAACCGGCTAGGAGCCTCCCTGGAGGGGTTTTGGGGGCCTCCGAATTCTTGCTGTGAGTACCCGCGAACGGCTCTCTCATCGTAGAGCCGCGGGGAATTTGCGTATCAATGTCTTTGGATGGGCCCTTGATTGCCCAGTACAATAGCCCTCGTTTGTGCATGGAAAACCGATTCCAGCACTTATATTTCTTGCTTAGGTGTTAAAAATGCAAAACAATCGCGTCTTGTCTTATATCAATGTGCTGAGTACTGTCCGATCTTGCTGAAATGTTTATTGAAACGCCATCTTGTCTGCCTACTGAAAAATCTGGAACCTTCTGCCACGAGGCGCGGCGGCCATTTTACAGGCTGTTTGTGTCCGTTTTGAAACATGACAGCATTTTGCTGAAATAAAGCTGTTTTTACGAAACTGTATGTCTCTTTCTCATTATTTTGAAATCGCGATAATTTGCGAATTTTACAACACCTAACAATCAGCGAGTGTTTCTGCCTCTTTTTTAAATCTCTCTGTGTTTGTAACCCTCTAATATTTTACATCAAATCTGAATTCTTATTTGCCAAAAAAGTTGATATTAATTGGAGTTTGATCTCTGGATTTTTATTAAAATAATGAAACTAGGCAAACTGATGTTGCAGATCCCCATTTTCTTCTTTTTTTCCTCCAGCTTTCTCTCTTCCTTTCCTGAGGATGATGGTCCATGATAGGGTATGGTTCCATGGCCAATGGCAGCCCTCCAATGCTTTGCACTGGTCTTATGTAGAATTGGTGCAGTTAGGTGGCTGGAGGGAAAGCCAGTAAATACTTGTACTAGGTAATACGTAAACCAGTGATTGGTATGGATTGGATAAGGGTATTATAGTCTGATATGAAAAGGGGCTTTTCCTTTCTAGTTCTATAGACCCCTGAGGTGAACATATATAGTATACTCAGTCAAAATGCAAATCACTATTATTTTGAATAGGCCATTTTTTTTTACCACTTTCATTATGCCTTGACAAGCTAACACTCAGCACCTGTGCTAACTGCACGTGCAAATATTGTCCGTAAAGGACAAGAATGGATGTGACTTTATTCTGTCGATAATGGGTACCTGGATTCTTGCCATTCCAAGCATCCTGGGCACAGCTCTGACCTGTACTCTGAGGGGCATTATTAATCGACAGTGATAATCTACAGCTAACTTGCAATTTTTCCACCAAATTAGCCATCTTTGATAAGAAAAGAATTCAAAGGTCAGAATACGTCAAGAAATAACTGTTTAACTTTTTGTGATACTCTGTCACCCAGTGACAGGTGTGGATGTCATGGAGTTTTCAAATTCAAAAGGTAAAAATTCTCCACATTTTTACTGACACAGAAGAGCACATCTAAACTGTCAGAGAGCAGATAGGGGCTAAAGTTACAACTTTTTAATGCAATGTTACAGGCCTTATGGATGAGGCTACATTTGAAATTGCTGTATAAAACAGGAAACAAAATGACTAATCTGAATATTTCTAATCTGTATGATTCTATAAAGTTGTGGTAATACAGTACAAAGTTAAAGTTATTTTAAGTTCTGTGTAAATTTTTTATAGAATGTGCTCCTCCCTATCTCCGTAACCTCCTCTAGCCTTACAACCCTGTGAGAACTCTGCGTTCCTCCAATTCTGGTCTCTTGTGCATCCCCGATTGCCCACTTTTGGCGGCCTTGCCTTCAGCCATCTCAGCCCTAAACTCTGGAACTCGCTGCCCAAACCTCTTTGCATCTCCATTTCTCTCTCCTCATTTAAGACACTGTTTAAAAACCTACCTCTTTGACCAAGCATTTGGTCACCTCTATTACTGTCTGTTTCTTTGGCTCGGTGTCTATTCATTTGTCCGATTACGCTCCTGTGAAGCGCCTTGGGACGTTTTACTATGATTAGGGTGCTATCTAAATGAAAGTCGTTGTTGTAATACAGCTGGAGTTAAACACAATCAGAATTTATAATACTGAAACAATAGGATTGATACTATCAATGTATGTTCCTGGCAGGGAGCCTTGACCTCCGAAAGTGCATATTAGGAAACTGTGGATGCTGTTGGATGCACTCCATGTGATGTTCTGTCCATTCATTTTCATGGATGGAAAATTCTGGGCACTGTTCCTGTGATTTCTCCATATATGTTTTTTATGGACAAGGCTCCCCACTGGGAACATACATTCATAAAATCAGCCCAAATGTGTTAGCTCAGGTGTCTATCGAGTAAACTTTTATAGTGACAGTGATTGAGACTGATGGTGGGGTTACACTGTACAGGACTGGGTACAGTGTTCAAGCAGGTAACAAAGCACAAAAAATATAGGCCCTGAAATTATTAACATGTTCATTTGAAATTCCTTATCTGCTATTTTAACAGAAGTGTCAACTTGTTAAAAATAAGTCGGTTACATGCATTGATGAGGAGAATTTAATAAGTAAGCAGAAGACATGTTGGGTCATGTTAATGGACTTATAGGTGTGCAATCCTCCCTCTCTCTGACATTCATCTATGCACAGTGCCCGGCCGATCCAATACATCCAGATGTAGGAAAAGGCAAATCTGCTCTGATATTTCTAATGAAGCATTAGCCGGACGACAATCTGAGCAGCATGAAACTGCATTTTAAGTCTGGAAATGGTTCACAGTGAAGTAGTTGACATTTAAAGATTTGTGGAGGGAAAACATAGAATAGCTAATTTCATAGGTAACTACACAATTTCAGTTCTGCCATGTTACTGACATTGCAGTGTTGTGTGTCTATCGACAGGGCCAAAAAGCTTTCTTTTTAACTTTAAGGGGTGGCAATGCCCCATTAAGAGAAGTCTGGTAGCTCTATCATAAGTAAAATCATCATAAAGCATTGAAGGAGGCCATTCAGCCCATCATGCCTGTGCCAGCTCTTTAAAAGAGCTATCCAATTAGTCCCACTCCTCCACTCTTTCCCCATGAAGTGAATTCATTCAGATTAGAGGGCCGATTCTACTAGACCAGGTGTGCAACTGGCATAGCGTGGTTACTAAATTGGATGAGCAAGCCCTGAACCAATTTCAGGGTCTTTTTCTCAGAATCATGGATCAGCCCCTAAAATATAACATTGAAATTGAGTAATGCAACTTTAGGCAGATTGAGAAGTGAAGCAATTTCTATAATGTTTAGTACAAGCAAGTTTGTGACTAATTTTCTAAAAAGTTAGCTCTCTCTTCATAAAAGTTAAGGCTACTATTGAGGATTACACCAAGATCATTTGAAAATAGTAGCTCGATCAAGCATACTCTATACATTCTCTCCTGTGTTGGAATACAATCCTTGGTGGGTGAAACATCTATTGGATGCACAACAGTCAGAATGGGCAATGTACGGACTCCATCTGGTGCTCTGGATGGGGTATCAAGCAATCTGGAGCCCTTCCTTGGATAGAATCCAGAAATCCTAACACACATTCATACATCCCCAAGATGGTAAGAATGAGTCAACCTGGAATATTTACGCAAGCTAATGACAGTCTCACACCACATTTCCCACAGGGATAATGAACCAACTTCACAACACTCCCTCTCTATGTAGACTGGGCCCTTGATATTCAATGATTTGGATATGGGGCTACAGGGATTCATGTCCAAATTTGCAGATGACACTAAAATAGGAGGCATAGTAAATAATTATGAGAAGCTGCAAAGAGATATTGATAAGATGGTGAAATAGGCAAAAACATGGTGGTTAATATCAATAAATGTGAGGTGGTACATTTTGGTAAAAAAAAGTAGAATTATACTTTGAATAGGGAAGGGGTGATGTGCAAGACTAGAGGATTTAGGGGTTCAGGTTCACAAGACTTTAAAAGCAAAACTTATATGTATAAGGCCATATGAAAGCAAATAGAATACTGAGTAGTGGCAAGAGGTACAGGGGAAAAAATTTGGTCACGCCCCCTTTGGGGTGCTAACTTCGCCAGGGCACTACTTTTAGCGCCCTGAAAAAGTTAGTGCCCCTGCGCCATAAATTGAGTGGTAGCGCCCCAAGCAGGAGGTGGGGCGCTACTGGAAGCACTCCCCCTCCTTCCTGGGGCGCTACCAATCAATATCGTGGCACTACGTGCCAGACCACCGGGAGCGGGGTGCTGGGAAAACAGCCCGGCACTCAAGAGGAGTGCCGGGCTGACTGATCGCGGCCGGCACCCTGCATGAAGAAGCGGGAGGGGGCAGGTGCTGGTAGGTGGACCAAAAAAAATAGCCGCCCGGCACTTGCCCTTTAATTGGCACTGCCGTGGCCGCAAAAACACTACCTTGACCCTGTCGGACATATCGTCCGGCGGTAGGTCAGGGGGCGCGACCGAAGTTTGTGGCCGGGGCGCGAGCAGGGCGCTGCGCAAAGCGATGACGTCATTGCTGGAGGTGCTACCGGCTACCACCGCCGCTAACCTCCCACTGAATTTCACGGGAGGCGTTAGTGGCGCCGTGCCCAGGCGCTAGGGGCGCTAACGGGAGGCACAAAGCAACCCAATTTTTCCCCCATAGAATATAAAAGTCAAAATGTAATGGTGAATCTATATAAAACCTTAGTAAGACCTCAGCTGGAGTACTGCGTGCAGTTTTGGGCTCCACACTATAGGAAGGATATTGAAGCAATTGAGAGGGTAAAATGCAGATTCACTAGGATGCTGCCTGATATGAGGAAGTACTTTTCAAGAAAGACTTGAAAAATTGGTGCTATTTTCCCTAGAACAGAGGAGATTACAGAATCATTTGATAGGGGTGTTTAAAATTATAAAGGGCTAGGACAGGTCTGAAAGATTTGTTTCTGTGTTGAAATTTCTATGTAATTGCATGTAATTTCTATTCTCCTGATCCACTCCTGGGAACACTGTCAAATTATCTTGACCTCCAAATGGTGCATTATTTGCAACTGATGCACAGTTGTATAACCACAACAACATTGCATTATATAGTGCCTTTAATATAGTAAAACGTCCCAAGGCGCTTCTCAGAAGCGTTAACAGACAAAATTTGACACCAAGCCACATAAGGAGATGTTAGGACAGTTGACCAAAAGAGGTAGATTTTAAGGAGCGTCTTAAAGAAGGAGAGAGAGGTAGAGAGGCGGAGAGGTTTAGGGAGGGAATTCCAGAGCTTCGGGCCGAGGCAGCTGAAGGCACAGCTGAAGGCACAACCGCCAATGATGGGATGAAGGAAATCGGGGACTGACAACGCAATGTGCTAATGCATTCTCCTGTGGGTACCATGTGACAGAACTTTGTGCAGTGACGTCACAAAATAAATGAACAGAAAAGCATGTTCTTCCATGTTGCTGAGGTATTTTTCCCCTTTGTTTCTCTTAATGGTCCTGACCCATAGCTGGCTGCAGGTGGGAGATGGACAAACTGCACCCTCTGATCCTCTGATCCGGCTGGTATGAGATGGGAAACAGCAGATGTTTGATGATTGCTTGGTCCAAATTTTACTGGCCCTCCTGGAAGATTTTGGCCTCTGCTTAAAGCTATCTCACAGCACACGACTAAGATTAGCAACTCGGTGGGATGGGGGGAATTGAAGCTGCAACTCGTCACTCCAGGGCACTGATGCACTAAGACACTGCACCATCACATTACTGGCTGAGATCATTGCCAAACTGAGCTGAGTTTCTGTGAAGACCCAGAACAGCATGTCATTTATATCTGAGAGATGCAGTGAAGCATAGTTATCTGCAAATCACTCACAACTTTTGAAAATAGCACTGTAGATTATTTCTGTTATTAGCGCGATGTTATCTGCACGGAGGAGCTGTGCCAACACATCCATACAAACCTTGGCTTTACAGCATGTTGATTTACTGAGAAGTGCTTGTTAATTGATTAAAACTGACACTGTGCTGTGTTACAATGGGAATGTTTTAGCAGGTAGCCCTGCTTTAAGTGAAGCACATATTTACGTTTTCTGAGGGTTAGGATGAGATTCCTGACTGTCAAGGTTTACCAGCTGCAGAATGTTAAGTTAATCCTCAGTTGAACGTGTTTCTGCAGTGCAGGTTTTCCTTTTTTTCAGCATGGTATCAGTTTCAGTTCTTCTAACACCTGAAATCACTCGGCTGTGGAAAGAGGTTTACCTTGCTCTTCCTGCTGGTACACTTTAGGATCCTAATTCAGCTGTCATAGCCAGAGAAGACATTAGTCACTTGTTTGGTTGCTTGCTTAAAATAACTCCAATCCTAAAGTATCCCTGCCATTCAGCCTGTGCAGGTTTATTCAATACTCTGTTAAATTAACCCCTATGCCCTTTAAATCTTTTACAGAGAAGGGCGAGTTTCTGCTAATGGGGTTTGTTATTCATTTTTGTTAGAAATGTATTCTGTTTCTTCCAACATTTAGAAAGCTTCGGAACATTATTGTAGATGTACAAGCCATTAAAATAAGCGGGAGGGGCTGGCCTTACAAAATACGGTGAGATTCCCCCTCTCCGCTACCAGCACAAGCCTACCCGAGCCATGAGTGTGTCCTGACCGGTTCTTGTCGTGACCGCAAAATTGGGGCGCATAAAGCTGCTGCTTATGGTTGCATAATGCAGGAGCACAGTAATGAAATGATTATTTAGATCTTTTATTTTCCTTGTTTTGCTACTGCAGTATAATGTATTCTCATGACATACCGGTTAAATTATGGTCAGCAGGCGCGATCGGTGGCGGGTCAGGTGGGAACGTTTTTTTCCCCAGCGGGTCGGGACCCCGCTGTGAACCCGCCGCCACGTGCATTTCCCCAATGTCGGTTCTGTCAGCGCTGAGCAGACCCGACATGCAGCGACGGGGGACCCAATTCAAGTCATTAGTGGCTTGTTTAGCGCCACTTAAGAATGAATTTAAGCTCACCTTCTGCATTTGACAGCTTGCCCACGGGGTCCACGCTGGTTGTGGACCACGTCTGTCAAGCTGAGGCGGGAGTTCAGTGGCCATTGAATCAGCTGTTGAGTTGACGGCTTCAAATGTACAGTAAAAGCTCCCATCTTACAAAGATATCTTCCCCCAGCCACAAACTCTTCCTCACTGCATTTCCACTACAGATTCAGCATCCTGCATGTCTTCACACAAGTCTCCATCCAGTCTGACCTCATTACCTCTCTCACCATTGACAGTTCGCTTCTGTCATCTCTACTTCACCTGCCACCTATTCCATCAGCATGGGTGCCCTTTATACTGTCTCACCTTGGTCCTCAGAATCCCACAACAATCAGCCCCAACACCAGCAGCACCAGGCACACCAGCAGCACCAACAACAACACCACCAATCTTCTCCGCAATCACCTGATGCTGCACAGGGCAGAGAGCATCAGCATCTGACCACATTGCTGCCTGGGAGGCCGGGGAATGCCTCACCATGGCCAGATTTACTTCACTTGACGCTGTACACCCTGGTTGCCACATGATGCGCTGGGTTGGCGCCACCCCACACCAACACCATAAAGCATCCCTACAATGCCCAAGCCATTCCTTTCACACTCATCGCCATTGCGGGGGTACCATTATGTCTCACCATTCACTGCAACTCACTAAGCCACTTCCAAAGTTGCACACAAATCTGTCCAAGAACACAAAGTGTTGAAAATAAAGGTTTCAATGTTTGACACCACATTAACAGAAACTTTACATGAACATTGCATAAAACACCCAAGTGCCTACCCTTGTGCGCTGTTAGTTGGTATGATTGCACTAGGATGAGGGTGAGTGTGAGGGGTTGTCTAGTGAGATGGGGATGTGATAATGTAGATAGAGAGGGATGGGTGGAGGTGCAAGGTAAGTTGGTGTGAGTAAGGATGTGCAGGAGTAGATTAGAGAAGGCAGAGTGATGGGGATGTGATGAGAGGCACAGCAGGATGAGGTTGAGTGTGGCTTTGTAACAGCGTTTTGTGATCTACTGAGATTGAACTGTTTGCGACACTGCACCCAGGTCTTCCTGACCACATCCCTGCTTGTGCCCTCCTCTGCAATGTGCAGCCAGGCTGTATTGATCTCCTGGGGAGGTGTCTTCCGCCCATGGGAAGGGAAGAGGACCTCCCTGCGTGCTGTGACTCCCTCCATAAGCATATGGAGGGAGTCATGGGAGAGCCTGGGTGCAGCCCTGTACCTCTGTGCAGTGCTTGCAGCACCTCAATGCTGTTGAACACTGACGGCACAAATGTCAAAATAAAGTTGGCCATGGTCCCTTTAAGGAAACCGGCTGATGACACGTCATCAAATGACGTCACCCGACCCGCTTCCTCTAATTGGCCGGGAAATGCGATGGGCGTGCTTAACAAGCCCAATCTCGGGAAGTTCATTTCAGAGGCCGGGATGGAGACAGCAGTGGGGTCGGGACCTGCCACCGACGTCGCCCGCCAGGGACCTGCCAAGGTTTGTAAAATCACGGCCTATGTTTCTAAACCATGTGTTAAGTAGAGAAACCTAGAAATCACAGCACATTTGATAGAAAGGAGTTAGTCATTTCAATCAGACAAGCCAAGTTTCCTTCAACAGTCAGTGCCCTGGAATTAAAAAGATATATTCAAAATAAGAATAGCTTATTCCTATCAAGAACTTAATGCGAGTTTTTGGGGTTGAGGTTATTGAATGCTTTTATCAAAATTCTAACAAGCGGACGAGCCAATGGTTTCTGCCTAGATAAATTCCATTGTTATATTGGCCCGGATTTTACGGTCAGCAGCGTAATTAAGGATTACGCTGCCGGCATCCAAACCGAATGTGCAGTTGCCTGTTACGAGGCCCCAAACGAGAGGTTGCTGGCGGACGCTGCGGAAAAGAGTGCAGCGTAGTGGCCACGGATCCCAGGGGCCCACCATGTGCATAAGCGTACCTGGGATCACGTGGGCCAGGTGCTCCAATCAGCAAACAGATTCACCCCCATTATTCTATGACACTTGCATTCTTTAATTCATTTACGGGCGACTTGAGTGTAATTAAAGTTGCTTGTGAAAAGCTGGCAGGAGGATGACCACAACTTTGAAAGTGTAGATCTTTTCCTCACAATTGTTCTGCATTTACATAGTGAGAAGAAAGCCGCACAACTTGTGGACCCACTTAAAGCATATCTACCTGTAGCATAGACTGCCTCCAAACCCAGACTGAACGATCGGAGTAATTTATTTTCTGGCAATACCAATAAGATATTGCTCAAATTTGTAGAATTCACAGCCGTAAAATTTTCAGGCGTGATTGCTGGGCAATTGGTGGGCAATTAGCCCAACGCTGTGGTAGCAATTCGGATTTCCAAGGCGGAGTGGGTGATCTGTCAAGTCAAAACTTAACAGATCGCAAGTTTGGGATTAAGCGCATGCGCAAGCACATGCGGAAATCCCGAACATGCTGTTCATTTCAAAGGCGATATGAGGCGGCGTACTCTGAGAGTTCGCCGTCATACCGACTGCAAATTCTGCCCCAATATCTTTTTGGTAATTAGGACAGGACGAACAAAAATCACCAAATGTTAAAGAGCATCAGAAGAGTAATTGACGTATGTAGGTAGCGGCTGGTCAAAAGGCAGAAAATTGTCTGCTGGGACATTTGTGGTTATGGATCTTGCCAGCCTTGTCAACAGGATGGATGATGATGTTGGGGTCGGAACCCGTTTTTAAGCTCTTAAATCCAGTGAATATCTGCAGCCTTTCCAGCCTACTCCCACTGTAACTTCAGCAAGATGGACAAAAACTAGGCCAAGACCCAGTTAGGCTGGGTCCCAGCCTTTCATTGAACCTGTTAGAATGGCTTGTTAGGGATGAAGCCTTCACCTGCCCTAGAAATGGCCATTACCATAGGAGGGATTGGCCATAGGCGTGGGAGCTCTGAACATCAGAGTTCCCGCATTTCCACCCTCAGTGGGACCCTGTATATGGGTAGCGCAGGTACACCTAGTCAGATGAGGTGCATTGGTTGACCAGGGGTGGAAGTATGGGGCCACTTGAGGATTCCAGGCTGGGTTGGATGTCTGGACCCCTGAAGAACAACATTTTTTAAAACAACATTTTATTGCATGCTGGCCCCTTTACAAAGGGGATGCTAGGGGCATTTTTAACCTCTTTCTGGGGGAAGGGCTCAACACCCTGCCCCAGCCTGGCTTCCTGTACCTGACTTTCTGGCATGTTTCTATGGCAGGTGTCCTAGATGTGTCCCTGGTTATATGCTGACCTCCACTGACAGACAAATTAGAGACCCCAGTAATTTTGATGGGTCATCAGCATAGGTTCCCAATGTATGCATCTCATCACTTACTCTGTGATGCATTCTACTGCAGATTTTTGGGGCCATTATCTGCTTCACTGTGGTAATGATCCGAACAGTCGATTCTTGACTACTACTTGTTGCTCCCCTTCCCTCCCTCTCCCATATTGTTCACTCCTGTAAAGCAGCTTGTTTATTTTCCAGTTTGCAATCTGGTGTTAGGTCCACACCCAAAATTTTAACCTAGATTTTGTATTTTCAGATGTTGATGAACCTGCTATATAGCTCCAACATTTTTGGTTTTCATTTTACTAGTTTATGAAGGGAAGAGACAAAAGTGTTTCCTGAAGGCATTGTCTCTCTGCTGGAGTATTCCATGGATACCAGGTGTGCTCGGTATATATTCAGGTAATCATTCTTCATGTTTCAGCCTTGATGATAAGTGCTGGAAATATATTTGACCACAGGCGACATTACAGCTGTGTCCGATCCTGTCCTTACCTGACGTTCCAACATTCACAATTCTAACGTGGGGTCACTAGATGGCGATCAGCAGCATGAACCCTAGCCAATTTTCCTCTCACTAACCCAGGAGCAGTGAGGCAAATTGTAGCATTCCAGTATGCTGCTCGGCTCAGGTCAGCTAACTCAGTACCCACTGGGGATTGAACCTGGGACCTTCCTTGTCTGTATGATTCATCTACTTACTGCCTTAACTGAGTCCAATCTTCTTTAAGTAACTATGTGACTATAACTGGAAACTGTAGCCCTATGAGCTACTGTGCTGTTGATAGATTATGACACATAACCCTATTATAATTATTCCACCTACATTGAGAACGCTGTTATATATATAGCACAATAATAGTATGTAACACAGTTCCAATCGAATGAAAGTATTGCTTAAATTGTTGAAAGAAACTGAGGTGTGACATTATGTCAAATAGGAAAGCAAGAATGATGAACTGTAAGAGAGTAGAACACAGCAGAGAGATTGTGTTACAGTACAACAAACTTTGGAGATCATTATCTCCTGTCCCTCTTGGTTGTATTAGGTAACAAACTATGTGTTAGCCTACTTTAACCCTCACAAAACTGCATGTTTGCACTCGACATGTCAGTCAGAGATGAAAAGAAATGCTGGATTTACTTAACCAGATTCCAAACTGCTGCTGAAGATTCACTGCTGCAAAATGTGACAAAATTCTCCTGCCCCTTCCACATGTTCTCTCCTTTTTTCCCTTCTTCTCCTACAGAGACTGACTGATGTTGGGGATATGGTTCTGCGGTTACCAGCAGCTCTCCAATACTTTGCTCGAGTCTGTTCTTCGCTGGTGAATCTTAAAATGAATATTGGCAAAATGGGAGCCTGATTACATTTACGTATACACATTTTTCAAAGGGGTCAAAGGATAATGATCAAGAATGGGAACCCTTACTAATTTATTTTCCTGTTGCATTGCTAGGGGACACTTGGCCAATTGTAGACTCCCACTACCATCCCAGCTGAAAGTAACAAACTGAGCACAAACAAACCTTCCAGATCTGTGTGGGTCAGTCCCACAACATGCAATAAATTAACTGACTGAATCATGTAGTGGAGTGGAAGGATGAACCCTTTTTAGTGTTCCTTTCCGTTCAACAGCACCAACATTTGATAGCATTGTTGAGGATACAAATGAGAGAAATACTTTGTATAGCATAATAGAAAAGTAGCAGAAGAATAAAATCTGTATCTATCTTCTGAATGATACAAACTCTTTCTCAAAGGTATCTATAGATGGTAGTACCAACCTTTTAGCCTATAACAGTTCATCACTTAAATGGGAAATTCTATGAGGGATTTTGGATACAAGAATACAGAAAGTATGCAACAAGAAACTGTCACTGAGTCCTTCCATAGACATTATCAAGGACTCTGCTCAACTTATTTCATCTTCTGAACTATTGTTCTACCAAATGTGTACCTTACTCTAATTATTATTACAGTTAAACTCCAAAATATTTATCCCATATCTTCACAATTAATGCTTGGCTGATTGCTTTCCACCTCCTTGGTCACAACAGCACAGGGACCATTGCATTACAGGAAGTATTTGATTTTATCTGTCCATATTTATCATCACAACACTCAATTTGTTATTTGGCATTTTAGAATTCTAAGCCTAGATCAGGATTTCCCTTGGATCTGATATGTGGCAATCTAGAATAGAGCTCTACTGTCCAAGTTTATATATTTTGGTTAAGAATCAACATAAAACAGAATTTTATTTTATACTTAACAGACATGCGAACATGTTGTGTGGGACAACTAAGGATAGTTTTTGCAAGGCCCATGTCGTCAGTGCATGGCCTCATTTAAATACTTAAACGCCATTACAAAGTTTGACCTTTTGACTTTGATGAGCTTGGCTGAGTCTCCACCCACAGTGTAGTTATCAGTCATAAGAATTGGGTGCACAAGTGTACAGGAGGCCCAGGAAGCAGGCCTCTTATAAAGAAAAGGTAGGTTTTGGAGGCATTTGCTTTTGGTTTTTTTTCAAATTCCTTGTGCTGCATTTTATTCCATGCATTAGTTGTTTTCTTTTCTGAGAAGTCCTTCAATTTTTGCATTTATTGGTTTCTCTTTCTACCAATATTGATTGACTTTCACATCACCTCTTACAAAGCTGTGACTATGGTTATTCTTTTGGGGGTTCCAAATATGTTGTATAAATGCAATGAAAAGAAAGAAAGATTTGCATTTCTATAGCGCCTTTCATGACTTCAGGACACCCAAAGTGCATTACAGCCAATTACGTACTTTTGAAGTGTAGTCACTCTTGTAATGTAGGAAACGTGGCAGTCAATTTGCGCACAGCAAGCTCCCACAAACAGCAATGTGCTAATGGCCAGATAATCTGTTTTAGTGATGTTGGTTGATGAATTTAATAATGGCCAGGACCTCTCCTGCTCTTCTTCAAAATAGTGTCATGGGATCTTTTAAGTCCACCTGAGAGGGGAGATGGGGCCTCGGTTTAACGACTCCTCCAAAAGGTGGTACCTCCGACAGTGCAGCACTCCCTCAGTACTGCACTGAATTGTCAGCCTATATTTTGTGTTCAAGTATCTTGAGTGGGACTTGAACCTCCAACCTTCTGACTCAGAGAGGCAAGAATGCTGCCACTGAGCCGCGGCTGACATGGCCAACAATGAGGAAGTGGAATTTGTGCTGAGCTAACAAGTGCAGATGCAATGACCCCCGAGGTGTTTTGCACACACCCATCACTATTCCAGGACTTGTACCTGGATATGTCAGAGGTGTCCTGTCTTTGCCACCTCCACTTCACAAGACAGGCTACCATAGAGTTGGTGCACAATGATCTGCACACAACATCTGGATCAGGGAAGGTGCTTCTCATAGAAGTGACAGTTACCACAGCATAAAGCTTTTATACCATCAGATCCTTACAAGCCACCCCAGGAGACATCTGCAACACCAGAATTCTGCAGTGCACACATATATCCGGGAAACACCAACCATTATTTATGCAAGGGGCAACATCTTCGTCACTTTTCCTGTGGAAAGGAGATATCAGTTGTAGAAGGCGCACAGCTTTCACCGACTGGCAAGGTTCTGTCAAGTGAAATGACACATGTTGCCTGTGTGAACATCAGGTTTTCATATTAACCCCCCGGCCAAGGAGCCAAAAGGGTTTCACTCACTTATTGACCACAGAAAATCCATTCTGCACACCAGTAGTCATTATTCAGAAAACAGCCATGATGCCTTCAATGTACAGTATTCTACTGTGCCTGTGTGATTTTAAATAGAAGAAACACTGAGTGAGTGGCTTATATGAGAATAGGACTATGTGCTTCATAAATAGTTGCTGATCCCACTGAGAATTCCCCTTAGTAGTGTGAAGCCCACAATGATAGTAATGGCACATCTATGGCATACGTTATTATTATGGTGCCAAAATTCCAGGAAATGGTGGTGTGAGTGACTTATGCCATTACTTATACTCATAGAATCATAGACTTTTACGGCACAGAAGGAGGCCATTTGACCCATTGTGTCTGTAATGGCCGAAAAAGAGCTATCCAGCCTAATCCCACTTTCCAGCACTTGGTCCGTATGCTTGTAGGTTACAGCACTTCAAGTGCATATCCAAGTTATTTTTAAATGTGATGAGAGTTTCTGCCTCTACCACCCTTTCAGGCAGTAGGTTCTAGACCCCCACCACCGCCTGGGTGAAAAAGGTTCTCCTCAACTCCCCTCTAATCCTTCTACCAACTACTTTAAATCTATGCCCCCTGGTTATTGACCTCTCTGCTAAAGGAAATAGGTCCTTCCTATCCACTCTATCTAGGCCCCTCATAATTTTATATACCTCAATCAAGTCTCCCCTCAGCCTTCTCTGTTCCAAAGAAAACAACCCCAGCCTATCCAATCTTTCCTTGTAGCTAAAATTCTCCAGTCCTGGCAACATCCTCGTAAATCTCCTTTGTACCCTCTCTAGTGCAATCACATCAGTCCTGTAATGTGGTGATCAGAACTGCACGCAGTACTCTAGCTGTGGCCTAACTCGTGTTTTATACAGTTCAATCATAACCTCCCTGCTCTTATATTCTATGCCTCAGCTAATAAAGGAAAGTATCCCGTATGCCTTCTTAACCACCTTATCTACCTATCCTGCTACCTTCAGGGATTTGTGCACATGCACTCCAAGGTCCCTCTATTTCTCTACACTTCTCAGTATCCTACCATTTATTAAGTATTCCCTTGCCTTGTTCGCCCTCCCCAAATGCATTACCTCAGACTTCTCCAGATTGAATTCCATTTGCCACTTATCTGCCCACCTGACCAGTCCATTGACATCTTCCTGCAGTCGACAGCTTTCCTTCTCACTATCAACCACACGGCTAATTTTTTGTATCATCTGCAAACTTCTTAATCATGCCCCTACATTGAAATCTAAATCATTGATATATACCACAAAAAGCAAGGGACCTAATACTGAGACCTGTGGAACCCCACTGGAAACAGCCTTCCAGTCGCAAAAACTCCCCTCAACCATTACCCTTTGCTTCCTGCCACTGAGCCAATTTTGGATCCAACTTGCCACTTTCTCTTGGATCCCATGGGCTTTTACTTTTCTGACTAGTCTGCCATGTGGGACCTTGTCAAAAAGCCTTGCTAAAATCCATGTAGACTACATCAAATGCGCTACCCTCATCGACCCTCTTTGTTATCTCCTCAAAAAATCCAATCAAGTTAGTCAGACACGACCTTCCCTTAAAAAATCCATGCTGACTGTCTTGATTAATCCGTGCATATCTAAATGATGATTAATACTGTCACTCAGAATTTTTTCCAATAATGTGCCCACCACCGAGGTTAGGCTGACTGGCGTGTAATTATTTGGTCTATCCCTTTCTCCCTTTTTAAACAACGGTACAACATTAGTAGTCCTCCAGTCCTCTGGCACTACACCTGTAGCCAGAGAGGATTGGAAAATGATGGTCAGAGCCTCCGCTATTTCCTCCCTTGCTTCTCCTAACAGCCTGGGATGCATTTCATCCGAGCTTGGCGTTTTATCTACTTTCAAAGATGATAAACCCCTTAACACTTCCTCTCTCGCTATGTTTATCTCATTTAATATTTCACACTCCTCTTCCTTAACTACAATGTCTACATCGTCCTTCTCTTTTGTGAAGACAGACGCAAAATATTCATTAAGAACCATACCCACGTCTTCTGCCTCCACACACAGGTTCCCTTTTTGGTCTCAAATAGGCCCGACTCTTTCTTTAGTTATCCTTTTGCTCTTTAAGTATTTATAAAACATCTTTGGGTTTTCCTTGATTTTACTTGCCAATATTTTTTCATGCCCTCTCTTTGCTTTCCTAATTTCCTTTTTAATTTCACCCCTGCATTTTCTATATTCCTCTCGGCTTTCTGCAGTATTTAGCTCTCAGTATCTGACATAAGCTTTCCTTTTTTGCCTTATCCTACCCTGTATGCCCCTTGACATCCAGGGGCTTGAGATTTGGGAGTCCCACACTTTTTCTTTGTGGGAATATATTTGCTCTGAACCCTCACTATATCCTCCTTGAATGCCTCCCACTGCTCTGACACTGATTTACCTTCAAGTAGCTGTTTCCAGTCCACTTTTGCAAAATCACATCCCAGCTTAGTAAAATTAGCTTTTCCCCAATTGAGAACTTTTACTCCTGGTCCTGTCCTTTTCCATAACTACGCTAAATCTAACTGAATTATGATCACTACCACCAAAATGGTCTCCCATTGATACCCCTTCCACCTGCCGAGCTTCATTCCCTAAAACTAAGTCCCGAACCCCCCCTCTCTTGTTGGACTTGCTACGTACTGGCTAAAAAAGTTCTCATCTTAAATGCATTTTTTAGAATTCTGCATCCTCTATACCTTTTACACTGAATCTATCCCTGTTAATATTAGGGTAGTTGAAATTCCCTACTATTTCTGCCCTATTGTTTTTGCACTTCGCAGAAATTTGCTCTTCTATCTCCCTCTGACTGTTTGGGGGTCGAAAGTACACTCTCAGCAGTGTGATTGCCCCTTTTTTTGTTCTTCAGTTGAACCCATAGGGCCTCATTTTATGATCCTTCTAAGATATCCTCCCTCCTCACAGCTGTAATTGTCTATCTGTGCCCTCAGCTCATCTGCCTTATTCACCAGACTCCTTGCATTGAAGTATATACCATTAAGCACTGCCAAACCCCTTTGTTGTCTATTTCTAGCCTTTGTTTCCTCTGCCTTCCAAACTCACTTACTAATTTACTGCCTTCCATTTCCAGCTTGCATTCTTATTCTTCTGAATCTATGCTCAGGTTCCCCCTGTCAAGCTAGTTTAAACCCTCCCCAACAGCACTAGCAAACCTCTCCACAAGGATATTGCTCCCGGCCCTGTTGAGGTGCAAACCATAAGGTGCAAACTATACCATAATTTCCTGGAATTTTGGTGTCGCTCTGCTGAGACCCTCATCGCATCACAGCTCCCACCCCCACATTAAAATTTGCTGAATTAACGCTACTTTGATCTTCATTACCCTTCAGAGCGCTAAAGAATGGCGTTGGTGGGATTTCTAACTTTAGTTAATACTGCTGCGACTCAGTCAAATGGGTATAAACAGGTAAAACAAAAGCAAAATACTGCGGATGCTGGAAATCTGAAATAAAAACAGAAATGTTGGAAACACTCAGCAGGTCAAGCAACATCTGTGGAGATAGAAAAGTAGAGTTAACATTTCAGGTCGATGACCTTTCATCAGAACTGGAAGAAGTTAGCGATTTAACAGTTCATAAGCCAATACAGAGCCAGGGAAAAGAGGGGATGTGTGTGTGTGTGTGGGTGTGGGGGGCCGGGGGGTGAGGGTCGGAGTGGAAGGGGAGGAAAGAACAAATAGGAAGGCCTGTGATAGGATGGAGAGCAGGAGTATAAACAGGTATTATTTTTGGTCTTTAGACTTTCTAAGTTATTTAAATTGCGTGAATCTTGCATTAACATCATTATTTAACTAAATTAAGGACAAACCATTGCCTTGTGGAATCTGGAAATCACTCGATCCTTGCTGAAGCGTAAGCTGCCATGGGCCTTCAACTGTACATTTAGACATTTGCGAAGTAACTATTTAAAAAAGAATTCTGATGATCCTGGTACAATATAGAATATTTTGTATAAATTGACAAGAGGAAAGAGTACAGCCTATGTTTCGACACATGATAAAATTACATCCCCAGTTCTGGTGGCCTGAAACTATAAAGCAAAATATAGATGACAACAAAATTTAAAAGTTCTACAACAGCAAATAAAATATTTGCAACAAAATATAAAAGCTGTAACCATGGGAAACATTTCACAATGGAAGTTACATCATGGTCCTGAAAATAAATGCCTTCAGTTTGGGAATTAAACTAATTGCAGATTACAAATGATACACGCTGCTGACCCAATTGATGTTGTCCTATTAATATTGTGCTGATCTTTTACTAGAAGCATAAATGACAACTCAGTAATTAAATGTTTTGTGTAAATTATATTGTAGTCTTGCTGAAAATTGGTAATGTATTTTGTAAATTCACGATGGGAAGGGCTGAATTTCCCAGTGAGTGTACACGAATGGAGTGGAAAATATAGTGGGTTACTAGAGGATTATGTCTGGAAATTACTCTGAGCGATCTCATTGTTTGAATGCTTAGTACATTCATGTGAAATTCCTCTCTTGCTCTGCTATTTTAATGGAAGTGTTAACCCATTTGAAATATTGCTCGTGGTAATTTCCAGGCTTATGTCTATTATACTACCAGGGACTAGGTTGCTCGGTGATTGTGCCCTCTAATAGAGTGAGTTGAGGTGATGTGTCGAGTTCCTTAGTAAATGTTCCCTATTCATAGGAGTGGTGTGAAGGGTGTGTGTGTAGCAGAGGGTAGGGGCATGTCGGGGAGTGGCGGGGGGGAGGGGGGGCGGTGGGGGGGCTGAACATACTGAACTTCCTGTGAAGTATATCTATTAAACTGACAGAACTTTGGCGAGTGTGTTTAATGCCTATCAGTCTAGTGGGTGTGTGTATGTACCTGTTTATATTAGGGGAAATATTCAGCTGGGTTTTCTTTGGTAATTATGCTCAATCGCTGATTGTCCAATGTTTTGTCAGTCTTATAGGAGTGCGCTGGGAGGGATGTGCTGGATTCTCTGGTGAGTATCTAATCTCTGATAGGAGTGGGGAGATACAACACAACTTGCATTTTTGTCTTTAATGTAGTAAAACATTCCAAAACACTTGGCAGAGGCACCAACTGCGCAGTGATAGGAGAAAGGATAGAGGAAGTATTCAAAGGCATGGTCAGAGAGGTGGGTTATGGGGAGGCTTTTGAAGTGGGGGAGTGATGTAGTAAAATGGAATGGTTTAAGGAGAGTGCTGTGGAGTGGAGACGGTGATCAGGTACACTGGATTTTCCAGTGAGTATCCAATCTTCACCTCAGGAATTACAGCCTTGAACTGAACTCCAGAAGCAGAGAAAAATTCAAGTCTGAACCCTCGGGAATATGGCTCAAATTTTCAAAAATGTAATTTTTACCCATTTTTACAACTACTTTGCTTTGGGTACAAGAAAGAAGCTCATGTGGTGCGATATGTTCATTGTGTTGCTCAGTATTTTGTATTACTTAACTCATCCTGAGTTTTAGATTCAAGGTGGAATGTACCTTAATTTTACCATGTTTCAATACCTGCATCATATCTGGACACTTTAACGCACAATGTTGGCACACAGAGTGATGTAAACTGACCACAGGAATCTGTGCTACATCAATCACTTCGCTATTGAATTCACATCTGTCAATCCTAGCTCTTTACTGACATGAAAATGGAGAGTCCTGACAATTGCTCTCAGCACACCTTAACCTCACACCTCACAAATCAGCAACCCATCATCTCTTCACTATCTTCCTTTACATGAGTGTTTCCTCTCTTTGCTGAATGTGCTTTTTCAGGTAGTTAGTGTTGTTCTGCATCATTAGGCACACTGTGAGCATCCTCCATACAGATCTGCACACATAAGCCTGGGGCTAGGCCTTAATGGCAGGGGTGGATGACATTCAGCTCTTAGGTATTCTAGGAGCAGGAAGTAAAGCAGATCAATTTACTGGCCAAGCAAGAGATTGTTTGTTTACTAGTTTTAGTGCTGATCCTGCGTTTCAGGTGTTAAAAAACAATTCCACTCTCAATAAGATGGATCTAAAATGATAGCCATTTCATCTTTTTTTAACACATGTTTATTCATAAATTTCAACCAGTACAAAATGCCACTTAATCTTGCTGGTTAACAATCTTTAGTGCTACAAGTTATGATATCTCACACATTACTATAGTTTTTGTGATGCCTTAAATTGGCATCTATTGTTATTGTTACAGATATGACTTGATGTTAAAATGCTGGCACTGAGAGCCAAACAAAAGACCTGGCTCTCATTCCATTCAGGGCTGCCTTCAACAGCTGAAGAAGTCTCCCTTGACCTGTAGTAACATTGCCAGTGATGAGCACAGCAGAAGCAGATGCCAAGGAATCATCAGTCTAGGTTTTGAAAGTAAGTCTAGGTAGTACCTGCGGAACACAGCTTTTGTTTCTAGCGTTGACATGAAGATATATCTTCACAAAGTAGCTGCATATGCTATATACACAATAAAATTATTATTCAGTTGTTCATCAGCTCTATTACAAGAGCATTTATTTGAACAGCAACACGTAAATTTGATGCGACTGATATAAACCTTGCATTGCATTACTTATGCTAATTTGAAAATAGCAACAAATTTAATGTAATAATAACAAGAACGATATAAGCCTCTTGGCAAATTACGATTTGTCTTAGTTCACTTTCTGATTGATCAACAATCCTAACAGGAGAAATATGATTTAATTAACTCTGTTAATTGTCTAGCCTACTGCACTCCCTTTTGCACCCCTCCCCACCCCCAACAAGATATCTTCATTTAAATATTTACCAGACAGAAGCTGTGCAAAAGAAATTATTGCATCCATTGACACCACTTTGTGTCAATGTAAAAACTCTCATACCATAATGCTAAACATCAGTTGTTACAAAGTTTGATTTGACGTGATATTTTGCTAATAATTCATTTTTTAGATGGACTTTGACTGAATCTCATCTATTTACATACATAGCTGCCTACCCTGGGGATAGTTATGTCCAATATTTAAATGTAAAGGTTTATTAAAATATGCTCCATTATGAATCTGAAAGAATGTAATTACTGGAACGTATGGACAGCCGGTTACATCATATGGTTGAGAACATGACTGGCAATTAGTTGTAAGTTTCTGTTCCAAGTCACATGTCACTCAACCTTTGTTGAGGTGTCAGCTTTGTCAGTAGTGGCCTTGCCTCTGAACTAGAAGTTTATAGGCTCAAAACCCCCCTTGAAGGGGATGGGAACTTGAGCTCATATCTATTATGAATACTTTGATTTATTGTCGAGGAGGGACAGTGGTATTGGGATTTTTGTATTGTGTTTAAATATCTTCACATTGTAAATGAAAAACCTTTGGTTGGATGAATTTTACCAGTTCTCAAAGTTGTGCGGGAGAATTGTGAGAGTTGCTATGTGCTCCATGGTAGTCTGCAGTGCTGATGATCCTCCCTGCACAACTGCAGCTATGTGACTAATAGAATTCTCCATAATCATCACCACACCTCCCAGGGTGCTTTGGACAGCCTCATCTGACTCCATAAGTTAATCATTCATAATTCTTGGAGTGACTGATGCAGCTTGATACAATGTGCTGGTTTGTTTTAGGCCACTGGCACTTTGGCCTGGTTCGTGGGGGTTGCCTATAGAAACAGAAGAAGATATGTTCCAATGCTGCCCCAATGACGTCCCTTTAAATAGTTCTTAAGCGACAATACACCAACAACAACAACAGATGGCATTTATATAGTGTCTTTAACATAGTAAAATGTCCCAAAGCGCTTCACAGGGGTGCTATCAATTAAATTTGACACCGAGCCACATAAGGAGCTATGAGGACAGGTGACCAAAAGCTTAGTTAAAGAGGTAGGTTTTAAGGAGCATCTTAAAGGAGGAGTGAGGTAGAGAGGTGGAGAGGTTTAGGGAGAAAATTCCAGAGCATAGGGCTGAGGCAGCTGAAGTCGTTCTTCTGTTGCTTTCTCAATCCATAAATCTTATTTGTTAAGGAGATACACTGTTGGTCCCATTGTTGACTAAGGTCCCAGGTGTCCCATTGCCCTCGCTGTGCCGTTATCAGTTCACACTTCCAGCAAGTTATGGCGCAAACATTTTTCATGCTGAAGGGTGTGGGGAAAAGTCTAACCATTGGGGTGAGATGCCCCACTCCAGCAAGACTTGGCCCAATAAAATTCTGCAACATTTGCCTCTGATTCCCACAAGCAAAAAATCAAGACATCAATCTAACACTACAATTTACATTATTCATCTCTAACCAGTTGCATTATACAGACAACATTTCCATGGCCCCAGCAAGAGCTATGCACGCCGAGAGCACACACTGGGAAATCGTGGGTGTGCTTCACACGGTTTTCCAAAATAAGCTCATGGCTGGTGAGGCTCCCCATCAGTTGTGCACATTCAGCCCTTATATGTTTTTGTTAAATCTTTTCTGTTGTTGTTCTTGTTATTGTTTAGATCAAGTTACTGAATAAATAGTTAACTTCAGTATGATTTCTTACACATTATGGATTTATCTCCCAAGTTTTATATAGTTCCTGATCCAGGTGTAATGTTGCTTAGGAAATTCATTAGATTTATACCAGAACTTGGTTGTAATTGGAATTATGAACAAAGTGAAATAAATCAGGCCAAAATAGTTGGGGAAAAAAACAAAATGACAGCGACATAACCAGAAATTCACTGATTACAATAGGATAATACTATTTAAGTTAACAATACTGTGTTGGTTACCCACCCCTTCAAAGCACATCATTTATTTTAAATGAAAGTGATAAAGGATTGGTTTGCTATTTGAAGTATAATTTGTCAAAGATCAGTTGATTTTCCTAGAGGTGTTTTTTTCTGGATAATTTATCATATTTAAACGGTTCATGTGTGAAGCTCTGCAAAACCTCCACTTATTTGGACAAATGATCCAGACAGGTTTAGAATCGTTTCTTTGCATAACACCACGTAATTGGCAAGGTCAGTTTGTGGTGCAGTACATGGTTACTACATGCCAGCTATGATGTTCAAATTCATTTCTCAAGTTTCCCTCTTGGGCAGGAGGAAGATTTATTGTCATGAGTTAAATACTGAACTGCATATAGGGCGAGAAAAAATATCTTAACAAGCAGCTGTGTTGCTGTGATTCCTTTGACTGCCACAGGCACAATACCTACTAGTCACAAAGTATATAGTTTAATTGACTTAGGTTAAACAAAGTCCTGATGCCATGTCAGTCAAATGCAATGGCTGCAGCATAGTAGGTTTTTTAGTTTGTTTTTAAGTTTGCTCCATTTTTAAAACAGAATAGGCCCTAAGATTTCTGGAGAGGCACTTCCACCTGCCAGTTTACTCCAGTCTGACCCCATCCAAAATCCCAAGGTCAGGGGTATTTCCATAGAAGGGATGGGTACCCTTGTCCATTTTCCGTATACCCTGGGTATTTGCCCAACAGGGGGCCAGGAATTTCAAGCTCTTTGCCACTCCTTTGGGTGGGAAGGGGGGCTATTCCAGCCAAAGACTTTGAAAAAATATAGAATTTTGAAGTTGCAACATCCTAACAGCAACCAATTGCTCCATTTCAACATTTGGGGATATCAACTACCAACGTTTGATGCTGCACACATGTATGGCTACATCATGTTCTGCCTCTTCTAATGACGTCTGGAGAGGACTTGTGGGTGTTATTGATGTCAAGGACATTAGTTATATTGCTGTGAAACAACATATCTGAACTTGAGAATTTTAAAATGAAGAACAGCTGCACACAATTCTGTTAAAATGTGATGCTGGGATAGCTTGACTTCAGAATCGCTTTCTTTTGATCCCCCTTGCTGGACAGTGAGAGAAGGAGAGGCAATGGACTGCTTGAATATCAGCATCAGTAACATTTCAGTTGGGCAACACATGAACAAAGGGAGAGGTGTGCCAAAGACAACAGGTGAAAGGAGAAACCAGTCGGTTGTGACTTGCGCAACATCAGTTCACCTTATTAGGCGACCAAACTGAGACGAGTGAAACTCACTCCCCAGAGGTGCAGTCACAATTTTAGGATGAGTAACCCAATGAAATTAACTGTCAAAAAGAAATAGGTTATCCAGAGGATAGAAAACAGGACTCATTGCTTCGTGGTCCTTTTGTAATTCTACTACTTGCTTTGATGTAAAATCAGGGGACAAGGTGAATATCAGACAATAAATCATGATAGTCCGTATTTACAATTTTTGGTCATATTTTACAACCAGATCATACATTATAATAAGATACACCAGATAAAATCAGTAGTGAATAAAATATTGCAGCTAGATTGATCGTGTGCTTTGAAGATGAGTTTTACCCTGTGTGAAACTGGCCACAGGGAACAGTTCAAACATCACAAGTAACACAAAGGTTTAAACTCATAATATTATGGTTTGCAGTGAGGTCAAATCCTTGAAATTGTTGCAGTGATTTCTAACTGTGAATGTAGGTATAATTAAGCCTTTGGCATTTATTCAAGATGTGGCATATTATTTTCAGCTTTTTTTTACTGAGATTAAACACAGCAGCTGTAAAACATTGAATGTGTATTTAGTGAAGTTTTAACTGTATGAAGCTACGTGTTGTGAATAAATTAATTATACCATACATAACAACATCATGTCTGTGAAATGTCTGTTATATATCAAGTTCAGTAAATGGGGCTTGCATTTCATTGGAAGCCCATTTACCTGTTACTCCTCTAGGTGGTGCTGTGATAGTATTTTCAATGTGAAAAGTGTCATGCTGTGTGACACACAAAGCTGCTATTTCGAAGTGATAGTATCACCCTATGATTGCACAATCTAGCCACCGGGTTCCCACAAGTAGCTCAAAATGCTTTCTGACATTTTTTCAGCACAATTTTTGTTCTTAGTCACTGAAATTTATATGTCCAAAATAAGGGTTTAAACAAAATTGAAAACTCAAACCAATTACATCATTCACGATAATAGATTAAATATATTAAATGAATTGTCTTTTGTACATTTTAATGATTTTGTTAGAGTTTTTACTTGAAGATGTCAGCCTTTCCCAGAAGCCTGGGCTTGGCCTTAATGGGGGAGAAATTCTGATGCGCCCCGCCCCGCCCACAAATGATGGGATCCGTAGTCGGGGGATCACGATCGGTGGTCGGGAGGGGGTGGGGGGAGATCAGGGGTTGGGGGGATTGCAATCGGTAGTCGGGGGAGGGAGATCCGGGGCCGGGGGCCAGGGCTTGGAGGTCAGAGGTCGGGGATCTTGGGGCCGGCAGTGGCAGCGTTTGGATGGTGATTGTGGTAAATAACACCTTTTTTTATGCAAGCAATCTTTATGATTGGCTGCCACAGGGCAAACCAATATTGCAGCAGGGGCCTGAAGCAATTGTTAGGCCTCCTGTTTGCATGCGCAAACAGCCTAATGCCTGCTTCAGGCATGGGTACAGGACGCCTCTTGTTAGTCCTTACCCAATATGGTGGATGTTGCAATTCTGGTTGGAGGTGTGTGGGTACTACCTGTCCGCTATTTTTGGGGCCTTAAGAGGCTGTGTAGCACCAGTTTTTCAATTTAACCCCCATGGTTTTGCCCAGAGATGTGACTTTGTAAGCTAAATTTGGATGTGCAGTTTGAGCATGTTCAATATGCCTAATTTCCCAAGATGCATCAGTACCATTCAATCTGCTGTACTGATGGGATATTTTCCTTTCGTTTCTAGCACTTTCTGGCCAGTAACTTTTCTTCAAATAATTTTGAAAAACAAGAAGACAAATTTCAAAAGATTTATTGAGGTAAAAATTATATTGAGTTTCTCTTTAAAAGCAGAGATGCTGTCTGTGTGTTTGTGTGTGGTAGAGAGAGCTCGTTATGATTAAACACCTGTTAGAGCATTTGTTTAGTGTTCTGTAAAATTTAGAAAGTGTATTGCACAGAGAGAGAGACAGTTTTCATGTTAATATTAGTTCAATTTTCAAAAAACTTCCTAGCTAAATATTGAACACAGCTAAATATCTCACCTTACATGTGAGATAAAGATTCTAATTTCTAAGATTTAGGGGCGAGAGAGAAAAAGAAAAAGAAATGGAGGGTGAGCGGGACTGGGGAAAGTGAACAGAGTGTTAAGGGAAAGGCGAGTGACAGCGGAGCAAGGGGAGGGGAAAATACAAGGGTTGATTTGGTAGTTCAAAGCGTAAGAGGTAGGGGCAGTGATGAGAATAAGGGGATGGTAGGAAAGGGATTGGGCAGTGGGATGGTGAATGAGTATAGTACACGATGGAGTGAGCATGTGGGGAATCACAAATGATTGGGGGTGGGAGGGGAGGGAATGGGATGGGAGGGGAGCCTCTGAGGCTCCATTTTCCCCACATCCCCCACCCTAAATACAGCTTGCATTTATTGGTGGTGTTTTTTCCATCACACCACGCCACACCACCTCGCACGTGGAAGGGAAGAAGAAAAGGAGAAAAAAGCAGAAGGGGATGGAAGCAAAATGAGTTAAGGGAGAAAAAGCAGAGAAAAAGAGGTGAGAGGGTTAGAAGAAGAGAAACAGTGAATAACAGCAACACAGAGACATCAGAGACAGGTACGAGAGTGACCATATTCTCTGACTTACCGCATGCAATCGGTTTTTCATATTTATGGAGATGGCATTGTAATTGAGAACAGATAACTGTGATAAAATATTTCAGAGTGATGGAACCACACAATAATCCACACATCAGTTTAGTTATTTCTTAAATTAAACTTGGGCTTGTCTTTTATTACTTGCCTAATGTGTGGTATAAACAGAATACAAAATGGAATCAGTGAGACATGACCAATATTCCATTTGTGGCACTCAGCAATTACCAGGCCAGCCCATTTGTGGGATATAAATTGTATCCATAGCTGCTGTTGTGGTTTGGGATTCTGTGGCTACTTTTTCCATGAATAGGATCCAGACATGAATCCTGACATGAAGCTTGTCTGAAAGGAAGCAGTTTCCCCAGACAGCTTCCTGCTGGATTGGCCATCCATAGGCAGATGAGAGGTGACTTAAATACAGGATGGGGTCAGTTGTTTTGCACAAATCCAAAACAATGGCTCATTCATTAGCAGTATCTGCTCATTCAGGAGACACATAGAACCTAGGGCTCAATTTTCACCGGCCCGTGGAGGCGGGTTTGGAGGCGGGAGTGGTGTGAAAATAGCAGATTCGGGGGTCCCGAACCCATCCTGCCCTCAACCCGCCTCCATGCCAGTTTCCCAGGAGGCAGGTACCCGACCTGTGCTGGGACCCGCCTCCCTGAGGCGGGAAGGGGATTAGTGCCAATAAACTGCCTGTTAACAAGTAGTTAACAGGCAGTTTTTTGCCTAATCCCAATTTTTAGCCCTGAAGTGTGGGCTTCCCGACAGGTCCGAACCATGCTGATTTAGCAAGGCGGACCGTTGGTCTGGAGGGCTTGGAGGGGTCGAGATGTCCGGTGTGCAGGTGAGTGATGGGTGCATGAGTGCAGAGGTAAGTGTGTTTGGTGTGTGCAAAGTGTTTTAAGAACTTTTACTTACCTTAACTTTGTCCTGCAGGCTAGCTTCCTTAAGATGTCGGGAGTCCCTCACATCCACGGCACAGAAAGCAGAATGGCCGCGGAGCTGTCAAAAGCTGCAGTCTCTGCTTTCTGTGCTGGATTGATTTCTAACTGAGTCTAAGTACAGGGACTCAAGTTAGAAATCATATTGTCAGTGTTTGACAGCTTCACAGAGCTGTCAAACGCTGAAATTTCATCTGTCAAAAGCTCTTAACAGATGAAATTTCAATAGCTGACGTCACCTGTATCCAAGGGACCCTTGATTGGCCTGCTAAGCCATTTGGACGGGCTTAACAAGGTCAATCAAGGGAAAATACAGTGGGTTGGCCACAAGTCGATGGAGGCGGGACTACAACACAAAAAGTGGGAGTCCCGCCTCCATCACGTCCCCATTGACAAAATCCAGCCCTAGGTGTTGACAAATTTCTTCAATCCCAGCAAGTCTTTGAAAGGAAACTTTTTAAGAATCAGCACAGACACCTGGGGCTGGATTTTGCCAGCCCTGGGGAGGCGGGTTTGGAGGCGGGACAGTTGGCAAAATGGCAGAATCTGGGGGCGGGTGCCAAACCTGCCTCCGTGCCATCTTGCCAGGAGGCGGGTAGCTGTCCTGCGCCGGGTCCCATCTCCTTGGAGGAGGGAAGGGATTACAGCCACTTAACTGCCTGTTAACAGGTAGTTAACAAGCAGATAATAGGATTATCCCCATTTTGCCCACACAAGTGCGGGCTTCCCGAAGGCTCCGAAATCCGCCAGGGTCACTGAGGCGAGTAGTGGGTCTGCGGAGGTCGGAGTGGTGCAAAAGTGCGCTGTGAAGGTAAGTGATGGGTGCAAGTGTGGAGAGGTGAGTATCTGAGGTAAGTGGAAAGTGTTAACAAAAGATTACTTACCTTTGTTTCTTCCTGCAGGCTTCAAGAGTTGGGTATGCGGAGAGTCTCGCACCTCCGCGGCAGAGATGACAGATGGCCGCTGCATTCTCCAATGCAGCAACCATCTAATTTCTGCTAAATAAAGAGGTTTGATGAATCTTGAATTCAAGAACTCATCAAACTACAGAGAATGTCAGTGTTTGACAGCTTCACAGAGCTGTCAAACGATGACAATTCATTTGTCAAAGATTTTTGACAGATGAAACGTCATACGTTGACGTTCTCTGTAACCGGCTTTCCCTTAATTGGCCTGCGAAGCCCGCTGGGCGGGCTTAACAAGGTCAATCAAGGGAAAATAGCGTGGGTTGGCCAGAAGTTGATGGAGGCGGGACTGAAACCCGACAAGTGGGAGTCCCGCCTCCAAAAGCTCCCCATTGGCAAAATCCAGCCCAGATAAGGCAGGAGAAAGGCTGAGGATGAAATAACTTCTGCACTATTGGTAGGATCAATAACAGAATGCATCCATCTTTCTACATTAAGTAAGAATTTCCCCCAAGTGGCCTAGTGTATGTGTGTTCTATCTTTTTGTAACAGTACACAAATAGAAGTTGAACTGATTCACCGTACTCATGTTCTGTATGTTTTCTCTACCATGAATAAAGCACTTTACGAACCATACCAAATGACACCTCACCCAGCATTAACTCGGTCTAGCTTCAGAGAGGTTAAAGAAGTACATGTGTTTAAGACATGGAGATCTGGTCCAGAACATACTATCTTGCAGAGAGAGGCAGAAAGATAAAAGGGAGAATTTTTCGGAGGGTCAGGGGGCGCGTTTGGTGGCGGCTCAGCTGGGAATTTTTTTTTGACAGCAGGTAGGGAACCCGCTGTCAACCCACCTCCACGCTAGTCTCCCAGATGTCGGGTCTGTCAGCGCTGAACAGACCCAACACCAAGTGGCGGGGGAGGCAATTTAGATCATTAGCTGGATTGTTAAGAGGCAATTAAGCAGTATTTTAAGCTTTCATTTAGATTTTTAGAGTTCGCCAACGGCTCCCCCGCTGCTCGGGGATGACGTCAGGTAGGGAGGTTGCGTGTTGTGTCAGCATGGGATGATTTACTAACTTGACAGCTGCAAATGGTCTATAAAAGCTCCTATTTCATAGCTGTTCACTTTCCAAGGTTAGAAGCTGTTGTTTACTGCATTTGGAAGACATATTGAGCTTTATGCAGCTAGCAAATGTTTGGAGCAAACTCTCTATCCAATGTCACCTCATTGGAACAACCTCTCTCCCCGCTGACAGATCGCTTCTGTCAGCTCAACTTCACCTGCCATCTATTCCATCAGCATCGGTGCCCTTGAAAAAGTCTTACCTTTGTCGTCAGAATCCCAATACGATCAGCCTCAACACAAGCATCACCGGGCACACCAGCAGCACCAACAACAACACCAACCTTTTCCGCAATCAACTGCACAGGACAGAGAGCATCAGCACCCAACCACATTGCTGCCTGGGACGCCAGGGATGGCCTCACCATGGCCAGATTACTTTACTTGACGCTGTACACCCTGGCTGCCACATTGAAGTAAGATATTAAAAAATTGGAAATAACAAGGGCAAGACGGGCATGACTCATTTGCAGAGAAGCAGGCCTATAACGAGATTAACAGAAGCAGGCCTATAACGAGATTAACAGAAGCAGGCCTATAACGAGACTAACAGAAAACGGAGCGCACAGTTCTGGAAACCACATCATGGGCTAGGACAGCATTGTGTGTAAATTATGTGTTATCTTTGTATAAACCGCCACCCTCGGATAATGAGTAAATGTGTAACTTTTAAAATTAATTGGATCTCCGTAAGGGTAAGGCAGCAATGATGTATAAATGTGTGTGCTTTGATTAGCTCGGCGGAGTTGGACTTACGCAGCGACGTAAGAAGTTCTCTCCAGGCCTGAATAAACCGTTGTGACTTCAATTACTTGGTCTGTCTTTCTTTCAACAAGCCAGTAGCGTCGACCTTGTATATCGCTTGGTCCGCACTTTGGGGGCTTACTTCACACATGATGCGCCAAGTTGGCACCACCCCACACCAACACCATAAAGCATCCCTACAATGCCCAAGCCGTTCCTTTCACACTCATTGCTATTGCGGGGGGTACCATTATGTCTCACCATTCACTGCAACTCATTAAGCCACTTCCAAAGGTGCACACAAATCTGTCCAAGAACGCAAAGTTTTGAAAATAAGGATTTCAATGTTTGAAACCACATTAACAGAAACTTCACATGAACATTGGCTAAAACACCCAAGTGCCTACCCTTGTGTGTTGTTAGTTGGTATGATTGCACTAGGATGAGGGTGAGTGTGAGGGGTGTCTAGTGAGATGGGGAAGTGATAATGTAGATAGAGAGGGATGGGTGGAGGTGCAAGGTAAGTGGGTGTGAGTAAAGATGTGCAAGAGTAGGGTAGGGAGGGCAGAGTGATGGGGATGTGATGAGTGGCACAGCAGGATGAGGTTGAGTGTGGCTTTGCAGTAACGTTTCGTGATCTACTGAGATCATTGAAAGGTTTGTGCCACTGCACCCAGGTCCTCCTGACCACATCCCTGCTTGTGTCCTCCTGTGCATTGTGCAACCAGGCTGCGTTGATCTCCTGGGGAGGTCTCTTTCACCTATGGGAAGGGAAGAGGACCTCCCTGCGTGCTGTGACTCCCTCCATAAGCATATGGAGGAAGTCATGGGAGAGCCTGGGTGCAGACATGCACCTCTGTGCAATGCTTGTCAGTGTTTGCAGCACCTCAATGCTGCAGAACACTGACAACAGAACTGTCAAATTCAATTTGCGCATGGTCCCTTTAAGGAAACTGGCTGATGACATGTCATCAAGTGACGTCATCAGACCCGCTTCCTTCAATTGGCTGGGAAACCTGCTGGGTGGGCTTAACAACCCAATCAACGTAAAATTCTTTTCACAGAGCGGGCTGAACTCAACAGCGGGGTCGCACCCTGCCATTGACCCCGGCAGCCCCAGACCCGCCTCGGTAGGCAAAATCGTGGCCTAACAGACAATTTAGTAAGGCTGGAAAAGTAGAAAGAAAAAGAGGGAGGAGAAAAGAGAACCAACAAATACACCAATCACAGAGGGGGAGTTAATGAGATAAATGATCTGCAAACTGCTTAGTAGAAAACAGGTGACATAAATGATCATCAGTGAGATAATAGAGACTAATAGAAAGGACAAAATAATGAGCAAATATTGAGGAGTGAAAACACAGAGAAGATATCTATAAACTCAAACGTAGAATTAAAGAAAAAAAAGAGGTTGCAGATGCAACAGATATGAAATTAAAACAGAAAATGTGAGCAAAACATGGTACATCTGCCAATCATACAAACAGTGACGGATGGGAAAAGACCCACTGGTCCATCCAGCCTATCCCACACAACTGCAATGCCTTGTTCATAACAATATATACACTCTCCACTCCACCCGAAAACCATGTCATCTACTGGAAGAGGTGAAAAACAGATAAAAACCCAGGCCAATTAGGAGAAAAAAATGTGGAACATTTCTCTCCGACCCCTTTAGGTAATCAAAATTTGTCCAGACAACCAGTCATGAGAAGAGACTTGTACATTTTCACCAATGTGTCTGTTCGTCTCTCAGTCTTCAGTCTTGATGAAGGGTGTGCACATAAAATGTTATAGCCTGCCTTTTCTCTTTGTAGATGACTAACTTGCTGCATATTCCCAACATTTCTTGTTTTTAGTACAAATGAATGGGAATGTGCAGCTGCCATCTGTTCATCCCACTGATTTGAAAAATGGAGGCCATGGTTGGGTGACAAAAGCGATGCTTAATTTATAATTAATTCATAATAAAGCACATTTTTATTTGTCAAATTGATAATAGAATTAGAATATTAGAAATGTTAATATCAACAATCATAATTACTGCACAGAACTTCTTAAAACTGTAACAAGCTTACAGCATAGTGAGTATCCAGAAATATAGTATTGCAACCCCATTATAGGAATAATACTAAGAACATAAGAACATAAGAACTAGGAGCAGGAGTAGGCCATTTGGCCCCTCGAGCCTGCTCTGCCATTCAATAAGATCATGGCTGATCTTCTACCTCAACTCCACTTTCCTGCATTATCCCCATATCTCTTGATTCCCTTAATATCCAAAAATCTATCGATCTCTGTCTTGAATATACTCAACAACTGAGCCTCCACAGCCCTCTGGGGTAGAGAATTCCAAAGATTCACCACCCTCTGAGTGATGAGATTTCTCCTCATTTCAGTCCTAAATGGCCGACCCCTTATTCTGAGACTGTGACCCCTGGTTCTAGACTCCCCAGCCAGGGGAAGCATCCTCCCTGCATTTACTCTGTCAAGCCCTGTAAGAATTTTGTATATTTCAATGAGATCACCTCTCATTCTTCTAAACTCCAGAGAATATAGGCCTAGTCTACTCAATACCTCCTCAAAGAACAATCCTCCCCTCCCAGGAATCAGTCTGGTGAACCTTCGTTGCACTCCCTCTATGGCAAGTATATCCTTCCTTAGACACGGAGACCAAAATTGTACACAATACTCCAGGTGTGGCCTCACCAGGACCCTATATATTTGCAGTAAGATGTCTTAACTCTTATACTCAAATCCTCTTGTAATAAAGGCCAACATAACATTGGCTTTCCTAATTGCTTACTGTACCTGCATGTTAACTTTCAGTGATTCATGTACAAGGACACCCAGGTCTCTCTGCTTTTCTATTTTTCCTACCAAAGTGGATAACTTCACATTTCTCCACATTATATTCCATTTGCCATGTTCTTGCCCATTCACTTAGCTTGTCTATATCCCCTTGAAGCCTCTTTGCATCCTCCTCACAACTTACATTCCCACCTAGCTTTGTATCATCAGCAAACTTGGATATATTACATTTGGTCCCCTCATCCAAGTCATTGATATAGATTGTGAATAGCTAAGGCCCCAGCACTGATCCTTGTGGTACCCCACTAGTTTAGCCTGTCAACCCGAAAATGACCCGTTTATTCCTACTCTCTGTTTTCTGTCCATTAACTAACCCTCAATCCCTGCTAATATATTACCCCCAATCCCATGAGCCCTAATTTTGTTTAATAACCTCTTGTGTGGCACCTTATCGAATGCCTTCTAAAAATCCAAATACAGCACCTCCACTGGTTCCCCTTTATTTATTCTGCTAGTTACTACCTCAAAAAACTCGAACAGATTTCATAAGGGACTCTGCCCAATCCTATTATTATTTTCTAAGAGCCCTGTTACCACATCCTTAATAATGGATTCTAGCATTTTCCCTACTACTAATGTCAGGCTAACTGGTCTGTAGTTCCCCGTTTTCTCTCTCCCTCCTTTCTTAAATAGTGGGGTTACATTTGCTACCTTCCAATCCATGGGAACTGTTCTAGAATCTATGGAATTTTGAAAAATGACAACCAATGCATCCACTCTCTATAGCCACATCTTTCAAAAACCTAGGACGTAGGCCATCAGGTCCAGGTGATTTATTGGCTTTCAGTCCCATTAATTTCTCCAGTACTATTTTTTTACCAATACTAATTTCTTTCAGTTCCTCACTCTCGCTAGACTCTTGGTTCTCCACTATTTCCGGGACATTTTTTGCATCTTCTTCCGTGAAGACAGACACTCTGGGCTCGATTTTCCAAGCCCCGTGGAGGCGGGTTTGGAGGCGGGAGTGGTGGGAAAATTGCAGATTTGGGGGGCACGTACCCATCCCGCCCCAACCCGCCTCCATGCCAATGTCCCAGGAGGCGGGTACCCGACCTGTGCTGGGAGCCGCCTCCCCGAGGCAGGAAGGGGATTAGTGTCAATTAACTGCCTATTAACAGGTAGTTAACAGGCAGTTTTTTGGCTAATCCCTATTTTTAGCCCTGAAGTGTGGGCTGCCCGATGGCTCCAAACCACGGCAAGTTAGCGAGGTGGACCGTCAGTCTGCAGGGCTTGGAGGGGTTGAGATGTCCGGTGTACAGGTGAGTGATGGGTGCATGAGTGCAGAGGTAAGTGTGTTTGGTGAGTGTAAAGTGTTTTAATAAGTTTTACTTACCTTTACTTTCTCTTCCAGGCATTCCACCCTTCAGTTCTCGGGAGTCCCTCAGCTCACCGGCACAGAAAGCAGAATGGCCGCTGAGCTGTCAAAAGCTGCAGCCTCTGCTTTCTGGTCTGGAGAGCTCTCTAACTGAGTCTGAGTAGAAGGACTCAAGTTAGAAGACAGATTGTCAGTGTTTGACAGCTTCACAGAGCTGTCAAACGCTGATATTTCATCTGTCAAAAGCTCTTGACAGATGAAATGTCAATCGCTGACGTCACCAGTATCCAGGTGTCCCTTAATTGGCCTGCTGAGCCCGCTGGGCGGGCTTAACAAGGTCAATCAAGGGAAAGTAGAGTGGGTTGGCCACAAATCGATGGAGGCGGGACTACAACCCAAAAAGTGGGAGTCCCGCCTCCATCACGTCCCAAAATCGAGCCCATAGTATTTGTTTAATTTCTCTGCCATTTCCTTATTCCCCGTTATAATTTCTCCTGTCTCAGCGTGTAAGGGACCCACATTTACTTTTGCTAATCTTTTCCTTTTTACATACCTATAGAAGCTTTTACAGTCTGTTTTTATGTCTCTCGCTAGTTACTCTCATATTCTATTTTCCCTTTCTTTATCAACTTCTTGGTCCTGCTTTGCTGAATTCTAAAATCCTCCCAATCCTCAGGCTTACTACTCTTTTTGGCAACAATATAAGCCTCTTCCTTTGATCTAATACTATCTTTAACATCTCTTGTTAGCCACGGTTAGACTACTTTTCCTGTGGGGTTTTTGTGCCTTAAAGGAATGTATATTTGTTGTAAATTATGTATTAATTCTTTAAATGCTAGCCATTGCTTGTCTACCTTCATACCTTTTAATGTAGTTTCCCAATCTACCTTAGCCAACTTGCCCCTCATATGTAGTTTGCTTTGTTTAGATTTAAGACCCTAGCTTCGGATCTAACTAAATCACTTTCAAACTCAATATAAAATTCTATCATATTATGGTCAGTCTTCCCTAAAGGCCTCTTTACTGCAAGGTTATTAATTAACCCTTTCTCATTGCACAATACTAGATCTAAAATAGCCTGTTCCCTAGTTGGTTCATCAACATACTGATCTAGAAAACTATCTTGCATACATTCCATGAATTTGTCTTCTACACTATTACTGCAAATTTGGTTTGTCCAGTCTATATGTAGATTAATGTCCCCCATGATCATTGTATTACCCTTGTTACATGCACTTTTAATTTCCTGATTTATTCTCTGCCCTACATTACAACTCTTGTTTGGGGGCCTATAAACAACTCCCACCAATGTTTTCTGCCCCTTGCTGTTTCTTAGCTCCACCCAAACTGATTCTACTTCTTGATTTTTGGAGCTAAGATCCTTAGGGGTAAAAATTCAGTTGGTTGCGCCTCCCGTTAGCGCCTTAAAAGGGCGCTAATGGGGCGTTAAGGCGCTAATGCCCGGGCGCAGCGCTGTTTGCGCCGCTCGAGAACTTAACTTGAGATTGTGCGGCGGCGCTAAAACTTACCGCTGCGACCACCTGCGCGCGCAGATTGTGACGTCATTCCGTGGTGCAACGCCCTTGGGGCGCCCCGGAGCGGAAATTGAGTGGCGCCCCCTGCCTTACCGCCTGGCGCTTCCAACGACCGGAAGACTGGAACGTTATCAATCGGTGTGGGGCTGGGGGGGGCGCTATTTAAAGGGGGCCTCTTCCTGTCTTTTTCTGTGGTCGACATTTATGCACCACTCGTTCTGAGAGAGAGAGAGAGATTCGGAGAGAGAGAGAGAGAGACTTCTACATTGACTCAACGCTTTGTGAGGTAGTTTTGCCTAGTTCATCCTAACTTTGCTGCTACTTTAGTTGCTGTACCTCATTACTTTTCTGGCAAAGAGAATATGGGGGCTGCAATGATTGGGGGCGTCGTCCTGCTCCAGCTCAATCGGAGGATAGTGAGACGCAGACAGAGAGTGGCAATGATGGCCAGACGGAGGAGGGCCATCAGGCGCATGTACAGGAGAGCTTACCCTCCCAGGGTATATCGTGAACAGCTCTCCTACATCCACATGTCCGAGGAGCTGTGTTTGCGAAGGCTGCGATTCAGCAAGGAGGTGGTCACTGAGCTCTGCCACCTGCTGCAGCCAGATCTGCAGCCTCAGCTGAGGTCCAGGACGTCTCTGTCGGTGGCAGTGAAGGTCACAGTGGCTTTGAACTTCTACGCCACTGGCTCATTCCAAGCTGCTGTTGGGGACCTCGCCAATATCTCCCAGTTTGCGGTGCATCGCTGCATCCGGCAGGTCACCAATGCCCTCTTCACAAGGAGACGAGACTTCATCTCCTTCCCTATGACCCCAGACAAGCAGCATGACCGTGCTATGGGCTTTGCGAGGGTAGCGGGCTTCCCCATGGTGCAGGGCGCCATTGACTGCACGCATGTGGCTTTGCGTGCTCCGCGAGAGAATGCAGAGGAGTTCCGGAACAGAAAGGGGTTCCATTCCTTGAATGTGCAGTTGGTCTGTGACCACAGACAGGTGATTCTCGCTGTCAATGCCCACTATCCGGGCAGCTGCCACGATGCTTTCATCCTGCGCCAGAGTACTGTGGCAGAAATTTTCGAGGCACCGCATCAGCCAGTTGGTTGGCTTCTGGGGGACAAGGGGTACGCATTGAGCACCTGGCTGATGACACCGCTCCGTGCGCCAAACACCCCTGCTGAGCTGCGGTACCAGGAAAGCCAACAAGCAACCAGGAACATTATTGAGCGCACAATCGGCGTGCTCAAACAACGATTCCGCTGTCTGGACCATTCCGGAGGAGCCCTGCAGTACTCGCCTGAGCAAGTTTCCAAATTCGTAGTGGTGTGCTGCATGTTGCACAACATGGCAATCCTCAGGACGCAGCCAATGCCACCAGGCCTTGCAGCACCACAAGAGGAGGAGGAGGAAGAGGAGGAACAGGCAGAGGACGATGATCAGCAGCAGCACCAAGGCAGGAGGGCGGCCCACAATGGTCAAACTGCAAGGGCCGTCCGTCAACGACTAATAGCAAGCCGCTTCTAGGGCCCCTGCCAGTGCTACAAACACGAATCAACCCAGCACGCAACCCCTAAGCCGGCCAAGGCACCAATAATTCCAACCACCAGCCATGTATATTTTGAATACAGAAACTTATTTATTGTACAAACTCTGTGTGTGTCAATTCCTCATGACAAACTCATAGAAATAAACACAAAAAAACAGTCAATAACATAACTGGTTCTCACAACCTGGAGATAATGTCCAAAACACTAAACAAAAGTTGGGCCATGAACCTCGGCCTTTAATAAAAAAATGACCAGCATTTTGGCACACCTCCTACTTTTTGCCCTTCGAGGGTGATCTCCTTCCCTTGCGCACTTCCCCCCTTCTAACCCTACTGCTCCTCCGTAATGGGACCTCAGTGGCTGCAGCAAGGCTGGTGGAAGGCTGCTGCTTGTCAGACCCTGACACTGCAGATGCCCCTGAAGGACGGCCTCGACCACTTCTGGGCCTGGAGGGCCCGGCTGCAGACTGCACCAACTCTGCATGGGCGGCAGCAGTCTGTCCTACAGGCGGTGGCAAGTGCAGTGGAGAAGTGACAGTGTTGGCAGCAGGAATGCTGTCATCGTGAGAGAGGACAGCAACTCCCTGCTCGCCCGACACACTGGCACTCCCACGGGGCAGCACTTCAGCATCCGGAGCAATTTGCCTGAGAACAGATTGCTGGCCTGCTGCGGCGCGGTGACAGCCCCGGGGACATGTGCACGAACCATCGAGGATGGCAGCAGTCAGTGCTCGCGTGGCCTCAATCTGAGTCTGCATGAGAGCAGTCTCAGATGGGTTCCTGGCAGCCAGTGACTGAATTGCAGCACTAAGCTTTAGTGTGGCATCCGCCTGTGCTACAGCGAAGTGCTCCACACTCCTTGCCAGTGCCTCAATGCATTCGGGCACCCTTTCCACTGCACCCATGAGCTCAGTGTGCATGCCCACCGCCTGGCTGTTCATTTCTGCAATCAGCCGCTCCTCCTCTGCGTCCATTGCATTAGGAGTGTCTGGCATACTCTCCCTCTGGGGAGAAGGCTCCCGTTCTTCCCTCCCCCCCCCCATGGCGTGGCCGCAGCCCGCTGGGTCCTGGAGCTTCACCATCATCAGCCCCTTCCCCCCTGCTCCCCCGTTCTTCCCTCCCCCCCCAATGGCGTTGCTGCAGCCCGCTGGGTCCTGGAACTTCACCATCATCAGCCCCTTACACCCTGCTCCCCTCCGGGGAAGGCGTGTTCCCAGTGTGGCCATGGGCTTCCTCGGGAGAGGGTGGCACTGATGCTCCGGCTTCCTCTTCCTCCTCAGCTGCAGCATCACTCCCAGTGGCAGCTTCAGGGACCATCTCCTCAGCTGGTGAATCACCATCTGAAAGCAGGGAGGTACAAGAGTGGCTTTAGCGTGAGGACAGGGTGGCAGTAAGGGAGGAATAAGTGCAGCGAGTTAGCAAGTTGGATTGAAAGTGTCAAAGGCTGGTATTGTGAGGGACAAGTGGAAGGACAGAGGACAAAAAGGTGATGACCTTACCATTGCTGTCCACAACGGGGTCGGCGTCCCCAGTGGCGACGGGACCGATCACCCGGCTTGCCACAATCCTGTGGACGCGCTCCTCCAGATCGCTGAGGGGTTGCAGCTGAAGCCGCCCTCCACCCGTCCGTTGCTGCTGTCTCCGATTATGAGCCAGCTTAGCCTGCAAGAAAAAGGACAGCATCTGAGTCAATATACAGCCATGGTCTTGCCTGATGTGCCTCCCATAGGTGAATAGCCCTTACTGTATGCAAAGTGTGGAATGTGTGTGTGTGTTTGATGAAAGGGCCATAGGTGTTGCATGAGTGTTGTGCATTGGGGTTTTAAGACCCTCTGGCCATAGAGTGAGGTTGAGATGGAGGGATGGAGAGGTATTGAGAAAAAGCCACTCACCCTGACGACCCGAGTGAGGTCGTTGAACTTTTTGCGGCACTGAACATGGGTCCTGGGCACCATGCTCCTGGAGGAGACGCTCTGAGCCACCTCCCTCCACACTCTTCTGAACTCGCGTGGCAAAGGCCTCCTGCCACTCTCCGGGAACAGCATGCATCGTCTGCGCTCCACTGCGTCAACCAGAGCATCCAAGGCCCGCTCGGTGAAGCGATGAGCGCGTTCTCTCACCCTCTCCATGCTTGGCAGCAAAATGGATTACAGGTCTCTCCAGGCTGAGATTCAAGGCTGCAATGAGCAGGGTGTGGCTGGGGAGCAAGTGGCCCCCTTCGCTTTAAGAAGTGTCCGGCGCCAGTGTGTCTGTGTTCCCTCGCTAACTGGCAGCAGCTGCGCTGCGCTCGTGCGCTGAGGTAGCGCCTCACTCCTAGGCCTTTGCGCCTTAAGAGAGGTGTGCAGCGCCTAATTTAGCGCTCCACTCACCTCCCGGGGCGGTAAAAGTGAAGTTTCCTGTCAGTGCCGATAATTAGCGCCAGGCGCTAATATTTGCGCGCGGACGATATTTGCGCCCCAAATGGGGCGCGACCTAATTTCTACCCCTTACTCTCTACTGTCTTTATCCTATTGTTTATTACCAGGGCTACCCCTCCTCCTTTTTCATTTTGCCTATCTCTTCTAAAAGTTAAGTATCCTGGAATATTTAGTTCCCAACCTTGGCCACATTGCAACCATGTCTCCGTAATGGCTATTAGATCAAACCTATTAATTTCTATCTGTGCTATTAATTCATCTATTTTGTTGCAAATGCTTTGTGCATTCAGATATAGTACCTTTAGCTTTGACTTGTTTCTCTTTTTCCCTGATGTCCCTTAGTCACTGATGCCCTATTACCTTTGTTACTCTCTGTCCCTTCCTGACCCACTCTGCTTATTTTTACCCAAAACTCTACTCTGCTCTAGAGCCTTGACATTTCTCTCGTTGCTTTTAAATTTTCTCTTTCCTGAATCCTCCCACCACCCCGCTTCATTAGTTTAAAGCTCTGTCTACTGCCCTAGTTATTCAGTTCGCCAGGACACTGGTCCCAGCCTGGTTTATGTGGAGCCCGTCCCAACGGAACTGCTCCCAGTTTCCCCAGTACTGGTGCCAGTGCCCCATGAACTGAAACAGCTTCCTCTCACACCACTCTTTGAGCCACGCATTTAAACCTCTAATCTGTTTGTCCCTATGCCAATTTGCATGTGGCTCATGTAACAATCCAGAAATTATTACCTTTGAGATTCTGCTTTTTAATTTGGATCCTAGCTCCTCAAACTCACTCAGCAGAACCTCATTCCTAGTTCTACCTATGTTGTTGGTTCCTACGTGGACCATGACAATTGGATCCTCTCACTCCAAGATCTCCTCCAGCCGTGAGGAGATGTCTTTAACCCTGGCAATACAACCTTCAGAACTCTTAAAGCCATAAAGAGTACAAAGCATAAATTCACCAGGATAATTTCAAGGATGGGAAACTATAGTTCTGAGGAGAGGCTTGAAATACTCTGACTATTTCTATTCAAGCTAAAAAGGCGCAGAGAAGATTTAATAGATGTTTTAAAGTTATGCAGAGTTTTGTAGAGTGAATAAGGAATGACTATTTCCTCTGGTTGCTGAGTCACACACGAGAGGTCATTCATTTAAAATTGTCATTAAAAGAGGTTAGGACATGCAAAGGGCTGATGGAGCCTGGAATGCTTTGCCACAGTGAGTGGTTGAGGCAGAGACCATTACAGCTTTTAAGAGAATATTGGAAGCAAAAAAAGATACAGGGCTATAGAGAGACAGTGGGGAAATTAGTTTTGGAGCCTAAACAGATTTCTCCCCCATTGTCTTCTGTTCCAAAATAACAGTAATTATATGTTTACCATATAAAGCTAGAATATAAAAGCATAACCTCCCAGACTTCCCTTGAAATGGTAATACTTACTGAGCAAGCTTGTGGCATCATAAGGTGACAGTGTCTGTTCTTTGGCCTCAGATGTTAATCACTGAAGACCAGCACTCCCTCATATCTTAGTTTGTTTTGTTTCAACTGAACATTGATGAGTATAGTATTATGTATTCATATTTTCTTATTTTATAGTTTCTTCTTTATCTCAGCTTCTGCCCATTCATCCAAGCATTTAACAAATCATTTCAGAGGCTTGAAAGTGACTGCAAAGGTTGGAATTCTATCCTCCCACTGCAGGAGGGCCTGAGCAGGACTTCCACCCACTGCTTCAATCCCTTTGTGACCCGGACCCAGTTTCCTGGGTTGAGACTTGATTTTTGTGTAGGGTGGGCTCCTAGTGGGATCCCCATGACACAAAAGAAGCCTGGCAGCAGTGCCCAGCAAAATTCAGCAACTGGACCAAGGCTTACATCGGTTTTTTTATTCGTTCCTGGGATGTGGGCGTCGCTGGTAAGGCCAGCATTTATTGCCCATCCCTAATTGCCCTTGAGACGGTGGTGGTGAGCCACCTTCTTGAACCGCTGTAATCCGTTTGGTGAAGGTACTCCCACAGTGCTGTTAGGGAGGGAGTTCCAGGATTTTGAAACAGCGATGATGAAGGAAAGGTGATATATTTCCAAGCCAGGATGGCGTGTGACTTGGAGGGGAACTTGGAGGTGGTGGTGTTTCCATGCGCCTGCTGTCCTTGTCCTTCTAGGTGGTAGAGGTCACGGGTTTGGGACATGCTGTTGAAGAAGCCTTGGCGAGTTGCTGCAGTTCATCTTGTAGATCGTACACAGTGCAGCCATGGTGCGCCGGTGGTGGAGGTAGTGAACTTTTAAGGTGGTCGATGGGGTACCAATCAAGCGGGCTGCTTTGTCCTGGATGGTGTCAAGCTTCTTGAGTGTTGTTGGACCTGCACTCATCCAGGCAAATGGAGAGTATTCCATCACACTCCTGACTTGTGCCTTGTAGATGGTGGAAAGGCTTTGGGGAGTCAGGAGGTGAGACACTCGCCATAGAATACCCAGCCTCTGACCTGCTCTTGTAGCCACAGTATTTATGTGGCTTGACCAGTTAAGTTTCTGGTCAATGGTGACCCCAGGATGTTGATGGTGGGGGATTTGGCGATGGTAATGCCATTGAATGTCAAGTAGCGGTGTTTAAACTCTCTCTTGTTGGAGATAGTCATTACCTGCCACTTGTGTGGCGCGAATGTTACTTGCCACTTATCAGCTCAAGTCTGAATTTCGTCCAGGTCTTGCTGCATGCGGACACGGACTGCTTCATTATCTGAGGAATTGCAAATGGAACTGAACACCGTGCAATCATCAGAGAACATCCCCACTTCTGACCTTATGATGGAGGGAAGTGCTATCAAGCGGCACTTACTCATCAATAACCTGCTCACCGATGCTCAGTTTGGGTTCTGCCAGGAACACTGTGCTCCAGACCTCATTACAGCCTTGTAAGTCCCCCTTATTCTGGACTCCCCCACCCGAGGAAATAGTTTCTCTCTAAATACCCTATCAGATCCTTTAATCATATTGAACACCTCAATTAGATCACTCCTTAATCTTCTATATTCAAGGGAAGAACAAGCCTAATCTTTGCAATCTGTCCTCATAACTTACCCTTTTAGCCTCAGTATCATTTTGGTGAATTTGCACTGCACCCTGTCATGGCCAACATATCCTTCCTGAGGTGCGGTGCCCAGAACTGAATGTAGTACTCCAGATGGGCTCTAACCAGAGCTCTGTACAGATGTAAAGTAACTTCAACCCTTTGTATTCCAACCCTCTTGAGATAAAGGCCAACATTCCGTTAGCTTTTTGAATTATTTTTGTACCTGTCCGCTAGCTTTTAGTGGTTTCTGCACTTGGACCTCTCAATCGCTCTGCTCTTCCACAGTTCCTAGTTTCTCACAATTTAGAAAATACTCTGATCTATCTTTCTTAGGTCCAAAATGGATGACCTCACACTTTCCCACATAAAATGCCATCTGCCACAGTTTTGCACACTCACTTAATCTGTCCCTTTGCAATTTTCTGTTTCCATCTACACTATTTACTGTGCCACCTAACTTAGTGTCGTCAGCAAATTTAGATTTTTTTATCCAAGTCATTTATAAATATAATGAAAAGCTACGGCCCCAGTCCAGATCTCTGGGGACATCACTAGTTAGATCCTGACAATTGGAGTACCCATTATCCTTACTTTCTGTCTCTTACTGCCTAACCAATTCCCTATCCAAGCCAATAGGTTGCCTCCAATTCATGCCCTCTCATTTTTGTTAACAGTCTCTTATGTGGAACTTTGTTGAATGACTTCTGGAAGTCCATATAAATAACATCCATAGACACTCCTTTATCTCCCACGTTAGTTACCTCTGCAAAAAATTCAACTAGGTTCATTAGCCATGACTTACTCTTTACAAATCCATGCTGGCTCTCTCTGATCAGCTCATATTTGTCCAAGTGCTCAGTCACTCTGTCCCTAATAACAGATTCTAGTAACTTCCCCACAACTGACATTAGACTAATAGGCCAATAATTTCCTAGTTTATCTCTCTTACCGTTCTTAAGTTGTGGAGTGACACTGGCACTTTTCCAATCCAAGGAGACACTCACCGTCTGTGTAGTGGAATTACAGTCCGAGCGTTGGGCTGAAAATAATTTCAAATAGGACCAGTTTAGTCAGCAGGTGGAGATGATGTCCATCCCATCAATCTCAGCCAGTTTTGAACCTCTGTCACGGAGGCGAAATATGTGTGCTAACTTGTTGCATTATCCATGCCTGATTTTGAATACAATTACCTTTTAAATTGTCTATATTTATCTATCAGGTGGTCACACAATGCCACTAGTCAGTTTTACATATTTCCTATAATAAATATTATTAATATATATATTAATGGAATACAGAATTTACCCAAGATAATGGGTATTGATTTTTGTCTTTACCATGTGGGTATCACCCAGACAGAGCACAGAAAGGATAATCGGCAGGGAGGATTGCGTACTGGTAACAGGGCCTACCTGATTTTCCTTCCATTTAAATTAATGGAAGGTAAGTCCAGCGTGTTCAGTAACTGGCGTGTGATGTTTTCCAGTCAAAAAATTCTCTTTGCGCTCTCTCCAGGTAATGCTTAATATTCAGGTGGTTAGATCACAATTTACCCAAAGATGGCAACAAATCCCATCATCTTGACAATCTCCTTAAAAGGGATAAAGGATTAATATCTTGGCTGAAAATAGAAATATTCGAGTCTTGGGTCAATGAACTAAGATTAGGATTTAGTTGTGTGGCTGAATGGGAAAACAAACGATACAATATACTTTTCTAAATTCAGAATTGGCCATGGCACTGAATTAAAACAAGCTTCAGCTCCATACAGCAGATGAATTAGATTTTTTTTTAATACTTAATTGAGTTCTGCTTTTATAGAGTGGGGCCTAGAAATTCATCTCGGGCAGTGGTGCAAAACGGGCGCTAGCGGATCGGCCGCCCGTTATACGTAGCACCTGATATTCGGTTCCATTGACCACACATTTTGTGCCACAGCCTGAGATGAATTTCTAGGCCCTCGAAACATTTTAGCTTTTAGCGATAGTGTAAAATGGGCGATATTTGATCGGCCGCTTGTTATACATCGCTCCCAATTTTCATTTCATTTTTCCACTGCCCCACTCAGAATGTTTCAATGCCCCTCCTCCCTCCCCCACCGTGGTCACCAAGAAAATTAAAAAACGTTCCTGTGGATCCATGAGGAGCAGAGTGCTCCTTCGACTCCACAAGAGTCACGATTGTTTTCCCCCTCCCGTAGCCCACTCCAATCTCCCCTTGCAGGACTTATTTGAGGGCCACTGCTGACGAGGTAAGCAGCCTGATATTGATCTCTTCGCTCGAGCGAGCTGCCTGTGAAGGCACGACTAGTGCTGGCAGCTCATTGCTGTGAAGGTATTAGGACCAATTTCCACCAATCATCGGGCCTCTCGGTTTGGGCCTGTGCTAGTCACCGAGCGTGACCAAATTTAACCCCATGGGCTGTTCTCAGTTTGGTGGCTACAGTATCAATTAGGAGCCAGCAGCATCTTGTTTATACTGCTTGCCTGTGAATCTCTGAGGTCCAGGACAGAGCCTCTGCAGGGTTGTCTGTCTCCACATAGAGAGCACTGCTCTAGGCCAATGAATTTTAGAAGTGTTGAAAGTGCTGGCAGGAGTGTCCACACTCACAAAACATTTAAGTAAGCTCTCCTTCAGTTTACAAATAGTCCAGGTTAATGGATCTCCTGAACACTCTTTAAACTCATCAAACCCAAGAGCTCTGAGACAGCATCCAGAGGGTGTCACACCACTGCTCTCTGGAGTCAGCTTGGGACCGGATTCTAGAACTGTAGTCATTTTTTTAATGCTGTGAAATGGAAACTGTTTTGCAGCATTGCTGAAGTGGCAGTATAACTTCACGCCTAGATTGTGTATCTGAAAGAAAGACTTGCATTTATACAGTGCTTTTCACGACTACCGGACGTCCCAAAGCACTTTACACCCAATGAAGTACTTGTTGAAGGGTAGTCACTGTTGTAATGTGGGAAACACGGCAAGCTCCCACAAACAGCAATGTGATAATGACTGGATAATGTGTTTTAGTGATGTTGATTGAGGGATAAATATTGGCCAGGACAACCCTCCCCTGTTCTTCTTCAAAATAATGCCATGGGATCTTTTACGTCCACCTGAGATCTCATCCGAGAGACTGGACCTCCAACAGTGCAGCACTCCCTCAGCACTGCACTGGAGTGTCAGCCCAGATTTTATCTGTATGATACAAACCGTGTGTTGAATTGACGCAAAGTCTGCGGTATGGTTGATGCTTTAATTTGGTGACTCGGTGCTCGAATGAATCAGATTATGAGTGCTGTGATTTCATTCATTTAAACCAAAAGGATTTTTAAAGATCTCATTCATTCGTTTCTGGGACGAGATGAGAGACAGTTCACACGACTGACTGAAGAGCAGTAAGGTGTATTCCACGCTTACAACAGTCTTTGTATTAACTGGATACAAAATATTTTTTGCGCCACTAATTAATTACGATCTGTGTGATCAGGTGGCGACCTGTGCGTTATAACCTCTTCGCCACCTTATTTCCCTTTCCGACAGTTTCCCCGCTACCTGTTCTGCAAATATATCCACATTCGTGATTTAAGTCAAAAAACATAAACTCATGATAACAATTAAACTACTTCATTAACAGTAGCGAGATTTGATAACTATCTCTCTTTCTGAGATTGACAACTGGTTTATGAATATAAACTTCATTGCAAACCAGGCTAATTGCGCAATATTTTGCAGCATGTGGTTTCACCAGAGCTGATTTGTTCAGCTGACCTGTAATAGATCACAAACTATCAAAATATACCATCTCTTAGTTCTCAGGGCTGCACGCGAGATATTTGAAACCACACTTTTATGTTACCAAGTAATCTCCTGCCATCGTCTCAAAACCCCAGGCTGAACCGGAGAGACGTTATTGATCGGAGCTATTTTAACTGGAGACTGCACAGTATGTTCTCGTGTCAACTAATCACGTAAGCCACCTCTATAATCGGGACCTCACAATGTTTTTTTTGGCTTTACGGGAGCTCATCACGTGATCCGATCCACCCCGACAAGGTTGCCTGCTCTGTTTGAAATGATCACATGCCGTTGAAAGCGGGATCTCGCAGCCCCGTGGCTTTACAAGGGGTCATTTCTTGAGGCAACTGTGCTGTTTCGGGTCCCTCTCTCTTTCCTTTTTAGGTTATGAGGGCTGTGCGGTGGGACTGGCTCTGACTGACGGCCGCACTCCGGCCCCAATTAGCACCCAATAATTTATTAGCTTCCACTTTCAGATTATGCGTTAACTTTACAAATATTCCAACCATGGAAACATTAGCTAGCGAATGCTCCCTCTCAAATATCAGGCACCTTGGAACCGATTCATTTGACAGGCTATGCAATCAACCCTGAGAAGGAGAGGTATGTTGTCTCAACAGCGTGCAGATCATATCCGGATAAATTCAAAAATACCGCACTTCACTTACACCGATTTGTCGGCATGTTCTCTGCAGTAGATACAGAATTACGATTTCCAGCACTGACCATTCCTAACTCCGCTGCGGCTCTTACTATTGTCAAGTGAGCTACTACAAGGCATACTTTTCATTCCATCTTTTCACACTTCTAAGTTGATACGTTCCCTCAGCGAATACCACCATTAGTTTCTTAGTATTGAAAGCAAATGTAGCCAGGTTAATGTAGCCTGTGTTAACGGCAATGTTGTCCCAAGTTGTTGGATCTACACGACGTGAAATTGACATTTGATTATTGAAATTAACTGCTGGGGAATTGCAGATTTTTTCTGGTCCTGGCGCGGTTTATTTTTGACTTTTCGTCCCGTTCTTAAAAAAAACAAAAGCACAACGAGACACTTGGAAGGATGGGATCGATGTTTAAACGAAATAAAAACGGAGGGAATTTCCGATTCTGAGCTCGCCAGCATGAAAGTGCGGAAGGCGGAAAATCGCGGGTTGGCGGGTGCAGAGCCGGAATTTAAATATGAAATACCACATTGAACCAGTCCATATTATTGATGTCTGCCAGGATTTATAGAATTGAGAGGTCGCACAACACCAGGTTATAGTCCAACAGTTTTATTTTAAATCACAAGCTTTCGGAGTTACAACTCCTTCGTCGGGTGAAGTGAGGAGATACAGAATCGTCAAAGCATATATAGATAGAGAACAATGCATGTGTAACTTACAATTGCAGACATCTAAATTCAATCATCCTGACTGTTTATCTGCCGAGGTGTGATAAAGTTAATCAGGTCAGCCAGGAAGGTACCACATCAAAGACATAGCAAGATACAACTGAGACAATGAGGTGGAGTCGCATGGGGTCTAACGTGTCAAAAGCTGCCGTCTGTATGTAAAACGATTAACTTTAAAATTTTTACTTTTTTACTGGGAATCACATCTGTGAACAAGCCAACGACGACTCGAGTCCGGATCACGTCATGTATCGTGACATAAACCCAAGATCCCGATTGAGACCGTCTTCATGAGTGCGGAACTTGGCTATCAGTTTCTGCTCGATGATTTTGCGTTGTCGTGTTTTCCTAAGGCCGCCTCCAAGGCGGCCTTAGGAAAACACGACAACGCAAAATCATCGAGCAGAAACTGATAGCCAAGTTCCGCACTCATGAAGACGATCTCAATCGGGATCTTGGGTTTATGTCACGATACATGACGTGATCCGGACTCGAGTCGTCGTTGGCTTGTTCACAGATGTGATTCCCAGTAAAAATGTAAAAATTTTAAAGTTAATCGTTTTACATACAGACGGCAGCTTTTGACACGTTAGACCCCATGCGACTCCACCTCATTGTCTCAGTTGTATCTTGCTATTTCTTTGATGTGGTACCTTCCTGGCTGACCTGATTAACTTTATCACACCTCGGCAGATAAACAGTCAGGATGATTGAATTTAGATGTCTGCAATTGTAAGTTACACATGCATTGTTCTCTATCTATATATGCTTTGACGATTCTGTATCTCCTCACTTCACCCGACGAAGGAGTTGTAACTCCGAAAGCTTGTGATTTAAAATAAAACTGTTGGACTATAACCTGGTGTTGTGCGACCTCTCAATTTTGTCCACCCCAGTCCAACACCGGCATCTCCGCATCAGGATTTATAGACACACTGGCTGGCTCGCTGACAGATTTTCTCCGCAACCTTTGCCTATTCCCGTTGTATTTCCCTGTTCACCAGATTAGAAAGTACTGAATATTACTTACTGGCATTCAGGTAACTTTCCGATGCGAGAGAAGGAAAGGGAAGCATTAAAGAATCCCTAGCTTTGCACTTTAACCACCACTCCCTGCTTATTGCCCGCAGTTAAACAGGCAAAATCTCGGTGCTGGGTTAACAGCTTTGATAAAGTGACTGGCGGTGTGGGACAGCGAGGGATTCTTTTGCAAAGGGCATCTGCGCAATTTTGTTTTTAATCGTCAGTTTTACATGACAGACGGGTATTTACCTTGGGGGGTGTTAATAACGGCGAGGTTGTGAAACGAAACTGTCAAATGAATTCTCAACGACAATTTAGACACACGCACGGTACTCTGAGGGCTGGGGAAAGCTATTCTAAATATCCCACCAAATGGAGCAAAGTTGGAGAGGAATAAAACCGCCATAATATGGAGACTTGATGGGAAATTAAGAAAGTTATATTTTCACCATAATGAACGGCGGCGGGCGGGTTAAAGTGGTCGGGCAAGTCCAGCCGCTGGCTATAGGTAGTGGCATTGAGCGCTTTGACTCTCCATGTGCGGGCGCTAGAAGCGCCCTCGGTCACTGCTCTGCAGTAATCCCAATATTTTGTTCTTATTCTCAACTTGTTGTCTCTTAAGAAGCCGCTGTTATTGCAGTTGAAACAAAAGGTTCCTAAATAATGTAACTCTCCGCGTGTATACAAGCAGCGCTTATTATTTTGTAATGCACGACATTGGGTTGTAAACTCCACCAATGTACAACCCGAGTGGCAGGAAAGGTCCAAAATCCAGCTCCCGGCTTCAATTCACGTTCTCAAACGGCAAAGTTTAATGAATGAACAAACATAGAAATAAAATTAACAAATATTCACACTTAAAAACGAGCGTCGCCTTGTCAAAATAGTAAAAATTTATACAATCTATTTTTACAGAGGTTTTTTTTAACTACTTTTATTTCGCGCGAATGACCAGACTGTTATTCATTGTACTTTGACAGTTACAAAGCAATCTGCATAACAGCTAAAAATGGCAACAACAACAACAACTAAAAAATACCAACACACAGAATAAAAAGTTTCAGCAACTGGAGTTCATCTGTCAAAACTATGCTGGTGTACCCTGAAATTGTTCACCCCCCCCCCCCCCCAACCTCCTCCCCTCCTCGCTGTTTCCTCCGGTCTTGTCGCCTGTTGTGAAGGCCATCTATTTCCATTGCTTCACTCTCCCAATTCGTACACCGGCCTGCAGAAGCCTCCACTTGTCAGACTCTGGGTAGCGCGGCCCCCCGCCAGCGCGGCCCCCTCACTGGGAGCCCAGCAGCTTGCACAGTTGTTGCAAACAGCTGCTCCGCTCCAGCCGCGGCAGATCGTGTGGCTGCAGGAAAGGCCGTGCAAGGCTTGTCGTATCCGATCTCATTAAAACTCTCCGCTCTGATGGGCTTTTAATCGTCAAGCAGGTTTATGAGAGAGAGAGAGAGAGAAACAATTGCAGTGCCTCCCAGGTCTAATCCGCCAGTCTGCGATGTGCTGCATTCTTATAATATTTTCGGATTTGTAATGAACTTAACATCGCTTTCCATGTTGTAGTCCGGTCATCATCAGCATTGAAACAAATACTCCAAGCACTTTAATAACGGTGAGCCCATTGAGTCTGTTGGAAGGCTCCGTGCAGCTCGTTCTCTTATGAAATGCCCAGGTTGCGGATTTCTTGAACCCCCCCGGGACGCCCATTCAACGTAGACTCGATCGAAGTCGAATTTGGTTCAGAGACTTGTTTTTTAAAGAATGATTACATTTCTGAAAATGTGTTAGAATTCAAGCACTTCAAACCCGCTTCTTCTCCTAATGTCCCTCAAAAGAGCAGCGTGTTGTCTTTCAAAGGATACAGTCACATTTTTAGCTTCTATAGTCTGTCGATCAACTGTTTGAGAAGTTTGAAGATTTTTTTTAAAAGTTTTTATTTTTGATTGAAGCGTTTTGTTGCGTAAAACACTCAGCTTAACAGGGATCCACCACAAAGGGAGTAGCGGCGAGCTGAAACCGAGATCAAAATCTGTTACACACTGTACATAGAGGAAGAGAAATGTTTCAGGTAGAAAATACAGGGCAGCCAAACGAGGTAGCTGGTGAGTGCTCTAAAACCAGTAAAGATCCTTGTTTTTTTCCTGGTGCGCCAGACCTGAGAATGTAAAAAAAAAAGGCAAAAAAGAGGAGAGGATATGTAAGCAGAACAGGGACAGAGTATAGAACTAGAGCTACGCTCTGAAAGTTAGAACAAATAAGGCATTGAAATAGTAAGACAGAAAGAAATTCCACCCACAGCGGCCAAACGCACACAGACAAATAACAAAAAACAGACAAAGTACACACTGCCCAAGAGGAACAGAAACACCTGATCACAGATCATGGAAATAACTCCTTTCTGAGTTCACTGCCGAACTAAGATTTCCTCGTTATATTTATGTTACAAATCTTTTTCTTAGTCCGGCTGTATTAGCCAGTGGGGGAAATACACGAGTTGTTGATACCCATTTCGGACCCGATCTGTTGTAATTTAAACATTTCACATCGTTAAATTACCCACATTGTTTCGAATTTAGATTTACTGTAATAACACATACATGTCAAAAAGTTTGCTGAAAAGGACAGGCATTAATTCCAATGTTGTCAAAGCAGATTGCTAATGTAATTTACACAGATATTAAGATAGCTGAGATATCTAACTGTGCCGAAAAAACTCTGAGCATTTCGTTCATCTCTTTCTCAGACAGCACACACGGTGTGCTCTCTATATACTGTACTTATTTCTTTTTGTAAACTTTATTGTTCTAATAAATCTGCTGAATAAAATGATATTCTCCACAGAGTAACCTACATTCTCTCAGTAAATTACCTTAATCTGCCAATGAAAGGATAAACCATCGTCCCGTGACCGCCGCCAACAACTGCTGAATACTCACAACATTGCTCCCTTTCTTTAATTTAGCAAATTTCAAAATGCAACATTTACTCAGCCATTAGTGGGATCTCATATTGATAGATCTGATGTGCATAAAACTGAAAATCAGTTACAGGCCATTTTCCCGAATAGAGAAATCGCTGCAGCTCCGCAATTCGTTTTATTAAATAGTTACGATTGAAAATTTAGAATTCTTTGGGTGGCTTCAACAAATGTTTGGTTTCTGCGGCTCAAGCAATGTGATGTAGATATGTGCAGCTCCATTCACCGAATCTGAACAGTTCAGGTTTCACCGCACACTGAAACGCCCGCCAACAGTCTACGCTTCACTCGTCCCCATTTATTTCGCCTTTACTTTCTTACTTCGGCATTTTCTAAACAACCTGCTCTTAAATGTATCGATTGTTAGAAACACATAACATGATTTCAGCGGCGTCTATTTTTTATATTTATCGAAACATTTCCCCCAATAATTCACACATAACTCGCCTATCAATATTTATAGTCTGTCAATTACAGAATGCGGAGACAACCGTTAATTATACAGATAAATGTATCTGGATAGGTTCTGCATTTAACAAATCGTATTATTTATGGACATACAATTTATGCACAGACAATATCGTTTATTCCACAATAATAAACTATAGTAGCTATACACCTGCACCTAGATATGTATATACCTGTAACAGAATTATTTCACTGACTATAGATAAGGAGCAATATTGGGGCTGTTATCAAATTGGAAGTACTGGGATATGTGAAGATTATACTTATATCAGACCCAGGTCACTTTGGGAACTTAATAGTGCAGTGGGTTAGTACACTGTGTTTTCACATCTGAGGCCTGGGTTTAAATCCCGTCCAGAATAATGGGACAAACCTCTAATTTCGATGCCAGCTGTAAAGTCCTACATGAAATAACTTTAATAAGTGGTCATACCATAATTCCGAAATAGCTTGGTGACACACAACTGTTCATAATTTGGCACAAAATAATCTCATACCAAGGGCCATAGAACGCCAGGTGTGCAGCAGGAGGCACTCTTGTGAAATTGGGATTAAGAAAAAAGGCTGGAGCCAGTTAAGATGGAGCATCTAACCTGTGCTCCAGGTAACTTTTGGAGCACTCAAGACTGACACTGGTTGCTAGCAGTGACATCCCCCACATGCAGAAACAATACACATTTACAATAATTGAATGTTGGTTTTGAAAATAATTCCATTTAAAATCATTTAATGCACCCTTGAAATCTAGGCTTGAATTTAAATTGAACAAAATATGGTCAGGTGATATAAAACATCAGATGTAGAGTTATTGCTCAACATTTTCTTACTAAACCTCTCCTCCTTTGTGGGAAGCCACATTAAAAGTGCCCCGGTGGTTCTTTTGGGACCTTTATAAACTCACTTTAAATGTTTTTAATGTTAGTAAAAAGTGGAGATTCCTGACATTCTTTCCTAAAATTTAAAAATTAGCCACAGGTTGAGCATAACTCCCTGTATGCTTCCAAGCACACATGCACAGAGCTCCTTGTCATTAGATTTAATGTGAGGTACAGCTGGAAGTATAACTCACATCTGACAGCTATGCATTTCACCCTACAGATAGCACCTAAAGCCCAGTATTGGTAGTGTAACTGCAGATTTTTTTTACAGAATTTACCAAAAGTGTGTTACAATATCTAAATCCATTAAAAGTTGTTTTCCACTTTAGGGTTGTAAATCTAGCAGTGGAAAATGTGAAAGAGCAAGGAGTTACTACCCTTTCACATCAAACCGTAGGGTACATGTTCATCTTTCATGCTCCCAGCACAGAGCTTTGAACGCTGCAACTGCATATCAGAAATTTGAGTGTGTTCCCAATTAATGGGCCCAAATTCCTGATATGCACTTCCAGCACACAAAGCTAAGGCTGGATTTACACTATGCATTGGTGCAGTTGTAACTGCAGCCTTAATGACTGCAGTACAAGGGTACAATAAAATACACAGTGATTGCAAATGTCTGGCAATAATGCAAAATATTTGCCTCAAAGTATCAATGATGGTCCATTGTACAAGATCAGGTTTTTCTTCAACCAAGCCAATCCAGTAAAATTCCACTTATGACCTGTCATTTAAGAAAGTAAGAATTTGGTCAGGACAAAGATTATCCAAGTATATTGGAAAGTCAGTGAAAGCACATCACTTTAATTACCTGAATCACTTTACACAGTACATGATTGTGTTACATCAAAGCTTCCATTAATTGATTATTTGGATTTCGCACACAACCAGTTAACCTTTCCTTGCTCATGGAACACTGTATTGATATTTTTCAATCTGTCTCAACAATATGATATCGCTCAGCACAATTTTGAAGGCCTGACAGCTCAGCTCTCAAGGTTTCATCATACTGTCATTTAACAATAAACATATTTCTACAAATCAACACTTTCAACAGCAAGATTTCAATAACCCACTTTTTTGCAACTAATACTAGCAAGGACAACACTCAGTTCTTTTCATTGCAACATGTATTGCTGTTTGCAAAGAGGAACCATATAGCATAATCTAATATTGAATGTTATTGTTTCTGATACCATCCATGCTGATCTTCATTTGAAATCTAATGGGAAAAGTAAAGGGTGCCTATATTTTCATAACATTTTGTTACTCATGTCTCCACTAGTATAAAATCTTGCAATGTTTTGTTACATTTATTTCCATGGAGACTAATAAGGGTTCAATTTCAGATTATTTCAGCTTCAGCTATAAAGGATGTCTCCATAATTATGGTTTTCAGCCACACTCCATTAGTTAGTACCACAGAGCTATACTTGAATAACATTGTATGAATTATTTTCCTGCCCCAGGTTCCATTCATTTCTGCAGAAGTCCATTTTAGTAACAGCATAATGGACATGCTTCTCTTAAATTTAGTTTTCCAATCTATATCCTATTCTTCCATTGCTTGAAATACAAATCTGACTAGTGTTTATTTATCTCCCCAGTCTAGACAAACACCATACTCTAAGGTGATTAAGCCACTTTTACTGTAGCAAGGTTTCCACTTGTATTTACTCTTCCAAATACTGACAGATCTATTCTGTATTTCCAGCATTTCCAGCTTTTATTTCAGATTTCTAGTGGTCACAGTTATTTTTTCCCCTTTTTAACATTACAGTATTCCCTGGTTATAGTGTAAACTCTATGCCAGTCAGTACTGGAGAATCTCAAACCATAATAAGGCTAAATCTTGATAGGAAGATCTATCATGAGTGTGAAATAACAGAGTTTGATTGTTTCTCCACTTACACTTTTAGAATATAATGCAGACTGTGAATGTTTCAGCAATTTGTTGTTTCACAAATTCTTAATACAACAATTCATGTCAAGTGATTTAATATGCATCCAAGTACTATAGCATAAAATTGGTAATATCCAATAGCATATGGCATTATTGTCACCTTTAACTGACACCAGAAAGCATCCATATCAGAGTAAACAATGAAAGCAGCATAAAAGAAAAACTATTTTAAACAAAAAGTCACTGCCTAGTTACATATGAAATGATAATACATGTCTGGTATGTGAATATAAAATAATAATTCTATCTTGGGGTCTAGATAATGAATAAACTATTAAATCAAACCATTTGATCATCTAAATGCTTTGATGGGGTTGTTGCAATATAACTCACACACACATATTAACTGTCCCATGTTGTAAAACAATGCATTATTTCTCATTAAAATCCTTTCTTCCTGTCAACTGATCCCATAACTCACAGTTTAGTGCTATGAAATGTGCCCTTCTTGTCACATTACACAGAACTCCATGGCAAATGTTGGTGATCCAGTAGGAGCTCAGAAAATTAATTGATAAAATAAGAAGTCAATGCTCTTGTTCCTCCTAAAGAGCAAATTAACTGTCCTACATGATTTTCTCCCTCAGTAAATCCTCATTAATTTATTCTTAACTTATTCTTTCCTAGGACCTCAAAATTGTAGAACTCCTTACCTTCTGCAATTTTCTCCTTATAAGTTTTGGGCTTTTAAAAGCCAATCTTAGTGTCACCAAATTTCTATTTTCTGCTTTATCTCTCTTAATCTTTTCAGCCTTGGTGGTGCTCTAATTGATAGAGCTTACCCCTTCACCCTAGTTTCTTAGTAAAACTAAAACTGTATTTAGTAATCATCTGGCAGTGTTCTCTGACTATATATGCTGTGCCTATATGCATCTCTTCACTTCACCTGACGAAGGAGCAGCGCTCCGAAAGCTTGTGATTTCAAATAAAGCTGTTGGACTATAACCTGGTGTTGTGCGACTCCTCACATTTGTCCACCCCAGTCCAACACCGGCATCTCCACATCATGTATTTAGTAAGCTGTTTAGTGGTTATGGGCCTCCGCAAGGCTGTAGTAGACTTTCTGGGTTCACAGCAATGTAAGCCCTTTTGAGTTTTGCACTTTATGAGCACTGTGGCCGAGTAATATTTCTAAAATAAATTACATAACAAGCTCCCTACATGTTTTATAGCCTGGGCTAAGGGGCTGGTCCATACCACTTGTAGCCTGCAGGAGGACATTGCCATCATAGAGGAGATATAAAAGCTTGTCACACAGTCCTCGTAATTGTTTTATTCTTAGTTTTTCCTTTTCTCTCTTTAAAGGTGCTGACTCATGGTGGAGTATAGTTTCATGGGTGTCAACCAACCTTTCACACCGTACCAAACATTTGCCATGTGTGAGCTTGGACAATTAATTTAAGTGGGCTACCTTATTGTGAGAGGCACCACATTTGAGCCTAATCCTAGCTTCACCTCACAAATACAGTTCTGTGATTTCCAACAGGGATCACTCAATAGCTCCCTACCCCAGGGCTCTGAGGCCAGTCTGAGCACCCCTACTGTCACCACAGCTGAGATCAACTAATGTATTGTACCAGCGATCAAACCTGAGACCTTCCTGGTCTGTATGGCTCGGTTCTGCACTGGGGTAGTGCATCTACCAACAGAACCATTGCAGGAACTCCTTATTCTTTATTGAACTGACTATAGTATTTGTTTCACTTTGTCTCTTACAGACTACACTTCATATGTATTTCTCTCTCCTGATAATGTGAATTAGTTTTATATCTAACAGAAGACAAATACTTTCAGCTTTTGGAACCTTTTCTGTTTCTTGATCTCTGCATGCACTGTCTTTGGAAGTATTTACCTGCATCCACATTGAGGTTGAGGGTTTGGCTCATATCACTGGTGGGCCCTGTAAAGGCCCCTGTGGTCCATGCAGAGGCAGCGTCACTCTTGGCTAGGTCGCACTGGGGTGCAGGGACAGCAGGAAGCCGGTGTGGCCTCACTGAAGGCACTAACAGTGAACTGTAGCGTGGGTCAAAAGGTGCACCCACCCCGTATACATCATGCATGCTAGGCCGTGTGTAGACAGAGCTCTGTGTACTGATGGCACTTCCCAATGAGTAGTGATGGTGGTGCCAGGGCTCAGGGGCTCCTTGGTGCAGATGAGTGTGCAAAGAGGCACTTGAGTATGGGTCAGCTCCAAAGGGCAGCTCAGTGGGAGCTCCAGCCAGGGCATTGCCTAGACTGCTACTTAGGCTTGCTGACATGGAGGGTTGATAAGTGCTGTTCCAGAAAGAAGGAGGAAAGCCCCGTTGGTTCATTGGGAAGGCTCCCTCTGTAAAGAAAGAGATAATGGAATGATTAATAATTATCAATAACAGCAAATAAAATCAACTAGTATAGAAACTTCAATTAAAATCAATTACTTCTCATTAACAACCAAATTATGTACATTTCCACAATAAAACAATTGGAATAGGAAATCCCACACCACTTTATGAAAGTGAATATTTTAGTTTCCATCTGGTTATTTTAACAATATTCAGCATTGTTACACTCAAGAAACATAAATGTATGATCTAAAGTGTGGATAATCTTACAAACAAGTATGATTGGCACCGTCCAGGGCCCCAAAAACTCCTTCCAGCTGAAACAGCGATTTACTTGTTCTTCTTTCAATTTAGTATACTGTATTCACTGTTAACGATGCTGTCTCCTCTACACTGGGGAGACCGAACGCAGATTGGGTGTCCACTTTATGGAACACCTCCATTCAGTCCACAAGCTTGACCCCAAGCTTCCGGTCGCCTGTCATTTTAGTTCTCTTCCCCCCCACTCCCCCTCCACTCCCACTCTGACCTCTCTGTCCTCGGCCTCTTACACTGTTCCAATGAAGCTCAATGTAAGCTCGAGGAACAGGACCTCATCTTTTGATTAGGCACTTTACAGCCTTCTGGACTCAACATTGAGTTCAACAATTTCAGATCCTAACCACCATTTTTTTCGGACAGCAGCTGTTGATGATTCTGCTATTCCCATTTACACCTCCTCTAGACCCATCTTTTGTTTCTTTACTTGTCCCACTACCATCTCCTTTTGCCTCGCACCATCATCCCTTTTGTCTTTTAATCTGTTCTGCTTTCCACCCTATCACAGATCTTCCCTTTTGTTCTTTCCTCCCCCCCGCCCCCCCCCCCCCCCCAACTTTCCCTGCCTCTGTACTTGCTTAAAACCTGTTACAACTCTAACTTCTTCCACTTTGGACGAAAGGTCATCGACCTGAAACGTTAACTCTGTTTCTCTCTCCACAGATACTGCCTGACCTGCTGAGTATTTCCAGCATTTTATGTTTTTATTTCAGATTTCCAGCATCCACAGTATTTTGCTTTTGTATTATTGGCAGCAGTTTTTGTTTCCCATTAAAAGCATTTTGGGGAAAAAAGAAATTGCCATAATATTGACAAATGAAATGGTTGGTGGAAAGCAGTGAGTATTTATAGCAAAATAGGGTATAAAAGCCAAAATTAAACAGGCTGGCTGCACACTGCAGTTCTTCAGAAGGTTTAGTTTAGACAAAGCAGTACAATGCAAAAAACGATGATTCTACATAAAGAAGCAATTCTTGGATTTATTCAAATGTTCATTTTTAAAACAGAGTCATTACTTATAGTAAAACAAAGGCAATCAAATATAATATTTTCCCCACAAAACGTGGTTCAAAGGTTCTATTGGAAACACGGTTTATCTCTGAAATAGAAACAAAAACACTTTAGGCAACAAAATGCCAAATATATCCAAAGAATTGCTCAATTTCACTGTCCAAAACCCGCTCCAAAATATCATAAGAAATGTTTTGAGTTTGAACCGATGCTATGTTGCTTGAGGCAGTCACAGCAAACCACGTTACAAAGACGAGCTCCAGTGAAATCGAAGTATCATTTGATTTTTATAAAATGCGATCGGATTCATTTTAGAAAATTGTGTACTGAACAGTTACTTGGAAATGGAAGACATTTGGGAACTGGCAACTTCTTCTTTGAAAAAAACTGTCTTGTTACATTATTTTCGATTTGAAAATGATTTATGGTTATCTGAAGCGGTCACATTGAGAGTAACTTCTGGCCACTGCTATTTAGAACCCTTATTTCGATTGCAAACAAATTATTAACTTAGTAGAGAGCTAATATGAGCAAATTATAGATTTAAAACTCGAACAGCTAACGATAATTGTTGATTCGAATTTTTTTTTTTTAATACAGAATTTCACAATCAATTCCGTGTGCCGAAATCCACTGCAAGACGTCGCTGAATTTTCAAAGTATTTAGTTAAACCGTAATTTAAGATGAGAGTGAAGCAAACAGACTGCTGCTACAGCATCCAGACAAGTTACATGACAGAAATGAACGAACATTTGGATGGTGATAACTTGCAACAAACAGTACAATTTCCACCCAAGATTAACAATCTAATTCGGTGAAACTCCCGGAAGAAAATTTGTCACGGATTTGCTGCACGTGAAATACAACGAAGATAACCTACAGGCATCTTGAGAAACGGCCGAGCCACTGTAACTCTGGTAGTGTTGTATAAGAAAACCGCCACTAGGACACTAACCATTTGCGTCCAATATATAATCTGTAGGCATCGAGTCCAACACACGGATGTTTAGGTTGCATGCTGTTAGCGTTTATAGCCAATCTAATATATAACTTATTAAAGTGCTTACTTCTATTGGTGCGAACATCAAAATTAAGTATAATTTCCAAATACAACGGGACATTATTTATGAAACGTCGCGCGAAAGTCCCTCAATTTGACGATAATAATGATTTCAGTAATTTTACGGAACACAATAAGATCAGTAATCTAGTCAACCAAACTTACGCTTTCGAAGTTTTTTAAAAATTCTTATATTGGTGCCTGTGTGTTCTAACAACAAAATATTGGTAGTTAATTTGAGGCTTGCACCGAACCCACCTCTCCAAGAACTGGTGCTTCCTCTTGAGGATTTGGAGCCACTGCTGGCAGGAGCGTAACTGCTGGGCTGGCTGAGTGCCCTTGTAAAATGTTCATCAACAACACTGCTAATGTCACCCTGGAAGTAAGTGAAGAGCACGCATCGAGAGCTGAGGTATTCCGCTTCAGGTGGCCGCTCCTTTTCGCTATTCGATTCTTCCTCTTTGATCGTAGAGCCGTGTACAGAAAATGATCCACTGATGTTTGTACTGTCCGCCGCCTCTTGCATTTTCGAGTAAAAAGCTAGTTTCTGCAAAAGAAGAGGGAAACCCGCAATCACAGCACCGGGTGGAGCAACCAATCCAGCGAATCAGCAGTGACTGAATCTAGAGCTCCGGTCTGGTCAACAGTTTCCATCCTATAGTTTGGAACTTACAATAAATGAAAATGTATTTGCTCCTCGATGAATTGTGATTATCTACACCCTTGAGATTTCGTTCAATTCTATAAGCAAGATAACTACATTTAAAACAAGCAACAATAAGTATCGGATTGGCTCACAGTCATTCTTGATGGCTACATTTTTAGTTAATAAAAGAAAACTTGTACGGGGCTGGACTTTTCCAATCTACAGAATTTCCAGGAGAGTTGGTTGTCTGTTAAAATGAGTCCCACGAGACTTCACCAATATTTCAAATAGAGAATAACGGTAGCTAAACAAACTCAACTCCCAGAGTTGGATATTGACTGTCAGAGGTGAAAGGGAAGTGGGAAAGTCTGTCTCGCTGGGGCGAAAATTCAGAGCAAACGCCGTTAACTGTATTGGTGAAGCTTTATTGGGAGCTGGCAAACGGGTCGACGAGAGGCATAACGGTTAGAACTCTATTATATTTTCCAGAAAAGGCACTGGACTGATTAGTGTACAGAGTAAGTGCTCTAAACAACACTTTAAGGATGCATTTTAGTGCTTCGCATAAGTCAGCTACTAATTTTAATGAAATGAATGAATTATTGGAATACGATGCCAATCATATCGGTACAGTACAAATGATTGATTAATGCACCGCCAACTTTTTAAACGTACCTGATGGTGGTAAGGACTGTAGGCTGCTGCAAAATAAGGCTGGGGACCATACACTTGGTACATAACATCCAGACAGCTCATGGCGAAGGCTGGATTTACCAACAGGGACAAGGCGAGGTATACTGCGGGCGGTGCTTCATGGGCAATCGTGTCCCATGTACGCCAACATCGCTGCTTAGGGTAAACAGCTAAATTCCGCCCCGTTGCCCAGCGCGCTCCTGCCTCTCTCCCTCTCTCTGTTCGGACTCGGTGCTAAAAGCAACACCAAACATTTTAAAGCGAACGCGTTGCGTCGCGACGTCACCAAACGTCTTCCCAGCGCGGCCCCGCTGGATTTACCAGAGCTCCAAACAGCTCCAAGGATTTCGCTGGTTAGGCAGCGCAGATATGAATAAGCAGCCAACTCGCATCATGTTCCCGTCACACCTCGTAGTAAATCGTTATTCTGATTAGTCTTGGTCAACAACCAGAAAGAGAGACAGGACAGATTATTTTTACATTTCCATTTGGTTGATCAATTTTAATGTAATTTATTCAAATTAAATGTTTGTAACGATAGTAATAAAATATCCTTCCTCAGGTATATGAAATTATTTAATTAGAAATTTTAATTAAAATAACTCCATGCAATATCCCATTGCAACGCACCTGTCTGTTGCCTCCTATGGTTAATGTTGGGTCGTCCTATTTACTATTACTATTCCCTTCTGTTACCCACAGCTTTTTCAAAGAGGCGTAAGTGTATGGATAGAGATAGAGAGAGATAGAGAGAGCGCGGGAGAGGTTATAATGTGCCAACAAGTAGTACATTGTGGAATCATTCTTCAGCATAAATACCGAGGCAGAATTTAAAGATTTTCTATATTTAAAATCGTGGGCTGGAATCTTGTCCCGTTGGCTCGGACATTGCAATACCATTCATGACTGGACCGATGATCTGATCGATTCTAGGGAAATAGCATGAAGGGGTTAATTTCAGTGAAGGCCAGTTGAATTTTGCAAAACCTTAGTCCACAGGCGATATGTTCCGATAAAAAGTCAACCTCACACTGTCAATCTCAACGCCACGAAGTGTCACTGGAGAATTTGGAAAGTGGAAATGATGGAGGAAGAGGTGCCTCTGAAGATTAGGTGAAATACACGGCCATGTCGATCTAAGTATTGTTACTATCCTCAGACATCTTGAAAATATTATATGTGCTGCACCGCTTATTAATCAAAATAAGTATCTGCAGTACACACATAGAAGCTTCCGAATAATGTCAGGACAGGGGGCGTGAATGTAGCAAAAGAAACTGCTGCCCATATATTATAACAGACCTATCACTTCTCAAAGGTAGAATCATGGAATGATACAGCACAGAAGGAGGCCATTCGGCCCATCGTGCCTGTGCCAGCTCTTTGAAAGAGCAATCAATTAGTCCCACTCCCGCTCTTTCCCCACAGTCCTGCAATATTTTCCTTATCAAATATATATCCAATTCCTTTTTGAAAGTTGCCATTGAATCTATATTACCAATACTTGTCACAATCAATCAAAATAGGAGGAGCGGTTTAGTGGAGCAAAATGCTGACTGCCAAGTGTTACTCACTAAGAATGGTTATACTGCAGCTATCAGTTTGCGACTGGTAAGAGTTTAAGGTGATGCACAGCCAGCAGGCCCAGCTCTTTGTTGCTCTCAGGCCAGCAGCTGAATGCAACTCCAATTTAATGTTAACAAAAAGCTTTTTGACTCTCTGGTAACATTAAAAATAGCCAAAATGAATTAAAAAGCTCCATGCGGTCCATCTGGGAACTTTCTAAAGTTTTGCTTGGCACAGATTTTAGTTACACTGCGGCCAGCTTCAAACCAAAGTGGAGTGAGACAACATCCTTAAGATGATCTCCCACTGCTTGTCTAAATGCAATTTGCGCAACTGAATTTATATTACATATTTTGTATTAATCTGCTTGAGTTTAGTATAAAGTGTGCAGTATTTCTGACCTAAAACAATGACAATCATTTAGTTTGTTTCCAAAAAGTAGCCTATTTTAATGCCATCTACAACCTCCTTTTCGTCTCTAAAGTTCTTGAACATGTTGTCGTCTCACAAATCCGTGCCCATCTTTCCTGCAACTCCAAGTTTGAACATCTCCAATCACAGCCATGAAATGGCCCTAATCAACGTCACAAATGACATCCACTGTGACTGTGACCGTGGTGCAATATCCTTCCTCATCCTTCTAAACCTGCCTGCAGCCTTTGCCATGATCGATCATGCCATGCTCCTCCAATGCCTCTTCTGCATTGTCCAGTTGAGTGTGATTACCCTCACTTGGTCCCTTACCTGTTCAGTTGTAGCCAGAGAATCTCCTGCAATGGCTTTCCTTCCTGCCCTCACACCATTAAGTTTGGAGTCCCCAAGGATATTTTGCTGGCCCCCTTCTGTTTCTCATCTACATACTGCTTCTTGGCGTCATCATCCAAAGACATGACATCACATTCTACATGTGCGCTGATGACACCCAGCTCTATCTCTTCACCAACTCTTGCGACCTCTCCACTGCCTCTGTGCTGTCAGCCTGCTTGTCCTGGATGAGCTGTAATTTTCTCCAATTTAACACTGGGAAGACTGAAGCCATTGTCGTTAACCAATGAATTCCATGCCCTAGCCATCGATTCCATTCCCCTCTCTGGCAACTGTCTCAGGCTTAACCAGACTGTTTGCAACCTCAGCATTCTTTTTGACCCTGAGCTGAGCTTCCAACCTCATATCCGCTCCTTCACAAAGATTGACTACTTCCACCAACGCAACATCGCCCCTCTCCACCCCTGCCTCAGCACATCTACTATTGAAATCCTCATCCAAGCTTTTGTTACTTTCAGACTTGACTATTCCAATGTTCTCCTGGCCGGTCTCCCATCTTCCACCTTCAGTAAACTTGAGCTCACCCAAAAGGTCCCATTCTCTCACCACCCCTGTGCTTGCTGACCTACATTGACTCCCGGTCCAGCAATGCCTCAGATTTAAAATTCTTATCCTCATGTTCAAATCCCTCCATGGCATCACCCCTCTTTATCTCTGTAACATCCTCCAGCCCTACAGCCCTCTGAGATCTCTGTGCTCATCCAACTCTGGAATCCCCCACTCCCTTTGCTCCAAAATTGGCAGCCAGCCTTTCAGGTGCCTAGGCCCCAAGCATTGGAATTCCCTCCCTAAACCTCTCCACCTTTCTATCCTCCTTGATGATGCTCCTTAAAACCTACCTCTTTGACTAAACTTTTGCTCACATGTCCTAATATGGCCTTACGTGGCTTGTGTTAAATTCTGTCTGATAACGCTCCTGTGAAGTGTCTTGGAACATTTTACTATGTTAAAGATGCTATATCAATGCAAGTTGTTGTTGTCCACACCCCTGGTATCTACCTGCCTTTTTCTTCCGCCACATTCCTGGGCCATGGGAGCCTTCTCCGCTTGGCTAGATTTTCCATGCATAAGTCACCCTCTGCCATTCTGCAGTACCCACTCACACATCCTTTGAACATAACTTTTGTTTCTCTAATTTCTCTCATTAACACATCCCATTTGCCTTGCACCATCATCACCTCTGCCATTTATTCATCTCCTGCTCGCCACCTAATCACAGGCCTCTCCTTTTTCTTCTTTTCCTACGCCCTTTTTTCTGGCACTGCTCTTTTTTATAAGCTGTCCATCTCATAGAATCATAGAATAATACAGCACAGAAGGAAGTCATTCGGCCCTTCATACCTGTGGTAGAGCTATCTAATTAATCCCATTCCCCTGCTCTCTCCTCATAGCCCTGTAAAATATTTTTCCCTTCAAGGATCTACTGTTCCTATACTCACTAGTGCGGGGCACTGGGAGTAATCCAGAGATTACAACTATGAGGTCCTGCTTTTAAAGTTTTTCCCTAGCTTCTGAAACTCTGACTGCAGGACCTCAACCCTTTTCCCTTTTCCTTCCTATGTCATTGGTTCCGACATGGACCATGACTTCTGGCTGCTCCCCCTTCACCCTCAAAATGTTCTGCACCCTCTCAGTGATAGGATCTTCCAGTTCTGACAAAAGATCATTGACCTGAAACATTAACCTTATGCTTCTCTCTCTACAGATGCTGCTCGACCTGCTGAGTGGTTCCAGCTTTTTTTGTTTTTATTCAAGATTTCCAGAATCTGCAATATTTTGCTTTCCCCACTGCTGAGTGGCTGCATGCTCAGCAGGGGGTCCAAGTTCGTGCGAGGCTAGCACCAATTAAAGCTAGCTTGCACTTCTTAATGCCAGCCTGCACCTCTTAAAGGGGAGGTGCATTCTAGCTGCAGCAGGTGATTCAACTGGCTGGGAAACAGATTGTGAGCAGGAAGAAGTACAATGGCGCAACAGGGGAGAGAGCATGCTTCAAGGTTTTCAGATGCAGCACTGGAGGCCTTAGTGCAGGAGGTGAATAGGAGGAGAGAGGTTCTGTTTCCACAGGGGGCCTGGAGGCCCTCCAGGCAAATGCGGAAAAGGCAATGGAAGCAGATAGCCATCGTGGTCAATGCCAGCAGTCTAGTCCCAAAGTGCTGCAAGAAGTTCAATGCTCTCACACGAGTCGTCAAGTTCAGTGAATTCATTTTCAAATGCCAAATCCTTACAACTGAATCACTAGCCTCAGACACTGCTCAATTCACCAAACCCTCTTCATTCATCTACCAACAATCTCTATCAATCACAACTCATACCTCACATTAATAGCTTCACCTTACCCTCACACACTTAGCACTGCTGCAAGCCTCACACCCACATCTCACAGCTTGCACACACTGCCAGCTATACAACCATGATAGGCACATCACCCAAACACCACATTGCACCACACTCACTGACACACTTCCCTCTTTCTTGCAGGACAAGGTGGCTCATAACCACAGGCAGCAGGGGCTACCCGCAGGGAGACAGACGCACCTGCATGACCTTACCTTAATGGAGGAGACGGTGCTGGAGATCATTGGAGCAGCCATCGTTAAGCCTGTGGTGAACGGCGCGGCCAAAACACTGCAAGATGACGGTATCCTCATACCTAATCCTTCTTCTCACATCCCACTTCCCCCTCATCCCACAATATTTTCTGATTTACAATCTGCAGGTGGTGTAAGCATGCACCTCTTGCTTTCCTCCCACTCCCCTCACCACAATCCTTTCTCCTTTCAGATAGCCAAGAACACTAACCTGGCCAGGCAGTCATGGAGGAGCAAGAACTGCAAGAGGAAGAAGACAATGATGCTGAAAACATAGCACCATCACGTGATTTCACACTCACAGCAACCAGCTCAGATTTACACTGTGTGTACTTTAGAGGGTAGCATAGAGGCAGGATCTGCACATGGTGAGTCACCGGGCACGAGTGGGCTGGAACTAGGGCAGGGGGATAGGGTAGCACAGGTGCCAGCTCGCCGGAGGGCAAGGTCACACACACGAGTTCTGCTGCAAAGGACTCAGATGAGGACTTCAATAAGGCAGCCGACAGAAGAATGGTGATGGGTAAGCACAATGAAATGCTTGGTGCATTGGCAGGCCTGACAGAAAGCCTGAATGCAATGTCAAGAATCATACAGGAGTCCAGCACCAACCTTGCACAGAGCTTTGCGCGGAGCTTGGTGCCCATCCTTTCCAGCATGGAAATGGTGGGCAAATCCATTAACGCACTTGTGGACTCAACCATGATGCAGCATCTGATGACCGATGTCTCAGCTTCCATTGCAGCACAAGCAGAAGCCACCCAATATCTGGTTGCCACGCAAGCACAGACTGCTGCTGTGCAAGCACAGACTTCTGTCAGGCAAGCACAGACTGCTGCCGTCATTGCTGTGGTTACTAGCAATGACAGGGGCTTGCAGGGTGTCACAGTAGTCCAGTAATCTGCCCTCCAACAGATTACTAGGATTGCTGAGGCGTCGCCCCGGGGGAGTGGCAATGGCTCCGTGGAGCACAAACCTGCTGTCATCTCTCAGGATGGCGTAATTCATCCTCCTACCCCTTCCACTCCACCAGTGCCCTTGCTTTTGCCTGTCAGCCAGCCAGCCTAGACTGCTGCCACCCGTGCCGAGGGGGTGAGGTCTAAAGTTGGGCCTTCTAGGCCCAGAGCTTCTTGAGGTTGTCCTCCAAGGCCCATCTGCAGTCTACCCCACTGAAAGTCAGCAGCCTTCCACCAGCCATGCTGCAGCCACTGGGGTAGCAGTTTGTAGGAGCAGTAGGACAGGAAAAGGCACATGGAAGACAGGTACTAAGGGAATTCACGAGGGTGAATAGTTGACTTTGGAATGTAATATTGGATGGTTTGATAATAAATTTGGTTTGGAATGCTTGTCTTGTGGTGGCTTTTATTGTTGCATTGTGGCCAAGAGGACACTACGATGGTCAGTCACAGAGGGAGGTAAGGTGTAGGACTGTTGGTGAATGGTGAATTGGGGTTGTGTTCACTGGTAGTGCAGTCAAATGAGTCGATCACGGACATCCCGTCCAGAAAGGTGCTGTGCTGGTTGCCTCCTCCCTTTTTCCTACTCCTCTTCCTCCTCCTCTTCCTTTTCCTCCTCAGCTCTTCACCATATACATGCAGGCTGTGTCCTCATGATGGCAAGGTTGTGGAGCATGCAGCAGACCACGACGAATCTTGAGACTTGCTCTGGTGAGCACTGCAGGGCTCCTCCAGGGCAGTCCAGGCAGCTGAAGCATTGTTTAAGCACACCAATGGTCTGCTCTATCAGATTCCGTGTGGCAGCATGGCTTTCATTATATGCATGCTGCCCACATGTGCTTGGGTTGCGCACTGGAGTCATGAGCCAGTTGGTCAGCGGATAGCACTTGTCGCCCAGTAGCCACCATCTGGTTTGTTGTGGTGGCTTAAATGTGGATGGTTCGACAGACTGCCGCAGAATGAAGGCATCATGACTGCTGCCAGGATACCGAGCATTGACCTGCATGATGCGCTGAGTATGGTCGTACACCATCTGGACACTGAGGGAGTGGAATCCCTTCCAGTTGCAGTACATCTCTGAATTCACATGCCGAGCCCGCAAAGCGATGTGTGTTCAGTCAATGACACCCTACACCATGGGGAGGCCTGCTATCCTGGCGAAGCATACAAGTTCATGGCCACGCTCACCTTCACAGCCACTGGCAATGCTGTCCTCGCCTGGCTCTGAGGCTGCAGTTCTGCCTGCAACAGGTGGCAGATTTCAGTGAGCACCTCCTTGGTGAAGTGGAGGCATTGCATACACTGTTCCTCGCTGAGGTTGAGGTAGGAGATTTGCTCCCTGAAGACCCTGGGTGGATATGGCCTCCTGCTGACAGCCCTTCTCCTCCTCCTCCTCCCTCTTTGAGCAGCTTGTCCTCCTCTGTGTTGTCTCTGCTCATTCTCCCTGTCATGCTGCAGGCCAAGGGAGATACAAACTACTGCACCCATGTCTGGGAGCAACTGGTCTGAGCAGAAGCTTTGAAGTAACCCGCCACACCACTCCCTGGACACTTCAGCAACTTCAAATAAGATAACAGACCACCAAACACTTGTATAAACTCAAGAGCCAGTAGGAATAAAACAGCAACTAACCTGAAAGCACTTGATCCTTTTAAATAGTGCTGGTGGGGGTCCTTCCTGCTACTGAATGCATGTTCAGCTTTGTGCGAAGTTAAGAGAGGGTGTTAGCTCCAGTGTTGAGGTAAAAAATGGCAGCACTGGCATCAAATCAGCAATGCACGCTGATTGACATCACAATCTGTGTACTGTGTATACTTCCGGTGCACACTTCCACTGCCCACACTAACAACCTACCCAAATGGCGTCTGGCGAGGCCCACACCAGATGTGTGCGCGCGCTCCTTGGACTCCATTTTGGACCTAAATTGGCATCCTTAGCGCTGAAAAACCGGGTGCTACAGAGCCGAATTTAGCGGTGAGTGTTCTTTAATTTCCAAAAGACCTTTGACAAAGTTCCACATGGAAGTCTATTAATTAAACTGAAAACTGTGGGAATCGATAAGAGACTGATTGAAGGGTAGGAAACAATCAGCATTTGTTAGAGGAGTGATGTCAGTGTGGGGAGAGGTATTGAACGTGTTACCTTATGGCTCAGTGCTGGGACCACTTCTGTTTCTAATTTACATAAATGACCTGGATTCAGTAATTCAGTGCACAGTGATAAAATAATACTAAACTAGGTGGACAGTGGAATTGGAAGAGGCAGCTCAGAAACTACATAATGAGTTGTAGATATGTATATGTCCAAACAATGGCAGATTAAATGTAATGCAGATAAATGTAAAGTGCTACATATAGGAAGAAAAAAATGACACACATACTCCATGAATAGTGTTGAAATAATTAAGGATAAAGTTAAAAGAGACTTTGTAGACTTAACACTAAACATGCCCAACAAATGCAGAGCAGCACTCAACAAAACCAATATCATGTTGAACTGCACAGCCAAAGAATAGAATATAAGTCAGTGGAGGTAACGATCAAACTTTATAGTGCTCTAGTCAGACCACACCTTGAACACTGTGCCCAGTTCTGATTGCCAAGAAACTAGAGAGAAACTCAAATGTTCTAGATGTTGCGCAGAGAAGAGCCACTTGGCTAATCCCCGGTGTCAGGGATCTAAGTTATGAGGAAAGATTAGAAACTCGGGCTTTTTATCCTGGGAAGGAGGTGACTGAGAAGTGATCTTATAGAGGTATAAAAGGTTGTTAAGGATATAGAAAAAGTTAATCTAGAATATGACTTCAAAGTAGAAACTTTCAGGAAATGTTTCTTTTCAGAGAGTGATCTACATGTGAAATAAACTTTCAGATAGAGTGGTCCAGGCAAAAGTCCTGGAATCATTTAAGAAACAATTGGACGGTACAGTAGGTGATGTTAGGATCTCTCTGAATGGGTGCAATAAGATAGACTGAATGGCTTCTCTCATTCATAAATATCACGTGATGGTATGGCCTTGTGAATGCCAAGGCAACTTTGATTATGGGATAGAATGAAAATAATATTAAGAGTAAAACTTATGAAATACGACACATACTCAATATTAGAAATATATTCACAAATATTGTTTTCTCGTATAAAACCATTGCTTTTGAGAAGATTAGAATCCATATTGAATACATTTTTAATAAGATAATTTTCATTCGTGATGTGAGTCATGTGATTCTGTGAACACTCCACATAAAGAAAGGGGCTTCCGAAGGGGTGAAAAGGCAATACAGTGGCATAGGCCACCCTGTTTGTTGTGTTATGATGTCCCGCTAAATTCTATTCGAAATATTCGCGTACCTTGTAGCATGACAGCGCCACCCAACATCTCTTTAATTCATTGGAACGAAAACGATAAATGTCTCAAAAGTGTCGCGAATCTAGTTGCAATTTTGCCAATTATTTTGCCACACCTTCAAGCTCTCAGCTCGCATTCTCACCCCGAGCCCAGACAGCGGCCAGAAGGATGGCATCCTCCGCTGTGCTTCCACACACTACTCACGCGATTCAATTTTTTAATTATTAGAAAAAATGGTTCTGCTGAGGATCCCACTTGACTCGAACCAACAGATGCGTGTTACACGTTGAGCAGAAATCCACACTGGTCTTTACTTGAGATTCTTTATACGTCTAGTTCGTCCTGGGTGAAAGTACAGATCCAGGTTCCTTCACTGGACATACAGCGAGGAGCTCAGTCGGTCAGGGGGCGAAGTTAGGCAGCAGCTGGGCGGTTTTATAGGGCAGCCGCTTTGGAGGGCTGATGGGCGGTGGGTGGTAGAGGTAAATGTGTCAGCAATAAACTCCTGAAATCAACACTGCAGTATTATACTGCAGCTACTTCCAAATTCCCATTGAAACGCGTGAATAAAATATTTTTAGATAGAACGATGACTCTCACCCGCGCAAAATAACATATCGGAAATACTTTATTATTCCAATATTTCTGCTGGATGCGATCTATATACTTACCAAGAGTAACTAATTAGGGGGATCATAACAAATCAGAAATGGAGGTTTTGTCCCTGAGCCGACAATTGAAGCTGGAGGATTGGAAAAGTCAAGCTCGAGTCAACAGAATGCCACTTAATGAACTCATGCCATTTCTTACCAATGACTCTTACAAGACAGTAAGACTCAATAATGTACCTGCAATTGACCTTTAGGCTATTTTGTTAGGTGTTAAGAATTTGATAAGAATACACTTGAAAATGATGAATTGCCGTGTAGGACATAAATACCAGCATATTTTTCAACGGGTTCTAACATGCAAAAATGAAGCTGCGAATTTCAGGTACAACCAGATGTGTGGATGAATGGAATAGGAATATTAGAACAAATGGGAAGCGATTTGAACAATGTGACTATAGATAATAAATACCATATAAGTATAATTATGACATTGAAGACATTAAGCAGTGTTACTGGTAAATACGTGGACTTCCGTTTTCCAAAACATACAGATCTGTAGGTGCATTTTTCCCGTGACACACTTCACACCATTATGAAGAGAGAGAGAGTATGCTCGGTAGTGTCTTCTCTCATAACATTAAAGACTCAATACAGTTTCTAAAGTGGGAAGGAAGTTCTACATAGTGCCTGAGCACTTTTAATAACTTAGCTTCACATCTGACTGGAGTTATACCCGGCGGAGTGCAAAGCTCAAACCATGTGAGATGGCCTCCTGCAAATGGTCTCGCACTGCTTGGCTTTAGAATCATAAGAACATAAGAACATAAGAAATAGGAGCAGGAGTAGGCCAATCGGCCCCTCGAGCCTGCTCCGCCATTCAATAAGATCATGGCTGATCTGATCATAACCTCAAATCTAAAGAACACAAGAAGTAGGAGCAGGACCCGGCCACTCAGCCCCTGGGCCCGCTCCGCCACCCACAGGGCCTTGACCGATCCGAACTCAGCCTCATGTCCAATTTCCTGCCCGCTCACCGTAACCCCTAATTCCCTTTACCTCTAGGAAACTATCTATTTCTGTTTTAAATTTATTTAATGATGTAGCTTCCACAGCTTCCTGGGGCAGCAAAGTCCACAGACCTACTACCCTCTGAGTGAAGAAGTTTCTCCTCATCTCAGTTTTGAAAGAGCAGGCCCTTATTCTAAGATTATGCCCCCTAGTTCTAGTTTCACCCATCCTTGGGAACATCCACCCGATCAAGCCCCTTCACAATCTTATATGTTTCAATAAGATCGCCTCTCATTCTTCTGAACTCCAATGAGTAGAGTCCCAATCTACTCAACCTCTCCTCATATGTCCACCCCCTCATCCCCGGAATTAACCGAGTGAACCTTCTTTGTACTGCCTCGAGAGCAAGTATGTCTTTTCTTAAGTATGGACACCAAAACTGTACGCAGTATTCCAGGTGCAGTCTCACCAATACCTTATATAACTGCAGCAATACCTCCCTGTTTTTATAATCTATCCCCCTAGCAATAAAAGCCAACATTCTGTTGGCCTTCTTGATCACCTGCTGCACCTGCATACTAACTTTTTGATTTTCTTGCACTAGGACCCCCAGATCCCTTTGTACTGCAGTACTTTCCAGTTTCTCGCCATTAAGATAATAACTTGCTCTCTGATTTTTCCTGCCAAAGTGCATAACCTCACATTTTCCAATATTGTATTGCATCTGCCAAATCTCCGCCCACTCACCCAGCCTGTCTATATCCCCTTGTAGGTTTTTTATGTCCTCCTCACTTTCTACTTTCCCTCCCATCTTTGTATCATCTGCAAACTTTGATATGTTACACTCGGTCCCCTCCTCCAAATCGTTAATATAGATTGTAAAGAGTTGGGGACCCAGCACCGACCCCTGTGGAACACCACTGGCTACTGGTTGCCAGTCCGAGAATGAACCATTTATCCCAACTCTCTGCTTCCTGTTAGATAACCAATCCTCCACCCATGCCAGAATATTACCCCCAATCCAGTGATTTTTTATCTTGAGCAATAATCTTTTATGTGGCACCTTGTCGAATGCCTTCTGGAAGTCTAAATACACTATGTCCACTGGTTCCCCTTTATCCACCCTGTATGTTATGTCCTCAAAGAACTCAAGAAAATTTGTCAGACATGACTTCCTCTTCATAAAGCCATGCTGACTTTGTCCTATTATATATGTTTATCTAAATGTTCCGTTACTGTCTCCTTAATAATAGACTCCAAAATTTTACCCACCACAGATGTTAGGCTAACTGGTATATAATTTCCAGCCTTCTGCCTACTACCCTTTTTAAATAAGGGTGTTACATTAGCAGTTTTCCAATCTGCCGGGACCTTTGCTGAGTCCAGGGAATTTTGGAAAATTATTACCAAAGCATCCACAATCCCTACTGCCACTTCCCTCAAGACCCTAGGATGTAAGCCATCAGGTCCAGGGGATTTATCCACCTTGAGTCCCATTATTTTACTGAGTACCAATTCCTTAGTGATTTTAATCGTATTGAGCTCCTCCCCCCCTAGAGCCCCCTGTTTGTCCAGTGTTGGGATATTCTAAGTGTCCTCTACCGTAAAGACTGAAACAAAATATTTGTTCAGCATTTTTGCCATCTCCATGTTTCCCACCATTAATTTCCCGGTCTCATCCTCTAAGGGACCTACATTTGCCTTAGCCACCCTTTTTCTTTTTATATAACTATAGAAACTCTTGCTATCTGTTTTTATATTTTTTGCTAATTTATTTTCATAATCTATCTTCCCTTTCTTAATCAATCCTTTAGTTACTTTTTGCTGTCTTTTGAAGACTTCCCAATCTTCTATCCTCCCACTAAGTTTGGCTACCTTATATGTCCTTGTTTTTAGTCGGATACTATCCTTAATTTCTTTACTTAGCCACGGATGGCTGTCATTTCATTTACACCCTTTTTTCCTCAGTGGAATATATTTCTTTTGAAAGTTGTAAAATAACTCCTTAAATGAACACCACTGCTCATGTACCGTCTTACCCTTTAATCTATTTTCCCAGTCCACTTTAATCAATTCTGCTCTCATACCATCATAGTCTCCTTTATTCAAGCTCAGCACGCTTGTTTGAGAACCAACCTTCTCACCCTCTAATTGGATATGGAATTCAACCATGTTATGGTCACTCATTCCAAGGGGATCCTTAAGTAGGACATTATTAATTAATCCTGACTCATTACACAGGACCAGGTCCAAGGTTGCTTGCCCCCTTGTAAGATCAGTTACATACTGCTCAAGAAATCCATCCCTAATACACTCAATAAACTCTACCTCAAGGCTGCCCTGCCCAGTTTGATTTGTCCAGTAAATATGATAGTTAAAATCCCCCATAATTATAGCTGTTCCCTTATTACATGCCCCAACTATTTCCTGATTAATACTTCTTCCAGCAGAGTTGCAACTATTAGGAGGCCTATATATTACTCCCACTAGTGTTTTTTCCCCTTATTATTCCTTATCTCCACCCAAACTGCTTCATTATCCTGATCCTTTGACCCAATATCATTTCTCTGTATTACAGTGATTCCTTCCTTTATTATCATAGCCACCCCACCTCCCATGCCTTCCTGCCTGTCCTTCCTGATTGTTAAATACCCTGGCATATTTAGTTCCCAGTCGTTGTCACCCTGCAGCCATGTTTCTGTAATGGCCACAAGATCATACCCATACGTAGTTATTTGTGCCGTTAACTCGTCCATTTTGTTACGAATGCTACGTGCATTCAGATAAAGAACTTTCAAATATGTTTTGTGACACTTAGTTCCTGCTTTTTCCTTTTTTAACACTTTGGGGGAAAAATTCAGTTGGTTGCGCCTCCCGTTAGCGCCTTAAGAGGGCGCTAATGGGGCGCAAAGCAGCTAGCGCCCGAGCGCGGCGAAGTTTGCGCCGCTCGCGAAATTAACTAGACATTTTGCGGCGGCGCTAAACACTACCGCCACGATCTCCTGCGCCGGCAGATCGTGACATCAGTCGAGTGCGCAACGCCCCGGTATCGCCCCGGAGCGGATATTGAGTGGCGCCCCCTGCCTTACCGCCTGACGCTCGCAACGACAGGTTGATAGGAGCGTTCTTAAGTCATGAAGGGAAAGGGGGAGCGCTATTTAAAGGTGACCGCTTCCTGCCTTTTATTGTTGGTGCCATTTTTGAACTACACATTCTGAGAGAGAGTGAGAGAGACTTCTGGAGAGATTCAACGTTGTGTGAAGGAGTTTTGGGTACTGAGCAGCACTTTGCAGGTTCATTTTGATTTGCCATTCCTTGTATCGATTTAGAAGAGACTGTGGGGGCTGCACTCTGAGCTCTTTGCCTGGTACTCTCCATTGTTCTTTCCAGCAGATTTGATGTGCAGGTCTCTCTAGGCCGAGATTCAAGGCTGCAATGAGCAGGATGTGGATGGAAAGCAAGATCAACCATCCCCTTTAAGAACTGGCCCGTGCCATTGTGTGTGTGTTCCATTGCTGACTGACATTACATGAGCTTCGCCAGCGCTCTGAGTTAGTGCCTCACTCCTCGGCCTTTGCGCCTTAAGACAGGTGTGCAGCACCTGATTTAGCGCTCCAATCACCTCCCGGGGCGTTAAAAGTGAAGTTTCCAGTCAGTGGCGATAATTAGCGCCAGGCGCTAATTTTTGCGCCCGGACGATATTTGCGCCCCAAACGGGGCGCGACTGAATTTTTCCCCCTTTACCTTTTACTCCATACCTTCTGTCCCTTCCTGACACACTTTCCTCTGTCTCCCTGCTCAGGTGTCCAACCCCCTGCCACTTCAGTTTAAACCCTCCCCAACAGCACTAGCAAACACTCCCCCTAGGACAGCGGTCCCGGCCCTGCCCATGTGCAGACCATCCGGTTTGTACTGGTCCCACCTCCCCCAGAACCGGTTCCAATGTCCCAGGAATTTGAATCCCTCCCCCTTGCACCATTCCTCTAGCCACGTATTCATTTGAAATATCCTCCTATTTCTACTCTGACTAGCACGTGGCACTGGTAGCAATCCTGAGATTACTACCTTTGAGGTCCTATTTTTTAATTTACCTCCTAACTCCCTATATTCTGCTTTTAGGACCTCATCCCCTTTTTTACCTATATCGTTGGTGCCTATGTGCACCACGACAGCTGGCTGTTCGCCCTCCCCCTCCAAAATGTTCTGTAGCCGCTCCGAGACGTCCTTGACCCTTGCACCAGGGAGGCAACATACCATCCTGGAGTCTCGGTTGCGGCGGCAGAAACGCCTATCTATTCCCCTTACAATTGTGTCCCCTATCACTATAGCTCTTCCACTCTTTTTCCTCCCGTCCTGTGCAGCAGAGCCACCCATGGTGCCAGGAAGTTGGCTGCTGCTGCCTTCCCCTGATAAGTCATCCCCCCCAACACTATTCAATGTGGTATATCTGTTTGAGAGGGGGATGTCCACAGGGGAACCCTGCACTACCTGCCTGCACCTCTTACTCTGCCTGGTGGTCACCCATTTACTTCCTGCCTGTACACCCTTTGCCTGCGGTGTGACCAACTCGCTAAACATGCTATTCACGAGGTTCTCAGCATCGCGAATGCTCCAATACGCATCCAATTGCAGCTTTAGCGCCGTAATGCGGTCTGCCAGTAGCTGTAGCTGGATACACTTCCCGCACACATGGTTGTCAAGGACACCGGAAGGGTCCCTGATTTCCCACATAGCACAGGAGGAGCATACCACGGGGCCGAGCTCTCCTGCCATGACTTACCCTTTAATTAATTCAAATTAAATTAAAACAAATCAATCCCACCAATTGCACTACAGTTAAATGATATACTTAAGGGCCCTGGTTTACCAACAGTCCCCGCTACACCACAGAGAGCTTAGAAACTATAAACCACAGAGTTTAAGTTTAAAAAGAGAGAAATACTCACCAACCAATCACTTACCTGCTTTCTGGTGACGTCACACTTCGATTACTTTTTACTTCTCTCCCTCCGAGCTTGGAGATTGGTGAGGCCTACCTGGTCTCTGTCGCCTCTTAAACCTCGCCGCCGCCGCCTGGTTCCCCGCACGGTCCGCCGCCGCTCTGAGGCCTACCTGGTCTCTGTCGCCTCTTAAACCTCGCCGCCGCCGCCTGGTTCCCCGCAGGTCCGCCGCCGCTCTGAGGCCTACCTGGTCTCTGTCGCCTCTTAAACCTCGCCGCCGCCGCCTGGTTCCCCGCAGGTCCGCCGCCGCTCAGAGGCCTACCTGGTCTCTGCCGCCTCTTTAACCTCGCCGCCGCCGCCTGCTTCCCCGCAGGTCCGCCACTGCTCTGAGGCCTACCTGGTCTCTGCCGCCTCTTTAACCTCGCCACCGCCGCCTGCTTCCCCGCAGGTCTGCCGCCGCTCTCATAGCACAGAAAAGTACCATTCGGTCCGTCGTGCCTGTGCGGCTCTTTGAAAGAGCTGTTTAATTTAATCCCGCCAACTTTCTCCCCATAGCCCTGCAAATTAGTTCTCTTCAAATACATGTTCAATTACCTTTTGAAAGTTCCTATGGAATCTGATTCCACCAGCCTTTCAGGTAGTGTGTTTGAGATCATAACAACCTTCTGTGTGAAATCATTTCTCCTCTTTCCCCCTCTAGATCTTTTGCCAATTATTCTAAATCTATGACTTCTGATTATCGACCCAGTTGCCAGAGGAAACTGCTTCTCCTACTTGCTCTATCAAAATCAATGATTTTCATGATTTTGAATACAACTATTAGGTCTCCCCTTAACCTTCTCCACTCTACGGAGAACAATCCCAGCTTCTCCAATCTCTCCACATACCTGAAGTCCCTCATCCCTGGTATCATCCTGGTAAACCTCCTCTGTACCGTCTTCAAGGCCTTGACATCCTTCCTAAAGTGTGATGCCCAGAATTGTACACAATACTCCAGCTGAGGCCTAACCAGTGATTTGTAAAGTTTTAGCATTTCTTCTTTGTTTTTGTATTCAATGCCCCTATTTACAAAATTGAGAGGTCGCACAACACCAGGTTATAGTCCAACAGTTTTATTTGAAATGCCAGGTATCCCATACGCTTTCTTAACCACCTTATCAACTTGCCCTGCCACCTTCAAGGATTTGTGAATATGCACCCTCAGGTCCCCCTGCTCTTATACCCTCGTCAAAATAGTACCATTTAGATTATACTGCCTTTTCATGTGGTTATACCGATCAGGAAAGGATGAACAGGCTGGGTCTCTTTTCTTTTGAAAAGAGAAGGTTGAGGGAGACCTAATAGATGTCTTTAAAATTATGAAAGGTTTTGATAGAGTAGACATAGAAGAAGTGTTTCCACTTATGGGGAAGAGCAAAACTAAAGGCCATCAATATAAAATAGTTACTAATAAATCAAATAGGGAATTCAGAAGAAACTTCTTTACCCAGAGAGTGGTGAGAATGTGGAACTCACTACCACAGGGAATAGTTGAGGTGAATAGTACAGATGCATTTAAGGGGAAGATAAATAAGCATATGAGGGAGAAATAGAGGGTTCTGCTGATACAGTTAGATAAGGAAGGATGGGAGAAGGCTTGAGTGGAGCATAAACACCAGCATGGACTGGTTGGGCTGAATGGCCTGTTTCTGTGCTGTATATCCTATGTAATTCTCCCAAAGTGCATCACTTCACACACTTATTTGCATTAAATGGCATCTTCTATGTGTCTGCCCATTTCACCAGTCTGTCTATGCCCTCCAGAAGTCTGATACTATCCTGCTTACTATTTACTACATTGCTAAGTTTTGTATCATTCACAAACTTCAAAGTTGTTTTCCCTATACCCAAGTTCAGGTCATTTATATATAACAAGAAAAGCATTGGTCCTAATACAGTGGGGGACCCCACTGCATACTTCTCTCCAGTCAGAAAAACATCCATTCACCACTACTCTCTGCCTCTTATCTCTTAGTCAATTATGCACCCAAGTTACCACCATCCCTTTAATCCCATTATGCTTCTATTTTCCAAATAAGTCCATTATGTGGTGCTTTATCAAATGCCTTTTGAAAGTCCATATATACAAAATCTACTGCACTACCTTCATCAAACCTCTTTGTTACTTCATCAAAGAACTCAATCAGGTTAGTCAGACACAATTTGTCTTTAATAAATCCATGCTGGCTGTCCCTTATGAACCCATGTTGCTCCAAGTGAGAATTAATTTTGTCATTGACAATGGTCTGTGGCAGTTTTCCCATCACTAATGTTAGACTGATTGGCCTGTAGTTTCCTGGTTTATCCCTATCCCCTTTTTTTGAACAGGGGTGCAACATTTGCAATCCTCCAGTCCTCTGGCAGCACTCGCATATCCAAGGAGGATTGAAAGATTGTGGTCAGAGCTTCTTCTATCTGTACCCTAGCTTCCCTCAGCAACCTAGGATGCATCCCAGCTGGACTGGGTGACTTGTTAACTTTGAGTGATGCCAACCTATTTAGGACCTCCTTTCTATCTAGTTTTATTCTATCCAATATCACTACTCCCTCCTCCTCTACTGTAACATTAACTTCATCCTCTTCTTTTGTGAAGACAGATGCAAAATACTCATTCAATACCTCAGTCATGCCCTCTGCCTCCACAAGAAGATTTCCTTTTTTGTCTCTACTTGGTCCTGCCATTCCTTTAACTAGCCTTTTATTTTTCATGGCCGGAACTTACGGTCAGCGGCAAAGCAAAGGCATTCGCTGCTGGACTTGATGTACGCTTCGCACAAGGATCTCATGATCCCTGTGTCGAGGTCTTCGGGTTTTCCCACATTCAATTCAAATCAATGGAGGTTAGTGGGGATCCCCTTGTGTGACCTGCTGTGAGGTCAACAAGCTGTCTAAGCAGCCAATCTAAATGCAGAATTCCCACAGACAGCAAACAAGGAAGTGGGTAAGCTCTTAAAATTCTAACTTTTAAAAAATGTTAGAGAGAGCAAAAGAAAGATTGGTGCTCTCACATGGGGAAAAGGCAAACCTGAAATAAAGTTGTAATTTTTTATTATTAAATTGGACAAATTTCAAACTGCACAAAATTAAAATTAGTTTTTCAGGCTCTTACCTTTGTTTAGCAGTCAATATGCTGTTAAAACCCCAGTTATACCTAATCCCTTTGGGTCTAACTTTTAGTGGGGAATTTAACAGCGTACTTACTGCAGAAGAGCCGAAGTTTTCGTCAGTTTCCTTGATTTATGTGATTACACTGATTGCCGGATCTCTGGGGGTTTGGGGGAGTGGGGGATGGTGGAGGCAGTCACAGCGCAGCCTGTATCAGAGCTGTGAATGACAGACCGCAACTTCAAGATTTCTGCATGCACCTGCACATGCGCCAAATCCCGAAGTTGCTGTCAGTTTCAAAGGCGGAATGAAGGCGAACGCTGCTAGTTCGCCATAATCCTGACTGCAAATTCCAGGCCTGTATATTTATAAAAGATTTTTGGGATCTCTTTTATGTTACCTACTAATCTTTTCTTATTCTCTCTTTTTGCCCTTCTTATATCCTTTTTCAATTTCCCCTGCACTCTTTGTATTCTGCCTGGTTTTCTACTGTATTCTTTACCTGACATTTGTCATAAACCTTCTGTTTCTGTTTTATTTTAACCTCTATTTCATTTGTCATCCAGGGAGCTCTAGCTTTGGATGCCCCATCTTTCCTTCTTATGGGAATATGCTTGGTTTGTGCCCAAAGTATCTCATCCTTGAAGGTCTGCCATTGCTCATTTACTGTTTTCCTGGCCAATCTTTGTTTCCACTCCACCTGTGCTAGATCCTTTCAGAAATCACTGAAATTGGCTCTCTTCCAGTTGGATATTTTCACCTTTGATTTTTCTTTGTCCCTTTCCATAACTACTTTAAACTGAATTATATTATGATCACTATTACCCAGATGTTCTCCCACTGCAACACACTCCACTTGCCCTACTTCATTCCCCAGAACTAGTTCCAGCACTGCTTCTTTCATTATTGGTCTAGAAATATACTTATTAAGGAAATTCTCCTGTACACATTTTAGGAATTCTTCACCCTCCTTACCCTTTATTCTGTTTTATCCCCAGTCTATATTAGGTTAATTGAAGTCCCCTACTAATATTGGTCTATCATTTTTACATTTCCCTAAAATTTGCCTACAGATTTGCTCTTCTATCTCCTTCTCACTACTTGGGGTCTATAGTAAACACCCAGCAATATAACAGCTCCTTTTCTGTTCCTTAACTCTAACCAAATAGATCCAGTCTTTGAATCCTCTAGTATATTGTCCCTCTGTAGAACTGTAATATTATCCTTGATCAATACTGCCACCCCACCTCCTATCTTTTTTTCATTCCCTATATCTCCTGAATAGATTGTATCCAGGAATGTTTAGTTCTCATTCCTGCCCATGTTTAAGCCAGGTCTCCGTTATAGCCACTATATCATAACCTCATGTGACAACATGTGCCTGTAACTCGTCAACCTTATTTGTAACACTACAAGTGGCCTGACTCCCAAGTTATACTCTGACCTTTGCGGGATGCAGATCTGAAGCTCAACTGCCTTTCTCCAAGGCTGTTGACTGACCTGCTGTGTGTTTTCAGCTTTTTCTATTTTTGTTTCAGATCTCCTGTATTTACAGTATTTTGCTTTTTATTCACATCTGAAACTGCTTTTTGATAATGTAAAAGTGACACTTTAACTGCAGTCTAAAATGAAGTCAAATGCCCACATGACCATATTATTTCCTGGCCATCAACTGTGGATGTTACTGAATAACTTCCAGGAGTTATATCACTATCGTTAATCATTCTGTTTATGTATCAACTACATAGATGGAATAGCCTCCAGGGTGATGCCTATCCTTCAAAAACTCCACTGAATAAATTAATTACATGAACTCCACCGTGCATATTATCCACTAGTTAATGCATAGCAGGACACAACCTGCATTGACTTTTCATAGTGGGAGAACTTTCATACGTGGACTTCCGAGTAAGTCAGCGAAGACCTTCCTGGTCACATTCTTAACATACATACTGCATGACTGGAAATGTGAGAGAGGAGATCTGAAGTGATGGATGACCCCAAGGGAAAGATGAATGATCAAATTGAAGTTACATGTGATCTGGACAGATGGGATTAGTTGTGTTCTCTCCTGCTTCCCTCCTTTGTATAAACCAATTAGAATACATGGTTTGGCTCCTTGCAAAATAAATTTCAGCTTCTCATCAATGTGCAGTATAATTCGGGTGAAGTTACCCAAACGCACTTATGCAAGAGTTTCCACTGCACACCCCTTATTGTATAACTGCAGCCCAATGCAGTGCCATGTTTAAAAAGTTTATGGCTTCCCTGGGAACATTTAGATGTTATTTTGAATCCTTTTAATGTTTGCAAAGAGCCACGGACATTTGGATGCTTGTCAGCAGAGCTTATCAGATGCTTCAAGAACGTTCGGTTTCCTATCGGCAAACAGTGACGTGAGATGCATCGGCCTAACTTGGATCTGCTGGTGTTGCCTCATACTACTCGGGTATCATTCTGACGTCCATACCCACAGTATAACGACGCTGTTAAAATGTGAGAGTACACATGCGTGCGAGAAAATCCATGATTACTTGTAGGTGTTTCCATGAACTCTTTCTGGATGCATTTGTAGATTGCACTTATTTAGATTTAATACATACGTGTAAGCTGTAGTGTGCGTTTTAGAGTGGGGTTCCGATAACGAGTTCTCCTGGTTAATCTACACAGGCTGGTTCACGAAGAATGCACATTTTTAATTGTTTTCTCATAGATGTCATGTCAGTCAGTACAGTCTCATATATTGCGAGCAACCTGCTAACTGTGGTAAATGTCATTTCCAAGAGCGAACGAGTCAGCTCCACTTTGGAAAGGCAGCAGAGTGCTTCCCCGCAATGGCCGAGATTTTGAAACAGACTTTGGCTTATTTAAACTGCATTTAAACCATTTAAACACCTGGCTGCAGGGTAGAAGTAAAATGTAGCGTGCATTTCAACTCCTCAGATCATCTCGAAGCAAGTCCACAAAGCACAAATGAATGAATGACCAGTTCATTTGTTTTAGTTGAGAGAATGTTGGACAGGACACTAGAAGAACTCCCTGCCAGTCAACTAGCATTATGACATCTTTTACACCCATTGGAACAAGCAGACTATGCCCTGGTTTAGCAGGGCACCTCCAACAATGCAGCACTCCCTCAGTACTGCACTGAAGTGTCAGCCCAGATTATGTGCTCAAACTGTGGACCTCAGTTTGAACTTAGGGGGGAAAAATTCAGTTGGTTGCGCCTCCCGTTAGCGCCTTAAGAGGGCGCTAATGGGGCGCAAAGCATCTAGCGCCCAGGCGTGGCGAAGTTTGCGCCGCTCGCGAAATTAACTAGACATTTTGCGGCGGCGCTAAACACTACCGCCACGATCTCCTGCGCCGGCACTTCGTGACGTCAGTCGAGTGCGCAACGCCCCGGTATCGCCCCGGAGCGGATATTGAGTGGCGCCCCCTGCCTTACCGCCTGACGCTAGCAACGACAGGTTGAGGGGGGCATTCTCCAGTCATGAAGGGAAAGGGGGAGCGCTATTTAAAGGTGACCGCTTCCTGCCTTTTATTGTTGGTGCCATTTTTGAACTACGCATTCTGAGAGAGAGAGAGAGAGACTTCTGGAGAGATTCAACATTGTGTGAAGGAGTTTTGGGTACTGAGCAGCACTTTGCAGGTTCATTTTGATTTGCCATTCCTTGTATCGATTTAGAAGAGACTGTGGGGGCTGCACTCTGAGCTCTTTGCCTGGTACTCTCCATTGTTCTTTCCAGCAGATTTGATGTGCAGGTCTCTCCAGGCCAAGATTCAAGGCTGCAATGAGCAGGATGTGGATGGAAAGCAAGATTAACCATCCCCTTTAAGAACTGGTCCGTGCCATTGTGTGTGTGTTCCATTGCTGACTGATATTACATGAGCTTCGCCAGCGCTCTGAGGTAGCGCCTCGCTTCTCGGCCTTTGCGCCTTAAGACAGGTGTGAAGCGCCTGATTTAGCACTCCAATCACCTCCAGGGGCGATAAAAGTCAAGTTTGCAGTCGGTGGCGATAATTAGCGCCAGGCGCTAATCTTTGCGCCCGGCCGATAATTGCGCCCCAAATGGGGCGATACTGAATTTCTCCCCCCTAACCTTTTGACCCAGAGGCAGGAGTGCTAGGACTGAAGCAAACTACCACTTCAAGTAAGTTGATACGAATCAATAAACATGGTTATAGTTTAAACAATGTTTAACAATCATTACACAGTAACTGTTGAAATGTGCGTTTTTCAGGTACACTATTACTGTAAGTTTGAAATAATGCCTCAGAAGATCAATAAGCAAGATTACAGATGGGGGAGTCATTAGGCTCATTTTGCTCATTCTTACTATACAGTCCCAGGATCCCTCCATCACAGCATCCAACTGCTTCTTTAATGCTTCTAGAGTCCACTGTCCCACCTGGAAGACTATTGCAGGTTTTAATCACTCTTTACATGAAAAAAATGCTTCCTGACTTTATCCAGTTGATCTTTTTAAATAGGAATTGCACAAACAAATTTGTTATATTTAAAATTAAAGTGTAGGCATTGACTGCTGCAAAGGGCATGTCTTCTAGTGAAGTGGCAAGAACATTAGTAAATCTTTAAAAACATATATCCTTGTATCAGATCTGGGTTTCATATTCTTCTTGTATTCACAATTCCAGGAAGCATATCTTTTATGCTAGTGCTCAATAAAGGAATGCTTCATTTCCTTTCCACGCTTTCTGATGCAGCAATTAACTTTTTATTTGCCACAGAAATACCATCAAATGCCTTCATCCACCTAGTTACCATCTTAACAATGTTTGCCACTTGTGAGGTTCAATGAAGCACTTTTCTCTGCATATGGTGCCATAACTGTGAAAGTGCACCATGACACTTTAGTTATGATCATACATACAGGAGTCATACCAACATCTGACTGCTGAACATGCCCCTTATTTTTGTTAGCTGCAGTGCCTTGAATGTGAGCATTGCACACCATTGTACATGAGCTCTGTGTAGAGTGCACAGTGAGAGAGGAGCATGCACCTGGTTGGAGCAATTATAATTGCATACCTTCACTGTGTATATGTGTTCACTGTGTGTTTTAGTAGATGCACCACAATTGTGCCATATATAGTCTTTGCATCACCAAACATGTCCCTCTTCTCCAGCCTCTATTCCATGACTTCCGTTATGGCCTCCTTGCAGTGATTGAGTAGCATCCTGCCACCCCATTTGGCCTTCTGTTATAAGCAGCCTTCTTCTGCAAGAAGAGCAATATGCATTCAATGAGCTTTAAGAAAACACAGTGTAAAGTTATATTTTCCTTATAGTGCAGAGAAAAAAATTATTAGTGTACCACAAGAAATTTCACCTTTTAGAAAAGAATTCCTGGCTATCCTTTTTCATACTACACTAACATATATGTACAATAAATAGAATTGCTGCTCATGAGAGATTTTTTTTTTCCAATTTGTGAAACCCATTTCTGAGTGTCTAGGTCCTAAGATCTGGAATTCCCCCCCTAAGCCTCTCCATCTCTCTTTCCTCCTTTAAGAAGTTTCTTTAAATCTACCTCTTTGACTAAGCTTTTAGTCACCTGTCCTAATGTCTCCATTTTTAGCTTGGTGTCAATTTTTGTCTGATAACGCACCTGTAAAGCACCTTGGGACATTGTAATATGTTGAAGACGCTATATAAATGCTAGTTCTTGTCGTCGTTGTCGAGAGGCTGTAGTAAGAACATAAGAAATAGGAGCAGGAGTAGACCATTTTGGCCCCTCGAGTATGCTCCGCCATTCAATAAGATCATGGTTGATCTTCTACCTCAACTCCACTTTCCTGCACTATTCACATATCCCTTGATTCCCTTAATATCCAAAAATCTATCGATCTCTGTCTAGAATATACTCAACAACTGAGCCTCCACAGCCCTGTGGCGTAGAGAATTCCAAAGATTCACCACCCTCTGAATGAAGAAATTTCTCCTCATCTCAGTCCTAAATGGCCGACCCCTTATTCTGAGACTGTGACCCCTGGTTCTAGACTCCCCAGCCAAGGGAAACATTCTCCCTGCAACCACCCTGTCAAGCTCTGTAAGAATTTTGTATGTTTCAATGAGATCACCTCTCATTCTTCTAAACTTCAGAGAATATAGGCCTAGTCTACTCAATCTCTCCTCATAGGCCAATCCCCCCATCCCAAGAATCAGTCTGGTGAACCTTTGTTGCACTCCCTCTATGGCAAGTATATCCTTCCTTAGGTTAGGAGACCAAAACTGTACACAATACTACAGTTGTGGTCTCACCAGGGCCCTATATAATTGCAGTAAGACATATTTACTCTTATACTCAAATCCTCTTGCATAAAGGCCAACATACCATTTGCTTTCCTAATTGCTTGCTGTACCTGCATGTTAACATTCAGTGATTTGTGTACAAGGACACCCAAGTCCCTCTGAACACCAACATTTCCCAATCTTTCACCATTTAAAAAATACTCTGCTTTTCTATTTTTCCTACCAAAGTGGATAACTTCAGATTTCTCCACATTATATTCCATTTGTCATGTTCTTGCCCACTCACTTAGCTTGTCTATATCCCCTTGAAGCCTCCTTGCATCCTCCTCACAACTTACATTCCCACCCAGCTTTGTATCATCAGCAAACTTGGATATATTACATTTGGTCCGCTCATCCAATTCATTGATATAGATTGTGAATAGCTGAGGCCCAAGCACTGATCCTTGCCTTACCCCACTAGTTACAGCCTGCCAACCCGAAAATGACCCGTTTATTCCTACTCTCTGATTTCTGTCCATTAACTAATCCTCAATCCATGCTAGTATATTACTCCCAATCCCATGAGCCCTAATTTTGTTTAATAATTTCTTGTGTGGCACCTTATCGAATGCCTTCTGAAAATCCCAAATACACCACATCCACTGGTTCCCCCTTATCTATTCTGCTAGTTACAACCTCAGAAAACTATAACAGATTCGTCAAACATGATTTTCCTTTCATAAATCCATTTTGATTCTGCCCAATACTATTATTATTTCCTAAGTTACCACGCCCTTAATAATAGATTCTAGCATTTTCCCTACTACTGATGTCAAACTAACTGGTCTGTAGTTCCCCGTTTTCTCTCTCCCTCCTTTCTTAAATAGTGGGGTTGCATTTGCTACCTTCCAATCCACGGGAACCGTTCTAGAATCTATGGAATTTTGGAAAATGTCAACCAACGCATCCACTATATAGTCACCTCTTTCAAAATCCTAGAATGTAGGCCATCAGGTCCAGGGGATTTATCAGCTTTAAGTCCCATGAATTTCTCCAGTACTATTTTTTTACTAATACTAATTTCTTTCAGTTCCTCATTCTCGCTAGACCCTTGGTTCTCCACTATTTCCGGGAAGTTTTTTGCGTCTTCTTCCGTGAAGACAGACACAAAGGCCGCAATGTTTATAGAGGAGGCGGGTTGAGGGCGGTCCCGCAGCTCGGCAGCTTTCGGACCCGCTCCCGGATGCCATCGGCCCGCATTTATGATTTTTGCTTGATTGGCCTTGTTATGGCCGATGTGCGGGTCCCTCCAGGCAATTGCTTGGAGCATGTCAGTTTCTCGCGTCTGATGACGTGTTGTTTGAGTAAAAATTTAAAGGGGCCATGTCCCCTTTGCAAAAAATGTACATGGGATGACTTGGTGCTGTATTATCAAGAAAGGGGAGTTGACAGTGGCTGGTCTGAACATAATTTATTTAATGCAATTGCTGGTCATATTATTCCAGAAAGACATTTATGATTTTTTAATATTTCAATTTAGTATGTGACTAAGAAATGAAAAATATGCCAGATGTATTCCAATCATTGGCTTAGTAAAATTAATGCTTTTTTTCTCTTAAAAGTGCTGGCTGCTGCAGGAATGGCAGCCCCAAAAACTAAGGCTGCACCCAGGTTCAATGAGGGCTCCCTCCATGCTCTTGTGGAGGGAGTTAGAAGACGTCACAAGATCCTCTTCCATGGAAACGGAAGGAGGAGGCCTCCTCAGCAAACCAAGGCAGCTTGGCTGCAAATTGCTGAGGAGGTGAGTTCGAGGTCTGTGTGCAGACACACATGGGTTCAGTGTCGAAAAAGGTTTAATGATCTGCTGAGATCACCTAAAGTGTGGCCTCTGTGTTCTGGGAAATGGAAGATCAAGAGTGAGGGCTCAGGTGAATGCCATGTAGAATGTTGGTGGTGACACTGAGCGCAAACCACCATTTATTAGACAGATGATGCCTGGGGTTTGAGACTGTTGGACTTATATTCATCTCCATGTGTCAGCCACCTGTGGTTGAAGTGTAAGCTTATGCGAATCTGGCATGGATGAGTGCATCCCTTGCCTGACGGCCAGCAATGTGGTCGCCTGCTACTGGATTGGACACATCCGGCCCCGCAAGGCGTCGCTCCCCATCCTCCTCCTCGTTCTCCTCCTCATTCTCCTCCTCGTTCTCCTCCTCATCCTCTTCCTCAGCCTCTTCCTCATCCTCTTCCTCTTCCTCGTCCTCGTCCTCTTCCTCATCCTCTTCCTCATCCTCTTCCTCTTCCTCCGAGGAGGCTGTGTGCTGAGCCACTTGTTCATCCGGCAGCACTAAGCCGCGCTGCTGTGCGATGTTGTGCAGGGCACAGCAGACCACGATGATTCTGGAGACCCTGGCTGGTGCATACTGCAAGGCTCCTCCAGATCTGTCTAGGCATTGTAAGCGCATTTTGAGCAAGCCGATGGTTTGCTCGATGATGCTTCTGGTGGATATGTGACTCACATTGTACCACTCCTCAGCATCGTTTGATGGCCTCCTCATCGGTGTCATTAGCCATGTCTTCAGGGGATAGCCCTTGTCACCAAGAAGCCATCCGGAAAGTTGGTTTGGCGGATGGAAGAGCTGAGGCACAGTAGACTGGCGCAGGATGAAGTAGTCATGGCAACTGCCAGGGTACTTTGCGCAAACATGCATGATGATCTTCCTGTGGTTACACACCAGCTGGACGTTCAGGGAGTGGAATCCCTTGCGGTTGACAAATACAGCTGGGTTGTGATAGGGGGCCCTAATGGCTACATGTGTGCAGTCCATGATGCCCTGCGCCATTGGCAAGCCTGCCATATTGGCAAAGCCAATCGCACGCGCCGTCACACTTGGGCCATCCGTGGAGAAGTGGATGTAATTGTGCGACTTTGCAAAGAGGGCATCAGTGACCTGCATGACGCAGGTGTGTGCGGCCGACTGGGTGATGCCGCTGATGTCTGCAGCTGATCCCTGGAAGGAGCCCGAAGCAAAGAAGTTGAGTGCGGTGGTGACTTTGACAGCAACTGGTAAGGAGTGTCCACACGCTCCTCTGGGCTCCAGGTGTTGGTGCAGCATTGCGCAGATGTCAGCGACTACGTCTCTCAAAAGTCTCAGCCTCCTTTGGCACTGCTGCTCAGTCATGCTGAGGAAGCTGATCCTCTGCCTGTAAAGCCTGTGTTAGGGGTATCTCCTGTGGCGCGGAGCAGCCCTGCGCTGAGGCCCTCTGCCCTGTGCATCATCAGGTGGGTGAGGAGGAGGTTGGCGCTCCTGGTGCTGGTGCTGCTGTTGTGGCTGGTTGTTGTGCTGCTGTGGCTACTCTTCCTCCAATTCTGATCATGATGCAGAGATGCCGGTGTTGGACTGGGGTGGACAAAAGTGAGAAGTCGCACAACACCAGGTTATAGTCCAACAGCTTTATTTGAAATCACAAGCTTTCGGAGCGCTGCTCCTTCGTCACCTGACGCTCCGAAAGCTTGTGATTTCAAATAAAGCTGTTGGACTATAACCTGGTGTTGTGCGACTTCTCACTTTTGTCCAAATCTGATGACCAGGATGAGAGGATATAAATGTTTCCCATACCGTTGTTATAGATTTCATTTGAGGCAAGAAGCTTGCAAGCGCACAGTCGATGTGGCCTGAAATTATTGCAATCAGGTCACACTGCAGATGGCTGTCAGCTTGAACAGTCAAGATCAGTAGATTTGCAAAATCTTATCCCAAACCTCCAACAACAAGGTTGTTGGATTTGAATGTCAGCCATGTTACAGGAGTGCTTTTAAAGTGCTGCACCAATGACTACAGATCATGTCCTCCAGCAACTCGTCTGTTTGCAGCTGGCTTGTTTCTGACAAGATGGGAAACAGGAGCCAGATGCACAAAAATGGGAAACCACTATCAAAATAGGATTAGCAAAGCAGTTAACAGGCTGTTAACTGCCTTAACTACCTGTCCCACCGGTTCCAGTCAGGTCAGTTTGGGAGTGGCTGATCCGACACTCACGAAAATCGCATAGGGTTGGGATGGAGGCGGGTTGCCATTTTTTCTGATTTTCGCTGCTGACCCGCCTCCAAAACCGCCTCCTCAGGGCTATTAAAATCGAGCCCAAAATATTTGTTTAATTTCTCTGCCATTTCCTTATTCCCCATAATTTCTCCTGTCTTAGCCTGTAAGGGACCCACATTTACTTTAGCTAATCTTTTCCTTTTTATATACCTATAGAAGCTTTTATAGTCTTTTTTATGTCTCTCGCTAGTTTACTCTCATATTCTATTTTCCCTTTCTTTATCAATTTCTTGGTCCTACTTTGCTGAATTCTAAAATCCTCCCAATCCTCAGGCTTACTACTCTTTTTGGCAACTTTATAAGCCTCTTCCTTTGATCTGATACTGTCTTTAACATCTCTTGTTAGCCATGGTTGGACCATTTTTTCTGTGCGGTTTTTGTGTAGTGACACTACAGCTAAGTTATGATGAGTTCCACAAGAATAAAACATTACAGAGAAATGTAAAGATCACAAGTAAACATTTCACAATAATTGCACAACACTATACATTCTTTAGTAATGCATTTAACTTTGGATTATAATAAAGTATAAGCCCTGGTCTAAACATTTTTAAAGCTAAAAGGTTTTATTATACATTGAAGACAGCCTTTTGCAAAATTACCACAATCTACTTGATCTCCATAATTTGCCAAGGGATTCACTGTTTCAATCAGATACTTAGTAAAGACAAAATGAACCATATTTTCAAGAGCCAATGATTCTGCCTGACTCAAATATCCAGCAAAGTATCCAATAAAAAGACAAATTGCACAATCAGGGAAATAAATAGATTCTACTGTACATTAATGGAACTAGATCATAAGAGCACAGAGCAGATACAAGAACAAGAGCAGTGTTTGTCTTTTCAACTGTATGCCCAAAATGCACTATGACCCCTACTACATAACTCAGGCTGAAATATGGTCAGACGGCGCAAACTGCAGGATTTGCCTCGCTGTTTTCCTTGCTAAATTTGAACAGGAGACCAATTTTGCCATTTCATGCTTTGAAGTAAGTTCCACTGTTCCACTTAAGAAAACAATCAGCAACCTTTCTCTTCTCTATTCCTGATCCTTGCCAGCATGTTGCTCGCTTGGATGCCCTGAATTTTGAAAGGATTTTGTGGCATTTCAATAGTTTGAGCCATATTCCCCCCATATAAATGGTGCTTCGTCTCACTCTTTGACCTTAGAATTCCAAGACTAAAGGTCAGATTGATTTACTTTTGGCAACCCTGGAGGGTCAAACTAATCATTTTATGTTTGTTCTTTTTTTTTCTAAAGTGCTATCGATAAGGAACCACATTGTCACAAACCTCTGGAATTCTTTGGTCACTTCATTTGTGTGGCCTTTCCTTTTGCTGATTGCAGCCTAACATGTTCTCAATGAGTAAGGTGCACTGCATTAAATCGCTCTCTATAAACACAAATTCACAATGGTTGTGCTGATTAATTGTGCTTTTAGGTTTAGCTGCATATGTATAGCTGCATAATCATTTTAGCTATTTTTTCTCATATGTTTAGAAATGAATATAAACTGCATAAATCCATTTATAACCTATTGCTGCATTGGATGGTTGGTTTGATAAGCTGTTGTACTGACTTATAATAATGATACCCTTTAGGTCAACTGCATCTCGGGTTTTTCTTTAAATAGACAAAATATTTATTTGTAAAAGAGGCAAACATTAAAAGAGAAGAATGAGAAAATGTTATTCAGCCAACTTGGTATTTAGGTTTATGTCCAGGACTCAGTCAAATTATTTAATTTCCTATTTGCTGGCTATCTGGTTATCCCATGCATTTCTAAATGTTCACTAATTTGATCTTGAATTATGGATTAATAGTTTTCTCACAAATTACAGTGGACTAACTGGTGTATAGTTATTCAGTTCATCTTTCTTTTCATTTTTGAACAAGTTATACATCTAAGAAAGATTGAAAAATTGCGATCAGAAATTCTGCTACCTCCAAAAGACTGGAGTGTCAGACCTAATATTACTCATCTGAATACTTAGCATTTCTATACTGTTACGAGATAAATAACAAATTTCATATGGCACCACCAATTCCACATAAACTACACAAAAGCTTCAGATCTGGAATGCAAGGACATTTAATCAGTTCGGTATGGTTGAAAACAAGTTGAAAGTGTGGGCTGATTCCTGTATAATTGTCAACACTATATTATTCTACAGACCTTGCAAGTCTATTCTTCTCTTCTGTAAAGAAGGCTCTTAGCATTCTTTTTACTGACAGCTTTGTGTCTGTAATTGACCAGAGACACCCTTGCCCTCAGCTTACTATTTACAGTTAATCTACTTCAGCCTTTCTAGGGCCTTCCGAAGAGCAACATTAGGAAGATGAAAGATGGGCAGGACAAAGCCTGATATTTTGGTCAAGGATTCAGAACAGGGGTGAGCCATACAAAAATGCAAACATATATTTTCTGTTTAAAAAAAAAATGAAAGGGGAAGTGTCACATTTCCAGATCTTCCACAGAAAGGATTTGGAAAAAGAGTTGCTTTTAAATGTTAGGGGGTTAAAGCAAAGTGTATTCACACAAGTTGAAGAAATTGCAGGAAGATGATAGATGGTGAAAGTTTCCCCCCAAAGACTATAAGCAATAAGCAAATTGTTAGCTTCTTTCTGTAATCGATAAACACCTCACACCTATTGTGTTGGGGAGTCTCTGGGTCCCAGGCACTCAGCAAGAGTTGTCTGGCAGGCCTTCCTGTCCAGCAGTGAACACAGGGATATTAAAATAGATACAATGAAACGGGCAATCAAGGGCATGGGAGGGAGCATTCCCACCTTGAAACCCCTCATCTCCTTCAAGGACAAGGCCATGCAGTTCATGGGGAGGCCCTCGGCTCTTGCTGTGGAAGATGACGAGGTTGACAGCATTTTGCCAGGTTAGTGACTCACCCTTTGTTGCCTTTTACTCTCCAATCCTACAGATCCATCACAGCAGCGGGCAGCAAAGGAGGAGGAAGATCATGGTGAAGGTTATGATGAGGACCAAGTCACCCCAAAACCACAACTGCATGATAGTGCCACTTCTCAGGACAGCAGCACATACCAGGACTGCAGTTACCTACCTCCCTCCACCCCCCCCCCCCCATTCACCCACCATCAGAGCACCATGCAAGTGGAACATGTGAGGCGAGACCAGACTGTTCAGGAGCATAATCCAGAGATGCAGCCAGCAACAGTTCCAGATCTTCCACAGAAAGGATTTGGAAAAAGAGTTGCCATGGGACGAGGGTCAGATCAGTTCCTCGGCCCTTCTGTGCTGCAGTAGGAGCAAGCCACTTCCCCCAATCCGGTACCTCAGGTGGCATTTAAGAAGATGTGTCCATAGGGCATACTATCCTTGCTTGACATTGGGTGGTGGGGGGGTGGGGGGGGTGGGGAGCTTCGGGGTCTGAAAATCTTCCGATGGTCTGATGCTCTGTGAAGCGGTCAGAAGCACCTCTACACACTTCAGCAGTGGTAACAGAGGCACCATAGATGAACAGAAAGTACTGGAATGTTGAGAGAAAGTGCCAACAAACTAGTTATCCTCTAAGCATCTATGTGCAAGCAATAGATTCCCATGGAAGTTGTCACAGTGAAACTAATGTTTGGTGTTTGGTTGAAGATAAAAGAAGGTGTGTCAGGGAAATCGCCACAATCACAATGCTTGTACCTGCCATTATGCCAACTTCATACTACAAAACTGGCAATAACTTCAAAAAAGCTGACAAATAAACAAACAACATACAACTAAAAAACAGCTCAGAATTAAAGCCTTTGATCAAATCTGTTGCTGTAAGGCGACTGATTATCAACAACGTGCAATTATATATTGCCTTCAATGTCGAAAAATGCAGTGAGGTGTTTCACGGAGGTGTGAGGAAAATGGACATTAAGCCAAAGAAAGAGAGATTAGGAGGGGTCATCAAAAGGTAAAACAAAGAGGTGGGTTTTCTGGAGAATCTTTCTCTCAATCTCTGGGGTGAATTTTCATTTTTACTACCGGGCGTAAAAGAGGCAGTAGCCGATCGGATGAAGTCAGTGGAGCAAAAGTTGGGCGAGGTGTAAAATGGCCAGCTGATTGGCTACCTCTCATTGCCCGGCCAGCAGTAAAGTGACAAATCACCTCGATATGTCTCTGTTTCTCTCTCTCTCCTGTCCCACTGGTATAAATAACTAGAAGATTGTCTTTTTCTCAATGATGAGAAAACACAGGTGAGATAATTAGCTGGCTTCAAAATATTTATTAATACACAGAAAGCTCTTTAGTTTAGTCACCAATAAAAACCTGTTTTAAAAAAACCTGAATTAAAATGCCATCGTATAGTTTCCCATCCGTATTATCACCAGCAATAACAGTGTTATATTCTGATCAGTTGATCAAAGATAGATTACAACCTCTCAGAAGGAGTAAATGACTGCTGCCAGTAAGTGGAAAATATGCCTTCTTAAATTTATTTTCATTAAGCAGAAGACATGATAAAAAATGAATTAGTTCTGAAAATGAGCTATTAAAAAGTATCATATAAATGACATAGAAATTATTTGGGGTCCATTTTCCTTTAAATGTCAGAATGAGACATTGGTTGGGCTTAACGGCCTGTTTCTCTGTTGTCATTTCTATGTAATTAAACTGAGATTCCATCTGCCTGTTCTGTGTGTTCAAGCAGGTGTCAAGGATTTTATGGCTCTATTTAAATAAAAGCAGGACCCTGGCCAATGTTCTTCCCTCAACCAATAACGGGTTTTCGAAACTTGAATGCAGTCTAAGCACTGGCCGCCACCGAAAAGGTAAGTAAAATTAGTTTAATTTAAATTCATGTATGAGTGCTCCTCTCAGCTTCACAGCACTCCTGCTGGCCGCTGTTGGCCTTGCTTGTCCCCCCACCCTCTGTTCTCCCTGACACCTAGCACTTATATTTTTCAGAGTTGGGCAAGCTGCCTGTGCAGGAGCCGGCAGCTCACTCAAGTTATTGAAATGTGGCCCAAGGCCCAATTTTAAGCCTCCTGGTTGGGGTGTCGATTCTGGGATCCAACAAATCTTTACCCCAATTTGAACCTGTAGGCTGCCAGGGTTTGATTAAGTGTTCTTGAACTCCTGTTTAGCCTGTAGTGATTTAATGTTTTGTAAATAGTTAACAAGTTAAGCAATGTTTTTGCTTTCAAGCTACTAAATAGATGAGATATGTATTATGGTAAAGATCTTTTTAAAAACAAATTTGGTTTCTTTACAAACATAATTAGCAACACAAAGCTGTGTCTTGATGCATATTTTAACACCACTTAAATATGTTTGGTACTACTACTGTGCAGAGTAGCTCAAAAACTCAGTCTGTGGAGAGCGGATTCTCCAGGAGCAGCTGTTAGGATATATTCACTCAGACTTCAATGCAGCTGCACAATTAGGGAAGGCATGATATGGTGTGGTATGATGTATTAGATCACAGTGGGGTAGAAAATCAACACTCCATTGAGAAAATGATGATTGGGTCTCAAGTAAAACCATAGGCTCCAACCAATTAAGCAGTATTAAGATTTTCTCCATCATAAATGCTTCATTCGGCCCTATGAAATGTTTTCCTTATCATAGAAGTCATAGAAACCAGAAGGAGGCCATTCGGCCCACCGTGCCTGTGCTGGCTCTTTGAAAGAGCAATCGTGTTTAGTCCCACATTCCCACTTTTTGTCCATAACCCTGAAAGTTCCTCATCCTCAAGCACCTCTTCAACTCCCTTTTAAAATTATTTATGGAATCAGCTTCTATCACCTTTTCAGGCAGAGCGTTCCAGATCCTGACAACTCTCTGAGTGAGAAAAATTCTCCTCATCTCCCTTCTAGATCTTTTGCCAATGATTTTAAATCTATGATCTCTGGTTATTGACCCACTCAACAGAGGGAATGGTTTTTCTCTATCTACTCTATCAAAACCTCTCACCATCTTGGAAACCTCTATTAGGTCACCTTTTAACCTTCTCTGTTCCAAGGAGAACAGTCCTAACTTTTCCAACCTCTCATAACTGAGGCCCCTCATCCCTGGTAACATCCTGGTAAACCTCCTCCGTACCCTTTCTAAGGCCTTTACATCTTTTCTGAAGTGTGGTGCCCAGAATTGTCCACAATACTCCAGCTGAGGTCTAACCAGTGATTTCTAAAGGTCTAGCATGGTCTCCATATATTCATCTGCTGTACTACCTTGATCAACCTTCTCTGTTACCTCATGAAAAAATTCAATCAAGTTAGTCAGACATGATTTGCCGTTAACAAATCCATGCTGCCTCTCCTTGATTAACCCATGCCTTTTCAAATGAAAGTTAATTTTGTCCCTGATAATGGTTTCCAATAACTTCCCCATCACCGATGTTAGGCTGACTGCCCTATAGTTTCCGAGTTTATCCCTCTCCCCTTTCTTGGATAGTGGTGTAACATTAGCAACCCTCCAGTTCTCTGGTACTACTGCTGTATCCAATGAGGATTGAAAGATTGTGACCAATGCTTCTGCTATTTCTACCTTTGCTTCTTTCAGCAACCTAGGATGCATTCCATCTGGAGCACATCTTCTCTATCTATTACTATCCTGTCCATAACTTCCTTCGCCTCTTTTAGTGTAACCTTCACATCATCTGCTTCCTTTGCGAAGACAGATGCAAAGTACTAATTTAATACTTTATCCATGTCCTCTGCCTCTACATGAAGATTCCCCTTTGGGTTCTTAATAGGCCCAACATTTTCCCTAGCTAGCCTCTTACACTTTATATGTTAATAAAATGTTTTAGGGTTCAACTTAATGTTACCTGCTAATCTTTTCTCATAGCCTCTCTTTACCTCCTGTATTAACGTTTTCAATTCCCTCCTGTACTTTCCTTAATCTTCCTGGTTCTGACATCTTGCTCCTGACATTTGTCATAAGCCTCCTTTTTCTGTTTTCTTTTAACTTTTATTTCCTTTGTCATCCAGTGCGCCTTAGCTTTGGATGCTCTACCTTTTCCCTTTGAAGGAATATGCGTTGTTTGTACCTGAACCATCTCTTCCCTGAATGCCTTCCATTGCTCCGTTACTGCTTTACCCTGCAATCGCATTTTCCAATCTACCTGTGCTAGGTCCCTTCTTAAATCACTGAAGTTTCTTCCCCAGTTGAGCATTTTTATCTTTGATAGTTTCTGGTCTCTTTCCGTAATTACTCTAAACCGAATGATGTTGAGGTGACTGTTAACTAGATGATTTCGTACTGTAACACACTCCACTTGCCCTACTTAATTTCCCAGAACCAGATCCAACACTGCTTCCTTCCTTGTTGGACTGGAGACATATTGATTGAGAAAGTTCTCCTGTACACATATCAGAAATTCCTCTCATTCCCTATCCTTAGCATTATGTTTTACTCAGTCTATATTAGGGTAATTAAAGTCTCACAATATTACTACTCTATTTTTGTCACATGCCGTTGAAATTTGCCAACAAATTTCCTCATCTATCTCCTTCTCACTAAAGAAAACCTCCCAGCAATGGAACAGCTCCCCCTCTGTTCCTTAACTCAAGCCAAATAGATTCAGTCCTAGAACCATCTAGTATATCCTTTCTATTTAGAATTGTAACATCATACTGCCATGCCCCTTCCTCTTTTTCCTTCTCTATCATTCCTGAATACTTGGTAACCAGGAATATTAAGAACCCATTCCTGGCCTCGTGCGAGCCATGTCTGTTAATGCAACCACGTCATAATCCACGTGGCAACTTGTGCCTGCAGCTCACCAACTTTATTAGTTACACTATGGACATTGACGTACATACAATTTAATACCACCTTCCTCACTTTTGCTATTTTCCTCAATATGGTCCCTGTAATTTTGGGGATATTTCTAATTTTGCTGCTGTTTATATCTCTCTGTCCTCTGATCTCATTGCTGCTCCTGTCTGCTATTTTCTGGTTCCTCTCCTCATGATCCAAATAGTTACAAAAAAGATAGACTGATGAGAAAACTATTTTTTTTTTGTTAAAATGGTGCTATTATCACCTAAATGTGATTTCTTCTCATCCATAAAGTACTGATTTGAAAATAACAAAGGCAGGTAGAGAAAAAAGAAACTTGTTAAGGGCTTGCTAACCATTTATTAATATTGGTAATGTTCTTGTTGAATCATTTTATGCAAAAACAGTTTTCTTCCTCAACCCAAACATAACTCTAGACTACAGATCTGACAATGCATTCATACTTCACAAGTTTAGTGAAACCTCTTATCTCCGATGCTAAATTTGGAGTGTAAATCGGGTGCAAAGATCAAAAGTGACTCCAAAGCAAGGTGGGGTGAGATTAGCTCTTCTGGAAAGTTTCACTTAACTTCTTTTCTGGTGTCAGTTTAGGCCCCGACGCCAGATTCAGGCTACATTTACACAATTTGCACCAATGCTACAGTTGTATTGTGAATGCACTGTAAGTTGCAAGCTATCCAATTGTCTAATTTCCTCTGTGCTAAGCCACGCACATTGGTAATGCACTTCGACACTGATGAGTCTCTTTGGCACACATTCAGGCAGTAAAGCTCCCTTGCCAATTTCTCAAAGGTGCAGGCAATCATCAATTAGACACATGTGAGTTCCTTAGGCCATGTTGTACCCCACAGAAATAGAAAAGTATATCACTCACTCAAAGTACTGTGTTATGCCAATTGGAACATCTTCCCTGTTAACACCAGGGAACAGCCATCCTGTGCCAGTCGAACGTTAAAAATCTGTTACATTGGTCCGGAATTTGCTGTAATGGTGCTATTGACGAGGAACGCCATAAAGTTCGACCGTTTTAGTCCCCGATGCTCCAGTGGCAAATTTACACCACAAATTGCTGAAAAAAATCATTCAAATATACCGCAGGGAGCATAGCGATGGATTAGGAACGGCCAAATTAAAAAAACATTGTGATGAGATCCTACTCTGGCTTGGAAGTGTTTTAAAATAGATATTTGAAGGTTGAACTGATAGGCAAAAACAAGCACAAATTCAAATGATAGAGATCTGATTCGCCTTAAGGACTGTTTTTATATCTGTCTGGTTAGTTCATTAGATGGAACTGTAACCCTCCCCACGCCCCCACCCCCCCACCACCCCCACCAACACCCCACCCCCACACCCTGCCCTTCCCATCAAGGTTATACAAACAACATGGAAGTCGGAGACTTTTCACCTCCAATTGCTCAAGCAGTTTTTAATCACAGCACTATTTCTGATTTACTGCTTGGATTTTAATAAGGTATAAATGGGTACACTGCGATGACCAACAACCACATTCACAACGCATAGGACTAATGAGCAAATTACAAAAAAGGGTCACATTCGCATGGTAGTTTAAGGCTAGAAACCCGGCAACCCGCTCGACCATATATATAATTTCTGTTACTTTGCACTTGCACCAGTGACCCCAGACACTGTCAGAACTGCACGACCGAATAATAAAAAAAAGTGTCTAATAAGGGCAACTCAATTATTTCTTAATTTAAACAGTAAACTACGATTTCTGTGAATGCACCAAACAGCCCAGCAGTGCCATTCTGTAATGGTCTAAGTAGTTGTGGTGATCACAGTGGCCTCAATTCAGCAAACTCGATCTCGCCATTGGTTTTATTGATGGAAGGGGCTAAAATAATTTGTTGTTCAAATTTTTCAGTGAGGCTCTCTGTGGAGCAGCACAAAAGTCCCAGCAAATTATGGTGTGTTGTACATAATGGCAGAACTCACTCACGCCATAATTTCCTGGAATTTCTGCGCCATAATAATGGTGCTTGCTGTAGATGTGCCATTACTATGGCGTAGAAATTCCAGAAAATTATGGCTCAATATTGAGTTGGCTAGCTGGATGGGTGGGTAATAGGGAATTCCAGCTATCCTCTTCCACTTTGCCTGATGACACTGGTTGTTATGATAACCAACAGGACCAAAGGTAGGATGCTGACTGAGCAGTGTTACATAGAAGTTACAACACGGAAACAGGACGTTTGGCCCAATGACTCATTATTGGTGTTTATCCTCCACATGAAAGAAAGACTTGCATTTATATAGCACCTTGCACAACCTCAGGATGCCCCAATTCACTGTGCTACAAATTAAGTACTTTTGAAGTATATTCACTGTTGTAATGTAGGAAACACAGCAGCCAATTTGTGCACAGCAAGGTCCCACAAACAGCAATGTGATAATGACCAGATAATTTGATTTTTCAGTGGTGGTTGAGGGATATTGGCCAGGACACTGGGGATAACTCCCCTGCTCTTCTTTGAAATAGTGCCATGGGATCTTTTATGTTCACCTGAGAGGGCAGACTGAGCTGAAAGACATCTCCTCTGACAGTGCAACACTTCCTCAGTACCGCACTGGAGTTTCATCCTTGCTTGTGAGCTGAAGGTCCCTGGAGCGGGACTTGAACCTGCAACCTGGGCACTTCTTTTTTTTTCTTGTCCACCCTGGGCACCAGCACACTGATGACTATGATGGTGAAATGGATGATGAGGACCAAGTCACCAAGAAGTCACAGCTGCATGATACTGTTGTCATCCAGGATGGCAGCATGTGCCAGGCCTCCAGCCATTTCCCTCGTAGCACCACACTACTGGACATGGGAGAAAGAAAGCTGCCAAAGAGCAAGCTGAAATGAGATGAGAGCCACCTCAGTCCATGAGCCTGCTGTACAGCATGAGCTGCCAACCACCTCTCACTATCCTGGCCCCAGGTAGCACCCAGAAAATGCATGAGAATAGGTTCAAAAAAAGACAAGCAGGAGAAGCACAGTGTTAAGAAAGAGTAGGTTGATTGTGTGCAGTTAGGAATTCACTGTAATAAAATAAATTGTGCACTGGTTCTTTGTTATTGATGGACTTCAGTGGAAAGTAAAATCGGACGGGTGTAAAACGGGCAGCTGATCCAATTCGCATCAGTTTCCTGCCAGATGGGTAGGTTAAAATTAAACCCTTCCCTTTTATTTGAAAATGAGGGCTGTGGTGTCAAAGGTAGGCTTTATTACACAGAAGAGAAGCCTTCAGCGATGACGTGCTGTTATCCCTCTTGCAGTAAATGCTGCTCGAGTCTCCTTTGCTCCATCCTGTGGTGCTACCCCTCCATGAGAATGGCACGCAAGAGCTTGCCCATAGGGAATGCCATTCCTGCTCCTGAGAAGTCATGACTGTCTGTAGGAGGTGGAGGGTCTTACAATCCGCCAGTGGTCTGACCCGTTGAGAAGAATTTTTTTTTCATCATTCGCCTTCAGACACCGCTTACTTTGACATATGCAAATGAAGACAGTGAGAACTCAGTAGGTAGGTTACGGGTGGGTTATAGAAGCACGAGGAAATTCGCAGGAAGCCGATTAAAGGCAGAAACAACTTCCACCCCAATTTCCTCGCTGAAAAAAATAACTTGCTCCTTTCCTGCATGATAATTACACCAGAAAAAATGAAGAAATTCACCCCCTATTAATATAAATTTGAATTGGGCATTGAGAAAATCTCTCTATTTCTGACTCATTCGATTGAGGATTGCAGAAGGTCTGTAGAAGGTCTGTACTTGGGTGCAAAAAGGTTGGCATGCTCAACGTGCGCGCCTGATCATATGGACGCAGGTAACGCCCCAAATTGGTCCCTGTGCCTAATTTAAATGGAATTGGCAGGCTGCCAGCACTATTCGCGCTGTTGATTGGCAGCTGGCCTGATAGATTTGTGAATTCCGGGGCTCCCTGATGCCATTTAAAAGAAGCCTGCACCTCTTAAAGGAAAGGTTCACTTTGGCTGCAGGCAATTGGAAGAGAGAACTTCTGAACATGGCAGGCAAAGGAGAAGCTGCAAGAGCCTCCCAGTATTCTGGCCCTGCCTTGGAGGTATTGGTGGAGGCAGGTTGGCAGGGGGAGGGACATCCTCTTTCCACCCAATGGGAGGAAGATCTCTCAGCAAGCTGCCCAGCACGCGACCTGGCTGCAATGCAGAACAAAGTTCAATGACCCGACAGGGCTAGCTAAGGTAACTCTGCTAACTCATATCTCTCATTAGTCTCTGTTTCGCCCTGCGCTACCTGTAGCCCCAGCACTCTCAACCCTCCCCTCACCCATTTCCCATCACTCCTCTCCAATCACTGCAGCACACTCCACCACATTCTGCTGTTACTGCAACATTAGGCACTTGCTACTCCTCACGATTATTTCCCTCGCCTCCTAACACCTGTGTCATTGTTCACATACCAGCTACTCTATTTTAGCCTGGTATGCAAATCCTCAACACATTTCACTTGGCTACCACTAACGCACACCCTTCTTTCTTGTAGGGCAAGCTTGCATGCAATAAGGGAGTAGAGGGCCACAGGAGGATGATGAATGACCCTACACTTGCTGTCTCACTCAAAGAGAGTGTGATGGACATCGTGGACAGGGTATGTGTCAGGAGCGTGAGACTGGCGAGGCTGGAGGACATTTTCTGCAGGGTTTTTGACCATCTTTCTCTTGTTCCATCTCACTGAACTCTTACCCTCACGCATGACAAAGTGCTTCTGCCTTTAGTAACCACTCAACTGTTTCTGCTTACAGAACAGGGTGGGCCGGAGGGCAAAGGAAGAAGAGGGTAGCACATTAGAAGAAGAAATGCCACTTGACTGTACCCTTGCAGGCACCAGCTGGCATCCCGTGCAGTTCAGAGAGGATAGGCTAGAGGGGTCTGTACTGGGAGAGGCACCCAGCAGTAGTAGCGTGCAGGAGCAAGGACAGGGATATTGGGTGGCCAAGGAAGCAGCTCACTGGAGGGAGAGCTCACATCCGAGCTCTGCTGCAGAGAGCACAGATGAAGACTTTGAGGGCCCACCATACATGAGAAGACTAATGGCAATACACAAGGAGCATCTAAGCCTGCCAGTGAGCTTGTGCATAGTCAGAGAGGATGGAAGAGTCCAACCCCAACTTATGAGACCATGCAATCAACCAAAACCAGCACACAGCCAAGATAGCCAAAGAATTGGGCCTGAGACACCCCATCAGCCTATGAAGCCTAATCAGAGACTTAACTTAATGGAGCTGATGATCCCTTTAAATTTCACTGCTACAGCCTTCTTCCCAACTGTGAGCACCATGTTTTGCTAGTGAGGTTAGGAACTGTAGAATCAGGCGCTCCCAGACAATGATTTCGCAAAGAGACCTGATTCAGGCGCAGGGCTTTTATTAACATGTTTTAATGAGGCCACAGTTTGTTTCAGGTGGCTGCCAGGGACGCCTAACGAGTGCCCAGCCCAATATGGCGCACTTCCGGTGCTGTCCAAGAGAGTGCCATGTCAAACTGAAAGAGGACAGAGTGGCCTCTGGGTCCCAGGACAGAGCTGAGTGCTGATACTATGCTTTCAGGCTCTTGGACTTGCTCAAGACAGTGGTAGGGGCCACCGTGGCTAATTTCCTGCCTAGCGATTGATTCTGCATGCCTCTTGGCTCTTCATTTCCATGGAAGTACCTCCAGCAGTGCTTGCTCCAGTGCACTGCCCTTCAATTAGCTTTCTGACTCACTCGCCCTCCACACCTTTCTCCAATTATTACCAAGACATTTCTATCCTTATCATCCATGCCTATGTAACTTGGGTTTCCATGTGTCCATTCGCGTGTGTGTTTTGGCTGCCGCTCCGGACCCGAGCCCATCACTTCTATTTCCCCTTTTCTTTCCCCTTTTTCTTCTTTTCTCTTCACCCCTCCTAGACCCCTCTCTCCTGTCATCAGGCCTCCTTTCACTTCTCCCCTCCCAGCTACTCTACCCTCCCAAATTACTACCTCAACCCTTCAGCACTCCTCAACTTTTCGACTCTTCTGCCGTCGTCCCAGGCCTGACTCCCTCATAGATGAGCCTACAGCTTCCCTCTGTGGCTCGTTTGGCCTCCTCCGAAGGTCCCATTGAGGCAGTTGTTGCTGCCTCCTCACGAGCAGCAACCCCAACTGCCACATGCTGCTCTCTCACTGACCTTCCCAGCCAGCACACACGCTGGGGGCTAATCTTGCCAAGCTCGTTCCTGTCCCACTCACCCCTCTCAGCACTGACCCCGTGGACGCTTCCAGTGGATTGTCTGTCACTACCCCTCTCCGCATCGTCCTCCAGAATGTCTGTTCACTTGTGAACAAGGTCCTTGCCATTCATGAGCTTATTGTGAATGATTGCATCGACATCATCGCCTTTGACAGAAAGCTGGCTGATGGGTGATGACACCTTCCCCCTAAATGAAGCCAACCCGCCTGGCTATACCTTCCACCACATGCCTCGCCCAGACTGTCGCAGTGACACTGTGGCTCTTATCACCAAATAGCACCCTGGTCTGTCCCCCTACAGCTCTGGCACCTTCTCATTCTTTGAGCATCTCACCTTGTTCCACTGCTCTCGCCTCTCATTTAAAATCCTTGTTCTCTACCACCGACCCAAGTACCCAGCCAAGTTTCTCACCGAGATATCTTCACAACTATTTTCCCTCAGCCTGTGCACCGAGCGACTTCTCATCCTTGGTGATTTCAACCTCCATCTCAACTCATCATGTTCTCTCTCCTCTAAGTTCACTGCCCTCCTCTGCTCCCTAAATCTCTCCCTCCATATTAACTCCCATAATCGAATTCACAGGCAACCCCTCGACGTCGCCATCTCATGTGGCCTCGCTACTCCCATCATGTCAACCACAGATGTGGGGCTAGGTGTCAAATTTCTCTCTGATATTCGCTCCTGTGAAGCACCTTGGGACGTTTTACTACGTTAAAGGTTCTATATAAATGCAAGTGGTTGTTGTTATTGTTGTCCCATGTTGGAACAGTCCGCCACAAAAATGGTCATCTTTGCCCCTGATTTAGACCTGAAAAACGGGCAATCGCATTGCAATTTCACCCCTAGGGTGTCACAAGTAGAGCAATTTCTTCTGAAGTAAAATTGGTGACCAGATAGCAGGCTTTTGCAACTGAGATGCTGTAACAGCTCTTTATTCACAATGGTTCCCATGACCTTTGACATGGTTAGTATCAGGGATACTGGTCTGTTGTTGCTGGCCATTAGAATTTGATCTCTTCTTGTGGATAAGCACAATGTTTTCTGTTTTTCACTTAGACAGGGTAACACTAGGGTACAATTGAAACAGATGAGCCAGGAAAATGGCTACTTCCTCAGCTGGGGCTTTGAAAATCCAAACACCTAGGCCATCAGAGTAATAGTTATTTTAGGATTAAGGGTTTGAAGGAGACGCTTAAATTTCCTGATTTAGTTCATTGCAGTGCTCCACATGAATGAAACTTTTGGTACCTGATCTTATTTGTAATATAGCTTCTGGCACAAAAATGTTGAATAGCCCTGCTTTAATCGCATAAGTGTGGCAAGTGACAGTTTTAAAGGGGGTGCAAACCTTTGAAGGTGGCAGGACAAGTTGAGAAGGCTGTTAAAAAAGCATATGGGATCCTTGGTTTTATTAACAGAGGCATTGAGTACAAAAGCAAGGAAGTTATGCTAAACCTTTATAAATCACTGGTTAGGCCCCAGCTGCAGTATTGTGTCCATTTCTGGGCACGACACTTTAAGAAGGATGTTAAGGCCTTAGAGAGGGTGCAGAGGAGATTTATTAGAATTGTACCAGGAATGCGGGATTCAGTTATGTGGAGAGACTAGAGAAGCTGGGGTTGTTCTCCTTAGAGCAGAGAAGGTTAAGGGGAGATTTAGTAAAGGTGTTCAAAATCATGAAGGGTTTTGATAGAGTAAAATGGAGAAACTATTTCCAGTGGCAGAAGGGTCGGTAACCAGTGGACACAGATTTAAGGTAATTGGCAACAGAACCAGAAGCGACACAAGGAATTCTTTTGTGCGACAAATTGTTATGACCGAGAATGCTCTGCCAGAAAGTGTAGTGGAAGCAGATTCAATAGTAACTTTCTCAAGAGGGAATTGGATAATTACTTGAAGGGGAAAAATTTGCAGGGCTATGGGGATAGGGCAAGGGAATGGGACTAATTGGATAGCTCTTTCAAAGAGCTGGCAAAGGCATGATGGGCCAAATGTCCTCCTTCTGTGCTGTATCATTCTCTGATTATAAGAAGTGTCTTTGTGTCTCTGAACAGGAAGGATAGTATTGCTGCATCTGATGGTCGGAACAAATTTGAATATTCAGCCAGTCCTGGGAACCTCTCCGACAGTCATGCACTTTGGAGTTGTTTTCAAGAGAGCTGATGACAGGTTCATTTTGGCTTTGATTCCTTTCTTAGTTTCTGCATATACAACTCTCCTTCAAAGTGACCTGATTTTGTTTCTTTTTTTTGTTGAATCTTTGCCTTTCATTAAGGAGTGTCAGTTCTGGGTTGCAGCAATTTTGAATTTTAATCAATTGCTGTCAGCATTGATCCTTTCCAAAGTGGGTAAGGCACAGATAGATGCCAAAGTAAAGTTCCCTGGCTCCCAAAATCAGCCACTATTCCAGTGTACCTCCACTGCAACTTTGATGGGAGTCCACCAGAATAGCCAGAAACTAGGCTGGGCCTGCTCTTTCCTCAGAGTTTCCTCTTTGGCCTCTGCCCATCCAAACACAGCCATTATTATAAGGCAGGAACTCCAAACCTCAAAGATCCCATGCCCCAAACCTACAGTGGAACCTGTTGTGTGGTCAGAGGTGGTATGTCTCGTCAGACCAGCCATATCTTGCAGACAGGGTCAGAAGTGGGGCCCACCTGGGAGTCCAGACCGGGATCAAGGCTTGGACACCTGAAGAGGATGCAAATTTAAAAATATATATATTATAATGCGAGCATTATTAAATTGGTGCCGGGGGGGGCCGGGGGCGATGACACACATGCCCCCAGACATCCATCAGACGTTCCAGCCTTTCCTGTGAGCTGGATTCCCTAAATGCACTTAGGCAGAACCAGCGCAGGGAACAAAATCAGGATTTTCTGCTCCCCCTGTGCTGCACTTGTGCTTGTGCCAGCTCAGAGGAGCACTATTTCAGGCATTCAGTGGAATTGATAAACTACTTCTTAATGGATGGAAAATCAAGGGCTGCAAAGTGCAATTTTGTGATATGCACTCATTACCCTTTTAGGGTAAATTTTCTGCTTTTGTGTTTTCAGCGGAGAGCATTGCATGCTGGTAGTGATTATTGGAATATTGGGCATGGAGGACATTTCACATATGACCCTTCCAGCCAACAGCTAGAGGAAGCTTGTATCTTATCAGTTTTAGCCGGATTCAAGTCCAGGCCCCAGAAATGAAAGTACAGTGCATTATGACAGATGTCAGCTTGATAATACAAGGGAGAATCAGGCTGAAAATAAAAAGTACAGAGGACAAGTGAAAAAGCAAATAAGAGGGACAAAGAGACAGTACGAGAATAGATTGGCGGCTACCATAAAAGGGAAAGGTCTTCTATAGGCTTATTAACAGTAAAAGGGTTGTCAGAGGAGCGGTGGGGCCGATTAGGGTACTTTGCATTGGTGTTTACCAAGGAAGAGGATTTTGCCAAAGCTATGGTAAACTGGGAGGTTGCCGGGATACTGTATGAGATAAAAATAGATAAAGAGGAGGTACTAGGAAGGCTAGCAGGCCTTAAAGTAGATAAGTCACCCGGTCCGGTTGGGATGCATCTTAGATTGCTGCGGGAAGTAAGGGTAGACATTGTGGAGGTGTTGGCCACAAGTTTCCAATCCTCCTTAGATACAGGGGTGGTGCCAACCGACTGGAGGATTGCAAATGTTACACCCTTGTTCAAAAAAGGGGAGAAGGATAAACCTGGCGATTACAAGCCAGTCAATTTACTTTGGCTCTTCACAGTTCTGACGAAAGGTCATCGACCTGAAACGTTAACTCTCTTTCTCTCTCCACGGATGCTGCCTGGCCTGCTGAGTTTTTCCAGCGTTTTCTGTTGTTATTTCAGATTTCCAGCATCCGCAGTATTTTGCTATCGTATTAGTGTTTGGTTCACTGCCACCTCTCTTCTAGGAATGCCTACCTTGAAGAAGTTCTGCTCTTCTCTTCGACGGGATTTCCGTTTGGCTCTTCACAGTTCTGACGAAAGGTCATCGACCTGAAACGTTAACTCTCTTTCTCTCTCCACGGATGCTGCCTGGCCTTCTGAGTTTTTCCAGCGTTTTCTGTTGTTATTTCAATTTAATGTCGGTGATGGGGAAGCTTTTAGAAACAATAATCTGGGAGAAAATTAACAGCCACTTGGACATGCATGGACTAATAACATTTTTGTTAAGGGCAAATCATGTTTGACTAACTTGATTGAGTTTTCTGATGAGCTAACAGAGGTTGGATGAGGGCAGTGCAGTTGATGTTGTGTATATGGACTTTCAAAAGGCGCTTGATAAAGTACCACATATTAGGCTTGTTAGCAAAATTGAAGCCCATGGGATAAAAGGGGCAGTAATAGCATGGATACAAAATTGGCTAAGGGATCGAAAACAGAGAGTTGTGGTGAATGGCTGTTTTTCGGACTGGAGGGAGGTATACAGTAGATATCCTCAAGGTTCAGTATAAAGACCACTGCTGTTTTTGATAAACATTAATGACTTGGACTTGGGGGTAAAGGGCACAATTTCAAAATTTGCAGATGACACGAAACTTAGGAGTGTAGTAAACAGTGAGGAGGATAGTGATAGACTTCAAGAGGACATGGACATGCTGGTGGAATGGGCAGACACATGGCAGATGAAATTCAATGCAGAAAAGTTGGAAGCTGTTGGAGGAGCGGTGGCAAGCGGGAAGGATAGCAGCAGGAGGAGAAGCGCTCTTTCAGCGGCCGGGGATCGTTTCAGTCCCGGGGAATCACCGTCTGCAGGAGCAGCGGCAACAGGGGATATCGAAGCTTGTCTCATCGAGGCTGCCAAGGCGACACCTCGGAGGAGTAGCATCATTAAGCTTTTATTTCCCGAAATATTTCGTTAAATAACCCTATCGACTGACTACACTGCGTTTGAAGAGGACTTTTGATACACATCGGGAGACATTCAGGGAAACTTTGTCAAGACCTCACCAACACTATCAACATTTATTCTGGAAAATCTCTGAGGTTGGATTCCAGGATACCTGCAGCAGTAGAAAAACAACTGCAACAGCCATTATCGTGACCTTCATTTCTCGATACAGGACCAGACTTTCCTGGCTGACGGGGAAGATCCATTAGAGGAGAAGGAGGAGAGACTTGCATTTGGATAGCGCTTTTCGCGAACACGGGGCTTCTTTTAAACTGAGCCGGTTCCCGCCATTTTTACTCTGCGGGGCTCCTTTTAAACTGAGCGGGTTCCCGCTCTTTTATTCTGCGGGGCTTTTTTTTTAAACTGAGCCGGTTCCCGCTCTTTTACTCTGCGGGGCTCCTTTTAAACTGAGCCGGTTCCCGCTCTTTTACTCTGCGGGGCTCCTTTTAAACTGCGCCGGTTCCCGCTCTTTTACTCTGATGAATCTTATTTGTCCCACTCACAGACATAGTGCCTGTCACACCCACTGTACCAGACATACCCACACACTCACAGCATAGGACTGTAACTGGATTGGAATACGAGTCTCAGGAGAATATTAAACTTGGGCACCACAGAAATAATTACAATGTAAATGTCAAGATCACGGCAACTCATTCCCTGGAGGGTGCAGGTATTCCCGGGATTCTGTAGCTATTGTGGGAAGCCGATTACTTCGGTGACAACAACTGATCCACCCCGGAATAGACAAAACAGTGGATTGGTTTAAATCTGTTCTAGTTTAATCCGCAAGTTAGCTAGAGGGGATGGCAGGGGAGGCAGTGAAATGTTCCTCCTGCAGAATGTTTGAGGTGAGGGACGCCGTAGGTGTCCCTGCTGATTACACCTGTGGGAAGTGCACCCATCTCCAGCTCCTCGAAAACCGTGTTAGGGAACTGGAGCTGGAGCTGGATGAACTTCGGATCATTCGGGAGGCAGAGGAGGTCATAGATAGAAGCTTCAGGGATGTAATTACTCCAAAGAATGAAGATAGATGGGTGACGGTGAGAGGGGCTAGGAGGAGGCGGTCGGTGCGGGGATCCTCTGTGGTCGTTCCCCTCAGTAACAGGTATAACGCTTTGGATACTGTGGAGGGGGACGACCTACCGGTGGTAAGCCGCGGTGACCGGATCTCTGGCGCTGGGTCCGTCCCTGTGGCTCAGAAGGGAAGGGGGGAGAGCAGGAGAGCAATAGTTATTGGGGACTCAATAGTCAGAGGGACAGATAGGAGGTTCTGTGGCAGCAAAAGAGACTCACGGATGGTATGTTGCCTCCCGGGTGCCAGGGTCCGTGACGTCTCGGACCATGTTTTCAGAATCCTCAAGGGGGAGGGGGAACAATCACAAGTCGTGGTACACATCGGTACCAACGACATAGGTAGGAGAAGGGACGGGGATTTAAAACAGGAATTTAGGGAGCTAGGTTGGAAGCTGAGAGCCAGTATAAGCCATGTTGTAATTTCTGGTTTGTTGCCGGTGCCACGTGCCAGCGAGTTGAGGAACAGGGAGAGAGTGCAGATAAACACGTGGCTGCAGGGATGGTGTAGGGGGGAGGGTTTCAGTTATGTGGATAATTGGAGCGCATTCTGGGGAAGGTGGGACCTGTACAAACAGGACAGTTTGCACCTGAACCAGAGGGGCACCAATATCCTGGGAGGGAAATTTGCTACGGCTCTTCGGGGGGGTTTAAACTAATTTGTCAGGGGGATGGGAAAAAGGGCTGTAGTCCAGGAGCCAGTGATGAGTGTAGGGAGGTACTGAGGAGGGTATCAAGGTCGCAGGAATGTACCGGCAGACAGGAAGGTGGCTTGAAGTGTGTCTACTTCAATGCAAGGAGCATCCGGAATAAGGTAGGAGAACTTGGAGCGTGGATTGGTACTTGGGACTACGATGTGGTGGCCATTACGGAGACATGGTTAGAACAGGGACAGGAATGGTTGTTGGAAGTTCCGAGGTATAGATGTTTCAGTAAGAGTAGGGAAGGTGGTAAGAAAGGTGGAGGAGTAGCATTGTTAATCAAGGATAGTTTAACAGCGGCAGAAAGGCAGTTCGAGGGGGATCTGCCGTCTGAGGTAATATGGGCTGAAGTTAGAAATAGGAAAGGAGCGGTCACGTTGTTAGGAGTTTTCTACAGGCCCCCAAATAGTAATAGAGATGTGGAGGAAGAAATTGCAAAGCAGATTATGAATAGGTGTGGAGGTCACAGAATAGTTGTCATGGGTGACTTCAACTTTCCAAATATTGATTGGAACCTTTATAGGTCAAACAGTTCGGATGGGATAGTTTTTGCACAGTGTGTGCAGGAGGGTTTCCTGACACAATATGTGGATAGGCTGACAAGACGTGGGGCCACATTGGATTTGGTACTGGGTAATGAACCGGGCCAAGTGTTTGATTTGTATGTGGGAGAGCACTTTGGAGATAGCGACCACAATTCGGTGACTTTCACTATTGCAATGGAGAGGGATAGGGCCATACGGCAGGGCAGGGTTTATAATTGGGGGAGGGGTAATTATGATGTGATTAGGCAAGAATTAGGGAGCACAAGATGGGAACAGAAACTATCAGGGAAAGGCACAAACGAAAAGTGGAGCTTTTTCATGGAGCAATTACTGCGTGTCCTTGATAGGTATGTCCCTGTCAGGCAGGGAGGAAATGGCCGAGTGAGAGAACCATGGTTCACAAAAGAGGTTGAATGTCTAGTCAAGAGGAAAAAGGAAGCGTATGTAAGGATGAGAAAACAAGGTTCAGTTGGGTCGATTGAGGGGTACAAGGTAGCAAGGAATGAGCTAAAAAAAGAGCTTAGGAGAGCTAGGAGGGGGCATGAGAAGTCCTTGGCGGGTCGGATCAAGAAAAACCCCAAGGCTTTTTACTCTTATGTGAGAAATAAAAGAATGACCAGGGTGAGGGTAGGGCCGGTCAAGGACAGTAGTGGGAACTTGTGCATGGAGTCAGAAGAGATAGGAGAGGTGATGAATGAATACTTTTCGTCAGTATTCACCGAGGAGAGGGGTCATGTTTTTGAGGATGAGAGTGTGATTAAGGTGGATAGGCTGGAGGAGGTAGACGTTCTGAGGGAAGATGTTTTAGCAATTTTGAAGAACCTGAGGGTCGATAAGTCCCCTGGGCCAGATGGGATATATCCTAGGATTCTTTGGGAGGCAAGGGAGGAGATTGCAGAGCCTTTGGCTTTGATCTTTGGGTCCTCACTGTCACGGGGATGGTGCCAGAGGACTGGAGAGTGGCGAATGTTGTTCCTCTCTTCAAGAAAGGAAATAGGAATGACCCTGGTAATTATAGGCCGGTTAGTCTTACTTCGGTGGTTGGTAAGATAATGGAAAAAATCCTGAGGGATAGGATTTATGACCATTTGGAAAGAGGCAACTTAATCAGGGATAGTCAACACGGATTCGTGAAGGGTAAGTCTTGCCTAACAAATTTGTTTGAATTCTTTGAGGAGGTAACTAAGTGTGTAGATGAAGGTAGAGCAGTTGATGTCGTATACATGGATTTTAGTAAGGCGTTTGATAAGGTTCCCCATGGTCGGCTCATGAAGAAAGTAAGGAGTTGTGGGATAGAGGGAAATTTGGCCGATTGGATAAGTAACTGGCTATCTCATAGAAGGCAGAGGGTGGTGGTGGATGGAACATTTTCGGACTGGAGACCAGTTACCAGCGGTGTGCCACAGGGGTCGGTGCTGGGTCCTCTGCTGTTTGTGATTTTTATCAATGACTTGGAGGAGGGGACTGAAGGGTGGATCAGTAAATTTGCTGATGACACCAAGATTGGTGGAGTAGTGGATGAGGTGGAGGGCTGTTGTAAGCTGCAAAGAGACATTGATAGGATGCAGAGCTGGGCCGAAAAATGGCAGATGGAATTTAACCCTGATAAGTGCGAGGTGATTCATTTTGGTAGGGCAAATTTAAATAAGGATTACAGGGTCAATGGCAGGGTTCTGAGGAACGTGGAGGAACAGAGGGATCTGGGGGTTCATATCCACAGATCTCTGAAGGTTGCCACTCAAGTGGATAGAGCAGTAAAGAAGGCCTATAGTGTGTTAGCGTTTATTAACAAGGGGTTTGAGTTTAAGAACCGTGAGGTTATGCTACAACTGTACAGGACCTTGGTGAGACCACATTTGGAATATTGTGTGCAGTTCTGGTCACCTCACTATAGGAAGGACGTGGAAGCATTGGAAAGAGTGCAAAGGAGATTTACCAGGATGCTGCCTGGTTTGGGGGGGAGGTCTTATGAGGAGAGATTGAGGGAGTTGGGGCTTTTCTCTTTAGAGCGGAGGAGGATGAGAGGCGACTTAACAGAGGTTTATAAGATGATGAGGGGGATAGATAGAGTGGATGTTCAGAGACTATTTCCTCGGGTGGAGGTAGCTGTTACAAGGGGGCATAACTATAAGGTGCATGGGGGGAGATATAGAAGGGATGTCCGAGGTAGATTCTTTACTCAGAGAGTGGTTGGGGTGTGGAATGGACTGCCTGCTGTGATAGTGGAGTCGGACACTTTAGGAACTTTCAAGCGGTTATTGGATAAGCACATGGAGCACACCAGAGTGATAGGGAGTGGGATAGCTTGATCTTGGTTTCGGACAATGCTCGGCACAACATCGAGGGCTGAAGGGCCTGTACTGTGCTGTACTGTTCTAAAAGTGTGAGGTGATCCATTTTGATAGGAAGAATGAGGAGAGACCATACATGCTAAATGGTACAATTTTAAAGGGGTGCAAGAAGAGAAAGACCTGGGTGCGCTTGTGCACAAATCTTTGAAGGTGGCAGGAGAGGTTAATGAAGCATATTGGATCCTGGGCTTTATAAAGAGAGGCATAGAGTACAAAAGCCAGGAAGTTATGCTAAACCTATAAAAAACACTGGTTCGGCCCCAGCTGGAGTATTGTGTTCAATTCTGGACACCACACTTTAGGAACGACGTGGAATCTTTGGATAGGCTATAGAAGAGATTTACTAGAATGGTTCCAGGGATGAGGGACAGTTACATGGATAGACTGGAGAAGCTGGGGTTGTTCTCCTTAGAGCAGAGAAGGCTAAGAGAAGATTTGATAGAGGTGTTCAAAATCATGAAGCATTTAGATAGAGTAAATAAAACAAAACTGTTTCCAATGGCTGAAGGATCAGTAGCCAGAGGGCACACATGTAAGGTGATTGGCAAAAGAACCAGAGGCAACATGAGGAAACATTTTTTTACACAGCAAGTTGTTGTGATCTGGAATGCTCTGTCTGAAAAGGTGGTGGAAGCAGATTCAATAGCAACATTCAAAAGAGAATTGGATAAATACTTGAAGGATTTTTTTTTTTTACAGAGCTATGGGGAAAGAGCTGGGGAACGGGATTAATTGGATAGCTCTACCAAAGAGCCAGCACAGGCATGATGGGCCGAATGGCTTCCTTCTGTGCTGTATCATTCTATGATTCTATGAATTAATCCCCATAAGGTTGATACACAGTCCAGGTTCTAATTGAAGAAAGAAAGAACTTGCAATTATATACGATTTCAGGATGTCCCAAAGTGCTTTACAGCCAATGAAGTACTTTGAAGTGTAGTCACTGTTGTAATGTAGGGAAACCTGGCAGCCAATTGGCACACAGCAAGGTCCCCCAAACAGCAATGAGATAATGACCAGATAATCTGTTCTGGTGATGGGAGCTGAGGGATAAAAATTGTCCAGGACACTGGGGAGAGGCGAGTTTAATGGGCATTTAATGTGCAAATCCAGCAAGTACTTAAAAATAACAGGGAGGCTAAGGGTGAGATGCTGTTTGTGTGAAACAGCAGTGCAGCAGCATAAATCAACCAAGAAGTTCTGGAGATTCACATCTCACAACATATCTCTTAATCCCCTGAATTTGCTGGCTCGTTAACACGCTGTTATTTCTCCAGCAATTCCTGGAGTGGGGCTTGAACCCACAACCTTCTAATTCAGAGATGAGAGTGATACCACTGAACCAAGGCTGACACTTATGAAGTTGTGATACTTTAATCAAAAGTCTTGTTTATCAAAAGGGTCTGAGATTTTTTTTTAAAACAAGTTAATTAAAAATAATGGAAGTTGCTGAACGGTATAAAATGCCGATTGACTGTTGTAAGGATAACATAACATGTATGTCAAAGAATGGTACAAGATATTGCATTACACACACTTTTTTTTAATAAGACCAGAAGGATCGCCACAAGATTATTTAAGGTTTGTCAAACATACATTCAGAAGCTCCAATGATTCTGCTGCATATCTGGTCAGAGATACAGCATTGTTTTCTGGCCAAAGAGTGGAAAGAAGAGAACTTTAACACAGTGATTTTGGCCTGAGTGTTATTATTGTTCAAAAAAGTGACTGCAGCAACTGGCTAGAATCTATGGAGCTGCCGAAGCAAAGCTTGGAACAGAGCATGTCTGTTTGGGTTTGTTGGAGTCACCTGTCTCCCTTGTACTGACTGCAGCAGATGAAGAAATCATTACATTATAGCCACAACTTCAGGGCATCACCAAGGTTCTACAAAGGTACGTGAAAACAATTGTATTTAACTTCAATTTGAAAACTGCTGTTTCTGCGTGGGCTCCACCAGTCTCCCATTGAAATTACAGCAGGAGATCAGGAAAACCATCGCTGGAATTCAGGGCCAACATCTTTATCTCAAACAGGATTTATCAAAATAAAGCCATCTGAGAACATACAGAAATATAATTTTGCAAACTAATCTGATTCTTCAAAATATTCAACATTATCGCCAGAAAATCATTGGTAACAAATTTGTCTTTCCACATATTTTGAAAGCCACACGGAAAGGTTATACGCAGGAGGTTCATGTGGCACACGCGTCAAATTTAATTTGAAGCACCAATACATATTTCTTGACCTACAATTAATATTATATTGTCAGCAATTCCCCTTTTTTATAGTTTGCTGACTGTGTGATGGACTCAATTCAGCAGATCTGTTTGCCGGTTTTTTTTAAGTTTATTTGAAACAGTTTTGAATACCATTGACACAGTTTCGACCCACAAGAAAGTGTTTATGGATTCTTCCTGAAAATGAAAAAAATCTTGTCTATATGACACTTTTCAACAGTGTTCCTTCTTTGAATTCACGTTAGGCAGAATGCCATTATCACCAATGTGATATCAATAATAACCTGGTGTGCCTCATAAGATTCAAAAAGGTTCCATTAATCTGAAAAATTCTGTGTTTAATGCCACTAGGCAAATATTTAAATGGTAATTAACTTGTTCTTCTATGCTTTTGTGTTGCCACTTTTGCAATTGAGCTGCATCAAGAGAGACTGATCTCACAACCTGTTAATAGTTAAAGAGGATCATTTCCTTCTATTCACTTGCAGCTTAATAAAAAAAAGATGCAACAATACATAGGCCATTTGGAAATGCTGTGAAGCGAGGAATGAGACTGAATATTATTCCTACTTGCTTGCCAGAAATGAAAATGGAAATGGAAGCGTATTGCCACTGCTCGCAGCCTAAAAGACGATCTTGTGTGCACTGGCGGGCTGAGGCTCATCCAGTGCTAATAAATGAGAATGCCATTGGTAACATTAGACACACTACACATTCTCTGATCCCACCCATTCTGCAGCAAAGGCATGTTAGATTCCTGCACCACCAATAAAGAGGAGTTGATGGATTAGAATGGGTCCCTTTGTTGAGTGTTAATAATAACAAGGCTGAATCCACGGTCGGGCACTCCTGGCGCTCGCAGGGAATGCTGGTCAGGAAATTGTGGCCGGAATTTTCACATTGCAGAGCGTGCGGGTTTGGGAGCGGGTCGGCGGTTAAAAGTGCTGAAATTGACAGCGCGTCGGGAACACGCAGTCATCCCACCGACTTTAACTAGGGCGCATTCTATGGTGCAGCACGGACCCGCTCAGGAGAGGCGGGCGACCTCATTGAGGTAGTTAACTACACGTTTAGACAGCCTTTTAACGTGAGGTTTTAATTTTAACTGGCTGCGCATGGGATTCACGGAACACGGGAACCTCGTCTATAAAGGGGAGGCGGAAGCTCAGTGGCCATTGTGCTACTTCATTAAGTGACAGCTGTAAAAAGCACATAAATACAGAGACCTTACACCTGATTCCTTGCCTAAGGGAAAGGCTCTTGCTGACTCCATTTTGTGCAGAGATTTTGCGTTCAGGAGTTTGCAGGTGATTTCTGAAACCTCAGAATCCACTCTCACCACATTGCTAGTCACTCTGGCTACATTGGAGGATTGTGCCTCTGATCTCCACTTTATCTGGCATCTATCAGATCTATCAGAACCTGGTGTTGTGCGACCTCTCAAATCTATCAGATCAGCATGGGTGCCGCTTACGCTCTGTCACCTTGGACCTCAGATTCGGAACAAGATGAGCCCCAGCACCAACAATACCAGCCACAGCAGCAGCAACAACACCACCAGTAGCAGCAGCAACAACACCAGCAGCCTTCACCTCATCGGCCTGATGCTCCACAGGGGAGAGGCGGTCAGCACAGGTGTGCACTGCGCCGAAGACGATGCCCCCAATACAGGGTATACAGGCAGAAGATGAGCTTCCTGGACATAACTGAGCAGCAGTGCTTCAGGAGGCTCAGGCTATTGCGCCAGGTCTTCGCAGACATTTGTAGCTTGCTGGAAGAAGACCTGCTGCTGAGTGGACCTGGTGGACACGCCTTACCAGTGGCTGTCAAAGTCACCATCGCCCTCAACTTCTTCACCTCAGGCTCCTTCCAGGGATCTGCAGCAGACATTTGCAGGATCTCGCAGTCGGCCGCCCACAAATGCAACACCCAGGTGACCGATGCCATGTTTTACAAGTCAGCCACTTATGTCAACTTTGCCACTGATGAGACCAGTATTACTCAGTGGGCGCTTGGCTTTGCGGCTCTGGCTGGCTTCCCACAGGTGCAGGTCTTCATCAACTGCACACATGTGGTGGCTACACCTTCTTCTGGAAAGGCAAACCTGAAGAAGAATGCCGCCTCCATGGGGTAGGCTTCGCCATAAAAAATGAACAAGTTGGGCGTCTCAGAGACTCTCCTAGCGGTATAAATGAGCGCCTCATGACTCTTCGGCTCACCCTAGCCCGGAACCAGTGTGCTACGGTCATCAGTGCGTACACCCCAACACTGGAAGCCACAGATGAGGCCAAAGAGGAATTCTACTCCAGCCTCGAACAATCCCTGTCCCGAGTCCCAACAGGCGACAAGCTGATCCTCCTTGGCGACTTTAACGCCAGAGTTGGAAAGGACACAGCCCTCTGGGGAGGTGTGATCGGCAGAGAGGGGGTAGGGAAAGCCAACTCCAATGGTACCCTCCTCCTGTCGAAATGCTTAGAACATGGCCTTGTCATAACCAACACCTTGTTCCGTCAGAGAGACAAGTACAAGGCTTCATGGCAGCACCCTCGCTCCAAGCACTGGCACCTGCTGGACTATGTCATCGTCTGAGTGAGGGACCGCAAGGACGTCCGCATCACCCGCGCCATGACAGGAGCTGCCGACTGCTGGACAGACCACCGCCTAATCCGCTCTGTCATCTCCATCAATGTAGCCCCAAAACAGCGGCGGCAACAGAAACAATGCCGCAGGAAAATCAACGCTGGAGCACTCAAAGACCCCACTAAGAAAGCCCTATTCAGCCTGCGCCTCACAAACAACCTGACGACTCCCAGTGATGCAGAGACACAGAGTGTCCACAACGCCTGGTCTGCACGCAAGGCCTCCATAATCAGCACCTGTGAAGAGACGCTCGGTCACTCGACCGGGAAGCACCAAGACTGGTTCGACGAGAACGACCAGGAGATCCAGGAGCTAATAAGCTGCAAGCGCAAGGCATTCCTGATCTGGAAACAGCAACAGAACTTGAGAGCAAGAAAGCAGCTCTACAGACGCCTGAAGGCCGAGGTCCAACAAAAAACTCGCGACCTAAAGAACAGATGGTGGGTGGAGAAAGCGCAGGAGATCCAGCAGCTAGCCGACAACCACGACGTGCGTGGATTCTTTAGCGCAGTCAAGACCATCTACGGCCTAAGCACCCAATGCCCTACCCCTCTGCGGGCCAAGAACGGAGAGGTACTCATCAAGGACAGAAAGGCAGTCAGTGCCAGCTGGAAGGAGCACTTCGAAGATCTCCTTAACCGAGACTCTGTCTTCGACGTGAGTGTCCTCAACTCCATCCCGCAGCATGCTACCCGCCACCATCTCAGCACAACCCCAGCCCGGCATGAGGTTGAAAAGGCCATCCAACAACTGAAGAACAACAAGGTCTCAGGAGCAGATGGAATCCCTGCCGAGGCACTAAAGCATGGCGGAGAAGCACTACTGGCGTGAATTCATGAACTCATTTCTCTTATCTGGAAGGAGGAGAGCATGCCAGAGGATCTCAGAGATGCTGTAATTGTGACCATCTTCAAGAAAGGTGACAAGTCCGATTGCTGTAATTACAGAGGAGTTTCCATGCTGTCTGCCACAGGGAAAGTCATCGCAAGAATCCTCCTCAATTGCCTTCTCCCAGTGGCCGAAGAGCTCCTTCCAGAGTCGCAATGCAGATTCCGCCCACTAAGGACATGATCTTCACTGCACCTCAATTACAAGAGAAATGCAGGGAACAGCACCAACCACTGTACAAGGCCTTCGACACTGTGAACCATGAGGGATTATGGAGTGTCCTCCTCAAATTCGGCTGCCCTCAAAAGTTTGTCACCATCCTCCGCCTGCTTCACGACGACATGCAAGCAGTGATCCTGACCAACGGTTCCACCACAGACCCAATTCACGTACGAACCGGGGTCAAGCAAGGCTGTGTCATCGCACCAACGCTCTTCTCGATCTGCCTTGCTGCAATGCTCCATCTCACCCTCAGTAAGCTCCCCACTAGAGTGGAGCTAATTTACAGAACAAACGGGAAACTGTTCAATCTCCGTCGCCTCCAGTCCAGATCCAAGATCGTCCCATCCTCTGTCGGTGAATTACAGTATGCAGACGACGCTTGCGTCTGCACACACTCTGAGGTCGAACTCCAAACCATCGTCAACACCTTCACCGAAGCGTACGAGAGCATGGGCACTAAACTAAACATCCGTAAGACAAAGGTCCTCTACCAACCTGCCCCCGCCACACAGTACTGCCCCCCGATTATCAAAATCCACGACAAGGCCTTAGACAACATGGACCACTTTACATACCTCGGGAGCCTACTGTCAACAAGGGCAGACGTCGATGACGAAGTCTAACACCGCCTTCAGTGTGCCAGTGCAGCCTTCGGTCGCCTGAGGAAGAGAGTGCTTGAAGACCAGGACCTCAAACCCGGCACTAAGCTCATGGTCTACAGAGCAGCAGTGATACCCGCCTTGCTGTATGCCTCAGAGACATGGACCATGTACAGCAGGCACCTCAAAGCACTGGAGAGGTACCACCAACGCTGCCTCCGCAAGATCCTGCAAATCCATTGGCAGGATAGACGCACCAACGTCAGTGTTCTCGCTCAGGCCAACATCCCCAGCATCGAAGCTTTGACCACGCTCGATCAGCTCCGATGGACGGGTCACATTGTCCGATACGAGACTCCCAAAACAAGCGCTCTACTCGGAGCTCTGGCACGGCAAGAGAGCCCCAGGTGGGCAGAGGAAACACTTCAAGGACACCCTCAAAGCCTCCTTGAAAAAGTGTAACATCCCCACCGACACCTGGGAATCCCTGGCCCAAGACCGCACAAAGTGGAGGAGAAGCATCCGGGAAGGCGCCGAACACCTCGAATCTCTTCGCCAGGAGCAAGCGGAAGCCAAGTGCAGGCAGCGCAAGGAGCGCACGTCAACCCAAGCACCCCACCCACCTGCTCCTTCAACCACCGTCTGCCCCACCTGTGACAGAGACTGTAGGTCCCGCATTGGACTCATCAGTCACCTGCGAACTCATTTTTAATGTGGAAGCAAGTCATCCTCGGTTCCGAGGGACTGCCTAAGAAGGAAGAAGAAGAAGAACATGTGGCCATCAAGGAACCCCTACAACACCCAGGAGTGTTTGTGAACCGCAAGGGCTTCCACTCTCTCAATGTGTAGCTCGTCTGCAACCACAAAAAGATCATCATGCATGTGTGTGCCAGATTCCCTGGCAGCTGTCATGACTCTTCTGTGCTGTGCCAGTCCACTCCCCCTCTGCTCATTGCACCTCCAAACAGACTTACCAGCTGGCTGCTTGGAGACAAGGGCTATCCACTGAAGACGTGGCTAATTACATCCTTGAGGAGGCCAAGCAATGAGGCTGAGGAGCACTATAATGAAAGCCACATTTCCACCACATGTGTCATTGAGCAAACAATCGATATGCTGAAGATGCACTTCAGATGCCTTGACTGATCTGAAGGAGCCCTTCAGTACGCACCAGCCAGGGTCTCCAGAATGATCGTCGTATGCTGCCCGCTGCACAACATAGCGCAGCAGCGAGGATTGGAGCTGCAGAAGGAGCAAGGCACAGAGCGCATAGCCTCTTCAGAGGAGAAGGAACAGGTGGAACACGAGGAGGCGGAGGAGGAACCAGAGCCAGCTTTTCCATACATTAATTTAAATGGACAGTAAATAAGGCACTGCGGGTGTACAATTTCCCAACCAGTGCTCCCTGCGTACGCTGGAGGCAACCGACTGTAGAACTAGCACTAACATTAATATTGCACATTAAATCTGGTAGGAATTCTGCCCACCAATGAATTTTATCCATAAATATGTCTTTTCATAATTTATGGCCGAAGCCATTGTCTTCAGCCACCATCATTAACACCGTATCCGCGCCACTGACCCCATCCCCCTCCTTAGCCACTGTCGCACGTTGAACCAGACTGTTTGCAACCTTGGTGTTCTGTTTAAACATGAGCTGACGTTCCGGCCTCATATCTTTTTCTTCATAAAGACTCCTTATTTCCACATACATATTATTGTCTGCCTTCCCCTCTAGCTCAGCCCATCTGTAACTGAAACTCTCATCCATGCCTTTGTCACCTCCAAACTCAATTACTCCAATACTCTCCTGGCCAGTTCCCCTTCCATCACCCTCCTTAAACCTCAGCTTATCTGAATGCTCAAGGACAGATGCCTGCTCATATACATGTCAAAAAAGAAGACCAGACTCACCACACACCCACAGTAGCAACACAGTCTGCCGAAGATTCCTCCTGGGACTCAAGCCCTCAAACAAGGGCCACTTTGGTCCATGAAGCTCATGATATCACAGCGCAGCCAAGCACCACTGGCATCTCGGGCCTTCAGGTGTCACCACAGCGCAGCTCCAGGATAGGTTTCAGCACAGCATGAGAAGCACCAGGGTTAGGCACGGTGGTAATAGAAAGCACTTTCTGTAAATCTATATGTGCATTTTGCAATATCAAGTCCAGTCTTCTGAAATTTGTTTGTTTTTGTGTTTGAAAGGATGTTTGAAGGTCAGTTTGCAATGGGAGATAATTCCTTCTGTATCTCCTTACTGAACAATTGCCTCATACTGAGACATCACTGAGAGAGCAGCATGGTCTGTAGTCTGTGGTGGAAAGGTATCTCCTGGATGGTCTTCTCCATAGGTGTGGCCTTATCCTGTGTGACTCATTTCCTCTTCCTCCTGCTCCTGTTCTACCTCTAGTATAGGGGCATATATGGGAAATGCCGACAATGAACTCCATGGTCAGGGCTGCATGACAGAAGGGTGGGAAGGAAAAGATTTCCCTGTCTGAAAATGCTGAAAGGCAGTTTGCAGATTTACTTCTTAACAGCACGGTCTAAAAAAGATCTTTCTAATCGATTCAATCAAAGCTGATATTTCAGATAAGGTTTGTGGGCACTCAAAGCCTGTGAGCTCAACTATTACCTGGTTCAACAAGTCATACAGGTAACTTACTCTTCTTTTCCACAGCTTAACTTAAGTCAGGTGCAATTCGGATGTGAATAGCAAATATCTGGTTCAGCAATCATTTGCATACATGCACCACTTTGGGGCGAGTGCATCTCCTGCCATCAGCCACTTCTACCAGAATTTAGCCTGTATTTTAGAACGGGTGTATCTGATTTATGCCCTAAATCCTGGGCCCCTGTGTCTGAACATGTGCATCAAATAAAATGTCTGACTTTCTGGCCCCAGATATTTGAAGTTCTGAATGTGCTGTTATTCGGTAATAGGTAAGTCTATCCTAACCACAAAAGAACTAGAATCCCCTGCCCCCCAACTATACTGTGAAGCAAAATATTGCCACATTGTTAGGGATCAAATGTACCCTCCACCTTTTGCAACAAACAATTATGCTTCCAATGTCACCAGGGATAATGAAAACGTATTATGACTCAATGACCAGCGACTGAACACTGCCTAGTAGGCCACCTAGTAATTAATAATTTTAAAAAACACTGCACTTCCTTTTGTCACCCTAGTTCTGGCCCCACGTGATAGCTAATCACTCATAACAGCAAAGAACTAATGGCAGTTATGCACCATAGGTAAGCTAATGTGCCACATAATTTTCTAAGGGAACAGTGATACTCCAAACTGAACTGGCCAAAATCAGAATTGTTACAAATTAAATCAAAATAGCTCAATCGGCTTTAGGTTCAAAATTTGGTTCAACTCAAGTTCGAGATTTGACCCAAATATTCAATTCAGCAAATGAAACTGGGGCCCAACATTCTTCTTTTCACAAAAAAGAAGAAAGGTATTTTTTCCCACTAGTAACAAAACACTAAGAAAATCATGCAAATATAAAGCTTTCAAGCATGCAATTTATGAAAATGTGGTTTTGTTAGTGGCATTGAAAAATTAACGTTGAATCCAAACATATCTGGTCAATACTGATCAACACTTCTCAAGCAGCTAATAAGCCACGTAGCCAGTATAAATGTTGAGAAGTTCAATTATCCAGTTGTGTAGTGTGCCATATTTGGAGAAAATGGGGTAATCATGACTTTGTGCAAGAGTGTAAAGCGGGTGATAGCGAGTTGGCAACCTGTTTTACATCTCTCCCGATTTTTATTTCAGGACGCCGACTCGCTATTAGCCGCTTTACACTAGCGCACAAAGACAAAATCAACCCCAATATCTGAACACCAAAAGTGAAAAACACAGTTTACTACCTGAGGCCTAGAAATTCTGAGCAAGCTCGGTAATGGTGTTTCTTTGATGAGGAACAGCTCTCTAACATATAAAAAAGTTGTAATGTAAAGGTATATTATGGGGGCGATTTTGCCAGCCCTGGGGAGGTAGGACTGCCAGAAAAATGGCAGAATCTGGGGGCGGGTACCCATCCCGCCCCCAACCCACCTCCGTGCCATCTTCCCAGGAGGCGGGTACCCGACCCGCGCTGGGAGCCGCCTCCTCGAGGCGGGAAGGAGATTAGTGCCAATTAACTGCCTGTTAACAGGTAGTTAACCGGCAGTTTTTTGGATTATCCCTATTTTGCCACCTAAAGTGTGGGCTTCCCGATGGCTCCGAACCTCGCCAGGGTCAGCGAGGCGAGCCGTTGGTCTGCGGGGGTTGGAGGGGCCGAGATGTCCGGTGTGCAGGTGAGTAATGGGTAAGTGTGTGAGGTGAGTCTTAAGTGCTTTAAAAGCTTTACTTACCTTTGCTTCTTCCTCCAGGCTAGAGTGCAGTTTGTCACGGAGTGCAGATCAGAACAGAGTGTTAAGCTGCGAGTTTGGTGAGTGAGGGAGTAAATCTTAAAGGTTAATCTCTTATTTTTATAAATTCTAGTCGTGTGTGCTTGCAATTAGCATTTAAATTTACTGTTTCAAGTTTTAAGTTTCTTCCAGGCTTGGGCAGGGCTAAGCAAACTCTGTGCTGGAGAGCAGGTGAGAGTAATTAATTAATTAAGTGGTCTAATCTGGTTCTGTAACTGCCAGAGAGCTCACTTATTTAAATCTCAGCAGTATAAATAAGGGAGGCTAGAGTGCAGTTTGTCACAGAGTGCAGATCGGAACAGAGTGTTAAGCTGTGAGTTTGGTGAGTGAGTTTGGGGAGGGAACTGTTCCTTTCTTTTTCCATCTTTGTCAGCTTCCAGGAGAGCAGGAGCTAAAAAGCTGCACAAAAGGGGACAGAGAACCAGCGGTGAGCATTTCTACAGTATTTCTACATTCCAGTCATTAAAGTAAAAGTAAGGTCTCTAGTTTAGAGTAAGTAGTGATTAAAGGGAAGTAAGGTCCCTAGTGTATTTAATATTCATTAATTTAAAAGGAGTAAATTAAGGGTAGGACATGGCAGGGCAGCTCGGCAGCATGGAGTGCTCCTCCTGTGCTATGTTGGAAGTCAGGGACACTTTAGGTGTCCAGGGCGAACACATGCGCAGGAAGTGTCTCCAGCTGCAGCTACTCGAAATCCGCATTTCGGAGCTGGAGCTGCGACTGGAGTCACTGTGGAGCATCCGCGAAGCTGAGATCTTCGTGGATAGCACGTTTAACAAGGTGGTCACACCGCAGGTAAAGAGTGCACAGGCAGACAGGGAATGGGTGACCACCAGACAGAGTAAAAGAACTAGGAAGGTAGTGCAGAAGTCCCCTGGGTCCATCTCCCTCTCCGACAGATTTTCCGTTTTGGATACTGATGGGGGAGATGGTTTCTCAGGGGAATGCAGCAAGAGCCAAGTCCATGGCACTACGAGTGGCTCAGCTGCACAGGACGGGGGGAAAAAGAGTGGGAGAGCAATAGTGATAGGGGATTCTATTGTAAGGGGAACAGATAGACGTTTCTGTGGCCACAGACGTGACTCCAGGATGGTATGTTGCCTCCCTGGTGCCAGGGTCAAGGATGTCACTGAACGGCTGCAGGGCATTCTGAAGGGGGAGGGCGACCAGTCAGAGGTCGTGGTTCACATTGGTACCAACGACATGGGTAGAAAGAATGATGAGGTCCTGCAACAAGAATTTAGGGAGCTAGGTAGCAGATTAAAAAGCAGGACCTCAAAGGTTGTAATCTCTGGATTACTCCCGGTGCCACGTGCTAGTGAGTATAGGAATAGGAGGATAGAGCAGATGAATGCATGGCTAAAGAGTTGGTGCAGGAGGGAGGGCTTTAGTTTCCTGGATCACTGGGTCTGCTTCTGGGGAAGGTGGGACCTGTACAAGTCAGACGGGTTGCACCTGAACCGGAACGGGACCAACATCCTTGCGGGGAGGTTTGCTAGTACTGTTGGGAGGGGTTTAAACTAACTTGGCAGGGGGATGGGATACCGATTGGAGCTATAGTAGGGGGTGATGCACAGCCAAATATAGAGGAAAGAACAAGTCAGCCTGGAAGGCAGAGCAAATATGTAATGGCACAAGGGAGTATGGCAAGGCTGGATGGCATTTATTTTAATGCAAGAAGTCTTGCGAGTAAGGCAGATGAATTGAAGGTGTTGATAAACACATGGGAGTATGATATTGTTGCTATCACAGAGACATGGTTGAGGGAGGGGCACGACTGGCAGCTCAATATTCCGGGGTATAGAATCTTCAGGTGAGACAGAGGGGATGTAAAAGAGGAGGGGGTGTCGCAATATTAATCCATCAAGGAGTCAATTACTGCAGTAAGGAGGGATGATATCTTAGCAGGTTCCTCTAATGAGGCCATATGGGTAGAACTTAAAAACAAAAATGGGGCAAGCACTTTGCTGGGAGTGTACTATAGGACCTAAAACAGTCAGGGGGAGATAGAGGAACAGATATGTAGGCAAATCTCAGAGGTGTAGAAATAATAGGGTAATAATAGTAGGGGATTTCAACTTCCCCAATATTAACTGGGATAGTCAGAGTGTGAAAGGCTTAGAGGGTGCGGAATTCTTAAAGTGCATCCAGGAGAGCTTTTTGAGCCAGCATGTAGAAAGTCCTACAAGAGAGGGGGCGGTACTGGACCTAATTCTAGGGAATGCAGCTGGGCAAGTGGTAGAAGTGTTAGTAGGAGAGCATTTTGGTGACAGTGACCATAATTCGGTGAGATTTAAGGTAGTCATGGAAAAGGACAAAGATGGACTGGAAATAAAGGTTCTAAATTGGGGGAAGGCCGATTTAATATGATAAGGCAGGATCTGGCCAAAGTGGACTGGGATCAGCTACTTGTAGGAAAATCCACATCAGAGTAGTGGGAGTCTTTCAGAAAGGAAATAGAGAGAGTACAACGGCAACATGTTCCCGTAAAGGTCAAGGGTGGGATCAACAAGCCCAGGGAACCCTGGATGTCAAGGGATATACGAGAATGGATTAGGAAAAAAAGGGAGGCTTTTGGCAGATACAAAGGACTAAAAACAGTGGAAGCCCTCGGAGTATAGAAAGTGCAGGGGGGTACTTAAAGAAATTAGGAGAGCGAAGAGGGGGCATGAAATAACACTGGCGGGCAAAATAAAGGAAAATCCCAAGGTGTTTTATAAGTATATTAAGGGCAAGAGGATAACCAGGGAAAGAGTAGGGCCCATTAGTGACCAAAGTGGCAATCTGTGTGTAGAGCCAGAAGATGTAGGTGGGGTTTTAAATGAATATTTTGCATTAGTGTTCACTATGGAGAAGGACGATGTAGGCATAGAAATCAGGCAGGGGGATTGTGATATACTTGAACAAATTAGTATTGCGAGGGAGGAGGTACTAGCGGTTTTAGCGGGCTTAAAAGTGGATAAATCCCCAGGCCCAGACGAGATGTATCCCAGGCTGCTGTGTGAGGCAAGGGAAGAGATTGCAGGGGCTCTGACACAAATTTTCAGAACCTCTCTGGCCACAGGGGAGGTGCCAGATGACTGGAGAACAGCTAATGTAGTACCATTATTCAAGAAGGGTAGTAGGGATAAACCAGGGAATTACAGACCAGTGAGCCTAATATCAGTGGTAGGGAAATTATTGGAAAAAATTCTGAGGGACAGAATTAGTCTCCACTGGGAGAAGCAAGGATTAATCAAGGATAGTCAGCATAGCTTTGTCAGGGGGAGATCATGTCTGACCAATTTGATTGAATTTTGAGAGGGGGTGACTAGGTGTGTGGATGAGGGTAGTTCAGTTGATGTGGTCTACATGGACTTCAGTAAGGCTTTTGACAAAGTCCTGCATGGGAGACTGGTCAAGAAGGTAAGAGCCCTTGGCACATTGGATCCAAAATTGGCTTTGTGGCAGGAGGCAGAGGGTGATGGTCGAAGGTTGTTTTTGTGACTGGAAGCCTGTGTCCAGTGGTGTACCACAGGGATTGGTGCTGGGTCCTTTGCTGTTTGTAGTGTACATTAATGATTTAGATATGAATGTAGGAGGTATGATCAGTAAGTTCGCAGATGACACGAAAATTGGTGGGGTGGTAAATAGCGAGGAGGGAAGCCTCAGGCTACAGGACGATATAGATGGGTTGGTCAGATGGGCAGAACAGTGGCAAATGGAATTTAACCCTGAAAAGTGTGAGGTGATGCATTTTGGGAGGACTAACAAGGCAAGGGAATACACAATGAATGGTAGGACCCTAGGAAGGACAGAGGATCAGAGGGACCTTGGTGTGCATGTACATAGATCCCTGAAGGCAGCAGGACAGGTAGATAAGGTGGTTAAAAAGGCATATGGGATACTTGCCTTCATTAGCCGAGGCATAGAATTTAAGAGCAGGGAGGTTATGATGGAGCTGTACAAAACGCTAGTTAGGCCACAGCTGGAATACTGTGTGCAGTTCTGGCCGCCACACTATAGGAAGGATGTGATTGCATTGGAGAGGGTGCAGAGGAGATTCACCAGGATGTTACCTGGGCTGCAGCGCTTCAGCTATGAAGAGAAACTGGACAGGCTGGGGTTGTTTTCCTTAGAGCAGAGAAGGCTGAGGGGGGACCTGATTGAGGTGTACAAAATTATGAGGGGCATAGATAGGATAAATCGAAAGGAACTTTTCCCCTTAGTAGAGGGGTCAATACCCAGGGAGCATAGTTTCAAGGTAATGGGCAGGAGGTTTAGAGGGGATTTGAGGAAAAACTTTTTCACCCAGAGGGTGGTTGGAATCTGGAACTCACTGCCTGAAAGGGTGGTAGAGGCAGGAACCCTCACAACATTCAAGAAGCATTTAGATGAGCACTTGAAACGCCATAGCATACAAGGCTACGGACCAAGTGCTGGAAAATGGGATTAGAATAGACAGGGCTTGATGGCCGGTGCGGACACGATGGGCCGAAGGGCCTCTTTCTGTGCTGTATAACTCTATGACTCTATGGGCTGGATTTTGAATGACCCATGGAGTCGGTTTTGGAGGCGTGTGGGGGGTTAAATTTGCGGGGTCGGGGTTTCCGACCTCATCCCGACTCCATCCCACCTCCACGCAATTTTGACATAATCAGTCGCGGGGTTCCCGACTCCGTCCCGCCTTCAAGAGGCGGGAGAGGCCATTAAAGCCCTTAACAAGCTCTAAATTGGCTCTGTAATGCCATTTTGAAACGCTGTAGCTAGTTTAACCCTCTTCTGACGTGAAGCACGCCTGGTGTGAAACACTCCAGTGAAAGCTGGCGGGAGCACAAGTGGATAGCGGACTATCTGCTGCAGGTCCACTATTATAACGGAGATGTGTGATGAAGGTTGTAGTAGTAGGTCTGAACGTCGCCTCTGATGCTGCTGCATTGAATGTCTTCAGACTTCAGATACTGCCTGGGAGGACTTGCTTGGCAAAAAAATTCTCTCTCTCTCTCTCTCTCTCTCTTCCCCCCCCCATTTTTGCATTCAGGTCCACTCACATCAAAAGCCAGGCAGGTCCTCTCTCACCAACAGTCTCGAAGACTAGGCAGTCAGTCAGCAATGATGACATCATCAGAGGCGCCTTTCAGACTGAAAACACTAATTAGTTCATGGGTTCCCACATGCTCCAACTCAATTGCCCAATTAAGTGAAAATTGCATCAGGCATCCACATTAATCTGGAGTCGGGGGGGAAACACGAAATGCGGATTACACGACCCCAACCCGACCCCAAGACAAAATCCAGCCCTATGACTCTTACCCTTCAGGTCTCGGGAGTCCCTCATCTCACCGGCAGAGAAAGCAGAATGGCTGCTGCATTCTCAAATGTATCAGCCTTCTGTTTTCTGCTCAGGACAGATCTCTAAGTAAGCCTGTGTCCCAGGTCTCAACTTAGAAGACAGATTGTCAGTGTTTGACAGCTTCACAGAGCTCTCAAACGATGACAATTCATCTGTCAAAAGCTCTTGAGAGATGAAATGTTATTTGCTGGCGTCACCAGGCTTTCCCTTAATTGGCCTGCTAGCGGGCTTAAAAAGGTCAATCAAAGGAAAATAACGAGGGTTGGCCGGACGTCGATGGAGGCAGGACTAAAACTCAACAAGCAGCAGTCCCGCCTCCATCACGTCCCCATTGGCAAAATCACCCCCTATGTAACAGACAGAGCCAACATTGGCTCTGAATTTCCTTGGGGCTTGGCCAAATTTCCTGCCATAGCTTCAGTGGGAGATCGGTGGAACCCTCGGAGAAATGGTGAAAATGGCCTTATTCCAGCGTTTATGTTTCAGGAGAATTCTGTGGAATCGCTTGTCGAAGATCGGAACATCCCCGAAGAAATTCAGGGCGGTTATCTTTACCACACAGAGGACTTGGCAGATGGTCTAGGAGAAGGTTTGATTTAAAGGAGGGTACAAAGGTAAACCATGAATATTGCTGCAAACTTGCAGCACAGGACATCTATGCACATTAAAGGAAGGATTAGTTCTGGAAGATATAAGTACTGATGCAGAGAAATTTTAGCAAGGATGTAGTAAGCAAGCTATTCGAATTGAAAGTACAGACATTTTCAAATTGCATTATACATGCCAGAGGAATATCCAGCAACAAAATGGTCACGGGACTGAAAACCCATGGGGCTGCCATTCCAATGTAAGTGAGTGGATGCACCCGCCTGGGAACTCCAGCTTTGACCCTGCCAAAGTTTGGGGGTCACAGGATGTCCCTTAATTTAAACAGCCTGGGTAGGCATCAGCACCATAAAGGTTGCATTTTGAGTCTGCCCAGGAAGGAGACCTGAAAGCCCAGCGGAGTCAGTGGGTCTGGGAGTGAGGGTGCCAGGCCCCCTTCCTGAAAGAAAGAGAAAGCACCCCGTCAGCCACCTTGAAAAGGGGGCTGAAAAAATCGCTAACATTTTTACTAGTCCAGATATGATGCAGGCCTGAGTCTGAGCATCACTTCCAGCACTGAAGCAGTGGTGTATAATGAGTGCTTGGTTGATACAGGGCTTCAGGTATCTCTGGATCTCTGGAATGATTAACAAGGACAGAGTGACTGAGTCCTGAAATATCCCCCATGCTATCGACATGGTCCTTATGGTGTAAAGGTTGAGACAGTGGGTAGCTTAATTGTCACTTGCAGTACATCATAGACAGTTCTTCCTGGTCTTTGTGGGCCAAGTGACACACTTCAATGAACAATCTCCCTGGTGAGCCCATGCCTCCTCATGCAGTGCTCCTCTGCCATGCCGAGGCAGTTGGCTCTGTTGTCTGGCGTAGTTCCTACTGAGAAGAATGTGCCTCCTATGCCCGCTGCACTCCCAGGTGCTCCTCTTGTTCCACTATGATACACCCATCAATGGTAATTACATCCATGTTTTGGACAGGAAATTCTCCTACTGTTCATTTTGCTCACTTTCTGGTGAGAATTTGAAATGTTCCCTTTCGTTAGACTCATTGGGCTGGATTTTGATACTGGGTCGTGTCATCCACTTTTCGTGTTATCCACCCGACTGCAATTGGATGTGGGAGATTGATGCGATTTTAACCTAATTGGGCAATTGAGTTCCGGCATGTGGGAACCCATGAACCAATTAGTGTTTTCAGTCTGAAAGTCGCCTCTGATGATGTCATCATTGCTGCTGCATTGAAGGTCTGCAAAGACTGCCTGGCCTTTGTTGTGAGAGGACCTGGATGCAAAATGAGCAGTTGCAGCCCTAAGTCTGCTCCCAGATATTTTTGCACCACCACCACCAGTCCCAGATATGTCTATTCCTCCTCCTCCTCCTACTACTACTACTTTCATCACATCTCCGTTGTAATAGTGGACCTGCAGCTGATAGTCAGCTATCCAAATGTGCTTCCGCCAGGCTTCACATTCGTGGTTCAGAACAGGCATGCTTCATGCAGAAAAAGGGTTAAAATCACAAAGGCCTTTCAAAATGGCATTATAGAGGCAATTTAGTGCTTGTTAAGGGCCTTAACAGCCTATCCCGCCTCTTAGAGGCGGGACGGAGTCGGGACCAGCAGACACGATTTAATGAAAATTGCGTGGAGGCGGGATGGAGGCGGGCTTGGGCCCGCCCGCCAGTTTTCGCAATTTTAACGCCCCACACACCTCCAAACCCACCTCCACGGGTCAATGAAAATCCAGCCCTCAAACTCTAGATGTGTCCTGGAGTAAAATATTCACTTTTCTATTTGACTCTGCAACTAAGAAATGCCAAGATGAATTCATTATTAATGATATTTAACAAAGTCGTACTGAGTTAAATTAACTTTTAATGTTCCATTTGCCCCATTTTTTGAGGATTAGGAATGCTTAGAGCAGCACTAAAAATGAACCAAGCATCTGCTGGCACTTGATCCTGACATTCCACCACCTTCTACTCATGCTTTCTTTTTTTTTACTTTGGTCAGGAATGAACCAGGAATGTCAGGCCCCTAGTGTTTTTTTCATTAAGCATTGTGCATCTCCCAAATATCTGAAGATTATTAAATCAGAATTAAGGAACACCAATTAGTAGTTTGCATTTAATTTGGAAATTCCTTGACTTGATAAAAGTTGCAAAATAAATTCTGAATTCCAAATAGTTAAATCCTAACATGCTGTCCATATGCCATCCTCATGAATCAGTCAAACAGCAAATTCTTCATAAACATTGTAGAATTCGCAAATTATCGCGATTTCGAAATAACGAGATAGAGACTATATACAGTTTCGTAAAAACAGCGTTATTTCAGCAAAATGCTGTCAGGTTCAAAAACGGACACAAGCAGCCTGTAAAATGGCCGCTGCGCCTCGTGGCAGAAGTTTCTAGACTTTTCAGTAGGCAGACAAGATGGCGTTTCAATAAACATTTCAGCAAGATCGGACAGTACTCAGCATAATGAAATAAGACAAGACGTGATCGTTTTGCATTTTGTATGCCTAAGAGAATATAAGTGCTGGAATCGGTTTTCCATGCACAAACGAGGGCTATTGTACTGGGCAATCAAGGGCCCATCCAAAGACATTGATACGCAAATTCCCCGCGGCTCTACGATGAGAGAGCCGTTCGCGGGTACTCACAGCAAGAATTCGGAGGCGCCCAAAGACCCCTCCAGGGAGACTCCTAGCCGGTTCCACAATGGGAGAAATATTAACGGGTACTTAGACAGTTACAAGTATCACCGAAACCCATTAACGACAAGAACCACCCCATACAAGAAGTTTGAGCGCCAAAACATGACAAAAGATGAACATTAAGATTGGGCGGGAGATAATGAATTACAGTACTATAACTGTAGTGAACAAACGTCCATCTTTCTCTTGACTCTTGACTCTCTTATCCTCTGGACTCCTGGCTCTTGACTCTTATTCCTCTTATTCCCTGACGACTTTTTGACTTGTGCTCTTGCTGCCCACCGAGCTCTTGGTCCGCTGATCTTCCGGGAGTCAACCTCGTGGCTTGCCGCAAAGATCTGTGAAGAGCTGGGCTGCGAAGGCCGGTAAGCGGGTGCACCATCCCGAGGGTCGGTAAACAGTGTAGGGACCCGAAGGCCCGACGAAACGAAACAAGACAAGAAGAAGAAGAAGATGACTACACGTGCCGCCGCGGTCAGTAAACCCCGACCGCGCCCGAACTATAAAGACCATTTACAGGTTACCACACGAATTCTACTGCCAACCGGTGTCGGGCACAGGAAGACTCTTCTTTGAGTTTTATCAGAAATCCGAGGTCAACACAGATCTTCATGACAGCAGACGGTCCAGCCTGCTAGCCGCAGCAGAGCGAGTAAACAAGTGGGGTACAGAGACCCCTGATCAACACGTGAATAGTCAGGTGCTGTGGCGAAAACATCCGAGCATCGTTTTAGAATTCTCCGAGTTATCACGAGTGGTGAGCATGGTTCTTGATCCTACAGATCTAGATTAGGACAGGTATTAATAGGGGAGGGTTTTGTTTTAAGGATAATTATAATGTGTGTCCCCTTTTACGATGTGTCGTGCGCTCCTCGTTTCCCTAAACCTAGTTTCATAAATGTATGTAAGCTTGTACTGTCATTAATCTGTGCTTATGACATGTATTTCGTAATCTTGAACAATATGCAATAAAGATTTTCCATTTCGTACTATTCAACCGGGTCTACCTGAGTTTTCTCTGCATTACTGCTCTCGCACCTAAGTCCAGTGTCAGAACCGTAAGGGCGAGTGGGTCGAACCACTCACAGGTGTCTAGTGCTACCAGGCTGGCTGGAGACCAGAACAGGCAACAAGGCCTAACCCCGCACTAGCACCCAGGCTAAGCACAGAGCCACCCGAACCCCTTACAACATACACTAAAACAGATTGAACAAGTCTCAAGGGAGAACAACTGAACCCTTAGTTGCTTCTCATAAACATATTGACCCCGAAGATATGTGGGCTGTGATTGCAGCATAATTGCTGGGATCACACTCGCTGGTGACATCCAACGTTGATCCCATTAAAATTTGCAGGGTCAGGGGAATGGCATTAAATTTACAAGGGACCAACAGGCACCCATGCCAATATAAGCACATCACTGGTGCCTGCATGCTCCATGCAGCCAGAAGATCGGCCATTTGCTGTCAATTGGTAGGGGTTTATCCAGGCCCCTCCCTTGAGATCCGATTGTGCTCTCTTCTGCTCCCTGAGCAATAGGGCGGATGCAGATCCAATTTTTTTAATACTTACCTTTTCTTCAAGGGTCTAGACCACTTCTGTTGTCTGGACCCCTCGGTGAAGCCCACTGGAACCCATCTGGAGACCAGCACGCCTCATCTTTCTTGGTGTGTCAGCCTCCAAAAATATGCTGAGTCCCAACTGAGCCAAAGAAGCAGGAATTCCCAGTGTAGGAGTATTTGCCCCTTTGACATCATAAGCCTTGTAAGAGTTGGGCAAAGGTTCCTCCTCTGACTCGTTCAACCAGGAAATCCCAGAATCGGCAGGAACCCTGTATAACTGGATTCCTGCCTTTTTCTGATGGGTTCCGCCAGATGCCTGCTGGGAGTCCAGCGGAACCCTCGAAGAAGTTCAGGAGCATTCAGATTAATGCATGAACCTAGTAACCACAGACTGCATGAATTGTAGAGTCCGAGTGCTATATCCTTTGGGTTTTTGACAATTATTAAAGAAATAGCACAGCAAGGTGAATTGCAGTAAAACATATTCCAGCCATTCCAGAAATGGCAGACAGCTGGCAGGCATGAACTTTTGACTGAAGCACAAATATCAGCTAAGTGGGAGGCACATCCTCCTTGTTAGTTTCATGTGACAGTTGACTGTAGTAAAGATCCTCCTACTGTGTAGAGTTAGGTCGGGATGGGGGAGGGACGGAACAAGCTAGGAGCATTACACTTTCACAGAAGCAAGAAATTCCATCGGCTCAAATGTGTTTTGGCCTTCTGCCCAGCTCCTTGTCGAATATATGACTGTCACTCTGTATCCTATTTCTGGCCAGGACTTTTGATCCTGGAGCATGGGTAAAACCATCAGCAGATACGTTTAAGCATCTAAGTTGTATCAGTACATGCTTTACCCCAACAAAGATTAATTGTATCAAATAAAAGATGATCTAGGATAAACAGCGTGAACATTACGGTCAGGTATATGTTAGCCAAATGTCTGTGACTAAGCCACTAAGCTAGGAAAGAAAGAAAGAAAGACTTGCATTTATATAGCGCCTTTCACGACCATCGGACGTCTCAAAGCGCTTTACAGCCAATGAAGTACTTTTTGAAGTGGAGTCACTGTTGTAATGTGGGAAATGCATACACATGAGGGGAGAGACTGGGAAATAATTTGAAAAGAAAAGACCATAGCTAATATGTTGCTTTCTGTTTTTTTCATGTACATTTTACATTTTTTAAATGCCTGCTCTCTAATGTACATTATTTTATCTTTCTTCCCTCCCCAAGTACCTCTCTTTTTATTTTGCACATTCCATTTCTCTCCTCCTTTCCCACTCATGCCAAAGAACAGAGAGGAAAAACTGCAAAAGCTGGAAAGCTCTTTCCCAGTTTCCAGTAATCAGTTGTCAAAGTTTCTGAAATTTTCAGGCTCAGAAGTTTCTCACTTCTACCAGCTTCAGCTGTTGCTTGCAACAAGTGCGCCTTAATTATCACGTTCTAAGTTACCCCTGGTGCATTGCGAGTGTAACCTGTGGGATTTCAGTACGCCAACGCTATTTAAAATAGGCAACTGAGCTCTATGGCAACTTGGTTGGTGGATTGAGGGGAGGCCAAAACTGGCATCAAGAAATTAGGAATATTGATTTTATGGCAGAAACCTAGCAGAAAGGACTTCCACTCCAATATGCAGGTCTAAAAATTGTTTTGTGCCAATTCTGCGTCACAGTAACGCTGATAATGGTGAGGAGTTTCATGGCTCTGCTTTAGAATTGTCTCTCAGCCAGGGAAAATATAAAGCAGAGACAGAACACAGGAGGAAAAAAAATGAAACCAAAAAAAATTATTCTTGCCTGACTTAATAGGATACATTTTCCAGTGTCTGCACCCAGGCCTATTGGATTGCCTGGGCACAGGAAATAGCAGAAAATTGGGTGTGTCGGAATGCTGCCTGTAAAGGAACCTGCCCAATTTTCTTTTCTTTCATTTAAATGGAAGGCAGGCATGTGCTCTGACACACTCGATTTTCTAATATATTCTGCGATCCAGAGCGTCTGGTCATAGACCGAGGTAAATCTCCCCTTCTATATTTTATCTTTCTAGCTATGGTTTAATAGTCACTTGTGCCTGATTTGGTTGGGTCTACTATTTTGATAACTATTGGCCCAGATTTTGCTGGAGCAAGGCATCTTGCGTTGTGTCCTGTTCATTAGACATGTTTGTGCACATTTAGATTTTTCAAGTTTTTGACCACAAAGTTGCTGGAAATGTGAGCTGATAACAATGCGGCGAGGGCAACAGGGCATCTGGAACCTTGGTGCACAATGGGTCAAACAGTGTATATCCTTAACCAATGAGATTAAAGGATTGAGAAGTAAACAGAGGAAGGACTGAGAAGGAGGGTGAGTCAGAGTGGATGAATTCAATGTCAGATCAGGTACAGAAAGAGAAATAAAGAGTAAGAAAGATTGGATTAAGAGAGTGAGTGAAAAAAGAGGCAGAAAGGAAAAGTAAGAAAAAATTAAAACATTTAAAATTTGACATTTTAAAATTGCCAACAACAATTCAAAACCTGAAGGAATGAGACTCCATACTTTTAATTGTTCACTTTCTAGGCAAGAGAGGTTAATTGACAGTCATTAACAATTATCTCGCAATTAATTACTAGACGTAACTATATGTGGTGAGTTTAATGGGCAATTAATGTGCAAATGCACCAACTTCATGAAACTCACAGGGATGTTAAGAGCGAGATTCCGTTTTCACGAGGCTAACGGTGGACTGGCGCAAATTGGCCAGCAACTCGTGGTGATTTACAATTTATGGGGTATCTCTTCCTCACCACAAGTGCTGATCGAATTGTGCATTAATGACAGCGTGCGTCGTTCACACGCCATTATTTTTTCAGCAAAATCTGGGCCATTGAATTTTACTGATTCTTGACATGAAGGGCTTTGAATTTCCATGGGGGTTCTCCCTATCATTTGCTGTAACCTCGATGAAACATCTGTAGAAACCCTGAATAAATGGCATAAATACCTTTAACTTAATTATGCCCGGTTTCCACAGATTTTCCAGATATTGTTATATCTAAATGACACTTACAAAGTGACCATCTCTTTACACAACTGATAATGACCTAAAAGTCAAAAATTCATTAAAGAACCACAAGGGGGGTGAAATTGGATTGGGCCAAAAACGGGCGCAAAATTCTTGCTGCCTGTTCATTATAATGATTGGAGCGCTGAGCTCAGCGTTAAATACACTGCTGGTTGGCTCAGCGCTCAAGAGGGGGGCCAATATCGGGAGCACTCTACTGGCCAATAAAATTTTGCCTAGGCTCTCTGCACTTCTTAAAGGGGAGGTGCTTTGTTGCAGAAGCACCTCATTGTCACTATGGATGCAGCCATGTCCCAACAGGGAAGAGAAAGGGCAAGGAGATTCTCTGCTGCAGCACTGGCTTGGTCCTGGGTGTACACAGAAGAAAACAGGTCCTAGATCCGCAGGGGGGCAGGAGGCTTTCCAGACAGAATGGCAGAAGGCAGTGGGAGGAGATAGCCATCAGTGCCACATGTGTTGCCCCCAGGACTTGGATCCAGTGCTGCAAGATGTTTAATGACCTCAAACGAGTGGTCAAGGTGAGTGAATGCATCTTCAAATGCCATATCCCACCATCTGCACCACTAGCCTCACACACTGCTCAATGCACCACACCCCAATCACTCATCTACCAACAATCTCTAGCAATCACGACTCATACCTCGCAATCATAGCTTCACCTCACCCTCACACACTTACCACTGTTGCAAGCCTCACACCCACATCTCACACCTTGCGCACAATGCCAGCTATTTAACCATGACAGGCGCATCACCCAAACACACATTGCACCACGCTTACTGACACACTTCCCTTTCTCTTGCAGGCCAAGGTGGCTCACAACTGCCATGAGCAACAGCAGACAAGTGGGGCTGAAGCATGTCTTCAAAATCTTACTGCGCTGGAGGAGATGGTGCTGGAGATCATTGGAGGGGCCGTCACTGAGAACGTGGCGAACGGCGAGGTTGAAAGCATTGCTGATGATGATGGTATGCACATCTTGCTTTCCTCCCTTCCCATACTACAATCTAACCCTTGTGCCTTTCTCCTTTTAAATTCCCAAGAACTTCCAGAAGCCCAGCCTATCCCAGACTAAGTAGAGGAGGAGAGTGATGGAGAAGAAGAGGCAATATCACTCGATCTGACACTTTCAGGCACCAGCTCAGAAAATGGCACTGTGTGAACTTTAGAGGATAGTATAGAGGTGGGATCTGAGTGTGGTGGGTCATTGGGCATGAGTGGACTGCAGACAGGCTGGGGGAATGGATAGCTTGTGTGCCAGATCCCCGGAGGGTGAGTTCATAAATGAGTTCTGCTGCACAGGACTCAGATGATGATCTCGATGGGGCAGCCTTCAGAAGAAGGGTGATGGGTATGTACACAGAAATACATTCAATGGTGCAATGGCAATGGCAGGCCTGCCAGAGAGCCTCTTGCCAGTGTCAAGGAGCACGGAGGAGTCCAGCTCCAACATTGCATGGGACTTTGCACAGTGCTTGGAGCCCATGATTTCCAGGATGGAAGCGATGGGTAACTCCATTAGAGCACTTGTGGACCCAACCATGATGCTGGGTGTGATGGGCGATGTTGCAGCTTCCATTGCAGCACAAGCGGAAGAGACCCAATGTCTGAGTGCTGCACTGGAAGCTCAGACTGCTCTCATGCAGGCTCAGCTTGCTGCCGCACAAGCTCAGATTGATGCCATTGTGGCTGGGTTTACAAGTATGGAAAGGGCTTGCAGAGTCTCACAACAGTCCAGCAATCTGTGCTCCAACAGATGGCTAGGAATGCTGGGGCGCCACCCCAGGGGAGTGGCAGTGGCTCTGTGCAGCAAGAACCTGCTGTCTTCTATCAGGAAGATAGTATTCATTCTCCCACCCCTGCCACTCTGCCATTACCCTTGCTGCTGCCTGCCTGTCAGTCAGCCAGCCCAGACTGCCGCCACCTATGCCAAGGTAGTACAGTCTACAGCCGGGCCTTCTAGGCCCAGAGCTGCATGAGGTTGTCCTGCAAGGCCATCTGCAGTCTCCTCCACGGAAAGTCAGCAGCCTTCCACCAGCCATGGTGCAGCCACTGGGGTAGCACTGCATAGCAGCACTAGACTAGGCAAAGGAACACGAAAGGCAGATACCAAGGGAATCCACAAGGGCGATTAGTTGACTTTGTTATGCAGTATTCGATTGATTCATTTATAAATAATGTTTGGATTATTTGTTTTGTGGTGGATCTCATTTCAGCTTTGTGCCCAAGAGGACACTGTGATTTTCCGTGACAGAGGGATGGTAAAGTGGGGATGTGGTGAACAATGGTGATCTGGGGTTTCATTCAGGGGAACCGGATTCTGATAGAAACATAGAAGATAGGAGCAGGAGTAGGCCATTCGGCCCCTCGAGCCTGTTCTGCCATTTAATGAGATCATGGCTGATCATCCAAATTCAGTACCCTGTCCCTGCTTTCTCCCCATATCCCTTGATCCTTTTAGCCTTAAGAAATATATCTAACTCCTTCTTGAATATATTTAATGAATTGGCCTCAACTGCCTTCTGTGGTAGAGAATTCCACAGGTTCACCACTCTCTGGGTGAAGAAATTCCTCCTCATCTCATCCTAAATAGCTTACCCCTTATCCTTAGACTGTGACCCCTAGTTCTGGACTCCGCCGCCATCGGGAACATCCTTCCTACATCTAGTCTGTCTAGTCCTGTTAGAATTTTATAAGTTTCAATGAGATCCCCTCTCATTCTTCTAAACTCTAGCGAATACAAGCCCAATCGACCTAATCTCTCTTCATACGTCATTCCTGCCATCCCAGGTATCAGTCTGGTGAATCTTCGCTGCACTCCCTCCATGGCAAGAACATCCTTCCTCAGATAAGGTGACCAAAACTGCACACAGTACTCAAGGTGTGGTCTCACCAAGGCCCTGTACAACTGCAGCAAGACATCCTTGCTCCTGTACTCGAATCCTCTCGCTATGAAGGCCAACATACCATTTGCCTTCTTAACCGCCTGCTGCACCTGCATGCTTACCTTCAGCGACTGGTGCACAAGGACACCCAGGTCTCGTTGCACTTCCCCTTTTCCCAATCTATTGCCGTTCAGATAATAATCTGCCTTCCTGTTTTTGCCACCAAAGTGGATAACCTCGCATTTATCCACATTATACTGCATCTGCCATGCATCTGCCCAATCACCCAACCTGTCCAAATCACACTGGAGTTTCTCTGCATCCTCCTCACAGTACATACACCCACCCAGCTTTGTGTCGTCTGCAAACTTGGAGATATTACATCTAGTTCCCTCGTCTAGATCATTAATATATATTGTGAATAACTGGGGTCCTAGCACCGATCCCTGTGGTACCCCACTAGTCACTGCCTGCCACTCGGAAAAAGACCCATTTATTCCAACTCTTTGCTTCCTGTCTGCCAACCAGTTCTCTATCCAAGTCAGTGCCTTACCCCCAATCCCATGTGCACGCTAATCTCTTATGCGGGACCTTATCGAATGCCTTCTGAAAGTCCAAATACACCACATACACTGGTTCTCCCTTATCTATTCTACCAGTTACATCCTCAAAAATAGAGATGAGGTGCTCACGGACAGCTCGATCGGAACGGGGATCTGCTGCCTGCCTCCTCCCTTCCTCCTCTTCCTCCTCCTCCTCCTCCTGAATTGGTGGCTGAATCCATGGTGGCAAGGGCTGCACCCCCATGATGGCCAAGTTTTGGAGGATGCAGTCGATCACCACAAAATGGGACACCCGCTCTGGCGTGTACTGGAGGGCTCCTCCCGAGTGGTCAAGACAGCGGAACCGTTGCTTTAGCACCCCGATGGTCTGTTCGATAAGGTTCCTCATGGTAGCATGGCTCTCATTATATGATTGCTGACCATGAGTGGTGGGCTTGCGAAGGGGAGTCATCAGCCAGGTGTGGAGCGGATAGCCCTTGACTCCAAGCAGCCATCCTCGGGTTCGATGTGGTGGCTGGAAGATTGCTGGCACAGCAGGCTGGCGCAAGATGAAGGCAGCATGACTGCTGCCAGGATACCAGGCATTCACGGTCATGATGTGCTGGGCATGGTCGCACAACAACTGCACATTACGTGAGTGATAGCCTTTGCGATTGCGGTATATCTCTGTTCAGAGAGAAGACAATGAAGCCCCTTCTCCTGGAGTACAGAGCCTCTGTGACCTCCCATCGGATACAGTGATGGACGGCGAACTGGGAGATTTTAGCTATGTCTCCTGCTCCAGACTGGAAGGATCCGGTGGCGAAAAAATTGAGGGCCACTGGCAGCGCAATCGTTGCCCTGCTCTGAGGCTGCAGTTCTAGTTCAAAGAGGTGGCAGAGTTCGGTGACCACCTCCTTGTTGAAGTAGAGGTTCCGAATACACTGCTCCTGGCTTAAGTGCAGGTAGGAGAAGTGCTCTCGGAAGACCCTATGTGGGTAAGGCCTCTGCTGAAAGCTCTCCTGCCCCTCCTCCTCCTCCTTTTACGAGAAGCTTGTCCTCTTCTTTGCAGTCTCTGCGCCATCTCCCTATAATGCTCCAGTGCGAGGGGGGCTGCAAGTAGAACCTCCATGACTGGGAGCAAATGGTCTGAGCAGAACCCTCGAATTCTGAAGCAAGACCTTCTCCACTTGCAGCACCACTCCCTGTCACCTCACCAACTTTTAATAACTGCAGAAAGCGCCAAACAGTTGCAGAAACTTACACAGAGCCAGCAGAAATCAAAAAGCAACAGAAAACGCTGGAAAAACTCAGCAGGCCAGGCAGCATCCGTGGAGAGAGAAACAAAGTTAACGTTTCAGGTCGAAGACATTCGTCTGACGAAAGGTCTTCGACCTGAAACATTAACTCTGTTTCTCTCTCCACAGATGCTGCCTGGCCTGCTGAGTTTTTCCAGCGTTTTCTGTTGTTGTTTTGGATTTCCAGCATCCGCAGTATTTTGCTATTGAAATCAAAAAGCAAGTCATTTGCAAGTTGTTGATGATCCCTTTAAATACCGCTGGTGGGACGTCTCTCGTGCAGTTGAATGAATGTTCTGATGAAAGGTCATCGACATGAAACGTTAACTCTGTTTCTCTCTCCACAGATGCTGCCTGACCTGCTGAGTATTTCCAGCATTTTCTGTTTTTGTTTCAGATTTCCAGCATCCGCAGTATTTTGCTTTTGTATGAACGAATGTTCTGCTGTGCATGATTTGGAGAGGGTGTGCAGTCGAGCGGCGACGTCCAAAATAGCAGGTTGTGTGTCAAATCAGCGTTGCACGCTGATTGATTTCATGATCTGACTGATTATCATGCTTCTGGCGAACGTAGGCAACGGCCGCGCTACTGACCTGCTCAAAATGGTGGCCGCGGCGGCTCACACCGGAAGTGGGCGGAAGTGAGGGGGTGCCATTTTTTTGCTGAAACTGGCCTTAACAGCCGGCGCTAAGGTGCTGAATTTTGCGGCCAAGATATGTTTATGTTTGGGTGAGGAATTTGGTCATCAACTGATCTTATGCTGGGCATGCATAGGGACATTAAGAATGATTTACTCCTCTGCCCAAAATATGTAGCAACATCGAAGTATGACAACATAATTCCTCACTGCATCAAAGATGATTTTAGATGAATAACAAACAGACAAAAAATACAGCGCAACTTGAACTTCAAACTTTCCAGTTCTCCAAGAAGCAATTTGTCTACATAATCGAGAGTGGATACTGAGTTGTGGGCTTTGTTCATGAAGTTATGTTAGAAAAATCAAACACCTAAGTACAGGACAAGAAATTTGAGGAAATTTAAAAGGTATAATAGAATAAGCTTTAATACTATTTTCGAGATTGAAGTTGTTTTTTTATTCTAAAGTCCACTTTGAAGCAGTTAAATGAAATTGGTCACTTTTGGATTGATAAGCATGGGCAACCTGAAGACAGAAGTATAAAAGAAAGACTTGCATTTATATAGCACCTTTCATGACCACCGGAGGTCCCAAAGCGCTTTACAGTCAATGAAGTACTTTTTGAAGTGTAGTCGCTGTTGTAATGTAGGAAACGTGGCAGCCAATTTGCACACAGCAAGCTCCCACAAACAGCAATGTGATAATGACCAGATAATCTGTTTTAGTGATGTTGATGTTGATAGAGGGCTAAATATTGGCCAGGACACCGGGGTAACTCCCCTGTTCTTCTTCGAAATAATGCCAAGGGATCTTTTACGTCCACCTGAGAGAGTAGACGGGGCCTTGGGTTAATGTCTCATCTAAAAGACAGCACCTCCGACAGTGCAACACTCCCTCAATACTGCACTGGAGTGTCAGCCTAGATTTTTGTTCTCAAGTCTCTGGAGTGGGACTTGAACCCACAACCTTCTGACTCAGAGGTGAGGGTGCTACCCACTGAGCCATGGCTGACATAATTCTTCTGGAGCATTGCAAGAATAAAACTGATCAGTATGCCTTAGATTAAACATGCTTATCTTGAATATCACTGCTAATAATCCCCAATGATAACTGGCAGGGTATGGCAATAGATATTCTGCAATGTGGCAGCGACATTCAATGCCAATAGTGATGACGAATCCCTGGACCATTACATGTTCCTCATGATTGGCTGCTACATAAGCATAAAGCACTGAAAGTTCAATTTTAATTCATTGTGCCGGCCGGGAATTGAGCGACAGCGGGTCGGCTGTCCATTTTACACCCATTGAAGTCATGAAGACCTGCTGCCTCCCATTTCCTGCCTGGCAGGAACAGTTAAAATCGACCCCTGAGTCTTTAAGATAAAACCTGGATATGCATAAGAAACTGGCATCCATCATTACGTTTTAAGAGAGTGATATCTGGGTGGAGAGAGCTATTGAGTGCAGTGCCTCTGGGATCCATGCTGAGACCCCTGCTGCTTCTAACTTACATCAATGACTTGGATTCATAAACTCAATGCTGGTTGGCCAAATTCTCAGATGATTATAAACTGGTGGAGTGGGATGGACTGTGGAGTCTGATGAGACAGCAAGGCTGACAAAAGGAGTTAGATAAAATCTGTAAACAAATTAACAATGGGAGATGAAATTCAACTTGGATAAGTGTAAGAGGCTGCATATTGCAGGAAAAAAGGGGGATCTGTACAGTACGAATAGTATCAAACTAGCTGAAAGAGATCTAGGAGTGTTAATAGATTCAGCACTTAACACTTCAAGTCAGTGTGAAGCAGCAATCAATGAAACAAATAGGATACTGCATTACACATGCTAAGTCAACAAAGTATAAATCAGAGAATGTCATGCTAAAACTTGGGTCAGATTACACCTTGAATACTATGTCCAGTTTTAGTCACTAAACACAAGGAAAACATTCAGGCTTTGGAGCCGGCACAAAGAAAAGAGCCACATAAGATCCCTAATATTGAAGAATTGAATTTTGAGGTAAAGCTGGAGCAGCTTGGGCTCTTGAACCTTGAAAGGAGACGACTGAGAAGAAACCTCATCAAAGTATGCAAGATATTAAATCGTATAGAATAGGTGACCCCAGAGCATGACTTCAAGGTCACAAAAGTAGAACAAGAAGGTGCAGGTTCAAAATGTTAAAAGGAAGTTCTTCTTCACACAAAGAGCCATTAAGACATGGAATGGACTATCAGGTAGAGGAGTGCAAGCAATAACCTTGGAGTAATTTAAAAACCAGCTAGATGCTGTGATGTGGAGGGGCTCTGTAGTTTTTTTTTAGATGGATGAGCTAAGATGGGCTAAATGGCCTTTCTCTTTTGTAATGTTGTAATCAGGATAAATATAAACTGAGATGATCATATGTCCCATGGAACAGAGTGGCTCATGTGCTGCTGGGGCCATGGAAATGTTGCCTAGTGGAAACAACTGCCCAGGGTTAAATTGTGAGGATGGATAAATACCTTGGAATTTTATTTGGTTACCTTTGGATCCTGGAAGAAAATTACATGGAGTATTTCCTCAGTAGATTAAATGGAGTCCTTGATAGTGTGGATAGTAGACAATAGTGGAAGTAATGGGTTTAATGGGGTAAATGCCATGCTTTGTGTTATGTGCTTTCTAATGTTCTTATGACCTTATTTGTTAATTGAGCCAAAGGGGATAGCTATTTCCCAGTGTTAAAATAAACTCAGCCAAAGGATATAATAAAAGTAATAGTCCACAAACATTTGGTTATAATTGGTAAACAGTTGCTCAATGAATTTGAGAAGTAACTTTGAGTTTTCAATGATACTTAGACTTCAGCATTGGTCACGGCGGCACACTTAGTCACTTTTGTAACTCTCGCAGTAATTGTCTATGAATATAACCATCAAATGTCATTAGACTTGGTGCAGTGCAATATGCGGTCTTTCGTAACATTTGGAAAATGTCTTAAAGAAATAGAATGGAGTACAACCCAGAATTCTTTTTGAAAAAGAATGTGAAAATAGGGACAGCTGTTGACAGGGAAATCAGATTAATAGAGAAGCGAGTGTAAGGGAGAGGGTGGTATCAGTACAGTGAAGCTCTTTCATTGCACTGGCCTTTTGGTGGTGACAGAGCCAGCTGTCTCGTCTCTTTTGCCCTTCTCTGTCGGCCATCAATTTTCCACATAGGTTCTGAGCAAAAGCTAAGCTTTGCAGTGACCATACTTGGCAACAAGATGCACGACAGGCAATGGGAGAGTGGAATCACACTGTCAGAAAGTGCAACGTTAATAACAGTACAATATAAACAAAGCTTACAAACTGCAAACAAGAACAAATACAAAAAGTGAAGGGGCAGTTACAAGAACTCTTTTAACATTTGTAATTAATAGTTCATTTTACAATAACCAGTATCCCATTTCAGATTTGATTCCTCTGAGATTTAATTAGCCTTCCTAATTTTTTGTAACACTAATGCATTAGCCAAAACACTAAGTTATCAGGCATTGTATAGTGAAAATAGATACAAACACATTACAACGTAAAATCAAGTGGTTTTCCCAGCACTCAGATTGTAGGAATTTTTTTCAATTGCCAGTGAATCAAACTACTGTAATATTATAGTTGCATAGAGATGTATTAAAATATTTCAGTATTTATTTGTGTGGAGGGCTTTCTTTCTTCTCTTAATGTTCGTGTTATATTTTGTCTCTATTAAAGTGAACCCCTCACCTTACATGTAATGTGAGAAATACTGTAACGTCACACAGGCTGGGTTCCCATCACTCTGTGTGATTCCACATATGCAGTTCAATTGTTTATAGTATTTTTAAAAATCTCTCTAGCAAATGTAAGGTTAGTTTTCCGTTTCATTTACATTTTTGGTGCAAACAGTTAAGTCCAATCAGCAATAAAAATGACAAAAAATATCAAAAGGATGTACTGTAGACTGTTGTGAAAAGAATAAACATTTGATATATCAATTGCTGCATACAGTGTTTACAGTGCAACATCACAGACAGCAGAGCAGTGGGATAAAGCAATCCTGCATGGCAGTAGAGGTCAACTGTTCACATTTCATAATAATCAATCTGTAAATAGGAATAATATTTATGTTCTTATGAACTTAACTCTTAATTTGGTTGGACTTTTACTGCACATTTTAAATTATTTTTCAGATTTTCAGCAGGCTAGAAGTCAGAAGTATTTATGTTCATCATATTTTAAATGGATCAAAATTTATATATACATATGCAAGCTACCCAAAAGGTCAAGGAGACCAATTTATCAATAAGCAATTAGCAGCACAGAAGTGTAATAGTCGGTAGTCACTGTAGAACCTCTATCATCCCGGGTTCAAACACACCAGAGTCTTACACTTCAAAATACCAAATGTAAATATGTTGATAGATGAACTTCATAAAGACCACTAGCTTGGACAGCCCAGCATACCTACAAATGCCTTCTCCCATATTTCATTTTCTGTTTGACAATCTACAAAGTAGTTTGGAGATTTGAGCAGTGCAGAAGTCAATAGAAAAGAAAATTATGCTGCCAACCTGTTTTGCGTGACTGGCCAGGAACAATTTCACCCCCCTGTTTCTAATATGGCTCGCAACTATTTTCTTATTGTTTACAACAACACTAATAAGAGTGTTGAATAGTATAATAAAGGACTTGAGTATTGTTGTCAGTTTGGGTGGAAATCATTTTTACAAAACTGTTTCAGGAAGAACTATCATTTATCTATCAGCTATCATGTCTTTCAGGATGTCCTGAGGTGCTTCATATACAATTAATTACTTTTTGCTCAGAGTCCTTGGGCTGGATTTTGACTTGGGGTTGGGTTGGGGTCGTGTCATCCGCATTTCGTGTTCCCCCCGACTCCAGATTAATGTGGATGAATGATGCAATTTTCACTTAATTGGGCAATTGAGTTCCAGCATGTGGGAACCCATGAACTAATTAGTGGTTTCAGTCTGAAAGTCGCCTCTGATGATGTCATCATTGCTGACTGTCTGGTCTCAGAGACTGCCTGGCTGTTGGTGAGAGGACCTGCCTGGCTTTTGCTGTGAGTGGACCTGGATGGAGAGAGAGAGAGAGAGAGAGAGAGAGAGAATTTTTTTTGCATCCAAGTCCTCTCACAGCAAAGGCCATACAGTCTCTGAAGACATTCAATGCAGCAGCATCAGAGGTGACTTTCAGACCTAATACTACCTTCATCACATCTCCGTTGTAATAGTGGACTTGCAGCTGATAGTCAGCTATCCACTTGTGCTCCCGCCAGGTTTCACTGGAGTGTTTCACACCAGGCGTGCTTCACGTCGGAAAAGGGTTAAACTAGCTAAAACGTTTCAAAATGGCATTACCGAGCCAATTTAGAGCTTGTTAAGGGCTTTAATGGCCTCTCCCGCCTCTTGGAGGCGGGACGGAGTCGGGAACCCCGCAACTGATTTTGTCAAAATTGCGTGGAGGCGGGATGGAGTCGGGATGGGGTCGGGACCCCCGACCCTGCAAATTTAACCCCCCACACGCCTCCAAACCCGACTCCACGGGTCATTCAAAATCCAGCCCCTTGTGTTGAACAGCAATTGTGCAGAAAACAAGGGCCCATAAACAGCAATGAGATAAATGATCATTTAATTTATTTTTTGTGGCATTGGTTAAGGGAAAGATGTTGACCAGGACACTTCCCTACTCTTTTTTTGAATAATGCCATGGAGTTTATAGTGTCCATCTGAACAGGCAGATGGTTGCTTGGTTTAACATCTCAGCCAAGGGCAGCACCTCTAACACTCAGTGCTGCAGAAGATTAACAACCAGATTACATGCTCAAGTCATGGAGTGGGCCTCAAAACCACAACCTTCAAATTCAGAGACAAGATTGCTATCAACTGAGCCAAGCTGCCACTTGGGATTGTTCTTCAGTTCTTGTCATTTCTTAGGAGTTAAGACATATTGGGGCAGATTTATAAAAAATGTTTCAAGCATTAAATTTGTTGTGTTTCATTTGTACTAGCAGACGAAATATGAATAATTCTCACTGCCACAATGAACTTGCCATTTAAAATAGGCATCAGTAATATATAAAGCTGCTTTACGCTGCAAACAATTGTTTTTATTTACAGGTGCAAGTGAATAAGGAAGAAAAAAAAAGGAACATGACCTCAAGAAAATTGCCTATGAAAAAATCTGTTTTCAAATTTAATACATATCAAACATGACCTATGGGGACGAATATTATCAATATGCAGAACTTATGCCACTGCCCTCCACTGGCCATTGCTGGTTTTCTACTAAGAGCCAAGAAACTAGAAACAAACAGCTTAGATTGTAGTTTATTGTTCCGGAAACAGAAATAACAATTTATTATTTGAGCACTGTTTAGCGCTTTGTAAGTTCATCTGAAAGCACAGAGATGTATCAACATAAGACTGGATAGATAGTTTTGTGGAAATTAATTAGGTCACTAGTTATAGAACTAGCCAGCAGCCTGACTAGACAAATAATGATGGATTAAAGATACCTCTACTATTATTACTATGTATTGCTTTCTTTTGTTACCAAAGAAGTCATAAAAGACTAAGGGCTAAAAATTGAGTAGCGCCCCAAATTTCGTTGCCCGGAAAAATTAGCGCCCCCGCGCCGGAAATTGAGTGGTTGCGCCCCAAGAGGGAAGTGGGGCGCTACTGGAAGCGTCCCGCATCCCTCTTGGGGTGCTGCGAGTCAATATCGCGGCACTGCGGCACGTCGCGCCGCGGTATTGCAGGCCTTCCTCCCCTTCTTAAAGGGGAAGGGCCTTGCGCAGCGCGACCCAGGGCTCAGCTGGGCCCCCGGGGATCGGGAGTGCCGGCAAAAGAGCCTGGCACTCAAGAGAAGTGACGGGCTCTTGGAGCGCAGCCGGCACTCCGTGGAGGGGTGGGCCGTTCAGGAGGCCAGGGACGGGAGCGCAGGCAGGTGCTGGCAACAAAAATGGCCGCCCCGCACCTCGCCTTTAAATTGCGCCTCCCCGGCCGCAGGTAGGCCCCCCTGACCCCGTCGGACATAGCGTCCTGCGGTAAGTTAGGGGGCGCACCCGAAGATCGCGGCCGGGGCACGAGCGGGGCGCTGCACACGGTGATGATGTCATTGCCGGCGGCGCAGCACCGTGGGACGCTACCGGTTAGCACCACCGCTAACCTCCCACTAGATTTCACGGGAGGCGTGGGTGGCACCGCGCCCGGGCGCTAGTTGCTTTGCACCCCGTTAGTGCCCTCTTAGGGCGCTAACGGGAGGCACAAAGCAACCCAATGTTTCCCCCAAGTTCATTTAGTTCCGAGTAAAGAATTTCCTCAATGAAGTATCTACAGCATCAGAAAATTTATGGAGTCCAAAACAGAACATATAGATATAAAAAGGATACCAATATTAAATACCTTTATCAGAAACACATTTCAGACTTTTATAGTTTGTAGCCATATAAAGCCATAAAGGGAAGGATTTTAGGAAAATGCAACTTGAATTTGGAAAAAAGCTAAATATACTAATAAGTGTTAAAACCGAAACCGCCATAGATCGGGGAAGGATGCAAATGTAACACCACTTTTATTTACCTTATCAAACAAAATGTATGGTTTTTTCTTGAGAGATAATTATTTTTAAAAATAACATTTTTAAATGAACAAAATGTGTGAAATAAAAGCCTAGAAATGACTGCATGTAATATGGCAATTTGGTGCAGTGCTGGGGGAATGTTTTGTTGTTGGAGAAGTGCTGTCTTTCAGATGAGATATTGGACTAATGGTCTATTGGTTAGCTTGTTTGAGTGGATGTGGAGAACCCATGGCATGTTTTTGGGGGGAGGAGGGGGAGTTCATGTAAGCTGCCACTTTTGCTTACATGAGAGCAATAGCTTTGCTGCAAAAGTAATTCAATATCAGTGAAGTGCTTTGGGACATATCGAGGATGTGAAAGGCATTATAAATGCAAGTTCTTTCAAATTATTTCTTTGTATTCCATTCCTCTGTCTGACATTTTAAAACAGATGTTAACCCCCTGCCTTATTTTAAATATGGTAAAGTTTCTGCGAACATAATGGACAAAGGAATGTCATACAAGAGTGTTAAGTGTTTGTCCACTTTTATTGCCAACAGTAATTTCCAGGCTAAAATCAGTTTTAGCTGCAATTATTTCCAACAAGCACTTTTTGTGTCATTTCAGTGAAATGGAACAACGGAATTGCTCGAAATTGCCTCAAATACATCATAAACATTTAAGTAACTCTTTTTACATTATTGGATTTATGCAAAACAATTGCAGTGCAAAGTCAGAGCCTTTAACACCTGCGATTTAAACAATCAATAAAACAAAATCAATGCAATCAACCTGGCACTATTAAAAAAAGGCAAACAAAATACTTGTCATTTGTAAGAATACACTTGTCATTAATTTAATTTAATTCATATTTATGGATAGCATTAGCTTAACAAAAGTTCCAGTGAATTCCCAGTTGGTCTCTATTATGACACTGTTATTAAAATACTTTGGATAACTAGACTACTAAAATATCTGGAATTCTACAATAGCATTGAAAGAAAAAGTGGTATTTGATTTATTAGGTAACAACAACAGGCAATCGCTTTAAATATTTTCAATTCTAGTGCAGTTATGCTTTCCTCTTTACAATCTTAAATTTGTCAGGCATGCTGTTACTTTAAAAGAAACATTAGACAATTTTATATTTTAAATCTGAAATACCTAATAAACTAAAGTTAAAAAAAGCCTGCCTTAACTTAAGTAAAAAGAATACATATATTGATAATAGAGCTAGAAAAATAAAAAAATGAGGAACCTTACTTTGTGTGCTCGCAATGTAATGGAGTAATTCCATCTATGCCTACCTAGACCTCTGTTTACTATTAGAGTGTGCCAAGTATTCAGACTAAATGAAAATATACACTACAAGAACCATGCATGGCATCCCTCATAACAAGCTGCAGAAACTCTCTAAAGCATTGCTGCTATGTTGTGGGGAATCTTGAGAATCTTTAGCTTAACTTGCCATGACTTCAAGCCTTTGGTGGGAGCAGGGAGTAATGAAAATCATCTGCGTTGAATAGCATTATAGCACTTACATCTGTCAGTGTTAATGAATGTGTACAAGCCCCTGAGATGACTTGTTAATTTGTTTTTCTTATGGGATACATACAAAGTACAGTGACAAACTAAGACAAAATAGTCCTTGAAAGGATATTGTGCATTCAGAAATGAAAGACACATTCTCTTTTCATAAGTGAACCTTTGAAAAAAAATGGAATGTGCTATTCAAAGCAATATACATTCAAAGATACATGATAGATTCAAAGCATTTTGCTTCAATAAATGTAGACTATTTGATTAAAAACTCATATCTATTCACAAATACCAGAAATTCATGCCTATTATATGGGAAATGTTTTGTAGATTTTGGTAGTTTTCTGTCCCATTTATATAGCCCCTTTCACAACCTCAAGATGTCCTAAAGCACTTTACAGCCAATGAAGTACTTTTGAAGTGTAATCACTATTGTAATGTAGGAATCACGGCAGCCAATTTGCACACAGCAAGGTCACACGAATAGCAATGAGATTATGACCAGATAATCTGTTTTAGTGATGTTGGTGGAGGGATAAATATTGGCCAAGACACTGGAGAGAAATCCCTTGCTCTTCTTCGAACTAGTCCACCTGAGAGGGTTTAACTTCTCATCCAAAAGATGGCACCTGGAACATTCCAGCACTCCCTCAGTACAGCCTAGATTTTGTGCTCTCCGGAGTGGGACCCTGAACCCATAAGATCTGATTCAGAGGTGAGAGTGCTACCAGTGAGCCACAGCTGACACTGAAAAGAAAATCGGGTGGTGTGTAAAACAGGCTGCTGGCTCACGATTTCCTGTTTGATGCTACCGACAAGGCGAATTCTTTGGTCAAATCAATCAAGCCTACAAAAATGTATCGGCCCAGCTTTTCCTTCTTTCCTCAGCTCTTTTTGGCCTCCCTAAATTGTGGAAAGATAAGTTGATCCAGGTTGTCACCTACAATTACCCGAATGATACCCTTTTATCAGCTGACAGAATATGTACCTGCAGTAGGTGTGCTTTTCTTTTGTTTATTGAGTAACCAAGGTGAAGAGCCAAGACCCGTAGTGTAGACTATCACCAAATCTGAATATAGTATAGAGTAAGATGAGATACAGTAAAGAGTCATAATTAGGTGACGCCAAGCTTGTTTTTAAAAAAAAAACTAGATTGAAGGAAGATGGGAATACTGAGCGTTCAGTTTTGAATGTCCTGCAAAAGAACATATATACATACATAAAGAAGGGTGAGACCCAACAAGCCTGCCCCAAGCTCACCCAATCCCTATCAACATTGTTTCCTGAGAGAAGCAAAAAAATTCCAGAAAGAGTCCTCTCCCACTCCCTACGGCAATCAAAAATGTCTCTAGGAGACCACAGTTGCTCAATAACTCATCACACTCTCAACAACCTAGCCACTTACCTGTTATAACTAGAAATACTTTCTCCAGGAACTGTCAAGTTTCCTTTAAAGAACTGTTTGTTCCAGAGCATGAGCCCTCATTAATGCCCATAGCAATGCTGGACACCAGGGATGCCGGTGAGTTGCTGGAATCCAGCGTTGCTAGGGTTATGAGGTGGGAGTCAGTCCAAAAATTCACTGGCTACTTTCAGCAATGCAGTCGATCACAGAGCGGAGGCTCTAAGCTATATTTGGAAGTCTCCCTCAAGATTGTTTCTTGTTTGCGGAATTTCCCTGATATGAAGGAGTAGGCTGCAAAATGTTTTTTCCTCATGGGGATTCCCATCTTTATCATTTATTTGTTGGAGGAGGAATATGAGGATAAACAGCAGGCAACTTGGGAAGCCAGGCTTATAAGGCAGCACCGCATTAAATTCAGACCCTCCTACAGATACCCAAGTTACCAGAGTGCATAGCCCTAGAAAATCATTCCTTAATATATCCATGGAGTTATGTATTAGGAAGCCTCTGTGTTCTGTGGGACGTATGCAGACGTTCCTACAACTGCCACTCACACCAGAATGCTCTACATTGTAGAGATGTCTCACCCTTAGTGCTGCAAAGGACAGCACTGGACTTTGCTGTCATCCTTGCTATCTCTTACACATCCTTGAAGAGTCTTTGTAGTGCCATCATATGGTTCTGATGCTCTGCAAACATTCTTTTCCTAGCATGACCCCTGAGATCATCGTCTGAATGTTCAAGAGCATGTCTGACATTTCTTGAGCCTCCAGCCAGGTACATCTTGCTCCACACCCAACACCTTATCCTCTGGCTTCCTTATGAGTTGTGAATCACCCTGTGCCAATTCCTCATCTAGACTATCTGTGTCAGTCTGAGCTAATCTATCTGGGCTGGTGAGTGCAAGTGATAGGCTTCATGACAGAGTGGGTCATTCTCTGCTGGCAGTGTCAGATGTTGAAGGTTTTGGCATTGGATCCATCTCTCTCTCTGCAGCATATTTCCTGCTTCCAGCTTCTATGGATATGAGAAGAATGAGATGTGTACTGAATTTCCTACTGTCCACTTTTTACTTCCTGTCAGGCTCATGTAAGGGTCTCCCCAGAGTATGAGCCTCCAAAGAGAGAAACCATTTCTGATCTTTGATAATTAGCATTTGGTCAGCATCAACTATCCGTGGGTGCAGGCCCCACTACGCCTCCATCCCCTACAGCATTAGCTGAGTAAGCTGCATTGTCACCTCCTGCTGTCTGTCCTCCTGTAGCCTGTCCTTCTCGGGAAATGTGTACAATCTTTTTCTGTCCGACAAAAGAATGCTTCTTATTGTCAGTCACAGAATGTTGACAACTACAGGAAACTCTTCCATATCCGGCACCGACGGGACTGGGATAGTGCCGGTTGATTAAAAATTCCGGATAACGGAGAGGTATATCTACCAAGGCTATTTTTAACAAACAAAAATAAAAAAAATCAAGAAACGTGCAGTATAATTGGGTACTCACCTACAGAAAGTTGTGTTAAATGGACTCGGACTCGGCAACATTTCCGGTTATTGAGGTGTTCGGATCGGAAGAGACTTCCAACAGCGCCAAGAAGCCGAGTAGTGGCAGTTTGGAGAACTACCCCCACTGACTGACTCGGCCACCGCGGGAGACTCGGACTCAGACTCGGCAACATTTCCGGTTATTGAGGTGTTGTTTTCGGAGTATGAATTTTGCCGGTTATTAGAGAATTCCGGATATTTAGGTGCCGTTTAAACGAGAGTTCCTGTATTTGGGAATTCTCATCACTTCACTTATGGAATTTCCACTGAAGTAGTGAGGCTTGGTACATGCATTACAGAGGTGTATCCATTTAATTGAAGTCTTCCATGTGCATTTGTACCTATAGATCATTTAGTGCACAGGGTGATACCCTTAGATTTGTGAATGTACTTTTAGGGCAAGTATCTGTCTACTGTCTGAAATGTAGAGTATATACAATAATGGAAGCTTGCAGTTCAGCTGCTGTATTATCAGGTCTCATCACCCACTCCCATTATTCCATCTCCCCCATGCCTAAATTCAGTTAGAATCATATTCTCTGAGAAGTTTCAAACTATCTTCTTTCTGGTTCCTTTCTAATCCATGGATTAAAATTGCTGCGTGCGGATCCTGCTTTAACAGCGATCCATCTTTAAGAGTGGCACTTCCACCTTTAGCAGGGCTTCCTCTGCTCCCACAAGCCTCCCACTGTAAGTAAGTTATTGCTGGTGGAACATGTACTTTTGTCCTACCCATCAATATTGAAATCAGCTAACCATGAATTTTAGAACTGGTTGAGCATGGCAGGTGGTAGTTGCAGGTCTAAAGAACGTACCAATGTGTTGCGAGTACATTTTACAAGCACAGTGGTACAAGCACCTTTACAATATTGATCACATGACTGGTAAAGTTGTTATAACATGGTAATTCTTTTATAATAAGATATCAAGTTATCAGCTGTATTGATATAACAGGACTCATTTTCTGATTCTATGTTGCGACAGGGAGCCATGCTCTGGAATAGCACAAATTCAACATTTTTTTTATGTGTTGTGCACAATTTCTGATTTGTGTTGACAGTAGACAGGGTTCCTTGTCGGCAGCGTGGACTCAGAAAATGATCCGATCAAGTTTACCTCCAATGCTACAGTTGATGAAAAGGCCACTGTGGTCTGGATGGCCTGTGCTCAAGCAGCATATTTATACCGTTGCAAAATATCCGCCTCTCTGCTGCTTCCATATTTTATATCTGGTACATTACATACACACAAATATATGTATGCATTTTAACAATATGTTTTATGCTTCAACATATCTTTTCGTGAAAGCACACTGGCGAAAAAACATTCCATGTAGAGAGTAGTTTTAGATTAGCTGTAATAGTGAATGCTGCATCAAAGACCATTTGAATCTTTAAACTAAATGGGTTAAAACCTGTAGAAAAATAGATGACAGAAGAATGTCAAGTGGCCTGATAATTGTTCATCCGTTAATATCGCCAGCAGTGATTTCTAAGCTCTTATGTTATGTATTTAAACATTTTTCATCTGCAATATCCCAGATCACGAATTATGAAACACTACTTATGCACACTTAAAATCTAGTGACAGACTATAACTGATCAGATCAAGAATTATTTGAGATTGTAAGCATTTGAAATTATCATGATAAAAAAATGATTTCATTAAAATAATAAACAATTTGCAAGCAGTTTGGTTGTTTCCATACAGCTAATTCAGAAGAACATCACTACTCAATTTTTAGGGCTATATATGGATGAAAACAAGAGGAGAAAATAAGAACTGTGGTCCAGTTATGTTGCCTTGTCCATACAGTTATTTATGGCTAACACACTGACTTCAGCTGACAATAACGCTTTGACAAAATTTCCAGGCCAGTGATGTTTAAGTGTGTTGTTAGACCACTTTGTTTATGAACTAAGACGTATTTGTAAAAATATCTTTTATGAAAAAGAGGAATAATTGTTGCCAGAATATGTCAGCCATCATCTTAGAGTATTTAGTGATGAGCTCAGGATCCTCTTTCTTGCTCTGGCTGTCTGCCAGTTTCTCGACACCTGCTTGGAAAGTGACAGTTCAATGGCAGATCTCATAAATTATAAATCATGCGCCTCTGTCTTGATGGCTCAAAGTTAGAAACTGCCCCGTAACTCTAGAACTGTGGCACTGAAGAGGACAGCTGAATAGAAAAATGGAGAAACATATCGTCATACTGCAAGGGGGACTGACAGTCCATCACAGTCTGGCAGAATTGCTCTGTGCCTCTCTGCAAATCATTACAAAATGGTGGGCTAAAAGGACAAATCAGCAGGAGGCAAATCTTTCATTGGGGATTGCGCAGAGACTGTGCAGATTGAATCAGTGAATGGCATCTGTTGCATGTTGGGATTTTGACCATTTTTTCCACACAGGAAGGATTTGAAAATGAGCTATTTCATTGAAGTAATATGTTTTAAATTAAAGTGGGTTCACACCAGTTTAGAATGTCCCTCAAGTATCACTGACCTGGAGATTTTGTCAACTCGTTATTGTTAGCTGCAGTGCTAGCCATAAATAACTTTACGGACAAGGCTACATAACTGGACCACAGTTCTTATTTTCATCCCCTTACAGCCAATTCTACAGCAGCTGTGACTATGGGCTGGATTCTCCCCCGTGATTCAGTCTGAAATGAGGCAGGATAGCAGCAGAAAGGGAGACAAAATCTGGCGGGGAGGCCTAGTGTCACCTCACTGCCCTGGCCGGGATCTCTCTTCCTCCTCTCCCACTGCGACCACCGTTGGTTGCCCTTTCCTCGATCGCCTCATGCAAATCGTGACAGGGCAAAGATTCCCAGTGGATTGTCCTGGCATCCACTCCAGTTACTGTCACTTCCCAGGACTGTCATGTGGAAGGTGGCTTTGAAGTCATCCAACGGAAGGAGAGGGTCTTGTACTAACCTCCCCTACTGACAATCTGGCACCCACTTATCTTCTGCCGAGACCTACTAAGATTTGCCAATCTTTGGCCATCTCTGCTGGTGCTGCAGTGGTGGTCTCGTTGCAACACTGCTGGGATTTAGCAGCTGGGCACTGACGGATTTCCTCTTAGTGGCAGGAATTCTGCTGGGACACCACCATCCTTATCATATGACTCTTGAGCCAGAGAAATTGATCAGGGTTGGAGCAGGGCTGGAGCGGTTGGGGGAAAGTCCTACCACATCAAAGCTCTGTCCTGGAGACAAGAATCCAGCCCAATGTAGTAATGAGCCACACCTATTATCGATGACCTCTGGCGTATCTGCTGAGAAAACATTCTTGTTGGGGCAGTGAACTGTTTTTATTGACAGACCTACTGGTGATTCATTGAACCTACGTCCTGTGGTCAGAAGTAATAAAAAAGAAGAAAAAAAAACATGTTCAAATTGGGTCAGTCCAGTTAAATCTGGGAAGGACTCCTGGCCTAGTGAGGAAATACTGTTGCTTTTTAAGTTCATTTCTGTCTTTAAAATAACAACAACAACATCTTGTATTTATATAACACCTTTAACGTAGTAAAACATCCCAAGGAGCTGCACAGGAGTATTATAAGACAAAAAAAAATGTCTGTAAAATAATGCAGTTTAACAATTTGTACGTAGCTTTATTTCACTTAGGTGTTTCCAGTCCAAGTACTGAAAGATTGGAGAAGCGCACGGGAGAGCACGTATGAAAGACATGGAGGGAAAAATTCGACTTGCGCCTAAAATATGCCGGACTGAGGCTCGAGCCAAATTCAGCATCGGGCCTCATTTGAATGGAAGTGGAGAGCTGTGGGAGCCAAACAGGCATCCTGACACAGCTCGCCAGTTGGGGCCTGACCAATTCCGGCTAGCTTCGATGCTGAGCAAGCCAACAGGTAGGCCCTGCGGGGGGGGGGGGGGCGGTGGTGAAGCAAAGGGGGGAGGGGAGGGGGTTTGCCATGCACAGGCCAGCAGCAGCCCACAGTATTCTTATGAAACCAGGAATGCTCCTTCTGGCTCCACAAAGATAGAACTTTGAAAAAGTGCTGTGGCTAATTTTTTGTGCGGCCTTCAGTGGTATCTTTAAGTCCCTCTGGTTAGGTCGCTCAAGGCTTGTTATAACTTTGCAGAGCTTGCGTGCTGCACACTCCGTCCTTTTGAACCTGGACGTTGCATCGGGGTCCTGCCATTGCCGTTGGATCCTGTTCTCCACAGTAAAGCAGCCTCATGCCTGTTTGATGCAGGTAGGCTACTCGCCAATTCACAAACCTGCCTGAGTATAGCATCAAGTGGCCTTGAGCGTCAATGGGGCAGGCGAAATACAGTCCCCCTGCCGCCTCCCCCCACCCCCGTCCCCCCGATTTTCAAATCCTAGCTGCCCATTTTTCATCGCAAAATGGACGGCTATGTGTTGAAATTCTCCCCCATGGTACCCAGTTCACATCACAAGGGGGCACTACAGTTACTCCCCTGAGCTACACTAGTGCATGATTAGATATTGGTCAGTAAACACAAGAAGAGAGGGAGTTTTCACGGAAGTGACCGCTGAACCCGAGAGAATATCTAAGATATGGCCTGAAATATTGTGACAGCAAACAAATTCAAAAGGGCAAACTTTCAATTGAAGAAAGGAAATGATAAAAATTAAACTAATATTATTCAGAATAAATGGGCATTATTTCACCAATGTGCTCTGGCAACTGTGAAGTTAGCTTTCATGTATCCATCCTTTTTATTTTAGGTTATTTTAATATTATATTTTAAATATGTGGTATGAATAGAATATTCCACATTCAGTGGTGAAGTTATCCACTCGTGTGGTTGACCAGAGAGAAGAGAAAAGTCACAAAGAAAGCAAATTCAATACTAATGTCTTTGTGAGGCATTTGAGTCACAGCCACACTGGATAATTCTCTGAGAATGGAATCTATCTATAAACCTTCCAATCTGGGCACTTGCTCTTAAAGAAACAGATTGTAGATACATAAACATTATTGCTAAAAAGTGAAAATGTAAAAAGAAAGCAGAGAGTGGAAAACTGAGAGGGAGAAAAAGAAATGCTGATAGTGATACAGTCCATTAGCCTTAGCACAATTTCATTCTATGAATCCTCATTTTAAAGGCTCTAAGGGGTGATTCTTCTGATCTCCTGCTGTAACTTTGGCAGAAACCCAGGAGAAACGGCTCTTTACTCTGTTTCCCTGGGTTTCCGCTGATCTTCGACCAAAGTTGCAGTTGGAGATTGGAAAAATCCCCGTGGAAATTCCAGGCAATAATATTATGAAAAGTGCTTGGCAAACCTTTTCTGGCTGTTTAGCAAACGAGCGTTGTAAATCACTTGCTGAGGGCCCAGGATATCTGGCTCCGATCCACATCGCTGGATCTGCGCCACTTTAGCTTTTAGTGCAATCTTCCGTTAGCCTTTTTAGCCTCACCCAACCTGGTCTCACTGAAATAGAGCTATAGTTTTAATTAAATATTACAATGCATTTAAATAAAGTCTAGCATGATTGTTCATCCATTTAGGACAGGATTATGCTGGACGCTCCCTTCATCCACCTGGAATGAGCAAAAGGGAAGCTCCTTGAACATTGATGCTGCTTAAGGGTCACAAGCTTTTGAGGCATTTTTTTCTTTTCCAATTTTTCAGTGCTTCTTTCTGGTTTTGTTGTTGACTTTTATATAAAAAAAATCTATGTTTTATCTTCAATTTCTTTTCTCAAGAATGTCTTATTTCTCCTACTCCAACAGCTTTCTCTTGATCGCATTACACATTTAAATAAATCTGCAGGCCGTAATAAGCATTGCGCACAATCACTGCCACAAGTTATGTGCTTGCTCCAAGTGTGTACTGTCTATGACAACTGCATTATGGCATACTTGATGCATCAGGTGCGCAGTGGGCCTCAGGCCACCGTGCCTGGGGAGCTAACGCACGATGGGCATCAGTACAATGGCCACCAGTCATCCCATAATCTCTGGGGCCATCAAGTAGAATTAAGCAGATCACATAAACCCAGGAGTTGGCTTCTTGAGGCTATAAAACGCCATGGGGGAAAAATTAGGTCACGCCCCATTTGGGGCGCAAATATCGTCTGGACGCAAATATTAGCGCCTGGCGCTAATTATCGCCACTGACTGGAAACTTCACTTTTACCGCCCCGGGAGGTGAGTGGAGCGCTAAATCAGGCGCTGCACACCTGTCTTAAGGCGCAAAGGCCGAGCAGTGAGGCGCTAACTCAGCGCGCGAGCGCAGCGCAGGTGCTGCCAGTTAGCGAGGGAACACAGACACACTGGCGCCGGCCAGTTCTTAAAGCGGGGGGGGGCCAACTGTTAGGATCAGTAGGCAAAACTACCTCACAAAGCGTTGACTCAATGCAGAAGTCTCTCTTTCTCTCTCTCCGAATCTCTCTCTCTCTCTCAGAACGAGTGGTGCAAAAATGTCAACCACAGAAAAAGACAGGAAGAGGCCCCCTTTAAATAGCGCCCCCCCCCCCAGCCCCACAGCGATTGATAGCGTTCCAGTCTTCCGGTCGTTGGATGCGCCAGGCGGTAAGGCAGGGGGCGCCACTCAATTTCCGCTCCGGGGCGCCACAAGGGCGTTGCACCATGGAATGACGTCACAATCTGCGCGCGCAGGTGGTCGCAGCGGTAAAGTTTAGCGCCGCCGCACAATCTCTAGTTAAGTTCCCGAGCGGCACAAACATCGCTGCGCCCGGGCGTGAGCGGCTTTGCGCCCCATTAGCGCCCTCTTAAGGCGCTAACGGGAGGCGCAACCAACTGAATTTTTACCCCCATGGATTTCAAGAAGAGTGTCCTTTAGTAATTATAAACTGCTTGAAAAATTGCTGCTTAAGTGTCAACAAATGGTTCTAGGCATATTGTCTTCATTCGCACATCCAATGTACAGTATAAAAGTGAGGCTCATGTTTTTTTATAAACTGAAGCATACCTGAGACTTAGAACTGAATTATTCACCTCCCTCAGGAGACTCCGTAATGGTCCATACCACAATATAACATGTTCGACAAGAGATACCGCAGACCAAGTCCGACTGAGTTTAAGTTTCTGATTATTATTTTCTACTGATGTGTTTGGTATTAAGGCATCAATTCAAAGCAGCTGGCGAATGATAGAATGTTATTAACTTTCACTCTAAGGATGGTCGCTGAATCAACTTCAAAATTCTATCAATAAATGTGAGAAACATGAAAGCAACCATGTTTTGTATGTCACTCTTTTATTATTACATTTTTTAAATGTGCGTGTGTACCAACTTCACACAGTTGGCAATGCTATATTTTTAGCACCGATGCTGATGAATCTGAGCCTGAGACACAAACTAGCTTGAATAGGCTTGGCTTTGGATCAAGCAAACAAGGGCAGACAATTTGCAAATCCAACGGATGACATGTTAAACTGAGGCCCTGTCTTCACTCTCAGACGGATGTTAAAGATCCCATGGCACTATTCGAAGAAGAATAGATGAGTTTTCCCCGGTGTCCTTGCCAATATTTATTTCTCAACTAACATTACTATAAAAACCAGATTATCTGGTCATTATCACATTGTTGTTTGTGGGACCTTGCTATATACAAATTGGCTGCATTACAACAGTGACTGCAATTCAAAAGTACTTCATTGGCTATAAAGCACGTTGGGATGGCATGAAGTCATGAAAAGCAATATATAAATGTAAGTTCTTTCTTTTTTCTTTAAGTGTGCGCTTAACCAATTGTGGGGCTGAATTTTATCTCGTTACTGCCTCATTTAAGCCTTTGAAAATTGTGAGAAAAAGAGTCCACCAGCTTACTGCTGGAGGTCCATCTGTTCCAATTTTCAGGCGGACCTGGATTTAGGTGGCCTATGCTTTTGCCGGGGGCCTCATAAATATATGCTACTAGAGGTCACCTGACATTGTCAGGACCCCCAATACCATGTTGCATCAATCAACGCTGCCAACGTTACTTCTTCAATCCATCCACAAACCAGGGGTCGTACAGATTGGGAGGTAGCCATTGCAGTGCTAGTTAAAGGGATACTCACCTGTTCTCTTGTACAATGCTGCAAAGGTTTGGGAAACCTTTTGATGGTAGTTCATAGTGGTCTTTGGCTCCTTAGATGATTTTAAAGTGCTTGTATGCTATTGAAATCTTAGGTGGCTTCTGGCAATGTACTTACACTTCCAGCCTTCACTTGCAAATATTCATTCACACACAGGCTTACAGACGTTCACCCCACATAAAGCCTCACATGGTGGCAGGCAACTGTTATCACCTCATTATGGTCTGCAAGCTGACATCTGGTTTTGACTGCATCGCATGGCAACCAAAGTTTATTCTTACTTTTTGTATTCTTTTTAACAAGAGATACAGGCAGAGGGAGATTGACGACAGATAGTGAACTCCCAAGCCTCTGCTCCCTTACCCCTTACTAGCAGGAGGTATTGTATCTCTCAGGCAAGACTGGCCATAAAGGGAATCACAAATGGGGAAATAGGAAGGCAAGTGCCAGCTGCAGGTTTGTCAGGAGATTTTGTTTCTCTTCCATCTTATCCTATTGTACCTCACAATTTTTTTCTGTGCCACACTCCCGTTCTCCTTCTACTAAAAGTGAAATGGGAACTCAACAGCCCATTCTAACCTCTCTTCCTCCTGTTTTCCTCTAGACTTGCTGCAATAGAAGAAGCATAACAAGAAAAAGAACAAGGCCTCGTTGCATTCAGCCCTGTCAATACTTCAAGCACCTGTCATCACAGATACCCACCCTGGGGGAATTAGAGTGTGAGCTAAAGGGGAGCGCATTGGGTGAAACACCAAACAGGAGTGAACAGGAGCACCTGGGTGGCAGGTTAGCTGGATGATGTTACTGGATGGAGTGTCTGTGGACCCAGATCTCACAGGTTCTGATTTCAAAAGAAGGATGCTTGCAGAGTATGAAATGTATGTGCAGCAGATGGGAGTGGACAATTGGAGGATTCCACTACCTGCAATTGCGGTAACCTGATGGATGGTTTTGCAGCACTGCAGCCCATCCTGGAGCGAGTGCCAGACCCTCCCCCTCTCTCCCCCCATCGTAAAGGGTAGCTGGGGCTATTTAGCTTGGTTGAAGATGCTCTGAAGATCAAACCCATGAGGAAGGCAATGGTAAACCACCTCAGCTATTCTTCCCTAGTAAGTGAGTCACGAATCCTCAGTGTGAGACTTGAGTTAGGACCTGCCCTATGGCAGAACACAATGGATGGACGGATCTTGAGTATTGTGTTACTAAATTAAATTAAGTTGAGTAAACTCATGATGCTGCTGTATTGCAGCCACTGTTTTGAAACTAGAACCAGATTAGAATGATGTAAAGCCAGCACCAGCTCCATATTATTCTCTACTGAAGCAGGTCAGTTTAATTTTTAATGTTAATGAAGAGCTTATGGGGCATTCTGTAGCATCCTTTCTCTCTATTCTAGTTATTGTCTTTGCTTGACATGCATTTTGGTCAACAGTTGAGTTTCAATAAATCTGCTCTTGCCTGAATGACAGAAATTCATTTTTGTTCAGATATTTTTTGCAATCCTTTGTCAGAGGGAAGGACAATGAGATGATCAGTTTACTTCTCACAGTCCCAGTTTGCAGCTGAAACTGACAGGGAGACACTCACGGACCATAGTCAGCAAAGAGCAAATTGGTTGTTGTGTAATGTCAGCTGCAAGAATGCTACTGGGACCAGTGAGTGTAAAAGACCACAGCTATCAATAAGCGCCAACAAGTGAACACAGTGGGATTTTTTGCTCATTGGGGATGGGAAGTGTCCCATGTCATGCACGGCAGAGAAGCAAGAGGACGATTTTCTTCACCTTCACCTCAGGTAATATTTATTTCATGGGCAAAAAGGTAAGGAAAAAGGGGAAACATGTGAGGAACATGTGATACTGGGTCCTCTTCCTCTTTAAATTGCCAAAGTATTTCAGGGCCACGCAGGTCCTCCGCCTGGAATAGATGCGGTCCAGATTTATTAGGACAATGAGGCAGGAGGGGTCCTCTTGGTTCAACAACAACAACAACAACTTGCATTTATATTGCACCTTTAATGTAGAAAAACATCCCAAGGCACTTCAGAGGCACGTAATCAGACAAAAATTGACACCAAGCCAAAGAAGGAGATATTAGGACAGGTGACTAAAAGCTTGGGCAAAGAGGTCATTTTTAAGGAGCGTCTTAAAGAAGGGGAGGTGGAGAGACTTGAGGAGGAAATTCCAGAGCTTAGGGCCTAGACGGCTGAAGGCACAGCCACCAATGGTGGGACGACGGGAGCAGAGATGCACAAAAGTCCAGAGCTGGAGGAACATAGAGTTGCTGAAGAAGTTTACAGAGATAGGGAGGGGCGAGGCCATGCAGGCAATCTTCCCTGTAAGCTGTGCTTTGTTCTGCATGGCCCGTTTCTTTTAATGCGCGGTCCCTTTAAATTTCTGTGCATGCGCGGTATTTACAATGTAAAAGCCGGTGAGCGACCTGCGTGGGACCTCTCAGATTACTGCATGGCCGCGCACCTTAGCGGGAACATTGCATGGAAGGAATTGAACATGAAGATGAGAATTTTAAAGTTAAGGTATTGGTGGAACGGGAGCCAATGTAGGTCTGTGAGTACAGGGGCGATGAGTGAGTGAAACTGGTGCGAGTTGGAATACGGGCAGCAAAGTTCAGTTTCTTTGCAAACATGGGGCACCCATTTCCAGGGGTGCCTGGGAAGCTGGCATTGAGCTTTTGTGCCTGGACCTCTCCTCAGATCGGAGGACATGAGAGGACCAGATAGCAGGCAGAGGAAACATGACAAGGTAATTGACCTACACTCTTTCAGATTCCAGTAGATTTTGGATTTTGAGGCCTTCTGCTGTCTGTTCTTCGACAGTAGCTGGAACCATGGCTGTAGGCCTTTTACTGCACTGTTGGTTCTGTGCCTATTTCCCCACGCACAGAGACCTTGACAGGTACAGTTCTCTTCTGGTGTGCTGCATCTGCCCAGTGCCAAGGAAGAGGAGGGCCAGGAAAATCGGTCTTAAGATTGCACAGATAAAATACTGGATGGAATTCAGTTTGGGGCAATTTTCAACAGCTGATCACCGTCTCATACCTGAAAAATTGAATGTTCGGCAGTTGAAAATCAGGTGAAGGTGGGTGGAGAGCACAGCATGACTGTCCCATTGACATCTATGGTCTGCCTGATGCAATTTTTCGTCAGGCCTTTAAATGGGTGAGCAGCCCACCCACCTGAAACAGGCAGGAGGCTGAGAGGTTATACCTATCAGGAAAGATTGAACAGGCTGGCATACTTTTCTCTAGAAAAGAGAAGACTGAGGGGCGATCTGATAGAGGTCTTCAAGATTATGAAAGGGTTTGATAGGGTAGTCGTAGGGAAGATGTTTCCACTTGTGGGCGAGACCAGAACTAGGGGCCATAAATCACAGAATCCCCACAGTGCAGATAGAGGCCATTTCGGCCCATCGAGCCTGCACCGACACATATCCCACCCTATCCCCTTAACCCCATGTATTTAATCCCCCTAACACTAAGGGTCAATTTATCATAGCCAAATCAACCTAACCCGCACATCTTTGGACTGTGGGAGGAAACCGGAGCACCCGGAGGAAACCCACGCAGACACGACGAGAATGTACAAACTCCACACAGACAGTCACCTGACGCCGGATTCGAACCCGGGTCCCTGGCACTGTGAGGCAACAGTGCTAACCACTATGCCACCGTGTTGCCCCAAATATAAGATAGTCACTAATAAATCCAATTCAGGAGAACCTTCTTTACCCAGAGAGTGGTTAGAATGTGGAACTCACTACCACAAGGAGTAGTTGAGGCAAATGGCATTGATGCATTCAAGGGGAGGCTAGATAAGCATATGAGGGAGAAAGGTATAGAAGGATATGTTGATGGGGTTAGATGAAGAGGGGTGGGAGGAGGCTTGTGTGGAGCATAAACACCGGCATGGACCTGTTGGGCCGTATGCCCTGTTTCTGTGCTGTAAATACTTTGTGATACTTTGTAATAAATATACAAATTGGCATCCTACACCGATTGTAGGAACCCGATTGCAATTTTTAGGTACAAATGATAGGAGCATGTGCCACTCAAACTCTGCCCATGTGTACCAGGCATTGAGTGGCCTAACCAGTGGTTCTTAACCGGCATTTAAAAAAAACCCACAGCAATTAAAGCTCAGAAAACATCCAGGGAATTTTTTTTCTGTTGAGCTAGGAGAAGCAGAAGTGTTTCTCCTGGACCCACAAAAAGCTCTGGCCCATTCCAAGCCTCCCTCCCTCCCGCCCCCCCCCCCCCCCAGACCTGAACTGCTGGCTGATTTCCCACCCTCCCACAACCAACGAACTGCAGCCAAGTGCCTGTTTGATGCCCGGAGCTCACCGGCGGCATTTAAATGAGGCCGAAAATGGTCCGAGCCTCCTGATGCCAGAATTAGGTGGGCAGCAGGACTGCTCCATCGTTTGCCTGCTTCAGGCGGAGGTTGAAGATAAGCCCCGGTGGTTTCGATGTTAATAAACCAAAACAAAGTAAGTACATCAATGCAGCTGGTCAGGATTATTTTTAAAAAATTATTTAGTCATGAAATGTGGGTGTCGCTGGTAAGGCCAGCATTTATTGCCCATCCCTAATTGCTCTTGAGAAGGTGGATAAATAATATTAATATTAAACTTGCATTCTGATATACACTTGGTTATCTTTAGGTTCAGGGATCAGGAAGAAATTTCACAGACCCTTACCTTCTTGGAAGTTTTATCTGTGGTTATTCACCTTCTGCAGGAAAGTGAGTTGGGTGGAGTTCATTAAATTCTGCCTGGTATGTCAGAAGGAACAAACTCCAAGAACTGGATGATCTTATCATGTTTTATGCCTTTTATATTTATTTTATCTTTGCCAAATCTTCATTAGTCAGGAGATTGACAGCCATGTAACAGCAAATGTCTTCACTCATCACTTAAGCCTGTGGATCTATGGCATCCAAGAGTTGCTAAGGGCTCGGGTGGATTTAAACTTTGAATGTCCAGTTTCCTGAAATGAATCGCTTGCTGAACGATCAATTGCCAAGTCACAACTGCAGCAGTAAAAATATTTACAAGATCTTTGGCAGTTAATGCGGGCAAACTTCACAGCTATAGCTCTTCACCGCCAGATGAGGGGGGGGGGGGGGATCCCATCAGTGCCATAAATGGTGCGAAACTCCACCCACAATACGCAAATGATGCTAATCTAGGGATTTTGGATGAGTCCAGGAAGCAGGTGGGAGTTCTGCTTTGCCCGAGATCCATCCCCAAGAAGCTTCCCCGGAATTTCAGCCCTCCTTTCTTTGGATGCAATCAATCATACCTATGCCAAAGAGGCAAATTTATAAATAAACAAATGGCACAGATCTGCAGAAGGCTCATTCACACCTCAAACAAGGTGGAAAGGAATAAGATAGAGATCTGCCATAGAAAGTAAATTGCTTTACAGCAACCCAGAGTCTTGCAGAGCAGGTTATGTACCTGTTTTGGGGAGGCCTGTGACAAAGTCTGACAGCGTGTGAACTGAAACACAAAGGTTCACACTGGCATGGCGAGTTAGGATGAGCAGAGTTGGCATAGTTTAATCAATTTGCCCACCTCATTAGTATGGGCCCAGGAATCCTCTTCCCTGTTGCTCCAGAATGCACCCATACAGGGTTGCCTTGAACTACCTGAAGATTCTTTGATGAGGTTTTTGAAAACATTATTCAATCCTGTGACTGAGCTGCTCCCTCTGCCAGCCAGACCATGGTGACCATTGAGTGCCTTTTGACAGACAAACCCTCGCAAGATTCTGACAGTTTTTCTCGCAGTTATAAACAGAAAGGTAATCAAATTTGAGTTCCATGATCATGTGTACATATCAGAATCACTGATGTCATAATGTTACTGTGTTATTATCACTACTTACCTTTTGCATATATGAAGATAAATTTTGCAAAGCTCCGAGCCACCAGCAGAGCCTCGCAAGCAGCCAATGCCAGGTGGCATGAGCCCTCCAAAATGCACCCCACTGTTTAAACTGTGCACGGATTTACTACAATACGAGAGATAATACTTAGAGATATTTTTATATCTTGTACACCTTGGCCCTGACATTCTGGGATGCAGGTTCCGCTAATCTCTCGCTGGAGTTATGGCAGAATACGGGTAGAATCCTCATGGAATTTCAGGGTCCCCATCTAGTCATTTCAGGTTATTACCTCACAATATTGCAGTGGAAATAACTACAATTAAAGTTTGGAATACTTAATATTGTTATTTAGCTGTAATTTTTTTGATAGTTGTTAAAGTAAAAGATGTTTTCTTTTCTCACTTACATCTCCAGTGTCTTCTTTTCCCTTTGCTCCTAGGTCATGAAATTCCGAAACTTCAAGAGTTCCCCTTTTGGCTTTAATTGTAAGGATTTCTGGAATGTTCAGGCCTTTTGTCCTGTCAATACAGTTGACAATATATTCAGATTAACGATGCCTTCACTTCTGTCAGTTTAAAAAAAATACTGTTTTCCCTCCATGTATATAGACTTGTGTGCGTATGTGCGAATTCAGAAAAATGTATTAACATATTGTGATGCAGTGAATTTGTTGCACATATTTCCATTGTACTGAAGCTATTTGACTGGCACAGATCCAGGCCTTGTCAAAATGTAGCTCATAACTACAGTCGAGTATGATTAGCTAGATTTACCTTTACAAAAATTGGTTAAATTAATTTTTGTTTTATTCATTCTCAGGATGTGGGCGTCACTGGCAATGCTGGTATTTATTGCCCATCCCTGGTTGCCCTGAGAAGGTGGTAGTGGGCCTTCTTCTTGAACCACTGCCGAACGTAGTTTGAAACAACTGAGTTGCCTGCCGGGCTACTTCAGAGGGCAGGTAAGAGTCAACCATTTTGGTGTGTGTTGGGAGTCACATATAGGCCAGACCAGGTAAGGGTGGCAGGTTTCCTCCCCTAAAGGACATCAATGAATCAATTGGGCTTTTATGACAATCAGACGGCTTCATGGTCACTTTTACTGATACCTGCTTTTTATTTCTAGGTTTTTAAAAAAAAACTGATTTCAAATTTTCGAACTGCCTTGGTGAGATTTGAGCCTTGGTCCAAGCCTTTGGATCACTCATCCAGTATACACTACCATACCTGTGTCTGATGTGGTTCTCTTCTCTGCTCTAGCAGATCATTTACATCTCTGCAGTAAGACAGGGATGGTCCTATGAAGGATATGAGGGCAGCTGACCAGTCTTCCTGATGGTGAGCAATCCAGAGTGGGCTCCCATTATGGAATGGCAACTGTTTAGTGGTGATGAACAATTCCCATTTACCAGTGGGTTACTTTCCCTATAGTCTCTAGATGGCATGAGCTCATGGAATTATGCAGCAGAGTAAACTGATATTAATCACTTTATTAATCCCATTTTGGAATTTGTGAACTTGAACAAATACCACCCAAATGCAACTTAATACTCAGAATACCATTTTCTGGTGGAAAATCACTTCATAGATTTCCATTGCGCTGCTCAAAGAGGAGCTAATTTGGTATGATATACTTTGAAGATCGTGACAGAAAACAAGATTTCCCCCCAAACTGTTTCTGAAGAATATCATTATAAATAAACCATGATACTTTTATTGCAGAAAAGTGGGGTGTTAAACTGAATAATCCCCGAAAACGGGCATGGGGTCACGGTACGCGATTAACCCATGCCCATTCATGGTAAATTTGTGCTGCCTGCTGTGCTACCGGCACTGTTCATTGGCAGCATGCATCAGCAGGGAGTCTGATATCACGAGTGGTTAGTGATACTTAAAGGCAGCCTGCACCTCTTAAAGGGGAGGTGCATTGTGGCTGTAAGAAGTGTGGGAGTTTTTTGAAAAGTGAATCTGTGCTGTGATACTTTGGGGAATAGCTAAACATGCAAGAGAGTGAGCACCGATGTTTCTGTCAGTGCACTGGAGGTCTTAGTGCAAGGCATGGAGAGAAGGAGAGACATCCTGCATCTGCAGGGGGGCAGGAGGGTAAGAAGGCAATGGGAAAATATAGCGGCAGAGGTCAATGTTAGAAGAGTAGCTCCAAGAACTTGGATGCAGTGCAGGAAGAAGTTTAATGATCTAACACAAGTTTTCAAGATGAGTGAGTTCAATCTTCAAATGGCATATCCTACTAACGGCACCACTAGCCTCAGCCACTGCTCAATTCAGTACACTTCTATCACCCACGTACCAACAATCTCTATCAATCAGTGCTCAACCCTTCAATTCATATGCATTAACTCACTTTCACATACTTAGCACTCTCGCACCCACAACTCACAGTGCACACACACTAGCAGCTATTCTACCATGATAGCCACCTCACCCAAACATATTGCAGAACACTCATTGACACACTTCCCTCTTTCTTGAAGGAGAAGGTGGTGCATAGCAGGAGGCAGCAGGTAAGAACTGGAGGAGGACAAGTGTGCCTGCATGTTTTAACTCCCCTGGGGGAGACAGTGCTGACCATCATAGGAAGGGCCATCGCTGGCAAGGCTGGAGGGTTCGATGATGAGGATATCTGCATACCTAATCTTCCTCTCTTCCTACTTCTCCCTCATCCCACAATCTCTTCTGACTCACAAGCTGTAGATGATGTAAGCACGCACTTCTTACTTTCTCCTCTCCCCTCACCACAACCCAACCCTTGTACCTTTTTCATTTCAGATACCCAAGAACTGGAACCTTCCCAGTCAGAGAAGGAAGAGGAAGAACACAATGAAAATGAAGAGACACCGTCACTCGATTTTACACTAACAGCCACCAGCTCAGAGACTGACATGCGCATATTTTAGAGGCTAGGATAGAGGAGTGATCTGCATGTGGTGAGACACTGGGCACAACTGCGCAGGAGCCAGGGTGGGCAAAAGGATATCACAGGTGCCAGCTCGCCAGAGGACGACGTCGCACACTAGTTCTGCTGCAGAGGAATCAGATGAAGACTTCGATGGACCAGGCTATAGAAGAAGGCTGAAATAAAAACAGAAAATGCTGGAACTACTCAGCAGGTCAGGCAACATCTGTGGAGAGAGAAACAGAGTTAACGTTTCAGGTCGATGATCCTTCGTCAAAACTGTTCTGATGAAGGGTCATCGACCTGAAACATTAACTCTGTTTCTCTCTCCACAGCTGCTGCCTGACCTGCTGAGTATTTCCAGCATTTTCTGTTTTTATTTCAGATTTCCAGCATCCGCAGTATTTTGCTTTTGCACAGAAGAAGGCTGATGGGTGTACACAACCAAATGCTTGGTGCACTGGCAAGCCTGAGAGAGAGCCTGCATCCAATGTCAAGAAGCAAGGAGGAGCCCAGCACAATCTTGGCACAGGGCTTTGTGCAGAGCTTGGTGCCCATCCTTTCCAACATGGAACAGGTGGTCATCTCCATCAGCACACCTGTAGAACCCACTATGATGCAGGGTCTGATGGCCGATGTCTCAGCTTCCATTGCAGCACAAACAGATTCCATCAAAGGTCTGGGTGCTGCAGTGGAAGCTCAGACTGCTGCCATCATGGCTGTGAACAGATTGATGGACTTCCAGAGTGTCATAGCAGTCCATCAATCTGTTCTCCAATAGATTACTAAAATTGCTGAGGCGCCGTCCCGAGAGAGTGGTAGTGGCTCCATGGAGCACAAACCTGCTGTCCTCTCTCAGGATGACAGCATTCGTGCTCCCACCCCTGCCATTCCGGCAGTGCCTTTGCTGTTGCTTGTCAGCTGGCCAGCCCCACTGCTGCAGCCCAGGCTGAGATCATACAGTCTGAAACTGGGCCCTCTAGGCCTTGAGCTACTCAAGGTCGTCCTCCAAGGCCATCTGCAGTCTCCTCAATTAAAGGTGAACAGTCTTCCACCAGCCATGCTGCAGCCACTGGTGAAGCACCTCATAGGAGCACTAGGACAAGGCAAAGACACACATAAGTCAGGCACGAACGGTGATGAGTTTAATTTTGTATGCATTGGGCTGGATTTTGATACTGGGGCGGGTTGGGGTCGTGTCATCCACTTTTCGTGTTATCCACCCGACTGCAATTGGATGTGGGAGATTGATGCAATTTTCACCTAATTGGGCAATTGAGTTTCAGCATGTGGGAACCCATGAACCAATTAGTGTTTTCAGTCTGAAAGACGCCTCTGATGATGTCATCATTGCTGCTGCATTGAAGGTCTTCAAACACTGCCTGGCCTTTGCTGTGAGAGGACCTGGATGCAAAATAAGCAGCAGCCCTAAGTCTGCTCCCAGATATTTTTACACCACCACTCCCAGATATGTCTCCTCCACATAGCCATCCATATATGCATCCCCATAGCCAGCCAGCCAAATGGCATTATAGAGCCAATTTAGTGCTTGTTAAGGGCCTTAACAGCCTATCCTGCCTCTTAGAGGCGGGACAGAGTCAGGACCAGCAGACATGATTTAATGAAAATTGCGTGGAGGAGGGCTCATGCCCGCCCGCCAGTTTTCGCAATTTTAACCCCCCACACGCCTCCAAACCCACCTCCACGGGTCAATGAAAATCCAGCCCATTATATTTGTAAAATTGGATTGGAATGTGCATTTTCTGGTGGGTTTTATTTTTGTGTTGCTGGAAAGAGGACAATATGATGGTCAGTGATATAGGAAAGGTAAGGAGTATGGGACTGTCGGTGAATGGGGAGGTGTGGTTTGAGGTTACTGGTATCACTCATGAATAATCTGATCACATAAAGCCCAGCCAGAAAGGGGCTGTCTACATTGTAGCCTCCCTTCCTCTTCCTGTTCCTCCACTTCCTGTTGCAGTTTGCCCTTCTCGACTTCCTCCTCCTCCTCTTCCTTGTGCTCCTGCTCCTCAGCTTCTTACCTGATAGGTGGTAGCAAGGGCTGTTTCCTCATACTGGTGAGGTTGTGCAGCATGCAGCATACTACCAGAAATCTTGATACCCCCTCAGCTGAAGTAGTGCAGGGCTCCTCCAGAGCGGTCCAGGCAGCGGAATCATTGATTGAGAATGCTGATGGTGTGCTCTATAATGTTCCTTGTGGCTGTATGGCTGCCAGGATAATGGGCATTCACCTGCATGCTGAGGTGTGTAGGTTGCACACTAGCTGTACATTGAGGGTGTGAAATCCATTTCAGTTCATGCAAATGGCTGAGTTCACATGCGGTGTATACAAGGCAATGTGCGTGCAGTCAGTGGCACCCTGCACCATGCATAGCCTGTAATCCATGCAAACCCTCATACTTGCTCCGCCTGCTTGTTTTGGCAAGAGGGAATGAGCTGAAACTGTTTCTCTGTGTATAGAGAGCCTCAGTGACCGCCCTTATACAGCAGTGCATTGCCAACTGCGAGATGTTGCTGAGAGCCCTTCTCCCCCTCCTCCTTCCTCTTCTAGCAGCTTGTCCTGCTCTGCATGGCCTCTCTTCATTCTCCCAGTTATGTTCAATTCCCAGAGGAAGCCCTACCATGCTGCCAATATTTGGAAGCAACTTGTTTCAGCACAAGCTTTTAGATGACCAAAAAAGTACTTCAGCACCAGCCAGACCACTCCCTGCAGAGTATTCAAACTTTAGCCAAGTATAGGAAAGCTTCAAAAACACGTAAAATTGCACCAGCAGCCAGAAGAAATAATTCAGCAACTAACCTGTAAGTAGTTCATGATCCGTTTAATTAGCGCTGGTGGAGGGTCCTTCATTCCATTTAACGTTGTGTTCAGCTATGTGAGGTTAAGACAGGGCGTTGGCTGGAATGTGGAATTCAAAAATGGCAGCGCTGGTGTCAAATCAGCATTGCACACTTACTTGCATCATCATGTTGCTGCTCGACATGTTGCCGGCGGTCGTTAGGTACACGCGCGCAATTCCCTTTACCAAGGTGGTGTCCTGCGCACTTTCCATCGGAAGTGTGCACACGCATCTCGGGCCCCATTTTCTATCCTTATGTGGCTGCATAGCGCCTAAAAAATGGGCGCGACTTGGCCCAATTTAGCCCCTGACATGTCTGAATACAAGGTTAGATTCACTCTGAACAGAATCATGCTGTAGAGCCACCGTCACTACGGTAGCAGTTTAGTCTGCTTTGAGCTGTTACCATAACAGCACTGCCTCACATCATGCTTTCTAGAATGACAGGATCTTTATTGACAATGTACTGTACATTGGCTAGCTGACAGACACTGCTTTATTATAGCATGGTCATTAACTTACGGTCATGGCTGCTTTTGTCTGTTGAGTTGTTAAAATCACAGCAGAAGCACAGTGATTGTGTTCAAGTCATACCCAACAGCAACAACAATCAAACATGTAAGCCTAGGTCCTATTGGCCAAAGGGGATGGAGCGTGCAGGCAAAGGTCAATCTACACTAGCCCGAGGAGAGGAGAGGTTTGTCCACGAGGGTACTGCAGGTGGTCCGTAAAAAATAATTATAATAATGTAATAATAATATAATCACGTGTACCTCGTATGTATCATATTCGATATTACATTATTATTCGCAATGTAATATGCTTCACAAACATCCTTGTGATATATATCATTCTCTGAATTTAAATAGTGTGGCGCTTTTGCGTGACGTCAATGTGAACCGACGCTCTTAGAAAATTCGACGGTTAGACCGTGGGAATCAAAAAATGGCTCGGTGGCTTTTATCCGGCATGCTTAAGCGAAAAGAGACATATGGTTAAAATGACAGTGAGACATCAGCAAATGAAACTCAGCACAACAAAAGTAAGTGAAAAGTGAGGAGAAAATACAGCAGTGAATACTTAAAACTGGGATTTACTTACACTGGAACTGAGAACGAACCGTTACCAGTATGTGTCGTCTGCTATGATGTTCTGTCGAATGAAAGCCTAAAGCCTGCTAATCTTCGCCGTCATCTTGAGACTAAGCATGGAGAATACGTGTCCAAGTCAATTGGAATTTTTTACAACCAGCTCAAAGAATTTCAACGTAGCAAGACAATTATGGAATGCACATCTAAAGGCAGTGACTGACTGACTTTTGGCTTAAAGTTGCTTCGGAATACCCAGCACTGTCCGACAAGGCAGTAAAGTTTTTAATGCCTTTTCCCACAACCTACCTTTGCGAAACTGGATTTTCTGCACTTGTCGCATTGAAGACCAAATATCGGAATAAACTTCACGTTGAACCAGATCTCCGATTGAGACTGTCATCGCTGGAACCTGACATCCAGCGTTTGATGTCTGCGAAACAACATCAGCCTTCTCATTAGGTAAGTGTTATCTTTTCCCCACTGATAGGCCTACTGCAGGTAAATGTGCTGTGATGAGTGCAATGTATTTGTGAGTGAGCATAATAAATGATTAGAAACAGCTGCGTTTTTAATACCTGTTGATATATAAGTTTGACTCCCGTCAGCCATAGGCTATGTTAAAAATGTTTTAAACGGCTTGCTTACGTTGTGGTCCACAAAAGCTTTTGATGACGATGTAGTGGTCCGCATAAAGGAAAAGGTTGGGAACCGCTGTCTGAAGTGAAGTGGAGGCACAAAAGGTATACTCAGATATTTAGGAGTTTAGGCAATGTGGGATTTCGAATGGGTTTGCTGAGTGTACTTCCCCACAGAGAATAACCTTTTATCTGATACATTCTCACAAGCTATTATTTACTGCAAATAAAGCACGGTTCATATTTTAACACAGAATTTACTCTGTAGCAAGGCTAAAGCCATCAGGTTTTACAACGCTTTAACACATCTTTCAGATTACCCACTGAGTTTGAAACTATGCAGTTCCAGAGAAAATTCTACCCAACTACCTGAAAGACAAATAAATCAAATCAAATCACTACAGGTAGATCTATGGAAAGGATCAGCCAGTGTCTCATCTTCAGTGCCAAAACCAATAATAGTTGAGAAAGCTTGACTATTAAATTGCCCACCCAATTATGTAAAGCATTCTTTAAAAGCAAACAGTAAACATTCCACTGGGCAGCATGCCAGCAACATCCTTTGCATAACTAAGCACCATGCAAAAGGGATACACCTCACCCACTCAAATATAGTAACTTGACTGACTTGATGGAACAACCGAAACCCAATAGACAGTGACTCTGGACAAATGCAAAAATGTACCCCAACACTGCTTCCTAGAGAAAGTACCCAGGAACGACCACAAACTAAGACCGGGATTTTTCTCACCTCGGTGGGCCCGGGGCGGGCGATGTCGGTGGCGGGTCGTGGCCCTGCTGCTGGCTCCATCCCACTGCCTAAAATGAATTTACGTTAATAGGGCTTGTTAAGCCCACCCAGCACGTTTCTCGGGCCAATTAGAGGAAGCGGGTCTGGTGACATCATTCATGACGCGTCATCAGCCAGTTTCCTTAAAGGGACCATGGCCAAATTTATCTTCATACTGCATTTCCAGCACAGATTCTGCAGGCTGCAAGTGTTTCTACAAGTCTCCATCCAGCCTCACCTCATTACCTCTCTCACCATTGACAGATCGCTTCTGTCATCTGTACTTCACCTGCCATCTATTCCATCAGCATGGATGCCGTTTATACTCACTCACCTTGTATCTCAGAATCGGACCACGATGAGCCCCAACACCAGCAGCACCAGACACACCAGCAGCACCAGCAATAACACCAACCTTCTCCGCAATCACCTGATGCTGCACAGGACACACGGCATTAGCACCCGAGCACATTGCTGCCCGGGAGGCCAGGGATGGCTTCATCATGGCCAGATTTACTTAACTTTACGCTGTACACTCATATGGCTGCCACATGATGCGCCAGGTTGGCACCACCCCACACCAACACCATAAAGCATCCCTACAATGCCCAAGCCATTCCTTTCACGCTCATCACCATTGTGGGGGGGGGGGGGGGGGGGGGGGGGGGGGGAGGGGGGGCGAGGGGGGGCGGGAGGGGACGTTATGTCTCACCATTCACTGCAATTCACTAAGCCACTTCCAAATGTGCACACAAATCTGTCCAAGACCAGAAAGTGTTGAAAATAAAGAATTCAATGTTTGACAGCACATTAGTAGAAACTTTACATAAACATTGGGTAAAACACCCAAGTGGCTACCCTTGTGTGTTGTTAGTTGGAATGATTGCACTAGGATGAGGGTGAGTGTGAAGGGTGGCTAGTGAGATGGTGATGTGATAATATAGATAGAGAGGAATGGGTGGAGGTCCAAGGTAAGTTGGTGTGAGTTGATGTGCAGGAGTAGGGTAGGGAAGGCAGAGTGATGGGATTTGATGAGCGACACAGCAGGATGAGGTTGAGTGTGGCTTTGTACTAATGTTTTGTGATCAAATGAGATAATTGAAGCGTTTGCGCCACTGCACCCAGGTCCTCATGACCACATCCCTGCTTGTGCCCTCCTGTGCAATGTGCAACCAGGCTGTTTTGGTGTCCCGGGGAGATGTCTTCCGCCCATCGGCGTGCTCTGACTCCTTCCATAAGCATATGGAGGGAGTCATGGGAGAACCTGGGTGCAGCAATTGACTGGCCGGGATTTTGCTCACCTCGGCAGGTCCAGTGTGACTGGTGGCGGGTCAGTATAAAGGGCACCCATGTTGATGGAATAGATGGCAGGTGAAGTAGAGATGACAAGCGTTTGTCAATGGTAGGAGAGTTCTTCCAATGAGATGTGACTAGATGCAGAGTGGAAAGTGGAAAGCCTGCAGAATCTGTGCTGGAAATGGACTGAGAAACAGCTTGTGTCTGAGGAAAGTGATCTCTGTCAGGTGGGAGCTTTTACTGTACATTTGAAGCTGTCAAGTAATCAGCTAGAACAATGGCCACTGAACTCCCACCTCAGGTTGACAGATGTGGTCCTCGAACAGCGTGGTTCCTGTGGCCATGAAGTTAAAGTTAAAAAATAAGGTAAAAAAGCCTGTTAAGGGTCTGGTAAGTACATTATAATGAGTTTCATTGAGTCACCCACTGCTGTCTGTCGGGTCTGCTCAGTGCTGACAGACCCGCCATTGGGAAAGGCGCATAGCAGCCGGTTGACAGCGGGACCCGCTGTCAAAAAAAAACCACTTTCCTACCCAACCCATCACCGATCCCGTCTGCTGACACCCCGGAAAATTCCGGCCTTTAATACACCAGATTTAGTTACAATCACACTGTATACTCATGTTCTATACTCTACACTATGAATGTAACAATATAATATGATATGTTGTATCAAAAGAACAATTACAACAAAAAATAAATCAAACACAGCCAGCTTTTTTAGTTTGATGTTTGAGCTGCTCAATGGAAAATAGCAATGCAAGAACCACCAATTAAGCAATGAGCTAATGAATGTCAGATGGACTTCAATATGGATAAATGCATAGGTACAGGGAACATGAAATACACAAAAAGTGATATTCATTAGCAAAACTCTAAAAGGAAACTAATTTGGGTGTATTTTTTGAATGTATCAGGCAAAGCAAAACTTTTAATAATAAGATTGAACAGTGTACTGAAATATATCTCAAGTACATTTAATTGCAAGTCAAAACAAGTTATCCTAACCTGGTATAGTAAGGCCACATTTGGAATACTATGTGATGTTTTTATTACCCTCCATTCAAAAGGATCATCATGTTGAAGACTTCAGAGAACAATGTTGACTGGTTGTGAGTTAAGAAGATGGACTTGGAGAGGCCTAAATTCCTGGGTTGGAGGAAGCAAAAAAGGTGAGTTCTACTGGGGGATGGGGAGGGGAGCGGGGGTGCGGGGGGTGGTGGGTGGCAGGAATTTGGGACAGACCGTAGATCCACAGTGTTTCTGCTTCATTTCCACTCTGCCCCAAATTCCTGTTTGGGGGTGGGGGTTGTTGGCAAGTCTTGTATCCATTCCTTTTTCATCTGACAAAGAATTTGAGGACATGTTTGGGGACATTCCTGGGTTATCCCAGAAATCCCACCCCCTAGCGTTAATGGAACTCATGTCAGCTGAAAGCATGCACAAGCGCCATTGTGGGCTTATTAAAGGTCCAAGATTGCCCAAGAGAAAGATGATTGATCCCAGTGGGACTGATTACATTTCAAACCAATTGGTTTGTTCTTTTACGAGCAGAAGAAAATGTCTTCCTCTTATTTCTGCAGCCTTTCCCAGGCCTCGGGGTCCCCTATCAGAGTGGCTGGATGCTGCTCCAATTTTACGCAGGCACAACAGAGTGCATACCTCTGATGAGTCTGTACAGATGCACCTTACCTGCCCTGACTATTTTAATGGCCCCATCCCCAGGGCTAGGGCCTACAGTGATGGCCATGAGTAACCAGGTGTCCAGCTCTGATGAAATTAATTCGGTGGCAAATAAAAGTTTTTAATCATATTCGGCTAGTCTCTGTCCCTTATTGAGAGAAAAAAACTGTAGAGGTAGGAAAAGAATGCATTCTGAAACACAATGCCGAATATGCAGCAGAACTGGCCAAATCTGTACTGGAAAGTCAAAATGCCTAATACCCCCATGACATAACACCAGAATTTACCCTGAAATCGGATTGCTTCACCGAATAAGGTGTTTATGACAAGACCCTGGATCGGTTTTGGCCCCACATCTTTGGCATCATCTCTGCATGCATCAACTGCTGCTATTTTCTGCTCGGTTACTTGAACATTTTATGACCATGTCTGTGTAATATTTATGAAATGTTAGGTCATTGACCTTCTGTCTACGATCCTGGATGATGACTCTGAGTAACCATCATCCATAACATGGAGTTTAGACACAGCAACTGGATTCCATCAATTAGATGGCAAATTGGATTTGGCCAGATAACTTCAAAGAGCCTCTCAGTTGCTTACAATGAGATTATTTTAAATTATTTGAATTACTGTATGTATATTTTGGACAATAAAATGTGAAACATGTTCCACAAATCAGTTAATACCATTACATTTAGAACAAGTAACGGATTTTTTTTTATGTGTGAAGATGCACCACATTATGTAACTTGCTCGCCACAGAGCTGAGATGACATTATGAAAGCTTTCACTCTGCTGCTTAGGAAACTGAAAAATATGTGTGCCAAGATAAACAGGTGGTCACCTTCCTTTGTTTGCTATTAGAAATCCACTGGTAACTGGATGGCTTTGAAATAATTATTAATGAGGATCGACTACTTAAATGTTTCATTAAGATTAGCGCAACAAAATGACGAAGAAGATGAATCACAGAATGTTCCAGTAATCAACAAAGAGAGCAATGCTGAAATACATGATGGATAATGGAAGACTTGTTGGAACTAACTTGTATTGAAGCTACCATTCAATCAGAATACAAAGACTCAGGATGACAGGCTATAATTAGTATTCACCGCACTCGTAATTCTAGGTATTGGTCCCCAATGCTATCGCTAGAAATACATTTAATGTCAGGTATTAGCAAAGTTTCAGGCGAAAAAGCAGCACCTTAATCTTGTTATATATACTCCATCACTTGTACTGAAATAAAACTGGTGCAGAGAACTGGAACAGATAATGTCACGTTGCTACTGGATTGAATTCCAATTCAAATGTGATACCATTCGGCAGTTTCCTCTCATTCTGTCAGGTTAATAAAAATACTCGGGTATCCTTTCTCAAAATGTACTTTACTTCAGTAGAAAATACATTACAAATTTTATAAATGGAATATATAATGGAGAACATTAAGAAGTGATGAATAGCTTCACCCATGACACTAATGAAAATGAAGATCCTCTATTCATTCTCTTGTTAAATACCTCCGCCTCTCCACCTCCCTCGCCTCCTTTAAGGCCCTCCTTATAACCCACCACTTTGACCAAGCTTTTGCTCACCCCTCCTAATATCTCCTTCTTTGTCTCAGTGTAATTTTGTATGATTAGGCCTCTGTGAAGTGCCTTGGGGTGTTTTTCTACATTAAAGATGCTATATAAATGCAAGTTGTTATTGCTGTTGTTGTTGTGGCTCTTGTTGTTCAGCCCTTCTTTAAGGCACACTTACCATAAGTAATTCCTGGCTATACCATCCACTTGTATCAGGTTCTAGATAAAAGCAAAGTGTGTCTGTTATTTTCCTTTTTCTCCTTTCTCAGACTTTGCCCTTTTCTTGAAGCTCTCTGCTTCCTTTATTTAATACAAGAGGCTATCACACCGCAGATGGCCCATGCTTTTTGATATTTTTGTTGCTCCAAACTCAGCTGAAGGGATGGACGCTTAGTGCAGGATGCGACAACCAAGATTAAGGTTTATTCCTGAGGTGAGATGCTCTAGGTTAGTTAGACATCTTTCTCCCAGTTGTGCACCAGCTGTTCAGGTGCAAGTGATGCACTCTGAGAGATGAGATAAGTCGCCTTAACCTATAGATTGGCTTTCTGCTCCATCCACTACTGTTAGTGAATTCCTACTTATAAACTATAGACGCAGTTGCACTGGAGCTGAGTAGGTGCTTGAGCAACATAATATGATTTGTTTTAAAGGACACTGGATATTCAGCTAGAAAATTTCATTCAGGTGCTTTTAAGTGCGTGGGAGAGCAGTATGGAGGAAGAAAATGATGTGAAGCAGAAAGAGGAAAAGAGGAGGATGGGAAAAGAGAACCTAAACTGGGGAAGCAAGCAGGGGGGAAAAGAAAGGGCATGCTAGTAAAAGAGACATGGGGCTGGATTTTCATTGACCCGAGGAGGTGGGTTTGGAGGCATGTGGGGGGTTAAAATTGCGAAATCTGGCGGGCGGGCACAAGCCCGTCTCCATCTCGCCTCCATGCAATTTTCATTAAATCGCGTCTGCTGGTCCCGACTCCGTCCCGCCTTTAAAAGGCGGGGTAGGCTGTTAAGGCCCTTAACAAGCACTAAATTGGGTGTATAATGCCATTTTGAAAGGCCTTTGTGATTTTAACCCTTGTTCTATGTGAAGCATGCCTGTTCTGAACCACGAATGTGAAACCTGGCGGTAACACATTTCAAAAGCTGACTATCAGCTGCAGGTCCACCTGCTCATTTTGCCTTCAGGTCCTCTCACAGCAAAGTCTCTCTCTCTCTTTCTCTCTCTCTCTCTCCCTGCTGCTGCTCATTTTGCATCCAGGTCCTCTCACAGTAAAGGCCAGGCAGTCTCTGAAGACCTTCAATGCAGCAGCAATGAAGACATCATCAGAGGCGACTTTCAGACTGAAAACACTAATTGGTTCATGGGTTCCCACATGCTGGAACTCAATTGCCCAATTAGGTGAAAATTGCATCAAACTCCCACATCCAATTGCAGTCGGGTGGATAACACGAAAAGTGGATGACACGACCCCAACCCGCCCCAGTATCAAATCCAGCCCCATGGAGTTTATTTTGGTATAGAGTGTAGATCAGGCAGACTGTAGGCAATGGTGTCGGCAGGAGGTCCAATCCATTTTCATGGTCTGGCCTCATTTAAATGTGATCGACGAACTGCCGGCACAAATGGTGGTCTCTATAGCCAGCTCACCTCTGTAGGAAGCTCGCCAATTGGGAGGTTGGGAAATCCAGTGGGGCTGCTGCTACTTAAAGGCAGCTTGCACCTCTTAAAGGGGAGATGCACTTTTCAATGCTGGGTAGTGCCCATCGACTTTCTGAATCCACTGGAAAAATGACTTTGTCCAGGGTCACTAGATTTTCTGATGATGCTGTGGAGGTGCTCAGTAAGCAAGTGAGCAGCAGGCAGGAAGTCCTGTTCCTATTTGATGGGTGCTGGGGGCTCAGGCAAATTTGCCATTGACAATGGAGAGAGGTGGCAGAACATGTCAATGCAGCAGCATTGTAGCCAGGGTCTGGGAGCAATGCAGGAAAAAATGTAATGACCTCATCAGGACTGCAGAGGTAAGACCCCCCTTCACATCTCTCTTACTCTCTGCACAACCCTGCATCACATTACTTTAGCCCCATCAGTAGCAATCCTTCCATACCCTGTTTTCCATGCAACCACAATAGGACACTTCACTGCACTTTCCTCTGCTTGCACTTTGACACTCAGGACCTGGTACTGCCCTTACAATTACTTTTCCCTCTTGCCCACAACATGCTGAGCTGCCTCACTCAGCTTCAAACTCCTTCATCAGGGCACATACTAACATACTTCCACCCTTTTTGTAGAAGCTCACACACAACAGGAGGGAGAGTGCAAGAACAGGTGCACATGCTCACGCCAATAGAGGAGCCTCCATTGGCACGATAAAACCATTGACGTAATTGAAATCGGAAAGCCATTTGTAAAGAACCAGCTTACAATTTTACTGCACCCAATGCACAGACCAAGGGCTGGATTTTGTCATTGGGGGCGGGCTGGGGGGCGTGTCAGGTGGTCGTCATGCCAGGATCCCGACTCCGATGTGAAGTGGGTCAAAAGTGCGATTTTGCCCTAATTAGGCACTTGATTTCCAGCGTGTGGCCCAATGAGCCTTTTCATACAGAAAGTCGCCTCCGATGATGTCATCAATGCTACTGGATTTAAGGCCTGCAAGCAGTCTTGCTTCTTTTTCAGCCTTTAAACTTTATGCCCATTGTTCTGAGCGCTTCCTTCATCAATTCTGTCCACCAGTAGACCAAAGTTTGCTCCAAGATTCGATGAGGCCTCCCTCCAAGCTGTGGTGGAGGGAGGAAGATCTAATAAGGAGGTGCTCTTCCCCTCCTCGGGGAGGAAAAAGCCTCCCCAGCAGACTAAAGCTGTGTGGCTGCAAGTGGCCCAAGAGGTAAATGCAATTTCTATGTGCAGCAGAACCTGGCTGCAGTGCAGGAAGAGGTTTCATGACCTTCTCCGCACAGGAAAAGTGAGTATGACTTTCCCATCATCCTCAATCTGATCCCCATCGCCTCTCCTCACCAGCACTCTGCTTTGCCAACCTCTTCCTCCACATCCCACTTGACCCTGACATCCCTGCACCCTTACCCATTCCCTCTCTCCCTATGGTCACAGTCACTTAACTATTCGACCATGCAGCCCTCACATTCCCTATCACTGTGATGCAATGACAACAAATTACAATACACAGGGAGGGCCCTTTGTCTCCTTCTAAGCATCTATGCTATGGATTCTCTCCACTCACTCCTTCATTCTCACTCAAACTCCACTTGTGTCCCTCATTGCAAGAAAAGAGAGCCCACAATAAGAGGGAAAGAGTGAGGACAGGAGGAGGGCCACCCTCAGTAGCCCAGCTCACCACTTCAGAGGAGGCGGCCCTGGAGATCGCCGGAGTGGAGGATGATTCGCAAGTGGGGGACGGACAGACAGGCGCATCACAGCAAGCTGGTGACAGAATAGTTTTGCATCTCTCTCATTGACATTGCATGAGTAACTGATAATGATTTTGATGCTCTAACAGATTGACTTATGATCATCTGCATAATTCAATGTGCATGCAACCTTTACCTCACATCTCTATCTCTTTCCTTTACTCCCCCACAGGACCATCGAGAGCCACCATCCCCACTGACCAGGAGGAACAGCCTGAGCCTCAAGACTCCTCAGATGAAGCTGCAACCTCTGAGGGCGCAGCGTCAGCAGAAATCAGCGCACCCAGCACCAGCGCAGACAAACACACCTGTGCGGGACCTTCACGAGATAGAGTAGTGTTGTCACCTGGTGTATCACAGATCACAAGTGAGCATCAGCAGATGGTGGAGACAGGGACAGCAGTGGAGAGTCCTCGTCGGAGGGCGCAGGACTCTGTCAGCTCGGCTCAGCTGCATGTCGACCCTGTGCCTCCGGGTCCATCCAGAAGGAGAGCAATGCTGGAATTCCATGAACAGGTGCAGGAGTCTCTGGCAGGTTTTGTCTCCAGGGTCACTGCGAGTGTGGAGCGAATGGAGGAATCCATCGCGAACATGAGCAGAGCGTTTATGGAGGCATTGGCGCATGAACGCATCACCACGGAAAGGATGGCAACCTCTGTGGAAAGGATGGCTACCTCCATGGTAAGGCTGGCTACCCTAGATGAAAGGATGGCTACGGTAGAGGAGAGGATGGCTACGGCATGGAGGAGCTTAATCGCCAGGGTATTGAAAACATGGTCATTGTTCAGAATAGACTGACATCTCTTGAGGAGCGATGGTCAGCTATTGAGCATAGAAACCAGACCTTCATGGAAGTCCTCTGGAGTAGGACTTCCAGTGCAGAAATGGGTCCTTATGGCCCCCCTGAAGTGCAGCAAGGTGCTGTCAAGCCACTTGCTAGCTCTGAAGTGGGGCTGACCCATGAGCTGGATGTTGGTGGCAGACAACAAGGAAGTGACGGCTCCTCTCCAAGCGCTCACATGACCATGCCACTGCAAAGCCCTCGGTCAGAGCCCCACCAGAGTCCTCACCCAACTGAGGTGGGTGTCTTGTCCCCTGCACAGCCGCAGGAGCAGCAGACTGTTGCCGAGCCCTCACAGGTTTGCAACCCCAGAGGATGGTTGCCAAAGGTGTCGAGACAGGAGCAGCAAGAAAGTGAGCAAGGGGTCTTCACATCTGCTGAAGCCACAGGGGAAGCACCACGTAGGAGCATGCGTAAGAGGAAGATAAAGCACAAGTAGTCACAAGGGTAGTCTGTTGTATTGATTTTTGATAAGCCATCCTTGAATTGTTATGTTAAACAGATTTGTTGGCAAACTGTTGAAGTTGTGGCCTGTGTTATTTTGCAAATGGAACTTCCACACTGAGGGCTTAGGGCGACTTGCAATTGTCAGTATGGTGGTTAGAGTGATAGGAATCCGCAGGTTCTTGTCCATTGTCGATGCTCTGGTAAGAAGGTGTGAGGCAAACGTGTTTGATTGTGCAGGCTAAGCAAATCTGGCCAACATAAGTGCGTCCCTTGCATCCCCGGCAGCAATGTGGTCGTGCGCTGGCGCCTTCTGGCCTGTGGCGCTTCAGGTGGGTGAGCAGCAGCTTGGCGCTCCTGTTGTTGCTCCTGCTGTTGGTGCTGCTGTTCTTCAGGGTTCTGCTGCTGCCGCGGCTGGTCTTCGTCCGATTCTAATGTCCAGGAGGAAAGGAAATAAATGTTCCCATGCTTCTGGTATATACCTCAGGAAGCATTCAGTCAAGGTGGGGAGAGGGGTTTCCCAGGAGGTCACACTGGAGATGGGTGTCAGGCTCCAAACTTCCACAACAATGCGTAGGCCTGCTAAAAGTTCCCCCAGACCTGAGACAACAAAGTTCTGCCACCTGCAAATGATCATTGGGGCCAAAAGGACAGGCCGAGCCTATTTCCCAGTGGAAAGAACAGGAAAAATGGGCAGAGATCCTTTACATCAGTTCTCTGCCCCTTTGCACTTCATGCACACGTCCAGGGGTTTCCCCAAGCAGGAGACGGAACTAAAATATGGTGGAAGTGATGTCAACACACCTCTCACCTCATTTTCCTGGGTCTCTGCCTAGCAGGCCCCCAAACAGTAGACCGTTCACTGAAAGTGGGGCTTAAAGAAAGACTTGCATTTATATAGCGCCTTTCACGACCACCGGATGTCTCAAAAGGCTTTACAGCCATGGAAGTACTTTTGGAGTGTAGTCACTGTTGTAATGTAGGAAATGCAGCAGCCAATTTGCGCACAGCAAGCTCCCACAAACAGCAATGTGATAATGACCAGATAATCTGTTTTTGTTATGTTGATTGAGGGATAAATATTAGCCAGGACACCGGGGATAACTTGCCTGCTCTTCTTCGAAATAGTGCCATGGGATCTTTTACATCCACCTGAGAGAGCAGACGGGGCCTCGGTTTAACGTCTCATTCGAAAGACAGCACCTCCGACAGTGCAGCACTCCCTCAGCGCTGCACTGGAGTGTCGGCCTAGATTTTTGTGCTCAAGTCCCTGGAGCTACCCACTAAGCCACAACTGACACTGGCAAGGTTGTGTCCAGCACAAATATATCCAGAATCATATTAGAGGATCTGAGAAGATGCTGCCAGCAACCTCCTTACATCTCAAAACAGACAAGTACTTTTTCTTTTAGGGCCAACAGGAGGCTTAAGGCCTTCTGGCTTCTGTTTTTTGATATCAATCAAAAGACCCCAAAGCTGGTGGCAATTACTGCTGCTGCAGGCCTCTTAGACTTGCAGCAGTGGTATATTATTGGGTACAAGTGCCTTCTAAGGGGCATTCTTGCTCTCCAGCCGACACGCTCAGGTAGAGGTGGGTGAGGAAAAATGGCCTCAATCAGTCACCGTAAACTAGTAATTATAAATGGATAGAATCGCAAATTGCAATTGCCAAAACACTGGCAAAAATCCCAGAATCCTATGTAATAAAAACAGAATTTGACTTATTCTGTTTCCATTAAACAATGCCCTTGGAGATTTTGAGTAAATTATATCCGTGAGCCATAAAAGGGGAACAATTTATTGCAAGGAATAACTCTTTAGTTACTGTTGTATTTAGTTATCAGTGGTTCACTTGACATGGTTTCAAACTGAGGACCATCATAGAAAGGAAATGCAATCAGCGCAAACACGGAAAAAAACTTTTTGCGTCAAATAGTTGTGACTGCTACTGACCACATTAATACATATTTTTAATGGAACTTTGGTTTCCAATTAAAAACAAGTAAATCTTAGGATCTCTGGCATTGAACAAAATACTTATTCTTACCACATAATTAAACAAAATCATATACATAGGGGCCAGTTTTCATGTCCCTACTGCCCCAGTTGTATTTAACAGTGGGGCAGTAATGAGAGCAAAATAGTGTGCCGGATGGAAGCGCCAACTTAGTAACGAGTTCCCATCTGCCCCAATTTTTGGGTGGACCTTGATCTTGGTGGCCAGCTCGCCAACCTGTTTAAGGTGGGACCCTCATATATATATGTTAATTGGGGTCAGATGATGCAGTTAGGACCCCCAGCAAGATTTTTGTTTCTGCCTACGTTGCTACTGCCCCTTCCTGCTATTGCCCACCAACCATGGGCTGTATAAGGTGGGCGGCACCCATTTACAATGATACTTAGAGGGATCCTCAGCTACTCTCGGGTAAACCTGTAGAAAGTTTTGGGAAATATTTTTTTCTTGCATTCATAGCTGGTGGGTTAAATTGAAAGAAAGAAAGAAGGGAAGATACCAAAAAAACCCTGATGTGCCTGGCCTCCTGACTCACCATCTCCTAAGCTCTGTGCCCTTTATCTGCCAATAATGGTGATAGCAGCCCCTTCCATTGGTGTCAGTGTTTGAACAGTGGAAGAACCTGTTCCTGCTCTTGTGCTCTCACTCCTGTTGTGTGCCAGCTTCTCCTGTAAGAAGAGTAGGATTGGGTTAATATGTGCCCTGTTTAAGTGTTTTTAACATGTATTAGGCAGCTTCTCATAGTGGGCATGAGGACAGGAAAAAACAGCAAGTGTGGCCCAAGAGGGAAATGTCATTGTGAGAGCTGTGGCAGGGTTTGAGGGTGTGAGTGCAAGAAGAAAGGCAGTGCAGTGAAGTGTTCCCTGCTGACTTTAGGAGAGTCATAGGAAGCAGGGAAGGGAAGGATTGATAGTTCTGAGGCAAAAGTGGAGTCTGCCGGGCTATGCAAAGAGTTTGAAAGACGTGAAGGGGATTCTGCATTGCAGCCAGGTCCTGGGGACAATGCTGATGGCAGTGACATTTGCTGCTGTTGCTGTGCTCCATGCCTGTTGATGATTTGCCTTGACACTCTTTGCCCATCTGTTGGGAAAAGGACCGCCTTCCTGTTGGACACTAGGGGGGAAAAATAGAGTGTCGCCCTGTTTGGGGCGCAATTATCGGCTGTGCGCAAAGTTTAGCGCCTGGCGCTAATTATCGCCTCCGACTGCAAACTTGACTTTTATCGCCCCTGGAGGTGATTGGAGCGCTAAATCAGGCGCTACACACCTGTCTTAAGGCGCAAAGGCCGAGGAGCGAGGTGCTACCTCAGAGCACTGCCGAAGCTCATGTGATGTCAGTCAGCAATGGAACACAGACACAATGGTGCTGGCCAGTTCTTAAAGGGGAGGGTTGATCTTGCTTTCCATCCACATCCTGCTCATTGCAGGCTTGAATCTCGGCCTGGAGAGACCTGTACATCAATCTGCTGGAAAGAACAATGGAGAGGACCCAGGGAAAGAGCTCAGAGTGCAGCCCCCACAGTCTCTTCTAAATAGATGCAAGGAAGGGCAAATCAAAATGAACCTGCAAAGTGCTGCTCAGTACCCAAAACTCCTTCGCACAGCGTTGAATCTCTCCAGAAGTCTCTCTCTCTTTCTCTCAGAATGTGTGGTGCAAAAATGTCACCAACAAAAAAAGGCAGGAAGCGTTCGACTTTAAATAGCGCTCCCCCAGTCCTTTCCTGACTGCAAAACGCTACCCTCAACCTGTTGTTGCTAGCGGCAGGTGGTAAGGCAGGGGGCGCCACTCAATATCCGCTCCGGGGCGCTACAGGGGCGTTGCGCACTCGACTGACGTCACGATCTGCGGGCGCAGGAGATCGTGTCGGTAGTGTTTAGCGCCGCCGCAAAATGTCTGGTCAATTTCGCGAGAGGCGCAGATATCGCCGCGCCCGGGCGCTAGTTGCTTTGCGCCCCATTAACGCCCTCTTAAGGCGCTAACGGGAGGCGCAAACCAACTGAATTTTCCCCCCTAGTTTTATCAGTATCTCCAGCCCTGCATCAGAAACCCTCAGGACCCTGCTGGATGTAAATTTGTCTGCTGCTCTTAAATCCTACTGGTGCCTGTGCTTCACAATAAAAAGGACCTTCCCTTTAAGGTGCTGCTGCTGAAAGTTGCATGGGTCCACACCGACTCCTCTGGGTGGCCGCTGCTTTTCTCCATCGCCCGAATAGCACTCCAACTGAAAATCGCCCACAATATTTTACACATCAGGGAGCCATTGACTACCTAGGGAGATACAAAGAAGAATTTTTTGTAACTTGCAATGCATTCCTAACATAGACATGCTCAAGCTACATTTAATAGACATATGATAAAAGCTACATTAAATTCACCAATTAGCACCAAAACATTTAAATTATTAATAATTTTGGTGTCTTTTAATGCAGCATTTAAATTTGTATTTAGCAATGAGTTGATGTTGTGAAGCAAGATGAAAGGAGTAGAAAGGCACATTCAAGAAAAAAGAAATCCTGAATATTGGAAATAAAAACAGCATAGGATACACAAAAGGGATATGTCAAAGAAGCACCACTATCTGATCTCTATGCAGTTTCTAAGCAACTTGAATGGAAGGTCAGACACAAGCAAGGTGAAGGGACAAAGAAATTAGGTATCCTTTTAATACAACAAAAGGACCCTGAATACTATTGGTTTTAGTGGTGAGTGTATTGAGAGCTTTAGCGCTCATTCAATTTTTCTTTTATTTGATAATCAAACAAAAATTTACAATCAAAGACACTGTCTGTTTAGAGCTGATGTTAATTTTGTTTAAGTTTATACAATTTACCTGAAACAGCCATTTAAATAAAATCGTCAATGTTTAATACCTTTAAAAATGAAATGGTTTTCTTTTCCTAGATCCTGTGCAGACACTGACACGCAGTAGGAATTTAAATGTTATCGCACATTGCTGCCATACCAAGCAATCTTCCACGTGTATTGTGTGGAGACTGAAAAGTGGATAACTCTTTTCCTACTTCATTTAACTTTGCAGTGATGATTACATGTGGCCATCCTTAACTTGTTGGAGAACTCAACCTCTGTTTCAGTGTTTTCTGGGGTGCGCAAATAGATAACTGAGCATCTGAGCAACAGGCATGGGCAAAATGATAATAATCTCAACTCCTTTTCGAAGGTAAGGTTGGGGTATTGCCTTTTCTTCTCTACTCAGTGAAAACATTTCCTTATGGTAATTTGTATACATATTTGCATAGATAGCAAATATATATACAAATTATTACAATTCTATCATTAATATTGGATGCAATTTTTTTTTAAATAGCAGAACTTGCATAAAACAGGACCAAAAGTTCAAAACTAGTTAAAAAAAACACAGGGTAAAATCTGCAGAGAGCATTTTCTTACTCATGGCAACACTGGGTTAAAGAAAGAATAGAATCTTAGAGAACAGACCGAGGCCATTGTGCTGTGCCAGCTCTTTGAACTTGCCATTCAATTAGTCCCTTACCCTGCACCTTCCCCATAGCCCGACAAATTTTTCTGTTTCAAGTATAAATCCAATTCCTTTTTGAAAGTTATGAAAGATTTGCATTTATATAGCAACTTTCATGCCTCAAAGTGTTTCACAGCCAATTAAATACTTTTGAAGTGCCCACCTTTCCCGCAACTCCCTGTTTAAATCTCACCATTCAGGTTTTCACCTCTGCCACAGCACTGAAGTAGCCTTAACCACAATCATAAATGATATCCTCTGGGACTGTGACCAGGATGCATTATCCCTCATTGTCCTCCTTGACCTCTGTGCAGCCTTTGACATGGTCAACACCATCCTCCTCTAATGCCTCTCCTCCATTGTCCAGCTCAATGGAACTACTCTTGTTTGTTTCCATTCTTACCTATCCAGATTGCAGCCAGATTATCTCCAGCAATGGCTTTTATTCCTGCCCTGAACCATACTTCTGGATTCCCCAAAGAATCTATCCTTAGCCCACTCCTCTTCCTCATCTATATGTTACCCTTTGGCAATATCCTCTGCAGATGCAGGGTCAAACTCCACACATACACTGATGACACCCAGCTCCATGTTTCCACTACCTCTCTTGACACCCACACTTTCCCTGTGTTGTTAAAATGCTTGTCCAACATGCAGTCTTGGATGAGCCACAATTTCCTCAAGCTAAACATTGATAAGGTTAAAGTCATCGTCTTTGGCCCCCGCCACAAACTCAGTACCCTTATCACCAGTTCTATGGCTCTCCCTGGCTACTGTCTCAGGTTGAAGCCCTGGGTGCCCTATTCAACCCAGAGCTGAGCTTCCCACCCCATACTCTCTCCATCTCTTCCATCTTTGTAACACTGTCCACCTTCACGCCTGCCTGTTCCCATCTATTACTGAAACCTTCATCAACACCTCTGTCACCTCCAGACTGCCTGCTGGACAGCAGAGGAATTGCTTGCTCGACTAGGACTAGTGCCATGGGGTCTTTCATGTCCACCTGAACAATCTTGAATGGGCTCGGTTTAAAGACTCATCCAAAAGCTAGTACCTTCAACAGTGCAGCACCTCCTCAGTACTGCACTGAAGTTTCAGCCTAGATTATGTGCTCAAGTTCCTGGAATGGGGCTTGAACCCACAACTGTCCGACTCAGAGATGAAAGTGATACTACTGAACTAAGCTGACAATAACTAGTTAATATATAACAAGAGCACTAAAATCCATGCTGAAAGAATATTCTGCTAAAGAAATTATTTGCTCATTAATTACCTTCAGCTGGAGTCAACTAATTGGCGCCTGGTTATTTTGATTTCCCAGAGCAGAAAATCAGTGCATCTTTTGCTGAAAGTTCATTAACAAAGTATTAACAGGCCATAACAAACAATAGTAGATTTTCAGAGAAAAAAATCATTCTCACTGTTAATCCATCTTGTGGAGAGGGGGGTGGAAAATATGGAGTGTTGTATAAAAGAAAAAAAACTGCCAATTTCAGGTTATCAATAAAAAGCAAAATATACAAGTGCCGAAAATCTGAAATAAAAACAGAAAATGCTGGACAGGATCTGTCGAGACAACACAAATCAGTTACCATTTCCGATATAAAACCTTCCTCAGAACTGAAAGTTATTACAGATAAACAGCACTTAGAAAGGAACAGAACAAGTAAAGGGAGGAAGGGGCAAATGAAAACACACAATGATCATATGCACAGCAAAAGACATTGCGGATAATTTTGACTTTGTGCGATAGTGTAAAATGTGCAATGTTGGCTCGGCCATCCGTTAGACACCTCTCCCGATTTTCCTTTCTATTTATTTCAATGGAAATAAAAATCAGGAAAGATGTAAAATGTTGTGGATCGATACACTGATGTACATGCTACTGAGTTATCTGAGTTGTTCCTTAATAGGGCAAAAGGCAAAAACAAACTGAAGCATGGTTAAAAAGAGATAAAATAGTTCAAAAGGCGCAAGTGCCACACATCTTAGAACAGGTGGTACCCAGAAAAACTATGGCTTTTCTGGATTTCGCCAGTTTCAAGATTATTATCTGTGGTTTATACTAAATAATCAACCAATATAGAAATGATATATTACCATATTTGTAAAGTAATCTAGTGCTGTTTATGTCATCGAACAGTATTGTTCTACATGGTTTATTGAAGTACGATGATTTAATTGTTTCTTATCAATACTTGGATCATTGGTCTAATTGCATATTCCAGTCCTTAGAAACGTCATATTCCTAGTGTGACTTTAGCAGCAAAATGAGCCTATTATCATTTTTCGGTCCAGATGTTTTCGTTTGGTGAGCCTCTTTGATCCCTGCACCTGTCCCGGCTCAGCAGTTGGTGCAGTAATGCAAAAAGGCTGATTTCAAAACTCAAAAGACAAATGGTGGCTAAAGCTAAGTGAACAGTGTGAAAATGAACAGCCGGGCCTCCTGCATAAAGAAGCCAGTGTTCAGGACTGAAGCAGTTTACACCACAAGTTTTAAAACAAAATTATCTGCAGCAATGTCTGTTCTAAGGGTGTTTATGATAAGATTAATAAGACTGCAAGTTATACCCGACTGCTTAAGGCAAACATGCTGGGCTTATTACTTGAAAATGACCCTCTGCCATAACACTGAAGATCCTTGATGAAAGCTTTGCCTAACCATATGCCATTTGCAGCACATAGCAGCATGTTCACAGGGTGACATGCACATTCATCAGCTTGGCGTTTAAACTTGGAGTTAAAAATACACAACATGTCTCAGCACACCGTACTGTCACTGTAATGTAATTAGTAATGTGAATGTTAATGTTTTCTCTGAAAATATTAAGTTTGCACTGCCCTATGATTTTGTAATCCTACGATGAATAAATTAAGTAAAACTTCTTTATCTGGTACCTCAGCTAAAGCTCTGAATCAACATCCTGAATAACGTGTGTGTTCCTGGGAGTTAATCTAATTTAATAGAAACATCATAATCTAAATTAATCCAGAAAATCCCTTCTTGGCCAAGAAGGCAAAAATCTCATACATGACAGTAAGATTACCCGACAGTAGCATGTATTGAGTAGATGGCCCAGGATTTCATGCTTCAAAGTCTTGCCTATCACCTGCTCCTCCATGCCAACCATTCATACAAACACACAGCCTTATCACTGCATAGCCATACTCCAATGCAGCATAACTTCAAGATGCAATATACAATTGAAAAACTTGTCATACTCACTTCTTCCAAGTGCATAATACCACAAGCAATTCTAAAGCCATCTAGCTGCATTATACACAATCAGTTATTGACACAAGGTTGATGTACAGGTTGTGCACATCTGTCAGTGTGCAAGTATTCCTTCAACTTCCAGCGTTTCCGCTTGGAAACAAAATGGCAGATTGATGGCCGAACCCCAATTTGCAGGACGGCCTCTCTGGTGCAGCGTAGGTGGTGAAGGCACATCTCCTCTGACATGCCGAAATAGCTTCGGTGGGTCTGTGGGTAACGGTGGGTCTATGTAACCTACTTCAGATGCAGGCAGCCCTCTGCAACTCATCCTCATGCTTCCTGAGAACATGTGGAATTTTCAGAGTAACGTCCAGCTTTACATTGTAGAGTGTTGAGAGTAGATTGCTCTTCAGTGGTAGGAGGTGAAAAGAGAAAGAAATTAAAACAATACAAATATGCAAACATTAAGTGGAAAATGACTGTAAGAAAACTTGCTCCAAACCAAATGGAATAAAACAAAACAAAAAGTCCAAAAAAAAACCTCACAACCATTCACAATACAACTAAACACAGCTTTAAGATAAACACCAGGAAGTAAGTCAAATAAACCTTCAATAATGCATTTCTGGAACAGACTGTGTAAAATACAAAAGAGGGACATCCCACCCTCAGCCTACAGCAAAACCTGGACAACATTGAAGCTTGGCCAGACAAGTGGCAGGTAATGTTTGTGCCATATAAGTGCCACGGCAGGACCATCTCCAACAAGAGGAGGCTCAGCACCTCCTTCTGATCTTCAACAGCATCACCATGGACAAGGCCATCAACATCCTGAGGGTTATCATTGACCAGAAGCTTAATGGTACCAGCCATGTCAACAATGTGGCTACAAAAGCAGAGCAGAGTCTGGGTACTCTGTGATGAATGGCTCACCTTCAGAGAACAAATAAGAAAAAAGCATAAGTGGCTGTTATCCAGGAAGTAGCCATGATGACTTCATTGTGCGGTAGTACATGATGCCCACATTATTAGAAGGAGGAGAAACGCTGGGTGGATAGTCCTTTGGAGAAAAGGGCTAATCTCTCCACCCATGGCTGTTGTCCTCACCAATAACCCCTTAACAACAAAAGGAGCACATTGGCCTGGATACCTCAGCATCTGTTTACTGTTCAACTGCCACTTCCACTTTGAAGAAAAATGAATCATGAAAGAATGTGCACAAAGAGTGAACGGTTGTGGATAATGCTTGAAATTGTACCTGCAAGATAGGGCTAGAAATTAGGCTCCTTTGCGCATGGGGGCGCTAACGGGACGCAAAGGGCTTATTGCCCAGGGGGCGAAAAAAGCACCACCCGAGAAATTCGGCGGGGTGTTGCTGAGGTGCTACCCAATAGCGCTGCACCCCCTGCTGGTAGCGCCCCGGGCCGCTGCGCACTGGCGATGGCATCATCGCCGTGCACCACGACCCCTTAGCGCCCCGCCACGTCCCTTACCGCCCCACAGCAGAAATATGACTGTGCCCCGTGAGGCTGCCACGGGCGATGTCAGCACCAGGTTCACTGATCGCGAGCTGGGCCAACCTCCACTCACGGGGCAGTATTTAAAGGGGAGGTGCGGCCGCGACCTGCGCTGTTATTTTCTTTTTTTGGCCGACTTCCAGGTTGCCCCCTGTGGTGAGCCATGACGTGGTCCTGGCTGCCATCGCACAGCCCAGTACCGTGGCACCACGCCGCCCTGGTGGCCTAGTGTGGGCCATCGGAGACCCTGCAGAGTGTGCAACGGCCCTCCCCTTTAACTGAAGTTGAAACGCAGCAGTGCTCCGCGGAGCGCTACCGATTGCGCCCCAACATCGCCTCGGTTACCGCCCCAACAGGAAGTGGAGTGCCCGAGATTGCGCTCCACTTCCTGTGCGGAGCAGTAAGCCGAATTTAGCAGCCAAACGGGGCCCATACAGTTTTGATAAACTATTTAGTTATGGTTTTGATATGGTTTTGTGGGTATTTCACCTCTATAATTCTAAGAAAGACTGTACCTGGTAGGGAACGATTCAGTTACTTCCTTCCAAGAAACATTTGTCTATTGTTTGCTTGAAGGATCTACATTTAAAGTTATTCAAAGAACTTAATGAACTGGTTTGTCAGTTTAGCTTTTACACGAAGTGGTTTAAAACTGTTGTCTTATTTGATCTGATTGCAATAATTGGCTGTTCCTGCTCACTGCTGTAAATTACACTATTCAGTACATAAACTTGTTTGGTACTTTTGGCCGGGTATGGTCGATAATTGTCCTCAGAGGTGACACAAGTACACAGTGAGATCCTACATTTAAATCCAGGTTTATTGTTCACCTTGGGCATGCTATCCCAGATTACTTTTTGCAAACGGATTCACTTCAGTTCATAGGAGTCACTAATTTGCCAGGGAAGCTGATTTTTGTATTGGGCATGGGAAGAAAATATCTGGAGAAACCAGAATCATATTGAAGATTTAGGTAAGTTCAAGGAAAGATTTTTTTAAATTACTGAAATCACGTGAAATCAAACAGTCAGAAACTATTTTTAAGTTTGAAGTTCTAAAATTCCGTCCTAGTTTTTTTAATGTGAAATAACATGAGCATCTAATGTGAACATCTGTGGTTCTCACAGTGATGAAATTTCAAGATACATTCTACTGTTAGTTGCTCTTTGTTCTATGCCTTTAACAAATGGAGGAACTCTCAGCTCTGTGTGTTGGATCCATTTGTGTTTGTGGTTGTAATGCAGTGCACAGTCAGAACTATGTGCATTATTTTCATAGAAGTATATTACAGGAAACTTTCGTTTATCCGGCACCCAAATATCCGGAATTCTCGCTTAACCGGCAAAAATCATCCTCCGAAAACTCCTCTCAAATAACCGGCAATGTTGCCGAGTCGCAGTCGAGTCTCCGCGAACGCCGAGTGCTCCGAAAAATCCTCTCAAATAACCGGCAATGTTGCCGATCCCGAGTCCGAGTCCGAGTCCACGAACGCCGATTTAGTCAGTAGGGGTACTTTTCAAAAGTGCCACTACTCGGCCTCCTGGCGCTGTCGCAAGTCCGAAACATTGCAGTAGCATGAGTAGATTCTCCCGTGCTGCTTGGAGTCTCTTTGTTAAAAATAGCCTCGGTAGATATAACTCTCTGTTATCCGGTACTTTCGATAAACCGGCACCACGCCGGTCCCGTCGATGCCGGATAAACGAAAGTTTCCTGTATTATGATTTGTATTTCAGTTGGTGCCAAATAACAGTGGTAGGAATGGAAAATAACACCGGTGGAAAAATAATCAAATGGATTGCTTAATTTGAATTTTTGCAACAAAAAAAATCTTTTGCTGAATTTTACTGCAAAAATATTGGGCCAGAATTTGCTGAAAAAATAATGCCGTGTAAACGACGCATGCTGTTATTAATGTACAAATCAGCCAGCAACTTGTGACAAGGAAGAGATACCCCGTGATTTGTGAATTGCCACAAGCTGTTGGATGATTTGCTGTCGTTTGCTTCGTGAAAACGGCATCTCGCATTTAACTGCCCAAAGAGTTTAATGAAATTGCTGCATTTGCACATGAATTGCCCATTAAACTCGCCACAGAAAGTTAAGTCCAGTAATTAATAGCGTAAGTGCCCTTTTAACAATGTGATAATTGTTAATGATTACCAATCAACCTCTCTGGCCCCGAAACTGAACAATTAATACTGTGGTGTCCCATTCCTTCAGGTAGTGAATTGCTGTTGGAGACTTTAAAAATGTCAAATTTTAAGGGGGAAAAATTCAGCTGCTTGCGCCTCCCGTTAGCGCCTTAAGAGGGCGCTAATGGGGCGTAAAGCAGCTAACGCCCGGGCGCAGCGCCGCCCACGCCTCCCGAAAAATTCAGCGGGAGGTTAGCGGCGGCGCCAGCCGGTAGCGCCCTGTGGCGCTGCGCCGCCGGCGATGACGTCATCGCCGTGCGCAGCACCCCGCTCGCGCTCCAGCCGCGATCTTCAGTCGCGCCCCCTGATTTACCGCCAGACGCTATGTCCGACGGGTTCAGGGAGGCGTACGTGCGGCCGGGGCGGCGATATTTAAAGGGGAGGTGGCAGGCGGCCATTTTTGTTGCTGGCCGCCTGCCAGCACCTGCCCCCGTTGCTGTCCCCGGCCCCCGTGAAGCCCCCCCACCGTGAAGTGCCGGCTGCGCTCCAAGAGCCCGGCACTTCTCTTGAGTGCCGGGCTCTTTTGCCGGCACTCCCGATCCCTGGGGGCCCAGCTGGGCCCCGGTTCGCGCTGCGCAGGGTCCCTCCCCTTTAAGAAGGGGAGGAAGGCCTGCAATACCGCGGCGCGACGTGCCGCAGCGCGTGGCGCTGCGGCATGTAGCGCCAGGATATTCCCTCGCAGCGCCCCAAGAGGGATGCGGGGTGCTTCCAGTGGCGCCCCGCTTCCCTCTTGGGGCGCAACCACTGAAGTTCCGGCGCGGGGCCGCTAATTTTTTCGGGGCGCTAAAAGTAGCGCCCCGGCGAGGTTAGCGCCCCAAATGGGGCGCGACTCAATTTTTACCCCTAAATGTTTAAATTTTTTTTCTTACATTCTTTTCTGTTTCTTTTTTCTCTCTCTCTTAATCCAATCTTTCTGTCCCTCACTTTATTTCTCTTTCTGTACCTGATTTGACATTGAATTCACCCACTCTAATTCATCCTCCTACTCAGTCATTCCTCTGTTTATCTCTCAATCCTTTAATCTCATTGGTTAAGGAGATACACTGTTTGCCCCACTGTTCATCAAGATTCCAGATGCCCTGTTGCCCGTTATCAGCTCGCACTTCCAGCAACTTGTAGGGAATAAAATATTTGGGCTGAAGGGTGTAGAAAAAAGTCTAACTAACCAGGCACACTACGAGATGCCCTGCACCTGCAAATTCCAGCTTATTGTTATACTAGTGTCTGTTTAGATTGATACTGAATCAGCAGACCCAAGTTATACTGACAACTCCTACATTGTTATTTGCTCAGGGACAATACAGCTTAGCACATGCTTGCTTGCAGCATCTGAATGAAAGTTAAATGTTAATGCTAAGCAAGAGCTGAAAGGAAATTCATAAAGTTCTCACTGGACCACCTGGGAATGTTTAAGACTGCTTCACTGCAGGAGGCAATGAAGTTGAAATAATGTAAGATCACCTCTTAAGGCAGTCTCACATTTCTTTCTGAGTGTGCTTTGGGTCACTTCAAACCAAAATTACTTTTGTTATTTAATTACAATTGATGCAAATGACATTGTATAACAGAGCTATAATAATTTGGTAATTAAGTGTTTCAATTCTGAACTGACCCGGATGCATTGTCAGTTGTTTGTAAACTTTACGAAGTCGACAGATTCATAGCTTGAAGAGCTACAGCTGCTTTCAAACACAGCCTTTCTGCTTATCTTTTCTTTATGGTTTCCATAGTTCCACTGGTGACACAACTGAAGTAATCCTGCAGAGTTTTGTAGTGTAATCCTCTGGATTCACAATTTCATTGCCCATGTGTATGTGCCTTTGTTGCTAAGAACAAAATAGCTGTGTGATAAAACTGCTGCAGTACTGCTGTATGCTTTTAATGAGGACACTCAGCTTCTAGTTATCCTGGAACAGCTCTAATTACAGTCCTTCATAGCAGGGAAAGAATCCTAGCAGCTGCAGGAGTTACAAACTGAGGTCCTGACTAAAATGATTCCAATCAGTCTCCTATGTTGCCTGGCCACCAAAGATTTATTGGAAATCAGAGATTGATGACAATCTGAGGAATCTTTTTGATCATTCATTGATTGCTGGACTTCCTAGTTGCTATTTCTCTGGATGTCAAGCATTGATGTGTGCAGACTGTAGCCTTCCTCTTTTCCTTCCCTCCTCTCCATTCCATTTAGGAAGGACTTCCCTGATACTTTTTATCCTGAGATAAAGAAAGCATTCTACATGATGATGCTATGCCTGTTTTGAGAGTGTGAGGATAACTTTCCATTCCCTTGAAACATTGAACGAGTTATCAGTTATTGTTTTTGAGGGTAGGTTTCTAACTCTATAATATGTTTTTTTGTGTTTGTGCTGCTTGTCTAATTGTTTTTAATTGCAGGAAAATGTTTCAATAATTTCTTGAACTGTTTATTGGCAGGCAATACCACATAGGAGATACTACTTAATTTTACACATATGCTGATATATATTTTAAGAAGAAAGAAGAAAGACTTGCATTTATATAGCACCTTTCACGACCACCGGATATTCCAAAGCGCTTTACAGCCAGTGAAGTACTTTTTGAAGTGTAGTCACTGTTGTAGGAAATGTGGCAGCCAACCTGCACACAACAAACTCCCACAAAAAGCAATGTGATAATGACCAGATAATCTGTTTTAGTGATATTGATTGAGGGATAAATATTGGCCAGGACACTGGGAATAACTTCCCTGCTCTTCTTCGAAATAGTGCCATGGGATCTTTAACGTCCACCTGAGCGAGCAGACGGGACCTCGGTTTAATGACTCATCCGAAAGACAGCACCTCCGACAGTGCAGCACTCCATCAGCACTGCACTGGAGTGTCAGCCTAGATTTTTGTGCTCAAGACTTAGAACCCACAACCTTCTGACTCAGAAGTGAGGGTGCTACCAACTGAGCCACAGCTGACACTGTTTTAGCTGTTTGCCTACCTTGCTCTCCCTGACTGTCAAAGGTAACAAAGTAAAAATGAAGAAAATGAATCCAACCTAAATATTCAACTCTGACTAGTTGGATCTATGGATGACTTATCTACAATCTACAAAAGGAGTCATTATGCACCATGGAATATTTGCTAATCTATATTTGTTCTTATCCTTAGTACCTTCAAGCCTATTCTTCAATTAGATCATAGCTGATCTGTACCTCAACTCCATTTACCCGACTTTGTTCCATAACCCTTGATACCCTTACCTAACAAAAATCTGTTGATCTCAGTGCTGAAAATTTCAATTGACCCAGCATCCACAGCCTTTTCATAAAGCAGGAGGGAAGAGGTTCAGATTTCCACTACCCTTTGTGTGAAAAAGTGCTTCTTGATTTCACTCCTAAATGGCTTAGCTCTAATTTTAAGATTATGCCCTCTTGCTCTGGATTCCACACCAGAGGAAATAGTTCCTCTGTATCCACCCTATTGATTGTCAACAAGCAGAGTAATAATTAGTGTTTAAGTGACATAAAAGGCTATTGGCATTCATCAAGTTATGCACAGATTGCCCAATTTCTAGTTACAAGTATTACCTAGTCAAGCGACACTCAAGTGATAGAGTGTCTTCTCTATCAACTGAAATCCTCCAATATTTAACAGGAAGGGAAATGACACTTCACGTGTCTTTACTCTTTTCATTATTTAAGGAATGATCAGAATGTCAATTTTGAAAAAAAGGCACGAGAGAAATTGGGAAATCTGTGCATAATTTGATGAATGCCAAGAGTCTTTTATGTCACTTAAACCCTAACTATTACTCTGCTTGTTGGCAATCAGTGGCCAAGCATAGGATGGTTCTCCTATTCCATCTTTATGCTATAATTTTTTCAGAAACTCCTGATAACCACAGATCCTGTCATGAAAATCATACTCCATATTGTAGGTAACTATTAGACAGAGTGTTAGTCTATTTAAATGATCAAAGTTACCACAAGAAGTAATGGATGTGTATTGGCATCAGTCAGTCTGATTTAAGCAATTGCCTAACTGGCCATACTATCTGATCATTTAACTTTCACTGATCAGTTCTGATCCTAAAGCTCTCATAATCGCCCAGAGTTCTGATGGCTTTGAAATTATTTTTGAATGTACCTTATAACTGATTGCTCAGGATTTTTTTTTCAGTTTGCTAAGATTTGTACTGGAATGTTTATAACCAAGTGGCATTTTCAAAATATCGCTGTTGTAAATTTTATTTGTGTAAACAAAATATGCCGAAAGCAGCTCAATGGGAAAGCCATTGTGAGTGGGGTTGTTCAAACATAAGCATAGCTTTGTGTCAGTAAAATGTTTAAAAAAGCAGCTTTTATTGAATTATAAATATTGCATTTTAGGTCTTAGTTTTCCAGGACCCTTCTAAATGTTTATTTGAATCTGTTATATAAGCACACACTATTTTATGAGTAAACTCAAGGTCAAAACAAATAAGTGGGTTATTTTTCAGCGTTCACTGATAAATCATTCACCCCAATCACCCAGAAATTTCAAGTGGCAAGAAAATAAGACATCCAATTAGACATCAGTTGTAAATATGGAAAATAAAGAGGTGGGTGGGGGTGGGGGGGGGAAGCATCCACCGAAGATACATGATAGAAACCTACATTTTCCACTTGGTCTTTAAGAGTACAAATTCTGCAGCTAAATCTTTCTTTATGTCAATCATTATCATTATGAAGAATTTACAATTGGGACATGATAGTGCAATGGGCAGTAATAATTCCAGTTGAACAGTTCAATAACCTTTTTATATCAGATGTAGTAAATACATAGAATGGAATCATAGAATGGTTACAGCACAGAAAGAGGCCATTCGGCCCGTCGAGCCCGTGCTGGCTCTCTGCAAGAGCACTTCAGCTAGTCCCACTCCCCCGCCCTTTCCCCGTAGCCCTGCAAATTTATTTCCTTCAGGTATTTAACCAACTCCCTTTTGAAAGCCGTGATTGAATCTGCCTCCATCACCCTTTCAGGCAGTGCATTCCAGATCTTAACCATTTGCTGTGCAAAAAAGGTTTTTCTTACATCGCCTTTGGTTCTTTTGCCAATCACCTTAAATCTGTGTCCTCTGGTTCTCGACCCTTCTGCCAATGGGAATAGTTACCCTCTATCTACTCTGTCCAAACCCCTCATGATTTTGAACATCTCTATCAAATCTCCTCTCAATCTTCTCTGCTCCAAGGAGAACAACCCCAGCTTCTCCAGTCTATCAACGTAATTGCAGTCCCTCATTCCTGGAATCATTCTTGTAAATCGTTTTCTGCACCCTCTCAGATTTAAAATTAACAATTGATCTAGCATCAAATGCCGTTTGCGGAAGAGTTCCAAACTTCTACCACCCTTTGTGTGTAGAAGTGTTTCCCAATTTCACTCCTGGAAGATTTGGCTCTAATTTTTAGACTATGCCCCCTAGTCCTGCACGGACCTGAGCGGGAGCGGCGGCAGCATAAAGGAAGCACCGGAGAAGGCCCAGGACACAGTGTGGACCTGAGCGGGAGCGGCGGCAGCAACATAACGGGAGCACTGGAGAAGGCCCAGGACACAGCGCGGATCTGAGCGGGAGCGGCAGCAGCATAAAGGGAGCACCGGAGAAGGCCCAGGACACAGCGCGGATCTGAGCGGGAGCGGCAGCAGCATAAAGGGAGCACCGGAGAAGGCCCAGGACACAGTGCGGACCTGAGCGGGAGTGGCGGCGGTGCCATAAAGGGAGCTGAGTGGAGATTTAAAAACAAAAAAAAGGAGTGACGTCACAGGACAGCAGGTAGGTGATTGGTTGGTGAGTTTTACAGCTCTTTTGCTCTCTAGATTAGGTAAGTGGATTAAATTCAGAACTGGGAGAGTAGTAACTACTATAACTTTATTAAATTAATAACAAACTAAATTAACTAATAAAAACTAAAAATTAAAACTAAAAATAATCATTTGAATAAAAACTGTAACTAATTATAGAAATAAAATAAGGTTGATAGAGATGGCAGTGCAGGTGGTGTGTCATAACTGCAGCATGTTGGAGTTGGTGGAGACCAACGAGATCCCGAGCAACCACATCTGCGGTAAGTGCCTGCAGCTCGAGGAACTTCGGCTCAGAGTTGTTGAGCTGGAGTCCGAGTTGCAGACATTGCGATGCATCAGGGAGTGGGAGAGTTACCTAGACACTGTTCCAGGAGCCAGTCACAACCCTTAGGTTAAGTAGTACTTTAGAGTTCGTCAATGGTCAGGGACAGGAGGGTGTGACTGCGAGTCACGAAGGTATGGGGACCCAGGATATAGTGATGGAGGAGCCTCAGCCCTTGACCTTGTCCAACAGGTACGAGGTACTTGCTACCTGTATGGATGAGAACAAGGACTGCAGGGAGGATGGGCAAACTGACCATGGCACCATGGTACAGGAGGCCATTCAAGTGGGGGGAGTAAAAAGGAATGTGGTAGTAGTAGGCAACAGTATAGTCAGGGGGATAGATACTGTTCTCTGCAGCCGCGACAGGGAGAACCGAAGGCTGTGTTGCCTGCCCGGTGCCAGGGTTAAGGATATCTCCTCGTGGCTGGAGAATATCTTGGATTGGGAGGGGGAGGATCCAGTTGTCGTGGTCCACGTAGGAACCAACAACATAGGTAGAACTAAGAACGAGATTCTGCTGAGGGAGTTGAAGGAGCTAGGGTCTAAATTAATAAGCAGAACCTCAAAGGTAATAATCTCTGGATTGTTACCAGAGCCACGTGCAAATTGGCATAGGGACAAACAGATTAGAGGTTTAAATGCTTGGCTCAAAGAGTGGTGTGGGAGGAAGGGGTTTCAATTCATGGGGCACTGGCACCAGTACTGGGGAAAGAGGGAGCTGTTCCATTGGGATGGACTCCACTTAAACCGGGCTGGGACCAGTGTCCTGGTGAATCGAATAACTAGGAGAGTAGATAGGGCTTTAAACTAAAAAGGTGGGGGGAGGGAGCAGGTGAGGGGAAACTTAGTAATCTAAAGAGAAAAGTCAAGGAAATGGAGCAGTGCAGTGAATTGGGTAGAAATAGGCAGTGTGGGACAGGAAGGGACAGAGAGGGAAAAAGAGGGCGCTAATGGGGCGCAAAGCAACTCGCGAAATTCAGCGGGAGGTTAGCGGCGGCGCTAACAGGTAGCGCCCCGAGGCACTGCACCGCCGGCGATGATGTCATCGCTGTGCGCAGCGCCCCACTCGCGCCCCAGCCATGATCTTCGGTAGCGCCCCCTGACTTACCACCGGACGCTATGTCTGACGGGGTCAGGGGGGCCTACCTGCGGCCGGGGAGGCATTATTCAAAGACGAGGTGCGGGGCAGGCCATTTTTGTTGCTGGCCGCCTGCCAGCTCCTGCCTGCGCTCCCGTCCCCGGCCTTCTGAATGCCCCCCCCACCCCCCCACGGAGTGCCAGCTACGTTCCAAGAGCCCGACACTTCTCTTGAGTGCCAAGCTCTTTTGCTGGCACTCCTGATCCTCATGGGCCTAGCTAGGCCCCAGGTCGCACTGCGCAAGGTCCCTCCCTTTAAGAAGAGGAGGAAGGTTTGCAATACCCCAAGAGGGATGCAGGGCGCTAAAAGTAGCGCCTCGGCGAAGTTAGCGCTCCAAATGGGGCGCTAATCTATTTTTAGCCCAGTGTGTTTAAAGGTAATAGTGCATCAGCGAATAAGGTCAAAGCAGGGAATACTGGTAAAAAGTTAAAATTAAAGGCCCTTTATCTGAATGCGCAAAGCATCCATAATAAGATAGATGAATTAATGGCACAAATAGAGATAAATGGCTTTGATATAATAGCCATTACAGAGACATGGTTGCAAGGTGACCAAGGTTGGGAATTAAATATTCCAGCGTACTTGACATTTCAAAAAGACAGGCAGGCTAGAACAGGAGGTGGGGTAGCCCTGATAGTTTAGGATGACTTAAGGACAGTAGCGAGAAAGGATCTCAGCTCAGAAGATCAGGAAGGAGAATCAGTATGGGTGGAGATAAGAAATAACAAGGGGCAGAAAACAGGGGTGGGAGTAGTTTATAGTCCCCCTAACAGTAGCTATACCGTAGGACAGAGTATTAATCGAGAAATAATAGGAGCTTGTAACAAAGGTAATGCAATAATCATGGGTGTCTTTAATCTTCATATAGATTGGGCAAATCAAATTGGCAAGGGTAGTCTGGAGGACGAGTTCACAGAATGCATTCGAGACAGTTTCCTAGAACAATATGTCATGGAACCAACCAGGGAACAGGCTATTTTAGATCTAGTTTTGTGTAATGAGACAGGGTTAATTAGTAATCTCATAGTAAAGGATCCTCTAGGGAAGAGTGATCATAATATGATAAGAATGTCACTCTCAAACTTAATGTGAAATTCTAAGTCCTAAACTAGAGTTTTAAACTTAAATAAAGCCAATTACGTAGGTATGAGGGGCGAGTTGGCTAAGGTAGATTGGGAAACTAGATTAAAAGGTATGATGGTAGATAAGCAGTGGAAAACATTTAAAGAAATACTCCAATATTCTCAGCGAATATACATTCCATTGAGAAATATAACATCCATGGGAAAAGTGATCCAACCGTGGCTAACTAAAGAAGTTAAGGATAGTATTAGATTAAAAGAAGAGGCTTAAAATGTTGCGAAGCATAGTAGTAAGCCTAATGATTGGGAGAGCTTTAGAAACCAGCAAAGGATGACCAAAAAATTGATAAAAAGGGAGAAAATGGAATATGAGAGTATATTAGCAAGAAATACAAGAACAGATTGTAAGAGCTTCTACAAGTATGTAAAAAGGAAGAGAATAGCAAAAGCAAGCTGTTGGTCCCTTAGAGGCTGAGACAGGAGAACTTATATTGGGGAACAAGGAAATGGCAGTGACCTTAAATAAACATCAACATTAGACAATTATTGAGGAGGTGAATAAACTCCAATTAACATTAATAATGTGGCAATTTTCCCCTCTTTCCCCATACCCCTGCAATTTTTTCTCCTTCAAGTATTTATCCAATTCCCCTTAGAACACTACTATTGATTTTATATCCACTACCCTCTCAGGCAATGGATTCCAAATCATAACCACTTGTTGCGTAAAAAAGTTTTTCCTCATGTCGACCCTGGCTCTTTTACCAATCACCTTAAATCTGCACCCTCTGCTTATCGACCCATCAGTCATTGGAAACAGTTTTTTTACTCTATCTAAACCCTTCATGATAGAATATGCATTGGTCGAATATTATAAAACATTTCTCTATAATCTACTGAGGGGGGAAATACTGAGGTTATAGTAAGATTTTTTGTACTAGCAATGTTATGGTACTACTAATCGATCTCCATGTCATTGCCACATAGAAAATCAAGAAAAAGCAAATTTCTCTAAAAACATTCAAAAGCAGGGGTGAAAAATATTGCACGAAAAGCATCCCCTGGAGGGATAAATTTAGGCTTTCATGGAGCGGGGAGGGAGAGAGGATTGTGGGAACAACCATGAGAGAAAGTGCGAGGTTATACACTTTGGCAGGAAAAATAAAAAAGCAAATTATTATTTAAATGGAGAGAGATTACAAAATGCTACAGTTCAGAGGGACCTGGGGGTCCTTGTGCATGAAATACAAAAGTTAGCATGCAGGTACAGCAAGTAATCAAAAAGGCAAATGGAATGTTGGCCTTTATTTCAAAGGGGTTGGAGTATAAAAGCAGGGAAGTCCTGCTACAACTGTATAGATGCGGAGATGCCGGTGTTGGACTGGGGTGGACAAAAATGAGAAGTCGCACAACACCAGGTTATAGTCCAACAGTTTTATTTGAAATCACAAGCTTTCGGAGCTATCGATCGCCCCTTCCTCAGGTGAAGTAAAGAGATACAGAATCGCCAAAGCATATATAGATAGAGAACAATGCATGTGTTACTTACAAAAGCAGACGATTACATTTAAATCTCCCTGACTGTTTATCTGCCGAGGTGTGACAAAAGGCAATCAGGTCACATCAAAGACATAGCAAGATACAACTGAGACAATGAGGTGGAGCCACAGGGGGTCCAATGTGTCAAAAGCCGCAGTATGGGAAACGCTAAACTTTAAAATTTTTACTTTTTTACTGGGAATCACATCTGTTAACAAGCCAACGACGACTCGAGTCTGGATCACGTCATGTATCGTGACATAAACCCAAGATCCCGGTTGAGGCCGTCCTCATGAGTGCGGAACTTGGCTATCAGTTTCTGCTCGATGATTTTGCGTTGTCGTGTGTTTCTAAGGCCGCCTTGGAGAACGCTTAACCGCAGATCCGAGGCTGAATGTCCTTGACTGCTGAAGTGTTCCCCGACTGGGAGGGAACACTCCTGCCTGGTGATTGTTGCGCGGTGTCCGTTCATACGTTGTCTCAGTGTCTGCATGGTCTCACCGATGTACCATGCCGCGGTGCATTCTTTCCTGCAACGTATGAGGTAGACAACGTTGGCCGAGTCACATGAGTATGTACCATGTACCTGGTGGGTAGTGTCCTCACGTGTGATGATGGTATCTGTGTTGATGATCTGGCATGTCTTGCAGAGGTTGCCGTGGCAGGGTTGTGTGGTGTCGTGGTCGCTGTTATCTTGAAAGCTGGGTAATTTGCTGCGAACGATGGTACTTCTGAGGTTAGGCGGCTGTTTGAAGGCAAGTAGTGGAGGCGTGGGGATGGCCTTAGTGAGGTGTTCATCGTCATCGATGACATGTTGGAGGCTGCGAAGAACATGACGTAGTTTCTCCGCTCCGGGGAAGTACTGGACGACGTAGGGTACCCTGTTGGTTGTGTCCCGTGTTTGTCTTCTGAGGAGGTCTATGCGATTTTTCGCTGTGGCCCGTCGGAACTGTCGATCGATGAGTCGAGCGTCATATCCCGTTCTTACGAGGGCGTTTTTCAGCGTCCGTAGGTGTCCATCGCGTTCCTCCTCGTCTGAGCAGATCCTGTGTATTCGCAGGGCTTGTCCATAGGGGATGGCTTTTTTAACGTGGTTAGGGTGGAAGCTGGAGAAGTGGAGCATCGTGAGGTTGTCCGTGGGCTTGCGGTAGAGTGAAGTGCTGAGGTGTCCGTCTTTGATGGAGATTCGTGTGTCCAGGAATGAAACCGATTCTGAGGAGTAGTCCATGGTGAGTTTGATGGTGGGATGGAACTTGTTTATGTTATCGTGTAGTCTTTTCAGTGATCCTTCACCATGGGTCCAAAGGAAGAAAATGTCGTCGATGTATCTGGTGTACAGCGTTGGATGGAGGTCCTGTGCAGCGAAGAAGTCTTGCTCGAACTTGTGCATGAAGATGTTGGCGTATTGGGGTGCGAATTTGGTCCCCATGGCTGTTCCGTGTGTTTGGGTAAAAAAATGGTTGTCGAAGGTGAAGACATTGTGGTCAAGGATGAAGCGGATGAGTTGTAGGATGGCGTCTGGAGATTGGCTGTTGTTGGTGTTGAGTACTGAGGCTGTCGCAGCGATGCCGTCATCGTGGGGGATACTGGTGTAGAGTGCCGATACGTCCATCGTGGCGAGGAGTGTTCCTGGTTCAACTGGTCCGTGGGTGCTGAGTTTCTGTAAGAAGTCTGTGGTGTCACGGCAGAAGCTGGGGGTTCCCTGTGAACCCTGTGTGAGAACCTCTCTGGATACGTCGAGGGCATCCTGAAACCCATCGTACAGGGAACCCCCAGCTTCTGCCGTGACACCACAGACTTCTTACAGAAACTCAGCACCCACGGACCAGTTGAACCAGGAACACTCCTCGCCACGATGGACGTATCGGCACTCTACACCAGTATCCCCCACGATGACGGCATCGCTGCGACAGCCTCAGTACTCAACACCAACAACAGCCAATCTCCAGACGCCATCCTACAACTCATCCGCTTCATCCTTGACCACAATGTCTTCACCTTCGACAACCATTTTTTTACCCAAACACACGGAACAGCCATGGGGACCAAATTCGCACCCCAATACGCCAACATCTTCATGCACAAGTTCGAGCAAGACTTCTTCGCTGCACAGGACCTCCATCCAACGCTGTACACCAGATACATCGACGACATTTTCTTCCTTTGGACCCATGGTGAAGGATCACTGAAAAGACTACACGATAACATAAACAAGTTCCATCCCACCATCAAACTCACCATGGACTACTCCTCAGAATCGGTTTCATTCCTGGACACACGAATCTCCATCAAAGACGGACACCTCAGCACTTCACTCTACCGCAAGCCCACGGACAACCTCACGATGCTCCACTTCTCCAGCTTCCACCCTAACCATGTTAAAAAAGCCATCCCCTATGGACAAGCCCTGCGAATACACAGGATCTGCTCAGACGAGGAGGAACGCGATGGACACCTACGGACGCTGAAAAACGCCCTCGTAAGAACGGGATATGACGCTCGACTCATCGATCGACAGTTCCGACGGGCCACAGCGAAAAATCGCATAGACCTCCTCAGAAGGCAAACACGGGACACAACCAACAGGGTACCCTACGTCGTCCAGTACTTCCCCGGAGCGGAGAAACTACGTCATGTTCTTCGCAGCCTCCAACATGTCATCGATGACGATGAACACCTCACTAAGGCCATCCCCACGCCTCCACTACTTGCCTTCAAACAGCCGCCTAACCTCAGAAGTACCATCGTTCGCAGCAAATTACCCAGCTTTCAAGATAACAGCGACCACGACACCACACAACCCTGCCACGGCAACCTCTGCAAGACATGCCAGATCATCAACACAGATACCATCATCACACGTGAGGACACTACCCACCAGGTACATGGTACATACTCATGTGACTCGGCCAACGTTGTCTACCTCATATGTTGCAGGAAAGAATGCACCGCGGCATGGTACATCGGTGAGACCATGCAGACACTGAGACAACGTATGAACGGACACCACGCAACAATCACCAGGCAGGAGTGTTCCCTCCCAGTCGGGGAACACTTCAGCAGTCAAGGACATTCAGCCTCGGATCTGCGGGTAAGCGTTCTCCAAGGCGGCCTTAGAAACACACGACAACGCAAAATCATCGAGCAGAAACTGATAGCCAAGTTCCGCACTCATGAGGACGGCCTCAACCGGGATCTTGGGTTTATGTCACGATACATGACGTGATCCAGACTCGAGTCGTCGTTGGCTTGTTAACAGATGTGATTCCCAGTAAAAAAGTAAAAATTTTAAAGTTTAGCGTTTCCCATACTGCGGCTTTTGACACATTGGACCCCCTGTGGCTCCACCTCATTGTCTCAGTTGTATCTTGCTATGTCTTTGATGTGACCTGATTGCCTTTTGTCACACCTCGGCAGATAAACAGTCAGGGAGATTTAAATGTAGTCGTCTGCTTTTGTAAGTAACACATGCATTGTTCTCCATCTATATATGCTTTGGCGATTCTGTATCTCTTTACTTCACCTGAGGAAGGGGCGATCGATAGCTCCGAAAGCTTGTGATTTCAAATAAAACTGTTGTACTATAACCTGGTGTTGTGCGACTTCTCATTTTTGACAACTGTATAGGGCATTGGTGAGACCACACCTTGAGTACTGCGTACAGTTTTGGTCTCCTTATTTAAGGAAGGATATACTTGCATTGGAGGCAGTTCAGAGACGATTCACTTGGTTAATTCCAGAGATGAGGGGGTTGACTTATGAGGAAAGGTTGAGCAGGCTGGGCCTATACTCACTGGAATTTAGAAGAATGAGAGGTGATCTTATTGAAACATATAAGATACTGAGGGGGCTCGACAAGGTAGATGCAGAGAGGATGTTTCCCCTCGTGGGGAAATCTAGAACACGGGGGCACAGATTTAGAATAAAGGGTCGCCCTTTTAGAACTGAGATGAGGAGGAATTTCTTCTCTCAGAGAGTCGTAAATCTGTGGAATTCTCTGCCCCAGAGAACTGTGGAGGCTGGGTCATTAAATACATTTAAGGTGGAGATAGACAAATTTTTGCAAGATAAGGGAGTGAAGGGTTATGGGGAGCGGGCGGGGAAGTGGCTTTGAGCCCAAGATCAGCCATGATCTTATTGAATGGCGGAGCAGGCTTGAGGGGCCAAGTGACCTATTCCTGCTCCTATTTCTTATGTTCTTATGTTCTTATGAGATCTGACCTGTCTCACAGAAACCTGGCAGATGCCAAAAATGGGGCCACAAACAGATGAGCACAGGTTAAAAACAATAAATAAGAGAACATCAATAATAGCAACAACATTGCATTTATATAGTGCTTTAATGTAGAAAATCATTCCAAGATGCTTCAAAAAGGTGCAATTAAAACAATAGATGCTGAACCAAAGAAGGAGAGATTACGAGGGATGACCCAAAAGCTTGGTCCAAGCTGAAGGAAGTTGCAGCTCATCCAAGACCGGATGTCAGACAAGCACTCTGACAACACAGAGTCAGTGGAGGGGTTGATGTCGCTCAGTTGCAGCCTGTTGATGAGGAAGAGGAGGGAGTCAAGGATAGATAGATCCTTAGCAGACGCCGAAGATAATCGTGCAGATCTGGGAAGAGAAGCCAATGGGCTGAGTTTTTACTTTGAAGAGAGTGCGGGTTTGCGAGCGGGTGGGCAGTTAAAAGCGCTGCAATAGACAAAGCGTCGGGAAGCCGGCTTCAACCCACCAGCTTCTGCCTTTAACTCGGGCGCGTTAGTCAGCGCGCGAGAGACCCGCTCGGGTGAGGCGAGGGACCTAATTAAAGCAGTTTAGAGCTCGATAAGAGGCTTTTAACAGCCTTTTTTACCTGATGTTGCAGCTTTTACTGGCTGTCTACGGGATTCCCGGGCTTGCTGAACCTCACCAGTAAAAGCAAGGCGAAAGCACGGTGGCAATTGTGGGAGCTGAACAAATGGCATTTAAAAAAAATCACATAAATACTCACACCTCACACCTGCTTCCTTGCCTAAGGGAAAGGCTCTTGCCGACACCATTTGTGCTGAGAATTTGCTTTCAAGAGTTTGCATGTGATTTCTACAACTTCAGAAGTCACTCTCACTACATTGGAGGATTGTGCATCTGATCTCCACTTTACCTCTGTCATCTATCAGATCAGCATTGGTGCCGCTTATGCTGTTTCACCTTGGACCTCAGATAAGGACCAAGATGAGCCCAGCAGCAAGAACACCAGCAGGAGCAGCAGCAGCCTTCTCCTCACCGACCTACCGCTCCACAGGAGAGATGGGATGAGCACAGGGGTGCACCTCGCAGGAGGCGATACCCCCTGTACATGACTGAACACCAGTGCCTCTGGAGGCTCAGACTATCACGTCAGGTTGTGGCAGACATTTGTAGCCTGCTGGAAGAAGACCTGCTGCCAAGTGGCTGTCAAAGTCACCACTGCCCTCAACTTCTTCGCCTCAGGCTCCTTCCAGGGTTCTGCAGGAGACATATGCAGGATCTCGCAGTCGGCCACCCACAGATGCATCACCCAGGTGACCGATGCTATGTTTGACAAGGCAGGCACTTCTGTACACTTTGCCACTAATGAAGCCAGTCAGACTGAGCGGGCACTCAGCTTTGCGGCTCTGGCTGGCTTCACACAGGTTCAGGGCATCATCGACTGCACACATGTGGCCTTCAAGGCACCGCTGATCACTTAGGAGTGTTCGTGTACCGTAGGCTTCCACTCCATCAATGTGCAGCTAGTCTGCAACTACAAAAAGATCATCATGCATGTGTGTGCCAGAGTTCCAGGGAGCTGTCATGACTCTTTTGTCCTGCGCCAGTCCACTCTCCCTCAGCTCTTCGCACGCCGACCAGACTTATCGGCTGGCTGCTTGGAGACAAGGGGTATCCACTGAAGATGTGGCTGATGACACCCTTGAGGAGGCCAAGCAATGAGGCCGAAGACGCTACAATCAGAGCCAAATGACGACGAGATGTGTAATAGAGCAAGCAATCGGGATGCTGAAGATGCGCTTCAGATGCCTGGACAGATCTGGAGGAACCCTTCAGTACGCACTAGCCAGGGTCTCCAGAATGATCGTGGTATGCTGCGCTTTGTACAACATAGCACAGCAGCGAGGATTGGAGCCGCAGGAAGAGCAAGGCGCAGAGGACAGAGCCTCTTCAGAGGAGGAGGATGAGGAGGAGGAGCAGGAGAAACATCAGGAGGAGGAGGAACCTGAAGTGGAATGGCACCAGAAGCAGCGTACATTGCTGCCCAGGGGGCTCGGGATGGCCTCATAATGGCACGATTTAGTTAGGTTGCACCAATGCACCCATATGGCACCCTTGTGCTGAATCAACTTCCCGCCACCACCACCACCATCTATAAATGCAAGTTCTTTCTCTCTATTGCTGGAGATGTCTATGTTTGGTTTAAGTAGGTATAAGTAGAACCAAGTAAGCATAGTCCCACTGAGAATGGTTTGGTTGATCATGTCAAACTGCAGAGAGGTTGAGAAGCACAAAGAGAAATAATTCATCACAGTCACAGAGAATATTGTTTGTGACATTGGTTAGGGCTGTCTCAGTGGTGTGGGAGAGCCAGAAACTTCATTGGAGAGAATCAAACAAGGAGATATGGGAAAGATAACCACGGATTTGGGTGGTGACAACACGTTCAAGAACTTTGGATTGGAAAACGAAGTTGAAGATTGGGCGATAGTTTGCAAAAACAGAAGGATTGAGGATAGTTTTTAGGAGAGGGGTGGGGGTGATGTTGGCAGTTTTGGAAGGGAGGGGCCTCTGAGCAGAGGGAACCATTTACAATGCAGCTAGCATGCTGACCAGAAAGGGAAGTTGAGTAGTCATCAGTTTAGTGGGAATGGGGTCAAGGGAGCAAGAAATGGGTCTTATGGATGAGATGAACTCAGAGAGAGCATGGGGGAGATAAGAGAGAAACTAGGCAATAGGGCGAGGGTAGGGGGGTCTGCCTGGGGAGCAGTTTGGCTTGGTGGGCAAGGGGTAGGGGGAAGCAACAGATGGAGCTGAATGGATGGTTTATATCTTGGTGGCAAAGAAGTCCATGAGCTCCTTACATTTGTTGTTAGATGTAAGGATAAAGTGGGCTGGGGAAATGGGTTTAAGGAGACAGTTGGTAGTGGAGAAAAGAAGCCGGCACAAATTGGCTGCCGCGTTTCCTACATTACAACAGTGACTACACTTCAGAAAGTACTTCATTGGCTGAAAAGTGCTTTGAGACGTCCGGTGGTCGTGATAGGCGCTATATAAATGTAAGTCTTTCTTTCTTCTTTCTAGTGCTTCACAGCCAATCAATTCCTTTTGATAGGTAGTCATTGTTATTATGTAGGCAAACACAACAGTCAATTTCACACAGCAATAAAAATAAATGACCAGCTAATGTGTCCTGGTGTTGTTTGAGAGATAAATGTTGGCCAGGACCTTGGGAGAATTCTACTGCTCTTCCTCAAATATTGCCATGGAACCTAAGGGGGGAATTTTTCAGGGGGTCAGCAGACGCATTTGGTGGCGGGTTGGGTGGGAATTCTTTTTTGACAGTGGGTAGGGAACCCTGCTGTCAAGCCGCCTCCATGCTAATTTCCCAGATGTCGGGTCTGTCAGCGCTGTACAGACCCGACACCAAGTGGCAGGGGAGGCAACTTAGGTGACTAACAGCTACTTAAAAACTATTTTGAGCTCACCTTTAAATTTTATGAGGTCGCCCACAGGTTCCACGCTGCTCGGGGATCACGTCAGGTAAGCAGGTCGGGAATTGTGTCACCATGAAATCATTTCTTTACTTGACAGCTGCAAATGTGCTATAAAAGCTCCCATCTCACAGCTGTTCACTTTCCAAGCTCAGACGTTGCTGCTTACTGCATTTGGAAGACAGATTGATCTTTATGCAGGTTGCAAGTGTTAGGAGTAAACTTTGTATCCAGTGTCACCTCATTGGAACAACCTCTCTCACCATTGACAGATCGCTTCTGTCATCTCAACTTCACCTGTCATCTATTCCATCAACATGGGTGTCCTTTATACTTTCTCAGTTTGGTCCTCAGAATCCCACCACGATCAGCCCCAACACCAGCAGCATCAGGCACACCAGCAGCACCAACAACAAGACCAACCTTCTCTGCAATCAACTGATGCTGCACAGGACAGAGGGCATCAGCACCCGAGCACATTGCAGGGATGGCCTCACCATAGCCAGATTACTTCACTTGATGCTGTACAACCTGGCTGCCACATGATGCGCCAGGTTGGCAGTACCCCACACCAACACCATAAAGCATCCCTACAATGCCCAAGCCATTCCTTTCACACTCATCGCCATTGTGGGGGATACCGTTACATCTCACCATTCACTGCAACTCACTAAGCCACTTCCAAAGGTGCACACAAATCTGTCCAAGAACGCAAAGGGCTCGATTTTGCCATTGGGGGCAGGCTGGGGGCGTGTCAGGTGGTCGTCGTGTCAGGACCCCGACTCCGATGTGAAGTGGGACAAAAGTGGGATTTTCCCCTAATTGGGCACTTGATTTCCAGCGTGTGGAAACCGCTGGCCCAATGAGTCTTTTCATACAGAAAGTCGCCTCCGATGACGTCATCAATGCTGCTGGATTTAAGGCCTGCAAGCAGTCTTGCTTCTTTTTCAGCCTTTAAACTTTATGCCCATTGTTCTGAGCACTTCCTTCATCAATTCTGTTCACCAGTAGACTAAAGTGTGCTGCAAGATTCGATGAGGCCTCCCTCCAAGCACTGGTGAAGGGAGCAACAGCAAATAAGGAGGAGCTCTTCCCTTCTTCAGGGAGGAAAAAGCCTCCCCATCAGACTAAAGCTGTGTGGCTGCAAGTGGCCTAAGAGGTAAATTCAATTTCTATGTGCAGCAGAACCTGGCTGCAGTGCAGGAAGAGGTTTCATGACCTTCTCCACACAGGAAAAGTGAGTATGACTTTCCCATGACCCTCAATCTGAGCCCCATCGCCTCTCATCACCAGCACTCTGCTTTGCCAACCTCTTCCTCCACATCCCACTTGACCCTTACATCCCTGCACCCTTACCCATTTCCTCGCTCACTATGGTCACATTCATTTAACTATTCAAACATGCAGCCCTCACACTCCCTATCACTGTGACGCAATGACAACAACTTACAACACACAGGGAGAGCCCTTTGTCTCCTTCTAAGCATCTATGCTATGGATTCACTCTACATTCACTCCTTCATTCTCACTCAAACTCCACTTGTGTCCCTCATTGCAGGAAAAGTTAGCCCACAATAAGAGGGAAAGAGCGAGGACAGGAGGAGGGCCACCCTCAGTAGCCCAGCTCACCACTTCGGAGGATGCGGCCCAGGAGCTCGCCGGAGTGGAGGACGATTCGCAAGTGGGGGACGTACAGACGGGCGCATCACAGCAAGCTGGTGACAGAATAGTTTTGCATCTCTCTCATTGACATTGCATGAGTGACTGATAATGATTCTGATGCTCTAACAGATTGACTTATGATCATCAGCACAATTCAATGTGCATGCAACCTTTACCTCACATCTCTAACTCTTTCCTTTACTCCCCCACAGGACCATCGAGAGCCCCCGTCCCCACTGTCCAGGAGGAACAGCCTGAGCCTCAAGACTCCTCAGAGGAAGCTGCAACCTTGGAGCGCGCAGCATCAGCAGAATTCAGCACACCCAGCACCAACGCAGACACTCACATCTCGGTGGGACCTTCGCGAGATAGAGTAGTGTTGTCACCTGGTTTATCACAGATCACAAGTGAGCATCAGCAGATGGTGGAGACAGGGACAGCAGTGGAGAGTCCTCGTCGGAGGGCGCAGGACTCTGCCAGCTCGGCTCAGCTGCATATTGACCCTGTGCCTCTGGGTCTATCCAGAAGGAGAGTGGTGCTGGAACTCCAGGAACAGGTGCAGGAGTCTCTGGCAGGTTTTGTCTCCAGGGTCGCTGCGAGTGTGGTGCGAAAGGAGGAGTCCATTGCAAACATGAGCAGAGCCTTTGTGGAGGGCTTGGCGCATGATTGCATCACCACGGAAAGGATAGCAACCTCCGTGGAAAGGATGGCTACCTTCGTGGTAAGGCTGGCTACGGTAGAGGAGAGGTTTGCTACGGTAGAGGAGAGGATGGCTACAGCCATGGAAGAGCTTATTCGCCAGGGTATTGAAAACATGCTCATTGTTCAGAATAGACTGACATCTCTTGAGGAGCAATGGTCAGCTATTGAGCATAGAAACCAGACCTTCATGGAAGTCCTCTGGAGTAGGACTTCCAGTGCAGAAATGGGTCCTCATGGCCCCCCTGAAGTGCAGCAAGGAGCTGTTGTAAAGGAATGAGCCAAACCTATGCAGAAAAATACACCATCCTATGAACAGAATTATGATTTTATTAAAACATGACAAACTGGGTTTAAAAATCTAAAAGCCTCAACATCACAAAGCTGTAAACACCATACAGGCTTTTGAGATAAAGATTGGTTATTGACACTGAGACAATGGCCTATTGAAGAAGCAAAGAGTTGGTTCCAAGAGTTCTGCAGTTTGGAACCAACACAATAGCTATACCCAGTTTAAAGTGTTAAAAACAAACACATCAAACAGAAACACAGAACATTAAAAAACCATGGGGTAAAAATTCAGTTGGTTGCGCCTCCCGTTAGCGCCTTAAGAGGGCGCTAATGGGGCGCAAAGCCGCTAACGCCCGGGCGCAGCGATGTTTGCGCCGCTCGAGAACTTAACTTGAGATTGTGCGGTGGCGCGAAAACTTACCGCTGCGACCACCTGCGCGCGCAGATTGTGACGTCATTCCATGGTGCAACGCCCTTGTGGTGCCCCGGAGCAGAAATTGAGTGGCGCCCCCTGCCTTACCGCCTGGCGCATCCAACGACCAGAATACTGGAACGCTATCAATCGCTGTGGGGCTGGGGGGGGGCGCTATTTAAAGGGGGCCTCTTCCTGTCTTTTATTGTTGGTGGCATTTTTGAACTACGCATTCTGAGAGAGAGAGGGAGAGACTTCTGGAGAGATTCAACGTTGTGGGAAGGAGTTTTGGGTACTGAGCAGCACTTTGCAGGTTCATTTTGATTTGCCATTCCTTGTATCGATTTAGCAGAGACTGTGGGAGCTGCACTCTGAGCTCTTTGCCTGGTACTCTCCATTGTTCTTTCCAGCACATTTGATGTGCAAGTCTCTCCAGGCCGAGATTCAAGGCTGCAATGAACAGGATGTGGATGGAAAGCAAGATTAACCATCCCCTTTAAGAACTGGCCCGCGCCATTGTGTGTGTGTTCCATTGCTGACTGACATTACATGAGCTTCGCCAGCGCTCTGAGTTAGCGCCTCACTCCTTGGCCTTTGCGCCTTAAGACAGGTGTGCAGCGCCTGCTTTAGCGCTCCACTCACCTCCCGGGGCGGTAAAAGTGAAGTTTCCAGTCAGTGCCGATAATTAGCGCCAGGCGCTAATATTTGCGTCCAGACGATATTTGCGCCCCAAATGGGGCGCGACCTAATTTCTACCCCTATGTGTCTTTGTAAAAGTAACATCAAATGAAACAGGAAACACGATTATATATACAACCAATTGAAGTAGCTAAGAAATGCAAAGAACACCCTAGATGAAGTGTTTTTGATTTACAAATTGTAAAAGGTACAAACAGGAGACTTTGTAAATATTACATCAATAGATGTACCAAGCAATCAAATTGTTTATGTGTTGAACATGGAATACAAGGAGACGAGAAGTCTTAAATACAAGCAGTTAAGCCAATATTAAGAATTGAATAGGAGACCTCGTAAGAATATCATCAAATAGATACTGCTGTTACATTATTTTTTATGATAAGTTTTGAAACACCTATACAGCAGACAGGATTCTGAAAGCTAACAGCTGAATTAACAGTAAGAATAGAAAGAAGTCAACAGCGGTATGGCGAGAGATAATTAGCTTACATCAGCAGAAAACTTCAAAGGATAAACCACTAAAAAAAGGTATAAAAATAGAGCTTTTCAGACAGAAAGTCAGAAGTCGCTGGAAAGGCAAGCGATTCTTGCCTTCAGAACCACTCTGTAGGCCTACAACTCTTTGAGTCTCGGATAATCAAGGTATTTGATTTTGGTGGATATTCTGGATTAAGAGTAAGTAGAAGTGTGGAAATGTAACGAAGTTAAGATTTGAGAATAAGGATCTCTGATAAGAAATGTAAGCTATTTGTTTTTGGACTGTTAAAGTTGCGATTGAAATCAACAGCTGTTAACTACATGTCGGTTCTTTAATAAATCTATAGATTTTTAAAATTGTCTCAGATTATTTCTGTATCAATCTTGCAAACTCAATTTCTGTGCACTCTTCTGTGAGGAGTTGCAGAATTCTGGGGGTTTTTCCGGACCCTCATAATATCTGGAAGGTTACAGTCTAGTTAAACTTGTTAAAAGTGCTATCCGGAGGACGGTAACATCTTCAGGCCGTTCCTTTCCTTTAGGGAGAGATAGTCTGACCTTTAGACCCAATTAAGCATCTTATAGGATTTGGCTATCTCTAACTTTAGTTGAAGGGGAACGTCTGGGGAATACGCCTGATCTGGGGTAGCCCGAGAAGGGCTAGGATTTGTAATTATCCCTTCACTGTCAAGCCACTTGCTAGCTCTGAAGTGGGGCTGACCCATGAGAGGGATGTTGGTGGCAGACAACAAGGAAGTGGGGACTCCTCTCCAAGCGCTCACATGACCATGCCACTGCAAAGCCCTCAGTCAGAGCCCCACCAGAGTCCCCACCCAACTGAGATGGGCATCTCAGCCCTTGCACAGCCATAGGAGCAGCAGACTGTTGCTGAGCCCTCACAGGTTCACAACCCCAGAGAACGCCCGCCAAAGGTGTCGAGACAGGAGCAGCAAGAAAGTGAGCAAGGGGATTCCATATCTGCTGAAGCCACAGGGGAAGCACCATGTAGGAGCACGCATAAGAGGAAGATAAAGCACAAGTAGTCAAAAGGTAATCATTTGGGTGGTCTGTTGTATTGATTTTTGACAAGCCATCCTTGAATTGTTATGTTAAACAGATTTGATGGCAAACTGTTGAAGTTGTGGCCTGTGTCATTTCGCAAATGGGACTTCCACGTTGAGGGCTTAGGGCGACTTGCAATTGTCAGTATGGTGGTCAGAGTGATAGGAATCCGCAGGTTCTTGTCCATTGTCGATGTTCTGGTAAGAAGGTGCGAGGCAAAAGTGTTTGATTGTGCAGGCTAAGCAAATCTGGTCAACATGAGTGCGTCCCTTGCATCCCGGGCAGCAATGTGGTCGCGCGCTGGCGCCTTCTGGCCTGTGCAGCTTCAGGCGGGTGAGCAGCAGCTTGGTGCTCCTGTTGTTGCTCCTGCTGTTGGTGCTGCTGTTGTTCAGGGTTCTGCTGCTGCCACGGCTGGTCTTCGTCCGATTCTGATGTCCAGGAGGAAAGGAAATAAATGGTTCCCATGCTTCTGGTATATACCTCAGTTGAGGAAGCGCTCAGTCAAGGTGGGGAGAGGGGTTTCCCAGGAGGTCACACTGGAGATGGGTGTCAGGCTCCAAACTTCCACAGCAATGAGTAGGCCTGCTGAAAGTTCCCCCAGACCTGAGGCAACAAAGTTCTGCCACCTGCAAATGATTATTGGTGAAAACTCCTTTTTAATGGCAGAGCTGCAGCTGTTAGTAAGCGATCCACTTGTGAGGCCACCAGGATTAACTGGCATGTTCCAGAGGAGACGTGCAGGATGGGAGAAATGTGTTAAAATCAGAAAGGCCTCTCAAAATGGGATTATAGAGGCAATTAACTGGTTGTTAAGGACCTTAAGGGCCTATCCCGCCTCTTGGAGGCAGGATGGAAACGGGGTCTGAAACTACGAATGTGGGAAAATTGCTCAGAGGTGGGATTGGACCCACCCGTCATTTTTTGCGATTTTGACAACTCACACGCCTCCAGTCCCGCCTCCTCAAGCCTGGTAAAATCGAGCCGAAAGGGTTGAAAATAAAGGTTTCAATGTTTGACACCACATTAACAGAAACTTCACATGAACATTGGCTAAAACACCCAAGTGCCTACCCTTGTGTATTGTTAGTTGGTATGATTGGACTAGGATGAGTGTGAGTGTGAGAGGTGGCTAGTGAGATGGGGAAGTGATAATGTAGATAGAGAGGGATGGGTGGAGGTGCAAGGTAAGTTGGTGTGAGTAAAGATGTGCAGGGGTAGGGTAGGGAAGGCAGAGTGATGGGGATGTGATGAGTGGCACAGGAGGATGAGGTTGTGTGTGGCTTTGCAGTAATGTTTCGTGATCTACTGAGATCATTGAAAGGTTTGCGCCACTGCAGCCATGTCCTCCTGACAACATCCCTGCTTGTGCCCTCCTCTGAAATGTGCAACCAGGCTGCGTTGATCTCCTGGGGAGGTCTCTTTCACCCACTTCAGACCCATCTACTGGGCTCCCCTCCAGCGACCGCGTCACCCCATTATCGGACCATGTGCCTTCGGGACGCACAGGTAGTGAGTCTTTGGCTTGTTCTTCCTGATCATCTCCCATGTCTCTGCCACTGGGAGGCTGAGGGATAGGCTGGTCAGCTGAAAGCATAAAGGCACCAGAGTGGGGTTAAGGTCAGGGGAGGGGGGCAGGAAGGAAGCAAGGAATGAAGACAGTATACTTAGATGGAAAGTGGGAAAGGCTTGTGGTGTGAGGGGGAAGTGGCATGAGAGAAGAGGGAGAGGTGATGAACATACCGTTGTTGTCCCCAAGGGGGTCGACGTCTCCGACGGCCACAGCGCCCACGGCATGGGCGACAATGATGTGGCCCACTCACTCTTCCAGGTCTGTAAGGGGGTGAAGGTCCGCCTCACCTCCTCCCGTTCATAGCTGCTCCCTCCTGTTGTGAGCAAGCTTGGCCTCCAAGAAAAAGGAAAGCGTTTGAGTGAGTGTGCAGCCACGTGTTTGGCAGATGAGCCTACCATAGTTGAATAGCTATTAATATATGCAAGGCGTGAGATATGGATTTGACTTTTAGTAGGTGGGCATAGTTGGGTGAGTGTTGGGGATGTGTCGGTTTATACAGTGTGTGCACAGAGTGAGGTTGAGATGGTGGCATGTAGAGGTTTTTGAAGCAGCTACTCACCCTGACCACCCGAGTGAGGTCGTTGAATTTCTTCCGGCACTGGGTGGGAGTTCTGGGGACCACACTTCTGGCCGACACGTCCTGGGCGACCTCCCTCCACATCCTCCTAAAGGCCTGTGGCAATGGCCTCCTGCCAGTGTCCGGGAAGAGCACTGCCCATTGGCATTCCACGGCCATGACCAGAGCCTGCAAAGCATGGTCACTGAACCGGCGAGCTCTCTCTTTGAGCCTCTGATCAGCCATGATTTCTTGGAGTGAAGGCTTGCAGCTCCTTGCAGGCCCAGTTCACAAGCAGCAATGATCAGAGTGAGGCTGTGCAACATGATTAAACCTCCCCTTTAAGAACTGGAAGGCGCCAGTCTGTCTGACAACTTTCTAATTGACAGCGCCGGAACTTGATGAGCGCTCTGAAGGTAGTGCTCCGCTCTCCGACGTTAGCGCCCTAAGAGAAGTTTATAGCGCTTTATTTAATGTTCCACTTCCCTCTTGGGGCGCTAAAACTCAATTTTGCGGTCGCTGGTGCTAATAAAGTTAGCGCCCAGGCGATGTTAGCGCCCCAAAATAGTCGATACCGAATTTTTCCTCCAAAGTGGCTGATTGAACTTTCAGAACAGCACGAAAGCAGTGTGTAGAGCTTACATTGTGTGATTTTCCAAGGTCAGCTTACCAGCAAAAAATAATGTAAAAAGACTGAACGCACAACAATTACTGCAACAAAGTGAAGTACTTTTGCTATTAATGGAATTCCTCCTTAAGAATACTCCTGATCTCCTGCCGTAACTTCAGCTGAAAATTGTCGGAAACCCTGGAGAAATGGTAAATATTGGCAATTTATGCCGTTGCTCCAGAGTTTCTTCCAATCTTCTGGCAAAGTTACAGCTGGAAATTAGAGAATTCCTGCAGAAATTCTACCTCACTATCTCCAAAATGTCTGATGGGTTCCTCATGGGCTCTAAACAACTTCAGTCCAATTTCCAGTGCTGATCTTGCAAAATATCACCAACAATTACTTTACGTTAATTACCATGAATTTCACAGGTTTACTGAGGAGACCAAATGAAAAGTGCAAGAGCCCTCTGCTCCTAGTTCAGGCAAGAAACAGGCCTAAGGCCTAATCATCTAATAAAACAATCCCCACTTCAACAGCACCTCCCTTCCCTGTGACCTCTATCACTGAGAAAGACAAGAGCAGCAATGCCATGGGAATGCCATCACCTCCAACTTCACTTCCAAGTCGCACACCATCCTGACTTGGACATATATATATATTACCATTCCTTCATGGTCACTTTAATTCTCTACCTAACACCATTGTGGGAGCTGTAGCAGTTGGCGCAGACTCCATGGATTTTTAGATTATGAACATATACCCTTATTAAAAACTGGACAGGCTGTTTGGGGGGGAAGCTGTGGAAAAACACTCAAGCTGAAGGTGGCTGACGTAACCAGGTTGCATTCGTATGGTAACGGACTGTCCTTGGGAAGAATGGCCCGAGAGGCCCACTCCCAAGTCATGAATAACGAGGCTGGCGACTCATTGTTTCTGAAGAAGATGACCTCGTTAAGTTAAATCGGCTGGGAGATTGAAACGAGATCTAAACCATCCAAACCTGGGAGGAGGCCTGGAAACCATTTCCCTGAGGTCATGTGTCCATTAAAACCACAGACAGCGGTCTGTGTATTGGGGGGGGGGGGGAGGGGTATATCAGAGAGCCGTTTTGGATAGCTCTCTCTCTCTCTCCTGCCCTCCCCACAATGGAACGTTAAAAGGAGCTGAGCCTTGCTCTTCCAACCGAGATGGACTTCGACTCAGACTGGGACTTGCATGCCGCAAAGCCGGTACGGAACCAGGTAGCCGAGATGTACGGGAGGAAGCTGCAAGCAAGATCAAGGGCAATCTAGGTGAGCATTGCCAAGCCTGCACACCCATAAGATCACTTAGCTGTGTGATGGGGTGCCTGTATGTTCCTACCAAAGCAGAGCGTTGGAAGGGTCCTGTGATAGTTTAGTTCACGGGAGGGTGTTTTTAGGCCGTGGTAAGTCAGCACAGCAGGGGCTTGTTGGACAGGTCAGAGTTATAGGGGGAAAAATTCAGTTGGTTGCGCCTCCCGTTAGCGCCTTAAGAGGGCGCTAATGGGGCGCAAAGCATCTAGCGCCCAGGCGCGGCGAAGTTTGCGCCGCTCGCAAAATTAACTAGACATTTTGCGGCGGTGCTAAACACTACCGCCACGATCTCCTGCGCCGGCAGATCATGACGTCAGTCGAGTGTGCAACGCCCCGGTATCGCCCCGGAGCGGATATTGAGTGGCGCCCCCTGCCTTACCGCCTGACGCTAGCAACGACAGGTTGAGGGGAGCGTTCTGCAGTCATGAAGGGAAAGGGGGAGCGCTATTTAAAGGTGACCACTTCCTGCCTTTTATTGTTGGTGCCATTTTTGAACTATGCATTCTGAGAGAGAGAGGGAGAGACTTCTGGAGAGATTCAACGTTGTGTGAAGGAGTTTTGGGTACTGAGCAGCACTTTGCAGGTTCATTTTGATTTGCCATTCCTTGTATCGATTTAGCAGAGACTGTGGGGGCTGCACTCTGAGCTCTTTGCCTGGTACTCTCCATTGTTCTTTCCAGCACATTTGATGTGCAAGTCTCTCCAGGCCGAGATTCAAGGCTGCAATGAGCAGGATGTGGATGGAAAGCAAGATTAACCATCCCCTTTAAGAACTGGCCCGTGCCATTGTGTGTGTGTTCCATTGCTGACTGACATTACATGAGCTTCGCCAGCGCTCTGAGTTAGCGCCTCACTCCTCGGCCTTTGCGCCTTAAGACAGGTGTGCAGCACCTGATTTAGCGCTCCAATCACCTCCCGGGGCGTTAAAAGTGAAGTTTCCAGTCAGTGGCGATAATTAGCGCCAGGCGCTAATTTTTGCGCCCGGACGATATTTGCGCCCCAAACGGGGCGCGACTGAATTTTTCCCCCATACTGTTTTAAACTGTACTGTTGTGTTCACACCGCTCGTACTGTATGCGAGTGGAATGGTTTTGTCAACCTTAATAAACACTGTACGGGTGAGCCCGAAAACACTGTCCATGTTCCAATCTGGCCTCAGTAATCCCTATCGTCCAGAACTTGTAGTAAGGGGGTTTGCGTGCTCGCTATGGGCGGGGCGAAACCACTTACAATAATTGGCGATTGCGGCAGGGCCTATAGGAAATTGGCCACCGCAGAAACCGGTTACAGAGCACCATCACTACAAGGCCTGCAGCAATTCAAGAAGAAGGCCCAACGTCACCTTCTCAAGACAACTGGGGATGGGCAATAAATGCGGCTTTGCCAGCATCACCCATATCCCGAGAGCCAATTAAAAAAAAACTTGCTGTCACTGTTCCGAGTGCATTCAATCGAAAATCAGCCCCAAGGCCTGCAGAGCTGAAGCCATGAGTTGCGACAATATCAATAATCCATGAGATGCAAGGTAAGAAATTTCACTTTAATGTTCCTTTGAATAGTTGAACCGTAAAATTTGACTCTAAAATACTTTCCTATTATAACAATCTTGTAAGAGCTAGGATCACAATCCAATCCCTCCAACCTGAATTAGAAGCTCATAAATTGCTCGAACCTGCCTCAATGGGTGTGTGCAAATAGTATAGTAAAAGAAATAGTATAAGGTGTTATCAAAGCCTCAACTTTCAAGCCCCAGTACATTGTCAGCTGCAGGTATTAGGAGATAAAAAGTGGAATTTTGCTTGTGTACTTTTCCTGCCATAACAACTTGCTTTAGGCACAGAGTCCTAGGATAAAAAAAAACTCTTTGCTTTGTTACTGGCCTAATCCTTGCACAAGCAGGGTAGGCTTTAGTGTAGCATCATCCTTTTTAAAGAGTAAAGATTTAGTTACAATCCACTACAAATTTTAGGTTTAAAATCTTTATTTCTTTGCATTTGATGAGACAAATTGTTATGTGTGTAATTGATAAACCAGTTCATAGATAAATCCTGACATCAAACAGTTTTGCGGAGTAGTGTGCAGCATTTCTTAGGAGAACCGAGATTTTTCTATTTTGAGAGAAATACTCCAGCAACTATTATTGATTTGCTTGTGACATTTTCAACGCTATTGTTCTGTTTTATTAACTGAATGTGAATCGTAGCTTTCCCAGCAGCACTTTCTACAAAGAAAAGAATCTTAAATCTATTGCTGTACTATAGGACTGCCAGGACAAAGTTAAGAGACTTGCCCGCTAGCGCTCCATTTCTCCACTCCTTCTCCAAATAGCATAACTAAAGAGGGATGCCTATAAGGACATCCATTGTCCCAAGGAGTAGCTTGTTAGCAAAAATTGGGCACAACAAATTGACACATCAAAGCCATTTGAAAGCACACCTGAAGTTTGCAGCCGTCCCATTAATTAACTTTGTTTTCAAAAGTGCACTCAATAAGTCTAGATGCCCAATTTATATGGGTGAGAAAAGAAGAAATGTCCTTCTGGGGTAAAAGCCAATAAATGGCAGCAGCATCCAAGTAATGTCACTTCCGTTACATTGCCATATTGAAATGAAGCTCACACCTATTTCTAGTCGAACTTCTTGCTCTTTTCACTTTGCCCACTGGAAACAAATCAAATGTGCACGATGGGCAGAGATCCTGTGTACTGTTTCTCCCCTCACATGTCCTCTCCTTCATGCCCTGATTGCGCACATTTATGGGGCATGACAGAGATGAAAATTGGGGCCTTTGACATATTAGATACGGAAACTAAGTTCATTTCTAAACATTACTAATATTTACATTATACGGCTATTGGCTCCAGGACAGCAAGAATGACTTGGGCAGCTCATCTGGGAAGGCAGATGGAAACATAACTCCAAGACCTTGAATGCAAGGCTTTAACTAATAAAACTTAAAAATTTAAATCATTTCTGTATAAATGAAAGATCTTCACTTTTTAATGGTGTGCAGAGAATTTTCATTTTGGATAAAAAGCTGTAGATAAATTAAAGATCCTGTCACAGTTCGGCATTCTTATGCTATTTTTCTGTGGAAAGAACTTGATACGAGGAAGAAGATTTTAATCTTCACTGCCGGGCAAGAACAGGGAGGTAGCATGATGAAAATTGTGGTGCAGTACTTAACGTCCTGTTCCCGCTGCCTCTCCAGCCACTACCATTTTGGTAGGGGCCTTGAAATGGGTAGCTCAGGTGCCCAGTGGTAACAAGCAGACACATCATTAGCTCATGCAAATCAGGGTCTTATGATCTCAATAGGACCCCAGTGCAATTGTGAAGTACCAATAGGTAGAACGTGCATCGCGCACACCCTGCCCATTGGCACTTGGCATTGAATGGTCTAACAAGTAGTCATGAAAGGGAATGCTGGCTGCCACTTCAAAATCCTCACAAGTAGTTTCTTAAATGATGGGGCCATTAGGAGCATTAATACTCTTCCTGGCGCCACAAAAATTGACCCCGCAATGCCCAACCCTCCCAGGATCGCATTCCACTTTTACTTACCGCAACTGGCTCAGCTGAAGCACAGGTCCCAACATTACGAAGGAGTTTGCATGGGGCCTTGTAAGGGATTAATCCTCCACCCACCACTTATGAGGCTATTGACACAGAAGGGATTGGGCCAGTGGGCCCGGGAGTCCCAGCATCAAAAATTCCCACGTTCCCAGCCCTCAGAGCGAGCTTGCATACGACTGATAACAGTACACCAGCCAAAATATGGAAGCGAGCCCCACCTGAGAGCCCAGGCTGGGATTGTGGTGTGGACCCCTAAATATTGAAGTTCAAGACATTTTTTAATTGTGCCCACCCTTACAAAGAGGACTGCTAAGCGTATCGCAAAGCTTTTTCCAGGAGCGGGGAACCCAGCAGTTCCAGTAGCTTGAATGTTGCTCCAGACTTTCCAGCCGGTGGAGCAAGGCGGATAACCCAAGATGCATCCCTAATGGTATGAGTGCCGACTAGGCCCATTCAAAGAAGGTGCCCTCCCATTGACCACACATACTTCGGCATAGTCCGGGTCAAAGGTCATCGGTAGGCGTGATCGCAACATAATTTCTGGATTGCTAGCCTGTGTATTTTCTGGGCCTTCTGCATGTATATTATAGTCCTTTAATCTGCAATTGTACTATTAGTTATCAAGTCATTAATTGTACAAGGATATTAGTCACCATTGGGTCTAGTTGGGTAGCCATGTACAATGTCTGTATTTTGTAATATTTCAATGAGTAATGAGGATGATTTTTGTGGGGCCAGAAAGAGCATTCATGCTCAAAAAACATTCAAAAAACTTAGGGGGAAAAATTCAGTTGGTTTGCGCCTCCCGTTAGCGCCTTAAGAGGGCGCTAATGGGGCGCAAAGCAACTAGCACCTGGGTGCAGCGATGTTTGCGCCGCTCGCGAAATTGACCAGACATTTTGCGGCGGCGCTAAACACTACCGACACGATCTCCTGCGCCCACAAATCATGACGTCAGTCGAGCGTGCAATGCCCCGGTAGTGCCCCGGACCGGATATTGAGTGGCGTCCCCTGCCTTACCGCCTGCCGCTAGCAATGACAGGTTGAGGGGAGCGTTTTGCAGTTGGGAAGGGACTGGGGGAGCGCTATTTAAAGGCGACCGGTTCCTGCCTTCTTTTCCGGCAACATTTTTGCACCACGCATTCTGAGTGAGAGAGAGAGAATTCTGGAGATATTCAACGCTGTGTTGAGGAGTTTTGGGTACCGAGCAGCACTTTGCAGGTTCATTTTGATTTGATCTTCCATGCATCAATTTAGAAGAGCTTATGGGGGCTGCACTCTGACATCTTTCCCTGGGCCTCTCCATTGTTCTTTCCAGCAGATTTGATGTACAGGTCTCTCCAGGCCGAGATTCAAGGCTGCAATGAGCAAGGTGTCGATGGAGAGCAAGATCGACCCTCCCCTTTAAGAACTGGCCAGCGCCAGTGTGTCTGTGTTCCATTGCTGACTGACATCACATGAGCTTCGCCAGCGCTCTGAGGTAGCGCCTCGCTCCTCGGTGTTAGCGCCTTAAGAGAGGTGTGTAGACCCTGATTTAGTGCTCCAATTACCTCCAGGGGCGATAGAAGCCAAGTTTGCAGTTGGAGGCGATAATTAGCGCCAGGTGCTAAACTTTGCGCCCGGCCAATAATTGCGCCCCAAACGGGGCGATACCAAATTTCTCCCCCTTACTATTTCCATTTTTGGAGCAGCCTCTGGGGGCCATTAAATAGCTATTGATTAGGCTGCTCTATGTTCAGTTCCACCAGGAAAAGTGCGTGCAGATTCCATTCTTTCCAAGTGGAAGACCAAAATTGCCTTGGGTTTCTAAATATGACCCCAAATTAAATATATTCCTGTTTCGGGTGGGAGTGCTGAGCGCCTATTCCCTGCAAAATCGCATCAGGTGCAAAGGTGGCAGTAATTTTTTTTTACGATTTTTGTCTTACTCCTACCCACTTCCTGCCAAAAAGCGGGGCAGTAGCAAGATGAAAATCACCCCCAGTGTATCTAAAAAGGTTTTTGCAAACTGTCTGGATATTAATCTGAGGTCACAGGGATGAGATAGCTTGTTGTTGGGATCGGGTTGGGGCGGGGGAAGTTGGAATAGTGGTGGCAGGACTATTGGTTAGTTTTATAATAGTGTTTTGATGTCTTTCTGATGAACTGACCTTGATTCATGGTCATGTACCTGTAAAAACTCAATATTATTTTTACTAGTACTGAATGGAATATCCTTTCACGGGTAATACCAGAGTGCAGTCCTCTTCTTTCAGCTCATAGACCCAAATGCTCCTCTCCAAATTCAGAATCCTAGATATGACATTAAAAGAAAAGAACATAAATGTTTGAAAGTATTTCAGGAGACAGGTAAGGAGGACGGTTGGAAGCTAAATGTTGATGAAAGCAGAAAAGTGGAAAAATAAATTTCCAATGTGTGCTGGAAGGAATAAAAATGTTGGTGAAGAAATTCTCTACTTTAGCGCCACCTGTTAGTGCGGTGTTAAGTCAAGAAAGTGCCAGCTGGTGGCGGGTCCCGCAGCGTCCTCCACTTTTGAAGTGCCGGTAGCGCTGCCGTGCTGTGGAAGTGCCCTGCAAAAAAAAATGGCGGAGTGCTGACGTCAGTTGGTGTCCAACGCTGACTTAACATCACCACGGCGAACTTCGACCCTAGCACTGAGTTCTGTGCTGGGTCCTAAACAAGCCAGGTAAATCTAGCGTGCAAGCAGACTGACAGAGGCGCTGTCAGCACCTCTTAAAGAGACACACACATCTTTCAGGTAAGTTTGCATTTAAACTATTGGACTGGGTTTCTTTGATTTTATTAAAGCAGTGGGTTGCTGCAATAGATGTTAAAAATGTTTTAAGTGTGTAGGGAGTGCTGCTGGATACTTGCAAGCCCTCGGATTGTGAAGGAAGGCCTCTGAGGAGACAGAAAATGCTACAAATACTCAGCAGGTCAGGCAACATCCATGGAGAGAGAAACAGAGTTCACGTCTCAGATTGAGATGCTGCCTGACCTGCTGAGTATTTCCAGCATTTTGTGCTGTCATTTCAGATTTACAGCAGCCACTCAGAGAGGGAAGAGGAAGACACAGAAGAGGAAGAAAAAGAAGAGGAAGGAGCCAAGGAGGAGGAGGAGGAAGCAGAAGAGGAGGAAGCCGACTAGGAGGAAGCCAAAGAGGAGGAAGCAGAAGGAAGGATGCAACCCAGACAGCCCCTTTCTGGCTGGGATGTCCAGGATGGAATCATCTGCCTGCAGTCCCAGTGACCACAACCCCAATTCCCCTTTCAACATTAGTCCCACACCTTACCTGTCCTCTGTTACTGACCATCACAGCGTCTTCTTGGCCACGATGCTGAAATAAAAGCCACCACAAAACAAACTTTCCAATCCAACTTTATACATCTATCCATCCAATATGACATCAAGAAATCAACTCATCACCCTTATGCATTCTCTTAGTGACTGTCTTGTATCTGCCTTTGCCTACCCTACTGATGTCACACAGTGCTACCCCAGTGGCTGCAGCATGGCTGGTGGAAGGCTGCTGACTTTCAGTGGGGGACACTGCAAATGGCCTTGCTGGTCGATTTTGAGGAGCTGGCAGCTGAAAGTGTCAAATCAATCTTCTTCTTCTTCTTCACTCTCCTCTCCCTCTTCTTGGCCAACCATTGGCTGGGCAGGCTGCATTTCTTGGGTGTATGAAATGAGGAAGGCACAAGAGTGGAGTTTTGGTGAGGTGAGGGCGGGAAAGCAAGAGGTGCACACCAGAAGGAGGATAATGCATGAGCATACCAGAATCTTGTATCCTTTCAACCCCGCCGCTGGCCAAGGGCTCAGCTATGCCCCTGCCACTGCCAAGAATGGCCAGCACTTTCTCCTCCAAGGGGGTGAGGTGAGGCTAGGAATGGGAGATGCGCCTCGTGATTAGTACAGATTGTTAGTAGGTGAGTGTTTGGCGCAGGAAGTCGTGCATTGAGCATTGAGCTCCTGGCCCCTGTGGATAGAGGACCTCTCTTGCACAAAGCTGGAGTGCTGTGTGTGAGACCCTGGATGCCCTTCCCTGGCTTGCTGAGCCATTTATGTTAGTACAGCACCGAGGCTGCCACTGCCAGCAGTGTCGCCCCCATCACCTGGCTCCAGTGCCCAAAGAAGCTTCATGACCTCAGACCAGTGGTCAAGGTCAGCGAATGTATCTTCAAAAGCCAACTCCTACCAACTGCACCACTAGCCTCACACACTTCTCAATGCACGACTCCCCATCCCCCATTCACTCACCTACCAACAACCTGTATCAAACATGAGGCACACCTCCAATTCCTCGCCTCAACTCACCCCCTTGGAGAAGACGGTGCTGGCTATTCTTGGCAGGGGCATGGCTGAGACCTTGGCCAGTGGTGGGGCTGAAAGGATACAAGATGCCCATATCCTCATACGTTATCGTCCATCTCGCATGCACTTTTTGCTGTGCGTATCTTAACTTGCACCAAATCTCTTTCATCCATCACCCTTGTGCTTGCTGACCTACACTGGCTCCTGGTCCGATAATGCCTCAATTTTAAAAACCTCATCCGTGTTTTCAAATCCCTTCATGGCCTCGCCCCTCCCCATCTCTGTAACCTCCTCCAGCCCTACAAGCCTTCGAGATTGCTGTGATCCTTCAATTCTGGCCTCTTGTGCATCCCCGATTTTAATCGCTCCACCATTTGCGGCCGTGTTTTCAGTTGCCTTGGCCCTATGCTCTGGAATTCCCTCCCTAAACCGCTCTGCCTCTCTACCTCTCTCTCCTCCTTTAAGATGCTCCTTCAAACCTACCTCTTTGACCAAGCTTTTGGCCATCTGTCCTGATGTCTCCTTCTATGGCTCAGTATCAATTTCTTTTTATATTGATAACGCTCTTGTTAAGCGCCTTGGGACGTTTTGCCATGTTAAAGGCGCTGTACAAATGCAAGTTGTTGTTGTTGCCCTTATCCGGCCTGCCCTATATGTGACACCAGTCCCACACCAACATAGTTAACTCTTAATTGCCAGGTGAAGTGGCCCAGCAAGGCATTCAGTTGTATCAAGTTACTACTCAGGGCAACTAGGGATGGGCAATAAATGTCGGCCTTGCCAGCGATGCCCACATCCCAAGAGTAAATTTTAAAAATTCACCCTTTAAATCGCTTTCTTTGGGGTATAGTTAAAAAGAACCTGATATTACTCAAATTGCCCCACCTCCTATCAATCATAGAGTAGGACTGATGATGGGCTTGAGGATAGCTGTGCATCACCCAGTTTTATGGTATGTTGAAGTGAGAAGGAACAAATGAAGATAAAATCTGAAAGCAAAACAGATGAGTCACAAATTATTTCTGATAAGTGTAGATTTAGTGAATGGAGCTGTAGCTGCTTTGGCAAATATTTAAGGGTCAAAACTCACTTCTGTAAATAACTTTACCACAAATTTAATTGGAGTCACTCCAAATAATTATAAAGGAACATTTTCAGTCTACTCACTAACCACCCTCTGCTTAGTTTCAAGCCAGAGAAAGACATACAGTGCTGTTCGATTTAAAAGCAGATGGAGTAACCTAGCCATTATTTGTCATGACTCACTCAATAGGTATATTGTATATTCAGGACTATGGACTAGTAACTGATGCATGAGTGTTCCTGTGTAGGAGAAATATGCAACAAGAAGCAGAAAACATTACAAACGTTGTGGCTGTTATAGCACAACTTTAAGACAGTATAACGTCTCCCAGGAAATTATTAATCCTTCCTCAAAAGCTTCAAAAGGAAGAAAAGGGAAAGAAACTTGACACTTTAATACTGTGAGTTCACTTTAAGACGAAGCTTCTAATTGTAGCTGATTGACACTGATACTTCAGGAGCTGAAAGTTCCACACCTAAGTTTAATGCTGAATGTACTGAGATTGGTCCAGAGCTCAAGATGATCCCAGACAAAGATAAAATGAGTCAAAAGAACATTAGACAACAAGACGAGTTCCGCTTTTCCTATCTGACTGATTCTCTATTGGGCTGACATCCCTTTCTCAAGATTTAGTGACTGTGACAAACCTGGTGTCAATTTTCACGGATCTGGGATTAAAGGCCTAATGCTCATTACCTTTGAAAAACATAATTGCACCTGCAATGTTTTGAAATTCTTTCCTTGAAAAGCCACACAAGACCAGTTGAAAAATTACTTCAAATTGACAGCACCGTTCTATAAATTCTGCATAATCATGATTGTTTAATGAATCACCCGATTTACAACAAGCCAACAGAATTCTGATTTAAATCCCAACAAACTTTTTCAGGACTATTATAACACTTATGCAGCATAATTGCAAATTCTAATAAGATTACGATGTTTTTGTTTATTCGAGTAATAACCTGTACTTCCACATATTTTCTTAATATTGAGTTTGAAATGGGAAAATTGGCTGGCTGGGATACTGGTTTAACTGAGGTACAAGTAAATGAATGCACTAACCTTTGCAAAGGTTCCATATGATAACCTGGAATATGAACTGGAACACAAATAGACATTGGAGTGATATGCTGCACTAGAGTTGTTTAAAAGTACTTAGGTGAAAATAAGCAGCATTCATCAAGGATAATGACCAAATATCTTAAAAAGAATTCTTTGCCATCAATTCCAGAAGTAAAAAATAATTGACAGATTTTTATCATCAAAATGTGATGCAATTGGTATAAAAATGATTCCACTGAACTATTAAGTAATCGCATTGCGTCCTCCTGAATTGGCTCCAACTGAAACTTCGGCTTCTCTTCCGTTTTCTTTCTATTTTTCTTCTCCTCTTTCCCTCCATCTTCAATCAAACTCCCTTTTAAGATACTAATAAATAAATTGCTATTTGAAGATATGGGGGTGATTTTCGATTCGGGCAGACATCAGGTGAGCACTGAGTGGGGCAATCCCCTGATATCGCCAGCAGAGGCCTCATTATAATAACGTTGGTGAGCTATCAGTGCTAAACTAGCGCTGACAGGCAGCTCGTCGATTGGGGGGGGGGGGGGGGGGGCAGGAAAACCACTCTTCCATGGAGCCTAGACTTGAGGGACACCTTGGGAGGGCAGGTGATAGCATGGGGTGGGGGGTCGCAGAGGGGACTGACATCAGGTGGGACAATTATTCTTGGGCCATTCATGCTTCGCCTGGCCTCACAAAAATCATTCAAAAAACATACTGGGCCAAAAATTGCGGTCGGCGGCGTAGCTATGGAGTACGCCGCCAACCTATGGCAAGAGTACGAGCTTACCTTGTGCGAGGCCCAGAACGGAGACTTCCTCTTCGGCGCTGCAGAGTTCTGCGCAGCGTATGACGTGAGGGAGGCCGGGAGCGCAGCGTACAGCCTATGTGTAAGGGAAGACACGCCCACAAAAGCTGTCAAAACTAAGCCATGCCCATAGACACTTCTCTCAGTCTCTTTCATTGAAATTACATTTGAAAAACTTCTAAAACCTTTTGATTAAACTGGTACTTGGACTTATTTCATATATCAGCATTTTTTTTTCATCCAAACTCACAATTTATTAGTCCCTATGTATACAACTTCCTGTTTTAATACTCAGTAAAGGTCTAACACTCCTATAAGTTATGTTGTTGAACTTCAGAAAGAGATTCCCAGCCATATATCCCATATTAATTTTCAGGATTAAAATATATTATTTAGACCTCATTTAGACTGCTAATAGTTAAATCTATTTTGCTTGTTATAGATGCATTACAGTGATCCTAAACGTAGAGTGTTGTTTCAGCATACGCTGGCCTCAATCCTAATTGTGAATCTGCTGTCTGAGTGAACCCAAACCAAATGGTAAGTCTGCTGTTGAAACAGCTGTTCTATCACTACCTACATTTTTTCCACCGCTGACTCAAAATAAGTATCTCAGCAATAGGAATTTAATAATTGTCTAACTTCTATGTATCCGCCTCTCATCTTATATGATCCATGCCAAAAGATCGCACTTGCTATCAGTTAACCTTTGCATTTACAATTCGTAAATGATCGACTAGCATGATGTATAATTAATACTGTAGATAATATTTAACAATGGATTCCTAAGCCCCAAAAAATTAGGTACATTAGAGGGGGTGTAAAGTTTTCACCAGCAGTTTATAATACCCAGTATGACCATATATCTTCTTTTAAAATGTGAAATAACCGTAATTTTTTTTGCTGGGCAGTTGGTCGGCAGATAGCCCAACTCTGCGCCAGCAATTGTGATTTCCAAGGCGGGGCGGATGATCTGCTAAGGCGTACCTTGACAGATTGCAAGTTCAGGATTTAGCGCAAGCGCATGCGAAAATCCAGAACTTGCGGTATATTTCAAAGGCGGTATATGATGGCGTACTCTCAGAGTACAACGTCATATCCACCTGCAAAATCCGGGCCACTCATTTCTATTTGCGGAGCGCCCACTAGCGGTCCCTTTAAGGACCACTGGTTAGGCCGCTGTATGTTTAATTCTACTGGATGGAGCTTCGCCAAGTGAAGACTTGCATTGAGGTCCTAAATACGACAGCGAACTCCAACTTAAAATATATTCATAAAACCCCTGGCTGTTTCGGGTGGGAGCTTGGCCGTACATTTAAAGGCAAAGACAGTCAGAAGTCAGATTCAGGTTTGTTTTTTGTTTTATTTTTAGTTTTGCTGCTGCCCCATTCCTGTTGAAAAATGGGTCAGTTGTGAGAGGAAAATTGCCCCCATAGGAATGAGATGAAGTTGGGGCAACAATCACTACAGAATTACTAGTGTGGGCATCAAACATGATGGAGTAAAAGGAGGCAGACATTGAGGACATTTCCCAGTACGCACAGGCAGCGTGTGGGGTTCCCCGTCACCAGCACGCACTCAGAAAACCAACCATCGCATACATTCCTGAAAGTAGGTTGTAATATTCACATAGTGCAGAATATCGACTCAAACCACATAAATTGAGCATAACTGTTGCTGCCCATTGCTGCACTCACTCTCTACCTATAACGTGCATTTCCAGCAGATGTAACATCAGATGCAGGGCCTCCCACTAGAATGAGATGGGAGCTTCATTGCAATATTATAATGAGCTAGACCTTACATCATTTGATGTGCACACAAGTTCCTGTCCTTTACACCGGAAGTACAAGGGCCTAGAAATTGCAGTACGCTGGAAACCTGCCGGTGCAACCGCGGGCCGAAGTTAATGGCCACCCGAAATCATAGCGGGAGCAGCACCGGTATTTTGGTGCTGCCTGTTAATTTAAATTAGCACAGCGCGAAACCTACCATGCAAGACTGGTTTGCCGGCGCAACTCTCAGCACAAAGCCCAATGTAGCATGGCCGAGGCGTCCCCGGAGCAAGAACAGCATTGTCTTAAAGCAAAGTTGTCATTTTAGAAAACAGTGTTGCTCCCTTAAAGGGGAGCTGCCTTCTAAAATGAAAAAAATAAAAAAATCATTTAAAAATAGGCAGGTTTTAGCCCTTAGAGCTCAACTGCCTTCTGGAAAAAAAACATTAAAAATAATTCCCAAATGGCAGTCTTCAGCTCTTAAAGCTGAATTGCCTTTTGCACCTAAAAAATGCTAAAAGTGCTTCAGCACTAACCCAAATGGCTCAACAAGCCAGCAAAGGGGCACCCAGGGTGTCACACACAGTAATCCAGCTTTGTGCAGGGTGTCAACACTGCAAGAGAGGTGCTCTACCCACAAAGGCCAGGAGGCCCTCCAGACAAAATGATGTGGGACCAGATCACCGAGGCCGTCACTGCCAGCACTGTCACCCCCACGACCTGGCTCCAGTGCCCAAAGTAGCTTCATGAGCTTAGACCAGTGGTCAAGGTCAGTGAATGCATCTTCAAAAGCCGTCTCCTACCAACTGCACCACTAGCCTCATACATTGCTCATTGCACAAACCCCCACTCCACCCCCGCCCCTTCACTCACCTACCAACACTCTGTACCAAACACGAGGCACATCTCCCATTCCTAGCTTCACCTCACCCCCCTTGGAGGAGTAGGTGCTGGCTATTCCTGGCAGGGGCATGGGGAGCCCTTGCCCAGCGACAGGGCTGAAAGGACACAAGATGCTGGGATCCTCATATGTTATCCTCCTTCTCACATCCCACTTCCCCCTCATCCCACAATATCTTCTGATTTACAAGGTGCGCATGGTATAAGCATCCAGCTCTTGCTTTCCCGCCCTCTCCTCACCACAACTCTACTCTTGTGCCTTCCTCATTTCACACACCCAAGAAATCCAGCCTGCCCAGCCAATGGTTGACCAAGAGGGAGAAGAGACTGAAGAAGAAGCAGAAGAAGAAGAAGAAGATGAAATACCATCACTCGATTTCACACTCCCAGCCACCAGCTCTTTGAGGTTGTCGTGCAAGGCCATTTGCAGTCTCCCCCATTGAAAGTCAGCAGCCTTCCACCAGCCATGCTGCAGCCACTGGGGTAGCACTGCGTGACATCAGTAGGATATACAAAGGCACACACAGGACAGTCACTGAAGGAATGATCAAGGGTGATTAGTTGATTCCTTGATGTCATATTGGATGGATAGATGTATAAAGTTGGATTAGAAATTTTGCTTTGTGGTGGCTTTTCTTTCAGCATTGTAGCCAAGAGGATGCTCGGATGATCAGTAACAGAGAGAAGGTAAGGTGTGGGACAAATGTTGAAAGGGTAATTGGGGTTGTAGTCACTAGTACCACAGGCAGATGATTCCATCCCGGATACCCCGGTCAGAAAGGGGCTGTCTGGTTTGCATCCTTCCATCTGCTTCCTCCTCCTCTGCTTGTTCCTCTTCTGCTTCCTCCTCTTCTGCGTATTCCTTTTCTGAGTCTTCCTCTTTCCTCTGTGAGCGGATGCTGGAAATCTGAAATAAAAGCTGAAATGCTGGAAATACTCAGCAGGTTAGGCAGCATCTCAACCTGAGATCTGAACTCTGTTTCTCTCTCTGAGTATTTCCAGCATTTTCTGTCTTCTCAGAGGCCTTCCTTTACCATCCGAAGCCTTGCAAGCATCCAGCAGCACTCCATGCACTCCTGCACACTTTAAAATCATTTAACATCTATTGCACCAAGCCACTACTTCAATAAAATATAAACTAAACCATCCAAAAGCTTAAATGCAAACTTAGCTGAAAGATGTGTGTGTCCCTTTAAGAAGCACTGACAGAGTCTCTGTAGGCCTGCTTCACACATGCCTTTCTGAGCGTACTTAGGACCCGATGGTAAACCTGGTGAAAAGGTCGAAATTTGCAGACGTGGTGTCAAATCGGCGTTGCACATCAACTGACGTGACGCTCTGCTGATTTACTTTTCTGGGGGTCACGCTATGGCCCTTACCAAAATGGTGGCCGCCAAGTCCCGCGCCTGAGGCTAGTGGAAGTGAGGCGGCCGCCATTTTTTTCCCAAAATGGGCCTTAATGGCCAGCGGTAAGACTGCGAATTTCTAGGCCAACATTTCTAATTTATAAATTAGGCATCCAGCATTGCCAGGTTATGTCTTTAAATACAACCTTAATTAAAGTAACAACCTATAATGTTGGCTTTTGCATTGATTTTTTTCAATTATTTTTGCTCAGAGTATTAGTACTTTTTTGGGTTCATGCTGTAGGTTTTGATCTTCCCATTTTTTGTTTGCCACTTACAAATTAGATGGTATCCCTCTGGTAATTTCTCTCCATTTATGTTATTTGGGGGAAGGAGGGAAGGAATGGAGGATGCCAGGGAAATGAGATTGCAGCAGTCATTTTTTGATAAAACTTAACTTTTGGTGGCAGTCCCCCAGCGACCACTTAAGAATCCTATGCAGGATCTGGATCTGGCTGCGATATCGAATTTAGCAGTGGGAGCCTAAAACAGACATTAGGCACCTTATTTACAAATATAAGGGGCTTATTGCCTTGTTTTAGGTTTCTGTCAAGGACGCCTGAAAAATTGCCCGACCCAAAATCGGATTGGATGTCTTTCAGGCGTCCTTTTGAGCATGTGACGTTGGTCCCTGAAATTGGCCCTCGTTGCGCCCTTTCATGCCTGTAATTTCTACTCCAATATCTGATTAGAGCATTAATCATAAGACTGAGGAGCTAACCTTTTTTGTCATTTATCGATAATATACAAAATTTCACTATCCAATTCTTAGAACTTGTTCAGTAACAAAGGTTCAGCCCCAGACCATAACTATTAATTAATTTTGTATTTTCTATGATAAGTTTCTAATCCTCCATTCTGCAAGTGTCATTAATGGGAATACTACTCACAGCTCTTGTTCTTGAATGAACGTTGCTGTAAAAATCTCTACCTTCTATTTTCTTACAATTTATGCCTACATTGCTCCATCCCTGAGAAAATCAAAATGTCCACCAAGATCAGACACTTTTTCTAGACAGTCCTGCTGTCTATTTTCATACTCTCCTTGAACCCTTGAAACGCCATACTCATGTACATATTCCCAGCAGGAATCCTATGGGTTATGGAAAAACTCCAAAAAGCAGGAACACTGCTTTTATCAACATATAGGAGATTAATTTGGACAAAGGAGCTGAATTCCAGCGGTGAGGTGAGAGTGACTGCCCTTGACATCAAGGCAGCATTTGACCGAGGAGCCCTCGTAACACTGAAGTCAATGGGAATCGGGGGGAAAACGCTCCACTGGCTGGAGTCATACCTAGCACAAAGGAAGATGGTTGTGGTGGTTAAAGGTCAATCATCACAGCCCCGGGACATCGCTGCAGGAGTTCCTCAGGGCAGTGTCCTAGGCCCAACCATCTTCAACTGCTTCATCAATGACCTTCCCTCCAACATAAGGTCAGAAATGGGGGTGTTCGCTGATGACTGCACAGTGTTCAGCGCCATTCACAACTCCTCAGATAATGAAGCAGTCCATACCCGCATGCAACAAGGACGACGTTCAGGCTTGGGCTGATAAGTGGCAGGTAACATTCGCGCCACAGAAGTGCCAGGCAATGACTATCTCCAACAAGCGAGAGTCTAACCACCTCCCCTTGACATTCAACAGCATTACCATTGCCGAATCCCCCACCATCAACATCCTGGGGGTCACCATTGACCAGAAGCTTAACTGGACCAGCCACATAAATACTGTGGCAACAAGAGCAGGTCAGAGGCTAGGTATTCTGCGGCGAGTGTCTCACCTCCTGACTCCCCAAAGCCTTTCCACCATCTACAAGGCACAAGTAAGGAGTGTGATGGAATACTCTCCACTTGCCTGGATGAGTGCAGCTCCAACAAAACTCAAGAAGCTCAACACCATCCAGGACAAAGCAGCCCATTTGATTGGCACCCCATCCACCACCTTAAACATTCACTCCCTCCACCACCGGCGTACCGTGGCTGCAGTGCGTACCATCTACAAGATGCACTGCAGTAACTCGCCAAGGCTTCTTCGGCAGCACCTCCCAAACCCGCGACCTCTTCCACCTAGAAGGACAAGGGCAGCAGGCGCATGGGAACACCACCACCTCCAAGTTCCCCATCAAGTCACATACCATCCTGACTTGGAAGTATATCGCCGTTCCTTCATCGTCGCTGGGTCAAAATCGTGGAACTCATTCCCTAACAGCACTGTGGGAGTACCTTCACCATACAGACTGCAGCGGTTCAAGAAGGTGGCTCACCACCACCGTCTCAAGGGCAATTAGGGATGGGCAATAAATGCTGGCCTTGCCAGCGGTGCCCACATCCCAGAAACGAATTTTAAAAAATGTGACTGGATTGGAGACTTTTTTTATACAGAAATATCATAACTAACACCCATAAGTGCTCACCTAATAGTGGCGTAGTGTAAAAATTATCACCTGTGCTAAAAGAAATGAAATAGATTTTTTTGTACCGGTGTACTTCCGCAGACAAGAATTAAAATAAACTGCTCACTCAACTGACTGCAGCATTTCACAGGGAAGTAATTTTAGTATGTCAAACTAATAACTTACTACTGAAAATAAAGTGGTTAACTTTAATATATTGCATTAAATTAAACAATATTTGTGCTGATTACAATATTAAAATTAAATATAAAATGCAAGAGTGTTTTTTTTTTAGGAATTAGTTACATTTTAGCTGTAGGATTTCCCCAAACTGTATTTACAGCAGATTGCAGAATTTTGGAGAAGCCATGAATTGAAAGAGTGGATGAATTGGCACATCAACCACAGTGAAAGTGAGTGCTGTCCTAAAACCCTCCAGAGACTTCCCTTCAAAGGAACTAAATGGAGTTCTGAAAGGCTACAGTTTGGAGTAAGGATGGAGAGTGCTGATTGCTGAGCAGTGTGGTGAGGCGATTAATCGCAGAACCAACCTGCTCTGCCAACTTCCACAACTAAATTATATTAAGTCACGCTGGTGTGCAGCTGAAAGAAACCGGGATACACCGCTTCTGCGTCATTTCGAATGCCCCTTAGTATTGAACCTGCGGTGAGGTAATGAAGGTCCAGCAGGTGTCCACTGCGGCTGATGACACAATCTAGAATGATAGGCTTCCGTTACTTGGCAGCAGTCTATGAAGTGGATCTTAGGTGGCTTATGTTAGAAGTTTCATTTATGGATAAGACGTTAAACCCAGGCCTCCTTTGGCTCCCCGGGTGGATGTAAAAGATCCCATGGAGCCATTTGAAGATGAGCAAGGAGTTCCCTTGGTGTCCTGGCTGACAATCCCCCCATATCACTGTCAAAAAGTGAGTATACTTCATTCATTTGCTGTTTGTGGGACCTTGCTGTGCACCACTTGGCTGCCATGTTTACCTACACAACAATAGTGACTGCATTTCAAAAGTAATCCAAAGCCTTTTGGAACTTTCGGAGCATCTGAAAGACATTGGCCCAAAAATTCGTGAGGAAGCCTTCGTGCGAGGGTAAGGCTTCCCCGCGATCTCTCACTGCGCGTTGGCTTTTTCAGTTCCAGCTCGCACGATCTTGATGTTCTGGACAGCTGCTGTGCTGGGCTTGCGTATCCCACAGGCGTAGTTAATTCGTGCGAGCTGTGGGATCACGTGACTCAGTTAGAGCCAATGGCAGCACACCATCTTCCATTCATAACTTTCACATAAGTGCTGTGAAAGCTATGAATCTATACCCCCCAAAAGAACAGCTAAACCTCAATTAAATTTAAAAAAAACCATCACATTAATAAAATAAGTATAGTTAAATAAATTAACCATTTTAAATAAAAAATTTAATTTTTGAAAAAATTTAAAATCTTTTAAAAAGTTATAAAAATAAACTTACCTGTCTTTAAAGTCTCTAAAAAAGATATACCTGTTAAAAAAAATTCAAAATAATACTTAATTCACTACTTACCTTGTTAAAAGTGGGTCTTACTCCTCCTTTTTTTATGTGTAAAATCTTCCGTACTTACCTGCGCGTTGAAACCACTAAGTGCACTACATGCGCGCAGCCTGTAGCGCGCACGCGGTTCTGCTAGGAACCGCCCCCTTTTCCATTCACCAAGTGCCGGTTTTCAGCGCATGCGCAGTGCATGCAGAAAACCGGCAATTGGAGACAGAATACGCGAGAGTACGCAGTGCGTACTCTCGCGTAGCGGCACTAATTTTTGGGCCATTATATAAACGTAATTTTTTGTTCTTTCGCTTCAGTAACGTTAAAGAAGTCTCCTGCAACAGGCATACACCAAATCATAGTTAGCACCCTCCCTGTTTTCCTCTGAAATGATAGTGTCTTCTGAAATAGACTCAGTGAATGTGGATGTTGAGGAGTTAACTATGGAGATATGAAAGACATATTTGATCAATTGATTTGGTCCCGAACAGGGACTAATGACGTTTTAACAAATGAGTGTGATGGGCGTCTGGAACTCACTGCCTGAAAGGCTGGTAGAGGCAGAACCCCTCATCATATTTAAAAAGTACTTGGATATGCACTTGAATTGCCGTAACCTACAAGGCTATGGACCAAGAGCTGGAAAGTGGGATTAGGCTGGATAGCTCTTTTTCAACCGACGCAGACACGATTGGCCGAATGGCCTCCTTCTGTGCCGTAAATTTCTATGATTCTATGAGTGCGATTGCCGTCTTTCAGTAATTACATTTCATTCAAATTGATTATTTCTTCAATATTTAAGAGGTACTATTGTCAGTATCAGTATATTGAAACAAATGCAAAAGTGCACTGATGTCAGACACAGTGCGAGGAGATTTCGTCTCATAGCTACATGTTGGCAATGTTAAACATAGCAGGAATATTTCCACTGATCGTTATTTCTTGCTAAATTGTAACCTTGCTCTTTGAGAATGATTTTATGATTTTGATGTAAATAGTAAATTTTCCATTATGTTTACAATGTCATTAAGACATAAGGGTAAATTCACCAATCTGCACTCTCAATGATGTTAGTGCAGTTAGAGAATCGGCACTATAATTTTATAACCCTATCTCTGACTACGGTTCATTTGAGTGTGGCTCTTCGGGAATGTGTGATTGACGGTTTTACTTTACAGTGACCAAAGGAAATCTTCACCAATTGTAAAAATATGGCCTTCAGTCACATCAGAATAGTCAAATATTTTCATTCAAGTTAAAGTATCAGTAATATCCTACAGATTTACAAAAATCACTTACTGATTTTAACAATATCTACTCCATGTATATAGTTATTAATTGTGTCAATGCTTTCAGACATTTCAACAACATGCTGAAGCACTATTAAATTTATCATAATTTATCGATAAAAACAAAATGATTTAATTTTCTCGATAAGTAATATCACATGACAAACTGTATAAATTAAATAACTGAAAGATTCGGACAGCTATTGTATTCATATTGTCCGTATACAGGTAGATTGAATGCTTAGTTCAACCTGAGCTCATCCAAAATTCTGCTGCCCGTATCCTAACTCACACCAAGTCCCGTTCACACATCTCCCCTCTGCCTGCTGACCTACATTGGCTCCCAGTTAGGCAACGTCTCGACATTAAAATTCTCATTTTTTTTTTCATATCCCTCCCTGGCCTCGCCCCTCCCTATCTCTGTAACTTCTTCCAGCCTTACAATCCTCCACGAGCTCTGCGCTCCTCCAATTCTGGCCTCTTGCGCATCCCCGATGTTAATCGCTCCACCATTGGCAGCTGTGCCTTCAGCTGCCTAGATCCTAAGCTCTAGAATTCCCTCCCTAAACCTCTCCGCTCTCTACCTCTCTTCTCCTTTACGACACTCCTTAAAACCTACTTCTTTGATCAAGTTTTTAGTCACCTGTCCGAATATCTTTTTATGTGGCTCGGTGTCAAGTTTTGTTTGATAACGATCCTGCGAAGTGCCTTGGGATGTTTTACTACGTTAAAGGCACTCTATAAATGCAAGATGTTGTTGTTAGTTCTTCCAAATAATCATTATGATCCAGTGGATAAATCATGAACATCATGTTTACATCATGAACATTCTGGGGTAAATTTTCATCTTCATCGTGTGGTCAGTCATCGCCGGCCTGTTATATAGGAACATGGGAACAGGAGTAGGCCATTTAGCCCCTTGAGCCTGTTCCACCATTCAATGAGATCATGGCTGATCTGCGACCTAACTCCATATACCCACCTTTGCCCATATCCCTTAATACCTTTGGTTAACAAAAAGATATCAATCTCAGATTTAAAATTAACAATTGATCTAGCATTAATTGTAATTTGTGGAAGAGAATTCCAAACTTCTACCACCCTTTGTGTGTAGAAGTGTTTCCTAATTTCACTCCTGATAGGTCTGGCTCTAATTTTTAGACTATGCCGCCCAGTCTTAGACTCCCCAACCAGCGGAAATAGTTTCTCTCTAGCTACCCTATCTTAATGGGCTGTATTTTCCGATCGGAGGCTTCCCACGTGCGGAGGCCTCCGATCTGGAAAAAATCTACGGACTTACCTGAGGACTGCAGAGGTCCGGACACTTCCGCTCCTGGGCCTCTCCAACTCGAAATGTGCAGGGCCCACGTATCCCAGAGGCGCATGTGGTTCGCAAGCATCCCTGGGATCACGTGGGCCATGGGGCGCCAATCAAAGAAGGTAATCTCCCTTCATACACTTGACAGATAGACCTGTCAAATATATGAATGGAGATCACCCCAAAAACACTGTAAAACATTAAATAATTTTTTTTTTTAAATCACATTTTTAAAATTAGTTGAAATTACAATAAATTAAATATCGGAAATGCCGGTTTTCAGCGCATGCGCTTCGCATGTCTGAAACCAGCATTTCCGATGTCCCTACGGGTGTGTACACAGCGCGTACCCACCCGTAAGGATCGGAATATCCGGCCCAATATTTTGAAAAATTCGATCAAATCACCCCTTAACCTTCAAAATTCTAGGGAATACAACCCTAATTTGTATAATCGCTCCTTGTAATTAAACCCTTGGAGTCCAGGTATCATTCTGTTATAGAATATAAAGGAGTTATAGAATCCATCCAGTTTTTATTTCATTGATTTATATGTAATGAAAATAGGAGAGGTTCTATAATGGAAGATGATCCAACTGTCAGATTACTGCTCACATGGCGAAGACGATAATTTGCCCCTCTGTCTCTTTCAGAAAACATCTTTATGCCTCTGTGGCAAGCCATGCTGATTTGTCAGAGTTGTTGGTATTGTTTCAACAAGAGACTTTGGTGTTGTCCCACTATCAACCTGCTGTAGGAATTTCCAGAGATTGTGCTATTCATCTGTGTTACAGGATTGAAAGTTACATTATACTGCTCCTTGACTCATTCAATCATTCAAGGTTAACACAACTAAGCACGCATCTCTAGACACTGTTAAGAATGGCAAGGTCAGTTGTATCAGCAGCATCACAGATGACTGACACTTGCACCATGATGAAATGTGCATCAGTCTTGTTACAATCATTGTAGAAATTGACAGTGGAATAGCAGTAGGCATCTTTGGCTCAGTGAGGCTGCTCGCCAATGTTGCTAGATCTGGCAGATTTTATTTATGTGTATATATATATATATATATCTATATCACCTGATCACCTCATACCAATTTCTAATAGTAATGCACAATGGTAGATTCGATCCTTTGCAACTCAGAAATAATGGGTTGACAGCATGGGAGTAATATGTACTTATGACTGTTAGTAATTCAACTTTTGTGGCATAAAACAAATCTCAGCGGTGCATTGTTCACTGATTGATGTGCTTTAATGTGCTTAACTTTGCATATGGTAGTAGTGTCATCTGCAAACATACTGATCTTCAATGCCACTTCATGAACCAGAACATTATTAAAAAGCAGGCATGAAGCTGGACTAAATAAATTTCCCTGCACAATAGTAAGATTTATGAGTGTGTCCAGTGATGAGTGTTTACCTGTCACTACCCAGTGTTGTCCCTTGGAGAGAATGTAACCGGGTAAAAAATGAACTGCGGATCACAGTCACCCATAGTGCCACAGTGTCAGACATGGTCGAAAGCATGAATAGTGTCCAGGGAAACTGTTTTTGTTTCTTACCCTCAATCTCAGAGTCTGCATGCATGACATACAATGATTAATATTGACTTATTTTGTAAGTGTTACTCTGTCGGTTGCTTATACAAAACCAAATGGGAACATTCAGCCCAACTGTTTCACAGTAAAGTCATTTGAATTTAAAAAACCCAACTTAAAAAGACACAGCTTGAGAAAATCAGTAATAATTGCTTCAGGTGAAGTTATACTTCGAACACAGCATTATAGAAGCCTAAAGGTGTGGGCTTCTTTGTGTTGATTGGAACTAGAGAGGCTCACTTAATGCTAGAATAAGTAAAGCAGTACTTCCTGTCTGATTAGTGTCAAAGATAACTGTGAAACCCTAGCCACAGCTCCTTTCTATCTAAGCAGGAAGACTGAATAGGTCTCTGAGAACCCAAGTGATGAATCTAGCCTTTGGCAAGTAATGTCTACCATCAAGTGGTTAACCTTCACACTCAGTATATGTTTTCTATGCTAAATACAAGGACATTAAGCTTAGAGCAGCTAGCTACCACTCAATGAAGCATAAACTATTTGACAAGACATTGAAACTCAGAGCCAACTGTTATATTTACACCTCTGTAGCAGAAGAACACTCCTGTTACTACAGCGTGCCAATGAGGCTGGTATGTGATTTGCAGACAAATGGCAAGTTTCAAATTCCAGGAGAACTTAATTAAACACATTACAAGAAATGACAAAATACAGAATGAGTAGAAACAATATGGAAACTGTTATGGAAAATGTACAAACACATGTTCAAAGTGTCACAGGGAAAGGAATGTTTTACTCGAACATCATCTGGAAAATACATACTGCTTAACCTCAATAAACAAAAGGAAATAAAGGAGACTCTCTATAAAGCTGTTTTAAGAACTATATAAAAAGACGGTTATAGCAAAGAGCTTGATGCAGAGGGTGTTTTGTATGGTTTCTCTGTTAAAGGAGGCATCCTGTATATTTTTACACAGTGAAAGTGAACTAGCAATTCTTAGTTTGTCAAACCCAATCACTGGATTCTGTTCAGTACCATTTCTCATGCATTGCCTGTAATCAGAATATTGGTTATTGAGAAATTTATAGATTTCCCAAATGACTTCTTTTGTCAAGTTAGGAATTACTAGTTTAAATACTACAACTTCTGGATTTTAAATTACAGACCTGAATACAAATAAATAACAAATTAAGCAACTGCTACCTGTTCTAAAGAATGTTAGCAGAGTGGGGAAAATAAACTGCATATAAACCTAAAGCCTTTGAGAGCTAAATTGGATAGCTTCCGAAAACGGGCACACAAAGAACGCCAACTTTGTGCTGCCTGCTCATTATAATGATTGCTTCATGCAGTCAGTGCTAACCACGCTGTTCATTGGCTGCATGCATCAGCAGGGGGCCCAATATCGTTATTTGCTAGCACTACTTAACACTAGCCTGCACACTTAAAGCTAGCCTGCACCTCTTAAAGGGGAGGTGCATTGTGGCTGCTGGAGGTGCTGACATCATTCGGAATAGTGCGCTGTGCAACAAAGAACGATGGCTGACCATGGGAGAGAGCATGAACCAAGTTTTTCCGATGCTGCACTGGAGATCTACAGGAGAAGAGACCTCCTGTATCCGCAGGGCGCAGAAGGCCTTCCGGACACACGAGGAGAAGACAGTGGGAACAATACCAGAAGTTTAGCCCTGAGGACATGGATGCAGTGCCGCAAGAAGTTTAATGATCTCACACGAGTGGTCAAGGTCAGTGAATGCATCTTCAAATGCCACATCCCACCAACTGCACCTCTAGCCTCAGCCACTGCTCAATTCACCACACCTCCATCACTCACCTACCAACAATCTCTAGCAATCATCAATCAGGACTCATACCTCACATTCAGATGCCTCACCTCATCCTCACACACTTAGAACTGTTGCAAGCCTCACACCATGGACTGGATTTTGCCAATGGGGAGCTTTTGGAGGCAGGATTCCCACTTGTCGGGTTTCAGTCCCGCCTCCATCAACTTCTGGCCAACCCACGCTACTTTCCCTTGATTGACCTTGTTAAGCCCGCCCAGCAGGTTTAGCAGGCCAGTCAGTATATGACGTTTCACCTGTCAAAAACTTTTGACAGATGAATTGTTATCGTTTGACAGCTCTGTGAAGCTGTCAAACACTGACATTCTCTGTAGTTTGATGAGTCCCTCATCCCTAACTCTTTTCTGACTTACAAATTACAGATGGCGTAGGCACCCACCTCTTACTTTCCCCTCTCCTCTCACCACAAGTTTACCCTTGTCCCGTTTTCCTTTCAGGTACCAAGAAGTGCAATGTGCCCAGGCAGTGGAGGAAGACCAAGAAGACAGTGATGATGAAGACACACCCATCACTTGATTTCACACTCGCAGCCTGCACATATCTTAGAGGCTAGCATAGAGGCGGGATCTGCACGTGGTGAGACACCGGCCATAAGTGCGCTGGGGCCAGGGCAGGGGCAAGGATAGTGCAGGCGCCAGCTCACCGGAAGGTGAGGTCGCACATGTGTTCTGCTGCCCAGGACTCAGATGAGGATTTTGATGGGCCAGGCTACAGAAGAAGGCTGATGGGTGTATACAACGAAAATGTTTGGTGCATTGGGAAACCTGCCAGAAAGCCTGCGTTCAATGCCAATGAGCATGCAGGACTCTGACAGAAACTTGGCACGGGCTTTGCGCAGAGCTTGGAGTCCATCTTTTCCAGAATGGCACTGGTTGCCAACTCTATTAGCACACTTGTGGGCGCAACCATGATGCAGCGTCTGATGGCCAATGTCTCAGCTTCCATTGCAGCACAAGCAGCTTTCACCAAATGTCTGAGTGCTGCAGTGGAAGCTCAGACTGCTGTCATGCAAGGTCAGACTGCTGCCAACATGGCTCTGGATATTAGTGTTCAAAGGGGCTTCCAGGGTGTCACAGCAGTCCAGCAATCTCTCCTCCAACAAATTACTAGGATTGGGGGAGCGGCAATGGCTGCATGGAGCACGAACCTGCTGTCCTCTCTCAGGATTGAGAAGTCGCACAGCACCAGGTTATAGTCCAACAGTTTTATTTGAAATCACAAGCTTTCGGAGCTGCTGCTCCTTCATCAGGTGAATTTCGTCAGCTCTCTCAGGATGACTGCATTTGCGATGCCATCCCTGCCACTCTGCCAGTGCCTTTGCTGTTGCCTGTCAGCCAGCCAGCCCAGACTACTGCAGCCCAGGCTGAGATGGTGCAGTCTGAGGCCAGGCCTTCTAGGCCCAGAGCTGCTCAAGGTCGTCCTCCAAGGCCATCTACAGTCTCCTCCACTGAAAGTCAGCAGCCTTCCACCAGTCATGCTGCAACCACTGGGGTAGGGCTTTGTAGGAGCACTAGGACAGGCAAAGGCACATGGAAGAAAGGCACTAAGGGAATGCACGAGGGTCATTAGTTTAAGTTTGTATGCAATGTGACATGATTTAATTTATAAATTTTGTTTCTAATGTGTATTTTGTGTTGGCTTTTATTTTTGCATTGGGGCCAAGAGGATGATGTGATGATCAGTGACAGATGGAGGGGAAGGAGGGGAAGGGGTGTGGGACTGTTGGTGAATGGGGAATTGGGGTCCAGGTTACTGGTATCGCACTTGAATTAGTTCTTCATGTACAGCCCGGGCAGGAAGGGGCTGTCTAGGTTGCAGCCTCCCTTCCTCTTCCTCCTCTTCCTCTTCTTCTGCCTCCTCCTCCTCCTCCTCGTGCTTGTGCTCCTGCTCCTCAGCTTCTCACCTGATAGGTGATGGCAAAGGCTGTTCCCTCATGATGGCAAGGCTGTGCAGCAAATCACCACAAATATTGAGACCCGCTCAGCTGAGTCCAGGCAGCAGAATAGTTGCTTCAGCATGCCAATGGTCTGCTCTATCACATGTTGTGTGGCAGCATGGCTTTCATTACACGCATGCTGCTCACATGTGCGTGTGTTACGAACCAGAGTCATGAGCCATGTCGGCAGCGGATAGCCTTTGTGGCCCAGTCGCCACCCTTTGTTTTGCCGTGAATCATAGAATCATAGAATCAGAGAACTTTACTGCACAGGAGGAGGCCATTCGACCCATCATGTCTGTGTCTGCCAAAAAAGAGCTATCCAGCCTAATCCCACTTTCCGGCTCTTGGTCCGTAGACTTGTAGGTTATGGCACTTCAAGTGCATGTCCAAGTACTTTTTAAATGTAATGAGTGTTCTGCCTTTACCACCCTTTCAGGCAGTGAGTTCCAGACCCCCACCACCCTCTGGGTGAAAAAAATTCTCCTCAACTCCCCTCTAATCCTTCTACCCATTACTTTAAATCTATGCCCCCTGGTTAGTGACCTCTCTGCTAGGGGAAATAGGTCCTTCCTGTCCACTCTATCTAGGCCCCGCATAATTTTATACATGTCAATCAAGTCTCCCCTCAGCCTCCTCTGTTCCAAAGAAAACAACCCCAGCCTATCCAATCTTTCCTCATAGCTGAAATTCTCCAGTCCTGGCAACATCCTCGTAAATCTCCTCTGTACCCCCTCTAGTGCAATCACATCTATCCTGTAATGTGATGACCAGAACTGCACGCAGTACTCTAGCTGTGGCCTAACTAGTGTTTTATACAGTTCTAGCATAACCTCCCTGCTCTTATATTCTATGCCTCGGCTAAAAAAGGAAGGTATTCCGTATGCCTTCTTAACCACCTTGGCCCAGAAATTCCAGTACACTGTGTACTCACCCGTAGACCCAACGAAAGTGCCGGTTTCGCGCATGCACTGCGCATGCGCTGGAAACCGGAACTTCCGTTCCCTTGAAGGAAGGGGTTCACAGGTCAAACGCGTGCGCCGGAGAGGCAGCATGTAGACCTGGAGCTTCCGCTTTTTTTACAGGTTTCTCCGTGCGGGTAAGTCCCTAGCAGCTGCGCGTGGAAAAAGCAGGCGCTAGGCCTGCTTTTAACAAGGTAAGAGGTGAATTAAGTAAAATTGAAACATTTTTGCCACAGGTTTATCATTTTTAAATACTTTAAAGAAAGGTAAGTTTATTTTTAGCCCCGTTAAAAACTTTAATTAATTTTTTCAAAAATTTAAGTTTTTGTTTAAAATAGTTAATTTATGTAATTTATAGTTATTTTAAAAATGTGATGTTTTTTAAAAAATGTATTTGATGTTTTACTTAGGTTGTGGGGCTGATCTCTATTCATAGATTTGACAGGTCTTCCTGTCAAATCTATGAATGGAGATTCCCTGCTCCGATTGGCTCCCCATGGCCCACGTGATCCCAGGGGACGCTGCGAACTAGCTTCACCGCTGGGATACGCGAGCACTGCACACTGGCAGCTGGAGGAGGCCCAGGATCGGAATCCCATGCGGGCCCACAGCACAACGGCAGGCGCGCTATGTAAGTGCAGGTCGGGGGCTTGCACCCGCGGGAAGCCTCCGACCCGAATTTCTGGGCCAAGCTACCTGTGCTGCTATCTCTGTTTCTCTACACTTCTCAGTATCCTACCATTTAATGTGTATTCCCTTGCCTTGTTAGCCCTCCCCAAATGCATTACCTCACACTTCTCCAGATTGAATTCCAATTGCCACATTTCTGCCCACCTGACCAGTCCATTGATATCTTCCAGCGGTCTACAGCTTTCTTCCTCACTATCAACCACATGGCCAATTTTTGTATCATCTGCAAACTTCTTAATCATGCCCCCTACATTGGAGTCTAAATCATTGATGTATACCACAAAAAGCAAGGGACCTAATACTGAGCCCTGCGGAACCCCACTGGAAACTGCTTTCCAGTCACAAAAACATCCGTCGACCATTACCCCTTTGCTTCCTGCCACTGAGCCAATTTTGGATCCAACTTGCCACTTTCCCTTGGATCCCATGGGACTTTACTTCTCTGACCAGTCTGCCATGTGGGACCTTGTCAAAAACCTTGCTAAATTCCATGTAGAATACATCAAATGCACTACCCTCATCATCAACCCTCCTTGTTACCTCCTCAAAAAATTCAATCAAGTTAGTTAGACACGACCTTCCCTTAACAAATCCATGCTGACTGTCCTTGAGTAATCCGTGCCTTTCTAAATGATGATTAATACTGTCCCTCAGCATTTTTTCCAATAATTTGTCCACCACCGAGGTTAGGCTGACTGGCCTGTAATTACTCGGTCTATCCCTCTCTCCCTTTTTAAACAACGGTACAACATTAGCAGTCCTCCAGTCCTCCGGCACCACACCTGTAGCCAGAGAGGATTGGAAAATAATGGTCAGAGCCTCCGTTATTTCCTCCCTTGCTTCTCTTAACAGCCTGGGCTACATTTCATCCGGGCCTGGTGATTTATCTACTTTCAAAGATGATAAACCCCTTAATACTTCCTCTCTCACTATGTTTATCTCATCTAATATTTCACACTCCTCCTCTTTAACTACAATGTCTGCATCATCCCTCTCTCTTGTGAAGACAGATGCAAAGTATTCATTAAGAACCATACCCACGTCTTCTGCCTCCACACACAGACTTCCTTTTTGGTCTCTAATAGGCTCTACTCTTTCTTTAGTTATCCTCTTGCTCTTCATGTATTTATAAAACATCTTTGGGTTTTCCTTGATTTTACTTGCCAATATTTGTTCATGCCCTCTCTTTACTTTCCTAATTTCCTTTTTAATTTCACCCCTGCACTTTCTATACTCCTCTAGGCTTTCTGCAGTATTTAGTTTTCGGTATCTGACATAAGCTTTCCTTTTTTGCCTTATCCTACCCTGTATGCCCCTTGACATCCAGGGGCTCTAGATTTGGGAGTCCCACACTTTTTCTGGGAACGTATTTGCTCTGAACCCTCACTATCTCCTCCTTGAATGCCTCCCACTGCTCTGACACTGATTTACCTTTAAGCAACTGTTTCCAGTCCACATTTGCTAAATCACAGCTCAGCTTCATAAAATTGGCCTTTTCCCAATTGAGAACTTTTCCTCCTGATCTATCTTTGTCCTTTTCCATAACTACGCTAAATCGAACTAAATTATGGTCATTACCACCAAAATGCTCTCCCACTGATACCCCTTCCACCTGCCCAGCTTCATTCCCTAAACTAAGTCCAGAACCGCCCCCTCTCTTGTTGGGCTTGCTACGTACTGGCTAAAAATGTTCTCCTGAATGCATTTAAGAATTCTGCATCCTCTATACCTTTTACACTGATTCTTTCCCAGTTAATATTTGGATAGTTGAAATCCCCTACTATTACTGCCCTAATGTTTTGCACTTCTCAGAAATTTGCTGACATATTTACTCCTCCATCTCCCTCTGACTATTTGGGGTCTATAGTGCACTCCCAGCATTGTAATTGCCCCTTTTTTGTTCTTCAGTTCAACCCATATGGCCTCATTTGGTGATCCTTCTAACATATCATCCTCCTCAGAGCTATAATTGTTTCTTTAACCAATATTGCGACTCCCCTCTCTATCTCATCTGAAAACCCTGTAACCAGGAATGTTGAGCTGCCATTCCTGCCCTTCTTTCAGCCATGTTTCAGTAATAGCTATGATAGCATACTTCCACGTGTCTATCTGTGCCCTCAGCTCATCTGCCTTATTCACTAGACTCCTTGCATTGAAGTATATACCATTAAGCACTGCCAAACCCCTTTGTTGTCTACTTTGTAGCCTTTGTCACCTCTGCCTTCCAAACTCACTTAATAATTTACTGCCTTCCATTTTCAGCTTTGCTTCTCTCCCTTCTGAATCTACGCTCAGGTTCCCATCCCCCTGCCAAGCTGTTTTAAACCCTCCCAAACAGCACTAGCAAACCTAGTGGTGGCTGAAATACAGCTGGCTCAGCGGACTGCCGCAGAATGAATGCATCAAGACTACTGCCAGGATACCAGGCATTGACCTGCATGATGCGCTGCCTATGGTCACACACCAGCTGCACGTTGAGGGAGTGGAATCTCTTTCGATTTCGGTACATGACAGAGTTGACATGCAACGCACGCAAAGCAATGTGCTTGAGGTCAATGGCACCTTGCACCACGGGGAAACCTGCAATCCTAGAAAACCCTTGTGCTCGCTCCGCCTGCTTCTCTCTGGCACGAGGGAATGAAATTAAATTATCTTGTTTTGCCTAGAGAGCCTCAGTGACCTCCCTTATGCAACAGTGCACTGCAAACTGTGAGATGTTGCTAATATCTCCGGCACCAGCCTGGAAAGAGCCAGACGCATAACAGTTCATTGCCACGGTCACCTTTTCAGCCACAGTCACCTTGACAGCCACAGGCAATGCAGTCCTTGCCCTGCTCTGAGGTTGGAGTTGTGGCTGCAATGGTTGGCAAATTTCATGACCACCTCCTTTGTGAAGTGCTGACATCTCAAGCATTGGTCATCGTTGAGGTTCAGGTAGAACAATTGCTCCCTGACACGCCCCTCAGATTTGGCCTCTTGCTGAGAGCCTTCCTCCCCCTCTTCCACCTCCCTCTTCGAGAAGCTTGTCCTGCTCTGCGTGGCCTCTGCTCATTCTCCCAGTCATGCTCGATTCCAAGAGGAAGGCCTACTAGTACACCCATGTCTGGGATCAAGTGGTTTGTGCAGTAGCCTTGAAGTCAGCAAAAAGTAATTCAGTAACTGTCACACCACTCCTGTACACTTTTGAAACTTGAAACAACTATGGAAAGCATCAAAAATATGTAGAATTGTAGCAACAGCCAGAAGAAATAAACCAGCAACTAACCTGTAAGTAGTTGATGATCCCTTTAAATAGCGCTGGTGGGTTGTCCTTCATGCTGCTGAACATGTATTCAGCTGTGCGAGGTTAAGAGAGGGTGTTGGCTGGAGCATGGAGTTCCAAAATGGCAGCATTGGCGTCAAATCAGCATGGATGTCATGATCTGCCTGCTCTGCATACTTCTGACGGACGTTAACTGCACGTGCACTAACTACTTTACCAAGATGGCGTCTGGCGCACTTTGCGTTAGAAGTGTGCATGCGCACAGTGGACACCATTTTGGAACCCTAATGGCACTAGTAGCGCACACAAAATGGGCGCTACAGAGCCCAATTTCGCCCCCATTGTCTTCAGTCTCCGCCGCAAACTCTGTTCCCTGGCCACTGACTCCATTCTTCTTGCTGGCCACTGTCTGAGGCTGAACTAGACCGTTCACAACCTTGGCATCCTATTTAACCCTGAGATGAGTTTCCAACCCCATATCCGCTCCATCTTTCCCGGGACGCCTAAACAAACAGCCCCACAAATTTAGTAGTGGAACCAACCCCTGCGCAGATTGGGTGCACGCAGTCCCACCGCTAAAATTGTATGCTTTGCATGCGTTTTTCTGACGTAAAACAGGCCCAATTCATATCAATTTCTATGCCAGTGTGTGCATAACTGAGGTCAATATTATTAGCCTGTACACTGTTGCAAGCTGGAGGTTCGGTACATGCGACAGCATGTTTGTTTTGTACATTTTTATTAAGCAAACAAAAAGTTACAGTAGTAACAATCTCTAAGTCCCAAACTTACCACAATGCTTCTAAAAACTCCTCTCATTTTGTTAAACAGTTAAACCTAGTTAACACTTATGTTAGTCTTGCCAGCTGCACAATTGTACACATTACAAATAGTGGAGGGCTCCATAGCTCTGAACATCAAATCTTCTTACACCACAGACTAATGGACCTCAACTAAATCCCATCAGAAAACTGAGTGTGTGGTCCATAATAAATCAAAGATGTTTTAGTGCTTTGAAGTCACTTGGGACTGGCCTTTGGCTACAGGTCCAGCACCTTTAAGAATGAGTACACAACACATCAAAGTAGGTAAAAAAAATAGCCTCAGGTAGCCTCTGTATATAAAAGGTAACTTTTCATTGGTAAACGTACACAACAAAAAAGAAAAAGAAAATGACTGGCCACCAGGATTGGAATTTGGGCAGGGCCAGACGGGCAATCTCAGGGTTTCCATCCATTTCTAGATCATGCCATCTAACAGTTTAGTTAAGGGGTGACCAAATTCAACAAACAAAATGAAATTATGGAAATTATTCATACAACCTTCGAGCCAAGAGGCTATCATCTTGTATAGAGTGATGAACTGGGAGCTAAAATGTTGTAAAAGAAATGAGGTGATTTAGCCCTCAACTGCTACTATAAATGCTGCACATTTTGGTCATTTGGAATTAACAAAGTCAAACTTTTGGATTTATTTTATTCTGAATTCTGTAAATGAAGAAAGGGTTCCGTGGCAGGATATAGGCCAGCGTGGTTGCTGAAAGGTTCCAATATCAAATTCACAGTGGTAAACCCACATAGCCACATCAACTCACATATATCCTGCCTCAGCACTCGTCTTTCATTATCCTTCAAGCAATTTCATTGGGGCACATCTTAAATGTGACTCCTCTTTTCATGGCTCCAAATATTAATTTAAAAAGTGGTGAAAAAGTGTGAACGCAACAATATATTGTTAAACAAGTATACACGGAAGCTGTGTGCTGTCACTTCCACTTCCACTCACCAGGGCTGTCTGGAATGGGGCTTGAAATCTTCATCTGCTGGCTCGGAGGCAGTAATGCTACCATTGAGCCAAAGGCTTTGGGTGACAATGCCAGTGGAAGTGAAAATAACTGCTGCACTAAGCGTCTATGCCATTGGACCATTCCTGGAACCAGTAAGAGATCTCACAAGTGTCAGCCAGTATGCAATTCATCACTTCATCATAGAAATCCTGTTTCATCACACACAAACATACATGAAGTTGAGCACTGCGATGCAGCGGTAGTTGGAGAGACATAAATTGATCTGCTGTTCTCATTATATCATTTGGAGAATCTCATGGACAGTTGAAGAATCACATAAGAAAAGGCAATCTGAAAATCTCAGCAAATCATCCAGGAGAAAACATTAAAAAAATGACAACACAATAGCAAAATACTGCGGATGCTGGAAAACTGAAATAACAACAGAAAGCGCTGGAAAAACTCAGCAGGCCAGGCAACATCCGTGGAGAGAGAAACAGAGTTAACATTTCAGGTTGAAGACCCTTCGTCAGAACTGAGAAAAAAGCAGGAAATGAAACAGATGAAAAAGCAAGTTTGGAGGCTGGGGGAGGGAATAAAAGAACAAAAGGGAAGGTCTGTGAGAAGTAAAGAGACATTAAGAGATACTCAAGGTGAGACGAGATGGTAATAGGACAGGTTAAGAAACAAAAGATGGCTCTAGAAGTGTGAAATGCGCTGGCAGAATGAAAGACAGCTGCCATGTGGGAGAGAGAGAAAAAAAGGGAAAAGGCACAAACCAAAAGTGTGGATAAAAAAAATATATATATATAAATGGTAGGAACCGAGGTTATGATCTGAAATTGTTGAACTCGATATTGAGTCATGAAGGCTGTAAAGTGCCTAATCGGAAGATGAGGTGCTGTTCCTCGAGCTTACGCTGAGTGGACCATTCCTAGAACCAGTAAGAGATCTCACAAGTGTCAGCCAGTATGCAATTCATCACTTCATAGAAATCCTGTTTCATCACACATAAACATACATGAAGTTGAGCACTTGAAAATGGCAATGTTGATATCCCTGAAAAGCAGATAAACACATGTTTAGATGTCCGTTAGAAAAGAACAGATTAGTTTTTATAGCTGTTTGACGGTTTATTATTTTATCTACTCAAGAAGATAGATAAAAGATGTTGTTCTACTGTAAATATATGACTATTACATCATTGCTAGATTATTTCGCTGTTTATTATTTGTTTAAAAAAATTGGTTTTAAATTTTAAAGTTTAAATAGGGCCTCATATGATGTTCTACTACTTTCAAAGACTGGAAATTGAATATTATTGAGACATAAGATAATCCAATAACTAAAAGCAATTACCAAACAGGGCTTGCTGTTCATGTACCAAAATCTTACCTCAATGGTAAGAATAGACACCCTCAAAGGTTTGGGGAGTTGGCATTCACCCATGAAAATGATCTGTGATACGAGAGCTAAAATAAACTACAGTAAGAAGGTTAGGAAAGACCCAAGACTGTAACATATATCTTCTTCTATAGATCCTTCTGTGCAATGCAGCTGGGAGGCACTGGTTTGATCCTCTGCCAAATTGCTTCCCAGAACTGCTGGGCTGTGTGAGAGAAAGAAAGAAAGAAGTAAAGAAAGAAAGAAGTAAAGAAGGAAAGAAAGAAAGAAAGAAAGACAGAAAGAATGCAGAAAAGCAGGAGAGTTAACAGCACTAAAACTGGTTATTTATCTCATTACTGTTTGGGAGCTTGCTGTGCACAAATGGCTACAGTGTCTGCCTACATAACAACAGTGGTTACACTTCAAAAGTAATTCATTGACTGTGATGTGCTTCGGGGCAGCCTGAGGACATGAACAATGCTCTATAAATGGAAGTTCTTCCTTTAATATGATATTTTGGGGACAGTGAAGTGTGTGTTTGTGAATGTTTAGGTGTTCTTGATTAGTTGCTTTTTTGTGAACGTGAAATTTGAAGCAATCAGCATGTCACATTCCCTACATGCACGTCAGTCATTTTTCCACACCTACGTTTATTGTGGTGAAGACCAAAACTTGGATATTTGGAGGCACTATAATAATAAGAATTTTCTACTTAAATGTTAAGCTTGGAATTGCATTTAATGGGACTGAATGTTTCTTGGTTTGATGCATGGAAATCCAATGCTTGGGCAAAAATTTTTGCTTGGATCGGGTACAGTTGATGAATTGACAAACAACATGGATGTTACTGAGTGACACTTAAAGCACCCAAATTCTCAATCTATAGAGAGAAGTTGGCTTATTGCTAACCTACCTTGGCTTTATTTCTGTCAGATATATTGGACTTTTGGCTGGGAGAGGCATGAATTAGAGTTAATGGGGCAGATCTTGACTTTGTGCAATAGTGTAAAATGGATGATAGTGAGGCGGCGGCCTGTTTTACATTGCTTCCGTTTGATTCATCCATTTCTATCAAAATGGGTTGTGAGAATGGAATTCACAGCCCAGGAAGGGCACAGATGTAGGGGGCGAATTTCCACGGGAGTTCTTCTGCTCGTCCACACAACATCAGTAGGAGAGCTGCTGAAACCCAGGAAAAATGGCGTTAAAAACGTTCACGCTGTTTTTCTGGGGATTTCGTGGCTCTTCTGCAGAAGTTAAGGCAGACGATCAAAATAACCCCTTGCGGAAATTCAGCCCTGTACAATCAAAAAAAGAGATGAATGCTGATTTAGGAAATAAGGAAATTAAGAGATATGGAGGAAGGGCTGTGAATTGGTACTGAAATAGCCAAATAAACAATGGCAGAGCAGACTCAATGGCCCGAAAATTAGACCTAATACGCGAGAGTACGCACTGTGTACTCTCGCGTTTTAGGTCTCCAATTGCCGGTTTTCTGCATGCACTGCGCATGCGCGGGAAACCGGCACTTCGTGAACTCAAAAGGGGGCGGTTCCTAAGTGAACCGCGTGCGCGCTACAGGCTGCGCGCACGCAGTGCACTTAGTGCTTTGAACGCGCAGGTAAGCATGGAAGATTTTACACATAAAGAAAGGAGGCGTAAGACCCTCTTTTAACAAGGTAAGTAGTTAATTAAGTATTATTTTAATTTTTTTTCAACAGGTTTATCTTTTTTAGAGACTTTAAAGAAAGGTAAGTTTATTTTTATAACTTTTAAGAAGATATTAAATTTTTTCAAAAATTAAAATTTTTGTTTAGAGTGGTTAATTTATTTAACTATACTTATTTTATTAATGTGATGGTTTTTTTTAAATTTAATTGAGGTTTAGCTGTTCTTTTGGGGGTAAGTTGTATTCATAGCTTTGACAGTTCTCCTGTCAAAACTATGAATGAAAGATGGTGTGCTGCCATTGGCTCTAACTGAATCACGTGATCCCAGAGCTCGCACGAACTAACTGCGTCTGTGAGTCACACAAGCACTGCACAGCTGCAGCCTTGAAACTAAAGTTCGTGTGGGCCAGGAGGGAAAAGGTAGGCGCGCAGTGAGATATCGCGGGGAAGCCTTACCCCCGCAGGAATGCTCAGTGTTTAATTTCTGGGCCAATGTATGGCCTACTTCTGTTTCTATGGTCCTACGTTGGCTACTATTACATATTCACTGTATTCTGCTAATTTTTGTTTATCAACAAAGAAACAATTTCACCATTAGATCAACAGTTTAGACTGATTTGGACGGACTCAGGAATTTCAACTTTATATTGACACAATTGGTCGTTCGTCCTCTCAAATCATTTCTTTGGCACCAGTTGGCTCTCATGAAGCAATAAAAATTTTAAGAAATGCAAACACAGTGATGTAGGATTGTAGTGTTTCAAAGAGCCTCATTAAGGTTTTCTGTTGAAACGCACTCCTTTCTTTAGACCTCCAAACAAAATCCATCAACGGTAGACATTGATTTGACTTGAAAGTATACTATCTTACAGTGTTGAATTTCAACAAGAAACTACTTAGAATGTAGCAACTGAACAATAGTATGGAGGTCAACATTGCTACTATTTGATCTAACAGTCTCTAGAAAAATAACAAACCAAAACAAAACAATTACGACCTGATATGTTGGAAATGTTGAATTTGGGTCTTGCTGTGCGAGTGCCATCATTATTAATCCATTACATCCAGGAGTAATGCTCATTGTATTTTAATAAGTCAGAGTATCAGAATGTACATAAATTAAAATCTTTTTACATAATTATTTGTATAAGTTTATTTGTCATTCTAATTAAATCAAATATGGTGGAAATATACAGGTATTGGATTATTGAGTGTGCCACAGGGGGCTGAATTCATTTTGAAACCTTCATTGCCAGTCTTGCCATTCAGAGTAAATGTGGGTCTGAACTCTCACCAAGGAGATGATAGAGTCATAGGGGGAAAAATTCAGCTGCTTACGCCTCCCATTAGCGCCTTAAATGGGCGCTAATGGGGCGTAAAGCAGCTAACGCCCGGGCGCAGCGCCGCCCACGCCTCCCGAAAAATTTAGTGGGAGGTTAGCGGCGGCGGCAGCCGGGAGCGCCCTGTGGCGCTGCGCCGCCGGCGATGACGTCATCGCCGTGCGCAGCGCCCCGCTCGCGCCCCGGCCGTGATCTTCAGTCGCGCCCCCTGATTTACCGCCAGACGCTATGTCCGACGGGTTCAGGGGGGCGTACGTGCGGCCGGGGCGGCGATATTTAAAGGGGAGGTGGCAGGCGGCCATTTTTGTTGCTGGCCGCCTGCCAGCACCTGCCCCCGTTGCTGTCCCCGGCCCCCGTGAAGCCCCCCCACCGTGAAGTGCCGGCTGCGCTCCAAGAGCCCGGCACTTCTCTTGAGTGCCGGGCTCTTTTGCCGGCACTCCCGATCCCTGGGAGCCCAGCTGGGCCCCGGTTCGCGCTGCGCAAGGCCCCTCCCCTTTAAGAAGGGGAGGAAGGCCTGCAATACCGCGGCGCGACGTGCCGCAGCGCGTGGCGCTGCGGCACGTAACGCCAGGATATTCACTCGCAGCGCCCCAAGAGGGATGCGGGGTGCTTCCAGTTGCGCCCCGCTTCCCTCTTGGGGCGCAACCACTGAAGTTCCGGCGCGGGGCCGCTAATTTTTTCGGGGCGCTAAAAGTCGCGCCCCGGCGAGGTTAGCGCCCCAAATGGGGCGCGACTCAATTTTTACCCCATAGAGTCATAACGGCACAGAAGGAGGCCATTCGGCCCATCGAGTCCGTGCCAGCTCTCTGCAGAGCAATCGAGTCAGTCTCATTCCCCCGCTCTGTCCCCGTAGCCCTGCAAGTTTATTTCCCTCAAGTGCCTATCCAGTCTCCCCTTGAAAACATTGAATGTCTCCGCTTCCACCACTTCCATTGGCAGCGAGTTCCAGATCCTCATCACTCGCTGCATAAAAAAGTTTTTCCTCACATCCCCCCTGTATCTCTTGCCCAAAACCTTAAATCTGTGTCCCCTAGTCCTTGTACCATCAACTAGTGGGAACAGCCTTTCCCCGTCTAGCCTATCCAAACCCATCATAATCTTGTACACCTCTATCAAATCACCCCTCAACCTCCTTTGCTCTAATGAAAACAAATCCCAGCTTCTCCAACCTGTCCTTGTCGCTAAGATCCCCCATCCCCGGAACCATGCTGGTAAATCTCCTCTGCACCCTCTCAAGGGCCTTCACATCCTTCCTAAAGTGCAGTGACCAGAACTGGACGCAATACTCCAGTTGTGGACTAACCAGCGCTTTATAAAGATTCAGCATAACTTCTCTACTTTTGTACTCAATACCTGTATTTATGAAACCCAAGATCCCATATGCTTTGCTAACCACTCTCTCAATATGTCCTGCCACCTTCAGGGATCTATGCAGGGATAGGTATCAGAGATTCTCATGAGCAGTCTGGTGAGCAGCACAACTCACTATAAAATGTACAACTGCATTTGCCACCATCCTCCTATCTCACATCTTATCAAACGCTGGCTCCACCAGTGAGAGGTGCAGAGCTACAGCAGCACCTACTTGCCATTCTGCCACACTGGATACACGAGTGCATTTTCTAATACTTGTCTCACAGTTAAACCTTCTTGCTGCTATCATCCAAAACCTGAGTTTCCTCATCAACATCACAATGGATGGCCGCCTTCAGAATGTTGTAAGAACCAACACGACTCAGCTTGCAACGAGCCAGTCACATAGATGTTCTAGATATTCAAGTCCAGCGCTGTTATCAGGCTTACTCATCAGCTGCTGCTTAATTTAGGACCTCATGTGAGGGCCTTTGGCAAAGAGGCATGCCCGCTGTGAGACTGTCTCCCAGGGTATTTTGAACTCTCCCTCCCTCCATCCTTTTTTCACAAATCCACCTCAGACCCTGGCTCTGGATCTCGCACATAGATCGGAGGAAGCCCTTCTGTTGCGTACTTAGGAGCTCTGATCCATGAAGGAGAGCTATTTGCACACATGCCTTATATGCCACAAGCAAGGGTAAAATTGTTGGAGTCAGGAAGGAGGGATTTCCACTATAATACTAAGGTATTGCTGCCTGAGACTTCTTCATGTGCTAAGAACTGCTGAGCATCGGAGGGATGTTTGAAGCCGAACTCTCAAATAATCACAGAATTATGAGGGACTGAATGAATATATATATATATATATATATAGTGCTCATTAAACCAAAAGCCTGTTTGAAATTTGTATATTAATCTTGACTTTTTTCCCATTAAAAAGTACCTGTCAGCTAAAAGCAGCAGTATTTATTATGTATGATAGCACTCTTTCTAAATCTCCCAAAGTAAGACAACAATGTGGATAATTAAAGTGGAAACAACCAGGGGTCGATTTCATACCCCATTCCATTCTTTCTCCAAGCTTTGTTTTGTTTTCTGGATGCAGCTGAAAGCTCTTTAAATCCCTTTCCATTTCTTTTGGTTACCTGAAAGCAGGTGATTAAGTTATTGTAATAGCAACTTCCTGCTGATACACTTTGGCTTAGTTGCAGCAGCCTTGTTTTTTCCCATAATGATGTGGCTTCTTGTAATTTGCATAAATGAATGAGGCGACCGAGTGTAATGTGTCCAAGTTTTCTGACAACACAAAGCTAGGTGGGAAAGTAAGGTATGAGGGGGACACAAAGAGGCTGCAAAGCAATATAGACAGGTTAAGTGAGTGGGCAAGAAGGTGGCAGATGGAATATAATGTGGGGAAATGTGAAATTATCCACTTTGGTAGGAAGAATAGAAATGCAGAATATTTTTTAAAAGGCGAGATACTAGTAAATGTTGGTATGCAAAGGGGTTTGGGTGTCCTTGTACACGAATCACCGAAAGTTAACATGCAGGTACAGCAAGCAATTAGCAAAGCAAATGGTATGTTAGCCTTTATTACAAAGGGATTAGAGTATAAGAGTAAAGCAGTCTTACCACCATTATATAGGGCCTTGGTGAGACCACACATGGAGTACTGTGTACAGTTTTGGTCTCCTTACCTAAGGAAGGATATACTTGCCTTTTGACCGATTAATTGTCATCGTTTGACAGCTCTGTGAAGCTGTCAAACACTGACATTCTCTATTGTTTGATGAGTCCTTGTATTCAAGACTCATCAAACCTATCTGCTGAGCAGAAATTAGATGGCCGTTGCATCGGAGAATGCAGCAGCCATCTGTCATCTCTGCCAGTGAGATGCGGGAGTCTCCGGTTCCCCAACAGTTGAAGCCTGCAGGAAGAAACAAAGGTAAGTAAACATTTTCTATCACTTTTCACTCACCTCACATACTTACCTCTCCACACTTGCACCCATCACTTACCTCCACAGCGCACTTTTGCACCGCTCCGACCCCTGCAGACCCACTGCTCGCCTCAGTGACCCTGGAGGGGTTTCCCGACGTCGGGAAGCCCGCGCCTCTGGTGGAAAAACGGGGATAATCCTCTTAACTGCCTGTTAACTACCTGTGGCTGTAATCCCCTTCCCACCTCCAGGAGATGGAACCCGGCGCGGGTCGGCTATCCGTCTCCTGGGAAGATGGCACGGAGGTGGGTTGGGGGTGGGATGGGTACCCGCCCCCAAATTCTGCCATTTTCCCAGCAGTCCCACCTCCAAACCCACTTCCCCAGGGCTGGCAAAATCACCCCCTAAGTGAATCAAGGGATATGGGAATAGGGCGGAAAAGTGGAATTGAATTCGAAGATCAGCCATGATCTTATTGAATGGTGGTGCATGATCGAGGGACTGTATGGCCTACACCTGCTCCTATTTCTTATGTTCTTATGTACCTCCTGTGGGCGGGAGTGTTGGACACCTATTTCCCGGCCTACTACAAAATCCTGGGGGGCCGGGTGTCAACCAAAATGGGGCAGTGATTTTAGTTCAGTTACCGAAAAAATCAGCCCGTGTCTCCACTGTCTGCAGGTCATTAAAAACATTTATATTCTGAATAAAATTCTTATTTTTCCAAATAAAAACAGAAAAAGCTGAAAATACACAGGAAGTCTCTCAGCATCTGTAAAGTGAAAAGATAGGTTAACACTTTGGGTGTAGACCCTTTGTTAGAATTGTGTTCTGACAAAGAGTCTGCACAAGAAACAGTAGCTGCTGATGAACCTGCTGTGTATACGCAGCATTGCCTGATTTTATGTTTAAAAGTTGTATTTCAGCATTTCCTGAAAATACACGGACCTTTGATACCAGCATAAATGCTGGCGATCTCTAGCGCAAACCCCACCAATGCCACTGGGATCAGGGGAGGTCACATAATTTACATACACCAGGCAGCCACTCGTGCCACTAGGGGTGCATCTTGCGCACCCACCATGGGAGAGGTTGCAAAATGTAGGGTCCAGGGAGGTGCCCGTCAGCCCCCTTTATGAAATACAAAAGTCTTCAGAGGACTAGGCTGGACACCTAAGTTGGGTCCCACATCAGTAATTCAGCAAGCCACTACACCTGCTCTCACCCAGTATACCGGCCCACCATTGGTCCACCAGACCAAGGATGAGTAAACTCTTGGTCTGGGAGTGCCAGCCTCTACCACACCTCCTCTTATGTCGGTGTACTCGTTTGGGGCAGGCGGCGGTTCCAAGCCCAACAAGGTCACCAGGAGTTACAGCGGGAGTGCACCTGAGGCTCTGTGGTTTTTTGGCTCATGTGCATCTGTTCCCACATCCTGCAGATACTGTACAGAGCTCTGAAGCTGGCTGCCATCAGGTGCCTGGCATAGTGCGCTGCCATCTTGTGTGAAGCGTGAGCCCGAGTACTAAACAGAACAAACCCTTCTCAGAAGCACCCCATGCACCAGCACATCCACTTCATCTGCCATTAAACAGCAGGTTAGGGGATGCATCAATGCACCTCTTGCTCACAGGCTCCATTTCATAGCTCTTCATTGGGTTTGCATTCCCTTGTTTTAGGCCTGCCATTTCATTCACCCTCCCCGTACAACCATTCGAAAAGGTGACAAATATTTGCAGCATTTCTTAGGGCTGGAAAGAAGTTTTCCCACCTTATGTCCAAACATATCCAAATCAAGATGGTGTCTAACTTGGAGGAATTGAGGGATGGTCATTGATGAAACAGCTGAAGTTGTTTGGACCATAGAAACATAGAAACATAGAAGATAGGAGCAGGAGTAGGCCATTCGGCCCCTCTAGCCTGCTCCGCCATTCAATGCGAACATGGCTGATCATCCAAATTCAGAACCCTGTCCCTGCTTTCGTCCCATATCCCTTGATCCCTTTAGCCTTAAGAAATATATCCAACTCCTTCTTGAATATATTTAATGAATTGGTCTCTACTGCCTTTTGTGGTAGAGAATTCCACAGGTTCACCGCCCTCTGGGTGAAGAAATTCCTCCTCATTTCTGTCCTAAATGGCTTACCCCTTATCCTTAGACTGTGACCCCTGGTTCTGGACTCCCCGACCATCGGGAACATCCTTCCTGCATCTAGTCTGTCCAGTCCTGTCAGAATTTTATAAGTTTCAATGAGATCCCCTCTCATTCTTCTAAACTCCAGTGAGTATAAGCCCAATCGACCCAATCTCTCCTCATACGTCATTCCTGCCATCCCAGGTATCAGCCTGGTGAATCTTCGCAGAACTCCTTCCATGGCAAGAACCTCCTTCCTCAGATAAGGCGACCAAAACTGCACACAATACTCAAGATGTGGTCTCACCAAGGCCCTGTACAACTGCAGCAAGACATCCTTGTTCCTGTACTCAAACCCTCTCGCTACGAAGGCCAACATACCATTTGCCTTCTTAACCGCCTGCTGCAACTGCATGCTTACCTTCAGCGACTGGTGCACAAGGACACCCAGGTCTCGTTGCACTTTCCCTTCTCCCAATCTATTGCCATTCAGATAATAATCTGCCTTCCTGTTTTTGACACCAAAGTGGATAACCTCGCATTTATCCACGTTATATTGCATCTGCCATGCTTCTGCCCACTCACCCAACCTGTCCAAATTATCCTGGAGTTTCTCGGCATCCTCCTCACAGTACACACGCCCACCCAGCTTTGTGTCGTCTGCAAACTTGGAGATATTACATCTAGTTCCCTCGTCTAGATCATTAATATATATTGTGAATAGCTGGGGTCCAAGGACCGATCCCTGCGGTACCCCACTAGTCACTGCCTGCCACTCGGAAAAAGACCCGTTTATTCCAACTCTTTGCTTTCTGTCTGCCAACCAGTTCTCTATCCAAGTCAATACCTTGCCCCCAATCCCATGTGCCTTAACTTTACATGCTAATCTCTTATGCGGGACCTTATCAAAAGCCTTTTGCAAGTCCAAATACACCACATCCACTGGTTCTCCCTTATCTATTTTACCAGTTACATCCTCAAAAAATTCCAGTAGATTAGTCAAGCACAATTTACCTTTTGTAAATCCATGTTGACTTTGTCCGATCCTGTCACTGTTTTCCAAGTGCTCTGCTATTACATCTTTTATAATGGACTCTAGCATTTTCCCCACTACCGATGTCAGGCTTACCGGTCTGTAATTCCCCGTTTTCTCTCTACCACCTTTTTTGAATAGTGGGGTAACATTAGCTACCCTCCAATCCATGGGTATTGTTCCAGATTCCATCGAATGTTGGAAGATGATCAGCAATGCATCTACTATTTCTAGGGCCACTTCCTTAAGTACCCTAGGATGTACATTATCAGGCCCTGGGGATTTATCGGCCTTCAATCCCATCAATTTCCCTAACACCATTTCCCAACACCAACACCAAAGACACTTCCCTGAGCAACTCCAACAGCAATGTCCAGGGGCTGTGATGATTGACTTCCAACAACTATGACCCTATTTCTTGTGTCAGATATCACTCCAGCGACAGGAGCGTTTTCCCACTGACCTTCATTGACCTCCGTTTTGCTGGGGCTCCTTGGTTCTAATCTCAGTCGAATACTGCTTTGATGCTGAGGGAAGTTACTCTCACCTATCCTCTGGCATTCAGTTCTTGCATCCATATTTGGATCAAGGCTGTGATGATGACTGCAGTTGGACTGTTGGCTGGGTGTTCAGCGGGCGCGTCGGTGGTAGGTCAGGTGGGAAAGTGTTTTTTTTCCCCAGTGGGTCGGGTCCCCGCTGTGAACCCGCTGCCACATGCCTTTCCCAGTGTCGGGTCTGTCAGCGCTGAGCAGACCCGCCGCACAGTGGCGGGGGACTCAATTCAGGTAATTATGACCTTGTTTAGAGATCATTAAGAATACATTTGAACTCACCTTTTGACCCCACGGGGTCCTCGCTGCTCGGGGAACACGTCTGTTAAGCTAAGGTGGGAGATGAATGGCCATTGAATCAGCTGATTACTTGACAGCTTGAAATGTGCTATAAAAGCTTCCATCTCACAGCTGTTCACTTTCCAAGCTCAGAAGCTGTTGCTTACTGCATTTGGAAGACAGATTGAGCTTTATGCAGGTTGCAAGTGTTTGGAGCAAACTCTCTATCCAGTGTTACCTCATTGGAACAAACTCTCTCACCATTGACAGATTGCTTCTGTCATCTCAACTTCACCTGCCATCTATTCCATCATCATGGGTGCCCTTTATGCTATTCTCACCTTGGTCCTCAGAATCCCACCACGATCAGCCCCAACACCAGCAGCACCAGGCACACCAGCAGCACCAACAACAACCTTCTCCGCAATCAATTGATGCTGCACAGGAAAGAGAGCATCAGCACCCAAGCACATTACTGCCCGGGAGGCCAGCGATGGCCTCACCATGGCCAGATTTACTTCACTTGACGTTGTACACACTGGCTGCCACATGATGCACCAGGTTGGCACCACCCCACACCAATACCATAAAGCATCCCTACAATGCCCAAGCCATTCCTTTCACACTCATCACCATTGCAGGGGGTACCATTATGTCTCACCATTCACTGTAACTCACTATGCCACTTCCAAAGGTGCACACAAATCTGTCCAAGAATGCAAAGTGTTGAAAGTAAGATTTCAATGTTTGACACCACATTAACAGAAACTTTATATGAACATTGTATAAAAAACCCAAGTTCCTACCCTTGTGTGTTGTTAGTTGATATGATTGCACAAGGATGAGGGTGGAGTGTGAGGGGTGGCTCGTGAGATGGGAATGTGATAATATAAACAGAGAGGGATGGATGGAGTTGCAAGGTAAGTTGGTGTGAGCAAGGATGTGCAGGAGTAGGGTAGGATAGGCAGAGTGATGGGGATGTGATGAGAAGCACAGAAGGATGAAGGTTGAGTGTGGCTTTGTACTAAAGTTTTGTGATCTATTGAGATAATTGAAATGTTTGCGGCACTGCACCCAGGTCCTCCTGACCACATCCCTGCTTGTGCCCTCCTCTGCAATGTGCAATCAGGCTGTGCTGATCTTCTAGGGAGGTCTCTCCCGCCCATGGGAAGGGAAGAGGACCTCCCTGTGTGCTGTGAATCCCCCAATAAGCATATGGAGGGAGTCATGGGAGAACCTGGGTGCAGCCCTGTGCCTTTGTGTAGTTATTGTCAGTGTAGCACCTCAATGCTGTAGAACACTGACAGCACAAATGTCAAAATAAATTTGGCCATGGTACCTTTAAGGAAACCTTAAAGGGACCATGGCCAAATTTATTTTGACAGGAAACCTTAAAGGGACCATCAGCACCCAAGCACATTACTGCTTGGGAGGCCCAGGATGGCCTTACCATGGCCAGATTTACTTCACTTGATGCTGAACAGATCTAGCAGCTCAAAACTGGGCATCCATGAGGCACTGTGGGCCATCAACAGCAGCAGAATTGTATTCCACCACAATCTGTAACCTCATGGCCTGGAATATCCCTCACTCTACCATTACCACCAAGCCAGGGGACCAACCCTGGTTCAATAAGGAGTGTAGAAGAGCATGCCAGGAGCAGCACTAGGTGTACCTAAAAATGAGGTGCTAACCTGGGGAAGCTGCAACACAGGACTACATGCATGCTGAAAAGCGGAAGCAGCATGCTATAGACAGGGCTAAGCGATCCCACAATCAACGGATCAGAACAAAGCTCTGCAATCCTGCCACATCCAGTCGTGAATGGTGGTGGACCATTAAACAACTAACGGGAGGAGGAGGCTCCATGAATATCCCCATCCTCAATGATGGTGGAGTACAGCACGTGAGTGCAAAAGACAAGGCTGAAGTGTTTGCTACCATCTTCAGCCAGAAGTGCCGAGTGGATGATCCATATCGGCCTACTCCCGAGGTCCCCACCATCACAGAAGCCAGTCTTCAGCCAATTTGATTCACTCCACGTGATATCAAGAAATGGCTGAGCGCACTGAATACAGCAAAGGCTATGGGCCCCGACAACATCCCGGCTATCGTGCTGAAGACTTGTGCTCCAGAACTAGCCGCGCCTCTAGCCAAGCTGTTCCAGTACAGCTACACCACTGGCATCTATCCGACAATGTGGAAAACTGCCCAGGTATGTCCTGTCCACAAAAAACAGGACAAATCCAACCCGGCCAATTACCGCCCCATCAGTCTACTCTCAATCATCAGCAAAGTGATGGAAGGTGTCATCGACAGTGCTATCAAGCGGCATTTACTCACCAATAACCTGCTCACTGATGCCCAGTTTGGGTTCCGCCAAGACCACTCAGCTCCTGACCTCATTACAGCCTTGGTCCAAACATGGACAAAGGAGCTGAATTCCAGAGGTGAGGTGAGAGTGACTGCCCTTGACATCAAGGCAGCATTTGACCGAGTGTGGCATCAAGGAGCCCTAGTAAAACTGAAGTCAATGGGAATCAGGGGGAAAACTCTCCACTGGCTGGAGTCATACCTAGCACAAAGGAAGATGGTTGTGGTGATTGAAGGTCAATCATCACAGCTCCAGGACATTGCTGCAGGAGTTCATCAGGGCAGTGTCCTAGGCCCAACCATCTTCAGCTACTTCATCAATGGCCTTCCCTCCAACATAAGGTCAGAAATGGGGATGTTTGCTGATGACTGCACAGTGTTCAGCGCCATTCACAACTCCTCAGATAACGAAGCAGTCCATGCCCGCATGCAACAAGACCTGGACGACGTTCAGGCTTGGGCTGATAAGTGGCAGGTAACATTCGCGCCACAGAAGTGCTAGGCAATGACTATCTCCAACAAGAGAGAGTCTAACCACCTCGCCTTGACATTCAACGGCATTACCATGGCCGAATCCCCCACCATCAACATCCTGGGGGTCACTATTGACCAGAAACTTAACTGGACAAGCCACATAAATACTGTGGCAACAAGAGCAGGTCAGAGGCTAGGTATTCTGCGGCGAGTGTCTCACCTCCTGACTCCCCAAAGCCTTTCTACCATCTACAAGGCACAAGTAAAGAGTGTGATGGAATACTCTCCACTTGCCTGGATGAGTGCAGCTCCAACAACACTCAAGAAGCTCAACACCATCCAGGACAAAGCAGCCCATTTGATTGGCACCCCATCCACCACCTTAAACATTCACTCCCTCCACCACCTGCGTACCATGGCTGCAGTGTGTACCATCTACAAGATGCACTGCAGCAACTCGCTAAGGCTTCTTCGGCAGCATCTCCCAAACCCGTGACCTCTTCCACCTAGAAGGACAAGGGCAGCAGGCGCATGGGAACACCACCACCTCCAAGTTCCCCTCCAAGTCGCACACCATCCTGAATTAGAAGTATATCGCCGTTCCTTCATCGTCGCTGGGTCTAAATCATGGAACTCCCTCCCTAACAGCACTGTGGGAGTACCTTCACCACACGGACTGCAGCGGTTGAAGAAGGAAGCTCATCACCACCTTCTCAAGGGCAACTAGGGATGGGCAATAAATGCTCGGCCAGATCCCATAAGCGAATAAAAAAAAAAACGGCTGATGATGCATCATCAAATGACGTCACCAGACCCGCTTCCTTTAATTGGCTGGGAACGTGCTGGGTCAAGGGAAAGTCATTTCACAGAGCGGGATGGAGCCAATAGCAGGGTCGGGACCTGCCAGCGATGTTGTCCGCCATGGACCCGCCGAGGTCAGCAATATCGCGGCCGTTATGCCACAACCAGAACTTGGCATTGGTGAGTCGGTGCCATTTGATCACACTATTGATAACTCCTTCCTTTACTTTACTGATGATTGGGAGGAGGCTGCCTGATTGTCCACCACCGCTCTCCAATGCTTTTATTTTTTGTTCTGAACAATTTGTTGTGGGTTCACTTAGCTCTGTCCTTCGCCTACGATGTAGTGTGCACCTTGAAGAATACAAAAATATTGCAAAACTATTTTTACCAGCATAAACTTCGAGCAGCTGAACATAACTCATGTCTTTGCAAATATAGTAATGACTCATCTGATGATTGCCCTTTCAAATGAATACACCAGAAGAAGGACCCACAATGGCTTCATCCTTACGATTAGTCTCCTAAATACAGTTCTGTACCTTATAAAAAAATGTGCATGCTTTTTTGAGTGACCATAATATGATAGAATTTCACATTAAGTTTGAGATCGACTTGCCTAAGTCCGAAACTGGAGTTTTAAACTTAAATAAAGCCAATTACATAGGTATGAGGGGCGAGTTGGCTAAGGTAGATTGGAAAAATAGATTAAAAGGTATGGTGGTAGATAAGCAGTGGCTAGCATTTAAAGAAATATTTCATAAATCTCAACAAAAATACATTCCATTGAGAAACAAAAACTCCATGGGAAAAGTGATCCATCCGTGGCTAACTAAAAGAGTTAAGGATAGCATTAGATTGAAAGAAGAAGCTTATAATGTTGCAAAGAATAATTGTAAGCCTGAGGATTGGGAGAGTTTCAGAAACCAGCAAAGGATGACCAAAAAATTGATAAAAAAGGGAAAAAATAGAATGAGAGAAAACTAGAAAGAAATATAAAAGCAGATTGTAAGAGCTTCTACAAGTATGTAAAAAGGAAGAGAGTAGCAAAAGTAAACGTTGGTCCCTTAGAGGCTGAGACAGGAGAAATTATTATGGGGAATAAGGAAATGGCAGAAACTTTAAACAAATATTTTGTATCTGTCTTCACAGTAGAAGACACAAAAAGCATATCAAAAATGGTGTGGAACCAAGGGTCTAATGAGGGTGAGGAACTTAACGTAATTAATATAAGCAGAGAAAAAGTACTAGAGAAACTAATGGGACTAAAAGCCGACAAATCCCCTGGACCTGATGGCCTACATCCTAGGGTTCTAAAAGAGGTGGCTGAAGAGATAGTGGATGCATTGGTTTTGATCTTCCAAAATTCCCTAGATTCTAGAACGGTCCCAGCAGATCAGAAGGTTGCAAATGTAACACCGCTATTCAAGAAAGGAGGGAGAGAAAAAACAGGGAACTACAGACCAGTTAGCCTGACATCAGTCATCAGGGAAAATGCTGGAATCCATTGTTAAGGAAGTGGTATCAGGGCACTTAGAAAATCAGAACATGATTAGGCAGAGTCAACATGGTTTTATGTTTGACAAATTTATTAGAGTTTTCTGAGGATGTAACTAGCAGGGTAGATAAAGGGCAACCAGTGGATGTAGTATTTTTGGATTTCTAAAAGGCATTCGATAAGGTGCCACATAAAAGATTATTACACAAGATTAGAGCTCATGGGGTTGGGGTAATATATTAGCATGGATAGAGGATTTGTTAATGGACAGAAAACAGAGAGTAGAGATAAACGGATCTTTTTCAGGTTGGCAGGCTGTAACTAGTGGGGTGCCGCAAGGATCAGTGTTGGTGCCTCAGCTATTTTCAATCTATATTAATGACTTAGATGAAGGGACCGAGTGTAATGTATCCAAGATTGTTAATGATACAAAGCTAGGTGGGACAGTAAGCTGTGAGGAGAACAAAGAGTCTGCAAAGGGATATAAGTGAGTGGGCAGTAAGGTGGCAGATGAAGTATAATATAGGGAAATGTGAGGTTATTCACTTTGGTAACGAGAATAGAAAAACAGAATATTTTTTAAATGGTGAGAAACTTTCAAATGTTGGTGTTCAGAGAGATTTGGGTATTCTCTTGCAAGAAACACAGAAAGCTAGCATGCAGGTACAGCAAGCAATAAGGAAGGCAAATGGCATGTTGGCCTTTATGGCAAGGGGGTTCAAGTATAAGAGTAAGGAAGTCTTGCTACAATTGTACAGGGCCTTGGTGAGATCACACCTGGAGTACTGTGCTCAGTTTTGGTCTCCTTATCTAAGGAAGGATATACTTGCCTTGGAGGCGGTGCAACAAAGGTTCACTAGATTCATTCCTGGGATGAGAGGGCTATCCTATGAGGAGAGATTGTGTAGAATGGGCCTATATTCTCTAGCGTCTAGAAGAATGAGAGGTGATCTCATTGAAACATACAAGATTCTGAAGGGGATTGACAGGGTAGATGCTGAGAGGTTGCTTCCCCTAGCTGGAATGTCTAGAACTAGGGGACATAGTCTCAGGATAAGGGGTAAGCCATTTAAGACCGCGATGAGGGCGAATTTCTTCACTCAGAGGGTTGTGAATCTTTGGAATTCTCTGCCCCAGAGGGCTGTGGGTGTTCAGTCTTTGAGTATATTCAAGGCTGAGATAGATAGATTTTTGGACTCCAGGGGAATCAAGGGATATGGAGATTGGGCGGGAAAGTGGAGTTGAGGCCGATGATCAGCCATGATCTTATTGAATGGCGGAGCAGGCTCGAGGGGCCGTATGGCCTACTCCTGCTCCTATTTCTTATGTTCTTAAACAGACCATGATGTGGCTACGCCTTCGTCCACCCGCCCTTCCTTCATTCCATGAATAAGGCATTTCAGCATTTATGAGTTAGGCACTGACACATAATGCTTAATTGTTAAGCTCCAACTCTCAGCTCCCGCTGTTGCTTCAAGTATTACTAGGAGCTGAGCCAATATGACAAAACACCCTGCTTCAATATCTAACCTTGTAAATCCCAAAAGATAGCAGCCACAATCGGATGACCTTTTGATGATATGAAAAATATATATACTTTGAAAAATTAGCCACAGATATTTATTTTGTAGATAAATACTCAAGGATGTGGCCGTTGTACCTATAGTATGGACAAGATAGAGCATGCTTTTGTACGAACTGCACTGAGTTTAGGCACCAACATTGTGCTTATCAACCCCGAGTTCAGTAGTATTTTCTGCTTCACAGAAATAAATCTGTATTTGATGAATACAACTATTCAGACACTTATTTGGGATTTTGCATTTTAGGACCTGAGGAACTCAGTTTTACTTGCTGGCCTGTCTGGGTTTACTTTCTCTTTATGGTTTTGTTTAGTCACATATGTGTGGAGAATTGGTCCCCCACCAAAGTTTACATCAAAGACTTAAATTGTATATTAACTCACCGAGATGCTGGAAAAGAATGCTTAAAATTTATTTTGTGATATTCAAGATTGCAAACAAGTAGCAACGAATGAATCAAACCATTAAACATCAGAAGATTTTTTCTCCAATTTAATTCGATTTTTAAAATCCTGTCATCTGCTTCCAGTTCTCTGTCCAGAAGTCTGAATAAATTGAAAGCCCAGAGGATGTTGCTGCCACGACAGCTCTTTGCTCTTCTGATACTGGTCCTCAGTTTTTAAATTTTATAGCTCTTGAAGCTCGATGACAGCAAGTCTTACATGAAGCATTTCTGTTTGGTAAACAAATGGAAAGAATGGGGGCGAGCTTTCAGCTTCCTGTGCTATCTCTTTTAATGCATGACTGGGTATCACCTGTCTAAAACAAAAATAGAAGTGGAGTAAATACCAGCTTCCAGACTGGCAGCTCAAGCTTTGGGATAAAGAATCATTTTCTACCTCGTCCTTAAGAGGAGATACAGAACAGCACAAGAGCTAATTTTTTTTTTGACAAAGGGAACCTGTTTTTTTCTCACATCATTCTTCTGCTAGAGACAGCTGTTGCTAGTTTTTGGCGATTTCTAATACTAAGCAAAATTCAACATTCTCTCACCAAATAAGTTCTTAAATGGAACATACTTTCAGTATGAGTAATCCGGGATCAAACTTCTGAGAAGCGTTTGCTACTTCATAAGCAGACCAAATTACTGCAAAAAGTCATGTTTACACATTTAAGATTCCTTTCAATGCATTTCAGCCTGTTTGTAAAAATTACTGTCATTTATGTATTCAAAAAAGATTCTTTATTCTGATCTAAACTAGAGGACAGATTGTTCCTATTAATCCAAAAGGGTTTCCTTGCAGACTGCTGTACAGAGCTCTGTGGCTTTCTAAATCTACAGGGCTAGAAATTCGGCTCCGTAGCATCCGATTTTTTGACGCTACAGGTACCATTTTGTGACGGAAATGGCGTTCACACCACACGCGCACGCACTTCTGGTATGGGACGTGCCAGATGGCATCTTGGTGAGGGTGGTAGGGCGGGCGTTAGGAGTGTGCGCCAGAAATATTTTGAGTGGGCAGATCATGACGCCAATCAGCGTGCAACGCTGCCATTTTCGACCTCAATGGTGGAGCAAATGCCGTCTCTTAACCTCGCACAGCTGAACATGCGTTCAGCAGTGGCAGGGACCTCCTACCAATGGTATTTAAAGGGATAAGCCACCACTCTCAAGTTAGTTGCTGATAAATTTCTACTGGCTCTGTGTAATTTTGTGGAAGTGTTTGGAGCTTTCCAGAGTTGTATAAAGTTGGTGAGGTGACAAGGAGTGGTGCTGCAAGTGGAGGAGGCCTTGCTTCTGACTTCAAGGGTTCTTGTCAGACCAATTGCTCCTCATCATGGGCCTACAGCATAACAGGGGGATGGAGCAGAGGCAGCAAAGAAGAGGACAAGCTGCTCACAGAGGGAGGAGGAGGAGGGGGAGAAGGGCTCTCAGCAGGGGCCTTACCAACCTAGGGTCTTCCGAGAACAATTCTCTAACCTCAGCCTGAGCCAGGAGCAGTGTGTGAGGCATCTGCACTTTACAAGGGAGGTGCTCACAGAACTCTGCCACCTCTTGCAACCAGACCTGCAGCCTCACACCAGGGCGAGGACAGTGCTGCCAGTGGCTGTGAAGGTGACTGTGGTCCTGAATTTCCTCATGTCGGGATCCTTCCAGCTGGAGCAGGCGACATCTGTAACACCTCCCAGTTTGCCATCCACTGCTGCCTAAGAGAGGTGACAGACGCTCTTTATGCCAGGGGAAGGGAATTCATTGTCTTCTCCCTGACCAGAGAGAAGCAGACGGAGTGTGCACATGGCTTTGCCATGATATTGGGCTTTCCCATGGCGTAGGCCGCGATTGACTGCACGCACATGGCTTTGCGGGCACCACATCTAAATGCTGAGAGGTACTGCAACCGCAAAGGATACTACTCACTGAATGTGCAGTTCGTGTGCGACCATGCTCAGCACACCATGATGGTGAATGCCCAGTATCCTGGCAACAGTCATGATGCTTTAATTCTGTGCCAGTCCTCTGTTCCCTCAGTCTTTGAGTCACCACAACAAACCAGAGGGTGGCTACTGGGCAACAAGGGCTATCCGCTGACCACCTGGTTCATGACTGCGCTCCGCAACCCAACCACATGTGGGCAGCATGCATATAACAAAAGCCAAGCTGCCACATGGAATCTGATAGAGCAGACCATTGGCGTCTTTAAACAATGCTTCCTCTGCCTGGACCGCCCTGGAGGAGCCCTGCAGTGCTCACCAGAGCACATCTCTAGATTTGTCATGATCTGCTGCATGCTCCACAAGCTCACCATCATGAGGGCACAGGCCTTGCCACCAGGCGACCGGTTGAGGAGGAGGAGGAAGCGGAAGAGGGGGAAGCGAAAGGGAGGAGGCAACCCAGACAGCCCCTTTCTACCTGGGTTGTCCATGATCGACTCATCCGACTGTGGTACCAGAGAACGCAACCCCAATTCCCCATTCAACATTAGTCCCACACCTTACCTTCCCTCAGTTACTGACCATCACAACATCCTCTTTGCCACAAAGCTGAAATAAAAGCCACCACAAAAGAAACATTCCAATTCAACCGTATACATCTACCAATCCAATATAACCAAATAAAGTCAACTAATCACCCTTGTACATTCCCTTAGTGCCTGTCTTCCATGTGCCTTTACCTGTCCCAGTGCTCCTACGAAGTGCTACCCCAGTGGCTGCAGCATGGTTGGTGGAAGGCTGCTGACTTCCAGTGGGGGAGACTGCAGATTGCCTTGCAGGACGACCTTGAGCAGCTCTGGGCCGAGAAGGCCCGGCTGCGGACTACACCACCTCGGAATGGGCGGCAGCAGTCTGGACTGGCTGGCTGACAGGCAATAGCAAGAGCACTGGCAGAGTGGCAGTGGTGGGAGTAGGAATGTTGTCATTCTGAGAGGAGACAGCAGGTTCCTGCTCCACGGAGCCACTGCCATTCCCCTGGGGCAGCACTTCAGCATTCCTAGTAATCTGTTGGAGGACAGATTGCTGGACTGCCGTGACGCCCTGCCAGCCCCTTTCCACACTGGTAAACCCAGCCACGGTGGCAGCAGTCTGAGGTTGCATGACAGAAGGCAGCGCTTCCACTGCAGCACTCAGACTTTGGGTGGCTTCTTCTTGTGCTGCAATTGAAGCTGAGACACCGGCAATCAGGCACTGCATCATGGTTGAGTCCACAAGTGCAACACGGTGGCATAGTGGTTAGCACTGGTGCCTCACAGCGCCAGAGACCCGGGTTCGAATCTGACCTCGGGTGACTGTCTGTGTGGAGTTTGCACATTCTCCCCGTGTCTGCGTGGGTTTCCTCCGGGTGCTCCGGTTTCCTCCCACAGTCCAAAAATGTGTGGGTTAGGTTGATTTGGCTATGATAAATTGACCCTTAGTGTTAGGGGGGATTAAATATGTGGGGTTATGGGGATAGGATGGGATATGTTAGGGGGAATTAAATACGTGGGGTTACGGGGGTAGGGTGGGATATGTGTACTGTGGGGATTAAAGCAGGGACAGGGTACTGGATTTGGATGATCAGCCATGATCGTATTGAATGGCGGAGCAGGCTCGACGGGCCGAATGGCCTACTCCTGCTCCTAGATTCTATGTTTCTATGTAAGTGTGCGAATAGAGTTGCCCATCACTTCCATGCTGGGAATCATGGACTCCAAGCTCAGCGCAAAGCCCTGTGCAAAATTGGTGCCAGACTCCTCCATGGTCCTTGATGTTGCACTCAGGCTTTCTGGCAGGCCTCCCAATGCACCAAGCATTTCATTGTGCATACCCATCAGCGTTCTTCTGCAGCCTGCCCCATCGAAGTCCTCATCTGAGTCCTCTGCAGCAGAACTCGTGTGTGACCTCGCCCTCCGGGGAGCTGGCACCTGAGCCACCCTTTTCCCCTGACCTGGCTGCAGCCCACTTGTGCCCGGTGTCTCATCAAGTGCAAATCCCGCCTCTAACCTAACCTCTAAACTACGCGGAGTGTCAGTATCTGAGCGGGTGGCTGCGAGTGTGAAATCGAGTGATGGTACTGTGTCATCATCATCAGTGCCTTGTTGCTGTTCTGTTTCATGCTCCTCCACTACTGCCTGGCCAAGTGTCAGTTCTTGGCTATCTGAAAGGAGAAAGGCACAAGGATAAGGTTGTGGTGATGGGAGGGGGGTAAAGCAGGAGATGCATGCTTACACTATGTGCAGATTGTAAATCAGAAGAGATTGTGGGATTAAGGGGAAGTGGGATGTGAGAAGGAGGATTACATATGAGGATGCTGGCATCTTGTATTCTTTCAGCCCCACCGCTGGCCACGGGCTCAGCAATGGCCTTCCCAATAATGGCCAGCACCATCTCCTCCGGTGTCAGTGTACGCAGGGGCGCCTGTCCCCCGCCGGTTAGGTCCTGCTGGTGCCAGTTGTGAGCCAGCTTGCCCTGCACGAGAAAGGGAAGTGTGTCAGTGAGTGTAGTGCAATGTGTTTGGGTGATATGCCTGTCATGGTTGAAGAGTTGACAGTGTGTGCAAGTTGTGAGATGTGGGTGTGAGGCTTGCTGCAGTGGTAAGTGTGTGAGGGTGAAGTGAAGCAATGAATGTGAGGTATGCATCATATTTGGTAGATCTTGTTGGTAGGTGAGTGATAGAGGTTTGGTGCATTAAGCAGTGTGTGAGGCTAATGGTGCAGATGGTGGGATATGGTATTTGAAGATTAATTCACTGACCTTGACCACTCATGTGAGGTCATTAAACTTCATCCTGCACTGCGTCCTGGTCCTCGGGGCTATACTACTGGCATTCACCACGGCGGCTATCTGCTCCCATTGGATTTTACGCATTTGCCTGGAGGGCCTCCTGCCCCTCTGTGGAAACAGGACCTCTCTCTTTGTGTTCACCTCCTGCACCAAGGCCTCCATTGCTTTTTTTCCCTCCTCTCACTCTTTTCTCCAGCCAATTGAATGAGCTGCTGCAGGCAGAATGTGCCTTCCCTTTAAGAGGTGCAGACTGCCTTTAAGAAGTGTAGGCTAGCTTTAATAGGTGCTCGCCTCGCACAAACTTGTGGGGAAGTTTGCTGATGATTGCACAGTGTTCAGTTCCATTTGCAGCTCCTCAGATAATGAAGTAGCCTAAGCTCGCATTCAGCAAGACCTGTTCGACATTCAGGCTTGGGCTGATGTGTGGCAGAAATGTTACTTGCCACTTAAGTGCCAGGCAATGACTATCTCCAACAAGCGAGAGTCTAACCACCGCTGTTTGACATTCAACGGCATTACCATTGCCGAATCCTCCACCATCAACATCCTGGGGGTAACCATTGACCAGAAACTCAACTGGACCAGCCATATAAATACTGTGGTGACAACAGCAGGTCAGAGGTTGGATATTCTGCAGCGAGTGTCTCACCTCCTGACTCCCCAAAGCCTTTCCACCATCTACAAGGCACAAGTCAGGAGTGTGATGGAATACTCTCCACTTGCCTGGATGAGTGCAGTTCCAACAACACTCAAGACGCTCGACACCATCCAGGACAAAGCAGCCCGCTTGATTGGCACCACATCCACCACATTAAACATTCATTACCTCCACCACTGACGTACTGTGCCTGCAGTGTATACCATCTACAAGATGCACTGCAGCAACTCCCCAAGGCTTCTTCAGCCGCACCTCCCAAATCTGTGACCTCTACCACCTAGAAGGACAAGGGCAGCAGGTGTATGGAAACACCACCACCTCCAAGTTCCCCTCCAAGTCACACACCATCCTGACTTGGAAATATATCGGCATTTCTTCATCATCACTGGGTCAAAATTCTGGAACTCCCTCCCTAACAGCACTGTGGGTGTACCTTCACCACACGGACTGCAGCAGTTCAAGAAGGCGGCTCACCACCACCTTCTCAAGGGCAATTAGGGATGGGCAATAAATGCTGGCCTTGCCAGCGATGCCCACATCCCAGGAATGAATAAAAAAATCATGCTAATCAGTAGGCAGCACGAAGTCAGCGTGCTGCCTGCATTCACTTTCAACGGACATGAGTTGATCCCACATTGAGATACCTGCTCCCGTTTTTGGGAGCAAACAAATTTTTAGCCCATAGTTTCTTACTTAGAATCAAATGATAATTGTTAAACATGTAGGGGGAAAAATTCAGTTGGTTGCGCCTCCCGTTAGTGCCTTAAGAGGGTGCTAATGGGGTGCAAAGCAACTAGTGCCTGGGCGCGGCGATGTTTGCGCTGCTCGCGAAATTAACTAGACATTTTGCGGTGGCGCTAAACACTACCACCACGATCTCCTGCGCCGGCAGATCGTGACATCAGTCAAGTGCGCAATGCCCCGGTAGCGCCCTGGAGCGGATATTGAGTGGCACCCCTGCCTTACCGCCTGCCGCTAGCAACAACAGGTTGAGGGGAGCGTTTTGCAGTCAGGAAGGGACTGGGGAAGCGCTATTTAAAGGCGAACGCTTCCTGCCTTTTTTTGTTGGTAAGATTTTTGCACCACGCATTCTGAGAGAGAGAGAGAGAGAGAGAGACTTCTGGAGAGATTCAACGCTGTGTGAAGGAGTTTTGGGTACTGAGCAGCACTTTGCAGATTCATTTTGATTTGCCCTTCCTTGCATCTATTTAGAAGAGACTGTGGGGGCTGCACTCTGAGCTCTTTCCCTGGGTCTTTCCATTGTTCTTTCCAGCAGATTTGATGTACAGGTCTCCCCAGGCCGAGATTCAAGGCTGCAATGAGCAGGATATGGATGGAGAGCAAGATCAACCATCCCCTTTAAGAACTGGCCGGCGCCAGTGTGTCTGTGTTCCATTGCTGACTGACATCACATGAGCTTCGCCAGAACCCTGAGGTAGCACCTTGCTCCTTGGCCTTTGCGCCTTAAGACAGGTGTGAAGCGCCTGATTTAGCGCTCCAATCACCTCCAGGGGCGATAAAAGCCAAGTTTGCAGTCAGAGACGATAATTAGCGTCAGGCGCTAATCTTTGCTCCCGGCCGATAATTGCGCCCCAAATGGGGCGATACTGAATTTTTCCCCCATAGAATGACATAGAATATACAGCACAGACACAGGCCATTCAGCCCAACTGGTCTCTGCTGGTATTTATAGTCCACACAAGCTACAATCACCTCTTCTTACCCCCATATTCCTCTATTCCCTTCTCCCTCATGTGTGCATCAAGTCTGCCCTTAAATGCATCAATGCTATCTGCTTTAGCCACTCCCTGTGGCAGCGAGTTCCACATTCTCACCACTCTCTGTGCAAAGAAATCACTCCTTAGTTCTTTATTTGATCTGTTGGTGGCTATCTTATATTTATGCCCCCTTCTTCTGGACTCATTCACATGTGGAAATAAGTTGGTGGAATTCCCTGTGGGGGTGTATTGCACCCATGCGTGCGCCCATTTTGCCCATATCCTGCCAATCTCATCAGAACACGCCGGAACATAAAATTTGGTGCAAACAAGCCAAAATTATCGATCTTCACTCCCTTCGCCTGGCGTTAAAGGGACGGTAATGGCCACAAAATGGTTGGTAGCCTTACTGCCCCATTAACATCGGCAATGTGGCTGGTGCCATTTTAAAAGGGACCTACCTCTGAGTGTCCAAAGTGCCCACCTGTTTCAGACAATAGGCCCCTTTTAATATGGAAATTACATCATAGGACCCCAATTGCCATTTTAGGTAGGAACTGGTTGGAGCCTGCCCAGTGTGAACAGTTTCAGACTGTTGGAACGGTAGAACCAAAATGTACACTCTTGATAGAGCATTTGGGGGTTCTTATATCTAAATTACAGAGGGAAGTGCGTATTTATTGTACCCTCAGTACACAAGCATTAAATGAGTGTGGCTCATCATCAAGGTTTGTGCCTGATTTGTTAACAAACTGAATGGGTAAAAAGACATGTAGGTGACAATTATTCATGGTGCAGGTTGCACAATCTTACTCGGTATAGTTTCACTCTAATGTAGTCTGATTTCAATCGTATTCCCTTTTATTTAAGAAGGAAACACATTCTTTATCAGACATTCCTAGTTCGTGTGATATTCATTCATCCTCACTTAGTAAAAGTAGAGTAAAATCAAACGCATTCCAGCTGATAAGTATTTCTACTGCAATTCATTAAAGTGTCCTTGATGGTCTCATTATTATTAATGTTTGGTGTTAATTAGCAATGAAACATTCATTTTTTTAATAAATAATGTGAGCTTTTAGACTAGGTGGGTGATGTGGATGCAATTTTTCATTAAATTCATTCTAAAGCAAGGGTTTTCAAGTGTTGCTGTGAAGACATGCAAACATTCAAAGCTCTTAGATAGGCAATTGTGTAAAGAATTGCAATGAATGGCGCCAATATTAATAATTTTGAATAACATGCAAAAAATAACTGGCATTTATAATAGGAACAATTATGTCAAAACTAATATCAGTGTTTAATTGACAGCCTCTTTACCGAGTTAATTATGCAGGATATTGTGTGAGACAGAGGCACCACATTAGAAGCATTCATGTAATGAATGGATGTGCACAAAAGAAGTCTGTTGAATCCTTGAGCAAAGAGAATGCCTCCTATCTGCATTGTTTATATTATATTATTTCGTAAGTGACCATGACACACTGAACTGATTGTGTCCGTGTTTTTCTTTTCAATCGATGTCAAGAAAGCAGGCTTTTTTCAACATGCTCACTGAGGAGCCTGCAGATCGACTTTATTCTCATTGATACATTATGTTTTGAAGGTTGCTTTTCTGAGTTTGTTTTTCAAATGGACACAATTATAAAGGGAGAAAGCACATTAAAATTGAATTTAATTTGAATCACTGGTACAATATATAAAATACAAATTATATAACTAAATAAAAGTAACAGTTGAATAGGTCTTAAACCCTTTTGAACAAACTAATTGAAAAATGACTTGATGTATGGTGCTAAAGAAAAATCATTCCTGATTTTTCCAATATAAATTTCTATTTGTAGACTGACAGTTGCGATTAATTGAAATGTAGTCCTCAACACAATCTAATGTGGTATCTTCATTTTCTTTTTTAGAGATTTTCCTTTATAATGCTAAAACCAATTTTACTTACAGAACAGAAACACTGCAGTCAGTGTTATTCTATAAGCTTCTGAAGCAGCTGGAATTGGAAGTACAATATTTCAGTGCCTTCGGTCGCTCATTGGTTTAAGAACAAAAGAAAAAACCTTGAAAACTAACATTACATATCCCATTTCTAATAGAGAATATTCAGTGGCTGCCTGTGTAATACAAAATGTAAAGAGTGCGGTTCAGACCCTTGCAACAACCTAAATGTGCACAGAAATAACAACAGAAAATGCTGGAAAAACTCAGCAGGCCAGGCAGCATCTGTGGAGAAAGAAACAGAGTCAACGTTTCAGGTCGAAGACCCTTCGTCAGAACTGGAAAAAGCTTTTTTCCAGTTCTGACGAAAGGTCTTCAACATGAAACGTTAACTCTGTTTCTCTCGCCACAGATGCTGCCTGGCCTGCTGCGTTTTTCCAGCGTTTTCTGTTGTTATTTCGGATTTCCAGCATCCGCAGTATTTTGCTATCGTATAAATGTGCACAGAGGTGGGAGCAAGTTTAAATTTGAATATAAAACTTAAACAGGGATCTTAATCTCTCTGGGTTCATGCACACTAAGAAACTAACTAAACAAAACAATACCCTATACATGTCAACTTTGTGTGACTGAAACCACTATAAATCTAAGATGGGGATCTCCAAGATATTAGATCCGTGCAAGGATGATAAAGGAAATTGCAATGAGTGAAGGAAATTTGCCTCTTCAGAACAGAGTTCCAGCAGGGAAGGAACTCCACTCACCCTTCCCAGCCCAGACCCACCTTCTTGGTTGGGGCTCATTATACAGTCCCGGAGGTAATTCTGCTGTTAAGAGGGAGCCCACCAGTGCAGCAAAGAATCTCCAGTGGAGCTGCAGCAGGGACATCACTGCAGCAGCAGAAGAGCTGGTGAGGAGCCTTAAAGGGGCAGAAGTGCCATGACGATTGAAAAGAAGACTTCCACTAAATGTCTTGGCCAAGACCAAGGCCCTTAGGCCCTCCAATGGGGGAATTTGGGGCCTTTACTACCGCTTCTTGAGGCCTGCCACCATCTTCTGCAAGCCAGCCCTGGGAAAGGGCAATACTTGGGACCGAACTGAGGGTAATTTGCCACTTTCCCTAGGCCTGCTGCTATTTGCATATAGTGGGCGGAGAAGGAATGGTCAACCATGAATCCTGCGGGGACTGTTGGGAGGGGAATCCATGCTTAGGCCGATGAGGCGGTGGTAGGATTCAGCGCCAAATTTTCTGTCATTCTCCACTGCGACCCTGCCCGATTTTGGTTGAGATCGCCGAGGAGAATTACTGCCCCATATATCTTACTTTGCATGATATAACAAGCTCTTGAAATTCTTTCGTTAATATATTTAACCATTGGAACAAGATTCAGAGTAACAATAAAAACAAAAGTCTGTAATAATTTTCTACCACTGGTTTCACTGTTTAGATGGCCTACTCTTTGTTAGACTTCATATACAGAGGAAAATATGGCCCTAAATTGTGAAATGAAAGACATTTATATATATATATATATTCTAGTTTCAACAGCTCTGCAACTAACTTACCACATACCTACCTTGAAAAATACAGAAGGAAGTAATCAATTTGTTGTAATTGATTGACCTTGGACAGTCAACCATTTTTAAAATAGTTTTATTTCTTATTATGCCTCTACGTCTGGGTACAATGGAGTAGATCTTGACTTTGTATGATAGTGTATAATGGGTGATATCGATTTTCATTGCCATTGACTCGCTAGCACGTGTTTTGCACAATTGCACAAAGTCAAGATCTACCCCAATATGTTTTTCTCTTGAATAAGACAGAAAATTTGTTGAGAGAAGGAGGAACCATTGAAAAACAGTAATTATTTTGTTTGGTTTGATGAGTTTATGTGAGGAAAAAATGCGAGTGATTGAAATAGGAATAGACAAGTTAGCAAAGTGGACAAATAGGTAGAAATTGCAGTTCAGTGCAAAAGAATATCTGAAGCAATATATTTTGGGAAAGCAAAGTATATACTAAATGGCAAGATTCTTAAGAGAGTGGAGGAAGATAGATGTAGGGGCATCTTTAAAAGTGGGAGATAGGTTAGAAAAGGCCATCAAAAGGGCAAATAGATTTCTGGGTTTTAGATCTGGGACATTAAATATAAAAGCAAGGATATTCTGTTGAATTTGTACAAGACATTGGTAAGGTCACTGTTGGATTATGACATACAGTTGTGGGCACACCAATATAGAAAGGATATCAGAGACATGGTGAGGTGCATCAAAGATTATTGAGAATTAGAACAGGAAATAAAGGTTACAGTTATGAAGAAATAATCAAAGAATTGTTTTCTTCCCCGTTCCGTACAGAGTAAGTTTGAAGGGCATTCTAAAAGAAGTTTCTAAATTTATAAAAGGCTTTGGCCTAAAAATTCAGTTGTTTTGCGCCTCCCGTTAGCGCCCTAAGAGGGCGCTAACGGGGCGCAAAGCAACTAGCGCCTGGGCGCGGCGCCGCCAACGCCTCCTGCGAAATTCAGTGGCGGTAACCATTAGCACCCCATGGCGCTGCGCCGCCAGCGATGACATCATCGCCGTGCGCAGCACCCCGCTCGCGCCCCGGTCACAATCTTCGGTAGCGCCCCCTGACTTACCGCCGGACACTATGTCCGACGGGGTAAAGGGGGCCTACCTGCGGCTGGGGCAGCGCAAATTAAAGGGGAGGTGCCGGGCGGCCATTTTTGTTGCTGGCCGCCTGCCATCACCTGCCCCCGTTGCCGTCCCTCGCCTCCGCTGCAGCCCCCCCACGGAGTGCCGGCTGCGCTCCGTGAGCCCGGCACTTCTCTTGAGTGCCGGGCTCTTTTGCTGGCACTCCAATCCCTGGTGGCCCAGCTGGGCTCCAGGTTGTGCTGCGCTAGGCCCCTCCCCTTTAAGAAGGGGAGGAAGGCCTGCAGTACCACGGTGCGATGTGCCGCAGCACGTAGCACTGCAAAATTCACTCACAGCGCTCCAAGAGGGAGGTGGGGCACTTCCAGTAGCACCCCGCTTCCTCTTGGGGCACTGCTGGTGAATCTCAGTCGCTGGGGCGCTAATTTTTTCGGGGCGCTAAAAGTAGTGCCCTGGCGAAGTTAGCGCCCCAAAAGGGGCGCGACCCAATTTTTCCCCCTTTATGGGGGTAAGATTTGCCTTGATATTAATGCAAAAGCAGGTTCCAAGCCAGGCAAGTGGGAATTGCATGCACGAAACCCAGAAGGAAACTTAGTGGGTCGGATTCTCCAATTTCAAGTTGATTGCCTCATTAAATTTTACCTTCCGGGTTTCGCTTCTCCAAGCTGCGCAGCAGGCATGATGCACCCCCTCATGACACAATCTCAAGTTGACTATTGAAAGAGCCAATGCAGAAATGGAATTTGGGGCAGCTAGGAGGTGATTAACATGGATTCACAAAGAGCAAGGGCAGCATCGCAATTCAATGATGCTTCCCTTGAATTATTTCTGGATGTAGTCAGGAGCAGGAGGGACATACTTTTCCCCAGCAATGGGAGAAAGAAACCTGCTGCTTTCACCAAGAAGGTGGAGGGAGCTGAGGTGAGCAGCATGTGCATTGTGCCCCGGTCTTGGATGCAGTGCAGGAAGCGGTTTAATGACCTAACCAGGTCAGGAGAAGTGAGTACATTTGCTGCTTCACCTACATCCTGTGGTGTACAACTACTCCCTCTCAGTCTTGCCAAACTTACTCCATCACATCACTCCTCACACCCATTCAACTTTCAGCAGCACCCATCCTTCACTTTCTATGGCCTTCCTCAACTCCCCATTTATCAATCCACTGTTGCCACTCACCCCAATCCTTTTACAATGTGATGCATCTGTCTGATAGTCACCCTCACTGAATGCACTGCATCCATCGGGTGAATATCTCACCTTCACTCACAGATCTGTTCTTTTGCCCCTTGCAGAAGAGACCACAAAACATAAGGGAGAGGAAGAGAACTGGAGGTGGCTCACCACAAATTGTCCAGATCACAGATGCAGAGGGAAGAGGTCATGAAGATACGTGGCACATCTGCATCCCTCAATCAAAGATGGAGAGACTGGGAACTTGGAGATAGCTAGTGACAGAATTAAATGTCTCTGACACACATATGCTGACTTTATTTCATCAGTGACTGAACTATGAGAAGATGAATTACGGTGATTGTCAAGATTTGCCACGACTAAATCCTATCCCTTTCTTTTGTGTTCCAGGGCCCTCATGCATAGGACACGAGTCTGTGGACATGCCTGATGACGATTCCTCAGAGGACCTCATTTCTTCAGAGCGTGCACCATCCCAGGACAGACAGCCATGCATGAGCGCAAATACTCGCACTTTGGTGGGTCCAGTTAGAGAGTTAGTTGGGTTTTCACCTGGTGATTCGCAATTCACCAGTGAGCACGAGCAGACACTGGTGGCAGGGACAGCTGTGGAAAGTCTACTTCGATATGCACAATCCTCTCCATGCTCTGTTCAGCTGGACACAGATGCTGAACCCGGGCAATCGTTGAGAAGGAGAATGATAGAAAATGATAGAGGTACAGCAGCAACTTTGTGAGGCATTGACAGACGGTCACACACAATTTCCACGATAGCGGAGAGGATGGAGGAGTCCAGTAGTGGTGCTGGTGGTGGGAGCGGGCCGGAGGTTATCATTTTAAATTTTTTTCACTAGCTGAACCTTCAAGTTATTAAGGCATCCCAGGCAGCAATGTATGCAGCTAGTCTGCCGATGGGTGCCCCATCTTCATATTGCTCGTCATCCTCATCCTCCTTCTCCACCTCCTCCTCCCCCTCTTCAATGTTCTCATCATCAAATGATGATTGATCAGCGCCTTCACCTCTAATCCTTTCTGCTGTGCAATGTTGTGCAGGACACAGCACACCACTATCATTCTGGCCACCCTCGCTGGCAAGTACTGAAGGCGCCTCCAAAAATGTGCGGGTTAGGTTGATTTGGCTATGATAAATTGACCCTTAGTGTTAGGGGGGGGGATTAAATATGTGGGGTTATGGGGATAGGATGGGATATGTTAGGGGGAATTAAATGCGTGGGGTTACGGGGCTAGGGTGGGATATGTGTACTGTGGGGATTAAAGCAGGGACAGGGTACTGGATTTGAATGATCAGCCATGATCGTATTGAATGGTGGAGCAGGCTCGACGGGCCGAATGGCCTACTCCTGCTCCTAGATTCTATGTTTCTATGTTTCTATGTTTCTATCTAAGCAGCTGAAGCACATCTTCAAGATACCGATGGCTTGCTCGATGACACACCTGGTGATCATGTGGCTCTCACTATAGCAGTCTTGCGCCTCACTTGTGGGGTTCCTCACAGGTGTCATGAGCCAAGTTTAAAGCATGTATCCCTTGCCTCCTATTAGTCAACCCTTAATTCTGTTTCCTGATATGAAGAGGACTGGAATTTTGGACTGCTGCAGTATAAAAGCATCATGACAGCTCCCAGGAATTTGGTGCATACCTGCATGAACTTTTTCTTATAGTTGCACACAAGCTGTACATTGATGAAATGAAATCTCTTGTGGTTTATAAAACCTCCTGGTTGCTGCGGTGATGGTCGGATTACCACGTGTGTGCAATCGACGGCACCCTGTACCTATGGGAAGCCAGCCAGAGATGCAAATCCGACTGCCTGCTCATTCTGGCTATTGTCGTCGCAGGGGAAGTTGACATAAGTTGAAGCCCTGTAAAAAGAAAACATCCGTGACCTGTCTCATACATTTATGTGCAGCCAACTGAGGGACCCTCGAGATATCTCCGGTGGCACACCGGAAGGAGCCAGAGGCAAAGAAATTGAGGGTGGTGGTGACTCTCACAGCGACGAGCAATGCGTGGTCACCAGGTCCAGCAGGGACCAACGCTTCTTGAAGGAGGCTGCAGAGGTCCTCGACCACCTGCCATGTCAAGCTGAGTCTGCGGAAGCACTGCTCTTCAAATGGGTCAAAGAAGCTAAGCCTCTGTCTGTAGACACTGGGTAGTGCCTTCTGAGACCTCGGCCCCTCTGTTCCTCTCCTCTCTGCTGTTCTCCACTCTGTTCTGCAGATCTGTGTTGTGCCCCTCTCTCTTGTGCACCTGCAGATCCCACCACAACATGACGTTGCTGCCTTGGATGGGGATTGTCTTCCCCGTCCATTAACCTGTCAAAAACATCCACAGACCACCCCCCCACTCCCCCCCCCCCATCCTGATGTCATCCGTTTAAAAGCCTCCAAACTTCTGAAACACATCTGTGATCACTGGAACTCTCTGGAAAATACATATGATCGACCCCCTGTACATATGATCGACTCGCCTGTACATATGATCGACCCGCCTGTACATATTATCGACCTGCCTGTACATATTATCGACGCGCCTGTACATATGATCGACCCGCCTGTATATATGATCGACCCGCCTGTACATATGATCGACCCGCCTGTATATATGATCGACCCGCCTGTACATATAATTGACCCCCTGTACATATCATTGACCCGCCTGTACATATGATCGACCCGCCTGTACATATGATCGACCCGCCTGTACATATGATCGACCCGCCTGTACATATGATCGACCCGCCTGTACATATGATCGACCCGCATGTACATATCATCGACCCGCCTGTACATATTATCGACCCGCCTGTACATATGATCGACCCGCCTGTACATATGATCGACCCGCATGTACATATCATCGACCCGCCTGTACATATTATCGACCCGCCTGTACATATGATCGACCCCCTGTACATATGATCGACCCGCCTGTACATATTATCGACCCGCCTGTACATATGATCGACTCGCCTGTACATATGATCGACCCGCCTGTACATATTATCGACCCGCCTGTACATATGATCGACCCGCCTGTACATATTATCGACCCGCCTGGATATATGATCGACCCGCCTGGACATATGATCGACCCACCTGTACATATGATTGACCCACCTGTACATGTGATCGACCCGCCTGTACATATGCTTGACCTGCCTGTACATATGATCGACTCACCTGTACATATGATCGACCCCCTGTATATATGATCGACCCGCCTGTACATATGATCGACCCGCCTGTACATATGATCGACCTGCCTGTACATATGATTGACCCCCTGTACATATGATCGACCCACCTGTACATATGATCGACCCACCTGTACATATGATCGACCCGCCTGTACATATGCTTGACCTGCCTGTACATATGATCGACCTGCCTGTACATATCATCGACCTGCCTGTACATATCATCGACCCCCTGTACATATCATCAACCCCCTGTACATATGATCGACCCGCCTGTACATATGATCGACCCGCCTGTACATATGATTGACCCACCTGTACATATGATCGACCCGCCTGTACATATGATCGACCCGCCTGTACATATGATCGACCCGACTGTACATATGATCCGCCCACCTGTACATATGATCCACCCACCTGTACATATGATCCACCCACCTGTACATATGATCGACCCACCTGTACATATGATTGACCCGCCTGTACATATGATCGACCCGCCTGTACATATGATTGACCCCCTGTACATATGATTGACCCACCTGTACATATGATTGACCCACCTGTACATATGATTGACCCACCTGTACATATGATTGACCAACCTGTACATATGATTGACCTGCCTCCAGCAAGCGGGTTACTCGCACTCAGTCAAACGCACCTTCATTAAACCCGGAAGTGGATAAGTAGGAGGTGGGTTGAGGTCGGGTTTTAGAATTTTTTCAAATTTTACTTTCCCACCCGTCCCTAACCCACCTGTCCTTGGGGGTTAACAATTCCCCCCCGTGTTTCCACTCTGACTGTAACAAAAGAGCAGAGACTCAGGATTATCAGATGGGGCAATTTTTGTGTGGAAAGTACATGGGGCGGGTGTGCACAGCAATTGCTCCGCCCACCCGATGATGTTAGCAGGATGTCCTACCGATTTTTGTGATCGGGCTTCATCAGCAACTTATTTCAGTGTCAGAGAAATTTAAGAGGACCTCCAGCAGCAAGGAGCTGAAGTTAATGAAGCTGTAAAGCTCAAAACTCCTCAAAACAGTCAAGGAACAATGAGTGCCAGAACTGCTTTTGTATTCTAGAGTTAATATTACAATGGTACACACTTCATTTGAGCTTTATTACTGCAGTATTACTATTTATTTCAGTTTCATAGAGTTTGAATTAAAAACTTACAACACGAGCCAGACTTCAGAGACAGTCATTTTCCTTGACTTGCTTGCAGTTAGACTGAGAAACTTCACTAAGCGTGCAGTATAAACAAGATAAATAATATAATTACAATTGTTTTCATAAAATTAAAACACAGAATGAATTGGCCCTAAATAATATGAGCTCTTTTCCCTTCCCTCTCTCCACCCTGCAGCAGAAACTATTTAGCACATGATAACACTCCCTGGTTAAAGCTTGCCTTTTATGTAAGCCAAACTGAACACTGCGATTTCCATTGCATTAACAGCGCAGCTTTATCAAGAAATGGTGTTTGACTATCCTTGAATTGTTCAGGGAGGGAGAAGAACCAGGCTTCACATTTGTCAAAATAACATTAGACACAAGTAACATGATTTGACATGCTTCATATAACAGAATGGTATGTTTGTAAACAAACAAAAAAAAGGTTTAGCAAACATATGTTAGTGAAAATGGTATTCCTTTTCAATATAGAGGTAATATAACAATAGAAAAAGCACATTCTGGCACCAGTTATGTTAAAAACAAATAAAATCTGCAATCATTGAAATGCTTAAAAACATATTTTCATAACCTGCCATTGTAAACTACCTAAACTGAACAGAAGGATATCTGAGACCAGGACTTGCTCGTTTACTGTTTCAATTATCCTACAAACATACAAAGGTTTCTGTTACTTTTTTTAACAGCAGGCTAAAAATGTGGGGGTTTTTCACCTCCACAAAATTGAACAGAGATAAAACAAGTCAACAAAACAAAATGGAGTAATCTTGTTGTGAGTGGCCCTAAAACAAACAACGCTCATAGAAACAGCCAGCTTAAGACCCAAAACAGTGTGAATGGGGCCCCTGTGTGCTGTGACTTCATGGCAGGTGCTTAAAATTCCTGTGTGAATGACTGGCAGACAAAAAAGTGCTGAATAATATTCAAGTGAGCCTCCAGTGGAAAGCCTAGAGTAAAAGATTATGTGCAGCATGGGTTTCTCTGGATTTCAGTTTACCATTCAAAAACACTGCCACTAATTTTCTAATACATATTCCAAAGCTAGGAACGTATCTCTAAAACCTATACTTCTGCATTAGCAGAGCAATTCAAAGGGTGAACCCTCATGGCAGTCTTATTTCTATAATACAATGGAAACAAATGTCAGAAAACATCACAAGTCACTTCAGAAAGGTGTAAACAAACAAAAATCGATGCTGAGCCAAAGAAGGAGATATGAGGAGAGATGAACAAAAGCTTGGTCAAATAGGTGAGTTTTAAGGAGGATCTTAAAGGAGGAGAGGGAGATGGAGAGGCAGAGAGGGAGTTCCAGAGTATGGGGCCGAGGCAGTTAAAAGCACAGCCACCAATAGTGGAGTGAAGGACGGGAGGAATGTATGATGCCAGAGTTGGAGGAACAGAGAGTTCTGGAGGGATTGTGAGACTGGAGGAGGTTATGGATATAAGTTTGGGTAAGGCCATGAAAAAATTTCCACACGAGGCCATGAAGGGATTTAACACAAAACCTGAGTTACTGCGGGAAAAAAACTGAACATCTCAAACCAAGGAGTTACATATTTCATCTATGTACAAAAGTGTTTGGCACTAACTGGAGAGGATTTCAGATTTGGTATTGATAGGAATGTTTGTTTAGAGTTTCCCAGATTAAGCAAGTTTGATTATTTAGAGTGGTTGGTAATCTAAATTCTGCTTTCAAACAATTAGTGATACCCTCACATTTCACATACACTAAAGAGGTACCAATCAAAAAATACTCACAAACACAGTGCATTTCATTATCTCTCAATAAATTCTAGAAAGGGAAACCAATCAAATCTCTCAAAAAATGTGAGAAATGTTTTGGATGCCATGACAGTTTTTCATTTCCCTAATTGAAACTTGAGAAGGTGGTGGTGAGCCTCCTACTTGAGCCGCTGCAGTCCGTGTGGTGAAGGTGCTCCCACAGTGCTGTTAGGGAGAGAGTTCCAGGATTTTGACCCAGCGACGATAAAGGAACAGCGATATATGTCCAAGTCAGGATGGTGTGTGACTTGGAGGGGAACTTGGAGGTGGTGGTGTTCCCATGCGCCTGCTGCCCTTGTCCTTCTAGGTGGTAGAGGTCGCGGGTTTGGGAGCTGCTGTCGAAGAAGCCTTGGCGAGTTGCTACAGTGCATCTTGTAGATGGTACACACTGCAGCCACGGTGCGCCATGAATGTTTAAGGTGCTGATTCGGGTGTCAATCAAGCGGGCTGCTTTGTCCTGGATGGTGTCAAGCTCCTTGAGTGTTTATGGAGCGACATGCATCCAGGCAGGTGGAAAGTATTCCATCACACTCCTGACACAGTTGTGCCTTGCAGATGGTGGAAAGGCTTTGGGGAGTCAGGAGGTGAGACACTCGCCGCAGAATTCCCAGTGTCTGACCTGCTCTTGTAGCCACAGTATTCATGTGGCTTGTCCAGTTAAGTTTATGGTCAATGGTGACCCACAGGATGTTGATGGTGGGGGATTTGGTGATGATAATGCCGTTGAATGTCAAGGGGCGGTGGTTAGACTCTCAATTGTTGGAGATATTCATTGCCTGGCACTTGTGTGGCATGAATGTTACCTGCCACTTATCAGCTGTAAGGTTTCCAAAATTTGCAGATCCCCAAAACCTAAGGAAAAAGGACTTTGGAACTACCTGAGAGTGATGAAAATGCATTTGGGCCTAACATAAGGAATTTAAGACCAAAAACCAAGTTTTGGCATTTTAAAAACATGTCTGGGCCTGTAAAGGGAGAAAAGGCTGTGAAAGAAGTTGGGTTCGACCTCTGTAAAAGCAGTTTGGGTATTGCAGTTAATTGCAATGTCTGGGGAACCGGGATGATCTCACTCAAAGCCCCAGCACGCATTAACATTTTGAAAATAGACCCTAGGAGAAGACAGCCCCACCCAAAACAATAGGTCCCATCAAACCGATTACAAGGCCCATCAAGAAACATGCATAATATAGAGCACCCAGGACTAGGCTATAGATCAGCCTAAGAACCCAAAACACAAAACCCATCACCAGCAATCAGCCAAGAAAATCGACAGGATGCAAGCCATCCCAAAAACCCATTTGACACTTACAGAGCAGTTACTGGTAGCAGGCCCGCCAAATTCAGACAATGAACTGAACAGATTTGGTGGGTAGATAAGACCATATTCAATGGGTCAGATTGAAGGCCTGTTAAAACCCAGTAAACATGCTAGTAAATCGTTACCGATTTACGAGCCCGCCAAAACTAGACAATGAACTAAACAGATTTGGCGGGTAGATAAGGCCACTTCAATTCTGTATAATTGAAGGCCCACCAAGCACACACGAGGAGAAGCAGGAGAGAGAAGAAGGAAGGAGAGCCAGCGAGAAGAGGAGAGACCAAGAAGAAGAAGGCCCGAGCTGGAAGCGAGTCGGCATCGCTCACCACTCAGACACACCTGAGTCCAGCTCGCGAAAACTCCACCTCGACGGACCTCCAACCACGGCCCCAACACAGCCACCCGGGGCAACAAGCAGCAACCAGTCACTGACGGCTCCACGAGGTTGACCGGCACACCAACCAAGGCCTAAAGCCATCGCGGAAACCAAAGGCCTCACAAAACCAACAACCGCTCATTACCCCCAACTGACCGGGTAATCGCAGGCCACCGCGACCAACAAAGACCAACTCCAGGGAAGAAAACCCGAAGAATCGCAAAGTTTCCACACTATAAACTACTCCTGACTTACCCCTGGGTAAGATTTTCCCCGAAGACTCTAAGCCCTACTGCTGAACCAAAGAAATTGGGTACTCACCAGATAAATCCATAACGACATCCTACCACATCAGCGGACTCGCGAAGACTGACCAGAGACCCAGGTGAAGTCCTCTACCGCGTATGGGGTACGGCAGACACTAACCGCCATAAACAGCGAACCCCAAAACCACGATTTAGCCCAACTGTCAAAGGATTGGTGAGCATTATCCCTGGTCCTTCAAAACCTAACTTAGCTAGTAGAGTGGGGTTGGGAGGGGTGAAGTATTGTTCTACTGTCATTTCCCTCGCTTGTACCGAAGTGTTCCCCACCTTTAGAGTGATAAGAGTGTTATTATTTGTGTCTTACCTTTTTATTAAGATTGAAGTTCTTTCATCAAACTCAGTTGTCTGCTGCACCTTTTGTATCACAACCCCCAAATAAGTCCAAGGTCTAGAACCAAGGGAGTGGGAGCGATTCGAACCGCTCAGAAGTCAGAAGTAAAGCTGACACAAAAACACCACCCCCTACACAGCCCAAGCCTGAATGTTGCCCAGGTCTTGTTGCATGCAGGCGCGGACTGCTTCATTATCTGAGGAGTTGCGAATGGAACTGAACACTGTGCAATCATCAGCGAACATCCCCACTTCTGACCTTATGATAGAGGGAAGGTCATTAATGAAGCAGCTGAAGATGGTTGGGCCTAGGACACTGCCCTGAGGAACTCCTGCAGAGATGATTGACCTCCAACAATCACAACCATCTTCGTTTGTGCTAGATATGACTCCAGCCTGTGGCGAGTGTTCCCCTGATTCCCATTGACTTCAATTTTACTGGGGCTCCTGATGCCACAGTCGGTCGAATGCTGCCTTGATGTCAAGGCTGTAATGAGATCTGAAGCCGAGTGGTGCTGGCGGAACCCAAACTGAGCATCGGTGAGCAGGTTATTGGTGAGTAAGTGCCATGACTGCAGAGCTTTAATCTGATCCGTTGGTTGTGGGATCGCTGAGCTCTGTCTATAGCATGCTGCTTCCACTGTTTAGCATGCATGTAGTCCTGTGTTGCAGCTCATTTTTAGGTACGCCTGGTGCTGCTCCTGGCATGCTCTTCCGCATTCCTCATTGAACCAGGGTAGGTCCCCTGGCTTGATGGTAATGGTAGTGTGAGGGATATGATGGGCCATGAGGTTACAGATTGTGGTGGAATAAATTCGGTTGCAGCTGATGGCCCACAGTGCCTCTAGAATGTCGAGTTTTGAGCTGCTAGATCTGTTCTGAATCTATCCCATTTGGCACGGTGGTAGTGCCACACAATGCAATGAAGGATATCCTCAGTCTGAAGATGGGACTTTGTCTCCGCAATGACTGTGCGGTGGTCACTGCTACCAATACTGTCATGGACAGATTGATCTGCGACAGGTAGATTGGTGAGGACGAGGTCAAGTAGGTTTTCCCCTTGTGTTAGTTCTCTCACCACCTGCTGCAGGCCCAGAATGGCAGCTATGTCCTTCAGGACTCGGCCAGCTTGGTCAGTAGTGGTGCTACCGAGCCACACTTGGTGATGGATATTGAAGTCCCCCACCCAGAGTACATTCTGTGCTCTTGCTACCCTCAGTGCTTCTTCCAAGTGGTGTTCAACATGGAGGAGTACTGATTCATCAGCCGAGGGAGGGCAGTAGGTGGTAATCAGCAGGATGTTTTCTTGCCCATGGTTGACCTGAAGCTGAGAGACTTTGTGAGGTCCGGAGTCAATTCCCAGGGACACTCCCTCCCGACTGTATACCACTGTGCCACCACCTCTGGCCACTGAGACCAATTGTAGTAAATTAATGCAAAATCATACTCTCCTGGCAGTCAAGTCGCACAGTCGATCCCAAAATTGTTTATTCTTGTGAAGCAGTTCTGCAATTTATATATGTAATTTTTTAGAAAAAAGTGGTTATTCTGCACTGCTATGATCCCAGCAGAAAACCTGCACTCAAAGGAGGTGCAGGTCAGAGGGCTACAACATCATAACCCTGTTTCTCTGACCCCCACTTGGCGTGTGTATTCACGGAATTCCCCCTATACACGACATCAGCCGCAGTCAAAGAAAGATCCTATACATGGATCATGAACAGCTGGATTTGTATCACTTACAACTGCAGTGGTTGCGAAGATGAAGCAGTGTAAAATTAGTTGCTTCAGATCAACACGGACACAATGCAAAAATAGTAAACTAACACCAATCTGTTCGGCACCATTTACATTACAAATACAGTGTTGATGCAAAGTAATTTTGCTTTGCATCAATGCCATGAAGTTGTATGAATATATCTTACAAATGCACCCTCCTTGTTGGCCAGGAGCACATGTTGATATGTTGTGGCCCATGGTTTTCTGTCCACAATTTCCCAACATACACTCCCAGTGGGAATGGCTCCATTTGTAAAATTTACCTGTAAGTGTAAATCCACGGTGAAAACCAACTTGGCTCTGGAGCAAAGCAGAGTGGGATTCCCTGGAAGAGAACATAAGAAATAGCAGCAGGAGTAGGCCATTCGGCCCCTCGAGCCTGCTCCGCCATTCAATAAGATCATGGCTGATCTTCTACCTCATCTCCACTTTCCTGCACTATCCCCATATCCCTTGATTCCCTTAATATCCAAAAGTCTATCGATCTCTGTCTTGAATATACTCAATGACTGAGCCTCCACAGCCCTCTGGGGTAGAGAATTCCAAAGATTCACCACCCTCTGAGTGAAAAATGTTCTTCTCATCTCAGTCCTAAATGGCCAACCCCTTATTCTGAGACTGTGACCCCTGGTTCTAGACTCCCCAGCCAGGGGAAACATGCTCCCTGCATCTACCCTGTCAAGCCCTGTAAGAATTTTATATGTTTCAATGAGATCACCTCTCATTCTTCTAAACTCTAGAGAATATCCAGCTAGTCTACTCAATCTCTCCTCATAGGACAATCCCCCATCCCAGGAATCAGTCTGGTGAACCTTTGTTGCACTCCCTCTATGGCAAGTATATCCTTCCTTCGGTAAGGAGACCAAAACTGTACACAATACTCCAGGTGTGGTCTCACCAGGGCCCTATATAATTGCAGTAAGACATCTTTACTCTTATACTCAAATCCTCTTGTAATAAAGGCCAACATACCATTTGCTTTCTTAATTGCTTGCTGTACCTGCATGTTAACTTTCAGTGATTCGTGTACAAGGACACCCAGGTCCCTCTGAACTCCAACATTTGCCAATCTCTCACTATTTAAGAGGGAACCTCAGTCTACTTTGTTCCAGAGTCAGGTTGGCTTTGACTCCAGATTTACACGGCAGATCCTTGCTGTATAACTATGCTGCATTTAAGCTACTACTTTGCACTAACACTGCTTTTGTAATTTAAATGCAACCTTAGTTATAAAGCAATTTTGTTCACTACAACACCAAATGCACATTGTAGTGACACAAAATGTGCTGTATAACTGTGTTATTAGGCATTCAAATATATAATTAACAATACAGGAGCTTAGTACCTTTCACACTTGTGGTAAATCTTGACTATGCTATTCTTACATCACAGATATTTAGCTGGCCTCTGCACAAAACATGGAGTAAAAACGTATAAATAATTACAATACATACCTGTATAAAATGAAACCCATAGGTTATAATGCTATAATTAATTTATTTAAATTCAGAAAATAGTATGGGAAGATAAAAGTATTTGGCCATAATTTGCTGTAGCAGGTCATCCAACAGCATCTGCTGTTAGTTAGACTTGTCCTTGCAGGATTAGGTTTTAAGAACAATTTCTGAAAGTGCGAGCTGATAATGTTGCAGTGAGGGAAACAGAGCACCTGGGACCTGAGTGGACAGGGCATGCAACTGTGTGTCTCCTTAATCAATCAGATTTAAGGATTGTGAAATTAACAGCACAAGGACTGAGAATGAAGTGTGAATTACAGTGGGTGAATTCAATGTCAAATCTGGTACAGAAATAGAAATAAAGAGACGAAAAGAAAGATTAAATTAAGAGAGAGAAAAGAAAGGGATAGAAAGGAAAAATAAAAAAGCAACATTTTTAAAATCTCCGACAACAATTAAAACATGAAGGAATGAGACTCCAAACTTGTAATAGTTAATTTTCAGTGCTAAAGAGGTTGACTGGCAGTAATTAACACTTAGCAAAATCGTTAAAAGGGTACTTCGACTGAAATGACAAGACTTAACTTTCTGTGGCGAGTTTAGTTCATATCTAGAGCGCAAATACAGCAACTTCTCGCCATTCGATGCATTTCAATGGTGAAGCAGACAGCGAGATGCCGTTTTCATGAAACTAACAGCAGAGCTGTGCAACTCGGACAGCAACCTTTGGATATTTGAGTTTAACTGCGCACCTGCCCCTCGCCTGAAGCTGCTGCACCATTTACGCATAAATAACAGAGAGCGCCATTAGCCTCATTGTTATTTTGACAACAAAATCTGGGCCAATAATAATTTTACATTAATTGTCACTTACCATATTCACTCACTTCATCTTTTTAAATTGGCTTTCCCATGAGAATCTCAGACTACAGACATTTAGCTGCAGAATAATGACTAAACAAGAATGCACTCAGATTCTCTGAGATATTTACCAGCAAGGAGAGAAATACCTGCAATATCTGCCACAATTTTCCACACACTTCCAGTGACCTGTTACACACACTAGGTTCAGACACATACACTTGTGAAATTCTATGGTTTGCCGATGCTCACAGACTATAAACTCATTGACATCCTTCAGTCTTGCCTGATAAATAATTAACTAAAAACATCCTGATACATGAAATCTGCATAACCGTTGAGATCTTGAAATTCTTGGGTTTTGATCATGGCGGCTATGCCAGGATCATGACTGACTCTACTGGATTTTGAGGAGTCATCAGGAGGGCAACTTATTTGCATTGGTCAAGTAGGTGAAAATACCACTTTAGGCGCATCTCCGGTGCCAGCTTGCCAAGTCTACCGTAAACTCCAGTGCTCGCCCACCTGTGAGAAGGAGGCATTGCCCTGGTCACTCCGCCGTTCCCACCAATGGTGCTCTCAGCTCCCTGAGTAAGACAGCCATTCTGCAACTTGAAAGAAACATATTTCTGGGGTCCCGGTCGCTTGGCCTTGTGGAAGCCAGTATAGCTTCACTCACTGGACGTAGTGGCCACTGCTACTACACTGGATCCACCTGGAGTCTGAGGAGCAGGAACTCCTGCCTTAAGGGAGTCCCCAACCTGGTTCCAGACCCTGGTTATCATTTGCCTTGTGGATGGACGATGGATGGGGGTTCCACCCCTTACAAGCCAAAGAGGAATCTCCCAGAAACAGCAGAGACCCTGCGTGTATTCTGGTCTCCCACTACAGTTATGGTCGGAGACCAATTGACCTCTGTTAATATAAAAGACTGTTGTTTTTCAAAAGAATCTCATCAGCTACCCAGTGATGGAAATGTGGATTTTCAACTGACATTTTTATTAAAACTTGTCCGATGACACAATTGTCCTATTTGGGATGCAGAGAGGAGGTTCTACCTCTAACTCTTGTGAAAAGAAAGAAAGTTATATATTTAGATTATACCTTATCGTGTCGCCAACTGCATTTAATGAATTACTTTTCAAGTGAAGTAATTGTTATGTTATGCAAAAAATGCATGTTGTGCACAGCAAGATCCCACAAATGACCAGTTCATTTATCTTTGAATGTGTTGGTTTAGAGAGTAACGTTGGCCAGGACACCTGGAGAACTCCCTGCTCTTCTTCAAATACTGGGATATTTAATGTTTATCTCAGTGACTAAAATAGGTAAACAGGACCTCAGTTAACATCTCATTAAAAGGACGGCACCTCTGACAACTCAACTCTTTTCAGTACTGCACTAGAGTGTCAGCCTAGGCTATGTGCTCAAGTCTTAAAGTGGGGATTAAATTCATAATCTTCATGAGTCATATTCAAGACTAAGACCAACTAAGCACAGCTGATGCTGTAGGGTACAAATTTCCTGTTGGAGCAGAAATCAGGTGGGATCAGCACAGTGCGAGAAATCCTGCTGACTCTTCTTGAATTCCTGCCTGTTTTTCAGCATTAGGATAAATGATCTAATCAGTGCAAGCTCTTGGGGGAAGAGGATGCACAGTAGGCAGGAGTTTTTAAGGCACTGTAGCAGCCACGTAAAGGGCTGCATTGTTGTCTGCACATAAAGAGGACAGGATTGAAGCTGCAGTAAAATGGAGAGTCCTCACTCACACATACCCAGATATGTTGCCCTGGAATTCATCCTAGATCAACTGACCAGCTGCACACTGCCATGCATTATGCCGGGGAGCCTGGATTGCTACATAGGTGCCTTCAATGACCTCCTATACTTTGGAAATCGATAGTGAATAGTGCAGCAGTTGAAGTAAGAACAAGTAACAGAACATGACTATTTGGTGGACCGGTCACTAAAACCATCAGCTCAGTGTTCAGAGGCAGTCAAGAAAGCAAATAAAATTTTGGGACGTATAGTTAGGTGTGACATGTAAATCAAATGCGGTGGTAATAGCGAAGATGAGACTAAAAATGTGCCAGAGACTTAGGCCCCCTTGTAAAGGAATGAGCCATACCTGTTCAGAAAAATACACCATCCTATGAACAGAATTCTGACTTTATTAAAACATGACAAACTGGGTTTAAAAATCTAAAAGCCTCAACGACACAAGCTGTGAATACAGGCTTCTGAGATAAGATGGTTTGTTGACACAAAGCTGTAAACACCATACAAGCTTTTGAAATGGGAATTGGTTGTAAATACTAAAACAATGGCCCTATTGAAGAAGCAAAGAGTTTCTTCCAAGAAGTCTGCAGTTTGGAACCAACACAATAGTTATACCCAGTTTAAAGTGTTAGAAACTAACACTTCGAACAGAAACACAGAACATTAAAAAATCATGTGACTTTGTAAAAGTAACATCAAATGAAAGACAGGAGACATAAGTTTGTAATATAACCAACTAAGATGGCTGGGGAAACAATCAAGTATTCGGTTGAAGTGTTTTTAAATTTACATGTTGTAAAAGATACAAACAAAGGACTTTGTAAATATGACATCAATAGATGCACCAAGCAATCACATTGTTTATGTGTTGAACTTGGAACACACGGAGACAGAAGTCTGCTTTCAACCAGTTAAAGTGATTTAAGAATTCAATAGAAGACCTTCGTAAGAATGGCATCAAATAGAGAAATCTGTTATAACCATTTTTTATGATAAGTTTTGAAACACCTACACAGCAGATATAATTATGCATGCAGCAGCTGAACTGACAGTAAGATTAGAAAGAAGTCAACAGAAGTATGACTGGAGATAATTAGCTTACATCAGCAGAAAACTTCAAAGAATATACCACTGAAAAAAGAGTATAAAATATAGAGCTTTCAGATACGAAGTCAGAATTCACTGGAAGGGGCAAGCAATTCTCAACTTCAGAGGCAAGCTCTGTAAGTTTTTAACTCTTTGAGTCTCAGGGATCAAAAGGTACTTTTATTTGATTTTGGTGGATATTCTGGATTATAAATAAGTATGAAGTGTGGAAATGTAACGAAGTTAAGATTTGAGAATAAGGATCTCTGATAAGAAATGTAAGCTATTTGTATTTTGAACTGTTAAAGTTGTGATTGAATCACCAACTGTTAGCTGCATGTCGGTTCTTTAATAAATCTATATGGGGGAAAAATTCAGTTGGTTGCGCCTCCTATTAGCGCCTTAAGAGGGCGCTAATGGGGCGCAAAGCATCTAGCGCCCAGGCGCGGCGAAGTTTGCGCCGCTCGTGAAATTAACTAGACATTTTGCGGCGGCGCTAAACACTACCGCCATGATCTCCTGCGCCGGCAGATCATGACATCACTCGAGTGCGCAACGCCCCGGTATCGCCCCGGAGCGGATATTGAGTGGCGCCCCCTGCCTTACCGCCTGACGCTAGCAACGACAGGTTGAGGGGAGCGTTCTGCAGTCATGAAGGGAAAGGGGGAGTGCTATTTAAAGGTGACCGCTTCCTGCCTTTTATTGTTGGTGCCATTTTTGAACTACGCATTCTGAGAGAGAGAGGGAGAGACTTCTGGAGAGATTCAACGTTGTGTGAAGGAGTTTTGGGTACTGAGCAGCACTTTGCAGGTTCATTTTGATTTGCCATTCCTTGTATCGATTTAGCAGAGACTGTGGGGGCTGCACTCTGAGCTCTTTGCCTGGTACTCTCCATTGTTCTTTCCAGCACATTTGATGTACAGGTCTCTCCAGGCCGAGATTCAAGGCTGCAATGAGCAGGATGTGGATGGAAAGCAAGATTAACCATCCCCTTTAAGAACTGGCCCGTGCCATTGTGTGTGTGTTCCATTGCTGACTGACATTACATGAGCTTCGCCAGCGCTCTGAGGTAGCGCCTCGCTCCTCGGCCTTTGCGCCTTAAGACAGGTGTGAAGCGCCTGATTTAGCGCTGCAATCACCTCCAGGGGCGATAAAAGTCAAGTTTGCAGTCGGTGGCGATAATTAGCGCCAGGCGCTAATCTTTGCGCCCGGCCGATAATTGCGCCCCAAATGGGGCGATACTGAATTTCTCCCCCTATATTTTTAGAATTGTCTCACATAGTATTTCTGTATCAAACTCACAAAATCAATTTCTGTACACTCTTTTGTGAGGAGTTGCAGAATTCTGGGGGGGTTTTCCGGACCCTCATAATATCCAGAAGGTTACAGTCTAGTTAAACTTATTAAAAGTGCTATCTGGAGGACGGTAACATCTTCAAGTCATTCCTTTCCTTTAGGGAGAGATAGCCTGGACCTTTAGACTCAATTAAGCATCTCTAGGATTTGGCTATCTCTAACTTTAGTTGAAGGTGAACATCTGGGGAATACGCCTGATCTGGGGTAGCCTGAAAAGGGCTAGGACTAGTAATTACCCCTTCACCCTCTTCATTTGCATGCAGTGAGCAGAGAAGGACTGGCGAATGCTGGTCCCAGTGGGCCAGGAGAAGGAAATCCTGGTCTAGGCGGTGAGGTGACCCTAGGCTTCAGTGCCCACATTTTCCGTCATATTCTGCTGCGTAATTCGAGCAGGATCATAGAGGAGGATCATGGCTATAATGGCTAATAGCACTCAAATTTTCCTTTCTTATCTCCTTTAGATTTGTATTCACAATTCCATGTTGTAACTGGTGCAAATGTGGGGAGCACACCGTTAGTAAGAGAGGGTATCAGTATATAATTGTAATTTTAAGGGATGGGGACAATTAAAGGGGAGTGACAACAGCGTGGAACAAAAATTCTGAAAGCCTGTAAATAGCTCAAAAGGCAACTTAACCCATTAGTTGCTTTTGCCAAGTCTGAAAGTTTAAGTGATTAAGAGTGACAGTCAATAATGAAGGCAAGGGTATGCCCACATGCAGCTTTGAGACCACAGCTGACCTAAGGTTGCCAACACTGGTTAGACATATTCCTGTAGGTTTCATCAGATGACCTGCTGCCTCCAACCATCCCGCTCCCATACTCCAGCCATTGGTCAACCAACATGTCCCTCCTCACGGAGCACCACCTTCCAATGCCAATCGGAAAGTGAACAAACTCTTCATTACCCAACTGGATGATTCTTTTCTGTCAGTCAACAGGTTTCTTTCCCCGTCTGATATTTTTATAACTAATAAACAGAAGTGTTCAAAGAAAACAACTGCCCCTATAATTTTTCTCCTGGGTTGCTCGCAGCAGTGTCCTTGACATCAGTCTTTAATTCCTGGAGACTCCAGGGCAATCCTGGAGGGTTGGCATCCCTAAGCTGATTGGTTCGGTCACTTGCTGTGCCAGATTTATGGTACATGTTTGTAACAGATGTCCTTGCAGTGTGTGGGGCAGCTCTGCATCTGACTCTGTTGACCAAGAGCCTGTGGAGATACATACCAATATCTACCCCGGTATGCCAAGTACGCATTTCCAGATCAAACTTCCTGATGAATCAGAACTTGAAGTGCAGTATATTATTCCTGTGCCAGTGAAGCTGCCTTCTATGGAATGGAAACCTGGTAATGGATGCACCTTATGGACTCAATGCAAAGCATTACCTGAAAAGCATTTAAAAGTTAAGTCTGAACATGACACCCGCAATCTCATGATAAAGGATAAGAGACGCACAAGACCCAAGATGCTATTGATAAATGTGTAAGCAGCAAAAGCTAATGGTTTCTAGTCATGTTAGGTGTGAAGTAGTAAGAGTCAGCTCCTTTGTTTTAACAAAAAGCTAAAGGCAAGGACATACCTAGCAATTCTATAATCAAAGCTCAGGCTTGTCTTTAAAACTGCTGCCCCTGGTGCCTTTGAACATGACAAGTAATCTTCCTCAGTGCTCAGCCTTGGCTAATTGTTCATGGCTTGCCCTGTCAGGCAAAGTTCTGATTTTATACAGGTGCTGCTGCTAACAGAAGGTACTTTTCACAGACACTTGTATGTCTTGGAGTGCTCTCATGCTCTGCTGTGCCCATAACGTTTTGTTTTGTTTGAGTGACATTTGAAACTAGTGCATTTTCAGCAAAGTCCTACAGAATTGCCAAGCTGTCATTTTTCAAGATTTGATCAATGGGAAACAAGAATGATTGCATAGAGTTTTCACACAATCATATTTCAGATAATATAAAATAGGAATAGCTGTATTTGATGTATGAATGCCAGCCCAGTACGTTAATATTTCCATTGTTAAATAAAGCACTTTCGCCATTGTATCCATTTTACCTGAAGTTAATGCTTTGTTATCCAGAGGACCCAAATTTAAGTTTAACATACACTACCTAACCAATAGATTTAAGAGTGCATTATCCCTAGATATAACACTAATATATCACAAACTCTAATATAACAGAAGCTGCCTCATTCCAAGCTCTCTGATAAAGAAATCATATAAAACACCCATAACAGTTGTCATATATGACCCCAAGGATAAATTTTTTAAGCTTTCTTTTTTTCAAAATTTTGTACTGTTTTAAATCTTAGTGCAATTGTTTACTTATATGGCATTTACAGGGGCATTCATTAATACCATAATGAGTCTATTAGCATAGCTATTGGTGTAGTAGCATTACATCCTTGAGAATCAGGGTGTGTTGTTGCTGGTGGTCATAAGATCAGAGGATAGCTCTGCAGGAGGCACAGGGGCTAGACTATTTTGGTCTAGTGCACTATTGCATCGGTTCACCATTCTTATGGACTGTGCAGAAGATGGTAGTATGTTCCTGTTTTTTCTTGAAGGGATATTTACTAGTCCTAGCCCCTTTAGACGCTTAATTGGGTCTAAAGGTCCGGACTATCTCTCCCTAAAGGAAAGGAACAACCCGAGAATGTTACCGTCCTCCAGATAGCGCTTTTAATAAGTTTAGCTAGACTGTAACGTTCCGGATATTATGAGGGTCCGGAAAACTCCCTCAGAATTCTGCAACTCTTCACCAAAGAGTGTACAGAGATTGCGTTCGTGAGTTTATGATACAGAAGTCTTATGTGAGACAATTCTAAAAATATATAGATTTATTAAAGAACCGACATGCAATTTACATTTGGTGAATCAGTGAATCGCAACATTATCCGTTCTAAAAAGAGAAAAAATGCTATCTTATTATTAACAGAGAATCTTACTTTTAAATCTTAACTTCGCTACAGTATTACAGTTCTTAAAGGTTTCTATTCAGGATATCCATCAATATCAAATACCTTTGATCCCGAGGTACAAAGAGTTGTAGACTACAGAGCCGCCTTTGAAGCCGAGAATCGCTTTGCCCGATTAAAGCGAGTCTGTTATCCCATTTGAGAGTTCAATATTTATACCCTTTTCCAGTGGTATCTCCTTTAAGGTTTTCTGCTGATGCAAGCTAATTATCTCTAGTCATTTTTCTGCCGACCTCTGCAACTCTTACTGCCACCTCAGCCAGAATCATGTCTCATCTCTAGGTATTCTAAGTTTACCATATAAAAACGGTGTGACGGCAGGTGTTCCTTACTTTATGTCATCTTTACGAGGGCAGATGTTCCTTATCATATGTGCTTCTTTACGACGTGTAAATTAGAACACCTTATCCAGGGTGAACCATTGTTTTTTTTCCCAAAAGGTCAGCCTGTCAGAGCCATGCACCTTCTGTTTCAATAAGGTTATTTATTCAGGGTCAACAACTGTCTTATCTCAATAGCCAGAATGCTTTCATAGCTATTTCATAGTTAGGTTTCTAAATTTCCAAACCCAGTTTGTCATTTTTTAATAAGACCAGAATTCTTTCATAAGATAGTGTATTTTTCTGAATAGGTTATATGGCTTATTCCTTCACACTCTCTCCTATCAATCAATCTTTGTCTCTGTGGGGATGGGGTGGGTGGTGCTATGAAGTTGGTAAGGGCAATTTTATTCTTTTAGAGCTGGGACAGTGTGCATTAAATATATTCCTTATAACTCACCATATATTTGGTGATGCTATTGTGAATAATCTTGAAAATTCCTGAAGTTATGGTGCATGAGGGGTTAACTACATTGTTAATATTAAGGTGTCAGAAATGAGGACAGAGGTGTTGGAATCCTGCATGTAGTGTTCTAGATTCCATTGTGTTAATATAAATTATTTAATGTTACATAATCAAACAACTATTCAGGAAATCAACCACGTTTTAACCCCAAGCCAATAAATCTAAGCATTTTTACCTGTTGACCACCAACTAAAACCTGCAGGTAATTTACATTTGATCGCTGCCTTCATTGAGCATTCCATTGTTCCACTGACAACTCACCAATTGATAGATTATTTTAAGTTGAACTCCATTGTAAATGCTGCTACATTGAAATTTACATTGAAGCATTCTAACAAGTTTTATGCTGCAGCAAGGTGTCACAATGATATTCCCGCCCCCGCTGAGGTGGATGCCTCAGTTACACTGCAAACGGCGCAGTCACCGACCCAGAATATGCTAATGCCACTGGGATTTGAGATGTGGTCAAGGGCCCATCCATGGGGCAGGGAGAAGTGCTGCCCCCACCCCAGGTCTACCCCAGAAAGCCCTCCACAGGAACTTCAGGGTTAAAATGTTTAATACTAATAAAACTGCTATACACACTATATAAAAGAAAGAAACAAAGACTTGCAATTATATGGTGCCTTTCTCAATCTCAGGACATCCCAAAGCGCTTTACAGACAATGAAGTACTTTTTGTAGTGGAATCACTGTTGTAATGTTGGAAACATGGCAACTAATTTGTGCACAGCAAGCTCCCACAAACAGCAATGACCAGATAATCTGTTTTAGTGATGATGATTCAGAGATAAATATTTGCCAGGACACTGGGGATATCTGCCCTCCCCTGCTCTTCTTCGAAATAGTGCCATAGGATCTTTTACGTTCACCTGAGAGGGCAGACGGCACTTTGGTTTAACGTCTCTTCCGAAAGACAGAACCTCCAATAGTGCAGCACTCCCTCAGCACTGCACTGGAGTGTCAGCCTAGATTTTATGCTCAAGACTCTGGAGCGGAACTTGAACCCACAACTTTCTGACTCAGGTGAAAATGCTACCAACAGAGTATCACAATATCATATTAATACATTGCTTTAAACAGTTTTATTTTTTGATCATTTAGTTCATCACAAGATCTTTCAGGAATACAGGTAATTTTTTGGCAATTCTGGTGAGTTAAAATAGAAACATTGGACCCAAAAACCCAGGATCCCACTCCGCCACCGAGCTATGGTGGCTCAGCACCTCCAACCAACTGGTGACCTACATGACCTGGACTCCATCAGATCTTTCACCAGTCAGGCAATTTGCATATTTTTGATGGTCAATATTATTTTGATTTCACTTGGTACAAATGTGCGGTTCTTGAGTTTTCCAGGGCATGAAACTGGGCGTGGAAACTCTGTGGGCCTCACTTCTGCTCGAAGAAGATATGATTTGCCTGCCAAAAAAGAAATAGTGGGAATTTTGGCATATGATTCCATCACGCTGGTCCCACCTCCATTAATGACATCAGACAGCAAGGAGACAGACACAGAATCCATCCATTCCAGCCCACATAGAAAATCCTGACATCACTTCCAATAAGTTAGAGATAAGGTGGACAACTCTCCAGGAATTAAAGATTAATTTCTAGGATATTGCTGAAAGAAACCCGGGAGAAAAATCATAGAGGAATTAAAAAAGTGTGTGTCTTTTGTTCATTAGTTATGAAAATATTGGAGATAGGAAAAAGGCTGTTTGAGTAACAGTCGAGAATCATCCAATCGGATAACAAAAGGGGTAATTTGAATTTAACCCGTCCAGCGGGAACTGATGGGATCGGGTGCAATGCTGGTTTTACACCCTGCCTGATTTTACTCTCCATCAATGGAGAGTAACATTGGGCAGGATGTAAGACCAGTGTTCCACCTGAGCCCATGGATTTTCCACCCAACGAGTTAGATTAAAATGATCTGTTCACTTTCCAATTGACGTGGGAAGGAAGGCACGAACCCGAGAATGGACATGTTGGGCTGCAGCGACGCTATTTAAAGGGATCTTCACCAATCACTCGCACCTGTCAGGGTTTTGAAGTTTGAGTGGCTGTGTGCTTGTTCCTGCTACTGGAAGAGTTTCCTTAGTCATTTCAAGGTTCTTTGGTATCAGGGAGTGTTCTGGCAAGTACAAAACTCCCTCATTATTTTTGAAAGGCTTCAAAGTACAACACTTGCTAAAAATCACTCACTTATTGAATGTGCAGTTGGTATGCAACCACAGACAGCGAATCCTCAATGTCAATGCCTGCTATCCTGGCAGCAGCCATGATGCCTTCATCCTGTGCCAGCACTCTCCCAGTCACCACATCAAGCTCGAGGGTGGCTGCTCAGAGACAAGGGCTATCCGCTCTCCACCTGGCTCATGACTTCCCTACGCAACCCCAACACCTCTGCCCAGCACTCATATAATGACAGCCATGCTGCCACCAGGAACATCATCGAGCAGACCATCGGCCTACTGAAGCAACGGTTCCACTGCCTTGACTGCTCAGCAGGAGCCCTCCAGTACTCGCCAGAGCGGGTGCCCATTTCATGGTGATCTGCTGCATGCTCCACAACTTGGCCATCATGATGGCGCAGCCCTTTCCAGCAGGGATTGCGGGACCACCTCAGGAGGAGAATGAGGCAGAGGAGGAGGAGGAGGAAGAAGAGGAAGAGGAGGTGGAGGAGGAAGAGGATGATGAGGAGGATGAGGAGGAAGAGGACGAGGAGGAGGACGAGGAGTAGGAGGAACAGGAGGGAGAGAGGAGGCAGCGAGACAATCGGCCTTCCAGACGGGTTGTCCGTGACTGGCTCATCAGACTGCGATTCGAATGAATGAAACCCCAGATCCCTGTTGCTCACCACATCCCCATCATACCATCCCTGTCTCACGCCATATCACAGCATCCTCCTGGGTGCAAAGGTGAAATGAAAGAGACCACAAAATATTGCAAACACCATTAATAAATTTATCTATAATGTATCACACATATTACATGAATTCTAATAACTAATAACCCTTGTGCCTGCCATAGTTGAATAGCTGTTATTGTGTGCAAGGTGTGAGATATGAGTGTTAGTGTTGCTAGGTAGAGATTGTTGGTGGGTGAGTGCTGGTGGTGTGGTGCATTGAGCAGTGTGTGAAGCTTGTGGTACAGATGGTGGTATGTAGCATTTGTTGAAGCCTTCACTCACCCTGACCACCTGTGTGAGCTCGTTAAACTTCCTCCTGCACTGGGTGTGGGTCCTGGGGACCACAGTGCTGCCCGTGATGTGTTGTGCCACCTCCCTCCACATAGTCCAGCAGACTTGTGGCGAGGGCCTCCTGCCAGTTGGTACAGGACCACTCGCCTTCTCTCCACTGCTAAAACCAATGCCTCCAAAGCTTCATCGGAAAAACTTCTGGGGCAGCGATCTGCCATCAGGATTTGTAAATAAGTGCTCCTTCTCCTTATCCTTCTTCTTATGGTTGTTGGGGCAGCTGCACACCCAACAATGCTGAGAATGAGCTGCTGCAGCATCAATGAACCTCCCCTTTAAATAGTGAAAAAAGCCTGTGGCAATCATTACTTGAGTTTAGACTACACCCGATATCGGTCCATCTTTTCAGTGTAATGCCAATGAGCTTGGGTTTTTAGACTAGAATCATGACTGCAATCCTTTTAATGAGGAGTGAGGATGAATTTTGCATGCAGTCTGGATGATTTTCACCTGGCGCTACTTAACCATTTTTAGTCTAAACACTGCCCATTCCTTTGCTATAATGAATTTTTAGCCCTTAAGGTATTGGATTTAAACTCGTGCGGGCTACTTTGTAATAATCTATTTGTTTCTCCATCTGAACTGGCGATATGTACACTACATTTAAATAGATCTCAGTGAAGACTCTGCTAATACAGTGTAAGGTTAATTTTGTAAGACACATAACTGGATCTTGCAAAGTTTTCCTCCCATATATTAATGCTACATTCTGTGCAAAAATATTGTAGAAGGCAAACAATGCTAATTAAATAGTAATAACCCAATAGTACTATATGGGATGCAAATACTCTCAGAAAAAAATAATATATGGCTTCTCTGTAATATTTTTTAGATTTAAGGGAAACTGGCTGCCAGGCTTTGAGAAGATGTATCAGTGACTTGTGCCACAAGGTGGTGCTCTCCTCAGTCTCTAAAGTAGATGTATTTCACCACCAAGTGGAAAAGCACAAAAAGTACTGAAGGGGAATACATCTTTTCGAAGGTGAAACAAAGAGGAGGGGTTTTGAGGAAAGAGTTCCAGAAAGCAGGACTGTGATGCTAAAGGCTCTAAGTAGAGGGTGTGAACTGGCATGTAGGGTTGGAGGAGGCTGGAAATGGTAGCTGGAGCAAGGCTATAGAGAGATCAGTAGACAAGGATGGGCTAGAAGCAAATGTAGCCCAGCTCAAATGAGGAATAAGTGAGAGAGAGAGACGGTAGTCCAAAGGATGAAGTTAATGCAGAATCAATATAACTAGTAGAAGAAAAGCAGAGAGACAAGTGTGACCTGGTAGTGAGAGTGAACGTCGGTCACAGTTGAGCATGTGATTTGTGAACTAAAATGAGAGCCATGATAAAAGGTACGCGGTGTCTATTAACTGAAGTGAATTCCTTGCAGCCTACAGACGACTTTATCATAAAGGGTGATTAGCACCATTTGAACAGTACGAAAGGTAGGAAAGATACTGGAAGGGCTCAGCATCACAGTGGTGCAAGGCACAAACAAAATGAGAATGTTTTTGCAATGAAAGTGAATTTGCACTGCACATTTACAAATATTATATGCATTTAGAAAGTTATATCCATAAATTTAAAGAATGAAATTGGCTGTTTGACTTGCAAAGCAAAATCAAATATCGCATCCTTAAATGAAATCAAGGGGTGCTAACATCGTCGGGGTACAAATTTTAGCGCCCCGAAAAAGTTAGCGCCCCTCCGCCAGAAATTGAGTTGTAGCGCCCCAAGCAGGAGGCAGGGCCTACTGGAAGTGCTCCACCTCCTTCTTGGGGCACTACAACTGAAGATCGCGGCACTACATGCAACAGCGCCAGGCGCGTTGGCACGTAGCACCGCATCATTGCAGGCCTCCTCCCCTGATTAAAGGGGAGAGGCCTAGCGCTGCGCGCACCGGGGAGCGGGGTGCCGTGAAAACAGCCCGGCACTCAAGAGGAGTGCCGGGCTGAGCGATCACGGCCGGCACCCCGAGAAAAAAAGGGGAAGGGGGCAGGTGCTGGCAGTCGGCCAAAAAAAACGGCCGCCCTGACAACTGCCCCTTTTAGTAACGCTGCCGCCGCTGCAAAAACACCCCATTGACCCTGTCGGACAAATTGTCCGGCGATAGGTCAAAGGGTGCAAGGGAAGTTTGTGGCCGGGGAAGCAGGTGGGGGCGCTGCGCACGGTGATGACATCATCATGAGAGGCGCAAATCACCCATTTTTTACCCACAAGTCTCAAAATAGATCAAGGCAATAGTTATGGAGGAATGTGGGGAACGCATGGATGAATTGTTTCTGGGGTTGGGTTAATCTCTAAAGTGGGCACTGATGCAGGCCTATGTGTCTGTGGGATGTCGGAGCCACAGTAAGAACAGTAATAGAGTGTTGGGAATCCAGGGAGATACTGTGGGGCTGTAAGGAGGTAGTAGGCTCCAAAAATATACTGAGAAAAATGAGCAGTAAACACGTGTGCCTGACTAGGAGGAGGGAGGAAGAACATAGTCATACTGCACAAAGCTTCAATACAACAACTTGCATTTACATAGCACCTTTAACTTAGAAAATACATTGCAAGATACTTCACAGAAGCATAATCAGACAAAAGAAGATATTAAGTGGGGTGACTAAAAGCTTATTCAAAGAGGTGTGCTTTAATGAGGGTCTTAAAGGACGAGAGGCGGAGAGGTTTATGGAGGGAACTCCAGAGCTTAGAGCTTAAACTGCTGAAGGCACGGCCGCCAATGGTGTGGCAAAAGGATTTTGGGATACACGAGAGGCCAGAGTTGGAGGAACACAGTGTTCTTGGAGGGTCTTTTGAATGATACATTAAACCAAGGCCACGTCTACCTTCTCAGGTGGATGTAAAAGATCCCATGGCACGAGTCGAACAAGAGCAGGGGATTTCTCCCAAGTGTCCTGGCCAATATTTACTTCTCAATCAATATAATTAAAAACAGGTTATCTGGTCATTATCTTATTGCTGTTTGTGGGACCATGCTGTGCGCAATTTAACTGCCGTATTTCCCTACATTATAACAGTGACTACATTTCAAAAGTACTTCATTGGTTGTAAAGTGCTTTGGGACGTCCTGAGGTTGTGAAAGATGCTTTATAAAGGCAAGTTCTTCTTTGCAGGACTGGATAAGGTTACAGAGATAGGGAGAGGCAAGGCCAAGAAGGGATTTGAGCATGAGGATGAGAATTTTAAACTTGAGGAGTAGAGGGATTGGGAGCAACTGTAGGTTAGCGAGCACAGGGGTGATGGGTGAGTGGGACTTGATGCAGGTTAAGATACGGCAGCAGAGTTTTGGATGATCGAGAGGAGCAGTAATTGAGCCTGGAGAAGTGACAAAGGCTTGGAAGAAGCGTCAATGAGAGATATGCTGAGGTAGGGGTGCAGGTGGATGAAGTTTCAGATGTCATGGGGAGGTGGTTAGACTCTGCCTTGTTGGAGGTGTTCATTGCCTGGCACTTGTGTGGCACAAAGGCTACTTGCCCCTTATCACTCCAAGCCTGGATGCGGGCACAGACTGCTTCATTATCTCAGGGATTGCGGATGGAGCTGAACACTGTGCAGTAATCAGCGAACAGCCCCGCATCTAAGCTCATGATGAAAGGAAGCTCATTGATGAAGCAACTGAAGATAGTTGGGTCTAGGACACTGCCCTGAGGAGCTTGTGCAGCGACGTCCTGAGGCTGAGTTCAGTGGGACACAATGAAAACTGATTTGCTCTTAAATTTACAAAATATATACTCATTCTGACCCTAACATTCAAATTGGTGTTGCCTAAACAATTGAGTCAGATTCATCCTCACATCTCAACAAGGCTTTTCTTTTGATGTTTGGTAAACATTACTTAGCCTTTGCTGATCACCACGATTGAAAATGTTATTGGAAAATTTTTCAATGCTTAAATGATTCCCTTGTTCTTAAATATATTCAGAAATGTTCTTTTTGCTGGTGTACTGTAACACTATAAATTGTGGTACAGTAGGTTGAAACTTGAAAACACAAGTAAGCCCATTTTAACTGACAACATGAAAGGAAAATCAATAGAACCAGAGAACCATAAACGTCTACATCACATAAAGAGACCATTAGGCTTATTGGGGGCTAATTAGGGTGTAGCACCCATTTTTTGGCGCTACACGGTGACCTAACACTCGAAAATGGTGTCCGAGATGCGCGTGCACTTCCAATGGGAAGTGCGCAGGACACCATTTTGGTAAAGCGGTTTGCGTGCGCACACCTAACGACCGCCGGCAGCATGCAAAGCAGGCCAAACATGACACGAATCAGTGTGCAACGCTGATCTGACGCCAGTGCTGCCATTTTCCAACTGCCACGCCCTGTCTTAACCTCACACAGCTGAGCATGACGTTAAATGGAATGAAGGACTACCCACCAGTAATCATGAACTAGAGGTTAGTTGCTGGATTATTTCTTCTGGCTGCTGGTGCAATTATATATATTTTTGGAGCTTTGCTATACTTAGTTAAAGTTTGAGTACACTACAGGGAGTGGTCTGGCTGGTCTTGCAGTACTTTTTTGTCATATAAAATATTGTGCTGAAAGAAGTTGCTTCCAGACATGGGTGGCCTGTTGGGGCTTCTTCTGGGAATTGAACATGACTGGAAGAATGAAGAGAGGTCAAGCTGAGCAGGACAAGCTGCTAGAGGAGGGAGGAGGAGGCGGGGGAGAAGGGCTCTCAGCAGGAGGCCATATCCACTGAGGGTTTTTAGGGAGCAATTCTCTTACCTCAACTTCAGTGAGGACCAATGCATGAGTCATTTACGCTTCACAAAAGAGGTTGTGACTTAAATCTGCCAACTGCTGCAGCCACAACTGCAACCTCAAAGCAGGGCAAGTACAGCATTGGCTGTCAAGGTGATCGTGGCTCTTAACTTTTATGCGTTTGGCTCCTTCCAGGCTGCTACTGGAGATATAAGCAACATTTCGCAGTTTGCAGTGCACTGCTGCATGAGGGATGTCACTGCGGCTCTCTATATACAAAGAGACAGCTTCAACTCATTCTCTATTGCCAGAGACAAGCAGGCGGAGCGAACATGAGAGTTTGCATGGATTGCAGGCTGCCCCATGGTGCAGGGTGCAATTGACTGCACGCACATTGCCTTGTGTGCAGCTCATGTGAACTCGGGCATTTTCATGAACTGAAATGGATTTCACTCCTTCAATGTGCAGCTGGTGTGAGTCCTACAGGCAGCGTATCATGCAGGTGAATGCCCATTATCCTGCCAGTAGTCACCATTCCTTCATTCTGTGGCAGTCCTCTGTGCCACCTGTATTTGACACCACAGGCAAGTCAAAGGCTGGCTACTGGGTGACAAGGGTTATCCACTCATGACATGGCTCATCACTCCAATCCGGAACCCACGCACACGTGCGCAGCAGGCCTACATTGAGAGTCATGCTGCCACAAGGAACATTATACTGTGCACCATCGGCATCCTCAAGCAACGCTTCTGCTGCCTGGGCTGCTCTGGAGTGGCCCTCCAGTACTCAGCTGAGCGGGTATCCAGATTTGTGTTAGTATGCTGCATGTTGCACCATCTCTCCATTATGAGGGAACAGCCCTTGCCACCACCTGTCAGGTGAGAAGTTAAGGAGCAGGACCATGAGAAGATGAGGAGGAGGAGGAGAGGAAGTGGAAGAGGAGGAAGTGCAACAGGAAGTGGAGGAACAGGAAGAGGAAGGGAGGCTACAACGTAGACAGCCCCTTTCTGTCAGGCTCTACATGATCAACCTCAACCACACCTCCCCATTGACCAACAGTCCCACACTCTATCTTTCCTCTATCACTGACCATCACATCGTCCTCTTTCCGGCAACACAAAAATGAAACCACCGGAAAATGCACATACCAATCCAATTTTATAAAATGGACAGTGTGGGTAGTGCTGGCTGCATATGCAGCAATCATTTAAAACAGCAGGCAGCTCAAATTTAACATGCTGCCTGCACCGTAATGAACGGGCGCAGGTTAATCGCGTACCGCGATCCCCGCACTCATTTTCAGGGATTAGTCAATTTAACCTCCATCATGTCTGTAACCATTCTTTGCTAGAGCAATCCAAAACCAATCCCACTGTCCAACACTCTCTCCATAACTCTGTACCTTCCTCTACTTCATATGTTTATACAATTCTCCCTTAAAAGGTTCAATGATTTGTGTCTCAACTACTCCCTGTAGCAAAGAGACTCATGCTTCACTGACTCTGCATAAAGGACTTCATCCTCACCTCTTTTCTCACTGTCTATGTGACAATTTTAAATTGTTAGTCCCCCATCTGAGTCTAAAGTGAAAAAAGGTGGGCATTTTAGACCCTTTAGTGATGGTACAGGCAGAGACCAATTTAGTTATTAGTGCCCAGGTGATGGGTTTTCCCCCTTCCTAGCAATGCTGCTAGTGTCCCATCCCAGGCAGAAAAACTCCTACAATCCGGGAAAGGCCCTGAAATTCCACAGGCTGCATTCCTGGCAATTGTGCTGCGATCACATCTGCTGGTGAACCTCCAACACTGACCCCGCCAGAGATTGCGGCGTTAGTGGAAGGGAATCTCATTTGCATGGGGCAAGTGCCAATTCAGGCACATCTTTGATGTCTGTCTGCCCCTTGTGCTTGGAAACTTGGACATCCAGTCGAGAGGGCTCAGCCATAACCATCCCACTCCCTCATCTCTACTGGCCTCCACTACTGTGCCAGGTTCCCAGTCAGGACCAGGAAATTAATTTGCCTTGTGAGGGGCAGACAGAAGTTCTGTCCCTTACAAGCCAGTATGGAACATCCCAGATACAATAGCAAAATACTGCGGATGCTGGAAATCTGAAATAACAACAGAAAACGCTGGAAAAACTCAGTAGGCCAGGCAACATCCGTGGAGAGAGAAACAGAGTTAACGTTTCAGGTCGAAGACCTTTCGTCAGAACTGGAAAAAAGCAGGAAATGGAATAGATTTTAAAGCAAGTTTAGCGGCTGGGAAATGGGGGAGGGGATGAAAGAACAAAAGGGAAGGTCAGTGATAGGATAGAAAGCAGGAGAGATTAAGAGACATTGAGAGACATTAAGAGATATTCAAGGCAAGAGGAGGTGGTAATGGGACAGGTTAAGGAACAAAGGATGGCTCTAGATGAAGTGTGAATTGCGCTGGCAGAATGAAGGACAGCTGCCATGCTTCCGACATGTCTTCCTTTTTCCTCAACCGAGGATTCCCCTCTACTGTGGTTGACATGGCCCTCGACCGTGTCCGTTCTATCTCCCGCACTTCTGCCCTCACCCCTGCCCCTCCCTCCCGGAACCACGATAGAGTTCCTCTTGTCCTCACCTTTCACCCCACCAGCCTTCACATTCAACGGATCATCCTCCGCCATTTCTGCCACCTCCAGCGAGATCCCACCACCAAACGCATCTTCACCTCACCTCCCCTTTCAGCATTCCGTAGGGACCGCTCCCTCCGCGACACACTAGTCCACTCCTCTACCACCCCCAGCACCCCTTCCCCTTCACCCGGCACCTTCCCGTGCCAGCGCAGGAGATGCAACACATGCCCTTATACCTCCCCCCTTCCCTCTGTCCAGGGCCCCAAACGCCCCTTCCAGGTGAAACAGCGATTTACTTGTACTTCTTGCAATTTAGTATACTGTATTTGCTGCTCACGATGTGGTCTCCTCTACATTGGGGAGACCAAACGCAGATTGGGTGACCGCTTTGCGGAACACCTCCGTTCAGTCCGTAAGGGGGACCCCGAGCTCCCGGTGGCCTGTCACTTTAATTCACCGCTCCATTCCCACTCAGACCTCACCGCCCTCGGCCTCTTGCATTGTTCCACGGAAGCTCAGCGGAAGCTCGAGGAACAGCACCTCATCTTTCGATTAGGCACTCTACAGCCCTCTGGACTCAACATAGAGTTCAACAATTTCAGATCATAACCTCGGCCCCTCACATATATATATATATTTTTTTTATCCACATTTTTTTTTATCCACCCTTTTTGTTTGGCCCCTTTTTTTCTTCCCTCCCACATGGCAGCTGTCCTTCATTCTGCCAGCGCAATTCACACTTCATCAAGAGCCATCCTTTGTTCCTTAACCTGTCCCATTACCACCTCCTCTTGCCTTGAATATCTCTTAATGTCTCTCAATGTCTCTTAATCTCCCCTGCTTTCTATCCTATCACTGACCTTCCCTTTTGTTCTTTCATCCCCTCCCCCTTTTCCCAGCCGCTAAACTTGCTTTAAAATCTATTCCATTTCCTGCTTTTTTCCAGTTCTGACGAAAGGTCTTCGACCTGAAACGTTAACTCTGTTTCTCTCTCCACGGATGCTGCCTGGCCTGCTGAGTTTTTCCAGCATTTTCTGTTGGAACATCCCAGAAACTGCTATAACTAGGTCTGCCTTATTTCCATGAGAGTTCTGCAGGTCTCTGACTGGAGTCGCGGTGGAATACCAGTAGAGTATTTTGGGGCCATTTTGTTCCTTTCACTTTTTAGCAAATGTTTAACCATATTACTCTTCATTCACTTACACCAGTAACAAACTAAACAGCGCTTCTCAATTAAAAATATATTCAGATTCATCTGCTTTGCAATAATGTGGCTGGAAAACAAAGTTACTAAGAGCCATTTGGCTGCATCATGGTTTCAACATGCATTTAAATTTGTTTTTATGAAATTCTATCTTAGAAAGATGTGGTCCGCCCTCTACTGGTGGTATACTTAATAACAGTAAAGATCAGCTGCCCTGGAGGAATATGAGATCTGTTAACACAATTGCCACCTTACTCTGTGCAAAATCAACACATTGTTGTGACGTGTGAGGAAAGAACCAAATCACAAAAGGAGAGGGGAAGGGTGCTGGAAAGAGCAGAGCAGGTTATTAGCATTTTGAACCAAAACAATCTTTCCATTTCTTTGATAGAATCACAGAATCATAGAACGGTTACAGCACAGAAGGAGGCCATTCGGCCCGTCGAGCCCGTGCCGGCTCTCTGCAAGAGCACTTCAGCTAGTCCCACTTCCCCGCTCTTTCACTGTAGCCCTGCAAATCGTTTTCCTTCAGGTACTTATCCTATTCCCTTTTGAAAGCCACGATTGAATCTGCCTCCACCACCCTTTCAGGCAGTACATTCCAGATCCTAACCACTCGCTGCGTAAAAAGAGTTTTTCCTCATGTTGCCTTTGGTTTTTCTGATTGATATGAATATTTGTGTATTTTGTTATGAGGAATATCCTTTCGATATCTTGCTACTTGTTTCTAACCAAAAAAAGACAAGCTTACATCACAGTATGACAATGTGATGAAACAACTGTTTGAAGTTACCTCAAAAAGATCCAGAACATAAAAATGTTCAGTCTGAATATACAAATGTATGAGCCCATCCTCATTCCAGCTTTTGGCAATTAAAAATAGCCTAACAGCAGCAGCAGGAGGCTTTTGATGTGTGAGTTCTTTGCAGTATTCTGTCTATACAGTGGCAATCACACGTAAAGATGTAGCAATGAACAAGGCAGTGGTTGGTCTCTGGCACCAGTGGGTGAAATGGAACTGTGTGTTATTAGCTACAAACACTTAATATGTTTGGCTGAAATTCCTCTGTGTGTTATTTTAAAGGACATGTTAACCTACTTCTTTTAAAGGACGCGACTGCTGCCAACGAACCGGAAGCTGCGTAGAAGTGTTCTGCGCATGCACACTTCCTGCTTGTTAGGGGAGCAGGCTCGTTACATTTTTTTTTAATGCCAGGGAGGGAGTGGGCTCTGGGGAAAATTGCTGGGGAGGGAGCGGGCTCTGGGGAAAAAAAACAGAAACATCATGCTTACGGTTCCAGATTAATGCGCAGTCTGCTTCAGCGCAGCTTCCGGTCGTTGGCAGCAGTCACTCCCTGTTTTAAATAGCAAAGAAATTCCATACAAACATATTAAGCATTTGTATGCTCATATTGCACAATGCGATTTCACCTCACCCAGGTGAATGACCTCTTCACAAGACATGCTCTGTACTGGTCCACAAGTGAGTATTTATATTTCCTGACATTAAGGTGAGCGGGATACTAATGACACACCACCCAACTAACACTCAGTAACCCAAGCAAAGAATCTACCTATCTGTATCAGAAGAGAGTGTTTGTACTTGGAGTTGGAGTACTACAATGTAAACGGCTCTCTTCCAGCTTGCTAATATTTCACCAAGATCTATGCTACCCTCAAGTGGCTATAGAACAGATTTAAACTTTGCTACCTCACAGTAATACTTCACTGTCAACATTCAGAATAGCAAAGTCAGGGCCATTCAAAACTAAAACCTGCTGTTGACTAATTATCACACAAACAGGAGCACAATAATGCAATAAACCAACCGTTGACTATAATCTTTTAATTCAAAAGGCTGGTTGCCAAAGAAAAGACAAAATGTATTTAGTTTAAGGAAATTTAATGACTAACTTTTGTGTAATGCTGTTAGTCAGTTTTAATAACACGTATAACAAAGAGATCCTGGATGCAGTTGTTGTCTAAAAACATGAATATTCATCCGATCATTTGTAGCACTGTCCCCAGACAAAGGATAACACACAAAAAAAGTATTAACATTCTTAGATATTTCTCCTACATTTCTTGCACTATGATTATAGGTTTTATGTTAAGTAGGAATTGAGACACTGGGGTAAATTATTTGAGACCTCGGGGTAGATCTTGAACTTACTGCCCAAGCTTAAAACTGGCATTGTAGATCAGCTGCCCATTATAGAAACTGCCCGATTTTCATTTCCACTGATTTCTACGCCAGTTTTTTGCCCGGGCAGTAGGTTGAAAATTTACCTGCTTGTGTCACTGTAGGGGGCTCACACACAGCACATGGCTTATCAGGTGCAACACACAAGACATTCCATCCATTTGACAGGAAAGTCATGGGCAGAGAATCCACAATTTTCTGCTAAGCTGTGTAAGGTTTCCAAAATTTGCAGATCCCCAAAACCTAAGGAAAAAGGACTTTGGAACTACCCCAGAGTGATAATATTGCATTTGGGCCTAACCTAAGGAATGTAAGACCAAAAACCAAGTTTTGGCATTTAAAAACTATGTCTGGGCCTGTAAAGGAACAAAAGGTGGGCTCAACCTCTGTAAAAGCAGTTTTGGGTATTGCAGTTAGTTGCAATGTCTGGGGAACCGGGATGACCTCACTCAAAGCCCCAGCAAGCATTAACATTTTGACAATAGACCCTAGGAGAAGACAGTCCCACCCAAAACAACAGGTCCCATCAAACCGATTACAGAGCCCATCAGGAAACATGCATAATACAAATCACTCAGGACTAGGCTATAGAAAAGACCGAGTCCAGCCTAGAAACACAAAACACAAAACCAATCACCAGTGATCAGCCAAGGAGATCGACTGGATGGAGCTATCCTGAAACCACTTCACACATTTACAAACCAGTTAACACGCTAGTAAAGTTGTTACTGTTAACGAGGCCTCAAATTGAAAGGCTGTTTTCTCAAGAAGCCAGTTCAGCAGTAACAACAGTTCAAGTTCAACAGAAGGCAGTTCTGCGGTTTGGAGTTCAATTGAAAGCCTGTTTTCAGCAGAAGTCAGTGCTGGAGTTACAGAGTTCAGGAGAAGCAAGTTGGGCAGTTAAAGAAGACAGTTCAGTAAGAAGGGAGTTCTCCAGTTCTCCAGCTCAACAGTTACAGTTCTGCAAGAAGGCAGTTTCCACAGCTCGGAAGAAGACAGTTTAAACAGAGGCAGAGTTCAACAGAAAGAAGTTCAACAAAGAAGGCCAACAGCTCCAGAAGTAGGCCGACACGCAAGAAGAAACCAGAGCGACCGCCTCAGTGACCATCGGACACCTCACGGCAACAAGGGCCTTACGAAACCTTTTACTCAAAAGACTCTAAACCCTAACTCTCAACTGTCAAGGATTCGTTTGGTGAGCATTATCCCTGGTTCTCCAGAGCCCAACCTAGCTAGAGAAGTGGGATTGGGAGGGGTGAAGTATTCTCCTAATGTTATTTCCCTCGCCTGTACCGAAGTGTTCCCACTTTTAGAGTGTTAAGAGTGTTTGTGTTGTGTTTTACTTTTCTTGAATAAAGATCAAAGTTCTTTCATCAAACTCAGTTGTCTGCTGCACTTTTCATCACAACCCCCAAATAAGTCCAGGGTCTAGAACCAAGGGAGTGGGAGCGATTCGAACTGCTCAGAAGTCAGAGGTGAAGCTGACACAAACCACCACCCCCTACAGCTGCCCATCGGGTGAGAAGCACTGGCAGTAGCACAGGATCTCTGAAAATTTATCCACACTATATTGCAAAATGACTGAGTAAATTCTGAGCAGTAGTGGAGATCTGACCTGCCTTCTGCATGCTGTATTTTAAACTTTCAGCATAAGTTTCCATACTAGTGAATCTCTTGTGACATTGTTCTTGATGAGTTGAAGGATGTAGCATTGGTTTTCAGCTGTGGCTCAGTTGGTAGCACACTTGCCTCTGAGTCAGAAGGTTGTGGGTTCAAGTCTCACTCCAGGGATTTGAGCACGTAAATCTAGGCTGACACTCCAGTGTAGTGCTGAGGGAGTGCTGCACTTTCAGAGGTGCCATCTTTTGGATGAGACTTTAAACCGAGGCCCTGTCTGCTCTCTCAGGTGGATGTAAAAGATCCCATGGCACTATTTCGGAGAAGAGCAGGCGGTGTTATCCCCGGTGTCCTGGCCAATACTTTTCCCTCAACCAACATAACAAAAACAGATTATCTGGTCATTGCTGTTTGTGGGACCTTGCTGTGCGCAAATTGACTGCAGCGTTTCCCACATTACAACAGTGAATCCACTTCAAAAGTACTTAATTGGCTGTAAAGCGCTTTGAGACGTCCGGTGGTCGTGAAAGGCGCTATATAAATACAAATCTTTCTTTCAGATCCTGGCAAAAGTGAGGTTATGCTGTCCCAAAGCATGGGCACACCTGCACCCATAGTGCAGGGAGCAGGCCGCACTGAATTTTGCAATCAATTTTTCAGATGAGACGTTTAACCAAAGGACGTCTGCCCTTTCTGGTGGACATAAAAGATCCCATGGCACTATTTCAAATAAGATCAGGGGCGTTCTCCCCATTCTTCTGGCCAATATTTATCCCTCAACCAACATCACTAAAACAGATTATCTGGTCATTATCTCATTGCTGTTTGTGGGACTTTACTATGTGTAAATTGCCTGCCGCATTTTCCTACATTACAACAGTGACTGCACTTCAAAAGTGCTTCATTGGCTGTAAAGCGCTTTGGGATGCCTGAGGTAGTGCAAGGCGCTATATGAATGCAACACTTTCTTTCTTCTTTCTATAAGCACTGCCCCCTCACTTGGCTATACTATAGGCCTGAGTGCTTGGCCTGCTGCACATTTGGCCGGGCAGTGCAAAATCTGGCATGTGAACAGCTCTCTAAAAGCTAAAGCTCACTATAAAAGAAGTTGCGGTGGCAGAAAAGTGGTCTAATTGTTCAATGGCACAACAGATACATGTGGGCAACCCCGCTCCTTTCATTGCTGTAGAGTTGGAGCTGCTGCTAGAGGAATGGACCAAAGTAGGGTAGATGTAACTGGGGATGAAGTCTACCCTCCAGTAAAAGCACAGATGCTAGGTACATGGAGGGATATTGACGATTGAGCCAGTGCAGTCACCCCTCCCTCATAACAGGCTGCAAATGAGATAGCAAGATGAACGTGAGTCTGCTCCTCACTTTAGCACACCTTTCTTATGAGGCCCATCAAGCATGGCACAAATCTGAGTGTGCCTTTTTACACACACACTGTCATTGTACGTAAGCTGCATGGCACACTTTTCTTGAAGTTGAATGTGGCAGGTACTGAAACATCCAGGCTGAAGTGCTCCTTTGCTATTAGGGGCTTTCTACATGGGATCAGCAGCTATGGATGCAGAGAATAGTGCCAGTCTCCAAACAGCCATCCACCCATTGTTTCTTCTCCTTCAGATAATGTAGGCACTGTGGGCTGCCACACAATGGAGACATCATGGCTGCTTCCTAGATAATGGTCACTGACATGCAGAATGATGTTTCAGTTAAACGTCATTCAATTGACCTGAAGAGTCCTGATATCTACATGGACTACTTTAGCGGATACCTCATGTCTGCTCCTGAGAAGTTGGATAAAAGTAAGAAGTGCTCCATGCTCTGCAACATCACATGGCAGATGAGTCTCAGGAACCTGTGGATGATCATGAAGCTGTGGTTCAAGATCTACCGCATCCAAATTGGCCACATTTCCAATCTAACATGCTGTACGACTGCACAAATCAGGAATCAATAGAATTCACCCTGACTGTCATTCACGTAAAATACACAGGAAATAGGAGAGTTTAATGCATTAATTGGTATTTGTTAAAATTTACTGACTACTGTCTTATATCCTCTGTCTATCTCACAATACAAATCTAGTGCAGTTTATTTACAATCAAGAACAGGTCTCTAGGAGTGTCATTTGTGGAGGGCGGCAAGGCAAAGTTGAGTTGTGGAAACGTGGGGATGGATGAATATACTGAATATACTTTATTACCTTTGGGGATTAAAACAGAGCCACCCCTCGGGAGATTAACTAGGTGTGTAGAACCCGTGGTAGGGTAGAGTTTGCTCATATTCTGTGGCAGAAGTAAGCTTGAAGAACCAAAGGCTGTTTCTCGTTCCATCTTATGTGCTCTCACAGTTCAAAATGCCTTATCCTTATCAATTGATGCACTCATATTCATTGGGATAGTTCTAAGACTGTGAAACATTCAATCAACATTTAAATATCTGGTTGCACCATGGAGATCGAGGACAGTAGTTGACACTATCCCACTGCCTCAGAGAAAAGAGGGCAGCATTGATAAAATGGGTAAAAAGGCTATTCTGAATTATAAACAAACTGACTATTTCCTGGTACACTTATAGATTATGAGCCTCAAACAGAAATAGTGCTTGTATTAGCTGTGGTTAAAAGCAATTTTAAAATCATGTTTTGCTGATACGTGCTGCATCAATGGGGTCTATAAAATGAGAACATATATAAGTTCAATAAAAACAGGTGGCAATTTCTAAGAGGCAGGATAAATGGCCCCATTAACGTCTGTTTAATGTACTTGTGATGGCTCATCACATTGTTGATAAAATGTGACATGGAATAATACTTCCCAACACAGACATTTCAAGAGGGAAGGAAGCATTAATAAATGTGAAGTGTTTAACTTTGGATAGATTTAAGGTGTGAAATGAATCTGTATGTACCAAGCATATCTCATGCAGCCAATAACTGTGTTGCTAACATTAGTGATTATAAATGGTGAGAAATGTATCATTATAATAATGTTAGTGAATTTGTTTTTACTGTTTACACTATAATGGCAATTTTTACAACATCTAATTTTGATGAGCAATGGCAGGTCACATTTTAAGAGTTTCTGACCATTTTCCAGACAAAAAAAATTAGTTTTAATGCTGAGTTTTTAAAAGTATTAGGTTAGATTTTCATCTCACTGCCTGAGCGTTAAGCAACACCTGGGCGGAGGTCAGAAGGGAACATTTGGCAGGAAGGCTCGCATGCTGCTAACAGAACATGCCTGGTTTTCTCACCATTAAAATGAATGGAGGGAAAATCTGGCACGTTATGTAACAGGTGTGTGATCGTCCCTGGCAGATTTTCCTTTCTGCACTCCACTCAGGCGATGTCTAACACCCAGGCGGCAAAGACGGAAATCTACCTATAGCATCTCCAGATGAGTTTAAAAAAGAGCTGGGACAGTAGATGACGATGCTAATAAATTAACTTTGAGTTCTGATGAAAGGTCATCGACCTGAAACGTTAACTCTGTTTCTCTCTCCACAGATGCTGCCTGACCTGCTGAGTACTTCCAGCATTTTCTGTTTTTATGTAAGCTTTGATATTGTTTCCCCATTGACTGTAAGTAAGCAGTTTGTTAGCCTTTCTCAGCAATGGAAAAATACCTCATTGGAGGCTGTATTGGAAAGGCTTTTATTTTGCTGTGGGCTGCGAGATATACAGCAAGGCTGGGACCTAGGCTGGCATAGAGGTTTTTTGTAACAGGATGCCTTGCTGGAAGTCAGGTTTTTAGAGAGAAAGCTACGAGGTCAGAAATTGTGGAGGAACAGCTAGAAGTCCTCCTGTTTAAGTCAAGTACGGTGACCCATTGATGTGGGGAAGCATGGTTTTTTTTGTATCATTATACAAAGATAAATTGTTTTGGTTGAATTATGTGAGCATGATATTAACTTCCATTCTGTATGTTCACTCTACTGTGAAATAAAGCAGCTTCTTGATTCATACCAGGCCTCACCTCACCAAGTGTTTGCTTGGTCCGCCTTTAGAGAGATTGTAGAGGTACACGTGCAAAAGTCACCAATATCCCATCGAGGTCACAAGGGAGTACTATTGTTATACCCCCGGGTCCCACTAACATACAAGTAGATATAGGATAATGTGAGTCAATCCCCATAAAAGTAAGATGTTCATACCGCTTACAGGATTGACTAATGCCAGTGAACCCGAGAAGGTGTCTACGGTAGAATTTTTAAAATGGCATGAACAGGCCATCTAGACTACACAATTTGCATTGAAGGTGAGGCTGTTTCAGTTTTGCACTGGTGAAAACTGTGTAGAGTAACGTGGGCGTGAAGTTGGCCTCATCAAACACTGGCAACCAACGTGAAACCAACTCAAGGTGGCAATCTCCTACTGCCTCAACTTAAAGGTGTAACCACTGCAAAACAAACCTTAAAATGTTCCCAGGCAGTCGAATGGACTGCTTTAGAACTTTTTAGGCTCTTTAATATTGACAAAGAGTCAAATGCCCATCAGCTCTCTGCCAACCTGAAAAGTGTAACTGGTATATTTGATTGCTAGCCAGCACAGCTCTGTGTATGTGAGCTCACCAGAGCTGGGAGCTGGCAACATAACTCTATTCTCTAAAGTACAGACCAGTACTTTCAGAATAACAAGATGAAAACATATTAATGAAAAGAAATTCTAATGAGTTCAAAATCAAAATGTCTTGATAGCCTGGAATGGCGTAGTCATGGTACTGTGACTTCCAAAGATGACAAGGGTGCAATCATTTGATTTAATTGAGTAGTTATGTAGCTGATAGAATCTGCAGTGAAAACTTACTATCTTAAACACAGGCTTAACAAATATGAAACTACATTGGGCCTGAATTTGCGATCGGAGGCTTCCCGTGGGCGGTTGCCTCCGATCATCAAATTTTCTACGCATTTACCTGGTGGTCTGGGAGATACGGAGGCTTGCGATCCTGGGCCTCTCTTGGTAGAAATGCGCAGAGGCCCACGTATCCCAGGGGCGCAAGTGCCCCTGGGATCACGTGGGCCAACCCAACCAATGAAAGAAGGGAATCCCCATTCCTACTTTTGATAGTTCCGTACGTACGGAACTGTCATAAGTATGAATGGGGATGACTTAAAAAATACACGAGCACATGAAATAAATGTAAAAAAAAAAATACATATATAAAATTAATTAAAATGTCATTTAATTAAATATTTTAAACAAAAATTTAATTTTTGAATTTTTTTTAATGTTTTAACAGGGCTAAAAATAAACTTACCTTATTGGACAGGGTTTTTAAGTGAGTGATAACATTTTATTTTTCTATTTTTTAAAACTCTTATGCTGGTAAAAGCAGGCCTTACGCCTGCTTTTACCAGGCATAAGAATTCCACGGCCTATCAGCGGGCGGAATTTTGGCAAGTAGCGCAACTCTCCACCCGCAGAGGCCTTTTTCCTGGGGATGCGGAGGATCTGTCAAGAAGATTCTTGACAGATCGCAAGTGCTGGGTTTTAGCGCATGCGCTTCACATGCCTAAACCCGGCACTTGCGTGGCCCCTACGGGCGCGGGCACACCTTGTACGCACCTGTAGGGGTCGCAAAATATGGCCCATTGTAATCATTCACCTTGCATCAGACATACTCAGCATTCCCTGGAGATCAACAGGAAAAGCTGGCAGCAGAGTTTTCAGAGAGGTTTACCTTGGCTGTTACAAGAACTGAAATGCCTGAAAGTTCCCAATGGTGGAGCTGTTCTCCATTAAATGTGATCAATGATAACATTTATTTTTCTCTTCCAATCATGAAAAATACATCAAAATAATATTTTGCTAAATATTTTATATATATATATATATGCAATTCAATATTTTTGCTTATATGTCATTAGTTGCTGGTAAAAGTTAACCAATTCTGGATTTAAAGGATAATTTTCTAATTGTGTGTTCCTGGGAGCAGTCTCGCCCACCGAGAGTGCAGATCAATAATTCAGATGCACACTGCGCATAATTTTACAATTCGCTCCCCAGTAGAAATGTAAAATCAGAAAATTGCACTATAATAGTCTTCATTAGTATTAGAATGCTTGCTACTATGAGGACTGTTTGTTCTCATTTTCTCTTTAGATTATATAGACACTGATTCACTTAGCTCTGCTAGGCAATCACAAAGTGGTTTAAGTATTAAAGATTATTCTTCATCTTTAAATTATCTTACACTAATTAAACAGTAGTGCATCCTTTTAAAATTAACACCACCTATACTTATTTTAAATGGGTTAAAGCTTCCACTAAAATAAGAAAGAAAGGAATTCAGATAAATACATCAAGCAAGTATCCCACAGAGTAAATTCAAGGTCTATAGTAAGCCCTGAATTTGCGGTTGGTATGACTGTGTACTCTCAGAGTACGCCATCAAACGGCCTTTGAAATTGACTGCAAGTTCGGGATTTCTGCATGCGTGTACACATGTGCTAAATCCCGAACCTGCGATCTATCACGTTCCGAATAGAAAGATGATCCTCTGCGACTTTCAAATCCTCATTGCTGGTGAAAAGTTGGGCTAATTGCCCACTAACTGCACATCAATTATGCTGGAAAATGTTATGGCTGTGCAAACAGGTGCAGGAGCCTCTTTGCACAGCGTAAGGGGAGGGGGGATGAGAAAATTGCAATTTCAGGGCCATAATAATTAAAAACGAACCCGTAAAAGAACCTACCAGGCAGCTCAATTTGCGGGATGAGATCGCGTTGATCTTTTTATTAATCTTGCAGAATCAATCTTCTCATTTCAAATTTGAATATCAACCAAAAATCTGTATTGCCAGTTTTAAAAACTCTATCGATCTACTTTCATTAACAAAAGGGTTTGGTCGTCACAATTCTGAGGTGACAAGGTTTTGTGTTCTAAGAGTGAAGGCCGGCCAATAATTATAGTGAGGCTGTCAGGTTGCTATGCTTAACTCTGCTGTAGGCTGGATTCCAATTGACCTGTATCTTCCTTCAAAGCATATTAGTCAAATGGGGCTTTCTATGTTTCCTGATTGGCTAGTGAAAGGAGCAATGCCCCACATGATCCCAGGTGCGCTTATGCACAACGGTGCGCCACGGGATCCGTGGGCCACTACGCTGCACACAACTCTGCAGCATTTCAAAGCAAGTTTTCGCTTGGGGCTTCACACCAGTTAAGTGCGGATTTCGTTCGGAGGTCGGCGGCGTACTCTTAGCTACGCCTCCGACCGCAATTTCAGGGCCATAGTTTTTATTTAGTTTTGAAATTAAGTAAAAGATAGGGAATGGGTAGAACTGTTATGTTTATTCAGGATCAATTCACATAAGGCAACAACTCATGGATCAAAATTTATGTTTCACCCAGCATTAATGAAGCATTTTACTGACAAGTTCATTCATTTAACTATACACCACAATGAAATCAAATGGTCTAGTCTAATATAACAGCCCTAATAAAAGTCGCAAATGACACTTTCTGTGACTGACCATGGTACATTATCTCTCCTTGGCCATTCTTCAGTCTTTGACACAGTCGATCACATCACCCTCCTCTAATGCCTCTTCTGTTGTCAAACTCGGTGGGACCAACCTCGCTTGGTTCCACTCTTAACTATCAAATTGTAGCCAAGGCATTTCCAGCAATGGCATCTCTTCCCAATCCTTTGCCCTTTCAAATGTAAAAGATCCCATGGCACTATTTTGAAGAAACACAGGAGAGTTCTCAAATTGGCTTCTGCATTCCCTACATTACAATAGTGACTACACTTCAAAAGTACTTCATTGGGGTCAGCTTCCATATGTACGCTGATGACACCCAGCTCTAATGCTCCAGCATCTTATCGACCCCTCCGCTGCTTCTGTGCTGTCAGCGTACTTGTCCGACATCCAGTCCTGGATAAGCAACAATTTCTTCTATCTAAACACTTGGAGGCCATTATCTTCAGCCCCCACCATAAATTTGCACACTTGTCCCCAACTCCAACCCCATTCCTGGCCACTGTTTCAGGCTCAACCAGACTGTTTACAACCTTGGCATCCTGTTTGACCTTGCATTGAGCTTCTGACCCCATGTCCTATCCATCACAAGGAGCAAATACATCCACGTCCGTAATATCCCCCACCTCCGTTCCTATCTCAGTCCATCTACCGCTAAAACCCTCGCATGTCTTTGCCACCTCGAGACTCCATTACTCCAATGCTCTCCTGGCCAACTCCCTTCCTTCACTCTTCATAAACTTTAGCTCATCCAAATCTCTGCTGCCTGTATCCTATGCCACATTAAATCATGTTTTCCGATCACAACCATCTTCACTCACCTACATTGGCTCACAGTCCCCCATTGCCTCAAATTTAAAATTCTCATCTTTATGTGTAAATCCTTCCATGGCTTTGCCCTCACCAATCTCTGTAACTTCATCCAGTCCTAAAATCCCATGATTTAATAATACATTCAAAAGACACCCTGAGGACTGCATTGAAATGTCAGCCTAATTTACATGCTCAAGTCCTGGAGTGAGGCTTAAACCCACAACTATCTGACTTGGAGGCGAAAATGGTACCACTGAGCCAAGCTAACACAGGCACAAGCCCATGTCCTACCAAAGTAGTGTATAGTCCTTTTGGACCTCAAACCTGACTATTGTATATCATTGAAGTCCAATGTTTTGTCCCATTGCACTACTCATTGCAGCCATGCAAAATATTTAAAGGAGTGCAGTACTAAGTAAAGTGCCTAAAATTTGTACAAATTTTATGTTGGTTATTTAACTAATTATAGCATATATTTATTTGGTTTCAATTGTTTTTAATCCATAGAATAACTGGCTTATTACTTACAATAAAAAGTAAAAAGAAAATCATTTTGTGAATTCATCCAGTTGTAAACAGTGTGTTCCTGTGATACCCGCACAGCTTACAACTGGTTGAATTCACAAAATGCATCAAGAGTATTTAACCATGAGCTCTTGCACAACAATTGTCTGTTGAATACACTCACTGATAATATTAGAGTATTTCACAATGTATGCTTATCTTCTATGTATAATTGCTAACAGGAAATAAGATAAACATAAGCACACAGAAGATCTAGGAAATAAATATGTGGACAACAAAATGCTGAGATACAAGTTATCTATTTAATCATTTCACAAAGAATTTCACTTTTTCTGAATCAAATTTAAAAAAACCCAATAATGATCATTTTTGCTGATTGAAAACATATTGAATAAAGATGTTGCCAAAATATAAATACAGAAATATTCAAAATCTGTTTATGCTTAAACCTTGAATTGAATTGAATTCCACTTGTTAATGTGCCTAATGTAATTTTGTTCCTGGAACACTGCACAGATATCTTACTCACCTTGCTGTAGCAACTTGTCATAGAATTATAGCGTCATAACAGCAAAGAAGGAGGCCATTCGGCCCATCGAGTCCGTGCCGGCTCTCTGCAGAGCAATCCAGTCATTCCCATTCCCCCACTCTATCCCCGTAGCCCTGCAAGTTTATTTCCCTCAAGTGCCTATCCAGTCTCCCCTTGAAAACATTGAGGGGGAAAAATTCAGTTGGTTGTGCCTCCCGTTAGCGCCTTAAGAGGGCGCTAATGGGGCGCAAAGCATCTCGCGCCCAGGCGCGGCGAAGTTTGCGGCGCTCGTGAAATTAACTAGACATTTTGCGGCGGCGCTAAACACTACCGGCACGATCTCCTGCGACGGCAGATCGTGACGTCACTCGAGTGCGCAATTCCCCGGTATCGCCCCGGAGCGGATATTGAGTGGCGCCCCCTGACTTACCGCCTGACGCTAGCAACGACAGGTTGGGGGGAGCGTTCTGCAGTCATGTAGGGAAAGGGGGAGTGCTATTTAAAGGTGACCGCTTCCTGCCTTTTATTGTTTGTGCCATTTTTGAACTACGCATTCTGAGAGAGAGAGGGAGAGACTTCTGGAGAGATTCAACGTTGTGTGAAGGAGTTTTGGGTACTGAGCAGCACTTTGCAGGTTCATTTTGATTTGCCATTCCTTGTATTGATTTAGCAGAGACTGTGGGGGCATCACTCTGAGCTCTTTGCCTGGTACTCTCCATTGTTCTTTCCAGCAGATTTGATGTGCAGGTCTCTCCAGGCCGAGATTCAAGGCTGCAATGAGCAGGATGTGGATGGAAAGCAAGATTAACCATCCCCTTTAAGAACTGGCCTGTGCCATTGTGTGTGTGTTCCATTGCTGACTGACATTACATGAGCTTCGCCAACGCTCTGAGGTAGCGCCTCGCTCCTCGGCCTTTGCGCCTTAAGACAGGTGTGAAGCGCCTGATTTAGCGCTGCAATCACCTCCAGGGGCGATAAAAGTCAAGTTTGCAGTCGGTGGCGATAATTAGCGCCAGGCGCTAATCTTTGCGCCCGGCCGATAATTGCGCCCCAAATGGGGCGATACTGAATTTCTCCCCGAGTGTCTCCGCTTCCATCGGCAGTGAGTTCCAGGTCCTCACCACTCGCTACATAAAAAAGTTTTTCCTCACGTCCCCCCTGTATCTCTTGACCAAAAACTTAAATCTGTGTCCCCTAGTCCTTGTACCATCAACTAGTGGGAACAGCCTTTCCCAGTCTAGCCTATCCAAACCCGTCATAATCTTGTACACCTCTATCAAATCACCCCTCAACCTCCTTTGCTCTAATGAAAATAAATCCAGCTTCTCCAACCTGTCCTTGTAGCTAAGATCCCCCATTCCCGGAACCATTCTGGTAAATTTCCTCTGCACCCTCTCAAGGGCCTTCACATCCTTCCTAAAGTGTGGTGACCAGAACTAGACGCAATACTCCAGTTCTGGCATAACCAGCGCTTTATAAAGGTTCAGAATAACTTCTCTAATTTTGTACTCAATACCTCTATTTATGAAGCCCAAGATCCCATATGCTTTGCTAACCACTCTCTCAATATGTTCTGCCACCTTCAGGGACCTATGCACATTAACTCCCAGGTCCCTCTGTCCCTGCATACTCTTCAAAACTGTGCCATTAAGTGTATATTGTCTCTCCCTGTTCCTTCTGCCAAAATGCATCACCTCACACTTCCCTGTATTAAATTCCATCTGCCACTTGTCTGCCCATTCTGCTAGCCTTTCTATGTCCTGTTGCAGTCGATTGATATCATCATCATTGTTTGCCACACCCCCAAGTTTGGTGTCATCAGCAAATTTAGAAATTCTACTCTGTATTCCAATATCCAGGTCATTCGTATATATCAAAAAAGCAGTGGTCCAGGCACTGACCCTTGGGGAACACCACTGTCTACCATCCTCCAGTCTGAAAAACAGCCATTTACCACAACTCGCTGTTTTCTGTCCTTAAGTCAATTTCTTATCCAAGCTGCCACTGACCTACCTATTCCATGAGCCTCAATTTTGTTTGTACTGTCCTGCGTTTGAAGTCTCTCACTGTTCCTTTTGTGAGGCCACAATACAATCCAACATTAAAATATATGAATAAATAATTACACTTACTGATAATACTTAAAGAATCTGTGGCCTAGAATTTCGGAACCCCCCAAAAACAGGCGCAAGGATTGCGATGAGATAGCAACCCACGCCTGTTCGGAGGACTGTGGGCAGCAAGTAAAATTCGTGCTGCCTGCTACTTTGTAGCATTCAGCCAAGCGATGAGCCCGCTGCTGAGTGGCTGAACGCTCAGCAGGGGGCCCAAGTTCGTGTGAGGCTAGCACCAATTAAAGCTAGCCTCCACTACTTAAAGGCAGCCTGCACCTCTTAAAGGAGAGGTACCTTCTGCCTGCAACAAGTGCTTGAACAGCTTGTGGAGTCTACTGTCATAAACTAGAAGACTGAGTGATAGCTCAACAGGCCGGGTAAAGGGCTCCAAGGTGCTCGGATGCAGCACTGGAGACATTGGTCCAGGAGGTCAACTCCAGGAGAGAGGTCCACTTCCCACAGGGGGCCAGTAGGCCCTCCAGGCAACCGACAAGCTTGCAGTGGGAGCAGATAGCCAATGTGGTCAATGCCAGCAGTATAGCTGCGAGGATCTGGACTCAGTGCAGAAAGTTTAATGACCTCACATGAGTGGTCAAGGTCAGTGACTTCATCTTCAAATGCTATATCTCACTATCTGTACTAGCCTCACACACTGCTCAATGCACCACACCCCCATCACTCACCTACTAACAATCTCTACCAAACACGACTCATATCTCACATTCATAGCTTCACCTCACCCGTACACACTTACCACTGCTGCAAGCCTCACACCCACACTGTCAGCTATTAAACCATGACAGGCACATAGAATCTTAGAATCATAGAATGGTTACAGCTCAGAAGGAGGCCATTCGGTCCGTCGAGCCCGTGCCAGCTCTCTGCAAGAGCACTTCAGCTAGTCCCACTCCCCCGCCCTTTTTCCGTAGCCCTGCAATTTTTTTTTCCTTCAGGTACTTATCCAATTCCCTTTTGAAAGCCACGATTGAATCTGCCTCCACCACCCTTTCAGGCAGTGCATTCCAGATCCTAACCACTCGCTGCATAAAACATTTTTTCCTCATGTTGCCTTTGGTTCTTCTGCCAATCACCTTAAATCTGTGTCCTCTGGTTCTCGACATTTCCGCCAATGGGAACAGTTTCTCTCTATCTACTCTGTCTAGAGCCCTCATGATTTTGAACACCTTGATCAAATCTTCTCTCAACCTTCTCTGCTCTAAGGAGAACAACCCCAGCTTCTCCAGTCTATCCACGTAACTGACGTCCCTCATCCCTGGAATCATTCTTGTAAATCTTTTCTGCACCCTCTCTAAGGCCTTCACATCCTTCCTAAAGTACGGTGCTCAGAATTCGACAAAATACTCCAGTTAAGGCTGAACCAGTGTTTTATAAATGTTCATCATAATTTCCTTGCTTTTGTACTCTATGCCTCTATTTATGAAATTGAGAGGTCGCACAACACCAGGTTATAGTCCAACAGTTTTATTTGAAATCACAAGCTTTCGGAGCTATCGATTGCTCCTTCCTTCACCTGAGGAAGGAGCAATCGATAGCTCCAAAAGCTTGTGATTTCAAATAAAACTGTTGGACTATAACCTGGTGTTGTGCGACCTCTCAATTTTGTCCACCCCAGTCCAACACCGGCATCTCCGCATCATGACCTCTATTTATGAAGCCCAGGATCCCGTATGATTTTCTAATCGCTTTCTCAACCTGCCCTGCCATCTTCAACAATTTGTGCACATATACCCACAGGTCTCTCTGTTCATGCACCCCCTTTAGAATTGTACCCTTTAGTTTATATTGCTTCAACTCATTCTTCCTACCAAAATGTATCACTTCGCACTTTTCTGTGTTAAATTTCATCTGCCACGTGTCCGCCCATTCCACCAGCCTGTCTATGTCCTCTTGAAGTCTATCACTGTCCTCCTCACTGTTCACTATACTTCCAAGTTTTGTGTCATCTACAAATTTTGAAATTCTGCCCTGTACACCCAAGTTTAAGTCATTAATATATATCAAGAAAGGCAGTGGTCCTAGTACCGACCCCTAGGTAACCCCATTATGTACCTTTCTCCAGTCCGATAAACAACCGTTCACCACTACTCTCTGTTTCCTGTCACTTAGCCCATTTCGTATCCAAAATAACCCAAACACATTTCACCACACTCAATGACACACTTGTTGAGGCTGCTGCGAAACACGAATTAAGGCTGAATCCATGTGTGTCAAACAAGAGACTTTTTAATCACTGCATGGCACAAAATGGCTGAACAGAAAAGCCCCCAGAATTCTCTGGGCAAACCCTGAGGCCCTGCCCACTCCTGCCTTAAAGGTAAGGTGCCTTAAAGGTGCTGGATATTTGTCCACGGATGGAAGAGTGGAAAATGCCCGTTTAGGTGGCGATCCGCCACACAGCTCCACCCAGAATCCGCTTAGGAGGTGTGGATGAGGACTTGGTGGTAGCCGCGCACCAGGTCGACCTTGGAAAAGACTGAGCGGCCGGCCAGTCTAGCCGAGAAGTCCTGAATGTGCGGCACGGGGTACCGATCAGGGGTGGTGGCGTCATTGAGGCGGCGGTAATCCCCGCAGGGGCGCCAACCTCCGCCTGGTTTGGGGGCGATGTGGAGTGGGGAGGCCCAGGGACTGTTGGAGCGGCGGATGATGCCGAGCTGTTCCATGGTGGCAAACTTGGTCCGCGCAAACTCCAGTTTGGCCGGGTCCAGCCTGCGGGCGTGGGCGTACACTGGGGGGCCTGTGGTGGGGATGAAGTGTTCCACCCCGTGTTTGGCGGCCTCCACGGAGAAGATTGGATTGGTAAGGGCCGGGAATTCGGCCAGGAGTGCCGAGTAGTCATCCGTGGCCCGGGCGTGGCACTGTGACGCCATGTCGGCGGGTTGATGGGGGGCCATGGCGCCCAGGATGGGGGACATGGTGTTCATGTCCATGAGGCGGTGATGAGGGATGTCTACCAGTAGGCCATGGGCGCACAGGAAATCTGCGCCGATGAGGGGGGAGAGCACCTTGGCAGCGATGAACTCCCGTCGGTAGCGGTGACCAGCGAGGTCGAGGGTGACTGTCCGGGTGCCATACGTCCGGATTTCCGAGCCGTTAGCAGCAGCCAGCGCCGGTCCTCGTTCGCCCTTTTGGATGTCGAGGGAGGAGGCCGGGATGATGCTGTGCTGAGCCCCAGTGTCGCACAGGAACCGGCGGCCGGTTTTGTCATCCGTGACGAACAGCAGGGAGCCCGCGTGGCCCATGGCCATCGTGGGGGCTGGTACGGGGGCGGACTTGAAAGAGCAGGGAGGTGTGCACCGTTGTGCCCTGGCGCCGAACCGTGCGTGGTAGTAACAGTGGCCCGGGTTAGTGGGGCGTGAAGGCCCCGTGGGCCTGGTGGCAGGCCCTTGTGGCCGCGTGCTGGCCGGTGAGGGGCGCGCCCAGGCATTGACTGCCAGGTTCGGAGTGACGTCGCGGCTGGAGTGAGCGGACAGCAGCTTGTCGGCCTCATCGGCCAGGGCTTCCAGGTTCGTGAGGCCGGACGCCACGATCGCTGGGCGGATGCTGAGAGGGAGCTGGCGGATGAACAACGTGCAGAAGGGGATCCGGGTGGGCTCTCGTCGGTGAGGGAGAGCATGTGGGAGAGGATGTCTGATGGTGAGGCATCACCGAGGCCTGGAAGGTCGAGGAGGTGGCAGTTTCGCTGATATGCCGAGGCTGTAAATTTTTTAAGGAGCGTTGTCTTGAGATGTGCGTACTTGCCTTCCTCTGGTGGGTTCTGCAGCATTGTCCAAACCTTCGAAACTGTGGCGCTACCGAGTGATGTGACGAGGTAGTCGTACTGCGTCCGATCTATGGTGATGCGTTGCAGCCGGAAGCGCGATTCAGCTTGGAGAAACCAGGCTTCGGGCTGGTTTTCCCAAAACTCCGGCAGTTTCACGGAAACTGCGTTCATGTCTGCCATTGCAGTGCTCGGAATACGTTCTGAGCGTCGGGGTCACCAATGTTGAGGCTGCCGCGAAACACGAATTAAGGTTGAATCCATGTGTGTTAAACAACAGACTTTTTAATCACTGCATGGCACAAAATGGCTGAACAGAAAAGCCCCCAGAATTCTCTGGGCAAACCCTGAGGCCCCACCCACTCCTGCCTTAAAGGTAAGGTGCCTTAAAGGGAAGGTGCTGGATATTTGTCCACGGACGGAAGAGTGGATAATGCCCATTTAGGTGGTGATCCACCACACACTTCCCTTTCTCTTGCAGGAAAAGGTAGCACATAACAGAGGCCAGCAGACCTTAATCAGCGAGGGATAGGCTCACCTGCATCATCTCATTCACATTCTTGGCAGGGGAATGGCTGAGCCCATGGCCAGCGGTGGGGCTGAAAGAATACAAGATGCCAGTATCCTCATATGTTATCCTCTTTCTCGCATCTCACTTCCCCCTCATCCCTCAATCTCTTCTGATTTACAATCTGCACAGGGTGTAAGCATGCACCTCTTGCTTTCCTCCACTCTCCTCACCACAACCCAACCCTTGTGCATTTCTCATTTCAGGCACCCAAGAAACCCAGCCTGTCCAGCCAGTGGTTGAACAACGAGAGGGAGAGGAGAGTGAAGAAGAAAAATAAATACCGTTAATCGATTTCACACTCCCAGCCACCAGCTCAGATACTGACACTCCACGTACTTTAGAGGATAGCTTAGGCGTGGGATCTGCATGTGGTGAGACACCGGACATGAGTGGCCTGCAGCCAGGGCAGAGGGAAGGGTAGCTCAGGTGCCAGCTTCCCGGAGGGCAAGTTCACACATGAATTCTGTTGCACAGAACTCAGATGAAGCCCTCGATGGGATGGCCTACAGAAGAACGCTGATGGGCATGCACAATGAAATGCTTGGTGCATTGGCAAGCCTGCCAGAAAGCTTGAATGCAATGTCAAGGAGCATGGAGAAGTCCAGCTCCAGCCTTGCACAGGGCATTAGGCAGAGCTTGGAAACCATCCTTTCCAGAATGGAAGGGCTGGGCAGATCCATTAACACACTTATTCTTGACCAACCATCATGCCGTGTCTGATGACCAAAGTCTCAGCTTCCATTGCAGCACAAGCAGAAGCCACGCAACGTCTGAGTGCTACAATGGAAGCTCAGACTGAAGTCATGCATGCACAGACTGCTGCCAGCATAGCTGGGTTTACCAGTGTTGAAAGGGGCTTGTAGGGTGTCACAGCAGTCCAGCAGTCTGTACTCCATCAGATGACTAGGATTGCTGAGGCGCTATCCCTGGGAAGTGGATCCGTGTAGGCCAGCACTGCTGTCCTCTCTCAGGATCACAGCATTCATCCTCCCACCACTGCCACTCCGCCAGTGCCCTTGCCGTTGCCTGTCAGCCAGCTAGCCCAAATTTCTGCCATCCATGGCGAGATGGTGCAATTCGAAGCTGGGCCTACTAAGCCCAGAGCTCCTTGACATCGTCCTGCAAGGGCATCTGCAGTCTCCCCCACTGAAAATCAACAGCCTTCCACCAGTCATGCTGCAGCCACTGGTGTAGCACTGCATAGGAGCACTAGGATAGGCAAAGGCACACACAAGACAGGCACTAAGGGAATGCACAAGGGTGATTAGTTGATTTTTTGATGTAATATTGGATGGATGGATGGATAAAGTTTAATTGAAATGTTTGCTTTGTGGTGGCTTTTACTTCAGCATTTTGGCCAAGAGAATGCTGTGGTGGTCAGTAACAGAGTGAAGGTAAGGCGTGAGACAAATGTTGAAAGGGGAATTGGGGTTGTGTTCACTGGTACCGCAGGCAGATGATTCACTCCCAGATATCCTGGCCAGAAAGGGGCTGTCTGGGTTTCCTCCTTCCTTCCGTTTCCTCTTCCTCTTCCTCCACTTCCGCCTCCTCCTTTTCCTCCTCCTCCTCTTCCTCCTGCTCCTCCTGCTCCTGAGCTGGTGGCCATATCCCTGGTGGCAAGGGCTGTGCCCTCATCATGGCCAGGTTATGGAGGATACAGCAGACCACGACGAATCGAGACACACACTCCGGTGAGTAATGTAGGGTTCCTCCAGAGTAACGGAACCTCGGTCCAGGTAATGGAGCCGTTGCTTGAACTCCCAATTCTCTGCACTATGATGTTTTGTGTGGTAGCATGGCTCTCATTGTACGCATGCTGGTCACATGTGGTTGGGTGTGGAGCAGAGTCATGAGCCAGGTGGTCAAGGGATAGCCCTTGTCGTCCAGTAGCCACCCTCTGGTTTGTCTTGGTGACTCAAAGACTGAGGGAACAGTGGACTGGCACAGAACAAAAACATCACGACTGCTGCCAGGATACTGGCCATTCACCATCATGATGTGCTGAGCATGGTCACACACCAACTGCATATTCAGCCAGTCAGCCAGTGGTAATCTTTGCAGATGTGGTACATCTCAGCATTTACTTACGGTGCCAGCAAAGCCACATGCGTGCAGTTGATGGCGCCCTGCAACATGGGGAAGTCCGCTATCCTGGCAAAGCCGTGTGCATGCTCCGCCTGCTTCTCTCTGGTCAGATGTTACAAATGTCGCCTTCTGCAGCCTGGAAGGATCCCGAGGCAAAGAAATTCAGGGCCACAGTCACCTTCACAGTCACTGGCAGTGCTGTCCTTGCCCTGGTGTGAGGCTGCAGGTCAGATTGCAAGAGGGGGCAGAGTTCTGTGAGCACCTCCTTCGTAAATCTCAGACACCTCAAACACTGCTCCTGGCTCAGGCTGAGGTAAGAGAATTGTTCTCGTTAGACTCTAGGTGGGTAAGGCCTCCTGCTGAGAGCCCTTCTCCCCCTCCTCCTCCTGGAGGGTGACGGCTGTCTCCCAGAAAGCAGTAGATCATCAACGGATATTTAAAAAATTGTTTTTAATATAGCTGCCGCCTCATCTTGGGGTTCAGGCCGCTTCCCTGGCTTTGACCCCTGGCCCAGTGTGGCCCATTTGTGCCCCTCATCTCACTGGGCATACTGGCCTCTACCCATACACTACTTTGCACTGAGGGTCAGGAAGCAAGAACTCCCAGCCTAGCGAGTGACCACTCTCAGTTCCGCCCCGTCCGCATAGGTGGCCTTGTTTGGGTCTCCCGAAAAAGTTCGAACAAATGCAAACTTACTGTTTTTAAATTAGATTTAAATTAATTGGGGAAATTTGTTTTAATGCATTTAATGCATTTGTTTTAATGCAGTTGCCTACCTCCAAACTGTCTCCTTGTCACCGGGATCTGACAAATATTACAATGATTCTGGTTTGTCTGACACTGAAGCACACACTTCCTGTAAAATGAGCTCACGCTGGATGAGTTGTAGGCTGGCGGCGATGCATAGCTACAGTCTGCTCAGCCTGCCCAGATGTAAAATGGTTGACTAGGAGGAGTGCTGCTCTCCTTCTAAATAATTACTGACATTTTTTTAAATATGCATTTTTCTATGTGGCAAAATAGTGACGCTAACATTGTAATTTTAGTCCTTCTTTCAAAGGCAATGCCAAAACAATGAACGCGATGCCTTTAAAACTGTTACTGAGTTCATCAGCTAGGAATGGTCTTTCTGAGGCTGATGGAGGTTTATTGACACTAAAGACAATAACACTAAACTATTGCCCAAGGTCAAAAGTTGAGGCAATTTTGATTGCCATTCGGCAAATACTTTGAGGATATTCATGGAGACATTATCATCACTGTTGTTTTACGCTGTTATCAGGGAAGAGGCAGTGAAAGACCACAATGTCAGACAATGACATCAGAGAACAACAACATATAAATATTGACGGCAGATTAATACTGTATGCAACTGTAACTGTGAGAGTTGTGCAATCCTAATTATGCTAAAATACCAAATAACAGACTAAAAGTATTATTGTAAACTCAGGATCACTTCTGTAACATTCAGGATAATAGCACTTGAGACCAGAAGATTCAGGTTAATGTTCTGTTTTTATACTCTTGCTCCATACAGACTGCACTGCATACCCCAAGTACATTAGGAATGGCGTCTCACTGTGATGCTGAAGGTCATTCCATTGTGAGGGAGGACAGCACATTTCTATTGTCTTCTGACGTAGATCTCATACCTGAGAACATTCATAGTTTTACCCTGAATCTGTTCTGATTTCCTCTGAGATTCAGTATGAAACGCATCAAGAGAAATTCAGAATCCCCCACCGAAATGTGAAACATATGCTACTCTGGGATACATGTACTGAGAGCATAGTCCAAGTGACATGTGAGCTGCCTGCACTTCCGGCATCAGAACCCTGTATTCTTCAGCTCCGAACATCTATAAAAGTTTCCCCGGTCAGTCGATTTTTCTGAACACTTTTTAAAAAGAAATGATTCTGGGAATGATGAAAAAGATTTAATGTATGTAACTGTCTTTCAGTTAATCAAAATCCAAGATCCTTACCCAAATATAACTTTTATTGTTGTTATCTTATAATTTCCTTAAAATTGTTGCCCACCTGAGACCTAAAGCAAAGCATGCTTTGGAACGAAGGGCCAAGGGATTTGCTGCATGTCGCTTTAGCAACCTAAAGGGTAAAGGCCACCAGTTTACCAGCTATAACCTGTAAACAATGCAATCAATGATTGATTATATCATTGAGCTAATAAGTTTAGTGAGAAGGCTAGGCCATTTGAGCCACCTTGACAAGAAGTCAAGCAAACTCAATCTCTGTGGCAAATAGCTTTTGCTTGGCTGGCGGTGGGGGTGGCGGGCGCTGGGGGAGGGGGGCCAGGTAATTCCAAGTCATCAACCTAAGGTGTAATAATTCCATTCAGACGCTGGGCTGAGGTTTTATGATGGCATTCTATTTTTCTATTTCTATAAGGAAAGTTATGACTTTGGAGCTTTCTGAAAGAGATTATAATGGCTGTTAAATGAGCATGAATTTTGTTTACTTCTGTTTGCTTCACTGGTTCACGGATCAGGTGATGCTAGCTGTTGACTTTTTTCTGATAAATATTGAAGCACATATGTGTTAGATAACTTTCACCCACAGACTAAACAACCTGTATTTTTCATTCTAAGTAGGTGCATTTTGCAAAGGGGTTTATTCACAGAAACTGAGGATCTTTTGAGCTTTGGTGTCACATGGGTCTCATACAAATGGAGGTCAAACCTGCTAATGTAAAGTTCTGGTTAAATATTGTCTCACAGTTTGCATTATGCCTTCTGTTGCTTTTACACTAAAGGCTGTGCAATTGTTAAAATCAGTATTTACTCAGCAATTAAACTTTTTTAGCTTCAGGATTTTGCACTCATTACACTTAAAACCATCTGTTCCAGTTTGATGACTGAATTTTTTTCAGCAGTTGGCAGATAAGTAACTATTCCCAGAATACTTTTCAGTCAACATGACTCTATACAAGGTGATCCTGATTTTCTAAAATTTGACACTTTACTTGTTGAAAAATATTTTTCAAATGTGAGGCCGGCATTTGAATTGCTGCATAATAAATAGTGAAAATCCAACCAAAGCACTTGAATTTATGCTTCCCTTAATAAAAGTTCATACCCAAATGATTATTTTTTATAGCAGCATTGGTTTTACTAGGCAGCCTATATTTGTGGTGCATGGAAGACTCAATAGTTTTCTACTAATGCAGCTGAGATGCTAGTTGTAATTAATATACAACATAACATTTGCAAGGAAGTTTATTTGCGGCTTACTATGCTGGTTTTACTCTTTGATTACTACGTTCCCCATTGCAGGATCTTCACAGTTCTTTTTAAGTCTTACACTTTCATTCTCCCATTGAAAATCCACAAAAGGGCAAAGAATGTCTCGAGTTTCTAACCCCCTTATTTGTGGTTTCTCTCTATGACGAAATTACCATTCCAGAATGTAAGAATCTAAGAGGAATAAATGTTCAAATAAAGAATTCTTTAGACAGGAAAGCTCATAAGAAGGTGCCAAGTCCTTCCTTAGAAGGAAAGAAGCTTTATCAGAGGGTAGACATCTCAGTCCAATCTCACACCACTCCTGACACCCAGCTAAAGAACAGAAGAACAGAAAATCATCCACAGTCATGGGGTCAGCTTCCACATTAACGCTGATGACACCCAGATTACCTTCACACCAGCTTGGTTGACCCGCTTGTCCGACATCCAGTCTTGGATGAGCTGCAAATTTCCTCGAGTTAAACATCGGTAAGACCAATGACATCATCATCATCAGCCACTGCCACAAATTCCATCCCTCTCCCAGCCACTGTCTCATGTTGAACCAAACGGTTTACAACCTCACCGTCTTATTCAACCCCAAGCTGAGCTTCTGAATCCATATCCTGTCCAACACAAACACCATCAACTTCCACCTCCATAACATCGCCTGCCTCTGCCCCTGCCTCAGCCCATCTGCTGTTGAAACTCTCATTCATGCCTTTATTACCTCCAGACTTGACTATTCCAATGCTCTCCTGGCTAGCATACCATCCTCCATGCTCTGTAAACCTCAGCTCATCCAAAACTCTACTACCCATATCCTATTCAGCTCACCCATCACTCCTGTCCTGGCTGACCTACATTGGCTCCAGATTCTCCCAACACCTCCAATTTAAAATACTCATCCTTGTATTTAAATCTCTTCATGGCCAGGCCCCTCCCTACCTCTGTAACTTCATCCAGCCCTAGAATCTCCCTCAGAACTTGTTATTCCTCTGACTGTGACATCTTATGCAACCCTCCTCCCTTCACCCCACTGTTGGTGACCGTGCCTTCAGCCACCTAGGCCTTACACTCTGCAACACACATTCCAACAACCAATCTTCTTTTAACACCCTCCTTTAAACCCACCTCTTCGAACAAGCTTTTGGTCACCCCCTTTAATATCGGCTTCTTTGGCTCCATGTCCATTGTTATCTGAGTACACCTCTGTGAAACATCTTGGCACTTTTTCCATTTTAAGGCCACTATATAAACACAAGTTGTTGTTGAAATGCTAATTCTGGTGAATCTGTACTCCCCTCTCTACAGTAAAAAGCATATTCTGCTTGGACATGCAAAAGAAATTCTGAAACCAAAAGGTTAAAAGCAGTATATAATGGTAATTAATTTTGGTGCAGTTCCTGTCTGAGATTTATGGAACATCTGGTTCTCAGAGTACTAAACACTTAGCATCTCTTTGCTTTTGTGACTAGTGGATTGTACATTAACTGTCTGTTTATTCAGTGATATCACTCCAACATTGTCCAATAGAGAAACCAAATAATTACTATCATAGCGCAAAGCAGATAAAAGTAAAATATTAGATAAGATGCACAGCTCCAGTTTATCAGCAGGTCTGGCTTGTTTCACTTTAATCACACAATGTCGTAGACTTTTTCATGAACCTTTGATCCAGCCTTTACGTGGGGGAAAGAAATAAAATCATTATTTTGGTCAGTTCATCCATTCATTAGTTTTAGCAAAAGTGGTGTCCCTCTGAACTTATAAGTGTAAAATTATCAATGTTAGGAGTGAATTGCCACTATTACTTCAGCCCAGCTATTCCGTATGTCGAGAGGATAGTCATATTTGACAGATTGAAGTTGTAAATTTTGACTTCTTGTGCCTTTAAATGAATCAACTTCCTTGAGTTGAATAAATAAGAAGGCCACAGCTCAGCCATGCATTGCTATCACATTTTATGAAATGAATTGTTGCAGTATTTGATTGTGAGTCTTTTATTGGATTTGTAAAGGTATATTTCAAAAGCTACAAAGAGGACAATATTTGCCAGAACACTTTATCAACATTGCGTGAGCTCACCAATACTTTGCAAATGTTATTACTGAATATTCTGAGGGTTGATGTGCATTTTAATGGTAATCACATAATTGATGTTCTTCAGATTCAGGAGAGTCGGGATAGGCCAGGTCTGCAATGCCAACAGCACCATGCTGCTCATCTGATCGAATGTGCCATTACTGAGAATTTCTGTAGGTTAATCCCTGATCCTGGAAAGCTCATTTTGTGTTTTTTTTAAATAGTGCTGATTTACCTAACTTTGCGATTCATTTCGGCCATCCATTGTCCTGATTTTATGTTTTCCACTTTCAAGAGTGAAATTAATGGCCTTTGCCTTTGCTTTTCCTAGTTACGTGCCTGAAAAGGCACTTGAGAAGTGGGACACCAGCATTATCACTGCTGTGCCCAGCTTGGACAGATTTCTGGCACTAGGCATAATGGCAAAATTAGAAACACCCAATCACAGTATGTCATATTGTCAGTGGCACCCAATGAAAGAAGGCATGCCAAGGCATCCAAGAACCAGGGTAGGCCGATTGGTCACATTCGTCAAAATTACACCAACCGTTTCTGCATACCTTGCACATGTATCTGGCAAGGATCATAGGATACAATAGCAAAATACTGCGGATGCCGGAAATCGGAAATAACAACAGAAAATGCTGGGAACACTCAGCAGGTCAGACAGCATCGAGGAGAGAGAAACAGAGTCAACGTTTCGGGTCGAACCCTTCGTCAGAACTCACGAAGGGTTCAACCCGAAACGTTGACTCAGTTTCTCTCTCCTCGACGCTGCCTGACCTGCTGAGTGTTCCCAGCATTTTCTGTTGTTATTAAGGATCATAGGATACTGTCTTCTCAGGGTCTGGGTCAGCAGAATGGCAGATACAGACTTGTGCTATCTTGCTGCAAGGACACCTGCAGCTACTATATAACATATGGTTAACACATCCTGTAACACTAACTATCAGCTGCTGCCTGAAATTAGCTCCACCTCCTTGCAGGCATGCTGCAATACTTACCCGTGGGGCATGTGATGTGGAGTGGTACAAAGGACTATCATGCTTGCAACCACCTCAGGCAGCACCACCTCCACGTTAGCAGCCATCAAACAGGGGGTCGAGTGCTGAGCTGTTCTATCACTGCAGACTCATGCCTGCACCTTAGTTTTCCTTTCCCTTGTTGTCTGTCTCTTCGTTATTCCCTACATGTTCAGCCATGGCAAAGGCTGATAACGGGTTGAAATACTTTCTGAGAATTTCCAAAGGTTTACAGAATTTTTGGCACCCTAACTTGACATTCGTCTTTAATAGTCCCCGGACCGTTAAATTTAAGGTATGTAGAATTTTCCAGTCGCACCACTAACGTGCTCCTATAGCCAGCAAAGTCCACACCTAAGGTTATGTTAATGAGCTGATTTTGTACAACTGAGTGAAAACAGCACCTTTCCACTTGAGCTTGTCCAAAACCTGCTAATAGCTATTCAGGTCTAAAGTACGTCAATAGTGGAAAATCTGAGTACCTATTCCTAAAAGCAGAAAATAAGGGGTACAGATGATGATGTACAGGAGTTCTTCACAGCCATTAACCAATCAAAGTGGCAAACAGAACACACAATCCCATCACCAAACAACTCAGCACCACATTAATGAGAATGGAGATTAATGTTACAATTTCACCTACACGAATACCATATTTTATAATCTACTAAATGAATAGAAATCCTTTATGATAAGGCTGACAGGTCTGTTCCGAGAATCAGAATAATCCTTCGCTCAGGCTGATAAGACTTTTACTCAGTCATGACCAGTGAACATACAGAGGAAAAAAATAGAATAATTACCTCAGAAACTATAATAAAATAATGGCATAAGTGGAAAACACGGCATGTTGTGGATGTAAACAATGTGCGGAACTTTCAACTTCGGTGGGGGCTGTAAAACAGGCAATATTGGATCAGCCCCTGGTAGACACTCTGCCCAATTATAATTACCCCAATAACACTATGTCATGTTTTCAGTGGCACTGAATGAAAGAAGGCAAGCCAGGGAGATCAAGAACCTACAATGGAAAGAAAAATTGGGTTGGGTGTATAATGGATGGCTGATCAGATATCACACAGTTTACACCCCTGCCAAAGTTCCAGTGAATATTTCTACATCTGATGAATCTGTCATTGCTAATGCAATTATGATTTATCATTCATGTGTTATTCAGCAAGTTTATTCATTATATAAATATCATACAAAACATCATTCCGTTACATGTCCTCAATGATTTGGAAGGAAGTGAGCATTCATTGTTCTAGAAATTAGTTGAATTTCTCTTTTATTATCTTTGTGTGTCATCTTTCTAAGATCAGAACGTTTGAGATTCATGGCATATGGCAATGGACAACCATCTGTTTGTCATTGTAGTAATACCTATCTTTGGCTTGGAAATCTCTTTGTGATTTATTATACCTAGCCTATGATTAATCTAATCTTCCTTATGTCACAGACTTTTGTCCGAGTTCAACAATTTCTTTTAACCAGCTTAAGCAAATAATGAAAGAATCTGCTGTTATTAGGCAAGTGAACCATACACTTTGTTTAATTCTTTGAGCACCTTTAATCCCTATGACAAAATGTAGCTTCAAATTTTTGCTATCATATTTTCCACTGTTATGTTATTACATTAAACATTATTTTAATCAATGGCTCTAGTTTCCCAATTTTGTTTGCTCTCTGCATTAATATAAAATCATTCTACTTTAAATTGACAAGATGAATGCAGGTTCTAACTAGTAAAAGGTAACTTTAGGACTGATATCAGGAGGTTCCTCTTCATGCAGAAAATGATCAACACTAGGAATAGACTTCCAAACAGAGTGCTGTGGGAGAAAATTTAAGAAACAACTTAATACTGCAATGGGGCGTGGGGAGGGGGGTGTAGTGTTGTCTTGGATGGATATACTAAGATGGGCTGAATGGGCTTTCTCATCCCTAAGTATCTCGTGATTTGGATTTCCTGGGTTTGGCAGTTTTTTCCTCTTTTTTTGCTTTCCCTGATCCAAATATATCTTTTATTATCTCATTCGATTTAACCTCTTTCAACCTTTCCCCCTCCTTGTTACCTGTACACTTAAAGAGTACTTTCACTTCCAAGCTGCCAGCTCTTACGTTCCCCCTCTCCCTGACATATTTTAAACCCTTCCCCACAGCTCCAATTAATCTCCCTTCAAAGCTATTGGTCCCAGCCCTTTTCAGGTTGGACCATCCTCCTGGTACAGCTCACTCCTGCCCCATAACTGATCCCAATGCCTCGTCTGAACTGTTCTCTCGCAGACCACATCTCCAGCCATGAATTTATGAAAATTATTGTACGGAAATCTGCCAATGTCCATCTAAAAAGCACAGAGCCTGTAATGAATTGTCAGCATGAATTCAGAAGCAATAGGTCATATGCATAAGTTGGCCGAATTGTCTTGTACATTAGAAGCAGCAGGTAATGAGGAGAAAAAGTGCCAGGGGGGCAGTGACTAGAGGAGTATTCTAGTGGTCTGTTCTGAGTCCCCTTCTGTTTACAATATCCATAAACAATTTGGAAGAGAGTAGCTCTTGCAAAATTATAGAATTTACTCAGGATGCCAAGTTGTGTCGCTCTGTGGCAAATGTATGTTGGAGAAAGCAGTTAAAGGGATCTTTGCTGGGCTAAGGATTGACAGATGGATTTAAGTGCGGATAAGTTTACGATGTTGCAGATTCAAAAAGAAAATATGAAATCTATCCACATGCCTAAAATGTATCATTTAACAAAGGCAGAAAAAAAAGGAGTTAAGTATAATTATTGATCATTCACAGAATGCTACCAGTTATTTTAAAGTTGTTATCAACAAAGCTAATCAAATAATAAGATATATCTTGGATATTTGACTATAAAACAAAAAAGAAAGATTATAAGACAAAGCAAATTAGTCCACCCACCATCAACATCCTGGTGGTCACCATTGACCAGAAACTTAACTGGACCAGCCACATAAAAACTGTGGCAACAAGAGCAGGTCAGAGGCTGGGTATTCTGCGGCGAGTGTCTCACCTCCTGACTCCCCAAAGCCTTTCCACCATCTACAAGGCACAAGTCAGGAGTGTGATGGAATACTGTCCACTTGCCTGGATGAGTGCAGCTCCAACAACACTCAAGAAGCTCAACACCATCCAGGACAAAGCAGCCTGCTTGATCGGCACCCCATCCAGCACCTTAAACATTCACTCCCTCCACCACCGATCAATGTGGCTGCAGTGTGTACCATCTACAAGATGCACTGCCGAAACTTGTCAAGACTTCTTTGATAGCACCTCCCAAACCCGCGACTTCTACCACCTAGAAGGACAAGGGAACACCACCACCTCCAAGTTCCACTCCAAGTCACACACCATCCTGACTTGGAAATATATTGAGAAGTCGCACAACACCAGGTTATAGTCCAACAGTTTTATTTGAAATCACGAGCTTTCGGAGCGCTGCTCCTTCGTCAGGTAAAGTGAAGGAATACAAATCAGCAAAGCATATATAGACAGAGAACAATGTGTAGCGTACAATGTCAGACGACTACAGTAAATCTTACTGACTGCCCTCCATCACACCTCGGCAGAGATACAATCAGGTCAGTCAGGAAGGCATTACATCAAAGACACAGCAAAATACAGCTAAGACAATGAGGTGGGGTCACAGGGGGTCCAACGTGTCAAATGCTGCAGTCTGTATGGTTAAGCTTTTTACTTTTTTTTAAAACTGGAAATCACATCTGTGAACAAGCCAACGACGACTCAAGTCTGGATGACTCTACGTCATGTAGCATGACATGAAACCAAGATCCCGATTGAGGCCGACCTCATGGGTGCGGAACTTGGCTATCAGTTTCTGCTCGATGATTTTGCGTTGTCGTGTGTCTCGAAGGCCGCCTTGGAGAACGCTTACCCGCAGATCCGAGGCTGAATGTCCTTGACTGCTGAAGTGTTCCCCGACTGGGAGGTAACAATCCTGCCTGGCGATTGTTGCGTGGTGTCCGTTCATACGTTGTCGCAGTGTCTGCATGGTCTCGCCGATGTACCATGCTGCGGTGCATCCTTTCCTGCAACGTATGAGGTAGACAACGTTGGCCGAGTCACATGAGTATGTACCATGTACCTGGTGGGTAGTGTCCTCACGTGTGATGATGGTATCTGTGTTGATGATCTGGCATGTCTTGCAGAGGTTGCCGTGGCAGGGTTGTGTGGTGTCGTGGTCGCTGTTCTCCTGACAGCTGGGTAATTTGCTGCGAACGATGGTACTTTTGAGGTTAGGCGGCTGCTTGAAGGCGAGTAGTGGAGGCGTGGGGATGGCCTTAGCGAGGTGAGCAGCGCTCCGACAGCTCGTGATTTCAAATAAAACTGTTGGACTATAACCTGGTGTTGTGCGACTTCTCATTTTTGTCCACCCTAGTCCAACACCGGCATCTCCGCATCATGGAAATATATTACCATTCCTTCATTGTCGCTGTGTCAAAATCCTGGAACTCCCTCCCTAACAGCACTGTGGGAGTACCTTCACCACACAGACTGCAGCGGTTTAAGAAAGTGGCTCACCACCACCTCCTCAAGGGCAGTTAGGGATGGGCAATAAATGCTGGCCTTGCCAGTGATGCCCACATCCTGTGAATGAATAAATTAAAAAAAAGATGCCTTGACAGGTCAGGGTGTTCTCCAGTTCAGTCCAGTGACAGCATGCTATATCATCGTCATCTGCTGCATGCTGCACAACTTTGCCATGCAATGAGGCATAAGCATCAAGCAGCTGGAGGAGAAGGTCAACCTGTTGCAGCCAGGCCATGAGCAACACGAGCAGGAAAAGCTAGAAGTTCTGCCTGGAGAAGTACATTTGCCAGCTGTAACTAAGCTCGCATAGGTATCCAATCCACCGAAAGCATCAACAGTCCTCTCTACATCGTTATCATATTGTGCTCAAAGGCACTTTCACTTACACTGCCAATTGCTGCAGCTAAACTACAATGGATCTGAATCTTTTCCTCTCCTGAAACATTATCCAACACTATTCCAAGAATACACTCTGTACACAGTAGAGTTTCAGTTCAATCAAATTTTAATGCCCTAAAACTGATGAGTGTGTTCCCCTAATGTTTTGTATCTTGGTGCTTCCCTTTGGTGACATTGTATGATTTGTGTACTCTAGGCCTTATCTCCTGTTAGTTTACACACTCCTATCATAGCAGGAGTAAGTGAAGCAGTTGGGTGCTGTGTATCAGTGAGAGCCTATTGGGAGTGAGATGCCCACTACCTCCTTGAGCTGGATCATGAAATAATTCAGCTCCTGACCCCTCAGCAGCTGCAACTGCAGCCGGAGGAGAAAGCCCCTTTCATATTGGGCTCCCAGGTCTCTTTATCAGCAGTCTGAGCATTCATAAGAGATGTTATGATTGACTGTAAGGGCTTGCCTAGTGGATTCTCCACTGCACATGGCATTGGAGTTGCCACACACTGTAGTGTTGTGAATCAGTCTGTTATCACTGCATAGATGTAGGTAATAAACTCCTACACACTAACCTTTGGCAGATTGTTTCTAACAGTCTCCAATGACTCTATAATGGTTCTACGCTCAGTAAGCATCCTTCTTTTAAAAAGCAAGCCTTTTGAGGTCCACATTCTTGGGTTTCATGGCTGAGGATGGACATGAGCTAGCCCTTTGCACTGCAAATGCTCCTCCACCACCACTTGCTCCTGTTCAGTTGTGCTCTGCTCATCACCTGACACACCTTCCCTACCTCACTATTTAAATCCCCCAGGTTGGATGTAACTGAGCTGGTGCTTGCCTGTGCAGCAATGGCTGACATTGGATGTAGTGAGGTGCTGGGCCTGCCTGGGCCATTTAGCACATGCACAGCTTCCTGTGGCAAACCTAAAGAAAGTGAAGAGGAGCATAGGTTACAGTGCTATCATCATGATAACCCTTCAATTATATCTTGCTATAGAATAAGCCACATGCTATTACGCTTTAGCTAATGTTTTGGTTCGAGTGTGACTGAGTGAGTAGAGTGAGATGAAAGAGCATGAGAAGGATGATACGATACCTGCACTAGGGAAGGTCTCTGACTTCACATTCTCCTGCTTCCATGCTTTCTTGACCAATGATCTGCAGAGTGACCTCCTCAAAGTCACTCATGGATCTGATGTTACAGGTCCCTCATCCTGTGCAGTTTTGCTTACACCTATTATGTGCAGCCTTGTCCTGTAAGTAGAGAGCTCTTTAAATTGTCATAATGATAGGCAGTAGTAGTCCAGTTTATGATGCAGGCTGTGGTGAGTATTATTAGATGTACAGACATCATGCAGCTATATTGGGATGGCAGAAATTTTTGGGTGACAAATCCCTTTAAGGATGTGAGTGAAGGAAGAGATAGTCTCGGAGCGGCTACAGAACACATTGGAGGGGGAGGGCGAACAGCCAGTTGTCGTGGTGCACATAGGCATCAACGATATAGGTAAAAAACGGGATGAGGTCCTAAAAGCAGAATATAGGGAGTTAGGAGGTAAATTAAAAAAGAGGACCTCAAAGGTAGTAATCTCAGGATTGCTACCAGTGCCATGTGCTAGTCAGAGTAGAAATAGGAGGATATTTCAAATGAATACGTGGCTAGAGGAATGGTGCAAGGGGGAGGGATTCAAATTCCTTGGACATTGGAACCGGTTCTGGGGGAGGTGGGACCAGTACAAACGGGACGGTCTGCACCTGGGCAGGGCCGGGACCGATGTCCTAGGGGGAGTGTTTGCTAGTGCTGTTGGGGAGGGTTTAAACTAAAGTGGCAGGGGGTTGGGAACCTGAGCAGGGAGACAGAGGAAAGGGAAATAAGGATAAAAGCTAAAGACAGGAAGGAGAAAAACAAAAGTAGAAGGCAAAGAACTCAACGGTTTAAATCAAACATGGTCACAGTAAATAATAATTCATATAGGTCTGAGAGCGTTAAAAAAACAAGCCTGAAGGCTTTGTGTCTTAATACAAGGAGCATTCGGAACAAGATCGATGAATTAGCTGCGCAAATAGAGGTAAATGAATACGATTTGATTGGGATTACAGAAACATGGCTCCAGGGTGGCCAAGGCTGGGAACTCAACATCCAGGGTTATTCAATATTTAGGAAAGATAGGCAAAAAAGAAAGGGAGGTGGGGTAGCATTGCTGGTTAAAGAGGGAATTAACACAATTGAAAGGAAGGATATTAGCTCTGATGATGCGGAATCTGTATGGGTAGAACTGAGAAATAACAAGGGGCAGAAAATGGAGGTTGGGGACGGCATTAAAAGGGAAATTAGAGAAGCATGCAGTAAGGGCACAGCAGTCATCATGGGTGACTTTAATTTACATATAGATTGGGCTAACCAAATTAGTAAAAATACTGTGGAGGAGGAATTCCTAGAATGTTTACGAGATGGTTTTCTGGAACAATATGTCGAGGAACCAACCAGAGATCAGGCCATCTTAGACTGGGTATTATGCAACGAGAAAGGATTAATTAGCAATCTTGTTGTACGAGGCCCCTTGGGTCAGAGTGATCATAATATGATAGAATTCTTCATTAGGATGGAGAGTGAAGTAGTTGAATCAGAGACTAGGGTCCTGAATTTAAATAAAGGAAACTACGATGGTATGAGGTGCGAATTGGGTAGGATTGATTGGGGAATGTCACTCAAGTGGTTGACGGTGGATAGGCAATGGCAAACATTCAAAGACTGCATGGATGAACTACAGAATTTGTTCATCCCAGTGTGGCATAAGAATAAAACAAAAAGGGTGACTCAACCGTGGCTAACAAGGGAAATTAAGGATAGCATAAGATCCAAGGAGAGGGCATATAAATTGGCCAGAAAAAGCGGTAGCCCTGAGGATTGGGAGCAGTTTAGGATTCAACAAAGGAGGACAAAGGGATTAATTAAGAAGGGGAAAATAGAATATGAAAGTAAGCTTGCTGGGAACATAAAAACTGACTGTAAGAGCTTTTATAGATATGTGAAGAGAAAAAGATTAGTGAAATCAAGTGTAGGTCCCTTGCAGTCAGAAGCGGGGGAAGTTATAATGGGGAGCAAAGAAATGGCAGCCCAATTAAATGCATATTTTGGTTCTGTCTTCACAAAGGAGGACACAAATAACCTCCCAGAGATGTTGGAGAACATACGGTCTGATGAAAGGGAGGAACTGAAAGAAATCAGTATTTGCAGGGAAATGGTGTTAGGGAAATTGACGGTATTGAAGGCCGATAAATCCCCAGGGCCTGATAATCTACATCCTAGGGTACTTAAGGAAGTGGCCCTAGAAATAGTAGATGCATTGCTGATCATCTTCCAACATTCGATGGAATCTGGAACTGTACCCATGGATTGGAGGGTAGCTAATGTTACCCCACTATTCAAAAAGGGTGGTAGAGAGAAAGCGGGGAATTACAGACCGGTAAGCCTGACATCGGTAGTGGGGAAAATGCTAGAGTCCATTATAAAGGATGTAATAGCTGAGCATTTGAAAAACAGTGACAGGATCGGACAAAGTCAACATGGATTTACAAAAGGTAAATCGTGCTTGACTAATCTACTGGAATTTTTTGAGGATGTAACTGGGAAAATAGATAAGGGAGAACCAGTAGATGTGGTGTATTTGGACTTTCAAAAGGCTTTCGATAAGGTCCCGCATAAGAGATTGCCGTGTAAAGTTAAGGCACATGGGATTGGGGGCAAGGTATTGACTTGGATAGAGAACTGGTTGGCGGACAGAAAGCAGAGAGTAGGAATTAATGGGTCTTTTTCCGAGTGGCAAGCAGTGACTAGTGGGGTACCGCAGGGATCGGTTCTTGGACCCCAGCTATTCACAATATACATTAATGATCTAGATAAGGGAATTAAATGTAATATCTCCAAGTTTGCAGATGACACAAAGCTGGGTGGGAGTGTGTGCAGCGAGGAGGATAGCGAGAAACTCCAGGATGATCTGGACAGGTTGGGTGAGTGGGCAGAAGCGTGGCAGATGCAATATAACGTGGATAAGTGCGAGGTTATCCACTTTGGTGTCAAAAACAGAAAGGCAGACTATTATCTGAATGGCAATAGATTGGAGAAGGGGAAGTGCAACGAGACCTGGGTGTCCTTGTGCACCAGTCGCTGAAAGTAAGCATGCAGGTGCAGCAGGCGGTGAAGAAGGCAAATGGTATGTTGGCCTTCATAGCGAAAGGGTTTGAGTATAGGAACAGGGATGTCCTGCTGCAGTTGTACAGGGCCTTGGTGAGACCACACCTTGAGTACTGTGTGCAGTTTTGGTCACCTTATCTGAGGAAGGATGTTCTTGCCATGGAAGGAGTTCAGCGAAGATTCACAAGGCTGATACCTGGGATGGCAGGAATGACATATGAGGAGAGATTGGGTCGATTGGGCTTATACTCACTGGAGTATAGAAGAATGAGAGGGGATCTCATCGAAACATATAAAATTCTGACAGGTCTGGACAAACTAGATGCAGGAAGAATGTTCCCGATGGTCGGAGAGTCCAGAACCAGGGGTCATAATCTATGGATAACGGGTAAACCATTTAGGACAGAAATGAGGAAGAATTTCTTCACCAAGAGAGTGGTGAACCTGTGGAATTCTCTACCACAGAAGGTAGTTGAGGCGAAGTCATTAAATATATTCAAGGATGAGTTAGATATATTTCTTAAAGCTAAAGGTATCAAGGGATATGGGGAGAAGGCAGGTACAGGCTACTGAGTTTAGATGATCAGCCATGATCTCATCGAATGGCGGAGCAGGCTCGAGGGGCCGAATGGCCTACTCCTGCTCCTATCTTCTATGTTTCTATGTTTCTATGATGTAAGCTGGTGGTGCAGTGTGCTCTGCTATAGAATGGCCAGGCATGGTAAGCATTCTAAGGACTATAAGATAATGCAAAGAGGAAAAAACACTTTGGGGGAAAAATTCAGTTGATTAGCACCTGCAGAGGGCGGTAACAGGGCGCTGATGCAGTAGCGCTGGGGCAAGGTGAATCCAGCAGCGCACGGCAAATCTGGACCCCCCGTTGTGCCGCCAGTACGAGGTACCACCGGGGACTTCAACGCCAGGCAGATCATGACGTCAGTGAGGGGGCGCCCGATCTGCAAAATTGATTTTCGCCACTTACCTTTGCATCTCGATCAGACAGCGACAGGGAGAGGAGGCGCACAGCTGCAGGACGCAGGCTCCAGGGATGTTATTTAAAGGCATCCGCATTAATCACTCGGAGCTGTCACGGCAGGTTAGTTTCAGTGGTTTCTTGTCAGTTTTAGCTAGTGGATCACTTTGTATGACTAATTTCAAGGTTCTTTTTTATCAGCAGTCTTCTGGCAAGTGCAAAGTACCTACATTTATTGTTCAAAGATTCAAACTGATACACTTTGCAACATTAATGGGGGCTGTACTGGCGCCACCTCGCCCTCCAGGATCTATGGTGGAGGGAGCGTTGGCAGCCAGAAATATGGGAACACATGCGCAGAGGGATGAGGAGGGACATCAGGGCTCTCACCAGGAGGCCTTACCCTCCGAGGGTATTCCGACAGCACCTCTCCTACCTTCAATTAAGCGAGGGGCAGTGTATTAGATGGCTCCGCATCACCAAGGTAGTGGTCACAGAACTCTGCCACCTCCTCCATACAGACCTCCAGCCTCACAGCAGGATGACTTAAACCCCAGATCCCTTTTGCTCACCACATGCCCATCATACCATCCCTGTGTCATGCCATATCACAGCGTCCTCCTGGGCGCAAAGGTGAAATGAGAGAGACCACAAAATATTGCAAACGCCATTAATAAATTTATGCATAAACATATCACACATATCACATTCATTCTAATAACTAATAACCCTTGTGCCTGCCATAGTTGAATGGCTGTCATTGTGTGTAAGGTGTGAGATGTGGGTTTGAGTGTTGGTAGGTAGAGGTTGTTGGTGGGTGAGCGCTGGGGGTGTGGTGCTTTGGGCAGTGTGTGAAGCTTGTGGTACAGATGGTGGTACGTAGCATTTGTTGAAGCATTCAATCACCCTGACCACCCGACTGAGGTGGATCTGCCATGAGCACACCTGCTTCAGTCCTCGGCTCCTTCTTGTTGTTGTGCTTCTCCTTGCTGAGGCAGCTATGCTGAGAATGAGTTGCTGCAGTATCAATGAACTTCCCCTTTAAGTACTGGGAAAAGCCTGTGGCAACGATGAGTTGCGATTAGACTGCACCCGATATTGGTCCACCCTTTGAGTGTAACACAAATGAGCTAGGCCGTTAAGACTTGATTTAGTGCCCCAATCATTTCTTTGAGCAGTGAGAATAAATTTTGCGTGCAGTCTAAAGCATTTGTGCCTGGTGCTAAATTCTTGAACTTTTCTAAAGATACTGCCCATTCCTGGGCTATAATGAATTTCTAGCCCTTTGTCTTATGCATAATTTGGATAGTTACTTAATATGAGGAACTACCTTGGCTGATTGACTGAGGTCGTTCAACATTTCCTGACTGGAAGGCAGCCCTCTTCATTTATATGTGTTGTCACATCCTGCGAAGCACTGTGTGCTGCTTTGCTATATGGGCATTGCCCTGGGATTCCAAAGAGGGCCACACTCCTCTGCCACACTTGTCCCAAAATAATTTCCACTAAAGCGTCTAGTAAATTTTGGTGCGTGTGGTGCTTCACTGCTTATCACCTCCATTTGATATTAAAAAAAAGCTTGAAGTAATTTTTGCATTTTGTAACAAAAAATGTAGCCTGCTTTAAGGTGCTACTGCAGAACTTTAAATCAAACTCTTAAATTAAAGTCAAACAGCATAAGTATATCAATAAAAACAAATCTTCCCTTGGACCGAGAGCGAGTGAGCAAAGTATAGATGGTGTACTCCATTAGAACAGATGGTAAATGTTTGTGCTAAAGTGTCCATATGTCTTTGGCTGTATTAAAATTACTTTAATATGTGGCGACATTGTTTATTCACCTTATTACTATCCAACATGTTTGTTAAAGTAGTTTAATTATTGCCTCCAGGGGAAAGGTAAAGCCACCGTAAACATATATTTACCAAAATGAAATGCATGTTGTCTTGGCCATGAGTGCGAGCTCTGATCGTGAAGGTAAAACTGTCATTATTCAACATTAGTTGGGGTTTTAAGAGTGTGTGCCATTGGATCATTATGTAACTTCACTGTGTCTGGCGGTTGTTCAAACATTCACTCTGATTTTAGTACTTTCCTAAAGTAAACCCGATCCAGCTGTCAGAGGTTTAAAATTACTCATTTGCAATGTTTGTTTTTCATAAATCTCTGTTTACTCGGAGAAAGAGAGTCACACAATATTCCAGAAATGCATGTTAATGACCAAGTCTCAGCTCTTTACTTCATGAACTTTCTCAGTCTTTGACCTTGATAAACCAAAGTTACATAGTGCTATGGCATATAGTCTACAGGAACAAATCAAACCAAAGATTAATGATGGATACAAGAGAACCGGGACATCCAGTCACTTCTATTTTGCTTCAATTCACTTCAGTTCTGAGACTGCTGTGCACATAACAGCACAGTTCAACCTTCAGCGTATATGCCGACCTACGAGGCCTGGAAAAGCTAATGAACAGCTTTTTAAAAAGCTGACGCAGCCCCAAAAAAGCTGACAACTCAAAAAATACAACATACAACTGAAAAACAGCCCTGAATAACAGCTTATGACCACTGCCTCCAGGAAACTAAATAAGATAAATTAATTTTTAGTAAATTGGATTTCAGGATATTTTATTCGTGTTTTAGGATAACATTCTGCTACTTAGATGAAAAATGAAACCCAATGGCCTCACGTATGAGATACAAAAATTAGTTCTAATGTGAGTGCAGTGGGCATCAATTTGTTATTACGTCAGCTACAGCTATATCCAATATTCCACCAGTTGTATTATTGGCGGGGGGTGGGGTGGTGGTGGGGGGGAGGGGGGGGGGGAATGGAACTACACAAAAGTGCAATTTTTGCAGTGGTGGATTTAGAAACTTTAGAAGAGGGAGGTAAGTTCTGATGATGTAAAATATGTTTCCTTGGCGTATCTGGGTGCATGGTCCCCAGGAAATCTTGACTTTTGACACCTCGTTGGTGCATTTTTCTGCATTTTGGAGTGTACTGTAATTCAGCATTAAGTAAAGAGAGCGACCTAGAGATAACCTAGCATCACCAAGGAAAGGGAAACCCAGCAAGCGCTCATCAACACCAAGGAGTGTTATTGGATCATGACCAGTATACCTTGATGTCCTCAATTCCCTGGAGTCCAGGGCCTAGAAATTCATCTCAGGCGATGGCACAAAATGGGTGGTATCGAATCGGCCGCCCGTTGTACACAGTGTCTGATATTCAGCACTCCGGTCCAATGACTACACTGGAACTGAATATCAGGCGCTGTGTATAACGGGCAGCCAATCCGATACCGCCCGTTCTGCGGCACCGCCCAAAACGAATTTCTAGGGCCAAGTTCTATATCACTTAAGTAGATCTGCCCAGTGACAGCAAATTTACAGCAAACAGGATTTCAAGTGAAATAATTCAGGCTAGATTTTACTGGATCTTCTGGCATGACCTGTTAGTGAGACTTGTTCCTGCAAGTTTAGGTTTAAAAACTTTTTGCCTACAAAGTTGCTGGAAGTGCAAGCTAATAACAGTGCAGTGAGGGCAACTGGGCATCTGGAACCTTGTAGAATGATACAGCACAGCAGGAGGCCATTCGGTCCATCTTGCCTGTGCTGGCTCTTTGGTAGAGCTATCCAATTAAGCACACTCCCTGGCTCATTCCCCATAGACCTATATTTTTTTTCCTTCAAATATTTATCCAATTCTCTTTTGAATGTTACTATTGAATTTGCTTCCACCATCCTTTCAGGCAGTGCATTCCAGATCACAACAACTCACTGAGTAAAAAAATGTTTCCTCATGTTGCCTCTGGTTCTTTTGCCAGTTACCTTAAATTTGTGTCCTCTGGTTATCGATCCTTCTGACACTGGAAACAATTTGTCTTTATTTACTCTATCAAAACCATTCATGATTTTGAACACCTATCAAATCTCCTCTTAACCTCTCTGCTCTAAGGAGAACAATCCCAGCTTTTCCAGTCTCTCCACATTACTGAAGTCCCGCATCTCTGGTACCATTCTAGTAAATCTCTTCTGCACCCTCTCCAAAACCTTAGAACATAAGAGCATAAGAAATAGGAGCAGAAGTAGGCCATTCGGCCCTTCGAGCCTACTCTGCCATTCAATAAGATCATGGCTGATCTTCCAGCTCAACTCCACCTTCCCGCACTATCCCCATATCCCTTAATTTCCAAAAATCTATCGACCTCTGTCTTGAATATACTCAATGACAGAGCATCCACAGCCCTCTGGGGTAGAGAATTCCAAAGATTCACAACCCTTTGAGTGAAGAAATTTCTCCTCATCTCAGTCCTAAATGGCCGACCCCTTATTCTGAGACTGTGACCCCTGGTTCTAGACTCCCCAGCCAGGGGAAACATCCTCCCAGGATCTACCCTGTCAAGCCCTGTAAGAATTTCACATGTTTTAATGAAATCACCTCTTATTCTTCTAAATTCTAGGGATTATAGGCCTAGTCTCCTTAATCTCTCCTCATAGGACAATCCCCCCCATCCCAGGAATGAGTCTCGTGAATCTGCATTGCAATCCCTCTAAGGCAAGTATATCCTTCCTTAGGAGACCAGTACTCCAGGTGTGGTCTCACCAGGGCCCTATATAATTGCAGTAAGACTCTTAGGGGGAAAAATTCAGTTGGTTGCGCCTCCCGTTAGCGCCTTAAGAGGGCGCTAATGGGGCGCAAAGCATCCAGCGCCGAGGCGCGGCGAAGTTTGCGCCGCTCGCGAAATTAACTAGACATTTTGCGGCGGCGCTAAACACTACCGCCACGATCTCCTGCGCCGGCAGATCGTGACGTCAGTCGAGTGCGCAATGCCCCGGTATCGCCCCGGAGCGGATATTGAGTGGCGCCCCCTGCCTTACCGCCTGACGCTAGCAACGACAGGTTGAGGGGAGCGTTCTGCAGTCATGAAGAGAAAGAGGGAGCGCTATTTAAAGGCGACCGCTTCCTGCCTTTTATTGTTGGTGCCATTTTTGAACTACGCATTCTGAGAGAGAGAGAGAGACTTCTGGAGAGATTCAACGTTGTGTGAAGAAGTTTTGGGTACTGAGCAGCACTTTGCAGGTTCATTTTGATTTGCCATTCCTTGTATCGATTTAGAAGAGACTGTGGGGGCTGCACTCTAAGCTCTTTGCCTGGTACTCTCCATTGTTCTTTCCAGCAGATTTGATGTGCAGGTCTCTCCAGGCCGAGATTCAAGGCTGCAATGAGCAGGATGTGGATGGAAAGCAAGATCAACCATCCCCTTTAAGAACTGGCCCGTGCCATTGTGTGTGTGTTCCATTGCTGACTGACATTACATGAGCTTCGCCAGCGCTCTGAGGTAGCGCCTCGCTCCTCGGCCTTTGCGCCTTAAGACAGGTGTGAAGCGCCTGATTTAGCACTTCAATCACCTCCAGGGGCGATAAAAGTCAAGTTTGCAGTCAGTGGCGATAATTAGCGCCAGGCACTAATCTTTGCGCCCGGCCGATAATTGCGCCCCAAATGGGGCGATACTGAATTTCTCCCCCTTATACTCCAATCATTTTGTAATAAAGGCTAACATACCATTTGCTTTCCTAATTGCTTGCTGTACCTGCATGTTAACTTTCAGTGATACCTGTACAAGGACACCCAGGTTCCTCTGAATAGCCACATTTCCCAATCTCTCACCATTTAAAAAATATTCTGCTTTGCTAATTTTCCTACCAAAGTGGATAACTTCACATTTCTCCACATTATATTCCATCTGCCATGTTCTTGTTCAGTCACTTAGCCTGTCTATATCTCTTTGCAGCCTCTTTGCACCCTCTTCACAACTTACTTTCCCACCTAGCTTTGTATCGTCAGCAAAAATGAATACATTACACTCGGACCCCTCATCTACGTCATTGATGTAGATTGTGAATAGCTGAGGCCCAAGCACTGATCCTTGTTGTATCTCACTAATTACAGCCTGCCAACCCGAAAATGACCCGTTTATTCCTACATTCTGTTTTCTGGCCTTGACATCCTTCCTAAAGTGTGGTGCCCAGAATTGAACACAATACTCCAGCTGAGGCCTAAGCAGTGCTTTATAAAGGTTTAGCATAACTTCCTTGTTTTTGTACTCTATACCTCTATTTACAAAGCCAAGGATCCCATATGCTTTTTTAACAGTTTTATCAATTTGTCCTGCCATCCTCAAAGATTTTTGTTAACAACAGTACAAACAGTGTATCTCCTTAACCAATGAGATTTAAGGATTGAGAAATAAACAGAGGAAGGACTGAGAAGGTGGGCGAATCAGAGTGGGTGAATTCAATGTCAAAGTAGCTACAGAAAGAGAAATAAAGAGAGGGAAAGAAAGAATGGATTAAGAGAGAGAAAAAAGAGATAGAACGGAAAAGTAAGAAAGCATTTTTTTTTTATTTAACATTTTTAAAATCTCCTAAAACAATTCACAATCTAAATGAATGAGACTCCATACTTATAATTGTTTACTTTCAGGGCAAGTGATGGTGATTGGCAGTCATTCAAAATTATCCCGTTGTTACGCTATTAATTACTAGACTTAACATTCAGTAGCGAGTTTAATGGGCAATTAATGTGCAAATGCAGCAACATCATGAAAATCACCCGGAGGTTAAGGGTGAAATGCTGTTTTCACAAAGCCAATGGTGGAGCAGCACAAATCGGCCATCAACTTGTGGCAATTCACAATTCACGGGGTATCTCTTCCTTGCTACATGTTGCTAGCTGATCAGCGCATAAACAACAGCAAGCGTTGTTCAGACACAATTATGTTTTCAGCAAAATCTAGGTCATCATGTTTTGTGGCATGACTGAACTTCACAAAACAGACTTTTCACACAGTCCCTGAGTACTCTCAGTAATTCTATGTGTTTTGTACTGTTCGAAGAGATTGATTTAAAACTACTGGACTGAAAACTACAGGACATCGCTGCAGGTGATCCTCAGGGCAGTGTCCTAGGCCCAACCATCTTCAGCCGTTTCATCAATGACCTTCCCTCCATCATAAGGTCAGAAGTGGGGATGTTCGCTGATGATTGTGATGGGCGATGTCGCAGCTTCCATTGCAGCACAGGCGGAAGTGACCCAACGTCTCAGTGCTGCAGAGGAAGCTCAGACTGCTCTCCTGCGGTCTCAGCTTGCTTCCACGCAAGCTCGGACTGCTGCCATCATGGCTGGGTTTACGAGTGTCGACAGGGTCTTGCAGGGTGTCACAGCAGTCCAGCAATCTGTGCTCCGACAGATGGCTAGAAATGCTGAGACACTGCCCTGGGGGAGTGGCATTGGCTCCGTGGAGCACGAACCTGCTGTCCTCTCTCAGGATTACAGCATTCTTACTCCCGCCGCTGCCACTCTGTTGTCATCCAGCTAGCCCAGACTGCCGCCACCCATGCCGAGGAGGTGCAGTCTACAGCCGAGCCTTCTAGTTCCAGAGCTGCTCGCGGTCATCCTGCAAGGCCATCTGAAGTCTCCCCCACTGAAAGTCAGCAGCCTTCCACCAGCCATGCTGCAGCCAATGGGGGAGCACTTCGTAGGAGCACTAGAGTAGGAAAAAGCACACAAAAGACAGATACTAAGGGAATGTACAAGGGTGATTAGTTGACTTTGTTTTTTTGATTTGAATTTGATAAATTTATAAATTATGTTTGGAATGTGTATTTTGTGGTGGCTCTCATTTCAGCTTTGTGCCCAGGAGGGCGCTGTGATATTCCGTAACAGGGGAATGGTATGATGGGGAAGTGGTGAGCAATGGGGATCTGGGGTTTCATTCATTGGAACCGGAGTCTGAGGCGCTCATGGACAGCCCGTCCAGAATGGGGTTCTGCTGCCTGACTCCTCCCTTCCTCCTCCTCCTCCTCTTCCTCCACCTCCTCCTTCTCCTCCTCTTCCTCTTCCTCTTCTTCATCTTTCTCCTCCTCCTCCTGAAGTGGTCCTGGAACCCATGGTGGCAAGGGCTGCGCATTCATGATGGCCAAGTTGTGGAGCATGCAGCAGACCACCATGAAATGGGACACCCACTCCGGTGTGTACTAGAGGGCTCCTCCCGTGTAGTTAAACCATTGCTTGAGCACCCTGATGGTCTGTTCGATGACGTTTCTCGTGGCAGCATAGCTGTCATTATATGAGTGCTGGACACGAGTGGTGGGGTTGCGGAGGGGAGTAATGAACCAGGTGCAGAGTGAATAGTCCCTGTCTCCGAGCAGCCAACCTTGAGTTTGACGTGGCTGGAAGATTGCTGACACACCGGACTGGTGCAGGATGAAGGCATCATGACTGCTCCCAGGATAGCGGGCATTCACGATCATGATGCGCTGTGCATGGTCGCACAACAACTACACATTAAGTGAGTGGTAACCTTTGCAGTAACGGAACATCTCAGGATTGGGATACGGTGCCCGCAAAGCCATGTGTGTGCAATCGATGGCGACCTGCATGAAGGGGAATCCCGCTATCCTGGCAAAGCGCTTGTCCTGCTTCTCTCTGTTCAGAGAGAAAGCAATGACCTCCTGGATGCAACGATGGTCAGCGAACTGGGAGATGTTAGCTATGTCTCCTGCTCCAGACTGGATGGATCCAGTGGTGAAAAAATTGCGGGCGACGGTGACGTTGAGGGCCACTGGGACAGCCCTGAGGCTGCAGGTCTGGTTGCAGGAGGTGGCAGAGTTCTGTGACTACCTTCTTGGTGAAGCGGAGCTTCTTAATACACTGCTCCTGGCTTAAGTGCAGGCAGGAGAAGTGCTCTCGGAAGACCCTAGGTTGGTAAGGCCTCCTGCTGAGAGCCCTCCTGCCCCTCCTCCTTCTCCCTCTGCGAGTATCTTTATCCTCTTCTTCGCTGCCTCCGCTCCATCTCCCTATCATACTCGAGCACGAGAGGGACTGCAAGTAGAGCCCCCATGATTGTGAGCAAGTGGTGTGAACAGAACCCTTTAAATGAGAATCAAGGCCCTCTCCACCTATAGCAACATTCCCTGTCACCTCAGCAACATTAACCAACTCTAGAAAGCTCCAAACAGTTGCACAAACTTAGACAGAGCCAGTAGAACTGAGAAAGAAAGTCAGCTGTAAGTTGCTGATAATCCCTTTAAATAATACTGGTGGGGGGGTCCTACCTGCTGCTGAATGCTTGGTTAGCTGGTCATGATTAGGAGAGGAGCGGCGATGTCCAAAATAGCAGATTGTGCGTCAAATCAGCGTTGCACACTCATTGACGTCACAATCTGCCTCATCTAAATCTGTGGAGCAAGTGCTGGCAATGGCAGCGCTACCGACCTCCCCAAAATGGTGGCGGCCTTGGGACCCGCTGAAGCAGGCGGAAGTGGGACGGCTGACATTTTTTCAGCAAAACTGGCCTTAACGGCCAGCGCTAAACCACCGAATTTCGTGGCCCAGGTGAATGTATCCCAAACTATTTGAAAGACTGTTTGATATCACTTAAAAGTACAACCACACTCCCACCCCATACTCAATGCTAGCACAGAGCTGTTGTGCCATGTGAATAGTTATATATCATGCTTCAAAATTAATTATGTGATAACTGATACCTGTGCAAGGCAGTGACATATTGAAGGGGTTATGATAACTTCATAAACTATGAGAGTGAATCTCAAGTTGGTTAATGATGTCACCTGACCTAAGTTTATAACCCTCAATCACTTCATGAATAATTATTGCTTTTGAAAAACAATAGTGGTTACAAAAGTGGAAAGGTAAATTGCCTTCTGCTACAGCAATAACTTACCACATAAATTCACACAATGTTCTCACACACAAAGAAGCAACAGTCATCTTATGTAAAGAGGGTCTCTCACAGAAACCTTGAGCAAGCCTGGTGAAGTGCCACAGGAGTGCGTGTATTTTGTTGCAAAGCAATGACAAATAATAACAGAAAAAGGTAGTCTGGTAGCCTACCAACCTATGCGGCGTTATTTTAGTCAGTACGCATTCATGTTATAATCATCCTAATCAAATGGGTCCCGATGAGCACTTTGCTGGAGTTGAAGCAGTGCTTTAATCTTTGTGTCTGATTTTACGGCTGCTACAGAAACTAGAGAAACATTTTGGACTGAGTTTTTACTTTGAAGAGAGTGTGGGTTTGTGGGAGGGTGGGCAGTTAAAAGCGTTGAAATTGACAGCGCGTCGGGAAGCCAGCTTCAACTCGTCGGCTTCGGCCTTTCACTCGGGCACATTAGTCAGCTAAGGCTTCTTCGGCAGCACCTCCCAAACCCGCGACCTCTTCCACCTAGAAGGATAAGGGCAGCAGGGGCATGGGAAGACCACTACCTCCAAGCTCCCCTCCAAGTCACACACCATCCTGACTTGGAAATATATCGCTGTTCCTTCATTGTCGTTGGGTCAAAATCCTGGAACTCCTTCCGTAACAACACTGTGGGAGTACCTTCACTACACGGACTGCAGAGGTTCAAGAAGGCGGCTCACCACCACCTTCTCAAGGGCAATTAGGGATGGGCAATAAATGCTGGTCTTGCCAGCGACGTCCACATCCCATAAACAAATAATAAAAAAACAGTGACTTTGTCATAGTGGTTTGGTACAACTTGCTACGCCATTTCAGAGGACAGTTAAGAGTCAACCACATTGCTGTGTGTCTGGAGTCAGATATAGGCCAGATGAGGTAAGGATGGCAGATTTCCTTCCCTAAAGGCCATTAGTGAACCAGGTGGGTTTTTATGACAATCCAGTAGTATTCATGGTCAGCATTACTGGTGGTAGCTTTTATATTCCAGATTTATTTAATTAACTGAATTTAAATTCCCCAGTTGCCGTGGTGGGATTATGAACTCATGTTGCCAGATCATTAGTCCAGGCCTACTGGATTACTAGTCCTGTAACATAACCATTATGCTACTGTTCCCGGTAAGAAGACATTTGCAGGATTTCGCAGTTAGCCGCCCACAAATGCATCACTCAGTTGACTGAAGCCATGTTTCACAAGTAAGCCACTTATGTACATTTTGTCACTGATGAAGCCAGTTAGACTGAGCAGGCGGTCAGCTTTGCAGCTCTGGCTGGCTTCCCACAGGTGCAGGGCATCATCAACTGCACACATGTGGCCATCAGGGCACCCCCAGATCACCCAGGAGTCTTTGTGACCCGTAAGGGCTTCCATCCCATCAATGTGCAGCTAGTCTGCAACCACAAAAAGATCATCATGCATGTGTGTGCCAGATTCCCAGTGAGCTGTCATGATTCATTCATCTTGCACCAGTCCACCCGCCCTCAGCTCTTCGCATCTCCGACCAGAATTACCGGCCGGCTGCTTGGAGACAAGGGCTATCCACTGAAAACGTGGCTAATGACACCCTTGAGGAGGCCAAGCAATGAGGCCGAAGAGCACTACAATCAAAGCGAGATGACAATGAGATGTGTACTAGAGCAAGCAGCTGCCTCACAGCGCCAGAGACCCGGGTTCGAATCTGACCTCGGGTGACTGTCTGTGTGGAGTTTGCACATTCTCCCCGTGTCTGCGTGGGTTTCCTCCGGGTGCTCCAGTTTCCTCCCACAGTCCAAAAATGTGCGGGTTAGGTTGATTTGGCTATGATAAATTGACCCTTAGTGTTAAGGGGGGATTAAATATGTGGGGTTATGGGGATAAGATGGGATATGTTAGGGGGAATTAAATACGTGGGGTTACGGGGGTAGGGTGGGATATGTGTACTGTGGGGATTAAAGCAGGGACAGGGTATTGGATTTGGATGATCAGCCATGATCGTATTGAATGGTGGAGCAGGCTCGACGGGCCGAATGGCCTACTCCTGCTCCTAGATTCTATGTTTCTATGTTTCTAAGCAATCGGGATGCTTCAGATGCGCTTCAGATGCCTGGACAGATCTGGAGGAGCCCTTCAATATGCACCAGCCAGGTACTCCAGAATGACTGTCGGTTTGCTGTGCTCTGCACAACATAGCGCAGCAGCGAGGAGTGGAGCTGCAGGAGGAGCAAGGCGCAGAGCCTCTTCGGAGGAGGATGAGGAGGAGGAGCAGGAGGAACACGAGAAGGAGGAGGAGGAGGAAACTGGAGCGGACATGGCACCAGCAGCGGCACACATTGCTGCGCGGGAGGCCTGGGATGGCCTCATAATGGCACGATTTAGTTAATTTGCACCAGTCCATCCATATGACCCCCAGATACTGAACTAACTTCCCCCCCACCATCACAAAGCAGTCCTACAATGACCAAACCATTCCTGTCAGACACACACCCATTGCTTGAGATTAAGTAATGTTTTACCATTCACTCCAACTAACGAGGCCACTTGCCAGGCAGCAGGCAAAAATGGACAAGACGGGAAAGTGGTGCAAAGAAATAATTTTATGTGGCTCATGACTTCAACAGAAACTTAACCCTCTAACATTTTATAACACACCCATGTCCATACCCTTGTGCATCTATAATTGTGTCTTCTTTCTCTTTCTGCAACTCCTATGTCATGCAACCCCTGTGGCTTCAGCAGAGGGAGAGGCAGGCTGCTCACTTTCCTTCTCTGACTGCTTAGACACATTTGGCGGACGTCCTCTGGGTTTTGGAGCCTGTGAGGGCCCCACCAAAGACTGCTCCTCCTGCACCTGTGCAGGGGCAGCCTTGGCCATCCGAATACAGGCAGCATGTGAGGCTCTGACTGGGGATGGCAACGGGGGAGAAATGGGAGTGCTTTGAGCAGAGCCCCCACTTCCATGTCCCTGCTCACCATCATTCCCTCTCATGGCCCACCCGCACTTCCATACTAGCAAGGAGCTGGAGAGCACTTTGCTGCACATCAGTGGGGCGATTAATGGCCAACTCTAGGTTTCTATCCATCCTAGATATGGTTGCAATCGGAGTCTGCAAGTTGTTATTCACAGCAACCATGCATTCGTTCGAGTGGCGCATTTGATGCTCCATGCAGCTGGCCACCCTTTCCATGGCTGAACACATCATAGCCATAGCCTGCGACATCGTGCCGGTCATGCTGGAGATGGACTCCTCCATTCTCCCTACAATCGAGCACATCGCGGCTGGCAAAGCTTCCAGAGCCTCCCGCATTTTTTGTTGCTCCTCAAGAATCATCCGCTTTGTCGACAGCCCCCGAGATTCAGCATCTTCGTCCAGCTGAGCATTGCTTGGAGCGTCCTGTGCCCTCTTACGAGGACTCGGCACTGCTGTCCCTGTCTCCACCATCTGCTCTTGCTCACATGTGCTGTGTGAGACACCAGGTGACAACACTACTTTCTCTCTTACTGGACCCACTGACGTCCAGTAAGAACGTTGGTGCTGGGTGTGCATGGGTCGTGTGCCTGTGCGCCCTCAGAGACTGCAACCTCCTCTGAGGAGTCGCCTTCCTCCTCTGGCTGAACAGTGGGGCGGGGGGTGGGGGGGGGGGACTTGAAGAGCTTGTGGGAGAGTAAAGACATGATTTAGAACTGTTATGATAAGAATGTAGTAAGTTACCATTATGCACATGATCATATTTCACTGGCTGCTGACATCAAGTCAACATGAGTGACTCTTGTATGCCATGATATTTAATTCTGTCACCAGGAGATCCCCCTCTCTCCATTTCCTAGTAGCTCCGCAATGCGGTTTAGTTCCAGGGCCTCCTCCTCTGCTGAAGTCAGCGGTGTGGTTACAGGTGGGCCACCACTGGTTCGCTGTCTCTCCTGGGTGTTCTACGCTCTCTTCTCCTACAAGGAGGGAAACAAGAGACCTTTGAGTGAGAGTGATGGAATGAGTGTAAGGGATGGATGGGCAACATCTGCTGAGAGTGACTATGAGGGAGAGGCATAACATTGCATTAAGATGAGGATGAGTGCCAGTGGTGGACAGTCAGATGCGGATGTGAGCAGGTGCATAGACAGAGAGGGATGGGTGCACCTGCAAGCTAGGTTGGTGTGAGGAGTGATGTGCAGGAGTAGGATTGGGAAGGCAGAGTGAGGGGGTTGAGGTGACGCGCACATCAGGATGTAGGGCAATGTGGCATTGTACTCACCTTCCCTGACCTCATGAGGTCGTTAAAACGCTTCCTGCACTGGATCCATGTCCTTTGAACAACACTCCTGCTGCTCACTTCCTCTGCTATCTCCAGCCATGCAGTTCTGGTCAGGAGGCATCACTGAACCTGGAGGCTGCTTTCTGCCTTTGACTCTACATAATTCAAGATGTAGTATTCTCAAAGTCTTCTACTGCCAACAATTCCCCTCTGTAACAATCAGGCTTCCACCTCCACCAGCCTTCAAGTGACATCTGTCCATTGCTCCTTTAAATAGCTGAGCTGAAGTCAAGTCATCTGTGAGGAGTCATCAGACCCATTCCAGTTAATTAATCGGGAAACCCGGAAGTCTGATTCAATTGCAGTGGCTTCATTAAAAAGCCACTGCAAAACGCACCTTTCCAACTTCCGGGTTCCCGGCGCGATCTACCGCCACTGCCCCCTCCCCCCCCCCACCCCCGCACCCATCGCGAGCCGAAGGTAAAAATTCAGCCCATCTGGCACACTCCCGGAATCCCCCCATTAAATAACACAATCCTTTTACAACTATTCTTAAGTCCATCCGTCAAAAAAAAAATCAAGATAAAGATGACAGGCCCCTGCTTTAGCCAAAAGGATACATCGACTTTCAGGTTACTTTGGCAAACCTTCTGTCAAACCCTTTTGACTGTAAGTAGCAGCTGAGAAAAAGTCAAACAAAACGGAGCTCTCAGTATAACCAACATAAAGAAGACCTATTTCCTCTAACATTAATCATACCTGCCATCGTTTCTACCACCACGCCCAGGATTAACTTGCCCCAGAATACATTGCACATTATCTCTTCTGCACACACTGTACATCAAAACATTGTACGTGCACAGAAGAGATAATGCACAACGTATTATGGACCATTTAAACTCTCTCAATCAATGAGCTATGGAGCCTCAGCATGAGGAAGGGCTGGAAACGCTTACTCTCTGTGCAAATTATAGAAAATTAGCAACGATGACATCAAGGTTTTAATAGTGACTGTGAAACAAATGTTGATCTGGTTCTGATGTGTCGGCCTGTATGTCTCTTGGCACAGAGAAGGTATTTGATAGGATTGCTTATTTGTTCCAAGCCCAAGTATGTTTATTTAGTTTTAAAATTTAAGGATGCCTTTATAGGGTAAATCTGGAGACCACATTCCAGCTTGAAGACAATTAGCACTGCATGCTTGCCTGTTACAAGGCAGGAGTTCCTTTATTTACCCTATTCTTTGCCCTCACATTGAAACTATGGAGTATCCATTGTTATTGTTAAACAGGACTACCTCTAGCATTCACCTGCCTCTGACAGAACCGGTCACGAAGTCCATAAGCTGTGCGACAACACATTGTGAGTTATCTCTTCTGTGCACATGCGGTGTAATACATGCAATGAAGGGATAACTTACAATGTTTTATGGGCGATTTTGAAGTCTTGAGAATTGCAAACATGGGGAGCACCACACAAGTAGCGTGAACAAGGGCTGAGATGCTGGTGCTCGCTCAGAAAGCGAGTAGTTAGCAACTATGACAGTAATACTTAGAAACAAGTTGCAAGGTAGCAAAATAATTTAGAGTTCAGATGTAATTTCAGCGGCAAGGCTGGGTTATAGCTTCCTTCCAAGTACTGATTTTTTAATGGTCTTTATGAAATGTATACCAGTTTTGAAAGGTAAAGCAAGCAAATTGCTATGTTGTCCTTTTTTCTTTGTGTAATTTTATTATTATTTGTCATATTTATTTAAATTCTCAGGAAGCAATTTCATTACAGGATTGAAGCTAAAAGTCATGTAAGGTTGTGTATATTATTCACAGTAGTGCAACATATTATGGCTCTTCATGATATAAACATTTAGGATTGGAGCACAATTCATACATACTACCTCAATATTTTTGCAATGTTAATATCTATGGCTTTTGCTTTTAATCTGCAAGCAGATTTGTAAATATCAGGTAATTTGATTGGATAAGGATATCTAATCTATTCAGTTAGATAATATGATTATCTGTTGTTAATTGCCAGTTTATAATTAGCTGACAAGAGGCAGGAACTTTTCATGTATGGACTCACCTCCATATCATTATTTTCTCCCCTAAGTTGGACTTTATTCATTAAGTTCCCACAACTGACAACTTGACTAAAACCAGCACCACTTGCCCAATTAGACCTAAAATTGAGCATTGATTGAGGCTGCTATTATGCTCTTCTTTGTCACTTTAACTAGTGAGCAATTCATATTTGTGTTTTAAAACATTGTTGAAATATCTTATGAATCGGATCTGTTTTACATTAGTTTTCCCAGAGTATGTGAGAAGTCGCATAACACCAGGTTATAGTCCAACAGCTTTATTTGAAATCACAAGCTTTCGGAGCGCTGCTCCTTCGTCAGGTGAAGTGAAGAGATACATATAGGCACAGCATATATAGTCAGAGAACACTGCCAGATGATTAACTGTAATAATCTGGCAGTGTTCTCTGACTATATATGCTGTGCCTATATGTATCTCTTCACTTCACCTGACGAAGGAGCAGCGCTCCGAAAGCTTGTGATTTCAAATAAAGCTGTTGGACTATAACCTGGTGTTGTGTGACTTCTCACATTTGTCCACCCCAGTCCAACACCGGCATCTCCACATCATGCCTTCCCAGAGTATCACAATGAGGAGATGTTTTACTGAGTATACGAAGGGAACCAATACGTGGCTCTCCACCACCCAGTCAGTGCTTTGCTCAGAGCTTGGCCTGCCAACTCTGGTTGACCGTATTCTTGAAGGTTTCATCACATGACCTCCTGCGTTCACTCGCTCCTCCCAGTTATACTGCCTTTTTCCCTCATAGAATCATAGAATGGTTACAGCACGGAAGAAGGCCATTCAGCCCGTCGAGCCCGTGCCGGCTCTCTGCAATCATCTCCAGTATTTTTATAACTAATAAAAAAAGCGTTCAAAGAAAATGGAACAAAACGCACAATTTAATTTAATGCCCTTCTGATTTTTCACAGCAGAGTCCAAGAGATTAATCTTTGATTCTCATGTCAGATTTCAGTGAATGTCAAGTCTGCTTCTACCAACAGTTGACATAAACTAAGTCATAGAAATGGTACTGATAAGCTAGTTATTCATGTGTTAGGTTTTTATGGAGGACATTTTCTTCCAAAACCGAATCTAATCCAAATTCACAACTAGTTAAAATGCAATGTAACAGCTGTGGTTTCAGCCTAGTCACACTATTCTTCTAGCCACCAGATTTTCCACTCAATCATAGTCTTTGGGTAATAGATCTAGTATATCAACAACATTGATTGCCATTTCTACCAAGATCGAAAAAACATTCTTATGCAACATTTTACAATTTCGACAGAAAAAACATCAGAAATCTTCCCACTAGATTGGCCAAAAATTAGTTTGCACCATTCGCAGCCACACACTTAATGCACTCGTATAACATCCCTCTGTCCATTATTTCAATGCAGGATTTAACTCATATAAAATAAATAGATTAGTGTCTCCATCAATATAGCACACAGAGGAATATCATATTTTTCTGCTTCTGCATTCAACAGCCCATGATTTTCCACCCATTCGAGCTGATGAGCACATGGTGAAACATCCCGGCCTAAGTGCTCATCTGCCATTATTGTTAACAGTAATTTCCAGGTTAATATCTCTAATACATCGCAACCAGAGGAAATCGACAGACTTTACTGTGAAGCTTCAGTTTTATTTTTAGTTGTACAATGTCACTGTTCTTACAGCATATCATGACCGTTTTACAGGATTTTACTGCAAGGTTGCAAAACCTATCATACTTTTGAATTATCATGCAACATTATTGTTGGATGTCATTGAAAATTGAAAATTCAGAGACTGAATTACTCTAGGACACTATTAACTTACTGTAGGAGTCACTGATTTTACTGGACTTCTGAGACTAAATGGAAGACATTGCGGCCTTTATTACAGGACTTATTTTACTTACTTGTGGATTTGTTATTTTACAGCTTCATTAACTTACTGTTACTATTATTGTGTTTTGCTTGTCGCACAGAATGAAATCACAGATTCTTGCAAAGATCTGTTTCACTTTACTATGAGACATTGCTCCCTCACTGGATTTCATTGACACTTTAGGATCTCGCTCATTTTTTTTTATTTCTCTGACTTCTGCAAGGCTTTATTGAGGTACTTCAGAAAACGGTCAAGAAGTCCCAGCATAGAGTCATAGGGCTGGATTTTGTCAGTGTGGGCGGGCTGGGGCGTGTCAGGTGGAAATCGTGTCAGGACCCCGACTCCTAAGTGAAGTGCTGAAAAAGTGGGATTTTCCCCTAATTGGGCAATTGATTTCCTGCGTGTGGGAACACCTGGCCCAATGAGTCTTTTCATACAGAAAGTCGCCTCCGATGACGTCATCAATGCTGCTGGATTTAAGACCTGCAAGCAGCCTTGCTTCCTCTGGAGACTGCAAAGGCTCTGCAAATTGTATGAAGGTGTTGATTTCCCGACAATGTCCACGATCAAGCAAAAGTGTGCACCTCGGTTTGATGAGCCCTCCCTCCAAGCTCTGGTGCACGGAGCCAGATGTAATAAGGAGGTGCTGTTCCCTTCCTCAGAGAGAAAAAAGCCACCCCAGCAGACAAAAGCTGTGTGGCTGCAAGTGGCCCAGGAGGTCAACTCCATTTCGCTGAGCTGCAGAACCTGGCTGCAATGCAGAAAGAGGTTTCATGATCTCCTCCGCACAGGAAAAGTGAGTATGACTTTCCCATCACCCTCAATCTGATCCCCATCGCCTCTCCTCACCAGCACTCTGCTTTGCCAACCTCTTCCTCCACATGCCACTTGACACTTCCATGCCTGCACCCTTACCCATTCCCTCTCTCTCAAAGGTCACATTCACTTAACTATTTGACCGTGCAGCCCTCACACTCCCTATCACTGTGATGCCATGACAACAACTTTCAACACACAGGGATGGTCCTTTGTATCCTTCTAAGCATCTATGCTATGGATTATCTACACTCACTCCTTCATTCTCACTCAAACTCCACTTGTGTCCCTCATTGCAGGAAAAGAGAGCCCACAATAAGAGGGAAAGAGCCATGACAGGAGGAGGGCCACCCTCAGTAGCCCAGCTCACCGCCTGGGAGGAGGCGGCCCTGGAAATCGCTGGGATCGAGGAGGATTCCCAAGTGGGGGATGGACAGATGGGCGCATCACAGCAAGCTGGTGACAGAATAGTTTGGCATCTCTCTCATTGACATTGCATGAGTCACTGATAATGAATCTGATGCTCTAACAGATTGACTTTTGATCATCTGCACTATTCAATGTTCATGTAACCTTAACCTCACATCTCTAACTCTTTCCTTTACTCCCCCACAGGACCATCGAAAGCTCGCGTCCCCACTGTCCAGGAGGAACAGCCTGAGCTTCCAGACTCCTCAGAGGAAGCTGCAACCTCTGAGGGCGCAGCCTCATCAGATTTCAGCACACCCAGCACCAGCGCAGACACTCACACCTCGGTGGGACTTTCGCGAGATAGTGTAGTGTTGTCACCTGGTGCATCACAGCTCACAAGTGAGCGTCAGCAGATGGTGGAGACAGGGACAGCAGTGGAGAGTCCTTGTCGGAGGGCGCAGGACTCTGCCAGCTCGGCTCAGCTGCATGTCGACCCTGTGCCTCCGGGTCCATCCAGAACGAGAGTGGTGCTGGAACTCCAGGAACAGGTGCAGGAGTCTCTGGTAGGTTTTGTCTCCAGGGTCGCTGCGAGTGTCGAGCGAATGGAGGAGTCCATCACGAACATGAGCAGAGCCTTTGTGGAGGCATTGGCGCATGAACGCATCACCACGGAAAGGATTGCAAACTCCGTGGAAAGGATGGCTACAGTAGAGGAGAGGATGGCTACGGCCATGGAGGAGCTAAGTCGTCAGAGTGTAGAAAACATGGTCATTGTTCAGAATAGACTGGCATCTCTTGAGGAGCGATGGTCAGCTACTGAGCATAGAAACCAGACCTTCATGGAAGTCCTCTGGAGTAGGACTTCCAGTGCAGAAACGGGTCCTCATGGCCCCCCTGAAGTGCAGCAAGGTGCTGTCAAGCCACTTGCTAGCTCTGAAGTGGGGCTGACCCATGAGAGGGATGTTGGTGACAGACAACAAGGCAGAGGGGGCTCCTCTCCAAGCGCTCAAACGACCATGCCACTGCAAAGCCCTTGGTCAGAGCCCCACCAGAGTCCTCGCTCAACTGAGATGGGCGTCTCATTCCCTGCACAGCCGCAGGAGCAGCAGACTGTTGCCGAGCCCTCACAGTTCGCAAACCCAGAGGACGGCCACCAAAGGTGTCGAGACAGGAGCAGCAAGAAAGTGGGCAAGGGGCCTCCACATCTGCTGAAGCCACAGGGGAAGCACCACGTAGGAGCACGCGTAAGAGGAAGATAATGCACAAGTAGTCACAAGGGTAGTCACTTGGGTGTTATGCTGTGTTTATTTTTGAAATGCCATCAGTTGCTTGTTGTGATAAAAAATTCTGATGGCAAACTGTTGAAGTTGTGGACTGTGTCATTTCGCAAATGGGACTTACACATTGAGGGCTTAGAGCGACTTGCAATTGTCAGTATGGTGGTCAGAGTGATAGGAATCCGCAGGTTCTTGTCCATTGTCGATGCTCTGGTAAGAAAGTGCGAGGCAAAAGTGTTTGATTGTACAGGCTAAGCAAATGTGACCAACATGAGTGCGTCCCTTGCATCCCGGGCAGCAATATAGTCGCGCTCTGGCAACTTCTGGCCTGTGCATCTTCAGGTGGTTGACTAGCAGCTTGGCGCTCCTGTTGATGCTCCTGCTGTTGGTGCTGCTGTTGCTCATGGTTCTGCTGCTGCCGCGGCTGGTCTTCATCCGAATCTGATGTCCAGGAGGAAAGGAATTAAATGGTCGCCATGCTTCTGGTATATGCCTCAGTTGAGGAAGCGCTTAGTCAAGGTGGGGAGAGGGGCTTCCCAGGAGGTCACACTGGAGATGGGTGTCAGGCTCCAAACTTCCACAACACTGAGTATTCCTGCTAAAAGTTCCCCCAGACCTGAGACAACAAAGTTCTGCCACCTGCAAATGATCATTGGTGAAAACTCCTTTTTAATGGTGGAGCTGCAGCTGTTAGTAAGCAATCCACTTGTGAGGCCACCAGCAATACCTGGCGTGTTCCAGAGGAGGCGTGAGGGATGGGGGGAATGACTAAAAATCAGAAAGGCCTCTCAAAATGGGATTATAGAGGCTATTAATTGGTTGTTAAGGGCCTTAAGGGCCTATCCCGTCATTTTTGGCGATTTTAACAACTCACACACCTCCAATCCCACCTCCTCGGGCCTGGCAAAATCGAGCCCATAGAGTCACAGGGCTGGATTTTAACAGCCCTGAGGAGGCGGGTTTGGAGGCGTGCCAGCTGCTAAAATCAGAAAAAATGGCTTCAGACCCCAACCCGCCTCCATCCCGCCCCCACGCAATTTTCGTGAGTGTCTGTTCAGCTGCTCCCAAACTGACCCGACTCCAACCGGTGGGACAGGTAGTTAAGGCAGTTAAGAGCCTGTTAACTGCCTTGATAATCCTATTTTGATAGAGGTTTCCCATTTTCGTGCCTCTGGCTCCTGTTTCCCATCTTGTCAGAAACAGTCCTGCTGCAAGGAGACGAGTTGGTGGAGGACATGATCTGTAGTCATTATTGGTGCAGAACTTTAAAAGCGCTCCTGTAACATGGCTGGCATTCAAATGCAACAACTTTGTTGTTGGAGGTTCAGGATAAGATTTTGCAAATCTACTGACCTTGTGACTGGTCAAGCTGACACACATCTGCTGTTTGAACTGATTGGGAATAATTTCAGGCCACTTTGAGTGTGCGCTGGCAAGCTTCTTGCCTCAACTGAAATCTATAACAACAGGATGGGAACCATTTATATCCTCTCATCCTGGTCGTCAGGTTCGGAGGAAGAGCAGCACGGCTTAGTGCTGCCGGATGAACAAGTGGCTCAGCACACAGCCTCCTTGGAGGAAGATGAAGAGGATGAGGAAGAGGACAAGGAAGAGGATGGGGAGTGACGCCTTGTGGAGCCGGATGTGGCCAATCCAGCAGCAGATGACCACATTGTTGGCTGTCAGGCAAGGGATGCACTCATCCATGCCAGATTCACATGAGCTTACACTTCAAACACAGGTGGCTGGCAGATGGAGATGAAGATAATGTCAAGATTCTTAACACACCTACATCATCTGTCCAATAAATGGTGCTTTCCGATCACTGTCACCACCATCATTATAAATGGAATTAGCCCTGAGCCCTCACTGTGCAACTTCCATTTCCCAGAACACATAAACCAGAGCCTCAACTGCTTGCCATTACTTTTGTTTAATGACATCACAAAAGGAGGACACTCGATAATTTACAGCACAATAAAACACCCATGTGACTACCCTTGTGACTATTTGTGTGTTAACTTCCTCTTACGCGTGCTTCTACGTAGTGCTTCCTCTGTGGCTTCAGCAGATATAGAGGCACCTTGCTCACTTTGATGCTGCGCCTGCCTAGATGCCTTTGGTGGGCGTCCTCTGGGTTTGGGAGCCTGGGAGGACTCCTCCACAGTCTGCTCTTCCTGCGGCTGTGCAGGGGCTGAGACGGCCATCTCAGTTTGGTGTGAAATGTGGGGCTCTGACCGAGGGCTCTATAGTGGCATGGTCATGTGAGCACTTGGAGAGGAGCCCACACTTCCTTGTTGCCTGCCACCAACATCCCTCTCATGGGTCAGCCGCACTTCAGTGCTAGCAAGTGGCTGGAGAGCACCTTGCTGAACATCAGGGGGACCATGAGGACCCGTCTCTGTACTGGCAGTCCTCATAACAAGGACGTCCATGAAGCTCTGGCGTCTCTCCTCAATAGATGCCCATCTCTCCTTCATTGCAGACAACCTATTTTGAAGAGTCACCATGTTTTCGTTAGTCTGGCAACTTATGTCCTCCATGGCGGTTGCCACCCTCTCCATGGCGGAACGGTCATGCACCATTGCCTCCTCAAAGGCAGTGCTCATGTTAGAGATGGACTCCTCCATTTTCTGCACACTCGCAGTTACCCTGGATGCAAACCCTGTCAGAGACTCCTGCACTTGTTCCTGGAGTTCCAGCACCGCTCTCTTTCTGGATGGCCCCAGAGGCACAGCATCTACATGCAGCTGAGCAGAGCTAGGAGAGTCGTGTGACCTCTGAAGAGGACTCTCCACTGCTGTCGCTGTCTGCACCATCTGCTGATGCTCACTTGTGAGCTGTGATACACCAGATGACAACACTACTCTATGTCGCGAAGGCCCCGCCGAGGTGTGCGTTGCTGCGCTGGTGCGGGGTGCGCTGAGTCCTGGTGACGCTGCTCCCTCTGAGGCTCCAGGTTCCTCTGAGGAGTCGTCCGGCTCTTCCTCCTGGACAGTGAGGAGGGGGACCCGCGATGGCCCTGTGAGAGAGTAAAGGCATGAGTTAGACATCAGATTTTCAGGTAGCAGACACATCCTTTTGAGCAGATTATCAGAAGTCAATCTCTATGAGCATCATATGCAATTGCAGTCAATCATGAATTGTAAATGCGAGGGATGAAAATGCATTCTGTCCCCAGCTTCCTCAACTGCGCCCGTCTCTCCTTCCCCCACTTCCAAACTTGGGGGTGTGGCAAACAGTGAGAATGATACCAATCGACTGCAACAGGACATAGGAAGGCTAGCAGACTGGGCAGACAAGTGGCAGATGGGAAATTAATACAGAGAAGTGTGAGGTGATGTATTTTGGCAGAAGGAACAGGGAGAGACAATCTACACTTAATGGCACAGTTTTAAAGAGTGTGCAGGAACAGAGGGACCTGGGAGTTAATGTGCATAGGTCCCTGAAGGTGGCAGAACATATTGAGAGAGTGGTTATCAAAGCATATGGGATCTTGGGCTTCATAATTAGAGGTATTGAGTACAAAAGTAGCGAAATTATGCTGAACCTTTATAAAGCGCTGGTTAGGCCACAACTGGAGTATTGTGTTCAGTTCTGGTCACCACACTTTAGGAAGGATGTGAAGGCCCTTGAGAGGGTGCAAAGGAGATTTACCAGAATGGTTTCGGGGATGGGGGATCTTAGCTACAAGGACAAGTTGGAGAAGCTGGATTTGTTTTCATTAGAGCAAAGGAGGTTGAGGGGTGATTTGATAGAGGTGTACAAGATTATGACGGGTTTGGATAGGCTAGACGGGGATAGGCACTCGTTGACGGTACAAGGACTAGGGGACACAGATTAAGGTTTTGGGCAAGAGATACAGGGGGGATGTGAGGAAAAACTTTTTTACGCAGTGAGTGGTGAGGACCTGGAACTCGCTGCTGACGGAAGTGGTGGAAGCGGAGACACTCATGTTTTCAAGGGGAGACTGGATCGGCACTTGAGGGAAATAAACTTGCAGGGCTACGGGGATAGAGTGGGGGAATGGGACTGACTGGATTGCTCTACAGAGAGCCGACACGGACTCAATGGGCTGAATGGCCTCCTTCTATGCCGTTATGATTCTATGACTCTATGACTCTATATTTGTAGATTTAGTTTAGATTCAGGATTGTAGTGCAACATTATTGTGATAGATCATGATGCTAAATAATTACAAAAATATTTAAAATCAATAGAAGGTTTATTTAAGGCTTCTAATTGTGACACATAATTGCAGAATAGAATGCATTATACAGAACGGAATCTACTTGTCAACATTTTTTCTCTACTGTAGCAACCAAGGGCATAGATCAGAGTGAACATGTTGTGTTTTTTTATTTAAGGATAATAATCAACCCAGCAATAAGGAAGCTGGAATTGATTTTATTCTCTAGTTGGTTTTAACTCTTGAACTTCCACGTCATGTTTCCCATTTTCCTTATTTTCTATTCCACTTCCTCCACCTCCACTGTAAATTCTTCTCTTTCATTCTTATTAAAAGTCTGAAGGACCAGACAGGAGAATTGGGGAGGGAACTGAAAACATTCGCTGTCTAAGGCTTGTCTCAGGTAAATGAGATTCCACTTCTGCCTAGATGATCACTATTCAGATTACCGTTAATCATTGGTCTTAAAATAGAGCCCTAGTCCCACTGTTTAAGAACGTCACATTCCAGTAGTAAGTTGGCGTGTGTTAAATTTGTTATTTACCTTTCTAGGTATCCCTATTAACATATTTATAAAATTTTGCTATATTTTTCTTAATTATGGTTGGTGCTTTTGAAGGTCACATTTGCCAAATACCACTCATGACCAGCGGCAATCAATTATTGGTCTTAAAATAGGACCCCAGTTCCACAGTTCCATACATTTCAATGGTCCAGAATTTGCGGTCAGCGACGAAGCAACAGCGCTCGCCATTGACCTCGAAGAAAGCTGCCCACAAAGATCTAGCGATCTCTGTCGCGTTGATTTCAGCTGTCCCGACCTTTGTTTGAATCTGGTGCCAAATCAAGCGAATCTCCAGCGTCCAGCAACAGTGATGTCATCAAGCAGGCTAAGCAGCCAATCACATTGAAGAATTTTCACAGACAGCAAACCAGGAACTAAAATACACAGATTCCAATTTATTTTTTTATAAATTTTACAGAGAGCGAAATAAAGATTGGAACATACACACAGGATTAAGATAGAAGCTGAAATATCATAAACAAACTTTAAAAAAATATTATTTTAAAAACCATGCAATTCTTAACCATATTAATGGAAAAATTTGACATTCCACAAATATAAAATTAGTTTTTCAGGGCCAGAACAGTTGTTCAGCAGTCAATATGCCATTAAAAACCCAGTTACACCTCTTTCAACAAGGCTTAATCTTTTTGGGGGGGTGGGGTGTTTAGCATAATCGGGGAAGTTTTCGTCCTTCAGTGTGATTTCAATTGATTGCTCGCTCTGGGGGGTGTCCACACCGCAACCTGTGGCGGAGCAGGGAATGACTAAGCGCAACTACTGGATTTCCGAGTTTATCTGCACATGCGCTAAATCCTGAAGTTGCTGTCAGTTTCAGAGAGGTAATGACGACAAATGCTGACAGTTTCACCGTCATTACCACCGCACAATCTGGGCCATTGGGTTTACAATCTGTGTCACTCTTAATGATGATAAATATCACTCCCAGCATTTCCCTGATAATAGCTTCACTCTCTTTGTGGGAAATATGGGAAAACTGTCCCTCAAGACTATTTTGGAAGAAAGAAAAATAAAGTTCTTTTGCAAAATAAGGTGAAGTGGCATAAGAAGCTGAACAGCAGCAGTGTATGAGAAAATTGAAGCCAGCAAGACAAAAGAACCATCCCATCTGATTCATGTCAACTTTTTCCTTCCTGGGGTGTGCATCTTTATCAAACCAAAGATCTATTGTTTTCATTCTACTCGCATTTTGGTGCCATATTTGCACCAACGCCCCATAAACTTTGTGTGAAAATCTGAGTAGAAAGCAGCCAAATCACACCCACTTCCAGGTACTTCACTGGTACTTCTGATATTGTAGGCTTCACACTTCTGATAATACCAATTTCACACATTTGAAGTGCTTAACAACTAGTCCTTAATTTTCCTCGGTCTTTGCGACAAGAGATATGTGTAGCCGAGGCACAAATTGGGTGTAAGTGAGTTACGTGCATAACTAAAATACGCACAAATTTCCTCGAGCTTTTACGCTCTGCCTGAACGCATCTCCGTCCATAAAACTGGCCTAGCCCCACAAGTTACAGAGCCACATAAATGAGTTTCCTGCAATCACGCTTGCTCAGAGGCACGGTTCAAATTACAAACAGATTTTAAGGCACAGCAGAAACATTCTGCAGTTTTATTGTAATTTGAGTGTTTTTTGTTGAATTTATCCTCACTGAGGCCTGCACTGTATTTTCTGTTTCTTCGGCTGCATTTTTATGCCATAAGCATAAGTCACATTTAAAATTGAAAAGCTTCCACGATTGCAGGTTCTTAAATATGCCATGCCTGTTGTGCATAAATGATGGTTGAAATGAGCTGAAATTTTAATTTTCATATGTCAAGAGAAATATATGGTGTGAGTTCAGTGCTTTCCTTGGGCCCTGATCATTTACATTGACTTATGCCTACTTTAAATTCGGGCATATTCTAAAGTGATTTGCAGGAAATGTGAGCGTAACTTGACATTGTTGGAATGGGCGCAGGAATGGGCACATTTTTGGGTCTAATGTTCAGGTTGCTCCCATGGAGGAAATTCCAGGCCCCAATATCTATGGCACGCCTGCTAACATTAAGCCTGCTGCAGAGAGGGCAATTCCAGTGCTGCTGTGTCTCAGCTACACACAAAAAAAACTCAAGACAAGGCTCTGTCCAATATTGTCGATGCAGTCCTGAAGAAGAGAAAGGTTTGTTTTGGTTCAGGTGTTCACAGTGTGAAGACCATGGCCCAGATTTAGCTGCCAAAGTAATGGTGAGTTTAATGGTGCTCGCTGTTATTAATGTGTAAATCAGCCAGCAACTTGTGGCGAGGAAGAGATACACCGTGAATTACAATTCTGTCCATTTGAAGAGCTTTGGGGTATTCTTGAACGACGTGATCAAGTGCTAGGCTTCTCTTCTCTTTAACTCTTAATTTGGCATTGTTTACTTCACTTTGGGTTGACAATAATTGTTCACCATAATGCTATTCGTTATATATTGTGAAAGGAACTAGTATTCATATACTTCAGGCATCAAATAAACTCAAATTACAGAATCTAAAATGCGTTTTCTGCGTGAATTATCTGTCACTTTTTATTGGGGCGTGTATTGGTCTGGGTGTTTACACCAAATCGTATTCTGATAATGGTTATTACAGTATTTATTACCTGTGCCCAAAGACATGGTACTTCTATAAAGTAATTTATGCAACTTCGATGTAGCATTTGCAAAGGGAGTTAGAGCATTCTGTGGGTTGACAACATTCTGGTATTGTTACACCACCTATTATGTTGGGTGTGGGATAGAGACCTATTTAACCTTTTTCATCTCATGGCTTAGCAAATTTGGGTAAATTCACCAGTCCAATCCTGTACACCCAGCAGGCTGTGTCAATCAAAGGGAGTGTGGATTGGAGATAGGACCTCAACACTGTAGCACTGATTCTGTGACTCGCTCCCCCTTTGAGTACAGCTCCCAACTGGGAGTGTAGGATCACTGACTTAAACATGTAGGTTTCAGTATGTTTTTACCATATCAGAAGTTAAGCACCTGAGTAAATATTCATTACTACACTTAAGTGATTAAAATGGATTGGCCTTTAATATTTGAAATATAGTGACTACAGCTTATATTTTTGTAGCTTAAAGGTTGACAAACCTTTGCTAATTCCTATTCCTTTCTTTGTACACATACTAAAGTCCCAATTGACAAAAGTATGAGGATAATACCACATAATATTGATTTATTGTAGGTAAATCCAAATGTAAAAAAGATAGTAGAATAATTTGAATTCAAAATTAAAATGAACTATTTGTTGCAGCTAAGATTAATCAGCCACGTGGGCTATTAGAACAGCTAGTTAAATTAAACAAGAGATCTTTGTTGCAAAACTATGTGAATTTGTTTAATTCTTTTCAAGCAAAGAAGATACATTGTAGTCTGGGTATTTACATCAAATCCTTTGCAAATATCTCTCCTTGTCTCAAGTATGTGAAGCAGTGTTTACTGAACTGATTTGGGCTGCCATGTAGATTTTGGGTCAGGTGTGCGGCATGTGACTGGAGCCAGATGAATTGTAAATCTTCCTTCTTATCATGCACTGACAGTGAGAGGTAACAGCTTTATCTCTAGCTAATTCTGACAATGGTTATTACAGTATTTATTACCTGTGCCCAAACAGATGGCGCTTTTGTAAGGTAATTTGTTCAGCCCAGATGTAACATTTGCAAAGGGAGTTCGAGTGTTCAGCCTGGTTGACAGCCTTGTGGTAATGTAAAAGGAAGACACCTTTTCCTACTGGAGGCCCATGAGCTCCTGGAGTGCTCGAGTATGAGTTACTTTATGGCCTAAGTCCGTGCCAGTGGTGGGGAGCCTCACTTGCAACCAGCACACATTGGAAATTCAAAAGTGCGCTTAGAAAATGACTCCCCACTTTCTGTTCACAAAGACTTCGGTACAAGACTGTAAAACTAACATTGGTAGTAAAGCTATTGTAAAGATATCATCGGGTTACTTTTAGTTTTTCATCTGACGTCCATAGGTTTCCCTGAGCCACATTCCATGTCCTGCCTGAAAGGGCAGACGGGTGGCTTGCTCAGAAGGCAGCAGCTAAGTAGGTTGATCACTAGAAGCGGCATGCAAGTTGACTTGCAGTAAATACCATCTTACCCTCCTTCCCTATGCCTGTCTCTGCTCAGCATCTCAAGCTCAGAACATCGATGTGTTTTGGAATTCTCCTTCTGGGCAACTGAGCGCCTGTGTTTTTGGTTAATTGCTGTATAACTGAAGTCTTCATAATTCACAGAAGGGATGTTTTAAAATAATTTTATTCACATTAAAATATATTATAACATTTAAAATGCTCAAATATTTCAGACCTAATCACTATCTGTAGATTGAATGTATACATTCTGCTGCCAAAGTATAAAATATATACACAAGAAGCTTGGAACTGTCTTTCCTAAGTATAGGGCAATGTGAAATGTTCATCTTATATAGATCAATACTTAAATACAACAATTCAGGTGGCAAATCTTCAATTATCCCTAATTGTGAATGCTTCTTGGAGCTCCAAATATTCCAAATATTGGAATCATTCTTCTTGTTCTTTTCTGAACTATCTCCAATGTTTTAATGTGTTATTAAAGCTAAGGCAACCAGAATTGAATGCAATATTCTGAATGTGCTCAATAAATAATTGTGGCCACAATTTTACTTACCTCGGCGGGTCCCGGCCCCGCTGCTGGCTCCATCCCGGCCTCTGAAATGAATTTCCCCTGATTGGGCTTGTTAAGCCCGCCCAGCGTGTTTCCTGGCCAATTAGAGGAAGCGGGTCTGGTGACGTCATTTGATGACGTGTCCTCAGCCAGTTTCCTTAAAGGGACCATGGCCAAATTTATTTTGACATTTGTGCTGTCAGTGTTCTACAGCATTGAGGTGCTGCAAACACTGATAATGACTGTACAGAGATGCACAGCTGCACCCAGGCTCTCCCATGACTCCCTAAATATGCTTATGGAGAGAGTCATAGCACACAGGGAGGTCCTCTTCCCTTCCCATGGGCAGAAGAGACCTCCCAAGGAGATCAACATAGCCTGGTTGCACATTGCAGAGGAGGGCACAAGAATGTGGTCAGGAGGACCTGGGTGCAGTGTCGCAAACGTTTCAATGATCTCAGTAGATCATGAAACGTTAGTACAAAACCACACTCAACCTCATCCTGCTGTGCCTCTCATCACATCCCCATCACTCTGCCTTCCCTATCCTACTCCTGCACATTCTTACTCACACCAACTTACCTTGCACCTCCACCCATCCCTCTCTATCTACATTATCACATCCTCATCTCACTAGCCACCCCTCACACTCACCCTCATCCCAGTCCAATCCTACCAACTAACAACACACAAGGTTAGACACTTGGGGTTTTGTATGCAATGTTTATGTAAAGTTTCTGTTAATGTGGTGTCAAACATTGAAACCTTTATTTTCAACACTTTGTGTTCTTGGACAGATTTGTGTGCACCTTTGGAAGTGGCTTAGTGAGTTGTAGTGAATGGTGAGACATAATGGCACCCCCCGCAATGATCATGAGTGTGAAAGGAATGGCTTGGGCATTGTAGAGATGTGGGGTGGTGTCAACCTGGTGCATCATGTGGCAGCCAGGGTGTACCCGGGCAGCAATGTGGTCGGGTGATGATGCCCTGTGTCCTGTGCAGCATCAGTTGATTGCGGAGAAGGTTGGTGTTGTTATTGGTGCTGCTGGTGTGCCTGGTGATGCTGGTGTTGGGGCTGATTTTGGTGGGATTCTGAGGACCAATGTGAGAGAGTATAATGGGCACCCATGCTGATGGAATAGATGGCAGGTGAAGTAGAGATGACAGAAGCGATCTGTCAATGGTGAGAGAGGTAATGAGGTCAGACTGGATGGAGACTTGTGTAAAGATTTGCAGCATTCTGAATCTGTAGTGGAAATGTAGTTTAGAGAAGCTAGTGATTAAGGGAACATTTCTCAATCAGCTGGGAGCTTTGACTTGACATTTGAAGCTGTCAACTCATCAGCTGATTCAGTGTCCACTGACCTCCCACCTCAGCTTCACAGACGAGGTCTAGGCACAGCGGGAAACCGATGGGCGACCTGTCAAATCCAAAAAGCTGGGAAAAAAACATTGATAAGTGGCTGTAAACAAGCCACCAATGATTTTAATTGCCTCCCCTGCCGCTGCCTATCGGGTCTGCTTAGCACTGACAGATCTGACATTTGGTAAAGGTGCATGGCGGCGGGTTCCCGACCCACTGGCAAACAAAAAACCTTCCCACCCGACCCACCACCGATTGTGCCCACTGTCACCCCGCAAAATCCAACCCAATGTGTTAAAAAGAGTTGTTCCAGCTTGGAATAAAAGGCAGTGATTCCACAACCTAGCACTCCCAGTGAGGAGCGAGCACATCTTGAGAAACCACAGGCACACATCCCAGGACTATATGTCATTCTGCACAGAAAGTCTTGGGCTGTGCGTCTACGATTAGGAACCTAGGAACAGGAGTAGGCCATTCAGCCCCTCAAGCCTGTTCAGCTATTCAATGAGATCATGACTGATCCACACTGTTTCACACTTCTATCACCCTTTGTGTGAAGAAAGGTTCTCTAAATTCTCTCCTGACTGGCCTGGCTCTGATTTGAATGTTATGCCTCCTTGGCCTAGACTCCTCCACCATCTGAAAAAAATTCTCTCTATCTACCCTATCGATTCTTTTCAAAATCCTAAAAACCTCAATTAAATCACGTGTTAACCTTTTATGTTCCAGGGAATGCAAGCCTAGTTTATGTAATTTCTCCTCATAATTTAACCCCTGAAGCCCTGGTAAGATTCTGGTGAATCTGTGTTGCACTCCTTCCAAGGCCAATATATCCTTTCTAAGGTGCGGTGCCCAGTACTGTACACAGTATTCCAGATGTGTTCTAACCAAGGCTTTGTATTGCTGTAGTAAAACTTCTTCCCCTTTATATTCTAGCCTCTAGATATAAAGTTAATAAGGTTGGTAACCAGAGGACACAGATTTAAGGTAATTGACAAAAGAACCAGAGCCAACATGAGGAAAACATTTTTTACGCAGCGAGTTGTTATGATCTGGAATGCACTGCTTGAAAGAGCGGTGAAAGCAGATTCAATAATAAATTTGAAAAGGGAATTGGATAAATACTTGAAGTGGAGAAATTTGCAGTGCTATGAGGAAAGAGCAGGGAAGTGGGACTAATTGGATAGCTCTTTAGAAGAGCTGGTGCAGGCATGATGTGCTGAATGACCTCCTTCTGTGCTGTATCATCCCATGATTCTATGATTCCATTAGCCTTTTTGATTATTTTTTGTACCTGACCACTACATTTTAGTGATCTGTGTACATGGACCACTAAATCTCTTTGAACCTCCATTGTTCCTAGCATAAGAACATAAGAACATAATAATTAGGAGTAGGAGTAGGCCATACACCCCTTTGAGCCTACTCCACCATTCAATAAGATCATGGCTGATCTTATCCCTTGATTCCTCTAGAGTCCAAAAATCTTCTATCTCAGCCTTAAATATGCTCAACGACTCAGCATCCACAGTCCTTTGGGGTAGAGAATTCCAAAGATTCACAACCCTCTAAGTGAAGAAATTCCTCCTCATCTGAGTCTTAAATGGCCAACCTCTTATCCTGAAACTATGCCCCCTAGTTCTAGACTCTCCAGCCAGGGAAACAGCCTCTCAGCATCTACCCTGTCAAACCCCCTCAGAATCTTATGGGGGCAAAATTGGGTCGCGCCCCCTTTGAGGCGCTAACTTCGCCGGGGCGCTACTTTTAGCGACCCGAAAAAGTTAGCGCCCCTGCGCCCGAAATTCACTGGTAGCGCCCCAAGAGGGAGGCGGGGCACTACTGGAAATGCCCCGCCTCCCTCTTGGGGCGCTGCAAGTGAATATCGCGGTGCTATGTGCAGCAGCGCCACGCGCTGCGGCACATCGCACCGCGGTACTGCAGGCCTTCCTCCCCTTATTAAAGGGGAGGGGCCTAGTGCAGCATGACCCGGGGCCCAGCTGGGCCACCAGGGATTGGAGTGCCGGCAAAAGAGCCCAGCACTCAAGAGAAGTGCCGGGCTCACGGAGCGTAGCCGGCACCCCGTGGGGGGGCTGCGCAGGAGGCCGGGGACAGCAATGGGGGCAGGTGCTGGCAGGCGGCCAGCAACAAAAATGGCTGCCCGGCGCCTCCCCTTTAATTTGTGCCGCCCCGGCATAGGTTGGCCCCCTTGACCCTGTCGGACATAGCATCCGGCAATACATTGGGTGCACTACCGAAGATCGCGGCCGGGGCGCGAGCGGGGTGTTGTGCACGGCGATGACGTCATTGCCGGAGGCGCAGCGCCGCGGGGCGCTAACGGTTACCGCCACCGCTAACCTCCTGCTGAATTTCGCGGGAGGCATTAGCGGCGCCGCGCCCAGGCGCTAGTTGCTTTGCGCCCCGTTCGCTAATGGGAGGTGCAAATCAACTGAATTTTTCCCCCTATATGTTTCAATGAGATCACTTTTCATTCTTCTAAACCCCAGAAAGTATAGGTCCAATATACTCAATCTCTCCTAAAAGGACAACCCTCTCATCCCAGGGATCAATCTAGTGAACCTTTGTTGCACCGTCCCTAAGGCAAATATGTCCTTCCTCAGATAAGGAGACCAAAACTGTAAACAGTACGCCAGATGTGGTCTCACCAAAGCCCTGTATAATTGTAGTAAGACTTCCTTGCTCTTGTACTCCAACCCCCTTGCAATAAAGGCCAATTTTTCACCATTTAAAAAATATTCGGATCTATCCTTTGTTGGTCCAAAATGGATGACTTCACAGTTATCTGCATTGAAATCCATCTGCCACAGTTTTGCACACTTACTTAATCTATCTGCCAGTTTAGTGCCCAGGAGGTGAAGACCAAAATCTACCCCTCAGACTGAGTTACTTTTTAAGCTCCCTCCATTATGTCTCAACAGTGCGCCTTGATCTCAATGGCGTACCTCCCAGTGCATCAGTCTGAACTTGATAGCCTCTCAGACTGAGATTGCCAATTTTTGTCAAATTATGGGTTGCCCTGTGCTGCAAGCCTACAGTTCCTAAGAACAACAACAACTTGCATTTATATAGCACCTTTAATGTAGTAAATCCATCTTTCGGACGAGTCATTAAATGGAGGCCCCATCTGCTCTCTCAGGTGGACATAAAAGATCCCATGGTACTATTTTGAAGAAGAGCAGGGGAATTCTCTCTGGTATCCTGGCCAGTATTTATCCCTCAATCAACATCACTAAAACAGATTATCTGGTCATTATCACATTGCTGTTTGTGGGAGATGCTGTGCGCAAATTGGCTGCCACGTTCCCTACATTACAACAGTGACTACACTTCAAAGGTACTTCATTGGCTGTAAAGCGCCTTGGGTTGCCCGGTGGTCGTGAAAGGCGCTATATAAATGCGAGTCTTTTTTTTTTTCTTTTTTAAATCATCCCAAGGCGCTTCACAGGAGCATTATCAAACAAAATTTGACACCGAGCCATATAATAAATATTAGGGCAGATGACCAAAAGCTTGCTCAGAGGTAGGTTTTAAAGAACATCTTAAAGGAGGAAAGAAAGGTAGAGAGGTGGAGAAATTTAGGGAGGGAATTCCCGCTTACGGCCTGGGAAGCTGAAGGCAAGGAAGCCAATAGTGGAGCGATTAAAATCGGGGCTGTGCAAGAGGTCAGAATTGGAGGAGCGCAGAGATCTCGGAGGGGTTGTAGGGTTGGAGGAGGTTACAGAGATAGGGAGGGGCGAGGCAATGGAGGGATTTGAAAACAAGGATGAGGATTTTCAATTTGAGGCATTGCTGGATTGGGAGCCACTGTAGGTCAGCGAGCACAGGGGTGATGGGTGAACAGGACTTGGTGCGAGTTAGGATACAGGCAGCAGAGTTTTGGTTGAGCTCAGGTTTATGGAGGGTGGAAGATGGAAGGCCAGCCAGGAGACCAATGGAATAGTCAAGTCTAAAACTGAGCTGAGAACTGATGAAACTCATTTTGTGTGGAGCCAGCAGAGTCAGGAGACTCACCCTAGCCTGGGTGAAAGAATATTGTCCCCATCAGCATGAGTTAAAAGCGCTTTAAACAGCATCACTTGTATATTTGACATTATTCAAACTTTGGATTAAAGTAGAACACTCAGTCTGTGAAACTTACCTGCCACACATGCATTTAACTTAGTTACATATACAACTCTAACGGTCCAAAGGGAACTGACCCACACCAGTAGTGAAGTTGAGCAGATTTAATTCATCTTGTATAGGTCCAGCTTTTGTGCTGGGGCTGACACAGTGTGAATTTAATGTGAGAGGTAGACTATGCATGGTCTGTTGAAGGGATGGACATTTCTTATTTCATTCCTTCTTATGTCTCATAATTTTATGTGCCACTCAATCCAAAGTAAATAACTGTGGAAGATCCTTTAAGTAATGAGTCCTTTGAAAGCTCAGCAGCCATTGGGGAATTTATTGAAGCAAAAGAGAAACATAATTGAATATTATTTTAAAATAACATCTGTTTAGCATGAAGTACTTCCCCTCCAAGTCACACACCATCCTGACTTAGAAGTATATCGCCGATCCTTCATCGTCGCTGGGTCAAAATCCTGGAACTCCCTACCTAACAGCACTGTGGGAGTACCTTCACCACATGGACTGCAGCAGTTCAAGAAGGCGGCTCACCACCATTTTCTCAAGGGCAATTAGGGATGGGCAATAAATGCTGGCCTTGCCAGCGATGCTCACATCCCATAGACGAATAAAAAAAAACATTTTTGTTCGCTGCTATAACTTCCCCAGCATCCTGGTAAATATTTGGATGAGTTATAGCTGTCACTACACTTCAAAAGTACTTCATTGGCTGAAAAGTGCTTTGGGACGTCCTGAGGTCATGAAAAGCGCTATATAAATGCAAATCTTTCTTTAACAGCTTTTCTACCTGTCGAGGGAGTAGCAGATGGGCTTCAGTAACTCAAATTAGACAGGGCCATGCTGTTTACACTCCTGATTTTCGTGTACACACTGATTGTGTCTACAGTGCTCTGATATCTGAGGCAGCACTCCTCTGTAAATCTCCAAAATTTGGAGACCAGCTGCTCAGGTGGATTGCCCCAGAAATGAAGGACAACAACGCTATGGCATTTACAATGCAAATTTGTCATGCACTTCTGTAGTTGTATCAGGCACAGATCCACACAATAAATGGGGCATTAGAACCTGAGAAAACAGATAAATCTGGCTTAAAGGACCTGTCAGAAGTTACTGGAACAATTCCTCAGCACATGAAAATGGACAATCACTCTTTCTGCATTCATGTAACTGCAAGGTAACAACAGCTTGTCGCCAGCTTGAAGCAAAATCTAACTTGATTGAATTTTTTGCTGAGGTAACAGAGAGGGTTGATGAGGGCAATGCGGTTGACGTGGTGTACATGGACTTCCAAAAGGCGTTTGATAAAGTGCCACATAATAGGCTTGCCAGCAAAGTTGAAGCCCATGGAATAAAAGGGACAGTGACAGCTTGGATACGAAATTAGCTGAGTGACAGGAAACAGAGAGTAGTGGTGAACGGTTATTTTCTTGGACTGGAGGAAGGTATACAGTGGTGTGCCCCAGGGGTCGGTACTAGGACCATTGTTATTCTTGATATATATTAATGACTTGGACTTAGGTGTACAGGGCACAATTTCTGGTGAAATGGGCGGACACTTGGCAGATGAAATTTAACGCAGAAAAGTGCAAAGTGATACATTTTGGTAGGAAGAACGAGGAGAAGCAATATAAACTAAATGGAACTGGGAATATATGTGCACAAATCATTGATGGTGGCAGAGCAGGTTGAGAAAGCGTTTAAAAAAGCATACGGGATCCTGGGCTTTATAAATAGAGGCATAGAGAACAAAAGCAAGGAAGTTATGATGAATCTTTATAAAACACTGGTTTGGCCACAACTGGAGTATTGTGTCCAATTCTGGGCACTGCACTTTAGGAAGGATGTGAAGGCTTTAGAGAGGGTACAGAAAAGATTTACGAGAATGATTCTAGGAATGAGGGACTTCAGTTGCATGGATAGACTAGAGAAGCTGGGTTGTTCTCCTTAGAGCAGAGAAGGTTGAGAGATTTGATAGAGATGTTCAAAATCATGAGGGGTCTAGACAGAGTAGATAGAGAGAAACTGATCCCATTGGCAGAAGGGTTGAAAACCAGATGACACAGATTTAAAGTGATTGGCAAAAGAACCAAAGGTGACATGAGGAAAAACTTTTTTACACAGCGAGTGGTTACGATCTGGAATGCACTGCCTGAAAGGGTGGTGGAAGCAGACTCAATCGTGGCTTTCAAAGGGAATTAGATAAGTACGTGAAGGAAAAAAATTGCAGGACTACGGGGAAAGGGCGGAGGAGTGGAACTAGCTGAAGTGCTCTTGCAGAGAGCCGGCACGGGTTCGACGGGCCGAATGGCCTCCTTCTGTGCTGCAACCATTTAAAATTGAGGAAGCTCTGTGCTGTAGTGCCTCTGTCAATCTATATGGATTTATGAACATTGAGTGCACAAGCATGTACGTATGTGGAAATACATTGGGTCTAAATTTCCGATTGGAGGCTTCCTGCGGGCGGATGTCTCCGATCCGAAAAAATCTATGAACTTACCTGCTGGTTCCGTAGATCCCGAAGCTTGCGATCCTGGGCCTCTCCTCTTCGAAATGGGCAGAGGCCCACGTATCCCAGGGGCGCATGCGGTTTGTAAGCACCCCTGGGATCACGTGGGCCAGGCAACCAATGAAAGAAGAGAATCCCCATTCATACTTTTGACAGTTCTGTACGCACAGAACTGTCAAAAGTATGAATGGGGATCACATTTAAAAACACACTAAAACATTAAGTACATTTTTTTTTTAATTACATATTTAAAATTAATTAAAATGATATTTAATTAAATATTTTCAACAAAAATGTTATTTTTTGGGGGGAAATTAAATGTTTTTACGGGGCTAAAAATAAACTTACCTTTTTGAAGAGTATTTTTAATTTATAAATGAGTTATGAAATTTCATTTTTCTATTTTTTAAAACTCTTAAGCTGGTAAAAGCAAGCCTTACGCCTTACGCCTGCTTTTACCAGGCGTAAGAATTTGACAGGCTTTCAGCGGGCGGAAGAAGCACAACCCTCCACCCGCAGAGACACTTTTCTTGTGCATGCGGATGATCTGTCAAGAGAATTCTTGACAGATTGCAAGTGCCAGTTTTCAGCGCATGCGCTTCGCATGCCTGAAACCGGCACTTGCGCGGCCCCTACGGGCGCGTACACACCCTTGGGAGTCGGAAAATACGGGCCATTAATTGCAAAGCGAATTCATCATTGGGATGAAATATTAAAATTTTAGTAATCAGAACATTTAGATTTATAGCACTATGATTTTAGTAAGAGGCAAAGGATATATTTTCTCCATTGACTTACATTGTTCTCTATTGTGGGCAAACTTTAAGCACTCAGATTGTATATAAATGACACAGGTAGAATTTTTGTGTTTAAATTCCACCCCGGCTGTGGGAGAATTGCATTGTCTTGGAACCAACAGGCTGGACTGATCAAATAGCCTTTTCTCATTCCATGGTTTCTTATGTTCTTACAGTGTAGTGATATTGTATAAACATTGACCCCATATCTATGTCGTAGGCCCCGGTTGATGGCACAAAAGAAGTAGCTTAAGTCCGATACCATTACTTACGCCATAATTTCCTGGGATTTTCGTGCTGTTCTGCTGTTACTCTCGCCAGTATTTAAGTTAATTATCATAGCTCCGTTCCACACTAAAATCCATGCCGATCACAGATTTCCTGGATTAACACCAGTTTTCACGCCACTACCATTTAGACTGAAAAATAATGGCGCTGGTGACCTGGCAGTGGTGTGATTTATTGCTCCAAGATCGGTTTCCCTTAAACCTGATTTCCAGTTGGCATGAGCTTAGTTCCCCGTAATTTACAAAAGAGTCTGATCTATTTCAAAGCACTCAGTCAATATTAACTGTGATAAATTATTTTGTTATTATAATTTGCTTATTAAATCAAATGAGAGATTTATTTATAATTCCAAATGTAAACATTGTAATTGGATTAGCATCAAGGTGAAAATCTTAATGCCAACAATATATCTTGAACTTGGGTTGGCAGGGTGGAATCGGGTAAGGATGATGAAATCTGATTGAATCCGACTTTGACTGTAGGAGCTGCTCACACCCAACATGGTTTTATTTCCATGGGTTAATGCAAGGAGCCTGGAGATTCTTTCATTATCCCTGAACTACAGTTAAAATATATGCAGCAAGATACTGGGGCATCAGCAGGCGACGTGTCAGAGTCAACCTGATGCCATCTTAGTCATTGGCGAAGGATCTCAGATGGAAATCAACCAGTGTCAATTTCAGTTTCGATACAGCTGGTGAAACTACTTTGCACTCGGGGAAAGAAATGTCTTTGGCAAGGAGCTCAGAGTGGGTATGTTAGAAAATGCAAGTTGCGTTGTCAGCTTTGCTGTCAATTCCAATCGGTCACAATGCTAAATATACAATGTTCAACACTTAGCAGGACATTTTGTGCCAAATTGGCAGCCATGAATCCTCACATGAAGCTCTAGTATTCATGTTCCAATATTTGGTCAATTTCAGGTTAATTTCACGTTACTAGCGAGTACTAAAAGCTGATAAACATTGTCCATTATCTGTGCCACTTCTGATTAGCTGATATGCTTGTTGCGGCGTATTCTAATTAGAAAACCAGGAAATTTTGGAGTAAGTTAGCAACAGAGATTGGCACGCAAAATGGCGAAATTTACAGCGTAAATTGCCGATGTCGCCGTTGCAGGAAATTCTACTCCACTGAAAATAACTCAATGGCAACTTCATTTACTGAGATTCTCGTTAATGTGTCAGTGCATAAACACGCTGAAAGGAGGTAGTCATTGAAACTAAAGGGACAAACTGAATTGAACTTTACAGAAAATAAACAGTACTCCAGACAGAATAAATACACAACAGCAAATGAACATCAGATAACAAGCAACATTGCGTCATTAACTAATAATTAGACACAGAAATGATTGCAGCATATAACAGCTAATTATAAATAATTATAAACTGAATTTTACAATTTTACTATTTCAAAATTAATATCTGTATAATTTGATTTTTTTATTTTCAGAAATAAACATTAAGTTATCACTCTAAACAACACTCTTTAGTCTTGATATTGGCAATGTCCACCATGAATATATCCCACATTATGTCGTCATTTGTTTGGCAGTGCCAAACAAATAGAAAAGTGTGTAATGAAAACATTCCACAGTTCTTGGATTTACTGACTGGAGTCAAACTCCTGAAATATTGTTCAGATGATCCCACTAATGTGTATTTGTTTGAGATACATTGCATATTTGATAAGAGTTTAAGGGGTAGAAATTAGGTCGCGCCCCATTTGGGGCGCAAATATCGTCCGGACGCAAATATTAGCGCCTGGCGCTAATTATCGGCACTGACGGGAAACTTCACTTTTACCGCCCCGGGAGGTGAGTGGAGCGCTAAAGCAGGCGCTGCACACCTCTCTTAAGGCGCAAAGGCCGAGCAGTGAGGCGCTAACTCGGAGCGCTGGCGAAGCTCATGTAATGTCAGTCAGCAATGGAACACACACACAATGGCACGGGCCAGTTCTTAAAGGGGATGGTTAATCTTGCTTTCCATCCACATCCTGTTCATTGCTGCCTTGAATCTCGGCCTGGAGAGACTTGCACATCAAATGTGCTGGAAAGAACAATGGAGAGCACCAGGCAAAGAGCTCAGAGTGCAGCTCCCACGGTCTCTGCTAAATCGATACAAGAAATGGCAAATCAAAATGAACCTGCAAAGTGCTGCTCAGTACCCAAAACTCCTTCACACAACGTTGAATCTCTCCAGAAGTCTCTCCCTCTCTCTCTCAGAATGCGTAGTTCAAAAATGCCACCAACAATAAAAGACAGGAAGAGGCCCCCTTTAAATAGCGCCCCCCCCCAGCCCCACAGCGATTGATAGCGTTCCAGTCTTCTGGTCGTTGGAAGCGCCAGGCGGTAAGGCAGGGGGCGCCACTCAATTTCCACTACGGGGCGCCCCAAGGGCGTTGCACCATGGAATGACGTCACAATCTGCGCGCGCAGGTGGTCGCAGCGGTAAGTTTTAGCGCCGCCGCACAATCTCAAGTTAAGTTCTCGAGCGGTGCAAACATCGCTGCGCCCGGGCGTTAGCGGCTTTGCGCCCCATTAGCGCCCTCTTAAGGCGCTAACGGGTGGCGCAACCAAGTGAATTTTTACCCCTAAAACTGTGAATGCTTAGTCAAGCATTTTACGTTCCTCCTGCTGTGGCCCCCATGAACACTGTGTTGATTGGGGGTAGAGATGATACCATGTTCGTCACCTCCCCAGGTTGTCTGTGAGCATCCATTGTCTCCTGAGAATTATATTGACCTGAGTTGCTGTACATGCATTGGGAAGAAGATGAAGAAATCACACTTTGCATATGTGAAGCTGTGAAAAGAAAAACATAAAAATTAGAATTTAACAGCATGCTGTGGTGTGGATCCTAGAAAGTAATTCCTTCTCAAAATCAATTCTTTTGCATAGAACTGTGAAAATATACACTGAAAATGTTATCAGAACATACTTTCTTTGAAAAGTGGTCTGCAGTTTACTGTTAATCTGAAGTTGCTTAATTCAAATTAACTTGAAATTTTTGCACTAAATTCCCACTTAGCTGTATTATTTGTGATATTGAATAATTCAAATTTTTGGTAGAGAAAATGACTGAATTACCAGTAACTAAATTTAATTGAAATATGACATTATTTCAACTAGAGGTTATGGTTCATTATTATATCATACAAGCACACTTATATGATACAAACTGCATCAAACAAGCTTTCTGGAATGAACTTCATTGAAGTACAGTAGACTGACTCTCATTCTGCAGTGCACTAGCCACAAGATTAATGATTCTTCATTTTTATTGCTGCTCTTCAGGACTGCCATGAACAATAACATACAGTATTTAAAGATTCAACCCACAAAATATATTTTATTAATAAAATTCACCCAGACTAAGTAATCATTTCTGCACCCCTTTCATTTTTATTGGCGCAGGAAATCTCAGTTAAGCTTGAAAATTTGCTTACAATGGAATCCTTCACAACGGCAACTGGCAAACGTAAGAAGGTACACAAAGCAAAAAGAAGTATAACACAGATCAGCACCTCTTTGATGTTTCCAATTGCTGTTGTCCTTTTATAACAACATCCTAACCCTGTTAAATATTTATGAGATAGGATGCTGGTTGTAATCGACAGGAAAAAAATGTATAATATCCCCACATACATGAAATAAACTCTTGTACAGAACATTGCTTAGTTTCTTGATTGCATTTTATACACTCTCTTGTTGGCAGTTGATGTAGGTAACGACAAACGTAAAGTATCTAGAGTCAATGGGTAAAATCTCTTTTAGTAACATAATAACATTAGGAACAGGAGTAGGCCATTTGAAGAGAAACAGTTTCTCGATGTGCCAGAGCAGCAGTAGAGGCACTACAATTTGACTCAGTGCATTTGGCTAAGGAGAGAAAAACTAGTCAGAATTTCTGCTTCTTACTGCTATCCTTTGACCCCTGCTGGAAAATGCATTTGTGTGGACATGGGTCAAGACAGAATCTGGCTCTGCTGAGCTGCTGTTTAGATTCATGAAGAATGATCACTTGGGCAAGAAACCAGAGGGCCGTCAAGAAGTGATATCCAGCCAGAGTCACTACCTCCGAGAGGAAAAGAGCAAATGAGAGAAACTTGCAATTAAAACGTGTAATTTGAATATTCAAGTGTTGGTTGACAGTCCTACTTCAAATATATTTGTAATTGGACTATCGCCAAATATTTTGGAAATCAACAATCAGTTACAAAAATTATACTTACTTGAGCTTCCAGAACAAAGTAATTGCCTACAGACAGAAAATTGGATGTTGTCTGAAATTTATTTCAGTTGAGCTTCAGTGACTGACATTCTTGACCTCTAAAGTCAGAATTTAGTGCTTTGGTGCATGTCAAAAATGTTAACAGCTCTTACGTATGCTTCATGGCATAAATTAGACTACCTATAATCATATGATAGTAGGGAAGATAATGAAATGGGAAAACAGTAGCAAACATATCAGAAGGACAATTTATCCAAGATAACTAATTTTGGTATCAGAAGTTGGTTCATCAGTTCTACTCTGTAGCTCCTAAAGTAATACAAATAATTATTTATTGTGTCTTTCTTGTCTATTTAATAATTAAATTGTATTTTAATACATTTACTATTGACCAAAATGATAAAATCACTAGAATTAAAATATTGTGATATGGGAATATTTCCTAAACTCAAAGCAACAAAAACTAGAAAAGAAAATTAAATAACAGCCTTCACTGTTTAGATAGTAGAATCACAATCTACCGGTTAACAATCAAATTTCGATTACTAAGGTCTCTTAAATGATGACATGCAGGGGCCAATAATGCAATGGCAGTAGTGCATTGGGCGTCTGCTTCCCATATTATTGGACGTGAAGGCCTGAGGTCATCAATTCACCTAATGGGGTCAGCATAGCCCAATCCGTTCAGTCAGTGCACGGCTCATTAGGGCTATGAAAAATGTCCAAATTACAAGGCCTGGCCATGATGCAACTGGAGCACCTGGCCTGCACTGCAGTCACACGGTGTGTATTTGGAATAGGTGTTCAATGGAATAACCTGGTGACCATTTAAAAAAATTCTCCTGGTTGCCCTTACCCTCCCCCCCTCATTTTATCCAATCTTAACCCTGTTTTTTTACACCAGTCCACCCGTTTTTCTTCCCTCTCCTGCTACCCAACCATCACCTTAGAAAACTTGCCGGTAAGATTATTATGGGTGTGATGTACCAAATTAATCTAATTACAAAGATGAAGTAATCAAGTGGGCTTCCTATTTTATTGCTCTGCCACTACATATGACAGTTCTCTTTTGTTTGACATTAAACATTGATAAATGTTTTTATCTTTATATTGATTGTATTTGAATTATAAAAGAGATGTTAAATTAATTTCCTGAAGCATATTTATTGATTTATAATTAGTCATTTTTAGAATCTTTGCCTATTAAACATAACATTGGACAAACATTTGTTTTGAAAGTAAGGCTTAATAAAATTCAGAAAATTAACTCATACAGTTAAACAGGCACCACCTTTACTTGCACTTTGTAAGTAAGGTGGGAATTTCACTCTTTTGTGGGGTGGAGTTCTGGACTATGCTTAGCAGAGGAACAGAAAGTTGGCGTAGAACCTGGTTCCACCAGATTGATGCTCCTTCAGAGATTCACCAGCAAATTGAATCCGGTTTGCAGTTTGAGGACATGTCTGGGGACACTCCCAGGATACCCCAGGAATCCCAGCAGATTAACCACTAATAAGCCCAGCAATACCTATGTCTGCAGAGGGAAGGTATACGTACCATACTGATCTGCAAGTGGGCCCCACCAGCACTAAAAGTCTCTCACTTTGCTCGCCGTCTGGCCAGGTAAAGTGCAAGAATAGAAGGTTTGGATGACTATATTCTAACATTGGAGCCTAATTATGCAACTTGGAAAACCTTTTGTCTTCGGTCTGAGAGGCCTATGGCTTCCCGTGGCAGGAGTGGTGCAGTGGGTGGAAGTTCCACCACACCGCAGGTTCAATGGCTGCTAGAATTTTTACCCTTGTATCTCCTATTGCAAGCTAAGTATGACAATGCTGGAACACTGGATCTAGCTCTTTGAGCCAGGTTCAATTGAATATCATTGCTCCAGAAGTAAAGTGCACGGTGAGTTTCACCTGACTAATGCAAGTCACCTGAGAAAAGGAAGAACATTGTCATGAGTTTTTCGCCAAACACTCAAGTATGACTCTCGGTGGGAGTAACATTAATTGCACCTGTGGAGGTTGGTTCGTGCTGCTGTCTTGAATAAGGAAGATAGCATGAATGCACAGATGGTTTTCAGGGCTGGAGATAAAATGAGAAATTTGGAATTGTCTAGGAGAAATGGCATCCTATGTTTGGAACTGTTGGGAGAGAATAAATGACAAGTTATTGTCTATGAAGAACAATTTAATTGTTCAGTCAATTTATTATATTCTATCCTTTTGTATTCTCCCTTCCAAATGCTATTTCTATGTTTATATGTTTCAGATGACATTGGTTACAATTTGAAATCCTGAAAAATGATGTCAGCACTTTTGGTGAAAATCAGTATTCTCTCAATGGCGAAGATTTCTTCTGTTTGCTAGCTGCAGAATAAATTATAAACCCATTTATAAAGAAATTACTTCTGATGTCATTGCATCTAGTGCTCATTCTCATATTTTCATGTCCACAGATTCTAAAATCTAGCAGACAACTGATCATCTGAGTATGCATTTTGGTGCCTCAAATAATCAAGAGGTGCACTACAGCAGACTCAGCAGAAGGTTGCCACATTTTCTGGTATACATTGTCATTCCCTGTGGGATTATAGTAGAAATTCAACCAGATAGATAAAGTAAAATATCTGAAGTAAATTAGTAGCTGTGCTATATTTTGAGATGCTGATAAATCCTGGTTGTTTAGATAGGATTCATCTTGTTCTGTTGACCCTGATGGTTATGCCTGAGCATCCATCCTTGGTGATCTTGCGGTGTTGCGTTAATTGCCCTTGCCAGTGTTGATGTACTGATCAGTGTCCATATCTGATTTCTGACAATGAGAATCTTTGGCTGCTTTCAGTACAGTATAGTGTTTTGGCAGTCGTTTTGACAAATTTGTGTGCCAATAATGGGAATTTGATCTTTAGGTTTGACTTTGTGAATAGAGTAACCTTGGATATCCGTAATGATACCTAGTTCCTGAATAATATCCCTAAAATTGCTATTATTTAGTTATTAATGACTACTAATAAGGACCAAGCTAATTCAAATGCACAATTCCTAAAATGGAGATCTTGTTGGCTCCTTCTATTCACTCTGATTTCATGTAGTTACTTGTACAATTATTTTACCTTCCATATAATACATTTAGCACTAAATATTTTTGGATTAGTATATTCTCTTTTTAGGCAACTAGTCATGTAAGGGTACTTAGAAATGGACACCAACTGCAGAGCAAAAATGCAAGAGCCTTTTCAAGTCACAAGCAAATTATTTTATTTATTGTCTTTACATAGTTAATTCTGAACAACTACAATTTTATATATTTTATTTTAAATGCTTTGCAATTTTAATGATATTGGATGAGAAAGACTGCCCGATCCCAGTCTTTATATCTCCTTCTCAGTGCTTTGCATGAGGCAGAGAACGTGAGCTGCTTGTAGAAAAAGTGAGAAAATTGATGGCAACTATTTCTTGGATGACAATCCATTTATCCTTTTAGAGGGCGTGGAGTTGGATCACCAGTCTGAGCAGATGATCTCTCTGTCCCCTTCAGCCTTGCAACCCTTGAAACTAGTTTTACATCTCAGCAGATTAAATGAGATTGATCTGAATGTTGTCTGAAACAGCAACATGATTGTCCACTCACTTGTAACAATTCCAACCCAGTCTGGATGGAGTCCTGAAACTTCAGAAAGCCAAACTGACTTGATTATGCAAATTAATTTAGTTTTGAATGTGCAGGATTTTTTTTAGAAGCAAGGGATAAATCACCTGGACGTTAAAAGGACTTGTATGAAAGACCCAACCCAACCAAACACATTGATAAAAATAGTGTTGGCAGTAATGCCCTCTTCTTTCTTCTTTTCCAGATCCTCCTCTTGCAGAGGGTCTGCTTCTTGTGACTCACCCTTCATTGGCTAATGCTTTGTACCACTGAAGACATTGGAGCACTGCTTACCCTTGAGGATCCTGGTATAGTGGTGACCATCTATAATGGGAGAAAAAGGACATTACCATTCATTCTCATATTTACAATTCCTAAAATAAGATTTTCTCATCATGTGCGTAATTTGGAATCTGAAAGGATTCTACCTTGGACATCTCTTTAATAAATCATTAGCACTAATAAAGGGTTTAAAAACTAGGGGGTTGAATTTCCACAGAGGTTCTCCTGATCGTCCACTGTAACTTGGGTGGAGGATCCACAGAAACCACAGAGAAAAGACGAAGATGCTGTTTATGCTGTTTCTCCGGGGTATCCATGGGTTTTCTGTCAAAGTTATGGCAAATGACCTGGAGAATCCCGTGAAAATTAATGGCATATGATGGAAAAATAGGAGTACATAGAGAATTTAGGCAAAAAAATTGTTTAACATAAAGGGTCATCGAAATATGAAATAAATCACCATAGAAGGATATTGAATAAAATAGTATAATGAGTTCAAGAAATAACTAATTATTTTTCTGGAGAAATAAAGGATTAAGGGATATAATGAGAAGGCCAAGATCAACCACAAGGAGCGGGGTTGATAAGCTAAATAGCCACATCATAACATTTCCTGCATTTCTATAAAGACTGATTCTCTTACAAAACTTAGAATCTACTTTCAAAAGAGGATTTATTTTGGCAACATATATCAATTATTAATGCATCTCTCTAGTTACTGATTTACATTATCAAGCATTAACAGGCATTCATTTACCATTCTCTTATATAGTCTATCAATCTAATTGGTCAGGGTTCAGTAATGTAGATTTAATACTAAATTTTTGTTGCCTAATTGCCTTCAGGGTCAGAAGGCTCAAAGACATAATTTCTTGGAAGTTTTAATGGTAGTCATTGATGTTTTTCTGAGTAATTTAAGCAAGATAGGGAACATTTGTAACAATGCAAATTGTACAGGGCTGGTATTCTTGATGGCATAAATGGACTCTTCTCATTCCATACTTGTATCCTTATTAGCCATAATTTTTTAATTGCCATGTCGACTAATCTGTATTTAAAAGTACCAAACCGAAACAAATCTCAAATATCATGTGTGTATATTTTGGTTGAATGCATTAACAGAGAGAACTTACCATCTTGTTAGTCCGAATCAGGTTACAAGTTCTTCTCCTCCTCCTAAACCATAGATCAGCGCTTGAAGGATCAGCTGTGAGTTTTATTCATCACTCAGGTGGATCATTCGGATGGGAGTAAATTACCTCATTGTGCCTTCAAGAACCATTTGATCATTAGTTTGTTTGTGGAAATAATTTCTGGAAGTCCTCCTATGAGCTTTTGGCCTTTTCTACTTTAAAGGCATTATATGAAAGCCAGTTGTTGTTGAGACATGGAAGCAGCATTTAGCTGGGCAACTATTTTTTCCAAGTTCTTCTTTTTCTCCGTCAGGTATAAGATACCAAAAATAAGTTTAGTTGCTATTGCTCAACAGTTGTTGTATTAGGATGTCCACTTCAGAGTCCAAGAAATGTTCTGTGCACTGCATACTGATTATATTATGTTCTGTGCACTGCATACTGATTATATTATGTTCTGTGCACTGCATACTGATTATATTATGTTTGTTTTCCACCATTTTAAGCACCATTCAAAAAAAAGTGGCAGAAGATTCAGTTCAAAATTTCTCTATGTTTAAATAATTTCCACAAGAGCGGATGCAGAATGGCCCAGAACAATGATTGTTAATGAGTAAGAACATCAACTCCTTTTGGTCTAAGGTCCGTTGTCCCTGCAGATTATCAGTGTAAATAGATTCCTTGCCTTGGTTTTCATTGCCTATTCTGTGAAGTGCCTTGGAACATTTTTTAAGTTAAAGGCACTACAGTATATAAATAGACGCTGTTGCTGTTGTTGGTATGTCAATGCTTAAACTGAGAAGATTCTATTGATTACAGTATGTGGGGATTCCTTTAAGTGCAAAAGTACTACGATAGGGTATATTTGGTGAGACAAATTTTGCACTACACTATCAAATGATTCTCCCTTCCGCAAAAAGGAGAGAAACAAAGCTCAGTTGATTCTTAGTAGCCTGTTGCATTAATAAATTTCAATGTAAAAAGAAAATAAAGTGATCTCAATTTTGTTCCGCCTCCTGTCTTGACGCTCGTTAGGCAGAGTGCATCCGAAGTGCACTCTACCTGATCTGACATGAGCACGCATGTATTTGCATTTTCAGGTCATTTAAATTGGCTTGAGGTAGGCCTGCCCATTTTCAGGGCCTTGTGCCCGGAAACGGGAGTGGAAATCCTGCTACTGTTGCAGACCTTTCAGACCTGCTCAGTGATTTTGCTGCCAACATTGGAACCTTCTGGCTACAGTTCCTACTGGCTCTTTAGAAGGAACACACCTAACTTCTGGCTGGGCCACAAGTTTTCCCCAGGCCTCGCTCAGATCCTCCAATCTGAGCAGGGCTGGACACAAAGCCTAAGGCCCATTTCTGCTGAGGCGGGAGACACAGTTAAGCCTCTCCCGCCTCATTACAAAGAAGCACCAGGCTGGATTTTGATACTGGGGCGGGTTGGGGTCGTGTCATCCACTTTTCATGTTATCCACCCGACTGCAATTGGATGTGGGAGATTGATGCGATTTTCACCTAATTGGGCAATTGAGTTCCAGCATGTGGGAACCCATGAACCAATTAGTGTTTTCAGTCTGAAAGTCGCCTCTGATGATGTCATCATTGCTGCTGCATTGAAGGTCTGCAAAGACTGCCTGGCCTTTGCTGTGAGAGGACCTGGATGCAAAATGAGCATCAGCAGCCCTAAGTCTACTCCCAGATATTTTTGCACCACCACTCCCAGATATGTCTACTCCTACTACTCCTCCTCTTCCTCTTCCTCCCCGTTGTAATAGTGGACCTGCAGCTGATAGTCAGCTATCCAAATGTGCTCCCGCCAGGTTTCACATTCGTGGTTCAGAACAGGCGTGCTTCACGTAGAAAAAGGGTTAAAATCACAAAGGCCTTTCGAAATGGCATTATAGGGGCAATTTAGTGCTTGTTAAGGGCCTTAACAGCCTATCCCACCTCTTAGAGGCGGGACGGAGTCGGGACCAGCAGACACGATTTAATGAAAATTGTATGGAGGCGGGCTCCACGGGTCAATGAAAATCCAGCCCACCATGTTTGCCCCTGCTCCAAGTACAAGCACTCCGTCTCCTCTCCATGCCTCCTGCCTCATTTTCCTACCTCAAAATGTCAGATAGGTGCTTCAGAGGAAACCTCAAAATTCCAGGGCAATGCAAAAGGAGTGGAGAATGTCGTGGGTCCCCACCACTTGTGCCCAGGAACTAAACAACCCCCAGGCACAAAGCTGAGGAAAATCTCTCCCCATATTCAGGAGATGGGTCACAGGCAATGATTTTATTTCTTTCAGACACCCACATTAAAAATGAATCCACATTGTAACACAATTGAAATCTTTGCATTGTGGAGCTCTAGTTAGCAGCATGAACAAGTCTAAAGTGCAGTTTCTGTATGAGACCGCAAAGTATCACAATCAACATTTTGCAGCAGCTGAAAATAAGTTTAATAAGTTGAGCCTATTATTCTTTAGCAGCTACTGAATTGTTACATGGATGTTTTGGCCCCAAATTTCCATGGAGCCAGAGGCACACTTCTGATGTAAATCAGCCTGGAGTACATCTTTGCCCCAGGGCAATCAGGCAGAACTTGGATATACTGGGTCGCAGCCCAAGCTGCTAACTTCTGATCGGGCTTGGTTAGGCAGAACCTCCGTCCACTGCAAACATGGTCAATGACATCAAGGGGATGTGGCAGGGTCAGGGAGAGGGACCTCCCAGACCAGGAATCTCCTCAACCCCAGGCTCTCTACTACCTAGTGACCTGGATGTCAAGATGACCACAGCAGACAGGTTGTTTGAGTGGCACAGGTGGAGCTCACCTGGGAATCCAGGCCTTAACCGCTCATCGGACATCAGCAAAATGAGTACTATTGGCCTTCCTATAAAAAGGAATGAATGGGCAGCAAACAGAAATGTTGCCCAGTGACTCAATGAGTAGATTTCCTGTGTTGCTTTTCCTGTTACCCTGGTAGGTGCCCAAGAGTAACCCAATAGTGGAACAGGTGCCTTCTGTTTCAACACAAATTAGGTGACTCTGCCCTGACATCAGATATTCTAGCACAGGTCAGGAAAGGAGGTGATCAGAGCCCGCTCCATTGCACATCTGCAAGAAAAGTAAATGTGTGTATATATTTATATGTGTGTGTGTATTATGCGTGCATTCAATAAGGTTGGTTAAACATGACCGTCTTTATAGAAATCCACACTAACTGAGGTGTCCCAGCCTATGATTTGCAGAAGTGGGCCCCAAGCGTGGGGCAAGGAGTCCAGTTTAGGTAAGCAGCTTGGACCCCTGAAGAAAGGTAATTTAAAAAATATATATTTTGATAAGTCACCTTACACGGGGGTGGGGGGGGGGGGTGCAAAGAGGATTTGGCTTAGGACCGGGGGAGGTCTGAGCATATCTCCTGCCCCCAGTGGTGAGCAGGCACTGGATTTTCCAATTGAGTTAGCCTTGGAGAGCATTGGTGGGCACGATCCTACTGTAACTATTGGGTTTGCAACCCATGGTTTTTTGGTGCCAATATCTATATACAGATCTTTATGAATGCTTACTGTGAACAGAAACATAGAAATGGTTAAATGTATGATCCTTATTTCATCAACTCACCTACAGGAGTTCGACAGACTAATGGGGCTGAATCTGCATAGAATGATCCTGCCTGTTTCCTTCCGTTGTCATCCAGAATGTTGAGTGGATCATGGATGTCATTGTAACCAGCTACTGAGCGAATGCTGCTAACACTACTAATAACGGATACGTGTTGGTCAATCATGGACCCCAGTCTGTGGGATTCTGGGTAGTTATTGTTGCCATAGTATCCTGCAATTTAAAAAACAGACACAATGAAATAAACAATTGGCTCCAAGAGTCCACGATATTTTGGGTACATCTAGGGCGCTGGGCGGGTGGGGTGGATCTTGATGCGGGACCCGGTAATGCCAGACCTCTGCCACCTTTCCAGCATTGAAATTTCTGCCAGAAGTGGAGGCAGGCCTTTCTTCTACCTATCATCTTTTCAGTGCGGACATCGTTAAAAAAGGCAAGAATAGCAGGATGACATCATCTGCCCAAATCGCCGGTAGTCCTGCCTCAGTTGCTCCAATGCAATGTAAGCCTGCATGGTTACCTCCTGATAGAAGTGGGGCCAACAATCATTTTACAGGCAGTTGTCCTATGGCAGTCAATTGCAGGCACCAGCTAATAAAATGTTTTAAAATCTTCTGCTGGCACACCAGTCTCTTCCTCTCAAGTCAGTGGATGCCCCAAATTGTGCTGCAAATTGGCTTTGACCCAATTTAAGCAGTGGTTCAAGAAATGAGGTGGAAATGAGGTCCACCTGAGGGACCAGATCTGGATCATGGCCTCAATCCCCAAAGGAGAGACATATTTTTGACAGACATTTTGGCCTCCTTACAAAGGGTACCGAGGGGGAACCCGATAAATCTGGCACACCGCGCCTCCCCCGCCAGAACTAGTATGTTGGTATTCAAAGAAGGAAACGTCGCCCTGACCTCAGAAAGTCTGCCGGGGTCAGTGGCAGAGGTTTCCAGCGGGCATATCCCGGCACTTTTGGGGATTTGCAGCCCCATAAGATTAAAGATGCAATATCCCAAAAGGTATTTGGTAGTTTTAAAACATATTGTTAACCAAAAAAAACACAATAACATTCAACTAGATACATATTTTTAGTTAAGGCTAAGATGTTGAGTGCTTCTTGTTCATTGCTCCACAATTTATCCAAACTAACCTATCATTCAGCCTGTAATCACTTAGAAAAATTAATACTGTATCAAAAATATAACAATTAAAAATACAATTTGAGTGTTGCAGTGATGCTGAGTTTTAGAAGACTAACACTCAGCAATGCTCACTGTTGTGGAATGGGAGGCTGCAGGTTCGTAACCTGCTGTACTCAGTTCTCACTTTGAGCTGTGCCACAGAAGGAGGGCATGGAGCAATGACTATGATACCTTCCCACAGGTAAAGGGAAAATTGAATAGGGGTTGGAGAAATATGAGCAACATGACGGCAAAATAATGCCACATCAGGTGGTCAAAGTTGGCATTGGTGAAGATCCCCTTGATTGGAGGATAGCAAATGTAACCCCGCTATTTAAGAAAGGAGGGAGAGAGAAAACGGGGAACTACAGACCTGTTAGCCTTACATCAGTAGTTGGGAAAATGCTGGAATCTATTATAAAGGATGCAATAACTGGGCACTTAGAAAGTAATAGTAAGATTGGGCAGAGTCAACATGGATTTATGAAAGGGAAGTCCTGTTTGACAAACCTATTGGAGTTCTTTGAGGATGTAACTAGTGGAGTAGACAAAGGGGAACCGGTAGGTGTGGTGTATTTGGATTTTCAGAAGGCCATCGATAAGGTCCCACACAAGAGGTTGGTGAACAAAATTAGGGCACATGGAATTGGGGGTAATATACTAGCATGGATTGAGAATTGGTTAAAAGACAGAAAACAAAGAGTAGGGATAAACGGGTCTTTTTCAGGATGGCAGGCTGTGACTAGTGGGGTACCGCAAGGATCGGTGCTTGGGCCCCAGCTATTCACAATCTATATCAATGATTTGGATGAGGGGACTAAATGTAACATTTCCAAATTTGCTGACGACACAATGCTAGGCTCAGTGAGTGGGCGAGAACATGGCAGATGGAATATAATGTGGATAAATGTGAAGTTATCCACTTTGGTAGAAAAAACAGAAAGGCAGAGTATTTCCTAAATGGTGAAAGATTGGGGAATGCAGATGCTCAAAGGGACCTGGGTGTCCTTGTACATGAGTCACTGAAAGTGAATGTGCAGGTGCAGCAAGCCATTGGGAAGGCAAATGGTATGCTGGCCTTCATTATTGAGGATTTGAGTACAGGAGTAAAGAAGTCTTACTCCAATTATATAGGGCCTTGGTGAGACCACACCTGGAGTACTGTGTACAATTTTGATCTCCTTACCTAAGGAAGGATATACTTGCCATGGAGGGAGTGCAACGAAGGTTCACGAGATTGATTCCTGGGATGGCGGGACTGTCGTATGAGAAGAGATTGAGTAAACTAGGCCTGTCTTCTCTTGAATTCGGAAGAATGAGAGGGGATCTCATTGAAGCATACAAAATTATTACAGGGCTTGATAGGGTGGATGCTGGGAGAATGTTTCCCTTGGCTGGGGAGTCTAGAACCAGGGGCCACAGCCTCAGGATAAAGGGTAGGCCATTCAGGACTGAGATGAGAAGAAATTTCTTCACACAGAGGGTGGTGAATCTTTGGAATTCTCTACCCCAGAGGGCTGTGGAGGCTCAGTCATTGGCTATATTCAAAACAGAAGTCGATAGATTTCTGACTAGTAAGGGCATGAAGGGATATGGCGATAAGGCCGGTGAATGGAATTGAGGCAGAAGATCAGCCATGATCTCATTGAATGGCAGAGCAGGCTCAAAGGGCCGAATGGCCTACTCCTGCTCTATTTCTTATGTCTTATGTTCTTATATGGAAGCAAGCTGTGACCTGGCCTCTTGGCAGCAAAGGTCTGGGACTCAGGAAGGACCTTCAAGTATCAGGAAGACAACTGAAGGCAGGTACCCTCTACTGGAGGGAAAAGCAGTAAAAATGTTGGATGGGATTTTCCATCAGAGTTACTCCAGGAAACTAGGGAGCTGGAATAAATCCAGAAGGAAATCTTGACCAATATATTTTAGTTATTTCCAATAAAGGACACGCACCTTCAGTTTTCTTCTTGGAATTACAGCCTGTAGTGACAGTTCCTGCCAATTATGGAGCAACAGGCAAGATGCAATCAGGATCTTGGTCTTAACTAAAAATATGTATCTAGTTGCATTTCAATTTTTTTTTTAAACGAACAACATGCTTTAAAACTACCAAACTCCAGAAGACGGGGCAAGAAATCATTCAGGGATCTGCTTCACTTACTCTCTGCATACCCACCACTTCCAGGATTTCCCACGAGAAATAACAGGGGACATGGAATCCATCCTAATAATACTCTAATATCATTCAAATTAGACGCAAATGACAGGAATACATCGCACAATATATATTCCGTGATTTGCATCTTCTAAACTATAGAGCCTCTTGTGATCTTTTGATTCTTGTCTTTCGTTTTGCTCAACCTTTGCAAGGGATGTGGAAACAGCAACTTGTAGCAGTCATTCTCATATTAAATCACAATCAAACATTGTGTTACCAAGTGCTTGCTGAGAAAAGCTGCAAACAATTTGGACTTGGTGAGTAATTTTCTGACTTCACGTTTCGAGAGAAGATTAATGGTTGGAAAGTTGCGCACAGAGCAAGCCAGAATTTTCAGTATGTGCTCGGTTGGGTAAGTCTCCCCATCAAGAGCACAGAGTCAGAAAATTACCCTTTTAGTCTATTCTTATTTATAAACAGACAGACCAGTTCATATATCTTGTGCATGTTTGGTTCTTCTACTGGATCAGCATCTTTCTATATCATTCACCTATAAATAAATCTGACCCAGTAGCCTTAGTGCATGCACAATGATCTGGTAGTGTGCTATTTTCCACCTTCTGAGGTGACATAAAGATGTGATGGGCATTTCTAATGTTCTCCAGTAAATAATTTACCACAGTTAAGGTTAATTGTTAAATCTGCCCACATTAATACAAAGGTAACGGTGAATAAAGATGTAGGTTTTGGTTCTTATGGGATTCATTGCTTATGGAAACTGTAGCCTAGCAGGAAAATGTTGCTAAAGAGTCTGAACTATTGTCTTTTCTCTTTTAGATGCAGACAGACATGATTTGTATTTCTAGCATTTTCTGTTTCTATTTTACATATTCTATATTAGCTGATACCAGCTCACAATGGTGTTGACTCGAATTTTACTGCTTAGCTAGCTCCAGATCACACAGTTAATGGGATCGATTAACAAAGGGGTACAAGTATTTCCCCAGTACTTGGACCAGTATTGGCAGGGGTTTCACTACAGGCAGACTAGACTTGCCTTAACTGCCACCAGAAAGGTATCTCTTAAGCTGAGGAAGTCACAATTACAATCTGTATTACAAGCTAGAGGAAGTGGCTACCACCAAACAAAAATTGCACTGGGAAGATATATCTAAATGATTGTCTTCTCTGCCATTGAGGCATTTAAACAAAATTGGACTGTAATAAATTTAAAGCTAGTAGAAAATTTTACAACCTCTCCCATACAGCAAAATGTGACAAATGTGCTGAATATGAATCCAAATTTTTACTTCTGTGTCTCCTAATCCTGAGCCAATCCTTCAGGCAAGGATTAAAAATGATGGTTTACCCATTAATTTCAGCCCTACAGGGCTTGATTTTCAGCTCGGAGGTTTGAGTTCAAATCCACTCTTGACTGAAAGTGGAATATGGCTTCTCTTACACATATTTACAATCACAGACATTCTCTGAAGGAAAGAAGCTCTCATAGAATCATAGAAAGTTACAGCACAGAAGGAGGCCATTTTGGCCTATCGTGTCCGCGCCGGCCAACATAAGAGCTATCCAGCCGAATCCCACTTCCCAGCTCTTGGTCCGTAGCCCTGCAGGTTAGAGCATCCCAAGTGCACATCCAAGTACTTTTTAAATGTGGTTAGGGTTTCTGCCTCTACCACCCTTTCAGGCAGTGAGTTCCAGACCCTTACAACCCTCTGGGTGAAGAAATTTCCCCTCAAATCCCCTCTAAACCTTCCCTCAATTACTTTAAATCTATGCCCCCTGGTTTTTGACCCCTCTGCTAAGGGAAATAGGTCCTTTCTATCTACTTTATCTAGGCCCCTCATAATTTTATACACCTCAATAAGGTCGCCCCCTCAGCCTCCTCTGTTCCAAGGAAAACAGACCCAGCCTATCCAGTCTTTCCTCATAGCTAAGATTCTCTACTCCCGGCAACATCCTTGTAAATTTCTTCTGTACCCTCTCTAGTGCAATCACGTCTTTCCTGTAACGTGGTGACCAGAACTGCACGCAGTACTCTAGCTGAGGCCTAACTAGTGTTTTTTTACAGTTGAAGCATAACCCCCCTGCTCTTGTATTCTATGCCACGGCTAATAAAGGCAAGCATTCCGTATGCCTTCTTAACCACCTTATCTACGTAGCATGCTACCTTCAGGGATCTGTGGACATGCACTCCAAGGTCCCTTTGTTCCTCTACACTACTCAGTGTCCTACCATTTAATGTGTATTCCCTTTCCTTGTTAGCCCTCCCCAAATGCACTCTCTACATGAATAGATGCTATTGACTTTATCTGTTGATATTTACCATTCGAGCCGGTGGAAGGAAATGATGCTCCTTGACATGCAACCGAATTCCCCAAAAAGTTAAAGGTGCCTGCGTTCAGCAACTGCATGTTGTGTGCTTCCTGTGGATTTGAGGATGACCCAAAGTTAGATGGAGGTCTGGAGTTATAGGGTGACACGGCACAGCTACTGCTGAAGTAGTCCCTTGAAACAGGTTGATCATTGAAAGAAGTGAAACGACTGGGATCCGCTCTGTGGTGGTAGACTGCGGAAGAGGCATGTGTCTGATTCCTGAACATGGTTTGATAGTTGGAGCTAGTGCCATAGTAGTTTTGATTGGGCTGGGACAATGTCTGGTAGAGGGAGTCTGGGTACGTGTGACAGTGCGCGTGGACAGATAATGCTGAGCTGCCATTCTGAGGCCTTACAGCCATTGGTCCTTGGTTGATTACACTTCCTCTGTTGCCCAAAGCAGGAGACAGAGGTGGGGTGATCACATGACCGTTATTGTGAGAAAGTTCCATAGGATCTGTAAACAAAGGACAAAAACAGTATTTACAGGAAATGTAGCTTTCATGACCTAGCACAGTGGACTGCATATTCGTGACCTAAACATTTGTCCTTGAGTTTCCCTTTGTCTGGCACACCTGCCAGTTCTACATAAGAACATAAGAAATAGGAGCAGGAGTAGGCCATTTGGCCCCTCGAGCCTGCTCCGCCATTCAATAAGATCATGGCTGATCTGATCTTGGCCTCGACTCCACTTTCCTGCCCGCTCCTCATAACCCTTGACTCCCCTGTTTTTCAAAAATCTGTCTATCTCCACCTTGAATATATTCAATGACTCAGCCTCCACAGCTCTCTGGGGTAGAGAATCCAAAGATTCACTACCCTCTGAGAGAAGATAGTCCTCCTCATCTCTGTTTTAAATGATGAAAACTCAGCCATACCTGCAGCAATATGTTTCCATGCTCATTTTCTTTCTTTCCCATTAGCCAGTGCACAAAAAAAATCAATGGTATTTTAACATTTGAAAGAGATGCACAAGCATTTCATCTCTTCAGTGAACATGTTATCCTCCTAGATAGGATGAGAAAACCCTCGAATCATTTCAAAAAAAATTGAATGCAGCAATGGGGGGAACTTAGGACCATTCTGGATGGATGAACTAAGAAGGCCAAATGGCCTTTCTCATCAGTAATTATTTTATGATCTTGGGATTCTTAGTGAATTTAAAGGATGAGTATAGTAGTCAAATGAAAATAAATTATTTCTGTTAGTTACTTAAATGTTTTGGCAAATTCTGATAAAAACATGAAAAAAGTCCGTAATTTCGGAGTGAATTTTAGAAAGAATTTTCTAACAGTCAGAAAGTGAATAAAGGACCATCTCATTTGGGGTTGGTCTTAATAGTCACAGCCTTAAGACCAAGTGGACATTGATGTTTTTTCACAGATATAGGCCCCCTGCATAGATGGAGCTTTAGCTTCTTTACACCTGGGGAAATGAGCAGAAAATTCAAAAGTGGGCACAAGGATGTTCTTCCACTTGACCTGAGCCTATTGTAATTTGCTTTAATATAAGCGGTATGTTTTTGCCTTTGTGGTTTGCCACACTTGCATTATTTGGAACCATTATAGTTTCTCCAGACTACTCTCGTTTAGTAATATATCATTGCTTAAGCACAATGGAACATACTATTATTCATTGGAATATGCATCAGCTTTCCACTATCAATGAAGTTAGGAAAAATCTTTTCACTCAAAAATGTTAAGAATCACTATTTTTATTTGTCATCGAGTTGAAACTTTGAAAAGGCTATGTTTTTCAATTATTTTTAGAGCTCATTAATTAACACAATGACAAGTACATCTGACAATGACAAGAAGCAATGAAGATTCAGTCCTAGTTATGTAAAGCTATGAGGAATCAATACGAGGAATCAATACAAAGAACAAAGGAAACATTATGTTGTTTCAGTATCTTACACAAGGTTTTGTCCTGTGAAAATTCTAATTTTGACAGATAACCAAGATGGCAATTGAAGTGTTCTTAAATGGAAGTTCCCCTGCATTCTTTAATGGAAGAAAGGTCTTGCGATCAGAAAGTTATTTTTGCACGTGCCATACCCAAAATCTAACTCACACAGGTATTAAATGGCTACAGTGTCAGTAAAGTGAGGCAGAGCTTAGTGTTATCATAAGAACTGATAACTGGTGATGACTGTAAAAATAATTGCTTTTGACCCCAAGGAAAGGTTTGTAAGTGGACATAGGAAATTTGTTCGAAGGTTGTAAATGTAATCCTGAATATTGTTTGCATCATGTCTGTCAAAATAAATCTGCCACCCAGTCTGTCATGTGTAAACTCTTGTGCAATTTCTACTTCAGGGTGTGGTAAGATTATGAATAAAGTACATTTTAGTCAATGTATAACAGTTTTACCACACTAATATATTTGTCAATGCTAACCACATAAAGAATTGATATAAGCCTTGTTTTTGCAAGACCCAGCCAGCAGTATGGAGACTTGCAGGTGTGAGTCTGAATATATCTCCTGTGGCCAATTTGTGGGGCACCTGCTTTTCCAATCGGCGATTTGGGAGCAAATAATGAGGCTGCATTATCAGCATATGCTGTCGTACTTAGCGTAGCAGTAGTCCTAATCCCATCTGCCTGCCTTGTTCCTATATCCCTTTATTCCTTTTTCCTTCAACTACCTATCTAACCTATTTCTAAATGTTGATGTGGTCTCTACTTCAATCACTAACTCTGGTAATGCATTCCACAGCCTCGCAACCCCTGTATAATAAAGTTTCTGTTGCCCTTTCTCCTAATTCTGCTATATTTAATCTTATATCCACATCCCTTTGTTCCAGGCCCCCTGTAGAACACAAGAGGGCTCATCTCAATTCAGCAGCTCATTATAATGACAAAGATTCCTGTTCGATCCTTGGCCAACACTACATTACTAGATATTGGGCCGTATTTTGCGACCCCCACGGGTGCGTAGGAGGTGAGTACGTGCCCGTAGGGGCCACGCAAGTTCCGGGTTTAGGCATGCGAAACACATGCGTGAAACCCCGAAACTTGCGATCTGTCAAGAATTCTCTTGACAGATGATCCGCATCCCCAGGAAAAGGGCCTCCGCAGGCGGAGAGTTGCGATATTTGCCCAACTTCCGCCCACTGAATGCTCGTGAAACTCAGGCCTGCTTTTACCATCATAAGAGTTTTAAAAAACAGAAAAATAAAATGTTATCACTCATTTATACTTTAAAAACCCTGTCCAATAAGGTAAGTTTATTTTTAGACCCATTAAAACATATAAACACTTCTTTGAAAAAATTTAATTTGAAAAAAATATTTAATTAAATGGCATTTTAATTAATTTTAAATATGTACTTTTTTAACATTTATTTCACGTGTTTGTGTATTTTTTAAGTGATCCCCATTCATACTTATGGGGATTCCGTTTGTACGGAACTTCCATAAGTGTGAATGGGGATTCCCTTCTTTTATTGGTTGGGCCGGCCCACGTGATCCCAGGGGCGCTTGCGAACCGCATGTGCCCCTGAGCTACGTGGGCCTCTACTCGCGCGTACCCGGAGAGGCCCAGGAGCGCGAATCTTTATACCTCCCGGACCGCCAGGTAAATTCGTAGATTTTTTACAGGTCGGAGGCATCCGCCCACGGGAAGCCTCCAACTGCAAATTTTGGTTATTGTGTATATAAAACCACACTCTGGCTCATAAGGTGTGAGGTTTCCTTACAGGAAAGGTCTTTGGGGCTGAGAATAATAAAAATATCCACTGATGCCCTACAGGAAAGGTCTTTGGGGCTGAGAATAATAAAAATATCCACTGATGCCCTAAAACATAACATAATTCCATTTAACTAGCCAGGAAAGAATATTATTAGTCTCTCCATGAAATAAACTGAGGTAATCGTTTCTGACATTGAAGGGGAAGTTGGAAAGAGATTTTGAAGGAAAGTCCTGAATGGTCTTTATTCCTTAATCAAGAGATATAATGGAAGAATTCTTTGCATGGAGTCAGATAAGGTAGTGATCCTTGTCTTAATATAAATTGAATTGAATAATGTAGTAAATGGAGGAAATGATTTGTATGTAAAGAGTTAGAAAAAAATCATTACTTTCTTCAGTGGAGCTTAAGGAGATCTAGATTTTCTTTACCGAAAATCTAGCCGACCCCATCAAACAGGTCGTCGCTCCGGTTAGCCCGGTAGCGAGTAAGATCAGTCAGAGAAACTGTCTTCATCCTGATAGAGTAGTTAATGGGTATGGCCTGCAGTTGAGTTACTTTCAGTACCTACTGGTCTAGTTTGGATACAGAATTAATTTATTAATCTAAGTTTTCTAAGTGAAAAGATAAGAAAGAATTTGGGCAATAGATAGAATTATCAAGGAAAGCTGCTCTTTCAGAGCCATAGAAGTGTGTTTTCAAAAGAATAAAAACAGAAATTGCTGGAAATATACAGCAGGTCCATAGGCATCTGTAAAGAAAAAACACAGGCTACTGTTTACAGATAATGATGGTCTTCCATTACATTTATAGTGTTTTGTGTTTTTATTTCAGATTTCTACCACTGGAAGTTTTTTCTCCTTTTTATTCCTACTAGGTTTTGAAGGGGTTATTTTATGTGGATCATTTGGAACTAACCACAGAAACTGATTTGAATGCAGATCACAGTGTGTCAGTCATAAAGAAGTTTAATATAATCACCCTGCAGTGTTGATAAAATTACAGGGCTACGTTCTTACCTGTCATTTGAAGAGTGTCGTTTTCAGCATTTGGGAATGGAGTCACACTGGTAGCTAAGTTGTGTTGGCTTGCTGATAGAGATGTATATGGCTGCTCTGCCAGAGATTCATTTTTTACCATGGCATCATTAGAGAGCAACGTGCTTTTATTGCGGTTTGCAAGAAAACAGGAGCTTGGGGATGCTGTGAATGTTGCTTTACTAGCATCTGTAGAGGCAAGCAGAAAAACACTTAATAATGGCATGAATCAGCAGGGATCACTTAATGCACTGCAGAGCGGTTATCATGAAAACTGTTTACTTATGTCAGTTATGGAAAAGAGAAAACAGAGAAAATATCATGAATTAGCACAAAAATAATAGAAAGTGTTAGAATGTTTCAGGAAATTTCTAGATAAAATTTAGAATCTAGTTAACTATAAGATTGAGTTTTCTTATTATGTGTGACACTGCACTTATAGTACAGTATATCTCATATTTCTGTTGGATATAAAGTCATTTGAGTATAATTATATTTCATCCAATAATCTAACTGCTTTCAGGTTATTTCGTGCAAAAGCCCTGCCCACCCACCACACTGAAAGTGGGTGCCCATTCTACAGCCAATGAGGAATTTCTGAGAATTGTGAAAACAACTTCTAAAAAGTATTACCTAGAGGTCAGGTATGGGTAAATACCATCGCCGAATCCTTCACCATCAACATCCTGGGGGTCACCATTGACCAGAAACTTAGCTGGACCAGCCACATAAATACTGTGGCAACAAGAGCAGGTCAGAGGCTGGGAAATTCTGCAGCGAGTGTCTCACCTCCTGACTCCCCAAAGCCTTTCCACCATCTACAAGGCACAAGTAAGGAGTGTGATGGAATACTCTCCACTTGCCTGGATGAGTGTAGCTCCAACAACACTCAAGAAGCTCGACACCATCCAGGACAAAGCAGCCCGCTTGATTGGCACCCCATCCACCACCTTAAGCATTCACTTCCTCCACCACCGGTGCACTGTGGCTGCAGTGTGTACCATCTACAAGATGCACTGCAGCAACTCGCCAAGGCTTCTTCGGCAGCACCTCCCAAACCTGTGACCTCTACCACCTAGAAGGACAAGGACAGCAGGCGCATGGGAACACCATCACCTGCAAGTTTCCCTCCAAGTCACACACCATCCTGACTTGGAAATATATTACTATTCCTTCATCGTCTCTGGGTCAAAATCGTGGAACTCTGTCCCTAACAGCACTGTGGGAGTACCGTCACCGCACGGACTGCAGCAGTTCAAGAAGGCGGCCGACCACCACCTTCTCAAGGGCAATTAGGGATGGGCAATAAATGCTGGCCTTGCCAGTGACGCCCACATCCCATGAACGAAAAAAACAATATGCTGATGTATCCAGGGTTCACTACCTTCAATGATCTGCTGAAGCTCTACACCGTAAACTGATGGAACCACAGTTCAGTGGGGTATGGTGTGTGCTCATGCTGTGGTGAAGAGGATAGTTGCAATGCACTCAGGCATTTTATGCAGAGTTGTCCTGCTTACCATTCTGCTCATGAGCATTTCCTGATACCTGCTGTTCACCTAGGAAGGGCTAAAACCCACACTTGTCAGTTTTGATTTTATTCGTTCCTGGGATGTGGGCATCGCTGGCAAGGCCAGCATTTATTGCCCATCCCTAATTGCCCTTGAGAAGGTGGTGAGCCGCCTTCTTGAACCGCTGCAGTCGTGTGGTGAAGGTAATCCCACAGTGCTGTTAGATAGGGAGTTCCAGGATTTTGATAACCAACTCATTAGCATCCTTCTAGAGATAAACCAGGTCACTCTGGAGTCAAGATAGCTTCAAAAAGATACTCCTGCAGATTGGAACTGAGTCAACCCTTCATGGCAGACTCACTAATCTGAATTCTGAACCAGGCGGATCCACAGTAATTCAGCACAGTGACTTTGATTTAGCAGCCAACCTGGCTCAGTAAGTTGACCTAAAGGGGAAGACCTGCAACTGAAACTAGCATTCTTCTTACATGGCTCTAGCAAGCCAATGCCATAACTGGTAAGGCAATCCTGGCTGGAAAGCAAAAGGAAATTTACCAGTGCATTGTGCTGATAAGATGTGTGGTTTTAGCTGGTCAAACTCCAGTTGCATCCTTTTGCACAATTACACTGTAGGCTTGGCTCAGTGATAGCTCTCTCAGTTCTGCGCCAGAAGGTTGTAGGATCAATTTCCACTGTGGACTTGAGCAAATAATCTAGGCTGACAATTAGTTTTGGTATGGAGGAAGTGCTTAATTGCCAACGGTGCAGCCTTTTGGAAGAGACATTAAACTGAGGCCCTGTATTCCTGCTCAGATAATGTAAAATATCACATGACACTATTTAAGTAAGACCAGGGAATTTTTCTGATGTCCTGGTAAAAAATTTCAACCAACACCATCAAAAACTCCTTAACTGGTCATTCATTCATTAATTTGCTGTTTGTGGGATCTTAATGTTAGAAAATTGGTTGACACATTTGCCAAAGAAAGAATTTGCATTTACATGGCAACTTATCATATCTTCAGGATATCTCAAAACACTTTACAACAGTTAATTTTGAAGTGTTATGTAGGCAATTACAACAATTTGCAGATAGCAAGGTCCCAGATACAGAAAATGAATGAATGAATGAATGAATGACCAAATCATTGGTGGAGGGAGGAATATTAACCAGGACATTGGGAGAACTCCCTGCTCTGCTTTGAATAATTAGATCTTTTACATTCACCTGAGCAGGCAGACGGTCATTGATTTAAAGTCTCATCTGAAATCTGGCACCTCTGACAATGGAGCACTCCATCAGTACGCCACTGAAGTATCAGTCCAGATTATATTTCTCACATAACAACAGTGACAGGGATGATAACAGGGATGATAGGCTTTAAGTATGAGGAAAGACTAGAGAAACTGGACTCTTCATTAGAATAAAGAAGGTTAAGGGGAGATCCCATTGAGGTGTTCAAAATTATGAAAGGTTTTGATAAGTTAAACAGGGAAACATTATTTCCACTGGGTGGATCTAAAGGGCCTAAATTTAAGATCATCACCAAAATAACAAAAGGAAAAGTTTAGTGGAATTTTCATTATTAAAGCTCACCAAAGATGGATACATAGACATGGTTCATCTTTAAGAGTTTCCAAGGGCTGCTGCACTGGCAGCATAGCCCTCTGCTCCAGCTTTTTTTGGCACACCAGGATGGCACTGGGCCCATGGCACACAGTGCAATATCTGGAGAAGCCTACTCTCCCGGAATGTCCTAATTCATAATTTAATGAGCCTTGTGCCATGAGCCTGTGAAAGTCTTCTGTGTCCCCAGCACAGGCACAATGCAAAATCCAGGGCAGATGCAGGCACAGTGCAGTGCAAGGATGAAATTCCAGACTTTCGCTCCCTGTGCATCGCGCCTGTGCTGGCCTTACAATTTTAGGTGCCTGGTAACAGCCACAAACTCTTGACTTCACCTGACGAAGGAGCAGCCGCTCCGAAAGCTTGTGATTTCAAATAAAACTGTTGGACTATAACCTGGTGTTGTGCGACTTCTCACTTTTAAACTCTAGACAGAGAGAGGTGTATATGTTAATTTCATAATCTCATTATCACTTATGTTTAGAAAACAAAAGTTGCAATTTTTAATTAATATTTGTTGGTAGATGTTCCAATGAGGGAAGCTTTGACTTTATTTAAATTGTGTTACTGTAATCCTCCTTTTATCATTACACGATTACCTTTTACTTTTGTTGTCAGATTGTGTTTGCTATTTCTGAACATTTATTTGCTCTCTTCTATTAAACTTGTTATAAATTTATAAAAGACAAATCAGGATTCTTCCTGTCATACTGAGCAGCAAGGGACTAGAATAAGAATTGCTGTAAATGTTTGTAGTCCCTATATCCTGGTGTCAATTTTTGCTAAAGTATCATCAGTTTCTGATTCTCGATTTGTGTTTGTGATCTGAGAAGCATAAAATTAATTTTATCAAAGAAAAATGAAGCTGGGTCTGGCAACTATGCAGAAAATGCGAGAGACTCCTGCATTCCTATTCTCCTGGAAACATCAGACAAGGAAACTGTCAACAGTTTATTATGGAAAAGCTGCACAGCTTCACAATTTATTGTGGTTGGTCAAACATCTAAGTATGAAATGTCTAATAAAAACATATTAAACATTCCAAAACAAGACTGATTTATTTTTGTAGTTACTTTTTTTTGCAGAACTACTTTGTATATTTTCTCTCAAATAAACGTCCTCAGCAATGTCTCTTAATACCACCCACAGTGATCCCAGATGAAGTCTAGAATGTGTATTTTGCAGCAACTGTAAAAAGGTAGTTCTGATTCACCTGTCCTCAAGATGTTACCTTACAACTGGAGTATGAGCAGCATGGAAATAAAAACGAATCATTTTACTTTCAATAGATGTTGGTACTAGCCTTTCACTTCTGGGACTGCTTCTGAATTCAGTCCAGAAAAAGAGGAATAAAGCTTCTATTATATATTTTGAGTCTTTTCTTCACTTCTTACTCTAAATTTGTATTTTTTTGATCAGTTTCATTAATAATAAAGTATGAGAGTGTAATAGAACATTAATCAATTGCTACTATAATTTAAATCATGATTTAATGTTTCAACAACAACTTGCATTTATATAGCTCGCTCGCACAAGGAGTAGTTGAGGCGAACAGTATAGATGTATTTAAGGGGAAGCTAGATAATCACATGAAGGAGTAAGGAATAGTAGGTTATGCTGATAGGGTTAAATGAAGAGGGGTGGGAGGAGGCACGTGTGGAGCATAAGTACCGGCATGGACCTTTTGGGCTGAATGGCCAGTTTCTGTGCTGTACATTCTATGTAATAGCACCTTTAACATAGTAAAATGTTCCAAGGCACTTCACAGGAGCGAAATTAGACCAAAAAATGTCTACATAAGGAAACATGCTGTGCGTTCAAACTAAAGACATTGCGCATGTGAAAAGGGCCCATTGCCATGGTAACAATATAGCTTGGTTAGGCAACCTCATCGATTGCCTAAGGAAGAAGTGTGCAACCGTCTCTCTGGAGATGAGAATTGGTGAAAGTTTAGGAGCATGTAGAAATCAGAGTGCATGGCTCAATATTTGTGATGATAATTAATAAAAAATATTCTATCTGGTAATATCATTTTTGGAATTCACTACATTTTTAAGATGCTGCTGGCTTAGTTAAACAAACAAGCAATTGAAAAATGCTGCTCTGGAATAAAAATCTATTTCCAAGTATATTTTCATCAAGCAGTAACTTTAAATGCTTTGATTTTGTGTATTGACCGTTTTGAGATGGTCCAAGGTACATGGAATGTGTTTTATTCATTGATCCATTGTAACTGCAGACCTTTATTTTCATTCTTCATTGTGATTGACAATTGTATAAGGTGTGCACCTTCTTATTCGGTAACCTGTATATTTACATTTTTGTTACTACTTCTTCATCCTAGGAGCATTTTGTGTGTGTTAAAACATTAACATTGATGTAGGATACTATGGGCTGGATTTTCCCAGTGGAGACGGGTTCGTGGCAGGAGAGCTAGTTGGCAGGTTCCGGTCCCGCTCCCGGCTGCAGCCGCTCTGTCAAAAGGATTTTCCATTAATAGGGATTATTAAGGTCGCCGTGCTGGGTTCCCAGCCAATTAAAAGGAAGCGGGTCTGATGACATTATTTGATGACACGTCATCAGTCGGTTTCCTTAAAGGGACCATGTCCACATTCATTTTGACAGTTGTGCTGCCAGTGTTCTACAGCATTGAGGTGCTGCAAACACTGACAAGCACTGCACAAAGGTGCACAGCTGCACCCAGACTCTCGCATGACTCCCTCCATATGCTTATGGAGGGAGTCACAGCACGCAGGGAGATTCTCTTCCCTTCCCATGGGCGGAAGAGACCTCCCCACGACACCAATGCAGCCTGGTTGCACATTGCACAGGAGGGCAAAGCAAGGATGTCGTCAGGAGTACCAGGCTGCAGTGGCGCAAACCTTTCAATGATCTCAGTAGATCACGAAACGTTACTGCAAAGCCACACTCAACCTCATCCTGCTGTGCCACTCATCACATCCCCAGAACTCTGCCTTCCCTACCCTACTCCTGCAACCCTTACTCACACCAACTTACCTTGCACCTCCACCCATCCCTCTCTATCTGCATTATCACTTTCCCATCTCACTAGCCACCCCTCACACTCACCCTCATTCTAATCCAATCATACCAACTAACAACACACAAGGGTAGGCACTTGGGTGTCTTATGCAATGTTCATGTAAATTTTCTGTTAATGTGTTGTCAAACATTGAAATCTTTACTTTCAACACTTTGCCTTATTGTACAGATCTGTGCTCACCTTTGGAAGTGTCTTCGTGAGTTGCAGTGAATGGTGAGACATAACGGTATACCCGCAATGGTGATGAGTGTGAAAGGAACGGCTTGGTCATTGTAGGGATGCTTTATGGTAATGGTGTGGGGTGGTGTTAACCTGGTGCATCATGTGGCAGCCAAGGTGTACAGCGTCAAGTGAAGTAAATCTGGCCATGGTGATGCCATCACTGGCCTCCCGGGCAGCAATGTGGTCGGGCGCTGATGCCCTTTGTCCTGTGCAGCATCAGGTGACTGCGGGGAAAGTTGGTGTTGTTGTTGGTGCTGCTGGTGTGCCTGGTGATGTTGGTGTTGGGGCTGATCGTGGAGGGATTCAGAGGACCAAGGTAAGATTTTTTCAAGGGCACCGATGTTGCTGGAATAGATGGCAGCTGAAGTTGAGATGACAGAAGCGATCTGTAAAGGTTGAAAGAGGTTGTTCCAAGGAGGTGACAGTGGATTGAGAGTTTACTACAAACACTTCCAAACTGCATACAGCTCAAAAGTGGGTTCCACGTCCTGAAGGCTCAAGCTTCTGACATTGGAAAGTGACCAGCTGTGAATTGGTAGCTTTTATACCACTTTTGCAGCTGTCACCTATTCACAGCAATGGGGAGACATAGAGAGCCTGAGCTACTTACCTGACGTGATCTCCGAACGACGGGAACCCCATTAAAAATGTGGGAAAATAGAAAAAGGCTGGTAAAATAGTAGTAAACAAGCACTTAACAAGCAGTTAAGTATCTTAAAAGCCACCCCTGCCGCTTGGTGTCGGGTCTGTTCTGAAATCACAGACCCGACTCTTTGGAAACTTACATGGAGGCGGGTTCACGGCGGGTTCCCAACTTGCTGTCAATCATTTTGAATTTAACAGCTGACCCGCCTCCAAACCCGCCCTCTGAGCACTGGCAAAATCGCGGCCTATGTTATTCTTTCAAACATAAACGTGGGACAATCGGGGACTGGAGATCCAATGTTATGATATTGAATATGTGGCCATGTACAGCATGTGCCTCACCCATCAAAAAGGTCACCAGCTGCCACTGACGTCTGGTGAGACCAGGTGTACCAGGCCACTAAATGACAGAACTGGGCCCTACCAGGTGGTCCAGGCTAACACCGTGGCCTGGACTCCCCAAAAATATATTTGAAAAAATTATTTGAATGTGGTTCGGTCCTTGGACCCCAGCTATTCACAATATACATTAATGATCTGGATAAGGGAACTAAATGTAATATCTCCAAGTTTGCAGATGACACAAAGCTGGGTGGGCGTGTGTGCTCCGAGGAGGATACCGAGAAACTCCAGGATGATTTGGACAGGTTGGGTGAGTGGGCGGAAGCGTCACAGATGCAATATAACGTGGATAAATGCGAGGTTATCCACTTTGGTGTCAAAAACAGAAAGGCAGACTATTATCTGACTGGCAATAGATTGGGAGAAGGGGAAGTGCAACGAGACCTGGGTGTCCTTGTGCACCAGTCGCTGAAGGTAAGCATGCAGGTGCAGCAGGCGGTGAAGAAGGCAAATGGTATGTTGGCCTTCATAGCGAAAGGGTTTGAGTACAGGAACAGGGACGTCCTGCTGCAGTTGTACAGGGCCTTGGTGAGACCACACCTTGAGTACTGTGTGCAGTTTTGGTCGCCTTATCTGAGGAAGGATGTTCTTGCCATGGAAGGAGTTCAGCGAAGATTCACCAGGCTGATACCTGGGATGGCAGGAATGACATATGAGGAGAGATTGGGTCGATTGGGCTTATACTCGCTGGAGTATAGAAGAATGAGAGGGGATCTCATCGAAACATATAAAATTCTGACAGGTCTGGACAAACTAGATGCAGGAAGAATGTTCCCGATGGTTGGAGAGTCCAGAACCAGGGGTCATAATCTAAGGATAACGGGTAAGCCATTTAGGACAGAAATGAGGAAGAGTTTCTTCACCCAGAGAGTGGTGAACCTGTGGAATTCTCTACCACAGAAGGTAGTTGAGGCCAAGTCATTAAATATATTCAAGAATGAGTTAGATATATTTCTTAAAGCTAAAGGTATCAAGGGATATGGGGAGAAGGCAGGTACAGGGTACTGAGTTTGGATGATCAGCCATGATCTCATTGAATGGCGGAGCAGGCTCGAGGGGCCGAATGGCCGACTCCTGCTCCTATCTTCTATGTTTCTATGTTTCTATGTTTCTATGTTTGGTCTCCTTTAAAGGGATTTCTGGGGGGAATTCTCAGTTTATTCCAGGGGGATCTGACACCCCACCCACCCGAACCAACAAGTTGCACCACAGTTTCCTGAAGTTAGGCATTCTAGATGTGGCCCTATTGGCGTGGACACTTGCCACCGGCATTAAAATAAAGGGACCTCCTACTGACTCCACAAACTTTAGTGGGATCAGCGGTGGAGGCCTCAGGCAGTACATCCCGGTAAGTCGTTGATTTAAGTGACAGTGATACATCTGCTCATTTTTTTTAATAGAATTTTGGTTACATAATAATGATTGGAGCAACCCAGGCAATTATAGTCGGATATTCAAGGGATCATTTTCTGAATTCGTGCTCCTACCAAGTAAGGCACCCAACTCACACTCGAAGTTGAAACATTAACCCTTTGGTGATCTCATCATGCTGAGCTGCTTACTGACCTGACCTCCTCTACATTACCAGTAAGAGCGTACACCAGAGTCAGATCAGGTATACAGTTCAGTTTCTGAGTGGGCAGTCTGGAAGGTTAACTGTATACTATAAGTCTTGAGTTTTTAAAAACAGAATTTTTCCCCGCACTTACTTCTGAGTCTTATGATGTGGAGGCATTAGTTATTAAGGCTTTCAATTAATTTTTAAATTCAATCATTAAAAATCAGAACTCAAGCAATGATGCCACCCTGATCTGCCTCTATCCTTCTTCATTGCAATAAACTCGACAAAACAAGGCAACCCTAAGTGCTGTATTTCTTAGTAAGAAAAAAGCATGGCTGGAATATTTCAGGTTTGTGATGAAGAAATTATTTGGCTGCTTTATTTAAAGTACCTGCATTTTTCATATATTTGTCCAGGAGATTCTGCAGCTCCTGCTCCTTGTCATTGTTGAACTGAGTCTCCATGGCTAATAGAATGTATTCATCGAGCAGCATTCGAATTAGATGAAAGGAACCTAGGAGGAGAGGGAGTGAAGGAAAGTTATCTCTGTGACCATCTGCTCACTTTAAGATGCAAGGAAAATAAAAATCATTGTTTGACTGCAAGTGACCTCCTTCTATCTCAAACAAGGCACCGTTTTTTAAATTCTGACCCTAATCTGTTGTAAGGTTCATCTACCTCTTACTTTGTTTACTGCCCCCACAGACTGTTTGAGAACTAATTACATGAAAAGAAAACACTGATGAAAGTAGGGCAAACCTCAGCAACAAAGAAGGTACATATTTATACTTCGAGTATTTGTTTGTGTGGTACTTTCTGTTCTTAAATCTTTTATACCCTCTTTTTAAACTGACATTAGATACCTGTTCTGATGAAGGGTCTGCACCTGAATTAAAAACCCTTCTACAGCTGTTGAATTACAAACTGCACTTTGTACTGATGTGCACAAGCATAACGCCTTTGTGAGTTGTGTAGCTGATCTCTCCAATTTTAGCTCCCCAGACTGGGGTCAGAAATTAATTCTGTGATGAATCGTTGAGGTAAAATGCATATCTTATTCTTCAATGTTGGCTCTGCTTGATGTTCGCCAATTCTCCTGAGCAACCACTGTTCAGAAATGGAATTATAAACTACCCTGAATGGCAGAGTGTGCAGACCATCAAAGTCTCTGTTTTGACCTTTAGTTGGCACTGATTCAGCTGATCCCAGCCAGACCAGCAACTGGGCTCTACAAATGGCATCTGGATGAGGAAGGGGACAAGTCAATCAGGATTCTTGCTCCTGAGCACTATTCATTGACCCCCGCCACCCGATGGAAACCGCGCATGGATAGATATCAAGAGAGAACAGGATTGGGCTTGACTATGATGGCCCCCATTGTTGAATAATCTGTACAATTTCCCTTTTTCAAACTTACACATTTTATTCATTTCAAAATTCCTGAGTTATAACAAATATCATAAAAATATTATAAATAATGATCGTAAAATACACTTGTAATACTGGACAATAAAGCTGCATAATCTTACTCAGTACTGTTTAATATACCAAACATGAGGTTTTATAGAGGTATAGCAAAATTAAAACACTTTAAACAGCCCAATTATACTATGCATTTGGCATTGGTTCAAAATAGTTTCAGCTTTTGATTGATGCAATCTGTGTATTAAAACGTAGGAGGGAAGCTGGCCAGAACAAGCTCTAGCAACTAATGTGAGATCAACTGGAGGAATTTGGCTTTACCAAGTGCAATATAACTGCAACTAAAAGCAAAGTTTAAAAAGTTACCAGGAATGCTCAAGAGCTTTTGAACTTCAAAGAACAAATTACATAGAATTGCATAGAATGTACAGCACAGAATCAGGCCATTTGGCCCAACTGGTCCATGCCAGTGTTTATGCTTTACACGAGCCTCCTCCTATCCTACTTCATCTAACCCTATCAAGATTGTCCTGTTTGCTCTTTACTAATATTAAAGGTTTAACCAGCATTTGTCTGCTGGTGAATGGAGCTCTGTGAGGACTTAGTCAGTAATATACTTCAATGCTGCCAGATCCATCTTGCTCTAACAATATTATGAAAGAAGAATTAAATACACTAAAGGGACTGAAATTCCTCCTGTTGATAATGGCCTGGAAATTGCAGTCGGAAGCTTGCCGACGACGTACGCCTCCAAACCAAAAGAAAAGTACGAACTTACCTGGTGTCTCCGGAGCTTCAAACTGTTCCGGTCCTGGGCCTCCAGGCGTACGCCTGCGTAAAGGCCCACGGATCCCAGGGGTGCATGCGGTTCGCAAGCGTCCCTGGGATCACGTGGGCCAGGCCAACCAATCAAAAAGGGGGATTCCTATGATGCTTACAGGGATTCCATTTACTTATGGAATCCGCATAAGCATAACAGAAATCACCTAATAAATAAAATTCCACACCACTTAAATAAAAATAAATGATCACGTGTTCAAAATTAATTAAACCACCCTTTAATTAAACATTTAAAATAAAAATTTAATTTTTTGAAAAATAAATTTAAACATTTTAAAACAGGCCAAAATTTACCTAAACTAATTTTAAATGTATGTGGATGTTTAAATCATTTAAAAAATGTTATTTTAACATTTATTTTAACCCTTACGCTGGTAAAGGAAACCCTTATGCCTGCTTTTACCAGGCTTAAGAGTTTTGTGGGCATTCACTGGGGAGTCAACTCTGCACCAGCGAAAGTGAATTAGTAGCGGATGCGGTGGATCTGTCCAAGTGAAAGTTGACATATTGCAAGTTCCAGGTTTTCGCGCATGCGCAGCGCATGCGGAAACCCGGAACTTGCGGGGCTATTTTGAAGGCTTCTGACAGCATGTGTGTACGCTGTCGGAAGCACCGTAAAATCCGGGCCATTATTATAAGAAAGTCGCCATGAGTACAAAACGGTAAATCCCATTTTGTGCTCATGTTGAATCTATCACCAATATTATCAACAGGGATTTTTACTTTTGTTATAATCTCCTAATAGGATTGGCTTTCAGTCCAGTAGTTTACCTTTTCACACCCAACCATAATGATTATTAAAATGTTCTGGATTTATGTTCATCGACCAGTCAATAAAGCTGGAGATCGTGTTATTCAATCATACCTGGAAGGTGTATGCAAGGCCAGGCATTAATAAGTCTGGGTGAGGGGGATGAAATGACCAAACTGTGTTAAAAGATGTTAGAGGTGGTCCCTCAAACTGGCACTTCCAGCAAGCAGTGGTACTCAAAAGGAATATATTGTGGGCAATTCCAGACACACAGCCCGTGATGTTTGATCCCTGTGCACCTGTGATTCCCCAAGATGTACTTTCCGTGAGCACGGATTCTGCCTGGGAGTGGAATCACACCCATAGCTCCTAATTAAAGCATCGGAAACTCACTATCCAAAGCTGTGCAGTCTTATCCTAATATTACATGTAAGTACCCACAGATATTGGACTGTGTAAAAAATGAAAATGTGGAAGCTTACCAAAGCTTGAAGCATTGTTGAGAGTGAGGTTATGCATGACGCGGGCTCCGAAAAAACTCCATCTCAAAAGAAAATCTTGGGCTCTCTTCTTAAGGGACCTTCCATTTTGTTTACTTGGCTTAAAAATAACAGTACATTAAATGTCACAATATTAGACAAAAAACATAAAACAATATTGCAAGAAAGCATTTTTTAATTTTAAATCTTATACAAACATACCTTGATGACTCTCTGCTCTACTACTGTGTCCAACCATTCAATAAATGATTCCACAGTAGCATTTTTCTTCAACAGGTCCTTCAGTTCTTGAAACACTGTAATAGAGTCATCTAGCATGTAAAAAAGGAAAATATGAGATTGCTCTAACTTTTTGAAAACTCAAGAGCAGTCAGTTTCAAATGGTAACAGAAGATCAAAAACATAAGCGGGCTGCTGATTAAATGCAAGCTGACTATTCTTTAAACGTAAGAGTTCTATTTTCTGTGCCAGGTCTTGCTGGACCAGGGCATTTCACGGCGTAAGCCATTAGTTCGACTTTTTCCTGCACCCTTCAGCTCAAAATGTTTTTACGGCGTAACTTGCTGGAAGAGTGAACTGATAGCGGTGTGGTGAAGGCATCTGGGAGATTTAAGGATTGAAAAAGAAGCAGAGGATTGATGGAGAAGGAGGGTGAATTAGATTCATATCAGGTACAGAAAGAGAAATAAAAATAGAGGGAAAGAAAGATTGGATTCAGAAGAGAGAAAAAGACAGGATTTTTTTTTAATTTAACATTTTTTAAATCTCTAACAATTCACTACATGTAGGAATGAGATTGAACAGTTTAAATTGTTGCCTTTCTGGGCCGAAAAGGTTGATTGGCATTGCATTAACAATTATCATCTCATTAGAACGGTACTTACACTGTTAAGTTCTAGCCCTAACTTTCTGCGGCGAGTTTAATAGGCAATTAATGTGCAAATCAGTAAATTCTTAAAAATAACGGGCATGCTAAGGGCAAGATGCCGCTTATGCGAAACAAAAGGTGGCGTGGCGTAAATCGACCAGCAAGTTCTGGAGCAAAAGCAAAATACTGCGGATGCTGGAAATCTGAAATAAAAACAGAAAATGCTGGAAATACTCAGCAGGTGACCTGCTGACCATTTCCAGCATTTTCTGTTTTTATATCAAGTTCTGGAGATTCACAACTCATAGTGTATCTCTTAATCCCCTGAACTTTCTTGTTGATTTGTGCATTAATAACAGAGTGAGTTGTTAAGCTGTTATTTTTTTCAGCAAGATTCGGCCCAATATGTACATTAGCTCTAAGGCATAGTGATAACACCAATGTGATACCAGTTGTTCCACAGGACTACATTTTACTATCACAATCTCCATTATATTTCCAGGTTTTGTCATTCCCCTCCAGAATCAAATTTTATTTAAAAGTATCAGTTAAACTCCAAACAGCAACCATGCTAACATACTGAGCTAGAAATTACTGTTGGTGACTTTATAGGAGCAATTTTAACTCTGCCCAATTGACGGGAAAAGAGCTGGTTTAGCAGTTAAAATGGACCAGATCTTAACGCCGCTGGTTTTGGCGGCCCCCGCCTCATAAATAAATGCAAATTGTACATCAGATCCCAATGGAATTTTAACCTGCTCCTGAGTGGGATGCCCCCTGTTGTCACACTGCCAGTTGAAGCTGTCGGGAAGCCTGCAAGGCCTTCTAAGGTAAGTTTAAAAAAACTCTCCTTAGTGGAGTGGCTTCACAAGGAAAGTCTGGGGCTCTGCTTCCCCCGGGCTCCACCTGCCTAGCCAGCCACGAGACCCTTGCAACACCCAGCACATAGGAGTAGAAAAGAGGAATAAGGTGCATAAAATTGTGAGTGTGTTGGATAGTACTGGAGAAGACAGTAGTACTAGAGGCGGAAGCAGTACCATATTAGATAGAAGCAAACTAAGAAAGACTATGAAAAATTCAGAAATGGGTTTGGAATGCATGTACGTAAATGCACAAAGTGTGGTGAATAAGGTTGGTGAGCTACAAGCACAATTAGCCATGTGGCAATATGATGTTGTGGCAACAACATAAATGTGGCTTAAAAATGGTGAGGACTGGGCACTTAATATTCAAGGGTACAAGATGTTCAGAAAAGATAAGGAAGGAAAAAAGGGAGGTGGGGTGGCAGTGCTGATTAAGGAAGACATTGTAGTGTTGGAAAGGGTGGATGTTCTTGAAGAGACAAGGACATAATCCATTTGGTTAGAGTTGAGGAGCAAAAAGAGTATGATCATGCTATTGGGGGTATTCTATAGGCCTCCAAATAGTGAGAGGGAGGTAGAGGAGCAAATCTGCAGGGAAATCGCAGAGATATGCAAAAGTTATAGAGTGGTGATATTGGGGGACTTTAATTATCCAAATATCGATTGGGATAATGCTAGGGTAAAGGGAAAGGATGGGGAGGAATTTCTGAAATATGTTCAGGAGAATTTCCTTGACCAGTATGTTCTTGACCCAACTAGGAAGGAGGCATTGCTGGATCTGGTGCTAGGGAATGAGGTGGGCCAGGTCAACCAAATGTCTTTGGGAGAACACTTGGGTACGAGTGATCATCGTATCATAAGATTTAGATTAGCAAAGGAGAGGAGCAAGGAACAATCTAGAGTGGAACTTCTAAACTGGAATAGGGCTAACTTCAATGGGATACGAAAGGATCTAGCCAGGGTAAAATGGAACCAAAGACTGACAGGAAACTGTAACGGAACAATGGGTGATCTTTAAGGAGGAGGTGTTCCAAGTACAGGCTAGGTACATTCCAACAAGAGGGAAGGGTAAGGGAACCAAAGCAAGGGCTCCTTGGATGACGAGAGAGATAGAGAAGATGATTAATTCAAAAAAAGGTGTATGATGCATGTCAGGTGAATTCTTCAAAGGAGAACCAGACCAAATACAATAAGTTGAGAGGGGATGTGAAGATGAAAATAAGATTGGCAAAGACAGAATATGAGAGTAGAATGGCGGTTAACAATAAAGGGAACCCAAAAATCTTCTACCGGCATGTAAACAGTAAGCGGGTAGTAAGAAGCGGAGTGGGGCCTATTGGGGACAAAGAAGGTGATATATGCTTAGAGGCGCAGGGCAAGGCTAGAATACTCAATGAGTACTTTGTATCGGTATTTACTAAGGAGGTGGATGCTTACAAAATATCGGTAGAAGTGGAAAATGTAGAAGCAATGGAAGGGGTGAAAATTGATAGACAGGATGTACTAGAAAGGCTGGGTATGCTTAGAGTGGATAAGTCGCCTGGTCCAGATGGCTTGCATCCCAGGTTGCTAAGGGAACTGGGGGAGGAGATAGCGGAAGGGCTTGCCATAATTTTCCTATCTTCCCCAGAGGATTAGAATATGGCAAATGTGACACCATTGTTCAATAACTACAGGCCGGTCAGTTTAACATCAGTGGTAGGTAAAATTTTAGGAACAATAATCAAGGAGAAAATTAATGGGCACTTGGAGAGGTTTATACTAATTAAGGAGAGCCAATACGGATTTGTAAAAGGCAGATCGTGTTTGACTAATCTAATTGAATTTTTTGATGAAGTAACAGGGAGGATTGATGAAGGGATGCAATGGATGATGTCAACATGGATTTTAGGAAGGTGTTTGACAAAGTACCACATAGAAGGCTGGTTAACAAAATTGAGGCTCATGGAATAGGTGGATCAGTGGCAGCTTGGATAAGGAATTGGCTTAAGGACAGAAAACAGCGACTTGTGGTAAATGGCTGTTTTTCAGACTGGAGGATGGTAGACAGTGGTGTTCCCCAAGGTTCAGTGCTAGGGCCACTGCTTTTTTGATATATATAAATGACCTGGATATTGGAATACAAAGTAGAATTTCTAAATTTGCTGATGACACCAAACTTGGGGGTGTGGCAAACAGTGAGGATGATACCAATCGACTGCAACAGGACATAGAAAGGCTAGCAGAATGGGCAGAGAAGTGGCAATTGGAATTTAATACAGAGAAGTGTGAGGTGATGCATTTTGGCAGAAGGAACAGGGAGAGGCAATATACACTTAATGGCCCAGTTTTAAAGAGTGTGCAGGAACAGAGGGACCTGGGGGTTAATGTGCATAGGTCCCTGAAGGTGGCAGGACATATTGAGAGAGTGGTTAGCAAAGCATATGGGATCTTGGGCTTCATAAATAGAGGTATTGAGTACAAAAGTAGAGAAGTTATGCTGAACCTTACAAAGCGCTGGTTAGGCCAGAACTGGAGTATTGCGTCCAGTTCTGGTCACCACACTTTAGGAAGGATACATAGATACATAGAAGATAGGAGCAGGAGTAGGCCATCCGGCCCTTCGAGCCTGCTCCGCCATTTAATGAGATCATGGCTGATCCTCCAATTCAGTATCCCGTCCCCGCCTTCTCTCCGTAACCCTTAACCCCTTTTGCCTGTAGAAATATATCTAATTCCCTCTTAAATATATTTAATGAGCTGGCGTACACTGCCCTCTGTGGCAATGAGTTCCACAGGTTCACCACCCTCTGAGTGAAGAAATTCCCCCTCATTTCTGTCCTAAATGGTTTAGCCCTTATCCTTAAATTATGTCCTCTAGTTCTGTTCTCACCCGCCAAGGGAAACATTCCTTCTGCATCTAGTCTGTCTAGACCTGTCAGAATTTTATACACTTCTATGAGGTCCCCTCTCAATCTTCTAAACTCCAGTGTGTACATCCCTAAACTACATAGTCTCTCCTCATAGGTCAATCCCGCCATTCCTGGTATCAGCCTGGTGAATCGCCGCTGCACCCCCTCCATGGCAAGAACATCTTTCCTCAGATGAGGCGACCAAAACTGTACACAGTACTCGAGGTGTGGTCTCACCAGTGCCCTGTACAGCTGCAGCAAGGTATCCCTGTTCCTGTATTCCAACCCTTTTGCTATGAAGGCCAGCATACCGTTTGCCTTCTTGATCGCCTGTTGCACCTGCATGCTCGCCTTCAGTGACTGGTGTACAAGAACACCCAGGTCTCTCTGTACTTCCCCCTCTCCCAATTTATTGCCATTTAAATAATAATTTGCCCTCCCGTTCCTGCACCCAAGGTAGATAACTTCGCACTTGTCCACATTATAGTGCATCTGCCATTTATCCGCCCAATCACCCAGTCTGTCCAAATCGCTCTGGAGCTTCCTGGTCTCCTCCTCTGAGCCCACCCCCCCTCCTAGTTTAGTGTCGTCTGCAAATTTGGAAATGCTGCATCCGACTCCCTGATCCAGGTCATTAATGTAAATTGTGAACAGCTGGGGACCCAGGACAGATCCCTGTGGTACCCCACTTGTTACTGCCTGCCATTCAGAAAATGAGCCGTTTATTCCAACTCTCTGTTTTCTATCTGACAGCCAGTTCTCTATCCACGTCAATACTTTCCCCTTTATCCCATGAGCTTCAATTTTCCCTGCTAATCTTTTATGTGGGACCTTATCGAAGGCCTTTTGGAAGTCCAGGTACACCACATCTACTGGCTCTCCCCCATCTATTTTACCAGTTACTCCCTCAAAAAATTCCAATAGATTAGTCAAGCACGATTTACCCTTTGTAAATCCATGTTGACTCTGTCCTATCCTGTCCCCATTTGCTAAGTGCTCCGCTATTTCATCCTTAATGATGGACTCCAGCATTTTGCCCACAACTGATGTAAGGCTTACAGGTCTGTAATTACCTGCTTTTTCCCTACCCCCCTTTTTGAATAGTGGGGTAACGTTAGCTACCCTCCAATCCATGGGCACTGTTCCCGAGTCTAATGAATTCTGAAAAATCATACTTAGTGCATCCGCTATCTCTAGGGCCACCTCCTTCAGCACCCTAGGATGCATGTTATCAGGCCCTGGGGATTTGTCCGCTTTCAATCCCTTTAGCTTCCTTAACACCATATCCTTAGAGATATTGACTTGCGTCAGTTCCTCCTTTGCAAATGTCCCTATTTTTCCCGATATCCCAGGGAGGTTTTTTGTGTCTTCCTTCGTAAAGACTGACCCAAAGTATGCATTTAGTTGGTCTGCCATTTCTTTATTTCCCGTTATATATTCCCCCGTATCTGACTGCAATGGGCCAACTTTGGTTTTCACCAGTCTTTTCCTCTTGATATACTTATAAAAGCTTTTGGAGTTAGTTTTTATATTTTCCGCCAGCTTGCTTTCGTAAGCTATTTTGCCCCTCTTGATTAAGCCCTTTGTCCTCCTTTGCTCTATCTTAAACTGTTCCCAATCTTCCGCTCTGGCGCTTTTTTTGGCTATTTTATACGCCCTATCTTTGGATTTTATGCTGTCTCTAATTTCCCCTGTTATCCACGGTTGAGTCACCTTTTTAGATTTCCTTTTATGCCAGATTGGTATAAACAATTTTTGCAATTTTGTCATTCTATCTTTAAATGCTTGCCATTGTTTATCTACCTCCAGTCCTCCCAGGAACGTTGTCCAATCAGACCTACTCAGTTCCCGTCTAATGGCATCATAATTCCCCTTGTTTAAATTCAGGACCTTAGTATCTGAGTCAATTTCTTCGCTCTCCATTTCGAGTGAGAAATCGATCATGTTATGATCGCTCTGACCCAAGGGTCCCCGTACAACAAGATTACTAATTAGTCCCTTCTCATTGCACAGTACCCAGTCCAATATAGCCTGTTCCCGAGTTGGTTCCTCGACATATTGATCCAGATAACCATCCCTTAAACACTCAAGGAATTCCTCCTCCTCATTATTTTTACTGATTAGGCTATTCCAATCTATATGTAAGTTAAAGTCACCTATGATGACAGCTGTGCTCTTATTGCACGCTTCTCTAATTTCCCTCGTGATGCCCTCCCCAACCTCTATTTTACTATTTGGAGGCCTATATAGCACTCCTATTAATGTTTTTCGCCCCTCGCTATTTCTTAGCTCCACCCATATAGATTCTGTATTAACTGAGTTAATATCCTTCCTTTCAATTGCATTTATCCCTTCTTTTACCAGCAATGCTACCCCTCCTCCCTTTCTTTTTTGTCGATCCTTCCTAAATACTGAATACCCCTGTATGTTAAGCTCCCAGCCCTGCTCACCCTGCAACCATGTTTCCGTAATCCCAATTAGATCATAATTATTAACCTCTATTTCCACAGCTAATTCATTTACCTTGTTCCTGATGCTTCTCGCATTAAGGTATAAAACCCTCAGGCTTTTTTTATGCTCACATTTTTTATGAATTGGTTTGGCCCTTTGTTTTTTGTTCCTCACCCTTTTACCATTTATTTCTGTCTGCCTTTCACTTTCCTCTATTTCACTACATAGGTTTCTAGCCCCCTGCCATACTAGTTTAAATGCTCCCGAACTGCTTTATCAAAAATTACCCCGAGAACATCAGTTCCATCTTTGCACAGGTGTAGACCGTCCCTTTTGTATAGGTCACACCTACCACAAAACTGGTTCCAATGCCTCAAAAATTTAAAACCCTCCCTCTTACACCACTGCTCAAGCCACGTATTTAGCCTAACTATCCTGTTCTCTGTACTCTTACTAGCACGTGGCACTGGTAGTAATCCAGAGATTACTACCTTCGAGGTCCTACTTTTTAGCTTGGCTCCTAACTCCCTAAATTCTACTTGTAGGACCTCTTCCCTTTTTTTAGCTACGTCGTTGGTACCAACATGTATCACGACAACTGGCTGTTCCCCCTCCCCCTCCAGAATGTTCTGCACCCGCGCCGAGACATCCTTGACCCTTGCACCAGGGAGGCAACATACCATCCTGGAGTCTCGGTCGCGACCACAGAAACCCCTATCTATTCCCCTTACAATCGAATCCCCTATTACTATAGCCCTGCCACTCTTTTTCCCTCCCTTCTTTGCAACAGAGCCAGTCATGGTGCCATGAGCCTGGCTGCTGGTGCCTTCCCCCGATGAGTCATCCCCCCCGACAACAGCACCTAAGGCGGTGAACCTGTTGCTAAGGGAGACAACCCCAGGGGATTTCTGCACTACCTTCCTGCCCTTGCTCTGCCTTTTGGTCACCCATGTACTATCTACGCTGGCCTTAACCTGCGGTGTGACCAACTCACTAAATGTGTTATCCACAACCCTCTCAGAATCGTGGATGCTCCAAAGTGAGTCCATCCGCAGCTCAAGGGCCGTCATGCGGTCCCACATGAGCTGCAGCTGGACACACTTCCCGCACACATGGTTGTCAGGATGTGAAGGCCCTTGAGAGGGTGCAGAGGAGATTTACCAGCATGGTTCCGGGGATGTGCGATCTTAGTTACAAGGACAGGTTGGAGAAGCTGGATTTGTTATTTAGTGCAAAGGAGGTTGAGGGGTGATTCGATAGAGGTGTACAAGATTATGATGGGTTTGGATAGGCTAGACGCGGAAAGGCTGTTCCCACTAATTGATGTTACAAGAACTAGGGGACAGAGATTTAAGGTTTTGGGCAAGAGATACAGGAGGGATGTGAGGGAAAACTTTTTTACGCAGCAAGTGGTGAGGACCTGGAACTCGCTGCCGACGGAAGTTGTGGAAGCGGAGACACTCAATGTTTTCAAGGGGAGACTGGATAGGCACTTGAGGGAAATAAGTTGCAGGGCTACGGGGATAGAGCGAGGGAATGGAACTGACTGGATTGTTCTACAGAGAGCTGGCACGGACTCGATGGGCTGAATGGCCTCCTTCTGTGCCGTTATGACTCTATGACCACCACCGCCCACTCCCCCGCGCGCCCCCACCCCCCCCGACGGACTTACCTTGCTTCAGTTTTTTCTTGATGTCGGTGGATGACCTCCGCGCCAGCCAGCTACTTCTTTACATCATCAGGTGCAAGAAATTGTCACCCTAAATTGGACCTTTTTGCACTAGTTTTCTGGCTAATGGGTGCAAGAAGGTCCATCTTCAACCCTTTACTCTCTAGAAATCCATACCTACTCCCTTCTATCTTGCCACCTCACTCCTTTTTCAAAAGCTTCCTGAAAAACCTTGTTTTCAGTGGTGCCTTTGATCCTCACCATAATCATCTTCACTTTAGCCCTTTCCCTTCTTTTTCAGCATCCATTGTTTCCTTTCCTCTTCAATATGAAGCATCTTCATGCACATAAGGAATGCTATGGAAATTCAGTCTTTACTAACATTAAAATTTTAATCGGCCATCCACACAAAGGTCCCGTTTTCCCAGTACAAATCGATGCAGACCAAATTGCACAACATGACTCTTCCAACTCATGCCACTCTGAAACAAGTACCTGTATCAATCCAGTACTTCGATAGAATAGCAGTAATATTCCTCTCTTTGTGGTGTTTGCTTCACTGACAGTTTTCTCCAACTGTGAAGTTGGGTTGAGGACCTGCTCAGAACTTTGTCCTTGAGCAGACTGCTGGGAGATCGATAGGAGTTATCACACAATGATGTACTCTCACTGCTGAGGCAGTGCCGCTAAGACTCAACACATGGAAAAATACAGAAATGAGCCTGAATCTCACCAGTCTCCGGTGTGTTTCACTAGTATAACTGCATATACTACCTATTTGTGAGAATGCATATCTGTGCAGAACTGGGGTCCTTTAGGGCAGTGATCTTAGGTGTGGATCAGTGATATAATCAATACCCAACAGTAGAGCCACTGGCCAATGAAAAGCAGTGATGTTGGAAACGCAAACTACTGGAAATAAATCATTGTTTCAAAGCCCGCTTGAAAGGTGCATATGTACAGTTTAATTATCGGCTGACTCTTTAGGTGATGCTCTCATGTGTTTGTCTTAAATCATGGTTTCTTTGATGTGTGTACTTATCCATTTTGCCGCATTATCTGCTGTAACCTTTAGCTGCTAATTAAAATTGATCATTATTGTAGCATGACCAAGTATCATGTACTTACAATCAGAATACAGTTCAAAGTCCTGGTCTGTTCCACCTGATACTGTGAGAAGGGCTTGTGAACTAATGCTGTTTAGATCCACCTTTTCAATGTCAGCCACCATGGAATTCACAACAGTCTGGTCAAATAATGCAGGCCTGGCAATCTGTGCAGGATAATACACAAACACATTTTACAGAGCTGCCAATGGGTACAACGCAAAAAACACTCAAATAATCTGTGTTGAAGATGCGGCTCAACACCTGCCTGTGCGAGATGTAAAAATGAAGTTTGCCGTTTTAGAGAAGACACAAATCTTTGTGCGATGGGCAGCTTCTTTTCAGATAGGGTAACTGGGAGATTTTCCAGTGATGAAGATATCCAGTGCTCCCAATGCTTAGCAAAATTTCTAATGTCTGCCAGCAAGCTGATAAAGAAAAAAAAATGATTGATAAGTTATAAGTGTTGTTCTAAGTCTTTTGGAGAAAGTTTCCTTTGCATCTTACAGCACATCAAAATATTTTTTAAAACTGCATGAATCTATAATTCTCTTTGCTGTAACTAATTACATATTAAAAAATTTATTAACTGATATTATTCAAAATAACCATTTCAAAGTTTTTTCTCATGAAATCCTATTTGTTTTCTAAGGTTATTTACGAAAGCTGCAACATTCCAGGGATGCAAGCACAGGAGCCTCTTTGCACTGATAAATGTACATCAGGGGTAATAGCCATTCTAGTCAGAAGTTATACTGAATGTCAAAAACAGTGGCGTACACAAAATATTTGATTTGCTATATATACACATCCTCGCAACCAGAAGAACTGCACCAAGCTGGGCCGAACATGATTTTAATGCTCAAGAGATTGTGATTTGAAGTTTTAAGTATCTATTATTATGCAAATCAAGTACATACACTAAGGGGGAAAAATTCGCTAGTGACCATTTTGGGTCGCTAACATCGCTTGGGCGCTAAATTTAGCGCCCGGCGAAAAATAGCACTGGCGATCGGTAAATTCAGTTTTAGCGCCCCAAGAGGGAGGTGGAGCGCTAATACAAGCGCTTCACTTCCTGCTTAGAGCACTAACCCCGAATATCAGGGCGGTGCGTTCTGCAGCGCTACGCACTGGGCCACGTAGCGCTGCCGCATGGAAGGGTTCCTCCCCCAATTAAAGGGGAGGGCCCAAGCCCACAACTCTGCGGGGCCCTACCTGGAGCACCGGGGGAACGGGGTGCCGTGCCAGCAGCTCGGGCAAACAAGAGGAGTGCCGAGCTGCCAGGTCGCGGCACGGACCCCGCGTTCAAAGAGGCAACGGGCTGCGACAAGTAAGTCTGCCGATTTTGTTTTTCCCCGCCCGCTACCTCCCCTTTACTTAGCACCCCGCCAGCCTCCTGCGGCTCCATTCCCGCCCCCTGAATCAGTTGCTGTCATCGCCCACCGCAGATTCAGGGGGCGCGGGTCAATTTTGCAGTCGGGGCGAAAACGGGGTGCTGCGCATGGTGATGACGTCGTCATCGCCTGCGCAGCAGAGCGGGGTGCTACCGGCTACCGCTAAATTCCTGCTGAATTTAGCGGGAGTCGTTAGCGGCGCTGCACCCAGACGAAAAGTCGTTTGCACCCCATTAACGCCCCCAGGGGCGCTAACGAGAGGCGCAAATGCACTGGATTTCTAGTCCAAACTCGTCGTTCCTTTAAGTGTCCAAATATCTCAGTCACAAAACTACCACTTACAAGTTCAAGTCACCTTCTGTCCATTTAGTTAGCAAAATCACATTTGACAAATTGCACTGCACTCCTGATTGTACTCAAGGGAACAGCAGCCTGTTGACTCACATGGGCTACTTGGGTCTGCCAAATGTGCAGGAGAGCTTGTCTATCTTATACCTTACCACATTGTCATCACCACAGTCAGCAGATGTGCCCACCTCCAAAGTGGTGCATTTTTGCAAAGGATAGGATAATGAGAGCAGGAGCTGCTGTCTTGAGAAATTCGACCATTTACACCAGAAGTGTACCTGACTTAAGCTTGTAGAAAAGAGTAAGTTACCCACCTGACGTGTCAAACCAGGAAGTGGTTAAGTTCAAATTCTTTGAAAATGAAAAAACTTTGAAATATCAGCTTTGACCGATGTGATCAGAAAAATATTTTTTCAACCAAGAAAGATTTCAGCAAATTGCATTCCAGGAGTTTCAGGCACTCAACCCTTCTGTTCTAGTGCCCTTACTATGAGGTAAACTATGGGTATTCCCATGTATGTCCTTATGATGGAGGCGAGAACAGAAGCAGGAGGAAGAGGAAATGAAAGAGGCACCCAGGATAAAGCTACACCAGAGAAGATAAGATCAACTCGGAGATTCCCTTCCACCAGAGTCTACAGACTACATCACTCCCTCGAGTGTGGTATCAGAAGCCAGGCAATAATTCAGCAAGAAAGGCGGAATTGTGTCCCATTGCAAATTGACTTCCAAACAGCCTCTCAAACACAAAAAGCAATCAAAAGACAGTTATACTTCTGAACACTGGACTTAATATCACAAAGTAGTTTTACTGTGCACATATACATTTACAGAAAGTGCTTCTTATTACCATTGTGCCTGCCCATGGTGCCTCTCTGTGTGGTTCTTACACCTATTCTCGTTCTCTACCAAAGGGCCAGGGATACCAGTGATGCTTGGCTACGCTGTAATATCCTGAGTCTCTTTGGACAGTGGTGGCCCTCATCTCAGGGCTTCTGAGTAGCAGGAGGGCTCTTCTGCAAGCTGTACCACCAGTACAGTTATGTGAACAACCTGGTCCTGTATCATGACACTTACATGAGCAGAGCATCTGAAAGGGCAAGTTGAAAAGATAACATAAGCAGCATCAGGAGAGAGGATGGCATCATGAAGCTGGACGTTCGCCACGCTACTTGTGCTGGGTCCTGCATCTGAGTGCCCACTGATCAGCAGGAAGATACATCTGATGGCATGTTAGATTCTGCAGAAACTGAAAGATGATGCCCCAAAGTTCTCAGAAGCCAGTTGCCATCATTCTCTTCAAATGGTCCCCCATTACCTGAATACCAGTGGTCAAACCATCCATGTTGGACTGGTCTGGAGGTCTCTCTGTTAGCGGGGGCAGAAGCAGACGTTCCTAGTGCCACCATTCACTTCAGATAGCACTGCATTGTGTGAAATCATTCTCGTATATTGGCACTAAGGATGGCATTGGATTCTGTTATGGCCCCTGCCATCTATCTCAGGTTACCCTCAGTACCTCCATGTGGGTGCGATTCTCATCCAGCATCCTTGTTTTTAGAAACTCACCATCTGGAAAATGACAAGTGCCAACCTGTGTGCTAACCCTCCATTGGAGTTCCAGTACTTAACATCACTGTATCATCAATACTATTAAGCCTTGTACACTAAATAGAGAGGAGTAGCTGAGCTTAGGTAGAGCAGTGTATATTGTCCTTCAATCTGTGTCAAGTACAGAAAACAGATTGGCTCAGGCAAAATTAAACATTGCAGCCAACTTGTGAAGAAACTGGGATACACAAAAACTCTGAAAGTTACATTTTAAATTATCTCTCATCCATTTTTCTATAGATTAATTGTCACTGAAAGTGCTGTTGTAACTATAAACTTGAGCCTTGTTTGTTTGTACATGTACATTGTGATGTTGTGAATAACACTTTCATTCTGACTGACATAAAGCAATGTAACAGTCTTCACACTGCTTAATTGTAGCCACAGAGTATGATAAATAATAAGATATTTCTTTAAAAAAATCCATTTAAAAGATCACTTTCCAATTTGTAAACCCAGCAAAAATAGGTCTATAAAAAGATGTTTCTTACATCACTTAACATTGTGACGAATGATATTCTGATGATAGTTGCATTGAAATTCACAAATGAGTTTTATTAATGAGCAAATAAAACATTTTATTGCATTCTCTTCAAACTGTAAATTTGTGATACTATATTGTCCACATTAGTTATCACAAAATAAAGGAGATGACTTATAAAAAAGTACTTTTATATTTATTTTCCCTTCAATCATGTATTCTTACCTTTCTGGCATTTCTTGCATTGTTGCTGGAATTAGCACATCTGTCAGGACCTTGGGGAAAATATTAAAGAATATAACTATTTAAGTTGGTGAATTTCAGAGATCACCAACAAATGTGGAACAAATATCTTCCAATTTTATGAATGCATAGCTAACAAGTGATCAGTTAAATATTACAAACCCTTGGATCTAGATTCTGGAGGGCCCTGTACTTCTACCGTGCCGACAAATCCCCTGGATCTGACGGCCTACATTCGAGAGTTCTAAAAGAGGTGGCTGCAGAGATAGTGGATGCATTGGTTGCGATCTTCCAAAATTCCCGAGATTCTAGAACGGTCCCAGCGGATTGGAAGGTAGCAAATGTAACACTGCTATTCAAGAAAGGAGGGAGAGAGAAAACAGGAAACTACAGGCCAGTTGGCCTGACATCAGTCGTCAGAAAAATGCTGGAATCCATTATTAAAGAAGTGGTAACAGGGCACATGATTAGGCAGAGTCAACATGGTTTTATAAAAGGGAAATCGTGCTTAACAAATTTATTAGAGTTTTTTGAGGATGTAACTAACATGGTAGATAAAGGGGAACCAGTGGATGTAGTGTATTTGGATTTCCAAAAGGCATTCGATAAGGTGCCACATAAAAGATTGCTACGAAAGATAAGGGTGCTGGAGTTGGGGTAGTGCATTAGCATGGATAGTGGATTGGTTAACAAACAGAAAACAGAGAGTAGGGATAAACGGGTCATTTTCAGGTTGACAGGCTGGAACTAGTGGGGTGTTGCAAGGATCAGCGTTTGGGCCTCAGTTGTTTACAATCTATATTAATGACTTAGATGAAGGGACTGAGTGCAATGTATCCAGGTTTGCTGACGATACAAAGCTAGGTGGGAAAGTAAGCTGTGAGGAGGACACAAAGAGCCTGCAAATGGATATAGACAGGTTAAGTGAGTGGGCAATACGGTGGCAGATGGAGTATAATGTGAGGAAATGTGAGGTTATTCACTTTGGTAGGAAGAATAGAAAAACAGAATATTTTTTAAATGGTGAGAAACTATTAAATGTTGGTGTTCAGAGAGATCTAGGTGTCCTCGTACAGGAAACACAGAAAGTTAGCATGCAGGTACAGCAAGCTATTAGGAAGGCAAATGGCATGTTGGCTTTTATTGCAAGGGGGTTGGAGTACAAGAGTAAGGAAGTCTTGGAGTACTGTGCACAGTTTTGGTCTCATTATCTGAGAAAGGACATACATGCCTTAGAGGCAGTGCAACGAAGGTTCACTAGATTGATCCCTGGGATGAGAGGATTGTCCCATGAGGAGAGATTGAGTAGATTGGGCCTATATTCTCTGGAGTTTAGAATAATGAGAGGTGATCACATTGAAACATATAAGATTCTGAGGGGGATTGACAAGGTAGATGCTGAGCGGTTGTTTCCTCTGGCTGGAGAGTCTAGAACGAGGGGATATAGTTTCAGGATAAGGGGTCAGCCATTTAAGACTGAGATGAGGAGGAATTTCTTCACTCAGAGGGTTGTGAATCTTTGGAATTCTCTACCCGTAGGGCTGTGGATGCTGAATCGTTAAGTATATTCAACAACAACAACTTGTATTTATATAGCACCTTTAACATAGTAAAATGTCCCAAGGCGTTTCACAGGAGTATTACAGGACAGAAAAAATTTGACACTGAGCCACATAAGGAGAAATTAGGGCAGATGACCAAAAGTTTGGTCAAAGAGGTAGGTTTTAAGGAGCGTCTTAAAGGAGGAAAGAGAGGCGGAGAGGCAGAGAGGTTTAGGGAGGGAATTCCAGAGCTTAGGGCCGAGGCAACAGAATGCACGGCCACCAATGGTTGAGCGATTAGGGATGCTCAAGATGGCAGAATTAGAGGAGCCCAGGTATCTCGGGGGGTTGTGGGGTTGGAGGAGATTACAGAGATAGGGAAGGGCGAGGCCATGGTGGGATTTGAAAACAAGGATGAGAAGTTTGAAATCGAGGCATTGCTTAACCAGGAGCCAAATTAGGTCAGCGAGCACAGGGGTGATGGGTGAACAGGACTTGGTGCGAGTTAGCACATGGGCAGCCGAGTTTTGGATGACTTCAAGTTTACATAGGGTAGAATGTGGGAGGCCAGCCAAGGGTGCATTGAAATAGTCAAGTTTAAAGTTAACAAAGGCATGGATGGGGGTTTCAGCAGCAGATAACCTGAGGCAAGGGCGGAGATGGGCGATGTTACGGAGGTGGAAATAGGCGGTCTTAGTTATGCCGTGGATATGTGGTCGGAAGCTCATTTCATGGTCAAATATGACACCAAGGCTGAGATAGATAGATTTTTGGACTCTAGGGGAAATCAAGGGATATGGGGATCGAGCAGGAAAGTGAAGTTGAGGTCGAAGATCAGCCATGATCTTATTGAATGGCGGAGCAGGCTCAAAGCTCTGTATGGCCTACTCCTGCTCCTAATTCTTATGTTCTTATGTTCCCCATCTTATACGAGATGGGGAAAGTCTTCCTTGGCTGTATTGGTCCCATCCTCTTGCTATATGATTGTGCGGTAATTTTCCTATTATTTGTATCCACCAGGGGTGTGAGATCTACTTATTTGCTCCAAATCTCACTCGGTCTTTTTTGGGATATCCTTCAGAGCCCTGAAAATCATACCTAAGACATCATTTAGCATTAATTCCATGACTGGATGGCCTGCTGCTAATTAACCTTGACAATATCTGACTTGAAGAGGCCACTTATGATACTCCATAGTTTAGTCCTTGTGGAGAATGTAGGCCTTATCTTCTTGTGCTGCCGCCTTTAATGGCCTGTGTATCTGCACACTAAGGTCCTTCTGCTCCTGTACTCCATTTACATTCTTACCGTTTAAGGTGTATTTCCTTTCTCTATTCTTATTTCCAAAATGTATTACTTCACATGTATGGAATAGACTGGTCACATAAAATGTAACAGCTCTGATGTAAACTAACTAGTTTCAGAAGATTACGGTCTAGAGTTTCCGCTAGTTTGCGCTGGTTTTACTGGTGCAATTTGTCTGAAATCAGCTAAACCAGCGTAAAAGATCGCGAATGTTAAGCACAAGTTACGTCAAGCGTAAATCGAGTTTCGCCGATCTTTAACACTGCTTTAAAAATCATTGTGCTGAAAGCCGGCCCTGCCCACAAAACTGGCCACGGCCCCAGATTTCTAATAATGAGCATGGAGAGTTTCCGGTGATAGCGCCCGTTTGTGGCGGCTCTTCAAATTAAGCTCATTTTTTGTTTTAGGCGCAATGACACTAGTAGGCATGTTTTTAAAGTTTTTAAATATTAAAAAAGATTTAATTTATGCAGAAACTGACTAGGGTACACCAATGAAACTAGTAAGTGGTTCAGTATGCTTTTTTAAAGTAATTTTCAGTTATTTAGAATCCGATTACTCACATGTGGCGGACTAGACACGCTTAATAAAAATGCTTATTTTTTGTGATAAGCCCATTTTCAGCTGTAATAATAAAACTGCACCAGGTTACCATTCTTAAATACATCAATAAATATTTTTTGATGCAAGGAAGAAAAAATTATGTTCTATCACACTGCCCGATTATGCTGGTTCATGGAAGATTTTACGTTTCTGATTATGCAAATGAGTTTAAGCAGAAACTTGAGCCATAACTTCACTTCAGAAAAAACAGCGCAATTTCAAGCGCAATTTGCGCCCAAGTTGCCGATTGCACCCAAAGCGGAAACTCTACCCCCAAGAATGGATAGACAGAAATCTGTATTCCAACATCACCTTGTGCCACAAGGGCATTAGTTGGGTCACACTTACTGCATGTCACACCTTTTATTTATTTCTGATAGATTTAATCAGTACTCACTTTGTAGAGTATGGAGTCACATACACAAAATATATCAATGATGACAGGATTCTCCAGCAATGGAAGAAGATGGTCAGGCATCCCTTGCCAAAAGTGTAATAGAAAGTTCTGAATCTGAAAATCAAGTCCAACATAATGCACTTATTGTACCTTTTGCATTCAGGTTGGTTTTAATCTTTCTTAGGCATGCATAAAGAAAGTCAGACCACAACATTTTTTTTTATAATCTCACCTCTTCAAAGTTTCCATTGATTGCATTATCCAGAATGCATTGGCAATGAGTTTTGTACATCATAATTAGTGTATCTACCTGTGTTGAAAAAAGTACCATAAAATATATTAGGATGGCAGTTTGCAATTCTCACTGTAACAATTTATATTCATTCAATGTTTAAGCTCTGTGGTTTCAAAATTCTGACACAGCAGAATGCACCTCAAAATGCACCAGAGCTCATGCTGCTTCCAGGATTTTCTAGCATATCATATGAACTTCCATCTGCCCCTTACAAAGCAAATGTTGTTAGTGAGGCAGAGCCAGAAGCAAGACACTCTACGCCCCGGCTCATGGAAGTCTGCCTGCAGAGGCTTGATGTTAGTCAAACTTTGAATCAGGCAATGACCCATAAATCGCTGGAAAAATAATGGTGAGTTCATGGCACCCGCTATTGTGTGTAAAAAAACTAGCAATTTGTGGCAAAGAAGAGTGCACCAGCTGCCCTTCTCAGGACATTGCCCAGTGCCAGTGTAGAGCGCCAGTGTAAACAAGGCTGTAAATAAGCCGATGCCATTTTCAAACCACTAATGTTCCATTTACGCTGGGTGGAGGCACTTAAAATTGGTCCCATTAACTGGAGCAAATAATGCGTTTGTTTGTTCTCTACTCCAACTTAACAACAATTGGGTTGTTACTTATTACCAGTTGACATAACCTGAGTCTAAAAACCCATGTAAAGAGTAAAGCTTCCAACTTGTAGAAGATTTAATGGGGTAGATTTTCAACCTACAGCCTGAGCATTAAACTGACATTGTGGATTGTGCATTATAGAAACCGTCCGATTTTCTTTTCCAGTGACAAGTTGAAAATCTACCCCAATATTTCTTGAGGATGAGTATCTAGGGTTCATTTTCTGAGTCCTCAACCATGGTAAGGTTACTTGGCTTGCTGCCATCGTGTATGGGAAAATCGTGGGTGCACTCTTTGTGATTTTCCACTACATGCTTACAGCAGGCCAAGTACCCCACCACATTCAGAGAATTTACCCTTTCAAGTGTGTTCAGATGAATGCAGATCTCATCCCATGGTACTAACAGAACAGCAAGACAAGCAACTTAGCCTCAAAGATTGCTGAGAATACTACAGTTCAATTTAGAAGTAGGGCCCCTGATAAATGGACAAGAAATGAGAGGAAAGCAAACAGAAATCGCAATCAGTATTTTATTCAGTCTATTTGCCTGTGGCCTCCCACTTCTACACCAATTCAATTTTATCACACAGAGATATAAGTAAACCCAGACATCCCATTGAGTCACGTAAATTCAATAAACACATTGAACTGAAAGGTATTCGAGCTTTTAATCATTTAGAGTTATTTCTGGGTTGGCCCTATTTACAAATAAAAAGCAAAGCCTACAAAGGCTGAAAATCTGAAGCAAAAACAGAAAATGCTGGAAACAAACAGCAGGTCAGCTTCTGCGAAGAGGAGACAGGTCAATGTTTTTGGCCTGGCCCTTCTTCAGCATTCGTAAATGAAAGATAATGAAGCATTTCAATAGAATCAGAAAAAATGGAAGCGATAAGGAAAAACAAACAGATGCTTCAAACGCAGAAAGGAACCGTCTCTTGAATAACATGCAACCTGCTCAAAGGAAAAGCAGCAGATTTTTTGATGAAGTAAAAGATCTCAGGCAATAGAAAGAAACATTTAATAAATTAAGAGACATTATAGAATCAAAACGTGAATAGCTAAGGCAGTGAGAAATCCACTCACGGAAATAAGTGAGAAAATCGGAGAAATTGCAGACACAGAAACCTCCAGATCAGGTCTAAAATTAAAACAGAAAATGCTGGCAATATACGGTAGGCATGCCTGCCCCTAAAAGAGAAAAACAACAGACTAAAACTAAAGGCACCAACCCCACCAGCACTATAACCTGACAAATAGTCTCCAGCCCACACATCAACCTGCCTCCCCTCTCCACAGACACCAAGTCACCAGCACTCCCTTCAACCAGACCGCTACCTGGTCAGTTAATGGATAAATGACCTGTCCACAGACTCCTATCAAAAGCGAACTGATTGGCATTGTTTCAGGATGATTCTCTCAATAAATCAGTCTCCTTCGTTTGGTTATGCAGGTGTGCCATTTAGTGCAAATATTCCCAATTCAGAGTAAGTTAAAGATATGAAGCTTTTGTTTTGAAACTTCAAAATGAAGATATCAAATGAGCTACAGGGCTCACTTGGAGCCGAACAACCTTTAACTTACAAAATTCAATCTTTACAGTCAAAGATCTCGATTTAGAAATATTTCACCATATCTTAGAGTTTAAAAACACACTTGTAGAATTAGGACCGGGACGGATGTCCTAGGGGAAGTGTTTGCTAGTGCTGTTGGGGAGGGTTTAAAATAAAATGGCAGGGGGTTGGGAACCTGTGCAGGGAGACAGAGGAAAGGGAAGCAAAGATAGAAGCAAAAGACAGGAAGGAGAAAAGCAAAAGTGGCAGTCAGAGAAATCAAGGGTGTAAATCAAACATGGCCACAGTAAATAATAATTCTAAAAGGTCTAAGAGTGTTAAAAAAATAAGCCTGAAGGCTTTGTGTCTTAATGCGAGGAGCATTCGTAATAAGGTGGATGAATTGGCTGCGCAAATAGATGTAAACGGATATAATATAATTGGGATTACGGAGACGTGGCTCCAAGGTGATCAAGGCTGGGAATTCAACATCCAGGGGTATTCAATATTCAGGAGGGACAGGCAAAAAGGAAAAGGAGGTGTGGTAGCATTGCTGGTTAAAGAGGAGATTAACACAATAGTAAGGAAAGATATTAGCTCTGATGATGTGGAATCTGTATGGGTAGAGCTAAGAAATACCAAGGGGCAGAAAACATTAGTGGGAGTTGTATACAGACCCCCAAACAGTAATGCTGAGGTTGGGGATGGCATTAAATGGGAAATTAGAGATGCATGCAATAAGGGCACAGCAGTTATCATGGGTGATTTTAATCTTCATATAGATTGGGCTAACCAAATTAGTAACAATACTGTGGAGTAGGAATTCCTAGAGTGTATACGGGATGGTTTCCTGGACCAATATGTCGGGGAACCAACTAGAGATCAGGCCATCTTAGACTGGGTATTATGTAATGAGAAAGGATTAATTAGCAATCTTGTTGTGCGAGGCCCCTTGGGTCGGAGCGATCATAATACGATAGAATTCTTCATTAAGATGGAGAGTGAAGTAATTGACTCAGAGACTAGGGTCCTGAATTTAAATAAAGGAAACTACGATGGTATGAGGCGCGAGTTGGCCAGGATGGATTGGGGAGCGTTACTTAAAGGGTTGACGGTGGATAGGCAATGGCAAACACTTAAAGATCACATGGATGAACTACAGAATTTGTTCATCCCTGTTTGGCATAAAAATAAAGCAGAAAAGGTGACTCAACCGTGGCTAACAAAGGAAATTAGGGATAGCATAAGATCCAAGGAGAGGACATATAAATTGGTAAGAAAAAGCAGCAAACCTGAGATTGAGAGCAGTTTAGGATTCAGCAAAGGAGGACAAAGGGATTAATTAAGAGGGGGAAAATAGAGTATCAGAGTAAGCTTGCAGGGAACATAAAAACTGACTGTAAAAGCTTCTATAGATATGTGAAGAGAAAAAGACTGGTGAAGTCAAGCGTAGGTCCCTTGCAGTCAGAATCAGGGGAATTTATAATGGGGAACAAAGAAATGACTGACCAATTAAATACATACTTTGGTTCTGTCTTCACAAAGGAGGACACAAATAACCTCCCAGAGATGTCGGGGAACATAGGGTCTAATGAGAGGGAAGAACTGAATGAAATCAGTATTTGTAGGGAAATGGTGTTAGGGAAATTGACGGGATTGAAGGCCGATAAATCCCCAGGGCCTGATAATCTACATCCTAGAGTACTTAAGGAAGTGGCCCTAGAAATAGTAGATGCATTGCTGGTCATCTTCCAAAATTCTACAGACTCTGGAAGAGTTCCCATGGATTGGAGGGTAGCTAATGTAACCCCACTATTTAAAAAAGGCGTGAGAGAGAAAACGAGGAATTATAGACCGGTAAGCCTGACATCAGTAGTGGGGAAAATGCTAGAGTCCATTATAAAAGATATAATAGCAGAGCACTTGGAAAACAGTGACAGGATCGGACAAAGTCAACATGGATTTACAAAAGGTAAATCATGCTTGACTAATCTACTGGAATTTTTTGAGGATGTAACTGGTAGAATAGATAAGGGAGAACCAGTGGATGTGGTGTATTTGGACTTTCAGAAGGCTTTTGATAAGGTCCCGCATAAGAGATTGGCATGCAAAGTTAAAGCACATGGGATTGGGGGTAAGGTACTGACTTGGATAGAGAACTGGTTGGCAGACAGGAAGCAAAGAGTTGGAATAAACGGGTCTTTTTCCGAGTGGCAGGCAGTGATTAGTGGGGTACCACAGGGATCGGTGATAGGACCCCAGTTATTCACAATATATATTAATGATCTAGACGAGGGAACTAGATGTAATATCTCCAAGTTTGCAGACGACACAAAGCTGGGTGGGCGTGTGTGCTGTGAGGAGGATGCAGAGAAACTCCAGTATGATTTGGACAGGTTGGGTGATTGGGCAGATGCATGGCAGGTGCAGTATAATGTGGATAAATGCGAGGTTATCCACTTTGGTGTCAAAAACAGGAAGGCAGATTATTATCTAAACGGCAATAGATTGGGAAAAGGGGAAGTGCAACGAGACCGGGGAGTCCTTGTGCACCAGTCGTTGAAGGTAAGCATGCAGGTGCAGCAGGCGGTTAAGAAGGCAAATGGTATGTTGGCCTTCATAGCGAGAGGATTCGAGTACAGGAGCAAGGATGTCTTGCTGCAGTTGTACAGGGCCTTGGTGAGACCACACCTTCAGTATTGTGTGTAGTTTTGGTCGCCTTATCTGAGGAAGGATGTTCTTGCCATGGAGGGAGTGCAGCGAAGATTCACCAGACTGATACCTGGGATGGTAGGAATGACGTATGAAGAGAGATTGGGACGATTGGGCTTGTATTCGCTAGAGTTTAGAAGAATGAGAGGGGATCTCATTGAAACTTATAAAATTCTAACAGGACTAGACAGACTAGATGCAGGAAGGATGTTCCCGATGGCGGGGGAGTCCAGAACCAGGGGTCACAGTCTAAGGATAAGGGGTAAGCCATTTAGGACTGAGATGAGGAGGACATCCAGAGAGTGGTGAACCTGTGGAATTCTCTACCACAGAAGGCAGTTGAGGCCAAATCATTAAATATATTCAAGAAGGAGTTAGATATATTTCTTAAGGCTAAAGGGATCAAGGGATATGGGGAGAAAGCAGGAACAGGGTACTGAAGTTGGATGATCAGCCATGATCACATTAAATGGCGGAGCAGGCTCGAGGGGCCGAATGGCCTACTCCTGCTCCTATCTTCTATGTTTCTATGTTTCTATAATGCACTAGTGAACAATTAAGATAGGCAAACAGAAAACTTGTACCGGTGGAAATTAAATGCGGGCCATGAAACTGTACCCTGTGTACTTGGAAGGATTTGAGGGCGAGAATCTTTCTATTTCTCTTCCCATTCTCTGGCCTGAACAGATGTAGAACTGGAGGCGGGTGCAGAAGCAGGATGAAACAAGGCTATGAAGGGATGTGTAATCCCTAGAAAGAATAGTGACTCCTATTATTGAATGAACAATATATGAGATTTAAAAATAAATGATATACAAGCAGCATCTTGCAAGTGAGATATCAGTATAGCACATACTGAAGGGAACATGAAATATTTTGGCATTCTGTTAAATACATGCAAAGCAGACAAAAGCAGTCCACCAGCAGCACAAAGTTGTTCCAAGATAACAGAATTAACTGGTGAAACACAGAAAATAGCCCCCAAAAATCCCTAGAAGTTAACCAGCAGCCTAAAAGGGAAAAAAAAACAGCAACCAACCTATATGGAAGGGGTAAGCCCTTTAAATAGTGCTGCTGCACGGTCCTTGCTGACTATTCATACCATGAGCTGCTGGGCAAGTTTACCACATGGCAAGTCAGGTGCTGGGGGCAGACCCATTTTACAGCCAGCATAGGTACCTTATTTAAATATTAAAATGAGCTTTCTGAATTATTCTGGACCATGCCCTGGACACCAATGGATCAGCCCGATCCAATATGGTGGGCGGTTCACTTTGGGCGCGGGTGTGATCGAATTTCTAGACAATGTTACCTTCTCCTTTGAAACAGGCCCTTGAAGAAGAAGATGCTGTGCATTGGGGAACTCTGGGAGCAAGGTTCCAGTTTTTGAACTGAGCGAATATTTCCGAGTAAAGCCTCCCTATAATAAAGTAAAAATATTCAATTAGTTATGTGACAGCATCAAGATTTCTAAATACACAACCACTTTCAGGAGCATTCATTATTGATATCAGTTAAAATCAATATTTAATTACACAAAGTAGAGGTAATTATTTTAAAGTTATACAACAATAGTTTTACATGTATTTTAGTGCTACAGATAGTCTGTTTTGATTCACCTAGTATTTAGATACACAACTGGACTAGTCCTGCAGCTTCAAATTGTCATCCATTATTGTGAGCACATTAATCGTACATTGTTTACTAATTTCTTATTTTAGTGTAATGCAAATATCATGGTCAGATCCAATTGTATCAGCTTATCCAACTTTTAAAATGTTCTTGCCCTGGTTACCATGAACAGCATATTGTGATTATGTGAGTAAATGGATTTGAAGCTTTGATAAAGTGAGTTACATTGTCATTTTGTTGGTGAATAGCTAGTATTAATACAATTTGGGTCAAGTTAATGGATGTGCATTATGAACATTTCTGCATCACTTTTCTGATTATATTTAAATATTTCTAAATCCCTTTATGTCTCAGAACACCTGTTTCTAATGACCATTTAACATTATGATAATGATTGCAATATTATCTGCTTAATTAGCCATGAAACCTTTAATAATTAACTAATTTGTCCAGAAAACAAGGTTGCTGGCATTCTAAAGTAGGTCATTTCCACCCATAGAAAGCTGAAGCTGAAAAGGCCAATAAATTGTACAATGTCTCAAAATCCTTCTTGCTCCATTCACTTTGTGAGATCAAACATTACAGTTTTAATTTCAAAATGAATTTCTTTTAGCTGATTCTGTGCATTTTGTAAATTGAGATACCATAATTTTCATGAGTGCTTAATTTCACTTAGTTAACAATGTATCAATGTGCTCAAATAAATCACATGAGAATTCATGAAGGTAAGAAATGAAGAGAGAATCAAAGTGAGAAGATTTAAAACTGATGGATAAACTGCCTGCCTGTTTCAATGGATATGAAAGATCCCATGACACTGTTTAAAGATAGCAAGAAGTTCGGGCCAACATTCTTCCCTCAACCAAAACCGCTAACAATAATTTAACTAATCATTCATCTCACTGTGGTTTCTGGAACCTTGCACCAAATGAGATTGTACTTCAAAATAATTAAGTATGTGAAGTGCTTTGGAGCATCCTGAGAGATATGATAAGGCACTATAAAAATTCTATTCTTTCTTTCTATCGAAATTGTAAACAATTTTTTTTTAAGAATGCTTTTATGGTTTCGCTATAAATAAAAAACATAGGAAATCTTCCTGCTATGTTTACAATGTCACTAACACAGAGCAACCAGGGAAAATCTTAGCCCCCCCCTCCCCAAAGGCACACTGGATACATTCATAAATTATGAACAGAAAGATACAAGAAGGGGCAACATAAGGAGCATGGAGATGTGATGCATCTAGGGGTAAATACAACAGGGTAAGATAGACAGTTAAATACACCAGGAGCAAAAAGACCAACAAGCTGGGAGCAACAATACAGATGACTGAAATGCTGGAAGCTTTACGCAAAAAAGCATCAACAGTATATATAAATGTTATCAAATGTATTGATATATATAAAAACTATTAAACCCATGTGCTTTTCTTGCGCATCACACTTCTCGGTCGCATAGCAAGGGCTAGATCTTCCTCCTTGGCAGTAATCTCACTGTAATTTTTGTGCTTTGTACCCTGACACTGACCCTGGTGAATTTTCCTGAATCAGCTAATTTGAGTTGCCAGTGGGATTTCTGGCTGGGCTCAGGAGCCTCGGGTCGGGGAGGTGGGGGGATGCGGTGATGTTGCTGCTACAGGCCTTGTCCAGCAGTCTCCAGGGCAGGTGAAGAAGGCAGTCTTTTTTTTAAATATTTTAAATTTGTCAAGCTGGCCGAGTGCAATCAATCAACCAACAATTAATTACACTCAGCTGACAAACCATTTAAAATTTAAACCTTCCCTCCACCTCCTTATCAATTCTCTTAGGAATGCAACAGCATTCCAAATGCCCAGCATAAATAGGGTGCTAACGAAGGAAAGTATGTCAAATTATGTATTTCCTTTATTAACATCCAATTTGAATGCAAGCTGACTTCCAAACATCCTCTCAAACACAAAAAAACAGAATTGCTTCAGAACACTGGACTTCATATCACAAAGTGATTTTATTTACAAATACATTGTTACAGCAAGTGCTTCTTATTGCCATTATCCCTATTTCTGGTCCTTCTCTAGGCTGTTCTTAAACCTATCCTGGTGCTGAACCAAGGGGGGCCAGGAACTCCAGTTGGCTGTGCAGTGGTATCAGGAGTCTCTTAGCCCAGGTGACCCTTGTCGCAGGGCTTCTGATCCCAGGAGGGCTCTTCAGCTGGCTGTAGTTGTGTGATCATGACATCTATCTGAGGAGGCACCTGAGGGGGCTGACTGGAAAGGTCACATGAACTGTCATCAGGTGAAAGGATGTCATCATGAAGGTAGATTCTAGCCATGCCATTTGCACGGAGTCCTGGATCTGAGTGCCACTAATTAGTGGGAGGAGGGCAGACTTGATGGTATCAATGACCCTGACAGATGTCACTCTGAAGCTCTAAGAAGCCACATTCCATTGTTCTTTTCAAACAGCCTCCCAAGGTCTAAAAGCCAGTAGTCAAAACATCTATGTGAGATGCACTGACTCATCTCGCAGCCTCCCTGTTGGGGCGGGGGGCAGGGGACAGGGGGCGGGGTGGGCAGGAGAATCAAATGCAGATGTTTGTGGTGCTATCACCCGCTCTAGGTTGTTTTGCATTGTGTTGACTCTTTGTTACATATTGACATTGAGGATGGCATTGGACTCTGCTGTGATGCCTGTCATTTATTTCTGGTCCTCTACAATGGTCCTCAGTGCCTCCATGTGAATGTGATGCTCATTCAGCATTTTATTTTACAGCAGTATCCCAGAGATCTGACTCCTTAGGCTCGGGACCCAGGAGATGACTTCTGCACAACCTTAGCTACCCCTGTCAGATCCCACTTTCATCTTTGACTCCTCTGGCATCATGAAGGAATTGAGTGAAAGAGTGCCATATATATAAAGAAACTCAAAGAAGGGTTGGTAGAGCAAGTAGCTTACCATGTCTACACTGGTGAGGATGTTAAACTTTTTGCACTACAAAGGAATCCTGGGGGTCAACGAGATATCACTCCGTGTCACAGCTACCTTCCTCCACAAAGTATGCACTATGTACTTAGCAGATCTCTGGGCCCCGACAGCCAACCAGTCCATCCCTCCTACTCTGTATCTCCATTACGAGGACATGCACGTTCTGCTCCCAGAAGTTTGTTGCTCATTTCTTCGATCTGGCTGTCATCCTTCTTGCCTAGATTACATCCTACCCCCAGTGTTTATTTGCCCCTTTAAGCAGCAGCAGGTTTTATATCCTGCTGCTGTACTGGGTCTCTGCTTCCATTTAAGTTTTTTCTGGCCACCATCTCTCACACCCCTCCTTGCCCCCAAATGCCCTCACCTCCTTACTCCCTTTACTGCTTCCACCCCAGTTACCCCTCTCTCTCTATACTCCCTCTCCCCCATCCCCCTCACCCATCCATGTATTTTCCTATCCTCCTTTCTTACTGGTCTATTAGGGGCCTAAATTCTGCCTCTACACTATTTTCTGCCCACTTCCACGAGTGTATTTGAGGTACTGCAGGCTCTTTTTACACAGATTGCATGAGTCTGTCTATTTAAATTAGCTGACTGCGTGATTGATGGCAGAGTCAGCTCTACAACCTGAAGGCAGATGGAAGTCCCATTCTATCTCTGTTTCAATGGTGCGATTGCATGATCAGAATTTCGGACCATTTGTTTATTATAACTTATAATGTACCTGCTTTTACAAACCAGCCCATCCTCTGATTTATTGTGAACAATGCCAAGAAAGATTTGCTAGTTTATATAAAATTGCCTAAGGTTGAATTATGTGCTACTCAGTGCCAGTAAAGAGAAAGAAAACATGTGAATTGTTAAATTCACCTGAAAGTTTTACTGATCACTATCCTACTGTAACAGTCGTGAGGGGCTGGACTTTGGGAAGGTGGAGTTGTGGCTCCTACCACCTTTAGGGAAGGGGAGGAAATTTGAGTATATGAGGCAAAGCCCAAAAGATTTTGTGAAGAGAAAACACAGACAAAAAGACAGAGGGAAAGTGCTGTTGCAGTTGCTGCCTTGTACAATTGTTACCGATTATTAAATACACACTGTTATATACATCATCATGTTTGGAGTTTTGTCTGTTTAGGTGGATCTTCACGCTATGATGTCAGCATCACTAAAGATACCACTTTTATCCCACTGGCAAAATTTATGTACGATACTTGTTAACATGCAATACGGTTGGTAGAGCAGAATGTTTTATGGAACGTGTCTTTATAAAACACACCTCTCGGCCAATTGCAATTTATAAAACCGGTTAAAAATTAATCAATTTTCAAATAATGGTGAATATCAGAAGTACTAAGGTATAGGACATGCCCAACACATTGTCCTTGACCTTCTTGACATTCCTATTTTCAATTTCACTTCTAGTTATATATGGTTTCTTTGTTTTTGTGTTATTTATAATAGGTCTGCATAACAGAATATGCAAGTCAATAATTTTATTCTCCTGCATTTCTGAAAAATCTATCCTTTCTTCATTCTTGTATTTTTTTCTTATATCAAGCATACATTATGCTAATGAATTTGTGACATCAAACACCCATTATTACTTACCACTAACAGTCCCTCCCTGCACAATCAACTCATCCTGATATAGTGTTCGACATTTTTTTCCAAGAATGAAAATGAAAAAGCAGCCTCTTATATACATTACAAAAGTCTTATATGCATTACAACAGTGCAGCTGGTCGTGAAATGTATAGACATATATGGACTCCCTTTCTGGTCTGAAGTTGGTTTATGCACCCATGGCTATGGCACTATAACATGCACATGGACGCCATATGTGCCTGTAGAGCACAATTCCCCACCCCCTCACCCAACCTCCAGCCATCTGCTGTTCTACATATAAAACATATAACAGACAGAATGTGGCAATCATTTATTTTTGATGAAAAATTGCTTATCTTTAAAGTCTTCACTGCACATTAACATTGTGAAATATTTACTTAAGCACAGGCGCACATGTTGCTTTAAATTCATTATTTGCTTTTTGGCCCTTTGTCAAGTTCAATAATTACTCCACGGTGAAATCAATAGCTTTAAATATCTGGTTGTGGACTGTGCTTCCGAAAGACAGTGTAAACTGTATGTAAAATCTTATTCTGCCAGCATTGTGTTTATTGCTTTCTTTGTAATAATGTAACTATCCAGAATAAAGGGATCCATAGGCCCTTCACATGGCTTTAATTATACTTACCTCATTTTTTAGTTTGCTTCCTGAAAACCTATGAAAAATGAAAAATACAATGAATTATTAATATAATTATACTTATTTTTATCCAAGATCAATTAAGTGCATCTTACAAACCTGACACATCTTCAAATGGCTTAAATGCAGGTGTTATGGTAAAGGTATTGCAGTGCCCTCAAGAAGTGTCATGTTTCATTAATGTTTGGTGAATTTCTCAATGGAGGTGGGGTGGGGGCGGATCTTTCTCACTGTCTCATTGTAAAATGCCACAAATGTCAAGATTCGTTTTATATTGCTAACTAACCTCTCATATTGTGCTTAATTGTGTAATGTTCTATAATAGCTTTGCATTTTTCATAATGTAATATATTAAGAAATGTCAATGCGGAAATCCTCCAACAAAACATGTGAATAGCATTATTAGCTCCTGATTATGTAGGTTAATGAGGAGGACAGTATTAAGGTTTGGTCCACATTTCTCAACAATGCACTGAAATTCAAGTATTGCCAATTTTGTACCTATAAATATTACATTTCCAATTAAGATACATTTTAAAAATCTGTAAAGCACCTTGAGGCAATTAAAAAAAAATTGTTTATGGGATGTAGGCGTCGCTGGCAAGGCCAGCATTTATTGCCCATCCCTAATTGCCCTTGAGAAGGTGGTGGTGAGCCGCCTTCTTGAACCGCTGCAGTCCGTGTGGCAAAGGTACTCTCACAGTGCTGTTAGGTAGGGAGTTCCAGGATTTTGACCCAACGACGATGAAGGATCGGCAATATATTTCCAAGTCAGACTGGTGTGTGACTTGGAGGGGAACTTGGAGGTGGTGGTGTTCCCATGCGCCTGCTGCCCTTGGGGCATTTTGCTACATTAAATGTGAGTTGTTGTTATTGTTGTAAACAAATATAGCAGTGTTGAGATAATGAACTGCCTTATGTGTCAGTTGTACAGAGATTTCTCCATTGAAGCAACCAAGTCCTCCTACTGGATTGGCACAGTAAGTGCTGTATTACAGTCGTTTGAAGTCATCAATTTAAGGGCACTTCAATTTTTTGACAAGTGGTACAAAACTGCCTCAAGGAGATAATTTTACATTGCTTGAATTTCCCACTGACTGCAGATTAATATAAATGTTTTTCCCTCACTGCTTTAGTTGGTAAAGTCGAATAGATCAGAAAGTCCGAGATTCAATTCTCGGACTATGCTGGATTAGTTGATCTCATGCAGGTTTGTAGTAGGAAAGCTAAAATTGGTCTTAAGCCTCTGGACCAAGGAGGGAAAATCAGCCAGAGCTGCTGTAGGCCCTGGTAGAAAGCATATTTGTGAATGTCTCATGAGAACAGGGTCTGGCTCATATATGAAGACTCACATGGTAACATTCAATGTCTGGGCTCCTGCAATGACCACCTGAGTGAGATCTCAGGTGGCAAATGGTACTTGTGGAACCAGACCCCAACAAAGAGTGAACATCTTCTTGAGAGGAGGGGATAAAAATGGAAAGAATTGGAAAGTAAAATATACAAACTCTAAACTTCAAGCAGATTCTAACTGATCTTTTGCCTTTATTTTTTGAATATTAGTAAAGAGCTGTCTGGGCTGTCAGTTCTTCACTAGCATTAAAAAGTTCAGTAGCTGAAACTGAGTACAGCATTTAAAAACACACACATGTCCAGAGCTTCATTTTGCCTGGGTAGAAAGCAGAGCTGGGCTGCACATTTCCTGCAGAGAGTGGTCTCTGCTCAGTGAACCACTTGGCACTTTTAAAATGTGATTTTGCATCACCTAGAGTTAAACTCCAACTAGTGCAACTATTTACTAGAAGTAGAATCACATCTTTTGCTTCAATACACTCACCAGTTAGATTGTGAATCTGCCTCTCAAGTTATACTGCCACTTTTATGTCCATATGCCTCACAACATGAGTAGTTGAGGCAAATAGCATAGATGTATTTAAGGGGAAGCTAGATGAACACATGAGGAAGAAAGGAATAGAAGTTTATGCAGATAGGGTTAGATGAAGTAGGGTGGGAGGAGACCAGTTGGGCCGAATGACCTGTTTTTGTGCTGTACATTCTATGTAATTCTATGTCAAAGTGGCAGTATAATTGTCCCCTAACTGAGTGTTGTCCATTCCTACCACTAGCATAGAGGAACCATGATTCACATTTAGTAATGCAGAGGATCTCAAAAGCAGTTAAAAGCTTCCTGTTAGATATGCTGTGTCATTCACGCATATGGTATTCCACCGATATTTGAGAATAGGTTCGTTCCAGCCCAGAAACAGATTGCACTTTGTTTGATGTCACAGATAGTGCACTAATCCTGTTAGCTTTCACCTGGGCAAATAGAATGTAAGTTAGCACACAGCTGACTAATAAAGCAAGCTCTTGATTACACTAATAATCATATTCAACCGAGGAGGGAAAGGGATGTTAATATGACTTATATTATATAGGATAAAGTTACCTTGTCAAGCCTTTACCAGAGTAGACCGAATGGTAATATGCACTGCTCTCTTTGATGCCAATTCCGTAGTAGTGATACCTGTAAGACAATGCCACCATTTCTAAGTTACTTTTGCTTTAAGGCAATAAGGAAACAAGCAGCTGCAACATCCGTCAAAATCAATTGCTCGCATCAATTCCCTTTCGCCTGCGTGGACGCGTTTCCACGATGTTGTTCGATAGACACGCAAGAAACTGGTATCGGGATTGAAAGGAAGTAGGTTCATTTTGACAGGAGCTGGTAATAACATCAGACAGGCAGATGTCATATCAGTTAAAACAAATTAAGAGAATTACCGCTAATATATCAGATGGTAACTTTCCCGAGCGTTTCCAGATTTGACAAGTCCCAAATCTAAACAATAAATGAAGTTGATCACATTGCCAGCTGAAACAAGCAGACCTCACCGAACATGATGCGATCTAACGGACTCACTTTGAGTGTCCTCTTGTTCCAAGTCTTCTGGTGGTGAGGAGGGGAAACTTCTGGCGTATTGTCTGAAAAAAACCGCGAAGGAAGATGTAAAAACATTTATTGAAGAAAAAACAATCTTTTTATCTTTGCGTGGCGTCTATTTGAAGACTTGGAAAAAATGTTCGCTGCTTGTCCTTATATAAAGCGGGTAGTGTTAAAAGTAGTGGGTCTACTTTAACATATTACACATCTCCGCTGGTTCAGGATCAAACTGGAGAGCCGACTGGTACGATGATGTATTTCAAGCGGAGTTGTGGTATAAGAAGTAATTGCAGTTTCCTTTTTAAAAGCCAACGCTGATTTGATTCTTGGCTTCTATAAATGCCCGTGAATGTCTTACCTTTCCGAATGTGGCTGCGCAGGCTGGTTCCAATTTCTCTTTCCTGCAAAAATCTAAATAATGGGCATAGAGGATACACCTGGGTAAACAAACCCCTTCACACACGATGTAGTTTTCTTCCAACCTGAGAAAGGAGGCATGAACAAAATAGGAACCCGTTAGTTCGGAGCATTAATCACACTTGGGGACAAATCTAGCCCATGCCCAAAGCGCCAAGCAAATCAAACCCCAGGTTGTGCTGGGAGCGTGAACAGACTATCGCTTCGGATTGTTTGAGTTTAACGAATTCGTCTGAAATATAACGAATTAAAGGTGACCAGAATCGTAGGTTGCCGAGAAAATATATTGTGATTTAAAATATATATAGTCACAGATCTGAAACAAGGGCGTATGAGAGGGTTTAACTGAGTAATGTCCTGGTGTTTACAGTCTGGTCCGTGCGATGCCGCGCCCTTACCATTGCAGTGTGAGCTGTGTCTGCTTCTTCTTGTCCTTGATGATCTGAGTTATCGTTCTTTTCTGACACTGTTGCTTATCGTTCAAGAACGCCTTTCCTTCAGAAATATTCCCATCCTCTTCTTCAGACGATGCGATTTCGTTGCAGTTTTCTGATTCTGGTGGAAACAGCGAACGATGAGACAGACCCCTTTTTGGCGCAATCCTTCGGGAGTCTATTTACATATTTTTGTTTCATTTATTTATTTTTTAGAAAAGCAGTTACCGCGCTCACCGGTATTTCAGAGTTTGATTCTTTAGTGTTGTGAAGGACAGGAGTTTTAATTTTTTTTAAACTGTTTGCTGGAGAAGGGAGATTATCCTCATCACCGTGGTCCACCTCTTGTTACTTTCCTTGTCTACATGTCATTAGCTTCACAAAAAAGTATAACATAAGAATTGTGTTACTATATTGAGGGTGATTCCATTCAAACACAGCAAACGGGGTCCGCAGACTAGATTCTGCACCTCTATTATGTGATATTCAAAACCTTGAACCCTGAAGTGTAATTGGCGCTTTTCTGTTGGTTTTATCAGGACTGCACACAATTACACTGGGCCGTTAATCAAAATAACCCATTCACTTAAAGGAATCAACGTATTTGGCCCAACTGATATTTTGATTCGGATTTATACCGGCTCTCTAAAAATTATCAACACAATTACATAGATGATATTTGGAGTTTTAACAATCTACCTTCTCCTGTTTGTTCTGGTGATCTTTGACAGTGATTGTGTGAGAGAAAAATCAATTAAATGGAATTGTAGCTTTAGACCCCGTGCATTTGACCCAAAATGTGAATCATCTTGCCTCTAAATATCCCGTCCCCTACAAGTTTCTGACGTGTGTATAACAGCACAATTCCTTGCCGCAGGCTGTTCGTGTGACTGACAGAATCTCACCTGATTTAATGCCCAGATCAGCCCCTGTCTCCTCCTCTCCACACCCAGGCAGTGACACCGAGTTCTTCCCCAGCTCTTCACTGCCGTCACAATCTTCCGAAAACGAAGCCAAGTGTTTGCCGATCAGAGTCATGTAGGGCTCGTCCTGAATCCGTGCCGCTACCTTGTGAGGAGGCTGCAGGTGAACCACGGATGACCCCTGGGACTCAGACATCCTCTTCATGGGCATCTTCATGGCGAACGTCAGAGCGCGGATGTACTGCCCGAGTCCTTCCCCCCTCCCCCCGTAATTGGACGTCGCTAGAATCAAATCAAAGACTCATGATCTCTCTGAAAGGTAGGATAATTGACAATCTCTGGATCTTCACATTATCCGATGACAAACTCCTCAATCTGAGCCTCAGCATCCCAGTCGGAAAACACTTTGGTTTTGTTTCCACTGACAGTCATCAGTTTGAAATCATTGCAGTCCATGGCTGGTCAGTACTAAAGCTCCCCTGGTGTAGTAAACCATCCCGATTTTTAGATCCGAGATTAACCAGCTATAAACCCCTGAGTGCGCAGTTACAATAGCTATTTAAACTCTTCCGAGCACGCCTATTTGTTTGCACAACGCAGATATCAAAAACGAAGTCTGTAATAACTAGCAGATGGGTGAATTTGATCTGAAGAGCTCTTACTGTGAAGGTAGGCGCCGCAACATTGTTAATTAAACCCACAGTTCCGTCCTGGTGATGAATCACGCTTACTTATCATTTAAGGGAAATGTGGAGAGTAGATCCCAAAAAATATTAATGATTAACTGGAGGGAACAATCATTTCTGATTGTGCCTTTCAGATTTGTGTTTATCATACGTTTTTATATCTGGCCGTAGATAGCTGGACCCATGGTACAAGGATAGAGAGTGGCTTAGAAAGAATCAACAAATTACTGACGTTTTGAAACTTTTACGGAAAAAGGTAAAATAATGCTGTCTTTCATCAGAACAATGTTCTGACACAAGATTATCACAGATGGCAAATTAAAGAGCAAGCAACATACTTAGAATTAATTTCCTATCTTGCTAATCGATTTTGTATGTACTTTTCTCCTTGTCCATATTGTCCTCGTATCCATCTGGCTTTATAAAATACGACGAGAATTGCTTTTTCTTTTACTACAACTTTGAGTTCTGAAACCTGTCTTTCTCCCATCTATTATCGGGTTTCCTCCTGTAACTTTTTATTCTCTCTAACTTCTGCCCTGCTACTTCCGTTCTACTTTTTGATCCGTGATCTGATTATTTTGTCATCGCTTGGACCTTTGAATCCATCATCATTGGTGCTAATCATGTCTCTGAGGGGCAAAATCATCAATGAAGGCCAGAGCTTCCTCATTTTTAAGGGATGGGATTGGTTTCTATTTTGTGAATGGACTTTTTTTGAGAGACAGTGTAGTGCGCCACCTGTGTTTGTGAGTGCTTCAGGGTTTTTTGATTGGTTGCATTTTAAAGAATGTGAAATTGAAGTTAGACAGCATGCCTTATATCCTGCATGCGTGCCAGATATTTTCCCACATTAGTCGAACACCCAATGTACATATCAGGCATGCATCAGAAGCAATTTAAAAAAATCACATGAACTTGGATATATAATATGTAACAAAGCTACCTGTGATTTATATGGAGATAGGTACTTATAATTTTTATCCCAACACTATAGTTCCCCTTTAGTGTCAGCCGTGGCTCAGTTGGTAGTACACTCGCCTCTAAGTCAGAAGGATGTGGATTCAAGTCCCACTCCAGGGACTTGAGCACAAAAATCTAGGCTGACATTCCCATGCTGTACTGAGGGAGTGCTGCACTGTCAGAGGTGCCGTCTTTCGGATGAAACGTTAAACCGAGGCCCTGTCTGCTCTCTCAGGTGGACGTAAAGGATCCCCATGGCACTATTTCGAAGAAGAGCAGGGGAGTTATCCCCGGTGTCCTGGCCAATACTTATCCCTCAATCAACATCACTAAAAACTGATTATCTGGTCATTATCACATTGCTGTTTGTGGGACCTTGCTGTGCGCAAATTGGTTGCTGCGGTTCCTACATTACAACAGTGACTACACTTCAAAAAGCACTTCATTGGCTGTAAAGCGCTTTGGGATGCCCTGATGACATGAATGGCGCTATATAATTGCAAGTCTTTCTTTCTTAAACTAAAAGTTCTAATATTTATTTGAATACTGAAATCTAACTGTCCAAAGAGGACCTGCAGTCTTTGTGACTGTGATCGTGGTGCACTATCCCTCCTCATCCTTCTCAACCTTCCTGCAGCCTTTGACATGGTTGACCACACCATCCTCCTCCAACATCTCTCCGCTGTTATCCAGCTGAGTGGGTCTGCCCTCAGCTCGTTCAACTCTTATCTATCCAGTCTTAGCCTTGAATTTCCTGCAATGCTTTATCTTCTCACCCCACACCATTACCTCTGAAGTCCCTCAAGGATCAATCCCTGGCCCCGCTCCTCTTCCTCATCTACATGCTGCTCCTCGGCAATCAGGTTCTTCTTCTTCTTCTTCTTAGGCAGTCCCTCGGAACCGAGGATGACTTGCTTCCACATTAAAAATGAGTTCGCAGGTGACTACTGAGTCCAATGCGGGACCTACAGTCTCTGTCACAGGTGGGGCAGACGGTGGTTGAAGAGGCGGGTGGGTGGGGTGCTTGGGTTGACGTGTGCTGCTTGCGCTTGGCTTCCGCTTGCTCCCGTCGAAGAGACTCGAGGTGTTCGGCGCCTTCCCAGATGCTTCTCCTCCACTTTGTGCGGTCTTGGGCCAGGGATTCCCAGGTGTCGGTGGGGATGTTGCACTTTTTCAAGGAGGCTTTGAGGGTGTCCTTGAAGCATTTCCTCTGCCCATCTGGGGCTCTCTTGCCGTGCCAGAGCTCCGAGTAGAGCGCTTGTTTTGGGAGTCTCGTATCGGGCATGCGGACAATGTGACCCGTCCATCGGAGCTGATCGAGCGTGGTCAAAACTTCGATGCTGGGGATGTTGGCCTGAGCGAGAACACTGACGTTGGTCTATTCTGCCAATGGATTTGCAGGATCTTGCAGAGGCAGCATTGGTGTTACCTCTCCAGTGCTTTGAGGTGCCTGCTGTACATGGTCCATGTCTCTGAGGCATACAGCAGGGCGGGTATCACTGCTGCTCTGTAGACCATGAGCTTAGTGCCGGGTTTGAGGTCCTGGTCTTCAAACACTCTCTTCCTCAGGCGACCGAAGGCTGCACTGGCACACTGAAGGCGGTGTTGGACTTCGTCATCGACGTCTGCCCTTGTTGACAGTAGGCTCCCGAGGTATGGAAAGTGGTCCACGTTGTCCAGGGCCTTGTCGTGGATTTTGATAATCGGGGGGCAGTACTGTGTGGCGGGGGCAGGTTGGTAGAGGACCTTTGTCTTATGGATGTTTAGTGTAAGGCCTATGCTCTCGTACACTTCAGTGAAGATGTTGATGATGGTTTGGAGTTCGACCTCCGAGTGAGCGCAGACGCAAGCGTCATCTGCATACTGTAATTCGACGACAGAGGATGGGACGACCTTGGATCTGGACTGGAGGCGACGGAGGTTGAACAGTTTCCCGTTTGTTCTGTAAATTAGCTCCACTCCAGTGGGGAGCTTACTGAGGGTGAGATGGAGCATTGCAGCAAGGAAGATCAAGAAGAGTGTTGGTGCGATGACACAACTTTGCTTGACCCCGGTTCGTACGTGAATTGGGTCTGTGGTGGAACCGTTGGTCAGGATCACTGCTTGCATGTCATCGTGAAGCAGGCGGAGGATGGTGACAAACTTTTGAGGGCAGCCGAATTTGAGGAGGACACTCCATAATCCCTCACGGTTGACAGTGTCGAAGGCCTTCGTGAGATCAAAGAAGGCCATGTACAGCGGTTGGTGCTGTTCCCTGCATTTCTCTTGTAATTGACATGCGGTGAAGATCATGTCCATTGTGCCCCTTAGTGGGCGGAATCCACATTGCGACTCTGGGAGGAGCTCTTCGGCCACTGGGAGAAGGCGATTGAGGAGGATTCTTGCGATGACTTTGCCTGTGGCAGACAGCAGGGAAACTCCTCTGTAATTACCGCAATCGGACTTGTCACCTTTCTTGAAGATGGTCACAATTACGGCGTGTCTGAAATCCCCTGACATGCTCTCCTCCTTCCAGATAAGAGAAATGAGTTCATGAATTCACGCCAGTAGTGCTTCTCCACCATGCTTTAGTGCCTCGGCGTGGATTCCATTGAAGGGATAATTACAAGTCCTAGCCCTTCTCGGGCTACCCCAGATCAGGCATATTCCCCAGACGTTCCCCTTCAACTAAAGTTAGAGATAGCCGAATCCTATAAGATGCTTAATTGGGTCTAAAGGTCTAGACTATCTCTCCCTAAAGGAAAGAAACAACTTGAAGATATTACCGTCCTCCAGATAGCACTTTTAATAAGTTTAACAAGACTGTAACCTTCCGGATATTATGAGGTCCGGAAAACCCCCCAGAATTCTGCAACTCCTCAGAAAAGAGTGTACAGAGATTTGAGTTCACGAGGTTGCTACAGAAATACTCTGTGAGACAATTCTAAAAATATATAGATTTATTAAGGAACTGACATTTAGTTAACAGCTGATGAGTCAATCACAACTTTAACAGTTCAAAATACAAATAGCTTACAATTCTATTCTCAGAGAGCCTTATTCTCAAATCTTAACTTCGTTACATTTTTACATTTCTAAGTCTTATTCTTAATCCAGAATATCCACCAAAATCAATTAAAGTACCATTTGATCCCCGAGACTCAAAGAGTTAAAAACTTACAGAGCCTGCCTCTGAAGCTGAGAATCGCCTGCCCTTTCCAGTGACTTCTGTTTTCCCATTTGAAAATCCCATATCTTATACTCTTTTTGCAGTGGTATCTCCTTTGAAGTTTTCTGCTGATGTAAGCTAATTATCTCTAGTCAGTCTTTCTGTTGACTTCTTTCTATTCTTACTGTTAGTTCAGCTGCTAACTCTCAGAATCCTGTCTGCTGTATAGGTGTTTCATAATTTATCAAATTATGGTTTAACAGATTTATCTATTTGATGCCATTCTTATGAGGTCTAATATTGAATTCTTAATATCCCCTTAACTGGTTATAAGCAGACGTCATGTCTCCCAACTGTTCCAAGTTCAATACAAACACAATGTGATTGCTTGGTACATCTATTGATATTATATCTTCAAAGTGTTCTGTAGGTATCATATTTACAATATGTAAATCAAAACCACTTCAACCAGGGTGTTCCATGCATTTCTTAGCTACTTCAATTGGTTGTATATATAATTGTGTTTCCTGTTTCATTTGATGTTACTTTTACAAAGGCACATGGTTTTTTAATGTTCTGTGTTCCTGTTCGAAGTGTTTGCTTTTAACACTTTAAACTAGGTATAGCTATTGTGTTGGTTCCAAACTGCAGACTACTTGGAAGAAAGCCTTTGCTTCTTCAATAGGGCCATTGTCTCTGTGTTAATAACCATTTCCCATTTCAAAAACTTGTATGGTATTTACAGCTTTGTGTTAACACTTCATCTTATCTCAGAAGCCTGTATTTCTGTTTACAGCTTGTGTCGTTGAGGCTTTTAGATTTTTAACCCCAGTTTGTCATATTTTAATAATGTCAGAATTCTGTTCATAGGATGGTGTATTTTTCTGAAATATGGCTCATTCCTTTACACCATCTCCTCCTGAGGCCTTGTTGTTCTTCAATTGTTTTATGGCCTTTTCAACCTCATGCCGGGCTGGGGTTGTGCTGAGGTGGTGGCGGGTAGCATGCTGCGGGATGGAGTTGAGGACACTCGCGTCGAAGACAGAGTCTCAGTTAAGGAGATCTTCGAAGTGCTCCTTCCAGCGGGCACTGACTGCCTCTCTGTCCTTGATGAGTACCTCTCCGTTCTTGGCCCGCAGTGGGGTAGGGCCTTGGGTGGTTGGGCCATAGATGGTCTTGACTGCGCTAAAGAATCCATGCACGTCATGGTTGCCAGCTAGCTGCTGGATCTCCTGCGCTTTCTCCACCCACCATCTGTTCTTTAGGTCGCGAGTTTTTTGTTGGACCTCAGCCTTCAGGCGTCTGTAGAGCTGCTTTCCTGCTCTCGAGGTCTGTTGCTGTTTCCAGATCAGGAATGCCTTGCGCTTGCGGCTTATTAGCTCCTGGATCTCCTGGTCGTTCTCGTCGAACCGGTCTTGATGTTTCCTGGTCGAGTGACCGAGCGTCTCTTCACAGGTGCTGATTATGGAGGCTTTGAGTGCAGACCAGGCACTGTGGGCACTCTGTGTCTCTGCATCACTGGGAGTCGTCAGGTTGTTTGTGAGGCGTAGGCTGAATAGGGCTTTCTTAGCAGGGTCTTTGAGTGCTCCAGCGTTGATTTTCCTGCGGCATTGTTTCTGTTGCCGCTGCTGTTTTGGGGCTACATTGATGGAGATGACAGAGCAGATTAGGCGGTGGTCTGTCCAGCAGTCATCAGCTCCTGTCATGGCGCGGGTATGCGGACGTCCTTGCGGTCCCTTGCTTGGACGATGACGTAGTCCAGCAGATGCCAGTGCTTGGAGCGAGGGTGCTGCTATGAAGCCTTGTATTTGTCTCTCTGACGGAACAAGGTGTTGGTTATGACAAGGCCATGTTCTAAGCATTTCAACAGGAGGAGGGTACCGTTGGAGTTGGCTTTCCCTACCCCCTCTCTGCCGATCACACCTCCCCAGAGGTCTGTGTCCTTTCCAACTCTGGCATTAAAGTCACCAAGGAGGATCAGCTTGTCGCTCGTTGGGACTCGAGACAGTGATTGTTCGAGGCTGGAGTAGAATTCCTCTTTGGTCTCGTCTGTGGCTTCCAGTGTTGGGGCGTACGCACTGATGACCGTAGCACACTGGTTCCGGGCTAGGGTGAGCCGAAGAGTCATGAGGCACTCGTTTATACCGCTAGGGGAGTCTCTGAGACGCCCAACTAGTTAATTTTTTATGGAGAAGCCTACCCCATGGAGGCGGCGTTCTTCTTCAGGTTTGCCTTTCCAGAAGAAGGTGTAGCCACCGCCTTGCTCCTTCAGCTGGCCTTCCCCTGCCCGCCGGGTCTCACTTAGGGCGGCGATGTCCATGTCAAAAAGGTTCTACATTTATGCTGATGACACTCAGTTTTACCTCACCACAACCTCACTTAACTACTCCACTGTCTCTGTTGTCAGACTACTCGTCTGATATCCAGTCCTGGATTTCCTCCAATTAAACATTAGGAAGACCAAAGCCACCATCATCGGTCCCCACCACAAACTCAATTCCCTAGCCATTAATTCCATTCCCCTCCATGGCAACTATCAGGTTGAACCAGACTGTTCGCAACCTCAGTGCCCTAGTTGACCTTGAGCTAAGTTTCCAACCCCATATCCTCTCCCTCAAAAAGATTGCTTACCGCCACCTCCATAATATGGCTTGCCTTCAACCCTTCTTCAGCCCATCTGCTGGCGAAATCCTCATCCATGCCTTTGTTACCTCCACATTCTACTATCCCAATCCTCTCCTGGCTGGCCACTTTCTTCCACACTCCATAAACTTGAGATCATCCAAAACTCTGTTGCCCATATTCTAACCTGCGCAAAGTCCCACTCACCCATTATCACTGTGCTCGCTTTGACTCCCGATCCACCAATATCTTAATTTTAAAATTCCCATCCTCGTGTTGAAATCCCTGCATGGCGTCATCTCTGCCTCATCTCTGTAACCTCCTCCAGCCCTACAACCCGCCAAGAACTCTGCATTCCTCCAACTCTGGACTCCTGTGCAACTCCCATTCCCTTTGCTTCACCATCGACAGCCATACCTTCAGCTGTCTGGGCCCCAAACTCTGGGATTCCCTTCATAAACCGTTCAGTCTCTACCTGTTTTTCCTCCTTTAAGACCCTCCTTAAAGCTTACCACTTTGACCAAGCTTTTAGTCACCTGTCCTACTATCTCCTTTTGCTCGGTGTCAATTTTCTGTCTCATTGAGCTCCTGTGAAGTGCTTTGAGAGGTTTTCCTACATTAAAGGCACTTTCTATAAATGCAAGTTGTAGTTGCTTGAGGATACTTAGATTCAAATAAGGACACTTGGGCTATGTTACAATACTGTGATGATTTCATACTTGATTCGACCACAAATAATGAACTCAAGAGGAGAAAAGATGAAACTGAATAACAATAACGTTCCAAGTTTTATACTCAGGTTGTTTCTCTACATGAGCCAACCTCGCCTAATCCCACTCTCCTTCTTCCTCCCCATCCCCTTTAATATCCCTCTTCTTCAAGGATCTACCTAATTCCCTTTAAAAAATATGACTTATTCAGTAATTTGTGGCATAGAATTCCACATTCTAACCTCTGTTTTTTTCCCAATTCCCTTTAATTCTTTGGTAATTATCTTAAACTTATGTCTCTTTATTACCATCTTGTTGACCTGTGGAAATAATCTATCACTATTTATCTTATCATAACCCTTCTTAATCTGGAAGATCGGCATCAAGTCACCATTTAAGCTTTTCAGCTTTAGTGAAAAAATCCGTAACTTCTCAAGTTTCTCTTTATAACTAGAATCTTTCATCTCTGGTAACTTCTTAGTAAATTCATGCTGCACCTCTTCCATTGTTTTTACATTTTATATGAAAGAAAAGCATTTTCTCACAGAGAGAAAGAGAAAATTATGCGTAAGTTATTCTGGGTCACTCTTTTAAATCCACTTTCAGTTTGGCATTGGTAGTGGCCTCAGGAAAGTCCCACACTTAGCTTCTTGGTTACAGGGAGCCAGAAAATGGGCAAAAGAACAGAAGCTAAAAAGAACTGATAGCTTAGTGGGTAAATGCCTCGTGTGGTACTGCACTACACAGACCAGGACGGTCCCAGTTCGATTCCTGTGGTGAGTTATCTAATCTCAGCCTGGGCAGCACCTGTGAAATTGTACCTCAGGATGACTCTCACATTCCAGCGAAATCAGTAAAAGTAAAAAGAGAACAGCAGAGCCACACATCAAAAAAAAAACACATTCCTCACATTAAGGAATGTACTCAATAAGGTCTTGAACAAGGATGTAAGATTGGAGCTACAGAAGTAGTCAACTTTGTAACAATATTACCGGGCTTTCGCACCAGTTTCACTGCAACACTGAATAAATTCCAGTTTAACCTTCAGTTACAGGTGCAAAACCAGGCAGCACCAGTCGCCTTTTGTTTTGAAAAGTACTGTAAGAGAGATTTGAACAGTGCACTGATATTATACCGTTCTATCTCCATGAGTGTAGAATCATAGGATCTAACAGCACAGAAGGAGGCAATTCGGCCCATTTTGCCTGTGTCGGCAAAATCAGTTGGCATTATGATTATGGATATATCCCAGTCTGCTATAGTAAATGTGGGAAGATAACACTTCCAATCTGTGAATTATATAGATTTGAATAAACAAAAACACAGATCCTGTGTAAAAGTACAAATTCTTCATTTATTCTTGTCAGTTAGCCTTCAGCTATATGATCGGTGCAGCTGTTAAGCCCACATAATAGCTAGTTCTGTTTTAACTTGTTAAGTGCACTGCTTTTTGTTTGGCTTCCCCTATGCGGTCAACCTGAACTAAACATTAACACTATTAAAGGGAAGAATGGGGTGTTGGTGAAAAATATCCTCAGGCAGTAACTGAAATATGGTTAGGAAGCAGTTTATCTACTGTGCCTGAAATGATAATGAAAAATATCTATACTAAAATGGAGATAATAGAAATTTAATCTTCTTATACATACTCCCACGTGCTTCTCCAGACATTTCAAAGGCAGACTAAAAAAACACTTGGTAAGATGAAGCCAGATATGAATCATTACATTGCTTTATTTCACGTACAGAATAGTTTCACTTAATTTGATCAGTACAACTTGTCTTAGTGCTGCATAACAAAATAATGAGCATGCATACAATAACAACAACTTGCATTGATATAGCGCCTTTAATGTAGTAAAACATCCCAAGGCGCTTCTCAGGAGCGTTATCAAACAAAACTTGACACCAAGGAGTTATTAGGACAGATGATCAAAAGCTCGGGCAAAGAGATAGGTTTTAATGAGCATCTTAAAGGAGGAGAGAGAGGTAGAGAGGCGGAGAGGTTTAGGGAGGGAATTCCAGAGGTTAGGGCCCACGCAGCTGAAAACACGGCCACCAATGATGGAGTGATCAAAATAAGGGATGCGCAAGAGGCCAGAATTGGAGGATCTCAGATATCTCGGAGGATTGTAGGCTGGAGGAGGTTACAGAGATAGGGAGGGGTGAGTCCATGGAGGGATTTGAAAACAAGGATGAGAATTTTAAAAATCGAGGCATTGCTGGACCGGGAGCCAATGTAGGTCAGCGAGCACAGGGGTGATGGTGTGAGTTAGGATACGAGCAGCAGAGTTTAGGTTGAGCTGAAGTTTATGGAGGGTGGAAGATGGGTGGCTGGCCAAGAGAGTATTGAAACAAAAGCATGGATGAGGGTTTCAGCAGCAGATGAGCTGAGGCAGGGACGGAGTTTGGCAATGTTAGAGGTGGAAGTAGGCGATCTTGGTGATGGCGCAGATATGTGGTCAGAACTCACCTCGGGGTCAAATATGACACAAAGGTTGTGAACGGTCTGGTTCAGCCTCAGACAGTTACCTCCCTAATATCAGTGCCTCATCTTGCTTGACTTAAACAAAGTAGCCTGTAACCACTCTTCTGTCAGCATGCATTCTATCCTTCTCACCGCCGTTGCTGGACCTGGCTGTTTTCATAGAATTCTATTTGAAGAAAACTGCCTGCTTGTGTCTCTGTTTCTGTTTATTTTTTATCCCCTCTGTTCACAGTCTAAAGGGACCAGAGGCTTCCCAACAGGGTGGGTGTGAGGTGTTTAGCAATTGTCAAGGTGGGTTAATTAATTATTTATTATTTACAGTCTTCTCTTCTTAGGCAGTCCCTCGGAACCGAGGATGACTTGCTTCCACATTAAAAATGAGTTCTCAGGTGACTGATGAGTCCAATGCTGGACCTACAGTCTCTGTCACAGGTAGGACAGACGGTGGTTGAAGGGGCAGGTGGGTGGGGTGCTTGGGTTGACGTGCGCTCCTTGCGCTGTTTGCGCTTGGCTTCCACTTACTCCCGGTGAAGAGACTCGAGGTGTTTGGCGCCTTCCCAGATGCTTCTCCTCCACTTTGTGCGGTCTTGGGCCGGGGTTTCCCAGGTGTCGGTGGGGATGTTGCACTTCTTCAAGGAGGCTTTGAGGGTGTCCTTGAAGTGTTTCCTCTGCCCACCTGGGAGTCTCTTGCCGTGTCGGAGCTCCGAGTAGAGCGCTTGTTTTGGGAGTCTCGTATCGGGCATGCGGCCGACGTGACCCGTCCATCGGAGCTTATCAAGCATGGTCAAAGCTTCGATGCTGGGGATGTTGGCCTGAGCGAGAACACTGACGTTGGTGCGCCTATCCTGCCAATAGTTGGTGGTACCTCTCCAGTGCTTTGAGGTGCCTGCTGTACATGGTCCATGTCTCTGAGGCATACAGGAGGGCAGGTATCACTCCTGCTCTGTAGACCATGAGCTTGGTGCCGGGTTTGAGGTCCTGGTCTTCAAACACTCTCTTTCTCAGGCGACCGAAGGCTGCACTGGCACACTGAAGGCGGTGTTGGACTTCGTCATCGACGTCTGCCCTTGTTGGCAGTAGGTTCCCGAGGTATGGAAAGTGGTCCACGTTGTCCAAGGCCTTGTCGTGAATTTTGATAATCGGGGGGCAGTACAGTGTGGTGGGGGCAGGTTGGTAGAGGACCTTTGTCTTACGGATGTTTAATGTAAGGCCTATGCTCTCGTACGCTTTGGTGAAGGTGTTGACGATGGTTTGGAGTTCGACCTCCGAGTGTGCACAGACGCAAGCATCGTCTGCATACTGTAATTCGACGACAGAGGATGAGACGACCTTGGATCTGGACTGGAGGCGATGGAGGTTGAACAGTTTCCCGTTAGTTCTGTAAATTAGCTCCACTCCAGCGGGGAGCTTACTGAGGGTGAGATGGAGCATTGCAGCAAGGAAGATCGAGAAGATTAATTATTTATTATTTACAGTCAATGGGGAAACAACAAGCAAAGTTTAGCTCATTAACATTTTAACCACCAACCATCTCAGTGCCTTTTTAAAAAAAAACTTGCATTCAAACACAATGTTTAAAAGTAACTCTTTTCCTAAATCCTTTCTGTGGAAAATGGTCAGAAATGCCTGAAATGTGACAGTCACTTTTCTCAAGAACCATAGCAAATATGGTATTTAGCCTTGAGGATTTGTTATTCTTAAGATACTTATTCAGCATCTCTGCCACACTGACTTCAAAATTATCTCTGATATTGGGTGTAGGACACAAAATATTTTAGCTATTTTAGACTACAAATTGCCACTGGTATGGTATTGAGAGTTTAACTTTGTGTCATTTTGGGTTTTTGAGGGCGACATTTCAGGCATTTCTGACCATTTTCAACAGAAAGGATTTGGGAAAAGAGTTACTTTTAAACATTGTGTTTGAATGCAAGTTTTTTTTAAAAAAAGGCACTGAGATGGTAAGTGGTTAAAAGTAACATGCAGCAGAGTAAGGAAAGCCAACTGTTAGAGGCCTTCTGGGAAGAAGTCAGAGAGTGAGGGACTCTGTATGGAGCTGACAGTCACTACCCCATCCCTATCCTAAGAGGAATGGGACGAGGTGGTAAAAAGGGTGTTCAGGACTTGCAGGAGTTGGAAATGCATCAAGAAATCTGCTAAAATAAGCCCACAATACAATACAATACAATGACAAGCATTTGGCCTAAATACACATGCAAAATGTCCTCCAAGATTGTAACTCTTTAAGGCTGGAAGATGCTATGTAATAAGACCAAATTACCTACGCAACATCAGACTGCCAATAATGAAAGTATTGCTTAAATGTGGTTCTTTATGACAAAAGTTTGACATTTTGTACTCTTCTGTATTCTTAGTAATGGGAGAGGAGATACTGGGCTGGATTTTGTCTTGGGGTCGGGTTGGGGTCGTGTAATCCGCATTTCCTGTTTCCCCCCCGACTCCAGATTAATGTGGATGAATGATGCAATTTTCACTTAATTGAGCAATTGAGTTCCAGCATGTGGGAACCCATGAACCAATTAGTGGTTTCAGTCTGAAAGTCGCCTCTGATGATGTCATCATTGCTGACTGCCTAGTCTCAGAGACTGTTGGTGAGAGAGGACCTGCCTGGCTTGCTTTTGATGTGAGTGGACCTGGATGCAAAATATGGGGGGGAAGAAGGATACAGAGAGAGAGACAGAGAGAGAGAGAGACAGAGAGAGAGAGAGAGAGAGACAGAGAGACAGAGAATTTTTTTTTTGCATCCAAGTCCTCTCACAGCAAAGGCCAGGCAGTCTCTGAACACAGTCAATGCAGCAGCGGCGAATTTCACACCTAATACTACTACTACCTTCATCACATCTCCGTTGTAATAGTGGACCTGCAGCTGATAGTCAGCTGTCCACTTGTGCTCCTGCCAGGTTTCACTGGAGTGTTTCACACCAGGCGTACTTCACGTCAGAAAAGGGTTAAACTAGCTAAAACGTTTCAAAATGGCATTACAGAGCCAATTTAGAGCTTGTTAAGGGCTTTAATGGCCTCTCCCGCCTCTTGGAGGTGGGACGGAGTCGGGAACCCCACGACTGATTTTGTCAAAATTGCGTGGAGGCGGGATGGAGTCGGGATGGGGTCGGAAACCCCGACCCTGCAAATTTAACCCCCACATGCCTCCAAACCCGACTCCATGGGTCATTCAAAATCCAGCCCAGTGTCCCCAAGCAAGCCAGCACTGCACAGCATCCTGTAACATTATCACTACCTCTACAAAGCACACCAGCATAGTTTACACACACTCTGTAAGTAGTGGTTTCTGAAAGCCAGGCATCTGCTGGCCAGAAGTCCAGCATGGTTCTTGCCTCCGCTGCAGAGCCTAAGAATTTAGACCTCACAGCGCCTACTTACAAATGGAGGTTGCTGTTTGAGCAGGATCATCTACATCTGGGCAACATGGTGGCATAGTGGTTAGCACTGGTACCTCACAGCGCCAGGGACCCGGGTTCGAATCTGACCTCGGGTGACTGTCTGTGTGGAGTTTGCACATTCTCCCCGTGTCTGCGTGGGTTTCCTCCGGGTGCTCCGGTTTCCTCCCACAGTCCAAAAATGTGCGGGTTAGGTTGATTTGGCTATGATAAATTGACCCTTAGTGTTAGGGGGGGATTAAATATGTGGGGTTATGGGGATAGGATGGGATATGTTAGGGGGAATTAAATACGTGGGGTTACGGGGGTAGGGTGGGATATGTGTACTGTGGGGATTAAAGCAGGGACAGGGTACTGGATTTGAATGATCAGCCATGATCGTATTGAATGGTGGAGCAGGCTCGACGGGCCGAATGGCCTACTCCTGCTCCTAGATTCTATGTTTCTATGTTTCTATCTGGGGTAACCAATCATTTTTGTCTTGTCTTCATGGGCCATATGGGTACATACCATGGAACCTCAGGAGTCACATGTAAAGTTAACGCCATGTTCTCATTAATTTGCATATATCGCAAGTTATTGATACGAACAGCTCTTGGTGTTTTGAATTCAGATTTAAAATATCAATAAGCCAACAACACTTTGGAACCCTCAAAGCCTATGAACTTCAAACATAACAAGCTAGTTCAAAATATAAGCACAAATAGAAATTTATTTTCTGGCATTCAAGGGCCAGATTACCTGGGACCAGGGTATAATTGCAGACTCTGAGCTGTGGTTTGGGATCTCCTGATCTTAATACATCACTTGTGCTGAAGAGTATGGAGGGGCCCAATATTCAGATCTGCACAGTCTCAGATGAACAGTTGTCTGCATCCCAGTTTGCCATAAAGTGCATCTGTTGCACAGCCTCGGTAGTGGAGAACATAGGCATTGTGGGATATCTCTCATGAATGCTCACACTGCTACTATCGAAGCCTAGGGCTCGACTTTTAATGGTGCTTTACTGGCCAACTTCAACTTGCTGGATGATCACACAGAGACAACCTCAAGATAGGCATTCACCAAGTTCTGCTAGCAGAAAGAACTGTGCATGTGCTGAGGGCGTGAGCAGCAACAGAGACATGACTATAGCAGAAACAGATTAGGTGGCTATCTCTCAATGTAATGCCACTTCTGGTCCATTAAGCATGTGACATTAGATGTGTCAGAAAGCAGACAGAACTAGCCAGTCACAGCAGCACTGGGCATAGTTGATTCACATGCAAGACCATCGCATTGTATAGCACAAGGAGGTCTAGGGCCACAAGAATCGCAACAGCTGTCAGTTTGCACCCTGCAGCTAGTCAGCACATTTCCTTCTCACACAAAGGAGTTACTTAAAAGGAGTAAAAGGTAAGTGCCACACAACAATAGCTAACCACAAACACAATGTGGAAACACTGTGGAAAATCATGCTAACACTATTCACACATGACACAATGGGCCCAAAAATCCTTGGGTACACAGGGTGCTGGCCTTATGTTGACCACAATTTGCAGCCTGCTGCACAAGGCAGGTGGCATAAATGCGCCCCTAGTGGTGCGGGAACCCGCCTGAGACATATACATTAGGTGACCAGCCCCCTGGCCTTGCAGGGCCAGCAGTAGCGAGTGCAATCACATTGTCAAGATCACTGGCTTGCGAGTTTTCTGGGGCAATAGATAAATAATTGCACTATTATTAATGCATAGATTTTGCACAATTGTTTTAATGCAGGGATAAAAAAAGTTCTCTCTCTTCCCCTCTATTCTCATCAACTGCATGCATTAAAACAATAGTACAAAATTAATAAGGGGTAATTTTCATCTGCACCACAAACCCAGCAACTACAGGCCAGTCATTTTAACCTCGGTGGTGGGGAAGCTTTTAGAAACATTAATCAGGGACAAAATTAATAGTCACTTCGACAAGTGTGGATTAATTAAGGAAAGCCAACACGGATTTGTTAAAGGCTAATCGTGTTTAACCAACTTGATCGAGTTTTTTGATGAGGAAACAGAAAGGGTTGATGAGGGTAATACAGTTGACGTAGTGTACATGGATTTCCAAAAGGCATTCGACAAAGTGCCACATAATAGGTTTGCCAGCAAAGTTGAAGCCCATGGAATAAAAGGGACAGTGGCAGCATGGATACGAAATTGGCTAAGTGACAGGAAACAGAGAGTAGTGGTGAATAGTTGTTTTTTGGACTGGAGGAAGGTACACAATGGTGTTCCCCAGGGGTCAGTACTAGAACCACTGCTTTTCTTGATATATATTAATGACTTGGATGTGGGAGTACAGGGCACAATTTCAAAATTTGCAGATGACACAAAACTTGGAAGTATAGTGAACAGTGAGGAAGATAGTGATAGACTTCAAGAGGACATAGACAGGCTGCTGGAATGGGCAGACACGTGGCAGATGAAATTTAATGCAGAAAAATGTGAAGTGATACCTTTTGGTAGAAAGAATGAGGAGAAGAAATATAAACTAAAGGGCACAATCCTAAAGGGGGTGCATGAACAGAGAGACCTAACGGTATATGTGCACAAATCGTTGAAGGAGACAGGGCAGGTTGAGAAAGCAATTAAAAAAGCTTCCGGGATCCTGGGCTTCATAAATAGAGGTATAGAGTACAAAAGCGTGGAAATTATGATGAACCTGTATAAAACACTGGCTTGGCCTCAACTGGAGTATTGTGTCCAATTCTGGACACCACACTTTAGGAAGGATCTGAAGGCCTTAGAGAGGGTGCAGCAAAGATTTATGAGAATGATTCCAGGGATGAGGGACTTTAGTTACGTGGGTAGAGTGGAGAAGCTGGGGTTGTTCTCTTTAGAGCAAAGAAGATTGAGAGGAGATTTGATAGAGGTGTTCAAAATTATATGGGGTCTAGGCAGAGTAGATAGAGAGAAACTGTTCCCATTGGCAGAGGGGTCGAGAACCAGAGGACACAGATTTAAGGTGATTGGCAAAAGAACCAAAGGCAACATGAGAAAAAACTTTTTTACGCAGCGAGTGGTTAAGATCTGGAATGCACTGCCTGAAAGGGTGGCGGAAGCAGACTCAATCATGGCTTTCAAAAGGGAGTTGGATAAATACCTGAAAGAAATTTTTTTGCAGGGCTACGGGGAAAGGGCAGGGGAGTGGGACTAGCTGAGGTGCTCTTGCAGAGACCCGGCATGGGCTCGACAGGCCGAATGCCCTTCTTCCATGCTGCAACCATTCTATACAGCATCCGACCATTGTAGAACTGGCCTGATTTTTCATCCCATTGAAATCAGTCGGTGAAAATTGGGTATGTTAATATTTAACAATCTGTAGTAGTAATGCTGAATAAGTAATGTCAGAAATGAAGTCACTGCATTGAACATATTACTATTAGATGACTAAAACTGTTTATAAGCCTGAATAAACTAAACGGTACAATTTTAAAGGGGGTGCAGGAATAGAGTGACCTTAGGGTGTATATACTCAAATCTTTGAAGGTGGCAGAACAAGTTGAGAAGGCTGTTAGAAAAGCAAATGGCATCCTTGGCTTTACAAACAGAATTGAGAGGTCGCACAACACCAGGTTATAGTCCAACAGTTTTATTTGAAATCACAAGCTTTCGGAGCTATCGATTTGCTCCTTCCTCAGGTGAAGTAAATTAGATACAGAATCTCCAAAGCATATATAGATGGAAAACAAAGCATGTGTACTTTACAATTGCAGACCAATAAATTAAATCATCCTGACTATCTGCCGAGGTGTGATAAAGTTAATTAAGTCAGCCAGGAAGGTACCACATCAAAGACATAGCAAGATACAACTGAGACAATGAGGTGTAGTCGCAGGGGTTCTAACGTGTCAAAAGCTGCCGTCTGTATGTAAAACGAAAAGCTTTAACATTTTTTTACTTTTTTACTGGGAAAATTTTTACTTTTTTACTGGGAATCACATCTGTGAACAAGCTAACGACGACTCGAGTCCGGATCACGTCATGTATCGTGACATAAACCCAAGATCCCGATTGAGACCGTCTTCATGAGTGCGGAACTTGGCTATCAGTTTCTGCTCGATGATTTTGCGTTGTCGTGTGTTTCTAAGGTTGCCTTGGAGAACGCTTACCCGCAGATCCGAGGCTGAATGTCCTTGACTGCTGAAGTGTTCCCCGACTGGGAGGTAACAATCCTGCCTGGCGATTGTTGCGCGGTGCTCGTTCATACGTTGTCTCAGTGTCTGCATGGTCTCGCCGATGTACCATGCCGCGGTGCATTCTTTCCTGCAACGTATGAGGTAGACAACGTTGGCCGAGTCACATGAGTATGTACCATGTACCTGGTGGGTAGTGTCCTCACGTGTGATGGTGGTATCTGTGTTGATGATCTGGCATGTCTTGCAGAGTTTGCCATGGCAGGGTTGTGTGGTGTCGTGGTCGCTGTTATCCTGAAAGCTGGGTAATTTGCTGCGAACGATGGTACTTCTGAGGTTAGGCGGCTGTTTGAAGGCAAGTAGTGGAGGCGTGGGGATGGCCTTAGCGAGGTGTTTGTCGTCATCGATGACATGTTGAAGGCTGCGAAGAACATGGCGTAGTTTCTCCGCTCCGGGGAAGTACTGGACGACGTAGGGTACCCTGTTGGTTGTGTCCCGTGTTTGCCTTCTGAGGAGGTCTATGCGATTTTTCGCTGTGGCCCGTCGGAACTGTCGATCGATGAGTCGAGCGTCATATCCCGTTCTTACGAGGGCGTTTTTCAGCGTCCGTAGGTGTCCATCGCGTTCCTCCTCGTCTGAGCAGATCCTGTGTATTCGCAGGGCTTGTCCATAGGGGATGGCTTCTTTAACATGGTTAGGGTGGAAGCTGGAGAAGTGGAGCATCGTGAGGTTGTCCGTGGGCTTGCGGTAGAGTGAAGTGCTGAGTTGTCCGTCTTTGATGGAGATTCGTGTGTCCAGGAATGAGACTGATTCTGAGGAGTAGTCCATGGTGAGTTTGATGGTGGGATGGAACATGTTTATGTTATCGTGTAGTCTTTTCAGTGATCCTTCGCCATGGGTCCAAAGGAAGAAAATGTCGTCGATGTATCTGGTGTACAGCGTTGGCTGGAGGTCTTGTGCAGCGAAGAAGTCTTGCTCGAACTTGTGCATGAAGATGTTGGCGTATTGGGGTGCGAATTTGGTCCCCATGGCTGTTCCGTGTGTTTGGGTAAAAAAATGGTTGTCGAAGGTGAAGACATTGTGGTCAAGGATGAAGCGGATGAGTTGTAGGATGGCGTCTGGAGATTGGCTGTTGTTGATGTTGAGTACTGAGGCTGTTGCAGCGATGCCGTCATCGTGGGGGATACTGGTGTAGAGTGCCGATACGTCCATCGTGGCAAGGAGTGTTCCTGGTTCAACTGGTCCGTGGGTGCTGAGTTTCTGTAAGAAGTCTGTAGTGTCGCGACAGAAGCTGGGGGTTCCCTGTACGATGGGTTTCAGAATGCCCTCGACGTATCCAGAGAGGTTCTCACACAGGGTTCCATTGCCTGATACGATAGGACATCCAGGTGTGTTGGCTTTGTGTATCTTTGGGAGGCAGTAGAAGTCTCCCACGCGGGGATTACGTGGGATGAGAGCGCGTAGGATGTTTTGAAGGTCTGGATCGAAGGTCTTGATCAGTCTATTGAGTTGGCGGGTGTGTTCTTTGGTCGGATCTGCGGGTAGCTGTCTGTAGTGTTCCTGGTTGTCCAGTTGTCGGTATGCTTCTTTACAATAGTCCGTTCTGTTCTGTATGACGATGGCTCCTCCTTTGTCCGCTGGTTTGATGACAATGTTGCGGTTGGTCTTGAGAGCGTGGATGGCGTTGCGTTGTGCTCGGGTGACATTCTGGACTGTCTTGTGAGTGCGGCTGATGAATCTGGCGTTGATGCATCTCCTGACAGCTTGAGCATACATGTCAAGCTTGGGGCAGCGACCCTCCGGAGGGGTCCAGTTTGACTCTTTTTTCTTCGGTTGCTGCACTGCGAGTCCCTCTGTCTGCTGTTCTGGATCATTGATTGTCTCATTGGGTTTGTTGCTGACATCTTGGGATTTGTGGAAGTATTCCCGGAGCCTCATTCTCCTGATGAATTCCTCCGTGTCTGCCGCAAACAGAGGCATAGAGTACAAAAGCAAGAAAGTTATGGTGAACCTTTATAAATCATTGGTTAGGCCCCAGCTGGAGTATTGTTTAAAATTCTGGGTACCACACTTTAGGAAGGATGTCAAGGCCTTAGAGAGGGTGCAGAAGAGATTTACTAGAATGGTACTAGGGATGAGGGACTTCAGTTATGTGGAGAGACCAGAGAAGCTGGAGTTATTCTCCTTGGAGCAGAGAAAGTTAAGGGGAGATTTAATTGAGGTGTTCAAAATCATGAAGGGATTTGATACAATAAATAAGGAGAAAATGTTTCCAGTGGCAGAAGGGTCGGTAACCAGAGGACACAGATTTAAGAAAAATAACCAGAGGCGAGATAAGGAGAATTTTTCTAATGCGGTGAGTTGTTATGATGTGGAATGTGCTGCTTTAAAGGGTGGTAGAAGCAGATTCAATAATAACTTTTAAAAGGGAATTGGATAAATGCTTGAAAAGGAAACAATTGCAGGGTTATGGGAAAAGAGCAGGGAAGTGGGACTATTTGGATAGCTCTTTCAAAGAGCTGGCACAGGCACGATGGGCCGAATGGCCTCCTTCAGTACTGTATCATTTTATGATTCTATGTTTCAAAATAACTTATAATAACACTGCATCTGGCACTCATCCTGAATTGTTGCCCCATGTCTTTTTCCAAGATGCACATGCTGTGTCAAGACTTAACCTTTAAATGGTACAATCTTCAGAAAAAAGTACATTGCAGACATATTTTAGTCTGGTGGGGATAGAGATGAGCCAAAGGAACCATACATCATTTTTGTTAAAACGTCATCACATACAAGAGATCTAATTACGTATTTCAATTTTTATATCATCATCTGTGTTTGTTGTAAACAAATGAAAACAGACTCACCAAACACCTTTTCATGAAAATATTTTTTAAGTAGAATTGCATCCTGGAGAGAGTTTAATGAATTGTCTTGGGTAATGAGACATGTAAAGTTGTAACAAGATGATAAGTGAGTAATAACCCAATGTAGTTAGTTGCAATAATGAAGAAAATGACGTGCAAGTAAAAATAAAACATGGTCAATGTAACTTGGTAAACAACCCTTCCATTAAAGCAGGAAGTGGGTTATCGGAAAATTAATGGATGAAAAATCATGCTGGTGGGAGTGGTGGCCCAGGTTCCTGATATTCACTCTGGCAGGTGAGACTCCATGCTGGAAGTGCAACTTTATAAAATTAGCGCCAGTGAGTTTATTCATTTCCATAGAAAAATCTACATGCTTTATCATCTTAGAACACTGCCATTTCAGAATAAAACAGTGCACATTGTTTCATAAAAACATAAGAAATAGGAGCAGCAGTAGGTCATTTGGCCCCTCGAGCCTGCTCTGCCATTCAATAAGATCATGCCTGATCTGATCTTGGCCTCAACTCCACTTTCCTGCCCGTTCCCCATAACCCTTGACTCCCCTATAGTTCAAAAATCTGTCTATCTCCACCTTAAATATATTCAATGACCCAGCCTCCACAGCTCTCTGGGAAAGAGAATTCCAAAGATTCATGACCCTCAGAGAAGAAATTCCTCCTCATCTCCGTTATAAATGGGTGACCCCTCATTCTGAAACTATGTCCCTTAGTTCTAGATTCTCCCATGAGGAGAAACATCCTCTCTGCATCTACCCTGTCAAGCCCCCTCAGAATCTTACATGTTTCAATAAGATCATCTCTCATTCTTCTAAACTCCAATGAGTATAGGCCCAACCTGCTCAACCTTCCTTCATAAGACAACCCCCTCATCTCAGGAATCAACCTAGTGAACCTTTTCTGAACTGCCTCCAATGCAAGTATATCTATCCTTAAATAAGGAGACCAAAACTGTATGCAGTACTCCAGGTGTGGTCTCGCCAGTGCCCTGTACTGTTGTAGCAAGACTTCTCTACTTTTATACTCCATCCTCCTTGCAATAAAGGCCAACATTCCATTTGCCTTCCTAATTACTTGCTGTACCTGCATGGTAACTTTTTGTGTTTCATGTACAAGGACCCCCAGATCCCTCTGTACCGCAGCATTTTGTAGTCTCTCTCCATTTAAATAATAATTTGTTTTTTTATTCTTTGTACCAAAGTGGATAACCTCATATTTTCCCACATTATACTCCATCTGCCAAATTTTTGCCCACTCACTTAACCTATCTATATCCCTTTGCAGATTCTTTGTGTCTTCCTCACAACTTGCTTTCCCACCTATCTTTGTATCATCAGCAAATTTGGCTACATTACACTCGGTCCCTTCATCCAAGTCATTAATATAGATTGTAAATAGTTGAGGCGCCAACACTGATCCCTGTGGCACCCCACTAGTTACAGTTTGCCAACCTGAAAATGACCCATTTATCCTGACTCTCTGTTTTCTGTTAGTTAGCCAATCCTCTATCCATGCTAATATATTACCCCCAACCCCATGAGCTCTTATCTTGTGTAGTAACCTTTTATGTGGCACCTTATTGAATGCCCTCTGGAAATCTAAATACACTACATCGACTGGTTCCCCTTTATCCACCCTGCTCGTTACATCCTCAAAGAACTCCAGCAAATTTGTCAAACATGATTTCCCTTTCATAAAACCATGCTGATTCTGCTTGATTGTATTATGATTTTCTAAATGTCCTGCTACTACTTCCTTAATAATAGACTCCAGCATTTTCCCAATGACAGATGTTAGGCTAACTGGTCTATAGTTTCCTGCTTTCTGTCTCCCTCCATTCTTGAATAGGGGTGTTACATTTGTGGTTTTCCAATCCACTGGGACCTCTCCAGAATCCAGGGAATTTTGGTAGATTACAACCAATGCATCCACTATCTCTGCAGCCACTTCTTTTAAGACCCTAGGATGCAGGCCATCATGTCCAGGGGACTTGTCCACCTTTAGTCCCATTAGTTTGCCTAGTACTTTTTCTCTAGTGACAGTGATTGTTTTAAGTTCCTCCCTTCCTATAGCCCCTTGATTATCTATTATTATTGGGAAGACCGATATAAAATATTTGTTCAAAGTCTCTGCCATTTCCCTGTTTCCCATTATTAATTCTCCAGTCTTATCCTGCAAGGGACCAACGTTTACTTTAGCTACTCTCTTCCTTTTTATATACCTGTAGAAGCTCTTACTGTCTGTTTTTATATTTCAGTGATCAACAATGATCTCACTGAATGGCGGAACAGGCTCAAGGGGCTCAATGGCCTACTCCTGTTCCTGTGTTCCAATGTTTCAGTGTAAGATTCTGTTTGGCAACTTCCCACAGCTGTGTGGCAGAGATTTGAAACAGTGTTGTGGGAGATTGAATTTGCTCCTCCCATTGTGTGATTGTGTGTAATGATCTTCCACTCTGTTATGTCACCATGGCAAACACCAGATTATGGTTTTTTTTACAAGATACTGACTAAGAGCCTTAAAAGATCAGCCATAAAAATCTCTATGCAGCACAACTGGAATGTTGGGTAGATTAAAGCAGAAGTATATTTTAATGAATAGCTCCATAATCCCTAAATTCAACACTGATGTCCCTCGATGTACTGTTGATACTGCATTGTACACATTTAGAACTGTTGTTTGGAGGCAGGTTGCAAGCAGATGCTTTGTAACATTATAAAATCTGTTCCAGTAAAAGCATGAAATGGGAAGGCTGCCCACAAGCCACTTTCCCAATTCACGTCTCTGACTGGAAGTTCATATGATTACGCAGGATATACGGCACAGAAACAGGCCATTCAGCCCATCCAGTTCATGCCGGCGTTTATGCTCCACTCGAGCCTCCTCCAGTCTTTCTTCATCCAACTCTATCAGCATAACCCTCTATTCCCTCTCCATCATATGCTTGTCTAACCTCCCCTTAAATGCATTTATACTTTTCGCTTCAACCATTCCCTGTGGTAGCGAGTTCCACATTCTCACCACGCTTTGGGTAAAGAAGTTTCTACTGAATTCCCTATTGGATTTCTTGGTGACTATCTTATATTGATGGCCTCTAGTTATGCTCTCCCCCACAAGTGGAAACATTCTCTCTGTATCCACTCTATCAAAACCTTTCATAATTTTAAAGACCTCTATTAGGTCACTTCAGCCTTCTTTTTTCAAGAGAAAAGAGACCTAGCCTGTTCATCCTTTCCTGATAGGTATACCCTTGCATTTCTGGTATCATCCTTGCAAATCTTCTCTGCACCCTCTCCAGTGCCTTTATATCCTTTTCATAATCCAAAGATGTGCGGGTTAGGTTGATTTGGCTATGATAAATTGACCCTTAGTGTTAGGGGGATTAAATACGTGGGGTTACAGGGATAGGGTGGGATATGTGTCGGTGCAGGCTCGATGGGCCGAAATGGCCTCTATCTGCACTGTGGGGATTCTGTGATAATATGGTGACCAGAACTATACACAGTACTCTAAGTGTGGTCTAACCAAGGTTCGATACAGGTTTAGCATAACTTCCCCACTTTTCAATTCTATACCTCTAGAAATAAACCCTAGTCCTCAGTTTGCTTTTTTTATGAGAAGTCGCACAACACCAGGTTATAGTCCTGGGACACATCTCATTGTCTTGACTGTGCTCTTTGTTGCAGGGAATAATGTGAATAGATTTTGTCTGGGTTTAAATTGTGAATTCTGGGAGATTCTCTCATTGCTAACTTACCTGACGAAGGAGCGAACTGCTTCGAAAGCTTGTAAAATTAAATAAAGCAGCCAGGGGCATTCAGCCTCGGATCTGCGGGTAAGCGTTCTCCAAGGCGGCCTTCGAGATACACGACAGCGCAAAATCATAGAGCAGAAACTGATAGCCAAGTTCCGCACTCATGAGAATGGCCTCAATCGCGATATCGGGTTCATGTCACGATACAGAACGTGACTTGACATCATGGCCGGTCTTCCCAGGTGTTTTTTTTTTTTAAAAAGGCTAACACAAGAACACAAATTGACAGGATATGCAGCCAGCAGGTGGTTTGACACGTTGGACCCCCTGGGACACATCTCATTGTCTTGACTGTGCTCTTTGTTGCAGGGAATAATGTGAATAGATTTTGTCTGGGTTTAAATTGTGAATTCTGGGAGATTCTCTCATTGCTAACTTACCTGACGAAGGAGCGAACTGCTTCGAAAGCTTGTAAAATTAAATAATCTGTTGGACTATAACCTGGTGTTGTGCGACTTCTCATTTTTGTCCACCCCAGTCCAACGCCGGCATCTCCACATCATGCTTTTTTTATGGCCTTGCTAACCTGTGTCGCTACTTTTAGTGATTTGTGTATTTGTACGCCGAGATCCCTTTGTTCCTCTACCCCACCTAGACTTGCACCCTCCAAGTAATAAGTGACCTCCCTATTCTTCCTACCAAAATGTAATACCTCACATTTATCTGTGTTGAAATTCATTTGCCAATTATATGCCCATTCTGCAAGTTTATTAATGGCCTCCTGTAATTTGTTGCAGTCCTCCTCAGTATTGACTATCCCCCCCAATTTGGTGTCATCTGCAAATTTAGAAATTGTGTTTTTGATTCCAAAGTCTAAATCATTAATATAAATTGTGAACATCAGTGGTCCCAGCACTGATCCTTGTGGAACACCATTACCCACCTTCTGCCACTGTGAATAGCTACCTTTTACCCGTACTCTCTGCTTTCTGTCTTGAAGCCAGCTAGCTATCAATTCTGCTACTTGTCCCCTGACTCCGCATTCTCTGACCTTGTTCATCAGTCTATTATGGGGTACCTTATCGAAGGTTCAACATGGTTATAAGAGGAAACTGAGCGAAAGCAATACATTTACAGATTTCACTTTATAAAAGTTAGAGATTATGCAGGGATAGATACTGGTCTCTGCAGCCGTGAAAGAGAGTCCCGAAGGTTGTGTTGCCTGCCCGGTGCCAGGGTTAAGGATATCTCCTCGCGGCTGGAGAAAAACTTGGAGTGGGAGGGGGAGGATCCAGTTGTTGTGGTCCATGTAGGAACCAACAACATAGGTAGAACTAAAAATGAGGTTCTGCTGAGGAAGTTTGAGGAGCTAGGGTCTAAATTAATAAGCAGAACCTCAAGGGTAATAATCTCCGGATTACTACCTGAGCCACGCGCAAATTGGCATAGGGTCAAGCAGGTCAGAGAGTTAAATGTGTGGCTCAAAGAGTGGCGTGGAAAGAAGGGGTTTCAATTCATGGGGCACTGGCACCGGTACTGGGGAAAGAGGGAGCTGTTCCGTCGGGACGGGCTCCACTTAAACTGGGCTGGGACCAGCGCTCTGCCAAATCGAATAATTAGGGCTGTAGATAGGGCTTTAACCTAAAAAAAGAGGGGGGGGGGGGGGGGCAGGGGTCAGGTGAGGGGAAATTTAGAAATCTAAAGAGAAAGGTCAAGGCAAAGAGCAGTGTAGCGATTTGGGTAAAAATAAGCAGAGTGTGACAGGAAGGGGGCAGAGAGTTTAATGGTAGCAGTGCAGCAGAGAATAAGGTCAAAGCAGGAAATAATGGTAAAAAAATTAAATTAAAGGCTCTTTATCTGAATGCACAAAGCATTTGTAACAAGATAGACAAACTAGTGGCACAAATAGAGATAAATGGGTTTGGTCCAATAGCCATTACAGAGACGTGGTTGCAAGGTGACCAAGGTTGGGAATTAAATGTTCTAAGGTACTTGACGTTTCAAAAGACAGGCAGAATGGAAAAGGAGGGGGGTAGTAGCCCTGATAATAAAGGATGACATAAGGACAGTAAAGAGAAAGGATCTCAGTTCGGAAGATCAGGAAGTAGAATCAGTATGGGTGGAGATAAGGAATAACAAGGGGCAGTAAACACTTGTGGGAGTAGTACATAGGCCCCCTAACAGTAGCTATACTGTTGGACAGAATATTAATCAAGAAATAGTAGGAGCTTGTAACAAAGGTAATGCAATAATCGTGGGGGGGGGGTAATTAATCTTCATATGGACTGGACAAATCAAATTGGCAAAGGTAGTCTGGAGGACGAGTTCATGGAATGCATTCGGGACAGTTTCCTAGAACAATACGTCATGGAACCAACCAGGGAACAGGCTATTTTAGATCTGGTATTGTGTAATGAGACAGGGTTAATTAGCAATCTCATAGTAAAGGATCCTCTCGGGCAGAGTGATCATAATATGATAGAATTTCATGTTAAGTTTGAAAGTGACTTGCCTATGTCCGAAACTAGAGTCTTAAACTTAAATAAAGCCAATTACATAGGTATGAGGGGTGAGTTGGCTAAGGTAGATTGGAAAAATAGATTAAAAGGTATGGCGGTAGATCAGCAGTGGCTAGCATTTAAAGAAATATTTCATAATTCTCAACAAAAATACATTCCATTGAGAAACAAAAACTCCATGGGAAAAGTGATACATCCGTGGCTAACTAAAGAAGTTAAGGACAGCATTAGATTGAAAGAAGAAGCTTCTAATATTGTGAAGAATAGTGGTAAGCCTGAGGATTGGTAGTTTCAGAAACCAACAAAGGATGACCAAAAAATTGATTAAAAGGGAAAAAATAGAAAGAGAAAAAACTAGCAAGAAATATAAAATCAGATTGTAAGAGCTTCTACAAGTATGTAAAAAGAAAGAGAGTTGCAAAAGTAAACGTTGGTCCGTTAGAGGTTGAGACAGGAGAAATTATTATGGGGAATAAGGAAATGGCAGAAAAGTTAAATAAATATTTTGTATCTGTCGCCACAGTAGAAGGCACAAAAAGCATACCAAAAATGGTGGGGAACCAAGGGTCCAATGAGGATGAGGAACTTAACGTAATTAATATAAGTAGAGAAAAAGTACTAGAGAAACTAATGGGACTAAAAGCCAACAAATCCCCTGGACCTGACGGCTTACATCTTAGTGTTCTAAAAGAGGTGGTTGCAGAGATAGTGGATGCATTGGTTTTGATCTTCCAAAATTCCCTAGATTCTAGAATGGGCCCAGCAGATTGGAAGGTAGCAAATATAACACCGCTATTCAAGAAAGGAGGGAGACAGAAAACAGGGAACTACAGGCCAGTTAGCCTGACATCAGTCCTGAGGAAAATGCTCAAAAAGTGTTAAGGAAGTGGTATCAGGGCACTTAGAAAATCATAACATGATTAGGCAGCGTCAGCATGGTTTTATGAAAGGGAAATCGTGTTTGACAAATTTATTAGAGTTTTTTGAGGATGTAACCAGCAGGGTAGATAAAGGGGAACCAGTGGATGTAGTATATTTGGATTTCCAAAAGGCATTCGATAAGGTGCCACATAAAAGGTTATTACACAAGAGAAGGGCTCATGGGGTTGGGGGTAATAGAGTAGCATGGATAGAGGATTGGTTAACGGACAGAAAACAGAGAGTAGGGATAAACAGATCTTTTTCAGGTTGGCAGGCTGTAACGAGTGGGGTGCCGCAAGGATCAGTGTTGGGGCCTCAGCTATTTATAATCTATATTAATGACCTTGATGAAGGGACAGAGTGTAATGTATCCAAGTTTGCTGATGATACAAAGCTAGGTGGGACAGTAAGTTGTGAGGAGAACACAAAGAGTCTGCAAAGGGATATAGACAGACTAAGTGAGTGGGCAGTAAGGTGGCAGATGGAGTATAATGTAGGGAAATGTGAGGTTATTCACTTTGGTAGGAAGAATAGAAAAACAATATTTTTTAAATGGTGAGAAACTTTTAAATGTTGGTGTTCAGAGAGATTTGGGTGACCTCGTGCAAGAAACACAGAAAGCTAGCATGCAGGTACTGCAAGCAATAAGGAAGGCAAATGGCATGTTGGCCTTTATTGCAAGGGGGTTGGAGTATAAGAGTTAGGAAGTCTTGCTACAATTGTACAGGCCTTGGCGAGACCACACCTGTTGTACTGTGCACAGTTTTGGTCTCCTTATCTGAGGAAGGATATACTTGCCTTTGAGGCGGTACAACGAAGGTTCACCGGATTGATTCCCGGGATGAGAGGGCTGTCCTATGATGAGAGATTGTGTAGAATGGGCCTATACTCTCTGGAGTTTAGAAGAATGAGAGGTGATCTCATGGAAACATACAAGATTCTGAAGGGGATTGACAGGGTAGATGCTGAGAGGTTGTTTCCCCTGGCTGGAGAGTCTAGAACTAGAGGGCATAGTCTCAGGATAACGGGTCAGCCATTTAAGACTGAGATGAGGAGGAATTTCTTCACTCAGAGGGTTGTGAATCTTTGAAATTCACTGCCCCAGAGGGCTGTGGATGCTGAGCCTTTGAGTATATTCAAGGCTGAGATAGATAGATTTTTGGACTCTTGGGGAATCAAGGGATATGGAGATTGGGCGGGAAAGTGAAGTTGAGGTCGATGATCAGCCATGATCGTATGGCCTACTCCTGCTCCTATTTCTTATGTTATTATGTTCTTATGAATTCAGAGTAGTGCTCTTCTTTAAAGTCCCTTATCAAATCGACAAACTCTTAGTCTGAATATAAGGCCTGTAACCATTCATTTCCATTTACAGTAATTCTGACAACAGTAGTATACCTTAAAAGGGGTCATTTTCCAACTTCACATTCTGGCAAGGAGCCTTGCCCACCAATAGGGCATATTTGAAATTCCAGTGCACGCTGCACAAAATGTTTTGACCAACTTGATGACCCTGGCAGGAAGCCTCACCTGCCAAGAGCACATATCAGAAATTCTAGGAAGCACTGCACATGATGTTCATCTGCAGTGTGTGCCTAAATGTCTGATATATGCGCTCAGCATGCGAGGCTCCCAGCCAGGAGCACGAAAATCAGAATATTACCTCTTAAATGCTTTTTGCTGTATACTTGCTAAAGCTCTATCACTGGGAATTTCCTCGAGTTTTCTCTTGAACAGCACCATTACTATACAATGTAAACAGGGTTTCTGATGATCTTCCACCAAAGTTACAGTGGCCGATTAGAAGAATCCGCAAGGAATTTCCAGGTGTATGGTTAAAGTGTCTTTTGAAGATGTAGGCCTAGACATGAGATTGCGCCCAAATTGGGCCATAATTTGGTTTAGCGCCACTGCAGCACCTAATGATGCTGGCGGCAGGACCAGGACAAATTGGCCCGTCGGCCTCATTAGTACAGTAATAGCGAGCTGCAGGCACCAGTCGTGGCACCAGAGGCAGATTGCCGGTCGCAGAGGGGAATGAATTCAACTGGCCGGAATGTCGACCAAATGCCTCAGGTAATCCAGGGGTGAGGGGGGAGGCAATTGGTAGGTGGGTGAGTGGCGGCCAGCAGTGGCCCACAGTTTTAATGTGGAGCCGTAAAAGGCATTTCTGCTCCTCGCAGCTCCACATTCAGGTTAAGTATTTTTTTTTGAAAGTACTGTACCTTTTTGTTGGCGGCCTCCAGTGGTCTCTTTAAGGACTGCTGGTTTGGCTGCATGTAGGCCTGGTAAGTCTGAACATAGAAGGCCCGACACTTGCTAGGTTCAGGGTAAACCAATTTCCAGTTTGTGTCCTAAAACAGGCATTAAGCCCCTTATTAGCATATTCAAGGGCCTAATGTCTATTTTAGACAGCTGTCAGTGATGCCGCTACAGCGCTGGAACCAATATGGAGTCAGACATATTTCCGACACTATTCGGGCGTGGGAGTTCAGCCCCCTAAATTGGAACTCTTTGCACCCATTTTTTGCCTGGAAAACAGGTGCAACAGTAACCAATATCACCCACACAGATCTTATATAATTATTTTTAAGCATTATCAGTTCAATTTTGAAATGTTACTTTAAGGCAGTCTGATTTTTAATTTGTAGAGATTTTGTATGATTATCAATTTAAAAAGCTGTTTTTCCTATAATCAATGTCAGTACATGCCAATGTCACTGCCATGTGGCATATGTGTGATAGAGCAAAATACTTTAAACAATGAATGTACCCAGGTTGTCCCAAAAGAAAGATGTGTCAATCTCTGCAAAGTGCCTTTACAGTCCACCTACGTACTGTGAAGACAGAATCTGGTATTTAGCATTTTTACAAAATCTATGCAGATTATGCAAAATCATGGGGGGTCACATGCCCAAATTTGTGCTGTGAAGGAACATGATCTTGTAAAATTATCCCTTTGCTTAATTGCAGGTGTACAGTTCAGTGAAGTACACTTTATTGTTAAAATATATATTTTTAGATAAGTTAGGTATTATGCAATCCCTCATGGGCGATTATGAACAGTTCCAGGAATTTACCTATCACTGTTTGTACTTACCCTATAGCTTTAATCTCATTCCTAGCCATACATTTGTCCAGCTCTTTTCTGAAGGAGTTCATTAACAAGGTCTTAATGAGCAAAGAAAACTTAAATGCCAAATCTTTACATAGGCAACAAATATTAACACGAGTCATTTCAAGAGAGAGGGAGAAGAAAAATTGAAGCACTAGCATGAACACACAAAATTACTGACCTATGATGCTTACTTGGCATGTGCACTCTCTCTAATGTACAGAAAAATTTGTTCTCTGTGAGCCAGGAAGTATAAATAAAAATAGTAATGATAATATTGTACCTTTAAAACTTGTAAATAATATCACCACAAAATCAATGTAATATTGCTCATACAAATAGTAAGTAAATTATATGATACAACAACCATTCTGTAAAATTCAGAAAATACTGTAAACTGTATTGCTGTACACTAATGATACCCAGCTGTACATCACTGCCATTTCACACTCAACCCCTCCACTGCCTCTGTGTTGTCAAACTGCTTGTCTAATATCCAGTCCTGGATGAGCCGAAATTTCCTCCAATTAAAGATCGGGAAGACTGAAGCTATTGTCCTCAGCCCCCGCCACAAAATCTATTCCCTAGTCACCGATTCCATCCCCCTTCCTGGCCACTGTCTCAGGCTGAACCAGACTATTCGCAACCTCACCATGCTATTTGACCCTGAGCTGAGCTTCCAACCCCATATCCTCTTCATCAAAAAGACTGCCTACTTTCACCTTCGTAACATTACTCGTCTCCACCCCTGCCTCAGCCCATCTACTGCTGAAACCCTCATCCATGCTTTTGTTACCTCCAGACTCGAATATTTCAATGCTGCCTTGGCATGCCTCCCATCTTCCACCCTCCATAAACTTGAGCTCATCCAAAACTCTGCTGTCCGTATCCTAACTCAGACCAAGTTCTGTTCAACCATCACATACATTGGCTCCCGGTCCACCAATGCCTCGATTTTAAAATTCTCAGCCTCGTGTTCAAATCCCTCCATGGCTTTGGATCTCCATATCTCTGTAACCTCCTCCAGCCCTCCAAAAACTCTGTGTTACTCCAACACTGGACTCTTGTGCATCCCCCACTTCCTTTGCCCCACCATTGGTGGCCATGCCTTCAGCCATCTAGGCCCTAAACTCTGGAATTCCCTCTCTAAACGTCTCCTCTCTCTCCTCCTTTAAGACGCTCCTTTCAACCCACCTCTGACCAAATTTTCAGTCACCCATCTTAATATCTCCTCCTTTGGCTTGATGCCAATTGTTGCCTGGTTACGCTACTGTGAAGCATTAAAGGTGCTAGGTAAGTGCAAGTTATTGTTGTTGATTAAAATATATATTTGCATAATCAAGTTATGACTTATTAACATTCAGCCATAATATTCTGTATAAAGTATATGGCATCCCTAAAGTTACCCAAAAAAATAAAATGTGCGCTTAAAGTTGGCAGGACAGATGTTATGAATGGGAAATACTGTAGGAAGGTCATAGGGAAGTGCTGGGAATGAAAAGAAATATGAAAGTTAACAGAGGTGCTTGTGGGTTTAAGACAGAGGTACGCCTTATGCGCAGCTTGTCCCCAGCTCCTGCCAACTCGTGCTCTAAATCCCCACCATGCAGGCTCCCTTCCTTTGCATCCTGCTTTTCACTTGTACTTATCAGGTAAGTTTAAGACTTTTAAACATTTTATTCCACGTTTACTTGTTTCCAGTTTGCAGTTTTCTTATCCTATAGTTGTAAATGAATTATAAATTACGTTTTATTTAAATAAATGTAGTGTTCGTTTTTTAGTTTGCTCTGTCATGATATAGATTGCTAAAATAAATACTGAAATTTTCACGCTTGAAACTATGACACTGGACTATTATTAAGAATACTTTTGAAATAATTCCATTTATATTTTGGCTTACATCTTTGTTCAAATTATGCCCGTAAATTGAATTTGGTATTTGGAAATCATCCAATGTGTGGTTGCAGTGGCTAAAAGCGCTTAATTAACTGATTTAAATATATCACTAACTCGACTGCTTCGTTAACGAATAAATCTGCTTTGGAACTTATTAAGATGCATTCAGATTTGAAGCTGACGGACTCCACCGAGAATATTCACAATCTTTAGAGACATAAGTTTCATATTTTTCTTGCAACTAAATGGACGATGAAAAAAGAGCGAGATCGAGCCAGCAGTGAAAAACGCTTCACACATTTCCTAGCATTTTCAGGATGAAAATCTTTCACCTCGCAGCAATATGTGAGGTAAAATGTACAGCAGCACCTCTTAGAGCTAGTGAAAGTAAATGTTGTATTTCCCAGGAAGATCTATGTTGGAAATCAGCCAATTTTGAAAAATATTTCAAATTTAAATGTGTACACATATTGGTCTTCTCACCTTATTCTAGAAACGGACTTTTGAAACGAATGTTCATATACTTTGCTTTAGGGGATGATTTCCCCACTTAGTGTAGGAAACAGCCTGGCCAAGTACTTGTAAACAAAACGTATTTTGACACGTCGTGATATTGCAAAGTCAGCCTTTTGCGTTCATGATATATTGGTGCAGAAAGATGATTTTTTGAGATCATATTCTGCAGGCAGCTCTTCGCATCGCCCCACTAACCCAACAGTCTCTATTGCACTGCTGCGTTTCAACGTTTAGTTCAAAACATTTTTTGTCGATGACAGTGATTATTTTTGGAACTCGAGGTTTGGCAAACACCGTTCTCTGCAGAATAACCATCTACATATAGCTCTATCCCTCAAATTGAATGGCATCTGGTGGATTTCAGGCACAGCAGAACAAGTCTCTGAAATCATCAGAGCAAGTTGAGAGATGCATTATTAATAAGCAGGAGCAAATGGGTTTACAATTATAAATACCTGAAAATATTTTTTTGGCAAAGAAACCGATTGGTTTGGGGAAGGGGACATTACCATTTGCCCCGCCAAATAAAAGCAGAAGTTATATAAAATCCATCTCACATTATCTATAGCTAGATGTGGGATAAATTCCCTTGTGCACTCTCATATATTAAAGTACAGTACTGGCCAAATGGAAATATTTGTAACATTTTATTTCAAACTATCAATTTCTAATAAAGAGTAATAAACATATAAAGGATTGATTCACACTAGACAAAAATGGGGAAAAGGGTAAGTAAATTGTTTTTTGTAAACTAGTCTTAACACACTCCAGACAAACACCACTCCAATTAAATAGCAAGGCCAAATATTGATAAATGTCTAAATTTTATCTAAAAAAAGTTGGCAAAAATGCATGTGCAAGTCACAAAAGACTAACCAACAATCCAGGAAGATTAAGTTAAATGATAAATTATATTGAATGGGGATTAAATTCTAATCAATCCTAACATCACAAGGCAGGTTAATAGTCCCCAGCCATTTATCTGATATTTATGTCACTCATGCAGGGATAGAGGCCATTAAATACATTTCTGTTATTCAGCGATCCCTCATTTACACAATTTAATCAGGTATAGTACTGGAACAAGTTTCCTGTACTTTCAGAAGGTTTGAAAACACTGTTAAAAAATGTCACTGAGACAGATTTAAATTTCTAAGTTAATGGCCCAGAAATTGGACTTCGATGGTTGCCGCGGGGGTAAGGATCCCCCGCGATATCGCACTCCGCGCCTGCCTTTATGGTTTTGGCCCACACGAACTTCAGTTCCTGGGCCTCTCCCTGGTGCCGGCGCGCAGTGTGTGCGTGTCCCAGAGGCGCAGTTAGTTCGATGCGACCTCTGGGATCATGTGAGCCAGTTAGAGGCAATGGCAGCACACCATCTTTCATTCATAGTTTTGACAGGAAGAGCTGTCAAAGCTATGAATACAACCTGCCCCCAAAAGAACAGCTAAACCTCAATTACATTTTTAAAAACCCATCACATTAATAAAATAACTATAGTTAAATAAATTAACCACTTTAAACAAAAATTTAAATTTTTGAAAAAATTTAAATTCTTTTTAAAAGTTATAAAAATAAACTTACCTTTCTTTAAAGTCTCTAAAAAAGATAAACCTGTTGACATTTTTAAAAAATAATACTTAATTAACTACTTACCTTGTTAAAAGGGGGTCTTACGCCTGCTTTCTTCATGTGTAAAATCTTCAACACTTACCTTCGCGTTCAAACCTGAAAAAAAAACTAAGTGTGCTGCGTGCGCACAGCCTGTAGTGCGCACGCGGTTCACTTAGGAACCGCCCCCTTCGCAATATCGGAAGTGCCGGTTTCCCGCGCATGCGCAGTGCATGCAGGAAACCGGCACTTCGGGACCGAATATGGGTGAGTACACATTGCGTACTCACCCGTATTCGGACGAATTTCTGGGCCATTATCTCACTGTTACTGTAAACATACCAAAACAGTCAATACATTTTAACATTTGACCTTTTTGCTAATGTCAGATAACAGTGACGAGCCATTGGTCATGGTTAGTTGTAGGAAATGCTGGCTTGGGTTTTCCACTGCTGTGCTCAATAGCCCATAATTTTCTACCCATTCACTTCAATGGACAGAAGAGGGCTAGCAAATGGAAAGTGGAAAATGCTCACCAATGGTGCAGAATTTGCAGTCAGTGGCGAAGCGACGGCGCTCACAGCTGACCTCGAAGAAAGCTGCTCACAAAGATATAGTGATCTCTGTGGCGTGAATTTCAGCTGTCCCGACCTTTAACTTAAGAACATAAGAATTAGAAGCAGGAGTCGGCCATACGGCCCCTCGAGTATGCTCCACCATTCAATAAGATCATGGCTGATCTTCGACCTCAACTCTACTTTCCCACCCGATCCCCATATCCCTCGATTCCCCTAGAGTCCAAAAATCTATCTATCTCAGCCTTGAATATACTCAACAATTTAGCATCCACAGCCCTTTGGGGTACAGAATTCTAAAGATCAACAACCCTCTGAGTGAAGAAATTCCTCCTCATCGCAGTCTTAAATGGCCGACCCGTTATCCTGAGACTATGCCCCCTAGTTCTAGACGCTCCAGCCAGGGGAAACAACCTCTCAGCATCTACCCTGTCAATCCCCCTCAGAATCTTATGGGCTGGATTTTGAATGACCCATGGAGTCGGGTTTGGAGGCGTGTGGGGGGTTAAATTTGCGGGGTCGGGGTTTCCGACCCTATCCCGACTCCATCCCGCCTCCACGCAATTTTGACATAATCAGTCGCGGGGTTCCCGATTCCGTCCCGCCTCCAAGAGGCGGGAGAGGCCATTAAAGCCCTTAACAAGCTCTAAATTGGCTCTGTAATGCGATTTTGAAACGCTGTAGCTAGTTTAACCCTCTTCTGACGTGAAGCACGCCTGGTGTGAAACACTCCAGTGAAACCTGGCGGGAGCACAAGTGGATAGCTGACTGTCAGCTGCAAGTCCACTATTACAACGGAGATGTGATGAAGGTGGTAGTGGTACTAGTAGTATTAGGTCTGAACATTGCCTCTGATGCTGCTGCATAGAATGTCTTAAGAGACTGCCTGGGAGGACTTACTTGGCAAAAAAATTCATTCTCATTCATTCTCATTCTCATCTCTCTCTCTCTCTCTCTCTCTCTCTCTGCATCCAGGTCCACTCACATCATAAGCCAGGCAACTCCTCTCTCACCAACAGTCTCTGAGACTAGGCAGTCAGTAATGATGACATCATCAGAGGCGACTTTCAGACTGAAAAGACTAATTAGTTCATGGGTTCCCACATGCTGCAACTCAATTGCCCAATTAAGTGAAAATTGCATCAGGCACCCACATTAATCTGGAGTCGGGGGGGAAACACGAAATGCGGATTACACGACCCCAACCCGACCCCAAGACAAAATCCAGCCCTATATGTTTCAATGAGATCACCTCTCATTCTTCTAAACTCCAGAGAGTATAGGCCCAATCTATTCAATCTCTCTACAGAGGGTCTGCCCTTCTGCTTCAAAAAGGATTTCTCTTCTCTCCTATCTCGGCACTGGAGCCATATGATTAGTGTCAACATTAACAAGAGTAACTAAAAGAGACCTCTGCAGCCCTCCACTAGTCACTGTCCCCAAACATAGCTTTCTCTCATTTATTACCACCTTCTGTTTCATATTGCAAAAACTATTTGCTCTCCAGATAGTCATTTTGCTCTTAATTCCATGAGCCTTAACATTTTTTATAAGTCTCGCAAGTTGAACGTGATCAAATTCAAGTAAATTATGGTGCCACTTCTGCAGTACCAGCAACAGTGGTGATGAGACCTCTACACCACATGCATATGCCACTAGCACATGGGCCTGATCACAGTCAAGTCCATAAGATTAGGTCATTTGAACTATTAGAGTAGGCTCTCTGTGCACATTGGCCCAGAGGCAGGGAGTGCATGAATGAAAAGGGCTGTATATTCCAGGTCAACCTACCAGAAGAATAACTCCCCACCAACTCAGCATTAGCTTAAGTGGCCACAACTTTTAAAATTTCTGCATCATCTGCACTGTGATTTTTGGTTCCCCCTTCCGAATTTTCAGTTTCCCACTTCGGTACATCTCTCACACAACCAAAGCTGCATGAGGAGTTGTGAATAATGACCTGAGTATGGAAAATTTTGTGCAGATAGCACGCAACACTTCTTTGCACAAAAACTTAGCCATTCTGGATCGAACTTCACCAGAACCTGAAAATCCAGCTTTCTATATTTCAGGCACTTTAAAAACAAGTTTACTTTATGGAGTTAAAGAAATTGTTGGCTCTCGAATATTATTTATAAGAATTAAAAAAATTGAAAATATGTCAAATGAAAATATCACAGTCCTAAAAAGGTACTGTAAACATTACAAAAGAAAGAGAAACAAAACTCTTTAAGAGCAGCATGGAGCTTCCCTTTTCTCCCCATTCCAAAGGGGAGTTGGTTAAAAGAGAGAGTAAATCCAGGGTAAATCCTAAAGAATTACACATGATGTTTATTTAAATGTCTTTGTATCAAATTTGTGGCTGTAATGAGGTTATGACATGACATGGTTACATAAAATGCAGCAGATTACAGAGTTAAGGAATCCCTTGCTAATCTAATATACTTCTTTAAGGTTAGAGCTCGATTAGCAGGCGAGGGCTATCCAAAGGATACAGGAGCCAGATACAGGGGTCAATTCCGCGCAGCTGTGGGCTGAGAAAGCAGTTGCGTCACAGAAATCCCTGAGAATTTGGAAAGTAGACCTTGTTTCATTTCCTACTGGACTGCAACTCAGTCAGTTTCAGAACGGATGTAAAAATATTTCAATACACAGCTGATGGAGAGGCTGGCTGGCTGCGGGCAGGTAGGCCTGCGGCACTAGGCCACACAGAGGAGGGAGGGAGGGAGGGATCGGGTGGGGCCCGGTGCCGGCCTCCGGGGACCGGGGGTGGGCAACAGAAGTTCGCGGCCTCCGGAAGACGGGGCAGGGGCTGGAGGGAGGCAACAGAAGATTGGGGTTGTTGAGGGACCGGGAGGTGGGGGTGGGGGAGAGGCAAGAGATCGGGGCCATCAAGGGACCAGGGGGGAGGCAACAGAAGATTGTGGACTCTGGAAGACCGGGGGTGGGATGTGGAGGGAGGCAATAGAAGATTGGGGCTATTGAGGGACCGGGGCGTGGGAGGGCGGTAGCAGGCAAGGAATCGGGGCCGTTGAGGGACCGGGGTTGGTGGAGGGAGGCAAGAAATCGGGGCCGACCACCAGAGGATCGGGCCAGCCTCTGAATCATCGGTGGGGGTGAGCGGTCCGGGAAGGCGATCGGAGGCTTCGTGAGGGGGTCTCCAATTGCAGGGGGTGTGTTAGGTAGGGACCCTGGATCCAGGAGGGAAGTGTAAAGGCACTTACCTCCTGAATGCAGCAGTCCTCACCTTGCTATAACTTCCAGGTTTTACGAAGTGTGTAAAACCTGACCAGATTCAGTTAAAAACAAAATGGAGGTTAAAGAAGAGGTTTCCAGCCTCTGGATGCCCTTCAGGGAAGAAACTTGTCATCCCTACCCCGTCTGACCTTTTACATCACTCAAGTCCGCACTATGGCCGAGATTTTGCAGGAGGTCAGCGGGCGCGATCGGTGGCGGGTCGGGTGGGAAAGTATTGTTTTTCCCCAGCGGGTCAGGAACCCGCTGTGAACCCACCACCACGTGCCTTTACCAAATGTCGGGTCTTTGAGCGCTGAGCAAACCTGACACATAGCGGCGGGGGAGCCAATTTAAATGATTAGTGGCTTGTTTACAGCCACTTACCAATGGTTTTAAACTGACCTTTTTAATTTGACAGTTCACCCACGGGTTTCACGCTGTTGCTCGTCCACGTCTGTGAAGCTGAGACGGGAGGTCAGTGGCCATTGAATCAGCTGATGAGTTGACAGCTTCAAATGTCAAGTAAAAGCTCCCACCTTAGAGATATCTTCCCTCAGCCACAAGCTCAGAGCATTTCCACAACAGATTCACCATGCTGCAAGTCTTTACACAAGTCTCCATTCAGTCTGACCTTATTACCTCTCTCACCATGACAGATCGCTTCTGTAATTTCTACTTCACCTGCCATCTATTCCTTCAGCATGGGTGCCCTTTATACTCTCTCACCTTGGTCCTCAGAATCCCACCACGATGAGCCCCAAACCAGCAGTACCAGGCACACCAGCAGCACCAACAACAACACCAACCTTCTCCGCAATCACCTGATGCTGCATAACAACAACAACACCTGATGCTGCTTAACAACAACAACAAGTATTTATATAGCGCCTTTAACATAGTAAAACGTCCCAAGGCGTTTCACAGGAGTATTAAAAGACAAAAAATTTGACTCCGAGCTACATAAGGAGAAATTAGGGCAGGTGACCAAAAGCTTGGTCAAAGAGGTAGGTTTTAAGGAGCGTCTTAAAGGAGGAAAGAGAGGTAGCGAGGCAGAGAGGTTTTGGCAGGGAATTCCAGAGCTTAGCGCCTAGGCAACAGCAGGCACGGCCACCAATGGTTGAGCGATTATAATCAGGGATGCTCAAGAGGCCAGAATTAGAGGAGCGCAAATATCTCGGTGGGGGTGGGGGGGGGGGGGGGGTGGCGGGGGTTGTGGGACTGAAGGAGATTACAGAGATAGGGAGGGGCGAGGCCATGGAGGGATTTGAAAACAAGGATGAGAATTTTGAAATCGCGGCATTGCTTAACAGAGCCAATGTAGGTCAGCAAGCACAGGGGTGATGGGTGAACGGGACTTAGTGCGAGTTAGGACACGGGCAGCCGAGTTTTGGATGACCTCAATTTTACGTAGGGTAGAATGTGGGAGGCCAGCCAGGAGTGCGTTGGAATAGTCAAGTCTAGAGGTAACAAAGGCATGGATGAGGGTTTCAGCAGCAGATGAGGTGAGGCAAGGGCGGAGACGGGCAATGTTACGGAGGTGGAAATAGGCGGTCTTAGTTATGCTGTGGATATGTGGTCGGAAGCTCATTTCAGGGTCAAATATGACACCAAGGTTGTGAACAGTGTGATTCAGCCTCAGACAGAGGTCAGGGAGAGGGATGGAGTCAGTGGCTAGGGAATGGAGTTCGTGGCGGGGACCGGAAACAATGGCTTCGGTCTTCCCAATATTTAATTGGAGAAAATCTCTGCTCATCCAGAACTGCATGTCGGACAAGCAGTCTGACAATTTAGACACCGTGGAGGGGTCGCGAGAAGAGGTAGTGAGGTAGCGCTGGGTGTCGTCAACGTACATGTGGAAACTGATGCTGTGTTTTCGGATAATGCCGCCAAGGGGCAACATGTAGATGAGAAATAGGAGGGGGCTAAGGATAGATCCTTGGGGGACACCAGATGTAGCGATGCGGAAGCGGGAAGAGAAGCCGTTGCAGGTGATTCTCTGGCTACGATTAGATAGATAAGAATGGAACCAGGCGAGTGCAGTCCCACCCAACTGGACGACGGTGGAGAGGCTTTGGAGAAGGATGGAGTGGTCAACCGTGTCAAAGGCTGCAGACAAGTCAAGAAGGACAAGGAGGGATAGTTTACCTTTGTCACAGTCACAAAGGATGTAATTTTTGATTTTGATGAGAGCCGTTTCAGTACCGTGGCAAGGGCGGAAACCTGATTGGAGGGATTCAAACATGGAATTGCGGGAAAGATGGGCACATATTTGGGAGGCGACAGCACGTTCAAGGACTTTGTAGAGGACCCGCATAAGAGATTAGCGTGTAAAGTTAAGGCACATGGGATTGGGGGCAAGGTATTGACTTGGATAGAGAACTGGTTGGCGGACAGAAAGCAAAGAGTTGGAATTAATGGGTCTTTTTCCGAGTGGCAGGCAGTGACTAGTGGGGTACCGCAGGGATCGGTCCTTGGACTCCAGCTATTCACAATATACATTAATGATCTAGATAAGGGAACTAAATGTAATATCTCCAAGTTTGCAGATGACACAAAGCTGGGTGGGCGTGTGTGCTGCGAGGAGGATACCAAGAAACTCCAGGATGATTTGGACAGGTTGGGTGAGTGGGCAGAAGCGTGTCAGATGCAATATAACGTGGATAAATGCGAGGTTATCCACTTTGGTGTCAAAAACAGAAATGCAGACTATTATCTGAATGGCAATAGATTGGGAGAAGGGGAAGTGCAACGAGACCTGGGTGTCCTTGTGCACCAGTCGCTGAAGGTAAGCATGCAGGTGCAGCAGGCGGTGAAGAAGGCAAATGGTATGTTGGCCTTCATAGCGAAAGGGTTTGAGTATAGAAACAGGGATGTCCTGCTGCAGTTGTACAGGGCCTTGGTGAGACCACACCTTGAGTACTGTGTGCAGTTTTGCTCGCCTTATCTGAGGAAGGATGTTCTTGCCATGGAAGGAGTTCAGCGAAGATTCATAAGGCTGATACCTGGGATGGCAGGAATGACATATGAGGAGAGATTGGGTCGATTGGGCTTATACTCGCTGGAGTATAGAAGAATGAGAGGGGATCTCATCGAAACATATAAAATTCTGACAGGTCTGGACAAACTAGATGCAGGAAGAATGTTCCCGATGGTCGGAGAGTCCAGAACCAGGGGTCATAATCTAAGGATAAGGGATAAGCCATTTAGGACAGAAATGAGGAAGAATTTCTTCACCCAGAGAGTGGTGAACCTGTGGAATTCTCTACCACAGAAGGTAGTTGAGGCCAAGTCATTAAATATATTGAAGAATGAGTTAGATATATTTCTTAAAGATAAAGGTATCAAGGGATATGGGGAGAAGGCAGGTACAGGGTACTGAGTTTGGATGATCAGCCATGATCTCATCGAATGGCGGAGCAGGCTTGAGGGGCCGAATGGCCTACTTCTGCTCCTATCTTCTATGTTTCTATGTTTCTAAAGGGAGGTTGGAGATGGGGCAGTAGTTTGCAAGGACGGAGGGGTCAAGGATTGGTTTTTTGAGGAGAGGGGTGATGACGGCAGATTTGAGGGAGAGGGGTACAGTGCCTGAGAGAGAACCATTAACAATGTCAGCTAACATGGGAGCCAGAAAAGGAAGTTGGGTGGTCAGCAGTTTGGTGGGAATAGGGTCGAGGGAGCAGGAAGTGGGTCTCATGGACAAGATGAGCACGGAGAGGTCATGAGGGGAGATTGGAGAGAAACTGGAGAAAGATGTGAGTTCAGGGCTAGGGCAGGGGGGAACCTTAGAGAAATTTTCACACAGTGGGCTAGGGGAAGGAAGGGAAGTGGTAGAGGCAGCTGAATGGATGGTCTCAATCTTAGAGACAAAGAGGTCCATGAGCTCCTCACACTTGGTGTCGGAGGTGAGGGTGGAGGAGACAGGGGAGAGGGGTTTAAGAAGATGGTTAGTAGTAGAGAATAGGAGCCGGGGTTTATCTTTGCATTCCAGAATGATTCTGGAATGTGAGCAATTTTGGCAGATGAGAGCAGGGCCTGATAGTGCTTTATGTGGTCCAGCCAGATCTGGCGGTGAATGGCTAAACCAGTTGTCCGCCATATCCATTCAAGTCTGCATCCTTTGGACTTAAGGGAGCAGAGATGAGGGCTGTACCAGGGGGAGCGGCCAGGGTGAGAGAGAGTAATTGTTTTAATAGGGACTAGGGCATCAAAGGTGGTGGTGAGGGTGTGGTGAGCAGATCGGTAGCTGCAGAAATGTCATGGTGAATGGAGGGCCAAAGGCTGGACAGTTGAGATTTCATAAGTGCAGTTGTAAGAGAGATGGGAGAGAGTTTTTTACAGGGGCGGACACAGAAGGATGTAGGGTTGTGGGGGGTGGGGGTGGGGGGGGGTGCAGTGGGGAGGCAGTGGAAGGGGGATGTGGGTGGAGAGCGATACGAGGAAGTGGTCAGAGATGCACAGGACAGAGGGCATCAGTACCTGGCCACATTGCTGCCCGAGAGGCCAGGGATGGCTTCACCATGGCCAGATTTACTTCACTTGATACTGTACACTCTGGCTGCCACACGATGCACCAGGTTGGCACCATAAAGCATCCCTACAATCCCCAATCCATTCCTTTCACACTCATCACCATTGTGGGGTTACCGTTATGTCTCACCATTCACTGCAACTCACTAAGCCACTTCCAAAGGTGCACACAAATCTGTCCAAGAATGCAAAGTGTTGAAAATAAGGTTTCAATGTTTGACAGTATATTAACAGAAACTTTACAAGGACATTGCATAAAACACCCAAGTGCTGTTAGTTGGTATGATTGCACTAGGATGAGGGAGAGTGTGAGGGGTGGCTAGTGAGATGGGCATATGATAATCTCGATAGAGAGAGAGGGATGGATGGATGGAGGTCCAAGGTAAGTTGGTGTGAGTTAAGGATGTGCAGGAGTAAAGTAGGGAAGGCAGAGTGTTGGGGATGTGATGAGAGGCACAGCAGGATGAGGTTGAGTGTGGCTTTGTACTAACGTTTCATGATCTACTGAAATCATTGAAAGGTTTGCAGCACTGCACCCAGGTTCTCCTGACCACATACCTGCTTGTACCCTCTTCTGCAATGTGCAACCAGGCTGTGTTGATCTCCTGGGGAGGTCTCTTCTGCCTATGGGAAGAGAAGAGGACCTCCCTGCGTGTTCTGACTCCCTCCATAAGCATATGGAAGGAGTCATGGGAGAGCCTGGGTGCAGCCCTGTGCCTCTGTGCAGTGATTGTCAGTGTTTGCAGCACCTCAATGCTGTAGAACACTGACAACACAAATGTCAAAATAAATTTGGACATGGTCCCTTTAAGGAAACCTACTAATGACGCATCATCAAATGATATCATCAGGCCCGCTTCCTCTAATTGGCCAGGAAACGCGCTGGGCGGGCTTAACAAGCCCCATCAAGGGAAATTCGTTTCAGACAGTGGGATGGAGATAGCAGCGGGGTCGGGATGGACCCGCCGAGGTCAGCAAAATCGCGGCCTATGTTGTTGACTAATGTCATTTGGACAACTAGGGACCGGTAATAAATTCAGAATTGCCAGCATCTCCCACATCTTGAGAAGGAATTAAAAAATAGGAATTTTGGTTATCTTACAGCCATTGCATTATGGTAGGGTTTACGGTACTTTGTAAGTTTTGGTGTCAATATTTTGTGCTATGCCATGATTTAGAGGCACATTGACACAGAAGTGTATTCTCAACTCACCTTCAAAAAGAATGTAGAGGTGCATTTGGAATCTAAGACTGCTAATGAGAATGGCCAACACCACTGTATCCGTGAGAACATTTGAGGAAAAATGCAAAACTTGTAACATGGTGTGCGTTCCACACGATTTTCTGAAAATTCATGAAAATCATAGAGGGCACATGCCTGAATTTTTGATGAGTGCTCTGGTGGGTGAGGCTCCACATTAGGAGCATGATCTTGTAAAATTGCCCCTCTTGTCTGCATGGCTTAATATCATACCATGCATTTATCCACTAGGTAACCCTAATGTTTAAAAATATGCAACAGCAGTGCTCATTTGTTCCTCCATGATTCCCCAGCTGCTTAGTTGCAAATTTAAGCTTGATCAACATGAGCCTAGCGCTCATCCCACCATCCCAATCTCACCCCTTGTCGTCAATTAAAATAGAAGCTTTTGTTTCTGCTCTGATTGTCTTCACTTTCCCCTTATTCTTTCTTGTTCTCTCTTTCACATTATTTATTGCTTGAATACCTAGTCTGACTTTTACTTTATTTTAAGTTTAAATACGTTTTATACTTGATTTTCTTTGTCTCCTCTATACTTCTGCTTTACATCTGGTTGTGACCCAGGTGACTGAACGCTGTGCTGTGTGTGTTGGACCTGATTGTGTTAGCGGACTTTTAGTAGGCGCGATGCTCAATATGTCCAACCAATGCAGAGGAGCAATCAACAAAGCCAATAGGATGTTAAACTGTGTAGCCAATGCATGTCAGCAGACGTCGTCATCAAACTGTATAATGCTCTGGTCAAATCATACCTTCAATATTGAGTCTACATGTGGCAACTGAGCCACATGGGAAAGATTTAACCACTAGATGCTGATGCCTCACATCATAGGTCTGAATTATGAAAAAAGACTGGAAAACACTTTTCAACCTTGAAAGGAAGCATCTGATAGGCAATTTTATTGAAGTATATTAGATAGTAAATGGTATGGAACAGGTAAAGCTGAAAAATTAGCTTAAAATAAATTGCAAGTGTAGAACAAAAGGACACAGATTCAAGCTAGTAAAAGGCAAATTTCAGGCTGAAACTTCTGTTCACACAAACAGTGCTTAACACATTGAATGCACTCCCAGACAGAGTAGTGGCGATGAAACCCTTGGAATTATTTAAGGAACAATTGGATGCTGCAATGGGGCAATGTAATGTCTTTCTGAATGGATGAACTAAGATGGGCCAAACAACCTTCATCATCCATATTATCGTTTGTAATCTGTGTCAATTTCTGATAAAATCAAACTAGAAGTTGGCAATTTGAATTGGGCTGAAGCAACTTGTTCGCGACACAAATAGCTGAGCAGCATCAAATTGAGTTCTCTGGTTGACATCGCTCAATAGATTATATACGCTGGAAATGTCATTGCCAACTCCCAAACAATCTTCCACCAATTTTGCTGAATCATGTACTGCAAAGTTTGCAATGAAGATTAATCGCCTGGACACTGCTGTGATGTAACCGACGAGAGAAATCACTTTTGTTTATTAGTTATAAAAATATTGGAGGTGGGAAAAAAGACAGTTTGACTGGGTGAGATGGTTGGATGCGGGAGGTCAAGTGATGAAACCTCCAAGAATACTTCCAACCAGAGCTGGCAACACTACCTCACACACAGAAGGTACTTAACAGAATATCATGGGTGAACTCGCAACTTTCCAATAAGCTGCCGGCAATGCTCCACGCTTTCAGAAGACTTTGCCCATGTTTTGCATCATGATGATGATGTAATTACCTCCTTTATGCAGTGCATTCCGGGAACCATGTCATCATAATAGGCAACTTGTTCTCCATAGCTATGTTAGAAAATTTCCAGGGAATTTTGGCTCATATACAAAGTAAGCATTTATTATGCTTTTATGAGCCAGAGTTCAATGGAAAGTCGTTTAGGATAGCTATATGAAAGAAGAAGGCAGCCCTCTCTGTCGTAACAGTTTACAGGATATGCTATATGAAGAGAAAATGGTCCCCCTAGTGGTGAAAAGATAGCACATGGTTCAAAACTGTTAACAGCTAGAGCAATTTAACTAGATGACGTTTATCTTTAAACACCAATGCACTTTCCTAGTTGCTTCTAAAGATTCACCTATTTTTAGCTGAGGAAATCATAAATCAGTTCTTGGATTTCTCACTCATTACTATCATGTGAATGTAATATTCATCAAGCAATAATAAAAGGATATTTATGAGAGCAAGTCAACAGAATTACATAGGATGTGCGGCACAGAGACAGGCCATTCGGCCCAACCAGTCTATGCCGGCGTTTATGCTTCACTTGAGCCTCCTCTCGTCTTTCCTTATCTAACTCTATCAGCATAACCCTCTATTCCCTTCTCCCTCATATGCTTGTCTAGCCTCCCCTTAAATGCATCTATACTATTCGCTTCAACCACTCCGTGTGGTAGCGAGTTCCACATTCTCACCACTCTCTGGGTAAAGAAGTTTGTTCTGAATTCCCTATTGGATTTCTTGGTGACTATCTTATATTGATGGCCTCTAGTTATGCTCTTCCCCACAAGTGGAAACACTCTGGGCCAGAAATTCAGCTCTCTGGCTTCCTGCGGGTGCAAGCATCGCGCACGTACTTACCTACCGCGCCTGCTGTTGTGCTTCGGGCCCACGAGGACTTCGGCTCCTGGGCCTCCTGCAGCTGCCGGTGTGCAGTGCTTGCGTATCCCAGGGGCGCAGTTAGTTCGAAGCATCCCCTGGGATCACGTGGGCCATGGAGAGCCAATCGGAGCAGGGCATTTTCATTCATAGATTTGACAGGAAGACCTGTCAAATCTATGAATAGAGATCGGCCCCAAAACCACACTTAAACTTCAAATAAATTTTTTAAAAAACATCACATTTTTAAAATAACTATAAGTTACATAAATTAACTACTTTAAACAAAAATTTAAATTTTTGAAAAAATTAATTATACTTTTTAACAGTGCTAAAAATAAACTTACCTTTCTTTAAAGTATCTAAAAAAGATAAACCTGTTGAAAAAATGTTTAAATTGTAATTAATTAACCACTTACCTTGTTAAAAACAGGCCTTGCGCCTCCTTTTTAAAAGTGCAGCTTCTCCATACTTACCCTCCCGGAGAAACCTGAAAAAAAACTCGAAGTTCGCAGCGTGCGCGCTGCCTCTACCGCGCACGCGTTCGACTTCTGAACCCCTCCCTTCAGGGGAATGGAAGTTCCGGTTTCCCGTACATGCGCAGTCCATGCGTGAAACCGGCACTTCAGGTGGCCTAACGGGTGAGTACACAGCGCGTACTCACCCGACGAGAGCCGAATTTCTGGCCCAGACTATGTATCAAAACTTTTCATAATTTTAAAGACCTCTATTAGGTCACCCCTCAGCCTTCTTTTTTCAAGAGAAAAGAGACCCAGTCTGTTCATCCTTTCCTGATAGCTATACCCTCACATTTCTAGTATCATCCTTGTAAATCTTTACTGCACCCTCTCTAGTGCCTCTATATCCGTTTTATAATATGGCGACCAGAATTTTACGCAATACTCTAAGTGTGGTCTTATCAAGGTTCAATACAAGTTCAGCATAACTTCACTACTTTTCAATTCTATTCCTCTAGAAATAAACCCTAGTGCTTGGTTTGCTTTTTTTATGGCCTTGTTAACCTGTGTTGCTACTTTTAGTGATTTGTGTATTTATACTCCGAGATCCCTTTGCTCCTCTACCCCACCCAGACTTGCACTCTCCAAGTAATAAGTTACCTCCTTATTCTTCCTACCAAAATGTAATACCTCACATTTATCTGTGTTGAAATTCATTTGCCAATTATATGCTCATTCTGCAAGTTTATTAATGTCCTCCTGTAATTTGTTGCAGTCCTCCTCAGCATTGACTATCCCCCCCAATTTGGTGTCATCCGCAAATTTAGAAATTGTGTTTTTGATTCCAAAATCTAAATCGTTAATATAAATTGTGAACAACAGTGGTCCCAGCACTGATCCTTGTGGAACACCACTTCTCACCTTCTGTCACTGTGAATAGCTACCCTTTACCCCTACTCTCTGCTTTCTGTCTTGAAGTCAGCTAGCTATCCATTCTGCTACTTGTCCCCTGACTCCGCATTCTCTGACCTTGTTCATTAGTCTATTATGTGGTACCTTATCGAAGGCCTTTTGAAAGTCTAGATAAATTACATCTACTGCATTATCCTTGATTACTAATGAGGTTGGTCAAGCAAGACTTCCCCTTTTGAAATCTATGCTGAGTATTCGTTATTATATTTTTGGTTTCTAGATGTTCTTCTATTTTCCCCTTTAGTAGAGATTCCATTATTTTTCCTATCACTGATGTTAAACTGATTGGTCTATAGTTCCCTGGACATGTTCTATCTCCCTTCTTAAATATAGGTATTACATTAGCTATCCGCCAGTCCTCTGGCACTACACCTTTTTCTAACAAATTATTAAATATGTGTAGTAATACCTCTGCTATCTCTTCCCTAGATTCTTTTAAAATGCACGGATGTAATCCTCTTTGAGTTTGATTAGTTTATTTAGTATATCTCCTCTTTTTATTTTAAATGCAGTTATTTCATTACTAATCTCATGATCCAATGTCATGTCCACCTGTTCTATCTCCCTGGTAAATACTGAGGCAAAGTAATTATTTAATATTTCTGCCATCTCTATCTCTGCCTGTGGTATTATCCTGTCCTCCCTTAGTGGCCCTATTCCCATCCCGACCTTCCTTTTTTTATTTATGTGCCTGTAAAATATTTAACTATTTTGTTTTATGTTCCTTGATAATTTAATTTCACAGTTCCTCTTTGCCTTCCTAATTTTTTTTGACTTCGCTCCTAATCTCTTCGTATTCTCCCTTATCATGCTCTCCCCTGCTGTCCATGTACTTAATGTATGCCTCTTTCCTTACTCTCAATTTTTCCTTGATGCCTTTATTCATCCATGGTGTCTCATTAGTGTTTAGTTTGTTCTTTTTTTTAGTGGAATATATTTTTCCTGGACTCTTTTGAACACTGTTTTAAATGTTTCCCATTGCTGTTCTGCATCATTGTTTGCCAATAATGTTGTCCATTTTATTTTCCCAATTTCTATTCTCAGCCCCTCAAAATCAGCTTTTCTCCAATCTATTACCCTGGTCTTCGTCATACTTATGTCCTTCTCAATTATTATCTTAAAGCGTATTATATTATGGTCACTATTGCCTAGATGTTCCTACTTTTACTTCTCTTATCTGCTCTGGTTCATTCCCGATTAGTAGATCCAATAGCGAATCCACCCTTTTTGGGTTAGAAAGGTATCCTGTACATATTGTAGGAACTCCATTCCCTTATCCACTTTACCTGATGACATGATTCTCAATTAACGTAAGTGTAAAAATTAAAAGTATGAATGCCTTGCATTTTTAGAGAAGATAGCTCTTGACTGACAACCATCTCATGCATTTTGTTTCCAGTCAAAACCAAATAAAGTCCACGATTGATTCTGGTTTTGTGACATTTTTTGGTTCGATCATGATTTCCATAAAGCAAGATTTAAAAATAACCATTTTATCACAGCCTATTTTATCATTCAGTCATGATGTCATTGTAAAATGACATAAAATATTTAACAAAACACATTTTACATAAAATTGTTCACTCATCCAAAATATACTGATGTATCTGGGTGGAATTTGACAGTGCAATAACTATATTCAATATGCTGAATGTAAAAAGTGAAACACAGTGTAACATACGTGGAATAAGAAATTACTATTTAAATGTTATGTTTGACTTAGTAATTCTATAAAATGGAAATGAACAAAATGTGGCTCGGTATATTGGAACATTTATAGTTGGGTCAGAATTATGTTTGAACAGGGCATTTGTTTATCTGAAGCCAACTGTATCAATTTCTCAAAAACATTCATTAATTGGCTTGTAGAAATATTGGACATTACATTGCAGACTGAAATAAAATCATATGGGTAGTAGGTTTTTGTCATTTTGAAGCCTGGTAAAATTTAACATTAAAAAGGAACACTAAAGTACTTTCAATCTGAAGAATTCCCCTTAAAACACTATAAAAACATATTTAACAAGGTCTCCTACTTGACAAGAGGTGCTCTACTTTGTGCAACTTAGGTTCTAACCTAGAAAAGATGGGTTTTGATGATGCATCCAATGGATTCATTTCTGAACAGCTCCTATTTATCCAAGTGGGAATAAGCAAAATATAAAGTTCAGCACTAACTATGACTCAGGTCTCATACAATACTGACCATGTATTTCCTCCAATTTACGCTTCTCCTTCCCTGAGGTGTCGACTCAGGCTAGATTATGGACCTATGGATATTGGCAACCTTCTACTATCTTTCCCAAGAAGCCGTTCTTAATGTGTGATCTGGACAATGAGTGCTGGCAGCCTATTTAACCATGAACACATTTCAGCAAAGTCTAGTGTTGTCCTCAACCAATGTTAAGATTTGCACACTTTCTGCCAGGATCGTTGCATAAGCAGCAGTAGGATCCATACCTACTTTGTTCCCTCACTAAACCAAGGACATTGAAGCCAATTGGAGTAGTCTGACCACTACCCTGACTGAGATTAGCTAATTCAACACAGGTCAAGTCTACTTCTGGGTCTATACAGATCCTCAGCAAATCACAGAGTGTGTTTACCCATTAAGTCTCAGGAAGGGGAGTAATACTGAACTTTATTTATTTCAGCACCAGGATTGGCATCCACAATTGAAAATGAATATCAATTCCCTTTCAGATGAATGGAAGCCATCCAGAGATGGACTCACCAGATAGGCCAAGTTCCACAGACTATGTCATCAGCCCTTTGCGTTTAATCAAAAATACTTCCTTTGAATAAAAAAAGAGCCACAAATAATCACAAAGGGGAAAAGTTTTTGCTTTGGGTGCAATCAGGAAATTACGCCCAAAATGTGCTAGAAATTGCGCTGGTTAGGTTGCAGTTCAAGTTTCCGATAAAATCATTTGCATAATCACAACCGTAAAATCTTCAATAAACCAACACAATCGGGCAGCGTAATAGAACATAATTATTTCTTTTTTTCTTTCCATTAAAAGTATTTAAGAGTGATAACTTGGTGCAGTTTTATTAATACAGCTGAAAATGGGTTTATCACAAAAAAAATTTTTTTTAAATAAAGTTGTGCAGTCCTCCACCTGTGAGTAACCTCACTGAAAATGACTTTAAAAAACTTTACTGAACTATTTAATAGCTTCAGTGGCATACACTAGACAGTCTTAGTAAATTAAATATTTCTGATATGTAAAAACTTTTTAAACGTGCCTATTAGTGCCTGTGCACCCATGAAAATGAGTGCAATTTGAAGAGCCTTCCCTAACCAGCCCAATTGGTGGAATCTTGCAATTTGGACCTGGGAGGGCAAGGCTAGTTTTGTGGGCGGGACCTGAACCAGGTGAATTGAATCTTAAACCAGGATAAAAGATCGCAGAAAACACGACCATAATAGGTTTTGGGCGTAACTCACTTACGTTTAAAATTCCTTGATCTGATGCGCTGGCTCGGCCGATTCCGCCTAGATTGTGCTGATGTTACTAATGAAAACAAGCGGAAACTCTTCCCCAAGGACATTAAAGTAAATGAGAATTGTTTGTTACCGTCCGATTTTTAAAAAGACATCACAACAGTGACAGTAGATCTTTGAGACAAGATCATGTTCCTCAAGGGTTTTAACTGTATCTAAGTTATTATGCAGAATACAACAGAGTCAAGCACAACAAGCAGTTCTGAAAACTGGAAGGAAGACAGCAGAATTTGAAGAAGCTATTGAACGCAGACAGTTTTGCAAATGGCCGTGCAAATGCCCACGCAAACCTTTATGTCCACCTGGAGTAAGTCTGGTAACTGATGGCTGTGGATGTTGCAAAACCTGTGCAAAGCAATTTGGGGAGCTCTGCACTGAAGCGGACACCTGTGACCCTCACAAGGACTTGTACTGTGACTATTCTGGTGATAGGCCTAAGTATGAATTTGGAGTATGTGCACGTAAGTTAAACCCTAACAGTAATTTTCTGTTCAATAATGAAAATAATGAATTAGAATCTTTTAATTCACTCTATCATTATATTTGAATGCAATAGTTATGTCAATGTTACTTTTGTTTTGAAAAGAAAGACAGTCTGTCTACTGTAGACACATTTATACCCTTAAGAATGGCATATCTGTATTTCAAAAGTGCAACATCTGTAGTACATTAAAGTATTTACATGTCCAGCAAAAAGGCAGAACATTTATTCTTCATTTTTCAAATGGAAAGTTTTTCCCACAAACATTGGGTTACCAATTGGGGAAATTGTAGAAAACTACTGTTCCTGACAGAAGCAGTCCACATTAAGGAAAATTTATTAGGTGATATTCACAATCATGTGCGTGATGACCTTACAAGTGTGCTTCTTCTAATGCCTAATCTACTACTACATCCAAGTTTTCTGCAGGTGCGAGGAGCTTCTGTTAGTATAAGTACAAAGGGATGGCGGTGACCAAAATATGGTTTGCCTGTGGGTTGCAAGTCAGAAACATACATAAGACGTAGGAGCAGGAGTAGGTCATTTGGCCCCTCAAGCCTGCTCCGCCATTTAGTAAGATCATGGCTGATCTGATCTTGGCCTCAACTCCACTTCCCTGCCTGCTCCCCATAACCCTTCATTCCCTTACCATTCAAAAATCTGTCTACCTCCACCTTAAATATATTCAATGACCCAGCCTCCACAGCTCTCTGGGGAAGAGAATTCCAAAGATTCATGACCCTCAGAGAAGAAATTGCTCCTCATTTCCATTTTAAATGGGTGTCCCCTTATTCTGAAATTATGCCCCCTAGTTCTAGATTCCCTCCACGAGGGGAAACATCCTCTCTGCATCTACACTGTCAAGCCCCTTCAGAATCTTATATGTTTCAATAAGATCCCCTCTCATTCTTCTAAACTCCAATGAGTATAGGTCCAACCTGCTCAACCTTTCTTCATAAGACAACCCCTTCATCTCCGGAATCAACCTCGTGAACCTTCTCTGAACTGCCTCCAATGCAAGTATATCCTTCCTTAAATAAGGAGACCAAAACTGTATGCAGTACTCCAGGTGTGGTCTCACCAATGCCCTGTACAGTTGTAACAGGACTTCCCTACTTTATACTCCATTCCCCTTGCAATAAAGGCCAACATTCCATTTGCCTTCCTAATTACTTGCTGTACTTGCATGCTAACTTTTTGTGATTCATGTACGAGGACCCCCAGATCCCTCTGTACCTCAGCATTTTGTAATCTCTCCCCATTTAAATAATAATTTGCTTTTTTATTTTTCCTACCAAAGTGGATAATCTCACATTTTCCCACCTTATACTCCATCTGCCAGATTTTTGCCCATTCATTTAGCCTATCTATATCCCTTTGGAGATTCTTTGCGTCCTCTGCACAATTTGCTTTCCCACCTATCTTTGCATCATCGGCAAATTTGGCTACATTACACTCGGCCCCTTCATCCAAGTCATTAATATAGATTGTAAATAGTTGAGGCCCCAGCACTGATCCCTGCAGCACCCCACTAGTTACAGTTTGCCAACCTGAAAATGACCCATTTATCCTGACTCTCTGTTTTCTGTTAGTTAGCCAATCCTCTATCCATGCTAATATATTACCCCCAACCCCGTGAGCTCTTATCTTGTGCAGTAACCTTTTATGTGGCACCTTATCAAATGCCTTCTGGAAATCCAAATACACGACATCTACTGGTTCCCCTTTATCCACCCTGCTCATTACATCCTCAAAGAACTCCAGCAAATTTGTCAAACATGATTTTCCTTTCATAAAACTATGCTGACTCTGCTTGACTATATTATGATTTTCTAAATGTCCTGCTACCACTTCCTTAATGATGGACTCCAGCATTTTCCCAATGACAGATGTTGGGCTAACTGGTCTATAGTTGCCTGCTTTCTGTCTCCCTCCTTTCTTAAATAGGGGCGTTACATTTGCAGTTTTCCAGTCCGCTGGGACCTCTCCAGAATCCAGGGAATTTTGGTAGATTACAACCAATGCATCCACTATCTCTGCAGCCACCTCTTTTAAGACCCTAGGATGCAGGCCATCGGGTCCAGGGGACTTGTCCACCTTTAGTCCCATTAGTTTGCCTAGTACTTTTTCTCTAGTGATAGTGATTGTTTTAAGTCCCCTCCCCCACCTCAATAGCCCCTTGAATATCCATTATTGGGATGCTCTTAGTGTCTTCTGCCGTGAAGACGGATACAAAATATTTGTTCAAAGTCTCCGCCATTTCCCTGTTTCCCATTATTAATTCCCCAGACTCATTTTCTAGGGGACCAACGTTTACTTTAGCTACTCTCTTCCTTTTTATATACCCGTAGAAGCTCTTACTATCTGTTTTTATATTTCTTGCTAGCTTACTCTCATAAGCTATCTTCTCTCTCTTTATCATTTTTTTAGTTGTCCTTTGCTGGTTTTTAAAAATTTCCCAATCCTCTGGCCTTCCACTATTCTTTGCAACATTGAATACCTTTGTTTTCAATTTGATACCATCCTTTACTTCCTTAGTTAGCCACGAATGGTTCATCCTTCTCTTAGAGTCTTTCTTTCTCACTGGAATATATCTTTGCTGAGATTTATGAAGTATCTCCTTAAATGTTTGCCACTGCTTTTCTACAGTATTACCCTGTAATATATTTTCCCAGTCCACTTTAACCAAGTCTGCCTTCATACCTTTGTAATTATCTTTCTTTATGTTCAGGACACTAGTTTGAGACCTAGCTTTCTCACCCTCAAACTAAATTTGAAATTTTACCATGCTATGATCACTCTTTCCAAGAGGATCCTTCATTTCAAAATCATTAATTAATCCAGTCTCGTTACACATTACCAGATTTAAAATAGTCTGCTGTCTGGTTGGTTCCACAATGTATTGTTCCAAGAAACCATCCCACGTATACTCTGAGAACTCTTCCTCAAGTCTACCTTTGCCAATTTGCTTTGTCCAATCAATATGAAGATTAAAATCTCCCATGATTATAGCCGTACCTTTCTTACAAGCCTCTATTATTTCTTGATTTATACTCTGTCGTACAGTGTGGCTACTGTTTGAGGGCCTATAGACCACTCCCACCAGTGACTTCTTACCCTTATTATTTCTTATCTCCACCCAAACTGATTCTATGTCTTGATCTTCTAAGTCAATATCATTTCTCACTACTGCACTGATCTCATCCCTTATTAACAGAGCTACACCACCTCCTTTTCCTTTCTGCCTAACCTTACGAAATGGCAAATACCCCTGAATATTCAGTTCCCAGCTTTGGTCACCTTGCAACCAGGTCTCTGTAATGGCTATCAGATCATACCCATTGATTTCTATTTGTGCTGTCAACTCATCTATCTTGTTACGAATGTTGCATGCATTCAGATATAGAGCTTTTAATTTTGTCTTTTTACCATTTTTCCCTACTCTGACCCCTCTTTCTGATGCACTCTTATGTGTATACGCTCTGTCCCTTCCTGTCACACTCTGGTTATCATTACCCCTATCGCTACCCTGCACTTTTGCCTTCTCATTTTTCTTTGACTTTTTTAATTTCCGCTCAGCGTATCCCTCCCCCCCACTATTTAGTTTAAAGCCCTATCTACAGCCCTAGTTATTCGATTTGCCAGGACACTGGTCCCAGCCTGGTTCAAATGAAGCCCGTCCCAACAGAACAGCTCCCTCTTACCCCGGTACTGGTGCCAATGCCCCAAGAATCGAAACCCATTTCTCCCACACCAATCTTTGAGCCACTCATTCATCTCTCTGATCTTATTTACCCTATGACAATTTGCACGTGGCTCAGGTCGTAATCCAGAGATTATTACCTTCGTGATTCAGCTTTTTAATTTAGCCCCTAGCTGCTCCTACTCCCTCAGCAGAAACTCTTTCTTTGTCCTACCTATGTCATTGGTACCAACATGGACCATGACAATTGGATCTTTCCCCTCCCACTCTAAGTTCCTCTCCAGCCCAGAGGAGATGTCCTTTACCCTTTATCCTTTAACCGTGCAGGCAACACAGCCTTCGGGACACACGCTCTTGGCTGCAGAGAACAGTGTCTATCCCCCTAACTATACTGTCCCGTACCACTACCACATTTCATTTTGCTCCCCCCACTTGAATGGCTCCCTGTACCACGGTGCTGTGGTCAGTTTGCTCATCCTCACTGCAGTTCCTGCTCTTGCCCACACAGAGAGTAAGAACATCGTAACTGTTGGACAAGAGCAAGGGCTGAGGCTCCTCCACCACTACCTCCTGGGTCCCCATACCTGCCTCCCTTGTAGTCACACCCACCTGTCCCTGACCATGGACCAAATTTGAATTAATTAATCTAAGGGGTGTGACTGCCTCATGGAACACAGCGTCCAGGTAACTCTCCCCCTCCCTGATGTGTCGCAGTGTTTGAAGCTCGGACTCCAGCTCATCAACATGGAACTGAAGTTCCTCAAGCTACCAACACTTACTGCAAATGTGGTCGCCGTGGACCTCAATGGTGTCCACCAGCTCCCACACGTTGCAGCAGTAACACATCGCCTGCCCTGTGTAGGGGGTGGTGGTTTGTGTCAGCTTCACCTCTGACTTCTGAGCGGTTCGAATCGCTCCCACTCCCTTGGTTCTAGACCCTGGACTTATTTGGGGGTTGTGATGAAAAGTGCAGCAGACAACTGAGTTTGATGAAAGAACTTCGATCTTTATTCAAGAAAGTAAAACACAACACAAACACTCTTAACACTCTAAAGGTGGGGAACACTTTGGTACAAGTAAGGGAAATAACATTAAAAGAATACTTCACCCCTCCCAATCCCACTTCACTAGCTAGGTTGGACTCTGGAGAACCAGGGATAATGCTCACCAAACGAATCCTTGACAGTTGAGAGTTAGGGTTTAGAGTCTTTTGAGTAAAAAGTTTCGTAAGGCCCTTGTTGCCGCGAGGTGGCCGATGGTCACTGAGGCGGTCGCTCTGGTCTCTTCTTGCGTGTCGGCCTGCTTCTGGAGCTGTTGGCCTTCTTTGTTGAACTTCTTTCTGTTGAACTCTGCCTCTGTTTAAACTGTCTTCTTCCGAGCTGTGGAACTGCCTTCTTGCAGATCTATAACTGTTGTGCTGGAGAATTGGAGAACTCCCTTCTTACTGAACTGTCTTCTTTAACTGCCCAACTTGCTTCTTCTGCTGAAAACAGGCTTTCAATTGAACTCCAAACTGCAGAACTGCCTTCTGTTGAACTTGAACTGTTGTTACTGGAGAACTCTTGATTTGAGGCCTCGTTAACAGTAACGACTTTACTAGCGTGTTAACTGGTTTAGTAAATGTGTGAAGTGGTTTCAGGATAGCTCCATCCTGTCGATCTGTTGTTTAATCGGAGTTTGAATTGTCCTCATGTTTTGGGTTTCTTGACTGGGCCTAGGACTTCTATCCTGATGGGCCCTGTAATCGGTTTGATGGGACCTGTTGTTTTGGGTGGGACTGTCTTCTGCCAGGGTCTATTGTCAAAATATTAATGCTTGCTGGGGCTTTGAGTGAGGTCATCCTGGTTCCCCAGACATTGCAATTAACTGCAATACCCAAAACTGCTTTTACAGAGGTCAAACCCAACTTCCTTCACAGCCTTTTCTCCCCTTACAGGCCCAGACATGTTTTTAAAATGCCAAAACTTGGTTTTTGGTCTTAAATTCCTTATGTTAGGCCCAAATGCATTTTTATCACTCTGAGGTAGTTCCAAAGTCCTTTTTCCTTAGGTTTTGGGGATCTGCAAATTTTGGAAACCTTACACCTGCCATCTCTAATGTATTTAATTAATTAAGTGTTTAATTTTTGAACGCTTAGTTTTTAATCCCAGCTTTTAATTTAAACCAATACCCAAGAAAAAGAGAGAAATACTGACCAACCAATCGCTTCCCTGCTTTCCTGTGATGTCACACTTTGAATCTTTCTACTTCTTACCCTCCCAGCTCGGTTAACGCTGCTCCGGGCTCACTCTCTTGTAGTCCCCGTCATACAAGGCAGGAGGATCCTGAGACTTTGAGAATCTGAAAGTACTGCAAAAGATAGTGCCATTGGCATCTCCATTCTTTCATTATTGAGGGTGGGCCAAAGACCAAACCATCTCTCCTAATATATGTATCCATGATAGCCAATGCCAAAGCCCTGATTCCTTATGTCAGGATCCATGCACCAGTTGGTACAAGAGATGCTTCCCCACATAAGCAGAAGAAACTGTCTGAATGTCAGCTCTAAATGCCTGATGGAAAAAGTAGAATAGATAGCCTACTTCAAAGTTTTAACAGACAAATCACACATTTTTGGACTGTTGTCTGGCTTCTTTTCGTCTGATTCCTTAGTCTGAGCCTTGGATGCAGAACTGTTAAAAATTATCCATGCCAAAAAGCACCTAACTATTTAGTGCGGACCGGTATTGAGACAGTGAATAGTTAAGAACTGAAGCATGCAGGGCTGAAGGAAAACCTTACATTACAAATTACAATCACCAATATTAGCAAACACTTAACATTCTTCTGTCTACTTTTTTTTAAACAGAGGCATTAACCCATTTAAAATAAATGGATTAAAGCCACAGCCAAAATAATGGATGGAGGTGTAATTGCAACATGTTAAGCATTTATTCACTAATGCCACCAACAGTAGTTCCTAGCCTCAAGACTTTTCATTGAAAAAATAGCTCAGCACCATCAGACTGAGACAGAGAGAAATGGGCCTGTAGTTACATCCACGCACTTATTTTAAGAGTTCTTGGATTTATTCCACGTGGTAACGTATTCCTTTTGGTTGGTTTCCTACCTTATGAGATGACTGAGGCATACTAAGCACACTATTGTCTCTGGAATATTTATACTCTTTCCTGACCTGTTCCAGATGTGATTGAATGATTACTGCCAATTTCCAAATGTAAGGTACTTTCTGAATTCTCCACTCTAAAGCCCTTCAGATCCCCCACCTTTTTAGTATTTCAGAAGACATTCTGCCTACGTTGAGGCTTTTCAACGCTAAACTCCGCTTTACTATATGTTCTATCTCTTTCAACATCATTTCTCTCTTCTGTCTTACTAACTTGATCAGCGCACCCAATAAGTGAAATGGTGAGAAAGAATAGCCTGTGTACAAATAGCAGAGTGAAATACAGTGAGCAGAATAACATGGGCAGGGCACATGTGCTGTATGATCTCAGAGTAGCAGCCTCAGAAGATGATGGAGTGGGTGTCAGGTAGGGGGAAACTGTATGGACAGCAAAAGCTAAAATGGTGGGATTGCTTACAGGAAGACCTGAATGGAAGAATGATATTGGGCAGACAGCTGGGAGAACATAATTGTGGAGTTGTGTAACATTTATGCCCAACCTGGTCACAGCAACTGACTGACTGAACAGTTCTGCGGCTCATTATTGAAAATAAGAGGGTTATAACACACAGCCCACATCATAAATTCAGTACTTCTTAATGAAACTAAAATTCCTTCTAATTCTACGCTTGTGAGATTTTCAACAGCAATGAAAACAAGACACTGTACAGAAAAGAAAATTCACTAGGTTGTATATAATTATTCAGTAAATTTAGGAGAGTAATTTAATCTCAAAGTGCAAATGACATCATTCTCGTGTCTTATATCATCTGAACTCCTGGACATGATTACTGCCTCATATTTTAAATGCTGAGTGACTCTGGATTACAGACAATTTTGTTCAAATAAAAATCACTAGACATATCAGTATAGTATACTTTAAAAACATAAAGCGATAGTTTCAATGTAATTTGTTACTCTATTTTATACTTGATATTTGATCTGTGAATGTGTCACATTTTCAAACAGTAGAACTTGATACTTGATGAATGGTTATAGACAGGGCCACTGTTTTGCAGTGACTGAATAAGTCAAGTTTAATTATTATAATAAAGGATGATTCTGACTATTTTACCATGAAAGCCACAAATCAATAGCCTTCATTATAAGGGACCATTATCCAAGACACTGGCAGAAAGGGCACTTATGGCAAATTTTCCACTGCATTTGAAAAGGGAAGTTCTGCCAGAGTTACCTGCCTAATCATCCAGCATGACAACACAAAAATTTCAACTTGCAGAAGTAGGGAGGAGGGGGGTGAATTTCTCCTACTCATCACCCCTTTGGTGGAAGAGCAACAGAAACCCTGATAAAACAGTGTAAATGTTTACGCCATTTGTCTGGGGGAGAGAACCCCCAGATATCCAATCAGCTGCAACTAATAACATTGGTGGATTTTGAGCGTGTGAAAAATTGTTTTCACACAAATATATATATCACTGGTGAAAGTTCTGTCAAAACCCTTTTTCTGCCACATTTACAATTTCTTTCCTGAAAGTGAGCAGAAATTTTGCCAACATCTAGAATATTCTCTCCTCTCTCCTGGCATGGTAGATAACTGCCCATTTATTATAATTTTCAAAGCCGCAGAAATCAAAATTCAGTTGGTTAGAACCTTGCACAGCCAATAGACTAGGACAATAGTGAAATATTTATCTGTTTACGGGGTTTCAAAAATGGGGATTGGCAATTATGCTTTTGACACCTATTTTATATATCATTTACTCATTAATTTCTCAAACTGCTCTTTGCTTTCTCTAGATACTATTGGAGTTGGGTGTGAGTTAAATGGAATCTATTATGCGCATGGTCAGACATTCCAGCCTCACTGCCACTATAAATGCACATGTGTGAATGGTGCATTTGGATGTACGCCTACCTGTACAAAGAAATTGGCAGCTGGCCAGTGTAGAAATCCCAAGGCCATAAAGGGCTCTGAATATTGCTGTGAAAAGTCCACTTGTGATGAGACTGGAGGGAAGAGTCAGCAGGCTACAGCATATAGAGTAATGTCTGGTAGGTGATTTAAGTAAGTTCACACAGTCTTGTGGTTGCCAATGTAAATAATGTTTATACCTCAGTTGCGAAGGAGTAACACATTTGGTCATACTCAGCTAAGTCAATGGATAGCACTTCAACTTGTCTGACAGGTGTGTGATTGATTTGGTCAGTTCTTAGCCAGCCAAAAATGTGGCGATGCCTCCACTCGAGGTAGAATAGCCTGGATTACTCATAGGCCCCTTTTGGTATTTGTGCGCTCAGAAAAATCACAGAGCAGCATTGATATTGAAGGAATCTGCAAATCTGTGGATATGGAAGAAAAAAGACTCAAACAGGCAAACTGGGAATTAAAATCCAAATAAATAAAAATAAAAATTGGCACCGAGTACAGACCATGTAATATTGGCATAGAATTGTTTTATAATGCAGCCTTTTTTAGATAGCTGATTCTAACATTTAAGGAATGTAAAATTTTCAGCATTTTCATTTTTTTAAAATAAGAGTTAGTATGTGATTGCAAGAAAAATGAATTTTAAACAGTCACACCAGAGATTGCTTATTTTTGTTAAGTTACATTTATTTATATAAGGCAAGGGAATTTTTGGAAATCTGGGATTAGAACATCGACATTTATTTTTTTGAATAACTTTGTTTAAATATTATGCGGATAACATAATCAGGGGAACTAACCCTGTCCAGGAAGGAGTTTTGATTTTGTAAAGATTTAGTACAGCAGTAAGGCCAAAAAATATTGCTAACATTTTAACATCATTTGAAAGTGTAAAAACTTTGTGGCACACGAGGATCACATGGGTGTATCCCAACCAACTGGTTATCAGAACCAGTGGGACCTCCCAACATGCCCTTTGTATATTATTTCATCATATTCCATCAGCTTTCATGCTAAATTAAAATTGTTTAATAAAGTACAGTACTATAACTAATACATGATCAGCTAAAAGAATTATTTACACATCCTAACAGGGTCTTTCCAAAACTATTGAAGTAAAGATAGATTTGGACGGGATGTCTGGTAAAGTAAAGTAAGATGTCCCTCTCATTTTCTATTTCCATAACGAGACTTACAAAGTATATGAAAATGTTTACACTGCCACATGTATCACTTCTTTCCTCCTCCCAATTCTATTATTAGTGTCATAGATGGATAGAATAAATATTACTGGGTTGACAAGTTATAATGATGTTTTCTTTCTGGTTTTAACTACAGTATTATAATTTTACTAAACGGAACAGAAATTTAAGCATAGAACTATTGAAGTTTACAGCACAGAAGGAAGTCATTTGGCCCAATAGGTTTGAGCCAGCTTTTTGTTCGAGCAATCCAAAACGAATCCCATAGCCCTGTATGGGGAGAGAGCTGGGCAGTGCGATTAGCCATTTGGTCCATTGTGCCTGTGCCACTGCTAACTATACATCAATGTTATCTACTCATCTACTATCACATTTTCCTGCTCTTTCCCTGCATGCTTCAAATATTTCCTTTTCAATTGTTTACCTGAATCCCTCTCAAATGCTGTGATTGACTCAGCCTCAATTGAAAGTTTTGGTAATACATTCCATATTTTGATCATTCTTTGCATGGAAAAAAATCTCCTAACCTTCCTCTTTATGCTAATCCAAAATGTATGCTCTCTAATTACCTATTTGCCCCCCAGTGGACATCATGTTTTCACTATTTACCCTTTCAAAAGCTTTAGTTCTTTTACCAGCTCCCTCCTTAACCTTCTTTGCTCCAAAGAAATGCAGTCCATGTTTTTCAATTCTTTCATCAGAATTATATTCTTTCATCCGTAGTATCATCCTAGTAAATGTACATTGCACCTTTCCCATGGCTCCAGTAGAGGGGTTGTTTTTTAAGTTCCGAAGTGCAAAGTGAGGAAAAGAGGCAGAGAACCATGACACTGGGTCTTCATTCCCTCGATGTTGTCCCGCGATTTTCGGAGCGGTAAGAGTACGTGCATCTACAACAGGCACAAATAATGTAAGGTCCATGGTAATGAGGTGGGAGGGGCTATTCCCAGCCCTTACTTTTCCTTCCCTAATGCTGAAAGGATGTTCATTTTGAAGAGCACCCAGCCCCTCTCCAGTTGAAGGATTAGAGGGGGACAGGCAACAAAGGCCCGAGGACCCAAGATAAGTCCTGCTTTCCTTTAAGGACAGAGATTGGCACTGCTTTTGGACAGCAGCCAGAGGGCTCCAATGTCAGTAGTCATTCTCACTGCTGAAGTTCCTTGTTTCCAAGTGCATGCTGGGGGCACATCAGGGGTGGGATAATGACTTAGCCCTAGAAATGCAGGTGGGTTCAGGGCATTGCCAAAAACTGAACATAGTACTGCAACTGTAGCTCAACCAAGGTCTTGTACAGAATCATCTTTGGTTCTTTACTCTTGTATTAAATTCTCTTTTATATAAAACTCATGAACCCTTTTAAAGTTATTTTGCAATCTTGCTTTTAAAGATCTTTTTTATCTGTACCCCTAGCTGTCTGTTCCTGCAGTCCATTGAGAATTTTACTGTTTAGATTATATTTCCATTCTCTATTTTCCAAACTATTTCACTGCAGTTGCGACCTATCTGCCTATACCCTAACCTCACTATATCCTGTAATCTTCTGCATTCTTCCTCACAGTTTGCTTTTGTCAGCAAATTTTGATAGTGAGCTCTCTATATCCATGTCCAAATTATTTATGTATATGCAGATCCCAAGGGCACACTACTAGCTACATCTTGCTAATCTGAGAAACATCTATTTCATCCTTCTCTGCTTTCTATCCTTCAGCCATCTCTCTCTATGCCATTACTTCACCTTTAATACCATGGGCCTTAAACTTGAATCTGAAGACAAATTAATTTCTGTATTGACATGTCTTAGTCCTATGTTTATTTATATTACCAGTTTATAAGGCAAGACCAGTAATATGGCGGAAGAAATGCATGCTTCAAACAACTCCATGGAGCACATGTTCAAAATCCTGTGACATAGGAATTTCAGTCAGAGTGACAAATGACAACAGCAAGTGTGAACTTGGGAGAGAAAGTAGATTGTGCTTTATTCGACCTTGCAACACAAGCATATTGAAAAATCTGAAGGTAAATCACAATGGAAAGAATCTACCAGTCACATTAGCAACATTTTTTCAGGGGGAGAGAGAGAGATAAAAAGTTAATTTGATTGCATGGAAGTAAATATTCATGTACTACAATGACGAAGACACCACCTGAAAATAACAGGCATACCGCTGGGCCATCTGGTAGTCAGAGATGAGATTGGTATGTAAACGCAATGGGCCTGAAATTGTTGATTGGGGGAGGGCAGAAATTGGTCATTTTTCAAAAAGGGGGTGGGTGCAAAATGTGTGAAAGAACCTGGATGCTCAGTTGGAATCCCAATCCACACAGATGAGCTTTTCTTCCTCGCACAACCCCACATCCAATAGTTTGGGGGCATGTCTGGAGCGTCCCCGCGCTACCCCAAGAATTCCACTCAGCTTGCCCCCTTTAGGCACGTGCAGGTTCCATTGTTGGTCTACCAAAGGCCCCAAAGATATGAAGAAACAAAAGCTAACTAATCCCAAGGACTTCAATTACCTTCAAACTGCAGCTCTTTTTCTCCCTGCGGGAAGTTTTTTCTGGCATCTCCAGTCCAATAAGGTCCCCAAGCTTTCTCTTTAGGATCAACATAAATCCTGAAGTTGATGAAAGGAAAACAGAATCACTATGTAAGAAACTACATTATAGTTTTGGCACAGAGTTGCAAACTATTTATTATTTTCTATTCTATGAGGAGTTAGAAAAGTTTAACTACTACTGTAAAAATGTTTTTTCATTGCTATTATTTGTTTGTTCTATTACAGTTTAATAAATTTGTTTTGTAATTAAAGCCAAAACAAAGTCTATTGTAATTATTCTACAGTTTTTGAAAACAGAGGATTCTTGAGGCATAGAATAGCTGAAGTAGTCTAAGAAAGGATACCCAAGTTTTGCTACGATACTTTAATGAGATATCAAGACAAGTACAGTTGAGGTACATTCCCACTAGGGGGAAAGGTAGGCAACTATAGTCAGAGCTCCCTGGATGACGAAAGAGATAGAGAATAAGATGAAGCAGAAAAAGAGCACGCATGACAGATGTCAGGTCGTGAATACAACTGAGAATCAGGCTAAATATAGAAAGTTCAGAGGAGAAGTGAAAAAGAACATAAGAGGGGCAAAGAGAGGGTATGAGAATAGAATGGCAGCTAACATAAAAGGTAATCCAAAAGTATTCTATAGGCATATAAATAGTAAAGGAGGAGGGGTGGGGCCGATTAGGGACCAAAAATTAGACCTACACATGGAGGCAGAGGGTATGGCTAAGGTGCTAAATGAGTACTTTGCATCTGTCTTCACCAAGGAAGAAGATGCTGCCAATAGACATAGTGGAGGAGGAGGTAGAGGAGATACTGGATAGGATAAAAATTGATAAAGATGAGGTACTAGAGAGGCTGGCTGTACATAAAGTAGATAAGTCACCAGGACCAGATGGGATGCATCCTAGGACGCTGAGGGAAGTGAAGGAAGAAATCGAGGAGCTACTGGCCATAATCTTCTAATTCTCCTTAGATACGGGGTGGTGCTAGAGGACTGGAGAATTGCAAATGTTACACCCTTGTTCAAAAATGGGTGTAAAGATAAACCCAGCAACTACAGGCTAGTCAGTTTAACCTTGGTAGTGGGGAAGCTTTTAGAAACAATAATCAGGGACAAAATTAACAGTCACTTGGACAAATGTGGATTAATTAAGGAAAGCCAGCATGGATGTGTTAAAGGCAAATCGTGTTTAACTAACTTGATTGAGTTTTTTGATGAGGTAACAGGGAGGGTTGATGGTGTACATTGATTTCCAAAAGGCATTCAACAAAGTGCCACATAATAGGCTTGCCAGCAAAGTTGGAGCCCATGGAATAAAGGGGACAGTGGCTGCATAGATATGAAATTGGCTAAGTGACAGGAGAGTAGTGGTGAATGGTTGTTTTTCAGACTGGAGGAAGGTATACAGTGGTGTTCCCCAGGGGTCGGTTCTAGGACCACTGCTTTTCTTGATATATATTAATGACTTGAATGTGGGTGTACAGGGCACAATTTCAAAATTTGCAGGTGACACAAAACTTGGAAGTATAGTGAACAGTGAGGAAGATAGTGATAAACTTCAAGAGGACATAGACAGGCTGGCGGAATGGGCGGACACGTGGCAGATGAAATTTAACGCAGGAAAATGCGAAGTGATACATTTTGGTAGAAAGAATGAGGAGAGGAAGTATAAACTAAAGGGTAGAATCCTAAAGGGGGTGCATGAACAGAAAGCTAGGGGCATATGTGCACAAATCGTTGAAGGCGGCAGGGCAGGTTGAGAAAGCAGTTAAAAAGCTTACGGGATCCTGGGCTTCATGAATAGAGGGGTATAGAGTACAAAAGCATGGAAATTATGATGAACCTGTATAAAACACTGGTTCGGCCTCAACTGGAGTATTGTGTCCAATTCTGGGCACCGCACTTTAGGAAGGATGTGAAGGCCTTGGAGAGTATGCAGAAAAGATTTACGAGAATAATTCCAGGGATGAGGGACTTCAGTTAAGTGGATAGACTGGAGAAGCTGGGGTTGTTCTCCTTAGAGCAGAGAAGATTGAGAGGAGATTTGATAGAGGTGTTCAAAATCATGAGGGGTCTGGACAGAGTAGATAGAGAGAAACTCTCCCCATTGGCAGAGGGTCGAGAACCAGAGGACACAGATTTCAGGTGATTGGCAAAAGAACCAAAGGCGACATAAGAAAAAACTTTTTTACGCAGCGATTGGTTAGGATCTGGAACGCACTGCCTGAAAGGGTGGTGAAGGTAGACTCAATCACGGCTTTCAAAAGGGAATTGGATAATACCTGAAAGAAATTTTTTTGCAGGGCTACAGGGAAAGGGCGGGAGAGTGGGACTAACTGAGGTGCTCTTGCAGAGAGCCGGCATGGGCTCGACAGGCCAAATGGCCTTCTTCCGTGCTGTAACCATTCTATGATTCTATGATAAGTGGACACATTCTCAAAGACACAAGGACCTAGGGCTCACCTACAGGAGTATTCTGACACACAGAAACCAAAAATAACTGGAGTAAAAAAGTATAAAGTACCCAAAACATAGCAGTAATTATAAGTGTGATTCTCCATTCCTGCACTCCCAATAGAGAGACCATCTCAAGAAATTGTAAGTGCACATACGACCCAGCAAGTCCTCCTCCCGAAATCACCTTAGTATCGATTTTCTTTATGTGCAGGAACCCCTAGAACCCTAAACTCACTCAGCAACTTCTGCTCATGCCTGTGCTGAACCAATAAGGCCAACCCTGAACTGTGTTGTTCTGATCTTCTTTACCCCTGAGCTGCTTGTTTATCACCCTCTTGGTGTCTATATCATTCCCTATTAAAACATTGAACGGCTTGGATAATACCTGCACAGCCAAAATATTCCAGCCAAACTCTGTGGTTACTTGCAGTCCCTGAATGTGGGTAACTTTGGTCTTTAAATTATGGTAGTCCCTCACCTGGCATTAATAAATATTGTGAAAAACCGGTGTCTCTCAACCCCTTCATGTGCATTCCATTTACTGTGACTGTGGGTAAGGACACCAGCAGAACTCCCCCCGCCCCACTCCTGCTCTTCTTTGAAAAGTGCTGGGGGATTTTTTACATCCACTTGAGAAAGGAGATGGATCCTCTATCTACATTGATGGCGGTCACATTACTGACCGTTCGCATACCTTATGAGCTCACAAGGCCTCCGAGATTCCATCACAAGAGTCCAGCAGTGATTTGCCTTGTGTCCTAACTTACCCCATTTAAAATACCTGGGGGCATAATTTCCACAGAGGTTCTCCACCATAAATGGCTGTTTACCCCATTTCTCCCAATTTCTGTCAAAGTTCCGGTGCATAATTGAGAGAATCCTGTGGAAGTTCCAGGCGCTGATCCCATTATATTCAGATCTCTGACCTGCTTGGATGGCAAGCTCTGGCCTCACCCGGGGTGGGATAAGTTGCTAGCTCTGAGTGGTTCATTCATGGCGTGGCATGAGCCAGCTAGATGAGTGTTCCTCTCTGTCTGTTCAAGAATATGACAATGTTCTTTCTCCATCTGGTCAGCCTCAAGCTGGCACTTTTTGTTACTCATTCGCTTCAGCCTTGCATCATTCCCTCCCCCTGCAGGTTGCATTTTTCTTGCCCTTCTTCCTATTTGCATTGCCCTTCTGCTGTTCTACATTGCTCAAGCTGCATTTGAAACTCTCACTATTATTAGCTGAAACTCTCTCTCCTTTGCTTTCTCTTTAGTTGATAACCCTGCTAACTCATGCTCGATCTCTTTTGAATTAGACACTTTTGAAATGTCCTTGTTGCTATTCATATATGTTTTTTCATATTTTGAATTGCCTCCATCAACAGTATGCTGTGACATTCCACAAACTGACTCATCTGGCTTTAATACACATGTTCATTGTTTACAGCCTGTAGTTTTTATAAAACTTTTGTGAATTCATTAAAAAAAACATTTAAACACAGCTCATTCCCAAATCGTTGCCATGAAGGAAGAAAAAAAAATCAAAAATTCTTAAACATGATGCATGGAAGAGTGGAAAAGGAGGGGGAGTAGCCCTGATAATAAAGGATGACATAAGGACAGTAGCGAGAAAGGATCTCGGCTCGGAAGATCAGGAAGTAGAATCTGTAGGGGTGGAGATAAGGAATAACAAGGGGCAGAAAACACTGATGGGAGTAGTATATAGGCCCCCTAACAGTAGCTATACCATTGGACCGAATATTAATCAAGAAATAGTAGGAGCTTGCAACAAAGGTAATGCAATAATCTTGGGGGACTTTAATCTTCATATAGACTGGACAAATCAAATTGGCAAAGGTAGTCTGGAGGATGAGTTAATGGAATGCATTCAGGACAGCTTCCTAGAACAATATGTCATGGAACCAACCAGGGAACAGGCTATTTTAGATCTTGCATTGTGTTATGAGACAGGGTTAATTAGCAATCTCATAGTAAAGGATCCTCTGGGGCAGAGTGATCATAATATGATAGAATTTCACATTAATTTTGAGAGTGACTTGCCTAAGTCTGAAACTAGAGTCTTAAACTTAAATAAAGCCAATTACATAGGTATGAGGGGCGAATTGGCTAAGGTAGATTGGAAAAATAGATTAAAAGGTATGGCGGTAAATAAGCAGTGGCTAGCATTTAAAGAAATATTTCATAATTCTCAACAAAAATACATTCCATTGAGAAATAAAAACTCCACAGGGAAAGTGATCCAACCGTGGCTGACTAAAGAAGTTAAGGATAGCATTAGATTGAAAGAAGAAGCTTATAATGTTGCAAAAAATAATAATAAGCCTGAGGATTGGGAGAGTTTCAGAAACCAGCAAAGGTTGACCAGAAAATTGATAAAAAGGGAAAAAATAGAATATGAGAGAAAACTAGCAAGAAATATAAAAGCAGACTGTAAGAGTTTCTACAAGTATGTAAAAAGGAAAAGAGTAGCAAAAGTAAACATTGGTCCCTTAGAGGCTGAGACAGGAGAAATTATTATGGGGAATAAGGAAATGACAGAAATGTTAAACAAATATCACAGTAGAAGACACAAAATGCATACCAAAAATGGTGGGGAACCAAGGATCTAATGAGGGTGAGGAACTTAACGGATTAATAGAAGTAGAGAAAAAGTACTAGAGAAACTAATGAGACTAAAAGCCAACAAATCCCTTGGACCTGACGGCCTACATCCTAGGGTTCTAAAAGAGGTGGCTGAAGAGATAGTGGATGCATTGGTTTTGATCTTCCAAAATTCCCAAGATTCTGGAATGATCCCAGCAGATTGGAAGGTCGCAAATGTAACACTGCTATTCAAGAAAGGAGGGAGAGAAAAAATAGGGAACTACAGGACAGTTAGCCTGACATCAGTCGTCGGGAAAATGCTGGAATCCATTGTTAAGGAAGTGGTATCAAGTCACTTAGAAAATCATAACATGATTAGGCAGAGTCAACATGGTTTTATGAAAAGGAAATCGTGTTTGACAAATTTATTAGAGTTTTTTGAGGATGTAACTAGCGGGGTAGATAAAGGGGAACCAGTGGATGTAGTATATTTGGATTTCCAAAAGGCATTTGTTAAGGTGCCACATAAAAGGTTATTACACAAGATTATGGCTCATGGGGTTGGGGGTAATATAGTAGCATGGATAGAGGATTGGTTGATGGACAGAAAACAGAGAGTAGGGATAAACAGATCTTTTTCAGGTTGGCAGGCTGTAACGAGTGGGGTGCCGCAAGGATCAGTGTTGGGGCCTCAGCTATTTACAATCTATATTAATGACCTAGATGAAGGGACAGAGTGTAATGTATCCAAGTTTGCTGATGATACAAAGCTAGGTGGGACAGTAAGCTGTGAGGAGAACACAAAGAGTCTGCAAAGGGATATAGATAGACTAAGTGAGTGGGCAGTAAGGTGGCAGATGGAGTATAATGTTGGGAAATGTGAGGTTTTTCACTTTGATAGGAATAATAGAAAAACAGAATATTTTTTAAATGGTGAGAAACTTTCAAATGTTGGTGTTCAGAGAGATTTGGGTGTCCTCGTGCAAGAAACACAGAAAGCTAGCATGCAGGTACAGCAAACAATAAGGAAGGCAAATGGCATGTTGGCCTTTATTGCAAGGGGGTTGGAGTATAAGAGTAAGGAAGTCTTGCTACAATTGTACAGGGCCTTGGTGAGACCACACCTGGAGTACTGTGCACAGTTTTGATCTCTTTATCTAAGGAAGGATATACTTGCCTTGGAGGCGGTGCAACGAAGGTTCACTAAATTGATTCCTGGGATGAGAGGGCTGTCCTATGATGAGAGATTGTGTAGAATGGGCCTATACTCTCTGGAGTTTAGAAGAATGAGAGGTGATCTCATGGAAACATACAAGATTCTGAAGGGGATTGACAGGGTAGATGCTGAGAGGTTGTTTTCCCCTGGCTGGCGTGTCTAGAACTAGGGGGCACAGTCTCAGGATAAGGGGTAGGCCATTTAAGACTGAGATGAGGAGGAATTTCTTCACTCAGAGGGTTGTGAATCTTTGGAATTCTCTACCCCAGAGGACCGTGAATGCTGAGTCTTTGAGTATATTCAAGGCTGAGATAGATAGATTTTTGGACTCATGGGGAATCAAGGGATATGGAGATCGGGCAGGAAAGTGGAGTTGAGGTAGATGATCAGCCACGATCCTATTGAATGGCGGAGCAGGCTCGAGGGGCCGTATTGCCTACTCCTGCTCTTATTTCTTATGTTCTTATGTTCGAAACTGCATTCAGGATATTGGGCAGTGAGTAGAAGAAGTGCCTGTGTAATGCCTCAAATTCCAGTGTCTCCACTTCGACTACACCAGAATTCCACCCCAAGGAGGAGTGGAATTTTTGGGCTCTGGGTTTAGTTGACAATTCTGGTCAAAACAATGGAAGATTCCCTTAATAATAGTTTCTTGCCTTTAGCTGCCTTTTCAAAATTGGCAATAGTGCAAGTATGGATGCTAAACCAGTGCAAGGAAGTCTGGTCTTGATTTATTTTGCAAAATAGCACAACTAGAGGCTTCTATCATTCTCTGGCTGGACTGTTTATTGATTAACAAACACACAAATAAGCATTACATTTTTCCTTTTTCCTTTTAGAGAGGTAAGAAGTGTCTACAGACATTCCAACATACCAAGCCTGAAAAATTTGCTCTCTCTGGCTGCACAAGTAGAAGAAATTATAGACCGACGTACTGTGGTTCATGCTCAGATTCCCGTTGCTGTGTTCCTAACCAAGAAAAAACTGTGAAAGTAGAATTTAACTGTACTGATGGAGGAATTATCATGTGGAAGATGATGTGGATCACATCTTGCAAATGTCAACAGGCCTGTATTGACTCAGAGGACATGTTCTCAGATCTGAAACTACTGTAGTCAATCACATAGTTTACACCTTGACTGCTTGGTTCAGGAGTGGCATTAGAGAACAAAAACAATTGTACATGTCTTCTCGTTAGAAGAATGTGAATTTGCTTATACCATTTCTCTGTTTATGCAGCTAAACTACAGCGAAGAAACCAATCTCCTAAAGTTCTACAGCAACAAAACATCAAGTGCAGCATCTCCCACAAGACTAAATACCTTCTTCGTTTAAGAGCCCTATTTTACTCTGTTATGTCCTGTAAAACAGGATCCATTTGTAAAGCATACATGTATAATTAGTTTTTTTGCATGAGTCTTTCTTTAAATTGAATTTCTGTTGAGCTTTGTACAGCTCAGCACAAATCCTCTCCTATAAAAGTCAATATCAAAAAAATCTACAGGTACAATAATAAAAAGTCACTGCTTGTGATGCTGTATAACTGGCTTCTTCATAGATAGGTTTCAAAACAGATATTTGTAATGGCTGCAGAGCACTGAAAGGAAAATATCTAATGCATTGCTGCAATTAAGTTGCAATTGCCCGAAAATTAGACCTAATACGGGAGATTACGCACTGTGTACTCTCGCGTATTAGGTCCCGAAGTGCCGGTTTCCTGCATGCGCGGGAAACCGGCACTTCGGGTATGGCAAAGGGGGCGGTTCCTAAGTGAACCGTGTGCGCGCTACAGGTTGCGCGCACGCAGCACACTTAGTTTTTTTTTCAGGTTTGAACGCGCAGGTAAGTGTTGAAGATTTTACACATGAAGAAAGCAGGCGTAAGACCCCCTTTTAACAAGGTAAGTAGTTAATTAAGTATTATTTTAATTTTTTTTCAACAGGTTTATCTTTTTTAGAGACTTTAAAGAAAGGTAAGTTTATTTTTATAACTTTTAAAAAGAATTTAAATTTTTTCAAAAATTTAAATTTTTGTTTAAAGTGGTTAATTTATTTAACTATAGTTATTTTATTAATGTGATGGCTTTTTTTTAAAATTTAATTGAGGTTTAGCTGTTCTTTTGGGGGCTTGTTGTATTCATAGTTTTGACAGCTCTTCCTGTCAAAACTATGAATGAAAGATGGTGTGCTGCCATTGGCTCTAACTGGCCCACGTGATCCCAGAGGTAGCATCGAACTAACTGCCCCTCTGGGACACGCACACACTGCGCGCCGGCACCAGGGAGAGGCCCAGGAACTGAAGTTCGTGTGGGCCAAAACCATAAAGGTAGGCGCGGAGTGCGATATCGCGGGGGATCCTTACCCCCGCGGCAACCATCGAACTCCCAATTTCTGGGCCATTATATTCAAATATCCATTATTCTGCACATGTTGATACACAGATTTATTGTTCAGTTGATTAAACTTGTTCACAGCTAGTCAATATTTAACAGTTGTCAACCTTAGCTCAGTGCTAGCATTCTTGTCCGAGTCAAAAGGTTGTGGGTTTAAGTCCCACTCCAGAGAATTGAGCACATAATCTAGTCTGACACTTAAGCGCAGTACTGAGGGAGTGCTGCACTGTCTTACGGATGAGATGTTAATCCAAGGCCCCGTCTGCCCTCTCAGGTGGGCGTAAAAGATCGCACGGCACTATTCGAAGAGCTGGGAAGTTCTCCCAGTGGTTTGGTTAACATTTATCACTCAACCAACACCTAAAACAGATTATCTGGTCATTTATTCCACTGCTGTTTGTGGGAGCTTTCTGTGTGCAGATTGGCTGCCACATTTCCTGCATTACATAACTACACTTTAAAAAATACTCAATCGGCTGTAAAGCACTTTGAGACGTCTGGAGGTCTTGAAAAGCGCCATATTAATGCAAGTCTTTATTTTTTTATTTTCAACAACACAAGCTCTGGAATGGATGACAGTACATGAACACATCCAGCTCCCTGACTGAACTGGAGTTCTCTTCTTGGTGGCTGCAATTAGTTCTTTGTTCGCACCAGCTTGGTGGTCCATAGAATCATAGAATGATTACAGCACAGCAGGAGGCCATTCGGCCCGTCGAGCCCGTGCCAGCTCTCTGCAAGAGCACTTCAGCTACTCCCACTCCTTCGCCCTTTCCCTGTAGCCTGCAATTTTTTTCCTTCGGGTACTTATCCAAATCTCTTTGGAAAGCTACGATTGAGTCTGCCTCCACCACCCTTTCAGGCATTGCATTCTTGATCCTAACTACTCACTGCGTAAAAAAGTTTTTCCTCATGTTGACTTTGGTTCTTTTGCCAATCGCCTTAAATCTGTGTCCTCTGGTTCTCGACCCTTCTGCCATTGAGAACAGTTTCTCTCTATCTACTCTGTCTAGACTCCTCATGATTTTGAACACCTCTATCAAATCTCCTCTCAACCTTCTCTGCTCTAAAGAGAACAACCTCAGCTTCTCTAGTCTATCCACGAAACTGAAGTCCCTCATCCCTGGAATCATTCTCGTGAATCTTTTCTGTACCCTCTCTAAGGCCTTCACGTCGTTCCTAAAGTGCGGTGCCCAGAATTGGACACAATAGTCCAGTTGAGGCCGAACCAGTGTTTTATAAATGTTCATCATAACTTCCTTGCTTTTGTACTTATGCCTCTATTTATGAAGCCCAGAATCCCGAATGCTTTTTTAACCGCTTTCTCAACCTGCCCTGCCACCTTCAACGATTTGTGCACATATACCCCCAGGTCTCTCTGTTCATGCACCCACTTTAGGATTGCACCCTTTAGTTTATATTGCCTCTCCTCGTTCTTCCTACTAAAATGTATCACTTTGCACTTTTCTGCGTTAAATTTCATCTGCCACGTGTCTGCCCACTTCACCAGCCTCTCTACGTCCTCTTGAAGTCTTTCACTATCCTCCTCACTGTTCACTATACTTCCAAGTTTTGTATCATCTGCAAATTTTGAAATTGTGCCCTGTACACCCAAGTCCAGGTCATTAATATATATCAAGAAAAGCAGTGGTCCTAGTACTGACCCCTGGGGAACACCACTGTATACCTTCCTCCAGTCTGAAAAACAACCGTTCACCACTACTCCCTGTTTCCTGTCACTTAGCCAATTTTGTGTCCGTGCTGCTACTGTCCCTTTTATTCCATGGGCTTCAACTTTGCTGGCAAGCCTATTATGTGGCACTTTATCAGACGCCTTTTGGCAGTCCATGTACACCACTGTCAACCGCATTGCCCTCATCAACCCTCTCTGTTACCTCATCAAAAACCTCGATCAAGTTAGTTAAACATGATTTGCCTTTTAACAAATCCGTGCTGGCTTTCCAAACTTGTCCAAGTGACTGTTAACTTTGTTCCTGATTATCGTTTCTAAAAGCTTCCCCACTACCAAGGTTAAACTGACTGGCCTGTAGTTGCTGAGTTTATCCTTACACCCTTTTTTGAACAAGGGTGTAACATTTGCAATTCTCCAGTCCTCTGGCACCACCCCCGTATCTAAGCAGGATTGGCCAGTACTTCCGCAATTTCCTCCTTAACTTCCTTCAGCATCCTAGGATGTATCCCATCCGGTCCTGGTGACTTATCAACTTTAATTACCGACAGCCTTTCTAGTACCTCCTCTTTATCAATTTTTATCTCTCCAGTATCTCAACTACCTCCTCTTTCACTATGACTTTGGCAGCATCTTCTTCCTTGGTGAAGACAGATGCAAAGTACTTATTTAGTACCTCAGCCATGCCCTCTGCCTCCATGCGTAGGTCTCCTTTTTGGTCCCTAATCAGCCCCACCCCTCTTCTTACTACTAGTTTATTATTTATATGCCTATCGAAGACTTTTGAATTCCATTTTATGTTAGCTGCCAATCTATTCTCATACTCTCTCTTTGGCCCTCTTATTTTCTTTTTCACTTCAGCTCTGAATGTTCTATATTCAGCCTGATTCTCACTTGTATTCTCAACCTGACATCTGCCATATGCGCTCTTTTTCTGCTTCATCTTACTCTCTATCTCTTTTGTCATCCAGGGAGCTCTGGCTTTAGTTGTCCTACCTTTCTCCCTTGTGGGAATGTATCTCAACTGTACCCGAACCACCTCCTCTTTAAAGGAAGCCCATTGTTCGGTTACAGTTTTGCCTGTCAATCTGATTCCAATTTACCTGGGCCAGATCTGTTCTCAACCCACTGAAATTTGCCTTTCTCCAATTAAATATTTTTAGTCTAGATTGCTCCTTGGCCTTTTCCATAGCTAATCTAAACCTTATGATACTATGATCACTGTTCCCTAAATGTCCCCCAACTGACACTTGCTCCACTTGACCCACCTCATTCACCTCAAAGGCGACGTAATAAAAAACTTTTTTATGCAGCGAGTGGTTAAGATCTGGAATGCACTGCCTGAAAAGGTGGTGGAGGCAGATTCAATCACGGCTTTCAAAAGGAGTTGGATAAGTATCTGAAGGAAAGAAATTTGCAGGGCTACGGGGAAAGAGTAGGGGAGTGGGACTAGCTGAAGTGCTCTTGCAGAGAGCCGGCAAGGGCTCGACGGGCTGAATGGCCTTCTTCCGTGCTGTAACCATTCTATGATCCTATGATTCTAGTGCTATCTGTCTCTCCCAATCCTTTGTGCACTTTGTTTCTCCTTTCTAATGCTACATCCTGGTGCTCACCCACCTGCCAAATTAGTTTAACCACCCCTCTCCCCCACCCCGCGAGGATATTGGTTCCGGCCCTGCTGAGGTGCAACCCGTCCGGCCTGCACAGGTCCCACCTCCCCCAGAGCCGGTCATAATGTCCCAGGAATCTGAAGCCCTCCCCCCTGCACCATCTCTCCAGCCACGCATTCATCTGCTCTATTCTCTTATTTCTATACTCACTAGCTTGTGGCATTAGCAGTAATCCAGAGATTACTACCTTTGAGATCCTGCCTTTCACTCTCTTTCCTAGCTCCCTGAAATCTGCCTGCAGGACCTCATCCCTCTTTCCACCTATGTCGTTGGTACCGATATGGACCACGACCTCTGGCTTTTCACCCTCCCCCCCTCAGAATGTTCTGCAGCCGCTCAGTGAGATCCTTGACCCTGACACCAGGGAGGCAACATACCATCCTGGAATCACGTCTGTGGCCGCAGAAACGTCTGTCTATTCCTCTATCGAATCCCCTACCACTATTGCTTTGCCGATCTTCCTCCCCCCGTACAGCTGAGCCACCCGATGGTTTCTCTGGTTGTACTCTCCAGAGGAACCATTGCCCTCACCATGAATACTGGTTGGAGAGCGAGTTGCACTCAGGGGACTCCTGCACTACCTGCCTGGTCCTCCTTGTCTGTCTGGCGGTCACCCAATTCCTCTCTGCCTGCACACCCTTATGCTGCAGGGTGACCACCTCCTGAAACATGCTATCCACGTAGCTCCCAGCCTCATGGATGCACCGCAGTGACGCCAGCTGCTGCTCAAGCTCCAAAACCTGGAGCTCGAGTTCCTCCAGCTGACGACACTTCCTGCACACATGATTGTCCAGGACACTGGAAGCATCCTGGAGTTCCCACATGGTATAAGATGTGCATTCCACGGGACTGAGGTGCCCTGCCATGTCTCTACTTAATAGATTAACTAACTTAACAGAAATAAACTCAAGACTTAAAAATGAAAAATCACCGGCTACTCACCAATTTGTTTTTTTTCTCTTCAGCTTCTTCCCTTGTGCTGACGTCACTTACCTCATTCCCTGACACTCGCAATCCCTCCGGGCTCTTGGGCCTACCTTTATCTCCGGCCGCTCCTCTCGCTCTCCCCTCCTTCCCCCTCTGCTCTGAATTCTCACTCTCTCCAAATTCCCAATTTAGCACCCTGTCTAAAAGCACTCCATTTGCGATCACTCTGTGCACTTAAGTCCGCCTAGATCCGAGTAGCTTCCAAAGAGAAAATAAACAAACTGCAGTTACTTTCATTGCTTCTAAAAATGGTTTCCATGGCTGCTCCCCAATATTACAACAATGACTACACTTCAAAAGTACTTTATTAGCTGTAATGTGCTTTGGAGCATCCCAAGATCATGAAAGGTGCAATATAATTATAAGTTCTTTCGTTGGTCGTAATTTTACTGAACTCGGCGGGTCCGTGGCGGGTGATGTCGGTGGCGGGTCCCGACCCCGCTGCTGGCTCCAACCTGGCCCCCAAAATGACTTCCCGATGATTGGGCTTGTTAAGCCCGCCCAGTGCGTTTCCCAGCCAATTAGAGGAAGCGGGTCTGGTGACGTCATTTGATAACGCATCATCAGCCAGTTTCCTTAAAGGAACCATGGCCAAATTTATTTTGACATTTGTGTTGTCAGTGTTACTTAAGAACATAAGAACATAAGAAATAGGAGCAGGAGTAGGCCAATTGGCCCCTCGAGCCTGCTCCGCCATTCAATAAGATCATGGCTGATCTGATCCTAACCTCAAATCTAAAGAACACAAGAAGTAGGAGCAGGACCCGGCCACTCAGCCCCTGGGCCCGCTCCGCCACCCACAGGGCCCTGACCGATCCGAACTCAGCCTCATGTCAAATTTCCTGCCCACTCACATTAACCCCTAATTCCCTTTACCTCTAGGAAACCATCTATTTCAGTTTTAATTTTATTTAATGATGTAGCTTCCACAGCTTCCTGGGGCAGCAAACTCCACAGACCTACTACCCTCTGGGTGAAGAAGTTTCTCCTCATCTCAGTTTTGAAAGAGCAGCCCCTTATTCTAAGATTATGCCCCCTAGTTCTAGTTTCACCCATCCTTGGGAACATCCTTACCGCATCCACCCAATCAAGCCCCTTCACAATCTTATATGTTTCAATAAGATCGCCTCTCATTCTTCTGAACGCCAATGAGTAGAGTCCCAATCTACTCAACCTCTCCTCATATGTCCACCCTCTGATCCCCGGGATTAACCGAGTGAACCTTCTTTGTACTGCCTCGAGAGCAAGTATGTCTTTTCTTAAGTATGGACACCAAAACTGTATGCAGTATTCCAGGTGCGGTCTCACCAATACCTTATATAACTGCAGCAATACCTCCCTGTTTTTATAATCTATCCCCCTAGCAATAAAAGCCAACATTCCGTTGGCCTTCTTGATCACCTGCTGCACCTGCATACTAACTTTTTGATTTTCTTGCACTAGGACCCCCAGATCCCTTTGTACTGCAGTACTTTCCAGTTTCTCGCCATTAAGATAATAACTTGCTCTCTGATTTTTCCTGCCAAAGTGCATAACCTCACATTTTCCAATATTGTATTGCATCTGCCAAATCTCTGCCCACTCACCCAGCCTGTCTATATCCCCTTGTAGGTTTTTTATGTCCTCCTCACTTTCTACTTTCCCTCCCTTCTTTGTATCATCTGCAAACTTTGATATGTTACACTCGGTCCCCTCCTCCAAATCGTTAAGATAGATTGTAAAGAGTTGGGGACCCAGCACCGACCCCTGCGGAACACCACTGGCTACTGGTTGCCAGTCTGAGAGTGAACCATTTATCCCAACTCTCTGCTTCCTGTTAACCAATCCTCCACCCATGCCAGAATATTACCCCCAATCCAGTGATTTTTTATCTTGAGCAATAATCTTTTATGTGGCACCTTGTCGAATGCCTTCTGGAAGTCTAAATACACTACGTCCACTGGTTCCCCTTTATCCACCCTGTACGTTATGTCCTCAAAGAACTCAAGCAAATTTGTCAGACATGACTTCCCCTTCATAAAGCCATGCTGACTTTGTCCTATTAAATTATGTTTATCTAAATGTTCCGTTACTGTCTCCTTAATAACAGACTCCAAAATTTTACCCACCACAGATGTTAGGCTAACTGATCTGCTGCAAACACTGACAAGCACTGCACAAAGGTGCAAGGCTGCACCCAGGCTCTCCCATGACTCCATCCATATGCTTATGGAGGGAGTCACAGCACACAGGGAGGGTCTCTTCCCTTCCATGGGCAGAAGAGACCTCCCCGGGAGATTAACAAAGCCTGGTCGCACATTGCACAGAAGGACACAAGCAGGGATGTCGTCAGGAGGACCAGGCTGCAGTGGCGCAAACCTTTCAATGATCTCAGTCGATCACAAAATGTTACTGCAAAGCCACAATCAACCTCATCCTGCTGTGCCACTCATCACATCCCCATCACTCTGCCTTCCCTCCCCTACTCCTGCACATCCTTACTCACTCCAACTTACCTTGCACCTCCACCCATCCCTCTCCATCTATATTATCACATCCCCATCTTACTAGCCACCCCTCACACTCACCCTCATCCTCGTGCAATCATACCAACTAATAACACACAAGGGAAGGCACTTGGGTGATTTATGCAATGTTCATGTAAAGTTTCTGTTAATGCGGTGTCAAACATTGAAACCTTATTTTCAATACTTTGTGTTCTTGGGCAGATTTGTGTGCACCTTTGGAAGTGGCTTAGTGGGTTGCAGTGAATGGTGAGACACAACAGTACCCCCTGCAATGGTGATGAGTGTGAAAGGAATGGCTTGGACATTGTCGGGATGCTTTATGGTGTTGGTATGGGGTGGTGCCAACCTGGCACATCATGTGGCAGCTAAGGTGTACAGCATCAAGTGAAGTAAATCTGGCCATGGTGAGGCCATCCCTGACGTCCCGGGCAGCAATGTGGTCGGGTGCTGATGCCCTGTGTCCTGTGCAGCATCAGCTGATTGTGGAGAAGGTTGGTGTTGTTGTTGGTGCTGCTGGTGTGCCTGGTGCTGCTGGTGTTGGGGCTGATCGTGGTGGGATTCTGAGGACCAAGGTGAGAGAGTATAAGGGCACCCATACTGATGGAATAGATGGCAGGTGAAGTAGAGATGACAGAAGCTGATCTGTCAGTGGTGGGAGAGGTAATGAGGTCAGACTAGATGGAGACTTGTGTAAAGAATTGCAGCATAGTGAATCTGTTGTGGAAATGCAGTGAGGAAGAGTTTGTGGCTGAGGGAAAATAACTCTAAGATGGGAGCTTTTACTGTACATTTGAAGTGGTCAACTCAACAGCTGATTCAATGGCCACTGACCTCCCGCCTCAGCTTTACAGACGAGGTCTAGGCACAGCGGGAAACCGGTGGGCGACCTGTCAAATCCAAAAAGCTGGGAAAAAACCATTGATAAGTGGCTGTAAACAATCCACTAATGATTTTAATTGTCTCCCCCACCACTGCCTGTCGGGTCTGCTCAGCGCTGGCAGACCCGACATCGGGAAAGTCCAGAGCGCGCGTTTTGACAGCGGGTTCCTGATCCGCTGTCAATCATTTTAAATTTAACAGCTGACCCGCCACCCATCCCGTCCGCTGAGCGCTGGCAAAATTCAGGCCTTTCTGTCTGTTAGTGCAGTCAGTGCATCTCTATTATTTGTGTGCCTACAAACAGCAAGTCCGAGCATGTTCTGTGAATGGTGAGTTTTGCTTTCAATTATGGGAGTTTTACTCTGCTACTTTTTTTTAGTCTCTTCATAAAACTGACAATGGATAACCCAAGATTTTGCAGAGGCAGACTTCCAACACACAAAAAATGCTACAATATAATCAAATGTATTCACTTTCTAGTCAATTTTGTAATTTTTATATCCTTGTAATAATACAAACTTTATTTGCAGCACAAGGTTTCTCAGCAGTGAGAATCCAGGAGGCTAAAAACATTTCCCCCTTTTTATTGGCAGGTTTTATTCACTGCTCAAATCATTAATTAGTTGTTTTCATGCATCTTTGGTAGTTTTTCCAAATGTTTCTGTACACACTTTTGATTGGTACATTTTCTAGCAATTCAGTAGTGATTTGTTGCAATTTTATGAAAATGAAACTTCAGCCAATCAAATGTCGTACATGATTTGTAACTCAATTACAATGCCCAAGATGTGATAGATACAGGTCTGCGCGCACACACACACACACACACACACACACACACACACTATAGCAGCGTATTACTGCTCGGACTGACAATTAATCGCAGTTAACACCTGTAATGACTGCGTTAATATTTTTGATGATTAATCTTTTTATTGTGCGGTTACCTCTATTTACTGTCAAACTGAGTTCCACTATCATAGAATTACATCTAGTCTGCTCTACCATCAAGCGTGCTAAACATGCCTTCACTTCTCAAAATAAACTTTTTGGCAATTTTTCTGCTGCAGGCAACAATACAACAGCAAATTTTGACAGAGTACTCTTTTAGAAATTCAGGATCGCTGCAAGTACGATAATATAACTAATGTTATTGCAAGGTGGATAACTGCAAACCCATTAACATAGTAAGCGATAAAAGGCTAAGAAATGTTATTCAAATAGCATCTTTCAATCAGTCGTATACCTCACCTTCCAGAGAAACCATCACAAATAGACAATTTATATAATGAAACAAGAAAATCGGTTCTACTGAAGAACATACCACTTGTTGCTTTGACTGGTGATTACTAGACGTCCATGAGTAATGCAGCTAACTTGGAATCACAGCACGCCTGATTGAGGCTGTGTGGACACTACAGTCTTTTGCGCTAACAGTAAAGCACAGCAAAGAGAGACACTATGCTGAAACATGTGCAGAGCTTTTCTTGGATGTTGTGAAAGATTAGGATATACAAGGCAAGGTACCAACAATGCACACAATATGATAGCAGCAGCCAATCCTTAGCTATTGGAACACATCGCTTAGTCTACAGCGATCAATCACAGTAGCGCTTAATGATGCCGGTTTCCAAAATTTACTGGCAGAATGTAGAAAACTCATTTCAAACATAGCCCAGCCAATAGTCCAGAACTAGAAATACATCAATCCGCAGATGGACATAAACAAGAATCTCTTATACAAGATGTTTCAACTAGGTGGAACTCACATTGCAGATAATGTGTGTCAGCTGTGGCTTAGTGGGTAGCACACTCACCTCTGAGTCAGAAGGTTGTGGGTTCATAGTCCCCACTCCAGGGACTTGAGCACATAAATCTAGGCCGACACTCCAGTGCAGTGCTGAGGGAGTGCTGCTCTGTCGGAGGTGTTGTCTTTCGGATGAGATGTTAAACCGAGGCCCCGTCTGCTCTCTCAGGTGGACGTAAAAGATCCCATATTTCGAAGAAGAGCAGGGGAGTTATCCCCAGCATCCTGGCCAATATTTATCCCTCAATCAACATAACAAAAACAGATTTTCTGGTCATTATCACATTGCTGTTTGTGGGAGCTTGCTATGCGCAAATTGGCTACCACGTTTCCCACATTACAACAGTGACTACACGCCAAAAAGGTACTTCATTGGCTGTAAAGGGCTTGGAGACATCCAGTGGTCGTGAAAGGCGCTATATAAACGTAAGTAGAAATAGATTAGATTCACTATCACAGTCACACTAGCTTTTCAGAAGCACAATCTAGCAGTGCCTACACTTGGTGAATTTGAAAAGTTCTGAAAGTTGGAAGCCCTATTGGAGCCCAGCAGGTATGTGACCGAGCTCCTTGGGAGAGAAATGTAGATTTCCTGCTCCATGTTTTATCCGCACTGTGCCATTCATTGCACAGTTATGGTTGGCTCAGATGATGATCCAACATGTCGTGCGGCTAAAGAACTCGTTCGCTGCAGACTTATCTAAACACAAAGAAAACATCAAACTCACATGGCGATAGCGACAGCGCTGGACCCAAAGGTTAGGAATCTGAAGTGACTTCAAAAGATCCAAGAAGCGTGGAAGGTAATTCTTGTCTTACTGTCGGAAGTGTCCAGACCAGCAGCCTGGTGCACACACTACAGATGCTGAACCACCAAAATAGAAAATTAACCACCTCAGCGGTATCTGATTCAGAGGACGAATACAAAGTAACAAAGTCAACCAACTTTGGGTCATTATAAAGCAGAACCAGCTACAGCAAGAAGGATGGCTTTCTGTAATGGTAGTCGAAGTGTGTTGGCGCTCATTAAAGTTTAGCAACTCCAGCATTAACTGTGCAATACGAACACTTTTTTCTCACTTTCAGGTCAGATTGTAAGTAAGAAGTGAGCAGCAATATCTCCCCAAAACAAATTTGTCTGTCTAAGCAACTGGCTAAAATGACAGCATAGAATCATATAGCATACGCCATTCAGCTCATCTTGCATGTGCCCACCCTTTGGAAGAGCTGTCCAATCAATGCCGCTCCCCATAGCCCTGCAAACTTTATTTTTCAGGTATTTATCCAATTCCCTTTTGAAAGTTACTATTGAATCTGCTTCCACCACCCTTTCAGGCAGCGTATCCCAGATAATCATAACTCGTATGAAATAAGTTTTTTTTAAAAGAATTGTCAGCTGCGTTGCATTTTTGTGTGTAGCTATGTAAAGCCTACCAAATTTCCTTTTCGATGTTGATGTTCTCTTTAGTTTGAGTTTTACTATATAATTCCAAGCAAATAAATAGGAAACTAGAAAGTTTCCAAGAAACTAAGAAAAGCTGAAAGCAGCATTTGCTGTACCGCTTGGCGTTAAGCATGGAAAAGTTAACATTTGAAAACAAGTACATTAATCCCTTCTGAACTGCTTCCATTTCACTTATGCAAGCATTATGCCGTTTAGTATTTTGCCTGTACTCCTTTTGTTTCTGTGAATCGCTTACTTGTATTGGCTAAATGACTGATCAGGTTTACTTACAAAGTGGACTAGTTTTAATTTCAACCTACTGAATTGACAGTGGGTGTTCTACAGGGTCTTCGGTAACCAGTTTATTCTAAATCAAGCTTATTGTTAGAACTGGGTTATGTTAGCTCAGAGAGATTAAAAGATGCAGGTTTCAGTTTGGAAGAGATGCAGTACATCATGGAAAACTGTGGTTAACCCAGTTACATGAGAAAAAAAAAGTATTGCAAAAGGTCCAAACCTGGAACTTGTACCCTACAGCTCTATTGTCATATATTTTGTGTACCTAACTATTTTAATCTTCGTTGCTTTAGTGAGTACATGGCAGTATAATTTATGTTAACAGTGGGGTGGGAGCTGCATTGTACACAAATACATTTTTCCAAAATTTATGCTCAAAGTGGGAAGTGCATATTATACATAGGCCAAATAATAGTGAAAGATCTATAGCAAGTAATTGAACAAAATGATTTTTAATAGAATGATCATCAATACTAGAAAAGTCAGGAAAATCTGGCCGCGATTTCGCCTACCGAGGCGGGTCTGGTGTGGCCGGGGTCGGTGGTGAGGTGCAACCCCGCTGCTGGCTCCAGCCCACTCTGAAAAGAATTTTACACTGATTGGGCTTGTTAATCCCGCCCTGTGCGTTTCCTGGCCAATTGAAGGAAGCGGGTCTGATGACGTCACTTGATGATGCGTCATCAGCTGGTTTCCTTAAAGGGACCATGTTTTTGACAGTTCTGCTGTCAGTGTTCTACAGTATTGAGGTGCTGCAAACACTGACCAGCACTGTTGCACCCAGGTTCTCCCATGACTCCCTCCATATGCTTATGGAGGGAGTCACAGCACACAGGGATGTCCTCTTCCCTTCCCATGGCTGGAAGAGACCCCCCCAGGAGATCAACGTAGCCTGGTTGCACATTGCACAGGAGGGCACAAGCAGGCATGTTGTCAGGAGGACCAGGCTGCAGTGGCGCAAACCTTTCAAATGATCTCAGTAAATCACAAAACGTTACTGCAAAGCCACACTCAACCTCATCCTGCTGTGCCACTAATCACATCCCCATCACTCTGCCTTCCCTACCCTACTCCTGCACATCCTTACTCACACCAACTTACCTTGCACCTCCACCCATCCATCTCTATCTATATTATCACATCCCCATCTCACTAGCCACCCCTCACACTCATCCTAGTACAATCATATCAACTAACAACACACAAGGGTAGGCACTTGGGTGCTTTAGCCAATGTTTACGTGAAGTTTCTGTTAATGTGCTGTCAAACATTGAAATCTTTATTTTCAACACTTTGCGTTCTTGGACAGATTTGTGTGCACATTTGGAAGTGACTTAGTGAGTTGCAGTGACTGGTGAGACATAACGGTAACCCCCGCAATGGTGATGAGTGTGAAAGGAATGGCTTGGGCATTATAGGGATGCTTTATATGGTGTTGGTGTGGGGTGGTGCCAACCTGGCGCATCATGTGGCAGCCAGGGTGTACAGTGTCAAGTGAAGTAAATCTGGCTATGGTGAGGCCATCCCTGGCCTCCCGGGCAGCAATGTGGTCGGGTGCTGATGCCCTGTGCAGCACCAGCTGATTGCAGAGAAGGTTGGTGTTGTTGTTGGTGCTGCTGGTGTTGCTGCTGATCGTGGTGGGAGTCTGAGGACCAAGGTGAGATTTTTTTCAAGGGCAATGATGCTGATGGAATAGATGGCAGGTGAGGTTGAGATGACAGAAGCAATCCGTTGATGGCGAGCGGTTGTTCTAATGAGGTGACACTGGATTTCTGCTTGGAGGCTGGGTTGGCGTTGGGAACGGTAGTCGGCGGGTTCTGGTCGTGCTGCCGGCCTGCTGACACAATTTTAGGTTAATTGGGCTTGTTGAGCCCGCTGTGTGGGTTACCTGCCCTGATCACATGGTGCGGGTCTGTTGAGTTGATATGCTGCTGCGTTTGCAGCCAGTGCATTTAAGGAGGCCATTTCACAATTAGATCTCAGGTCGTTTCTGCTGCTTCTTACTGCTGCTGCTCTCCACAATGTCTGCAGAGAAACAGAAGGCAGCTCCCCGCTTCAACGAAGACTCCCTCCATGTCCTAGTGGAGGGAGTCAGAGGACGTCGGGAGGTCCTATACCCAGGTGATGGAAGAAGGAAACCTCTCAGCAGACAAAGGCAGCCTGGCTGTGAATAGCTGAGGAGGTCAGTGCCAGGTTTATGTACAAACGCACCTGGGTCCATTGCAGGAAAAGGTTCAATGATCTCCTGCGCTCTGGAAAAGTGAGCATAAACGCACTTACCTTAATTCTGCTGTGCCTGTCATCACATCCCCATCACTCTGCATTGCCAACCCTACTCCTGCACATCCTAACTCAACACAACATCCCTTGCACCATCCCCATCCCTCTCTCCCTATGCACAGAATCACTTCCCCACCTTACTATGCACCCCTCACACCCACCCTCAAGGTTATGCACTGACAACAAACAACTCAAAAGGAGGGAATTTTGTAATGGGAACCCACTCCTTCACAGTCTCCCTCTAAACATCCATCCTATCCATTCTTTACACTCATTCCATCACTCTCACTGAAACTCCACTTCTTTCCCTCATTGCAGGAAGAGAGGCCACAATAAGAGGGAGAAGGAGAGAACAGGAGGAGGACCACCATCCTTATCGCAGCTGACCAATGCTGAGGAGGCCACTCTGGACATTGTGGGATCAGTGGAACAGCTCGAAGTGGTGGTCGGAGAGACGGGCTCAGGTGAACAACCTGGTGACAGAATGCTTCTCCATCCATCTTATTTGGCTTTCATGAGTGACACATATGGCATCTGATGTCATTAGAAATTGAACGCTCATCATGTGCACAATGGGATGTATCTGCAATCTACATATCACATGTCTAAATTGTCTTTACTCTCCCACAGGACCATCAAGAGCCCCCCTCCCTACTGTCCAGGAAGAAGAGCAGGACTCCTCAGAGGATACTGCATCCTCTGAGGGAGCAGCGTCAGCAGAAATGATCACACCCAGCACCAGCGCAGAGATGCACAACTCGGTGGGTCGTTTGAGAGATAGAGTACTGTTGTCACATGGTGTATTACAACGCACGAGTGAGCAAGAGCAGATGGTGGAGTCAGGGACAGCAGTGGAGAGTCTTGTCGGAGGCTGCAGGACACTCCTAGCTCTGCTCAGCTGCATGTAGACGCTGAGCCTCGGGGGCCATCCAGAAAGAAAGCTGTGCTGGAGTTTCAGGAACAAGTGCAGGAGGCTCTGACTGGATTTGTAACCACGGTGACTGCGAGTGTGCAGGGAATGGAGGAATCCATCTCAAACATGAGCAATGCCGTGGTGCACGCAATGGCGAATGTAGGTCCCGCCATGGAAAGGATGGCAACCTCCATGGAGGACCTAAATCGCCAGACTCAAAACAACATGGTGACTCTTCTAAATAGATGGTCAGCTATGGAGGATAGATGGGCATCTATCGTGGAGGGGAACCAGAGGTCCATGGACGTCCCCGTTATGAGGACTGTCAGTACAGAGACGGGTCCTCATGGCCCCACTGATGTGCAGCAAGGTGCTCTTCAGTTACTTGCTAGGAGAAGTGCGGGTGGCCCATGAGAGGGGTGATGGTGGGAGACGACATGTAAGTGGGGGCTCCTCTCCACACGCTCCAACCTCTCGGTCAGAGCCCCAGATGACTGCCCGAGCAGTGATGGCAGAGTCTGCCCCTGTGCAGATGCAGCAGACTTTGGCGGGGCCTTCACAGGCTCCAAAACCCAGAGGACGACCACCAAAGGAATCTAAGCAGGCGCAGGAGGGAAGTGAGCAGGCTGTCTCTACATCTGCTGAAGCACACATAAGAGAAAGCGGACACATAATCACAAGGGTACTCACTTGGGTGTTCTGATAGAATTCAATGTTAAGTTTCTGTTCTTTTATTATGTTGGAATAAATTAATGTTGTATGAATGTTTAACATCGTTGCCATTTGTGTGCTCACAATTTGAGGTGGCACAGTGAAGGGCGAGGGCGCCTTTTCTGTCCAGCAATGCAGATGACAGTGGATATAGAGTTAACACCAGACACTTACAGCCTCAAGACAGAATGTGTCTCCCAAATCATGAAATCAGCAACCTGACATTTGAAATTGAGCAGATGTGATAGTGCAGCTTTTAGATTGCAGTTGCAGCTGTGAAGTATCCAGCTCGTTGGTCCTCCCGACACACTTACCTGGCGTGATCTCCGAAAGTCGTGAAACCCGATTAAAATGTTGGAAAATAGGAAAAGGCTGTCAAAATAGCAGTTAACAAGTACTTAACAAGGAGTGAAGTGCCTTAAATCCCTTTCCCGCCGCTTGGTGTCGGGTCTGTTATGAAATCGCAGACCCAACACTCTTGAAACTCACACGAGGCGGGTTCACGGCGGGTCTTTAACACCTGACCCGTCTCCGAACCCACCCTCTGAGTGCCAGAAAAATCGCAGCCAGAGTTTGCTCCAAACACTCGCAAGCTGCATAAAGCTTAATCTGTCTTCCAAATGCAGTAAGCGACAGCTTCTAACCTTGGAAAGTGAACACCTATGAAATGGGAGCTTTTATAGACCATTTGCAGCTGTCAAATAAAGAAATCATCCCATGCTGACACAACACCCGACCTCCTTACCTGACGTGATCCCCGAGCAGCGGGGAAGCCGTTGGCGAACTCTAAAAATCTAAAGGTGAGCTTAAAATACTATTTAAATGCCTCTTAACAATCTCTCTAAGGATGTAAAAATTTTCCCAGCCGACCACCACCAAATGTGCCCGTTGACCCCCTGAAAAACTCCCCCCTAAATTCTTTGGCCAGTAACATATACACAAAACATAAAAATTGTATTCTGATGTGTAAATCTAAATTAGTTAAAAAAATCTTGCAAAAATCAGTAATATATACCCATCTTGTTAAACATTAATACTCCATTAAGCTGGAATACTTGTGAAACTACTAAAGTTACCTTTGGTATTTCATTCATTTTTCAAAAATGACAAAAAGATTTCATGAGCAGATCATTTGTAAAAATGATTAAAATGTAGTTATTAATATAAGCAAACAAGTATACAAACTAAAATAAATACTAATGGCATCCAGAAATGATTTTATTTGCATCCAAGTAAGTTTGCTCAGATGTTCCAATTTCATAGCACTGAGGAAAGGAGTGTAAGTATTGGAATTCAAACAATTCAACATATTTTGAAGTGTTAGTTCAATTCCTTGCAGTGCACTAAAATGGAATTAAGAGACCTTCAGAATGTTGAACTGTTGGTGCGAGGAACATATCCTTACATACTGTAACCCAATGGCAGTATTTATTTTTCTATTTACAAATTTTCTCCCTTCCAAAAGGAGGATACCAATACTGGGGTGTAATTCTATGTACATTATCAACCCTCTGTTATATTATTAAAGTAGCTAATTTCCATGTATAACCATACAAAGTATCAATAGAATGAGGAACCACGTCAATACTTAATCATGTAAGATATTACAGCTAATCCCAGGGCAACACGGTGGCATAGTGGTTAGCACTGGTGCTTCACAGCGCCAGGGACCCGGGTTCGAATCTGACCTCGGGTGACTGTCTGTGTGGAGTTTGCACATTCTCCCCGTGTC